>CM076993.1:29960000-32460000 GCA_039090855.1 Macrothele yani
TGGCCAGTTCTCCGCTTAGTCTTGGCTCCGAAAATCATGAAAATGTCTAAATTTCTTACTGAAAATGAAATATTAAAAAAAAAAATTATGAGCAATAGTTGCTCAAGTAGTGGGGAATATAGCCACATGAAATTTGTTTATGCAGAACAATTTTATGGCACTGAAATTGCAATGAGTCCAGTTCTCCGGTGGTCACTTCTCTGGGGGCCAGTTCTCCGGTGGCCAGTTCTCCGTACCCAAAGTCAATGTGAACTCTATTTTAACTGTTGTCAAAAAAAAAGTTATAGGTAGTAAGTACTCTGTGGAGTTAAGATTACAATTCCACGAGAGAAGACAATGGTAGTGACTGAGTTGATATAACTCTGTTAGTTTCATTTCTTCAATGTGATTAATACGTACATATTATCCACGTGAATATTTAGAATCGTGTAGAATGACAGAGCAACATTTTAAATAAGGTTTTGTATTCTTAGCATACAACTACCACATAACATTCTTTCCTTTAAAATTGCTCAAACTGTGCAATTTTAAATATAAATTGATAAAAGTAATTAATGAACATTTGATAAAAATTGTTAAATTATTAAATTAAATCAAATTTCAGATGGCTTTTGTACATTTTTTTGTAGATATTCTTTCCTGGTTGAGGTTTCCTAATATGTTCAGCGCTAAGACACTTTTTTCTTTAGAACTACATCACTGGTACAAATTCAAAATCTACATCTTTGGCAAAATGAAAAGTTACCTAGTTAAAACTGCTACAAAGCTTACAAAATTGCTGTATGTATTGAAATACGAGTTCATTTCTTCCTGGAAAATTAAGGCTATATTTAAAAAATTCATAAAAATGGCAGCATTAATATATTTGGGCAAAATAATGGGATAGGTTGTTCCTGTCATTATTTTGGCTTTGAGCTTTCCTAGTATAAGAAAAGCTTCCCTGTAATCTCAACTTGTAGTTATGCCATTCTGCCCAACAGAATCTACTTGAAACAAACATCAAGTATGAAGTTGTCCTGACAAATTGTTGACCTGTTGTTTTAGGAAACTAATTTTGGCTTTCCTTATAGTTTGGCCAGTTTATTTGTTTGCATTCATCAAGAAGTTAAAATTCTCAAAATTAGTCAGCAGTAAAGTGTAAGAACGATAGCATTGCATCACTAGCCATGTTAGTCCACAAGCCCTGACAGTGTCTTCACAGAATAAGCTCCATTACGGCATCTATTTACTGATTTGACTAACAACGCAGCACAAAATGTGGACTTCAGTGACAATATGAGCAACATTAGTGCAATTAGCTCAGACTTAGGTATGGCCTAGTAGTATTTGATCATTCATTTTCAGCGTCTATTTAAGCCATTGTGCACTGAACATTTTAAATACAGACGTTTAAAACAGCAGTGCAGAAAGACATAAAAACAAAAATTATAACTTTTAACTAAAAAAAAACCCAACTCTGATTTATTACCTTAAAAGGCACATTTCCATGGACATTCTGCTTTTACTACTTGGGCTGGTACATGTTTTAGCTCATGCGTGCACAGCTAGGCATGTAATTTTTCAGATAGTTTTCAAACCTTGAACCCACTTCTGATTTTCATTTGGGCGTGTTTGTAAAACTACCTGGGACAACTAATATAAGCAACTGAAGTTAGCAGTCTGAACGAACATCACATTTGTAGCCCCATAGCAGAAAGTTCCTGCTCAGTCTGCGACGGATATCATTGTGCCACAAAATAATCTGCAGGTATTCACTAAGCAAAATAACTACTAGATGCGAAAAACAATAAAAATTGCACAGACATATTTTTTTACCTAAAAAAAAAATGTCTAACATAGGAACTACAGCAATTGCAATGTTAATTAATTAGCATCAAGGACAGTTTGGCCTTCTGTATCTGAAATTGTGCCACCATTTTCAAGCTAAAATACAAAGATTTATGGAATAAAATGATACTTAACAACAATAAAGTGCAGAGGCACCACCAGAAAAAAATTATAACATGAGAAATCTTCGCTTCGTTCTACTTCCGCTTTATTTTTTATTTTTACATTTCCCATCTCAAATGCAAACACTTATGTAATTAAATGAAGATTAAAAAAATAATAGAGGCACAGCGGGTGGAGGTTATTAGAGGGAGGAATTTCCGATTACGGAGAAGTTTTTGCTTCATACAAATTTGGTTTTGGGAAAATTTTCCTCCATTTTCAATCCTAATTACAAACATTTATCTAATAAAATTATATTTAATGACCATATACGGCAGAGGGAACATCGCAAGAAAAAGAATTTATAATTACTGGGTTTAGTCAAACTAGTTTTCAGAAATTGTTGCCTCCATTTTCAAACTAAAACGCAAATATTTATGCAATAAAATGATATTTAACAACAATATCTGACAATTCCCTCTTCGAGCATTGACGAAACATCACTAGAGAAAAAATTACGATTACAGGAGAAATCCTCACTCTGCCTACCTGCCGTTTTCGGAAATTTTGAAAGACGGAAAATTTGCCTCCATGATTGGGAGTCTGCAAGATGATTTAATAATGTTCTGGGAATATCGTTTTTGTCTGCAGGACAAAAATAAGTCTGCAACGTACGTCGCCCATCGCTGCCATTCTGCAAAGGGGATTTGCAGTAGATTTGAAACATTAGGTGCATCCATATAGTGATGACCAATCTAATCCAAGGAGTGGTTCCATACCAAAAATCACCAGTTTTCTAGATGATAATATAGATGTCAATGAATAAGTGTAGACAGATGTGCTTTGACTAGTGCAAATCTGATGTTTATTCAGGAAGGTTATTGTCCTGCTTGGTGTAACAGTCGTCATGATTATTAATTATTTGCATTCCACTACTGAATTAAGGTCTCCCCAAGTCTCTTCCATATCACTCATATGAATGAAGATTCTCCCCAGCTAAAAAGAAAAAAAAATCTTCCATATCACTCTGGCATGCTTTTGAATCTCATCCACTCATCTCCCATAGGGTCTTGTTTTAAGGCTGTTTCTTGGTATCCAGTAAGAATATTTCAGTTGTCTGACAGCGGTCATTTCTTCTAGTAATATGTCCAGCCCATTGATGCTGTGAGGTTGTTTACTTTGATCATGATCTCATCCAATTTTGTCCCTTTCCTGATCCATGAGTTCCACCTCCTATCTTTCTTTGTTACAGCAAGAATGCGCCGCCCCGGTGGCGCAGTGGTCTAAGGCGTTGGCCTCTGATCATTCGTCCGAAAGGGGTCCGGGTTCGAATCCCGGTGAGGCATGGATGTTGTGTTTGTCTTACGGCACTGGCTCTCTCCCTTCCCTGGAACCAGTGACCCTAAATTAGGGACGGGCGACTGCTTATAGCCCATTGAGTTGCTCACGGTGGTCGTTAAACCTCCAATCAAAAACAAAAAAAAACAAAAAAAAAAAAAACAGCAAGAATGCATCTTTTTTTTT
The DNA here is from genome assembly GCA_039090855.1 of Macrothele yani. Classification (NCBI taxonomy): domain Eukaryota; kingdom Metazoa; phylum Arthropoda; class Arachnida; order Araneae; family Macrothelidae; genus Macrothele; species Macrothele yani. The sequence continues at coordinate 29,963,454 of CM076993.1, forward strand.
TTTAGTTGTACACAAAATACCTTTTTTTAAAAACATTATGATAAATTGCCATTTACAGATATCTAAGATGATAAATTGCTCTTGGAAAAGGGTACTGTTTCTTCTAAATGCACTTCTGCCATGTTTTATTGTCCTATTAATTTCTCCTTTTATTTAGCCCTTGCTTTTTATGTCTTATTCTAGATAAATGATGTAGGCATCCATTACTTGTATCAACCTGGAAATCTTCAGTTTTTGTAAAAGCATTAGGTGTACACTAAAGTGCCATTGAGTTAGAGATACCTGCCTATTAACGAGTTGGGCACCTCTTGTCCTAATAATGGCTGCCACACGATGAGGCATGGATTCCACAAGCTTACGAAAATGTTATGCAGACGTGACTCCTCCAAAGCTGTCCATAATTTGCTCAGGTTCGTAGCTGATGGGACACGTGCCCTGAACATCCTGTTTGATGGCATCCCAAAGATGTTTGATGGGGTTTAAATACAGGTTGTTTGGTGGCCACTGAAGTGTTTCAAATGCACTACAATGCTCTTATAATCATGTAGTAGTCCTAAGGGATGGCATTTTTCTTGCTGGAATATGCCATTGCCACTGGGATGCATGAATGGGTGTAAATGGTCAGCTATTGATGTCCACATATTTGGGAATACTCTAAGTCTACTGTGCGTCTACCATAGGTCCCAAAGCATTCCAGTTGAAAACACCCTAAACCATCACCTGCCTGTACTGTTCCAACTTTACATGATTATGACGTTGAAGCCAGATCCGCTCTCTCCCATTGGCTCGATGCAGTTTATATCTGGATTCATCACTCCATGCTATCCACTTCCATTCCTCTGTGGTCCAGTATCAATGTGCTTTTGCACAGAAGAGGCATTGAGCTCGGTGTCACACCATTCACAGTGGAACTTTTGTGGTCCGGTGGCTCCCAAACCCTAGATGTTTAAGAGTACATTGTACTGACATGGTTGGTCCACTGTTCAAATTGGTAATGATTTGTGATATTGTCTTATGTTTATCACTTCAGACAGTGCTGCCCAGGCCTTTTTTTTAGCAGTAGCAACACTTGCTGGTGGCCTTATTTTTTTTACTAGGAAATTGCATTATCTACTAGTAAAAGTTTATTAACATTACGCAAAAGAAACTTTAACATGTCCCTCTCCATTAGTCAATCGTGACAAACTTTGATTTCGTCCCTGTAACTTTTTTTAATGTTTGTACTTCTGAAAAAATTACAAATATTTAGATGTAACTCACCTTTTCATGACCTGAGAGACTAATTCTAACAATTTAATTTGAATGCAGATATTTAAAAAAAAAATTAACTTTATTTACAAAATTCAAGAACACTGTTCAAAATTTTAAGTTATTTTTCATATGGTTTAGAATCTGGGTTTCGGGTCACCATACCACTTTAAAACAGCAGGCCTAGGGTCAAACTTGTCTTCGGACAGACCTTCAACCTCGATACTCATGTGAACATTCAATGTTTGTAAGTTTAAACTGCCCCTCCAATCACCTTAGATTCTCTTCATGACACTGAACTCCACCTCACATGCAGAAGTAGATAAGGGAAATATACTGGATATTTCTACTAATGCCAAAATGCTTTTATAATGTTTGTACTTTTCAAGAAACATTCATTTCCAGAAAGCAGTTGTTCTTTTTTGTATGTGTCTAAAATATTCCACATGCACATTGCAGTGGTGCTTTACAGTTCACACTAAAACAGAGGTTCCCAATTTGGGCGTCACTGGTCTTTGTCCGGGCGTCGGGACTATAAGGAAAAACTAAAACATATAATTTATAGAGAAACGCAACATTAAAATTTTCAATACATGTACATATTTTTAAGAATGAATTGTAAGAAAGAATGTTAAAGAAACAAGAAAACACATAATTTTTCTTTTTGCGAGAGCGCTCCCTTCATCTGAGTTCTGGACTGTAATGCACTTTGGAAACTTAGCGTGGCGTCGTGCGGATCTTGCTTCCCCCGCAGTCTGAAAATGGACTAAACCAGGGAAGTCCATCTCAGATTCGATGTTTTGCGTGACAAGAAACAAGCTGCCCCATCCCATTAAAATGCAAATACTTCTGTTAGGTAGTTTCTAAAATTACTGTAAAAATGTGAAAGCCAAATGAAGAGTGTTACCATTGTGAAAATATGCCTATCTCATCCATTTCTTCTTATGCAGTTCTGTAATTTCATTCCAATTTTGTATTTTTACGTTAAAAAGAATACAAGCTGGTAATGTAAATGACTATTTTCTTTAAAAAGATACCACAAACTCGAATTTCTGCAAATTTTTATTTTTAATTTTGGGTACAGGGGTGTCGCACAGAAAATGTGACATGCAAAGGGCGGCGCAGTCTCAAAAAGTTTGGGAACCCCTGCACTAAAACATAAATTTTTTTTTTCCACTAGCAACTTTTGCTAGAACCACTTTCTATAATTAGCAAGATGCGTTTGCTAATAACTACTGGTCGAAATCGAGCCCTGGTGCTGCCTAAACAGCATACATGAAAAGCTGTCGAGGCGTGTACACCTTTGCAACTTCATTTGGGAGCCTGTTCTTTTGCCAGAATTTTTGTATTGTGGAAACATACTGAACACTGTAACGGTAAAGCCCAAGTGTGTTGAGGACTTCCTAGATGGAGTGATCCCTCCTGTAATCTGCCCTCTGTCAAAAGCATCCAAATCGCATGTCTTACCCATCACACCTGTAATCGATCACTATTGGGGAAGCTGTCGGCATGAGTGATAAAGCGGAAGTAGCAACCAAAAGCATTTGAATAACTTCTGCCATCTCTAATTCAATGGCACTTCAGTGCATAATGGTAGTATACATTAACAGAAATTGGGAGACACTAGTTCAGTTCTTACCCCAGGACAATGAAAATTTCCAGCTTTTTGAGATGACAAAAGTGTAACTGTTAAACACTTAAATAATTCGGTGGTGCCAAGATTTTGCTGCTATTCTGAGTAGATATGAGTGAATTTTGCACTAGTTACATTTGAACAAAAGACTTTCAACACAACTTGGGTTTTGATCTAAAGCAAGGCTGGTTTCCTATTCATATTTTCATGTACTTCATTGTCAACCAGCCTCACTGTAGACATTTGCAGGTGATCAAGTCCCAAGTTCACTCTGCTGTAGACATTTGCAGGTGATGAAGTCGCAAGTTCACTCGGAGTGAACTTGGGACTTGATCACCTGCAAATGTCTACAGTGTGGCTGGTTGACAATGAAGTCATGAAAATATGAATAGGAAACCAGCCTTGCTTTAGATCAAAACCCAAGTTGTGTTGAAAGTCTTTTGTTCAAATGTAACTAGTGCAAAATTCACTCATATCTACTCAGATGATTTTCTATTGGTGCAGGAGTCAGGCAAGGTTGTGTAATGTTACCATGGCTGTTTAATATATTTATGGACACGTGCATGCGTGATGCCAAAATAGATAATACTGGTTTATGTCTTGGTGATATTCGTATGTGCAGACTGCTGTGTGCTGATGACACTGTCCTGTTTACAGAGAGCAAAAGTGAGTTGCAGAGTATGTTGTCCTGGATGTACGAAGTTTGCATGAAATTCAAACTGAGTATAAACAAGTTAGTAAAATCGTGCAATGCATTGATTATGATACGCTTTCCAACATACCAGAAATTATTACTCAAGTTATGAGGATAATGGCTGTGGAATAAATCTCGCTCCTGTGTCCTGACCTTTGACCCCATTTCGATCATATTCAACAGAACCGGTTCAGTATACCTCAAGAATAACATACTAAAGTTTTGTCGCAATAGAAGCAGTTTTACGCAAGTTATGAGAATAATGGCTGTGCAATAAATCTTGCTTTTGTGTAATGACCTTTGACCTCATTTCGTTGATATTCAACAGAATCGGTTCACTATACCTCCGGAACAACGTAACGTTTTGTCGCAATCGAAACATTTTTAGGTAAGTTATGATGCACAAGGGCAATGGAGTGGATCCCACTCCAGTGTCCTGACCTTTGACCCCATTTCGCCCATTTTCAATAGGGTTCGTCCCCAGTGGCTCTCTAACACATACTAAAATTTCATCGAAATAGAACCATTTTTACGCAAGTTATGACGCATACGGGCAATGGAACAAATCCCGCTCTTATGTCCTGCCTGACCTTTGACCACATTTCGCCCATTTTCAATAGGGATTGTGCCCAGGTGGTTCTCTACCACATACGAAAATTTCATCGAAATCGAACCACATTTACGCATGTTATGATGCATAAAGGCAATGAAATGGATTCCACTTTTATGCCCTGGCCTTTGACCCCATTTCGCCCATTTTCAATAGGGTTCGTTCCCAGGTGGTTCCTTACCAAATACTAAAATTTCATCGAAATCAAACTATTTTTACGCAAGTTATGATGCATAAGGGCAATGGAGTAAATCCCGCTCTTGTGCCCTGCCTGACCTTGACCTTTGACTCCATTTGCCCATTTTCAATAGGGTTCATGCCCAGTGGTTCCCCACCACATACTAAAATTTCATTGAAATCGAACCATATTTACGCACGTTATGATGCATAAGGGCAATGAAATGGATCCCGCTTTTATATCCTGACCTTTGACCCCATTCCGCCCATTTTCGACAGGGTTCGTTCCCAGGTGGTTCCTTACCACATACTTAAATTTCATTGAAATCGAACCATTTTTACGCAAGTTATGATGCATAAAGGCAATGGAATGGATCCCGCTCCTATGTCCTGATCTTTGACCCCATTCCGTCCATTTTCAACAGGGTTCGTTCCCATGTGGTTCCTTACCACATACTTAAATTTCATTGAAATCGAACCATTTTTATGCAAGTTATGATGCACAAAGGCAATGGAATGGATCCCGCTCCTATGTCCTGACCTTTGACCCCATTTTATTTATTTTGAATAGGGTTCGTTCCCAGGTGGTCCCCTACCACATACTAAAATTTCATTGAAATCGAACCATATTTACGCAAGTTATGACGCATAAAGGCAATTGAATGGATCCCGCTCTTATGGCGTGACCTTTGAACCCACTTCACCCATTTTCAATAGGGTTCGTCCCCTGGTGGTCCCCTACCACATACTAAAATTTCATCGAAATCGAACCATTTTTACGTGAGTTATCGTGCCGACAGACAGACGGACGGAAAGAGCTGGAGCATATACGCTTCTTCAACCTACGGTTGGAAAGCGTAAATAAGGGAAAAACCAAAGTTATGGTTTTCTGATAGAGGAACTGGTAGCACTGAATCTAATGTAAGTCTAAATGGCACAGTGATTGACCAGGTGAGTTTGTGTATTTAGGAAGCATGTTTGACAGAGAGAACAAATTGGTTCATGAAATTAGTAAGCAAGTAAATTCTTCATTGAAGGTCATGGCTGCTCTGGGAGGTTTTCACAGGAATGATGGGTTCTTAAGAGAGTCCTGCATTGCTGTGTATGATAATGTAATTGTTCCTACTCTGATGTATGACAGTGAAACATGGATACTGCAGAAGAAACAAGAGTCATTTTTGTGCTGAAGATATGCGTTACTTATGGTAGGTTTGTGGCAAGAACTTTCTGATTGTGTGAGGAATAAAGATTTGTTGCAGTTGTGTGATGTGAAGCAAAATGTTGTTAGCAAAGTGGAGACTAATATGCTTCGGTGGTTTGGCCATGTTGAAAGAATGAGTGATGAGATGCTTACTAAGAAAATCTTTTTAACCCAAATGGCAGGAAGGAAAGGCAGAGGAAGGCCAATGAAGTCATGGGAGGATCAGATTCTGGAGTGTCTGCATGAAAAAAAAAAAAAAAAAATATGAATATGAGGTATAGAAAATCTTGTGTACAGCATGTAATGGATGTCAGTGAAGCCCAAGTTGTATGTCAAAATTTGCTGTAAATGGAGGTTTGATACAACAGTAAGTAAAAATATCTGGTAGTTTGCATTTCTTTTTGGAGCTAACCTCTTAATCTCAGAGAACAGCCTAGTGATATGTATGTATGTATGTATGTATGTATGTATGTATGTATGTATGTATGTATGTATGTATGTATGTATGTATGTATGTATGTATGTATGTATGTATGTATGTATGTATGTATGTATGTATGTATGTATGTATGTATGTATGTATGTATGTATGTATGTATGTATGTATGTATGTATGTATGTATGTATGTATGTATGTATGTATGTATGTATGTATGTATGTATGTATGTATGTATGTATGTATGTATGTATGTATGTATGTATGTATGTATGTATGTATGTATGTATGTATGTATGTATGTATGTATGTATGTATGTATGTATGTATGTATGTATGTATGTATGTATGTATGTATGTATGTATGTATGTATGTATGTATGTATGTATGTATGTATGTATGTATGTATGTATGTATGTATGTATGTATGTATGTATGTATGTATGTATGTATGTATGTATGTATGTATGTATGTATGTATGTATGTATGTATGTATGTATGTATGTATGTATGTATGTATGTATGTATGTATGTATGTATGTATGTATGTATGTATGTATGTATGTATGTATGTATGTATGTATGTATGTATGTATGTATGTATGTATGTATGTATGTATGTATGTATGTATGTATGTATGTATGTATGTATGTATGTATGTATGTATGTATGTATGTATGTATGTATGTATGTATGTATGTATGTATGTATGTATGTATGTATGTATGTATGTATGTATGTATGTATGTATGTATGTATGTATGTATGTATGTATGTATGTATGTATGTATGTATGTATGTATGTATGTATGTATGTATGTATGTATGTATGTATGTATGTATGTATGTATGTATGTATGTATGTATGTATGTATGTATGTATGTATGTATGTATGTATGTATGTATGTATGTATGTATGTATGTATGTATGTATGTATGTATGTATGTATGTATGTATGTATGTATGTATGTATGTATGTATGTATGTATGTATGTATGTATGTATGTATGTATGTATGAATGAATGAATGAATATTCATTCATTCATTCATTCATTCATTCATTCATTCATTTGTTATTCTACTTCTGTTCTGAGTAGTTCATGGTAGAATACCACAGGCAAGTTCATGGCAGAATGGAACAATTACTGCTGTATATCTACATCTCCCATGACACTACCTTGTATGCTAGTAAGTGAACATGTCAAGGTCAACTATACATAGTAGTAAATGCTGTTGTGGTTAATTTTCATTGTTATAAGGATTGACATTGTTCCATAGGTCACAAATTTCATTTTTCATGGACGGCTAATAAGATCGTGTGACTTCATTCTTCCCTGAAAAATATTTAAATATTTGCCACCTGTTCTGTTATGGTAGAAGAACCCTTTTTGTTTTACTTTTTTGAACAGGGAATGGTTCATTTGATACATTGTGAACTGTAAGGGGTTTAAATCCACATTAATGTGTTTTTGTGTTTTATACCATACAAGTACAAAACAGTGTCCTAAAGTTAAAAAGTTCATTTTTCGTGTTTTATTTATTGAATGGCAGTTACCAGAGTGTTTTTTTTATTTCATTTAATACAGCGGAGTTAGGAGTTGTCCTCATTTTTTTTTTTTCATTTCCTGAAATTTCTTAGGTTTTACTAAACTGTACCGAAATTTTGAAAGAATGATGTTTCACCTTTATAATATGACGTATTTCATTTTTATTCAATTGAAAGCAGCAGAAATCAGCAATAGTGAAAATAATGTTTGCATACTGAGTTAGAATGTTATGACTACTGCTTGCAAACCTTCCAACTACCTCTCCTCCACAAGCAATAACAGGCAACAATAGCTCTAGCCACTAAAAATTTGTGCATTTTTAATGGGCCGAAGACTGGTTGTCAGTTTCCGTGGAAAACAACGCCCCAAGGCAAAATGGTTGTGTTTCTCCAAATGTCTGAATAAATGTTTTTATGCATAATTAGATAAGTTTTCATTGGATTCAAGTGAAATTTGCAGGGTAACTTTATATGATCAAGTTATGGCATCTGTAAAAATCCAGATGTTGCAAGTATCTGTAAATATTGGTCCAAGGTTGCTAGCATTAAAGATTCTGCTGTTGCATTTAAATTTGGTTCCTTATCAATTCATGTTAAAGCATCTAACATTATCACATGGCGCACAGCCTGAAAGGGGCTTTTTGCAAAATAACTGCATTGTTACGAAGGAAAGAGTTTGTTTCAGATTCTTTCATTTTCTCTGTACATCTGTGTAAAGGTGCAATTCAATTGCTTGCAAACTCTGTTCATTCCATTTCAATTGCTAAAAAGCTTTCGAATGGTGTTAAGCAGTCTCATTAATTATATGCTTCATACTTAGAACAGCAAAAAAGTATAAAGAAAAGAAGAAAAAAAAAAAGCCACAGAAAGCAAAAGAAGAAACGTTCCAAACTTTAGGAACAAATAGCTGATTTATTGAATGCAGAGAAGCCCTTGGTGATTAAACAAGACATATTGCACAAACTCGTGGTTGAAACTTAAAACAAGAAAGATGACACTGAATATTTGGTTGTAATGAGCACGTCTTTAGAATCCATTCTGATGCGAATAAAATTTATCAAAGTTATTCATCTTTTTAGCAGAAGAATAATAGAAAAGCATAGTGGAAAAGCTGTAAATAGGAGAAAAACATTCTTCAAAGAAAAAGCTATACTAAGGAAGAACTTTTCAAATACATCTCCTGGAAGCTGAGGTAGAGAGAAAAAGTGTTTGACCTTTACACTCCCTCACAGGAAATCTGTGCATTATTTAAAGATAATGCTCCACATCTCTGTAGTAGTGAATGGTATCCAGTAAAAAAAAAATCTCAATAGGGTTTTTAGAAGTGGAGATACAGCTGCAAATAGAAGACAAACACCACCTCTAGTGACAGAACTATGAACTATAAAACTCCTCAAATATAAACTTAGTGTTCCACAAGGAAAATGACATCCAGTGTTGAATTTTTTTTAATTGCAAATATATAGAGATATTAAGAAAAACAAATTAAATGTTGACACCATGTAGCAGCAAAACTGTGCATTATTTTGGGAGAAAAATACACAGAATTTTCATGGTTAGTAGTATCTGACTGAAAAAAATATTTAATTAGGTTTTAGTCCCACAGATATTGTTGTAAACATAAACTCATGCCCTCTAATGGCACACTTGTGCATTAAGAAAAAAGTTTAAACTATATGAGAAATATTTTGCCCCAGAAATGCTCTCCAACAAAGAAATAATTTTCCAAATCAGACTCTTAGAAGCAAAAATATTAACAAAAATAAGATCTACGTCCCCTGACAGAAAAACTATACATTATTTTAAGAATGTATTCTGAAAAGGTTTGCTGAAGAGAACGATATGGGTCTACAAAGGAATTTTTTAAGCGAATTTTAAGAAGCTCAGATTTTGCTGCAAATACATCAGAAGCAGAAACAAACACTTATGCCTCCTGGTGTCTAAACCATTTTTTATGAAGAATTAAAAATTATTTACAAAACATCTCCCACCAGGAGCTGTACCCGTTGCAGGAAGAATTTTTCAAATCGGAGGTTTAGAAGCAAAGATACTGGAGGAAACACAAAGTACCTTTATGCCCCAAGTGGAATATCTATGCAGTACTTGAAAATTTTGAAATTATATGAGAAACATTTTGCACTGGAAATGCTCCCCAACAAAAAAATAATTTTTCAAATTGGTCTCTTAGAAGCACATATATCGACAAAAATAGGATATACATCTAGCCCCTGGTGGGAAAACAATGCATTATTTTAAGAAGAAAGTATTCTGAAAAGGTTTTCCGAGGTAAGGTATCAGTCCATGAAAGAATTTTTTTCAACAGAGTTTTCAGGAGCTCAGATTTTGCTGCAAATGCATCAGAAACAGGAAAAAAAAAAAAAAATTACACCCCTAGTAGCTAAACCATTCTTTACCAAAAAGTAGAAATTATATTAAAAACATTTCTGTTTAGGAACTGTATCCGATGCAAGTATTTTTCAAATTGGAGTTTTAGGACCAGAGATATAACGAAAAACGTAATAGCAGAAAATCTAAACATTATTTGAAAAAGACAAAACAATTTTGTCTTTTTCAGGTATGGACAGATATGTATACAATGGCTTGTAGAACGCAATTTGGGATTCTGTGGATGTACTGGCACACCAACAGTACTTTTTTTAAAGAAAAAAAATAGCAAGTTTAAAAATAGAACAACAGGATCTACATTAAATGATCAAAAAGGTTGTATATTATCCCAGAAATTGCAACACCTACGTACTGAGTCCTCATGTTTTTTAGATTTAAGGTGGACGTCAAGTAATTTTGCTTCCTATACTTCCAATGGAAAAACTTCTGTACACATTTTCTTCACAATTAATGCGTTCCCAAGGATGAACATTTGAACATCGTTTAAAATAGCTTCATTTTATAACTTGGAATACATAATATTTTCTAAAACGTAATCATAATTATGCAATCCAACATTTGTTTGTCTACTGACGTCATTAAAGTACAGGTCGCACCATCTTTTTTCTGGACAATTAATGCGTTCCCAAGGATGAGAATTTGAACATCGATTAAAATAGCTTTATTTTATAACTTGGAATACTTAATATTTTCTAAAACATAACCATAATTATAATAAAAATCAATAACTTTTCCTTTGGTGGTGTTGAAACCAGAAAAAGATTGCGCAACCTGTACTTTGATGACGCCAGTAGGCAAACAAATGTTAGATTGCATAATTATGGTTATGTTTTAGAAAATATTAAGTATTCCAATGTTATAAAATGAAGCTATTTTAATCGATGTTCAAATTTTCATCCTTGGGAACGCATTAATTGTAAAGAAAATGTGTACAGAAGTTTTTCCATTAGAAGTATAGGAAGCAAAATTACTTGACGTTCACCTTAATGCACAAAAATTTGACAGGTACGTAAAAAATATATTATTACTATAAAAACTGTAATAGCATAAGCAGGTTAACTTTTGTGTACTGAGCACCTGAATAAGATCAACAGTTGTGGCATCTGTATCCTGCTGTCACATATTTTTCTTTTTGCAGCATCTCATTTGTAAATCTGTACTACCATTTATTAAGGGAATGGTCACTTGGTGTGTTTTAATTATTCTGTGCTTCTTTGAACTCTTGTTGGATAGTAATCACAGATAGTGCTGTATTGATACCCAAGTACATAACATGTTTTCTCATTTTGAGATCCTATTTTATCTGGTTATTAATGTTTATCTGATTCAAAGGTTAGATGGTTAATTCTATCTGTGAACTTCATTGGGTACTCTGAGTTGTTTAACTCACTTGCAGTTTTCAGCTTGATTTTGGTAAATATGGGTGCAGCATAGTTACAGATGTTGGGGATGCTGTAGTCCCTGATGTAACCCACTTCCTAATTGTAATTGTAAAACCTTGGAGAGGAGCCCCCCCCAGCAAGTCCCCACCTACCACTTATGTTGGTAACATTACTTATAGCTATTCTTAGTAATGCTTAAAATTAAAAGTAAGATTTTGAAGTTTATATGGATTTTTCACTAGAATGTACATAGTTATTAGACTTATGAATTTCAAATATTAATCTTTTTCATCAGCTTCATCATGACGATGACAAATTGTGTGTGTGTTAAAAAAGTTGCAAGTTAAAAAAATACTACAGTCTAGTAAAAAAAACAGCAAGTACTTGATAAAATAATGTAGCTTGATTTTTTTATTGTCATTGTTATACTTTTAAAATTTTTTTGAAATCTGAAAGATCACTAAGAAACAGTTCTTTGTGTCGTATTTTTCTTCGCATTACCCGCAGCGACGTGTAATCCACAAACCGTGAAATTCAGAAAAACAATTCCGTCGTATAATCCGCAGGCCTTGAAATTCAGAAAAACAATGACCGTATAATCCATACTTGCGATGTTGATCCTGAACAGTAATTTCATACAGAAAAGTCGCGATTCACCGGATGACCCAGCAGTCCAAAGAAATAGGGGGGGGAGAGAAAACATGTCCATTTTTTCAAAATCGTTTTTCAGTGCTTTTATGCTACTTTCAAGTAAGTAAAAAAGCAGAAATGTTGAGTTTTTTTGTTGGTTTGCTTAATTTTCCAGCAGCACCGTAGTTCGATTTTGCAGTATGTGGTTCCATAACTATACCTACGGCACCCGCGAACATGTGTGACTCCCACAGCTCATTATTGTACGTGGGAACAAATAATATAGCCTTCGCACTTTGTCAAAATTCTCGTACGTGAAAAAAAAACAACAAAAAAAAACTATACAAATGTTTGTGGACCTCCATATTCGTATTGCGGTACTTTTCTTGTTTGTAACGCATTTTTAGTAATTTTTCAAAGATACAACCTATCGCTCCTCTCAGTCGCGAAGGGGATTAAAGCTTCTTGCTCCCCGAAAGAGTCATTTTTTGGTTAAAATGCGACTTACAATAGAAAAAAAAGGCTTAATTTAATAAAAATGCATTAACTTACATTTAAAAACAATTCTTTTAAGATTTGCGCCTATTTTTCCTTAACGTCTATTTTATCCTCATGGATTTCGAAAATTTCTATTTTCTGTCGGCTCCCCCGAAAAAAAATTTCTACATACGCACCTGACCGCGAGTATACCATCGACTGACGTACCAGCGTCCATAGAAACAAGTTCATGCCAACCAAACGCTATTGATGATCATCGGGGTGGCGCAGTGGTCTAAGCGATGGCCTCTGATCATTCGTCCGAACGGGGTCCGAGTCCCGGTGAGGCATGGATGTTGTGTTTGTCTTACGGCACTGGCTCTCTCCCTTTCCTGGAACCAGTGACCCTAAATTAGGGACGGGCGACTGCTTATAGTTGCTCACGGTGGTCGTTAAACCTCCAACAAAAAAATCATCGAGGTTGATGAAGACTATTCTGGGCCGCCCCGGTGGCGCAGTGGTCTAAGGCGCTGGCCTCTGATCATTCGTCCGTAAGGGGCCCGGGTTCGAATCCTGGTCAGGCATGGATGTTGTGTTTGTCTTACGGCACTGGCTCCCTCCCTTCCCTGGAACCAGTGACCCTAAATTAGGGACGGGCGACTGCTTATAGCCCATTGAGTTGCTCACGGTGGTCGTTAAACCTCCAATAAAAAAAAAAAAAAAAAAAAAAAAACACCAGACCAACTGCGGCGCAAATCATATCCAGGTCAAATTTCAGAGTCCCAAGTAGAGTCAGCGAACTTGGGACTCTGAACCTTGCGTAGTTCCTGGAACATCGAAATTTAATCGCCGCCCCGGTAGCACAGTGGTCTAAGCGATGGCATCTGATCATTCGTCGAGAGCCGCCCCGGTGGCGCAGTGGTCTAAGCGATGGCCTCTGATCATTCGTCCGAACGGGGTCCGGGTTCGAATCCCGGTGAGGCATGGATGTTGTGTTTGTCTTACGGTCCTGGCTCTCTCCCTTCCCTGGAACCAGTGGCCCTAAATTAGGGACGGGCGACTGCTCACGGTGGTCGCTAAACATCCAATAAAAAAGTCTACCTCTGCAGAGGTGCTGCGTCGTGTGGTCAGATGAATCCCGTTTTCAGCTGTACCGAACTGACGGGCGGGTGTGGTGTCGAGAGCATGAGGCCATGGCCCCGTCGTGCCAGGTCGGCCCTGTTCAAAACAGTGGTGACTTTGATGGTTTGAAAGGTCTCCTCATGGGGCGCATTAGGTCCCATAGTGTATCCTTAATCGCTGCGCACTACCAGCCTCTTCTTGCTGACCACCTACATGCTTTGATGGCTTTCGCGCATCCTACGGCTGTTGGTCTGTTTCAGAAGGATAATCCTCTGCCCCACCAGGTTGCAAGCATGGCTCGAAGAACAGTCAACTTAGTTTGGACTCATCCAGTGGCCCCCAAGGTCTCCAGTTTAAAACCCTGTTGAAGCTCCCTGGGATGACGCGGAGAGGAACATCAGATCCATGGAACCTGGACCGACGTCTCGGGCGGAATTGTGGACAATGCTGCAACAGGCATGACTGGTGCCTTACCTCCTGAAATTGCACATGTGAGTTACTCTACCAACATGTGCAATTTGAACGATGCCTCGGCGTGTGTGTGTGTGCATGCACGAGGGTTGTACCGTAAGTAATGCAAAAGTAGGCATAACTTTTTCATTAACTGACAGAGGTCGTTCAAATTGCACATGTTGGTAGAGTGGCTTTGCGCCATCGTTGAACCCAACTCTCGAATCCTCTGAAAAAATTTAGTTGTGGACTGTTGTACCCACTTCTTCACAGCCACTTTCACCTGGTCTGTGTCATCAAATATCCCCGGAGACTGCCCTTGATTGGACCGAACAGGTGGGAGTCGGAGGGCGCCAGATCTGGGCTGTACGGTGAAGGGGGGGGGGCACCGGGCAGCCTAATTTGCTGATCGCTTGATTTGTTGACAAACATGTATGTGATCTCGTATTGTCATGGTAAATGTGGATGCTTTTCAGATTCTTGTTCGGTCTCTTCCTCCTAATGGCTTCTTGAGTGTCTCAATGTACCGCTTGCTAGTCACGGTACGGCCACGTTCCAGAACATCGAGGAGAATGACACACAGCTGGCATCCCAAAAAACAGTCACCACGACTTTTTGTGCATCTGATCGCTGGCTCTTGAACTTCTTAGGTCTTGGTGAAGAGGTGCATACATGAGATTCTTCCGCGGATTCGCGGAATTCCGTTTTTTTCTTTTTTTTGTCAGCATTTGGGTCATACTCGACGAGATCGATGCAGAACTGAAGAGAAATGGGGGGGGATCGTTTTCCATCTAGGGATGGTATTTCGTCTTTCAAAACTTTCAAAAATTGAAGTTAAACTCAGTGACTATTTTTCCTGTAATCGTAATTTCTTTTTCTCACAATGTTGCCTGTTCCCAATATTGTTATTAAATGGCATTTTTTTGCATAAATATTTGTATTTCAGCATGAAACTGTGGGCAACGATTTCCCAAAACCGGAAGTTAAGATGGCGCGAAGATTTCCCCGTAGTTTTCAGGCAAAGATACTTCCGTGGGTTCGAAGAATTCCGCCATTTCCATTATCATTTTGGGCATTCTCGAAATCAATGCACAACTGAACAGAAATGGGGGAAGGGGGGCAATGGTGGGGGAGAGGGATTCGTTTTTCGTTTGACGACGGGAATCCGTCTTACGGAACTTTCGGAAACGGAAGTTAGATACGGCGAAGATTTCTCCCGTAATCTTATTTCTTTTTCTCTCGCGATGTTCCTTCTGCCCAGTACTGTTCTTAAATATCATTTTATTCCACAAATACTGCGCCGCCCCGGTGGCGCAGTGGTCTAAGCGATGCCCTCTGATCATTCGTCCGTAAGGGGTCCGGGTTCGAATCCCAGTGAGGCATGGATGTTGTGTTTGTCTTACGGCACTGGCTCTCTCCCTTCTCTGGAACCAGTGACCCTAAATTTGGGATGGGCGACTGCTTATAGCCCATTGTGTTGCTCACGGTGGTCGTTAAACCTCCAATCAAAAAAAAAAAAAAAAAACAACTGCATTTCAACCTAAAAATGGAGGAAGAAATTTCCGAAAACGGAAGTCGGTCTTAGCGAAGATTTCTCCCGAAATCGCATTTTTTTTTTCTTCCGGCGATGTTCTCACTATCCTGTGTCGTTGCTAAGTGTTATTTCCCCCCATACATGTCTGCACTTAAGCTTGTTAAGGGAGGGGAAATTTTCCAAAAACGAAAGCGATGGAGCTTGAAAATTTGTTAGAATTGGTGCATGGTGTTCAAAAGTATTCATATTCTGAAAGTCACACCATTTATCTGAAGTAGAGAAAGCTTTGGTATCATGCGTTCGTGGTTCTCAGGTTGAAAGTTCTTTCAGTATGATGGATAAATTATCATCTGATGGAATAAAAGGGAAGAAGGAAAGAAAAATGGTGAAGAAATAGGAAGGCAATGATATCAACAGAAAGAAAAACTGAGCAAAGATTGCTGTGCAGCTGCACAGTCAACAAAAGACAAATATAACCATGGAATATGCTGAGAAGAAAGCAACACAAGAAGAAGATTGAGCTGATGATCTAGCAAGTACAAAAAAAAAAATGAAAAAAAAAAGAGAGACGCGTTTGAAGCAGTGTCTTTAAAATCACTTTATTTTGTTTTGAATTCAGTAATTTTTTATTGTGAATACAGCGAACAATTCCATCTTGCTCGTGCTGCTTTATGTATATTCACACTTTCTTGTAGCATGTTCTGATTTCTTTCGCCCGATTAAAAAAGTTCAGCTTTTTTTTTTTTCGTGGTCAGTCTCATGTATGGAGGCGTGATGCCACTCCATGGATTGATTCTTCCTTTCCGAATCGTAAAGATGCGCCCACGTTTCATCCCCTGTCACCAGACCGAAAAAAAAAAAAAGACGTTGTCTTCATTGGCTTCAAACGCTTCCAGCAGATCAGAGCAGACTTTCACTCTTCTCTCCTTCAAATCGGGAGTCAACTGCCGAGGCACCCACTTTGCACACACTTTCCGATACCCTGTCCTTCCACCATCTTCTGTATGGCATTGTGACCACAATCCAGTTGTGCAACAAGCTCACGGATTGTGACTCGTCTCTCCGCGCGAATCAATTCATCCACTCGCTGACGATTCGTGTCAGTGATCGAAGATGATGGTCTCCCACTGCGTGCGGTTTGTCTTCAATGCTGGTTTCCAATGTTTTAAACTTCTTCATCCATCTGTGCACATTGCTCTTGTTAATGGTGTCATCTCCATAAACATTCTGTAGCCTTCTGTGGATGTCGGACAGCCTGCACCCTTCCTTCGTCAAGAACTTAATGACTGCACGTTGCTTCTGCTTGGAATCCATTATTTACCTGCAATGAAGAAGAAGGGATAGTATAGAGGAAAAATTACTCTAACAACATGTGCAATTTAAACATCTGTCAATTAATCAAAAAGTTATGCCCACGTTTTCATCACTTTCGGTACAACCCTCGTATATACACTATATTGACAAAAGTCACCGGACACCTAGAAGAGAAACACAACATAGATTTTATTGGCATACATCAGTACGGTATCGGTCCACCTTTGGCCTTAATGCATGCACTGACCCTTCGAGACATGCTTTCGACAAGGTTTTGGAACACAGCGATAGGTATGCGCTTCCATTCAGTACATAATGCTGCCGCTAACTATTGCTTAGTAGTAAGCCTTGGTTCCAAACTTCTTATGCGGCCCTCTAATTCATCCCATAGGTGTTCTATAGGGTTAAAATCAGGGTTCTGTGCTGGCCAGTCCACACACGATATGGAATTATCGTCAAACCACGCCGTAACAGTCCTTGCATTATTTCCCAGTGAGATGCCCAATACTGTACGTCTCCCTCTTATGTTTTCTTATGATAAATTAGAATAAAGCGATTTTGAAACCTTGCTTTATGGCTCGGTGCATTATTCTCCTGGTACCAACAAGGCTCTGTTCCATAGCATTTTCACAGGGTTGGTAGGGCATAACTGTCCAGAATATCGAGGTAGACTTGCTGGCTAACAGGTTTGTCCACGATAACCAATGGGCCGGGACCATACCACAAAAAACACCCCAGTAGGGGGGATATGAGAGAGCAAAATCCTCCGATCCTGAGGACTAGGGGAGGGGAGAGGGGTTGTGCGGAACGACGAGGTGGGGGGGGGGATCCTCTCTGGGAGGATCCACAGAGAGGGGTCAGCGGAGCAGAGATGGGTCAATGAGTGGATGGGGGTCGGTAGCTAGGGAGTTGCTTGGTGAATGAAACCAAAAAAAAAATAAACAAAAAAATCCTCCGATCCTGAGGACTAAGCGGCGTAGGGGAGAGGGGGTTGTGCGGAACGACGAGGAGGGGGGATCCTCTCTGGGAGGATCCACAGAGAGGAGGGGTCAGCGGAGCAGAGACGGGTCAATGAGTGGATGGGGGTGGGTATCTAGGGAGTTGCTTGGTGAATTAAACCAAAAAAAAAAAAAATAAATAAACAAAAAAAAAATCCTCCGATCCGGCGGACTAGACGATGTAGGGGGGTTTGTGTGGAACGGCGAGAAGGGGGATCCGCAGAGAGGGTCAATGCTGAAGAGATGCTTGGTGAATGAAACCAAAAGAGTGACATCTTGATTAATTGGTTGTATCTGCTACTGCTAGGGGTGTGGCAGCTTTAAACTTGAATCCACAACTTCGCAATAATAGTTTTTGTTATTTAACTACGAGAACGATTTTTTCAAATTTCGGTTTCACAAAAACCATGAAACTTCCATAGAATAACATGGGAAATGTAAATCTACTAAGACGAATTTCTGAAATGGAAGTTTTTACCACATATCCTTATTTTGAAACTTCATCTCCTGTAAAACGCGAACTCTGACTCCTCTGAATTTTCGTATGCAGATTTTTTGGTTTGACCATTTTACATGAGATTAGTTTTGCTCATAGTAAATTTTGATAAGGACGAAAATTGATTTTGACGTTTTTAGAAAGAGAGCGATTTTTGGAAACTACAATTTCACAAATTTATGAAACTTCCATAGAATAACAAGAGAAATAAAAATCTCACTAAGTCGATTTTCTTAAAGTAGAGTTCTGACTAAAGGTCATTATTTTGAAACTGCATTTTTCATAAAAGGCGAAATCCGATTTCATCAAGTTTTCATAGGGTTAGTATCTTAGTAATAATTTTAGACGAGGTTATTTTTTTTTATTTTTTGTCTTTGCAAAATATATGTAGATGTTCTAAGCTTACATTTACTGTGAGCATCATCACACGATCGTAAAAATCTGTCTGGACGTATTCCTCCAATGTGGGAGGGGAAAAGTTCTTTTGGATCTGAATGGATTCGATTTGATTTTGACGTCAATGGTATCAAAGGCAAGCGCCGTATCCACCGAACCAACAGAACTTTCTTCACTCTTTCAAATATTTGTTAGTTTCTTGAATTTAACAATTATCAGTTCCAGTTGTGTTTCCCCAAGAATTTAAAGATATCAAGTTCCAAATTACGCCATTTCACAGTTTGTTTGTTTTTCTACATCTTGAGTGGTTAAAGATTTTTTCAATCCATACCATTGTATGATTCTTTCTAACAATTTAAGTGTCTGAAATCCGTACATACGAACTCCACACGTGACTGAACGAACATGAATTTTTCTGCCACGGTTGATTGTCTCACATTTACGCGTTGTAATGGAGAACTTGATGAAACAGACGTAAGTAGGATATAAGTGGGGATACGAGAACAGAAAGAGCCGAGAGCAGCGAAGCTGCTATCGGCTGGGGGGGTGATGGACGGGAGGGGGCGATAACGCGAGAGTGAGAGAGAGCGCGCTGTCGAAGTTGCTTGCGTGACGTCACGTGCCTCGTACAGTGGTGGACAGTGACTGTGGACTTTTTCGTTTGTGTGTTGTTATTTTACATTAATGGGAATTCGGGAACAAATAGAGAGCCGAGAGGAAGGGATTTAGATTTGCGCCCTTGTTGGTAATGACAGAATTTCATTGAGCGTTAGGACGCAACTTTGACGGGTGTAAAGTGATTTTTGGAAACAAGGGTCCGCCGAAATTTTTAGATGCCGGAGAACGAATTGGGCATCGTGCTGTATTTTTGTTCTTTTTCTGTATAAGTCATGTGTGAGAGACGGATTCTTTTTTTTTTTTTTTTCAGCGACATGTATCATTAGTCATTAAATTTCCATATGACTTTTTCCGTTTATGTTAATCTGGTATTTTGATTTGTATAAATAACTGAAGTTGTAATTTCTTGATAATACAATTTCCCGAAAACATGAAAGTTTCATAAAACAGGGTGGAAAATGGGGCAGTACTGAACTGAAGTCCACCTCTTCCGGAAGTTGAAACGATTTTAGGTTGAATTTTGAATTCTGTTACAATAATAATTCAAAGAGAATCGTGCTTATGTTTAAAGATGGAAACGCGGGAATTTAACACATGTTAAAATTACTACAATCTTTCGTTACTAACGTGATGCTTACATAATTGGGCCTACTTTCCTCAGAGGTTCGATAACTTCGTGAATTTAACGATTTCCATTGATCAAAACTTTGCGTATATTTCATTCACTCACTGACCAGTTCTAACATCTCAGATATCACACGTACATGTGAAAACACCAGTGTCGGCTCTATTTCTTCTAGGCGTTAACTTTCATTTCCTTTTACATTCGTTTTAAGTAGACTATCTCTATCACATCTGTTTTCTGAGATACGATCACACCATTTATTTAATTACTTCAGGAACATATTAGTCTTGAACATAGAGAACAGTCAATCGTATTCTAAATATGCTTTCTCTTGATTCTTATAAACGAACAAACATCAAGAAGTCTCCACACTGAAACGAACATCATCAATTCCTTGCTTTCATGTCTTTGCCACATCAAATTCTATAGTTCCACAGCAATGATGTTCTTAACGCTTCACCTTGTATACAAACATTTCCCCTCTAATCTAAGAAGTTATTTTTCCAAAACAATAACTAAACATCTTAGAACAATACAGTGAAAAATGCACTAGTGAAGAATACAGTGAACAATTCATAAAGTCTTAACAAAATGAGTTTATACTTACAAATGTTATTAGGTGAGAGCAAGCTAAGTCTTTCAGAAAACATTTACGAAATCATTATTATTTTTATAAAAGCTAGCATGGAAACGTTCATTTTTCTAAAAGGCGAAATTTGAGTTCATAAATTTTCAGTAGATCAGTTTTTTCTTTCATGAAATTTCTTGGCGTTAGTTTTCTCTTTCATAAAATTTCTTCGGGTCAGTTTCTTTCATGAAATTGTCAGGTAAATATTAGAAAAGTTCATTTTTCACAAAGTTCGTTTTTGACTCGAATAAATTTCAGCAAGTCAAAATGGTTTTGTTGTTTTTACAAAGAGGGCGATTTTTTAAATTTTCCTTTTTTTATAATCGCAAAAATCTCATAGAATAACACGGGAATACCATCCAACTAAAAGTCAATATTTGAATCGTTCATTTTAGCAATGAACTTATTTGAACAATAACGAAAACAGTAGAAGTGGATTTAATATATCTTTAATATGATATCCATTGCGAAGTTGAAGTTTTAGGTTTCTCGATTTTCTTAGACCTTACATATTTCTTCAGTTCAGTTCGTTCAAGAAAAGCATCACACAACATAAATTTTCCTTCTTGAACAGAACCTATTATTAAACTTCTATTTTTCATATATTTAGATGGTAAATTAATGTCTTTTAAAGCTTTAGTAAATTTAAGAAGGTACATGTAGTTTAGAACTTTTACTTCGAAACATGAAGTCAACAAGATCAACAATATTGGAGTTTTTCACAACGTGTCCTCTGTACTTGAGTTCAGCTCTGGGTGTCCAAGATATGATGTCAGAATTCTATTTGAACAGGTCTAAAACATTTCGAGCGTAGCGTTTTAAATTTTGAGGAACAGATTGAATGATGAAGTCTTCCACATAATCTTCTCTCCGCGCTTCGGAAATATCTTCTTTCTTTGGATACCCCTCTATTTTCGACGCTATTTCCTCCGCTTGAATTGGAATTTCCTGCACTATGGAGTTGAAAGAAGTTGTGTGAATTTTCTTGTTTAAAACCTGATTATACAATTTTATTTTCAGATCATCAGGTTCTTTACTTAACAATTTTTTTTTCATTTCCTTGTCAAGATCAGATTTAATCGTAAAAACTAAACTGAAGAAAATTTATGAAAGAAAAACTGATCTGGTAAAACATTTGTGAAATCAGATATTGACTTTTGGAGAAATGATCGTTTAAAATTTTTTACTTTAAGGAAAAATGAACGATTCAAATATTGACTTTTAGTTGGATGGTATTCCCGTGTTATTCTATGAGATTTTTGCGATTATAAAAAAAGGAAAATTTAAAAAATCGCCCTCTTTGTAAAAACAACAAAACCATTTTGACTTGCTGAAATTTATTCGAGTCAAAAACGAACTTTGTGAAAAATGAACTTTTCAAATATTTACCTGACAATTTCATGAAAGAAACTGACCCGAAGAAATTTTATGTAAGAGAAAACTAACGCCAAGAAATTTCATGAAAGAAAAAACTGATCTGCTGAAAATTTATGAACTCAAATTTCGCCTTTTAGAAAAATGAACGTTTCCATGCTAGCTTTTATAAAAATAATAATGATTTCGTAAATGTTTTCTGAAAGACTTAGCTTGCTCTCACCTAATAACATTTGTAAGTATAAACTCATTTTGTTAAGACTTTATGAATTGTTCACTGTATTCTTCACTAGTGCATTTTTCACTGTATTGTTCTAAGATGTTTAGTTATTGTTTTGGAAAAATAACTTCTTAGATTAGAGGGGAAATGTTTGTATACAAGGTGAAGCGTTAAGAACATCATTGCTGTGGAACTATAGAATTTGATGTGGCAAAGACATGAAAGCAAGGAATTGATGATGTTCGTTTCAGTGTGGAGACTTCTTGATGTTTGTTCGTTTATAAGAATCAAGAGAAAGCATATTTAGAATACGATTGACTGTTCTCTATGTTCAAGACTAATATGTTCCTGAAGTAATTAAATAAATGGTGTGATCGTATCTCAGAAAACAGATGTGATAGAGATAGTCTACTTAAAACGAATGTAAAAGGAAACGAAAGTTAACGCCTAGAGGAAATAGAGCAGACACTGGTGTTTTCACATGTACGTGTGATATCTGAGATGTTAGAACTGGTCAGTGAGTGAATGAAATATACGCAAAGTTTTGATCAATGGAAATCGTTAAATTCACGAAGTTATCGAACCTCTGAGGAAAGTAGGCCCAATTATGTAAGCATCACGTTAGTAACGAAAGATTGTAGTAATTTTAACATGTGTTAAATTCCCGCGTTTCCATCTTTAAACATAAGCACGATTCTCTTTGAATTATTATTGTAACAGAATTCAAAAATTCAACCTAAAATCGTTTCAACTTCCGGAAGAGGTGGACTTCAGTTCAGTACTGCCCCATTTTCCACCCTGTTTTATGAAACTTTCATGTTTTCGGGAAATTGTATTATCAAGAAATTACAACTTCAGTTATTTATACAAATCAAAATACCAGTTTAACATAAACGGAAAAAGTCATATGGAAATTTAATGACTAATGATACATGTCGCTGAAAAAAAAAAAAAAAAAAAAAGAATCCGTCTCTCACACATGACTTATACAGAAAAAGAACAAAAATACAGCACGATGCCAAATTCGTTCTCCGGCATCTAAAAATTTCGGCGGACCATTGTTTCCAAAAATCACTTTACACCCGTCAAAGTTGCGTCCTAACGCTCAATGAAATTCTGTCATTACCAACAAGGGCGCAAATCTAAATCCCTTCCTCTCGGCTCTCTATTTGTTCCCGAATTCCCATTAATGTAAAATAATAACACACAAACGAAAAAGTCCACAGTCACTGTCCACCACTGTACGAGGCACGTGACGTCACGCAAGCAACTTCGACAGCGCGCTCTCTCTCACTCTCGCGTTATCGCCCCCTCCCGTCCATCACCCCCCCAGCCGATAGCAGCTTCGCTGCTCTCGGCTCTTTCTGTTCTCGTATCCCCACTTATATCCTACTTACGTCTGTTTCATCAAGTTCTTAATTACAACGCGTAAATGTGAGACAATCAACCGTGGCAGAAAAAATTCATGTTCGTTCAGTCACGTGTGGAGTTCGAATGTACGGATTTCAGACACTTAAATTGTTAGAAAGAATCATACAATGGTATGGATTGAAAAAAAAATCTTTAACCACTCAAGATGTAGAAAAACAAACAAACTGTGAAATGGCGTAATTTGGAACTTGATATCTTTAAATTCTTGGGGAAACACAACTGGAACTGATAATTGTTAAATTCAAGAAATTAACAAATATTTGAAAGAGTGAAGAAAGTTCTGTTGGTTCGGTGGATACGGCGCTTGCCTTTGATACCATTGACGTCAAAATCAAATCGAATTCATTCAGATCCAAAAGAACTTTTCCCCCTCCCACATTGGAGGAATACGTCCAGACAGATTTTTACGATCGTGTGATGATGCTCACAGTAAATGTAAGCTTAGAACATCTACATATATTTTGCAAAGACAAAAAATAAAAAAAATAACCTCGTCTAAAATTATTACTAAGATACTAACCCTATGAAAACTTGATGAAATCGGATTTCGCCTTTTATGAAAAATGCAGTTTCAAAATAATGACCTTTAGTCAGAACTCTACTTTATGAAAATCGACTTTGGCCTCTGATCGTTCGTCCGAAAGGGGTCCGGGTTCGAATCCCGGTGAGGCATGGATGTTGTGTTTGTCTTACGGCACTGGCTCTCTCCCTTCCCTGGAACCAGTGACCCTAAATTAGGGACGGGCGACTGCTTATAGCCCATTGAGTTGCTCACGGTGGTCGTTAAACCTCCAATCAAAAAAAAAAAAAAAAAAATCGACTTAGTGAGATTTTTATTTCTCTTGTTATTCTATGGAAGTTTCATAAATTTGTGAAATTGTAGTTTCCAAAAATCGCTCTCTTTCTAAAAACGTCAAAATCAATTTTCGTCCTTATCAAAATTTACTATGAGCAAAACTAATCTCATTTAAAATGGTCAAATCAAAAAATTTGCATACGAAAATTCAGAGGAGTCAGAGTTCGCGTTTTTACAGAAGATGAAGTTTCAAAATAAGGATATGTGGTAAAAACTTCCATTTCAGAAATTCGTCTTAGTAGATTTACATTTCCCATGTTATTCTATGGAAGTTTCATGGTTTTTGTGAAACCGAAATTTGAAAAAATCGTTCTCGTAGTTAAATAATAAAAACTATTATTGCGAAGTTGTGGATTCAAGTTTAAAGCTGCCACACCCCTAGCAGTAGCAGATACAACCAATTAATCAAGATGTCACTCTTTTGGTTTCATTCACCAAGCATCTCTTCAGCATTGACCCTCTCTGCGGATCCCCCCTTCTCGCCGTTCCACACAAACCCCCCTACATCGTCTAGTCCGCCGGATCGGAGGATTTTTTTGTTTATTTATTATTATTTTTTTTGGTTTAATTCACCAAGCCACTCCCTAGATACCCACCCCCATCCACTCATTGACCCGTCTCTGCTCCGCTGACCCCCTCTCAGTGGGGTCAGCGGAGCAGAGACGGGTCAATGAGTGGATCCCCCCACACCTCGCAGAGACGGGTCAATGAGTGAACCCCCCCCCACCTCGTCGTTCCGCACAACCCCCTCTCCCCTCCCCTAGTCCTCAGGATCGGAGGATTTTGCCAAAGAATATAAACGCTTCGCGTGAAGAAGCTCAACTCTCGTAGAGATAATGTAAAACAGGCGACAGCAGCGCCACCATGTAATGCGGCCGCAGATGCTCTGCGGGAAAGTTAACATTCAGGCGCAAAAAGCGTAGGAGACACGGTACGGGAAGCCTATTTCACGGAAAGGAAGCTAAGCTTTGATCTGCGACTGTTTCCTTCGGTCTCATTGGGTCTACTAAAGCATTTTCTTTTTTGTTCTTTTCTGAGTATCCATCCTGTCCCTTCTTTTGGTGAAACAAATATATACATTAGCAATTAATATTATTTTAAGGAAATTTTAGCAGTTTTATTCTCACTTTAAGCACCGTAGTAATACCAGGTTGCTTGGCATGAATTTCACATTTACAATATACCTTAAATGTCAAAAATGCTGAGGCTGGTTTTGAATTTCCATGGGATTCGTGGTACTTCGTATTAAAAATTGTTTGCATGGAATTTTCAGTAGCAAAACAAAGGAATGGGTTCCCACAAAACGTAAACATTAGGTACCCAGCAAAAACAGTCTTGCTGGGCCAGCACTGTCCGCCAATTTCCCAGTAGTAGCCATAATAATAAAAAGCAAAGACAACCGCAGTTTCCCAAAGCTACAATCTTTTTTCTACCCTTCCGAAGTTTGTAAACTAAACGTACTGCGCTGGGGAAATTTTCTCAACAGATCTGAAAAACATTCGTTCGTATCTGAGTAGGTTCGAACCTGGGCCGTGGGC
Organism: Macrothele yani; assembly: GCA_039090855.1. NCBI lineage: Eukaryota > Metazoa > Arthropoda > Arachnida > Araneae > Macrothelidae > Macrothele > Macrothele yani. The sequence goes on from CM076993.1 coordinate 29,989,501, forward strand.
GTGATAGCTGAGCTCTCTACCGACCGGACTAATTCCTCACGTTCGAGTGCATCCTTAAAGCTGTCTTTGGTATGCAATGTGTAATCGAATGCTTCCCTCTTTCATTTTACAATATTACGAGGTATTTTTCATAAAAGTCAGTTTCATATAATTGATAAGTTAATTTTTTCAACGTAACGATAGCTTTTTTTTTCAGCAAACGTTGTTTTAATGGTTTTCCAGGATATTTGTTTCAAACGGTTTCAAATTTGTTCCCGTTATTCATCCACTCCATTCCATGAATTGTTATTCATCGGAATGGAGTGGGTGTATTTCATGGCTGTAATATAAACGCAGATCTAGATGAGAACAACAAAACCTTTGAACAAAACGCCAACACAAACAAGCGTTTATATTCTTTGAACACAAACACGCATGCTCAGTCTAACTCAGTCTGCTCGGCATCCTGCGGCATCAGCCTGTAATGTTGGCTTCTGTGTAGTAATTCTTTGCCGCATAATATAGTGGCGCTAGTTACGTCTCGCTGAGCCTTACCTTCTTATAGTTAGATATTCTTTGATTTTGCTCTCTCATATCCCCCTACTCACCAACACACGAGTACACTATCAGCTCTAAACTTGACCGTAGGAACAGTACACTGTGGTAAATAGCGTTCCCCGGCTGCCGCTATACCCACACTCGGCCATCAGACTGATGGATCGTGTATCTGGATTCATCAGTCTATAGGACCCTTTTCCACTGTCCACGATAAATGTTCTTTACACCATGCTAAACGACGAATAGCATTCCGAGTGGAAATGAAAGGCTATGAGCAGCCGCAGGACGACGGTAACCCATGGAATGAAGTTCTCTGCGAATGGTACGTGTAAATACCGAGGTTCCAGCATTTTTATTAATCTGTACACTGAGGTCTTGTGCAGTACTCCGTCAATTAGCTGTAACGACTCTCCTGAGGCATCGACGTCCTCTATCGCTGATTTTCTTTGGTATGCCGGTACGTTTTACTACTTCAGGCACGCCATATGTGTTCCACTTATTCAATACATCCAAAACAGTTGACTTGGGTATGTTTAAACGCATCTCGGTTTCTGTTATGGACAACGCACTAATATAACACCCAACAATCTTTTCTTTCTCAAAGTCAGTTCTCTCCCGCGCCGACATTTTCACTCAACCTCACAGTGCGGTCAGCTGCAGGTTTGTTTTTATACCATTTGCAGCTGTACCGCGTATCTCAACAACGCAGCGGATCCATTCATTTGCTTTTGGAGGGGAGTCCGGTGACTTTTGTCAATATAGGGTATATAGATGTAGACACACACATCACATTGTGTGTATTACGTGACGTGGTGAAAGATTTTGTTTCGATTTAGGTCTTGCTGTTTTTCTAGGCCTAGATCCCCAAGTGTCTTAGTGTACCTGTAAGCTAAGTGGTGAAATTCTTACGATTCGTTCGAAAATTGTTGGGAGCATGCACTGTGAGGTATAACTCTCTGTAAATATTGATTATTCCATGTGAAACACTTTATTGGAACCTTCCTGATGATATTATGTGGTCATGTCAGTGTATTTCCAAATACTGGTGCACAGGAAATCGATGTTTATGCTTTCAAGACAGATGAATATTTTTAGCAGCGATTTTCTACGTGACTAATCGATTAAGTTGCGTTGCTAATTGATGTTCGGGGAGTCGTTAGAGACGAACTTGAGTCGTTAATGACTACGAAATATTCAAAAAAGAAAACCACCTGTAATCAGATTATGTCAGGCAGTTCAATTGAGCGATAACGCCACACCCTTGAAAGAGATTCATTCTGCTGCATGTGTCAGATTCCTTTTGCTCACACCCACTGAGGAGATACCACCCTTTCATTAATAGTTCATCAAGTGTTTAGAGTCATTTTTTTTTAATCTCTGTTGCTCGTGTTGAAGGCAGTTTGTTTGGAAACATCCGGGATATTATTCTTCGTGTGTTAGGATCTTGTATGGGTTAAGCAGAACGAAAATGTAATTTATGATAAATGGAATAAAAATCATTGTAACGAATAATATTAATACTAAAAGGTTTGCACGAAATTCAAGGGCACTAATGCTAAACACTCATATCTTGAACCTGGTCAGCAGTATTCTAAAATGGTTATTGCGGCGGTGAAAGATTCCGATCATCAAAACTTTATAATGTTTTACAGGCGAGAGTGTCGTAGTGATTTTGACATACGTGGTGTTTTGCTTTGGCGAATGTGATTCTACTGTTTTTAAACTGGTACCGTGTCGCAGTCCGACGATTAGTCGGACATAAGAACCAATCTGAGTCCTTCCGATTTTCAGTTTGTAAATTCAACTTAAAAATTTCTAAAATCTTTCAAATGATTGCGATAAGTTTCTAACATCAAAGAAAAATATTTACACATACCTGCCAACTACTACAGGATGTCCGTTGTTTCTACGGATTTAGTTGTTTGACTACGGGACTCACTGTCGAAACTACGGATTCTACGAATTTTCCTTTTGTTTAATTTTCTTTTTATTTTGCTATTACGAAATGACATTTTTGCCGCCCGGTGGCGCAGTGGTATAAGCACTTGCTTAAGACCATTCGTACGTGAAGGATCCGGGTTCGAATCTCAGTGAGGCATGGATGATGTGTTTGTCTTACGGCACTGGCTCTCTCCCTTCCGTGGAACCAGTGGCCCTAAATTAGGGACGGGCGACTGTTTATATTCCATTGAGTTTCTCACGGTGGTTGTTAAACCTTCAATCAAAATAAAAAAAAAATCGTGTTTTAAAACTTTCGAAAATGGTAATTAAACGAAGTAAAAATTTTTGACGTAATCGTAATTTTTTTTTCCGATGTTGGATTTATGTCCGGTACTCTTGTTAAATGTCATTTTAAATCGGTGTAAAACTGAAGAGAAGGGGGAGGGGGGTCGTTTTCCGTCTGGTGACGGTATTTCGTGTTTCAAGACTTCTGAAAACGGTAGTTAAATGAAATAAGAATCTTTACCATAATCGTAATTTTTCTCTCCCGTTGTTACCTTCGTGTTTAGTATTCTTGTTAAATATCAGTTTATTGTATAAATGTTTGTATTTCATCTTGAAACTGTAGGCAACAATTTGCGAAAACCGAAGCTAGACGCCGCGAAAATTTCCTCGTGATCTTTTTTCGCGAATTCGAGGAATTCCGCCTTTTTCGTTATTGTTTTGGTCATTTGCGAGATCAATGCTGCACAAGTGAACAGAAATTTTTGAGGAGCTGGTGGTGACGGGGGGGGGGAGGGGGGGGTGTTCGTCGAGGGGACGGAATTCATTTTTTACGAAACTTTCGATAACGAAAGGTCGACGGAGTTGATTTTTTCGTAATCGCAATTCATTTCTTCTCGCGATATTGCCTCTGTCCAGTATTATTGTTAAATGACATTTTACTGCATAAATATCTGTATTTCAGCTTGAAAATAATGGAAGAAGTCAGTGCTTAGACCAACCTCTACGTCCCCGCACCGGTGATGTAGTGGTTGATCTAAGCACTGGCTTTGACCATTCATCCGAGATGGGTTCGGGTTCGAATCCCGGTGAGGCATTGCTGCTGTGTTTGTCTCACGGCACTGCCTATCTGCCTTCCCTGGAATTCGTGGAACTAAAATAGGGACGGGAAGCTGCTTATACTCCATCGAGTTGCTCACGGTGATCGTTAAATCCCAAAACAAACAAACAAAAAAGATTCTGTTGAAATTATTGTTTTTCAGATCAGATTTACAAGAAAAACCGTTACATTCATTTCACTTGTAAAACCAATTAGACTCAATTCAAGACGTCGTCGTCGTACTGGTATATATAGCGTAGTGGAGTAAGCCGTTCGTATTTGTGGCCTCGGATTTATCTACTTCTGACCGTTCGTATGAGTGAACCCCAGGTTCGAGTCCCGAATGAGGCATAGGTGGTGAGTTTGTCTTACGCCAAAGTTACATCCAAATTGGACTACGCTTTACACTGAAGAGTAATTGAATTAGAGACAGCTGGCGCTATGTAAATGTGGTGCTGTGAGCGGCCCTGTAAACGGAAACGACATGACGTATGCAGCGATCCGACGGGAATCAGTAAAAGTCGGACGCAGTATGGGTAAGACGAAGGATCTAAGCGCATTTGATCGTGCGCAAATTGTCGGGGCCCGACGAATGGGTCACTTCATCTCGGAAATCGTGCAGACACTGGGATTTTCACGAGCCCCTGTGTCAAGGGTGCACCGTGAGTACATTGAATCCGGTAAAACCATCCCTGCAAGGGCCAACTGCCGTGGACAACAGCGTGTGGATGAGCGGGGTCATCGTCGGCTAGCTCGCATTGTAACAGCGGATAGACGGGCCACAGTGCCAGAAATCACTCTGCAATTTAACGCTGGTGCACAAAAACGTGTGCCGCCCCGGTGGCGCAGTGGTCTAAGCGATGGCCTCTGATCATTCGTCCGTAAAGGGTCCGGGTTCGAATCCCGGTGAGGCATGCATGTTGTGTTTGTCTTACAGCACTGGCTCTCTCCCTTCCCTGGAACCAGTGACCCTAAATTAGGGACGGGCGACTGCTTATAGCCCATTGAGTTGCTCACGGTGGTCGTTAAACCTGCAATAATAAAAAAATAAAAAAACGTGTAAGCAGCCACACCATCCAGAACCATTTCCTCGCTATGGGGTACAGAAGCCATTGTCCCACGAGGGTACCGCTGCTGACCGCACATCACAGGGTGCAAAGATTAGCATAAGCGCGGGAACATCGCCACTGGACCCTAGACATGTGGAAAAATGTTGCCTGGAGTGGGACGAGTCGAGATTCACGTTGGTACATGCGGATGGCAGGATACGAGTACGGCGCAAACCACAAGAAGCGATGGATCCTTCTTGCCAGCTGGGTACTCTTCAAGCTGGTGGGGGTGGCATTCTTGTCTTGGGACTGCTTACGTGGACTGAAATGGGACCCCTGGTACGTGTGACATCGTTCCTCACAGGTCAACGTTACCGGGATATCATGGATGACCATTTGCTCCCGTTTGTGCGTCTTCAACATCCCACTGGGGACCTCATCCTGCAACAAGACAATGCACCGTGCCATCGCTAATCGAATTGTATCCGAATGGTTGGATGAACACTCCACCGACGTGACCTCGCTTCCTTGGCCAGCTAGGCCACCTGACCTCAATCCCATCGAGCACATCTGGGATGCCATCGAGCGAGATGTTCGAGGCTCTGACCCCCTCCATAAAATCTTCGTGAACTGTGGGAGCTTGTTCAGGGGTCGTGGATCCGTATGGCTTCCCAACGCTTCCGGTGTCTTGTCGAGTCCATGCCGAGACGAATCGCCGCCGTGATCAGGGCGAAAGGTGGTGCTTCACGTTACTATACAGGTATCTCTAATTCAATTGCTTTTTAGTGTAATGATATAATGGCTTTTATTCCAATTAGCGTGCAAAACTTTGTCCAGATTACTTATATCTCTTTGTGTCGTCGCATGCATTTCTGTCTGATGACAATCTGCTTCAAGATATGCAGTGAGTTACCTGTATTAGGATCCTCCTTCTTTATTTAATAATGTCTTGGACGACCTGAGCCATTTCAGAACTGGAGCAATGTATCTCGGCATTGATTCTACTAAGTTTTAGTTACATTCCATTTTAATTAGTACGTACCCACGAATATCGAATAGCATGCAATTCACGTAGAGCGAGTTCATCCAGAACCCTGATGTTCCATTGGACCTTCATCTTACGAACAGTTCATGGGACTGAGGCCTGAGGAATTAATGTGGCCTGCGAAGCAGGAAACATTCTCCGGAAATCACTCAGGAACAATATAATAGAGGTCTGCACGGGCCGGGTCGCCATTTTTTAGTTCAGAGAACAAAGCAACAGGCCGGGCCGGGCCAAGTCGACCCATTCCTTTTATCGCAATGGTAAAGAAAGAGAAAAAGTCGTGAACCCCGATTTCTTGGTGTGTTTAACTGTTCCTATTCACCCTCTTCATTTGTCTTTACCTTACTTCTATGACATAGCCCAGGACGTAATCAGAAAGGCAAGGAGAGGCACTCACAGTGTTTCTACCAATCTGTAGGTATTAAGATGGTAAAACCATTTTGGGGCTTGTTGACAGCAAAAAGATTCGACCCCGAGAGAGTGTGAGGGTGTTTTGTAGAGTGGGGAACGAAGGAGGTCTGCAGTGATGTGAGTGTATGTATGTGTGTTTGTATGAGAGAGTGGGATGATATGGAATTTTTCTCCTATCCCTAATCTGTATAGGTATTTACGTTTGTAGTTTTACCGCTTACTAGTTCAGAGAAAGGGAGATTCTGAACGCGCTTAGTCTTCCCTTTTCTCTCTTTTTAAAGGTTATATTTTTCGATAATTGTCAAAGTTTAGTTAATATTTTTAGGCTTACATTCAACTAAATATTTTCAATAATATCTCATTTCATTATTTAATTTTCACATTTTAATAAAATACAACAGAAAGACAAAATAATACCAAATGACACATCACGGGCCTGGCCTAAATAAGAGCTGCAACTGACGGGGCCTGGCCGGGCCGAGTGTCTGATATTTAGAACGAGCTGAGCCGGGCTGGGCTCACCAAATTAGGCCCGTGAAGACCACCTCTGCAATATAGATATTGTGGCATATGGAATTATCCTTATGAGAGTGTCCAACACCACCGGGGGAGAGACTTAGGTACATTGAGAAAAACGTTTTGTTAATTCAAAAACAATTTTGGTTGATATACGGTCAGCAAAATTTTTTGTTGAATTTGCAAAATTATTTTGTTGAAAATTATTGTTGATTAAACAAAATTTTTTGTCATGATAACAATATGTTTTGTTGGATCAAACAAATTCTCAAAAATCAACCTAATCATTTTTTTAAATGAAAAAAACGTTTCGTCGTGATAACAATAAATTTTGTTTAATCAACAATAATTTTCAACAAAATAATTTTGCAAATTCAACAAAAAATTTTGCTGACTGTATATTGACAAAATTTTTGTTGAATTAACGAAACGTTTTTCTCAGTGTACTACAAAAGGGACTTCGAAGATAGGTACTATTCTTGTATGAACTTAATCACCAGCGATATTCAAATGCTCTTGGGCATTCAGATGTGATGTTACTCGACCCAAGAGATCGTAAGGTCTTCCATGAAAACATTACCCGCATTATTTCACTGTCTCTGACGGCATGGAGAGTCGTACCCAAGTCAATCGTACAACTCTACAGGCTGTCGTACGTAATTCATTCACATATCGGCCACCAGTGGCGTCGGAACTATTTTTTGACAAGGGGGGCAAGATGTCGCAGAACAAAAATACTTTATCATGGCATAAAATTTATTGTACTGCTGTAAAAGAAGACTTCATTACAAAAATTTTGCTGATATTTTTTTTTCGATTAAACATTCATCTATATATAAAAAAAAAAACACTTTCATATCCATATAGTTTCTAAATGTAAACTAACTGTACACATAAACGGCGTTAAACTATACATTTTGATAATTCCGGATCGATACGAATTCCTCAGGGATTGTAGCCGTAGACGCTATAATTAAACATTGAAGGAACTTATATCTCATTTCGCACCCTACTTCCATTTATTTTTTACTCATTTTTTTAGAGGAAGACTAATTTTTTACACCTAATGAGACACAAAACGTTGCTGTTCTTCAAACGAGAATCAGCCTTCTTGGCTGTTTAATGGTTCTAGCATTTCTTGGCCTCTCAGGAATGGCATTAAAAAAATATTCAGATTTCTAGATAATTCATGGTAAGAAAATGAAGAGCAATATTCAATTTTTATCAAAATGAACTTAAAAAAAAAACACAAAAAAAACGAATGTTTGAGACAAACCTATGTAATTTGAAAAGGAAGAAAACTGAGGGGGCAATTGTGATATTTTGCCCCCACACTCATCTGCGTGCGGGGGCAAGTGCCCCCTCTGCCCCCGCGGTTCCGACGCCGCTGTTAGTACCGGAGAAACATTTGGAAACAAAAATACAAATTCACGCCATCTAGCTTCAGAACCAGAGCCGGATGGAGTTTTTGCCAGACCCGGGACGGAAATTTATTGCTGGCACTAGAACGTAAATATCATATTTTGAAAAAGTCGTTCCGTGAAAAATGTCTTCCATAAAGAACACACTCGAAAACTGTCATAAAGACGAAATGATTATCTTAAAGAAGTACGCCTATTTAAGATAATCATTACCATAACATGGATTGAAAGTTAAGAGACAGAGAGAGACAAAGAATGCTGTTTGCAATTGCATCGAGGTGAGAGAGAGGCTAAGAATGCTGTTTACAATTGCATGGAGGTGAGAGAGATAGCGAGAGTGCTGTTTACAATTGCATCGAGGTGAGAGTGAGACTAAGAATGCTGTTTACAATTGCATGGAGGTGAGAGAGATAGCGAGAGTGCTGTTTACAATTGCATCGAGGTGAGAGAGAGAGAGAGAGAGAATAAGAATGCTGTTTACAATTGCATCGAAGTGAGAGAGAGGGAAAGAGAGAGAGAGAAAGAATGCTGTTTACAATTGCATCGAGAGAGAGAGAGAGAGGGAGAGAGAGAAAGAGAGAGAGAGAGAGAGAGAGAAAGAGAGAGAAAGTAAAGAGTGTTAAAATCTGCGATTTTCTTTCCAGGGCAGAGTGGGTTTAAGTTGTATTGTAACCCTTATAAAAACTTCCTCACAAAATAATAAAAAAATAATAAATTTTCAATTACCACTGCTTATTTTATGTCTATTAAAATTACAAAGATATTCCGTACATACAACTCGCTTTCTGCGTAAAATATTTGCTGTTTGTGACTAAATTTTGATTAAATACTTCACGAGGAGTACAAGACTTTGCTTTGTTGTATAACGCGATAATTTTTCAATATTTTACACATAACTAAACAGCTTCATCCTTGACTGACTTCAATAGGAAGAACACTTGGAGTAATTGCAATAAATTTTATGTTTTTCTGAAACACGGCCCTGCATCGTTACAGTATTTCCAGCGTAATATATTTTTCTTTTTCTGGGCCGAAGCCCTATTCATTGGAAAGCAATGCACAATTTTCATGACCCAGCACTGCCAAGTTCAAATTCAACTGGATTGGATTGGCCGGCAATACAAGTTGTTCAGAACAAAGCATTGCTTAAGTACAAATTTAATAACCTGATTTTTGTACAAACACATTCTGGTGAAATAAATTTTTGCTGATGTGCCAGCAGAAAAATATGCATTCGTCGACAAGGTGAATTTTGTGAATTCAGAAAATGAAATTCATGTCAAATATTAAAGTTTCTTCCGAGTTACTTACTACCTATATATATTAATATTTTTTTTAAAATTAGGGAAGTATTCAATGTAAGCAAATCATAATCTAGGTAAACTATCTGTGGTCTGAGAAAGCATTTTGATTGAAAGACACACCAGGAATCCGAGATATAGCTTTTCTTGCACGTCACCACACTTTGTGGAGCATTTGTCAGCACTAAATAGCTTAAAAGCTGTGTTACTTGAATATGAAGAACATTTGGAGTAATTACAATGAATTTCATGTTTTTCTGAAACACGGCCCTGCATCGTTACAGTATTTCCAGCGTAATATATTTTCCTTTTTCTGGGCCGAAGCCCTATTCATTGGAAAGCAATGCACAATTTTCATGACCCAGCACTGCCAAGTTCAAATTCAACTGGATTGGATTGGCCGGCAATACAAGTTGTTCAGAACAAAGCATTGCTTAAGTACAAATTTAATAACCTGATTTTTGTACAAACACATTCTGGTGAAATAAATTTTTGCTGATGTGCCAGCAGAAAAATATGCATTCGTCGACAAGGTGAATTTTGTGAATTCAGAAAATGAAATTCATGGCAAATATTAAAGTTTCTTCCGAGTTACTATCTACCTATATATATTAATATTTTTTAAAATTAGGGAAGTATTCAATGTAAGCAAATCATAATCTAGGTAAACTATCTGTGGTCTGAGAAAGCATTTTGATTGAAAGACACACCAGGAATCCGAGATATAGCTTTTCTTGCACGTCACCACACTTTGTGGAGCATTTGTCAGCACTAAATAGCTTAAAAGCAGTGTTACTTGAATATGAAGAACATTTGGAGTAATTACAATAAATTTCATGTTTTTCTGAAACACGGCCCTGCATCGTTACAGTATTTCCAGCGTAATATATTTTTCTTTTTCTGGACCGAAGCCCTATTCATTGGAAAGCAATGCACAATTTTCATGACCCAGCACTGCCAAGTTCAAATTCAACTGGATTGGATTGGCCGGCAATACAAGTTGTTCAGAACAAAGCATTGCTTAAGTACAAATTTAATAACCTGATTTTTGTGCAAACACATTCTGGTGAAATAAATTTTTGCTGATGTGCCAGCAGAAAAATATGCATTCGTCGACAAGGTGAATTTTGTGAATTCAGAAAATGAAATTCATGGCAAACATTAAAGTTTCTTCCGAGTTACTATCTACCTATATATATTAATATTTTTTAAAATTAGAGAAGTATTCAATGTACGCAAATCATAATCTAGGTAAACTATCTGTGGTCTGAGAAAGCATTTTGATTGAAAGACACACCAGGAATCCGAGATATAGCTTTTCTTGCACGTCACCACACTTTGTGGAGCATTTGTCAGCACTAAATAGCTTAAAAGCTGTGTTACTTGAATATGAAGAACATTTTGGAGTAATTACAATAAATTTCATGTTTTTCTGAAACACGGCCCTGCATCGTTACAGTATTTCCAGCGTAATATATTTTCCTTTTTCTGGGCCGAAGCCCTATTCATTGGAAAGCAATGCACAATTTTCATGACCCAGCACTGCCAAGTTCAAATTCAACTGGATTGGATTGGCCGGCAATACAAGTTGTTCAGAACAAAGCATTGCTTAAGTACAAATTTAATAACAGCTGATTTTTGTACAAACACATTCTGGTGAAATAAATTTTTGCTGATGTGCCAGCAGAAAAATATGCATTCGTCGACAAGGTGAATTTTGTGAATTCAGAAAATGAAATTCATGGCAAATATTAAATTTTGTTCACAATTACTATTTATACTAATATCTCTTAAAATTTGGGAAGTATTCCATATATATAAATCATAATCTACGTAAACTTTTTGCTGTTTGAAAAAAGCTTTGATTGAATGATTTTAAAGATCTAAATATGAATTTAGATCTTCAAAAATCTTTTCTGCGAACGATTTCTTTAATTTTTGAGATATTCTGGAGATCTGGTGTAAAATTTGGTCTTGTTTTCAGTCTGTCGTATAAAGTAAGTAGAAAGCTAATAGAACACAGCTAGCAAAGTTAAACTCTACGTCAGCCTGAATATACTTCATTTATATAAATAACGGTAAGAGATATTTTTATTTTAATGGACAAGTTATTTTTAAAGACACCATTTGATTCGCGTTATTATACATCGAACAAACTCATGTCAAAGGGGAATTGATTAGTCTTCGTAAGAAGGTGCTAACGTTTAAAGCATAATACATCTTGAATTGGATTGTACTTGAAGAATTTCGAGGAATTTAAAATTTTCCTTTAGGATTAAATCATAAAAATATAAATAATATAAAGAGTACTTACCTACTAAGTCTTTTTCATAAAAATTAAAAATTTGTTTGCTTTGGAATAAATCCTCATCCTGAGCTAAGTACTGAATCCACGACTCTAGTATAGTGTTCACAGTTTGGATCATCAAAGAAGAAAACTCTCCAAGTTGTATTGGAAGCCAAACTTTACCCTGGAAAATAATAATAAGGAAACTAATTTACTTCCAACTGAGCATCCAGAATCCAAGCTACAACTGAACATAGGGCGAACAATTTCTGCTGTGCTTTATTTGCTCTCCTAATAATGAAATCATTGTTTTGATATGATATAATGAGCATTGTTGCGCTCTTCACATCTGTACTATTGTAGCGTGTTTCAGGTTTTCATTATTTGACTGTTGCAGACGAAATGTCGGAATACTGATGGTAACTTCAAACACCGAAAATACGGTGCGAAATAAAACTTTTTAATCAAAATAATCATCGCCAGCAGCAACGAACTGCTGCCAACGAGGTACAAGCTTTTGTAAGCGGTCGTGAAAAAATGTCGAGCTTTGAGATGCGACCAACTCGTGAAATGCGGTTTCAGCTAATGTTTGATTGGGAAACAATTTGCCCTGTACAAAGGTGCTCAGGTGCTTGAAGATGGGATAGTCTGTAGGGGAGAGATCAGGTGAATAAGGATAGTGCGTAGGCATATGCGTCTGCAGAAAATTTTTCAAGGGGGGTCAAGTGTAATTAATTAAGGTTTGGCTAATATGTAGAAAACAGTAATTCGTGAAAATGAAAGATTAATACTATTACTACTACTTACTTACTACACTAGAACACTATTATTATTATTATTATAATTAATTGATGCTGCTCTTGAAGAAAGTGCATGTTAGTAATAGTCATGTATTATCATGTACATTGGTAACTGTTTTCAAAATAATGAACAGTGTCGAGCAGGGCCACGCTAAGCCTTTTAAGTTCAGCACACACCACCCTGAGCGGAACTTGTTTGGGCGTACTACCTTATGGTTTGCTAGGTTTTCCGCTTTCACGTTATCGTTTTCCAATTCCAAATTTCCTATAAAATTGTGATATTAAATTAAACGCCCCAAACTCCATCTTTTCTTGTGGTCCAGTTCTGTGAGTGTAAAAAAGTGATAAATAAAATAAAATAAAGAGAAAAATAATTCGACGGGGGCTAAGTGTCACCTGTGACCCCCCCCCCCCCTCTGTCGGCGCCCATGTGCGTAGGGGGCAGATCAGATGAATAAGGGTAGTCCATAGGGGACAGATCAGTGAATAAGGATAGTTCGTATAGGGAACATATCAGTGATGAGAGGATAGTCCGTAAGGACAGGTCAGGTGAATAAGGATAGTCCGTAGGGGACACATCAGATGAATAAGGATAGTACGTAGGGGACAGATCAAGTGAATAAGGATAGCTGGTAAGGGTCCGATCAGATGAATAAAGATAGTCCATAGGGGACAGATCAGGTGAAAAGGATAGTTCGTGGGGGAGAGATCAGTGAATGAGGATAGTCTGTAGGGTACAGATCAGGTGAATAAGGGTAGTCGTTAGGGGACAGATCAGGTGAATAAGAATAGTCCGTAGGGAACAGATCAGGTGAATAAGGATAGTCCGTAAAGGATAGAGCAGGTGAATAAGGATAGTCCCTACGGGACAGCTCAGTGAATGTGGATATTGCGTAGGGGGCAGATTAGGTGAATAAGGACAGTCCGTAGGACCGATCAGGGAACATATCAGTGATAAAAATAGTCCGTAAGGACAGATCAGTGAATAAGGATAATCCGTAGTGGACAGATCAAGTGAATATGGATAGTCCGCAAGGAACGAATCAGGTGAATAAGGATAGTCCGTAGTGGACACAGATCAGTGAATAAGGATAGTCCGTAGGGGACACAGATCAGTGAATAAGGATAGTCCGTAGGGGACACAGATCAGTGAATAAGGATAGTCCGTGAGGAACGAATCAGGTGAATAAGGGTAGTCCGCAGGGACAGATCAGGTGAAAAGAATAGACTGTAGGGGACATATCAGCTAATAAGGATAGTCCGTAGGGAAAATATCAAGTGAATAAGGATAATGCCTTGGGGGCAGATCAGGTGCCTAAGGACACTCCGTAAGAGACGAATCAGGTGAATAAGGGTAGTCCGCAGGAGACAGATGTAGTGAATAAGGATAGTCCGCAGGAGACAGATGTAGTGAATAAGGACGGTCCGTAGGGAACGGATCAGATGAACAATTATAGTCCGTAGGGGACAGATCAGATAAATAAGGATAGTCCGTGGGGCACAGATCAGGTGAATAAGGCGAATAAGTAAGGTTTCGTATCTTAACTAGTGCAGCTTGTGGATCGTCTGACGTGCAGCGAGTGGTTTGGTGTTATAAAGGCGATTATGAGCCAATGCCAATTTTCCAATGCTTGCTGTTTGGTTGGGGGTTTTCTATGCATAGTGTCAAGTTTTTGACAATGCTTGTCCGCCATGATGGTTTTACCGGGTTGGAGGAGTGGATCACACCAGCTGCGACCACCAAACCTCTTCCTGAGATGGAGTACCAGCTTCGGAGTGTATTTCTGGGGTTCACTGCGCTCGAGATATTACGCCGAGCTTTGGCGATTGTCATACAGAATCAATTTTTTATCACACGGGACGTGGCGCCTCAAAATGACTTTCGTTTGATTGCGGATAAGCTGAGAAGAGCAGACATCAAATCCTCGTGTTTTCTGCTGTTCGGACAACTTCTGTGGGACCTATTTTTCCCCCATCTTCTCATCAGGCTCCGACTTCACCAAATTTTTCATGGGGGGGGGGGTAAACTACGAAATTCGATGTATATTTTAAAACACAATTACAATTGCTCATCAGCAAATGAACACATAAACAGAAATATTCTTTTGCTTATTAATATTTTCGAAAATAAAATTTAGCCTGTGATTTTATAAAAATATCCACAGAGATTTTATTTCCAAACGTTTATAAAAAGATGTGAAAAATTTGCTGAGTTATTTAAACAAAATAACAAGAGCAAAAAATACATGCATATCGATAAATAAAGGCGCTAGAAATTAGGATTTTCTGTATTTTTATTTATTTTTATTTTGATAATTGTTTTAAACATTTACCACATATCGCAAGATCATGTCAAACGCAGTACGGGGCTGGCAATCCAGTTCCTTACCAAATGAGCAATGCTGAATATGGGAAAAACGTTTTTATTTATTTTGTTATTATTAATTTTTTGAAAATAAATCGCTTTGGCCTCATGAGGTGGAGCTTGATCCGATTTTTTAATTAAACAAGACGAAAAATATTTGAAACAGACGGAAATAAGCTAATATTTTATTAAACAGGACGAAAAATATTGGGTGGGCACTACGCCCAGTAAAATTATTGGAGGGGCAAGATTAATAATTTCACTTCCCCCATTGTCGGTGCCTATGCATCTTCTTGTGCCCGTTAAATATCGCAAAATAGTTGCATAGTGTGCTCCGAGGTTCTCACTAAGTTCTCGTACCCTTTGCCGTGAATCGGATTCAATAGAGGCCACCAATTGGGCATCATCGATAGCTCCTTCTGGTCTTCCGCGTGGTTCCTTTTCGCGGCTAATATCGCTAAACCGGAATTTAGCAAAGCAATGTCATGTGTTGCGTTCTTTAACGGTGCCTGCCCCAAATGTTCTATCGATGTTGCGAGCTTCCTTCGATGCACGGTGTCCAAGTTTAAACTCATCTAATAAAATGCCACGAATTTGGCTCTGATCCTTCATCCTCTTCAAATGACAAGTGCTTTGTACGCAGCAGACCTGGTACTTTAAATTTGCTTATCGCAAGTCACGTCGCGCTACGTGTAAGTTCCTGAGTTGTCTGCGAACTGCAAGAGTCTGCAAAATCCGACATTTCAACTGCAACGACACAATACACAGTATAAAAATGGAAAATTATTGTAGGCTGAATTTCTTCTACCCGTTGACCAGCAATGGTGTGCTCGAGTGTCAGTGTCTAAAGATTTGCGGAAGGATATAGGAAAGGTTTCGAAAGTATGCTTCTTCAAGATAATAAAAAGCAAGAAAACGGCGTTGTTACCGTGTAATGGGAAACTGGAATGAATTCGACGCAACGTGGGGTGCGGCGGTAATGGGAAGGTAAACATTGTTTTTGGGTACACTGTTAAAAATTTTATGGTAGGTTGTGGAGCTGCACTACTTTCTGAGAAAAGGTACATCATTATGTAGTGCAAACGAAACCCATATACATGGTGCAACTTTGCCCCACGTTATGGTACAATGTTGCATCACATTATGATGTAAGGTTGCACCATGTTGTTGGGTTTTTGTTTGCATCTCACAATGATGTATCTTTTCCCAGAAAGTGGTGCAACAAGTGTAGCACCACTTTTTGGTGCAACCTACCACAAAAGTTTTAGCAGTAAGGCGAGAAAATTCTCAAGATTTTCACCTCGCCAATTCTTAAGGCAAAACTGAAGTTTTTAACACTGTAAAGAGAAAGATTCTTGCGATTTCACCTCGCCAATTCTTAAGGCGAAGCTGAGAAATTCCCTTATGGTTCTCCACGCTGTGAAACAGTACTCGGGGTTAGACAGTTTCCATAGTGATTAATGTCTTGGGGTCATCTTCACGATTTTTTTCCTTTTTTGTATTTTTGTTTCATGGTTTACGACGATCTTGAGCTATCCACAGGGCTATGAGCAGTCACCATCTCCATACATGCCGTACGGGGCTTCTCAGAAACTCTTCATATTAACCTTCTTGCCCTGATCTCATCATGAACTGTGAGCCATTGTTGATTACACTGTGTAACAAATTCTGAACAATTGCGTTTTTATCTGAATATTTTGATGTTTTTTCAATTAATTTTCGTGCGAGGATTTCAAAATTATCGCTATTTTCGACATAGCATCAATAGTTTAGCTACAGTTCACGCTACTCCAAAATCTATGCAGTTGTACAATGTACGACGTGTATCACAATGCATTAGACAATAGCACAGAGGATGCAAGACAGTACATTTCATGAATGCCATCAATACACAGCACGAATTGAAACAATTAAAGAAGAGAAATATATCTCTCCTCAAAAGTAACTTTGGATTGCTTTTTACCTCTTATGAACACTACTAGCATGATGCACCAAATTCCAGATGTAGTCTCCTGTCATGGTTTCATCCCATCTTTCTTGATATCTCTTTTCCATATTGTGCATGTTTCGATGAAACCTCTCACCATGTTCATCTCACTCACTGCTCCGAAATTTTCTCTGAAAAAGTCGAAATGTGAGTGCAAGTAATGAAGTTTCACTGACATACGACATTCCATTCTTCAAAATTGTCTAGAAAATTATCCGCAACCTGCTTGTACGGTAATTGGTGCTCTTCCTATTTCCAAGAAATTCACTCACAACAAGGAGGAATGACTACTATGCATCCTTTTCAAAATCACTTCTCTCTCAATTTAATCTGAGGTCAGCATTGCCTTTATGTGTGGCCCCACAAATATAACACCTTTCACTTTGGCATCCGAGAGATTTGGGAACATTGAGTGAATGAACTTGAATGTTTGTCTATCAAGGCTTTCACAAACTCCTTCGCTAGTTCCAACTTGGTGTGCAGCGGAGGTAATAAGATTTTCTGCACTGGAAACAGCCCAGACATCTCAA
Source organism: Macrothele yani (assembly GCA_039090855.1). Classification (NCBI taxonomy): domain Eukaryota; kingdom Metazoa; phylum Arthropoda; class Arachnida; order Araneae; family Macrothelidae; genus Macrothele; species Macrothele yani. The sequence continues at coordinate 30,006,793 of CM076993.1, forward strand.
TTGTATTCATGATATTTGATTTTTTTTTTCTAGAAGAAGCTTAACATTAGTGTAGCCTTCTTTCATGTTCATGGAGCGTGCTACTGGAATTGAGGAGTATGTATATTCATCGTGCTGTCTTCAGAATGCAAACCAAACTGTCTGTAAAGAGTCTCCATTCTTCAGGTATGTGAGGAATGCCAGTGTTCTCAAGGAGCCTATTTATAACGAAGCAATCGCAAAGAGCATCAATCACAACATGATATTGTGCTTATGTCTCAAATCTTTTTTCTGTACGTGGTGGATTTGCAGCTGGGTTCCAATAAGTTCCACTCCTTCAAACGAGAAGTCAAAAGTTCTGCATTTGATTTTGTTAGCCTCAAGTCTTTTTTAAATCATCTAGTTTTTGTTGATTTGGAAAATGTGGCTGAGCACTGCAAGATGCAACTTCAAAGTCCATGTATTTGTATCACCACAAGACTAGACATCTTCTTCTACTGCCTCAACACTTTTTGATGGTTGTGGAATGGAAAGTTAATCGCAATGTGGAATTGTAAAGAGAAGAAGACTAGACATCTCTACTGTCTCCACACTTTTTTATGTTTCTGGACACACTTCATGATGTTTTGGTTGTCTACTGTTTCCACACTTTTTGATGGTTGTGCAATGGAAAGTTCATCGCAATGTGTAATTGTAAAGAGAAGAAGACTAGACATCTTCTACTGTCTCCACACTTTTTGATGGTTGTGGAATGGAAAGGTCATCGCAATGTGGAATTGTAAAGAGAAGAAGACTAGACATCTTCTACTGTCTCCACACTTTTTGATGGTTGTGGAATGGAAAGTTCATCGCAATGTGGAATTGTAAAGAGAAGAAGACTAGACATCTTCTACTGTCTCCACACTTTTTGATGGTTGTGGAATGGAAAGTTAATCGCAATGTGGAATTGTAAAGAGAAGAAGACTAGACATCTTCTACTGTCTCCACACTTTTTTATGTTTCTGGACACACTTCATGATGTTTTGGTTGTCTACTGTTTCCACACTTTTTGATGGTTGTGGAATGGAAAGTTCATCGCAATGTGGAATTGTAAAGAGAAGAAGACTAGACATCTTCTACTGTCTCCACACTTTTTGATGGTTGTGGAATGGAAAGTTAATCGCAATGTGGAATTGTAAAGAGAAGAAGACTAGACATCTTCTACTGTCTCCACCCTTTTTTATGTTTTTGGACACACTTCATGATGTTTTGGTTGTCTACTGTTTCCACACTTTTTGATGATTGTGCAATGGAAAGTTCATCGCAATGTGGAATTGTAAAGAGAAGAAGACTAGACATCTTCTACTGTCTCCACACTTTTTGATGGTTGTGCAATGGAAAGTTAATCGCAATGTGGAATTGTAAAGAGAAGAAGACTAGACATCTTCTACTGTCTCCACACTTTTTGATGTTTGTGGAATGGAAAGTTAATCGCAATGTGGAATTGTAAAGAGAAGAAGACTAGACATCTTCTACTGTCTCCACCCCTTTTTATGTTTCTGGACACACTTCATGATGTTTTGGTTGTCTACTGTCTCCACACTTTTTGATGGTTGTGCAATGGAAAGTTCATCGCAATGTGGAATTGTAAAGAGAAGAAGACTAGACATCTTCTACAGTCTCCACACTTTTTGATGGTTGTGGAATGGAAAGGTCATCACATTGTGGAATTGGTGCAGTAGATGTTGGTATGTTGGGGTATGTAATGGTCTCTAGGCTTCTTGTACTTGGAAATATCCACCATACAAAAGAAACAGTCATTAAGATGACTCTTTAATTCCCTCCATATTCTAGGAATGAAAAATGGCATTGCTTTCCTTGCACCAGAAAGCCAACCTTCAAAGTTGACCTGCAACCACAACAGCAAAAATCGGAGCCCAAACCTTGTCTTGGTCTCAAATAAGCATTCCGAAGTAAGCTTGATACGGAATGGAAAACTTAGTCCTTGTGGTAATTTTGTGCTTGACTTGCAACATGGTACATCACACAAACATAACACGAAGAGCACGGGAAGAGCTTACAACCCAGCGCTACGCTACGGATGGGCTGGGGTGGGATTCATCCCACTCAACTTTTCTTTGAGCCCCTCCCCCTTTGCTCTCCCCGTAAAAAAATTAAGCAGTTGGAACATATGGGGAGTGCAATCATCTGAGATTCTAGGAAAGTTGGATAAATGTATGCGAATTTCTCGAATTAACTAAAACTTTATTATACATGTATAAAAAGAATTTTTCGTAAAATTTAGTGTTTGTACTTATGGGAAACAGAAGGAGTCCTCTGAACGAATTTCTAAGAGAGCAGTATAGAACACACCATTTTTGCAATTATAGTTTAAAACGATGAGAGAGAGACAGACAGACAGACATAAAAATACCTATTGCCTGTCGGGTTACAAACTAAAATTCCTAAAGAGCCTTATAAAAGTAAAAAAAATAAATAAAAAAAAAACCCGAACTAAGTAAGCTAAAATTGTGAAGAAATAGTGACTTGCTATAGAGATTCGTATTCATGGTTCCCATACTACATACACTATATTGACAAAAGTCACCGGACACCCCTTCAAAAGCAAATGAACGGATCCGCTGCGTTGTTAAGATGCGCGGCACGGCTGCAAACGGTATAAAAACAAGCCTGCAGCTGACAGCGATCATATCGCACTGTGAGGTTGAGTGAAAATGTCGCGGCGGGAGAGAACTGACTGAGAAAGGAAAGATTATTGGGTGTTATATTAGTGGGTTGTCCATAAGGGAAACCGAGAGGCGTTTAAACATACCCAAGTCAACTGTTTTGAATTTACTGAATAAGTGGAAGACACATGGCGTGCCTGAAGCAGCAAAATGTACTGGTAGACCAAAGGAAATCAGTGATAGAGGACGTCAAAGCCTCAGGAGAGTCGTTGCAGCTAATCGACTGACTACTGCACAAGACCTCAGTGTGCAGGTGAGTAAAAATGTTGAAATCTCGGTATGTACACGTACCGTTCGCAGAGAATTTCATTCCATGGGTTATCGTAGTCGTGCGGCTGCTCATAAGCCTTTCATCTCTACTCGGAATGCTACTCGTCGTTTAGCATGGTGTAAAGAACATTTATCAGGGACCGTAGATCAATGGAAACGAGTCCTATGGACTGATGAATCTAGATACACGATCCATCAGTCTGATGGGTGTGTGTGGATATGGCGGCAGCCGGGGAACGCTATTTACCACAGTGTACTGTTCCTACTTTCAAGTTTGGAGCTGGCAGTGTATTCGTGTGGGGTGCTTTTCGTGGTAGGTCCCTGCCAATTGGTTATCGTGGACAAACCTGTTAACGAGCACGTCTACCTCGATATTCTGGACAATTATGCCCTACAAACTCTGTGGCAGTACTATGGAACCGAGCCTTGTTGTTACCAGCAGGATAGTGCACCGAGCCATAAAGCAAGGACTGTTACTGCGTGTTTTGAGATAATTCCGTATCGTGTGTGGACTGGCCAGCACAGTACCCTGATCTTAATCCCACACAGCACCTATGGCATGAATTAGCGCGCCGCATAAGAAGTTTGGAACCAAGGCCTATTATATAAGCAACAGTTAGCGGCATTGTTATGTACTGAATGGAAGCGCATACCTATCACTGTGTTCCAAAACCTTGTCGAAAGCATGTCTCGAATGGTCAGTGCATGCACTAAAGCCAAAGATGGACCAACACCGTACGAATGTACAGTATGTCAATAAATGCTGTGTTCTGTTTCTCTTCTAGGTGTCCGGTGACTTGTCAATATAGTGTAAATTGAATAAATACTGCGTACAGTATTTATTCACTTGAAAACTTTTTAACTAGAGGAAACATTATCTGCGTCGCCAAAATTTCTGCCAAATACTTGAAAATTTGTGCCTCTCTTCCATCATGCTCAGACCCCTAATAGCCCCCCCTTCCAGTTCTGAGCGGCTGGCGTTGCCACTGCTTACAACTTCTTGTCGTGGCCATGCTTACGCTGTAACAAAGGCGAATGACAGTGTATTAAAAACAAATAAAAAGATAACTGAAAAAGTGTTGATGATATAAAAAAAACTAAGACCACCCTCTGAACTGTATAAGTTCTTCCGTAAGGGGTCCGGGTTCGTATCCCAGTCAGGCATGGATGTTGTGTTTGTCTTACGGCACTGGCTCTCTCCCTTCCCTGGTACCAGTGACCATAAATTAGGGACGGGCAACTACTTATAGCCCATTGAGTTGCTCACGGTGGTCGTTAAACCTCCAATAAAGAAAAGAAAGAAGAAGAAAGAACTGTATAAGAAACATCAAAAAATCAACATAGACAATTTTTGTATTACACAGTTTTATGAATGATACTTATCTTTTTAACACGTCGTATGTATAAAAAAGCACGTGTATCACTTTGTTCGTACGTCCGTTGTGACGTATATTCTAAATTAACTTTCCTTTTTAGTTTCTTCCTCTATGTAAATCTTGAGTTTATTCTCAGTTGTTCTTCACTCTTAACGTAATATCTTTTCTCTCAAACGAATACGTTTGGCAACACAATTGTGGTTGAATGAACGTGACGTATGCCTGAGTTTTGATAAGAACGAGAAATAAAAACGACGACTAATCTGTGGCTGGGCGAGCGTTGGGTTGTAAACTGATTATTGAAAAGAGCGTGTAAACCTATTATTGAAAGGAGCGTTGTGAAAAGAGCGTTGTGTTAAGAGTTGTGTTGAGAGTTGTGTTAAGAGTTGTGTGGTGTGTGGAGAGTTTAGTGCAATATGCTATGCTACGATGTGTTTGCTACATCCTGAATAAAGCCTCTTTTCCGTAAGCTTGACTTCTGTTGTTTACATGTTTCGTCTGGCCGTTAAGGTTTAATTTTAGGAACTATTTCTTTGTGTAGTGATATTTTAAATTAACGTAGAAGTACGAAAAGACTTCTACGTTATACCGTCATAACTCTGCAACTATTAGTCCGATTTGAAAAATTCTTTTTGCATCGGAAGCTTGAAATGTGAGAACGATGATCCTCACTTTGCGGTTTCTTCTCGATTCATAACTTCCCCGCTAGAGGAGTAAACGCAGATGCTATCGAATTCAAATTACTAAGGAAATAATTTCACCGTTTTATGCACGTTACTTTAATTGAAATATTTACAGGCTAAAAGTACTTCATTATATCACTAATTAAAAGCACTCTCAAATAGTTAAAAACACAACGTTAGACCTTTCAGGCCAACTTTAGACTCTTCTTCAGACGTAGTTCAGTAGAATGTTGATTAACTTAAATGTTACAATCTTTATATATACAGGGTATTACAATGATTTAGGTTTATGCATTTGCGCACGTGTTAGAAAATGTTTGAAAATTTGTGAAGACCAATAAATGGGTTAAGTAAGTGGTGCTTCATTGTCCAACAATCGTTTCCATGGTTTCGCAATAAGTGTTGAGACGTGTTCATTCGACGCAATCTTCCGCTCTTGTTCGTGAACGAAGAAGAGCAGAAGATTGTGCTGTCAATAAGCAGTAAATTCGCGCACGTGTCTGTTCTTTTCTGTTAACAAACTTTCTAACGTCTAAACAAATTGAACTTAAACTTGCCTATCTTGCATCTGCAGCGCAATTTTTCCACTAGCGGCTAAATTTTTGAACTAATTTTCTTGCCCCTAAATCGTTTACCCGTACTCTCAATAAGATATACTATGTACACTGAAGAGCAATTGAATTAGAGATACCTGTCTAGTAACGTGTAGCGTCACCTTTCCTACTGATGACGGTGGCGATTCGCTTCGGCATGGACTCGACAAGACACCGGAATCGTTGGGAAGCCATACGGATCCACGACCCCTGAACAAGTTCCCACAGCTCACGAAGATTTGATGGAGGGGGGGGGGGGTCAGAGCCTCGAACATCTCTCTCTCTCGATGACATCCCAGATGTGCTCGATGAGATTGAGGTCAGGTGACCTAGCTGGCCAAGGAAGCGAGGTCACGTCGGTGGAGTGTTCATCCAACCATTCGGATACAATTCGGGAGCGATGGCACGGTGCATTGTCTTGTTGCAGGATGAAGTCCCCAGTGGGATGTTGAAGACGCACAAACGGGAGCAAATGGTCATCCATGATATCCCGGTAACGTTGACCTGTGAGGAACGATGTCACACGTACCAGGGGTCCCATTTCAGTCCACGTAAACAGTCCCCATACGAGAGTGCCACACCCACCAGCTTGAAGAGTACCCTACTGGCAAGAAGGATCCATCGCTTCATGTGGTTTGCGCCGTACTTGTATCCTGCCATCCGCATGTACCAACGTGAATCTCGACTCATCAGTCCAGGCAACAGTTTTTCACATGTCTAAGGTCCAATGGCGATGTTCCCGCGCCCATGCTAATCTTTGCTCCCTGCGATGTGCGGTCAGCAGAGGTACTCTCGTGGGACGATGGCTTCTGTACCCCATGGCGAGGAAATGGTTCTGGATGGTGTGGCTGCTTACACGTTTTTGTGCACCAGTGTTAAATTGCCGAGTGATTTCTTTCACTGTGGCCCGTCTATCCGCTGTTACAATGCGAGCTAGCCGACGTTGACCCCGCTCATTTACACGCTGTTGTCCAGGGCAGTTGGACCTTGCAGAGATGGTTTAACCGGATTCGATGTACTCACGGTGCACCCGTGACACAGTGGCTCGTGAAAATCCCAGTGCCTGCACGACTTCCGAGATGGAGTGACCGGTGACCCATTCGTCGGGCCCCGACAATTTGCCCACGATCAAATGCGCTTAGATCCTTCGTCTTACCCATACTGCGTCCGACTCTTACTGATTCCCGTCGCATCACTCCTTATATTGTCGAATCGCTGCATACGTCATGCATGTCGTTTCCGTTTACAGGGCCGCCCACAGCGCCACATTTGCATAACGCCAGCTATCTCTAATTCAATTGCTCTTCAGTGTATATACAGTATATATATAGGCTGGGCCTGTTGCCAGAAGAACGGACCGCCGATGGACAACCGAAATTCTAGACTGGATCCCAAGAGACAGGAAAAGACCGAGAAGAAGACCACATGAGAGATGAGTGGATGAAATTCGAAAGCATGTGGGAGTGACATGGAGGAGACTGGCTCAAGACGAACCGTTGTGGAAGAAACTTGGAATGACCTTTATCCAGCAGTGGATTGATAATGGTTGACAATGATGATAACATATATACAGGGTGTTTCACGAGGAGTGCCTGAAAAAATAAGAAAGGAATGGTTGGTCGTAGCAACAAAGTGTAAATTGCAAAATATGCAGCAAACAGAGGACAATTCAGCTATGATAGTATGATAAATACGAAAATTAAATATTTTATACAATCCCCCACGGAAACCAAAGTCAATTAGTAGCAATTTTGTAAAATAATGCAATGCATTGATTATGATACGCTTTCCAACATACCAAAAATCATTACTCAAGTTATGAGGATAATGGCTGTGGAATAAATTTCGATCCTGTGTCCTGACCTTTCACCCTATTTCGATGATATTAAACACAATTGATTCAGTATGCCTCCGGAACAACATGATCAGGTTTTGTTGCAGTCGAAGCATTTTTACGTAAGTTATGACGCATAAGGGCGATGGAATGAATCCCGCTCCTGTGTCATGCCCTTTGACCCCATTTCATCCATTCTCAATAGGATTCGTTAGCAGGTGGTTCCTTACCACATACTAAAATTTCATCGAAATGGAACCACTTTTACGCAAGTTATGATGTTGCAGCGCTCGTGAGCGAGCGTGCACCTTTTCCCTGTATTGGAAGTTGAGAATAAATCGGACAAGCGAAAAAGAAATGGGGTTTTAAAATTAATCAAATGAATGGGAGAGATTGTGGGGAGCTGGTGTAAGAATTAATAAATTTAGGATTTTTATAAACTTCACGCTCCTTAGGTGCTCTACATTTCGTGATTTAATTTTCCTTAGATTTTCTTTTCGCGGATTCGCGCAGAGGCAAGGTGCGGGATAGTATCCCCCCTCTCCGAGTCGAAGGGATTCGGCATCCCTTCCCATCGGCTACGAGCCAGCAATATTGGGTAAGGTGAAGTAATTCTACAGGAGGATGTATAGCGGGTAGACATTTTATTGGAGCTCGGCGCCGGTCGTCTTGAGAATTGCTGCACCAAGTCTGGTAAAAAGAATAGCGTGGTGCCAGGCAAAGGAAAAACCATAGCAGTTTTATGGTAGGAAAATTTACGACCCAGAAGATCCACGGGCACGGAATTTCCTAGAATTCAGGGGCGGACGCAGATTTTGGACGGGGCGAAGGATGGCAAGTCAGAGTATTGGCGGGAAACCCAGAGCAAATCCGATCGGGAAATGATAATTATTTGACCGATCTGCAAATTGGTGGGAGGATCTGGGAAGAACAATTTTTCGTAGGACTGGAAGAGGAGCAACAAAAATAAAATATAGCGTAGTGAAAAAAGTTGAGGAAGAACTACCGATACGAGGATCGGGGTATTAAGAAAAAAAAGACGAGTGACACGGGAGGTCGTATCCAGCCTCTCTCTGACTAGTGGGAGATAGAACTATCCCCGAGGATCGAGCATGTGCCCAACAGGGAGAGATGTTCTACATTAACGAACAAAGTGGACTCTGAGAATAAGTGACAGTGATATAAAAGACCCAGGAAGGCCTGCTATGTACAAAAAAGGAATCTGCATGGAACCATCGGGAAGAGAATGGAACGCCAGCCGTTATCGTGGGATAGAAGGTAGGACATTTCCGACCATAACGGTTTCTTCTCTTTTTATATATTTCGTATGTTGAACCGAAAGTTAAAGAAAAGCATAGTAGAACCTAAGTCAGGGTTGCAAATAAAACCAGCTCTAACTTAATGCTGAGAAAAGTAGGGCAGAAATAGAAAAAAAGTATAGTAGGGCAGAAATAGAAAAAAGTATAGTAGGGCAGAAATAGAAAAAAGTAGGGCAGAAATAGAAGAAATGAAATGGTTGAGTAAAGTAAATACATTGATCAGAGCAGGAAATTGTGTAGGATAGGGAATCATTTTAAGTAAATTATGTTTCGAAGTTTTTCAGATTTATATTAAATTAAAATAAGAAATTAAAGTTAACCTTTAAATAAATAATTTTGATAAAAGGGTCTTCAAGCATATTCATATGACTGAGTGTACTTTTTCTAAATTTCAAGCCTTCATCAGGCAAAATAAACATATTTTATTTTCAAGTTATATTGAGTCGGCTAAATTTCATTTGAGTGTACAATTTTGTAAAGTAAAAATGTTAATCACGATTGAGAATTGGATGTGTGAGTAAATGATTTGGAATGAATGTTCAGAAAAGTCCTCCAGTTCAATACTGAGTAACTTTCATATCAGTGCTAGTAAAAATTCTAAATTTGTAAGTTAACGAAATATTCGCGAGAAATTAAAAGCTAGACGATTACTTTTAAACATTGCGGTACTCAGCGGACCCCGATACACGGAACGTCGGCTGGGTGAAACACAACGCCCATTCTCGAATAGCGAGCCTGTGTTTTCTCTAATACTGGGAAAACATAGTTTTTGAAATTCGAGTGATTACCCTTAATGCTAATAGTTATCGCCAGTGCACACACCAGCAGGCATTGGAGACCGATAGCAATGACGCATAAGAGCATTGGAATGGATCCCGCTCCCATGTCCTGAAATTTTGACCTCATTTTTTCTATTTTCAATAGGATTTGTCACCAGGGGCCTCCTACCACAAACTAAAATTTCTTCGAAATCGAACCATTTTTACGCAAGTTATGACGTATAAGGGCGATGAAATGGATCCAGCTCCTATGTCCTGAACTTTGACCCCATTTCGTCCATTTTCAAATGGGTTCGTCCTCAGAGGGTACCTTACCACATACTAAAACTTTATCGAAATTGAACCATTTTTACGCAAGTTATGACGCATAAGGGCAGTGGAATGGAATGGATCCCGCTCCTATGTCCTGACCTTTGACCCCATTTCGCCCATTTTCAATAGGGTTCGTCCCCAATAGTCATCTACCACATACTAAAATTTCATTGAAATCGAACCATTTTTACGCGAGTTATCGTGTGGACGGACAGACAAACAGACGGACAAAGCTAGAGCACATACGCTTCTTCAACCTACCCAACGAATTAGGGGGAAAGAAAATTACCCGGACGCTATAGAGAAATATTTCTCTGAGATACCACATGGTGCAACAGGAAACGAGATTCATCTGATTAGACGACCTTCTTCCAATCATTCAAGGTCCAGTTTTGATGTTCGTGTGCCCATTGTTGGCGCTTTCGATGGTGAACTGAGGTTAGCGTGGGCACTACGGAGACCCATTTTCAACAGGGTTTGATGTACTGTGTATTGTGACACATTACTCTCGTCACCAGAATTCAAAATACCGGCGAGTCCCGTCACAGTGTCCCTTTTGTTGGCTCGTACCATATGGGACAGCCTTCGCTCACCCCTAGTATCGATGAGCCATGGTTTGCCCACTCCTCTGCCGGCGGTTCTTGGGTTCTTCCTACTCGGACCATTTTTTGTACGTACTAACCACGGGTGACTGTGAGCAACCCCCAAGCCTTACCATCTCGAAATAGCTCTGACCTAATCGTTTGGCTATTACAATTTGGCCTTTGTCAAGCTCGCTTAAGTCTGCTGCCTTTTTTTCCTATCTAAAGAAGAAGAATAAAACTAATTAACAGAGCTCAGTATCAGGTGTTATTTATACCATTTCATGACCTTCACACGTGCCGTCGTTTATCTACAGTTGCTGCAATTTACATAAAGACAAACTTCCAAGGGCGTATTGACTGCCCCTCCAAGGGGGGGGGGCTCACGGATAAGAGGGCCTCTAACCTAAGGAAAAAGATAATGCGAAATGTTTTGCTTTCCAAATTGCACATGAAGCTGATTAAAGAAATAGCCAAGATTTTTTTAAGGAAACTTTGAATGAAGTTTTAAAAGGAAAAGGAATTATTGGTGCTTATTTTTTCAATAAAGAAGTGAAATGTTTGGAAAACATTTTCGCGGCTTTGTTTATGGAACTGGATGGCGGGAAAACAACTATTCCAGATCATTTCAGACCCTATTTCATAGCCATAAAAACAGTCCCTATATATGTATTACAGTTGTTTGCACATCAGAGCTGAGACGGGCTGAGCTCTTGGCCCGAAAGTCCGAAGCAGAGCACCGGGCCCGAATTGGACTCGGGCTGTAGAATATTTACTGCGGTTCGGCCTCGGGTGGGCTTGGGCTCTTAGAGAGAAGGAGCACTGAGAAACAAGTTAGTAAAATCATGCAGTGCATTGATTATGATACGCTTTCCAACATACCAGAAATTATTACTCAAGTTATGTGGATAATGACTGTGGAATAAATCTCGCTCCTGTGTCCTGACCTTTGACCCCATTTCGATGATATTCAACAGAACCGGTTCACTGTACCTCCGGAACAACATGATAAAGTTTTGTTGCAATAGAAGTAGTTTTACGCAAGTTATGAGAATAATGACTGTGGAATAAATCTGGCTTTTGTGCAATGACCTTTGACCCCATTTCGTTGATATTCAACAGAACCAGTTCACTTTACCTCCTGAACAACATGATAAAGTTTTGTCGCAATCCAAGCATTTTAGGTAAGTTATGATGCACAAGGGCAATGGAATGGATCCGACTCCATTGTCTTGACCTTTGACCCCATTTCGCCCATTTTCAATAGGGTTCGTCCCCATGTGGTTCCCTACCACACACTAAAATTTCATCGAAATCGAACCATTTTTACGCATGTTATGACGCATAAGGGCAATGGAATAAATCCCGCTTTTATGTCCTGACCTTTGACCCCATTTCGCCCATTTTCGATAGGGTTCGTGCCCAGGTGGTTCTCTACCACATACTAAAATTTCATCGAAATCGAACCATATTTGCGCATGTTATGACGCATAAAGGCAATGGAATGGATCCGCTTTTATGTCCTGACCTTTGACCCCATTCCGCCCATTTTCAATAGGGTTCGTCCCCAGGTGGTCCCTTACCACACACTAAAATTTGATCGAAACCGAACCATTTTTACGCAAGTTATGGCGCATAAGGGCAATGGAATATATCCCGCTCTTATGTCCTGACCTTTGACCCTGCTTCGCCCATTTTCAATAGGGTTCGTCCCCAGGTGGTCCCCTATCACATACTAAAATTTCGTCGAAATCGAACCATTTTTACGTGAGTTATTGTGTGGACGGACGGACAAAGCTGGAGCATATACGCTTCTTCAACCTACGGTTGGAAAGCGTGAAAAAGGTTTGTTTGAAACAACAAAATAGCTTTGTTGAGCTGTTTTGTCGATTTATTTTGTTGCTTTAGCCAACCTCCATCGGAACTGTTTTGTTGGCAACACAAAATTATTTCGTTGGATATATTTTGTTAATTCAACTACATGGAGGTGGCATCGACCTTACGCCAAAGCGCTCGTGATTACTAGCTACTCCATACGGACACTAGCAGACTACCACTGACCAGAAGAATCTCGTTTTGCGCTAAGATTTCATTTTGATTTTGAATTATGGCTGACTGTGAATTTTTATTTGTGATCGGCTCCTGATCGCAAATAAAAATTTGCACATGGGGTAATGATAAGAGTTGTAATTTATTATAGAGTTTGATTTCATGTATAGGCTATATATATATATACACGGTGTTTCAAAATTCGTGCGGCAACCAAAGATTGCATGGTGACAGCACCCTGGAACATATAGAACGTTAAGAAAAACATTACGATTTTTTTATTTTTTTGTCTAACCAAAAATGTTAATAATTTGTTTCATCAAAAAACTAAGGAAAACATTTAAAAAGAAATCGGATTTAGAAACATGTTACACACGCACCAAAATAGTGTCAGTACATCGTTATGTCAAGTATAAATCGTCCGTGAACATTCCAGAAGTAATAAACCGACCTTCAAATGCTGAATTCGCTGATAAGAATTTACACGTAAGAACAGGTACAGCCGAGTGATAAGCACGCCTAGTTCCTAAACTAAAAGTATCTGGTTCGAATCTGCTCGGTGAGAAATTTTTCGCTGGCTCTGAAAAAAATTTCCTTCTTGACATAACGCCGTCTAAATTCATTTAAACAGCACTAGAAAATAAACAAGGAGGGGGGCCGCGGGTTGCCTAGTGGTCAGCGTTCGTGACTGCCATGGAGATAACCTCAGGTTCGATCCTGGGCAGGTACGAACGCTCAAACCACTAAATACCCGCCGTGCGTCGGACGGGCACATTAAGCCGTCGGACCCCGGGTACTGGCCCTGCGGTAATAAAGGGGCGTCCTCCTCCCCCTTTCTACCTCGCTTCCGTGTGACTTTCCTATCGGGCACTCTAGCCCAAATCTCCTAGCTTCCTATTTCTAAGTGTTGTTTAAGACCTGGGGTCAGACACTCCCTTCCTAAAATCCTCTACGTATGATCTGAAATACGAAGGGGAAAATTAATATACGGCGGTGAAAAAGATGGCGGACATTCAGGTTCAAAGGGCACCGCCTAAAATTACTACACCGGCAATGTGTTGCCATCGGAAAAAGTTTAAGGACAAAGTGGCCCAGCTACATAACTTTAAATTTTGTTGGAGCAAGAAATTACTGTCTCACGATAACAATATGTTTGGTTGCAGTAACATTTTATCGCGATAACAATACATATTGTTGGATCAAACAAAATCCCAAAAATAGACCTAGGCATTTTGTTAAATGAACAAAACGTTTTGTCATGATAACAATAAATTTTGTAGAATCAACAATACTTTTCAGCAAAATACATTTGTAAATTCAACAAACATTTTTGTTGACTGCATATCGATAAAAATTTCGGTTAATCCAATTTTTTTGCTGACTTAACAAAACGTTTTTCTCAGTGAGAGCGAGAGGAATTTCTTTTATGTATATAATTATGATTTTATATGATTTAGCAAATGAAAAACTTTATAGTTGGTAAAGGGAATTCTTCGACAACTGATTCTAGTTGGGTAGCGGGCATTCGAGATGGCTATTAATTCCGGGTTTGGGTAGAAAAAATTTTTTTTTTTTGATTGGAGGTTTAACGACCACCGTGAGCAACTCAATGGGTTATAAGCAGTCGCCCGTCCCTAATTTAGGGCCACTGGTTCCAGGGAAGGGAGAGAGCCAGTACCGTAAGACAAACACAACATCCATGCCACACCGGGATTCGAACCAGGACCCCTTACGGACGAATGATCAGAGGCCATCGCTAAGACCACTGAGCAACCGGGGCGGCGGGTAGAAAATGCCATAGGCATTAGTGTGTTTCTGCAAAGAAGAAAAAGCTTTTTCAAGAACTATAGATATTGGATAGTTGATAGCATGCCGATGATAATTTACCCTCTATCTCCACGCAGTAGCTCCCTGCTAATTCTATCTAGCTAAGTCCATATTGCAGCGCATTATAGCGCGATAATATTAGCATTATTTGAGCAACATACAATTGCAGCACCGCCCAATCATTTTGGATGCCCGGCCGCCCGAAGCACTTCAGGTGAAAACGAACGGTCAAAGAAAATCATACAGTTACACTGTAAAAAATAGATAGAGGTCTCTTCTCCACTCCCCATATTGCAGAAGGAGGAGAGAATGGAAGTGTGGAAAAGGAGATCTTTTTATCAATGGTTGAACAGGTTAGCCACTTTTCAGGCTCGTTCGGGCCCGGGTTCTATCTTGCAATATCAAATTCTAGCTCGGGTGGGCTCGGGCTGATTTACCACGGGCTCGGGCTCATTTTCTACTGGCTCGGGCTGATTTTTCACAGGCTCGGGCTCCAAAATTGAGCCCGAACTCAGCTGTTTTGCACATAACCACATGTCCTTCAGAAAATAAAGAACTAAAAAGTATTCTCTGCGGGGACGAAAAAGAAAAGACCTGTTCCATTTTTTTACAACAGAGTCAAGATAAAAAAATTTACTTTGTGCAAAACATTGCGGCATTATATTAAATGTGTTTTTTGCATATTCAAGAATACATAATTTAAGTAGTTTAACTTTTTGTGTGCAATGATTCTTAATTTTTACTTATTTATTTGTTTACTTATGTTCTGTGTTCTCGTATAAATTGGAAAAGGTCATTAAACACTGCCACACGGCAGTTACGTATCTTCTGTATGTGATCGTGAGGCATTCCAAAGATACTGGCTTCATTTCTCTAAAAGAATAAAATTTGCATGATGCGATTAACTTTGGCGTAAGTGTTTTGTAGTATTTGTAATGGTACAAAACTAGGACAATCCTTTTAATTACAACGGATACATTTGTGTTACACTCAATAAAGGAGAATAATTTTGATTTTACGCAAAACAACTGTAGGTTCCAAAGAATTTGAATTATTAAAACACTTCCTAGTTGATAAATATGGAATTAAAAAACATCAGTAATTGAAAGCCGATAGATTTTCTCAAAAGGGTGTCGAAGATATATTTTGTGGGGAAGGGGCAAGTTTTCCCCGTACACCACTACACGCTTTCATAATGTTTTCACTCTTCGGAGTATAACATTGAAAATTGGGAAAGTGACAAACAAGAATATGTCCTACTGTGGGAAAATCTGCATATTTTTTCTACGAAAAATATTGTTTCCGAAAAAGATTAAATTTTTTTTCGCCACTACACGCTTTCATAATGTTTTCGCTCTTCGGAGTATAACATTGAAAATTGGGAAAGTGACAAACAACAATATGTCCTACTGTGGGAAAATCTGCATATTTTTTCTACGAAAAAATATTGTTTCCGAAAAAGATTAATTTTTTTTTCGCCACTACACGCTTTCATAATGTTTTCGCTCTTCGGAGTATAACATTGAAAATTGGGAAAGTGACAAACAACAATATGTCCTACTGTGGGAAAATCTGCATATTTTTTCTACGAAAAAATATTGTTTCCGAAAAAGATTAATTTTTTTTTCGCCACTACACGCTTTCATAATGTTTTCGCTCTTCGGAGTATAACATTGAAAATTGGGAAAGTGACAAACAACAATATGTCCTACTGTGGGAAAATCTGCATATTTTTTCTACGAAAAAATATTGTTTCCGAAAAAGATTAATTTTTTTTTTCGCCACTACACGCTTTCATAATGTTTTCGCTCTTCGGAGTATAACATTGAAAATTGGGAAAGTGACAAACAACAATATGTCCTACTGTGGGAAAATCTGCATATTTTTTCTACGAAAAATATTGTTTCCGAAAAAGATTAATTTTTTTTCGCCACTACACGCTTTCATAATGTTTTCGCTCTTCGGAGTATGACATTGAAAATTGGGAAAGTGACATACAAGAATATGTCCTACTGTGGGAAAATCTGCATATTTTTTCTACGAAAAAATATTGTTTCCGAAAAAGATTAATTTTTTTTTTTCGCCACTACACGTTTTCATAATGTTTTCGCTTTACGGAGTATAACATTGAAAATTGGGATAGTGACATACAAGAATATGTCCTACTGTAGGAAAATCTGCATATTTTTTCTACGAAAAAATATTGTTTCCGAAAAAGATTAATATTTTTTTTCGCCACTACACGCTTTCATAATGTTTTCGCTCTTCGGAGTATAACATTGAAAATTGGGAAAGTGACATACAAGAATATGTCCTACTGTGGGAAAATCTGCATATTTTTTCTACGAAAAATATTGTTTCCGAAAAAGATTAATATTTTTTTTCGGCACTACACGCTTTCATAATGTTTTCGCTCTTCGGAGTATAACATTGAAAATTGGGAAAGTGACAAACAAGAATATGTCCTACTGTGGGAAAATCTGCATATTTTTCTACGAAAAAATATTGTTTCCGAAAAAGATTAATTTTTTTTTTCGCCACTACACGCTTTCATAAAGTTTTCGCTCTTCGGAGTATAACATTGAAAATTGGGAAAGTGACAAACAAGAATATGTCCTACTGTGGGAAAATCTGCATATTTTTTCTACGAAAAAATATTGTTTCCGAAAAAGATTAATATTTTTTTTCGCCACTACACGCTTTCATAATGTTTTCGCTCTTCGGAGTATAACATTGAAAATTGGGAAAGTGACAAACAACAATATGTCCTACTGTGGGAAAATCTGCATATTTTTTCTACGAAAAAATATTGTTTCCGAAAAAGATTAATTTTTTTTTCGCCACTACACGCTTTCATAATGTTTTCGCTCTTCGGAGTATAACATTGAAAATTGGGAAAGTGACAAACAACAATATGTCCTACTGTGGGAAAATCTGCATATTTTTTCTACGAAAAATATTGTTTCCGAAAAGATTAATTTTTTTTTCGCCACTACACGCTTTCATAATGTTTTCGCTCTTCGGAGTATAACATTGAAAATTGGGAAAGTGACAAAAAACAATATGTCCTACTGTGGGAAAATCTGCATATTTTTTCTACGAAAAATATTGTTTCCGAAAAAGATTAATTTTTTTTTCGCCACTACACGCTTTCATAATGTTTTCGCTCTTCGGAGTATGACATTGAAAATTGGGAAAGTGACATACAAGAATATGTCCTACTGTGGGAAAATCTGCATATTTTTCTACGAAAAATATTGTTTCCGAAAAAGATTAATTTTTTTTTCGCCACTACACGCTTTCATAATGTTTTCGCTCTTCGGAGTATAACATTGAAAATTGGGAAAGTGACAAACAACAATATGTCCTACTGTGGGAAAATCTGCATATTTTTTCTACGAAAAATATTGTTTCCGAAAAAGATTAATTTTTTTTTTCGCCACTACACGTTTTCATAATGTTTTCGCTTTACGGAGTATAACATTGAAAATTGGGATAGTGACATACAAGAATATGTCCTACTGTGGGAAAATCTGCATATTTTTTCTACGAAAAAATATTGTTTCCGAAAAAGATTAATATTTTTTTTCGCCACTACACGCTTTCATAATGTTTTCGCTCTTCGGAGTATAACATTGAAAATTGGGAAAGTGACATACAAGAATATGTCCTACTGTGGGAAAATCTGCATATTTTTTCTACGAAAAAATATTGTTTCCGAAAAAGATTAATATTTTTTTCGCCACTACACGCTTTCATAATGTTTTCGCTCTTCGGAGTATAACATTGAAAATTGGGAAAGTGACAAACAAGAATATGTCCTACTGTGGGAAAATCTGCATATTTTTTCTACGAAAAAATATTGTTTCCGAAAAAGATTAATTTTTTTTTCGCCACTACACGCTTTCATAATGTTTTCGCTCTTCGGAGTATAACATTGAAAATTGGGAAAGTGACAAACAAGAATATGTCCTACTGTGGGAAAATCTGCATATTTTTTCTACGAAAAAATATTGTTTCCGAAAAAGATTAATATTTTTTTTCGCCACTACACGCTTTCATAATGTTTTCGCTCTTCGGAGTATAACATTGAAAATTGGGAAAGTGACAAACAAGAATATGTCCTACTGTGGGAAAATCTGCATATTTTTTCTACGAAAAAATATTGTTTCCGAAAAAGATTAATTTTTTTTTCGCCACTACACGCTTTCATAATGTTTTCGCTCTTCGGAGTATAACATTGAAAATTGGGAAAGTGACAAACAACAATATGTCCTACTGTGGGAAAATCTGCATATTTTTTCTACGAAAAAATATTGTTTCCGAAAAAGATTAATATTTTTTTTCGCCACTACACGCTTTCATAATGCTTTCGCTGTTCGGAGTATAACATTGAAAATTGGGAGAGTGACATACAAGAATATGTCCTACTGTGGGAAAATCTGCATATTTTTTCTACGAAGAAATATTGTGTCAGAAAAAAGATTAATGATAACTACAGTACATTTAAAACATTTTCGTGACAATTCTCCACAAGACCAGAGAAACTTTTATTTTTATTATTTTTTATTTTATTTAGACTTCCATTACAAATTGTATTCATGTTAGGGAAATATTGTTCTAAATCGTGCTCCGATGTTACCGTAAAAGACGATAATTTCAGATTCTGAAGACTAACCGAGGGAGGAAATATCGCATTACCCACATTTCTACTGTTCTTCAGAAGATTAGCCGCAAAAGACGAAGACTGTTGCTTTTGCTGATCTGATGTTCTCTTTTCTCCACTGCACGTCGCATTTGACCTTGTTTAAAGGCGTAGATATGTCAGATAAATAATCTAACATTACAAAGCTGGACGAGGTTTTTCGATTAAACTCTGCAGCAGCTGTTCTACGCCGAATTATTGCAGTTGTCTTCAAGCTGGAAGCGTAACCTGGTTTCAGTTCCCCGGTTGCCCATTATGTTCGCAATTACGACAATGGGGAATGGAATATGCAGAACTGTAGGGGACGTCAAGATTTCTGTATCGCTGGTCAGTGGCATATTTACGGAAGTTTAGCGTGATCAATCCTTCTGCCATATTGGTTAACATTTTTGAAGGAAAAAAAAAAGGAAGAATAGTCATGTCGATAACTTTTATTATAAAACTATTTCATCTCCTTTATAACATTTTAGTTGTTACAGTAATAATACACAATAGCATGGTACATATACAAAGGGATATAATGTGGTAACAACATGGAATGAGGAGAGAAAAGGCCAAATTGGCCTGCTTAGCCCTCTTCTCCCAAAATAACAAGAGTACCCTTAAGAGAACAAAAAGTCAAGCAGGCATGCTACTGAAGGGCAGATGAAAGCGTAACAACAATTTTCCACAACATTATTACACTATGTAGCGTTAGCTAATAAATAACACTTCATTTTTTTCTTTGAATAAGGTAATATTATTAAGGGATGTAAGATCACTAGGCAGCGAATTCTACAATGCAGGGCAAGCATAATTAATATGTGATCTAACCGCCCCGGTGGCGCAGTGGTCTAAAAAACTGTATAATTTATCAAATAACATTATCTGATAACTGAGAAAAAGAGAATGTACCTGTAAAGACGATTCAGCAAAGGTAAAAAAAAAAATTTTGTGAAACATAAATTCTATTAAAATTCCCAATAGTTGTGCGACCCCGAGCCAAGAGACAATAAAATAGAAACGGATAAATAAATGAAAAATACAATAGCAACTTAACCCTGGTAGGCAACAATCTTGAAATCCTATAAATGACCCCAATGCGGGATCTGAGTCCAACCGCAATTTCACTAACATCTCAATTATCTTGTAAATATACACCCAAGAACTTTACAACAGCCTGAAAGTCAAGGGACACTCCATTAAATAATATCCCATTTGCAATATCCACTCTTTGCCTACATCGCGAAAATAGTACGCTAGTAGTTTTGGAAAAAAATATTGTTAAGGAATTATAGCAAAACCAACGAAAGTAATCCTGAAGTTCTAGATTTACACGTGGGATCAACTCAGATAGAGAGTCCCGGGAAAAAAATAGGCTTGTGTCATCAGCATATAAAATAGGAGTAGCACTTGAAGTAATAGTAATAAATCATTAACATAAATTTAAAATAATAACGGGCCCAAAACCTGTCGCAGAAGCTGTAATGTCCGCAGTAGATCGTCGAATAACTCATACACTCGGATTCAGTGAATCATTAGAGGAAACAGTCATGTGCAAACTTAACAAGTTTATTCGGCACAGATATTGCAGAGTCCGTGTCCCACCCACATTTACTTGAAAGGAAACAATTATACTGTAGTAGTGGTTCATCGGCCAAAATAATAAGTAGGCTTTAGAAAAGGCGTCTACTGAAGGAGGAGATATCAATAATACCCAAATTAGTATAACTATACTAATAATCTGAAATTTGTTGGCGTAGAATAGAAATAAAGCTTTCCAAGCTTCCGCACATCAACCAGGTGGCTTTTTCAAGGAAGGTAGACAGCTAACTGCAAACTGGACAACAGAACGTTTCAACAATTTGAACGCGGTGACTTGACTAGACAAAAAATGAATAGACGCAAACGTGATAATTCGAAGAAACGAGGTCACGTTGGTTGGGCACGCGGTACTATGGTAGAAAACGCAGCATTATTTGAAGAATTGATTCCAAGTACGTGGCAACTCCAGAGAGACTATCATTTTTTTTTTTTTTTTTGATTGGAGGTTTAACGACCATCGTGAGCAACTCAATGGGCTATAAGCAGTCACCCGCCCCTAATTTAGGGTCACTGGTTCCAGGGTATGGAGAGAGCCAGTGCCGTGAGACAAACACAACATCCATACCTCACCGGGATTCGAGCCCGGACCCCTTACGGACGAATGATCATAGGCCATCGCTTAGACCACTGCGCCACCGGGGCAGCGAGACTATCATTGCAAGCCTCGCTGCTGGTCAAGATTTCCAAGGTTTCCCGAATGGCAGTAGATTTGGGTGTGGAGTATGAAGCTAATTTCTTTAGATCACTCCACATAGGATCGTCGGACTTAAACTTGACTTCTCTTGATAGAGCAGTGGTTATTTTTCCGTTTTTCGCATCCGTTTTATGTTCGCTGATTCTAATTCCAAACGAACGTTTGGTCATTCCGATGTAGTATTGCCTGGAGCCGTCCGGATATTGTAGTGGGATGGCATGAACACCTGCCTCATTGAGAAGAGGGGGCTTGTCAATATTTCTATTAAGCATCGTATACAATATACATATACGTCGTATACCGATATACCATTGCGTACCAGACAATCAATGAACAACAGTGGTAAAAATATTGTCGTAGGAAAATTGCTGTGTTGTGGCATCAGTGTTTAAGGTGGAATTCCCCCCCCTTGTAGCAATTTGGATATTTTGTCAGCAAAAGTTGTAGCGAGATGCTATGCACATTACTCAAATTTACGGTTCTACTTTTTCGATATTTACCTATCAAAATACAAGCACAATGCATTGGCTAAATACAATTTTGCACTTTAAGTAGAAACCAAGAATAAAAACAAATAGGCTTTGGCACTTCTAATTTTAATAAAAATGCATTTGTTGCAGCATGCAGCAGTTTATGAAAATACGTATATACAAAGACTAGTACCCGGAAAAGCCACTACCGACGACACACCGACCGATCGGTCGATCTGAACCAAATCGGCGCGTGCTGCTCTCTCAGTTGCTGCACCGAACCGCCATAGAAGCAAATGAAGCTCCTCTCTCCTTATACATCGCAGCAAAACCCTTGCGAAAGATGCTCTCGAGGCTCACCGGTGCTTTTCTACAATAGAAGATGAAACAAGGGGATGAGAAAATTACTACAGGACAAAGGAGCGCGCGACAGCAATGATGGAAAGATTAAAAATGACGGGGAAGGATACCAAGTTGGCAGGGCGAAGCAGCGATGACAGAACCAAAAAATGACGGGGATTGTAAGGTTGCAGTGGTTCAGCCCCAAAAGTCTATTTGTAATAATGTCTCTTCTTTGTATTAATTAATATTAAGCACGCTGCGTAGAGCAACGATAAAGTGCACGTGGTGAACACGTGGATAAATTCCCATTGTACTCAGAGAACACTGCATGGTTGCTGGGTCAATCGAGCGCGTCGCCTGCGGCGATGTTGGCTCAGGGTTATCGATGTATGGCGTCTAGGTCGCCAACATCCAGCTTGATAGAATGTCTTCCAAGGCGTGGACACTCCCAGAGGCG
Source organism: Macrothele yani (assembly GCA_039090855.1). NCBI lineage: Eukaryota > Metazoa > Arthropoda > Arachnida > Araneae > Macrothelidae > Macrothele > Macrothele yani. The sequence continues at coordinate 30,029,373 of CM076993.1, forward strand.
AGGGGAGCGTCAGGAAAGGGAAGGAGATTAGGAGTCTTATAAATGGGGGTGAGCGGTTTTTCTCAGGGCTTTGGGCGGCGGGTGGCCTAGTGGTCAGCGTTCGTGACTGCCGTTGAAAAGACTTCAGGTTCGATCCCAGCAGGTACGAACGCTCGAACCACTAAATATCCGCCGTGCGTCAGATAAGTACGTTACGCCGTCGGACCCCGGGTATTGCCCCCCCAATAATAAATAAGGACGTCTTCCTTCCCCTTTCTACCACGCTTCTGTGTCACTTTCCTATCGGGCACTCTAGCTCAAATCACCTAGCTTCCTATCTCTAAGGGTTGTTAAAGACCTGGGGTCAGACACTCCCTTCCTGAAATCCCTTACACATGATATGATCTAGTCTGCTCAGGGCTTTGGGCCGCAGATGGCGTAGTGGTCACCGTTCGTGGCTGCCATGGAGAAGACCTCAGGTTTGATCCCAGGTAGGTACGAACGCTCGAATCACTAAATATCCGCCATGCGTCGGATGGGCACATTAAGCCGTCGGACCCCGGGTACTGTCCCTCCCGGTAATAAATTAGGGCGTCTTCCTCCCCCTTTCTATCTCGCTTCCGTGTTACTTTTCTATCGGGAACTCTAGCCCAAATCTCCCAGCTTCCTATTTCTAAGGGTTGTTTGGACCTGGGGTCAGACACTCTCTTCCCAAAATCCTCTACATATGATTTGATCTGATATGCTCAGGGCTTTGGGTCGCGGATGGCCTAGTTGTCAAGGTTAGTGATTGCTACGGAGAAACCTCAGGTTTGATCCCAGGCAGATACGAGCGCTCAAACCACTACATATCCGCCGTGGGTCGGATGGGTACGTTAAGCCGTCTGACCTGGGTACTGCCCCCCTCCCGTTAATAAATAAGGGCGTCTTTCTCCCCATTTCTACCTCGCTTCCGTGTCACTTCCCTATCGGACACTCTAGCCCAAATCTCATAGCTTCCTATTTCTAAGGTTTGTTTAAGACCTGGGGTCAGTCACTTCCTTCCTAAAATCCTTTACATATGATCTGATCTGCTCAGGGCTTTTTGGGTTTGGTCGTTTGCTTGGCGGTTGGCGTTGAGGTCTCTAGACGGAGGGCCTCGGATTGCACCGGAGTGTGGGGAGAATGCTTTCTTAAGCTATCCGGGTGACGTGCATCGTGGTTAGCGAAGGAGCACGTGGGGTGTACGTTATCAACACGAGAATTTCAGCGAGAGCTCTCGGGGATAGCGAGCGAGGTTCCCGATAGAACTACCTGGGAGCGAGGCAGTGTTATAACCGCACCTGAAGCCGGTCCACGTCAGAATACAGTTTATCAGTCGGAGATTAATTCTGGTATTCGAATAAACTTGTTAAGTTTGCACATTACTGTTTCCTCCAATGATTCACTGAATCCAATTATATGAGTTATTCGACGATCTACTGCGGACATTTCAGCTTCTGCGACAGTTTACATAGCACACACACACACACAAAAAAAAAAAAAAAAAAGAATCTGGGTCGGGACCGTTCGGAAGAGAGAAAGCGTTCGACGACCTCGGCAACAGAGCTATCCCGGCGGTTCCCGACAAGGATGAAAAATAACTCAAGGTCGAAACACGGTTGAGCGGGATGACGAAAGAAAAAATGACGGGAAACATTCGTCTTTTGCGATTCAGCGGTGACTTTTTTGTCTCGAAATAACCGTCTTTATCGCGATTTGGCGAAAATGCGAGCCCTGTGTGGCATCAGCACATTTCAGTTTTCAGAATGATCTTCATTGAAAGAAATGGAGTCTTCGAAAGACTCGATTTTTTTTTTGTCAAAACCAAATTTTTGAAAGGAAAATAATCCGTTGAATGTAGCATGATTTCAACGCCACAATCGATCATGAATGAATTTTTGAAATTCTTTCACCGTTAAATTGTTGTTAAAATTTGTCCACGACTGAAAGCGTTTTACAATACACACTGATGAGCTATATGAACACCTACCGAATAAGTTGTAGGACCCCCTTTAGCCCGCAAAACAGCGGCCACTCGGCAAGGCATCGTTTCGATGAGGTGATGATAGGTATCCTGAGGTACCTGGTACCATAATGTCAACAGCAGGTCGTCCAGTTCCTGTAAATTTCGGGGTGGTGGTGATTTAGCGCGAACCCACTTTTCCAAGTCGAACCACAAATGTTCGATTGTGTTCATGTCAGGTGAATTTATAGGCCAAGGCATTAACAGAAAGTCACCAGCATGTTCCACGAACCACGATTCTGGCAGTGTGGCATGGCGCATTATCCTTATTGGTAATGGCCATCACTAGCAGATAACACAGTTATCACGAATGGGTGAACTTGGTCCGCAACGATGTTCAGATACCTAACGACTGTCAGGGATTGTGCTATTGGGATAATGGGGCCTTAAACGCTCTAAGAAAACATCGCCCACAGCATAACACCGCCGCCGCAGGCCTGTCTCCGCCCAACAGTGCAACAAGGTGCCATAGCCTCCTTTGGTAATCGGCGTATTCGCGCTCGGCCGTCTACGTGATGCACCGTGAATCTTGATTCGTCAGACCAGGTCACTTTCTTCCAGTCATCTATTGTCCAATCTCGACGATCTTGGGCCCATTTCATGCGTTGTGGGAAATGACGTGCGGTGAACATGGGGACCCGGCTGGGTCTTCGGTTACACAGACCATGCGCAGAAGGCTGCAGTGAACTGTATGCTGTGACACATTGACCTGATCACCACTGTTGTAGCTGCGGGTGATTTGTCTTATTGTGGCCCCGCTATCGCTGTGAACAATGCGCGATAGTCTCAGCTCCCTCTGGCATCAATGAGCTGCGGACGACACACTGCTGGACGACGGTTCGTCGTTTGGTAATCTGTGCGCCACTTTTGATACGTACTCACTACAGCGGCACGTGAACAACCCTCAAGCCTCGTCTACGAGGCGCAGCGCCATCACAATTTATCCTTTATCAAACTCCGATAAATCGGTAGCTTTTCCGATTCTGACTCCGAACGCTCTACTGTTGTGGGGTTATCTTAGCCACGTTAATATATAGTTATTATGATAGATAGCCAAAAGTAAACTTGAAGGAAAATTTTGAATTTCGACTAAAATTTAACTTTGGGAGATGGGTAGATGCATTTCGAAACAAAAATATTTTCTAAGTATTAGAAAGGCCATGAACATCCTAAACAAAAATGCATTTAAAAATTTACATTCCACAAGAAGTTATTGAAAAGTTTGCATTGTTTGTGTTCACGCAGAGTTGAGTCATCTGAAAAGGGCAAAAATAAGTGAATATTGTTGCATGTATATGAAAATGTGTCACTATAAGTCATAGGATAAAATGTACTCGTTCAATAACAACTTGTGGAGGCGGTGAAAGTCAATTTAAAAGGACAGGACAAAAATTGCAGTTATGAAATACCTTATAATACCAGGATTCGGATCGATAGCCTTAGTCAAGCTAAGGTGAATACATGGGTCCAAGCCATGGAAGACAACAGCACACAAAATTTTTCACACTGCACTAATTTTGGACTTTTTTTTGAAAGGCTACTGCCTATATTTATTTTTTCTTTAAAAACTTAACAAGGTAATTTAGTGGACAATCAGCTGTGGTATTTCTTTTTTGCTTACACACAGCAGTATAAAAACAGAATCTCAATCTTTTTTCTATTTGGCCACTGGCCTTATGAACAGCACAACTTGACATATTTCAACACAGTTGGTTTGAACACTAGGCATTGACTTTATGCATCCAAAATTATACTACGATTCACATAATTTACACACAAAAAAATACTGAATTCTTTTTTTATTTTAATTCCACAAGGTGGACAAGTTCTGTTCTTTTGAAACGTACTCTCTTCTCCCTCACCTAATTAGCTCAATGACAAATTTACAATTTTACACTTATTGATTTAAATTTACAGCACCTGAACAACCTTAGTAAAATCCGCAATCTCCCCAAACCAGCTTCAAAGACTTCAATTAAATTTACAGTTATAATAAGAGCCACAAATTATACATTAACAAATCTACCATCTGTAAGTAAACAAACCAAGTAAATTATCCTCAAAACGGAATTTACACTTAGCACAAGCATTAATTAACATTACATAACCTATAGAACTATCCTGAATGAACCTACTTCACTTATAAAGAAACCTCACTAACTAACTTCAAAATTATCACTATTCATAACATCATCAACATAATTCAGAAATTCAAACAATCTTCTTGCACCAGCTTGCTCATAAAAATCGCCTCACTCTGCGCTTCAAGTAATAGATCAAGATACTTAATAACTCTATACTGTAAACAAAAGCTCAAAATACCAATTAACTAAATTTCCAAACTAAATATCATGCTCACTAACACCAACAACCAGAATTTAGAATTTACATCCCTAGCACTACAGCATATCATAAACACATTAATTTAGATACTTTAAATCACAAAACAAAGCTTAATTTTAACACCTGCAGTGAATTACTGAGGTAGCGGTGAGGAAAAATACTCTCAGTTCAGACACTACCCTGGGTTTTGAGAACCAACACAGGAAGAAAATACTAGTCAGGCTGAAAGCGTGAAATTGGGTCGTGAATCCAATTTCAGCCTAGGCAAAGGGAAAGGGAAAAAATCCTCAAGTGTGACACATCATCATCAGGCACAGAATTTCCCCTAACATGATCTCGCAACATCCATTGAAGCAACGCCCGACTGACCCTCGCTGGCAGTACATATCTCCGTGGGCAGCGAAACTACTGGGGGGGGGGTTGAAGCCAAGTTTTCCCCCAAAAACCACGTCCTCAAGGCTCCCATTTTTCGAACCAATGCATGATCCCACCTTGATCAACCACGCCTGCAAGAGCCTGTCGTACTTCAACCCAAAATACTCCAGGCACATCCGGCCCAGAACTAACACAACTATATCCCAGGAAAAAATCACTTATCTCTCTATATCCCAAGAAATCCAAAATCACAATATCCACATATATCCCAGGAAAAATCACTTATCTATCCACATATATCCCAGGAAAAATCACTTGTCTCTATATATCCCAGGAAAAATCACTAAGCAAGGAAATTCTTCTGTACCATGGCAATGAGCAGGTCCACTGCAGACAATAACACTGACCATTTACATAACCCACTAAATATATTTTCACCTTATTGAAAATTAAAATTACATTTAGACTTTTTTTTGTAAACACAAGAAAATTTAGGCCAAAGAAAAGAACAATTAATACTGGAACTGGTGAGCAAAAGTGTGTCTTCTCAACCCATGATGTTCATTCTTTTTGTAAAATACTAAACTTGAGAACCCAAATACCTTAACTTCTGTTTTGCACATATCGCATCCTGGTGAAAATTCCCTACTCAGAGCCCTCTGGCTTAGGACAAGTTCCCCGGCTTGCCCAAAGATCACCCCTTTCCAATGAGAGATTAACACTCATCTGGAGCATGTAAAATACTGGTCCTCAAAATAACACACCAACACTCTTAATTTCGACACAACAATCCAAGAATGTAAACAGCACTTTAGGTTTCCAATTTCATCACACTATACATATGTTCCCAAAATCCCAATATAAATCATCCCATAATTTATCTTCACTCAGAAAAAAATAACTCAACGCTGTAAAAGGCTAGAGAGAAATGTTTACAATTATTTTATCACCAACGGCATCACAATAACACTGCTTTTCAATTATCACATGCCCAACTAAACTACAATCGATGCACCAAAATTCACTGTGCTCAAACATTAAACCAAATTTTTCGGATACATTAAAATTTACTGGCCTGGGAAATTGCTAAAATACCAGACATGACAACACACACACACACACACAAAAAAAAAAAACATAAATGAAAGCATTTTTAACTCCCCTTTCTTTTTTCCCTTTTTTCTGAACTCATACCTGAGGAACTAATAAATTTTATTTTTGAAAACTGAACGACAACACAGCCACAATCAGAGGCAAAAAAAAAAAACTTGCTTTTTTTCTTATGCTCAGCTCGAAGCTTAGGTACCCTGCGTGGGATGTTATGTATCAATACTAAAAGATATGAACTAAAAACATTACCTTTGAGCAGGCGTCTTTTTTTCTTTTTTTTCTCTACAACACAACACACCCCCGAGTTCCTATCACTGAAGCCCCCAAAGTCTCTGTAGGTCGTCTTCCATGTCTTTTCTTTTTTTTTTTCTGAACAAGGGCATCGCTGGCAGCTGCAGACTTGAGGTACCTTTTTGATGAGAGGTGAGGGCCTTGCAATATTCACCTTGTGATTAGCAGCAATGTGCTTCTTGATGACCTGCAGGGAAGAGCCTCCCCAAACTTTGGGATGAGATGGAACTGTTTTTGGCTTCTTTCCTCCGGCCTTTGAAGCAGGCCTCCTTTTGGGAGTAGCAACAGAATGGAGAAGCTGTAGATGTGTTTGCGGGATATCAATAAGGGAGAAGGCATATCCCTTTTCAGCTAAGCCGGCCTTCACGACCGACATCGTACTAGCCTGTCGCCTCCCCCGCCATTTTTTCTTACCAGGGCGAAGTTCCCGGCCGGCGGAATGTCGCTTTAACTGCGTTCTACCTCGTCAATCCTTTAATAAGCAGCCCCGAGCCAGAGTGTCACATTGTGGTGGTCAGCAAAGGCAGTCAAGAAAGAAACTCTTTTTTTTTTTTTGTGGGTCCTCTCCCCACCAAAAGGCGAGGAGAAAACTCGGCCGTCCCCTTTTTCTGCCGGCCAGCAAGAGCAAAGACAAGAGCAAGAATGAACTGAGACAAGCGTCTCAAAGTGTAAAAAAGAACTCTGGGGTGTTGGAAAATGCCGACCCCTGATTGGATGAAATTTTACCTAGTAACAGCGGCCCTGCAATACCACGGCTCTCTCTCCCACGCCTCGAGTGACCTCTGACCTTCACTCGGGCAGCATCGTTGCAGCGTCCAGCACTCTCAACGGAATATAAAAAAATAAATGTTACCAGGCACATGGCATCTTCGGTCAGCCAGGGGAGAGGACTTGACCTTCACACGTAGGGACCAAGTAACTTCCTATGTGCGGCTGTGACCTTGTCCCAGAAATAGAACAACGCCAACCCCCCTAAGAGCATTTCTGCAACATTTTCTGAGCGACTTCTACCGAATCCTTAAAATGGCCGATCTGAAAGAAGATTCCCTTTTCTCACAACTCCTGTTTTTTTTGGTTTTTTTTTCAGAAACGTTTTTTCTCCTCATTCCGTGATGTGAAAGCAAAATTAATTTTGATTCTCTGAGCTGCACACCTACTCGCCTTTTCCTATCGCGATAAAAGAACAGATAAAATAATTACTTCCAAAACCCCAAAGTCAGTTAAATCAAATATTATTCTCTTTTTTTTTTTTTTTTCTTTAACATGAAATTTTGTTTTCCTGGTTGTGATTAAGACAAGCGAATTTTGCGCACGAATTTCCCTGCCTTTCAACCAGGAATTTTCTTCTAACGTATGTCATGGGAGAAAATTTCAGCATTAATTAATCCCTGATAAACCAACAGAAAGATTGATCAGGTCTTTCTGAAATTCACCAGAGGTTAAAATTTTCGCCATGACACTACTTACTGAAAGCCGGTCCTCGGGTTGCATATATACTACTCTGTGAACTTTACCTGCACCACCGTTCAGTCTCTAGGCGCGCTCATTTCTCTGGGCTGCGGGTGGTCATAATGTAATGGCTCATAGGTGTATATTTCAAAACCAGTAGTATCTTCATTTGTGTCTCTTGTCGTAAAGAATATGTAATTGTGTTTTGAAAGACCGAAATTCACGGATCTTCGTTATCGGAATTTAAGCTTTGCAGTGCAAAAACAAATTTTCAGATAGGACTAAATCGGTGCAGAGATTACCCGAAGACGGACGGACATACTGTGAGCACGTAATTTCTCTCAAAACGCCTAAAAAAAAAAAAAAAAAAAAAAGCTGTGACATATTTGGAGCGGCAAATATTTAATTTTCTGGTGCGACAGAATCCCTAAATAAGGCCTTGATTAAAAACCGGAGGGTCTTTACCAAACAAAGTAACGTAACTTGTGTGTCATGTCTGCAGTCATAATTTCTTTGCGTTTTAATCTCTGCAAAAAATTTCAAGGGTAAAAACTACTTTGTCTGCCTCATACATTACCATATATATCTCTTTTTTACCTAAGAAGGGTAAAACAGAAAAATCTACAATTTTTTATTATGGCATTTTCATCCCTGATGGCTAAGAAAAGGCAAGGTGAAACTGTCCGGTTGGAAATGTGAACATCTGTCACATGCGGGATGTATAGCTAGCATTCTGAGATCCTGCTTTCGAGGTTATGAATTTTCATTAACCATTTTTTCCCCGTCCGGCAAACCCCTACGGTGTACAAAAATATCAAAACAATAAATAAAAAAAAAAATCCTCTCGCTTGTGTTCCAGTGAAACAGTTCAGTAGCACCGCCATTAAAATCCCGATCACGTGACCGAAGCCTACGCCGAAACGTTAATGAGCGTCTGCTTCAGAAAACCAAACGCAGATGGGTGAACCTGAGCTACTTGGATATACCGCGAAATCGAGGAATACACACACACACACACAGAAAAATTTATACGCTTTCGATGTGGAATATTAAAAACGCTCGTCAAGAGTTTTTCACCTGATGAATAAAAGATTTAAATTCGTTGAGGAAAAGCGCCAAACAAAAAAATTCTTTCTCAGTGAGAACTGTAATTTTCGCTTGTCAAGAGAAACTTAAGTGTCGTTTCTTTTTTATTTTAACCCGCGTTGTGTGACTTAATGGCATACTAAGTCAACAAGTAACCCAAAGGTAACCTAGAATGGAAGGACTGGCTGTGAGATTCTGACTGTTGATGTTCAGCTGGCGTTGTTAACCATGGCAACCGCAGAAACGGCGGCGTGGTCGTCGCCAATGCCGTGTTTCATGTTCAGATATTTACATCTCTCTTGGGCGAGACAGATGACGACGAAACCCCACCTGTATCAACTATATCTATCGGTGTGAGAGTTCCGGGTAAACGAAACTTTAGTTTTCCCACTGCATCTATATGTTTCGGCTACACATGTCCGTGGAAGGCGGGTAAGTTTTTACCACTTTATCTAAAATTTCGGTAAAAGAAAACAGTATTTGGTCATCGCATCAGAGTTCCGAAAATTTGACCTCTTGAAAACATTAGTCCTGTGACAGGACTATTTAATTAGCTCGTTAGTCTGGCCACTTCGCGAAGTTTCATCATGCGGTGCTGGTTCCGTAATTTCTTAGGGCGACGTTTTGGCACATGAATAAACTTTTAATTATTTTTAATGAAATATGTAATTTCTAAATTCATAGTGAGGACAAGATCTGATGTTTGCTTTTGTAACTATACGTTACGATTTAAATTGTAACGTTAAAGGGTTAACATTTTTGAGAAAAAAAATACTTTATGTATATAACTATGAGCTTTTACCTGCAATTATAGATTGATAACGTCATGTATTTCTGTCTAACAGTAATTTGTCTTACCGCGTTTGGGAATCAATATGCAGCAAAAAAAGAACGAATATTTTCACATCCACAAAACTGCTGATTTTGAACTCGAATTACACTGTGAAACGAACTGTTTCTGTTTTTGTGGAGGTTTTTTTTGCTTCAGTTACATTCGTAATGAGTCTTTTATTTGTGGGTTTCTGTATAAAAACAAAGTTTAATTTGTAAAACAATGGTGTACTGCTGCGATATATTCAAAACTTTGCATTAATCTACATTTTTCTATCTGACGAAACCGTAATTTTTCATGATTGTTTCCAAATGGAAACCAACTGTTTTTTTTTTGTTTTTTTTGTCGAGCCATCATTTAGAACCGTATAAACAGATTTTTGTGCAGCAGTTAAACCGCAAAGATTTGAGTCATTACTGTGGCTTGTAGTGCCCAATATGTATTTATTTTAAACTTTCGATTTGTAGCAACACAGCTTTTATTTCTGAACTAAGTAATCGCTTAAGATTGAGTTGCTAACCGGCCGAGTGACCAGTGGCGTAGGTTTCTGTCCAGTCGTCCTAGTTCGAGTGGCACTTGAAGCATGAGTAGGGAAGTAGCCAAGAAGGGCCTTAAAAGTCTGTGCCTTTACCGAGTTCTTCAGCTGCAGTATTTTTTTATTGTTTTCATACAGTCATTTCAAAATACTTATTGTTTACGATATAATTATGTGCAGTTTGTGCATTGTTTTCCCCCTTAAGTTTGTAAGATTAATCAGGTTAGTTGTAGATATTACAACTGATTCTTAATATACATTCGTGACGTATACCGCTAAGGTGGCACATGAGTCAAAACGGTAAGTTAGAGCAATAAAAGGGAAAGTTCAGTCAGGAGTTAAAATCCTGCCGGCGTAGTTCAATCAGGAGAAAATCCTGCCGGCGTAGTTTAGTCGAGAGAAAATCCTGCTGGCGTAGTTCAGTTGGGTAAAATCCGGGCGTAGTTCAGTTGGGTAAAATCCGGGCATAGTTCAGTTGGGGAAGCGAGGTAGAAAGGGGAAAGAAGACGCCCTTATTTATAACCGGGGGCCAGTACCCGGGGCCCGACGGCTTAACGTGCCCATCTGATGCACGGCGGATATTTAGTGGTTCGAGCGTTCGTACCTGCTTGGGATCGAACCTGAGGTCTTCTCCGTGGCAGTCACAAAGGTTAACCACTAGGCCACCCGCAGCCAGTACTCTATAAGCAGTCTCCCGTCCCTAATTTAAGACCACTGGTTCTAGGGAAGGGAAAGAGCCAGTGCCGTAAGACAAACGCAACATCCATGCCTCACAGAGATACGAACCCGGACCCATGTCGGATGAATGATCAGAAGCCATCGTTTAGACCACTGCGCCACCGGGACGGCCTTTGCAAAATGTCCTTCAATCACTGAATTAGGAAGACAAGGAGATAAATATCAAAGAAAATTATCGTACTTCTTATTCTTGTCAGCAAGAACTTTCAGAAAACAAGACTGATGTCCAATGCTTTGACAAAAACTGAAGATTTAGCGATAAAATTTAACTCACCTACGTTTTGCTGATGATACAGTCATTTTTACAACTACCCTTCAGAGCTGCAGAGCATGATACAGGAACTTGCTGACAGGAGTCAAGAAGTGGGGATTTTAAATCGTAGGCCTACTTCTTACTCTTGTCAGCAAGAACTTTCAGAAAACAAGACTGATGTCCAATGCTTTGACAAAAACTGAAGATTTAGCGATTGATGGAGTTAACTCAAGCAACAGATATCATGCGAAGGCCTCGTTGATGGATAAATTCATCGGCGTATAAAACTGGTTGGAGAGCATTCGGAAGAAACAGTACACTTTTTAGAAGGAATTTTTCACTATGCTTCAAAAGAAAAGTGTTTAATCAGTGCGCAGTTCCTGTTCTTACTTGTGGATCAGAGACATGGTCTTTAACTAAAAAAGATGTTCAAAGGCTGTCGACAAATTCCGATTCGTCCGAAAGGGGTCCGGATTCGAATCCCGGTGTGACATGGATGTTGTGTTTGTCTTACGGCACTGGCTCTCTCCCTGCCCTGGAGCCAGTGACCCTAAATTAGGGACGGGCGACTGCTTATAGCCCATTGAGTTGCTCACGGTGGTCGTTAAACCTTCAATCAAAAAAAAAAAAAAAAAAAAAGAAATAATCCGAAAGAAGTATGGTTAGGTGTTTGCTTGGTGTAACCAGGAGCGATAGGAAAAGATGTTATTTGCTCTTGTCAGGAAAATGACAAGAGCTAATAACATCTTTGGATTGTGATGTTACGTATGGGCCTGCGTAACATCATTGTTCACAGCGACCGCAGGGCCACAGTGCGACAAATCACCCGCAGTTACAACAGTGGTGATCAGAACAATGTGCCAAAGCACACAGTTCATCGCAGCCTTCTGCGCATGGGCCTGCGTAGCCGAAGACCAGCCGGGTTCTCATGCTCACTGCACGTCATCGGCAACAACGTATGAAATGGGCCCAAGATCATCGAGATTGGATCGTGGATGATTGGAAGGAAGTGGCCTGGTCTGACGAATCAAGATTTCTGGTGCATTACGTAGACGGCTGGGAGGGGATACGCAGATTACTTAGGGAGGCTATGGCACCTGGATGAAATGTTGGGTGGAAACAGGACGGTGGCGGCGGTGTTATGCTGAGGGCGATGTTTTCTTGAGACACTTTAGGTCCCATTATCCCAGCAGCACAATCCCTGACAGTTGCAGGTATCTGAACATCGTTACGGACTCAGTTCACCCATTCATGGGAACTGAGTTCCCTGCTGGTGATGGCCGTTACCAACAGGATAATTCGCCATGCCACATATTGCTAGAATACCTGACCATCGTTGGACAACTGAAATGTTAGATCGGATACCTAAAGACAGGAAAAGGCCCAGAAGAAGACCACCTGAGTGATGGGTGGATGAAATTTCAAAGCATGCTGGAGTGATATGGAGATTGGCTCAAGACCGACAGTTGTGCAGGAAACTTGGGGAGACCTTCCACTAATGGATTGATAATGGATTACGATGATGATGATGATATATGTATACACCCAATGGAAAAGAACATTAGATGTACTTACCTAATAGCATGTTGGTCGTCCTCTAGCGCGAATAACAGCCTGTACACACCGAGACTTCGACTCCACCAGATGCCGGAGGGTTTCCGGAGGCAATGCCAGCCATACCTTTTGCAGCATTGTCCACAATTCCTCCCGAGACTTCGGTCCAGTATCCATGGACCTGATGTCCCGCTCCACGGCACACAGTGAGCTTTCACAGGGTTTAAAATTGGGGATCTTGTGAGCCACTGGAGGGGTTCCAAACTCAAATGTGTGTTCCCTGCACCATGCCTGGGTGACTGCGGCGCGGTGCGGGCGCGCATTGTCCGGCTGGAACAGATCATAGGTCGCAAGATGAGCGAAGGCCGTGAAAGCGTGTAGGTGATCAGCCAGCACATGCTGGTAGCGCGTAGTAGTTAAAGGCCTCTCCAGATACACTACGCGACCTAATGTCTCCCATGATAAGGCTCCCCAAACCATCACAGAGCCACCACTAGCTCGATCAGTTTCATGCTGTCGACGCCCCACCCGCACTCTCCCGTCCGCTCGGTACAGCTGAAAACGGGATTCATCTGACAACACGACGCGGCGCCACTCTGTAAAGGTACAGTTTTGATGCTCCCGGATTCAGGAGAGGCGTAATGTGCGATGAAGAGCAGTTAACAATGGCACACGAGTAGAGCGTGGCTTCCCGTAGCCTATCGTATGCAATGTGCGCCATACCGCTCACTCGCTAACGTTGCTTCGGCCTCCGACATTTAACCTGGATGTTATTTGCGCCGCCTTTGCCGTCGGTCTGTACGAGCCTGGATAGTGTACGTTGACCCCGGTTTTCAATGGCGTGTGGCCGGCCACCGCTTGCTGTTGACCACACGCCATTGATGACCGGTGTACACCCTTGATTCGGTTGCCTAGTGTTCTTAATACTAGGGCGATAATGACTTATCAGTCTTGCTCCGACAAGTGCCCACGATCAAAGTCGCTCAGATCACCACGTTTACCCATGTTCATTGATTACGATACACTGTTGGGAAGCTCTGCTGTCCGCTTATTTATCGCTTGCGCTCCGCTTGGATCGGTTTCACTCTGCGAGGGGGATGCCCATGTCAACTGCCCATCACCTCATTTCCAATGTTTTGTCTGCTGAGTGTATATAGCAGTGTAATGTTACTTGGGTGTGTTCCACTCTGCGCGGGGGGATGCCTATGTCAACTGCTCATTACCCAATCTCCAATGTTTTGTCTACCGAGTGTATATAGCAGTGTAATGTTACTACTTGGGTCTGTTCCACTCTGCGCGCGGGGGTGCCTATGTCAACTGCCCACCCCATCTCCAATGTTTTGTCTACTGAGTGTATATAGCAGTGTAATGTTACTACTTGGGTCTGTTCCATTATGCGCGCGGGGGGGGGGGGGGTGCCTATGTCAACTGCCCACCCCATCTCCAATGTTTTGTCTACTGAGTGTATATAGCAGTGTAATGTTACTTGGGTCTGTTCCACTCTGCGCGGGGATGCCTATGTCAACTGCTCATTACCCAATCTCCAATGTTTTGTCTACCGAGTGTATATAGCAGTGTAATGTTACTACTTGGGTCTGTTCCACTCTGCTCGCGCGCGGGGGGGGTGCCTATGTCAGCTGCCCACCCCATCTCCAATGTTTTGTGTACTGAGTGTATATAGCAGTGTAATGTTATTTGGGTCTGTTCCACTCTGCGCGGGGGGATGCCCATCACCTTTATCTCTAATGTTTTGTCTACTGAGTGTATATACCAGTGTAATGTTACTTGGGTCTGCTCCACTGTGCGCGGGGGGGTGCCCACGTCAACTGCTGATCCTCCTATCTCTAATGTTTTGTCTACTGACTGTATGTACACTGTAAAAAAATAAGTGGTGTGAATTGATGGGGAATTTCCGAAAATGGCGTGCAGGTGCAGCAATGTTGCCGGTAGGTGTCCGTCTTTTAACGAAATTTTACTTTTTAAAAGTGCCCGGTTTTTTTAACTTCCGTATTTTCACAGATTTCCCTTAGTCAGAAATTTTCTTTATTTCAGAAAAGTCCATTTCAGGATTTTCCGCATTTATACACAAAGATTGCAAAAGCGAAGGCGCTTAATTTTTCAGCCCTTGCACCAGATAATCCTTTCGCAGCGATGGGGATCGAACCAACCTCCTTTGGGTTGGCTCAATAGATAACGAGCGTCTTAACCACTGAGCCAGGAAGACTCTGAAATCTGAATCATATTCATGATAAAACTAATTGCGCGATGATTTTTTTGTCATTAATGTGAGTGATTAAGTCATTTTATTTTCTGTTGGAGCTTATTATTTTTTTGAATAGGTTTGCATTAATTTTATTTTTTCAGCAGGAAGACTTATCACAAATTATGTATTTTTTTCATCCTGATGTTTCGAAACAACAGAATGCTTTGGAACTTGAGGTCTTCTGAAATTGACAATGACTTTCAATTATCTTTAAGAAAAGGTTAAATGTACTGTTTTATAGTATTATTTCACAAAACTTTTGAATATAGAGTTTACTCTTGATAGGTATAATAGCTTTTGTCTTAAGGTATCCAAAGATTGATGCATAGATATCGCACACTCACCTGTACAATAATTTAAGTACTCGGTTTCTTACAGTAACACAATATATACACTGATGATCAATTACATTATGACCACCTACCTAAGAAGCTGTAGGACTAGCTTTAGCCCACAAAACAACGGCCACTCGGCCAAGCATCGATTCGATGAGGTGGCGATACGTATACTGGGGTATCTGGTACCATAATGTCAACAGCAGGTCCTCCAGTTCTTTTACAATTTTGGGTGGCGGTGATTTAGCGCGAACCAGCTCTTCCAAGTCAAACCACAGATGTTCGATTGGGTTCATATCAGGTGAATTCGGAGGCCAAGGCATTAACAGAAAGTCACCAGTATGTTCTTCGAGCCCCTCCTTGACTATTCGGGCAGTGTGGTATGGTGCATTATCCTGTTGGTGACGGCCATCACCAGCAGGGAACTCACAACTCAGTTGCCATGAATGGTTGAACTTGGTCCGCAACGATGTTCAGATACCTGACAACTGTCAGGGATTGTGCTATATTGCTGGGATAATGGGGCCTAAAGTGTTCCAAGTAAACATCGCCTACAGCATAACACTGCCGCCACAGACCTGTTTCCACCGAACAGTTCATCCAGGTGCCATAGCCTCCCTAAGTTATCTGCGCATCCCCGCCCGGCCGTCTACGTAATGCATCAGGAATCTTGATTCGTCAGACCATGCAATTTTCTTCCAATCATCCACGGTCCGATCTCGATGATCTTGGGCCCATTTCATGCATGGTTGGTGATGACGTGCAGTGAGCATGGGGACCCGACTGGGTCTTCGGCTACGCAGGCCCATACGCAGAAGGCTGCGATGAACTGTGTGCTGTGACACATTGCCCTGATCACCACTGTTGTAGCTGCGGGTGATTTGTCGCACTGTGGCCCTGAGGTCGCTGTGAACAATGCGCGACAGTCCCCTCTTGCATCAATGATCTGCGGACGACACACGGCTGGACGATGGTTTGTTGTTTGGCCATCTGTGCATCACTTTTGATACGTACTCACTACAGCGGCACGTGAACAATCCACAAGCAGCGCCGTTTCTGAGATCGTAGTCCCGAGGTGCCGTGGCATCAGAATTTGTCCTTTATCAAACTCCGATAAATCGACAGCTTTTCCCATTCTGACTCCGGAACACTCTACTAACAGAAAGCTGGTCCTCGGGTTGTATATATACTGCTCTGTGAACTTCACTTGCGCCACCGTTCGGTCTCCAGGCGCGCTCATTTCTCTAGGCTGTGGGTGGTTATAATATCAATGGTTCATTGGCGTCATAGCCGTTGCATAAAATAGGGGAGAGGAGAAGAAATATCCGGGGACACAATAACCAAAATTTCATGCGATATGCAATCCACAATATCGGATATCGCTGCAGGGACTTCAAAATCAGATCCTCTGAGAGACGACTGAAATTTAATAGTTAATTAGACCTCAAGAATTTCCGCGAATCGCTCCTACTACCGGAAATTTTTCGTCATATGAGTACGGGAAAAGTGAGAACAGAGCTTTTCCGTCAAAATAAGGAAGAATTGTGGAAAGGTGTCGGAAAAATCAGAATTTTTCGTTTTTAACAAGAAAGATGACACCGAATTTTCGGGTGTAATAAGCACGTCTTTTGAATCAGTTCTGACGCAAATTAAATTTATCAAAGCTATTCAAAGTCAATGGAACCGCTATGGAAAACAATAGTATCTGACGGAAGAAGGAAGTTTTCATTCGGGTTTTTAATCCCTCAGATATTGAGGTAAACGGAATCGTGAGCTTATGCCCTCTGGTTGAAGACTTGTGCGTTAAGAAAAACATGAATTTAAATGAGAAACATTTCGCACCGGAAACGCTCTCTAACACAGAAAGAATTTTTCAAATCGGACTCTTAGAAACAGAGATAGCGACAAAAGTAAGATGTGACTTTATGTCCCCTGGTGGGAAAACTATGCATTAATTTAGGAAGAAAGTATTCTCAAAAGGTTTTTCCATATGAGCGGTACTGGTCCAAGAAAAAAAAAACTTATTCGAGTTTTCAGGAGCCCAGATTTTGCAACAAATACACCAGAAGCAGAAATTAACACTTATGCCCCTGGTGGCCAAACCATTCTTTACCAAACATTCGAATTTATGTGAAAAATATTTTCCATTAGGTCTTGTATGCGATACAGGAAGAATTTTTCAAATCGGAGATTTAGAAGCAGAGATATAGAGGAAAAAGCAATTTATCTTTACGCCTCCTAGCGGAAAGTTATGAATTCCTTGAAAATTTTTGAAATTATATGAAGAACATGTCACACTGGAAACACTATCCAACAAAGAAGGAATTTTTTAAATTGGACTCCTAGAATTAGAGATATTGACAAAAATAAGATATACATCTACATCTCCTGGCGTAGAAACCATGCGTTATTTTAAGAAGAAAATGTTTCTAAAAGGTTTGTCGACATCAGTATCTACAAACGACGTTTTCTTTTCAATCGAGATTTTAGAAGCTCATATTTTGCTGCAAATACATCAGATGCGGAAATTAAGATTTACGCCCTCTGGTGGCCAAACCATTTTATTGCAAAAATTATAAATTATGTGCAAACAATTTCCCACCAGGAGCTGTATCCGGTGCAAAAAGAATTTTTCAAATCGGAGATTTAGAAGCAGAGTTATAGGGGAAACGCAATTTACCTCTACGCCCCTAGCGGAAAATCTATGAATTACTTGAAAATTTTGAAATTATATGAAAAGCATGTCATACTGAAAACACTATCCAACAAAGAAGGAATTTTTCAAATCGGACTTCTAGAAGTAGATATATTGACAAAAATAAGATATAGATCGACGCCCCCTGGCGGAGAAACTGGAATATTTTAAGAAGAAAATATTCCGAAAAGGTTTATCGATGTGAGTGACATCAGTCTATGAAAGAATTTTTTCAATCGATGTTTTAGGAGCTCAGATTTTATGGCAAATACATCAGAAGCAAAAATTAACATTTACGCCCCCTGGTGGCCAAAGTATTCTTTACCAAAAATTTGAAATTATATGTAAAATATTTTCCATCAGAAGATGTATCCGCTGAAGAAGAAATTTTTCAAATCGGAGTTTTAGAAGAAGAGTTATCGGGGAAAATGTTATTTACTTTTACGCCCCTAGCGGAAAATCTATGCGTAATTTGAAAACGTAACTATATCTAAAATGCTCTTCGACATAAATGGAATCGAAAGATAAAATAGTTTTTCAATCGGATGTTTAGAAGCAAATATGTGTAATAAAACGTATTTTTGAATTCGACATCATCTGCATTTACGCCCTCTAGCGGCGAAATTGTACATCTTAAAAAAAAACGAAATGAAGGATCATCATTCGCATATTTGAAGCTTCCAAATGCAGCAAAAAGAATTTTTAAATCGGCCTTAGTTGCGGAGATATCGTTGGTACAGACGGACGGACGGGCGGACAAACCGGTAACATAAGCACGATCTTTTTACAAAAAGACGCGCTAAAAAGGAATTGCGTAAAAGTTTCTGGAAATTCGGAATTTTTTTAATACAGCTGAAAAACAGCAATTTACTCTCAACGTAAGAAAGGAATCGCGGAAAGGTTTCTGAAAATCCAGAATTTTCTTTGAGTACAAAAGAATCTGTGAGATTTAGGTTCCTAAAAATCCAAAATTTTCCTGCCGTGCAAAAGAATTCGTGAAATTCAGGTTTGTGAAAATCCAGAATTTTCCTGGCGTGCAAAAGAATTCGTGAAATTCAGAATTTTCCTGGCGTACAAAAGAAACCGTGAAATTAAGGTATTCCCCCGTCATTTCATGGAAAGGTTGCATCAGAAATATGCTTCGTTAATTCGCAAAAGGAATCACGGAAAGTGGCTCATGAACTTCAGAATTTTTTGTACAGTGCACGTTTACGTTTTTTTACAGTGTGTGTGTGTACATTTTTTGAAGAAAGGTAAATATATTTCATTTACGCTTTGCCTGATTTTATTAAAGTCAATAGTTTTAGTCATGGAATGTTTGTTGCATAAATACGAAAATGGGTAATGTGGAGGAACGCAGACCACACGGCGATGAAACGATGGCCTTCTGAACTACCAGTAAGATATTTTCTACTTTATAAACGCGAAGATGAACTTTCCAGCTGATTTTTCCGTCCAGTTTATTTATCGAATGGAACAAATGAATTTGTTGTTATACATCTCCCCTAGCAATGCGATCAGAAAGAGGAAAACAAACGTGTTCCTAAATGTTTCCTTTGTTCTTTCGCCTGGAGAAAATCTATCAAATTCACCCATTTCGATATAAGAAAGCGAGCAATTCGCAAATCTCATTTTCTGTATTTTGTACAGCACAAGAAATTTAGAGAGTAATTCCGGTTTTTAATGTTCAGTGAAGAATAAAATACAGCACAGTCACATTTCGTTCGGCTAAATTCAGTCATGTACATTTCTTCGCAACTGAATAATCAATTATATGAGCTCTGGCCAGCGCTCTACTCCATTTTTTTTTTTTCTCATTTTTTCATGAAACGCGTATCTCGTAAATAAAATCATTTATGGAATCATGCCGTATCTTCCATCTAAATAGCGTAAGGATCCAAAGAAAATCCAATTTACAAATTTTCTCCCGTAAGATTGTGACAGAACGACTAATGAAAATCACGCAACGCATCAATTACGTATAAAACACTTTGCATAAAAAACAGGAAAATTATACTTGTGATTTCCCCTTTGTTTGTTTAGTTATTTCATACTTACAGGGATTTCAGCTGAATGCAATATTTCCCCCTAATACTGAAACATATTTCATTTTCCTGCGATCAGCATCGTTCCTATGATGGCCTATAGCCGCGTTACAGTTTTTTTTTGGTTTTTTTTTTGGCTAAATTCCAAACTTACCACGTTCAATGTACGTAGATCCTGTACTAAAGAAGCAATATGCGGTAATCTCAAAATCGAGTTTCCACGCGAAAAAGAAATTCCAAAAGAATGAAAGAAAATCAATGGCTGTTTCTATTGTTTCTATATTTTAAAGCAGGGATTTGGTACAAAGAAAGAAACATGCATGCAGATTTCTTGTTTTCAGTGAATGCGTGATTCTCACTTGTGGTCGGAATTTACTTCTAATACACTGTTAAAAAAAGGACCAGTGTATACTTTTAAAACGCAGTGTGCTCCCTGTTATCAGGGTTTATATCAGTTGTGCGCAATTTTTTCTTTAATGATTCATAAACTTATGCCATATCAGTTTATTGCAAGAGGGCTTAGGGCCGCGAGTGGCCTAGTGGGCAACGTTCGTGACTGCCACGGAAAGGATCTCAGGTTCGATCCCAGGCAGGTACGAACTCTCGATCCACTAAATACCCGCCGTGCGTCGGATGGGCACGCTAAGCCGTCGGACCCGGGTACTGCCCCCCCGGTAATAAATAAGGGCTTCTTCCTTCCCCTTTCTACCTCGCTTCCGTGCCACTTTCCTATCGGGCACTCTAGCCCAAATCTCCTAGCTTCCTATTTCTAAGGGTTGTTTAAGACCTGGGGTCAGACACTCCCTTCCTAAAATCCTCTACATATGATAAATATGATCATTTGCAAGAGGGCTTTTGTCGTTCGTTTGTAAACACTGTTCGAGTTCGTTATTTAACCCTAATTGCAGCTCTTTGCTGTTAATACTCTACTGTTTTTGAAAATTGCAACACCATGAACGACCGCTGGTATTAGCTTGGAACTTAAGGCGGCCACAGACTCACACGTTTGAATGACACGCTTGAGTGTCACGCCAGCAAACGGAGGAGCTTTGTGCCTGAGGAGGCATGTAGCGTGGAGTGAAGCAGGAATGGAGAATAAGGAAGGGCTGGCCCACCAGGCAGTCGAAAGCAAATCGCTTTGCTGGGGAAGACGTGACGTTACTGCGAGTACACTGACGATTTGGGATGCTGCCTCCGAGGGTAGAAGTCATAGTTGTCGGAGTAAGCTGAACACCTTTGCACGTATTATATATTTTTTACACAACTCTGAACGTTATATATATATATATATATATATCGTAGCAAGTAATGTTTTTGTTTATTTTATCGGAAAGCGTAAATAATAGAAAAAGAAAAATTTATTAACATATGTGTATAGCTAAAAAGGAGGAAGATATTTACTAGGTTTAGATATTGACAGCGTCGTGCTACGTTTTTTAACGAGCGAAGAGGACTTCAGGCAAGCGTTGAAGAGCTTCACTCCTGCTTCACTCCACGCTACATGCCGCCTCAGGCACAAAACTCCCCCACTTACTGGGATGACACTCGAACGTGTCATTCAAACGTGTGTGTTTGTCGCCACCTTTACAGGGTGTGCACAACAGGTTGGGGCATGCAAATGATTAAAATGTCAGTGAAAATGCTCATGCGGTTTCGGAGCAGATCTTTCCGGTTTTGGGTATACAGAGCTGGCTCAACCGAAATGTTGCAATCAGTGAAGAGCCGACATTGAGTCGAAACTGTGTTTCTTGTGTCTCACTCTGCCCCGTGGCCGGAGAAGGTCACATTACGAACACGTGACGGACTTTGAGCGAATGATGATTGTTGGGATGAGAGAAGAGAGATTTTCCAACTGCGACATTTCCACTCGAATGAGACGAAACGCCAGTGCAGTGATGCGAACGTGACGTCATTGGACAGATGAGTTTCGGACTCACAGAAATCCGAGAAATGGACCGCGAAATCGCATGACTGCACGGGATGACTGACACCTCTACTGCACGGCAGTGGCCGATCGCACAGCGACATCCACGGTGTTAGAGCAGCACTGTAAGAGATCAGGCTTTGTCATCCAGCACAGTTCAACTTCATTTGCATAACATAGGATTGGTCGCTATATAGCAGCGCATTACTTTGAACCTCAACCACAAACGCCTCAGGCTGCAATGGGGTCTCGAACACAAACACTGGCGCGCTGATTGGCAGCAAGTCGTGTTTTCTGACGAGTCACGATTCAACTTGATGCACCGTGACGGTTGCATATGTGTTGGAAGACATCGTGGTGACCAGAACCTTGCAGCGTCATACTGGTCCATTGTCAAGCGTCATGGTTTGGGGTGCCATTGGGTTCAAATCGAAGCGTCATGATTTGGGGCGCCATTGAGTTAAAATAGAAGCGTCATGGTTCGGGGCGTCATTGGGTTCAATTCGAGACGTCATTGTTTGGGGCGCCATTGGGTTCAAATAGAAGCGTCATGGTTCGAAGCGCCATTGGGCTCAAAGGGAAACGTCGTGGTTTGGGGCGCCATTGGGTTCAAAGCGAAGCGTCGTGGTTTTGGTGCGCCATTGGGTTCAATTCGAAGCATTATGGTTTGGGGCGCCACTGGGTTCAATTCGAAGTGTCATGGTTTGGGGCGCCATTGGGTTCATTCGCAATCTCGCCTGACAGGAATTGAGGCAACCCTCAACAGACAGCACAACATTAGGGTTGTATTAGAGGCAGAGGTGAGACCCTTCCTGCAGAGTTGCCCTGGCTCTAAATTACAGCAGGACATTGCTCGGCCACATGTGGCCCGAAATCTCCAAGACCTCTTCCATGCACGGAAGATACCGCTTCTGCACTGGACTGCACGTTCGCCGGATATGTTCCCGATTCAACGTGTATGACAGCTAAGCGACTGGCCCAGCAAGCACCTCCGCCAGTCACCACAAATGAACTTTGATCTCGCATAGAAGCAGCCTGGCAGACTGTTCCCCAGGACGATATCAAAAACCTCTTCCACTGAATGCCACGCCGGGTAGAAGCTGTTATTTTTTGCTCGAGGTGACTTCACACGATACTAAGCTTTGAAGCGAAAACAACTTTGTATACCTCTACAAATGTAATCAGTTACCTCCTGTAACATGAGGAATCTGTGATATAAATTTCATATGAATAGCGCTATTCTTTCTTGGTGTTGCAATTCATACAAACAGTAATGTATATACACTGAAGAGCAATTGAATTAGAGATACCTGTCTAGTAACATGTAGCACTACCTTTCGCCCTGATGACGGCGGCGATTCGTCTCGGCATGGACTCGACAAGACACCAGAAGCGTTGGGAAGCAATACGGATCCACGACCCCTGAACAAGCTCCCACATTTCACGAAGATTTGATGGAGGGAGGTCATCTCCCTCGATGGCATCCCAGATGTGCTCTATGGGATTGAGGTCAAGTGACCTAACTGGCCAAGGAAGCGAGGTCACGTCGGTGGAGTGTTCATCCCACCATTCCTATACAATTCGGGAGCGATGGCATGGTGCATTGTCTTGTTGCAGCATGAGGTCCCCAGTGGGATGTTGAAGACGCACAAACGGGAGCAAATGATCGTCCAGGATATCCCGGTAACGTTGACCTGTGAGGGACGATGTCACACGTGCGAGGGGTCCCATTTCAATCCACGTAAACAGTCCCCAGACGAGAATTCCACCCTCACTAGCTTGAAGAGTACCCTGCTGGCAAGAAGGATCCATCGCTTCATGTGGTTTGCGCCGTACTCGTATCCTGCCATCCGCATGTACCAACGTGAATCTCGACTCATCAGTCCAGGCAACATTTTTCCACATGTCTAGGGTCCAGTGGCGATGTTCCCGCGCCCATGCTAATCTTTGCACCCTGTGATGTGCGGTCAGTAGCGGTACCCTCGTGAGACGATTGCTTCTGTACCCCATAGCGAGGAGAATGTTCTGGATGGTGTGGCTGCTTACACGTTTATGTGAACCAGCGTTAAATTGCCGAGTGATTTCTTGCACTGCGGCCCGTCTGTCCGCTGTTACAATGCGAGCTAGCCGACGATGACCCCGCTCATCCACACGCTGTTGTCCACGACAGTTGGTCCTTGCCGGGATGGTTTTACCGGATTCGATGTACTCACGGTGCACCTGTGATAGGGTGGCTCGTGAAAATCCCAGTGCCTGCACGACTTCCGAGATGGAGTGACCCATTCGTCGGGCCCCGACAATTTGCCCACGATCAAATGCGCTTTGATCCTTCGTCTTACTCATACTGCGTCCGACTCTTACTGATTCCCGTCGCATCACTCCTTATATTGTCTGATCGCTGCATACGTCATGTCGTTTCCGTTTACAGGACCGCCCACAGCGCCACATTTGCATAACGCCAGCTGTCTCTAATTCAATTTTTTTTTTGATTGGAGTTTTAACGACCACCGTGAGCAACTCAATGGGCTATAAGCAGTCGCCCTTTCCTAACCCAGGGTCACTAGTTCCAGGGAAGGGAGAGAGCCAGTGCGGTAAGACAAACACAACATCCATGCCTCACCGGAATTCGAACCCGGATCCCGTTAAGACGAATGATCAGAGGCCATCGCCTAGACCACTGCGCCACCGGGGCTGCCTAATCCAATTGCTCTTCAGTGTAATGTAATTAGATTAGAAAAGTTTCAGTTGCAGTTACTTAATTACTTGATTAAACTTATAGTGCAGGTTGTCCCCGACTGGTCTTAGTAAATTCTTACTTAAAGTTTTATGTTTCCCCGCTAGTTATTCTCTTCCGTAATTCCTCGCTCTTCTGAAAGTACTCCAATTCTACGTAACCTTTCATTTTCTTGCGTTGGCCTTTCGGAGTTTGAAAAAAAATGTGCTAAATCATTCTCTCGCTATTTCTCAGTTGTCCGAGCCTCCCTTGACTCTCAGCTGGAAGGGAGAAGCTTCCTCTCGGATCCAAGCGCAATAAAATCATTAAGCCCTCTCGGTGCACTTTTAGATCACAAGGTACTAATTGTTACGTAGGCCAATGAAATCATAAAACAATTTAACACTTTGCCAACGTACTAAGTTGGATTTCCATAGGAAACGCTGCTGCTTTGTAACTCTATTGATGACCGTTGGCCACCTGAAAGATACCCTCTTAAAGACATCGAGACCTATTGCAGAATATTCCCTACTTTATTCCTGAAAACAAATTAATTGTAAAATCTAAAATCCTCCTAATAACATCATTACCATCAATTGTTAACAATCTACTGCAGGATAAAAGTCTGTAACGTAACGTACCAGGTGACATGACATGACTTAGATGGCGTATTACTGAGGTGACGCAGGAGTCAAATCGATAGTGAAGCGGCGATAAGCATGCTGGCGTAGTTCAGTTGAGAGAGCAGCAGCTCCGGAGTGAGTAGATTCGAATTCCACTACCGACAAAAGCTTATATGTTACGATCATCATCATTGTCAGCCATTATCAATCCACTGCTGTAAGAAGGTCTGCTCAAGTCATTACACAACGGTGTTTCTTGAGTTCTTGAGCCACTCTCCTACATAACACTTCGGTGTGCCTTCGAATTTCATCCACCCCATTCCACGTGGTCTTCTTCTGCGTGAGTCTTTTCCTGTCACTTAGTATCCAGTCTAAAATTTCGGTTGTCCACCAGTGGTCCGTTCTTCTGACAGTATGTCCAGCCCATTGCCATTTCAGGGTTTTTACTCTGGCCGGGTGGCGCAGTGGTCTAAGCGATGGCTTCTGATCATTCGTCTGAAAGGGATCCGGGTCCGAATCCCGGTGAGGCATGGATATTGTGTTTGTCTTACGGCACTGGCTATCTCCCTTCCCTGGAACCAGTGGTCCTAAATTAGGGACGGGCGACGGCTAATAGCCCATTGAGTTGCCCACGGTGGTCGTTAAATCTCCGATGAACAACAACAACAATTTTACTCTGATTATGATGTCTTCCATTCTTGTCATTTTCCTGATCCACGAGCTCCTTTTCTTATCTTCCCTGGCTACTCCAAACTGTATCTCCCCAGGCTTCCTTCAGTTGTGTGCATCCTTCGTATGTTTTTGAAGTTAAATTCCATGTATATGCTCCGTGCGTAAGAACTGATAGACTCCATTGATTAAACACTCTCTAAAAATACTATCTAAAAAATTGCTCTTTGAAATTGTGTTGTTTCTTCCAAAAGCTCTCCAACCAAGTTCATACGCCGATTAATGTCTTCATCTACATGACCCTCGCTTGATATCTGCTGCCCAAAGTAAATGTAGGTATCTGTTATCTTCATATTCTCCCATCAATCGATAAATCTTCATTTTTTTAAAAAGCATTGTACATCCGTTTTGTTTTCCGAAAGCTCACTTTTAATCTCACTTCTTTACCCTTGTCATCAAGTTCCTGGGTCATACTCTGCAGCTCTGAAGGAGTATTTGCGCAAAATAACTATGACAACAGAAAAACAAAGGTGAGTTAAATAATCTCCATTAATCTTTATCCCTTTGTTTTCCCCAGTTCAATTATTGAAAGACATTTTGCAATGTGGCATTGAAGGGTTTGAGAGAATATGGTGTCATCCTGCCTCACTCCCTTTCTGAATTTTATTCATGCTGTATCTTCAAAAAGCCGAACCTTTGCACTTCCATTTTTATAGATGCTATTATATTAATAATGCCCATGTATGCGCATCTTCAATACCGCAGGATTTCAAAGACATCATAACTGCTGATGGTTTCACGGAATCAAAGGCCTTTTCATAATCAACAAAAGCCTTACATAATGGGAGTTCATATTGCCTCGTTCTTTCAATATGCTTTGAAATTCATCCATCTATCTCTCACTTGGTTTTCTTCCGGGTCTTTTCCTTCCCCTTGGTGTCCAATCTAATATTTCAGTTGTCAGTTTTAGCAATATGTCGAGCTCATTGTAACCTGAGGCTCTTTACTTTGATCGTCATGTCATCCACTCTTGTCATTTTCCTGATATTTTACCAGAAAATATAGAAAAATATATTTTATTTAGAAAAGAAATTTCCACGTCTTTTCTTATTACACCAGGCGTGAACCTCTCCATTCCTCTTTGAATTATGCGTGACCTTTGCATCTCTCTCTCTCTCTCTCTTTTTATGATTTAGATCCATGTCTCTGATCTATAAATAAGAACTGGAAGGATGCATTGATTAAACACTTTTCTTTTAAGACATAATAGTGAATTTCTGTTGAGCATTGTACTGTTTCTTCCATGCACTCCAGTCAAGTTTTATACGCCTGTTAATTTCTTCTTCGGTGTTGCCCTGTCTTTATGTTATCGAAGTTTTATGTAGGCATCGATTATTTCTTAGCTTGTCCATCAAGTTTTAAATATTTGGTTCTTATAAAAGCATTGTACTTGTTTTCTCTAAGTTCATCTCTAATCCCACATCTTACCAAAATAAAATAAAAATAAAATTGATGTATAATGCTTTTTCATTATGTACATACAAACCATAAATGTACTAGATCAATAGTAAATTTCAGGCGCACCACCTATTGGGATGTATAAGCGGAACAGTTGAATTTTTGTCCAAATTTCCTACTGTGGTAGTAAGGAGACAACACTGCGACAAACCACACGTGTAGTTAGTTTAACTAAGAAGTGAAGACCGTCACCGTCTATTGTTCATGTTTAATATGACCTGTATAACGAAGTAATAATGTAATCTCCGTTATTTTTGTCCACGCCGGGGCTCGAACCCGGGTCCCCTCATTCCGGAATAATAAGTCACTCTACCAATTGAGCTACGCGGACGTTCGTTCTGACTGCTATGTCTTTATGTCGTGTGCGTCCTGCTGGCAGGTACGTACCCCCCCCCCCGAAAGAGGGCCGGGGGCATGGCCCACGGGTCAACCGTGACCTTGAATCGTCGTAGGCAGCCATCCACTGAAGAACGTGCACTTGAGAACTGCCAGTCAATCTGGTGTGTGGAATGCAACGTCACACACATTTATTTATTTTTCGAAGTACCGGAGAAGGGATTCTCTTATTTTTCCTCTCTCGCGATGTGGAAAGAACATCACACCATTGCGAGATCTTGAACGGGCGGGTCATCCTAGAAGTTCGGGCTCCATTATAACGAAGTAAATTTCTCCGTCATTTTGTCCACACCGGGGCTCGAACCCGGGTTCCTTCATTCCGGAATAAGTCACTCTACCAATTGAGCTACGCGGACGTTCGTTCTGACTGCTATCTGCCTTTATGTCGTGTACATTAAAGGTATACGCTATTCTGTCAAAAAACAAAAACAAAAAAACAGAGGGTATACGGCGTATACCGCCGTATACCCTCCACTACAGCCCAGCTTGTAACTCATTAACTAGCGTGTGCGCGCACATAGACTACGGAGTGTGGCTGAGAGGCACACGTTTCTCACTTTCTCAGTCCGTGTCTAGCTGAAAGACCGTTCGGTAGGTTCTTCAGTCTGTGTCGAGCAATCGGTATATTTCTTAGTCTCTGCCCAGCTAAAGGTAAGGTCGATGCGGGTCTTATTCTGTCTAGCTAAAAGAGCGGTAGATGTGTTACTCAGAATATGTCTAGCTCAGTGTTTCCCAACCTTTTTTACGCTTTCCAACCGTAGGTTGAAGAAGCGTATATGCTCCAGCTTTGTCCGTCCGTCCGTCTGTCCGCACGATAACTGGCGTAAAAATGGTTCGATTTCGATGAAAGTTTAGTATGTGGTAGGGGACCACCGGGGGACGAACCCTATTGAAAATGGGACAAATGGGGTCAAAGGTCACGACGTAGGAGTGGAATCATTCCATTGCCCTTATCTGTCATAACTTGCGTAAATATGGTTCGATTTCAATGAAAGTTTACTGTGTGGTAGGAGACCGCCTGGGGACGAACCCTATTCAAAATGGGTGAAGTGGAGTCAAAGGTCAGGACATAAGATCGGGATGCATTCCATTGCCCTTATGCGTCATAACGTGCGTAAAAATGGTTCGATTTCGATGAAATTTCAGTATGTAGTAGGGGACCACCTGGGGACGAATCCTATTGAAAATGGACGAAATGTGGTTAAAGGTCAGGACATAGGATTGCGATCCATTTCATTGCCCTTATCCCATATTATTAAGGTGGACGTCAAGTAATTTTGCTTCCTATACTTCCAATGGAAAAACTTTTGTAAACATTTCCTTCACAATTAATGTGTTCCCAAGGATGAAAATTTTAACATCGATTAAAATAACTTCATATTATAACTTGGAAAACTTAATATTTTCTAAAACATAACCTTAATTATATTAAAAGTCAATCACTTTTCCTTTGGTGGTGTTGAAACCAGAGAAAAGATGGCGCGACCTGTACTTTGATGACGTCAGTGGACAAAAAAATGTTGGATTGCATAATTACGGTTATGGTTTAGAAAATATTAAGTATTCCAAGTTATGAAATGAAGCTATTTTAATCGATGTTCAAATTTTCATTCTTGTGAACGCATTAATTGTTCAGAAAAAGATGGCGCGGCCGGTATTTTCATGACGTCAGCAGACAAACAAATGTTCAGTTGCATAAATATGGTTATGTTTTAGAAAATATTAAGTATTGCAAGTTATAAAATGAAGATATTTTAATCGATGTTCAAATTTTCATCCTTGGTTATCGATTTAGCTTGATCTCGACTTTAGGAGAATTCGTTTAGTGGGTTAAATAGCCACCCCGAAATTATAACGTTTTTAGTGATGTCGTTGTTCCATTAATGTTACCAATGCTTAGATCTTATGACGTCATAATCTCGCCTTTGAGAATGTTGGAGCGCGGTCACGCCATCTGTCTCATTACGTCACGCATTGTGTGTGGATCCTATTAAAGTTTTATGACGTCACACTTTTGCGGCAAGCAGATGGTCGCGATTCCCATCTGCCTCATTACGTCACGCGTTGTGTGCGTATGTCCGTCCGCAGGATAACTCGCGTAACAATCGTTCGATTTCGATGAAATTTTAGTATCTGGTAGGGGATCACCTGGGAAGGAACCCAATTTAAAGTGAACGAAATGGGGTCAAAGGTCAGTACATAGGAGCGGGATTCATTCCACTGCTTTTATGCGCCATAACTAACGTAAAAAAGGTTCGATTTCGATGAACTTTCAGCATGTGGTAGGGGACCACCTGACGACAAACCTTATTGAAAATGGGAGAAATGGGGTCAAAGGTCAGGACATAGAAGCGGAATCACTTCCATCACCATTATGCGTCATAACTTACGTAAAACTGCTTCGATTTGTATGAAATGTTAGTATGTTGTAGGGTTCTGCCTGAGGACGAATTCTATTGAAAATGGGCGAAATGGGGTCAAAAGTTAGGACACAGGAGCGGGATCTATTCCATAGCCCTTATGCATCATAACTTACGTAAAAATGCTTTGATTGCGACAAAATTTTATCATGTTATTTCGGAGGTATACCAAACCGGTTCTGTTGAATATCATCGAAATGGGATCAAAGGTCAGGGCACAGGACCGAGATTTATTCCACAGCCATTATTCTCATAACTTGAGTAATGATTTCTGGTATGTTGGAAAGCGTATTATACAGTAATCAATGCATTGCATAATTTTACTAACTTTTTTAGCCTAGCGCCCACTTCTGAGAATTTGATGCTGGCTAGCCCCCCCCTCCCCTAAGTCAAATGTAATAAACATGCTAAAATTTGCGGTAATAACCTTAAATTCACGTTACATTGTACATTCATATTTAATTATTTCAAACTACATAATTATTAGGAATATGTAGAAGTAAAATCTATAAATTTTGATTAATTTCCTTCAAGACCTTCCAGTAAAAATATGAGTACCCAGGAAAAACAATTAGAAATCAAGTCCCACAATTGTATTAAAAAATAAAGTACACAACAACAAATATATATATATGTTTTTTTTTTATTGGAGGTTTAACGACCACCGTGAGTAACTCAATGGGCTATAAGCAGTCGCCCGTCCCTAATTTGGGGCCACTTGTTCCTGGGAAGGGAGAGAGCCAGTGCCGTGAGACAAACACAACATCCATGTCTCACCGGGATTCGAACCCGGACCGCTTTCGGACGAATGATCAAGAGCCATCGCTTAGACCACTACGCCACCGTAGCGGCAATATAATTTTTATCACCTGTCAAAAGTCCAAAATTTCTCCACAGTTCTGATCAATGGCTGCCTCGAGGTTGATGAGATTCCACCAAACTAGCGATGTCCGGTTCAATGTTGGTCAGTTTTAATCTCAAGTCACCTCTTTCACATATTTATAGTTTGTTCCAAGCTTTCGCCAGTACTTGCTGCACAACGATGAAGCCCCTTTCCACTAAATACGTTGAGGAAAAAGCTAGAAATAGTCATTTGATTTCTTGCCGGAGAAGAGGGTTAGTTTTAAGCTTCTTTCCTTTTGCCCCAAAGAACTCATATCCATATTGTTTGAAAAGTATTTGAGCCTCACAGTCATGTTGTATGATGTCTATTAACTGCTCCTGCAAACTTAGTTGAAAGTCTGTTGCATCCACTAATAATGGATTGAACCCACAACTTGGTATCGTATTTCAAGGGCACAAAGACCTTACAATATTCGTCTTATTTTAAATTATTGCTGTAATATCCATAAAAACCTAAACGCCCCCTCCAACAGCCCCTCACGATTTACCGCCCCTCTAAAAATTACAAACGCCCCCTGGGGGTGGTATCGTGCAGGTTGGGAAACACTGATCTATATACAGCTGAAGGAGCTGTTACAAGGCTGTTCGTGCCGCCGGCAGCCTTGTGGGACAACGTTCGTGACTGCCACGGAAAGGACCTCAGGTTCGATCCAGGCAGGTACGAATGCCCGATCCACTAAATATCCGCCGTGCGTCGGATGGGCACGTTAAGCCGTCTGACTCCGGGTACTGCCCCCCCCCGGTACTTCCTCCCCCTTTCTACTTCGCTTCCATGTCACTTTCCTATCGGGCACTCTAGCCCAAATCTCCTAGTTTCCTATTTCTAAGGGTTGTTTAAGACCTGCGGTCAGACACTCCCTTCCTAAAATCCTCTACATATGATCATACGAGGCTGTTCACTGATTTATGTTTCAGTGCCCTGTGTCAAGTGTTCGTTAGACCTTCGCTTGTAAAGAATTTAGAATTTTGGAGGTTTTACCTGTATTTTTCCCTTGATGAAACAAATACATAAAATATCTGCCAAAATTATCATATTTGAATCCAGTTCTTGTGGAGGTTTGTATCCTGAATATGGCTTAAGACACATTGAACACAAGATAGCTATGTCGCTTCCTGACCCTGTTTCATTCTCTTCTTGATCCAAATGTCTTCGTGGAGCTCCTTTCTCCTTTCTATTCTTTTTCATTTCTCTCTTATTTCTGGTTCCAAAGATTTCTTTTTTTTCTTGCTCTGTCTTGTTTTGATTGTCGTCTGCCATGCCGTCCCCGCGCTTCATTTTTCAATTTATTCTTCAATAGGGTATCCGTAAGAATTGATGTGGTCATTCGTTGTTTACCTTTCCTATTCTTTTTTCCGTTCATCTGCTTTAGGATAGGGACGTAATTCCTCTGACTCTACTGCAGTATATGAGGCATTCCTTGGTTATACTACGAATCAACTTGCTCTTTTAAAACGTATCAACGTTCTTCAAACGACGCCATTTTATGTATATTTCAACCATGATGCTGAGAAAGAGACAACATAGATAATCAACAACTTCGAAATTCTCTCACGTTTCAGGGCTCAAATAAGAACGCAACCTGAACGAATGGCAAGAGGTCCATACAAGTATTTCAGATAACTTCAAATGACAACGAAAATATTTCCTTTACACTATCAGAGACATAGAGTGGGCCTCGGTCTTGTGTTTTTCAGTTATGCTTTTTTTTACTTTTACACGTACTTTTGCGTTAGTCCCGAAAGTTTACTGTAGTTCCTAACTTTTTTTCTACGTAACTTATTTATACGCTTTTAGTGATTATGCGTTAAAATCTGAATTTCAGATTGTCAACAATCATGCAAGGCATTGATTATGATACGCTTTCCAACATACCAGAAATTGTTACTCAAGTTTTTACTCAACTTATAAGGATAATGGCTGTGGAATAAATCTCGCTCCTGTGTCCTGACCTTTCATCTCATTACGATGATATTCAACAGAACAAGTTTAGTCTACCTCTGGAACAACATGATAAAGTTTTGTCGTAATCGAAGCATTTTTTACGTAAGCTATGACGCATAAGGATGATGGAATGGTTCCACTCCTATGTCCTGACCTTTGAGCCCATTTTGCCTATTTTCAATATGGTTCGTCATTAGGTTGTCCCCTACCACATACTAAAATTTCATCGAAATCGAACCTTTTTTACGTGTTATCGTGCGGACAGTCAGACAGACGGACAAAGCTGGAACAAATAAACAAGTTAGTAAAATCATGCAATGCATTGATTATGATGCGCTTTCCAACATAACAGAAATCATTACTCAAGTTATTACTCAAGTTACGAGGATAATGGCTGCGGAATAAATCTCGCTGCTATGACTCGACCTTTGACCCCATTTGGATGATATTCAACAGAACCGGTAAAGTATACTTCCGGAACAACATGGAAAGTTTTGTCTCAATCGAAGCATTTTTACGTAAGTTACAACGCATGAGGGCAATAGAATGGATCCCGATCCTATGTACTGACCTTTGACCCCACTTCACCCATTTTCAATACGGTTCGTTCCCAGGTGGTCCCCTACCACATACTAAAATTTCATTGAAATCGAACAGTTTTTGCGCAAGTTATGACGCATAAGGGCAATGGAATGCATCCCGCTCCTATGTCCTGACCTTTGACCCCACTTCCCCCATTTTCAATAGGCTTCGTTTCCAGGTGTTCCCCTACCACATACTAAAATTTCATTGAAATCGAACCATATTTACGCAAGTTATGAAGCATAAGGGCAATGGAATTGATCCCGCTCCTATGTCGTGACCTTTGACCCCATTTGTCCCATTTTCAATAGGGTTCGTCCCCAGGTGGTCCCCTACCACAGGCTAGAATTTCATTGAAATCGAACCATTTTTACGCGAGTTATCGTGCGGACAGGCGAACAAAGCTGGAGCATATACTTTTCTACAACCTACGGTGGGAAAGCGTAAAAAATACACGACGGTTCTTTGATTCTTTTATACTGTACATTATCCGGTATGTTACCAATTGAGAAGTTGAGAAAACAGAAGTTCACCAACTTCATTTTGATTTTAGCATGGTGCATGATTCTGATGCATAACATCAAAGTGGAGAAAAATAGATGTTCACCAACTTCATTATGATCATTTCGATTTTCCTGTGGTGGGAATACATAACATCAAGTGGAGAAGATATAAAAGTTCGACAACTTCATTTTGACTCTCTCATGATGCGTGATTCTGATTCATGCTTCAAAATTGAGAAAACAGAAGTTCACCAACTTCACTTTGACTTTCCTATGATACGTGATTCTGGTGCATACATCATATGAAGGAGTAGGCATTTCACCAACTACATTTTGATTTTCCTGTGGGGCGTAAATTTGATGCACACTTCTGTATCTGGAATGCCATATTTGATTCATTCAGAGCTTAAGTGAGGTTTTACTTGTAACTGAAGTGGAGAAGACAGCAGTGCACCAACTTCATTTTGATTTTACTTTAAAACTTTCTACTGTTAAATGAACTGTTCTTGTTTGAGAACATAATCCAGGCTATCTGAACTCTTCTCTTTATTTCTTGTATAACGAAGTAAATTTCTCCGTCATTTCTATCCGCGCCAGGATTCGAACCCGGGTCCCCTCATTCCGGAATAAGTTCCTCTACCAATTGAGCTACGCGGACATTTTCTTCTGATTCCTATCTGCCTTTATGTCGTGTGCGTTCTTCTGGCAGGTACGTCACATCATCTCCCACTTATTTTTTTTTTTCGAAGTGCTGGAGAAAGGATTCTCTTATTTTTCCTATCTCGCGGTGTGGAAATAACATCACACCAATGTGAGATTTTGAACGGTCGGGTCATCCGGATAGTTCGGGCGCCATTATAACGAAGGAAATTTTTCCGTCATTTCTGTCCACGCCAGGATTCGAACCCGGATCCCCTCATTCCGGAATAAGTCACTCTACCAATTGAGCTACGCGGACATTTTATTCTGATTCCTATCTGCCTTTATGTCGTGTGCGTCCTTCTGGCAGGTACGTCACACTTGTTGGCCTCTTCCATAACTTCTTATTATAAATAAAAAATAAACAGCAAGCCATCAAATAAATTTCAATTGCTATACTCATAATAAAATAACTTTAGTACACATATCGATATTACGTCATGATTTTGCATTAGTTTAGCAGTAAAAATTTCAATGCAACAGAATCAAATCACATGTCACGACATATACGAACCCTACAGTTTTGATCGCAATCGTACTTAGTATTCTTAGCTTATTTAATTAGTCTCAACTCATTCCCGGGAATGAGGTTTTCTTGGCAGGGAGTTGCAAAACATCAAGAGTTCCATATTATATTTATTCAAGGCTTCAGTGAGCTGCTTATATTGGAGCTGAAATCAGAAAAGTGACGGAATGCTTTGAGTAATTGAAATACGGTAAACACTTGCAATCCTAATACCAAATGTGCTAATCGACTTCATATTCGTTTAAAACATAAGAAACTTAACAGAAACCCTTCAACAAGAAGCCCCGTGTATACTTGCTTATAATTTCCATCTCGTTAAAAAAAAAAAAAGACATTTTTATAGTATCGCTTTGTTCGTCCTTTCTTTTGTAGATACATCTCGGCATCTATAAATTGAGTTCCAAAAATAGTTTTTGCACCGCGTGAAAAAACCATTAAGATGATGATGATTCATGAACTTTCGAATTTATGGGATCAGTCATTCCTCCAGTTGACGCAACAATTTTTTCTTTTTTTTTATTGTTTTGCACGACATCTGCGCTTCTGAACGTAGAACTGATCTTTTTTTACCATCCTTGTCACATTTACACCAAAAAACGGATTGTCATCTTCAAAATTTGTATTTTTCCTTTAATTCAGTAAATTGAGCTACGGGCAAAACTGTCTACGCATTTTGACGATACGTAGTTTCATCACTAAGAGGTGTAAACGTGTATTTCTGCGAGGTTGCACAAATGTGTACATATTTTCATTTAAGACCGTATCTTGAGCTTCTAAAAGCCCGATTTAAAACAACTGTTTCTACATCTCTTCATTCTAATTACAAACAAAATATTTCATACATTTCTGAATCTTTTCTAATATAGATTTTTGCCCCTAACTGCTATAAATTTCTATTTTCGATTTATATTTACAATGATTTGAGAAAAAAAGTAAATTAGGAAAACCCTTAGTATAAGTTTGAGGGCTTTGCCAAAAGACCAGGTCATTACATTCCGGATTTTTGGTGTCACATACCTTTTTGCTTCGTAGTTTCATGAATTTAACGTATATAAGATGCTAAAATTCAAGATTATAAGATGCTAAAATTCAAGTTTTATATATATATAAAGAGATCTAAAATTTTAAAGTATCCAGAGAGACAATAAAGTCACATAAATCCGTGAGATAGTGTATATCGAAAAAGTATTTTAATCATGCCAAGCTTTCGCGTGCCAACGGAAGTCTTTGTCAAGGCAAACTTACACTAGACGAACAACAACAATCCCTTCTTTTTTACGCTTTCTAACCGTAGGTTGAAGAAGCGTATATTCTCCAGCTTTGTCCGTCTGTCCGCTCAGTAACTCGCTTAAAAATCGTTCGATTTCGATGAAATTTTAGTATGTGGTAGGGCACCACCTGGGGACGAACCCTATTGAAAAATGGACGAAATGGGGTCAAAGGTCGCGACATAGGAGCGGGATCCATTCCAATGCCCTTATGCATCATAACTTGCGTAAAAATGGTTCGATTTGGATGAAATTTTAATATGTGGTAGGGGACCACCTGGGGACGCTTCCAATTGAAAATAGACGAAATGTTGTCAAAAGTCACGACATAGGAGCGGGATCCATTCCGTTGTCCTTTTGCATCGAAACGCGTAAAAATGGTTCGATTTCGATGAAATATTAGTATGTAGTAGGGGACCACCTGGGGACGAACCCAATTGAAAATGGGAGAAATGAGGTCAAAGGTCACGACACAGGAGCGGGATCCATTCCATTTCCCATATGCGTCATACCTTACGTAAAAATGCTTCTATTGTGACAAAACTTTAGTATGTTGTTCCGGAGGTACACTGAACTGGTTGTGTTGAATATCATCAAAATGGGGTCAAAGGTCAGGACGCAGGAGCCAGATTTATTCCACAGCCATTATCCTCATATCATCATCATCATCATCATTGTCAACCATTATCAATCCACTGCTGGACGAAGGTCTCCCCAAGTTTCCTCCACAACGGTCTGTCTTGTGCCAGTCTCCTCCATGTCACTCCCGCATACTTTCGAATTTCATCCACCCATCTTCCATGTGGTCTTCTTCTGGGTCTTTTCCTGTCCCTTGGAATATAATCTAAAATTTCGGCTGTCCATCGATGATCTGTCCTTCTGGCAGTATGTCCAGCCCATTGCTATTTCAGGGATTTAACTCTGATCATGATGTCTTCCACTCTTGTCATTTTTCGGATCCACGAGTTCCTCTTCTTATCTCTCCTGGTTACACCAAGTATGCACCTCTCCATGCTACTTTGAGTTGTCTGCAGCCTTTGTATGTCTCTTTTAGTTAAGGTCCACGTCTCTCGGATACTTGACCAAAAATGCTTCTATTGCGAGAAAACTTTAGTATGCTGTTCCGGGGGTATACTGAACCAATTCTGTTTAATATAATCGAAATGGGGTCAAAGGTCAGGTCACAGGAGCGAGATTTATTCCACAGCCATTATCCTCATAACGTAAGTAATAACTTGAGTAATGATATCTGGTATGTTGGAAAGCGTATCATAATCAATGCATTGCATGATTTTACTAACTTGTTTTTTTTTTTATTGGAGGTTTGACGACCACCCACGAAGTGATCAAGTAGCAATGACAAACCTTTTCAGAAATGGGTTGTTGTTCGCTAGTGTAAGTTTGTCTTCACAGAGCCCTCCGTTGTCAGGCGAAAGCTCGGCATGATTAAAATATTTTTTCGATATTCACCATCTCACGGATTTACGTAACTTTATTGTTCTCTTAGTTATTAGTGGTGTACTTAGTATCTTTTGGACGTATCCTTAAGATCCCTCTTCAAAGTATCAGTTAAATGACCAGTGATATAGTACATTACGTTTTATTTTGAGTTTTTATTAAATAAATTTATGGAATTCGGTGACATATTTTTATTTGTTCAGCATAAGGACATTTATTTAGGAAATCGCAACAGCATAACATCAGCATATGATTTCTTTTTGGACGTAGGAGCACGTCTAACTCCACGGATAGTATGGTGCGACTTACGGCCGACCACCGGTGACAAAAGTAGGTCCCAATTGAAATCATTATAGTATTAAAAATACGTGCCGCACACTAATCGTGTTAGCATATTCGTAAACAGCATAGAGTCCAACTCGCGTACTGCGCAGTACATCGTGCGCATGACACTCCCCTCGCTTCCTGTGCGCTGGGGAGATGATGCAATATTTCTGGGTGTGCATCCACGTTTGACTCAGTCTATCTGGGCAACCGTGAGCGCAACACGACTATCGTTTTAAAGCTATAGACGAGATCTATTCAAGTATACGAAAAACATTTCGAAGTGGTTTGAATTGAACATTTTAAAAATTGTTTTCTTGTGAACCGGCGTTTGAACAATATCGCGATTTATCTGGACAATCATGAGTGCAAAACGACTGTGCGTGGTATTGTTTTAAAGCTCTCGACGAGATCTATTCAAATATATAAAGAACATATCGCAGTTGTTTAAACTAAAATTCTTAAAAATTGTTTTCGTGTGAAGGGGTTAACATTTTCGACAATGCCGTGGAATTCGCAGGATGAACGCAAGCAAAAGTGGAGAAAATCAAAACGAGAGGCAAGAGCAAGTGATGAGGAATGTAAGAAGCCCAAGAAGACAGAGCACCCACCATGTTGGGTAATTCGTGTATCGATCTGCTTTGTGTTCGCAATGTGTTCAGCATTATTTGTAAAAATTATGTAAGCTACTTTTCATATCTGTGTTGGCTATAACAAATTAAATAAACGCTTTGAAACCATACTCGACTACCTCATTTCAAATATCCGATCTGCAAGTCGTAGTCCTACGTTCCAAATTGACGGCTCAATCAGAACTCAGCCTACCTGTATTTTTTCTCTCTCTCTCTCTCTCTCTCTCTCTGTATGTAAATATATGTGTACTCGATTGCAAAAATTTGTATTGCTTTTGATCGGAGGTTTAACGACCACCGTCTGCAACTCAATGAACCTTGTGACCATTCGTCCGAGATGAGTCTGAGCTCGAATCCCGGTGAGGCATGGATGTTTTGTTTGCCTTACCGCACTGGTTTTCCCCTTCCCTGGAACTAATGGCCCTAAATTAGGGAGGACGACTGCTTAGCCCATTGAGTTGCTCATAGTAGTCATTAAACCCCCAAACAAGAAAAAAATGGGCCCCGTCCTTTATCTGGGCAGCTGGTTTACGAGGGTATCGAACTGTATGCCTCGTTCCATGCAAACTCGGACGAAGGGTCAAAGGCTAGCTAGCGCTTAGACCACTGCGCCAACGATGCTGCTATTTTTGAAGTATCAGTGAACTTTAAGCCAGATGCGTATTAACATTTCTTTAAAATAAATATTATTAAGGCTCTCCTGCGTATACAATGAATGTGATTTGGCTGCAAGCAGGGGCTTATCCAGGAATTTCAAATTGGGGTAGAACTAAAAATACTCATGGGGGGGGGGGGGATTGCATGAAAGTAACCTTTTCGAAGTTCGAAGGCTGAAATTTTTAATAAAGAAACATGTAGGTTTTAAACTTAAGATTAAAAATGGGGAAAATTTCAAAAAACGGAGAACTGTTGAAACTTTTATAGTTAAGGATGGTTATGACCAGAAATCTTTTTCCAAAACTGCTCACGGTTATTTTGATTTTGTTTTATTTTGGTTTTGGTTTTTCTCTAATGTCTAAAAGCTTTCATAACAATGAAAAAGCAATTAAGTATTCACATGGGTTGCTCAAACAGTGGATTTGGATATTTTCACAATCCTTGTGCACGCTGAAATAATTCAGAACTGTATCTGTAAAATTTGTAGCAAACTACAACGAAGAGATGATAATTAACACTGTAATCAGACATCGCCGAATTGACTGTAATTACTGTTTCACACGTGAATCAAATCACATCAGAAAACTTGAAAATTTCATCGCCGTGGAGCGCGAAACGAACCCACATCTCCCGATTACCGTTCGAGCGTGCTATTCGTTGCACTGAAATGTTCAAGTTTTCTGATGTGATTTAATTCACGTGTGAAA
This sequence comes from Macrothele yani, assembly GCA_039090855.1. Lineage (NCBI taxonomy): Eukaryota > Metazoa > Arthropoda > Arachnida > Araneae > Macrothelidae > Macrothele > Macrothele yani. The sequence goes on from CM076993.1 coordinate 30,069,764, forward strand.
TAGTAATTACAGTCAGTTCGGCGATATCTGATTGCTGTGTTAATTATCATGACGTATTTACCACATATTATGAGAAGAATATTTCATCCACTCTTTACAACGAAGATTCGCACATACGTTTTGTGGGTGCAATGACTAACTTTAAATAAGAAAAACTGAAAAAGAAACATTAAACTGCTGTATACATAGAATCCAAATTAAAAAAATTGTATTATGGTAGAAGATACTAAAGGTAAAGCTGAATTCATGTAAATTCTAACTGCAACTGACAACTCTGCTACATGATAATAAAAAGGGCCAATACATAAAAAACAATCGAGAGAGTACCCTGGTATTCTTTGTAGAAAATTTATGCTATGCATCTTTCGCATACCAAGATCTTTGTGGGTGTGAAATAAAACGAGTGATTCGATAGTATACATTTATTTACATACAACACATTGCATTTATTTGCGTCACTAACGACTACACCGACCACAGTCCGGTACATATTACGAGGAAGTAAATCACAACAACAAACAATAACAACACATTCGCCTCACTCACGACCACAGTCCGGTACATATTACGTGGAATTAAATCACAACAACAAACAATAACAACACATTCGCATCACTCACGACCACACCGAGCCGCAGTCCGGTACATACTAAGTGGAATTAAATCATAACAACAAACAATAACAACACATTCGCCTCACTCATGACCACACCGAGCCACAGTCCGGTACATACTAAGTTGAATTAAATCATAACAAACAATAACAACACATTCGCCTCACTCACGACCACACCGAGCCACAGTCCGGTATACATACTAAGTGGAATTAAATCATAACAACAAGCAATAACAACACATTCGCATCACTCACGACCACACCGAGCCACAGTCCGGTACATACTAAGTGGAATTAAATCATAACAACAAACAATAACAACAAACAATAACAACACATTCGCCTCACTGACGACCACACTGAGCCACAGTCACATACTAAATGGAATTAAATCATAACAACAAACAATAACAACACATTCGCCTCACTGACGACCACACCGAGCCACAGTCACATACTAAATGGAATTAAATCATAACAACAAACAATAACAACACATTCGCCTCACTCACGACCACACCGAGGCACAGTCCGGTACATACTAAGTGGAATTAAATCATAACAACAAAGAATAAGGTTTACTAATTCTTGACATTGAGCGGTACTTAGGCAGTTGGATTAATGAATATTATTCTTGCAAAACTAATGGAAGATGATATGTGAGTCATAAAAGTAAAGGTGTACAGTGGCAATATTAAGTGTTGCCATATTAAGTATTGCCACTGTTACAGTGCTTATAGCCCATTGAGTTGCTCACGGTGGTCGTTAAACCTCCACTGTTACAGTGGCAATATTAAGTATTTTGAATGTTTAGTTTTTCGAAAAACAATATTTACTTTTTTTTTATAGTCATTATATGTTATTCAGATTTAGACGATCTTAAGAAACGAACCTGACACAGATTAAATGGGATGTAGCTACAAAAGTTCACCTGGGCTTGCGCAGTCTAAAATTTTACCTCAAGACAGAAAGAAAAGCTGAATCGCAAGTGTGTTAATCAGGGGGTTATTAACTTTTGGGCTACGATATCTACAAGTTACACCCGATCGTGTTATACGTCATTTTAAATCCATGCCTCACCGGGATTCGAACCCGGACCCATCTCGGACGGATGGACATTTGCCATCTCTTAGACCACTGCGCCACCGGGGCAGCACCGATAGTTTAGTAAAATATATTGTTGAGTAACAATTAAATTAAATACTGTTGCGTTAATTCATGGAATGGCATCCAAAAATCAGATTTCCACCAATGGTTCCGTTATCCATATTCGTTACATGGAAGTTTTTTATTTGGGATTTATTTTACTACTGTCGAGAAAGATGCATAGCATAAAAACAATTACACATGTTTAAATGAAAGGGGAGAGTTGACATTTTTTTGTATGGGGAGCATCTGATGAAAATTTGGGGGTGTGTGTATAAACCTCAGGCTACAAGTCTTCAGTTTTGTACTCTCTCTCAAAGACTGTTGGCAACGGTTCTTCCTTGAGTGTTTCATATCGCATCCCCGATCTGCCAGATACGACGGTGACGTCATCAGTTCTCCCGAGTGGTGACGTCACCGTTGTTGTTGAGCAAACCGTATTTTCTGTTAACCTTGTGCACATGCACTTGGCGAAGATACGGTGGTCGTTGTAATTTGTTTAACCAGCTTTTTCAATCTAAAAGTCATCCGCAGAAGCAATTGCTTTGCGACATCACAGTTTCGCGGAACGTGACTCAGATAATCAGCATATTGCTTTTCAAGGGAAATGCGACGTTCCGCATATCAAACGAAACGAAGCTGACGAATGGGCATCTGTATTCCCCTCTACCATCTAAGCTGTCATAGAACAAAAACCGTTGCTCTATGACAGCTCTAAATCGGTTCGTACACCACAAGCCTCTGATTGCCATTGGCGTTTTTTTTTTTATTTTTTTTTATTTGTTAATATTCATTTCCAAAGATCAGTGAAACCCCCAAAAGGTAGAACAGTTGTAAAATATTCCACAAATCGACCTTAATAGCAGTTGTTCGCACTGAAAGTAAAGCAAAAGGGGAAATTAATAACACACTTTACGTTTCATACCCACCCCTCCCCCTCGAGTTTCTTCCTAAAAGAAAAATGCAATTTCAAAATAACAAAGGCATAAAAACAAAAGCAAAAAAAAGACGCAGAAGAAGGAAGAAAAATAAAAAAAAATAGGCATCTCAGTGGTCGAGTGGTATGAGGCACTGGCCAGAGATGGAAACGGGTCAAAAAGTTTGGACACGGATTCTACCCGGACCCGCACGTCACATAATTGGACCCGACCTGGGCCTGACCCGGATAAATCTGCTTTGAACTGTAAATTCGGAACTCAATTTATGATTATGTATAATCATATTTATATGCAGAGAAAGAGGGCGTTCAAAAATTATCTCCGCAGTGGGTATCGTAGAAATCACATAAATGTGTTACGGAAACGTATAATTTACTCAGTTTCAGAAAGGTTGAAACTATCTTCCTCACATAACCTAACTGTTTTACAACTATTTTCAAACACATCTGCGAGAGTCAAAGATCCACTCTCCAGTAATGTTAAGGCTGTTCTACTTAATTTTTATTGTGCTACAAACAAAATTTTTTGAATTAAGTAACTTATTGTATGTTTAATTTCCTTTTTTTTTCTGTTTTCTTAACATCATATCAAGCTTCAGAATATGTTTCACAACAGCACCAATTTTCACCAGTTTCTGATGAGTTGAAAGTTACCAAAATGTGGATGTTGATTTCATCACTGCCCCTCAGAAGGAGGGAACACTCGTGAAATCAGCATTAGCATATTGGAAACTTTCAACTCATCACAAACTAGTGAAAATTCATGATGTTGTGAAATACACTCATCGTCAAAAAAATAGTTGCACCCAGAAGGAAGCAACCGACAGGAATGAAACTTGGTGGGTAGGTTTGACATCGTGAGACATGCGAGTGATTCAGATATCACGCTCGGCCGCGCATGTGACGCAAGCAAGGAGGGGTCGTAGCGCTGTGCCAGACCGGCTATATAAGGTTGTCCAATTGCGCGTGCTTGCCATTCTGACTCGTGCTGTTGTATTGGTTGCATCCTTTGCAAATGAAGTATGCTTCGGAAAAAAGTTTGTAAGTAATTCGAGCAGTTGGAGGAGTTCGAGAAGAGCTGCGTTGTCGGGCTCCGAGAAACGGGATGGACTTATCGCCATATTTCGCACCATACCGGTCGTGCGGATATCACCTGTTGGCGGCAGTGGATAGAACAAGGCACGCAGCAGCGACAGGAAAGGTCTGGGAGACCTAGATGAACCACGGAGAGAGAGGACCAACGAGTTGTCCGACATGCGCGGTGTGACCCAACATCCACGATTGCGGATATTCAGCGAGCAGTGGTGCCCTCCATGCATCGTCCGATTAGTGCCTGCCTCATTGGCAGACGGCTGCAGGACGTAGGACTACACGCACAGTGACCGTTACGACGATTGCCCTTAACACCATTACATCGTCGCCTAAGACTGCAATGGTTTCGTGCTAGACTGTCATGGAGCCACGCAGAATGGCAGCGGGTGATCTTCAGTGAAGAGTCCCGCTTTTGTCTTGGAGGAGACGACAAGCGAATCCGTGTGTGGAGGCACCGTGGTCAGCGCCAAGATGAACGGTTTGCTGTCGAGCGTCATACGTCCAGAAGGCCTGGTGTCATGGTGTAGGACGGCCCGTTGACCCGTGACCCATTTCCATCTCTGGCACTGGCTTTTGAGCATAATTCAAAAATATCTTTGGGTTCGAATCCCTCTATAAAGGATGGGTCGTGTGTTTGCCTGACGGCTCTGGCTCTGTCGCTTCCCTGGATCCAGTGACCCTAAATTAGGGACGAACGACTTCTTATAACCCTACGATGGTCTCAGGGTGGTCGTTAAACTCCGAAGCAAACAACAACAAAGGAAGCTCCACAGCCTGAGTGAGAATAATTTGAATTTTAAAACGCCTGTTTAATATCCAGAATTTCAAGTTAGTTGTATCGCAAATCATATAGAACGGAACCACTCTGCATTTGACCATTGTCAGCGAGAGAGAATCGAGAGGGTGCAGAGTTCAGCACTTCGAATGATCACTGGGGCTCCCCCTTGGACCCCACTTCGGAAAAGACTAGGAATCGAGAAGGTACATGAGTTTTCCACCAGACTCGCCAAAAAGTTCTTCGAGAAAGCGGAAACCAACCCTAATGGATTTGTTAGGGGCGCAGCTGATTACAATCCCAGCGAATTCCTTAGATATCCTAGAACTAAGGCGGCGATCGTTGACCCCCCCCCCCCTTGACAGAGAGAGTAAGTATGTGTAAACTGGTGGGTGTTAGACAGACGACCACCCCTTTCTTTTTCGGATTGGCATCGAGATGGTGAAAATGGATTCTGCTCGGACATTTGAATTTGGTATCGTTCAGTTTCAGCCGCTCCCTGGTGCTTCGGCGGCCTGGTGGTGTTGTGGTTCTCTGTGATGTTGTGCGGTGCTTCGTTTCCCTTTACCCCCTTTCCTCACGGACTGGTGTCACTGATCACCCTCTCCTTTCACTACATTTTTCTGTTTGTCTTTCCTATTGAGTTCACTTACTCAGATCTCCTAGCTTCCTATTTCTAAGGGTAGTTTTAGACCTGGGGTCAGACACTCCCTTCCTAAAACTTCTTCAAATACCATACCATGCCATTTGACCATTGACTAAGTCGGAGCAGAAGTTACTTACAACTCATTTCGAAATTTTCTTTTCTTCCTTTCTTTCTCGTTGCATACATGCTCAAGCGTCGCGTGCATATGTAACTACTTTTTCTAAATAAAAGATATTTTTTGTGAGAGAAATTTTTATTCCCCTGAGCTTCCACATTCGTTTACTTTTATCAACTGATTGCTGACAAATTCTGACCTTATACTTTGGCCATATTTTGTGAAGTTTATTTGTTTATTTATTTTTGAGTGTAATTTATAACATGTAACCTTTTGCCAGTGGTGCGATTCGATTCACGTCTTCCTGCTCCGGAGCAGCTATTCTTCCAACTGGACTATGTCGACGAATTTGCTGCTGCCGTCCTGTATATATACACTGCTGGCCACCCAAAATGCAACACCAAGAAGGGCACCAGATAGCAAAGCCAGATTTATTGGACGCATAAGAACACATACAAAGATGAAACGATTGAGCTTACAGGCCTGTGCGACTTGCGGAACACGCAGACAACAATAGTTCGTGTGGCCCCCATGGCTGGCAATAACGGCCGCTACACGTCGCGGCATCGAACGAAAGAGGCTTTGGATGTGGGCTTGGGGTATGTCGGTCCAGGCTGCTTCCAAACGCTGCCACAGTTCATCAATCGTAGCCGCGGGTGGTGCTTGCCGGGCCACTCGGTTGCCGATCAGCGACCAGACGGGTTCGATGGACGACATATCGGGAGAACAGGCAGGCCACGGTAGCAGTGACACCTGGTGGGCCGTAAAGAATTGTTGCACGATGCGTGCCACGTGCGGGCGCGCATTGTCCTGTTGAAACGTGGCCGCTGGCAGGTTCTGCAGGTAAGGAAGGACTACAGGCTCCAAAACGTCGGAGATGTAGCTGTGGCTGTTGAGTATACCGGCGATGCGTACCAGAGGGGTGCGGGTGTCATATCCAAACACCATAACGCCACGCGACGGAACGTTATGGCGATGTATAATGCAGGCGTCATACACTCTCTCGCCGCGGTGCCGCCACACGCGGATCCGGCCATCGTGGTGTTGCAGACACAAGCGGGATTCGTCGGAGAAGACAATGTCGTGCCATTCCGTAGTCCAGGTGCGGCATTCAACGGCCCACTGCCGCCGCACTCGCCAGTGGTGCAACGTCAATAGTAATCGGAGCAATGGGCGCGTGCGACAAGTTCCCGCTCCTGCAGACGACGTCCAACGGTACGTGCTGACACAGGTTGTTGCGCAACACACTCTAATTTCTGCGCTAACGTTCGTGATGTGGCGGTGCGAGCCGTCAATGCCCGCCGCACAACATGCCGGTCCTCTCGTTCGGTGGTGTGCCACGGCTGCGGCAATCGCTCACGTCGGTCCGTTAGGAAGTCCGTTGCCCCGCAGCACCACTGCACCAGCCACCGTTGTTCATGATGTCGTTTCGAGACTGAAAATGTCTAAGTCGTGCACAGCGTCTAAGCGTTTTTTTCTGGAGAAACAGGAGACACGGTCCATTGTAAGATCTATTCGGTTCGTTTTTCATCCCCACAGTCAGGAATAATCAGAATATTAAGGATTGTGAATCTGGCAGACTATATTTTTAGAAATAGTTTTTCAATGTTTTTAGTGGTGCGGGTCTGCCTTTCTGAGTCCGTTTTTTTAGTCATAATTTTTGCCAGAAAAGGATGAATTTAGAATTAATTATGAATTTAGAGGACTCGTAACCACATAAGCACTTTTACTCACGATATTAATTTTAGAAGGATCCGAAGTATATGAAGCATAGCCATTCATTCTGGTTTTTGCGAAACACGCAACTGGAAGATTGGGATAAGTAAAAAATAGTTCATTAAGTAATAATAAAACAGTCGTTCACATGCAGTAGATATATCGTAAAACAAACGTGGGAAAAACACTGAAATGAAAGTAAAAAAAAAAAAAAAAAAAAAAAAAAAATTCACAACCTAAAAACACGCGTGCATTCCAAAAGAGCTGTAATGACAACGAACGTAGTTATGCTCTGTGGATTTCGGCGACGTCAGAACTCCAGCTGTCTCTTCGGATTCGCAGTCGACAGAACTTCGCGTGTTTCGTAACCACTGTTGGAAGTGGTAACGCTTGAGCTTGCCGTTTGCCAATCGCTTCACTGTCTACTCCTTCATATAGCAGACATGCGCGCGATATCTTTCGACGTCCAATGTGGAACGAACGACATCGTGCGCAATTTGCACTGCATTGAAATTGGATATTTGAATAAACTCGACATGAGTAGTATCGGTCAACAAACGACTTTTTTTCAATCGAGATTTTAGAAGCTCATATTTTGCTGCAAATACATCGGAAGCGGAAATTAAGACTTTCGCCACCTGGTCGCCAAACCATGTTTTTACAAAAATTAGAAATTATGTGCTAACGATTTCCCATCAGGAGCTGTATCCGGTGCAGAAAGAATTTTTCAAATCGGAGATTTAGGAGCAGAGATATAGGGGGAAACACAATTTACATCTACGCCCCCTAGCGGAAAGTCTGTGAATTACTTGAAAATTTTGAAGTTATATGAAAAACATGTGACACGGAAAACACTATCCAACAAAGAAGGAATTTTTCAAATCGGACTCTTAAAAGTAGAGATATTGACAAAAATAAGATGTACGTCTACGCCCCGTGGCGTAGAAACCATGCACTATTTTAAGAAAAAAATGTTTCTAAAAGGTTTGTCGACATGAGAAGTATCGGTCTACAAACGATGTTTTTTTCAATCCAGAATTTAGATGCCCATATTTTGCTGCAAATACATCAGAAGCGGAAATCAAGATTTACGCCCCCTGGTGGCCAAACTATTTTTTTACAAAAATTAGAAATTATGTGCAAACAATTTGCCATCAGGAGCTGTATCCGGTGCAGAAAGAATTTTTCAAATCGGAGATTTAGGAGCAGAGATATAGGGGGAAACACAATTTACCACTACGCCCCCTAGCGGAAAGTCTATGAATTACTTGAAAAATTTGAAATTATATGAAATACATGTCACACGGAAAACACTATCCAACAAAGAAGGAATTTTTCAAATCGGACTCCTAGAAGTAGAGATATTGACAAAAAATAAGATATACATCTGCGCCCCCTGGCGGAGAAACTGTAGAATATTTTAGGAAGAAAATATTCCGAAAAGGTTTATCGATGTGAGAGGCATCAGTCCACGAAAGAAGTTTTTTCAATCGATATTTTAGAAGCACAGATTTTATGGCAAATACATCAGAAGCAAAAATTAACACTTACGCCCCCTGGTGGCCAAAGTATTCCTTACCAAAAATTTGAAATTGTATGCAAAAAGTTTCCATCAGGAGATGTATCCGCTGAAGAAAACATTTTTCAAATCGCAGTTTTAGAAAAGTCACCGGGGAAAGTGTAATTTATTTTTACGCCCCCTAGCGGAAAATATATGCGTAATTTGAAAAGGTAACTATATCTAAAATACTCTTCGACATAAGTGGAATCGAAAGATAAAATAATTTTTTCAATCGGATGTTTAGAAGCAAATATGTGGAATAAAACGTATTTTTGAATTCGACATCATCTGCATTTACGCCCTCTAGCGGCGAAATTGTACATCGTAAAAAAAAAAAAACGAAATGAAGGAACATCATTCGTATATTTCAAGCTTCCCAATCCAAAAAGAATTTTTCAAATCGGACTAATAGTTGCAGAGATATCGTGGGTACAGACGGACGGACGGACAAACCGATAATATAAGCACGATCTTTTTTCACAAAAGACGTGCTAAAAAACGATTTATTGATATACTAGTATCTAATGTTATCTTTAGATTCCACGGAAAATAGAATGTGAGGACCTGCTCAGCGTCTCCTGTACTCAACAGGTTCTATTTGAAACAAAGCCAAACGTACCTGTTATTCATGACGAAAGGATAAAATGTAATCGGTACGGTTATCCTATTTTGGGAATTGAAAGTTATCGGAGTTTGATAGCAAGACACATGGGGTGATCGAAAGATGGGATTTTCTTTTTTTATTATTCGTTTGGCGGTGAATAATAATGTTAAAGCAATCTCTTCTTTGCGTGATTGCTTATTTCATTCCAGCCGTTTAGAATGTTAGCGATTGGGAAATGATATGAAACGTGATCAATGCCGCAAAGAATTTTTTTTTTTTAAAGTAGTGTGCTAAAACCACAGTTAACAGCCTTGACAAAGAAGCTCGCTAAAGAGGAAAACACACTGGTGGCCCAAAGTTAAACATAATCAACAAAAAGTGTTAAATTACAAAAACAAGAAGGCACAATGGAATAGGCTGTTTACTATATACACTATCTACCAACAAGTAATTGGACACCTGTGATAGCAAAGGAAAACGAAGTTTATTCACCTTCAATAGTTGGCGGAGCCTCCACAAGCGGCGATTACAGCTGCGACCATCCGGGGCATACTCTCAACCAGGCGTTGTACGACGGCTAGAGGTATTTTCTTCCACTCGGCATGGAGAAGACAGGTCAGTTCCTTCACCGATTTCGGACGGTGGGGGCACCCCTTAAGTCGACGCTCCAACTCGTCCCAGAGGTGCTCGATAGGGTTAAGTTCCGGGCTCTGCGCAAGCCAGTCCATTCGATTAACCCCATTGTCACCATACCACGCCATGGTGGACCTCGCAACATGACAGGTGGCATTGTCATCCTGAAAGTAACATGGGTCCACCCCGTAAAACTGCCACAATGTAGGAAGCGCATGGTCATCCAAAATGGTGCAGTAGGTCTCGGCGTTGAGTCTACAAGGAATTGCGACCAAGGGTCCCATGCCATACCAGGAGAAACACCCCCATAGCATAATTCCACCGCCGCCGAACTTCACAGTTGGCACAATACATTCCGGCAGGAGGCGTTCTCCAGGCAGACGCCAAACCCAGACCCTGCCATCCGAACGGTAGAGGGTGAACCTTGATTTGTCGCTCCAGAGAACCTGTTTCCACTGTTCAACGGTCCACTGTCGACGTTCTTTGCACCATGTTAGCCGAGCAGCGCTATTGGACTTGGTGATCAAAGGCTTGTGAGCTGCAGCACGTCCATGATAACCGAGCAGATGGGCTTCCTTACGGATGGTATTCATCGAAAGAACACTCCCGGATGCCTGTTGAAACTCCTCGCGGATGAGGCCCATCGATTTGGTGCGGTGCTTCCGAATTTCTCTGGGCAGCACCCGTCGGTCTCTAACTCCCAGTTTTGTGGGTCTGCCGGATCGGGGCGCATTCCGACAGTCACCTCTCATCTTCCACTTGCCCTTGCGCCATTAAAATCTACTAACCAACCAACCAACCATCTTCCACTTGCCAATCACGTAGGCCACTGTCGATTTTGGGTACTTTAACTCGCTGGATATGTCACGTATGGATCGGCCATTTCTGTGATACCCGACGATTACACCTTTCTCGAAATCAGAGAGCTTCGAACTCCGTGGCATCTTGCGTGCGACTGGTTGCGTTGTTGGTTCCCACACGTTATTTAACGGCGGCGGCCGTGATGTGTATCAGGACCGCAGATATCGTCGATTGCAGGGGTGTCCAATTACTTGTTGGTAGATAGTGTATATAGTTCTTTTGCAAAAGTTTAAGACCATCTGTCAATTTATTGAAAATTAAGATTTTCAAAGAAACAACTAATTACTAGACAGAGATATTTGAAAAAATATCACCACAGATGAATACTTACATTCTTTAGAACGCAAAAAGACCAAAATCAGTATTTTGTGTGGCCATCTTTGTTTTTTTTTATAACGGACAGAATACGATGTGACATACTCTCAATGAGGGATTTACAGTAGTCACTTGAAATGTCTTTGCACCACATGTACTTTATCGCGTCAATCGAAGCTTGGGAGTTTGATGGCTGTTTTTCTACCTTGTCTTTTAAAATGCTCCACACATTTTCGATGGGGTTAAGGTTGGGACTATTACTGGGCCAGTCAAGCCCAGTTATGTTTTCCCTTTGGTGGTAGTCTTTTACTGTCTCTAATCTGTGGCATGGAGCACAATCATGCATAAAGATTTTGCATCTGTGCACTTGCATATGAGTTTACAGCTTCTCACGCAACATTTCCACGTAAAACAGGGCCACTCATGGTAGTGCCTGTCGGCAAAAAGGATAATGAAGCAGTACCGGATGCTGACATAGCATCACCTGACTAGACGGATGTCTCATGCTGGTTCTAACAGTGTATTTTTCATCAAACCTTTTGGCTTTTGGTCGTCGAACATGTGCTTCACGTGATTCAAATTGACGCACAGTTGATGCATTGGAAAAAGAACTTGGGTCTAATTTTCAGCAGTCCGCGACTTATGACGCTTCGTAAATGGGGTCACTTCTTTTTCATGACAGAGGTTAGTCTAGGTTTATGTGCAAGTTTATAAGACTTTAATCCAAAATTGCTAAGACGTCGGAAAACAGTGCTGATACTAATTTTCTTGCACGAATTCCTCGGAGGATGCATAACTATTTGCCTTATGGTATTGTCATCACGTGGGGTTGTTTTCCTTGGACGTCCACTTCTCTTTGGGTAGCTAAATTCAACTGTATCTCGATATTTCATGATCGTATTATGAATAGCAGTCTTGCTCGCTTTCACCTTTCTGCTTATGTCACGTTCGGAGTATCCTTCACGACATAAAGTCACTATTTTTGCCTTCTGAGTAACACCTAATGACGTCCCATTTTTCGCTATATAAAAAATACGTACAGAACCTCTCAGCATGAAAACCAGAAGCAAACTGATGCTCGCACGCCTCCTCCAACTCTATTAACAGCTGCCGCTGTAGCATGATTCAGTACCGACAGGAAGTTGAGTAATACAGACAATAGCTGACTCAATCGACAAATTTTTGTCTTGTCCTTCGACGCGAAGAACTCCTTCACCCCAGCTGGCACCTCCTCCTGGTTGTTGAAGTGCCGCCCGCGAAAGAAGTGGGCCATGGACCGGAACAGGTAACAATCCAATGGGGCGAGGTCCGGACTATATGCTGGGTGTGGCATCAGTTCGGTGCCCTCAAGTTCCTGTAGATTTTCTCGGGTCGTTAGCGCGGTACGAGGCCGATTGTTGTCCTGCTGTAAGGGAGCGCATTTTCTGTTCGCCAGTGCAGGGTACTTCTCCTCCAAAACGGCATACATCTGCTCCAGCTGTTCAGAGTAAAGGTTGACGTTGATGTTCCGACCGTCTGGAACAAATTCGTAATGTATTATCCCCTCGAAATTCCACCAGACGCAGAGCATCACCTTGTGCTCCGAAGCGCCCAAGTTTGGCAACAGATTCAGGAAGCTGGCCCGGACTCAACCACTGACGTTGTGTGTTAGGATTACGGAAATAGACCCACTTTTCATCGCACGTAACAATTATCTTGATGAGACGTACATCACTCGGGTTTTCTAGGCGTTTCGTCCACACTTCCACTCGACGGTTTGCTTCAGCTGGCGTCAGTTCGTGAGGGACAATACGGCAGCTCATGTAGACCTTGCCGAGGTCCTGAAGGTGACAAACCACGGTGGTCTGTGAGATGCCCAGCTAGCCTGATAATCTCCGAGTGCTGGTTGTCGGATTTGCATCTACGGCCTGGCGCACGGCCTCCGAATCCGCGGTTCGCGGAGCCTACCTGACCTTGGTTGATCATCGAGGTTTCTGTCACCTGAGCGAAATTTCTTGAACCATCTGGTTGAGGTGCTGTGGTCCACGGAACTTTCCCCTTTCGCATGACAAGTGTTTCGTGTTGTTTGAGGAGCGTTATGGTCGAGTTCAAACTCATAAAGCAAGAGTTCCCTAATTAGCAGGTTGTGGCTCTTCATCTTTCAGACGTCCCAACCACAGACAGAACAACGACATGCAATGCTGTTCACAGCAACGACTATCACTTTATATCCCTTTCGACTGACTTCAGTGCGCGACTTGAACTAGTTTAAACACGTGACATACCTGCCGCAGCACATGCGTTTATGCAAATGTTGCAAAACTTTCTAATCACCCTGTGTAGATGCGTTTGAAGTGTCTCAGAGTTCAATATTTTGGATGAGTGGAAAAATTAATTACGTAGCATTTAAGTCGTCAATGTGAAGCATGTAGTCCCCTAATTTTATGTAATTTATAATCAAATGACTTTTCTTTATGAGTCTGAACGTAAGATCAGGCTAATTCTTTAAAATTATGTAATAAAATTCTATGGTGTCGACCTACTTTTATGCGTTTTGTTTCCGTTCACAGTCAGGTAATTTAGTTCCATTTCCGCATAAAGTCAGGTCGCCGCCCCATGATGCAGTGGTCTAAGCGCTGGCTTACGGCCGTTCGTCCAAGTGGGTCCGGTTTCGAATCCCGTTGACGCATGGATGCTGTTTTTGTCTTAAGGCACTGGCTCTCTCCCTTCCCTGGAACCAGCGGTCCTAAATTAGGGACGGGCGACTGCTTATAGCCCACTGAGTTGCTCATGGTGGTCATTAAACCCCAATCAAAAAAAAAAAAAATGTTCTTGCACAAATATCGCGTATTATCGTGAAAGTACGACGCGTAGTGAGTAAGTAGTTCATGCGTTACGAACACGCGGAGAGAGGTAGTGTAAGGGGGCAGGAAGAACAAATGAAACATTTCTCATTAGAAAAATATTTTGTGAGGACCAGGTTCCCTGCAAGTAAACTTCATCACGTACTTTTCTCTGAGTCACCTTTTCCGTGCGTTGTGTTTTGGTTGAGGGTGAACCGGTTGCCATGGAAACGACCGTTAAGTTCCAAGGTCCATCCATCCACTGTTGTCCAAGAGTCCGAAATGAGTCTTTATTCTAGAACATGAGTGAAAACAAAAGAAGTAGTTTTCCTTCATGATGATACTTATCAGAGTACACGAGAGAAATGGGTGGAGTTTATGTACCACAGCTAATTATACACGTATGCTTTAGCTTAATACAACCACAATCTCTGCAAGTTTAACTGTCAAAGAATATCAAAGGAATTTTAATAAACATGTTCAAGAACAAGAGCACAAAAGTCAATATGCTACTTGCTAGAGGGCGGAAAAAAATATTTACTTTTTAAAAGAGTCTGTTGAGGAAGTTCAAAGTTCGCGAGTCCTTTAAGCAGTGGTGTCAGTCAAAATCTACATATGTGTAAGAATTTTAGTAGAAGTGTTTTTGGCTTAAAAAACAACAACGGAAATTTGTGATAAAAATGTGAAACACTGCACTTTTTTTTTTTTTATTGGAAATTTAACGAGCACCGTGAGCAGTCGCCTGTCCCTAATTTAGGGCCAGTGGCTCCAGGGAAGGGAGAGTAAGACAAGCACAGCATCCCTGCCTCACCACAATTCGAACCCGGATCCATTTCGGCAAAATAATCAGAAGCCACCACGCCACGGGAGCTGATGATTTTAGATATGGAGGCATTCAAAAATCATTTCAGAAATAGCGTCAATTTTTTTAATTGCGCTCAAAATCAAAATTGAGCCTTCTTTGTGAAGATTAACTGTCATTTTGGTTATGTTCAAATGTAAAAATGAAAGAAAACTGAAAAAAAGGAATGGGGAAGCCATTTTTCAAAATTCAGCTTTCTTTGTGAAAATTAACCTTTTTTTTTTCCTTATTTTCGGGTTTCAAAGTGCAAGAGAGCTGAAATAAAAACCTTCTGTAAAAATGAACAGGGAAACATTTTTTTTCAAAAAAAAGTACCCAGGAAGCCACTCTTTTTCTTTCAATTTAGCAACCTAAAACGAAGTAAATTTCTCCGTCATTTTTGGTCTACGCCGGGATTCCAACCCGAGTCCGCTTATTCCGGAACAAGTCGCTCTACCAACTGAGCTTTGCAGACGTTCATTCTGATTGCTATCTGCCTTTATATAGTGTGCGTCCTGCTGGCAGGTACGTCACACACCTTTGGTCAATTTCTACCCCGTCCTAGCTCAAAATAAATGAATAAATAAACAAACACACACACACAAACTAACTCTTGAAATTGAGGTATCGTGTGTGGATCATGTCCATTTTGAATGGCTCCATATTCCAAAAAACACCTATGCATATGTTTCAAACATGCAAATTTTATGTTTTTGACACAGAATGCCGGTTTTGTCCATATTTTCTGCTGTAACTCCTGTACTATTTGGCAAATCTTGCGTTCGGTTTTTTTTTTTTTTTTTCATGTGTGTGAAAGAGTAATGTGCTTTATCATAATTTGATGATTCTTAATCGTCTTTTTTTTTTTTTTTTTAATTCTAGATTGGGTCGACATAATATTTTCTTTCTGGTCGTGGCCATCTGCGTTTCCTCTGCGGTGAAGACAGAAGCAGATGACGATCCTTGCAATGAAGACGATCTTCGTCTTGCTAGCCGACTCGGTGATTCCGATTCCTCAATTATTGTTGGCTTGTTTGATGTGCACGAGGGTGCGCAGTGTGATATTCTCAAACCAGGTAGCGTCGAGCAAGTTGCTGCTACTCTGCGATGGACATCAGCTGAAGAAACATCTAACAGCACTTCCATAGGTACGTTCGAAAAATCATCAGACACTCATTTTACTGTTAAACGTATGTCATAAAAACAAAAAAACAAAAAAAAAACTCTCCTCAAATCCATTAGTTGACGAAATAAGAGTTTTCATGCACCGAAGAAATGTAGAAGGCAGCCACATCTGTTCAAGTCACGCACATTGAATATCAATATTCCGTAAATCTAGGATTTCCTGTAACGTAGAGATTCCAGAAGAATGTGTTTTGATTGCCTAAAATTAAGCAGACTTCATGTGACTTCCCTATGATCTGTGCAAATTCAGAACGTAAAGAATAAAAGGCAATTCTTATGAATGAATGTCCTTTCAAGCTACTTAGGCCGCCCCGGTGGCGCAGTGGTCTAAGGCGCTGGCCTCTGATCATTCGTCCGTAAGGGGTCCGGGTTCGAATCCCGGTGAGGCATGGATGTTGTGTTTGTCTTACGGCACTGGCTCTCTCCCTTCCCTGGAACCAGTGACCCTAAATTAGGGACGGGCGACTGCTTATAGCCCATTGAGTTGCTCACGGTGGTCGTTAAACCTCCAATCAAAAAAAAAAAAAAAAAAGCTACTTAGAACACGCAGAGTGTACAAATATCTGACAATAATAACAGCACAGAAAGTAAGTACAACGTCGTGATATAGGAGATACCATAGCCTAGTTTCAAATTACGGCTTTTACAGTCACTGTAAAAAAATATCTGAAATTCATGAGCCATTTTCGCAACGAAGCATATTCCTGATGCAACCTTCTCCGTGAAATGACAGAATAAAACCTGAATTTCAGGGATTCTTCGTACTCCAGGGAAATCCTGAATTTTCAGAAACCTTTCCGCAATTTCTTTCGTATATTAACGGGAAAATTATGTTCTCATTTTTTCAGTGTCTATATACCGATGAGCCATTAAATTATGACCACTCCCAGCCTAGAGAAATGAGCGCGACTGGAGACCGAACGGTGGCGCAGGTGAAGTTCACGGAGCAGTATGTAAACAACCCGAGGACCGGTTTTTGGTTAGTAGAGTGTTCGGAGCCAGAATGGAAAAAGCTGCCGATTTATCGCAGTTTGATAAAGGACAAATAGTGATGGCATTGCGCATCGAAACTACGATCTCGGAAACGGCGCGACTTGGGGATTTTTCACGCGCCGCTCTGGTGAGTACGTATCAAAAGTGGTGCATAGATGGCCAAACGACGAACCGACGTTCCGCCGTGTGTCGTCCGCAGCTCATTGATGCCAGAGGGAAGTGGAGACTGTCTCGCATTGTTCACAGCGACCGCAGGGACACGGTGCGACAAATCACTCGCAGCTACAACATTGGTGATCAGAGCAATGTGTCACAGCACGCAGTTCATCGCAGCCTTCTACGCATGGGTCTGTGTAGCCGAAGACCCAACCGGGTCCCCATGTTCACTGCACGTCATCGCCAACAGCGCATGAAATGGGCCCAAGATCATCGAGACTGGACCGTGGATGATTCAAAGAAAGTGGCCGAGTCTGACGAATCAAGATTCCTGGTGCATCACGTAGACGGCCGAGGGTGGATACGCAGATTACCAACGGAGGCTATGGCACCTGGAGGCACTGTTGGGCGGAAACAGGCCCGCGGCGGTGTTTTCTTAGGACACTTTAGGCCCCATTATCCCATAGCACAATCCCTGACAGCTGTCAGGTATCTGAACATCGTGGCGATCCAAGTTCACCCATTCATGGCAACTGTGTTCCCTGCTGGTGATGGCTATTACCAATAGGATAATGCGCCATGCCACACTGCCAGAATCGTCAAGAAGTGGTTCAAGGAACATGCTGGTGACTTTCTGTTAATGACCTGACCCCCAAATTCACCTGACATGGACCCAATCGAACATTTGTGGTTCGACTTGGAAAAGCGGGTTCCCGCTAAATCACCACCACCCCGAAATGTATGGGAATTGGAGGACCTGCTGTTGCCATTATGGTACCAGATACCTCAGGCTACCTATCGCCACCTCATCGAATCGATGCCTTGCTGATTGGCCGCTCTTTTGCGGGCTAAAGGGGGTAGTACAGCTTATTAGGTAGGTGATCATAATGTAGTGACTCATCGGCGTATATGATGGAATTTTTTCTGGTAATAGGGGCGATTACCGGAAATATACTTGAGGTTTGATTAAATATTAAATTTCAACCGTGTGTTGGTGAACCTGATTTTTGAAGTTCTTTAGCGAGATCGGATATTGTGGAAAGCATATCGCATGAAATTTTGGTTATTGTGACCCGGATATTTCTTTCCCTCTCCCCATTTTGAACCCCAGCTATTATATATTGTGTTACGATAAGAAACCTGGTACTTAAATTATTGTACAGGTGATTGTACGATGTTTATAAATTAGTTTGTGGACCCCTTAAAATAAAAAAACTATTATAGCTATCAAGAGCAAATTTTGTATTTAGAAGCTCTGTGAAATAATACTATAAAACAGTACATATCACCTTCTTTTAAAGATAATTGAAAGCCGTTATCAGTTTAAAAAGATCTGAAGTTCCAAAACATTATGTTGCTTCGGAAAATCACGATGGAAAAAAAAACAACGTAATTTGTGATTAATCCTCCTACAGAAAAAATAAAATGATTAAAAACGTATTCAGGAAAACAATAAGCTCAAACAGGAAATAAAATGACCAATTCACCCTCATTAATAGTAAATTACTTTTCATCATCGCCAGATTAGAGTTCTACCTTATATGTAAATGCCCGTTACGTGTCTTTCTGGCTCAATGGTAACACGTGCTGTTCCGGAATCCTATAGAAAAAATGAAATTATTACAAACCTATTCTGAAAAATTATAAGCTCCAACAGAAAATAAGATGACTTATTCGCATAGGCGTAGCGTGACCAAAAATTGTTGGGGGGGGGGACAAATAAGTGTAAACTGATGTTTTTCTAGGGGAGGGGACATTTTCGGAAATAATTTCTCCGAAAATGCCCCTGCTCAATTGCCGTTAATGGCATAACTTAATTTTTTTGCATGCCTAATACAGGGCGATTCATTGGGGACTGAATAAACACTTATATGGAATATATGAGATGGGGAATATACGATGAGTGTGAAACCAGAACGAAGCGGTTCCTTATTCCCTGACGAAGCAGTCGACATGCATTACCTGTGAATAAAATGTCTCCCCGGCAGCTGGATGGCACCCCACTGGCGCGCCATCTGTCTAGTAGTGGTGGGGGAATAGCGTGTTTCCGCAGACAGTTTAAGTGAGTAGGTCGAACGAAGATGGTGTACTCAATTGAAGATTGTGCGTTCATTGTGCGTCAGTACTGGGTCACCGGTTCCTTCAAACAAATGCCAGAAGGATTTTCTGAAGAAATTTGGTGGGAGTAAACCACCCACCTGAGCCACCATTTTGAAATTGGTGATGAAGCTGGAGAGAACCGGAAGCTTGGTGTTTCCGCATCACCGGGCCAATCTTTTCAAAGACACTGTGAATACAGACCTATTCTTGGAAATCTTTAACGAATTTGGAAGATCAGGAACTTGCAGATGGTTACTTTCAACAGGACGGTGCAACGTGCCACACCTCCAATAGGATCATGGCAGAAATTCGCAGCAAAAATACGGAAAACCCCGAAAAGGACTTTTTTTTTTTTTTTTTTTTTTTGAGTAAACGGAATTACTGACTACGGTGATTCTGTTAAAATACTTAAGTTAGAAGAAACATGATTTTTTAAAAACGGAACTTTCGTTAAAAGACGAATACGTACAGGCAAATTTGCTGCCCGTTACTTTCAGGAATTTTCCCTGAATTCACTCCACTTGGGTTTTTTTTACAGTGATTAGGATGCTGCCTGTTTATGATATATAACGTTTTTATTGTTTTTATGCTTCATTTTAGGTTAGTCTGTTGAAATAATACTAAGCGCTTATAACATAACACTTAGATTACCATCAATGGACACAGGAATCGATATAGCAAGAAACAGCTGTAGAATTTAAGCTTCTGATAGCTGTAGTTTAAGTGATTAATTAACTATGCAACTCTACTAATGTTCCTAGAAAACTTCGCAGAACATATATTCCACATTTCTGGAATAACTAAGTAAATACAAACGGCCACGTAGAATGAATGAGCAAAGAAACTTGCGTATAACGATAATTTCTTTTATTGTTCCTGTAACGACCCTCGCTCCTTTCTCAACATAGCCCATATCCAGCGGGAGCTGTCACATAAACTTGTTTTGGTTAGTTTCGTAGTAGAATCACGCACTCGAAGAAAAATAGAATTCAAGTCCTTTTTTTAACAATAACAAAGACAAACAGTTTATTTCGCTAAAACTATGTATCTTGGGACCTCTCGAAGGGCAGATTAATAAAACGCTTAATTGACTTTGTTTCCATCCGTGCTATCGACATTAGACCCGAACTTCATGTTATCTTTCGTAAACCGCCGCTGCAGCTATGCAACGCAATCCCCAACGCTCTCCGGAAACAAATCGTTTCGCTCGCTCTCTAATTTTTACGACCCGACCTCTCTCGTCAAAACTGAGGTCCCATCTCTCCAGCTTCCACTACAAAAATGCGTTTTCCTATCAAAAAAATTTCATTTCGACTCCCCTAATTAATCAGATTAAATCCTCACCTCCTTTGGGCTGCCTCAAACAGCATTAAGTTTGCATTTCTCTCATAAACGCGCCCTTGAGATAATCCCAGTGCCACACAAGACAGGTGCAAAACACTTCAAATACTTATGAAATAAGCCGATTACAATTCGGCTCATCGCGTGTATCTGACAGCAAGAGCCTTAAACATACTGATTTCGTCTGCTCTGCCCCAAAATGAGGCGAACAAAGAAAATCTACCTGCGAATGAATATATACACTGGTGTGCAAAAATTAAGGACGAAGAGGAGAAATTAGAATAGCAGCGGAACGAGCAGGCAGAACGGACCGAAAGACCACTCAGGAGATAGACTAGGGTCCGGTACGGTAGGGCATATATATATATATATCATCATCATCATCATTGTCAAACATTATCAATCCACTGCTGGACGAAAGTCTCCCCAAGTTT
Organism: Macrothele yani; assembly: GCA_039090855.1. Classification (NCBI taxonomy): domain Eukaryota; kingdom Metazoa; phylum Arthropoda; class Arachnida; order Araneae; family Macrothelidae; genus Macrothele; species Macrothele yani. Next base: position 30,090,653 of record CM076993.1, read on the forward strand.
CCTCCACAACGGTCTGTCTTGTGCCAGTCTCCTCCATGTCACTCCCGCATACTTTCGAATTTCATCCACCCATCTTCCATGTGGTCTTCTTCTGGGTCTTTTTCTGTCCCTTGGAATCCAATCTAAAATTTCGGCTGTCCATCGATGGTCTGTTCTTCTGGCAGTATGTCCAGCCCATTGCCATTTCAGGGATTTAACTCTGATCATGATGTCTTCCACTCTTGTCATTTTTCGGATCCACGTGTTCCTCTTCTTATCTCTCCTGGTTACACCAAGCATGCACCTCTCCATGCTACTTTGAGTTGTCTGCAGCCTTTGTATGTCTCTTTTAGCTAAGGTCCACGTCTCCGCACCATACGTAAGCACTGGAAGGATGCATTGATCAAACACTTTTCTTTTAAGACATAATGGCATATTGCTCTTGAAAATTATGCTGTTTCTTCCAAAAGCTCTCCAGGCAAGTTTTGTACGCCGATTAATTTCTTCACCAATGTAAAAATTTGGATTTCTTTTGCATTGATTTTCAGGTTTAAATTCTCTCTCAAACGTACTTGGCATTTCGTTATGGCTGAAAATCATTTCTAATTATTATGTCACTCTCACAGCTTGAGTTCTCTTTAATCTTCTTCTCTCTGTTTAATAGTAACAGATGAAGAGCATGGGTCGGGCCAGGAAGGTTAATGGATGCAAGCGAAATTGTTAACTAGTGCTAGGTCATGCAACTCTACGGAGGACATGACATATATATATATTTTAAACTATTTTAGGTGGGAATGTTACTTGCATCTATGGCCTTGCAGAAACCCATTTCCAACTAGGTCTTTGTGGAAGTGAGAAAATGCAGAGTTTTTGCTGGTCCTTGATAAAGCCAAGGCTCAGTATTCTCGACACCTTCTACATTCAGTAGTTTTATTTTATTTTTTTATCTTTTCTCCTTTTACTCACACAGGTAGATACATAACCTTTTCTATGTTGTACTAGGTGTGAGTCAAAATTATATATGTATTTTTTTGCTTAGGTATCTTCTTTATAGAATATATATATATATATATATATATATATATATATATATATATATATATATATATATATATATATATGCATCCTTCCAGTGCTTACGTATGGTGCAGAGACGTGGACCTTAGCTAAAAGAGACATACAAAGGCTGCAGACAACTCAAAGTAGCATGGAGAGGTGCATGCTTGGTGTAACCAGGAGAGATAAGAAGAGGAACACGTGGATCCGAAAAATGACAAGAGTGGAAGACATCATGATCAGAGTTAAATCCCTGAAATGGCAATGGGCTGGACATACTGCCAGAAGGACAGACCATCGATGGACAGCCGAAATTTTAGATTGGATTCCAAGGGACAGGAAAAGACCCAGAAGAAGACCACATGGGAGATGGGTGGATGAAATTCGAAAGTATGCGGGAGTGACATGGAGGAGACTGGCACAAGACAGACCGTTGTGGAGGAAACTTGGGGAGACCTTTGTCCAGCAGTGGATTGATAATGGTTGACAATGATGATGATGATGATGATATATATATATATATATATATATATGCAGCCTGACGTAGGGGGTCGGAAAGATATAAAGCACACGGGCGGTGTACGCTCAGCAATTTGGTGAAAGCTATTGCACAGTTTACATCGGTTTGAACTACGTCGAGTTGCTGCCACCGTGTGATATGCTGGGCAACAGGCAATCCAATAGACAACATCTGGATGACTTTATAATAGGTCGCGCGTCATTGGGAAGTTGGAAGAATGTCGAAGTGTGACTAGTGTGGTCGAGGTGTTCGGGCTCGCTCACAGCATCGTTTCACGAGCTTGGAGAGCATTTCAAACGACAGGAACAGCTGTCCGAGAGTTTAGCAGTGGTCGTCCACGAGCAACCACGGCGGCGGACGACCGGTATATTGTCCTACAAGCGAGAAGAGACAGGCGGCAGACAGCGGGAGAAAATCGCAACACACATGTAACATACAACTAAACGTCCGTTATCGCGTTTTACCGTAGCCAGGAGGCTGCACAAAGGTGGTCTATTTGCACGACAACCAGTACAGTGTGTGCCATTAACGCCTGCTCATCGGAGACGGTGGTTTCTGTTATGCCAGGAACACAAAAAATGGACACATCAGCTATGGGATCGAGTTCTCTTTACGGATGAGAGCCGATTTAGTCTGACGAGCGATTCTGGACGTATACACATCTGGAGAGAGCAGGGAACACGCAATCACACCTCCCACATCATCGAAAGGGACCGGTTTGGAGGTGGCGGAGTTCTTGTTTGGGGCGGTATCATGCTTGGTAGTCGTACTGACCTCCACATCTTCCAAGGAGGTTCAGTCACTGGTGTACGCTATTGTACGGAGGTTCCCCTGCATCACGTGCGTCTGTTTAGAGGTGCTGTGGGTCCTGAGTTCCTCTTCTTGAACGACACCGCTGCACCTCATCGTACAGTGGCTGTCGCAGAGCTGTTGGAGAGTGAAGATATTCAACGCATGGATTGGCCCGCAAGGTCTCCGGACCTAAATCCAATCGAACACGTGTGGGACTTTCTCGGGAGATGCTTGGCAGCACGTCACCAGCCGCCAGCAACGATTCCGCAGCTGCGATTGGCGCTACAGGAGGAATGGGCCGCGATGCCTCAACAGCTCCTTGAAAACCTCGTCCTCAGCATGGACAGACGTTGTAAATCCTGCAACGCAGTCAGGGGTGATCATATCCACTTACTAAAGACTGGATTTTTCTTGGCAGCCGCCTGCCACATGGACGTTTCTGTCTTCTGTCCAGTTGTGCTGGAAACTACCTTTTCAATAAAGTGCCTTTCTATCTTTGGGATTCCTTGTTTGGACGGTTTTGCTCACTTGTCCTATATTCTCACATCATGGGGATCTTATGGTATGATTTGAGTCGATTTGGAGCACTTCTGCACGACGTTACATTCGAAAAACCGTCTCGTCCTTAATTTTTGCACGCCAGTGTACATACATATTTACAATTATTTTCTTATGACCCGGGGCTAGCGAATCTGACAGTTCCACTGACGGGAAGTTAAAAGGGGAATCAATATAATTTACTGGCACAATATATCTCGTTGGTATAAACACAGATTTCAATTCTATGACAACAATACTTATTCGTAGATCACATATATATAGCAAATAGGCTTTGCAATTTTAGTTTACTTAAGATAAGTTTTTCTTGTCCCTCTGGTGGCGCAGTGGCCTAAGCGATGGCTTCTGATCATTCGGCCGCGATGGGGCCGGGTTCGGATCCCGGTGAGGCATGGATGTTTGGTTTGTCTTACGGCCATGGTTCTCTCCCTATCCTGGAAACAGTGGCTCTAAATTAGAGACGGGCGACTGCTTATAACCCATTGCGTTGTCCAAGGTGGTCGTTAAACCTCAAAAAAAAAAAAAAAAAAAAAAATCTTTTATTTTAATATTTGCTGTCATAAGACTGTTTATTAATTTTAGTTTGTAATCTGACAGAGAATCTCTCTCTCATCTTTTTAAAGTATAATTACAAAATATTTTTTCGGAAGACTCGCTCCATTACACAGAATAGTACAACACTACATTTAACCAAAAAATCATTCTACAACAAAATTCTTATGAATTGGAAAAAATGACATACGTTTATAGAAGTTGTCCAAAATCTTAAATGGTTGCACTCTCCATGTGTTCTAACTGCTTAAATATTTCAGGGAGGGCTAACGGGTGGGATCGAAGGAATTCTTCCACCCGTAGCGTCGTTCCCCTGTCAGTAAACCAAAGAGACTGAAAACAAAAAATCTCCCGGCACCTATAGCTACAAAAATTTTGGGTAGCTGTATTTTCCAGAAACGCATGATTCAGCACATAAATTACTGTTAATCAATTATGTATTACTTAGCCTATACTATTATTGTCATAAGTCTTTTGCACGTATAGGAACTAAAAAGTGATCACCTAAATAGGGAAGCAACAAGTGTTTATAGTCGGATGTTCTTTTCTTGGCACTTGACGATAATGGAATCACCTGACTTTGGGGGGTGCAGCAAGCACTTCCCGGGTCTAAACCCATGGGATTTGCAGCAAGAAAAGAGCAGTAATCTCACCCTAGAGTATAATTCTTGTGGAAAGCATGGCAGTAAACATTGCTTGATCTGACAGGGGGAAGGGGGCTTCTTTGTCGCTTAAGTTATCTTCTTAAGGGAACAATGAGAACTCTCTTCCCAGCGATTATTTCTCCAGCAAGCAATGTGAGACAATGGGGAAAACAACAATGGAATGGATGGGGGATGAACCAAAGGGTGGGACTGCCGTGGTAATGGGTCTTAAAATCTTAGTCCCGCAGGGAACAAGTGACTGGGGAAGTTCTCACTTGTTGTCTCTGGGCATCTGAAATCACCTCCTTCGACACGTCGCACCCAAAATGCTTACACCCGCAAAAATAAGCGATTCCATTATCATCAAGTGCCAAGTAAAAAAAATCTTACTATACTTCTATTAAATTGCAGGAAAAGTAAATAAAATTCTCTGCCCTCTACATTACTAAGCGCTAAAAATAAAATAAAACTGCTTATCTGAGTAGCGAACAGTGGCGACGCTAGCCGCTCACAACTAGATGGGCTGTTGGGGGGGGGGGTAAGCATGATGGAAGGCAAAAATTTTGAGTGCTTGGGAGAAATTTTGGCAAAAAAATCCGTTCGTGTTGATTTTACCCTACGCTGATAATGTTAATACATTTTATGACTACAACGCTTGCGATGTTGAGATAGAATAAATCAGCAAAGCTTATTCACAATTAAATATTCTATTTTAAGATCTACTAGTTTCGCTGAGCCAGCGAAACTAGTAGCTTCATCAGGGCAAATGGCATTTCTCCTGATGAAGCGGAGCCAAACGCTCAGCGAAACTGTAGCAGATCTTAAAATAAAAATATTAGTTGCGTATAAACGTTGCTGATTATTCTAGTTGATAATGTTATCCCCACTAAGAAAAAAGTTTTCAGGTGCATACTGTACGTAGTATTTATTCAGTATCAGGGGCGCCGACTTCACCGAATTATTGAGGGGGGAGGCGTGAAGAGATCTAACGTGGGAGGAGCACGTCTGTTCCTTTGTCTGGAGAAAAATAAAAGTTAAAGGGGGGGGGGAGCCAAAAGATAAACTACGAGATTCTATGTATATTTTGAAACGTAATTGTAATTGCTCCTCAGCAAATGAACAAGAAAACAGAAATATTCTTTTGCTGAGTACTAAAATTTCTAAAAATGAAATTTTGCCTGCGATTTTGTGAAAATATCCCGAGAGGTTTTGTTTCCAAACGTTTATCAAAAATATGAAAAATTAGCGCTGTTACTCAAACAAAGAACGAGAAGCGCAAGAAATAAAGAGGTACATAAGGTACTAGATATTATACGTTTCTGTATTTTTATTTATTTTATTTTTCATTATTGTTTTAAACATCACGAGAACATGTCGAACAAAATACGGGGCTGATAATGAAGTTTCTTATCAAATAAGCAATGCTTTATCAGGGGAAAACAGTTTACTTATTTTGTTATTTATAAATTTTTCGGAAATAAATCGCTTTGGTCTCATAACGTAGAGCTTGTCCCACTTTATAAGGTCACGCGATTATTTAATTAAACAGGACGAAAAATATTGGGTGGACACTGCCCCCCCTAGTAAAATGAATATGGGGGGATTCACCTTGTCCCCCTATAGTCGGCGCCTATGTCCAGTGTATGTAGTAGTATGGGAACTATGGATACGAATCTTCATATCCTTAAACAGATTACTATTTCTTCGTTCTTCACAATTTTAGTTTACCTACGTCGTTTTTTCTTTTCTTCTCTCTCTTTTTGTTTTCTGTCATAAAGCTGTATATGAATTTTACTTTGTTACCTGACAAGGAATATCTATTCCTCACTGTCCTTCATCTTTTTAAATTATTTTCTACAACCATTTGCTCAGAGGGACTATCTCCGTTTCACGGAATAGTACAAAACTAAATTTAACAAAAAAACAAAACAAAAAAAAAAACAAAAACTGCATAACAAAATTTCTGTGTATTCAAAAAATTCACGTGCGTCTATCCATGTTCCCTAAAATCTTAAATGGTCACACCCGCCAGATCAGATCATATGTAGAGGATTTTAGGAAGGGAGTATCTGACCCCAGGTCTTAAACAACCCTTAGAAATAGGAAGGTAGGAGATTTGGGCTAGAGTGCCCGATAGGAAAGTGACACGGAGGCGAGGTAGAAAGGGGGAGGAAGGCGCCCTTATTTATTTTTACCGGGGGCCAGTACCCGGGGTCCGACAGCTTAACGTGCCCATCCGACGCACGGCGGATATTTAGTGGTTCGAGGTCTTCCCCGTGGCAGTCACGAACTGTGACCACTTGGCCATCCGCGGCCCGGTTGCACCCGCCATGTGTTCTAATTGTTTAAATACTAAAGGGGAGAGGGCGTGGGCTCAAAGGAAAGTTGGGCATATTTTTTAGCCCCCGTAGCGTCGCACCTGGTAGCGAAATGTAGTATCGTCATTCAGGATCACCAAAAATTAATCTCTTGAGTTATATTACGAGATGGTAAATTATGCGTTCGCGAGGCAGCGTCCGCGTGGCCTAATGGATAAGGCGTCTGACTTCGGATCAGAAGATTGCAGGTTCGAATCCTGTCGCGGACGAAATTGTACGTTTTTACGATGCAGGAGATTTTTAAGAGCAATTTTGTTACTCGAGAAAGTACCTAGTCTCTTTTTTTTTCTTTTTCTTTTTTAGTCCCAACAGCTTATTAACAAAAAGGAAAAACACAAAAAGACAAAAGTAATAAATAAAAGTCTTCTAGATTCGGCTGGCTTTAAAAAATATGTTGTTTTTAGGAAATTTGTCAGCTGACCCGCGGTAAAAAATTAAACCGAAAAGAAATGTATAAAATCACAGGCGGAAAAAAAATGAATGTTTATCGATATTTATAATATAAAACAGTATAAATATTTTTTGTTTGATTAATTTTTGTTGGCTACAACCTATATTCTAGATTTTAAACATATTGTGGGACATCGACCCCCATTATTCTCACTAATTTCTTGATGAATAAATTTAAATTTAAAATATTGTGTTTGTAATTTTACATTAATACAAGTAACTAATTTCTGAAATGTGCTCTATTTTTTTTTTCATTTAACCGCTATGTAAGGTTCATTTTATAATTTTCACATTACCTTTAATAAACCTTAAAATAAAAATACTGCTTATAAACTCAAATTTGGTAAAAATTTGAGTTAATAAGCGGAAAAAAAAGAGTGTCCGTAAAAAATGTATAATATAAAACGTATAAATATTTTTTGTTTGATTTATTTTTGTTAGCTACAACCTATATTCTAGATTTTAAACATATTCCAGAAGGACATCAACCCCATTATTCTCACTAATTTCTTGATGACTAAATTCTCACTAATTTCTGGATGACTAAATTTAAATTTAAAACATTGTGTTTGTAATTTAACACTAATACAAGTAACTAATTTGTTTAATTTGTTCTATTTTTTTTCAGTTGACCGCTATGTAAGGTTCATTTTATAATTTTCCCATTACCTTTAATAAACCTTAAAATAAAAATACTGCTTATATGAGTATAAGTACGGTGTGTCACTTACATTTACCAAATTAAGAGTTTACACTCTTTGGCCCGGTTTCATGATAAAAAAAAATAAAAAATAAAAAAATAACGCAAATCGTGTATGCACTTTTTTCTCTTTAAAATGAATAATAATAAAAAAAAATTGTTGTTTTTAATCGCTATCGAGTAGTGAACTTTTGAAATACTGACCGTTTTTGATTCAATATTCATGAGTGTGAGCAAACTTAAGATATTTCCAGCAAAAAATCTTTGTTTTCCTTCACATCTTTCTTAATGATGATTTCATTCCTCAGCAGATTTAATTATAACTGATACTAACGACCCGGCACGGCTTCGCACGGTAGCAATTTAGAATTTACAGCGAATCTAGAGAGAGACGATTATTACGTTCAACAGGCAACTGCCTTTCTCTTTGTAAAGGCATTCTTTGTCTGTCATTTGCCAATCGAGATTCTGCTTCTTGGAAAGTTTCATTATGACGGGATAAACAAATTCTTTTAGCGTCCGATGTACTACGACCTATATTCGATTTTTGCTTCGGCATAATGTTAATACAATATTTAAATTTTAATTAAAGAGCTACTCAAAGAGATACATACATCTGCATACGTATTCTTTTAAAACTCTGTCGCACAACTACGCATTTAGTCTGTGCGAGCGCCGATAAACCAATTCTTTCAGCGTCCGATGTAACTACGCATTTAGTCTGTGACCTTATATGCTGTCAGACCGGCCGCCGCGCATGCGCCTCGCGTCTTTTTTCCAATGGTCGCCGCGCATGCGCCTCATGTCTTTTTCCCAATGAGCAAAAAAAAGTTTCGTAAACCGGTTACCGCTCATCGTTGTTTAGGCAGTGGAAGCCACGAAAGAATGCGAACGGCGTTTTTTTCTTTGATTTGTCACTAAAATCGTTACTGTTCGGCTCCCTTTTGTCATAGATTAATGTTTCGTACATCTAAACCTTCCTCGACAAATGCTCTATGGAATGGTGAAAACCGCATCAAAATCCGTCCAGCGGTTCTCGAGATTAGCTCGAACAAACAGACAGACGCCTACCGGGGACTTTATATTGTACTATGTATACATAGATAACACATTGCAGAATGTATTTGTACTAAAATAATGTACTCAACACACACCATTTCAATGTGTGTGAAGTGAATATATTAATTTTGATTTTTAATAATCTTTGGCTGACGCTAACTGATAGGAGTATCGTATTCCATAAGTTCTAAGTACAATATACAAATAGTTGGGGAAAGATAGTTTAGGTTGCCTCGCTGAAATCTGGGCATATCCTGATTTCTGAGGTGAGGTGTCCTGACACATACAAACGTAGCACTTCTGTACAATGAAAATTTTGTGTCAAATCCTTAAAATCAAGCATTCCTCAGCGTCCACCAAATTCTTTCACAAGGGGAGAGGGAGGCAAACCGACCGTGCGTTACTTCTGTACAAAGAGTGAGAGTCATTAATTACTTTGTTCTTTTAAAACTCTGTCGCACAGCGCTGTTGTTGCATCTGGAGATTTTACACTCACGAACAATGAAATTTGCGCACCTAGAAGAAATCATGCTACAACCGCGAAACTTTGCAAGTAGCTAGAGTGCATGCTGGTATACAGATGATCCACGTTTGGTGCGATTGTGCACGACCGCACACCCTGTGGTGGTGCTGCAAGCACGAACCGGCAGCCTTATAAACAGGCGTGTAGTCGATTCCCATGAAAGCGAAAAGCACCGGCCAATGCAAGCAAGAGTACAGAGTGACAAGAATGCCGGGTAGACGCAAGAGACGTCGATTTATGCAATTTACGGACTTTGAGAGAGGCCTGATCATCAGGCTGAAAACTGCAGGATGGTCGGCCCGCCGTATAGCCCACCACGTGGATCGTTCTGACCATACCCGTCCGACTGTGTTGGGAGCAGTGGACACGTGACGGCACTGCCACACGGCGGAGCGGAAGCATATACAGATGCACGCTTGGTGTAGCCAGGAAAGATAAGAAGAGGAACTCGACTGTAAGGAAAATGACAAGAATACAATACATCATGATCAGAGTAAAATCCCTGAAATGGCAATAGTCTGGACATGTTGCCAGAAGAACGGACCACTGATGGACAACCGAAATTCTAGATTGGATTCCAAGACAGGAAAAGACACACATGAAGACCACGTGGGCGATGGGTGGATGAAATTCGAAAGCATGTAGGAATAATATGGCGGAGACTGGCGCAAGACAGACCATTGTGGAAGAAACGTGGGGAGACCATCCTTCAGCAGTGGACTAATATTGGTTGATGACGGCGATGGACGAATATGATGACTTCAAGTAAACCAAGTTACACTAAAATGGCAAAATTTATTTACTACTTTGACGGCTTCAAAAAAAAAAAAACTACGTAGTAAATTTTCTGCTGAGTCAAACACTGTTCTGGATACAGCCGATACACCACCTTCCCCTTTCTCGACTTTCAAATTGAAGCCCCGTCCTTTTGGGCTGATTTCCTGTACTTCAAACGACTTTTCCCAATTGCATTTGCTGTTAAATAATTAATCAATACAATCTAATCAGATGTGCTATCAGTATTCTGGGACACAAACTAGAAATTCATTGAGTACGTTAAGGCATTGAGGTACATTTACAGTAAAATTGTTGGTTGCTACTTTTTTATAAGCATACGTTAAATTTGCACCGAAAGTCTTGCAATTTTGGACATTTCACTTTTTCAAGAGTATTTTCTTGTAATTATAATGTTAATGACATGTCACATTTGGATTACCGTTTTCACTAAAAGCGAAGAAACCATTACAAACCATGAATTCAGTTATCGCAATAAAATTCAAAAGAGAGGAAGGGAAGTCTTCGACACACTCTCTCAGAGAACGTGCCTTGTCTGTTGTTTCTCAGCAGCGGAAGTAATTTTGTTCTTACATTAAATTTCACTAGGGATCCGCGGCCAAATGGATCATCCAGGCAAAGTGAGTAAAATTTTGTTAATTATTGCCTCAGTACAGAAATCTGAAATGATACGTAGACTACGGTAAACAGTAATGGTGGCATGCTGTTCTGATAACATGACAATTTTTCCTAAAAATGGACCATACAAAATAGATTCCAGAACGTCACTGCTGAAGATTTACGATTTTTCGCATGATTTAATTTACCATGGGACCAAAACCTTTCCACCGTATTTTTTCTTTTATCTAAAATTGTGCACGAACGAGAAAGTATAAGTGAAACATGAGACCCAACGACAAAAGTGTATGTAGCTAGCAGTCACACTCAAAATGACAGCGCTAAGTAAACGAACGAGGAGCGTGACGTCAGACGTTTTCTTTCCAGCAGTTCTGAGGCTTTCTGTAAGAGATGGTTTTGTAAGTTGACCAGATTTTTGAGAAGGAAATTGGGGGTAAAATGACATATTATCATCAATTTCAATACAAAATTGAGGACAATTTCGTTTAAAAATGAGGGCATGATTGAAGACAACGTCTGACACATTATGGTAAAGCCGAAGATTAGCAAAGAATGTTATGAACTATACCATAATTGTCTCGTTTCCTAGAAAACCATACGTTGAATCGGAAGGATGATTTTCGTGTGAAATAAATATAGAACAGCAATAAAATACTATCATGCAGAATATAGCTTCTGAAAATTTTTAAATACACAGCTGGCCACCCAAAATGCAACACCAAGAAGGACACGAGATAGCAAAGCCAGATTTACTGGACACATAACAACAGATACAAAGATGAAAGGATTGAGCTTACAGGCCCGTGCGACTTGCGGAACACGCAGACATCAATAGTTCGTGTGGCCCCTATGGCTGGTAATAACGGCCGCTAGACGCCTCGGCATCGAACGAAAGAGGCTTTGGATATGGGCTTGGGATATGTCGGTTCAGGCTGCTTCCACACGTTTCCACAGTTCATCAGGCGTAGCCGCTGGTGGTGCTTGCCGGGCCACTCGGTTGTCGGTCAGCGACCAGACGTGTTCGATGGGTGACATATCGGAGAACAGGCGGGCCACGGCAGCAGTGACACTTGGTGGGCTGTGAAGAATGGTTGCACGATGCGTGCCACATGCGGGCGTGCATTGTCTTGTTGAAACGCGGCCGCTGGCAGGTCCTGCAGGTAAGGGAGGACTAGAGGCTCCAAAACGTCGGAGATGTAGCGGTGGCTGTTGAGTGTACCGGCGATGCGTACCAGAGGGGCGCGGGTGTCATATTCAATTGCACCCCAAACCATAACGCCAGGCGACGGACCGGTATGGTGTTGCATAATGCAGGCGTCATACAGTCTCTCGCCGCGGTGCCACCACACGCGGATCCGACCATCGTGGTGTTGCAGGCAGAAGCGGGATTCGTCGGAGAAAACAATGTCGTGCCATTCCGTAGTCCAGGTGCGGCGTTCAACTACCCACTGCCGCCGCACTCGCCGGTGGTGTAACGTCAATGGTAATCGGAGCAATGGGCGCCGTACGACAAGTCCCCGCTCCTGCAGACGACGTCGAACGGTACGTGCTGACACAGGTTGTTGCGCAACACAACCTAATTCCTGCGCTAACGTTCGTGATGTGGCGGTGCGAGCTGTCAGTGCCAGCCGCACAACATGCCGGTTCTCTCGTTCGGTGGTGTGTCGCTGCTGCGGCAATCGCTCACGTCGGTCCGTCCGTCCCTCCTGCATCCACCGAATCCAAACACGCCTCATTGTAGCTGGATGTCGTCCCACACGGGCACCGATGTCTCGGTACGATAAACCACTGTCGCGATAAGTCACTATTCGTCCTCTGTTTAACTCCGAAACGTGCTGGAATGACTGCCGTATTCTGCGACGAGGCATCAGGAAGCTTCCCCGTACAGGTCCAGCAGCACAACACACTTCCACTACTTACACCTTGTCTTCTGTGCACTCTTCTTATAGTGCTTCTCGGTGGCGTGCCGGGCGCACATGATTTGCATATGCCCTGCAATACTAATCGTTTGCATGTCCTCTCTCGGGTGACGCATGCTGCGAATTTCAGGCCAATCGGATGCTTCCTTCTTGGTGTTGCATTTCGGGTGGCCAGAAGTGTATTACTCATAGGCGGCAGCACATGCAAACAAAGTTACATTTTCATTTTGTACTGAAATTTCACTATGATTCTGTACAAGAAAAAATAATTAAAGCCGGAAAATTACTACACAGAGCGGACAGAAATCATGGAATAACTGCATGTTATCTCTATTAGAAGGAATATTCCAAATCCAATAACTTCACCTGAAGAAACAGTTTAATTAAGAAATGTACTAAACAAAAGTTGTGAAACTTTCAAAGTAATTTACCAAATGTAACCAAATTTAGCATGAGTTACTTATATAATTGCAAGAAAATGGATGCTGAAAAAGATGAGATTTATTCCCCGTCCTATAAATATTTTAGTTAAATCGAATTAAAACATAAACAAAATAACACCACGACTATCGAGATGACTGTGTTCGATGTTTCGACATGTCTCCCATTAATATTGCGTGATTTCTAACTTAATTCAAGGAAAAAATCATCCGCTTCAGAAAATAGTTCCTTATCTTCATATGAGTCCGCATTTTCTTACAATTAAATAAGTAATTGATGCTAAATTTGGTTGCATTTGGTAGACTCAGTTGAGTTCCACAACTTTTTTTAGCACATTTTTTTCCTATTTCAATTTTTGGGGGAAGTTTCAAAAAATGAGGGCTAAAAATAAGAAATTGAGGACATTTGAGGTCCTCAGTCAGTTTTTACGGAATGGAGGACGAATCATTAAAATCGAGGACTGTCCCCAGAAAATGAGAACTCCTGGTCAGCTCAGGTTTTAAAATACACTATCTACCAACAAGTAATTGGACACCCCTGCAATCGACGATATCTGCGGTCCTGATACACGTCACGGCCGCCGACGTTAAGTATCGTGTGGGAAACAACAACGCAACCAGTCGCATGCAAGATGCCACGCAGCTCGGAGCTCTTTGATTTCGAGAAAGGTGTAATCGTCGGGTATCACAGAAATGGCCGATCCATACGTGACATATCCAGCTAGTTGAAGTACCCAAAATCGACAGTGGCCAACGTGATTGGCAAGTGGAAGATGAGAGGTGATTGTCGGAATGTGCCCCGACCCGGCAGACCCACAAAACTGGGAATTAGAAACCGACAGGTGCTGGCTAGAGAAATTCAGGAGAACCGCACCAAATCGACGGGCCACACCCGCAAGGAGTTTCAACAGGCATCCGGGAGTGTTCTTTCGATGAATACCATCCGTAAGGAAGCCCATCTGCTTGGTTATCACGGACGTGATGCCGCCCACAAGCCTTAGATCACTAAGTCCAATAGCGCTGCTCGGCTAACATGGTACAAAGAACGTCGACAGTGGACCGTTGAACAGTGGAAACAGGTTCTCTGAAGCGACGAATCAAGGTGCACCCTCTACCGTTCGGATGGCAGGGTCCGGGTTTGGCGTCTGCCTGGAGAACGCCTCCTGCCGGAATGTATTGTGCCAACTGTGAAGTTCGGCGGCGGTGGAATTATGCTATGGGGTGTTTCTCCTGGTATGACACGGGACCCTTGGTCGCAATTCCTGGTAGACTCAACGCTGAGACCTACTGCACCATTTTGGAAGACCACGCACTTCCTACGTTCTGGCAGTTTTACGGGGTGGACCCATGTTACTTTCAGGATGACAATGCCACCTGTCATGTTGCGAGGTCCACCATGGCTTGATATGGTGACAATGGGGTTAATCGAATGGACTGGCCTGCGCAGAGCCCGGACCTTAACCATATCGAGCACCTCTGAGACGAGTTGGAGTGTCGACTTAAGGGGTGCCCCCACCGTCCGAAATCGGTGAAGGAACTGACCTGTCTTCTCCAAGCCGAGTGGAAGAAAATACCGCAAGCCGTCGTACAACTCCTGGTTGAGAGTATGCCCCTGAGGGTCGCAGCTGTAATCGCCGCTCGTGGAGGCTCCACCAACTATTGAAGGTGAATAAACTTCGTTTTCCTTTGCTATCACAGGTGTCCAATTACTTGTTGGTAGATAGTGTAGTTGGCAGCTATCCCGTTTAGTAAATCACGAGCGAGGAAAAAGCGAGCGACGCTTAGAGGTCTGCACGGGTCCGGCTGGGTCGGGCCGTTGCTTATTTCTAAGTTGGGAAAACGCGTTGGGCCTTCAATATTTAATGTAAAACAGACACGGGCCGAGCAAGTGTTTTTTGTATGAGCAAAACAATCGCTGTACGGTTCCTTTCTCGTTTGGAAAACTCGCAACATACAGCAGCAGGATAAGATTGAATAATTTCCGCTGATAGAAAAAATAGAAGTTTTACGACATCCTCCGCTGTTACGAAACAATTGGAGTGGGTCAGATCCCTTAGTTTTTCAATGTGAATGTGGTCTCTCTCTCTCTCTCTCTCTCTCTCTCTCTCTCTCTCTCTCTCTCTCTCTCTCTCTCTCTCTCTTTCTCTCTCTCTCTCTAACTTTCACCCTCCTCTCATGCTTCCGGGCAGGCTATTACCTGCAGCATTTCTAAACCGAGCCACCCGCTCGCAGACGATCTTTTTATTGTTCTGGTCGGCGGCACTTTGTTCTCTATAGGTGTGCGAAATGCTTTCAAGTTGTCTTATATGGCACGGGAGAAATGGGCTGGGAGAAACTTACTTCTGTGTATAAATCTGTGCCGTATTTTCCCCATTTGTACTCTCAGGCAGCCGTTTTCAAAACTTATGTGACACTGATTAGCTGGGCAGTCCGTCGTTGTTTTCCCTTTGCATATGCTCAGTTCAGTGTTGCTGATAAATACTCTTCCATACTTATTATGGAGTTTAAGAAAGCGAAAGATTTTCGCGAAAAAATCGCTTCGGGAGAATATGTGCTTGTAGAAAATGTAAAGGGGAAAAGCGATCTTTGGAAATATTTAAAATTACTGTCCCGTTCTGAAACTAGTCGGACGGAAAAAGTTACGACAGCACAAAATCTGGAACATCGCATCTTAAGTGGCACAAATGTGTCCCCCACCCCCACAAACACACGAGAGATATATTGGGTTCCAGCGATATGATAACCCAGTAGAGATAGATGCAGTTTATAAAGCCATAAAATCTTTTCCCAGTAGAACGATCGGACTCATAATTCTGGATATTTCGTCTTACTTTTCGAATCCCCCCCCCACCCTATTCCCAAGGATATTTCCGGGTCCGGCGGTAGGGAATGATAATTTGAAAACCCTGAAAACTTGAAAGGCAAGGACATTTTCCTTTTCATGCAATATTTTTGAGTACACAAGCCCCCCCCCCGTCCTCGGACATCACGTGACTTATACAGAATTCGTATTTTGGTAATTGTTGAAATTTTACGGGCCGGCCCGGCTCTTTGGAAACAGGAGAAATATATAATAATAAAAAAAAATTGAAACGGGCCTGGCCTTGGACGTGCGGGCTTGGGCCGGGCCGGGCTTTAATAAAAAAAATTGAAACGGGCCTGGCCTTGGACGTGCGGGCTTGGGCTGGGCCGGGCTTTCCAAATCAAGGCCCGTGCAGACCTATAGGCCGATGCTTTCGCTTTGAAAAAGGGGAAGACTTTTTTTTTCTTGATAGGAGGTTTAACGACCACCGTGAGCACCTCAATGGGTTATAAGCAGTCGCCCGTCCCTAACTTAGGGACACTGGTTCCAGGGAAGGGAGAGAGCCAGTACCGTAAGACAAACACAACATCCATGACTAAGCAGGACTCGAACCCGGACCCCTTATAACGAAGTAAATTTCTCCGTCATTTTTTCCACGCCAGGATTCGAACCCGGATCCCCTCATTCCGGAATAAGTCACTCTACCAATTGAGCTACGCGGACGTTTTATTCTGATTCCTATCTGCCTTTATGTCGTGAGCGTCCTTCTGGCAGGTACGTCACATCTCCTGGTACGTTACACCCTCTCGGACGAATAGTCATAAGCCAGAGCTTAAACTACTGTGCCACTGGACGGCCAAGCAAGACTTAATGACACTGCCAAACAAAAGTGGGAGAGAGAGAAAAACTGTAGGAAGTAAAAGGAGATTCAGTGCGGATATTTCTATGGAGATATGAACCACAGAAGCTTTATAAATAAATAAATTTCAGGATTCATTTATTTACGAATGTATTACTCTTTTTCCCGATCTTTATGATCTTTAATATTTTTTAAGCTTTCCAACCGTAGGTTGAAGAAGCGTATATGCTACAGCTTTGTCCGTCTGTCCGTCCGTTCAATAACTCGCGTAAAAATGGTTCGGTTTCGATGAAATTTTAGTATGTGGTAGGGGACTACCTTGGGACGAAACCTATTGAAAATGAGTGAAGTGGGGTCAAAGGTCAAGACATAGGAGCGGGATTCATTCCTTGCCCTTATGCGTCATAATTTGCGTAAATATGGTTCGATTTCGATGACATTTTAGTATGTCGTAGGGAACCACTGGGGACGAACCCTATTGAAAATGGGTGAAGTGGGGTCAAAGGTTAGGACATAGGATCGGGATCCATTCCATCGCCCTTATGCGTTATAAATTACGTAAAAATGCTTCGATTGAGACAAAACTTTATCATGTTGTTCCGGAAGCATACTTTATCGGTTCTGTTGAATATCATCAAGATGGGGTCAAAGGTCAGGTCATAGGAGCGAGATTTATTCTACACCCATTATCCTCATAACTTGAGTAATGATTTCTGTTATGTTGGAAAGGTATCGAAATCAATGCACTGCATGATTTTACTAACTTTTTCTTTTTTTCTTTTTAGGTTTCTTGGCGTACGATACATGTTCAGATGTTCCCAGTGCCATAAAACGACTCATTTCCGGACTCAATTCAGCTGGAGTGTTGCAGGACAATCAAGGCAAGAATCTCACAGTAGTAGGTAAGGATGATTACAATGCTCTCTTACTCGCTTTCTACTGCAGTGGTGTAAGCAAAACGCTTCTAGGGTTCTTAGTATTTTGGGGTTCAACAAAGTTCATGCGACAAGTCAACTGCCGAAACAGTTGACTTGTCGCATGAACTTTAGGAAGTAAAAGGAGATTCAAAACTACCACAGATTTTGGGTTCCAACAGGGGAGCTTCTAATCCCCTCAAACGTGCCTACACACGAAGATACAGGGTTTACAAATACCAACAGTACGTCTCAAAATCCCTTTACTATCGTCAAACATTCTCAATCCACTGCTGGGTGAAGGTCTCCTCAAGCCGCTCCCCACCGACAACTTTCTGTCTTGAGCATTTCTCCTTCATGTCACTCCTCCGAGATGCTTTAAAATTTTATCCTCAAATCTTCCATGTGGTGTTCTTGTCCCTTGGTGAGAAGCCAAGTGTTACAGTTGCCTAACAGTGATTAGTTTCTCTAGCAATAGGCCCAGCCCATTTCCACTTGATGGTCCGCACTTTGTTCATTATAACATCAACTTTTGTTATTTTCCCGATCTATGAGTTTCGTTTCCTATCTTTCTTGGTTACACCAAGCATGCATCTCTCCGTGCTTTCTTCGGTTGTCCACGGCTTCTGTATATCTCTTTTAGTTAAGGTCCATGTTTTTTTATCCACAAGTATGAACTGGAAAAATTAATTAATTAAAAACTTTTCTTTTCAGACACAAAATGGTAAATTGCTCTTGAAATGCGGATTATTGTTACAAATGCGCACTAGCCAAGTTTTATACGCTTACTAATATTTTATTAGATGTACACCTCGCTTGGTATCTATTGTTCAAGGTAGATATAGGCATCAGTTACTCCTAAATTTGCCTATCAACCACTAAATTTACAGTTCTTGTGAAATCATTGTACATCAATTTTGTTTTTTGTTAGTTCATCTTTAATCCCACTTCTTTGCTCTTGTCAGCAAGTTCCTGGATCGTACTCTGCAGCTCTGAGAAGCAGTAACAGCACCAGAAGTTCAAAGCTGGGGGAAGGCTATGCTTTGTACGGGGGACATAATTATTTTGAATTGCTTGGCAGAAATTTCCCTAAAAATATCCGTTTTCCTGCAGGTGTTATGCCTAGTAAAAAAAAATCCCAAGTACATACTGTATGTAGCATTTATACAATGTACATAGTACTGGGAGCCATTAGACACGAACCTCCGTGGTATTTCCTATTTCTTCGCGATTTTAGTTTACCTCCGTCATAATTTTTAGTGTTCTCTGTCATTAGGCTGCTCCTGAAATTTTACATGCAACCTGGGATACTAACTTTTTAAACTACAATTACAAAAACGAGTCTTTCTACTACTCTCCAAGACGTATGCTCAGAGGACTCCCTCCATTTCACACTCATGCTCACACCACTAAATTTAACCGAAAATTCATTTTATTTAACAAAACTTTCTGTAAAGCATTTTCACATTCCTTTCTGGCTTGACTAACATCTTTCACGTATGTTTCACACTTTAGAGGTTATAGAGATGACTGTAACACTTCAGATTTTGTAGATTTGTCCTTGGCAAGAAACTGCAGTGTTTTCCTACACACTTAGATAGGTTCAGTAAAACGCTGGAGACAGAAATTTTCCGGCATCCAAGGTTCCTAAAATCTTAGATGGCTACGTTCGCCATGTGATCTAACTGCTTAAATATTTTTGGGGGTCTAAAGGATGGGCTCAAAGAAAAGTTGGGTGTGCTCAAGCCCACCCCAGCCTATCCTTAGTGACGCGCCTGCTGAGGGGGTGCTTGTAAAAATTACTATGTCGTCAGCAAAACGACTTAGATAGAATATCTACATTAGAGCATTACTGTCTAAATGAGTAATAAAGGGGACGGTACTCGTGTTCTATGGCTCCTTGCTTAGCTTTAGAATGCACTACCTACAACTCAACGAGACTTCTGTTCAAAGGTACCTCGAAACTACGGGATGGCAACAGATGAAAGGGTAAAATGGCTCGGCGTAGATAAGCTGGTTGGTCTCACCTGTGTGTGAGGGTCACTACATCGGAATGATCTAGGTGGCGAAAGCATGTGTCACTGAATCGGAGCGATCTAGGTGGCGAAAGTATGTGTCACTGTATCGGAGTGATCTCGGTGGCGAAAGCATGTGTCACTGCACGGAATGATCTCAGTGGCGAAAGCATGTGTCACTGCATCTGAGTGATCTCGGCGGCGAAGGCATGTGTCACTGCATCGGAGTGATCATGATGGCGACAGTATGTGTCACTGCATCGGAGTGATCTCGGTGGCGAAAGCATTTGTACAGTTTTCTCGTGAAAAAAAAGTACACTTTCTTTTTGGACACAGCACAGAACACATTTACCTTAGGGGAATCTCGCACGTGTTGCACTGTAAATCTAGGATTATCCGTTCCCCAAAAGCGAACATTGTTCTTATTTACCTGACCACTCACGTGAAATGTAGCTTCATCGGTGAAAACTAAGTGATCGGCAAAATCGCCATTTTCAAAACGGGCTGCATTTCGGCACAAAATTCAAAGTGCTTTGTCTTGTCCAAGGTCAGTGAGATTTTGCAACATCTGCACTTTGTATGGAATCATTTTCCGCGTCTTTCTCAAAATTCTCCAGGCAGTAGGATGTGAAATCTGCACTTCACGACTTACCCTCCGCGTTAATTTTTCCAGGCTTCGTTGAATGGCGGTGCAAACACCATCGACGACTTCTTCCGATACACGCGGTCGTCCAGGACTTTTAAGTTTGCTCAAAGAGTCCGTAGTTTAAAGTTTTTTATGCCAATCGTAGATAGATTTTCTGGTTGGAGGTTCTTTTCCGAATCGTGATCGAAAATGCCGTTGCACAAGAGTTACAGATTCCGTTTTGCTCACGATTTTTGCTCAATTCAAGAACACAAATCGCCTCCTCCACTGCAGACGCTGCCATTTTGACAGACTAGTCACGTGACACGCGCGCTATCGCCCACGTCACTTCCCCTCAGTAGCGGGACACAAACTTTATGAGTACATCTACCTAAAGGCTCGCAGTTGTGGTCCGTGTCTTACACTGTTACTTTTTTACAGCATCTGGAAACTGTATACTTTTTTTATGAATCAGGGTGTATAAGATATACAATTTATGCAAAATTCTATATTTTTAACTTACTAACACGCCAATAAATAGTTGTCGGGATCTATTCGTAATCACTGAAAGTGTGCAAAATAATTTGGGGGGGGGGGGAACGGAGGCACTACACAAAGAACTTTTCGTGAGGAGGGGCCCAAAGTTTTACGCTATGCCACTGTTTCTGCCAATATATAATATTGCATGCTAGAATTACATGGACTTTAGTTGATTCAAAAGTTAAACTTTGATATTTGTTACCTTTCTGCAGGTGTGATTGGTCCTTCAAACAAGGATATCTCTTACCATGTGTCTCATATCCTGTCTTCTTTGGAAATTCCATACTTTCCTTTATCAACGACATCGATGTTGCCTGAAATCAAGGTAAAGAGTTATTTTGCGCATGTTGAAGTTTCTAGATGATTGCGTTTCCCGTTGCTTTTTTTCTGTTTTTCTTTTTTAATTTTGAGATTCTACGACTACCGTGAGTAACTCTGTGTTCCACACTGAGTGGCCACTTTATTATGACCACCTGACAGTTTTAAGCAAATGAGCTATGGCTGCACACTGTTGCCGCCAGAGGGCGAGGCTAGTATTAAAAGGGAAAGCTTAGTGCTTGCGACAGTAGTAGAAGTGATTTTTGGGTGACGAGATGGGTAAAAAATGCGATTTGACGGATTTTCAACGTGGGATGATTGTAGGAGCTCGGAGCCATGGAGCGAGTATCACCGAAACCCCCGCATTCGTGAAATGTTGCAGAGCAGCTGTTGTTAAAGTGTTTAAAGAGTGGACTGTCAGCCAAAAAACTGGGTCTCTACGTGCAACGTGTGGTCGTCATCGACTAGTGACTGCTCGGGAGGAACGGAGAGTGTCCAGACTGGTAACAGACAACAGAAGAGTAACAGTGCAGCAAATTACAGACCATCTTAATCAAGGATCCCCTCAAATGATCTCTGTACGCACTGTTCGCCGTACACTGCACCGGATGGGATATGGCAGCCGAAGGCCTGTTCGAACACCTTTGCTGTCTGCAGTTAACAAGAGAAAACGTCTCCAGTTCGCACAGGAGCACAGGAATTGGACAGTCTTGGAAACAAATTATGTGGTCCGATGAATCACCTTTTCAGTTGTACCATGCCGATGGCCGAGTGAGAATTTGGCGGAAAGAGCACGAAAGCATGGACCCGAAATGCATTGCTACAACCCTTCAAGCTGGTGGGGGAGACGTAATGGTTTGGGGAATGCTTTCCTGGCATGCTTTGGACCTTTTAATTCGTGTTGATTAACGTTTGACTGGCACATCATATCTAAACGTCGTTGCGGACCAAGTGCATCCTGTCATGTGGATGGTTTATCCCAATGGCGATGGCTACTTTCAACAAGATAATGCGTCCTGCCATAGTGCTCGTATTGTACAGGATTGGTTTCAGGAACATGCCGGTGGGTTTACTTTGCTTAGGTGGCCCTCACAATCTCCAGATCTCAACCCCATTGAGAATTTGTGGGATGAAGTTGAACGAGCCATCATACAGCTGGATCCACAACCCTGCAATCTCACATTCCTGGAAAGTGCTATTCATCAAGCATGGTCTCAGATTCCACAAACCACCTATCAACATTTTGTGGAGTCCATGCCACGAAGAATCGACGTAGTATTAAAGGCAAAAGGTGGCCCAACGAAGTACTGACGGGGTGGTCATAATAAAGTGGCCACTCAGTGTATAAGCAGTCGCCCTCCCCTAATTTAGGGCGACTAGTTCCAGTGAAGAGATAGAGCCAGAGCCGTAAGACAAGCACACCACTCATGCCCCATCCGAATATTCAAACCCAATCCCAGATTCGACGGCCAGCCAGAAACCTACGCCTCTGACTATTCGCCCACCGGGGCGGAGTATACTTTTTTTCAATACGCATATAAATCGCAAATAAAGAACTTATATTGACATTACCATTTCCCCGTGCATTCCACTTGTGGCGTGTGCAGAGGTGAATCACGAGTCAAGACGATAAACCTGCAGCGGTACATTCCGTCCGTGTAGCTTAATTGGGAGAGAAACTTACTCCGGAGTGAGGGGCTGCTGATTCGATCACGAATAAATTTAATTCATGTGATTGTGTTTTCACATCCTGTGTATTCGATATCTCCACATACAGAAACCGAACTGGAAAAATTCTTCTTAGCATCGTACTGACATATCTATAACATAAAGTATGTATGCAATTTTTGCATACTGTGTGCGTAATTTTCTTTGCTAGGTGCAACAAGTGTTTATGCTACGGTTTGTATTCTTAAAAAAGAAAGATTCGGAAACGTCAAGGTATTTTTTCTTTGATTGGGGGTTTAACGACTACAGTGAGCAACTCAATGGGATATAAGCAGTCGCCCGTCTCTAATTTAGGGCCACCAGTTCCAGAGCAGGAAGGTAGCCCGTGCCGTAAGACAAACACAAAATCCATGCCTCACAAGGATTCGAACCCGGACTCAATTTGGGCGGATGATTACAAGCCAGTGGTTACACCACTGCCCCACAGGTTGACCTGACCAATGCTATTTGCAACATTTTCGCCTGAGAGCTTAAATAGTATTTGTATTTATGACGGAATTTTGGTTCCCAGAAAAGGATTAAAAAAAAATAACTTTGGTATCACAGACATACACTGGTGTGCAAAAATTAAGGACGAAGAGGAGAAATTAGCATAACAGCGGAACGAGCAGGCAGAACGGACCGAAAGACCACTCAAGAGATAGACTAGGGTCCGGTTCGGTAGGGCATGCGCATATATGCAGCATGAAGTAGGGGGGGGGTGTCGGAAGGGTATAAAACACGCTGGCGGTGCACGCTCAGTAATTCGGTGAAAGCTATTGCACGGTGTACATCGGTTTGAACGACGTCGATTTGCTGCCACCGTGTAATATGGCCAATACGCAATCCAGTAGACGACATCTGGATGACTTTACCTGAAGTCGCGTCATTAGGAAGTTGGAAGAAGGTCGAAGTGGGACTAGTGTGGCCGAGGAGTTCGGGATCGCTCACAGCATCGTTTCACGAGCTTGGAGAGCATTTCAAACGACAGGAACAGCTGTCCGAGAGTTTAGCAGTGGTCGTCCACGAGCAACCACGGCGGCGGATGACCGGTATATTGTCCTACAGGCAAGAAGAGACAGACGGCAGACAGCGGGAGAAATCGCAAGGCACATGCAACAGACAACTGGACGTCCGTTGTCGCGTTTTACCGTGGCTAGGAGGCTGCACAAAGGTGGTCTATTTGCACGACGGCCAGTACGGTGTGTGCCATTAACGCCTGCTCATCGGAGACGGTGGTCTCTGTGGTGCCAGGAACAAAAGAACTGGACACATCAGCAATGGGGTCGAGTTCTCTTTACGGATGAGAGTCGATTTAGTCTGACAAGCGATTCTGGACGTATACACATCTGGAGAGAGCAGGGTACACGCAATCTCACCTCCAACATCATCGAAAGAGAACGGTTTGGAGGTGGCGGAGTTCTCGTTTGGTGTGGTATCATGCTTGGCAGCCGTACTGACCTCCATTTCTTCCAAGAAGATTCAGTCACTGGTGTCCGCTATTGTACCGAGGTTCTCCTGCCTCACGTGCGTCTGTTTAGAGATGCTGTGGGTCCTGAGTTCCTCTTCATGGACGACAACGCTACACCTCATCGTACAGTGGCTGTCGCAGTGCTGTTGGAGAGTGAGGATATTCAACCCATGAATTGCCCCGCAAGGTCCACGGACCTAAATGCAATCGAACACGTGTGGGACCTTCTCGGAAGACACTTGGCAGCACGTCACCAGCCGCCAGCAACGATTCCGCAGCTGCGATTGGCGCTACAAGAGGAATGGGCCGCGATGACTCAACAGCTCCTTGACAACCTCGTCCTCAGCCTGGACAGACGTTGTAAATCCTGCAACGCAATCAGGGGTGATCATATTCCCTACTAAAGACTGGATTTTTCTTGGCAGCCGCCTGTCACATGGACGTTTCTGTCTTCTGTCCAGTTGTGCTGGAAGCTACCTTTTCAATAAAGTGCCTTTGTATCCTTTGGATTCCTTGTTTGGACGGTTTTGCTCACGTGTCCCATATTCTTGCATCTTGGGGATCTTATGGTATGATTTGAGTCGATGTGGAGCACTTCTGCACGACGTTACAGTCAAAAAACCGTCTCGTCCTTAATTTTTGCACGCCAGTGTGCTACAAGTTTTCAAAATTAATCTTTACAACCGTCAAGAATGAATTCAGAAATTGAGAAAATATGATGCAGTTTGTTGCATTTAAAAGACGAATTTAAGTTTTAAAGATAATTTTCCTGTTTACTTGCAGCTGTGGTGGTGTTTGTAATTAATAGCGTAAAAATTCCTGCAAATGGCTACTCCACACGGAAAGGTTGCCTCTTCTATAACGAAGCAACCTTCCACGTTTCGTGGTTACTGAGCAAACATAACGTTAGGATTTGGTGATCCGAAAAACCCCATGAGCTCCGAGATCTTCAGCTTGACCTCAAGCAAAGTATTAAGGGATCCATTGCAACCGCTGATGCGAAGATCCTTGAGAAAATATGGTAAAAAATCTAGTACCATCTCTATGTGCTGAGTGCGACTAAGAGTGCTAACGTGGAACTGTATTGAACTTTTTAAATAAAATTATGAGAGCTTATCTTTCAAACGGAATAAACTGCATTAAGTTATCTATATTCCAAAAATTTTAATTTAATGCTTAAAGTTGTGCAGAAATTTAAGGACACACAGTATATAACCACGGCCAAGGTTATCCATATATACACCGATGATCCATTGCATTATGACCACCTACCTAATAAACTCTAGGACCCCTTTTTCACTCAGCGAGGCATCGATTCGATGAGGTGGCGATAGGTATCCTGGTGTATCTGGTACCATAATGTCAACAGCAGGGCCTCCAGTTCCCGTACATTTCGGGGTGGTGGTGATTTAGCGCGAACCTGCTTTTCCAAGTCGAACCACAAATGTTCGATTGGGTTCAGATCAGGTGAATTTGGAGGCCAGGGTATTAACAGAAAGTCACCAGCATGTTCCTCGAACCACTCCTTGACGATTTCGGCAGTGTGGCATGGCGTATTATCCTGTGGGTAATGGACATCCCCAGCAGGGAACACAGTTGCCATGAATGGGTGAACTTGGTCCGCAACGATGTTCAGGCACCTGACAGCTGTCAGGGATTGTGCTTTTTGGGATAATGCGGCCTAAGTGTTCCAAAGAAACATCGCCTACAGCATAACAACGCCGCCGCCGGCATGTTTCCGCCCAACAGTGCATCCAGGTGCCATAGCCTCCGTAGGTAATCGGCGTATCCGCGCTCGGCCGTCTACGTGATACGCCAGGAATCTTGATACGTCCGGCCAGGCCACTTTCTCCAAATCATCCACGGTCCAATCTCGATGATCTTGGGTCCATTTCATGCGTTGTTGGCGATGACGTGCAGTGAGCATTTGGTCTTCCGCTACGTAGTTCCATGCGCAGAAGTCTGCAATGAACTCTGTGCTGTGACACATTGCCCTGATCACCACTGTTGTAGCTGCGGGTGATTTGTCGCACTGTGGCCCTGCGGTTGCTGTGAACAATGCGCGACAGTCTCCGCTCCCCTTTGGCATCAATGAGCTGCAGATGACAGTTCGTCGTTTGGCCATCTGTGCACCACTTTTGATACGTACTCACTACTGCGGCACGTGAAAAACCCACAAGTCGTGTCGTTTCCGAGATCGTGATATCACAAGTTGTCCTTTATCAAACTCCGATAAATCGGCAGCTTTTTCCATTCTGACTCCGAACACTCTACTAACAGAAAGCCTGTCCTCGGGTTGTATATATACTGCTCTGTGAACTTCGCCTGCGCCACCGTTCGGTCTCCAGGCGCGCTCATTTCTTTAGGTTGGGGTGATCATAATGTAATGGCTCATTGTGCTGATAGTAAACTCACGGCAAACCACAATGAAGTGAGACAGTAAGGCTATGATGCATCTGCCGCAAAGCGAACATGTTATCACACTATTCGTGTTGGTCTTTTATTTAACAGTTACTTGAGTTCACGCGTAGAACGCTTATGCATTTAACGACAGTTTTTTAAAAAGTTTTTTAAAAGGCACAAGTTGAAGATATATCAAGTGATTGTGGGTATACTACGTATGCACGAAATGATATGATTTCATACATCAAAAACTACCGAAATGACACGATAACTATTTTAACTCCAATGTTAAAATATTTAATATATACATTTAAAAAGATGATATAACAAAATATGTACACACATGAGATCTTTCGGAACCCAAAGTGGGTACCATTTTCAGATAATGTTAAAATTCACCAAACGAACGTGACAAACATTGTGATATTTATATAAGGCATATAGTCGTGATGACGTAACTAGTACGAAATGGCTTAAGCAATGAGAGTGTGGGACAACATTTGTTGCTGGTCAAACGTAAAAGTAATAGGTTAAATTTATTGATTTATTAATACCTAACCCGACAAACCCAAGTATGTTTTTTCCACGGTATAGGTATAAATTCTGGTAAATTATCATTACATTCCGTATTCCCATATTTCATAATATACAAACTCTCAACAAATCTTAAAGTTGATCTAGATTGTGGTGTGTTGAGAATTTTAATCTCGTTCCAGGCAGGAAGATAATTAATTACCTTGGTTTACAAGTCGTGCTAAAGCTGTGGTTGTATCTTTATTTTTATTACATCATATTTATGTTCTTTTAATCTAGCTGATATTGAACGAAAAGTGAAGCCTATGTACACTTTTTGTTGTTCATTTTCTTCATCTGTACAACATTTTTTTGAATTTCTCGATTTAGGCACTGGTGGCAGCGTTGGCGGATTTGAAGTGGAAACAAGTAGCCCTATTCTCCGCTAACAAAATTCTAGAATCTGGATTCTACGAAGAAGCAAGGCATGCCGACATTTGTGTATCAGTGTCACACATTCTACCGAAAACTTCGTGGTGAGATTTGGATTTTAAATTTTGTTGACGCTGAAGTGACTCAGAAAATGCAGTTTTTTTTATATATATTTTATTTAAACATTTATGTATGTGAAATGCATGTATAGAAAGTTTGACAACATTTCGAAATCTTTGTTCTATAAAAGCATGCCAGTTCGTTCTGCTTCACGGGAAGAATGGCGCTGATTTCCCTGGATATCTAGATGTTAGATCGCCCGATTTATTTGTTGAACGAATGCTAGCTCGTTTGTATGAATTAAAATAATTTTACAGTCAGAGGTTTTCACTGAAAAAACAACAACAAAAATTGGGGTTATGTCACCTGACGCAGCGACACTTGAAATGACGCCCCACCCCATTCCTACCCGCGTAATGGCTGAGATGGTGAGATCGACTGATTTATTTTGAGTGAATAGATAGAGCTAATGTATGCAGTTTAAAAGAATTCAAAGAATGTATTTAATAAAAAAAAACCCATGGCGGTTGACGCAGAAGAAGCACAATAACATTAATTACAGTAGTAATTTGTAAATAATTATTTGTAGTAATTATTTAAATTGTAGTAATTTATTTAAACAGTAGTTCGTATACACTAAGGAACAATAGTTGTTCTGCGAAAGGGCCGCGGTAGTGGTCAGCGTTCGTGACTGCCATGGAGATAACCTCAGGTTCGATCCACTAAATACCCACCGTGCGTCAGATGGGCACGTTAAGCCGTCGGACCTCGGGTACCGCCCCCCCCCCGGTAATAAATAAGGGCGTCTTCCTCCCCTTTTCTACTTCGCTTCCGTGTCACTTTCCTATCGGGCACTCTAGCCCAAATCTCCTAGCTTCCTATTTCTAAGGGTTGTTTAAGACCTGGGGTCAGACACTCCTTTTCTAAAATCCTCTAAATCTGATCTGATCTGATCTGATCTGTTCTGCGAAAGTCGCCCTACTGCTCGTATATTTCTTGACAGTAGTTTTTATTCTTGTCATTCTTCAACCCATGCGAATTCCTAAATCTAGTACTATGCGCGTGCCTATTACGCATTCAGGCTTACTGGACGGGGTTGGGTGTAGTTGTAGAGCGATAACCGCAAGACATGCTGAGCAAATAATGAAAAATGAAATAAAAAGTGTTAGATCAACAACATCGTAGTAAAAACCCCACGCACTGGAATCGGCTGATGTCTCATTCCACGGCGTAAAAGCATTTCTTACCCAGCATTCCGTCCTCGACCGCTATGTATGAGATACCTATATTTCTTCATTTTGTGTAATTTTACTCTCAGTTTTTATGGAACAGCCGTTGTATATATACACTGAAGAGCAATTGAATTATAGAGACAGCTGGCGTTATGCAAATATGGCGCTGTGGGCGGCCCTGTAAACGGAAACGACATGACGTATGCAGCGATCCGACAATATAAGGAGTGATGCGACGGGAATCAGTAAGAGTCGGACGCAGTATGGGTAAGACGAAAGATCTAAGCGCATTTGATCGTGGGCGAATTGTCGGGTCCTAACGAATGAGTCACTCCATCTCGGAAGTCGTGCAGGCACTGGGATTTTTCACGAGCCACTGTGTCACGGGTGCACCGTGAGTACATTGAATCCGGTAAAACTATCCCTGCAAGGGCCAACTGCCGTGGACAATAGCGTGTGGATGAGTGGGGTCATCGTCGGCTAGCTCACATTGTAACAGCGGATAGACGGGCCACAGTGCAAGAAATCACTCGGCAATTTAACTCTAGTGCACAAAAACGTGTAAGCAGCCACACCATCCAAAACCATTTCCTCGCTATGGGTAGAGAAGCCATCGTCCCACGATGGTACCGCTGCTGACCGCACATCACAGGGTGCAAAGATTAGCATGGGCGCGGGAACATCGCCACTGGACCCTAGACATGTGGGAAAATGTTGCCTGGACTGATGAGTCGAGATTCACGTTGGTACATGCGGATAGCAGGATACGAGTACGGCGCAAACCACATGAAGCGATGGATCCTTCTTGCCAGCAGGGTACTCCTCAAGCTGGTGAGGGTGGGAATTCTCGTCTGGGGACTGAAATGGGACCCCTCGTACGTGTGACATCGTCCCTCACAGGTCAACGTTACCGGGATATCCTGGACGATCATTTGCTCCCGTTTGTGCGTCTTCAACATCCCACTGGGGACCTCATCCTGCAACAAGACAATGCACCGTGCCATCGCTCCCGAATTGTATCGGAATGGTGGGATGAACACTCCACCGACGTGACCTTGCTTCCTTGGCCAGCTAGTTCACATGACCTCAATCCCATCGAGCACATCTGGCATGCCATCGAGAGAGATGTTCGAAGCTCTATCCCCTCCATCAAATCTTCGTGAACTGAGGGAGCTTTTTCAGGAGTCGTGGATCCGAAAGGCTTCCCAACGCTTCCGGTGTCTTGTCGAGTCCATGCCGAGACGAATTGTCGCCCTCATCAGGGCGAAAGGTGGTGCTACACGTTACTAGACAGGTATCTCTAATTCAATTGCTCTTCAGGGTATATATTACATATTTAACATTGTATATTTGCATATACTATATACACCGACGAGCCATTACATTATGACCATCCCCAGCTAAGAGAAATGAGCGCACTTGGAGACAGAAAGGTGGCGCAGGTGAAGTTCAAAGAAGAGTATACATACGACCCGAGGACCAGCTTTCGGCTAGTAGAGTGTTCGGAGTCAGAATGGGAAAAGCTGCCGATTTATCAGAGTTTGATAAAGGACAAATTGTGAAGGCACGGCACCTCGGAAATATGATCTCGGAAACGGCGCGGCTTGTGGGTTGTTCACGTGCCGCTGTAGTGAGCACGTATCAAAAGTGGTGCACAGATGGCCAAACGACGAACCGTCTTACAACCGTGTGTCGTCGGCAGAACCGTCGTACACCCGTGTGTCGTCGGCAGAACCGTCGTACAACCGTGTGTCGTTGGCAGAACAGTCTTACAACCGTGTGTCGTTGGCAGAACAGTCTTACAACCGTGTGTCGTTGGCAGAACAGTCTTACAACCGTGTGTCGTCGGCAGAACCGTCGTACAACCGTGTGTCGTTGGCAGAACAGTCTTACAACCGTGTGTCGTTGGCAGAACAGTCTTACAACCGTGTGTCGTCGGCAGAACCGTCTTACAACCGTGTGTCGTCGGCAGAACCGTCGTACAACCGTGTGTCGTCGGCAGAACCGTCTTACAACCGTGTGTCGTCGGCAGAACCGTCTTACAACCGTGTGTCGTCGGCAGAACCGTCTTACAACCGTGTGTCGTCGGCAGAACCGTCGTACAACCGTGTGTCGTCGGCAGAACCGTCGTACAACCGTGTGTCGTTGGCAGAACAGTCTTACAACCGTGTGTCGTTGGCAGAACAGTCTTACAACCGTGTGTCGTCGGCAGAACCGTCTTACAACCGTGTGTCGTCGGCAGAACCGTCTTACAACCGTGTGTCGTCGGCAGAACCGTCTTACAACCGTGTGTCGTCGGCAGAACCGTCTTACAACCGTGTGTCGTCGGCAGAACCGTCGTACAACCGTGTGTCGTCGGCAGAACCGTCTTACAACCGTGTGTCGTCGGCAGAACCGTCTTACAACCGTGTGTCGTCGGCAGAACCGTCTTACAACCGTGTGTCGTCGGCAGAACCGTCTTACAACCGTGTGTCGTCGGCAGAACCGTCTTACAACCGTGTGTCGTCGGCAGAACCGTCTTACAACCGTGTGTCGTCGGCAGAACCGTCGTACAACCGTGTGTCGTCGGCAGAACAGTCTTACAACCGTGTGTCGTCGGCAGAACCGTCTTACAACCGTGTGTCGTTGGCAGAACAGTCTTACAACCGTGTGTCGTCGGCAGAACAGTCTTACAACCGTGTGTCGTCGGCAGAACCGTCGTACAACCGTGTGTCGTCGGCAGAACCGTCTTACAACCGTGTGTCGTCGGCAGAACAGTCTTACAACCGTGTGTCGTCGGCAGAACCGTCTTACAACCGTGTGTCGTCGGCAGAACCGTCTTACAACCGTGTGTCGTCGGCAGAACCGTCTTACAACCGTGTGTCGTCGGCAGAACCGTCTTACAACCGTGTGTCGTCGGCAGAACCGTCTTACAACCGTGTGTCGTCGGCAGAACCGTCTTACAACCGTGTGTCGTCGGCAGAACCGTCTTACAACCGTGTGTCGTCGGCAGAACCGTCTTACAACCGTGTGTCGTCGGCAGAACCGTCTTACAACCGTGTGTCGTCGGCAGAACCGTCTTACAACCGTGTGTCGTCGGCAGAACCGTCTTACAACCGTGTGTCGTCGGCAGAACCGTCTTACAACCGTGTGTCGTCGGCAGAACCGTCGTACAACCGTGTGTCGTCGGCAGAACCGTCTTACAACCGTGTGTCGTCGGCAGAACCGTCTTACAACCGTGTGTCGTCGGCAGAACCGTCTTACAACCGTGTGTCGTCGGCAGAACCGTCTTACAACCGTGTGTCGTCGGCAGAACCGTCGTACAACCGTGTGTCGTCGGCAGAACCGTCTTACAACCGTGTGTCGTCGGCAGAACAGTCTTACAACCGTGTGTCGTCGGCAGAACAGTCTTACAACCGTGTGTCGTCGGCAGAACAGTCTTACAACCGTGTGTGTCGTTGGCAGAACCGTCTTACAACCGTGTGTCTTCGGCAGAACAGTCTTACAACCGTGTGTCGTCGGCAGAACCGTCTGACAACCGTGTGCCGTCGGCAGAACCGTCTTACAACCGTGTGTCGTCGGCAGAACCGTCGTACAACCGTGTGTCGTCGGCAGAACCGTCTTACAACCGTGTGTCGTCGGCAGAACCGTCTTACAACCGTGTGTCGTCGGCAGAACCGTCTTACAACCGTGTGTCGTCGGCAGAACCGTCTTACAACCGTGTGTCGTCGGCAGAACCGTCTTACAACCGTGTGTCGTCGGCAGAACCGTCGTACAACCGTGTGTCGTCGGCAGAACCGTCGTACAACCGTGTGTCGTCGGCAGAACCGTCTTACAACCGTGTGTCGTTGGCAGAACAGTCTTACAACCGTGTGTCGTCGGCAGAACCGTCTTACAACCGTGTGTCGTCGGCAGAACCGTCGTACAACCGTGTGTCGTTGGCAGAACCGTCTTACAACCGTGTGTCGTCGGCAGAACCGTCTTACAACCGTGTGTCGTCGGCAGAACCGTCTTACAACCGTGTGTCGTCGGCAGAACCGTCTTACAACCGTGTGTCGTTGGCAGAACAGTCTTACAACCGTGTGTCGTCGGCAGAACAGTCTTACAACCGTGTGTCGTTGGCAGAACAGTCTTACAACCGTGTGTCGTCGGCAGAACCGTCTTACAACCGTGTGTCGTCGGCAGAACCGTCGTACAACCGTGTGTCGTCGGCAGAACCGTCTTACAACCGTGTGTCGTCGGCAGAACCGTCTTACAACCGTGTGTCGTCGGCAGAACAGTCTTACAACCGTGTGTCGTCGGCAGAACCGTCTTACAACCGTGTGTCGTCGGCAGAACCGTCTTACAACCGTGTGTCGTCGGCAGAACCGTCTTACAACCGTGTGTCGTCGGCAGAACCGTCTTACAACCGTGTGTCGTTGGCAGAACAGTCTTACAACCGTGTGTCGTTGGCAGAACAGTCTTACAACCGTGTGTCGTCGGCAGAACCGTCTTACAACCGTGTGTCGTTGGCAGAACAGTCTTACAACCGTGTGTCGTCGGCAGAACCGTCTTACAACCGTGTGTCGTCGCGTCGGCAGAACAGTCTTACAACCGTGTGTCGTTGGCAGAACAGTCTTACAACCGTGTGTCGTTGGCAGAACAGTCTTACAACCGTGTGTCGTCGGCAGAACCGTCTTACAACCGTGTGTCGTCGGCAGAACCGTCTTACAACCGTGTGTCGTCGGCAGAACCGTCTTACAACCGTGTGTCGTCGGCAGAACCGTCTTACAACCGTGTGTCGTCGGCAGAACCGTCTTACAACCGTGTGTCGTCGGCAGCAGAACAGTCTTACAACCGTGTGTCGTCGGCAGAACAGTCGTACAACCGTGTGTCGTTGGCAGAACAGTCTTACAACCGTGTGTCGTCGGCAGAACCGTCTTACAACCGTGTGTCGTTGGCAGAACAGTCTTACAACCGTGTGTCGTCGGCAGAACCGTCTTACAACCGTGTGTCGTTGGCAGAACCGTCTTACAACCGTGTGTCGTCGGCAGAACCGTCTTACAACCGTGTGTCGTCGGCAGAACCGTCGTACAACCGTGTGTCGTCGGCAGAACCGTCTTACAACCGTGTGTCGTCGGCAGAACCGTCTTACAACCGTGTGTCGTTGGCAGAACAGTCTTACAACCGTGTGTCGTCGGCAGAACCGTCTTACAACCGTCGTGTCGTTGGCAGAACCGTCTTACAACCGTGTGTCGTCGGCAGAACCGTCTTACAACCGTGTGTCGTCGGCAGAACCGTCTTACAACCGTGTGTCGTCGGCAGAACCGTCTTACAACCGTGTGTCGTCGGCAGAACCGTCTTACAACCGTGTGTCGTCGGCAGAACCGTCTTACAACCGTGTGTCGTCGGCAGAACCGTCTTACAACCGTGTGTCGTTGGCAGAACCGTCTTACAACCGTGTGTCGTCGGCAGAACCGTCTTACAACCGTGTGTCGTCGGCAGAACCGTCTTACAACCGTGTGTCGTCGGCAGAACCGTCTTACAACCGTGTGTCGTCGGCAGAACAGTCTTACAACCGTGTGTCGTCGGCAGAACCGTCTTACAACCGTGTGTCGTTGGCAGAACAGTCTTACAACCGTGTGCCGTCGGCAGAACCGTCTTACAACCGTGTGTCGTCGGCAGAACCGTCTTACAACCGTGTGTCGTCGGCAGAACAGTCTTACAACCGTGTGTCGTCGGCAGAACCGTCTTACAACCGTGTGTCGTTGGCAGAACAGTCTTACAACCGTGTGCCGTCGGCAGAACCGTCTTACAACCGTGTGTCGTCGGCAGAACCGTCGTACAACCGTGTGTCGTCGGCAGAACCGTCTTACAACCGTGTGTCGTCGGCAGAACCGTCGTACAACCGTGTGTCGTTGGCAGAACCGTCTTACAACCGTGTGTCGTCGGCAGAACCGTCTTACAACTGTGTGTCGTCGGCAGAACCGTCTTACAACCGTGTGTCTTCGGCAGAACAGTCTTACAACCGTGTGTCGTAGGCAGAACAGTCTTACAACCGTGTGTCGTCGGCAGAACCGTCTTACAACCGTGTGTCGTTGGCAGAACAGTCTTACAACCGTGTGCCGTCGGCAGAACCGTCTTACAACCGTGTGTCTTCGGCAGAACAGTCTTACAACCGTGTGTCGTCGGCAGAACCGTCTGACAACCGTGTGTCTTCGGCAGAACAGTCTTACAACCGTGTGTCGTCGGCAGAACAGTCATACAACCGTGTGTCGTCGGCAGAACCGTCTTACAACCGTGTGTCGTCGGCAGAACAGTCTTACAACCGTGTGCCGTCGGCAGAACCGTCGTACAACCGTGTGTCGTTGGCAGAACAGTCTTACAACCGTGTGCCGTCGGCAGAACCGTCTTACAACCGTGTGTCGTCGGCAGAACCGTCTTACAACCGTGTGTCGTCGGCAGAACCGTCTTACAACCGTGTGTCTTCGGCAGAACAGTCTTACAACCGTGTGTCGTCGGCAGAACAGTCTTACAACCGTGTGTCGTCGGCAGAACCGTCTTACAACCGTGTGTCGTTGGCAGAACAGTCTTACAACCGTGTGCCGTCGGCAGAACCGTCTTACAACCGTGTGTCTTCGGCAGAACAGTCTTACAACCGTGTGCCGTCGGCAGAACCGTCTTACAACCGTGTGTCGTCGGCAGAACCGTCGTACAACCGTGTGTCGTCGGCAGAACCGTCTTACAACCGTGTGTCGTCGGCAGAACCGTCGTACAACCGTGTGTCGTTGGCAGAACCGTCTTACAACCGTGTGTCGTCGGCAGAACCGTCTTACAACCGTGTGTCGTCGGCAGAACCGTCTTACAACCGTGTGTCGTCGGCAGAACCGTTTTACAACCGTGTGTCGTCGGCAGAACCGTCTTACAACCGTGTGTCGTCGGCAGAACAGTCTTACAACCGTGTGTCGTCGGCAGAACCGTCTTACAACCGTGTGTCGTTGGCAGAACAGTCTTACAACCGTGTGCCGTCGGCAGAACCGTCTTACAACCGTGTGTCGTCGGCAGAACCGTCGTACAACCGTGTGTCGTTGGCAGAACCGTCTTACAACCGTGTGTCCTCGGCAGAACCGTCTTACAACCGTGTGTCGTCGGCAGAACCGTCTTACAACCGTGTGTCTTCGGCAGAACAGTCTTACAACCGTGTGTCGTCGGCAGAACAGTCTTACAACCGTGTGTCGTCGGCAGAACCGTCTTACAACCGTGTGTCGTTGGCAGAACAGTCTTACAACCGTGTGCCGTCGGCAGAACCGTCTTACAACCGTGTGTCTTCGGCAGAACAGTCTTACAACCGTGTGTCGTCGGCAGAACCGTCTGACAACCGTGTGTCTTCGGCAGAACAGTCTTACAACCGTGTGTCGTCGGCAGAACAGTCATACAACCGTGTGTCGTCGGCAGAACCGTCTTACAACCGTGTGTCGTTGGCAGAACAGTCTTACAACCGTGTGCCGTCGGCAGAACCGTCTTACAACCGTGTGTCGTCGGCAGAACCGTCGTACAACCGTGTGTCGTTGGCAGAACCGTCTTACAACCGTGTGTCGTCGGCAGAACCGTCTTACAACCGTGTGTCGTCGGCAGAACCGTCTTACAACCGTGTGTCTTCGGCAGAACAGTCTTACAACCGTGTGTCGTCGGCAGAACAGTCTTACAACCGTGTGTCGTCGGCAGAACCGTCTTACAACCGTGTGTCGTTGGCAGAACAGTCTTACAACCGTGTGTCGTCGGCAGAACCGTCTTACAACCGTGTGTCGTCGGCAGAACCGTCGTACAACCGTGTGTCGTTGGCAGAACCGTCTTACAACCGTGTGTCGTCGGCAGAACCGTCTTACAACCGTGTGTCGTCGGCAGAACAGTCTTACAACCGTGTGTCGTCGGCAGAACCGTCTTACAACCGTGTGTCGTTGGCAGAACAGTCTTACAACCGTGTGCCGTCGGCAGAACCGTCTTACAACCGTGTGTCGTCGGCAGAACCGTCGTACAACCGTGTGTCGTTGGCAGAACAGTCTTACAACCGTGTGTCGTCGGCAGAACCGTCTTACAACCGTGTGTCGTCGGCAGAACCGTCTTACAACCGTGTGTCGTCGGCAGAACAGTCTTACAACCGTGTGTCGTCGGCAGAACCGTCTTACAACCGTGTGTCGTTGGCAGAACAGTCTTACAACCGTGTGCCGTCGGCAGAACCGTCTTACAACCGTGTGTCGTCGGCAGAACCGTCGTACAACCGTGTGTCGTTGGCAGAACCGTCTTACAACCGTGTGTCGTCGGCAGAACAGTCTTACAACCGTTTGTCGTCGGCAGAACCGTCTTACAACCGTGTGTCGTCGGCAGAACCGTCTTACAACCGTGTGTCGTCGGCAGAACCGTCTTACAACCGTGTGTCGTCGGCAGAACAGTCTTACAAACGTGTGTCGTCGGCAGAACCGTCTTACAACCGTGTGTCGTTGGCAGAACAGTCTTACAACCGTGTGCCGTCGGCAGAACCGTCTTACAACCGTGTGTCGTCGGCAGAACCGTCGTACAACCGTGTGTCGTCGGCAGAACCGTCTTACAACCGTGTGTCGTCGGCAGAACCGTCGTACAACCGTGTGTCGTCGGCAGAACCGTCTTACAACCGTGTGTCGTCGGCAGAACCGTCTTACAACCGTGTGTCGTCGGCAGAACCGTCTTACAACCGTGTGTCGTCGGCAGAACCGTCTTACAACCGTGTGTCGTTGGCAGAACCGTCTTACAACCGTGTGTCGTCGGCAGAACCGTCTTACAACCGTGTGTCGTCGGCAGAACCGTCTTACAACCGTGTGTCGTTGGCAGAACCGTCTTACAACCGTGTGTCGTCGGCAGAACCGTCTTACAACCGTGTGTCGTCGGCAGAACAGTCTTACAACCGTGTGTCGTCGGCAGAACCGTCGTACAACCGTGTGTCTTCGGCAGAACAGTCTTACAACCGTGTGTCGTCGGCAGAACAGTCTTACAACCGTGTGTCGTCGGCAGAACCGTCTTACAACCGTGTGTCGTTGGCAGAACAGTCTTACAACCGTGTGTCGTCGGCAGAACCGTCTTACAACCGTGTGTCGTCGGCAGAACCGTCGTACAACCGTGTGTCGTTGGCAGAACCGTCTTACAACCGTGTGTCGTCGGCAGAACCGTCTTACAACCGTGTGTCGTCGGCAGAACAGTCTTACAACCGTGTGTCGTCGGCAGAACCGTCTTACAACCGTGTGTCGTTGGCAGAACAGTCTTACAACCGTGTGCCGTCGGCAGAACCGTGTTACAACCGTGTGTCGTCGGCAGAACCGTCGTACAACCGTGTGTCGTTGGCAGAACAGTCTTACAACCGTGTGTCGTCGGCAGAACCGTCTTACAACCGTGTGTCGTCGGCAGAACCGTCTTACAACCGTGTGTCGTCGGCAGAACAGTCTTACAACCGTGTGTCGTCGGCAGAACCGTCTTACAACCGTGTGTCGTTGGCAGAACAGTCTTACAACCGTGTGCCGTCGGCAGAACCGTCTTACAACCGTGTGTCGTCGGCAGAACCGTCTTACAACCGTGTGTCGTCGGCAGAACAGTCTTACAACCGTGTGTCGTCGGCAGAACCGTCTTACAACCGTGTGTCGTTGGCAGAACAGTCTTACAACCGTGTGCCGTCGGCAGAACCGTCTTACAACCGTGTGTCGTCGGCAGAACCGTCTTACAACCGTGTGTCGTTGGCAGAACAGTCTTACAACCGTGTGCCGTCGGCAGAACCGTCTTACAACCGTGTGTCGTCGGCAGAACCGTCTTACAACCGTGTGTCGTCGGCAGAACAGTCTTACAACCGTGTGTCGTCGGCAGAACCGTCGTACAACCGTGTGTCGTTGGCAGAACAGTCTTACAACCGTGTGTCGTCGGCAGAACCGTCTTACAACCGTGTGTCGTTGGCAGAACAGTCTTACAACCGTGTGCCGTCGGCAGAACCGTCTTACAACCGTGTGTCGTCGGCAGAACCGTCTTACAACCGTGTGTCGTTGGCAGAACAGTCTTACAACCGTGTGTCGTCGGCAGAACAGTCTTACAACCGTGTGTCGTCGGCAGAACCGTCGTACAACCGTGTGTCGTTGGCAGAACAGTCTTACAACCGTGTGCCGTCGGCAGAACCGTCTTACAACCGTGTGTCGTCGGCAGAACCGTCTTACAACCGTGTGTCGTCGGCAGAACAGTCTTACAACCGTGTGTCGTCGGCAGAACCGTCTTACAACCGTGTGTCGTTGGCAGAACAGTCTTACAACCGTGTGCCGTCGGCAGAACCGTCTTACAACCGTGTGTCGTCGGCAGAACCGTCTTACAACCGTGTGTCGTTGGCAGAACAGTCTTACAACCGTGTGCCGTCGGCAGAACCGTCTTACAACCGTGTGTCGTCGGCAGAACCGTCTTACAACCGTGTGTCGTCGGCAGAACAGTCTTACAACCGTGTGTCGTCGGCAGAACCGTCGTACAACCGTGTGTCGTTGGCAGAACAGTCTTACAACCGTGTGTCGTCGGCAGAACCGTCTTACAACCGTGTGTCGTTGGCAGAACAGTCTTACAACCGTGTGCCGTCGGCAGAACCGTCTTACAACCGTGTGTCGTCGGCAGAACCGTCTTACAACCGTGTGTCGTCGGCAGAACAGTCTTACAACCGTGTGTCGTCGGCAGAACCGTCGTACAACCGTGTGTCGTTGGCAGAACAGTCTTACAACCGTGTGTCGTCGGCAGAACCGTCGTACAACCGTGTGTCGTTGGCAGAACAGTCTTACAACCGTGTGTCGTCGGCAGAACCGTCTTACAACCGTGTGTCGTTGGCAGAACAGTCTTACAACCGTGTGCCGTCGGCAGAACCGTCTTACAACCGTGTGTCGTCGGCAGAACCGTCTTACAACCGTGTGTCGTTGGCAGAACAGTCTTACAACCGTGTGCCGTCGGCAGAACCGTCTTACAACCGTGTGTCGTCGGCAGAACCGTCTTACAACCGTGTGTCGTCGGCAGAACAGTCTTACAACCGTGTGTCGTCGGCAGAACCGTCGTACAACCGTGTGTCGTCGGCAGAACCGTCTTACAACCGTGTGTCGTCGGCAGAACCGTCTTACAACCGTGTGTCGTCGGCAGAACAGTCTTACAACCGTGTGTCGTTGGCAGAACCGTCTTACAACCGTGTGTCGTCGGCAGAACCGTCGTACAACCGTGTGTCGTCGGCAGAACCGTCTTACAACCGTGTGTCGTCGGCAGAACCGTCGTACAACCGTGTGTCGTTGGCAGAACAGTCTTACAACCGTGTGTCGTCGGCAGAACCGTCTTACAACCGTGTGTCGTTGGCAGAACAGTCTTACAACCGTGTGCCGTCGGCAGAACCGTCTTACAACCGTGTGTCGTTGGCAGAACAGTCTTACAACCGTGTGCCGTCGGCAGAACCGTCTTACAACCGTTTGCCGTCGGCAGAACCGTCTTACAACCGTGTGTCGTTGGCAGAACAGTCTTACAACCGTGTGCCGTCGGCAGAACCGTCGTACAACCGTGTGTCGTCGGCAGAACCGTCTTACAACCGTGTGTCGTCGGCAGAACCGTCTTACAACCGTGTGTCGTCGGCAGAACCGTCGTACAACCGTGTGTCGTCGGCAGAACCGTCGTACAACCGTGTGTCGTCGGCAGAACCGTCGTACAACCGTGTGTCGTCGGCAGAACCGTCTTACAACCGTGTGTCGTCGGCAGAACCGTCGTACAACCGTGTGTCGTCGGCAGAACAGTCTTACAACCGTGTGTCGTTGGCAGAACCGTCTTACAACCGTGTGTCGTCGGCAGAACAGTCTTACAACCGTGTGCCGTCGGCAGAACCGTCTTACAACCGTGTGTCGTCGGCAGAACCGTCGTACAACCGTGTGTCGTTGGCAGAACAGTCTTACAACCGTGTGTCGTCGGCAGAACCGTCTTACAACCGTGTGTCGTTGGCAGAACAGTCTTACAACCGTGTGCTGCCGTCGGCAGAACCGTCTTACAACCGTGTGTCGTCGGCAGAACCGTCGTACAACCGTGTGTCGTCGGCAGAACCGTCTTACAACCGTTTGCCGTCGGCAGAACCGTCTTACAACCGTGTGTCGTCGGCAGAACCGTCTTACAACCGTTTGCCGTCGGCATAACCGTCTTACAACCGTGTGTCGTCGGCAGAACCGTCGTACAACCGTGTGTCGTTGGCAGAACAGTCTTACAACCGTGTGTCGTCGGCAGAACCGTCTTACAACCGTGTGCCGTTGGCAGAACCGTCTTACAACCGTGTGTCGTCGGCAGAACCGTCGTACAACCGTGTGTCGTCGGCAGAACCGTCTTACAACCGTGTGTCGTCGGCAGAACCGTCTTACAACCGTGTGTCGTCGGCACAACAGTCTTACAACCGTGTGTCGTCGGCAGAACCGTCTTACAACCGTGTGTCGTCGGCAGAACCGTCTTACAACCGTGTGCCGTCGGCAGAACCGTCTTACAACCGTGTGTCGTCGGCAGAACAGTCTTACAACCGTGTGTCGTCGGCAGAACCGTCGTACAACCGTGTGTCGTCGGCAGAACAGTCTTACAACCGTGTGTCGTCGGCAGAACCGTCTTACAACCGTGTGTCGTCGGCAGAACAGTCTTACAACCGTGTGTCGTCGGCAGAACCGTCGTACAACCGTGTGTCGTCGGCAGAACAGTCTTACAACCGTGTGTCGTCGGCAGAACCGTCTTACAACCGTGTGTCGTTGGCAGAACAGTCTTACAACCGTGTGTCGTCGGCAGAACCGTCTTACAACCGTGTGTCGTTGGCAGAACCGTCTTACAACCGTGTGTCGTTGGCAGAAGCGTCTTACAACCGTGTGTCGTCGGCAGAACCGTCGTACAACCGTGTGCCGTCGGCAGAACCGTCTTACAACCGTGTGTCGTCGGCAGAACCGTCGTACAACCGTGTGTCGTTGGCAGAACAGTCTTACAACCGTGTGTCGTCGGCAGAACCGTCTTACAACCGTGTGTCGTCGGCAGAACCGTCTTACAACCGTGTGCCGTCGGCAGAACCGTCTTACAACCGTGTGTCGTCGGCAGAACCGTCGTACAACCGTGTGTCGTTGGCAGAACAGTCTTACAACCGTGTGTCGTCGGCAGAACCGTCGTACAACCGTGTGTCGTTGGCAGAACAGTCTTACAACCGTGTGTCGTCGGCAGAACCGTCTTACAACCGTGTGTCGTTGGCAGAACAGTCTTACAACCGTGTGTCGTCGGCAGAACCGTCTTACAACCGTGTGTCGTCGGCAGAACCGTCGTACAACCGTGTGTCGTTGGCAGAACAGTCTTACAACCGTTTGCCGTCGGCAGAACCGTCTTACAACCGTGTGTCGTTGGCAGAACAGTCTTACAACCGTGTGCCGTTGGCAGAACCGTCGTACAACCGTGTGTCGTCGGCAGAACCGTCTTACAACCGTGTGTCGTCGGCAGAACCGTCTTACAACCGTGTGTCGTCGGCAGAACCGTCTTACAACCGTGTGTCGTCGGCAGAACCGTCTTACAACCGTGTGTCGTCGGCAGAACCGTCTTACAACCGTGTGTCGTCGGCAGAACCGTCTTACAACCGTGTGTCGTCGGCAGAACAGTCTTACAACCGTGTGTCGTCGGCAGAACCGTCTTACAACCGTGTGTCGTCGGCAGAACAGTCTTACAACCGTGTGCCGTCGGCAGAACCGTCTTACAACCGTGTGTCGTCGGCAGAACCGTCGTACAACCGTGTGTCGTTGGCAGAACCGTCTTACAACCGTGTGTCGTCGGCAGAACCGTCGTACAACCGTGTGTCGTTGGCAGAACAGTCTTACAACCGTGTGTCGTCGGCAGAACCGTCGTACAACCGTGTGTCGTTGGCAGAACAGTCTTACAACCGTGTGTCGTCGGCAGAACCGTCTTACAACCGTGTGTCGTCGGCAGAACCGTCGTACAACCGTGTGTCGGTGGCAGAACAGTCTTACAACCGTTTGCCGTCGGCAGAACCGTCTTACAACCGTGTGTCGTTGGCAGAACAGTCTTACAACCGTTTGCCGTCGGCAGAACCGTCGTACAACCGTGTGTCGTCGGCAGAACCGTCTTACAACCGTGTGTCGTCGGCAGAACCGTCTTACAACCGTGTGTCGTCGGCAGAACCGTCTTACAACCGTGTGTCGTCGGCAGAACCGTCTTACAACCGTGTGTCGTCGGCAGAACCGTCTTACAACCGTGTGTCGTCGGCAGAACCGTCTTACAACCGTGTGTCGTCGGCAGAACCGTCTTACAACCGTGTGTCGTCGGCAGAACAGTCTTACAACCGTGTGCCGTCGGCAGAACCGTCTTACAACCGTGTGTCGTCGGCAGAACCGTCGTACAACCGTGTGTCGTTGGCAGAACAGTCTTACAACCGTGTGTCGTTGGCAGAACAGTCTTACAACCGTGTGCCGTCGGCAGAACCGTCTTACAACCGTGTGTCGTCGGCAGAACCGTCTTACAACCGTGTGTCGTCGGCAGAACCGTCTTACAACCGTGTGTCGTCGGCAGAACCGTCGTACAACCGTGTGTCGTCGGCAGAACCGTCTTACAACCGTGTGTCGTCGGCAGAACCGTCTTACAACCGTGTGTCGTCGGCAGAACCGTCTTACAACCGTGTGTCGTCGGCAGAACCGTCTTACAACCGTGTGTCGTCGGCAGAACCGTCTTACAACCGTGTGCCGTCGGCAGAACCGTCTTACAACCGTGTGTCGTCGGCAGAACCGTCGTACAACCGTGTGTCGTTGGCAGAACAGTC
The DNA here is from genome assembly GCA_039090855.1 of Macrothele yani. Lineage (NCBI taxonomy): Eukaryota > Metazoa > Arthropoda > Arachnida > Araneae > Macrothelidae > Macrothele > Macrothele yani. The sequence continues at coordinate 30,134,331 of CM076993.1, forward strand.
TTACAACCGTGTGTCGTTGGCAGAACAGTCTTACAACCGTGTGCCGTCGGCAGAACCGTCTTACAACCGTGTGTCGTCGGCAGAACCGTCTTACAACCGTGTGTTGTCGGCAGAACCGTCTTACAACCGTGTGTCGTCGGCAGAACCGTCGTACAACCGTGTGTCGTTGGCAGAACCGTCTTACAACCGTGTGTCGTCGGCAGAACCGTCTTACAACCGTGTGTCGTCGGCAGAACAGTCTTACAACCGTGTGTCGTCGGCAGAACCGTCTTACAACCGTGTGTCGTTGGCAGAACAGTCTTACAACCGTGTGCCGTCGGCAGAACCGTCTTACAACCGTGTGTCGTCGGCAGAACCGTCTTACAACCGTGTGTCGTCGGCAGAACCGTCTTACAACCGTGTGCCGTCGGCAGAACCGTCTTACAACCGTGTGTCGTCGGCAGAACCGTCGTACAACCGTGTGTCGTTGGCAGAACAGTCTTACAACCGTGTGTCGTTGGCAGAACAGTCTTACAACCGTGTGCCGTCGGCAGAACCGTCTTACAACCGTGTGTCGTCGGCAGAACCGTCTTACAACCGTGTGTCGTCGGCAGAACCGTCTTACAACCGTGTGTCGTCGGCAGAACCGTCGTACAACCGTGTGTCGTTGGCAGAACCGTCTTACAACCGTGTGTCGTCGGCAGAACCGTCTTACAACCGTGTGTCGTCGGCAGAACAGTCTTACAACCGTGTGTCGTCGGCAGAACCGTCTTACAACCGTGTGTCGTTGGCAGAACAGTCTTACAACCGTGTGCCGTCGGCAGAACCGTCTTACAACCGTGTGTCGTCGGCAGAACCGTCTTACAACCGTGTGTCGTCGGCAGAACCGTCTTACAACCGTGTGTCGTCGGCAGAACCGTCGTACAACCGTGTGTCGTTGGCAGAACCGTCTTACAACCGTGTGTCGTCGGCAGAACCGTCTTACAACCGTGTGTCGTCGGCAGAACCGTCTTACAACCGTGTGTCGTCGGCAGAACAGTCTTACAACCGTGTGTCGTCGGCAGAACCGTCTTACAACCGTGTGTCGTCGGCAGAACAGTCTTACAACCGTGTGTCGTCGGCAGAACAGTCTTACAACCGTGTGTCGTCGGCAGAACCGTCTTACAACCGTGTGTCGTCGGCAGAACCGTCTTACAACCGTGTGTCGTCGGCAGAACAGTCTTACAACCGTGTGTCGTCGGCAGAACCGTCTTACAACCGTGTGTCGTCGGCAGAACAGTCTTACAACCGTGTGTCGTCGGCAGAACAGTCTTACAACCGTGTGTCGTCGGCAGAACAGTCTTACAACCGTGTGTCGTCGGCAGAACCGTCTTACAACCGTGTGTCGTCGGCAGAACCGTCTTACAACCGTGTGTCGTCGGCAGAACCGTCTTACAACCGTGTGTCGTCGGCAGAACCGTCGTACAACCGTGTGTCGTTGGCAGAACCGTCTTACAACCGTGTGTCGTCGGCAGAACCGTCTTACAACCGTGTGTCGTCGGCAGAACCGTCTTACAACCGTGTGTCGTCGGCAGAACAGTCTTACAACCGTGTGTCGTCGGCAGAACCGTCTTACAACCGTGTGTCGTCGGCAGAACAGTCTTACAACCGTGTGTCGTCGGCAGAACAGTCTTACAACCGTGTGTCGTCGGCAGAACCGTCTTACAACCGTGTGTCGTCGGCAGAACAGTCTTACAACCGTGTGTCGTTGGCAGAACCGTCTTACAACCGTGTGTCGTCTCCAGCTCACTGATGCCAGAAGGGAGCGGAGACTGTCGCGCATTGTTCACAGCGACCGCAGGGCCACAGTGCGACAAATCACCCGCAGCTACAACAGTGGTGATCAGGGCAATGTGTCACAGCACACAGTTCATCGCAGCCTTCTGCGCATGGGCCTGCGTAGCTGAAGACCCCGCCGGGTCCCCATGCTCACTGCACGTCATCGCTAAGAACGTATGAAATTGGCATCGAGATTGGACTGTGGATGATTGGAAGAAAGTGGCCTGCTCTGACGAAACAAGATTCCTGGTACATCACGTAGATGGCCGAGTGCGGATACGCCGATTGCCGACTTCTTGGGACACTTGAGGCCCATTATCCCAATGGCACAATCCCTGACAGCTGTCAGGTATCTGAACATCGTTGCGGACCGAGTTCATCCATTGATGACAACTGTGTTCCCTGCTGGTGATGGCCATTACCAACAGGATAATGCGCCATGCCACACAGCCAGAATCGTCAAGGAATGGTTCGAGGAACATTCTGGTGACTTTCTGCTTATGCCCTTGGCCTCTAAATTCACCTGACATGGACCCAATCGAACATTTGTGGTTCGACTTGGAAAAGCGGGTTCGCGCTAAATCCCCACCGCACGGGGCCGTAGCCAGGGGAGGTCCAGGCCGGGCTGAGCCCGACTTGTGTTTCCTTTTGCCCGTCCTAGTGACTCAGACAACAATATAGCGCCCTACCTCTTTTACATCTTTTGCCCGACTACTTTATATCCTTCGCCCGATCTCAATAATCAGCCGACCCTCCCAACTTGCTTGTCTGGCTATGGGCCTGCCAGATTTATTCCACAACCATTATCCTCATAACTTGAGTAAGAACTTGAGAAATGATTTCTGGTATGTTGGAATGCATATGATAAACAATGTTTTGCATGATTTTACTAACTTGTATTTTTATGTCTCTGCTTAGTGTCAATAAAGAATAAAAATCATTTTAAAATCGAAAAGTTTCGTTAAGCGTGTTCAGGTGTTCGAACCGTTCTTATCGTTGTATCAAAAAAAAGGAAAGGTTTTTTTTTTTTTTAATTTCTTTTAGGCAGATCAATAACTCATTCTCATTTTGGTACCAAAATTTTTTTTTGTAATTTTTTTTTTCTTACGTAGTCTAACCAGTTCAACATTTGGAAATTCTGTTTAGCAATCTATTTCCTCGGCAATTGTTTTATCTTCAGCTAACATGCCTTTAAACCCCCACGTGCTCTACATTCTTTTAAACACCCATTTACTTATTTTAACATTTCTACTATGGTTGGTATAACTACAACAGATTTTGGGATTAATTAGCTACTGACATCAATTTTTGAAGAAAGAGTGTTCCAAATCTTTCTGGAACAAATAAACTTGCATGGTCTTTTGTTTTTATTCTTTTTTGTAAGAAAGATTAGAGAAATTTCGTGTATCACTGTCTGTAAAAGGTTCCTTAAAGCGCTAATATAATGCACCGTGGAGTGCACCTAAATTGTACCCCAGTCCTCGTTACCCTTACTGCATCGATTCTATTTTCTCACCTTGTTCACAGCACGGTATTACGGTCAACACCGGAAGCTTTTCTTTCTTTTTTTTTTTTTTTTTTTAATTTGCCAACGGTGAGATAATTCAGGAAAACAAAGCATATAATTATTGAACAATGCTGAAACTGCTCACAGTTTGTAGAAAAACTTTTTCGTCGTTATTTACGACCAGATTTAAAGTATGAGCCATTCAAAGTACATAAAATGCGTAAGAGTATTAGATCGAAAAATGATGTTTTTTGAAGAACATTGCGTTTTTCCTTCACATTGGCCACTTTGTCATATCGCTAGCCACGCATATCACGAATGCTGAAATCTTCAAGATTAAAAAAAAAAAAAATAGAAAAAGAATTGTTTGTCCTTTGTCCGCGGTATTCGTTACTGAACAAAACAATAAAAATTATTCTCTGGTTTCAAGTCGCTTTTTATTGAATTACAGAGGATCAGTCGGAAGTTTTGCAATATTTGCATAAATGCATGTGCTGCAGCGGGTATGTTACATATTTAAACTACGTAGTTCAAGTCGCGCACTGCAGTCAGTCGAAAGGGATATAAAGTGGTAGTCGTTGCTGTGAACAGCATTGCACGTCGTCGTTCTGTGTGTGGTTGGGACGCCTAAAAGGTGAAAATCCACAACCGGCTAATTAGGGAACTTTTGCTTTAAGAGTTTGAACTCGGCCATAACGCTGTTCAAGCAAAACGAAACATTTGTCATGCGAAAGGGGAAGGTTCCGTGGACCACAGCACCGCAACCAGATGGTTCAAGAAATTTCGCTCAGGTGACAGAAACTTCGACGATCAACCAAGGTCAGATAGATAGCGAACCGTGAATTTGGAGGCCGTGCGGCAGGCAGTAGAGGCAAATCCGGCAACCAACACCTGGAAATTGTCAGGCGAGCTGGGCACATTACAGACCCTCGTGGTTCATGACCTTCAGGACCTCCGCAAGGTCTACAGGACCTGCTGCATTGTTCCTCACTAACTGAAGCCAGCTGAAGCAAACTGCCGACTGGAAATGTGCACGAAACTCCTAGAAAACCAGCGCGATGTACGTTTCATTAAGAGAATTGTTATGTGCGATGAAAAGTGGGTCTATTTCCGTAATCCTAACACACAACGGCAGTGGTTGAGCCCGGGCCAGCTTTCTGAACCAGTTTGGGCGCTTCGAGCACTCTGCGTCAGGTGGAATTTCGAGGGGACAATCTATTACGAATTTGTTCCAGACGGTCGGACCATCAACGTCAACCACTACTCTGAACAGCTGGAGCGGATGTATGCCGTTTTGGAGGAGAAGTGCCCTGCACTGGTGAACAGACAGCGCGCTCTCCTACAGCAGGACAACACTCGGCCTCATACCTCGCTAATGACCCAGACAAAACTCCAGGAACTTGAAGGCATCGAACTGATGCCACACCCACCATATAGTCCGGATCTTACCTCGTCGGATTATTACTTGTTCTGGTTCATGGCCGCTTCTTTCGCGGGCGGCACTTCAATAACCAGGAGGAGGTGGCAGCTGGGGTGAAGGAGTTCTTCGCCTCGAAGGACAAGAACTGGTACCGCTGCGGAAACGAAGAACTGCATCCCAGACAGATGGCTAAAGACGGTGCAACACGATGGCCTATACTTTGAATGCTCCTCAGCTTTCGTCGTAAATGTACGTATGAAGACATAAAGTGATCCAAATATTGCAAAACTTTCGACTCACCCTTTGTATGTAATGAATTATTTTTACTAAAAACATAACAATAAACGTGTCACGTAGCATTACGATTTCTCACAGTAAAACGTTTTCAACTTCTCCCATGTCACTGATACACTGCTGGCCACCCAAAATGCAACACCAAGCAGGAAGCATCCGATTGGCCTGAAATTCGCAGCATGCGTCGCCTGCAAGAGGACATGCAAACGATCAACATTGCAGGGCATATGCAAATCATGTGCGCCCGGCACGCCACCAAGGAGCACTATAAGAAGGGTGCACAGAAGGCGGGGTATAAGTAGTGGAAGTGTGTTGTGCTGCCAGACCTGTGCGTGGGAAGCTTCCTGATGCCTCGTCGCAGAATACGGCAGTCATTCCAGCACGTTTCGGAGTTCGACAGAGGACGAATAGTGGCTTATCGCGACAGCGGTTTATCTTACCGAGACATCGGTGCCCGTGTGGGACGACATCCAGCCACAGTGAGGCGAGTATAGATTCGGTGGGTGCAGGAGGGACAGACGGACCGACGTGAGCGATTGCCGCAACCGCGGCACACCACCGAACGGGAGGACCGGCATGTTGTGCTGCGGGCATTGACGGCTCGCACCGCCACATCACGAACGTTAGCGCAGGAATTAGGGTGTGTTGCGCAACAACCTGTGTCAGCACGTACCGTTCGACGTCGTCTGCAGGAGAGGTAACTTGCCGCACGACACCCATTGCTCCGATTACCATTGACGTTACACCACCGGCGAGTGCGGCATCAGTGGGCCGTTGAACGCCGCACCTGGCCAACGGAATGGCACGACATTGTCTTCTCCGATGAATCCCGCTTCTACCTGCATCACCACGATGGTCGGATCCGCGTGTGGCGGCACCGCGGCGAGAGACTGTATGACGCCTGCATTATGTATCTCCATACCGGTCCGTCGCCTGACGTTATGGTTTGGGGCGCAATTGGATATGACACCCGCACCCCTCTGGTACGCATCACCGGTACACTCAACAGCCACCGCTACATCTCCGACATTTTGGAGCCGGTAGTCCTCCCTTACCTGCAGGATCTGTCAGCGGCCACGTTTCAAAAGGACAATGCGCGCCCGCACGTGGCACGCATCGTGCAACAATTCGTCACTGCCGACCAGATGTCACTGCTACCTTGGCCCGCCTGTTCTCCCGATATGTCGCCCATCGAACACGTCGGGTCGCTGATCGGTAACCGAATGGCCCGGCAAGCACCACCCGCGGCTACGCCTGATGAACTGTAGCAACGTGTTCAAGCAGCCTGGACCGACATATCCCAAGCCCACATCCAAAACCTCTTTCGTTCGATGCCGCGGCGTGTAGTGGCCGTTATTGCCAGCCATGGGGGCCACACGAACTATTGATGTCTGCGTGTTCCGCAAGTCGCACGGGCCTGTAAGCTAAATCGTTTCATCTTTGTATCTGTTGTTATATGTGTCCAGTAAATCTGGCTTTGCTATCTCGTGTCTTTCTTGGTGTTGCATTTTGGGTGGCCAGCAGTGTATATAATTTACCACCTGCAAAATTTGATTGAGGCGTCGTGCCGCTCCCTGAACCTGGTGCCAGGGTGCTTCGAACCCGTTGAACCCTTGTTCGCCGCGTCCCTGATGGCGATTATTATATCATAATGCTTAGTCAGCGGCGGATTTACCACTAGGTCAACTATGCCGCGGCTTAGGGGCCGCCTGTGTAGAATCCAGAAAAACTGAGAGAATAGAACAGAAAAGTGTTCTTCCTGGATAAGCATGAACCTCTTTGTCTATGTTTACAAATATTTTTTATAACCTTTAATTTAATAACAAGTTAAATCAAAATAATTTTTATTTAAATACTTATTTAGCCATAAAATTATACTACCAGTTATTATATTCTTAACTTAAAGATAAGTTTATTAGAAAATCTTATAGGAGCATATTCAAATATGGATGGCCGGGTGGTGGTGGGGGGGGGGGGGGCGCATAGAAAATTTGGTTTAGGGCCTCAAAAGCCTTAAATCCGGCACTGCGCTTAGTACTGGTGTAATGTAAATAATTTCAGTAGCGTTATTTTTACCTTTTCGAAGGGAAAAGAGCAGAGCTAAATAGTTTTGGGAGCGGCCAGTCCTGAAAAGGTTTGAGCTTACCCTACGCGAAAGACTCGACGAACGTAAAAATATTTTAGCAAATGCCATTTCTGGAACAAAAATTAACGAAAAAATTTAAGTACCATACTTAAGCGCTATATATCGATCTGACTAAGACCAAAAGCCCGCGCGTATATCAGTTGATTGAAGATCATGCCCGTCGAGCCATCAATACGAAAATTGGAAGTTTGAAAACACTGAAATGTTTTTACAGAATGGTGTTCAAGAAACAGCAATACAGTTCGCAGATCAATTTGTCTTTCTTACTTCCATGAAAACCTTTGCAATCGGACACCTACGCCCATTCATTTCGCAGTACTCATTACGAATATTCATGTTTGAAATGCAGAGGCGTGACCAGGGCGGCGCAGCGGGACGGCGCTCAGGAAAGGGCGCAAAAATCACTGCATACAATCAAATTAAATCCAGAAATGAAACTTTTCCACCAGTTTCTAGCACAGTTTTCCCCCACCATACTTTTTCATTTCTCCATTTACAGAAGTTACAACATATTATAATTCGCCAGTTTCGATAACTTTTAAGCTTATTGAGGGAAACGGAAAGTAATGTCGTTTTTTTTTGGGGGGGGGGGGGGCTAAGTTTGGGGAGCCGTTGTGAGGTGTTTATGTATACGTTCAACGTAAAGTAAGTGAATGAACTATTTGCCTTTAACTTATGTAGGTGTTTTTGTCTTCCAGATTTGCAGAACAAAATGAGTGACATAAAACCCGAGGAGAGCCATGTTCGTTATTGTATGCTGTATGAATTTCACAAGGATAACAATGCAACCATGGCCACCAAATAACATTTGCGCTGTTTATCCAAATGCGTTAAATGTCCGCAAGTTGGTTCGCCCAATTCCGGTAGGGCAATTTTGACCTCTCTGATGCCCCTCGTGCAGAAGGACCCATGGAGCTGGACAATGACCTGCTGCGTGCAGCAGTTGAGGCAGATCCTCAAAGCATTGATGAATTATCCCAACACATTAATGCATCATGGTCTACTGTTCAAGAGCATGTGCAATAGATAGGGAAGGTCCATGGAGCTGGACAATGACCTGCTGCGTGCAGCAGTTGAGGCAGATCCTCAAAGCATTGATGAATTATCCCAACACATTAATGCATCATGGTCTACTGTTCAAGAGCATGTGCAATAGATAGGGAAGGTCCATGGAGCTGGACAATGACCTGCTGCGTGCAGCAGTTGAGGCAGATCCTCAAAGCATTGATGAATTATCCCAACACATTAATGCATCATGGTCTACTGTTCAAGAGCATGTGCAATAGATAGGGAAGGTCCATGGAGCTGGACAATGACCTGCTGCGTGCAGCAGTTGAGGCAGATCCTCGTCAAACCATTGATGAATTATCCCAACATTTTAATGCATCATGGTCTACTGTTCAACAGCACCTGCAACACATAGGGAAGATCTATAGACAAGGAGTTTTGGTCCCACACCAACATTCACATGGCAACGAAGCCCAGCGTTCCACCATCTGCAACTCTTTGCTAAGCCGACAGGAAAAGGATCCTTTTCTTCATCGAATTGTCACTGGAGATGAAAAGTGGGTTCTTTACGGGAACAATAAACGCAAATGAAAAAACACCAGCAAAACCAGTGGCTTTCCCCAGTTCAGACACCAGTTCCTACTCCAAAACCAGGCCTACACCCCAAAAGGGTTTGCTCTGTTTTTGATGGACTACCGCTGGCATAGCTCACTTTGAGCTCTTGAAACCCGAACAGACCGTAACGGCAGACCTCTATTGTCAACAACTGGACTATTTGAAGCAAGCTCTTACTGTAAAACACCCAGCACTGGTCAACAGAAAAGGTGTCATCCTCCAATATGACAACGTGTTCATTCTCCAGCATGACAATTCTGTAGAGTTTCCGGTTTACTTCACACGGTGAGACGGACCCAGGAGACGATCAGAGATTTTGGCTGCGTAGGTCTGCCCCATCCCCCTTATTCTCCTGATATTGTACCATCTGATTACCATTTGTTCAGTTCTCTGGAGCACTTTCTTAATGGGAAAAGATTTCACAATATTGATGATGTCAAAACGGGGCTCTCGGACTTCTTTGTATCACAGCCAACGTCTTTTTATAAAGAAGGCATTGAACGTTTTGGTTTCACGATGGGCAAGTGTGATCGATAATGATGGCGATTATACAGTATAATTGATTAAGAAATAAATTTCTCATGTTACAAACAGTGTTTGTCTTCTTTTCCAAAAAAACGACATTACTTTCCGCTTCCCCCAATAAAATTTGTACTTCTTCCTCAAAATGTTTAGGGGATGTTAGTTGCTCACATTCAGAAATGAACGGTTGTACGTACGGTGCAAGATAAGGATGTCGTCCACACTGTTGAAGATTCTATTGGGGCTATTCGATTATTACTGCAACGGCGAGCCACAACTACCAACTGAATTCCGTCAAGCTGATATGGTACCGTAGGTCCGAACGCCTACGCAGTTAAGAAAAGCAATCACGGTTTGATTGTGCATCTCACATAACGATAACAGAAAACACTGGGGTGTGACATTTATTTTGTTTTGACGAGTAGCTATGTGTGCACGATTCCACGGTGGCACAGTGGTCTAAGAGCTGGCTTTCGCCCTTCCGTGGAACTAATGGGCCTAAATCAGGGAGAGCGACTGTTTTAGAGCAGTTGTACTTTTCACGGTGGTCATGAAACACACAAACAAACAAAAACACATATACAGAAAATAGAAGGACTTACAGTCCGGTGGCGTAGTGGTACAAGCCTTGGCCTCTTACAGTTGTTTCGAGTGGGCCCGGATGAGACAAGAATGGTGCGCCTTCCTTCCGGAAGTGGCTCTTCCCAATCGCAGAATCAGTAGCATTGGGACAGGGCCTGCTTATAGCTTTTAGAATCACTCACGGTGGTCGTAAAACCCCGGAAAGGGAGGGGGAGGAAAAGATGGGGGGCGCAACATTTTGTGGTTGTCCCCGGGCGCAGAAATACTTAGTTACGCCTCTGTTGCAATGCTTTGCATTCAGTGAGGTCTGTCAAAAAAGTTTACACACAAAGAAGAGCCAATGATAAAACTTAAAAATACTAAGCAAAGGATTTTTTTTTCTTTGATTGGAGGTTTAAGTGTTTAACGACCACCGTGAGCAACTCAAGGGGCAAAGGAATTTGGAGTTTGTGTTCTGTTGCTTCGTTTGAATAAGAAGCAAAGGAACACAAACACTGAAAAGCACGTGAAACACTTGAAACTACATCAGAAGCACGAAACACTTAAAAACACTAGAAACTACATCAGAAGCACGAAACACTTAAAAACACTAGAAACTACATCAAATCGTGAAACACTTAAAACACATCAAAGCACTGAAAAGCACGAAACTGCATCAAATCACATACTACATCAAAAGCATGAAACACTTGAAAACATTGTCCTCTTATCCTCACTTTGGGTTGATTTCTTTCTTTTTGAGTTTCTTTTGAAGGACTCAGGATTAGATAAAAAGTACGAAGCTACATCAAATCACATAGTACATCAAAAGCATGAAACACTCTAAAACACTTGAAACTACATCAAATCGTGATTCGTGAAACACTTGAAACTACATCAAATCGTGATTCGTGAAACACTTGAAACTACATCAAATCGTGATTCGTGAAACACTTGAAACTACATCAAAGCACTGAAAAGCACGTGAAACACTTAAAACTACATCAAATCATGATTCGTGAAACACTTGAAACTACATCAAAGCACTGGAAAGCACGTGAAACACTTAAAACTACATCAAATCGTGATTCGTGAAACACTTGAAACTACATCACACTATGCAATGGGAAACCAATACATGTAACGGTTATAATAATTATACGTATTATTCCATAAAACGAGGATAATCTGTCTCAAATTTAGTTTAGGCACAACAGAAAAAAAAAAACAGTTATTAGACATGAATGGTATTTGCAGACACCTGTATCAGTTCAAAAACACGTTCTAGGAATGTTAAAATACCAATGACCATAATAATAGTAATATCCCCAATTCGATTGGATAAAATAGTTAGGGCTCCTGTTTCTTGGTGGAATAAATTAAATTCTGTAGAGTTTTCAGTTAATATATTTTTAGTTAATAGTTTATTAACTATTCATCGTGTAAAAAATAATTTTCCTTTGGAGTTCTCAAAAACATTTCGTCTGTATTTTTTTCCCTATCATCTAGTCAAGAGGAAATGAACAACGGTATTGCATTACATAAAGATACGTTTGTACCATTTCAACCAAAACGACTATAAATAGTAGCGCACCTAGAAATTTCCCAAGGGATGGGCCCGTGGGCCGTGGCGCAGAGAATTTTCCCAAGGTGGGTCAATTTGTAGGGAAAAATAGTCAGGTGCCAAAACAGTTAAGGAGGTTGATTTTTGTACATTTATTCTTATTCAGTTACTAGTAATGTTGCAGTTCAAGAAAGTTAAATGATTAGAAGAAGCAGCAGATGAAATTCCTTTTCTGGTTAGATTTTTCTAAATTTATTTAACAGAACTAACTACTCCTTTATACTTATTGTATGTTATAATTATACGGTTCATGATTAAGAAGTAAATATTAATGCAGTATATGCATAAAGGAGGAGGATGTGTATCAAAAACAGTGTTTGGCTCAACAAAATATTTGCTATCTAGGTTGTTTTTTTTGGGGTTTTTTCTTGTGAAGCCGTCAAAGTGATAAACAAACTTTGCCGTTTCAGCATAACTTTTTTTTTTAATTTCTATAAGAATATTGAAGCACAAGTATATACATGCAAATACTTCTTTGCTTCGTTGAGTTAGCATAAAGCCTACAGGTCCAGAATACGGCGGCCCACTTGGGATTCTCTCGCTATCCCGGCTGCCCAGTCTGCGCCTGATGATAAGTAAAGAATTCTTTCTCCGAATCGAAGGATCACAATATTTATCGATGATATTTTTTATATCGATGATATGTTTATATCAATGAGTTTTTTGTTATCGATACATTTTTTTATCGATAAGTTTCTTGGGTTCATTGGAATCTCTTTTAATAAAAAATATTTTTGTCTTCTGTTCTTTTATTATTATTTCTTTCAAGGTTGATTCATTGCTCAAATTAAAAATGTGTTTGTCTTAAAGTTAGTAGTATCACTTATAATTTTTTCTTATCTCCAGGGTCGATTCGTTGCTCGACACGGCTTTGGCCAAGATCGATGAAACCTCAACGGAAGTCATCGTTGTTTTGGGTTCGGACTACGATGCTCATCAATTACTGCAGTCGATTACATCCTTCAACAGTTCGGCTGATTATTTCTGGCTCTTCGCCGGAGTCAGCACGGACAGTGAAGACCTTAGTGATCTATTTGATCTCGATCACCGCATTATCATGGTTCAGAGGACGATATCCGATATCTCAAGCCTCGTGATCGAGTCCCAGAAACTTTTGCGTGATACTCGGGATTACGACAAGTACACCAGTCTTTTAAAGCAGTATTACTCGGCAACTGGGCAATGTACTGTGATTCCTGCATTACCATCAGCATCCTCCCTAGCCGAGGGATGTCACCCAAGAGAAAGAATTCCTGATCCGCTTCTGTTTGCTACCCTGAACGCTGTTCAGAGTTTCAAGACACATGTTGCCCACCTTGAGCAGCTTCAACTTCAGAGTAGTTCACCAGCATCGGATTTTGCCGACGACGAATGGAAACTCAGAAACGAAACACCGACAGATACAAATACTTCGATAGCTCAACCTTCTGTCTCTCCACAAAATTTAGTTGTCGAAGATGTGGAAATTAAAATATGGAGTTACGATCAGCATGTAACTGGAAAAGTAACTTATCCACAACCGGTCGAGGTAAGTCTTTACATGATTGTCTGTCACTTTGTTTTACTACTTTTCAATTTTAGAATTAGCGACTACTTCGATCTACTCCGAAATACTCCGAAATTCATTGAAAAACAAAAGTGGAAAGTATATAGATTAAGATAATACAACGTAGTTGTCACAAATGTTTATTTTTTCAAGCCGACCATGGTTTCGCTAGGTATTGACCTAGCTTCATCGATCGTTTTGATGAAGCTAGGTCAATACCTAGCGAAACCATGGTCGGCTTGAAAAAATAAACATTTGTGACAACTACGTTGTATTATCTTTATCTATATATAATCGTCACAAGACTGTAGTCTTTCAGATAAAAAAACAAAAGTGGAAAGTCTTAATGGTCTCCGCACCTACTATCCGATTTGAAAATTTCTGTTTACGTTGGCAAGCTGGGAATACCGGGAGAGTTCCCGGTGGGCAAGTAGACCTTGTGCTAACTAAAGACATAAAAGTATACAGTAAGTCTTCGGTTTATGCGAGGGTTAAGTTTTGAGGAAACCTCGCATAGATTGAAATCGCAGATATCGAGTGCATTAATACATACACAGTCGTATCAGAATAATATGACCACCTACCTAACAATGGGAATAATCAGCCTTGGCCTGGATGACAGCCGCGAGACGGCGTAGCATGGACGCAATGAGGCCCTAAAAGGTTGTCTGAGGTACACGTGCCCATTCGAACTGCAGCAGATCACGGGCGTCCCGGAGATGACGTGGTTGTGGGTCGGCACGTCGATCCAAATAGTCCCACAAGTGCTCTATGGGATTGAGGTCGGGCGATTTCGCCGGCCAAGAGAAAACGGAGACATCGCTGAAGTGTTTATGGAACCAGCCACGCATCCCCTTAGCGACGTGGCACGGCGCATTGCCCTGTTGGTAGACACCATCGCCACCAGGGTTAACATCCAACATGAAGGGATGCGTGTGGTTAGCGATGATAGGCGTTCAGGGACCTATTCAATGCTACTTTTCGGTTCCAGGTCATACCAGGAAAACATCCCCCAGACATGCGCACTGGCACCGCCGGCCTGTACTTGACCGACAAGCGTGTCCGTGTGTTGGTTCTCGAGTGTCTGACGTCATATCCGCCACCGCCCGTCACTTCTGTGGAGTAGAAACCTCGATTCGTCGGAGAAGGCAATCTTTTCCCACTCTTCTGCTCTCCAATAACGATAGTCCCATGCGAACTGCAGGCGTCGTTGCCGATGGACCAGAGTTAACATGGACGCCTTGACGCAGCGTCGACTCCGGAGACCCATGCGTAAGGGGGTTCGCTCAGCTGTTATCAGGGACACGTACTTGGGCGCCCCAGTTTTCATTTGCGTGGTTAATAGCTGCACTGTTGCGCGTCGATTGCCCTTTACCAGTCGACGGAGGCGACGTACTCCTCTAGGGTAGATGGCCTTCGGGGTTCAAAGTTATGACGTCACGAGGTACTCGGTGTGCCAGCGGTCCATTCTTGATACACCCTTGCTACAGCACCTCGCGGACAGCCCACGAAGTAAGCTGTTTTCGAGATGCTTCCACCCTTGACGCGGTAGCCGATGATCCTTTTTGAACGTCCGTCAAATCACTACTTCTGCTCATTGTACTCACGTAACGCAGTATGGGTCATCTGTCCTGACCGGCCGTTTATACCTCCGTGTGGTCGGCCTTGTCACGTGCACTCTGTGACGCGCCTGGGTGGGTACACTGTGATACCGGGGGTGGTCATATTACACTGAAGAGCAATTGAATCTGGTTTATAAGTAACTGGAAGTAAATGAATATGTGCGGCATTTTATCAACTGCAACTATAATACAGTTATAGGTTATTACCATAAGCAAGAAGAACGGAGAAATATATGCAGATCCATATTTTTCAACAATATTCATTATGACATTGCATTGTACGTATGTTTCGAATACTTGTATTTGGAGTAGAAGTTTCCTTTTGCATATTTTTGCTTCCTATGAATATAATTAAGAGGAAGTAAATTAATGTGTTTTATTAACTGCACTGCATATGTGCTACTGGTGTAATAATAGAGCATAAATAAGAAAGTCTAAGAATATCATGCAAATATCTTTTCTTTTGTTTTTTTCAGAAAGATTTCATTATGATATTGCATTATTTATGTGTTTCATTGCAGTGCATTTTTACATAACTTGTATTAAGGGATAAAATGAAAACAGGATGAGAGGAAAAACAGAATGAAAAAAATGTTACATATTTTGATTTAATTGATTCTGAAGTATGTAAATGAATATGAAGTCCGGTTACCTGGATTTTATTTCCGTTCTAGTTGGATTCAGTCTTCAGTGAGTTTATATACACTATCTACCAACAAGTAATTGGACACCTGTAATCGCAAACGAAAACGAAGTTTATTCACCTTCAATAGTTGGTGGAGCCTCCACGAGCAGCGATTACAGCCACTCGGCTTGGAGAAGACAGGTCAGTTCCTTCACCGATTTCTGACGGTGGGGGCACCCCTTAAGTCGACGCTGCAACTCGTCCCAGAGGTGCTCGATAGGGTTAAGGTCCGGGCTCTGCGCAGGCCAGTCCATTCGATTAACCCCACTGTCACCATACCAAGCCATGGTGGACCTCGCAACATGACAAGTGGCATTGTCATCCTGAAAGTAACATGGGTCCACCCCGTAAAACTGCCACAACGTAGGAAGCGCATGGTCATCCAAATTGGTGCAGTAGGTCTCAGCGTTGAGTCTACCAGGAATTGCGACCAAGGGTCCCGTGCCATATCAGGAGAAACACCCCCATAGCATAATTCCACCGCCGCCGAACTTCACAGTTGGCACAATACATTCCGGCAGGAGGCGTTCTCCAGGCAGACGCCAAACCCAGACCCTGCCATCCGGACGGTAGAGGGTAAACCTTGATTCGTCGCTCCAGAGAACCTGTTTCCACTGTTCAACGGTCCACTGTCGACGTTCTTTGCACCACGTTAGCCGAGCAGCGCTATTTGACTTGGTGATCAAAGGCTTGTGAGCGGCAGCACGTCCATGATAACCGAGCAGATGGGCGTCCTTACGGATGGTATTCATCGAAAAAACACTTCCGGATGCCTGTTGAAACTGCTCGCGGATGTGGCCCGTCGATTTGGTACGGTTCTTCTGAATTTCTCTGGCCAGCACCTGTCGGTTTCTAATCTCCAGTTTTGTGGGTCTGCCGGGTCGGGGCACATTCCGACAGTCACCTCTCATCTTCCACTTGCCAATCCCGTAGGCCACTGTCGATTTTGGGTACTTCAACTCGCTGGATATGTCACGTATGGATCGGCCATTTCTGTGATACCCGACGATTACACCTTTCTCGAAATCAGAGAGTTCCAAACTGCGTAGCATCTTGCATGCGACTGGTTGCGTTGTTGTTTCCCACACGATATTTAACGGCGGCGGCCGTGACGTGTTTCACGACCGCAGATATCGTCGATTGCAGGGGTGTCCAATTACTTGTTGGTAGATAGTGTAGTTTTCTTACTCCATTTTTTCTTTACAAAATCGTCTATTATGCTATCGTAAGTCACATTCTTTAAAGTAGCACTTTCTATTGTCAAAATTGCGGAATTCGTCAAATGTTCTTGAGTCATAGAATTCCTCAAAAAATATTTACTCTTTTTAACATTGAAAAAGAACGTGGGCCCTAAGCATTTGTTACAGGTATTGTTAGAAATATTTTTAGGATAGTATCTACACTCGAAAAGGTTGCGTGCAAACCATCATGCAAACATTTATACAAATCGGTAGGTGATCGGGACGGACGGACAAACTGCTTCCTCGTTGTCTATAAAATGGAGGAAATGTCTCAATTCATCTTCAAAAAGAATTGCGTCGATGTACAACTCAGTTAACTTGTGAACATGTTTGTTTTTAAGATTTTCGTCCATATTTTTATCAAAGACCACGCAAAATAAGTCAACATTTTTTTTTTTTGGAGATATGCTTCTATTCTTCAAGTGCACAGTTATTGTGTCACAAATAACGTTGACGGTCTCAACGATGATTTTCTCTTTACCTTTCAAATTGACTTCATTGTCTCTCGTCTCATCGAAAAATAACTTTCTGCTTCTTTTACGCTTCTCATCAGAGATATCTAAAGAAGCTTTATTTTGCACTAAAGTATATACTTCGGCTTCTATCGAACTATAGTCATTTCGTTATCTCAAAGACTACAGTCTTGTGACAATTATATATAGATCAAGGTAATATGTACAACGTAGTTGTCACAAATGTTTATTTTCTCAAGCCGACCATGGTTTCGCTGGGTATTGACCTAACTTCATCAGGACGAATGGCACGTAAATATTCAAATTGTATACGACATTGTATATGACGTGACTGTAAACACCATTTACACTGCTGGACAATTGCTAAGGACGGATCATAAACGGCTATATAGCGCATAAAAAAGTAAGTGTGGTTGGATGCTAAGTGAAATAAAATAATGTCAGAATGCCAGGACATTACAAGAAAGACAATTTGTTGTGCTCTGAAATCCAGAAGGCTTTGGAACGTGTTCAAGGGACAAACAGGCCATTTTGTGCAGAATATGTAAACGTGAAAAAATGCAATTACCGTCCGCAGGCGTTCCGGCGTAAGATGTCAATACGGGATATGGCCACCATGGAGGGCTATGCAAGATTCCACACGTCGTGTCATGCTTTGCACAACATTATCAAGCAGCTGTTGGGGTAATTTATCCCATTCCTCTGTCAGTGCACGGATGAGGGTGTCCTTGTTTATTGGAAGGCATTGGCGACCAGGAAGACTCCTCCCCAAAGCATCCCACACATTTTCAATGGGATTCAGATCTGGAGAACGTGCTGGCCATACGAGGCGTCGAATATCCTCGCTCTCAAGACACTCCTGGACAGCGACTGTTCGATGACATGTTGCGTTGTCGTCCATGAAAATGAATCTATCACCGACAGCACCACGGAACATGCGAACATGAGGTAGCAGAACATCATTAATGTATCGCTGGCCAGTTATAGTCCCAGTTGGAAGCACATAGAGGGACGTACGGCCATTGATCACGATGCCAGCCCATACCATGACACTACATGTCGGATATCGGTCCCTTTCTTGTATGTTTGCTGGACAATATGCAGTACCACTATCACGCCAGATCAGTTATCGTCGACAATCAGACGATAGACTGTATCTACTCTCATCTGAGAAGAGGACAGCAGACCAGTCGTTATCAGTCCAATTGCGATGTTGATGGCACCATTGCAAACGGGCGGTACGGTGACGTCTTGACAATGGGATGCACACAACAGGACGGCGGGCGTACAGTCCTCCTTTATGCAAACGTCTGGCGATAGTTTTTCGGGAGATCCGCTTACCAGTAGCAGCCATAAACTGATTTGCTACCTCACTAGCTGTGCTGCGCCGGTGTCTTTTTGTTGATAGCACTATGTACCGATCTTCTGCAGGTGTCGTACTGTGAACACGACCTCCCCCGTGACGTTTGCTACACTCTCCATTTGTTTAAAATGATTTCCAAAGCCTTGAAACAACACTGTGGCTGACGTCGAACTCCCTGGCAACATCTGTTATTTTTCGCCCTTCTTCAATCTTGCCAATAATACGGCCATGCGTAAAATCATCTAGGTGATGTCGGGAAGACATACTGAAAATTGCAAGTTCGTCAATTGATTATTTCCCTTTCATCTTTGCGTTTGAACAACAACGGTCAATACGCGTCAAATCCTTTATATCTCTTATCAGCGCTATGACGTCACGAACAAGTTCGGCAATCCAAAATTTGCATACGCACAATACGTCTTACTGTATCCCGCACTTATGCTAATTTCCACATTTTCCTGCCTTCCATTTTATGGTTGCTATCGTTGCTATTGTCATCCGTCCTTAGCAATTGTCCGGCAGTGTATGATGTCATATACAATTTGAATATTTACGTGCCATTCTTCCTGATGAAGCTAGGTCAATACCCAGCGAAACCATGGTCTGCTTGAGAAAATAAACATTTGTGACAACTACGTTGTATTACCATAATCTATATATAGTCATTTCGAACTTCAGAAACGAAACTTTGAAGTGAATCAAACAGTCTCACAGCACTGAGTACATTTGTTTCGACTTTCTGCAGTGATTTGCTGACAGCATCAATTCTTTGAAGCAAGCGATTCCACAAAACAGGTAAAACAGCTATATCGTACTTTTCAAACTTTTCCGCTAAAGACTTTGCTTTAATGTTTGCAATCGTTTTTTCCGAGTTTGATATAGCTATGTCTTTTAATGTTTTCTTTATAGTATTATAGCCCATTTTCAGTGATAAAACAGCGTTAGCGCGTGCAGACCATCTGGTGTTACAAATCCTCTTTACCGTGAAGCGTATATTTTCTTCTTGCAAGCGTGCTTATAGCATATTCCACCGATGTGTGGAAACCGAAAAAAAAAAAGGCATACACGTTTTGAACAAAGTCAAAGAAATATGTCGCTCCTTTGCACGATTCAGCTGTATAGCGTTGCAAATCAAATTTAACGAATGGCTAGAACACGGCACGAATAAAGCAGAGGGGTTTGCATTGTTCAGCCTCGCCTGCAGACCTGAATATTTTCCAGCCACATTAGCTGCATTATCAAAGCTCTTCCTACGGCAATTTTTTATGTCCAATCCTAAATCTGAAATGATTTTCAAAACAGTTGTCTCCAGACATTCAGAAGTGTACGATTTCAGTGGGACGAAACAAATAAATCGTTCTCCAACTTCGCCGCTGTCGGTCACATTTCTCAAAATTAACGTTAATTGATCTATACGGCTCACATCTGGTGTTGAATCAACTATTAATGGAATAGTACTTGGCATTCTTTACTTCGTCACAGAACTGGTTTCTGACCCGCTCCGCCATTAAAGTGATGAAATTCATCATAGACTTAGTGCGTTAAATACTTAGTTTTCCCTGAGCCACAATACTGAAAGTTTCTCAGATGTTATTTTAGGAAACTATCAAATGCACTGAGATACTCAAGACAGATTAAAAAATTACCTTTTCGATTAGACGCTGTTGATTCGTCAGGTCCTCTTAAAGGTAATCCCAAAGAACATAGCAGTTTGACTGTGGCAGCAACTCGTTTCAATACTTTTCTCCAGTAAGAGCACTCCTCTTCATACTGCGTAGTTAATGCAGAATCAATACTGCGTAGTTAATGCAGAAAAGAAAAAAGCTTTTTATAAAGATGCACATAGCATTGATATGAGATTTGGAAATTTCATGGTCGGCAATATCTCTAGCAACGTTTCTCCAGTTTGAATAGCCGTCTAGAAATGCCTGTTTTTCTTTACTATGGTCAGGGAATAATTTACAAATATAACAGTAAATTGTCTCGGTTGTTTCCGAAAAAAACCCCACCGAATTTCTCATTTCTTTTGTTCCGTTTTTCTTCACTCTCAGAAAATGAGACTCATTGAAACCTCTGAGTTTAATCCGTCCTCCTTCCTCATACTCTTTTTTTTCAAATTTTCCATGTTTCCTGCGTTTTTCGGTTTATTCAGTAAAAAATATTCCATCATATCGGATGAAATCAATTTTGGCCATAATGCAATATCTTCAGGATAGGCACCATCCCTCATTTCAACAAAATTGCTATTAGTAGGCAGTACCATTGGCATTTCAGAGTTCACTTTTTTCAGATACCGCAACCGGTCTAGCAACCTCAGAAATCTCTAAATTCTCTGATAATTGAGACGTTTCCTCGTTCATCCTTTCCGATGGAGTACATACTTCTGCTACTAAAGAGTCTACTTTTTCAATTGGTAGTTCATCTCTCGTAGTTTCCGATGAATGTTCACTACTGGACTCGTCTTCAGTTTTTTTTCACATACGATAACAAACTGTTTCTTTGCTTAACTTCATTTTCTTGTCTCATCTTACTTTTTTTACGTTTTTGACTACCAGACACATAGTGTCGCTTCATTGTTACTGTCTAGTTTTCACTTTCGCGCACAATACCAGAAGATAAATTCCAAACTTTGTTAAATAAAAAAATCTAGTAATATTAAAACCCTTTCCAGGGTTTAAACAAGCAGACAATGCACTGCTGTTAACAAATATATTTCTATGAAAAAAGATAAATAAAACTAACTATATGAAATTAAAATGTCGTGGTGGAAATCACGGAAAACTCCTTGTAAACAAATAAAACAACTCATAAGGCACCGCGAACAAAAGAGATAGCGAGAAAAGAAAAGTTACCAGTGTTCTACTTCAGTATTCCTCCGTCAACGGCACTGATTTTGCATAGTTGGGAGGCAATACACCAAAGATGTGAGATGGACTGGGGTCAGTCCATGCCTAAATCCCCTTGCGATTAAAAAAAAAACGCCTTGGCGACCACTACCTACACATTTTGTTGTGATAGAGATCCTTGCCCGCAAGACAGGGATACTTCAAGGGGGTCGTGAAAGCTCCGTTTTACGCATGCAGATGCTGGACAGCAATTTCCTTCAGCCAGAGGGATTTTTTTGGGAAAAAATCGCTGAAGCTACATGTGGCAAGGAAAGCCTTTCTTTAGGAAGAAAATTCGGAACTTTCATCACTTAATTGTAGGCTCAGACCAGCCCGCCCTGCTAGCACCAAACATGTTCCAAATGGTTAGTTTATGGGATCATGATCCTATCTAGAGGATTTTAGGAAGGGAGTGTCTGACCCCAGGTCTTAAACAAACAACCCTTAGAAGTAGGAAACTAGGAGATTTGGGCTAGAGCGCCCGATAGGAAAATTACACCGACGGAAGCGAAGTAGAAAGGGGGAGGAAGACGCCCTTATTTTTTTACCGGGGGCCAGTACCCGGGGTTCTACGGCTAAACGTGCCCATCCGACGCGCGGCGGGTATTTAGTGGATCGAACGTTCGTACCTGCGTGGGATCGAACCTGAGGCCCTTCCCGTGGCAGTCACGAACGTTGCCCACTCGGCCACCCGCGGCCCTGTTAGTTTAAGGCTCTGCTTTCATTGTCATTTATACTTGAAGGCGTCGTGGGATCTCCTTCCGCATCCGCACATCATATTCCACCCCACGGACAGTTTCTTTTGAAGCTATCAGTCGTCGTCACTTGTCTATCCCTTCGACTTCCCAAAATAGCCTGGAAAATGGCGAAACCAATTAGCGTGCCCCGTAAAAGCAGCCCCCCTTCCTATGCCATTATACTCACCCGGTAACAATCTTGTGCCTGCCTCTTAAACTGCACTGAATCGAAAAAAAGCATTTTTAAGGATAAGATGGCCAGTTACATGAAATACCGAATTGTACAACAAAATGCTCATTACATTCTAAGTAAATCTACTAGAAGACTCACCATTTTCTGCGGTCATATAACTTTTATTTATTTTATTTATTTATTGGGGGGGGGGAGAAAGGCAAAAAAATCGTTGTTTTGGCGGCACCCCAGTATCGCGGGACCCTGCGCCTGGGCTTCGTGGGCTTCCCTGTAAATCCGCCCCTGCCTGGATTTACAGAGAAGGCAGGGGCGGATTTACTACGGGTCTGTATTTTGGTTGTAGTGGTAGATGTTTACATATCAGAAGAGTTGGTTGCAGGATCATCTAGGTTAGAATCGTCCAAATCAGAGTTCATTAATTGGAGAAACCTTTTCTATGCGGCTGTTGGCAGCCGACGGTACCAGTGGGAGTTTCTGACACACACCCCTGCCTTCCGCTTTCGCACTTTAGCTCCATCCCTTTGGGCTGTTTTGGGTTTCTTTATGTTGCTCTACATCTGATCTGATTTATTATTTTTTATGCGTTACTGTTACACGAATTCTTGAGCTGCAATTTTGTAAAGTCTGTTCCAGCTACAGGAAAAAATGCTTTTTCTATTTAAAAGTGATTAAATGTGCATTAATTTTTACATTTTTTAATATCTCTCGCTTTATAAATATGCACTGAAATTCTTGCAATTCTTTAGGTTTTAAATGTTTTCAAGAGATTTTTTTTTTCATAATTATTTTCTTGAGGAAAAAATTTATTTTGACAAATTAGTTTGTGCTCAAGAAAATAATAATGAATTTGAGCTTATTTCCTACTTGGAGTATTTTTTTTTCTGGGAAGCTTTCACCTATGAACCAATCCCCCCCCTCCCATGGGCGCCGACAGGGGGTGTCACAGGGGTCATTTGACCCCCCCCCCCCTGTAGAATTATTTTTCCCGTCATTATATTTTATTTTATTTATTACTTTTTTTTTTTTTTTTTTTTTACACTCACAGACCTGGACCACAAGGAAAATGGAGTTTGGGACATTAATTTAATATCCCAATTTTCTTGGAAATCTGGAATGGGAAAACGATAACGTGAAAGCGGAAAACCTAGCAAGCTGTAAGGTAGTACGCCCAAACAAGTTCCGCTCAGGGTGGTGTGTGCTGAACTTAAAAGGCTTGGCGTGGCGCTGCTTGACACTGTTCATTATTTTGAAAACAGTTACCAATGTACACGATAATACATGACTATTACTAACATACACTTTCTTCAAGTGCAGCATCAATTATTAATACTAATAATAGTAGTAGTAGTAGTAGTGTTCTAGTGTAATAAGTAAGTAGTAGTAATAATAATATTAATCTTTCATTTTCACGAATTACTGTTTTCTACGCATTAGCCAAACCTTAATTAATTACACTTTTGACCCCACTCGAAAAATTTTCTGCAGGCGCCCATGCCCCCTCCTTCCCGCTTAAGAAATTTCTGGCTACACCACTGCTTATGATGGTCGTTAAACTACCAAAAAGAAATGGTTTCTTATATTTTAGCACATCTTTTATAAAAATGATGGTGCTTATGTTACCGATCAGTCCGCCTGTAGACACCATATCTCTGCAACTATTAGTTCGATTTGAAAAATTCTTTTTGCATTAGGAAGCTTGAAATATGCGAATGATGATCCTTTATTTCTTCTTTTTTTTTTTTTTTCCTTTTTTACGATGCACAATATCGCAGCTAGAGGGCGTAAAAGCAGATGATATCGAATTCAAAATACATTTTATTCCACATATTTGCTTCTAAACATCCGATTGAAAAAATTATTTTACCTTTCGATTCTATTTATATCGAAGACTATTTTAGGTACAGTAACTTTTTCAAGTTACGCATAGATTTTCCACAATTAAAAGTAAATGGCGTTCCCCCCTATATCTCTGCTTCTAAAAGTCCGATTTGTTCTGCAGAGAATACAGCTCCTGATGGGGAATTATTTTGCATGTAAATTCTGATTTTTGGTAAAAATGGTTTGGCCACCAGGGGGCGTAAGCGTTAATTTCTGCTTCTGATGTATTTACAGCCAAATCTGAGCTTCTAAAATCTCGATTAAAAAAATTATTTCGTGGATCGATACCACTCACGTCGATAAACTTTTTCGGAATATTTTATTCTTTAAATATTACATTGTTTCTCCGCCAGGGGCGTAGATGTATATCTTATTTTTGTCAATATCTCTTTTTTTTTTTTTTTTTTTTTTTTTTTGATTGGAGGTTTAACGACCACCGTGAGCAACTCAATGGGCTATAAGCAGTCGCCCGTCCCTAATTTTAGGGTCACTGGTTCCAGGGAAGGGAGAGAGCCAGTGCCGTAAGACAAACACAACACCCATGCCTGACCGGGATTCGAACCCGGACCCCTTGCGGACGAATGATCAGAGGCCAACGCCTTAGACCACTGCGCCACCGGGGCGGCTCAATATCTCTACTTCTAAAAGTCCGATTTGAAAAATTACTTCTTTGTTGGATAGCGCTTCCAGTGCAAAATGCTTTTCACATAATTTCAAAATTTTCAAGTAATTTGTAGACTTTCCGTTAGGGGGAGATAAGGTAAATTTCGTTTTCCCTGACATCTCTGCTTCTAAAACTCCGATTTGAAAAATTCTTCCTGTATCGATCGCATACAGCTCCTGATAGGAAATGTTTTACATATAATATCTAATATTTGGTAAAGAATGGTTTGGCCACCAGTGGGCGTAAGTGTTAATTTCTGCTTCTGGTGTGTTTGCAGCAAAATCTGAGCTGAAAACTTGATTGAAAAATTCTTTCGTGGATCGATACAGCTCACATAGAAAAACTTTTTGAAAATAATTTCTTCTTAAAATAATGCGTCGTTCTCCCGCCATGGGGCGAAAATGAATAGCTTATATTTGTTGATATCTCTGCTTCTAGGAGTCCGATTTAAGAAATTCATTCTTTGTTGATGAGCGTTTCCGCTGCTAAATGTTCCTCATATAATTTCAAATTTTTCTTGACGCACAAATCTGACCCCAGAGGGTTGAAGATCACGTTTCCGTTTACAGCAATATCTCCGGGATTAAAAACCCGATTGAAAAACTTCTTTCTTCGATCAGATACTACTGTTTTCCATACCGGTTGCATTAGGAAGCTTGAAATATGCGAATGATGATCCTTTATTTCTTCTTTTTTTTTTTTTTTATTGACTTTGAACAGCTTTGATAAATTTAATTCGCTTCAGAATGGATTCAGAAAACGTGCTCATTACAACCGAAAATTCGGTGTCATCTTTCTTGTTTTATCTATCGTCTTTGCTTTACGAACGTAATCATAACAGCTTTTACACTTCTTGTGAATTGTGTTTTAGAGTGACGCCAGTTTTTCTGAGTCTTCTGTTATTTCATTGTGCCTACTGGAATACTGAGTTGAGGTGTTCAGTGAATGGTATGAGATGTTTTAGAAGTATAGCACTCTACAGTCTGCTTAATTTTGTTGATTTATCCTGCGTTCACCTAATAAGAATGAAATTAAGTTTTGTTCTACAGTTATTTCTTCCTTTATTTCAGGTAGGACAGTACCGTCAGGGTCGCCTGGCATTGGATAAGAAGAAACTGGATATTTTACAGTTCATTGGTTCTGGCTGGTATCGAATCCCAGAATTCCATTGCCGAAATAGGTGCCACGCTGTCTGTTTGAACAAAGACAATATCTCATCGAAACCATCATCTTTCATTGGTGCAGAATATTACTGGAGATTTCGGAGCGAAACCTGGCTGACCGTGACCTTGACGCTATCATGCATTGGAAGTTTAATGGCTCTGGTTCTGATTGGTTACCTTCTCTTCAGGACCTGTCATCGGGAAGTCATAGACAGCAATCAAGGCTTTGCGATCGTTACTCTGCTAGCAGTGATTTTTGCATATTCGTGTACTTTTCTTTTCGCACTGATTGCCATTCAAAAAACTACCAGAATTATAGTACTGGGAGTTGCCTACGCCACTATGTTTGCGCCAATCATATCCAGGTGTTTTGTAATCATAGCCGCCGAGATGGAAGGAATACCCGGACACGTCAGCGGACTCATTCAGTTTGTTCTTTGTTTTTTCGTCGCTGGTGTGCAGTTTGCTGTGATCATCTGCTATTGGTTTCTTAGTGCGGGGGAGTGGTCAACTTCCCATAAGAGCCACATTATTGGCTACCTATCCTATGACATGTTTCTGGGACTGTTGTGGATTGTAGTTTCTCCATTTTGTGCTAGAAGTCCTCGCGGATACCGAGAAGGTCTTCTCTTACACGTGGCTAGTGTAGCCACGCTTATTGTGTGGATCGTATGGGTTCTCATGTTTTTCTTATTGCCTGTAAACTGGCACGATTTAGTGCTGTGCATAGGACTTGTAGGCACAGCCTCCATGATTCTGTTAATAGTGTTTTTACCCAGGGTGTACCGTATGATGACATCATTAGCAGTGGATGTTGCTCAGGTGAGTTTACGTCCGGTAATTCTGGACGTGGCCACTGCTGCAGGCCAGACGACTTCTATTTATGAAAGTGTCAACCACGGGTACAATGCCGACAAAGATGGATTTGCGATCGATATGTTCAAAGATAACAATGACCACCAAAGTTCAAACAGAATGACTCACCTCTAAGAGCATTTTGAACGGGAACTTTGCAAATCAAAGCGTAACTCATGATTTTTTACGAAGATATTATCATATCGTCCAGTCTACTTCGTTGTTTCAAACGTGGTGTAAAGTTTTGTGGGGGAAAATATGAACATCTATGAAGAAAAAGCTAAATTTCGCCACCTCTTGCTGAGATTCAAAAGCAATACTGAAAGAATCTAAAACTGGACCAGAAATTTAAAAATGCAATGTTATTTTTCCAAACACCTTTGAGGAAGTCATCTGTCATCGGAATTCAATCCGTTGCTGTTTTATTTAAAAAAAAAAAAAACCCCGAAAACCTCTTTTACAGGATTTGTGGATTACTCTCAGACGCTTATGAAATGTTCTCATAAAGTGGTAAAAAATGGTTCGCACTGAAATTTACTCCGCGTACTGTGTACCTTCCGCTTTGGTGAATGAGTGCAACAATGCTTCACTCCAGGGAACATTGTCAAGTGATATCCGTCCTCGTTTCACACGAAAGAAAATGTGTTCGATGTTATGTTAGAATCTCCAGAAATATAAAGAAAAAAACACTTCGGAGAGATGTTGTCAGTAGTGGTTCTCATACGTAACGTAAAAGACGTGATAGTAATTTATTTATATTGTTCAAAAGCAGAACTTGAATTGTTTTGCTGTTGTCGTGATGAAGGAAATAAAATCAAACGTAATTTTTTGTCATTATATAACATAAAGAACTGTATTTAATCCTATATGAGTACAATAAAATTGTTTGTGGTACGGTAGTTTGTTTTATTTTCGCCTACAGGAGTATTTGTGTGATATGATGGGACTGGGGTTTAACTACCACCGGGAACAACTCGATGGGCTATAAGCAGTCGTCCATTCCTAATTTAGAGCCATTGGTTGCAAGGACGAGCGAGCCACTGCTGTATAACAAACACAACAGCCACGCCTCACTGGGATTCGAACCCGTACTATCTCAGACGGCCGCCCCCGGTGGCGCAGTGGTCTAAGCGATGGCCTCTGATCATTCGTCCGAACGGGGTCCGGGTTCGAATCCCGGTGAGGCATGGATGTTGTGTTTGTCTTACGGCACTGGTTCTCTCCCTTCCCTGGAACCAGTGACCCTAAATTAGGGACGGGCGACTGCTTATAGCCCATTGAGTTGCTCACGGTGGTCGTTAAACCTCCAATCAAAAAAAAAAAAATCTCAGACGAATGATCAGAAGCCAGCCCTTGGACCACTGCGCAGAGGCGTAATTAGGGAGGGGCGGCAGCTCTAGACAAGGCGCAAAAATCACTGCGTAGAATCTGATTAAAATCGGAATTGAAACGTTTGCACGAGCTTTTGGTACAGGATTTACCTATAATTTCTTTCGTCAGTTGCGGTAGCTTGGGGGCTAAAACTTCGCCTTTCTTCTTCATAATGTGCAGGGGGTGCAAGTTGCTCACAAACAAGAATGACCGCTAGGTTGTTCGAACAATACAAGATAAAGATGTCGTTCATATTTTTGAAGATTCTCTGGTGGCAATGCGATCATTACTGCAAGCTGCATTTGGTTCATTTAATGTGGTACCTCGAGAAATATACGTTTCGGAACAGTTGAGAATCTCACCGCTCTTTTCACATTTTGTATTTTATAGCCCTAAATAGCGTTCCGCGTCCAGTTTGGCTTTTTTTTTTTTTTTTTTTTTATTGGAATTTTAACGACCACCGTGAGCAACTCAATGGGCTATAAGCAGTCGCCCGTCCCTAATTTAGGGTCACTGGTTCCAGGGAAGGGAGAGAGCCAGTGCCGTAAGACAAACACAACATCCATGCCTCACCGGGATTCGAACCCGGACCCCTTTCGGACGAATGATCAGAGGCCATCGCTTAGACCACTGCGCCACCGGGGCGGCCCAGTTTGGCTTCACTATCCAAAACATTCTTGATGTAAGTACGGGTAAGAGAAGTGCACGAAATCTTTCTGCTGAGTGCCGTCCCCATTTCTTCTGACGGAATTAATAAGGGTAAATTGCCCTTCCCGTTTGGGATAAGAAACGACACCTTGTTTCCTAATACCCCATCTACAGTATCATAATGCAATAAAAATGTTTAAAAGTTAGGTTGTTAAACTACAATGAAAATGGCAATGAGGGAAGCGGTAACTACGCATAGGTCTTCCTCTGGTCGGCCGAAAACTTAACCGGTTCTTAAAATCTACTGCTCAACCGTTAGTAATTATTAGTTAACTACAAGAGAATGTGATAAAAAAAGAAATAAAATTCAGTGTGAAGCGAAATGTCATAAGGAATTCCCGGTAGCCAGGGTTACTTCTTTTGAAAAACTGTAATTGAAAATTCGTGTGGGGTACTCAATAATACAGATTTGTCCGTGATCAACAGGCGATACCAATTTTACTATCCTAAAAACTCATGGAATAAGCAGGATTATAATATTTCAGGCGATAAAGTTTCGATAGGGGGTCGGGGCGCAATATTTTGTGGTTTGCCCAGGGCGCAGAAATGCCTAGTTACGCCTCTGCGACTGTGCCACCTAAGTTAAGCCGTCGAGCGTAGTCTTTGTCAACAAGCGATAGCTAAAACTTCCAAGTTGAATCCTGTTAATTGTTCCAGCTAACATCTTTCAAATAGTACAACTGATTAATGCGCCAAGTATATAAGACTGAAGTGGTAATCCGTTTAATTGGCGTAGAAAGAAAATACAATCTACCGAGCTCTCGCACATTAACGGATGGCTCTGTCAAGGCTAAAAATGTAAACAAACTGAAAATGAGAACGATTACAATTTAAATATGAGGATGGTTACACGAGACATGAAGAGTGATTAAATACGTGGTGCGCCGTGTTCTGCATGTGAAGTCACGAGATGTGTTAGTTTGGGACATGGCGGTTTTCAGGGGGAAATTATTCAGGCATTGAATCCAGATTTTTGGTAACTCCAGGGAGATGCTGTCGTTGCAGGCCTCACGGCTGGTTATAATCTCCAGAGACTCTCTGAATGCCGTTGCTTTCGGGTTTGTGTATGGGGCTAATTTTTTTAATAGCTTCCCATATAGGTACCGCTGACCTGGAACACACTTCTCTGGATAGAGCCGTAAAAGATCTTCCTTCTTTTGTGTTCTCTGATTCGGGTTCCAAATGAGCGTTTTGTCATTCCAATGTAATGTCTATGCGTGCTGTCAGGATACGATAAGGGTATGGAATAAACGCTAGCTTCGTTGTTGATCGTAGGTCTTTCAGAGAACTTTGAAAGGATGCTGTACAAGGATTTTGGGGCCCTTATGCCAACTCTCAGTCCTTTATTTTTAGGGCGTTTTTCAGGACATAAGACAAGACTGGAATATATGGTATTGATCCCAAGTACTGCAGTTGAGTCGCTGAATTAGTTCATGCCGCCTCGGTGGCGCAGTGGTCTAAGCGATGGCTTCTGATCATTCGTCCGTAAGAGGTCCGGGTTCGAATCCCGGTGAGGCATGGATGTTGTGTTTGTCTTACGGCACTGGCTCTCTCCCTTCCCTGGAACCAGTGACCCTAAATTAGGGACGGGCGACTGCTTATAGCCCATTGAGTTGCTCACGGTGGTCGTTAAACCTCCAATCAAAAAAAAAAAAAAAAAGAATTAGTGCATACAGAGCCGTAGCGAGGGGGGGGGCAGCAGGGGCGGTCGCCCTGGGCGCCGAGCTGGAGGGGGCGCCATCGAGACGTAGATTTTTTTTATATAAATGTAAAAAATGGGAAATTAATTTATACGCGTAATTAAAAAAATGTATAAAATTTAAACTTCTTTATGCTTTAAGAATAAAATGGCGACCAGATGAAACCTAAATTAAAGGGGAACTCCAATCGTCCGAACGCCAAATATTTTTTTTGATTGGAGGTTTAACGACCGCCGTAAGCAACTCAGTGGGCTATAAGCAGTCACCCGTCCCTAATTTAGGGTCACTGGTTCCAGGGAAGGGAGAGAGCCAGTGCCGTAAGACAAACACAACATCCATGCCTGACCGGGATTCGAACCCGGACCCCTTATGGGCGAATGATGAGAGGCCAGCGCCTTAGACCACTGCGCCACGGGGGCGGCCCAAATATTCGGATCGATTTGGTTTGGGTGTGACAGTACATTTTAGTTGCTATGTTTATGAAACATTTGAGACGCGCGCGCAGCGGCTAGTGTAGGCCAGGACTTTAGAGGGGAAGGGCTAGTACGCCCCTTTGAAGTGCTGAACACCGACCCGTGTCTGAAAGGTTGGGTAAAAAATGGGTAGTGTACTTGTTTCTACGTCATCACGCTGGCCTTCTGGCTCAGCTCAGTTCCCTCCAGGACAGAACTTCCCTCTGTTATGACGGTGTTTTACGCCAGCACTTTTTCTTGGTGTATCATATTTGTTTCACGTTGTATTTTATTTAAGTTGTATACTGAAAACCCAACCTGATGCTCTTAGCGAGAAGAAACAGATTTCAAAATGGACACCAGAAGGCATATCAAGATGCATTGTAATTCCAGCACTTTACCTCAAATCATATGATTTTTGATTTTGAAATCAGAAAAGTATATTTGCTATATTAATCAAAATACTTTTTAAAGAAAGAGCATGCATAACAGAAAATATTCATTTAAAATTATCCAATTTATACTATAACATCAATGTTTTCCGATTTTTAGGCCCCCAAAAATCACGAACTTTTGTTTTCCAAAAAGATAATTTTTGATATTTGAGTGCGCCTTGCAGTAGATGACACACTGTAATCGGGTAAATACGGTAGTAACTTTGACTGAAAGTGCCTTTCGTGTGGTGCTCCGACAGAAAGCTCCCAGGCTTTTGGCCAGTGCAGGTACGTCATCGACCACGGCTGCATGTCTCAGGGGGTGAAATGTAGGCGACGGGTGCTGTGACCTCCACGGCCTCCTCTGTCCATGATCCATCATTCCTTACATGTATTGAGAACGAATGACGGATGGCGACGGTTCGTCGACAGGGAAGCCTACAGTGCACATGCGCGGAACATACATTACTCAGTTAAGGTTGCGACAGTTTAAATGCAATATTTGCCGTGACACTGTGACATTTGTTTGCTTAACGTTGTATGTATAGCTTGATTGATTGAGTAGCGCGCTGAATTAGTGCACGGTGCCACGTAATGTGCGTGTCGAAATGGGACCTACAAATACAAAGTTGTCTGGAGAACAAGGCAGAAAACGAAAAAAACAACAAGAGGCGGATAACGCAGTCCAAGCCAAGCAGTGGCAAAAACTGGGATGGGTAAAGAAAGTGGATCCCTCAACCGCTGCGCTCCCACTACAGCAAGTGATTGAAAGTAAGCCATCTACATCAACACTTTTAGAAAATGAAAACGTTACTGAAGTAACTGAGAATATAACTGGTAGTGCTAGTGTGCATTCAGATGATTCTACACCTTATTTTAACCCGTCCTTTCCAACATTGAGTCCTTATGAAGGCGTACAGGAACAGGATTTGGAAAATGAACAAACCAAAATTCAACTTAATTTTAATGATCCCACAACATGGCCTGATTTGAATGACCATGTGAGAAGTTTGTTAGTTGAACACGGTCCAGAACAAAATAAAAATGGTAATTTTCTTTTATCAATTAATGCAGAAAAAAGGCATTTTATGGGAAATTGGTTCCACAAAAACTTTTTAATGGAGAAAGTGTAGAGCGGGATTGGTTAATTTACAGTGAAGCAACAAAAGTTATTTATTGTTTCCCTTGCATGCTATTTGGAAAGCATTTGAAATCACGTTTGGCAAATCCAAAAGTGGGATTTTCTGAGAGGAAAAAATTACACCCTCGAATTCCAGAGCATGAAAATTCTGTAGAGCACCGTGAGTGCTATGTTTCCTGGAAAAGCTTTGAAAAAAGGATTAAAGAGGGCTGTGCAATTGATACTGAACTACAGCAAATGATTACAAAAGAAAAAGAGAAATGGCGGCACATTCTCAGAATCATTGTGGATTGCATTTTGTTTTGTTCAGTCAACAACTTGGCCGTTCGTGGTTCAAGTACAAAGATAGGTGAAGACAAATGTGGAATTTTTTTACATTTGCTAGAGTTTGTTTCTCATTATGATAAACTGCTAAAAGAGTATATTACCATAGCCAAAGAAAAACCAGGAATTCCAAATTACCTTTCCCCAACAATTCAAAACGAGTTCATCAATTTAATAGGTGACACTATATGCCAAGAAATACTAAAAAAACATAACAGAGGCAAAATATTTCTCAATTTCACTTGATTGTACACCAGATGTAGCCCATCAGGAACAAATGTGCCAGATTATTAGGTACGTGAAAGTTTCAGAGGATGTTTGCTCTATTGAAGAAAGTTTCATCGATTTCATAAAAACTACTGAAACGACTGGGGCTGGTTTAACCGAAGAAATTCTACAAAAAATAGAAGCCGATGGGCTTGACATTCGTAATTGCCGAGGGCAAGCATACGATAATGGTTCAAACATGGCGGGGAAGTATTGAGGAGTCCAGGCCCGTATACAAGCAATTTGCAGCCATGCACGTTTTATGCCATGTGCTGCTCATTCATTGAACTTGGTTGGTGTTCACGCTGCTGGAGTCTCTTCAGATATTATCACATTTTTTGGCACAGTGCAAGAACTGTGCAAAATATTTGTTCACAATGTCAAAATGTGGGAAATATCCAACAAACTTTCTACCACTCTCAAGCATCACTGTGATACAATATGGTCATCCAAATACTCTGCTGTTCATGCACTTTATTCACAGCTTGATAAAGTCCTCGAAGCCTTAGAAGAAATTTCTGACAACCCTCAATTCCATGACGACTGTTTATCAGTGGTTAAAAATCTTCTGAAACAAATTAATTATAAGTTTGTTTGTTATTCTGTTATGTGGGACAAAATACTAAATCAGATCTCCCGCGTGAAAGAACAACTACAGCGCAAAGATGTGACCGTGGACTGTGCAGTTAGTCACTTGACAGGATTGAAAGCTGCGTTACAAGACATCCGGGATACAGGGATTGATGTTATACTGGGCGAAGCATCGGACATCTGTGCCGCAACATCTCTTGACGGCTTCTTCGAGGAGAAAAGGGCAAGGAAGAGGAAACGACTGACATTGGAAGAAAGTGAGGACACTGTTTTGACAGGAAAACAAAAGTTCAGTATGGAATTTTTATGCTGTTTTGGACGAAGTCTTAGAACAAATGGGATGGCGTTATAAATGTTTGATTGAAGTGTTAGATGACTTTAATTTCTTAACGGGCAAGTCTTTGCAATCCATGACCGTAGAAGAGTTAAAGGCTAGTGCAATGTGCTTAGCAAATAAATATAAGGATCTGGATGCTACTGAAATAGAGGGGGAAATAGCTAGTTTTAAGTTTCAGGCCACTTCGTTATTTAAAAAAAATCAGGATTTTTCAAAAGCAACCTCTCTTGACCTATTAAATTTAATCCACCAAATGTCTCTTGCTACATCTTATCCAAACTTAGTAATTGCTTTCAGATTATTCTTAACATTACCAATTACTAATGCGTCTAGTGAACGAGGTTTTAGTAAGCTGAAAATAATTAAAAATTACTTAAGGTCATCAATGGGACAAGAGAGGTTAACGCACCTGGCAATTCTGTAAATAGAAAAAGATATTGCTCAAACTATTAACTATGATCAAATAATAAATGATTTTGCTGCTGTTAAAGCTCAAAAGGTACATTTGTAAATACAAAATCATTATGTTAAGGCTTAAGCATAATTTTAAACAAATGCTACTTGTACTTATTTTTTCAGTTGTTCATAAGCACTTGAGGTAGCAATTAATTATAAATAAAAAATATTCTTCATTCAAACTATGTTCAATGTTTTTTCTTTCTTGAACAATCCCATTTGAAGCTCACATAGTCACCACAGGCTATTGGAGAGAGAGATTTCCTATCTGAGGTTGAGAGACCCGAACTCTCAGCGCTCTGCGCCTTTTGTCAGGTGAAAAAGAGGAATATTAGATATTTGGGAACAGATTTCCCTGATAGAATAGTACGAAAGAAAAGTATGGAAATATTAGAGGAGAGGGAGTAGACGGTTACCCGTTAAGAAGTGAAGTTGTAAGCTGCCCTACATACTTACCTGTAACAACAAGCCATTTCAAGTGATATTTCTCTCCGCAGAAAAATGCCCGGTACACCTGCGCCACAGAAGAATACAGGGGGAAAGGAAGGAAAGGACACGGGAGAGGGGAACCTGGAAAAAAAAAACATCACACACAGAACATCTTTCCCAGAGAAAAATCGTCTTTGAACACCGGGTAAGACAAAACTGGCTATTTGCTCAGTGTTTCTCGCCAGCCAATGAGAGAAAAGATTTTTCCCCATTGGTTTACAGAATTTTTTCACAGGTTTACTTTTGTTGATTCTCGACAGGCATGTCAGAGTAACCATAGCTGAGGTGGTGTGATCACAAAATTACACCGATCGAGGTTTAAGATACTCATTTTGAGTAAACAACCGAGAAATAAAAAAAAAAAAAGCCACAACCAGGATTTTTTTTATTCCTTATTTAGGAAGCCGGTAGTTTATGGGCCAATCATTCATAATTTTTTTATTTTTTTTTTACCTTCGCTACTTGCCTGCTTGTTGCACAATTGTGTGCAACAGCGGAAAAAATTTAGTCCTGATTTGTTTAAATAATAATATTATTTAATTTTTTTTCAGAACTAATGCGTAAAAAGATGTCTTTTATGCAGCACTTTGCTCGGCCCCTAAACGAGCCGTTTTTTTTTCTTACGTTTATTGTTGTTGTTGTTTTGTTTTTTCTTTAATCTGTAAACAAAAACAACAAATTTTAATATAAAGGACAAGACCAACAACACCTTGTTTGGTTAGGAGCAGAATATTCAGTATAAAAAAGATGTCTTTTATGCAACATTTTGCTCGGCTCTTAAAAGAGCCTTTTTTTTTATTTTTATTTTTTGTTTTGTTCTTTTTAATCAGGAAAAAACAACAACAAATTTTAATATAAAAGACAAGACCAACAATACCTTGTTTCTTAGGGGCAGAGATATTTAGTACAAAAAAGATAAATCTTTTATGCAACATTTTGCTCGGCCCCTAAAATGGCCCTTTTTTTTTTTTTTTTTTAACCCAAAACTGCTATTCAATTTTTTGCTTTCGTCCTACGTGTGAGGAATAACTTCAATTTAGTCCCAGTTATTTTTTATTTTTTTGGAAGTATAACTGTGAACTGGATTCTTTTTCAGGAATTTTATTTAAAATAGCCTTCGGTCTTTTAAATTTGTCAGTATCATTGACAACATAATTAAGGGCCTCCCTGACAAGAGGATTGGGATGTTTCTTGGCTTTCTCGTAATACCTTTGCGCTAGATCATACATAGTATAAGGTATAGAGCTGATATTTAGTATACTACGGATAGCATTATCGGATGTTTTTCCATCTAGTCCTACCATCATACGAAGAGTTTTATTTTGAAACGAGGTAATATTATTTTTTTGCTGCTTTCTGCAGTTACCCCAGATAGGACAGCCATAGGTAATCACCGGACGGAAGCATGCTTTCCATAACAAGGTTTTTTTTTTTTTTTTTTACTAAGCCTTTTATTTTTAATTATGGGTTGGAGACATCCTCTTAATTTAAGAGCTTTAGCCAGGGTTTCCTTAATATGCTTGTTCCAATTCAAATTATGATCCATAATGAGGCCTAAATATTTTACATCCTTTACCAAAGGTATTTTTTTACCATACAATTCAATTTCAAAGTCAGGATTGTAATTGTATGTTTTACGGGAGAACAGAATCGCTTGTGTCTTGTCAGTATTAATTTTAATTTTCCAGTCTAGGAAGTAATTCTCCAGTTTTTCCACATAGTATTGCAACATAAATGTTGCTTGATTTTTATTCATGGAAGTATAGGCCAGTGCAGTGTCGTCAGCATAAAGTGCTGTAGTCAGATTCCTGTTGTTAAAATTCGGAAAATCTGAAGTAAAAATAGAGTATAGCGTAGGAGCAAGTACACTGCCTTGTGGAACACCGGCTTCAATAATTTTTTTTGAAGATATCTTCCCATTAATTTTTGCACAAAATGTTCTGTTTTTGAGATAGGATTTGATTATATGAATAATCCACGGTGGGAAGTCATGTGCTATTAGTTTGTAGATAATTGCCTCGTGTGGACATTTATCAAAAGCCTTAGCTACATCCAGGAAAATAGCCGCTGTGTGCTTTTTATTCATTATTCCTTCTGCACATTTTTCGGTAACTCTCGAGAGCTGGTGCACCGTGGAGTGTTTGTCACGAAAACCTCCTTGAATAAATGGAATAACTGGGTATTCTTCACAGAACTGTTGCATTCTAACAAGTATAATTTTTTCAAAGATTTTTCCCATGGTTGGGAGCAATGAAATCGGTCTGTGATTTTCAGGAATTGCCGGGTTTTTACCTGGCTTGGGTAATAGTATTACCTCTGCTGTCTTCCAAACATCAGGGAAATAATTTAATTTAATGGCACAATTGTATATTATAGTAAGGGTTTGCACATACTCTTCCGGTAATGTTTTCATAATTTTATTATTTATGCCATCATTTCCTGGTGCCTTTCTATTTTTAAGGTTATTAATATGAAACCTAACTTCCCTTTCACTGATGGGTAGTGGTTTTTCAAAGTCAGGAGGAACAAAAAAATTTTTTGGCCCTTAAAAGGCCTTTTTTATTTCTTATCTTTTCAGTTTCTGGCGTTCCGGACCCGCGAGAGGTCGTAGCACCTTTAACTTGTCTATCGGACGTAAAAGAGGCCGTAGCATTTTCTACTTTTGGCTGCTGTTTTCTATGCCTTGTGCTTCTATTTTTTTTAGAAGAGCCTTTCTGTTTACTTTTAATTGGGGAGGCGCTCTTTGGCCAAGCCTGGCCCTTGCGCCACTAAAATCAATTAACTAACTAACTAATACAGGTTTTTGTTTACTAGTAAATTCTTCATAGAGTTGTGCACTTTGGGCGATGACTCTAGAATTTTCTACATCCTCCGCATGTTTAAAATAAGTATCCAGGGCCTTTTTCATTTTAGTGGCCACATCAGTGTCAGGGATATCATTTATTTTAAACTGTTTTTCTAGCGAGTTTGCAAAAATTTCTGCTTTTTCTTCATCGGTTCTAACACCGTCCCATCTGCTTTCTGGAGAGGTGGGAGTAATCTGATATTTTTATTTTGCAAACTTGAAGTGAGGTTCCACAGGGTCATTTTATTTTTTTTATTCGAATTTTCAGAGTAGTCAATATGTGCTTCCTCTAATAATTGACCCCATGAACCGTTTTCAAACTTTCTGATATCTCTTTTGATTTGCCTGTTAAGGGCGCAGTAAAGGTCATAAAATCTTTTATTTCTGGTTCTTTGCCATTTACTGCGGTACCTATTTTTTCTCCTTAATAAGATCCAATATTTCTTTGGGTATGAAATACGGGTTTCTTTTTTCTTTGGCAGGAGTTCGGCAAGCCTCCATAACCTTTTTAATGGCAAGGTTAAAGGTTTTAATAGCATTGTCAATTTCTTCTTTGCTATTGCAAGCTCCGATTTCTGGAGGTGATACTAATTTAATTTTTTCATTGAATTGCTTTAGGTTCGTGACCATTTTGGGTGTTACCATTACAGTTTTGCCAGTAAAAAGCTGTAGATGAACGGGGTTATGATCAGATGAGAGCGCTGCTGCAGTATAGATTTCATAATAATATCTATTATTTTTGAATAGCGCAAAATCTAGCACATTACTAGTTCCTCTTAACGCTGTTCTGGTGGGCTCGGAAGGTGCCCCCAGATCAATATTTTTATTTAAGAGACATCTGAAAATATTGTTCCCACTTTTATTAGCTCTAGGACAGTACCAATAGCGGTGCTTGCTATTAAAATCCCCTGCTACTATGGTGGGGATGTCTTCTTCAAAAAGCTTGTCCAGAGCTTCACTGGTAACCGTATGTGACGGATGATTATAAAAGGCCGTAAGCTTGATCGGGTTATTTTTCGTTTTAATTATAACTGAGTGGGCTTCTTGACCATCTTCAGTGTTGCAAGGTGTTTCACTTTGCTCTAATCTATCAACAACCGCAATCAAAATTCCGCCGCTTTTGTCTTTTCTATAAACCTTGTAGTTGGGTATCTTGAATTGAATTTTGTCGCTTAGCCATGATTCATTAATTAACGCAACGTCAATTTTTTTATACTTTAGGTAGGCTAAAAATTCTCTGTGTTGTCTTTTGATACCCTGCGCATTCCAAATAAGAATGTTAAGGCCATTTGTTTCCGTTATTAAGCCTTCATCCTCAGAAAATGAACGGCCCCTAAATGGGCCTTTTTTTTTTTTCCCTTCCTCAGAGAAAATGGGAAAGGCAAAGGTGGTGCAATTAAGAGGCATCTTTTCCCTGTTCTCTTCCTTGGTCTGTTTTTAAGACAACTTTCTCTACGGCTATGCTGCTAACAGTAATACTATCTTGGGCAATAGTAGTAGCATTTAACCGAAGCATTTCTTCCTTGTTGTTACTTACAACTTTTTTAACTGCAGTGTTGTACGTGTAACTCGGAGAGACTTTTTTCCGCTTCCTTTAATTCTTTGCTAAGTCTTCCAGCGAAGTAATTTATTTTTCTATTCTTTATAGTTTTCTTGGTTTACTCTTTTATGCAGTTATTTTCATTCTCAGAAACAGAAATGCCCTTAAACGGGCTGGTTTTTTTTTGTTCTTCGGAGAAAAAGGGAAAGGTGGAAAAGGTTCCACTTTGAGGGCGTTTTTCTTCCTCAGAGAAAAAGGGAAAGGTTCCACTCGGAGAAACTTTTTTTTCCGCTTTCTTTCCAGTGGAGTAATTTACTTTCCTTTTCTCTATAGTTTTCTCTCTCTTGCAGTTTTTAACTAAATATTTTTCCACATCTGCATTCATTTTATCAAGGAAATTGGTGTTTTGATAATTCGAGAGATGTTTT
Source organism: Macrothele yani (assembly GCA_039090855.1). Classification (NCBI taxonomy): domain Eukaryota; kingdom Metazoa; phylum Arthropoda; class Arachnida; order Araneae; family Macrothelidae; genus Macrothele; species Macrothele yani. Next base: position 30,174,213 of record CM076993.1, read on the forward strand.
TGTATCCTTTGCTCTAACACAGAATTCGGTAAGTTGCATTTAATTGCAACCTTTTTTTCTCTCTGTGTAATAAATTAATATTACGGAGATATTTATTTGAGTCTGTTTTTAATAATTCTGTCTTTTTTTGCTTCCTGTATTTTGAAGCTGTCACTGCTTTCTTGCAGTGCGTAAGGCTGTTCATTACGAACCTTTCTTTTTTCCTCACTTTTATTGAAACTTTTTTGTGTTTCAATTTTTTTGTCGTAAAGCTGAGCTTTACTCTTGTGAATTTGTGTTCCAGTCTTTTCTAACTGCGTTTCATTTTCCTGCAGTGTACAAATGGCCAATTCCTTTTTGGAAAATTTTTTAGTCGGCCCCAAAAAGGGCCTTTTTCTTTCCGTAGACTGACGCAAATTCACACTATTTTTGCGAACAATCTCACAGGAATAGCCTGATGCCGCAGCACTGTCAGGTCTTTTTACATAGCCAGGTCCCGCAGGATTATCTGATCTATTTTTTTCAGCAAATCCATCCCCAGAGGGGAATCCGTCGGTATCTCCACCCGACAATTTAAAATAGTCAGGTCCCGCAGGATTATCTGATCTATTTTTTTTTTCATATAAAAACCATCCCCAGAGGGGAATCCGTCGGTATCTCCACCCGACAATTTAAAATAGTCAGATCTCGCAGGATTATCTGATCTATTTTTTTTTCTAAAAAAAACATCCCCAGAGGGGAATCCGTCGGTATCTCCACCCGACAATTTAAAATAGTCAGGTCCCGCAGGATTATCTGATCTATTTTTTTCTTTTTCATAAAAAAACCATCCCCAGAGGGGAATCCGTCGGTATCTCCACCCGACAACTGAGGTTCCAAAGACCTCATACTTACCTTCTTACTTTTTCTGGTCTTTTTTTGAACACTGGTGTTCAACTCAGGAGGTAAACACCTTATCCTCCTGGATCTTCTAAGACCATTTTCTTCCTCAGTTGTGCTGCAGATTCCAGTTATAGGGGGGATGAAACGGCGAACTTCTTGTTCAGCATCAGATTCTATTCCTGCATCTTCAGCGTCGGCAATCCTTTTGCGCAACGAAATTTTCAACGGTGTGCTAACAGCAATACGAAGAGAAGTGGATTCGGAAAAATTTTAATAGAGCTTTGAAAAAAGCTTAGCTACTAAAAGATCTCCTAACCGGACTGATTACAATAGACTGGTAACCCAGAAACTATCTAAGATGCGACGAAAGAAATCTTCCGAAGAGGCAAAAAGTTGCAGAGACAGATAACTGGCGGGAGACCACACAACGTGCGACCGTCCCGTTTGGAATCCAAGCAGCAACTGAATATGTATAATGTTATAATGACCACAGGCTATTGAATAGGATTACCAATATAAGTTGTTGTTTTTAATATTATATTATGAGCAATATTTTATACAAAAAAAATTACATTTTATTACTATTTCATACAATTAGCAAATTATATATGGGACAATAATTGCAAATAACAATAAAAATAGCAATATTTTTTTATACAGGTATTGCACTATATCTGCAAACAGGTATATAATAAAATCTGACACCATCGCCTGTTCCAGTTGGACTGGGGCAGGGGGCGCCAATACCTCTAGCTACGGCCCTGGTGCATATACCATGTATAGTGTGGCCTTTGTCTTTCTGATGATGCGGATAATCTGAGTTGACTTGGTTGGCTATCTAGTGTCTAAATATGTCTGGAATAATGTTCTATTGTCTTAATATATCTCTGATTTGATCTACAATGATATTAGTGATTTTTGTTGTTTGCTTGCTTTTTTATAACTTCTTGGCTTGATTATTTCGGTGACCTCGGGAACACACGGGCGGCTTTCAACATTGTGCCAGTGTTTCCCTGAAGAGATTGGTCCTATATTTCATTCCTTATACTTATTGTACTATTTACCTATTTACTGATTGTACTATTTACCTATTTACTTTTTATTTCATCTTGGATTAAGCATTCTACAGCTATAGACATGTACATTCCTTTCCAGGCTTCTTGTTCTGTTCTGTGTAATTTTCAATGATTTGCAATAATTTATATATATGTATACAGATCAGCTTTATAAAACAAGTAATATCGATTCTTTCACCGCAGATAAGAATTAGAGGTGTCATGATATCATTAATTACTAGGATAAAAATATTATTTTAATCTACATAACACTGGTTGTGCAAGAACTGATTAGGCTAATACAGCATTAAATATCTGGGGTATCTGCGAGGGCGGTTCCGAAAGTACGTGGACTGAGGTCACTGTTCCAAATCTGCGTTATTTGGAAGTTTGGTGTGGGCTTCCTTTTTTCTTTTTTTGATTGGAGGTTTAATGACCACTGTGAGCGACTCAATGGGCTATAAGCAGTCGCCCGTCCCTAATTTAGGGTCACAGGTTCCAGGGAAGGGAGAGAGCCAGTGCCATAAGACAAAACACAACATCCATGCCTCACCGGGATTCGACCCCAGACCCCTTACGGACGAATGCCCAGAGAAGATCGCTTAGACCACTGGTGGCAGGCTTCCTTTTCGAAATAGCAACCTTCACATGCTATACACCATTTACAACGGGCCAGAAGTTTCTGAAACACATGTTGCAGTCCATTTTGTGAAAGGTTTTAAAGGTAGAGGATGTGCAGCCTTCACTTTCTCATTTGTCTTAAACTTCCTTCCCCTCAACTTTTTCTTAAGTGTTGGAAAAGCCAAGAAATCCAAGGGTGCGAGGCATGGGCTGTATGAAGAATGTGATAGACGTTGGTCACCTACTTTCTCCATAGCTTGCATCGCTACTTGGGCCCCATGAGGCCCCACATTATCTTGAAGAAACCCTTCTTGATTAAGTAGTTCCAGTCTTTTCCTGCCCATTGCTTTGAATTATAAGCTTTCAATTGTGAATTCTTTGTGAATTGCTTTCAATTGTGAATTAACAGTTTGTTTCTAGGGCACCCAATGTTGCAATACTATCCCACAGGCGTCAAAAAACAAAATCATCGATTTATTTGAAGATTCACAAACTCGGAATTTCTTGGAGGTCAGGGCGCGCTGAGTCGGTGTATTTCCATATGCTTGACTGTTGTTTTGATTCTGGATCAAAATGTTTCATCCACGGTGACTATTAGATTCAAAGTCAGATTCTGTTTCTACTCTTTGAAGAAAAACATGACAAAATTCAACGCAGCATTGTTTTTGTTCTTCAGTAAGATCACGTGGCACCCATCTTGCACAAACACGAGATATCTTCAAGTGCGACTTTATAATTTCATGCCACCTTGATACACCAACGTTCAACTGTAGTACCAAGTCACGAATCGATAAGCGTCTATCGTCTTCAATAATTTTTTTCGGCTTTCAAAATGCTTTCAACTGTCATGGATGCGCACTTCGCAGGTTATCCTGCACATACTGCCTTTGCCATCCTCGAAATGCTTCCGCCACTTGAATACAGCCGACCTGTCCAGCACTTCTTGAATTATCTGAAACATTTCCTGGCCACTTTTGCGTAACTTTACACAAAATTCAATCGTGATTCATTGTCTGGTAATTAGCGGTATATCGTGCTCATCTGCCATTGTAGTACACATTTTATATGAACTATTACACTACATCCATAAAGAAAGACTGCGCATTGCCTTCACTCAAACACCACACAGAAGGGGAAAATCTTCCCCCACCAGAAACACGTGATTCGTTTCCATAACAACGGCGCAGTGCTGACAGTTCACATACTTTTGGAATATACATATATAGAGAGTAGTTTGAAAAGATTTTGGCATATACATGCATTCTTAACAAAATATAAATCGACGAAAAGGAATAAAGAAGAGGCTGGCAAATATTTTGTAAACTTTATTAAAAAGCAATTACATTTGGTGACTTAAGAGAAAAAAGATTTCATTTATATCTTCAAAACTACAGTTTTGTTCCTGCAATAATTACAACACAAAGGGATATAGATGAAAGTACATGGGAATGTTTCTTTTTTCACTTTACCAAATCTGATTGTCAGATGGCAAGTTATAACAGCAAAAGATACCTATTTTAAACAAGTTGATATTAGTGAAATTTAACAGCTATTTTTACCCTGTTTTTGAGCAATACACAGAATACTTATATCACATTTTCATTTCTTTTCTTTGAGAAGGAGAACATTTATATATTCTCAATGATTCAACAATTCTTAAATTCATCGCCTTTCTATGAAGAGCAGAACATTCAAATACTCTGAAAGATTCAACAGTTCTAATTTAGACTGGTTTCCAGGTTTAAATCTTTCTCATAGTATCAACAACAAAATTTCAACAACATGACATGGCATGGCATGGTTAAAAATCCACCAATGTTTTAAAGCTGAAAAGTATGTTACAAAAAAAAAAAAAAAAAAAAAAAGAAGGTGGGTTCTTCATGCCAAATTCAGAGCTAAAAACTGTACATACAAAGCAGATAAGAAGAATTTATTTATTTTTTAACAACAATGTCTCATACAATATACTTATGCACAAATCTGCTTGCAAGAATTTTAAACTCTCTTTACTACACATGAACAAAGGTGTTGTAAATGGAAAATATAAATATACAAGGGTTTATACAGTAGGAATCGGCCACATATATATATATCCCCATTTTATTATCACTAATGAGGTACATGACAGTTGCTAGTTCATTTAACTTATAACAATGCTTTTTAAACACTGATCAGGAAGGAAATTACATTATTTTAGCATGTGCCCTACAAAGAAGCAATAAAAAGAATTAATATACAATTAAGAGGTATTTATTAATGATAAAACCAAGGCCATCAAGAAAACATAAGGCCATGACATTACAGAGATGAGTTACCTTCGTTTGTGACATCACCCTCGTGATACACGGACTGATACCTCAGTGTCGTGTTTGACGTCAAACACGACAGCGTTGGAAACCAATCGGAAGCCTTGATTTTTGCAAGATGTCACTAAAAGAAGGAACTCATCTCTCTAATGTCATGGCCTTATGTTGCCCACAGTAGACGACATTGATAAAACTCATCAATACCATTTTGTTACGAGAAAATTAGAAGAGTAGCCACAAATGACCACAGAGTAAACTTATCACCGAAATGGCAATGTCTACTCTTAATTAAACCTTAATGACAGGTTGCAATATTTAACCGTTGAGTAGTTAAATATTTGAACCTGTTAAAGACTATTTCCTTCCTGGTACACTCTTTTAAGGTGATCCCACCTAAAAATTCTGTCCTATGTTTACAGAGGTAGAAACTTCTGTAGATATTTTCTTGGCAATTAATATGCATTCCCAAGTATTAACATTTGCACATCGATAAAAATAACTTTAAATTATAGCATGGAACACTTAATATTTGCTAAAGCTTATCCATAATTATATTGAAAATAAATAATTTTTCATTCCATAATGTTGAGACCTGCTAATAGATGGCGCAACCTGTACACAGGTCACTCACTAAATGTAATCATGTTTTTTTTTAATAATTTTAGGATTGAAATCAACACTTGAGTCTAACCATGCAATAGTCTGAAATGCTTAGAATGATTTGAGAGACTTAGATTTAATTTTCTGAGAATAATTTAGCTGAAAAAGTTTCCAAAATAAGCCAGCAAACATACTCTGCAACATAATCACATGTAGTGATTGATCTGTACAGACTGTGCCATCTATTAGCAGGTCTCAACACTACCAAGAAAAAAGTGCTAATTTCTAACATGAATATGGGTAAATATTAGAAAATATGAAGTATGTCATGCTATAATTAAGTTATTTTTATCAATGTGCAAATTTTCATCCCCGGGAGTGCATTAATTACTAAGAAAATGTTTCTATAAGTTTTTACCATTGGAAACATAGGGACGTGTTTTTACGTGGAACCACCTTAAACATACATTTAAAAAATTTCTTGCATTTTATATGAGTTTATTAAAATTAATAATGCAACTTATGCTCAGCCTGTAGAACCTGTGATAGATGTTGGCATTTGTCAATCCAACATCTAGCAATTATAACATACCCCACAATTTGTAACTTGAAAAAAATTCATCCATAAAATAATAGAGTCAACTGTGTGCAAGTTATCCAACTTTAATTAAGACCTCATGCAACTTCATTTGAGTTGGGCAACCATGCTATCATACTGCCTTCACAGCTCAAAAACTGCATGTGGTGGTAATATAACACCCAGTATTGGAGCTGACGGAAATTAGATTCTAGTGCAAAATAATATAACACCCAGTATTGGAGTGGGGAAATTAGATTCTAGTGCAAAATAATATAACACCCAGTATTGGAGTGGGGAAATTAGATTCTAGTGCAAAATAATTCTTTATAACACCTGAGTTATATATTTTCTAGGGAAGGCTTCTTGACAAGTACGGATGATAGTTTTGAATACCAGTTCTTTACATATTAAAAGCCACCTTCCCATTATACAACCTCCTTTCAAATGTTTTGTACACCTAAAGATAAATAACTGTAATAATGAGGTAGTAGATAATAATTAGGGTCATTTCCCTTATTATTATCCATTATTATTAACAGTAGCAGTTTATCTTCTAAGATGTGCATTTTGCATTAATGTAGTCTACTACCATGCTGCTCATATAGTGCAAATGTTAATATGTAGCAAATGTTAATATGTAGCAAATGTCAAAACAACATTTGAAATCGGAAATATGGCAATATTAGTTAATGATCTTAATGATCCAGACCTGAATAATTTAAAGGGCGCAAATCTGAAAAAAAAATTCAGCGAAGGCTTCACCAATATATATTTGATTGACTGATGTATTGAATGTACGTATCAAACATATCAATTAAAAGCTGATTTATTATACAAATAATTTGTTGATTTGAATATATTTTGTATGATACAATTAAGATTTTTGGCCCAATTTCACGCTTACAGCGATTAAAACACAGTATGTACTAATAATATGTGCTAATAATTAACTTATTAGAACTCTAGCATTAAGCTACACACACAGATCAAAATTTCATTTTTAACTGCAAAATTGAGATATTCAATGTTGTAGTAATGTTTTACTTAACTAAGATCTTGTCAATTTTTTGTGCCAACCAGTAAGAATACCTTTAAACTCAATTTTAAGTCTTATATAAGGTTGACATTTTCCATTTCTCTTTTCCTCTCTTAGCAGTTGCCATAATCCTAATCCTACAGCGTGTTTTCCGAGTCTTTCCCAATAGGCTGTGAGCAGAGAGATTTGGAGATGTAGAAGTGGGTTAAAATGTGATTCAAATACACAGATATTAGGATCACATACATGCATATTTCAGAATAGGCAGGCAGGGTGACCATTGAAATAACTGTAAAAGAAGTAGAATTTCCGTAAATTTTAAGAGTAAATCGTAAAACTTAGCAGATACGATGATTCCATTTCTCATGTGAAGAATTTCTTCAAAAAATTACATGAAATACTATCCACCTTATGGTATATTTTTTAGAAAAGAATCAAGGAATATCATTCAGGACTGTATATAAATCAACTCTTAACTGAGTCACAGCAAAGTCACACAAATAAATAATTTTTCTAATGCTAGAGTACTAATAAGTTAATTACATATGATGGTGTCTAAAAATACTATTCATGAATCACCAACTTTTATTCAATCACATCAATTTTTCACATAATCCTATAAAAATGAATTTTCGACTGATGGGGAAGGAAGAGAAATAGCAAAACTGTTAGCAGCAGCAGTCATAGTAGAGATACATTTTCTGAATGATTACATGTATCTACATACACATTTTTTTTGTAAAAAAATATTAAAATGTAACAGCTATAAATTTTTAACATTAGAAGCTAACAAGTAACTTACAAGTAGATTTTTGTATTTCAATTTTATGCACATAACAATTTTTAAAATGCTTAACAAAAAAAAAAAAAAAAAAATGTAGCAACCAAAGGGGAAAAAAAATGCATATTCCTAACAGACAGTAACATGTAATATTCTTTAGATATGAACAACTGGAACTTACATTTTCACATTCAAAATCGCCAACAATGGGAAATTCAAATTTGTTCTGTTTAAAAAACGAACATTTTGTTATTTTAGAAAGAATAACATGTTATTTAAATTCTGTTGCAGACTAAGTAGCTTATTAGAGGTGCACATGACTCAGATAACAGTCATAGTTTTACTTAATAGTTTCAAGGCTATTATGCCCAATAAAAGATTATTCTCAGCATTACAAGAATAACAAAACCAGTCTGATTAAGATAAAGCCTTTGGCTCAAACTTCAAGGGAAAATATCTATACTGTAACTTCCCCTGGTCTAGTTACATAGTGTTTGGAATGCAGGACATCACCAAGTCATAGAAACAGATATTAGTTCGTGGGAATAGCTTTTTTAGTGGGCTAGACAAGCACACAAAGCCAATTAAGGACTACTATACAGAAACCTTGAAAAGATCTGCCATTGCATGATACTGCAGCATTTAATACATCAACAGTAAAATGATAAGAATCAAATGCTGAATTACATTTTCAGTGTTACTTGTTTAAAATTAATTTTTGCTCATTTAAATTTTTTTATATAAAGCACTAACAGCCACAGCTAAACAAAGCAGCAGTTTTGTTCAACTGTATTTTTCCTCATGTAAAATAGAAGCTGATTTATAGATATGACTCTGAAGTATGGCAATGTAAAATAACTTATGCTTTTCTACAGCTTATGTGTGTGAGTTAGGAGCAATGAACCTCCATTGCAATTTGACTACAGCTGGTCTTTGAAACCACGGCTGGAGTACAGAACACATGTCACAACTTTAGATGGGCAATTTGGTTTTACTGAAGTACCTTAAAAGCTTTGTAATAAATAGACAAGTGGATTATATGTATTTGCATATGAAAAATTTAAACATTGCTGCATATAAAAGCAAACTACACATATTTTATGGAAAAATAAATATTTTCCACACCTTTGAGGGATACTTTTGCTTTGAAGAAATCTTCAAAGGAAAATTTATTTAACTTACATTTTATGAGTGAATCCCCTGTGCTGAGCAGGTTCAAAGAACAACATTACTCCATCACACATGTACACCACCATTCCCTATCTGGAAGAGGTGACCTTGACACAACTTGATGGACCCCACATTGCCAACTTAGCATGAAGGATGCTCCGAGAGCTCCTCTAGTGATGGGTGAGAAAAGTCTCACAAAGAGTGTAATTACTCTTAAAGGCATGGGGAGCCGGATGTCACAGCCCACAGCACCTCCAGAAAACATAAGAACGATATAACTCACCCCCACTTTGTTCTCTATCTAGCACCACAAAGAGCTGAAAGACTATTATTCAGTGATCTACCATATTTCAAGAGAAGGATCAAGATTAGATAGAAGGGAATGTAATCACTGCTTCATCAAAAAAAAAAAAAAAAAGCATCTTCTGTGGCTTTTTAAGTACACCCTTTCAAATTTCTTATCTTTTTTGCTTTTTGTCTCTGTGTTGAAAGAGTCTGCATCCCTATTAACTCTGACCCCACCTCAAGTTCTACTTCCAGCTGCAGGCAGTGGCAATTTATTATCTGCAGTGTGTGTGTGTGTGGGGGGGGGGGGGTATTTTACGACTACTGTGGGCAACTCAGTGATCTATAAGCAGTTGCCTATCCCTAACTTAGGGCGACTGGCTCCAGGAAAGGGAAATAGCCAGTACCATAAAACAAACACAATTTTCATGCATCACTGGGATTTGAACCCAGGGCTTAGACATGCACTGTGCCATCAGGGCGGCCACATAGATCTTCAAAAGGATGGTAAACAAAAATTGCACATTTCTCAGCATGATCATAACTAATACGGTATACAAAACAATACAAATAGTTGCCCCTTTGAAATTAGTTGTTACATTTCATGTTTGTTTACCATAAATTATTGGAACTTTGTACACTGGAACCTTGTTTATATGTTCTTCAAGGGACCAAATAAAATTATCATATAACTCAAAAAAAAAAAAAAATTAAACAGGGAAAGTTTAACATTAAGGACAACAACATTTTTTGGATTGCCGACCTTTTATGTATAAATGAGAAATATATTATTGAAGCTCTACTGAAATATGATTTTAAAAATTAAAAAAGTACAATTTCTCTATCATAATACTTTGGGCAGTGATAAGTTATATATGTTTACTAATTATTTTTTTTCAAAACCATAGGAATTTATAATTAATTTAGATCTACAGATTTCTTACTTTAAATGATCACATCACAGCAATGAGTTATAAAGTCAGTCTTGACTAAAATAACACTAAGATAAAATGTTACATATGTCGCAGTCCCCTAGAAGGAATTAAAACTGAGTTCTATTGTATATATGGAACTGCAGTGTACTCTTGATTATCTGGGTCAATGAGATTCACAGATGAGCCAAAATTTGCTTTTCATTGTATTTTAGAAATATTGACAGCAAATTGTTCATTAATTGATAATCTAAGTTTTCCTTATTTTTGGGAGTCCCTGAGATGACTTCTACTGTCAGTTGGAATTTTCATCACAGCAGCAGTAATGGTATCTGCATTGTTTGGATATTATTGTAATCCTGGTTCATGTCAATTACTTTGCAGACACTCATCCAGGTGTGCCTTGTTGCCATTTTCGAAGCCTTAGAAGTTATTCATTAAATCCATTTCCTTTCTCCTTCATTCGAACCTAAATAAATCATCTAGAAGAATTTTCATTCACAGTGAAACAAGTGTTACCAAACTTTTGATTAGAATATACCTTAGACACCCTATGTAATGGTTGGTACACATGAAGTAGGTGGGGGTCCCAAGGAACTTTGGTCAAACTGACTTGAAAGGGAGGCCACAGGTATGGTGTAATTGCCTAATAATCAGCCTTGTGTCAGTGTGGTATGAGTCAGTAGTAGTGGGTTCAATTCCTTATTACTGACAGTCCAATTCAGGGGTTTCCCCCAAACATAACGTGAATGCATTGTCTCAAAAGTCAGCTCTTGATGTCCGAGCCACATTTGGTGGTTACCTCTTCAATTTGTACTCTCCCTAGCATTGGGCTTGCCACCCAAACTAGTGTATTCTTGACTGAGAATTTTAATGCAGGACTACAGCTCTGTTTTTCAGCATGGGATCTTGACAATCTGTAATGCTATATGAAGAGTACCCAGCATTGGGCTGGCCACCCCAATCTAGTGTGTTCTTGACAGAGAATTTTAATGCAGGACTACAGCTCCGTTTCTCAGCATGTGACCTTGACAGTCTGTAATGCCATATGAAGAGTACCCAGCATTGGGTTTGCCACCTAATCTGGTGTATTGCTGGCTGATAATCCAAATGAGGGCTGCAGTTCCATTTTGCAGCAAGGGATAGGGATGATTTAAAATACCATACGAAAAAGATCTGAGACAGAGATGACTTCCATGTGAAGCACACAGTTCCAGCTTTTATATTTATAGTTTGTATATATTTACAATGCATTATTTTATGAATCAGTAAAAAAAAAATGTGCAGATAATACACAAATATGATCATCCACATCCAGATAATCGAGAGCACACACTTTCAAAGGTATTAAAAACTGCATCACCACAAGAAAGGTTGTTAATCATAATGCACATAATAATTAAAAGAGCAATACTACAATTAAGGTAACTTAAAAATATTGTTGCATCTATCTATATATATATATACACACACACACACATTTGTTACGGCACCTATTTGAAGACCTTTTTACTGTGCAATTTCAGTAGCAGTTCTTAAAAGAAAAACCTCAAATCATCATATGAACACACATTACAAATTATCCACTATGTCACTACTGAAGTTAAAAAATATACACAGGTCTCGAATGTTGTGATGCTGTTCTAAATAGTAGTGACTGAAGATGGTGATTTATAACACTGAGCTAACTACAATGAATATTACATTTGTAGTAAACACTGTTTGCAAATACTTATTTTGATATTTACAATGCTACAGTGACTGAAGATGGTGATTTATAACACTGAGCTAACTACAATGAATATTACATTTGTAGTAAACACTGTTTGCAAATACTTATTTTGATATTTACAATGCTACATGTTTCATACAAATATTTTTACATCTCAAAAGACACCACAAATGAAATCTAAAATTGCATGTGAGTGTTGAAAGTTGCCAAATATTACTAAAACTTGAATACTCAAATTTTAAATATTTTACCTACACATCTCCTGTGGTATTTACATGTTCAAGTGTTGATCGTAAACAATAATAAAAGGCAAGGGGGGGGTAATTTTTCTTTGGAAAGACTGTTTCCATGAACAACATGGATATAAGCTAAGAAATTATCTCTACATATAAACATACGTCAGACTAACGAAGAAAAAAAAAGCTGAACTTTTGAACTGGGTGAAAAATCACAACGGGTTGTAAAAACAGTGTGAATATAATGCAGTATGAGCAAGACAGAATTGTTCACTGTAATTTATTTAAGTAAATATTGAACTGCAGCCCATTACGGTACTCAAAATATAAAATTACTCGCATTTACAAACAACACAGGATAGAGGTAACTTCGCACAGGGGGAGGATTAGGATTATGGATCGAACCCGACTTCCGCTAAAAAAAATTTCCTCCGTTTTCAATCTGAAGTACAAACATTTATGGAATGAATTGATGTTGAACAACAATGCTGGGCAGAAGTTCATCGAGATAGAAAAAAAAAATTACTATTATAAGAGAAATTTTCACTTCGTCTAACTTACGTTGTCAAAAGTTTCGAAAACTGGAATTTCGTCCTCAGACGGAAAACATCCCCCCAACACCACAGATCCAACCAAAAATTCTGTTCAATTATGCATCCATCACGAGAACCACACAAATGAAAAAATTTCATGTCTGAAGATTACAGGGAAATTTTCGCTGTGTCCAACTGTCGTTTTTGGAAAAACCTTCCACCATTTTCAAGCTGAAATAAAATGACATTTAGTTACAGTACTGGGCAGAAAAAATATCACGAGTTAACTTCCGCTTTTGAAAGTTCTGAAATATGAAATGCCGTTCCCAAAAGGAAAACAAACACCACCCCCGCTAATCCTCCCAAATTTCTCTTCATTTTTGCATCGATACAATGATCCAAACGATGACATAAAAAGCGGAATTTCGCTAATCCGCGGAAGAATCTCATGTATGTATAAAGCAAAATTGAAGTTCATATTTTATTTACTACTCAAATATTAATATCACAATCAACATTCATGTTACAACATAATTACTCTACAACAGCTATTTAACACTGTGGGTAAGGATGTGCAGTACTTTTTATGTATTATTTATTTACTTTTTGGTCAGAATAACGTAATTTTAATACCATTTTCAAAACATCCAACAGAACAGGTAGTTATTACTTAAAAATAAACAAACTGAAAAAAAAGGGGGTAGGTGTCAAAACAGTTCATAAGTATGTCATAAATAAATTAACAGTAATACCACATTTTTCTCTTCAAATCCACAGTTTTTCTTTAATTTTATAAAGATGGTTACACAAAACATTTCACACATCATTAAAAATGTAACAGATTAAAAAATTGAAACATCATGTAAAATAAAATAGGCAAAAATTACATTTCATCAAGAGGATTTTTCATTTTTGACATATACATCATTCCTCCTAATATGCCTTTTCTGTTACAGTGCATGTACAGCAATGAATCTTCATGTTGTATTTATTAGTATAGATCTGATAATATCACAGTCCATAGTAAAAAAAGGGGGGGGGGCTGGGAGAGGGGAGGTTTACAAAAACAACATACCAATTCTTTTATAATTAAAGCTGCATTTATGTACATATGGTAAGCAACACGTTCATTTTTTAAAACGATTGTTCAAAGTGTTTAAAAACTGTATACAATGACTTATAATTATGCAAACAATGCATTTGTGAACAACTGGACATTTGCATTAGACTCAAACTGAATTAGGCAGCTGCTCATGGCAGTACATATTTATGGGAAAAATAGTTTTGCCATTTATTATGCCTACTCTTCACCACCTCTTTTTTTTTTTTTTTTTTTATTAAAGGGGAAGAGCACTGTTATTATACAGCCTAAGAGGATGTACAACAGTAGTATCATATAAATTAATGATGAAAAAACCATCAATACACAGACAGCAGGCACAAATTAAAATTAGTGCTGTTTACAAATTACAATAAAAATCTATGTGTCCTTCGAATATTTTGACAAGGTCTTGCTATCATCTAATTATGATTTGTTTCCTTATCAAGTGCAGAAACACTTTGAAAAAAAAATGTTTTTGGTTATAAAATATATAAAACAATAAAAAGTGTCATGAATGGAATAAGGGATTACACCATACAATACAAATTTTGAAGATGACAATCTGTTTTTTTTTATGTAAATATGACAAGGATGGTACGTCAGATAATATCTGAAAATTTCGTCGAACTGGAGTGGGAATCAAATCCGCATCTCCCAGACAGGGGGACTTGAGGCACCCCCGTTGGTGTAGCCAAATTTTTGATAAATTTAAAACACTAAAATAGGTGAAACCTTTTTTAAAGCACTTTTAAAAGTAATAAGATATTAATGATTGACTGTATCAATTATTTTTGTTGTATTTTGTTATCTTGTACATTTACTAAAATGTTTGACAGCCTTGAAGGAGGTAAGAATTTCACCAGCCAGATTAAACTTTAAAACAGATGCTGCTAAATTTTACTTACTGCTGATGTATCACACTTATCCATTTACAGTGAGCTTGGCACACAACTCAGGCTTCACTGACATTCATTAAATGCTCACATCAAAACTTTTGTACTTAATACCTATTATAATTTTCACTTGCAGACATTCCTGAATTTGGTCCTCCCATGATTTCCTTGGCATTCCTTTATCTTTCTTTCCTACTACTTGGACTGAATAAATTCTTAGTTAGCATCTCATCCCATTCCTTCAACATGGACACACCACTTCAGAATATTTGTCCCCACCCTACAAACAACATTTTGCTTCACATTACACACCTGCAACACATCTTATTTCCTTACCTAATCAGAGCATGTCTTGCCACAAAACTCCCATAAGTATCATATTTTTCTTCATGTAATTCACAGACTGTAAAATTCTGTTTTAGGAAAAGAAATCGATCCTTCCTATAATCTGCAGGCCATGAAATTCAGGGGGAAAAATCGCTGTAAAACCTGTACTTGCAATGTTGATCCCAAATCGTAATTTCGTATAGAAAAGTCTTGATTCACGGGATTACCCAGCAATCCAAAGACAGGGGAAAATTATCTTTTTCTAAAAACAACAACAACTCTTTAAATGTTCTGTTTCAAGTGAAAAGAGAAAAAATTATGTTTCACCTTTTTTTAAAGTATTATGGAAGTTCCATAGTTTGACTTGTGGCACCCACAAACATGTGTAATCATCCGCAAACGCAAATAACCTTGCCTTCATTGCATCGTATTTTCTGTCAAAATATTCATAATAAAAAAAAAAAACTTATTTCCAACTGTTTGCAAACCTCCACCTTCCTATTGTGTTATCTTTTCTTGTTATTAAATGTTTCTGGTAGTTTTCCAAATGTATGACCTCGTGACAATCATGACATGGGTTTTTAAAAATTGAAGTGCTGCAAAAACGGTATTGTTTCTTTCTTTTCTTTTTTTCTTAAAGCAATATATTATTCAAAGAACCTAAATGTATAACTTTAACAGATGATTATCTGCTAAAAAAGAATGTGTTATCATATTTTTTATTGAATTATATGATGAAAAACATAACACATTTCTTACCGAGCATATAACCAGCTCTTCTGCAGAAACCAGGAGAACATATTTCCAAGCAACCGAAGTATAAGAATGTGAACACAAAATAAGACTGCACTAGCTGATGCATCAATTACCTGTAGCAATGCCTTTTCCATTCTGACAAACAAATCCAAGGCAGAAATCACCTGTACATCAGATGGCATCATAGAAATTTATGGAGAACTGATCTCCACAAGTACACAACAGACACATAAAAATTTTGGAACAAAATGCTGTAATTAACCATACAGCCAACACTTAAGAAATCTTGGATATTGTGTCACCCTACAACCAGAATTAAACTTCACATTTCTGGATTTCTCTCCAAGTAAACTTGAAAATTGCGTTGCCCAATAGCAGGAATTGAACCCGCATTTCTGGATTTACATCCAATTAAACTTGGAATGTATTGCTGTTCAGCTGGAATCAAACTGAACGTCTGGATTTCTGTTTGAGTTAACTTGGAAATTCATTGCCCTACAGCAGGAATCAAATCTAAATTTCAGGGGAATCAAACCTGAATATCTGCTTGAGTTAACATTGAAATTGCATTGCACAATAGCAGGAATCAAACTTGCATTTCTGGATTTCTATCAAAGTATGTTACTGGTGCAAGATACACCCTAAGGCAATTCTGGGCAGGATCCATTTGTCAGGGCGGAACAGTTGTTGCAGTGAGAAGACAGAATGCCTTAACTAGTGCAATTTGTAGTTTACTGCCTATGTAGATTTTCCACAGTAGCACATTCAAACAGAAATCCTGAGGTGCAGATTTGATTCTGCTACAGGAAAATACAATTTTCTCATTTATTGAGGATTTTGTTACCTTATTTTGCAATAATAATAATAATCTGCCAGATCGGTCATCGCCCAGGCCAACAAGGACCACATCAGGTGCTATGGCTCCTAGATACTTGTCGACAAATGGGCTTCAGGGCTCAGCAGATCCTGTTGAGGAACCAGGACAGGATGCTGCAATGCTATTGGAACGGTAACGAAAAACTTGGACAGTTGCTGAAAACTGACGCCTCCGGTGGAAATTTGTATCAGCTCAACAACACCAGTCAATGATTTGTTGTTTATTTTTGTTTGTCATAGGCTGTGTTTCATATATTTTGATTTAAAGATAATAATAAGTTGTATGCTTGCAATGTATCAGTGGAGATTAATTCTTCATTAATTACTATGATACTAACAGCTCTTAGAAGAAACCTCCATTTTGGAGGGAGGTAATAACTCCCAAGCACATCTGAGGTTATATATATAAGTATTTGTCCGTTTCTAATTCAGAGCCACTGGTTCCACAAAAAAAGACTAAGCCAGGACACATGCAATTCAGAGAAATGGCTGTCTAATCAAAGACCTGTTAGCATTCTGTAAAAAAAGAGAGAGAGAGAGAGAGAGAGAGAGAGAGAGAGACAGAGAGAGACAGAGAGAGAGAGAGACAGAGAGAGAGAGAGAGAGAGAGAGAGAGAGATGCATGCAATGGAAGAATAGTCAGTTGCCTGGACAAATAAAGCATTCAAACGTGCCATTTTGTGTGGTGGACAAGAATCATCTAGAAATTGCTTACAGACTGTGAAGCTGCTGTAACGACTTTTGGATTTACCTTCTTGAGTCAGCTTTATTTGACTTTATTTGATTGTTTGATTATACAGTTCTGCTGTTCTACTCTTTCTTCGTGCTCATGTGTGAAGTTTAATCAAGTTATTTCATGTTTTGAACAAGAAATGTACAGGTAAGTGACTTAATGTTACAAGGTTTTCTTTTACACAAACTAACAAACATCGACTGCAGCTACCAATTCTTGAATAATTTATGCATACACATTACATTAAAGATGCAAATTTACTTTGCTCAATCTCCCAACAAGAATTGTGTTTTGCCAGGATGGAATTTTTAATATGTCATGATGGGACAAATGTATCAACACTCTTAGAGAGTACATGGAAAAATAATTTGCAATAAGACTTATTACAATTGGTGCATTATAAATTGTAAATAAACTTGCCTATAAAATTCACTTTTCTTCTTTTTTAGATCAGCTCTGGACACAAAGTAATTGTACAATGTACATTACATATGAATGGGTGGAGAAAGCATCATTAACAAGTTTTGAGTGAAAGAAGCATTTACATTTTCAGAAGATTACACTTTTCTAACCTCACCTAATGATTATTACTGGAGTACTGACTACCATGGAAACTTGTTGTAAATGCTACTGTTTGTGAACTGGTTACACATATTTAACATTTTAATATCTACTTCTAAATACAACACATGCATTTGTTGGAAATGTACTGCAAAGTTAAGTATTTATGATCCTCAATATCATACATTTTTTTAACATTATGTACAAGCTGCTCCTGTGGAGCTAATAAACTGTAGTTATTCCGTGGATTTTCTATGCTGAACTTCACAACAGGAAACCAGAAAAAAAAAAAAAAAAAAAATACAACTTTAATCTAGTAGGATGGAAAGGTGATGATAAAATTATGGGTACCAAAATTTGAATGAAACACTAGATATAATACTTAGTAAAAAAAAACAGCTTATGTTAATATTAGCTACCAGAAGTGAATTTCATTTCAATATTATATGTATATCTGGAAATTGGCAGCTTCTGCTGTGTAGCTTATGAAATTTCAACAAGGCAGATATCCCCAGTAAAGCACATACAAATGCATGGGACTGGAAATACAATTTGGGTTGATATAGACGAATGCAATTAAAATTTATCTTTTTTATAAGAACAAGGAGAGTATTACATCTTTCTCTTTCTTTATTCCACATTTTAACCACAGTTTTACAGCAAAAAAAAAAAAAAAAAAAGAAAAATATCTTTGTAAAAAACGCAAAAAGCAAATATATGTACACACATATAAATATACAAAATGCCATTATGCAGAATATAAAATTGTGTTTTTCATGTAACAATACTTTGAGAACGATTTACATATACTATTCCAATACTGATGAATTAAAAACACAGAGATTTTGAATAAATTATGAACAAAATTATGATGTTTAAGCTAAAAGTAGTGTCCAATAATTTCTTGTGAATATTTATTTTACACCAGTGTTTCTTAAACAGTGTAAACAGACAACTATTCTGCCAATGAACATTCTAATTACATTATTTCCCCAGAGGTGGCAATGCTTTTACATTTATCAAATATGATGATCCTTCTGGACACCTTTCACAAACAAGTGGCTATTGAATTCTTGATGTGAGAGAAGGGGACATTAGAAATGCTCACCACTGGCTGCAAAAGTTGTACGAGAGGAATGATGTCGTTGAAAACAACACAGTATCGAAAAAATATACATACTATACATATGTGGTTGTTGAAGCACTTGATTTTCATTTTCAGATTTAATTATATCTCTGTAAAGTTGTCTTTTTTAAGAATGTAAAATTAAGAAAAAATAATAATAAAAATAATAAAATAAATAAAGCTTGGAAACCTTGATTTTATCTACGTCAATAAATTCAGATAACTAGTATAGTTGTACTATCTTAAGAGAAAATAGTTTGGAAATCAGTTTTAAATTGGAAACCAGGAATGCTAGGAATAGTTTGAGTGGTGCATTCCACTACTGGATGAAGGTCTCCCTAAGTACCTTTTACAACTCTCTGTCTTTAGCAGTTCTCTTCCGTATTGCTTCAGCACTCCACACAGTCATCTGGGTCTTTTGCTGTCCCTTGATATCCAGTCTAACTTTGGGGGGGGGGGATTAATGACCATTGTGAGAGCAACTGAATGGGCTATAAGCAGTCTCCCGTCCCTCATTTAGGGATACTGGGCCCAGGAAAGAGAGAGAGAGCCAGTGCCATAAGACAAACACTACATCCATGCCTCACCGGGATTCGAACCCAGACCCAACTTGGACAAATGATCATAAGCCAGCGCTTAAACCACTAGAGCGGCCAGTCTAACATTCCAGTTGTGCAATGGAATGATCAGTGCTTCTAGGCTTCTAGAAATATGTCTAGCCCATTTCCACCTTAGGGTTTTTCTTAGATCATGATGCCATCCACCCATCCACACACACACACGCACACACACACAGTGAAACCTCTATTAACGGGCCACTCAATCACTGGTAACATCCAAAGAGCGGCAAGTTTTAGTTAGTACACAACAGCTGTGGTAGGATGAACATTCACCTGTGTATTAATGAAGTCACGGCAAAAACCTAGTGATGAGATATCTTTAAAATATTATTTAGTAAAATTGGGATTACTAGAATGACTTTAATTTACTTTGTTATTTATTTATTTATTTTTTTTTTTTTTTTTGGAATATTTCCAACAAGACAAGCCTTGACAGGCACATACAAAGCACTGGACATTCGATTAACTGGGACTCCTTAAAAAATTTTCACATCAACAGAGGTGCCAACCTTCTGCGGTGTAGGTCAGTAATCGCCATACAAAGCCTCATCGTTTACGTGTGGGAAGGGTATTTCATGAGAAATTATGTGAAATGTGTAATAACCTTATAAAATCAAATACCTTAAAACATGACTTTTCTATTTTAATGGTTAATATTTTTTTGATAACCCAAGTGGGAATGAATATCAGCTGGATATCAGGCCGATATTGATAATGGTGGCTGAATGTCGGTTAATATCGGACGCATACCTGCCAACCAAAATTTTCCTAAATCAAGAAGATTTACCTTAAAATCAAGAAGATTTGCGACAGTACCAGAACTGTTAATTCATGATTAGCAGTATGTTTGATGACACTTGTTTTCAATTATTTTTCTGTATCAGTCACTCATAGATGGAGTTCAGAAATTGTAATGATTTTTAAGGTTTTGTATTTTTTAAATTGAATGACGCAATTTTAGAAATAACTTGATTTCATTTAAGCAATGACAAGACAGTGGTCTTTTTTTTTTTAATGCCCTTGGATGACAATTTTACCCATCATGAATGCATGATAGCACTATTTTAGATAAAAGATGAACAGCGTAACTTTAAGAATATGGATACTTTTGAACACCATGCATCAATTCTTACAAATTCGTAGCTTTGTCACTTTCGTTTATGACCCCTCTCCTCTCCTCTCCCTTTATCAAGCTGAAATGCAAACCTATGGGGGGGGGGGGATACAGTTACAGGAGAAATCTTTGCTACATCCGATTTCCGTTTTCGGACATTTTCTTTCCATTTTCAAGTTGAAATACAAATATTTATGAGCACTAGGTCTGTTGATTATCATCCCACAAACACTGAATGGTGGACACTACAGGGACTTGTTAGCTGACCATTTCCATCCATATCTGTGGGAGGTTTACCAAGACCACAGTGCCATCTTTCAACAAGACAATGCACCATGTCATTGGGCTCATATGCATAACTACTGAATGGTTGGAGGAACATGACAGTGAGTTTGCCACACTGCCTTGAACCCCAAACTCCCCCTGCCTGTAACTCACTTGAACATTTGTGGGATATGCTAGAACGGGATGTGAGAATTGCTGATCATCCTCCATGGAATGAGCATGAACTGCAGCGGACATAAATCAAGTTATGCGTGGAGGACATACGACACCTTGTAGAACCTGTTCCTAGGCCTCTGCGAGCTGCGATTGCACAGAAAGGTGGACCAATGCATTATTAGGTAGGTGTTCCTAATGCAAGGCTAACTCAGTGTATATAGTGCCAGTGTTGCCAGAAAACCACATGTAAGCTAACTGCAGTTCGAAAGAATATGACAAAAAGAACTAGTTTTTTTTTTTTTTTTGATTGGAGGTTTAACGACCGCCGTGAGCAACTCAATGGGCTATAAGCAGTCGCCCGTCCCTAATTTAGGGTCACTGGTTCCAGGGAAGGGAGAGAGCCAGTGCCGTAAGACAAACACAACATCCATGCCTGACCGGGATTCGAACCCGGACCCCTTACGGACGAATGATCAGAGGCCAACGCCTTAGACCACTGCGCCACCGGGGCGGCACTAGTTTTTCAATTTAGAAGTGTGAAATACTGATGTCATAATTCATTCATGCATAATCATTCATTCATCATTCATGATTCAATTTTCCTGGTCATCACGAACTTCAAGGAGTAAGTCATTCATTGCAGGGATCCAGTATTGAACTTTCAAGATCACAGCTCTTTTTTGGAAAACTGCCCAAAAGAGAACGAGCTCTTCAATCGTTTGTGATAAATGATTTGTAAACAATTCATGCACACCATTCAAATGAATGACATTCATGTGCCATTCACATTCCAAAGTTTTGCCATTATTTCCTAGTTGACTGCTCATGCACATAATTGGTCCACACTTATCGATTCTCGACATTACTTTTCTTATTGGGAATTCCTTTCAAATCTCATTGGCGTGAAAGAAAGTGAAACATGCTGTGACTTTAGTGCGTGTTTCAGTAATGGCACGTTGAAGGATCATTCACAGCGGTAAGAGTCGTTATGACACGTCTTCTGACTTCCCTGATAATCTGATGTTTCTCGAGGAATTTGGTACCCATCTATGTAATGCTGCATTTCCATCTACACCTCTTATGTATACGGAATTGTATGCAGTGGTTTGTATGAACCAGAAACCCCGTGCATTCGATCAATTTGTTCATGCTCACGAGTCTGCTCTTCCAACAATACTTAGTCAGCTGGAGGCGTTGAGCATGGTCTTTCAAAGTGTTGCCACTCCGACTGGTGATTTTGCCAATGTTGTTAAGTCCATTCATCGCTGGATTGAGAAGATTCATGCGGCTACTACCAAAGCTTCCACACCTACTGTTGACTTGACACTTTCAAGTTAGCGACTTTGTTGTGGTTTCGCAACTCTGAATGTCAAAGCTCTTGTATATGCGGATTTAGCGATGAGTCCGCTGATTTCCTCTTACTTTAAGAGACTAATTGCACTCCCAATACGCCGTATTACCTTTGGCATAATTGGCCTTACACCTTCTACCATGCATACCGATTTTCGATGTCCGGCGGCATTGCTGTTGGCACCCATTGCTGTTTGTTAAGCAGTCTTACATCTTTTACTGTCACTTAATTTGCACCTTGATTTATTACAGTGCTTAACCTTTTGTATTGATGCTATTATGTATCATGTATTTAATGTTTATGTGCCCACTGATGAAATGTTGGTGGATCACCTTCTACTTTGCCTCCGTGCTGCGTTTGCAGCGGTCCCCTCCAGGGACTTTTGTGTCCTTGGTGGTGGTGGGGGGGGGGTCAATTTCACGTTGCAGCAGCAGTCCTTAGACCTTAGTTCTTCATGTGGCGAGTATCGTTCTCACCGCATTACAGAGTTAACTCAGCTTGTTTCCGAGTACCAGTTCGTCAACTTCTATCGACATCTGCACCCCGACACCATTTAGATCAGATCTATGTCTCCTCTTTGTTGCTTCCTGCCATTACTGCGGCGCGACATCTACCAACAGTTTTGTCAAAACACAGCGCTGTGCTTCTTTCTATCTGTGTCTCTCCTCTGCCACTCCCATCTAGACATTCCTGGACGTTTGATGACACGTTTCTTCAGGACGAGGATTTCCGTATTGCGGTTGAGACGTTTCTGGCTGATCGACAACATTAAATTGCTACCACTCCCAACGCATGGCACCTGTGGCTTGATGTCAAGAGTGATTTACTATTATTTGTCAGTCAGTACACTTTTGCTGCTTCCAATGATTGTGGGATGACGGTCAGTAACCTTTGTCATTTACTATCCATGCTCTCCCTGACGGACCCGTTGTACTTGGAAATTCAAGCAGAGCTACTCGCACAGCTTCAACCACTTGCACAGCAGGCTGTTTGCCAGATGAAGATGCTTCATTTCTCCACATCTGCCCTTTCCTATGAGGTTCTCTCACGTTTGGAATCAGCGCCACGCATCGTCCTCCATCCGTCGTCTCTGTCTTCCTGATGAGACTATCACCTCTAATCCATCTATTATTTGCTCCCATGTTCACACTTTTTTTCTGGAAAAATTCCGTGCGGAGGTACAGAACACTGATCTTTCATCTTCTTTTCTCTCCCCCAGTTCCCACCTCATTTGTGTGCTTCTCTTCTTGCCGAATTCTCTTCTGCTGAATATCGTGAGGAGTTTGTCTCCCTTAATTCTCATGCTTCTCCGGGACCTGACGGCCTACCTCTCTCCTTTTACTGAGCTTTTCTTCACGCCAGTTTTTCTTGTGCTCTTTCTACCTCTGTGTTACCGCCGGAGTTTACTACTGCTCATATCATTCTTCTGCCCAAAAAGGGAGATCCCTGGACATGATAAATTGGCGCTTTATCTCCATCTTAAATGTCTATTATCAATTCTTCACTAAACTTCTCTCGCATCATTTAAATTCTGTCCTTCCTTTTCTTATTTCACCCGACCAGTCATATATTGTGCCTGGTCGGTCTATTACTAACAACATCTCCTTTCTTCTTAATCTGGTCTTTCTTGCTCAAAAACATTCTGAACCTCTTGCTTTGCTTAATTTGGATCAAAAATCTGCGTTTGACAACATTTCTCACGATTATCTTCCCGCAGCTCTTCTCCGTTTTGGTATTCCTCCTCAATTTGTCACTCTTCTTCTCAGCCTCTTTCGGGGCCCCCATTTTCATGTCCGAAGGACCTCGTTTTTGACAGTGCCAATTCCATTTCAGCACGGGAATCGACAGGGTTGCTCCCCTTCGGGACAACTCTTTGCCTTAGCGTTTGAGCCTTTTTCCCTTGCAGCTCGGCAATCTCTACTTTCATCTTTGCCACCGCTTGTTTAGAGCACCCGCCACCACAGATATGTTTTTTCAGCTTGTGCGGGTGCCACTTTTTGCCTGTGACAGGACGATCAGTTTACCTGTCAACTCTCTGTATATTATCAATATGCTGCCATCTCAGGAGTGTCCCTTAACATTGCAAAGAGCTCAGGTCTATGGTGCGGGTCGTGGATGGGCCGTGCTGATGCCCCTTGGGGTGCAGTCTGGTCCCTCCTCGACCCAGAAGATCCTGGGGGCCTATATTGGTCATCCCTTCACCGTTGGATCCGCTATGTGGGACAGCCTTCTTCCTCGCCTTCAGCGTACGGCGGCATTCTAGAGATTCAGCCATTCCTTCACTTCATACTTTCAGAGGGCAAATATTGCACAACGATATCTTACCTCTGTCTGTTTTCCTGGACTTTTGCAAGTTTTTGTTCAACTCAACTCACCACCATTACCAGCCTCTTCATGTCGCTCATCTGGCCATCAAAGCATTGGATTGCAGCTGCGATGCTTCAGCTACTTGTGTCCCTTGGAGGTGTTCAGCTGCCAGACGTCCATTTATATTACTGGGCACATTGTATCGCCTCCTTCCTTCGCCTTCTCCTCTTAGTACTACTCTTAATGTTATTATCTCTGTTCACAATCCATCCTTTTCTTTTCTTTTCTCTTCTCTTTTCCTTCGGATGGATTCCTATACTCTTCCTTCTAATAATTTTCCGTCCTTCTCTCTGAAACTCTAGCGTTCTTCCGTTCTCTTTCCCTTTCTGGTGCTCTCCCGTCTACCACCCAAGATCTTCTCGCTGAACCACTTTTCTTCTCATCTTTAGTCCACCCTCGCGATCAACCGTTCTTCATTCTTCTCCTTTGGATCCACTCCAGTACTACAACTGTCCAAACATTGGTTAACACTGACTTCTCCTGGAAGCCCCTTACCTCTCGTTTTCCTGCTCCTACTCCCTGTCTCGAGGAGGACCATGCTCTTCTTCGTTCCTCTCTTCTGACACTTTACCCATCCCTTGTTTCTGCTCATGGTCTTCTCACTGTCTCTGGCCCTAGTCTTCCTCTTCCTTTCTTTCTCCTTCTTCGGGGGTTCTGTTGTTCCCATCACCTCCTTTTCCACCGCCTCTCTTTACCATTTTCTTCGAGCACCTTTCGCCTTTCCACATCCTGTTCTTGATGCACCTTCTTCTCTTTCCCTCACTATTTGGTCAGCTTCTTTTTCTCCTCTTTCCACTCCGCTAGAGCATAACATTCACTGGCGGTTTCCTGTCCCTCTTCTCCTTTCCAGCATGTCTTTTGTCTCTTCTCCGCTCTGTTCTGTTCTTTCTGTGGCTCTGAAGGCGATGTCGATCATGTGTTTTGTCACTGCCCCATTCTACTAACACTACTGCACTCAGCGTTTTGCATCGTCGATCTCATCTGCCGCCAGGACCTACCTTTTGTAGCGTATTCCTGTCTTCTGCTCACCAAACATCCGCCAGCCTGTCTACCGGATGTTTGTGCTTATTTGTTTGTCCTTGCAAAGCATGTTATCCATCTCTACCACTTTTCTCAACGTACTGCTACGACTCCATCTAGTATTCTCACTGCCAGCGATACGCTGCGCCAGATTTTTTGCAATCGACTCACAGCATGTCTCCGGCTTGAGTGCTCAGCGGCGTACTCATCTCACTCTCTTGCCACGTTTCGGTCTACCTGGGCACAGGATTCCGGATGGTTTTATTTTGATGGGTCTAAGCTCCATCTTTCATTCTAGCTTCTGCTCCTTCCCTTTCTATGTTTCTTAGTTGGTGTCTAATGTGGCACTGTATATTTTGTGCTGTGGTGTTTTGTACCGGTGTCAGTCCTGTATCTTGTTGACTTTCCCACTATGTGCCATGCTATATGTATCTATTGCACGTTCTTTTGGTTGGTCTTGCTATGCTGTGCATGACCATTTATTTTGCACTTTGTACATGAATTTTCTGTTCTTTTGGAAAACCATTAGTTTTCTCTGTATGTCCGTTTTGTTATATATGGCTATGTTCGTATGCGCTCTCGCTTTCTTTGTGGGTTTACTTTGTGGCATATGCTTTACGGTCTTATGCTTTGTTTGCCTGATGTCTTTTGTTTTATCTTTTCTTATTGTTCACTTATGTTTGTGCATAATATTGTGTTATTCTCAGTGTAGATATTTCTTGTACATGTTTTTCGCTTCCTACGAATCTCTGTGCTTTTTATTTTTTTATTTTTCTAGTATCTTGTATGTTTATAGTGTTTCTTATTTTAGTGCTCTGTATGGAAGATATGCTCTGCTTCTGTGATCTTCTCAGTATTTTGTAACATCTGCTCTTTGTTTTGTATCATCATATGCCCATCTGTGATTGTGTCATCTATGTTATGTATCCTTTATCTCTTGCTCATTGACCGTACCTTTTTTTTTTTTTTTTTTTTTTTTTGCATATTTCTGTTTTACTTCTTTGTCCTTGGCACTGTTGTAACTTCTCGGTACTTTGATATTGTGCATGCCCCATATGAATTTTGCTACCCAACTTTACGGTTTATTTTTAACATTTTGCCTTTGTTATGTGGCGGGCTATGGTCAGTTTGTATATATCTGCGTTTTTGCTCACAGCTCATTCATTTTGTCTTACCACATCATGGGTGTTGTGCATTTCTTTTTCTGTACTGTACTTCTATGTTTTTATCAATGTGCAATTTTATGTCTAATTGTTTCTGTACCGTGCTCTTATCTTGCAATATGATTCATGCGTCATCACTCCTGTTTATATTTACATCTCAGTGGCACCTTTCGTGTGCCTTCCTGAACTATGTGCATGTACCATAGGTCCTTGACCTTATGTTTTTCTTGTGTATGTTCTGTGCATTATGTTTGCACTACTATTGTGGTGTTTTTAGCATTTGGTTATTTTGTTTTGGATGGCAACGCCCCTAGCATTTGTGTATATACCATCTCATGTATCATCTCTTACACTTATCTTGGTTTCTCGCCGAATAAGGCGTGCTTGCATCATAGATATTCCAAAATAAAGTTTTGTTGACCACCACATGAGCTCAAAGAAATTCATCTCATGAGCGCATTGACATTTGCGATTTGCTCTTGAATGTAAAGAAAATGATCCATTTTTGAAATGTATGATAACAGGCGATGAAAAATGGATCGTCTACAACAACGTCGAACAAAAAAGATCGTGGAGCAAGCGTGATGAACCTGCTCAAAGCACTTCAAAAGCAGATATGCATCAAAGGAAGGTTATGCTGCCAGTCTGGTGGAATTTCAAAGGTATTGTGTATTTTGAATTGCTTCCAAGGAACCAAACCATTAATTCAGGCGTGTACTGTCGTCAGCTGGAATAAATTAAGTGTTGCACTCAAACAGAAGCCTCCAGAATTGGTGAATCGCAAAGGCGTTGTGTTTCACCATGATAACGCAAGACCACATATTAGTTTGGTCACTCGTCAAAAAGTGTTGCAGCTTGGATGGGATATCAGATCCACCTTATTCGCCAGACCTGGCACCATCAGACTATCATTTGTTTCGTTCGTTGCAGAATGCATAGAATTGTAAAATCTTCATTACTGATGAGGCTATCAAATCGTTCTTGGAACTATTTTTTGCTGAAAAAGACCAACTTTTTTGGGCGCAGAATCATGAACTTGCCTGCGAGATGGCAAAAGGTCATCGAACAAAATTGACAATATGTTGTTGACTAAAGTGTTTGTTTCCCATTCAAAATTCGCCTTTCATTTACACAGGGGGAAAAAAGCAATTACTTGTTGGCCAACCCAATAGTTAGAAAAATATTGTGAGCATCCAAATGGAAAGAACTTTGTTGAAACTGAAAATTAAACCAGGAGCATGCTGAAGATTAGTCTTTCACTACGGAACTCTTTATTTTTGGAAAGGAAAGTGCTGAAACTGAAAATTTAAATCACAAATATGCTGAAAATACAGTCTTTTACTATTGAACTCTCTATGTTTGGAAAATAAACTGTATCATCTTTTAAGCTCGCTGTGCATTCATTTCAACAGAAGTACATTATCATCTGCATTTTCGCAACACAATGCATAAAACTGGTGCATTCTTCTACAATACACCTGTGCTACATGGGGAATAAATGTTCTATATATCACCACTTCTGTCTATTCACTTTGACTAATGAATGCAAAACATTAGCGCCTCTGTTAACATGAATTTTCTCCAAACGTTTCCCTAGCTGGAATGTAGACTCAGGTTTTAAGGAATGTTTTTAATAAATATGTAATAACAAAGAAAAATGAAAGGTTTTCTCAGAGCATTAGGCTTACCACTGTATCACTTAACCTTTCTGTGTCGACATAAAGATGCTACTGTAAACTTTTAATAGGATCAATATAATTGTTCAGATTTCAGTTACGATTCGGAGAACATCATTTCGTTCATCCTGAAATTCTCATGATCTTTGCACATTTTCTTTCAGTACTGATGCATTACAAAAATTATGAAAAAAATGCAGACTTAAACTGCTCTCATGTTTTAAACAACAAGATAAAACATTAAAAAGGACACACGTTCACATACCAAACATAAAATCAGACCTCCCAGCTTAATCAAAATTGACTACTATAAATTACAAAAATGAATATGAAAATAAAATAAATCTCTAATCTGGCAACACTGAATGTAGTGATCACTTTAAAGAAAAATTCTATTGGTTTGTCAGAAAAGTCATGTCGTATTTTGGCACCCGATGGCGGTTGAGCGGTTTTGAAAGTACTAGAGGCATGCGTAGCTCGGTTAACGCTATGGCATTCGACAGCTGCTAGTTCTAGCTGCAGTCTAAAAGGAATAGTGAGCGATTTGGTTGATTTGCGGAGATTTG
Source organism: Macrothele yani (assembly GCA_039090855.1). Taxonomy (NCBI): domain Eukaryota; kingdom Metazoa; phylum Arthropoda; class Arachnida; order Araneae; family Macrothelidae; genus Macrothele; species Macrothele yani. Next base: position 30,203,633 of record CM076993.1, read on the forward strand.
ACATCAAGTTGAAGATGGAAGACCAAACGGTGCATTTCCGTCATATTTTACTGTTTTACTTCCGTAAAAGGAAGAACGCGCGTCAAGCTTGTGAAAAGTTTCATAAAGTGTACGGTGATAATGCTCTACAAGAACGTCAGTGCCAGCGGTGGTTCACAAAATTCCGTGCTGGTGATATTGACCTCAACGATGCTCCTCGGTTCGGGAGGCCAATCGAGGTTGATGACGACCAAATCAAGGCATTGATCGAGTCAAACCCACGTTACACGACACGAGAGACTGCAGACACATTGCACATCCATCATTCAAGCGTTCACGACCACCTGAAGAAGCTGGGATACATAAGCAAGCTCGATGTGTGGGTTCCTCTTGAACTCAAAGAAGCTCAATTGAGGGTGCGTTTAAACATCTGCGATATGTTCATTAAACGTGAGGAAAACGATCCTCTTTTGAAGCGAATGATAACTGGTGACAAAAAGTGGATTGTGTAAAACAATGTGCTGAGCAAACGGTCTTGGTCCCGACGTGCTGTTTCGCCTCAAACGACATCCAAAGCAGACATTCATCAGCGGAAGGATCTGGTCTCAGTGTGATGGGATTTTAAAGGTGTCTTGTTTTTCGAGCTCCTACCACAGAACCAAACAATCAATTCGAATGTGTACTGTCGGCAATTGGGACAGTTTGAACAAATCCATCATCCAGAAACATCCAGAGCTCATTCATCGTAAAGGTGTTGTGTTCCATCATGGCAATGCGAGACCACACATAAGTTTGATCACCCGCCAAAAATTATTGGAGCTTAGGTGAGATGTGTTGCCACACCCAGCATACTCGTCTGACCTTGCGCCGTCACTCTTCCACTTGTTTCGCTCTCTTCAACAGTTCTTGCGTGGTATAACGTTCAATTCAGATGAGGCTGTAAATCAGCACCTTGTACAGTTTTTTGCCACGAAAGACAGGTCCTTCTATGAACGAGGCATTCTGCAGCTCACTGACAGATGGCAAAAGGTAATCGAACAAAACAGGCATTTTATCATTGATTGATCTTTGTCCTTTCTATCAATAAATGACCTTTGCAAAACATGGCTAAAATACGTCATGACTTTTCCGACAACCCAATATTTGAATGCTTTGTTCACAGCAAGAAGTCCACATTTTCAGCACAATTTTAGAATTTCAAGACATAAAAAAACATTTTTTTTTATGGGATGAACTTCATTAAAAATTATTGTATAAATAACTGTTGGCTGAACTGCAAATTAAATACAGTAGCATGCTTGCTCTTCAAGCATGCGATGTAACATTAACTAGTTCTTGATGTTCAACGATTTAAGCAGATCCTTTCTAAAATTAAATAATATTACAGATGGTAGAGAGAGAGTCGTATGGTAGGGAACTGAGAGAGAATTATCACAGTTCCATATTTTTTTTATGAAACATTAAGTCATATGAGTAGGGAACTGAGAGAGAATTATCACAGTTCTCTACCCATGTGACCTTATTTTTCAGATCACTACTAACTATAAATGCTGTGAAAAGTTACTACTACATACATGCCTTTGTAATGTGCCGTTAGACTAATATGAGCTTAAGTGTAACAGTGATGAATGCCAGAAGGTAAGACCAAACAATTTCTTCTACACAGATGAACTTTAGGTTTCTTTCAGAGCATTATGTTGAGTAACATACTAGAATTAATTCTATAAATTCCACCTCTCCCAGTGAAATCATGGTAACAGTAACAGATAAAAGAACTTCCAGTAATTTTGAACTCTGATCATAAAGAACATACTTAGGTAGGAATACATTAGTGTATGGCAATGCATGGAATGACTCATAGATACGTGAAATGGTGTGCTCAAACTAGGCACAGAAGCTGTGAACACCTGAGTATAAATATCTAATTCATGCATAAAATGATCAGACACAATTTATGGCCCTGTTTACCTGGCATACTGTAAGAATGGTAAGTCTCCTAAGACTGGCAAAAATACAGGTACAAAAATTATGTCAACTCTTACATTAAAAATGACATCATGAATGGCTTCAGCATTTTTCATTTCTTTTTGGTACCCATTTTCCAGTTTATATAAATTCCCACCATTCAATTGGTAGATGAAATGACTTCCGCACACTGGTGCAAATAGTCATGAATGTCAATGGCAAGATGGGGACAACTGGTGGTGGATAGATGATTTTTTATATTATTTCATTGGAATTATATTGGCAACATGTAGAGCAAAAATCTAAAATTTTCACACATAGATCTATGGAACTGTGCATCTATATTACTATCAAGTTAGAACTGCTTAAAATTGGCATTAAATTTCTTCCATGAAGAAAAAAAAAAAAAAACAGAGAAAAAAATTCTCATAAAAGCTAACTAGTTTTTTAACTCTGGATAAATAAAACAGCAAAGCGTTCTTTAGGATGTGGAATGTTTCTTAATTTCTAAAACACGGATGACCAACTAGCTTGGTCATTTTCGGAGAAAATGAAATATCACAGAGGCATTGCTTATTCTTTTGCCAAGAAAGTGCATGCACCAGTGGAGCACAAAGATGTGATATGGTGTTGAAAACAACAACAGTTTCGAATTATCACAGTTCCCTACCCACTGTAGAAAAACACTGAAAACAATTTTTATGAGTGATGCCACACACATTAGCAAAGATAAATTTTGTGTCCTTCTTGACATGAAAATCACTCTAGTGTTACAGCATTAAACAGAATTTGATACAAGATGAAAAGAAATACTGGTCATTTACCATTGGTATACCATCTGTGCATGCACAGATGCACATTATAAACACTTAACAAAAAATGTTTTAAAAATGCTTTTACATGAAATATACAGAATATTTTGCTGTACAAGAAAAAAAATTAGCTGCCTGAATTATAACTCTTTTGAACAAGACATGGAGATTGTGCAAATCACAAAATATTTTACCTTTTGATGAAATTTTTGAAAAGATGTCATATATTAAAGACAGTAGAATAATATTATTTTATTAAAATTTTATAAATTTTAACATGATTTTTGTTCCTTAACATTTACTATGCTAATTTAAACTTAAAATGATACATGAGATTTCAACTAGAATATTTATTCTTAAAACTATGCAAATTTTTAGAGAAAAATCTTCTTTAGGCAGTTACTTGTTGTCACTCTTTTTACATTTATGGTTAACCTTGATGGTTACAGTTATTTTGTACCAGATGTTAGCTAGTGATAATTCCATGCAGTCATTGGTGATGGAATCCTTTTTCTTTTTAATTTGAAGTTATTCTTTTAATTTTGTTTTTAAGGAGCTCTTTTGAAGGCTGAAGATTTGTAGGAAATCTGAGTCCACATTGTGCCTAGTTTCTCTAACATACCTGGACCGGGATTCCCTACAAATCAGCCTTCAAAAACAGCTCCACAAAAAGAAAAAAAGGACTTGAAATTGAGAAGATAAAGGATTGTTTCGTCAATGACTGCATGGGGCTGTCACTAGCTCACTAGCTAACATCTGGCAAGACCTTTGCAAAATAACGGTAACCATCAAGGTTAACCATAACCATAAGAGTGACAACTATCTATCTCAAGAAGACTTTTTTTCCAAAAATTTGCATAGTTTTGTTCATATCCTAGTTAAAATACCATATATAATAAAAAAAAATTATATTAATAAAACCAAGAAGCTTGTTTTCAGAAATGATGTTTATTTTAAGAATCTATTATGTTACATTACTTTAAGTTCATCTTCAATTTCTGTACAAGTTTTTATTTTAAAAAGGATACACACTGAAATGATGGCAGTTTAACTCAATACCCATATTACTGGTAAAGAACTTACTTGGCTGAGAGTAGTACTGCATATTATTGGGTCTTGTTTCTTTCTTTACACTAGCCTGTACCTACTTTATCAAAGTGTTCTTGTTAAGTGAAGAAAACTTCAAGAAACATGCCTTGTCCAGTGCCTTAATGTAGTTAGTGCATGTTGTTCCAGAGACTCCAACTCTGACTGGAAATTTTCAGTAGTAAACACTAAAAAATCCGTAATTTTTAGCATTTTTCAGAAGCAATGGACAAAAATTGTATTCCACACTCTGTAACAAACACATTGTCAGGACAGCAAACTGACAGTGTAAATTTATAAGAAAAGCAAATTTTTACTTAAACAACTGTTCCACAAATTGAAGACGTTTTGAGGAAAACATTAAGTGGCACCAACATTTTTTTCTAATTTTCCTCAAAAATCAATCTGTGCTTCAAAGGGAACCCTTACAGTAAACATAGAAAATATTAAATCACTTACTCAAGGCTTTACCCAGATATATTTAAATTCTAGTTTCAGTTGAAGAATTTTTATTTAATCTTCCTTTCCTCTGAGTTCTTTTGGTTTTTTACAGACGTTTCTGGCCTCTAGATATTAGTCACAAGACCCAATAATATGCAGTACCTGACAAAATTCAAATTCTTCAGAAGTAAACAAAAAACTTTTGATATTTCTTCTATGCATTCAGAACAGGCCTTGACTAACATCTAGAGGCCAGAAACGTCTGTAAAAAATTAAATAAAAATTCTTCAACTGGAGCTAGAATTTAAACATAGAAAGTGCCTACATAAATTTGAAGTTGCTCATGGTTGTCTTCAAACCATCACAACAACAATAATAATAATAATAATAATAATAATAAACAAAGAATGGTATTTGTAAAAAATGATAGCAGTGTACAAAAGTGACTTCATATTTCTTTGAAAAATTTCCAAGTGAAATGTACTTTTTCTTACAATACATTCTTTGTACACCAATCAATGGAACAAGAATTTTTACTTTTTAATAAGGCAAAATTTAAACACAAAATCATTATCTATCTGGTCCTTGTTAAAAATTGTACTATTTCCATGACCAGTACAGTTGTTTTCCTGGCAAAGTAAGGATCAGCATTATCACTTTTTAAACTTTAATTACACTGAAAATGCATGGTTTTCCATTACTTTTTGCTACATCTGTAAACAAAAAGGGCATTTTTCCTTTTGTTAAAAAAGAAATTCAAGTTCAAAATTGAAACTTCTACTCTCAGTCATCGATTTTCGTTCTTTTGAAAAGTCATTTTCTCTGCAGAGTGAGCAAGTAGTAGTGTTTTTGAACTTTAATTTTGCTTTAAGCAAAAGAAAAAACACTTGTTCTGTCATCTGATGTAGCAAGAAGTGACTTAAAAATGGGGAAGCATACATTTTAAGGGAAATTAAATGTGGAAAATTAGTACTGCATTGTTTACCCTCCTGTGAAACAATTTTACGAGTTACAGAAATGATGCAGATTCCACAGTGGACAGGTTAAGTACCGGTTTTGAAATTTAATTTCACTTAAAGGTTGACCGGAGCAAAAATGCTTGTTCTCTACTAATTGGGTTTAAGAAAATACTATGAGAAACAGAAACATGCAGTTCATTAGAGAGAGAGAGAGAGAGAGAGAGAGAGAGAGAGAAAGGGAACTTGATCAGGAAAATCCCAAAATGCAGAAACTGAAAATGACAGAACAACATTGCTGCCAGAGCAATCATTTCCAGCATTACTTTTCCTGGTTTTAACAATCACTGGCCACCCTATCTTAATTTTTTGACCTTTTTCTTAAAATTGTTCATTGCAGGAAATAATTCTACTACTACTCAAGGAGTTTATGAAAAAATATGAAAAATTAAGGACTTCCCAAGATCTGGAAAAAGAAAAAAACTCTCAGGGGGCCATGATAACTCTGTCATGTGACCAGATATGCTTAAAGCATCCAAAACATATTGAAAAAACATCCAAGAAATGCCATGATATTGAGAGAAAAAACAACAAAAAAACATTCCCCAAAATGTTTAATGAATGTTACAAACCTTGAAAACATGAAAATAAACTGTACACACGTCATTAAAAAGATTATTTCACTGAGATTTTCAATTTCCTTAGTATATTCGATGCTTTCAGTAATCCATAGGGGACCGACAATTTCCATAGTAGTTGGAGTCTCTGTTGTTCAACATGTTTGCTACAAGCACAGTTGCAAGTGAAAACTTGCGAAATGTGAATAAAACTGCCATGTACTATATTAAGTAATTTTTTTTTATGAAGGGCTACACAAGATATAAATCAAGACATCATCTTGAGTGACACCACTACCTTATATCTAGAAGGAAAACAAAATGTTTCCATATTTAATCTACATGATGCTCATAAAATCACTGACAGCTCTTTCCAAATGCAAGCTTCATCTCAACTGTATGTGTGAAAAAAGTCATTTTCATCACAGAAGCGACACATTTTCACTCTGTTTCCCATGAGGTCATCCCTTCATACAACTTGAAAATTGCATTGTCCTGGATTAAGAACCAAACCCACATCTCTTGATTTCCATTTGAGCATGGTACCATCACATAACCCTGGACAACAAAGTACCAAGCAACTGAAGATAAGCAAATGTAGCTTAGGAATCTGAATAACTTGAAGCAATCCAATGCTTCCCCATAGCAATGACAACTCTTTCTCAGTCATGAATTAACACAGGTACAGTAGATGAAAAATGGTAATCAACACTATGAAGAAGCTATGAATAGCACTAACCAGAAATTTTTATTTTAGATTCAAATAGCTACATTTGCTTAGTTCCCATTGCTTAGCAGTTCCTCATACTGGGTAGTGTAACAGTAATGCACTCGAATGGAAATAAGGAGATGTGGATTGCATGGTGATGTAATTTCCGAGTTTTTTTTAAAGAGATGGGCTACATACAAAACAGTGAAAATATGGCACTATGTGCCAAAAATGACAACCTTTTATGTGCCTGTCATGTACTGTGATTAGTATTTGTCCAATAAAAATACTGGCACTGTTATAAATGGCTTTTTTAAACGATTGTGCGTAAACAAAGTAGTCTGTAGCATTTCTTACTGTTTCACATGTTATTTCGTACAACAGTCCTAAGGAGCATAGTGTTCAAGTTCTATTGTCAAAATATGGCTAACTGAATGTACTGCGAACTAATGCAGTACATTCAATTAGCCATATTTTGACAATAGAACTTGAACCCTATGCTCCTTAGGACTATTATAGGAAATAACGAGTGAAACAGTAAGAAATGTTACAGACTACTTTGTCTACGCACAATGTACTGTGATGTTAAGATTAATTTCTCAGCAATTTCTATCAGGAAAAAAGTGTAATAAAATACACAGGGGCTACATTACGATACCACAAAAAAAAGCAAGACCTTTTTTAAAACCAATATTTAAGAATTGAAAAAAAAAATGCACAGTAGCTGAAGGCAAGGATACAGAAAAGGAATGTGATGTCCATGAGAATGATAATCTTTAGCATGCCCTTCTAACCAAGCTAACTTTTAAATTTGCAGTATTAATAGAAAAAATTACCAATTTTGCATTCATCCTTTTTAAGATACAGCATAAAATCCAAACTACAAGCCACTGTATTTTTACTAGAGATTTAGAAACTGATACTTCAAAAATAACTATGAAATAAAAGACACACAACTTTTACTACAATTGCTGTTTCTATGAACAATATAAATTGCATGAGAAAGTTTTCAGAGATCATGAAAAGTAACTACAGCACAAAGATGATGAACTCACAGATACACACACATAATCTTACTGAATACTTAATCTCACAAAAGTGTGGGTAATTCAAACATTTCCAAGACAATAGCTACATATTTTTTTTTCTCAATAGAAAATTTCTTAGAAAAATAAAATAAATAATATTTTAGCACCAATAAACAAGCAACCTTGACCCAGTCTCACAAATAAGACAAACTTCTTTAAAATACTGACAGCAATACACAAAAGTGTTACTTAAGCTATCCCTGTATGCTAGATGAAAATACTGTATGTGTTCACTAATTTATTACCATGCAGTACTCAGTACTGGTACATTTTTAAATTCTATGTCAGTCATTTCACAGCAATACTTTTTTCTTTGAATGGATCATGCAGCAGGGAGATTTAACATTTTCAATTTTGTAAATCAGAGTTAAATGAATTATAAATATTTCATTTCATCTTGTATTCAACAATAGAAAATTAAGTTATTTTTCTAACACTAAAATTAAAATCGTACATGGCAATCAGAGATGCTTCATGGAATCTTAATTTTGCTGTTGACAATAATTAAGCATTAAAAATGTCTAACAGCACAACATTTGTGAGCTTGCTCAAGTTCCTGAGCAAATGTGCTTTTTTTTTGTCAGTATCAAGCACAAATTCAGTAGGCAATGGAAGCCTCCTTATACTCAGAACCTTCTAGAGTAAAGAAATCTTCCAGTTTCCACTGCAGAGTCTCAAAAGTCGGTCTCTTCATGGGATCCTTATGCCATGTTTCCAGCATTATTTCATACAGAGCAGGAGGGCAGCCTGGTGGACATGGCATCCGATACCCATGCTCCACCTGGTGGAGTACTTCAGCATTTGTCATTCCTATTTTAAGAAGAAAAAAGAAGTGCATATATTTTGCAAAATCTCTTTTAAAGGCATACAGATCTACATTCGAATTTTCAGTTAACAAATCATTAAAAAAAAAAAAAACTGAGAAATATTAGTGTTAGTGAGACAGAGGAACATGCTCACAACAATTCAAATTCTAAAACATTCAAAAGGACAGTAAAAAAAGAAACAAATTCAATATTTTTGCAGGCAAAAAAACAACAAAAAAAGCATCTTTTCCCCAAGGAATAACATAACCAAGGTTCGTACTCTTCCCAACAAAATAAATTCAAGCACTTTTCAAGGACTTTAAATTATCATATGTGTATACCGTTGATCGGTAGGCATTTTAGTTAAGTTCAGGCCCCTATGTGGGATGATATAAAGAAACTAGCTTCATACTCCACACCTACATCTATTGCCATTCACAAAATCTTAGAGATCATCACCAACAGTGAGGCTTACAATGATAGTGTCTCTCTAGAGTTGCCACACATTTGGAATCAATTCTTTCAAATAATACTGCATTTTCTCCAATGGTACCGCATGCCCAAACAATGTGACTCCTCATTTCTTTGAATGAATAATAACTTTTGTGTCTATTCATTTATTATCTAGTCAAGTCATCACATTTAAATTGTTGAAGTGTTCTATTATTCAGTTTGCTGTCTACCTTCCTTGAAAAAGCCATCTGGTTGATGTGTGAAAGCTTGGAAACTTTGCTTTTTATTCTATGCCAATAAATTTTGATAACTACTATTGTTATACTATTTTAAGTTCAGATTATTAAACGTAGCTGGGGCAGGCACAATTTCAATAACCTACCTGTTACCCCCTTGCCCCTAGTTGGTTTATTTTATTAACTTTGAATTTCCCCTCTGTTTTGGTGGTTTTTGAAATCCTTTTATGTTGTGGAATATTTTGAAAGGGTACATTATTTTCATATTCATCTACTGGTATGATATTTATTGTTTGGTTTAACTTTTTTATTGTTGATGCATGACTTTGATGCAGCCAGGAGACAAAGGGTCCACACATGAAGCACAAGCAATTCCTGAAAGTTCCACCCTCCGGCAAGAATGCGTCCCTAACCCCAGTAAGCAGACACCCATCACAATTTGTGAATACATCATTCCACTTATTTTACTCCCATGGCTGATGTATAAATCCGCAGTGGTGCCACAGCCAAGGTACCAGATGTCCACAAGCTCCTCTGAGTTGAATGCAAGTTCTGTGCTATTTGATTAGCTAGGTGTTTTTATCAGAACTACACAGAAATCTCCTATACATCTTTTTAAAAGCACAATCAATTATTTTACACATGCACTTCCATACAATTACTTAAAACCAAAGCAAAACAAGATTTCAAGTACTATTTACAGGGACTTAAACTTTTTCAAGTACTTTCAAGGACTTGAAAATGAACTTTTCAAGGTTTTTCAAGGAGCGTACGAACCATGATAACTGCCACCAGGTTTGAAATGATTTTAGTTTTGTTATGCGATCTACCAGTCTCATAAGATAACTATTAGATAAGAGCAACAGTTAAAATGATGGAGGCTTCAAACTTGCAGCACAAAGTAAGATTGTGCTCATGCAGACATGTACTGAAGAAGGATGAACAGCAAATGGAACACACAATTACAAATAAGGGTGTACCAGCAGGCACTGACTTAGACAGTTTGGGTCCCTAGGCAAGAGGCTTTCAATCACCCCCTCCCTTTCTCCGGCATCCCATGCTATGTGCATGCATGTATGATTGAGGGCTGGTTACATAATTATTATTGGCAGATTAAGACATTAATTTGCCAATAATATGGTTTTCTAGTTATTGTGGAAATTATGATTATCATTTCCATGTATTTAACGTGCAATTCTGAAACTATCATTTACATTTTTTTCAGTGGATGAACATTGTGTACCAGTTTGATGCAAAGCAAGTAGCATGTAACTAAATTTTGGGGCCCCCTTAAAGGTCAGGGCCATGGGCATAGGCCTCAAATGTCCTCCCATAAATCAGGCCCTGTCTACCAAGAAATTGGAGTACATGAAGACCTAAGAGGAGATGGAAAGACTTCTAAACAAGAGCAGAGTTTCAGTCAGGTGATGCAGGACAGAACAGAGTAGAGAGTCTGAGTGAATTGTTGAACCAGAGTGAATTCAGTTTTTAATGGTATCAATTAAAATTTCTGTCTTCCAATTTGGAACTTGTACCAAGAAAAAAACATCTTTTTATTTTTCCTACATATGCCTCTAAAAATTTACTGTTTAGAAAATGTACTCCTGGTATTATATTTACATTTGGAGAACATACTGTCATCAACTTCCACATAAAGACCTTCACACCTCCAATCCTTTTGTTAGGTTCAGCTCCAATAGCATACATGCAGATTTTCCTTGAATGTACGTAATCCAGCCACCCATTGTATTTGATGACATCTCGAGTTGTCATCTGCAAAATTTGATTAACATTCACTCCCACAAAACATGAAATGTATAGATATGGTCACCAGAATACATGTGTTTTGGAACCAGTGATCACCCACAAATTAGTTTTTTTGCTTGAAAGATTTAGTATTACATTTCCAGAATGCATGGTATCCACAATACATTTTTAATTCATGACTGTCTCTGCAATAATGTTGCAGTTGAATTATTCCCTTTTTCCTGAAAGAAAGAGATGACTTCCTTTTCACTTCAAGGTAGTTTCCCAGATCTTCATGACAGAAGCAAAATAAGCAATCAATATAAAACATTCTAGAACAAAAAAATTCACACAAAGAACAGCTTTGAAAACACAATTCCATGCAAAATGGAATGAGACATTCTACAAATGATTGTTTTTAATCACATCATTTTCTGTCTGCTGTAATGTCCTTGTTAGATGCACTGCCACCTGCAAGTCATTTCTGCAAATAAGTCTCATTTCATGATGGGGAGTCCCATTGATCAGAAAGCACCTATCATTTATTTAATTCCGTAAGGTGAGCTCATCAGAAAACTTGAAAATTTAATCATCATGGAGAATGAATAAAACTAGAATCTGCTGAATTCTATTCATATATATTATCCAGACATGAAAGTGGTCATGGCAGAAAAAGGCTGAACTTTCCCCACATAGGAACATGAAAAAATATGTAACCTTTCAGCATTTATTAACTACCCTAAGCATCATATATGCACATATAAAAGCCATAAAATTGTGTAACTTTTCTTTAGGAATGAATAAGAATTTTATTTTAGTCCATGTGTGTTTACACCAAACCAATAATGTCAATCCCATATTTAGGCTGATCTAATTTGGTTTCCTTTTCAGACTTGAGTAATTAGATAGTTTACCAGCACAAAAATTTATGTGATGCAAGCCCAAGTTCTGGATAGTTTGAAATAGCAGTGAACCCTTTATTTCCATAACATATTAAATCTGCACATAAAGTGCCCAAAACTTTCTGACTTACATCCACTTTCTAGATAGTTTCTACAACAATTATTTTAATTTCATCAATAACCAGTACTTTTTCAAGCCAATCAAAATGGAACTTGTTTTTCTTGCAGTAATCACACATCCGAGTTTTATGTTCATCTGTTACTGCAACTAAATCAACCATTTCTGTGAAACCCAAAACAAAACAAAAATCCAATTTACTTCTAAAAACACACATGTGCTTGTTGAAAACTGAGCTCCCAACTAGACTGCAAAACAATTACAATGACGATTAATAAACTCTTTGTACTGCATATTGAAAAAGCAGTTACCCAATCCCCTATAGCCACGTAGAAAACTGCGGTCAGCAATGTCTTACCACCCATGCTAGTGAAACGCCAATCAGCTGTAAGACCAAGCCTTCACCAGGGAAGCCCCACCTACTGCCTTTGCAGTTGGCATGCTGTAGCCAATCACAGTCAAGTTCTCTAGCCGAGATGTTTCTGGGCTGGAAAACTTGATGCTGGCATTGCTCAGGGTTGTGACTTATCCTACTGATCTGTGATAGCTTTATCTGCCTCCAGCTTTGCAAGACAGTTTAAACAGACCCCCCCCCCCAAATTATCACATTTCTGCATTGATCTCAGGAACTCCCTAGATGGCTTCCAAAAAGGTGGAATTCTGCCTTTTGACGGAACTCTTTCACTCCTGAATTTATCATTACACTAACCAGAACCACGGATTTCCAGAAACTGAAGTCAGCTGGTCCCTGCCTTTTTCTGTCTCTTTACAGTGACAAACCTTTTATACTGAGAACAGGCATCAAGTCAGAAAACATCACTTTCAGAGAGTTTGATTCCCTTTCCAGAACAATGCGACTTTCAAATTTTGTAACAAGTTTATTAACAGTTAACAGCAGAATTTCAATGTCAAAAATTCCGATCTAATGTGCCTGACACATTCTTTGAAGATTTATCATCCTTCATTAACTTTTTTAGAGTTTGCAATTTCATCTCTTCTGTGTAACCATACTTTCCTCTTTATGTTCCTCTCTTGCCACTAATCTCAGCTCCAAGGTAAGAATGGCGAGAACTACTAACAAGCTTTTTGTTTCACAGACTTTCCCTCAAGATTATTTACTATAACTTCAATAAATTATCTTCTTTGTTCATTGTACAATTTTTGCCTCTATTCTATTGCTTCCTTGCTGACTGATGTAGATTTCACACAAAAATTCTGTGGAATAAATATTCTTCTCTTAATACATGGAAGTACATATCAGAACTATATGACCACCTACCTAATAATGGGAATAACCACCCTTGACCCAGATGACAGTTGTGAGACAGCGTGGCATGGACACAATGAGGCCCCGGAAGGTTGCCTGAAGCACACATGCCCATTCGGACTGCAGCACAGCACGGAGGTCCCAAAGATGACGTGGTTGTGGGTCAGCACGTCAAACCTGTCAATCCAAATAGTCCCACAAGTGCTCTATGGGATTGAGGTCGGGCGATTTTGCTGGCCATGGTAGAATGGAGACATTGCTGTCGTGTTCCTGGATCCAGTCACACACACCCTAAACAATGTGGCATGGCACATTGTCCTGTTGGTAGACACCATCGCCACTAGGGTAAACATCCGACATGAAGGGACGCATGGGGTCAGTGAGGATGGACAGGTAGCCATTGGTGTTCAGGGACCCATCCAGTGGTACCAGTGGTTCCAGGTCATACCAGGAAAACATCCCCCAGACATGCACACTGCCGGCCTGTACTTGACCGACAAGCATGTCCAGAAGTTGGTTCTCGTGGGTCTGACGACGTATCCGCCACTGCCCATCACTTCTGTGGAGTAGAAACCTCAATTCATCCCAGAAGGCAACCTTTTCCCACTCTTCCACTGTACAATGACAGTAGTTCCATGAGAACTGCAGGCGTTGTTGCCAAGAGACCTGGGTTAACATGGGTGTCTTGATGCAGCGTCGACTCCAGAGACCCATGCGGAACAGGGTTCGCTCTACTGTTATCTGGAACACATACCTGAGTGCCCCAGCGTTCATTTGCCTGGTCAATTGCTACACTGTTGCACATCGATTGCCCTTTCCCAGTCAACGGAGGCGACATTCTCCTCTGGGGTTGATGGCCTTTGGGGCTCAACAGTTATGACGTCGGGAGGTACTGGGTGTACCAGCTGTCTATTCTTGGTACACCCTTACTACAGCACCTTGCGAACAGCCCACGAAGTCTGCTATTTCTGAGATGCTTCCACCTTTGGAGTGGTAGGTAATGAGAATTCCTTTTTTGAATGCCCGTCAAATCACACCTCTGCCCATTGTGCTAACGTAACTCACTATGGCTCATCTGACCTGGCCGACCACTTATATCTCCGCGTGGTCGACCTTGTCACATGCACTATGTGATGTGCCTCAGTGGGTACACTGCGATTCTGATATGACCATGTACGTCACAGTTATTAACTTAGCAATCAGATTTTGATTTTCCTTCAAGGGTATTAAGAGAACATTTTTTCGACTGAAATTATATCTGAGAGACTGGTGATTTACTTAATTATGCTATAACAGGGTTCCCACTCAAAAGTAATAAAAAAATTCCCTGACTTTTCCAGGTTCTCCAGGTGGTTTTTAAAGTTTTCCAGAGTGGCATGTTGCAAAGAATTGTTACATTTCACTTCATTTCATTCCATTCATTTTTCTCACCAAAAGCACACACTTGTAAATTCTTTAAGTAATTTGTCTTTATAAAGTTACCTGCTTTTCATTAATAACAACTAACTATGCACATTATTTTCTGTACCAAAGTTCTGTGAACTTTTGTGAATATTACCCACACGAAATTTGTAAATACATCCATAGAAACAAGGTCATAAGTAAGAAAAAATCTGTCAGTTGAATAGTTTCAGTTTTTCTATAACACAATGCAGCTAAAGCTTAATGATGGAATGGCTCTGTTAAAAAAAAACATGTTTCAAGAGAACCAACAGACAAAGGACTTAGATCCATCATTTGGTCGGTTCTCTTGTGAAGTGTTTCTTCAAGCAGGAACCATTGTGCCTCATTGTCCCATGTTATAACTGCCTGCAGAAATTGAACAAAAGCTTAATAACTGGCAATTTTAAAAATTCAATTTTGCATCATTTTTTAAGAGAATAAAGGAAATACTTAATGAATATAACTGAAAGCGATGAATATAGCTGAAAGTAAGATCTACCAAATTCTAGGCAGGCAGTAATTGCAAGCAAAAGTTTGAAATCTTGAAAAAAAGTTTTTTTGGCAAAATAAAGTATCCATTGATTTTTACAAAAAAAAAAAAGGGTAATTTTCCCTGATTTTTACAAAAAAGGGTCATTTTCCCTGTGGTTTCCCTGATTTTTGGAACCATTTTCAAATTCCCTGAGAATTCCAGGTTTTCCCTGTTTTCCAGGTTGAGTGAGAACCCTGTATAAAGAAAGAGAATTTGCTTTGACTGGAGAAAAAATTTGAGAAGCTTCAGATTCTAACACTCAGATACTTGGGACTTGATCGTCCTAGGCGTGGATAGCACGCTCAAATGGAAATCAGAAGATGCCAGTTTGATTTCCAATCTAGGGCGATGAAATTTTAAAGTTTTCTGATGTGATTGATGTTACATGTTGAACAGGTTTCTTCTTTTTTTTTTTTTTTTCTTTTATTTGTCAAGTTTTCTGATGTGATTGATGTTACTAAATACTGGCAGTTCAGGCATTTCTGATTGCTAAGGTTAATAATTCTGTTGATTACACATCTTGTTTTTTATTTTACTAAAGAGCTATTCTATTCAGCTCTGTTCTAATGTCAGCATTACTAATATTGGGTAGTCAGATAAGTCCGTTCGTTTTTTTCCAATGTTATTTGAAAGAAATGCAAACAATATTTTGATCATAGTGTTATATTTATGTTTCTCTTCTCTCTCTCTCTTTTTTTTTTTTTTTTTTTTTTGTAGCTCTATTCTTCCTGTACAATTTTCGTTCATTGGTTTTGATATTATACGTGGTTTGATGGAGTGCCAAGTAGACAGAAATGAGCATTTTTGATACCTGCTTCTCTTCACTTTTAATCAAGGTACCAAAGCTGCTCGAGACATTTGTGCTGCGTACGGAATAGGTGTTATTACTGACAGAACTGCACAGAACTGATATTCATGCTTCATGGGGAAATTCGACCTCACAGACCCTCCACATAGCGGCAGACCTGTTCAGTTCGATAAGGCTGGATTGAATGAGCTCATTCATGAGGATCCACATCAATCCACTAAGAAACTGGCCCAGCAGATGGGAAGCTCTCATGATACTGTCACCTGTCACCTTCACTCGATGGGCAAGGTCCAAAAACTTGGGGCATGGGTGCCACAGTCTCTGAATGCAAGAGACAAACTCCAGCACTCCACTATCATTGCCAGTTTGCTCGCTCGACATCAGGCTACTCATGGACACAGAGATTTCTTTACTGCATCATCACCTGCGATGAAAAATGATGTCTTTATGTCAATATGAAACAGAGGAAAGAATGGCAGAGTCCTCACAAGCAAGCAACACCTCAAGCCAAGGCTGAGCTGCATCCATGCAAGATCATGATTTGGGTTTGGTGGGATTGGGAAGGTGTAATCCACAACAAATTGCTTGAAAAAAATACCATGATCAATCCACAGCGTTACATTCAACAAATGCACCGGCTCAATGAGGCAATTCAGCTGAAATGACCCAACCAGCAGCACGCTGTATTTCTTCAACACAACAACGCTCACCCCCACATCACTAATCTGACCAAAACTGCTATTCAAGATCTTGGTTGGGAAGTTCTACTGCACCCAACCATATTCTCCTGACCTTGCGCCCTCAGATTATCACTCCTTCCAGTCGCTCTCCAATAGTTTGCAAGGCGTATCGTTTAACAATGACGTCAAGCTGAAAGAGTGGCTTGATGACTTCTTCCGAGTCAAAACCCGGGGATTTCTACTGTCAAGGCATTGACAACCTAGTGGAACGTTGGCAAGAGGTTGTGAACAATGAAGGAGAATATATTATTGATTTGTGAAAACTTTTCCATGAAAAAATAAGGATTCCAATAATTGGCGGGCGGGGGGATGAACAAACTTCTCTGACAACTCAATAATCTCTTCTGCCATGGAATCCACCAATTTTCTGCCAATATCTGCTTACAGTTGGGCCATACCGGAAATAAGTGGAAATCAGATCAAAAAATTTTAAACTCTTCTTTTTTTCAAAATGATTACATCCTTGTCTTCAGAAATAATCAAACCTCTGAGATATGGATTGAATCAGATTGTGGAAATTTAAGAAAATAGTAAAAATTGATTAAAAGGTAAGCTATTAACATCAGCCATTTGGCAATCTTCTAACCTTCTACAGACTCTTTTAAATTGCACCCAATTCTTGCTGCTATAAAACAGGGTAGGTCTAATTCCTATATTGGATATAACAATATAACCAATGAACGATAATATCTTCTTGACAAAAAGCTTTCTCTACTTCCCAGTCTTGTTGTCTAGCTCATTCTGTGTTCACCAGAAGAGTCCATGAACAATACAAACAGATCCAACTGAGAACCAATTTGCAAACGTCATTCACTGCGGAAATCTTTTGCTGGAAGAGTCTATGAATGCCACAAATATATCTGACTCTGAATAGAATTGCGAGCGTCTTTCCCTGCAGAAATCGTTCACCAAAAGAGCCAACAAACTAACAAATTATTTTAGTGAGTCAAATTTATTGATTCAAATGAATCGGTTTGTGCTGCCCCGGTGGCGCAGTGGTCAAAGCGATGGCTTCTGATCATTCGTCCGAGATGGGCGTGGGTTCGAATTCTGGCAAGGCATGGATGTTGTGTTTGTCTTATGGCCCTGACTCTCTCAATTCCCTGGAGTCAGTGGCCCTAAATTAGGGACGGGCGACTGCTTATAGCCAATTGAGTTGCTCACAATGGTCGTTAAACCTTCAATCAAATAATTAAAAAAAAAAAAAAAAAAAGAATCGGTTTACCCTTTGCAACAATAGAACAGAGCAACCCCACTCAGGGGGTATGAGGTCAAGTGCCGTAATATTCAGGGTGCACAGCACCTGGAAGCTTTCTAAATTTTTTTTTTTTTTATTGGAGGTTTAACGACCACTCTGAGCAGCTCAATGGCCTATAAGCAGTCACCTGTCCCTAATTTAAGGCCATTGGTTCCAGAGAAGGAGAGAGCCAGTGCCGTAAGACAAACAACATCCATGTTGCACCGCTATTCGAACCCGGACCCCGTTTGGACAAATGATCAGAAGCTGTCGTTTAGAACACTGCGCCACCGGGCGGCCCGAAATTTTCTATTTGCGATGTCATGTTGGCATTGGAAAAAAGTTTTGGGTTTTTCGGATAGGGGATGCTCAATTTTTTTTTTTTTTTTATGTTACACATATATTAACTAGGTAAATAACATACATACATACATACATACATGTCATTAAGCTGTTGTCTGAGATTCAGAGGTTAGCTCCTCAAAGTAAGACCATGTGCCAAGTACATATTTAATTGATAGAACTAGAATTTACTTACTGTTGGTGTATCAAATGTCTCCATTTACAACAAACTCGGCACACAGCTCAAGTTTCATTGACATCTATCACACACCGGACACAAGACCTTTTGTAATTCATACTCATAATCTTTTTCTCAAGCAGAAATTCCTGAATCTGGTCCTCCCATGATTTCCTTGGCTGTTGTTCTCTACCTTTCTTTCCTGCCACTTGGGCTGAAAAAATTCTTTACACAACAAACAGCTACAAATGCCTGTATAGAGTTTAGCTTCGTACCCCCTCCCCTTTTCCCCTGCTGTATAATCCAGCATGTCAGAAATCTTTCAAAACTCGCATTTTCAAAGTTCAATTTCACACTTCAGATTATTTGGGCAGTCTATGAAGAACAGTTTACCTCTGAATGCTCTGTAGTGGGTTCCATTCAGTTTTAAATGTAGTTCATTGGATTCACTAAAACTGATATAACCAAATTGTTTGATTCAGATGAAGCTGTCAAAATGATGGGAAAAGCCTTCCTTTTCGGAAAGCACAGCTGCTGTGAAATAAGTTTTCACGATGTCACTAACAGGCTATATTTCACCATCCTCTTGGAAATGCTGAATGTTTTCAATCAAATGCCAATTCTCAAGCAAACAAACAGAATTGGAAAAACATTTTTTTATTATCAGAAACGGCATATGACTGAGGATTTTCAAATTCTTCTAAAACTTAGAAACCCAGATTTCTGGGTTTAAAATGTGACAAGAACCTGGAATTCTGGAGTACATGCAGAGAACTAGCGGGTACTGTATGTGTGCTTAATAAGCAATGGAAGTTAATATATAAGAACTATGTATGAACACCTGAAAGCTGGAGTCATGTGACTGCAGACAGTTACTACAGGTTGAATGAGTGAGTGCCTTTGTGAAAGAACAATGTGTATGCATTACCTCTCTCAACTCCTAAACTGGCTTGTGCCTCTTAATTAAAAACAACCAATCTCATTTCATTTCTTAACCAACTCTATTTTCAAATAATTTCACTCCATCAAGAGTTTGTACAAGAAGATACTGGAGCAACTGATATCTCAGCTTACAGCATCATGATCAGAGTAAAATCCCTGAAATGGCAATGAGCTGGACATGCTGCCAGAAGAACCGACCACCGATGGACAACCGAAATTGTAGACTGGATTCCAAGGGACAAGAAAAGATCTGGAAGAAGACCACAAGGGAGATGAGTGGATGAAATTCGAAATCATGCAGGAGTGACATGGAGGAGACTGGTGCAAGATAAGACCCTTGTGGAAGAAACTTGGGAAGACCTTCATCCAGCAGTAGATTGGTAATACACTGCCGGACAATTGCTAAGGACGGATGACAATAGCAACGATAGCAACCATAAAATGGAAGGCAGGAAAATGTGGAAATTAGCATAAGTGCGGGATACAGTAAGACGTGTTGTGCGTATGCAAATTTTGGATTGCCAAACTTGTTCATGACGTCATAGCGCTGATAAGAGATATAAAGGATTTGACACGTATTGACCATTGTTGTTCAAACTCAAAGTTGAAAGGGAAAGAATCAACTGACGAACTTGCAAGTTTCAGTATGTCTTCCCGACATCACCTAGATGATTTTACGCGTGGCCATATTATTGGCAAGATTGAAGAAGGGCGAAAAATAACAGATGTTGCCAGGGAGTTCGACGTCAGCCACAATGTTGTTTCAAGGCTTTGGAAATCATTTCAAACAAATGGAGAGTGTAGCAAACGTCACGGGGGAGGTCGTGTTCGCAGTATGACACCTGCAGAAGATCGGTACATAGTGCTATCAACAAAAAAGACACTGGCGCAGCACTGCTAGTGAGGTAGCAAATCAGTTTATGGCTGCTACTGGTAAGCGGATCTCCCGAAAAACTGTCGCCAGACGTTTGCATGGAGGAGGACTATACGCCCACCATCCTGTTGTGTGCATCCCATTGTCCAGACGTCACTGTACCGCCCGTTTGCAATGGTGCCATCAACATCGCAATTGGACTGATAACAACTGGTCTGCTGTCCTCTTCTCAGATGAGAGTAGATACAGTCTATCGTCTGATTGTCGACGACAACTGATCTGGCGTGATAGTGGTACTGCATATTGTCCAGCAAACATACAGGAAAGGGACCGATATCCGACATGTAGTGTCATGGTATGGGCTGGCATCATGATCAATGGCCGTACGTCCCTCTATGTGCTTCCAACTGGGACTATGACTGGCCAACGATACATTAATGATGCTCTGCTACCTCATGTTCGCATGTTCCATGGTGTTGTCGGTGATAGATACATTTTCATGGACGACAACGCAACATGTCATCAAACAGTCGCTGTCCAGGAGTGTCTTGAGAGCAAGGATATTCAACGCCTCGTATGGCCAGCACGTTCTCCAGATCTGAATCCCATTGAAAATGTGTGGGATGCTTTGGGGAGGAGTCTTGCTGGTCGCCAATGCCCTCCAATAAACAAGGACACCCTCATCTGTGCACTGACAGAGGAATGGGATAAATTACCCCAACAGCTGCTTGATAATGTTGTGCAAAACACGACACGACGTGTGGAATCTTGCATAGCCCTCCATGGTGGCCATATCCCGTATTGACATCTTACGCCGGAAACGCCTGCAGACGGTAATTGCATTTTTTTCACGTTTACGTATTCTGCACAAAATGGCCTGTTTGTCCCTTGAACACGTTCCAAAGCCTTCTGGATTTCAGAGCACAATAAATTGTCTTTCTTGTAATGTCCTGGCATTCTGACATTATTTTATTTCACTTGGCATCCAACCACACTTACTTTTTTATGCGCTATATAGCCGTTTATGATCTGTCCTTAGCAATTGTCCAGCAGTGTAGTTGATGATATCATCATCATTATCAATCCAATGCTGGATGAACATCTCCCAAAGTCACACCTCCACAACCGTCTGTCTTGAGCCAGTCTCTTCCATGGTTTTTGAATTTTGTCCACCCATCTCCCATGTGGTCTTATTCTGTGTCTTTTCTGTCCCTTAGTATCCAGTCTAAAATTTCAATTTTCCACTGGTGGTCCATTCTTCTGTCAACATGTCCAGCCCATTGCCATTTCAGGGATTTTACTCTAATCATGATGCCTTCTACTTTTGTCATTTTTCTTGTCCAAGAGTTCCTCATCTTATCCTTCCTGGTTACACCAAACATGCACTTCTCAATACTTCTTTCAGTTGTCTGCAGCCTCTGCATGTCTCTTTTAGTTAAGGTCCATGTCTCTGATCCATATGTAAGAACTGGAAGGATGTACTGATTAAACATTTTTCTTTTAAGACATAATGACATATTGCTCTTGAAAATTGTACTGTTTCTTCCAAAAGCTCTCCAACCAAGTATTATATGCTGATTAATTTCCTCATCAATGTGATCTTGCTTGATATCTGTTGTCCAAAGTCAATGTAGATATCACTTACCTTCAGCTTTTCCCCAACAGTCGCAAAATCTTCATTTCTTATAAAGACATTGTTCATCAGTTTTGTCTTTTGAAAGTTCAATTTTAATCCCACATCTTTAATCCTGTCAACAAGTTCCTGGATCATACTCTGCAGCTCTGAAGGGGCAGTTGCAAAAATGATTACATCATCAGCAAAATAAAGGTGAATTAAATAATCTCCATTAATATTTCTTCCCTTGTTTTCCCAGCTCAAGGACTGAAAGATACTTTTCAATGTGGCATTGAAGAGTTTGGGAGATATGGTGTCACCTTGTCTCACCCCTTTCCAATTTTTATTGGTGCTGTATCCTCAAATAGCTGAACCTTTGCACTTGCATTTTCATAGATGTTATTGATAATGCTGATGTAGTAAGCATCTTCAATGCCACAGGATTTCAAAGCCATTATAACTGCTGACTGTTTCACAGAATCAAAGGCTTTTCATAAACAATAAAAGCCATGCATAATGGGAGTTCATACTCCCTTGTTCTTTCAATTAGTTCTCTAAGTACATGGATATGATTTATGGTGCTGTAGCCACTCTTGAATCCAGCTTGATCTCTTGGTTGAGTTATGTCCAATGTTACCTTCAAGCGATGAAAAAGAACCTTTGTGAAGGTTTTATAAACCACTGAAAGGAGGCTGATGGACATGTAGTTCCTGAGATCCTCAATGTCACCTTTTTTATGTAGCAGGATCGTTGTAACATTGTTACAATCCTCAGGAATCTTTCCTTTATTGAGACACATACTGAAGACTTGAGCGAGTGTAGTTTCTATTTCTCCACTTGCTTTTGTATAATGTCCACAGTAACTGCATCTTCTCCTGCAGGTCTTTGCCGTTTCAAGTTCTTAATTGCATATGCAACTTTTGCTGGGAGGACTGGAGGAACTTTCGTACTGGTACTTTTCTTAATGACTGGATTAGGTGTATCATCTCTTTCATACAGTTGTGTGTAGAAATCTTTCACTCTTGTCAAAATTTAATCTCTGTTTCTTGTTACAGAACCATCTTCTTTTCTCAGTGCCATAAACTGTTTTCTTCTCTTCCTGAGATGTCCCTTTGCTTTCTTCAGGTTTTATTTATTTTCAATTGCTTTTCTCACTAGTCCACAATTGAATTTCCTTTTGTTTTCAATGGTACTTTTCCAAACTGTCTTGCATAGCTCTATATACACTCATTGTCATACAAATCTATGCACCAAGAAGGATGCGTCTGATTGAAATGAGATTTTAGCAGTCAGATGGTACATACCAAGGACAGAAGTGATTACAGTATCACAGCAGCAGGACGATTTCCTGCGGACATACTGTACACATTCTGGTTAGCGTTAGTACCACGTCAGATCACCTCGTGCTCAGATACATGTGGTGATACGGTACAGAATGGAGTCAAAGATACACTGCATGTTATCCTGGGACAGATTGGCCCACACTTCTTGCAAATGACGCTCTAAATCACAAACACTGGGACATGGAGAAAGCTGGCATCCCATCTGGTCTGACACATGCTCGATGGGCAAGAGACCAAGCAATCTGGCAGGCTACGGAAGTGTCGAAACATGACAAGACAGTCCTGGGAAACCCAAGCCGTGTGCGGACGGTCATTATCTTTTTGGAAAATGGCTTCGGGTTGCCCCACCAAGGAAGGCAGCACATGGGGCTGCAGGATCTTCTGTACGTAATGCTGGGCTGTCAACGTCCCTTGGATCACTGCGAGGAAGTCCAGCTGTCATACGCGATGCTCCCAAGACCATCACGCCAGCAGTTCGGGACATGTGCTGATGTACAGTGAGGTTGGGATTGTAGCGCTCCTCCACACTTTGACACGGTGGTCGTCCGTTCCCATACAGAAGCAAGATTCGTCGCTGAACACTATACGTCGCCAGTCCGTAGCATTCCACACTGCTCGCTATTGACATCACTGCAATTGACGCTGACGATGGTCAGGTGTTAATGGCAGAAAACGTAAGGGTAGTTGAGAGTGCAGATTCGCCTCTGCCAGGCATCTGGAAATGTTTCTGGCAGACACAGCAGTCCCTTGTACAATGGCCACATGTATCTGTATATTGAACAAGGACATCATTGCATCTGTGCATGCTGCTCTCACGATCCCATGGTCCTCTCTGCTGGTGTTGTGTCTGGGTCATCCAGAGCCAGTCCACCGTGTCTGGATGCCTTTTCGTGTTCATTGCTCCCAACACGATCGCACCGTACTGTCAGACCTACCCAAATGGCGGGGGATTCGGCACACTTGCCACCCTGCCTCTCTCATCCCGATGATACAGCCTCGTTCAAACTCCATCAGTTGCCCGTGCGCACATCTACAGTGGCTCCTCGGCATGTCTATCACTCAGGGATATCTCACCTGTCTCTTACCATTCACTTCGGCATGAAAGTGGAGTCCCCTGCGCAGTGCCCTATGAGCCCAAGGATTGTGATTGCAGTGCCAGTCGTGGACACACAGGCATGCAGGACTGCATGGAACTTTAATCATTTGCATGTCTGCCCTCCCCGTAGCTATTCGCCAAGTTTCGAGTTAATCGCACTGTTTTTTTCTTTGTGCATGGATTTTTAAGACAATGGGTGTATTCCATTTTGGAAGTTACATTTTCTTTATTTGTTCTAATCTTCCTTCTCTTTTGCATCATTTTTGTTTTTCCTGAAATTTTCTTCATATGCAACTTGTTTTTAGTACTACCTACTTTTGTTGGTGTTTCCATAAGAGCCTTGGTTAGTTTTCTGTTAACTTCAGAGATGTTCATTTCTTCCAATGTTAGCTTTTCTAGAGAAAAGAATCAGTTCCAACTTGAAGGTATTATGATTTTTAAGGTT
The DNA here is from genome assembly GCA_039090855.1 of Macrothele yani. Lineage (NCBI taxonomy): Eukaryota > Metazoa > Arthropoda > Arachnida > Araneae > Macrothelidae > Macrothele > Macrothele yani. The sequence continues at coordinate 30,228,409 of CM076993.1, forward strand.
GGTCATGTCAACACATTTTGTATGATTTGAGCTAGCCACGTTCCAGTTTAGTGTTCAGGTGCATCTTACCATTCTATGGTCAGTACATGTTGAACCTGATATATAATATCAGGTTCAACACAGGTAGTGACCACAGAATGGTGACTGCCTTTACAGTTAATATTCTAAAAAGAACATGTTCAACATTTTGCCTATCCATTCCTACCTGCTGTGGACACAATAAGTATGAAGCTAGAAGTGAGACTCTGTGGAAGACTTAAGAAGATTCACCTAAAAACTCTGTCCTATGTTTCCAATGGTAAAAACTTCTGTAGAAACTCTTCTAAATTAATGTATTACCAAAGATGAAAATTTGCACATCAATAAAAATAAGTTTATATTACAGCCCAGTGTACTTAATATTTTCTAAAACTTAACCATAATTATATCAAAAATCTATAACTTTTACTTTGATAGTGCTGAGAACTGCTATTAGATGGCACCACCTGTACAGATTGGTTACTAATTGTAATCACGTAGCATAATGTTAACAGATCTGTAGGTACTGCTGATTTGTAATTTCAAAATAAGTCAGCAAACATGCTCTGCAACATTTTTAGCTAAATTACCGTCAGAAAATTAATCTAAGTAACTAAAATAATTTTATAAATTCCAGACTATCACTTGGTTAGACTCAAGTGTTGATTCTAGTCCAAAAATTGCAACATGATTACATTTAGCATGTGATTTGTATAGGTCACACCTTCTATTAGCAGTTCTTAAAACTATAAAGGTAAAAGTTATTGATTTTTAATATAATTATGCTTAAGTTTTAGAAAATATTAAGTATACTGGGCTACAATTTAAAGTTATTTTTATCGATGTGCAAATTTTCATCCTTGGGAACATGCCAAATTTAGGAGAAAGCACCTACAGAAGTTTTTACCACCTGAAACATAAGGCAGAATTTTTAGGTGGATCCACCTTTAATATTTATGATAAAATCATGTATCAACATGATTTTATGAACTAATGCTTTTTTTCTTTATCATTCACCTGCTGTAGAATACACGAACATGAACACTGCTTACCTGGATATGGAATTCTTCCGTATGTGACTAACTCAGTGAGAAGTATTCCAAAAGACCATACATCAGATTTAATGGAAAACTTGCTATAATTGGCAGCTTCTGGTGCAGTCCACTTGATAGGAAACCGAGCACCCACCCGAGCTTCATATTCATCCTCCTGTTTTGAATAAAATTAAATTCCAGTTATAAGCCATCATCATATTGTATCCCAAAATAAAAATAAAATTAGCATTGAGAGCAAAATGTAAGTGGATGCACATGCATAAATACATATTCAATTATTTGATATAAAAAGTTTGTATTTCAGCCAGCAGCCAAGTGGTCTAGGGAATGGATTTCTGAATTCTTTTACTACAGGGTCAGGATTTAAATCTGGCTGCAAGATGTGGATGTCATTCTAGCTTTTTACCTTCCTTGAATCCAGTGACTCTATATTAGGGATGAATGATTCTTATAGCCTTAGATTCTTTCATGGATCATTACCCCCCCCCCCACACACACACACACATAAACACACGCACACTGGATAAGTCTGGCACAAGAACAAATGGGAAGAACTTGAAGACAGTACTAAGTTTTGCCATATTGTTAAGTTAAGAAGCTTAATTATTTAATTATGTCCTTTTTATTAGTGAGTGCAAAAGCAAATATTTGAGAAGGTATCTTAAGTGTTTTGCTGGTGTTTTGATAAGCAATGGGTAATTTGAAGCAAAGTTTTGTTGTTGTGGCAAGAGTCAGTGTTGCCCACCTTTCATTTTCTCAAATGATCACAAAAATTTGTGAGTGGTGAACTTGATGTTTACAAGAGAATCCATTAGCATTTCATTTACTGTTGTTGGAGCTGCATGTTGGTTACATGATGACATTGTGTTTGCAGTTGAAAAAGAAAGAAACAAGTGGAAAAAAACATTCTTGTGACAGTGGGAAGAGACACTCGTGGTTTTTGTGAAAGGCGTTGTCATGAGTGGATTTGGAACAAATGTGTGTGTTTTGAAATTCAGATACATAAATGGATTACACTTTTTGCCATTTCAAAAGGTAAGCAGATCATTTATGTTAGAAGCAACAGATATTTATGTTTTAAAAGGAAAGACTACAGAGCCCAGTTATTGCCTACAGAACTGAAGAAATTACTTTTTGTCTGAACTCAGCAGCTAGACAGACTGATTTACATTTGTGTTGTTTCACTCTTTACTTAATGTGATTGTGCTGAAATTCTTGATATCACAACTGTTATTATTAGTGATTAAATGTGGCTCTCATTTTTTTTTTTTCAATGTGAAGCTCTCTAGAGAAAATTTTCACGTTCATCCTGTCTTCTTTACTGCTCTCTAATCCAGAGGTTGAATCCAACCATTTCAGTTTCATCCGGTGTATGGTGCTTTGAATCTGATTTGGGAAGATAGATGTAACAATATATATATTTCCCCATGTGTAATTAAAAACACTTTAGAATATTATTTATTCCAGCCCAAAATTCATGTAGATACCATGTACTGGAAGGCTGCACAAGGGAAGGGGAAGGGGAGGAGCCAATATAAGTGCAAATGGTGTATGGAAACAGTGTGATTATAGTGGTGTATACTATGGGTTTTTCACACACACAGATATGTAAAATTTGCAATGTTACTACAAGGAAAGAGATACTGTTTTTGTCAATTTAGTAATTCTTGACTGCAGGCAAAAGCTTTCTTTTTCTTTTGCTGCACAGCATATGAGCAACAATAAATGTGCCTTAAGTTCACTCTATGCACACTATGGGGAAATACTGTTTATTAGAAGTATAGAGAAACTATAGAAAGGAACAGAACATACAAGTAGAACCTGTTTATAATGTGACCATATTTATCAAGATCTCTGATTTAGCAAGCAAAACAGAAACTTTTGCTTGGTATAATTAAGGTGATTAGACATTGGAAACTGATTTGAGGGCAAAATTGCATAGTGCCCCCCCCCCTCAATGGGACTTATACATACTCAAACAGAATACACAGAAATTTTGGTCATAAAACTGTATTGTGTTGCTAAGTGTGATATTGCATGTGAAAATTTTTATCTTGAGAAGGTATACGAGGGTTGTACCGAAAGTAATGCAAAAGTGGGCATAACTTTTTTATTAACTGACAGAGGTTGTTCAAATTGCACATGTTGGTAGAGTAACTCTTCCTCCATACAAAGGTACTACTCAACATAGTCTCCATCACAAGCAATGCATTTGCGCTATCCTTGAACCCAGCTCTTGAATCCCCTTTGAAAAAATTTAGGTGTGGACTGTTGTACCCACTTCTTCACAGTCACTTTCACCTCATCTGTGTCATCAAATCGTTGTCCCCAGATACGGTCCTTCAATGGACTAAACAGGTGGACATCTGAGGGCACCAGATCTGGGCTGTACGGTGGATGGATGGGGACCACCAACCAGCCTAATTTGCTAATCGCCTGATTTGTTGCCAGAGATGTATGTGGATCCTTTTCAGATTCTTGTTCAGTTTTTTTTTTCCTTGTGGCTTCTCTAAGCTTCTTGAGTGTCTCAATGTACTGCTCGCTGGTCATGGCATAGCCATGCTCCAGTAAATCATGGAGAATGACACCCCTGTCATCCTGAAAAACAGTCACCATGACTTTCTGTGCTGATCCGTGGCTCTTAAACTTCTTAGGCCTTGGTGAAGAGATGTGACACCATTCCATGGATTGATTCTTTGCTTCTGGATCGTAAAGATATGCCCACGTTTCATCCTGTCACCATATTGAAAAAAAAACGTGTCTTCATTGGCTTCAAATGCTTCCAGCAGATCAGAGCAGACTGTACACTTCTCTACTTCATACCAGGTGTCAACTGCCAAGGTACCCACTTTGCACACAGTTTCCGATACCCTAAGTATTCCACCATCTTCTGTATGGCATTGTAACCACATCCCAGTTGTGCAACAAGCTCACGGATTGCGAGTCATCTTTCCATGCAAATCAATTCATCCACTCGCTGATGATTTGTGTCAGTGGTCGCAGATGATAGTCTCCCACTGCAATGTTTGTCTTTAGTGCTAATTTCCCCTTCTTTAAACTTCTTAATTTATCTATGCACAGTACTCTTGTCAATGCTGTCATCTCCATAAACATTCTGTTGCCTTCTGTGGATGTCGGACAGCTTGCACCCTTCCTTCGTCAAAACTCAATGATGGCATGTTGATTCTACTTGGAATCCATTTTTTACCAGCAATGAAGAAGAAGGGTTACTATAGAGGAAGAGTTACTCTACCAACATGCGCAATTTGAATGACCTGTGGTCTCGCGTTGTCGTGATGGAACACAACACCTTTACGATGAAAGAGCTCTGGATGTTTCTGGATGATGGATTCATTCAAACTGTCCCATTGCCAACAGTACACATTCGAATTGATTGCTTGGTTCCGTGGTAGGAGCTCAAAAACATGACACCTTTAAAATCCCACCGCACTGAGACCAGAACCTTCCGCTGATGAATGTCTGCTTTGTATGTCGTTTGAGGCGAAACAGCACGTCGGGACCATGACCGTTTGCGCAGCACATTGTTGTACACAATCCACTTTTCGTCACCAGTTATCAGTCGCTTCAAAATAGGATTGTTTTCCTAACGTTTAATGAGCATATCGCAGATGTTTATACGCGCCGTCAATTGAGCTTCTTTGAGTTCACGAGGAACCCACACATCAAGCTTGCTTACGTATCCCAGCTTCTTCAGATGGTCGTGAACACTTGAATCATGGATGTGCAATGTGTCTGCAATCTCTCATGTCATGTAACGTGGGTTTGACTTGATCAATGCCTTGATTTGGTCATCATCAACCTCGGTTGGCCTCCCAGAACGTGGACCATTGTTGAGGTCAAAATAACCAGCACAGAATTTTTCGAACCACCGCTGGCACCGACATTCTTGTAGAGCATTATCACCGTACACTTTACGCAACTTTTCAAAGCTTGACGCACGTTCTTCCCTTTATGGAAGTAAAACAGTAAAATATGGCGAAAATGCACAGTTTGGTCTTCCATCTTCAACTTGATGTCCAATCTCCGCAAATCAACCAAATCGCTCACTATTCCTTTCAGACTGCAGCTAGAACTGGCACCTGTCGAATGCCATAGCGATAACAGAGCTGTGCATGCCTCTAGTACTTCCTAAACCGCTCAACCGCCATCGGGTACCAAAATACATCATGACTTTTCCGACAACCCAATAGTATCTGAAACAATCATTTGATATTTCTGAATATTTCTATTTCGCACGTTATGTTCTATGAAAGTTTGACCGGCTGATCGTAACGTCTGACGGTGAAAATGATTAATGTGTCAATTGACCATTATAGTTAAAAATACATATTAAGTGTATTAATGCTTACCACTTGAGAACTACTCCATTTTCCTTCATTGTCAGTAGAAACCACGGTTCTTCCAATTCTTCATCCTTATCAAAACAAGGTTAGGCTTATGTGGTTAAGCCTGCTGCACTGGAATACTGGTACATGCTTATCTTCGTTGTCATTTGTAAAATCGTTGGGATAAACATTAAGTGGTAGATATTTGAAGGTGGTGAAAGATATATAGAATATTTACACTGCTGATAGGGCGTTAACAAAATGGAATGACTTGAATACAAAGAATAGTGAACAGGCTTCGAATTTGACATTAAAGGAACACTTACAGAAGTTAAAAACCTGTATTGAAAGATGATGAAATAAAATAGAATGAATGAAGTCCACAGTAAAATTCATGCAAAAGAATAAAAGATTGACACCACACTGTCGTCGTCCTATCGACAGTGCAATAGGTATAATGGCACAATTTGGTTAATACCATAATGTGCAACTTGAACGCACAGTTAAAATTTATTTTTATGAGACATGTTCAAAAAGTAATGCCTCCACGCAAGTGTCTCACCCATGACTTGCTGTCCAGCAACTAGTCAGATGGCAAACAATTCTTTGCACCATTAGCTTCATTTTACTGAGTAATAGAACTCTGTACATGTATTAATTTGTATTTAATCATGTTTAAAATGGACGCTTCTTTTTTACCTGTAACGACAGGTGTCAAACATTCATCAGTTATAGTTTTTAACTCATGAAACGGTACCTCCCAAAGAAATTCACGCAAGATTAGTGGCAGTTTGTAGTTCCGAAACTTTGGACATAAACACTATTCATCTTTGGGTAAGAATATAAAGGGACAATGGGGGAATGTTGGCCGTAAAGGATCAGTCGTGGAGTGGGAAGCCCATAATTGCAACTTGAACAGGCAAAAAGTCTATAAGCTCATCAGGGAAAACCGAATAATAATTCAGAGAATGATAGCAGGCAAGCTAAACATTAATTTAGGTAGCGTCAATGACATTATTGTTAACATTGTAGAATACAACAAAGTGTATGCTCATTGGTTACTGCATACCTTAACAACTGAAATAAAGAAATCAGGGTTTGAAACATGCCAAAGGTTGCTTGCTCGCCACGAAAAATATCAAAGTGATTTTCTCCAAGCATTGTACCTATTGGAGTATTATTACACAGTTTATTTCGCTCCTTGAAGATAAAAAGTGATGGCTGGTTTAAACCACACATCTAATGAAATCATGGTCTTCCTGCTTCAAATTTTGCACCACAAGAGCATTTCACAGCAAGAAAATAATGGTTTCATTAGATTCATGTGGCTGCTGTAGTTTTTAATTTATCATTGAATTACATCAGATTTATGCACCTCACTCCCACCAGATACCCTTGAATTTGTCGTACTCTTATTTCTATCTCTGATGCTACCACAAAAGAGTAACTTACAGAACAAGCCCACATACAGCTGAAAAACTTTAGACAGTCAAAGCTATAACTGCAAAATAACCATTTCAGTGTTGCACAAAATTCCTACAAGAATGTGATCAGTGATGTGCATAGCCCCCCTGGTGATGGATGGAATTCACGGCTGTACCGGGAATTCTATCCATTTAGGTTTGTCCTGTGCTCTGAAAGCTTGCAAAAGTTGCACTTTGCAAGAAAACAATTTTAGCCTTTTACAGAGCACTTTCTGGACAAATGAATGTGGTTTTAAAGTTTCTGAGATGCCCATCTTGTCAATCTGTCTGGACTGTGTTGAAATGCTTGTCTAATAGATTCCATCTTCAGGTCAGTGATAAGTGACCTTCCTTAGGAGGCATTCTACAAAACACTACTCATTGCCATAAAGCAATCATACCAGTTTCTTATGTCATGTCTTGATGGTGGATTATGCACTGCATACGTTCGAATAAAATTTCGCTGTACTTGTGTTGTTTATTTGGTCCGAACAAACCATTTCAGACACATGGTCTTCTGCAGCATGGATAACATTTCTAATGAAATGTCTGCCAGTTTCTTCTTCACTTCACTGTTCATTCGAAGCACGCGGCACCATGTTAGCACTAATAGAAAACTTCCATTCTTGCATTATAAGCTTGCAAAAACCAAAGGGTGAAGGGTATTTTTACAAATTTTTCCTTTTGTAACATTCTTTTATAAATACCCTGTACCTGCTTATAACACACCAAACTTCATTCCATTTAGATTAACGAATAAATTTAAAAACTGCCTTTTTTTTTTTTAATCTGTATTCTGTTCCTTAGAAGTCCTAAAATGAGCTCTAAGTGTGCACTTGTATTTATTCATAAACAGTTTCCCAACTGTAACCATGTGATTATGTATTTTGTTGCTTTCACCCCAACAGAAAACCACATATAATGCTGTAGCGTGGATTATATAATTTATGAATCACAGTGTATTGCTACGTTACCCACCAGTAAATTATATTTTGCAAAAAGGAACACTGAACTTTGAGAGACTGAAACAACCAATCAAAAAATATATTTAGATATAAAATAAGCAGCAGCATTCTCTGAAACTGTTTGACAAGTTTCTGTTAAATGGGTAACGTTAATGACTTACTTTAATTAAACGAGCCAAACCGAAGTCAGCTATCTTAACAATATTATTTTCTCCAACAAGTATATTTCTAGCTGCCAAGTCTCTGTGAATGTAGTTTTGCGACTCCAGGTAGGCCATACCTGCTGCAATCTGAGCTGCCATATCTATCAGCTGTGGAAGTTTTAATGAGCGAGCTTTACCTAAATCATAAAGAGGGGGAAAATACAATAGTTAGTTTTTCTAAACCTGGTGGGGAGAAAAAGTAATAATTTTTACATGGCATCATACTATTGTACACTTATGTTTACACAGCCATGGAGTAGTTAACCAAGTAGGGTTGATCCACAGCTAAATAAAAATAACACAATTTCTCAAAGCAAAGCTAGAAAATATAAACATACACAAAATTATTAGGAAGTATTTTTTTCTTATCAGTGGCAATTTACTCATGATCAGTGGCAAGGCATGACCTTTCAATAATGTTACCAGAATACTAAAATAAGAGTATAAGAGGTAATACATGATAACAAAATGTTATTAAATGACACTTCATTATCACATTAAGTATTCTTTTAATGGAAATTAAAAACACTTACTCACAGACTTTACTCAGATTAAAAATATTTAAATTCTGTAAGGTTCATTCAAATTAAAACGAGCCAATCATAGAAAACTGCCAAATGGGTTTATTGCAGCATCGTTGACACAAAACGTAGGTGGCATCACTGTAGTGGTATGACGCAGTGAAATGTGGAACTGCGATCATGCGACGATGGAAGCAGTTGGCTTTCGTACAGTACCTTGGGCAGGTCTTCGGTTCAACCAGTCAAGATTGAAGTAACGAACATTGAATGGAGAGCGGTTATCAGATCTTTAACTGTGGAAGGTGTTGGTAGCACATAAATCTATTGCCACATGAGTAACATCTATGAAAACTGCATAACTTTCTCATGTGTTAAACACTGCAATAAGTGGTTCTAAAAGGGGTGGTCATCGTTGGCTGGTGATTTGATGCCAGGGAAAGCACACCATGTGATGACCGATGTTCCTGTCGCTGAAGTGGAGATTCTCATTATGGAAGACAGAAGAGACCTGGTGAAAGTACTTGCCAACAAAGTTGGAATTATTGTAGGGAGTGTTCACACCATTATCCAGGATCGTCTGCAGTACCAGAAGATTTGCATGCAGTGTCTTGCAATCTGCAGAAAGACATTCACATGGGTGTGTCCTTGTAACATTTACTGCAGCATCATGAGGAAGGTCACCATTTCATCAACATAATCATTGCAGGAGATGAAATATTGTGCTTTTATTATCAACCTGAAAGCAAAAGACACCACCAAAGAAGTCAAAGGGAATGCAGACAAGTGCATGAAAGGTCATGCTGACCTTTTTGACCACAAGGGCATCCTGTTGATCAAGTTTCTCACCACTGGAAACACCATAAACGCTACCCGGTGTGCGGGCACACTGAAATTTCTGTGAGCATCACTCAAGTCCAAGCGGCCCAGGCTGTTCACAACAGGAGTCATTCTTCTTCATGACAAGGCCCACCCCCACACTACAAAAATCGTCCAGGATTACCTTTCCAAATTCAGGTGGGAAACACTCCAGCATCCGACATACAACCCAGATTGGTCCCTCTATGACTTTCACATTTTTGGGGAGCTGAAGAATCATCTGCGGGGTCACAGATTTCACTTGGACAAAGAGGTGCAAGACGCTAAATCAGGAACGGTTCTGCTAGCAACACACCGCTTTCTATGTACGAGGGATCGAATGTCTAGTGTCACAGTGGGATAAGTGCCTTAATAGCCATAGGGATTATTTTTAAGGTAAGTCACAATATCTTTCTCATATACCCTTTGTCTCGTTTTCATTTGAATGACCCTTATATTTTAACTTGAAGAGTTTTTCAGTATTCTTCATATCTTCTGAGTTCTTTTGTATTTTCAGGCATATCTGGTCTCCAGATATTTACTAAGGCCGTTGTCAATTATCGGAAACTGTATCAAAGGTTCTGTTTACTCATTTAAAAATAACAGACTTACAAAATACATTATGAGAAGATTTCAATTTAATAATCGGCCAAAACATGAGAAATCTGGCAACAAAATTTAAATTCTTAAAGTAAACAACTTTTGATACAGTTTCTAATCATTGAGAACAGGCCTTGATGAAGATCTAGAGGCCAGAAACATCAGAAAATGCAAAAGAACTCAGAAAATGTGAAGATTAATGGAAAGCTCTTTAATAAGTTAAAACAGAATTTAAGTATTTTAATCTGAGTAAAGTCTGAGTTTCTTTTGTCCGCAGGATTTTTTCAAGTTGCTTCTCTCACTGGATTTCTTTCTTTCCTTTTTTTTTTTTTTTTTTTGGCACTTTTAAGCACAAATTTTCACATTTTTATTTTAAAAGCTTGATTTTTCTCTAGAAAAGTATAAAATACAACTACATAAGCATTTTAACTCATGACATTAATACTCAAAGGGTGCCACGTAGACAAAGCACTACTGTTTATTCTCTTGTTCTTAACTTAATTTAAAGACTGAAACAAATAAAAAAACAACTTAATAAATAATGACAAAACAGTTGTCCACATGCAGGGTAGGTCATAAAACAAACATGAGAAAAGCACTGAAATCAAAGAGAAGGAAATTATTCACAACCTAAAAAATACTGTGTAACGGAACCATGTAATGGTGACAGGGAATGTATGCTCTGTGAGTTAGAGACTATCCGAGAGCTCATACTTTTCTTCAGTTTCACATGCAAGTGCATTTGACATAACTGGCAGTGTTTTGTAACTACTTTCAGAAGTGAAAACATGCATTGCTAATGGAGCTCCAATATCTGCTCTCTAACAAGGCAGATTGGCACGTAACATCATCCAACAGCTAATATGGAATGAACTTCACAGTAGAGATGGGTCGGAAATCAAGTCACTGTTACCGAAAAATCTCTGTCACCATTACCAGTGATAAAAAAGTTAACCGTTCCAAATTCACTAATACAAATGTCACTGTTAACTGTGTCCAAACAATGCTTGGGGTCCAGAATCACTGTTACGTCATAGTTTCAGTTCCAATGTCACCATATCAAAATAGTTTGTCTCCTTTTCTGTTGAAACATCATAGAAGTCACTAGTGATGTGAACTTTCTTTCAGTCTCCCCCTTTTCTCACACTCAAGATAGTTTTTGTTTTGGCTTTCACTGTGCATTTGATAACAAAGAATTAAAGGCAAGCTCATTCTAACAAGGATTTTGTCACAGTTACAAATGAGACTGTGACTCACTGTTCTGTTACCGCTCCGCCACTTCTGTCGTAAACAGTGATTTTGTCACTGTTACAAGTAAGATGGTGACTTGCAGCTATGGCTTCTTTACAGCTCCATCACTACTGCCATAAATGGTAATTTTGTCACCGTTGCTTCTGTGGAATTATCATCATTTGTCACTGACAGGAAAATCATGAATTGTCAAGTCAGTGATACCCCAGTTTGAGATGCGGTATTTTTAGAACTATTTGCCATAAATCGAAAGCACGGTTAAGCCTACCTTTACTTCATAGCTAACTTGCATCTGATTACTGTTTCATAAATTTGAATAAATTATTTTTATGTATTTAAAACTATTTCCAGTAGCAACACTGGATATTAGCTAGCATACTTCACCCCTGCTCATGATATGCCATAACATTTCACTTTGTAAACATACTTCCAATTTGTTTTTTTCAGCTTTTCCACTTTTCAAATGAACTTGAAGAATAAAACACAAAAGCACATTTATCCCTGCATATTGAAGCTTTTTGCAATTATAGCACTGAATTCTTTGCAATAGTGTACACCATCAAATTTCAACAGAAAAGCAAAAAATGAAATAACTTCTTAACCAACTGATTAAGGAGCAACACTCTGCTTCAGAAAGCCATGTAACTAACTAATCACAATTTATCACACAGGCAGGAGATCATGCAACCATACAACTGGTATGCAATTCATTCAAGCTTTGACTGTGCAGGTTACGCCTTGATTCCTGAAACTACATGGCACAGGCAGGCAATAGAAATGCCAGTAGTGACACTTTGTCAAGTGACCAGCATGTCCATGTGGGTGAGCTTTCATTAAATTCTTTTTCAAACTTTGTCTTTTTATAATTTGAATTTTTGTAGACTTCTGTATCAATAAGCCCAATAGAGGTGTTTTAAATACTACTTTTCAGTTACTTTGTTCTTTTCCTCTTTCTTTCAGAACATTTTTAGGCACTTTTTTAAAAGTCAACTGGCTGTGTTTCAACAATTACAAGAATGAGTTACAGATGTTGAACTATCATACTCATGTGTGCTGTTTTCCATTGAATTTGTTCTCTGATAATCGTAAGCACTTTTACTGCTTTTTTACCAATTAATTTTCAACTGGTTTACTTCTGCTTCAACATGTTTTTTTTCATACTTGTACTTTTGTTATTATTTAATGGTAATTGCGTTTTACATTAATAATATTTTTTTCATTAAGCAGTGCTTTTAACATATGGCCACAGGTGTCCAAAATCCTAGCTATGGATCTGTCTGGCACTGTTTTTTGGGTTTTTTTTTTTTTTTAAATACATCCTGTGATGACGAAACATTTCAAGGGACACATTTCTAATCTTTGAATAACATTCACAGCAACACAGCAGCAGCTGCTGCTATAAAGGTAATTCCAGAAAGTGAGTTCCAGAAATGTTTCCAAGAGTGAAAGAAACACTGACAGAGTTCTACATAACACTGCAAAAGAAGCAAGCACTTTTATTTAAGGGGATCACACCATTAATCAACAATTAAGTTCACACTAGTTAGTGCCTGTGCACAGCAAGCTCTCAAGCTTGTCTGATTTTGTATATCTATCTGCATATATATGGATGGAGCAACATGTAATAGTTTGTGTGGCCTTAATTTGGAAAGCTTCAGGAGCCCCACCTCAGACTTTCCAGTTGATGGCCTGGCCCATTTCAGAGTTCCATCCCACATTCTCCATGACTTACTGCAAATAACACAAGACTTCCTCCAGAAACACAAGGCTGCTTTACTGAACTGAACTACCTAAGTAGTAAACAGAATGTAACACGGAGAGATGCGACATTTCTTGTAGAAATTCCTCCCACAGACGAAGTTTAAACCTGACTACCTACTTCTGTTGCAAAGGCAAATGCCTTTTTCTTTCCACACTTAAATATGAACAAGGAAGCCAGATGCTTCAAACTTCCTCATTCCTACTGTAGCAATGAATAGTGCCAGAAGCTCAGGCATTGGGTTTTGTAAAGCTGGCAAGTCCATTTACATGTTCACATTTCTTGGAAAAGGAAAAAAATTCATGTGAGTTTTTAGTCGCTGAAGCCAATGAAGTGAAATCAGAATTTGGTTTCACCTTTTGAAGCCATAAACCACCCCATTTCACACTCACTGTATAGTCCAGCTTTTTGATTTCAGGGTAATTAATGACTCTGGAGGCAGATGATCAGTCTTCATTTTGTGAGTAGAAACATTTTTCTTTAATTCAGGAGCAAAATGTTAAACCTTCTACAGTACATGCCCAGCCTGTCACAAACCCACAATATTTCACTTGACTGATGGAAAAGAAAAAAAAACAAAAAAACCCTGGCCTGAGCCAAGAACTTTTCACTTAACTGATGAGAAAAACACCTGGGCTAAGCCAAGAGTTTCACTATACTGATGGGTATTGGGGGGGGGGAGAGGGCATTGGCCCAAACCAAGATTTTCCCCTTTACTGATTAAAAAATGGGGAAAAAAACCCTGGCCTGAGCCAAGAATTTTTCACTTAACTGATGAGAAAAAACAACCCTGGGCTGAGCAAAGAATGTTTTACTATACTGATGGGGGGGGGGGGTTACTGGCCCAAACCAAGAATTTTTCACTTTACTGATGAACCCCCCCCCCCCCCAAAAAAAAAAACCCCTGGCTTGAGCTAAGAATTTTTCACTAATCTGATGAGAAAAAAAACCAACCTCAGCTGAGCCAAGAATGCTTCGCTATTACTGCGAGGGGGATTTTTCACTTTACTGATGATAAATCAAACAAACTCTTGCCTGAGCCAAAAAATTTTAACTTCACTGAGGAGGGAAGAAAAAAAAACTGGCCCATGCAGATCTCTAATAGCATGCACTGAAGAAAGGTACTACACCTTGAGTGTTAACATGCAACAAACACATAAATACAATGGGTTCATTGTCCAAATGCATACACACCCTTATGCTATATGTACAGGTACAGTCATACACATGTGATGGAAATCTTAGGACACAACACAACTAAAAAAATAAATTAAAGGACCTGTAAAACAATGTCTAGCCATGTGATACAGTATAGCGTTTCATTTTAGTGTTCTTACCTTGCAAGTATTCGAGCAAACTTCCATTTTTCATGAGCTCTGTAATAATATAAATAGGTTCTTCTAGAGTGCAGACAGCATACAGCTGAACTAATTTAGGATGGCGTAACTTTTTCATGATTTGAGCTTCTGCGAGAAAGTCCTTTGGGTCCATTGTTCCTAGAGGGAGGAGAAAATTGCATAGTGATAAAGAATAGGGCAAAACTGATGACAAATCAATGATATATACAGTATATGTGTAAAAAAGCACTGTATAAAGTTGCAAAGGATGAGATATTACTTTTATATATACTTCAAGAAAAAGGTTGGTTCTGTTTAAATGGTAGTGTTAGCAACTGAGTTCTTTACCCACATTTGGACAAAGGGCTCAATCACTAACACTATTTTTGGGCAACACACATACACAAGGTTACTAATGGAAGTAGGCTCCAAAGAGGAAAAATATATATAACTATGCCATTGTTGAAAACCCCTTAAGCAATACAACTATGAACACAAACTTACAGTAAACTGCAAGATATATAGGAAACAATCAAATAGATTAATTGCAATTACAACTGACAAAAAAATAACTCTGTAGTCACGCATGATTTCCAGAAAATGATGATCAATGAAAAATCACCTAGTGAAAATGCAAACATTAACACTACTTCATGAGATTCACTTAGTGAAACAAGTATAAAAACTGTGTAGTTGAGGCAGCCAGATGAACATGTGGCATGGCAATCTATATTTTAAAAATTACAATGTCTGTCTAAGCGTGAAGCTGCTAAGCTGGTTCGCCAGAGTAAGGCAAAAGATAGGAAGGAGAAGGTGGAAAGGCATGAACTGTCTTTTTGGAAAGATAGGAAGTTTTTCTGGAAGTACAAGAGACTCGGGAAAAACAGGGGAAACAAAGTTGTAAGTTGTGTGAAGAATGAGATCGGGGAAGTGATATGGGAGCCCAATGAGTTAAGTGAAAGATGGGGTGAATATTTTTGTGAGTTATTAGATCAGGAAAGCAAAGATGATTCTGAGACAGACGCATATGATGCCACAGTGAGGGATGGAAGCACAGGAGGGATCTCAAGAGAAGAAGTGTGTAAAGCTCTAAAATCTCTTCAGAATGGTAAGGCTCCGGGAGTTGATGGCATAACTGCCGAGATGTTGAAATATGGTGGTGACTTTATAATTGACTGGTTAACTGAAATTTGCCAGTTGTGCTGGGAGTTAGGAATGGTCCCTTGGAATTGGAAAGATGCTATTATTGTTACCTTGTATAAGGGAAAAGGTGATCAGACTGAATGCAAGAACTATCGTGGTATTAGCCTACAGGTGTGCCAGGGAAAATGTTTGGTAAGGTTGTTATTGAAAAAGTATGGGGTCTTAAATCAGAGAAAGTGTGGGATGTTCAGAGTGGTTTTATGCCTGGTAAAGGCTACACTAACCAGATTTTTGCATTACGCACGATGATTGGATATTATCTGGCTGTTGGTAAGAAAGTTTTCGCTGCCTTCATAGATTTAGAGAAAGCTTACGACCGAGTGAATACTGATATAATGTATTTTTCAGAATTATAAAATTTCGGTCACTATGACCATGTGTTAGTGTATATATATTCTTGTATCAAAATACTGAGGAACAATGTGGCACGTGATGTATAAAAAAAACTAGTGGAAGAACAAAAGAAAATGTATGTAAAAACAGTAAAATTTGCGTTGTCAAAGTATATGTGGATTAACTTACCAGGTTCAGATCCATGAACTCTGCCAAGTGCAGAGGTGATTTATGGACTTGACAAAAAACAATTTCACAAGATTTATCTACCAATACCTTGGATTCACTGAACACAACACAAGCAATTAATAAAAGTGACTCAAATTTTTTTTTTTTTTAGTTGTAAAAACTGACTTGCAGTTATATTTAATGGTGATCAGGCCTCTCGCCTGATCAGAATTTTGTTGAGAATTTTACAGATTTTTGTTTCTTTTGTTTTATTTTCACAGATCACCCATAATGCCAAAAATGAGTTTTAGAGTCCAATTTCAATTTTGCTGGGTGGAAATTAGTTATACAACTTTCAACTTTGCCTAATATTGCAAATTTTTAACATTTCGACCTTATAATTCTTCATATAATATGATTCAAAATTTCAGTGTGATTATCGTTTACTTGAAGGAAAAAATTATGTGATCAACACTTGATATTACTCTTTTAGGTACCTTTTCAAAACATCATGCATAATACACTGCTGGACAATTGCTAAGGAATGATCATAAACGGCTATATAGCGCATAAAAAAGTAAGTGTGGTTGGATGCCAAGTGAAATAAAATAATGTCAGAATGCCAGGACATTACAAGAAAGACAATTTATTGTGCTCTGAAATCCAGAAGGCTTTGGAACGTGTTCAAGGGACAAACAGGCCATTTTGTGCAGAATACATAAACGTGAAAAAAATGCAATTACTGTCCGCAGGCGTTCCTGCGCAAGATGTCAATACGGGATATGGCCACCATGGAGGGCGATGCAAGATTCCACACGTCGTGTCATGCTTTGCACAACATTATCATGCAGCTGTTGGGGTAATTTATCCCATTCCTCTGTCAGTGCACGAATGAGGGTGTCTTTGTTTATTGGAGGGCATTGGCGACCAGCAAGACTCCTCCCCAAAGCATCCCACACATTTTCAATGGGATTCAGATCTGGAGAACGTGCTGGCCATACGAGGCGTTGAATATCCTCGCTCTCAAGACACTCCTGGACAGCGACTGTTTGACGACATGTTGCGTTGTCGTCCATGAAAATGAATCTATCACCGACAGCACCACGGAACATGCGAACATGAGTAGCAGAACATCATTAATGTATCGTTGGCCAGTCATAGTCCCAGTTGGAAGCACATAGAGGGACGTACGGCCATTGATCATGATGCCAGCCCATACCATGACACTACATGTCGGATATCGGTCCCTTTCCTGTATGTTTGCTGGACAATATGCAGTACCACTATCACGCCAGATCAGTTGTCGTCGACAATCAGACGATAGACTGTATCTACTCTCATCTGAGAAGAGGACAGCAGACCAGTCGTTATCAGTATAATTGCGATGTTGATGGCACCATGGCAAATGGGCGGTATGGTGACATCTGGACAATGGGATGCACACAACAGGACGGCGGGCGTATAGTCCTCCTTCATGCAAACGTCTGGCGACAGTTTTTCGGGAGATCCGCTTGCCAGTAGCAGCCATAAACTGATTTGCTAGCTCACTAGCTGTGCTGCGCCGGTGTCTTTTTGTTGATAGCACTATGTACCGATCTTCTGCAGGTGTCGTACTGCGAACACGACCTCCCCTGTGACGTTTGATACACTCTCCATTTGTTTGAAATGATTTCCAAAGCCTTGAAACAACACTGTGGCTGACGTCGAACTCCCTGGCAACATCTGTTATTTTTCGCCCTTCTTCAATCTTGCCAATAATACGGCCACGCGTAAAATCATCTAGGTGATATCGGGGAGACATACTGAAAATTGCAAGTTCGTCAATTGATTCTTTCCCTTTCAACTTTGCGTTTGAACAACAACGGTCAATACGCGTCAAATCCTTTATATCTCTTATGAGCGCTATGACGTCACGAACAAGTTCGGCAATCCAAAATTTGCATACGCACAACACGTCTTACTGTATCCCGCACTTATGCTAATTGCCACATTTTCCTGCCTTCCATTTTATGGTTGCTATCGTTGCTATTGTCCCCCATCCTTAGCAATTGTCCGGCAGTGTACAATAGAATGATACACCTTGGCCAAAAAAAACATAAAAAAATAATACCATGTGGTTTTCTCAGCGTGCAATGCATTACGACTGATTCTGAAATTCTTCACTTTTATATTATTTGTGTTACTTAAACAAAACTTAACTCTCTCATTTTATAATACCCGATAAATTTCATTTTACACAACTCTCACTCATATTCTCCGCGTCAGTACTCGATACATTAAGCTTTTCTGGTACTTCATAATAATTCCGAATAATCAAAGACTTCAACAATAATTATGTCTTTTTGACAACCCTGTGATCCTTTACCAAATATTTTTTTCTGAGAAAGTCTGTTGAAACAGGAGGCCGTAAAATAAATATATATTTTTTCTAAAAAGTTTTTACCTTTTCTTTTTAGCAATATTCCTTCAAGAGAGAGTAATGGGCTTCATTTCTCGACCCCGATTGCTTTCAGATGATCTTGCTTCTTTCATTTTTCTTGGCAGAGTAGTGAAGCAGACACATATAAAAATGGCCGTCGAGGCGTCAGTCAGGCTGAAGAATTTCAGACGTTGATCACTCCGAGTGATTTTGTCGGAGCGACATGAGGCATAGCGGTTTCTCGGCTGCACGTTCAATTGAAATTCCTTTTTTTTTCTTTCTTCTATGGGTCGGATGTGAGCTATCAACTGGTTCGGGAGTCAATAAGCAACCTCCTCCGGTACATTTCCAAGGGAGCAACCAGTCAGCGGGTGCTGAACTTCAGATCCTACTGGTTAGGACAACCAAACAAAGGAGCAGATTTCTTCATTCCAAGCAGCAGCATGGTGACTTATTGAACCATACATGCAAAAGCAGAAAAGTAGGTGGGATGTTGACCCCACAATCAACAGGAGTAAAGAGTGAGAGTGAAGGGTCAAGAGAGAAAATTCTCCTCAGCTTAAACTTTTCACAGCCCTAGCGCGCATGCGCCAAAAGGACGCTATGGCTTTCAGCTACGCTATTGGCTGAAAGTCAATCTGTCATGCTTTCTGTAACTTGAGGGTAAAAGTGTTCACGAAGGAGCGTGTTGAGGGGGGGTGAAGAACCTGCTAGCCCTCTCCGGCTCTTGACCACGGCTTAGAAAAAATTCCTGGAATTCCACCTGCTATTGTCCTGGGGGTTCTAGTGTATTCAAGGGTGCAAGGTGACCTCTTCCAAAGGAATTTCTGGGCTTACTGGAGGGGAAATTCTTATCTCTGACTTTGGCGACTCCCTGTCTAGTGAAAAAACGAAATGGTGCAAATTCTGGGAATCCCCTCATATTTACAAGAAATTTTACATCATGAACACTCAATATTTCTCGAAACACAATACAAAAATTTTCACATCATTTCATTTACAAATTGCTAAATAAGAAATTTCAGAATTCGAAGAAAAAAATTAATTTCCTAAAAAATCGTTCTACTGATAGTACAAGATTCAGTACTAAATTTTGTTGTGTCTTGCTAACACACCTGAACTTTTGTACCAATAAATGCTTCTCACCACACACTATTTAATTTCAGTCATAATGTAATCTTAATTTAATTTAATTAATTATACACGAGTTCACTTTATGATTCCAATGTTCATAATTTACTATATATATATATATATATATATATATAAATTTAAGTTTTTAAATGAAGTGAATAATTTAGTTCACACATGTTTTAGTTTCACTCACAGATTAAAAGTAATTTTAAGCCATTTACATATGTTCAAATTCTTTCTAGCTCTCGTTCCAAAGACACATACATATACAGTACACGTACAAAACTATAACTACACAATTTCCACTAAAAACCGTGAACGAATGTTTAAGAAAATGGGAAAAACAATTATTTTCATGTTGCTCAGTTTGCCTCAAAGAATGAAATTCAGAAAAAGATTAATGAGAGGAAATATTTAAAGAATCATTCTTGGAGACAAGAATGCATGGATGTGTGATTTTTTTCACATAGTGGAACCGAGAATTGGGCCCTAATTCTTGACACCACTAATAGAAAAACATCAACACATCAATACAACACTCTTGTGGAAGGTATTAAATGAATATGGTGTTACTAGGAATCTATTTCATAGTGTAAAAGCCATGTATGCTGGTAGTAGAGCTCGTGTACGATTGAATGGTGTTTTATCAAAATGGTTTTCTATTGGTGCAGGAGTTAGACAAGGTTGTGTAATGTCCCCACAGCTGTTTAATATATTTATGGACGCATGCATGCGTGATGCCAAAATAGATAATAGTGGTTTTTGTCTTGGTGATGTCCGTGTGTGCAGATTGCTGTATGCTGATGACACTGTCCTGTTGGCAGAGAGCAAAAGTGATTTACAGAGTATGCTGTCTCGGATGTAAGAAGTTTGCATGAAATTCAAACTGAGTATAAATAAGGGAAAAACCAAAGTTATGGTGTTTGAGAGAGAAACTGGTAGCACTGAATATAAGCATAAACGGCACTGTGATTGACCAGGTGAGTGAGTTTGTGTATTTAGGAAGCATGTTTGACAGAGAGAACAAATTGGATGGTGAAATTAGTAGGCGAGTGAATTCTTCATTGAAAGTCATAGCTGCTCTGGGAGGTTTTCACAGGAATGATGGATTCTCAAGAGAGTCCCGCATGGCTGTGTATGAAAGTGTAATTGTTTCTACTCTGATGTATCGCAATGAAACCTGGGTACTGCAGAAGAGACAGGAGTCATTTGTGTGCTGGAGAAATATGTTACTTATGGGGGGGGGGGGTTGTGGCAAGACACTGTCTTATTGTGTGAGGAATGAAGATGTGTTGCAGTTGTGTGATGTGAAGCAAAATGTTGTTAGCAAGGTGGAGACCAATGTGCTTCGGTGGTTTTGCCATGTTGAAAGAATGAGTGATGAGATGCTTACTAAGAAAATATTTTTAGCTCAAGTGGCAGGAAGGAAAGGCAGAGGAAGGCCAAGGAAGACATGGGTGGATCAGATTCAGGAGTGTCTGCATGAAAAAAAGATTATGAGTATGAAGTATAAAAGATCTTGTGTATGGCGTGTAATGGATATCAGTGAAGCCCGAGTTGTATGGTTGTATGTCAAGATCGCTGTACATGGAGAAGTTTGATACGACAACAGTAAGTAAAAATATCTGGTAGTTTGTATTTCTTTTTGGAGCTAACCTCTGAATTTCAGAGAACAGCTTAGTGATATGTGTGTGTGTGTGTGTGTGTGTGTGTGTGTGTGTGTGCGTGTGTATCGGTTGCCTAAAAAAAAAAAAAAAAAAAAAACACTGAACATAGACTTTCAATTTGGAAAACAGTGTAATGGGGTGGAACCCTTTTCTTGAAATTTCAATTTCGTAATTTTTAATTAATTTATTTAGTTTTAAAGCATTCAATTTCATAAGAAGAAACCAATGTTAAAATTTTATTTTCTGGCATTCTGTACCACAGGCACACACAATAATAACTACTTTCATTGTTACACAATATACAATATCTTTACAATCTGGTGCAACAATCTTTTTGACATTTTAAATAAACACAACAAAATCATATGGCTGTACTGCACTTACTTCAAATAATCGACATAACTTTAAAATTTGTGTTATTTTTATGCCTGAGCATGCTAATTCCTGATGGTCTTGATCTGTGCTTTCGGTGGTGGAAAGAGTGCATCACAGCAAAATGACCGATTTTTCTTTGCAGATCTTTCTCAGACATGCTTGCATGTAATACAGGGTGATTCATAGAGAAGTAAACAGTTTCAACGCACTATAAAACAATGTGTTACCTGTAACAGAATTGTAGGAGAATGTTTCAAGTTTTTTTAGAGATAGTCACGGATGTTCTATGTGTGCACCCTTAGTCACATGACACACATCGAGCCGGTAATCCATTTCTGCCCAAACGCGAGGTAAGATATCTGAATCAAGTGCAGTGATAGTGGCTGTGATATGCTGTTTCAGCTTTGCTAGATCAACAGGAAAGGGAGGGGCGAATAACTTATCCTTTACATACCCCCACAGGAAAAAGTCACAAGGTGTTAAGTCAGGACTTCTGGGTGGCCATTGGGTCAGCGGCATGTTGTGGTCCGCAGCTCGTCCAATACTTTGGTGCGGAAGATGTTCATCGAGATAATCTAGTCACGTGACACGTGCACTATCGCCTACATCACTTCCCTCAGTAGCGGGACACAAACGTTGTGAGTACATCTACCTAACGGTTCACAGTTGTGGTTCGTGTCTTCAACTGTTAAGGGATAAATTAGTGGTCGTATGTTTAGTGCTATTTATGTTCAAATCCAGCAAATGTTTAAATGAAGTTTTCATTTTGAAATTACAAAATGTCAAAATTTTCAATTGACTACCATAGTTTTTGTATTAAGTACTGCAGTTCATTAGTTCTGAAGAGTTTAATTTTGGAAAGAAACGATTCATAAACTGATACATAGAAAAAATATACTCATAGCTAATTGGAGAGAATAGGGGTGCAACACATAATTGGAATAAAGGATGTTAAGAAAATAGAGGAACACGCTTAAGTTGCATAAAAGTTATTTTTTGCATGGAAGCTTTCGAACTATGTCTTTAGTTCTTCTTCAGCCTGAATATACCACTACTTTTGCTATTTTCTTCACATCCTCAAAGTTAGTGAATGCATGTCAGATGATCTAAGTACATCAGACATCAATGAACATGTCAGATGTTCAAAATCATCAATAAATGCATATCATTGCGAATCTTAAATATCTATTATATGTTACCTAATGATTGCTATTTTTTTTATTGATCCACATGTTGAAATTGAAAGATATAAAGTGAAATACTCAGTAAACGGCAGTCCCATCCTTAACACAATGTGATGTTTTGATCTGAACCGTCTCACCAACATGGTGGCAGAAGCTGTAATGTCATGATCATGACATTTCTCTGGCTTCATTTTGATTACACAAGATGAATCAGCAGACCCTTGTTCCATCTTTTCTAACCTCCTTGCTTACTCTAAATGTGGTAGAAGCTATTACAAAATAAACCCATTTTTATTGGCATAGCAATCTTTCACACACCTCCGTATGGCTTTATCGAGGAAGACTAACACTACGAACTTATGCGGCAGAACATCTACGAGAAGTGGCAATATTAATAGGTTGTGCTAAAATTTTGGGGATAAACTAATGAAGTGTTACGCATGCCCTTCTGTGGCAGTTGCAGGCAGGTCTGTTTATGTTTCAGAACACTGCTCTCTGTGTGAGGAAGACTAACACTACATGTGTTAGTCTTCCTCACACAGAGAGCAGTGCTACAAATAGTTCCAAGTTAATTTCTATGAGAAGATTTTGACGAGATTTCTTCAACCATTGCTTTGAATAACACAATGTGCACAATTTACATTTTAATCATGATGTACACTGTGTTAGAAATCTCATTCGTCTATCTTTTTGGTGCAGTTGCCAGCACATTTCTTTACATTTTAGACTGCAGCTCCATGTGTGTTACTAGGCAGTATAAATAGTCCCACTATTTAAAAAATATAGTAGCACGATTCTTTTAGAGAGGAAACATATTTCAATGAAATGCACATAGACCACAAAATACAGAAAGTGAGAAAAAAAGTGAATTTTCTTGCATTTCATTTATTCAAAGCTTAACACTGTTATTCCTCCATTCACACATTCTCCCACCTCAACTTGCCCTTTTCTTTTTAAATCGTGACCTTATATGGATCCACCAACAATCTGCAATGGGACACAACTGACTATCAAGAAATGCATGTGAAAATGTCATTGAAGCTACCATCATGACTGGCATGCTGCAGCAGACCATGTATTTATTTCCACACACTCCAGTCATCCCATGTGACCTTCCATTTAAGTTTAAACAGCTACAGTTAACTGATCATTTCAGTTTCACTATTAGTATAAACAAGTACGAGACCCAATGTTAAAAGTTGTGGAACGTGCAAACCCATGATTTTCCCATATTCAGCTCTATGTTAGTTGCTCCAGATTTGACAAAAATTAAAAACTCTTCATCTTGGCTTCAAATGGAAGAACACTCAATGTCAACGACCCAGAAGCTTTTAAAGGATCAACTTATTTGCACTTCAGAAGGACTGTACATAACACTGATCACAAATACAACAGAAAAATGCAGATGTTTCAAATATTTCAAATTTCCTATAATCACACTCAATAAAGACTGCAGATTTCGTACAACTGGGAAAGCACAAGTATATATTTTATTCTATTTATTAAATTCCTTTCTTTTTGTTAGTGCAACATATTTCAATCATATGTTTCTGTCAATGTATCCTAATCATAATTTCAAAAAAACTTGGAAAATGCTGGTCGAGAAGCTGACTGATGTATTTTTGCTAATGCTGGGTACCTTTCCTAGTATGTAATACAGAGGACACAACTCCTTAGTTGGACAGAAGTGTCTAAAACACAGAAAAAAATGCTAAGGAAAAATGTTTCTCAGCTGTAGGAAACAGATCAATTGGAAAACTTATGAAAGGGCTTGTCTGAAGGCAAAATTTTAAGTTAGAATGCTTAAGGAATCATTCAGTTGGAATGGGAAACTTATATTTCTGAAAGTAAAAAAATGCATATAAAGCAATAATTAACTGTGTACCTGCAAAATGTTATACTCATAAAATATAACTCAGTTTCTTTTAATTTCAAAGCTCTGTTTAGATGTTGTGCCTTAGATTGCCTTGAATTTACTGACCTTGGTTAAAAACCATTCACTTATTTTTTGTGAATGAAATGCAGATGATGGGTGCCAGTACAAAATCACGGTGAAGGGCGTTGAACATCGCAGATATTATTTTGGTCCTGAGGACAAGAACAATATCCCTAGAACCCTATGAAATTCTTTCTTGCACAGTTACGATCATGGATGCACATTTTCCATCTTCAGACGGAATTCTGTCCCTCAAAACTTTCTGAAAATCTTCACTCGAAGTTAGATGGAGTGAAGATTTCTCCGGTAATCACAATTTTTTTTTCTCTTGTGATGTAACTTCTGTCCTGTATTATTGTGAAATATCATTTTAGTGCATAAATGTTTGTGTTTCAGTTTGGAAATGGAGGCAACAATTTCTGGAAAATGGAAGTCAGACGCTGCCCTGCAACATGAAATTCTTTTTTTCGCAATGTTTTCTCTGCTCTGTATGGTAGTTAAATATAATTTTATTACATAAATGTTTATATTTAAGATTGAAAGTGAAAGAAAATTTTCTGAAATCGAAAGCTGGGTGGAGAGAAAATTTCTCCTACAATCGTGAAATGGATGCAAAAATTTTCAACAACAGAAAGTAAGGCAGGGAAGATTTCTCCTGTAATCCTCCCTCATCTCCCACCAGTGCGAGACAGAAAATGGAAAAAAGTTTTCCAAAAACAGAAGTGGGATGTGAAGATTTCTCCTGTAAGTATTTTTTTTTCTTTTTTTTTTTTTGCCCATAGTGATGTTCTGTATTGGTGTTAAATATAATTTTATTGCACAGATTTTTGTGTTTCACCTTGAAAATTGAGGCAAATTTTTAGGTACAGAGTATTTTTGATTCTAGCTAACAGTGCAATTGTTGTTGTATTTGGGTTGGGCTTATTTTTTTACCTTTTCTTTTATATAGGAGAAATATCAGGTCGGTCTCGGTCTCGGTCTCTCGGTCTCTCTCTCTCTCATTTCTACCTGTGCAAAATTTGATTATTTTCCATATCTATCTTGCAGTTATCTGCCCTGTGACCACCCACACATTATTTTGTGGCACCATGGCATGTCACAGGCAGTTCAGGAACTTTCTCCTATGGAGCCATATTATTCTTTTACTTACTATGAGAAAATGACTGAATGAAATAAATGAGAATAAACAAAAGCAGAATTTAGGAAGAAAGAACAAATGTACTGTTGGCTGCATAAGGCAGGGAAGATCATGAATGGCTACACCTTAGTCATCTGGAAAAGAGAGTACACATGCGGAGGTTGAAAGAGAGTTACAGGATCACAGATTATAAATGGCTAAAACCCATTTTTTGAATTATAAAATCTAACATTATTCAAACTTCACTATGCAGACATCTTGGGTTTTGTCTGTGCTAATTTTGGCTGCTTAATTACACCTATGATCTTCTTTAATGAAATGAAGGATGTACTGACTATATAAATTTGAATTATACAGCTTGGTATTTAATCTGTGACATATTTACAAATTTTATATACTAATTTATTGTTTCACTTATCAAATGAAAAGGCGATAGTCGTTATGAAGATTACATGAAAGTTTGCCACAAAAATAATTGTTTTGCAAAAAAAAAAAAAAAATTGTTAGAAACTGTTGATAACCTAATTAATACATGCACTAATCTCTTTTGATCAAAACAAAATTTGGGAGTTAGTCACTGACTAGTGACAGTTCTAATCTAACTCTGTCAAAGATACACAATAATGATTCAAAGTTAAATAATAATTAACTAACCTGTTTTCAGGGTTTTGATGGCCACAGGTGTGGTGTTATTCCATAAACCTTCCCACACTTCTCCAAATTGACCCTGACCAAGCTTTCGCACAAAATTCAAAGAACTTCGGTCAATTTCCCAGTGATCACGGGTATTGTGGGACAGACCTCCAGTAGTTGGCTTCTCAACCTGTGAAGAAGAGTGACAAAATCATGTAATAATAAACAAAGCTGATAATTTATGCCAAACCATTCTAAACAGAAGTAAAAATCACTTTCAAAGTTTTATCAAAGAATTTATCAAATAAACTTTCATAGCTTGCCAAGAAAAATCTTAATACAGCACAAATGCAAGCAGAATACCTACAAAAATGATAACTGCACCAATTATTCCTATTACTCACTTTTTATTATAGGAAAATAAAGTAAATAATCATTCACGAGTTACTATTTAAGGTGAATGTCTAGTGACTTCGCTGCCTATACTTCCAATGGAAAAAATTTCGACCCTATTTCCTCAGCAAAGAAAGTTTTCCCATACATCAGAATCAACACATTGATACAAAACACCCTAACTTAGATTGTACAATCAGGGCTTTTTGCAAAACATTGATTGTACAGTCTAAGTTAGAATGTTTCTTTTCATCAGTGGGCTAATTTTGGTGTATTGGATATCTTTCTTTGCTGAGGAAATAATGTCTAATTTTTTTCCATTGGAAGTATAGGGGGCAAAATCCTCAGACGTCCACCTTAAAAGTGTGAAAAAACAAACAGGCGTTATTTTGCTTACCTGTTTGTTAGCTGAACATCTTTTGTTTTCAATAGTACACCTTGAAAGAAAAATTCCTCCCAGTTGAATAAACATTACACATATGACTCCTAGTTGAATAAACATTACACATATGACTTCCAGATGTGTAATGTTTATACACTGAAAACTGCTACTTACTATGATGCAACTTTTCTTTTAGTCTGCTATCATCATTTCATTATGAAAAGACAGCAACACCCTGATGTATCAGGGTGCTGTTTTCTTTTCATAATGAAAATCTAATCAGCCAGGTTTCTGTGGAAGGACAACAGTACCCTGATCCTTTAGAGAGTGGGATGGTGAGGTTTTAGCCTTGCAATCTAAGAGTGCCTTTCAGAAGATAAAAGTTTATTTTCCACATTCATGATTTATACCACCTAAAATTGCCATCAAAATGACCAAAAGATTCAAAAATAAGAGTGCAGAAATCCGCTAAAAATAATCACTGAATTAGTTTGTGTTCTTAATCTGCCAGAAATTATAATCATAAGAGGACAGCACAGTTTCTGAGAGTGGAACAATCTGTTGCAAAAAAATTTTGCCCAGATAAATTGAAAAAAATACAAGAAATAGCCTAACTTATATACTTTAACGAAACAAAATTAGTAAATGAAATTGTTACCTACACATGAAAGGAAAAAAAAATTAATTTAATATTATGAAGACCACCAATGAACCACTCCTTTCCAGAAATTTAATTAAAAACACAATTTGAGAGCAAAGAGAGATTATTGCCCTAGTTGAAAATGAAGAGACTCATATTTTTACTCCATATAAATGCAAGAAATAGAAATTCCTTTTCAATAATTTAACAACTCTCTTGCACACTGATGGCTAGAACTGTTTGTTTATTGGAGTTTTATCAGCACACAACTCATATCTGCCTATAGAGGGTCAGATACAAGAGAAATATGGCTATAAAAGTTAGCTTGGGCCGTAGAGATACCACCTTGTAATCAACTGGAACACCAGCTAACCCATTCAATTTCTACTTACTTCATTACAGGGGCTGAATTAAGCCTTCATCAACAGCAACACAATGAATCATGGTACCTTAAAATCTCCTCAAACTTTAATTCAGGGAAATCAAGGTTTAAAGTTCACAAGTGTTCTTAGAACATGGGTAATCTTTACACTTTGAGGTAGTGTTCAACTTCACCACCCCACACCCTCCTATGCGCTATGTTTTCAACAAATTTTCTGGCAGGTTCAACGCATAACCCATGGCACTAACTGACATCTACATATGAGCAAGCAAAACATCTCAAACTACTTTTTTTCTTTCTGTATAGCTACCATGACTTTAGATTTTTTTTGTAACTGAAACACTGTTAGTTACGTACTGTTCTACACAGAGGCATCCTACACTACTTCACAGTGTTTTTTATGGTTATCATAATTTCCACCATCACAAAACAAGGCTGCAGAACAAGCAGCAGTTTAATGTTCATGTTTGGCACACTATGAGCACATCTTCACAACTCCAATGTATGTAGTTCTTGCTTGATATAGAAATAATGCAATACATATGTAGAAAATAAATATAGGTTGTAGCAGAACATGCAACATTAGAAAAGAAACAATGTACAAAGAAGCTTTCAACCCAGATTGGGTGTTAATCACCTTGCTTGATAATTTCCTATCTCAATCTGCAAAAAATTGGTACATTCTTTACATAAACAGAAGTTCCAGACTTCTGTAATAAAAAATCTAGCATGGGGATGCATTCCTTCACTACTGGCTGGCATACCAATATATCTACACCATAAAGTACTATAAATAATCATATACTTCCTCAAGCATAGCTTCAACTTCAACAGTTTTCAGGGCATCAACTATGTGGGAAACACCAGACCACATCCAGTGATAGCATATGGTCTCGTGAATTTGTTTGTAGCAACTGGTCACCAAATCTCTGCAGCATTAAAGTCAGGCCAAAATTATTAACATTCTTGCATTGCATTGAATGCAAAGTATCATATCCATCCATTACTTCAATAACAGCTTTCAATATAGCCTCACTACTCGAGGTGTGCACATGGCAGACATAAACAGAACTCTGCTACCAAAGCATAATCATTACAGTGCAGTAGAATCAGAAGAGACTATGTATTTTCTAACACCTTGGCAACCACAGTCACCATAACCAAAAAGTCTAAAGGAGGAGCTACATGTTAATTCTTAATTTAGGATTACCGGCTCAACAAAGAAAGAGCCACAGATAAAACACAGTCACATCATTTATGTTAAACTTATAAGAAGTTGCATTCTTATTAATTACTATAAAAGATATTTGAACCAGTATCTGTTTGTATTAAAAACATCAGAATGTTGATTTCCAGATATATAAACATTTACAAAGTACAAGCTGCAAGAAAATTATTAACTTATTAAAACTCTGAATTCAGTAAAGATATTATGAAGCCGCTTACATTGTTCTGTCTATAAACTATGCCACTGAAGGAATTTTTAATCTGTCATATAGCAAACATGAAGATGACATTTTCTTGCATAAAAAGCCATCTATCAGTCTTTGCAACTTCTTCAAAATCCTTCCATTTGTACTCAAAATAAATGAAACCCCACAGCAAACAATTCCTGATCAGTCTGCGACAAACAACAAGGTGGTACAAAAGAATCTTCAAGTGGTCACTGTTCAATATCATACTAGATGTGTGTGTGTGTGTGAGAGAGAGAGAGAGAGAGAGAGAGAGAGAGAGAGAGTGTGTGTGTGTGTGTGTGTGAGAGAGAGAGAGAGAGAGAGAGAGAGAGAGAGAGAGATTTTATTTACCAACAATACAGGACAAGGGGCACATCGCAAGAAAAAAAAACGAATACAAATAGTTATGTAATCGAATGATATTTAAACAGTACTACACTGCAGGGAAAACACCACGAAGAAAAAAAAAAAAAAAAAAAACGAATGCGGAATAAATTTTTGCTGTCTTTATAAGCTTCTGTTGCCAAAATGTTTTGCCTCCATTTATGATTATGGAAGAACTTTTCACTTTCTCCATTTTACACAATAAAATTATACTTAAGAACCATACAGGACAGACAAAACATCGCTAGAAAAATAATTTAAAATTACGAGACAGCATCTAACACTTTTGGAAGTTGCAAATTCCATTTTCAAACTGCAACACAGATATTTAGGCAATAAAATGATATTTGACAACAAAACCGGAAAAAAGAAACATCACGGGAGGGGGGAAAAAAAAACATTACTGGGAAAATCTTCACTCCGTCTAACTTGCGTTTTTGGAAAGTTTTGAAAAACGGAATAAAGACCAAAGATGGAAATCTGGCGACCATGATCCAGAGTCCGCAAGAAAAGAGTTGACAGGGTTCTGACGGTGTCGTTTTCGTTAACCTGGCGTCCATGATCCGGAGTCCATAAGAAAGAGTTGACAGGGTTCTGAGGGTGTCGCAAGACCAAAATAAAATCTGTGACGCACATTGCCCATCACCGCGATTCTGCTACGATGAAATAAACTATGTAGCAACATTATGGTAGGATATGAAATGCGGTATGAAAATGTAACAGTTTCATTTGATTTTGCACTGATCTTCACTTCATTAGTAGCACATATTTTTTTCCAAGCATATCATCACAAAGGTCCCATCTTCAGTTAGAAGGGAGATGATTGAGAGGAGCCCAGCATGACTGAGAGGAGAAACAAACTTATTGATCCTGGGCATCGTCTATGGATATATGCTACCACCTAGATACCACCTAGATGTTTGTTATCTTAAATGATATTTCTTAAACACCACCGCATGAATAGAAAAGCCAGTATAACAGGAAAGAATCAAGATATTGTGAGACATCTCCCTTAGATTCTGTAACAGTACCTTGTGAATGGGAACTGAACCATCAGAAAAACTACCATGAGCAGCCTCAAGGGATTGGCTAATCTGAAAATATCTAAACCAACCATGCACAAGAACCAGCAGAAGCATGGTTAAGTGGAACATCTTCCCTGCTGGCTGAGACAAGTGTGGTGAGGTACATACTGACTATGGATCATTTGTTAATATGCCAAACAATGGACTCACCAGGATCTGATATAGACCTGAAGTTGTAATTCATGGTGCAATTAGATGGAAAATATACATAAAATTATTAATTTGTATATTGACACCAGTTGTGTTACGTAACACGATTGTATGAATATGTTGTTTCTATGAATTTTTGACAGGGATGCTTGTTGTCACCTGGCCCTTTTTTACAGTGCATGATTGTCAAATCATTACAGTGCGTGATGTCAAAAATATGCAAAAATGCAGATATCTATGGAATGAAGATAAATAAAAATAAGAAGAAATTAATGGTAATAGGGAAGGATCCAAAACAGGCTTTCCTTAAAATTGAAGGACAATACATTGAACAAGTTAAATCATTTTGCTATTTGGGTCAAATTATTACTGAAGATGCGAGATGTGAAAAGGAAATTAGAATGAGACGGGGGATGGCAAAAATGGCTTTTGGAGAGAATCAAAAACTACTGACAGCCAAAAATATAGATCTAAAACTAAGAAAGAAAATTTTAAAGGCATATGTTTGGCCAGTAGCTCTCTACGGTTCTGAGACATGGACATTGACCAAGAGGGAAGTGAATAGGCTGGAGGCATTTGAGATGTGGAGTTATAGAAGAATGGAGAGAATAAGCTGGCTCGATAGAAAGACTAATGAGGATGTCCTGGAGAGAGTGGAAGAGCCCAGAAATCTGATCAACATGTTAAAAAGAAGAAGAATGTTATAAATGGGACACACATTGCGCCATAAAGGTTCGATTCTGAAAGTTTTGGAAGGGAAAATTCAAGGCAAGAGAGGAAGAGGACAGCCAAGGAATGGTTTTGTGGCACAGTTACTTCAAGACAGCAGTTCTAGGACATACTATGACTTGAAGAGAACGGCAGAGAATAGAGAGGAATGGAGAGACAGAGTACATCTACTGAACAACCAGTCCTTGGACTGAGTAACCAAGAAGATTAATTTTTGCTTACAATAATCGTTCTTCGACTTGAAAAATTAATCGCACACTCAAGTTCAAAGTCATGATCTTCTATGGAGGAGGAAAATACAGATGTGTACAATCAAGATACCTATTCTGAAAAAAATAGTTCTGAAATATTTAAACCACCTACATAAGGTATTAACAGAAAAACAGTTTTGCACTGCTTTGTTCTCACCAAGAGGAAATGGAAATTCCTTTCTGAGGATGAAGTTCAGAAAGCAGTAAAACAGTTATTAGCCGTACTTAACATTAATCATGTTTTATTGTCATATCAATGACACCACAATGAGTGATCACCTTTTCATAAACTAACAAAACAAAATCTTAGAAAAAAAGGAAACTCGTTTTGAGACACAATGGAACATTCTATTGTTGACAAGCAGTATTTGAGGTGACAAACAAAAAATCTTGATGGAAAGTAAAAAAAGAAAATCCCTACACTTAGACATTTCCACTATTATTGGTTTATGGTAAAATGGAAAAACAGATTCAATTACCAAAACTTGTGTACAATACACACTGCTAGACAAAGAAAATACCACCCTATAAAGGAGTACATGAAATGAGACAAAACTTATTAACCATATGGACAAGTAGGCTAGAAAGAAGTGATTTAATTTCTGAAAAATTACAAGAATGTGATGGGCGAGGAGACAGTATAATCTGTCTGAAGTCAGTAGGTCATATAACCTCCAGGCTGTGTGGCAACACAACATTATACCAAGTGGAAAAGTCCCCAGATGGTGTCCTGAGGCACTGCTGACCAGAAATCGACGACCTGCATCTACAATTCATCAATAATGCAGGGGGAGGAGGGGGTGGGGGCTTGCAGAGGAGTTAAGTTATATCCCAATTATGTTCCACATGTTCTCTATTGGGGAGAAACTTGGGTATTAATCCTAGTTGTAAATGAATTTATGGCACCTCTATTCATAGTGTACTGTGGAATTAACTTTTTTACATCTTATAAAGGTTATTATTAAAAAAAAAGTTGGTGGTCAAATTTTCGAACTGAAGCCTAGTTCGGCATCAAGACTACGTCACTGGAGTAGTTGCTGCCACTCAGTTGGAAGTGTCCAACCACAATTATCGTTAATTGTGGTACTTCTTATTCTTGCTATTTCAATCCCTAACTCTAGTTTCCTCTTTACTAAGTTTGACTGGTGGGCGATTATTTTTACTGAGTCCCAATTTATGGAGTGTCCACTTGCTTGTATATGTCTGTCTATACAAGCAAGTGGACACTCTCAGACAGACATATACAAGCAAGTGGACACTCCATAAATTGAGACAGTAAAAATAATCACCCACCAGTCAAACTTAGTAAAGAGGAAATAGATAGACATATACAAGCAAGTGGACACTCCATAAATTGGGACAGTAAAAATAATCGCCCACCAGTCAAACTTAGTTAAGAGGAAACTAGAAGAAGGGATCGAAATAGCAAGAAGAAGAAGCACCACAATTAACAATAACTGCGGTTGGACACTTCCGACTGAGTGGCAGCAACTACTCCAGTGACGTAGTCCTGATGACGAACTAGGGTTTAGCTCGAAAATTTGACCACCAACTTTTTTTAATAATAACCTCTATAAGACCCGTAAAAAAGTTAATTGGGTATTAAGATGGCCAGTGCAGCACTTTTACACCTTGTGGCCACAATCTGCTGATGTTGGCACTGTGTGGGCATGCATTATCTTGTTAAAACTGGGCATCGGGGATACTACAGAGATACGGCAACAAAATGGGCTACAGCACTTCATCAAAAAATCATCATGCTGCCATTGTACCCACTAGGCATACGAGCAGTGAATGGCTGTTGAAACTAATAGCGCTCCAAACCATGACACCAAGTTGAGGAGCCATATGATACTCGTGGATGGCAGCAACATTAGCCCAGTGACCAGATATTCCCCAGATTAGCAATCAACAATCATTAGTGCTCAGACATAGACTCAAGGCTCAATGCCATGTGGTTCCATTTGTCCTGCCATGGCACCACTACAACCTTGAGAGATGACATGCTGTGGTGAGTGGCAGTCATCACAATGACTGATTGGAGTGCAAACCTGCTTCAGTCAATTGGCAATTCACAATCCGTGCCAATAAGGGGTGTCCAATCAAAAATCCATAGGATTTATGATTGGACTTTCACTTCACATCATTAGCAATCATAGACGACTTCCCTTCTTCAAAATTCCAAATGTTTAATTACAAGTGGTAATTGTTTAAAACTTAACAATTAATTTGAATCTGTATCAGAACGAAACATTTAAATAATTTAAGGACATGTAAAGATGGCTGAGAATATCATAACCAAGGTTTTAGACAATGCTCTAAAACAAGTTACTTACGTGGAAAAATAAAAATTGCATACCTGAACACATGGTTTTCGGAGATTAACGCATAAACCATCAGCATCCTTGCTGTAATGCTCAACAAGCTCTTGAAGGGTGCGGAAAGCTGTCCTCCTAGCTATGAAGAATCCACCTTCGTCCAGCTGCCGGATTCGATAATGTTTTACTGTGTCACCATCACGGACTACACGTTGAAGAAAATACCAGAAATTATTAGTATTTTGCTCAGTATGTACACTAATGGAAACAAAAATCATGGCATCATTAACAGTCTGAATTTTGGATAAATTTGGTAATAACTGTAATGAATTTTTTCAGTTTAAAATTCAAACAATTTCAAAATTTTGAAGTCTATTAAATTTATGTTCTAATGTGGAAAGAGGCAAATTGCCCCAGCTGCGATTTTGGGAAAGCATCTACCAGAAAGTGAAACCAACTCACAAAAGACAATAAACTGTTTCATGACACTGTGCTCCATGGGTTGCCTAAAAGATGTTCATTGATAATGGATACAGTGGAGATAGGAAGGCACATATGTTGAAAGCCAAGACACAATCTTCTAGGAACAGTGACACACACAAAAAAAAAAAAAAAAAAAAAAAAAAAAATTGCAATCAGCACTTTTAAAAGCATTCAATTTACTTCCGATATCGGTTCAGGTAAGCCACTTTTTAGATTAGAAGTATTGTTATGCCCTTGCATAATTTGAGATCCTTTTCTGTAAGTGGTACTGATAACACAACTTTTACTAAGCTGTTTGTATCTCATACCAACTCATCCTCATAGACATCTTCAGTGGTGCTATGCCAAAGACTGCTAAAGGCTATAATAGCATTCAGTGTACAGCAATAAAAATGAAATTCATGCTTAAGTTACATACAAGGTAAAAAAAAAAAAAAACACCATATGGAAGCTTTTGGAGCTTTTGAACTATAATAAGGTAGATTCAAGAAGTTCCCAAAATCATCCCCAACTGAGGGAATGAAGAATCGTGATGGGGATTTTTCTGCTTCAGAAGTTAGCAACAACCGTGCCATCACTTGGTGGCAAGTGCCACTTTCCCATTCCATGTCTTTATGGAGTGCCAGTAGTTCCTTTATTTAATGCACATTTACTAATGTTGTGGTTTAAAATGTTGGCAACTGAGAAATGTGCAAACATCAAATTTTGTGTCTTGCTTCAAAAATCCCATCAGAGACATTAGCCATGCTTTAGCAAGCATATGGTGAAATGGTAATGAAGAAATCACAAGTTTGTGCATGGTATAAACATTTCCACGATGGCTGTGCGAGTGTCGATAATGACCCATGTAGTGGGCACAGGCCAACTAAACCTCTTCAACTGCCAAAAAGATTGAGCGCAATGCAACATTGTCTGATGTGATTGAAGAAAAACTGTAAAGGAAATAGCATCAGGGGTAGGAATATCAGTTGGAAGTGTTCACAACATCCTCCACAGAGATTTGAACATGCATTATGTTTGTCAACACTTAGTTCCAGAAATGTTGGACTCCTGAACCACAAGAAACAAGAATGATCATTGCTGGAGACCTATTTCACTATGGCTGATCTTACACACAAGACAACAATTTTTAAGCATCATAATCACAGGAGACGAGACATGGTATTAGGTGTGCAACTTAATTCTCGGCCACAGGTACGACACGTTTACAGCAAATTATAGCAAATCGAATACATACCCAATCAGGGAAATAATCCCCTTCGTGTTGGATACATTTGAGCCATCGGTTAGCGAGCTGCCGAATGCCATTGCGTAAAAAGAGGGCTGTTTGAAGTTGATAAAGTCATCACTACTTGTACGACACCGCGCTGATCCCACCATATGCACAGCAACAACTTCCTGGCATGGATATTCGGTTTGGCGGTACTGGTGGTAGGCTGACCTGGATAAACCCACGATTTGTGCCGCTTAGAATTATCGTAGAGGATCCACTTCTGATCACAGGTCAAAATCTTGTGAAGGAAATCCTTCTTGAATATGGAGAGAAAGGACACAGCAAAATCGTAGCGCCTAGACTTGTTCGCAGCTGTGAGTTGGTGGGTCACCTAACAGCCCTCCTTGTGAATCCTTC
The DNA here is from genome assembly GCA_039090855.1 of Macrothele yani. Taxonomy (NCBI): domain Eukaryota; kingdom Metazoa; phylum Arthropoda; class Arachnida; order Araneae; family Macrothelidae; genus Macrothele; species Macrothele yani. The sequence goes on from CM076993.1 coordinate 30,265,253, forward strand.
CAAGCTTGTGCAGGTGCTTTGCAATGGCTTGCCGTGTTACTCCGAGTTCCTGGGCGAGCTTTGACTGTGTGCGACAGGGATCCGCGTCCAACAGTTGTTCCAGTTCCTCATCGCCAACTTTCAGTGGCTGTCCCAGATGTTCTGCATCACGGAGATCGAAATTTCCCTGCTTAAACCACTGGAACCACTTCTTACATGTACTGTACAACGCATAAGCCTCACCCAAAGCAGCACAGATCATTTGCTGAGCTTCCGCTGCACTTTTTCAGCTGAAACGCGAACAGGAGGCAGTGTCTCAAATGTTGCTTCTCGAACGACATTGCTTTAACTGTCAACTTTTGTCCCTTCTGTCACTACAGCTGTGAGCGGTTATGATTGCCCGGAAAGCTGTTAGATGGCAATGCAATCAGCCACGATTGCACACCGATATTTGCATTTGCCGACGTTTTATGATCGCTTGCGGTTAGGAGACGAGAATTAAGTTGCACACCTAATATTTTTGGTGTTATCTACAGAAGAAATGTCTATCTTGTGAATGGAAATCAACATCAAAACAAAAACCCTGCTTGGAAAAGGGTAAAGGAAAAGTAATGCTGGAAGTTTTCTTTGACTCAGGACATTGTCCACTATGAATTTATTCTTAAAGATAGGAGTATGAATAAAGAAATGTACATCAATATCCTTCATTGCCTCAGAGATGCAATCTCAAGGAAGCCTAGCTGGAAAGCTGAACAAGTTGTTCGGTTCTTCTTCATCACAATGGCCTATCAATCATTCCCTTATGGTCAAACGATACTTTGAAAAGCACAATGTGCCATGACTGGAACATCCTCCAAATTTCCTTGACTTGGCACCATCTGATTTTTACTTGTTTCCAGGATTGAAATCTGCCCTAAAAGGACGATGATTCACAAATGCTGCGGGACAGCATTAAAAATGTGACAAAGTAACAGAAAAGTTTCAAAGAATGGATTTCTGGAATGCTCTAAACAGCTTTATGAACACTAGCAAAAGTATGTAGCTACACCCAATGAAATTATTTTGAAGAAAATGCAGTGTGTTTTACAGTAATTTTATTGCCTTCTGTATAAAAAGGAATTTCAAAAAACTTTTTAAACCTACCTTGTGCATCTCGTCTTCTTTTTAACCAAAATTTTGGAAAGCAAATGTTTAGGTAGTTGCCAGATTTTCATCCATGTCCCTGTAGATTGTTGCCAGAATCAGAAACATTATGTTTTTCCAGAGTGAGAAGAGATTTCCAGATTATGGGGATCATTTGAAGAGAGTCCAAACTGCAGTTATTGGAGGAAAGGGATAAATTTCTATGCTTTCACAGGAACAAAGTGTATATTGATTTGGGAATGGAGCAATTCATTTTGAGTCTTTTCCTCATGTTACCAAGGCAGTGTAAGTAACCAATTTTTACATCTTTTTGGGATTCGGTCTATTTTTGATAGTTCAGTAAGTGCTTTCAGTATGTCCAAAAGAAGTTCTTATAGAGTTAGAGTAGACTCCTTAGAGATTAAGAAGGAGGGGGGGGGACCACTTTGAGTCATTAAGCAGTAACTTAAAAAGGTTAAGTTAGAATTACACCTTTAGTTAGAACTGAAAGTGACAAGATGGTAACTAAATATTTTGACAACTATTCCTAACTTGTAGGGAAAATCTGGATAAAAAAAGGATGGAGTCTGTAAATTGCAGATTTTCCTAGCTTTTTTGGAGACCTATTACTTTTTTTATTGTCAGTTCATACTGTAAGACAAGGTTTCTATTTTTGGCCGAGGAAAAACATGATGAATTGCAAAATCCAAGATCTTTATGCATATTTCTGCCACCACTAATGGATGTAAATAGCTATTTACCAATTCTAGAAACCCAGCTGAATTGTGTGTGTGTGTGTGTGTGTGTGTGTGTGTGTGTGTGTGTGTGTGTGTGTGTGTGTGTAATTGGTTCCATTTCTTATGAAGAACACTGCACATACTGCATTTTAAATAATGCACATTTTTTTATTCCTACAGGCTAAATACATTCTCTTTTTTACTAAAGTTTTCTCCCTAAAAATTTGGTTTTAAGAATTTTTTTATGTGTTAAAAAGCACTCAAAAGATGCACTCATTACACTGATAATTTGGCATCACATTTCTCCATTGTTTTCTTATTTCTACTCATGTCTCTTTACTTACAGATTCCCCAGTTCTAATAGAATTTTTCTTTCCCCATAATGATTGGAGTCATTTAGCTAAGGTGTGTGGGAGGGAAGAATTTGCACTGGATGATCCCAAACACTCAGTAATCTAGCACAGCTTCCCCACAATGTTTTATTACACACCAGGAATTGTCAAACCAATTGCATAATAATAAGTGAAACACTGGCAAAGCTGGGAAAAAGGAGAGAGGGGAATGGAAAATTTTCCTGACCAAAGAATAGATTACAAACATCCTTTCCTGTAGCATAGCAAATCAAACTTTGAAGAGTAGCCACTATGATAACTTATTACACTAATACCCTAGGTTTGTAAGACTGATTAAAAAGAAAAGATTAGCAGATTTCCTAAAATTTTCCTATTTAGTACCTGAGAATAGTGGAGATCAGTAAATTAATATTCCTTTTTGAGTTTTTGTTCATATGTAAATTATGTTACTTGCCCATACAATTTCTTTCTGAATGGCACATCGGTGTCGCTGAATTTCCTTATACTTTCTGTAATGACTAACAAGAGTTGAAGTTAAATAAAAAAGACATGCTGAGTGTAAAGAGGGTGGTGTGGTGGTACAATGAAAGTACATTACTGTGAATTTGAAATGTATTTATTTTGATGATCTGAATGCTGTGTAAGTTTAATGTACACGATTGATAATGTGATTCAGCCCACAAGCTCTTCTGATTATTAAAAGAGAAATTGTGTTAATGTTTTCATGAAGCTCTACTTCGACTAACTACAAAAAAAAAAAAAATAATAATTGGGGTGTTACATAAGTGTCCATTTTTTTCAAATGGCATCTGGCCCATATTGATGAAGTGCTATTGCTTAAGTGACTTGTTTTAGCAAGCAATCTGGGAAACATAACACATGATGATAAAAAAATTTAAAACATTTTTAAGGTTTAGCTACCAGTTTACTTAAATGCATCTTGGACATTTCTTTCAGTTTCATGTTTGCAATTAACTAATTTTTTTTTTTTTTTTTTTTTTTGATTGGAGGTTTAACGACCGCCGTGAGCAACTCAATGGGCTATAAGCAGTCTCCCGTCCCTAATTTAGGGTCACTGGTTCCAGGGAAGGGAGAGAGCCAGTGCCGTAAGACAAACACAACATCCATGCCTGACCGGGATTCGAACCCGGACCCCTTACGGACGAATGATCAGAGGCCAACGCCTTAGACCACTGCGCCACCGGGCGGCTAACTAATTTAAGAACAAAATATCTAAGAGAAAATGTTTAAGAAAAAAAAGTGTTAAAAAGAATTGACCAAGGTTTTTTTTTTTTTTTTTTTTTTTTTTTTTAAATGTTGCTTCAAAATTTGGTGACCCTGTGAAAAATTTGTCAATAGTTTTGTAAAATCAGGAGGCAAATCTGAAACAAAGTGAAGCTCCAACAGAAATGGACAAAACCGTGTTCTGATGAAGAAGGAATAAGGCTTTGTGCAGATGGGTTCCACTGTGCTTGGTGAAAAGATTCAAGAAAAAGCTCTCAAATATATTTTTCCCTAATCTTTTTTGCTGTATCCCCTAATTTTTTGGGAACAAAGAATTTTAGATGAGTATGGAATGGAGAAAAAAAAACTGAAGCGATTTGTCACAGGCAAAAGCAAAAAACCTAAGATGTTTTAAAAGCATGAAATCTTTAGTTGATTACAAAATTAATAGAAAATCATGAATGAAAGAACAAGTTTTTGAAGTGTGGATATTAGAATTAGATAAGAGTATAGCTACACAGTATCATAAAATAGCCTTACTTAGAAAACTGTCCTGTTCACCTTCGAGCTGTAATTTCAAAACTGAAAAGTGCAAAACCTGTGCTCTTTCCTCCAAGTATAGTCCCTGAAATTACAGCAAATAGATAAGGGTATTACTAAAAACCTCAGATTTCATTATTGGAAGTGGGCATTAAAGAAACTTATTATGGCCACTGATAATCAGCCAGCTGATAAAGTTGTGGATCTCTGAGAATGCATTTCTGAACATGCAAAAGCATAGCAGTATATTGTGATAGAAATGACCATCCAAAACTGGATTTACACAGTTTGGGAGAAAGATGGTAATTTGCCACTAATCGAAAAAAAAAAAAAAATAATGCTAGAGCTTGGAAACATTGGAGATGAAATTAATTCAGACCATTTTCTTTCAACTCATGAAGAAAAGGCAATAGATGAACATCCTACTGACAAGGTTATTGTTGAAAGAATGTGGCAGAAAGCAAATCAGTAAATGAAGGGGATAAGAAAAATGAAAGTGAAAGCTCATAAAACGCCTGCAAAAGATGAAATGATAAAGGCACTTGAGATGATTCAATATGAGTTGCAATTTCAAACTAACGTACCAGTTGATGTGCTCTGTTCTTCAAAAAGATGTGCAAGTCTTTTTTGAACATTGTCTCCCCCCCCAACTCATAAACAATCAACAGAGAATAACCTCAGAATTTCTCCACTTATGCAAAAATTGAAGGTTTTATTGATCTGCTGACTTAACAAAGCAAGTTAAAATCGGGATTTTTTTCTCTTTAAATTAATGTTTACTAATTTTTTTATTATTTAATACTTTCTATTGGTTTATGGTATTCACAATATAATATTTCATACATTGTCATTCTTAGTGTATATAATATACTGAGGTGCCAAAAAAACTGAAGGGTGCTGCCATTTCCACTGAATTCCACCACACCCATGCGGTAAATGGTATCATCCGCAAATGACGTATACACAGAAGCAGATATTTCTGCACGCCAAGTAGTAGCATTACTCACAGTTCAGATGGCAGCTTATCAGGAATTAAGCGATTTCGAACAGTGATAGTTGGCACCCAGGAGATGGGTCACTTTATCTTAGAAATTACCACGAAATTTGGATTTACACAGTCAACAATTCAAGGGTGTATCTGGACTACACAAACTCAGAGAAAACATCCAGTGTGAGACTGGTGTGGCCATAGAAAAACCCTGGACAATCATGGACAATGAACGGCATTTGGCACACATTGTAACATCCACCTGGAAAGAAATTTGACTTTGGTACTGGTACTTGTCGTAATGTCTGGAATAGATGTATCAGCCCTCTCATACAGTTTTGAGAAGAAATCTTTCATCCTTGTCAAAATTTTGCATCTATTTCTTGTTACAGTCCCATCTTTTCTCAGTGCCATAAAATTTCTTCTTTCCTTTGCTCTCTTCAGGCTTTTCTTGTTTTTAATTGCTTTTCTCATCAGTTCACAATTGAATTTCCTTATGTCTTCAGTGATACTTTTCCATACTGTCTTGCATATTCTACTTTGGAAGTTAAGTCTTCTTTATTTGTCTTCATCTCTGTTCTCTTTTGCACCAACATTTTTGTTTTTCCTGAAATTTTCTTCATATGTAACTTGTTTTTAGTACCACCTATTTTTGTTGCTGATTCCATAAGAGCCTAGGTGAGTTCTCTGTTAATTTTAGAAATATCCACTTCTTCCCATTTTAGACCTTCTAAAGCAGATAATCTATTCCTCTGTTCCAACTTGAAGGTATTATGATATTTTTTAAGGTTGGTTATGTCAATACTTCTGTTTGACTTATGAGCTTGCCATGTTTGAGTTTTGTGTTGAGGTGCATCTTACACTTAACCATTCTATAGTCACTACCTGTACTGAACTTGTTTAGCACGCTGCAGTCTTCGATGGCGTATTTCTTGTTACACATAATAAAACCAATTTCACTTGTCATCCCATTCGGATGTCTCCATGTCCATTTCCTGAGAGGCTTTTTCTTGAAAAAAGAAGTTCATAATGAAAAATTTTTCTGCTTCTGCAAACTCTAAAAGCGTATTTCCATGTTGATTTCTGTTCCCATAACCGAATTTACCAACCAAAGTTTATATATATATCATCATCATCATCATTGTCAACCATTATCAATCCACTGCTGGACGAAGGTCTCCCCAAGTTTCCTCAACAACGGTCTGTCTTGTGCCAGTCTCTTCCATGTCACTCCCGCATACTTTCTAATTTCATCCACCCATCTTCCATGTGGTCTTCTTCTGGGTCTTTTCCTGTCCCTTGGAATCCAATCTAAAATTTCGGCTGTCCATCGATGATCTGTCCTTCTGGCAGTATGTCCAGCCCATTGCCATTTCAGGGATTTAACTCTGATCATGATGTCTTCCACTCTTGTCATTTTTCGGATCCACGTGTTCCTCTTCTTATCTCTCCTGGTTACACCAAGCATGCACCTCTCCATGCTGCTTTGAGTTGTCTGCAGCCTTTGTATGTCTCTTTTAGCTAAGGTCCACGTCTCTGCACCATACCTAAGCACTGGAAGGATGCATTGATCAAACACTTTTCTTTTAAGACATAATGGCATATTGCTCTTGAAAATTATGCTGTTTCTTCCAAAAACTCTCCAGGCAAGTTTAGTACACCGATTAATTTCTTCACCAATGTGACCCTCACTTGATATCTGCTGTCCAAGATAAACGTACGTGTCTGTTATCTCCAGCTTTTCTCCATCAATCGATAAATCTTCATTTCTTGTAAAAGCATTGTACATCACTTTTGTCTTCTGAAAGTTCATTTTTAATCCCACTTCTTTACTCTTGTCTGCAAGTTCCTGGATCATACTCTGTAGCTCTGATGGGGTAGTTGCAAAAATGACTATGTCATCAGCAAAATGAAGGTGGGTTAGATAATCTCCATTAATCTTTATCCCTTTGTTTTCCCAGTTCAGTGATTGAAAGACATTTTCCAATGTGGCATTAAAGAGCTTCGGAGATATGGTGTCACCTTGTCTCACTCCTTTTCCAATTTTTATGTGTGTTGTATTTTCAAACAGCCGAATCTTTGCACTTGCATTTTCATAGATGTTATTAATATTAATGTATGCATCTTCAATACCACAGGATTTCAGAGCCATTGCAACTGCTGATGGTTTCACCGAATCAAAGGTTTTTTCATAATCGATAAAAGCCATGCGCAATGGAAGTTCATGTTCCCTCGCTCTTTCAATTAGTTCTCTCAGTACGTGGATATGATCTATTGTGCTGTAGCCACTCCTGAATCCAGCTTGTTCTCTCGGTTGAGCCATGTCCAGTGTCACCTTCAAGCGGTGTGAAAGAACTTTAGTGAAGATTTTATAAACCACTGATAGGAGGCTGATAGGTCTGTAGTTCCTGAGATCCTCAATGTCACCTTTTTTATGTAGCAAGATCATTGTAGCGTTGTTCCAATCCTCAGGAATTTTCCCTTCATTAAGGCATCGAGTGAAAATTTGGGCGAGTACTGTTTCGATTTCTCCACTTGCTTCTTGTATGATGTCTACAGTAATTCCATCTTCTCCTGGAGCTTTTCCCCGCTTCATGTTCTTGATTGCATGTGCAACTTCTGCTGGAAGGACTGGAAGAACTCTGGTACTGGTATCTTTCATGATGTCTGGAGTACATGTATCATCCCTTTCATATAATTTGGAGTAGAAATCTTTCACTCTTGTCAAAATTTCGCCTCTATTTCTTGTTACAGAACCATCTTCTTTTCTCAGAGCCATAATCTGTTTTTTTCCCTTACTGAGATGTCCCTTTGCTATCTTTAGGCTTTGGTTGTTTTCAATTGCTTTCCTTACTAGTTCACAGTTGAATTTCCTTACGTCTTCAGTGATACTTTTTCGTACTGTCTTGCATAGCTCTATATATTCCACTTTGGAAGTCACATCTTCTTTAGTTGTCCTCATCACTCTTCTTTTTTGCATCAACATTTTGGTTTTTCCTGATAATTTGTTCACATGCAATTTGTTCTTAGACCCAGCTAATTTTGTTGCTGTTTCCATAAGAGCTTTGGTTACTTTCCTGTTAACTTCAGAAATATCCACTTCTTCCGATGTTAGGCCTTCTAAAGCAGAGAATCTGTTCTTCAGTTATAAAGCTTTTTTTCACCACAAAGAATAAGACTTTGTAGTACTGTGGTACAGTTATTCATGTTTAAACTCTCTCTCAGGCGGCTTAGTTGCTCGGCAACGTTTTTTTTTTTTTTTTTGCTGAATAATTCAGTTGATTTATTCTGACCCTCTCGCAACTTGTGGTTTTTGTAATCGTTTTTCTGTTTTCCGTGGCAGATGACGAGCGTGGGTTGGGCCAGCAAAGCTATAAATGCATGCAAAAACTTTAACTAGATGTTTCATCATGCTACTATGAGGAAGTTATAATAATTAAAAAAAAAATTTTGGTGGGCTTTAAACTTGCATCTATCTATGGCTTTGCAGAAACCCATTTCCAACTAGGTCTTTGTGGAAATGAGAAAATGCAGAGTTTTGCTGGTCCTTTATAAAGCCAAGGCTCGGCATTCTCGACACTTTCTACATTCAGGTTGCAATAACTTTCTATATTACTCATACCTGTTGGTTTTAGAGTTTTACTTTGTTGTTTTAGTACCTGTTTTAAAAAAAAATTTGCAACTATCTCTACTTAATAGTATATATATAATTTATTATGTGTAACAAAAAATTCGTCATAGAAGACTGCAGTGTGCTAAACAAGTTCAACACAGGCAGTGACCATAGATTGGTGAGATGTAAGATGCACCTCAACACTAAACTTGAACGTAGCAAGCTCATAAGACAAACAAAATGTATTGACATAACCAACCTTAAAAAACACCATAATACCTTCAAATTATATATATATATATATATATATATATATATATATACTATAAAGATGATTTTGCACCCTTCGTTTTAAATTCTAAAATTTTTTCCTTAGTCTTCAGTTTTGCTCTTAAGTATATATATATATATATATATATATATATATATATATATATATATATATATATATATCATCATCATCATCATCATTGTCAACCATTATCAATCCACTGCTGGACGAAGGTCTCCCCAAGTTTCCTCCACAACGGTCTGTCTTGTGCCAGTCTCCTCCATGTCACCCCTGCATACTTTCGAATTTCATCCACCCATCTCCCATGTGGTCTTCTTCTGGGTCTTTTCTTGTCCCTTGGAATCCAATCTAAAATTTCGGCTGTCCATCGATGATCTGTCCTTCTGGCAGTATGTCCAGCCCATTGCCATTTCAGGGATTTAACTCTGATCATGATGTCTTCCACTCTTGTCATTTTTCGGATCCACGAGTTCCTCTTCTTATCTCTCCTGGTTACCCCAAGCATGCACCTCTCCATGCTTCTTTGAGTTGTCTGGAGCCTTTGTATGTCTCTTTTAGTTAAGGTCCACGTCTCTGCACCATACGTAAGCACTGGAAGGATGCATTGATCAAACACTTTTCTTTTAAGACATAATGGCATATTGCTCTTGAAAATTATGCTGTTTCTTCCAAAAGCTCTCCAGGCAAGTTTTGTACGCCGATTAATTTCTTCATCAATGTGACCCTCACTTGATATCTGCTGTCCAAGATAAACGAACGTGTCTGTTATCTCCAGCTTTTTTCCATCAATCGATAAATCTTCATTTCTTGTAAAAGCATTGAACATCACTTTTGTCTTCTGAAAGTTCATTTTTAATCCCACTTCTTTACTCTTGTCCGCAAGTTCCTGGATCATACTCTGCAGCTCTGATGGGGTAGTTGCAAAAATGACTACGTCATCAGCAAAACGAAGGTGGGTTAGATAATCTCCATTAATCTTTATCCCCTTGTTTTCCCAGCTCAGCGACTGAAAAACACCCTCCAACGTGGCATTGAAGAGCTTCGGAGATATGGTGTCACCTTGTCTCACTCCCTTTCCAATTTTTACGTGTGTTGTATTTTCAAACAGCCTAATCTTTGCACTTGCATTTTCATAGATGTTATTAATAATATTAATGTATGCATCTTCAATACCGCAGGTTTTCAGAGCCATTGTAACTGCTGATGGTTTCACCGAATCAAAGGCTTTTTCATAATCGATAAAAGCCATGCACAATGGAAGTTCATATTCCCTCGCTCTTTCAATTAGTTCTCTCAGCACGTGGATATGATCTATTGTGCTGTAGCCACTCCTGAATCCAGCTTGTTCTCTCGGTTGAGCCATGTCCAGTGTTACCTTCAAGCGGTGTGAAAGAACTTTAGTGAAGATTTTATAAACTACTGATAGGAGGCTGATAGGTCTGTAGTTTCCGAGATCCTCAATGTCACCTTTCTTATGTAGCAGGATCATTGTAGCGGTGTTCCAATCCTCAGGAATCTTTCCTTCATTAAGGCATCGAGTGAAAATTTGGGCGAGTACTGTTTCGATTTCTCCACTTGCTTCTTGTATGATGTCTACAGTAATTCCATCTTCTCCTGGAGCTTTTCCTCTCTTCATGTTCTTGATTGCATGTGCAACTTCTGCTGGAAGGACTGGAGGAACTCTGGTACTGGTATCTTTCATGATGTCTGGAGTGCATATATCATCCCTTTCATATAATTTGGAGTAGAAATCTTTCACTCTTGTCAAAATTTCTCCTCTATTTCTTGTTACAGAACCATCTTCTTTTCTCAGTGCCATAATCTGTTTTCTTCCCTTACTGAGATGTCCCTTTGCTATCTTTAGGCTTTGGTTGTTTTCAATTGCTTTCCTCACTAGTTCACAGTTGAATTTCCTTACGTCTTCAGTGATACTTTTTCTTACTGTCTTGCATAGCTCTATATATTCCACTTTGGAAGTCACATCTTTAGTTGTCCTCATCTCTCTTCTTTTTGCATCAACATTTTGGTTTTTCCTGATAATTTGTTCACATGCAACTTGTTCTTAGACCCAGCTAATTTTGTTGCTGTTTCCATAAGAGCTTTGGTTACTTTTCTGTTAACTTCAGAGATGTCCACTTCTTCCGATGTTAGGCCTTCTAAAGCAGAGAACCTGTTCTTCAGTTCTAACTTGAAGGTATTATGGTGTTTTTTAAGGTTGGTTATGTCAATAGATTTTGTTTGTCTTATGAGCTTGCCACGTTCAAGTTTAGTGTTGAGGTGCATCTTACATCTCACCAATCTATGGTCACTACCTGTGTTGAACTTGTTTAGCACACTGCAGTCTTCTATGACGAATTTTTTGTTACACATAATAAAATCAATTTCACTTGTCGTCCCATTTGGATGTCTCCATGTCCATTTCCTGTGTGGCTTTTTCTTGAAGAAGGAGTTCAAGATGAAAAACCCTTCTGCCTCTGCAAACTCAACGAGAGTATTTCCACGCTGGTTTCTGTTGCCATGACCGAATTTACCTACTGAAGTTACATTCTGTTGCTGTTGCCCTATTTTTGCATTGAAATCTCCCATAATTATTTTCAAGTGCTGCTTACCTTTATTATTTAGATGACAAATTTCCTCATAAAATTCTTCAATTTCTTCTTCAGGATGACATGTGGTGGGTGCATAAGTTTGAATAATCTGAGCCTGGTATCTTTTCGAGAGTTGGATAACGAGTCGTGCAGCTCTGTCAGAGGAACTTTCAACTTCTACAACTTTATCCTTCAGTTTCTTGTTTATTATAAATCCAACACCACTAGTTCTGCCAGTATCTGTCCCACGATAGTAGAAGAGATGTCCACTTTTCAGTTCGATGAGATCTTCTCCTTTTCTCCTTACCTCACTTAGCCCCACGATGTCCCACTTGATCCTTTGTAGTTCCTCTTCCAATTCAAGAAGCCTTGAATCAGAAGATAGGGAGCGTCCATTGTAAGTAGCCAAGGTCAGCATCAGATGGCAGCCTAGTCCGGTTCTCCGGGGATTCTTAGCACCCTCTGCCTTCATGTCGCACTGGCCGCTGCCTTGGCCAGGTACATTCCAGCTGCCGGAGACTGAGGGCCAAGATTTAAGTTGTGGAATCATTTTGGAGGGGTTTGGCCATAACTCACCACGCTGGCCAAGCGGGTTGGTGAGTGTGGGATAGAATTTCCTCTAATCCCGATGGTATAGTTATACCGCTATGGGCGGTCGTCAGAGCCCCTTTAGTGGGAACAGGATGCACCACGAGAAGGCGGGGTTGACATTTGTCAAGGAGAGGCTATGATGTTACGCATCACCTGACCTTACATCCCATATATATATATATATATATATATATATATATATATATACTATTAAGTAGACATAGTTGCAAATTTTTTTTTAAAACAGGTACTAAAACAAAGTAAAACTCTAAAACCAACAGGTATGAGTAATATAGAAAGTTATTGCAACCTGAATGTAGAAAGTGTCGAGAATGCCGAGCCTTGGCTTTATAAAGGACCAGCAAAACTCTGCATTTTCTCACTTCCACAAAGACCTAGTTGGAAATGGGTTTCTGCAAAGCCATAGATGCAAGTTTAAAGCCCACCAAAATTATTTTTTTAATTATTATAACTTCCTCATAGTAGCATGATGAAACATCTAGTTAAAGTTTTTGCATGCATTTATAGCTTTCCTGGCCCAACCCACGCTCGTCATCTGCCACGGAAAACAGAAAAACGATTACAAAAACCACAAGTTGTGAGAGGGTCAGAATAAATCAACTGATTAATTCAGCAAAAAACACGTTGCCGAGCAACTAAGCCGCCTGAGAGAGAGTTTAAACATGAATAACTGTACCACAGTACTACAAAGTCTTATTCTTTGTGGTGAAAAAAGCTTTATCTGAATTGCCATAAAACATATTTTTTTTTATCTAGAATCTTGAAAGTAAACGTGATTTTTGTAACCACAACTTCCGCAACAACTGACATCACACACACACACACACACACACACACACACACACACACACACACACACACACACACACACACACACACACACACACACACACACACACACATATATATATATATATATATACAAGAGTAGAAGACATCATGATCAGAGTTAAATCCCTGAAATGGCAATGGGCCGGACATACTTGCCAGAAGGTCAGACCATCGATGGACAGCCTTGAAATTTTAAATTGGATTCCAAGGGACAGGAAAAGACCCAGAGACCACATGGGAGATGGGTGGATGAAATTCAAAAGTATGGGGGAGTGACATGGAGGAGACTGGCACAAGACGGACTGTTGTGGAGGAAACTTTGGGAGACCTTCGTCCAGCAGTGGATTGATAATGTTTGACAATGATGATGATTTTTTTAACTACCACTGTGAGCAAGTCAATGGGCTATAAGCAGTCACCTGTCCCAAATTTAAGGCCACGGGTTTCGTGTAAAGGACGGAACCAGTGCCGTAAAATAATCATAACATCCATGCCTCAGCAGGATACAAAATTGGAACCATCTCGGATGAATGGTCTCAAGCCAGCACTTAGACCACTGCGCCATCAGGGGGTGGCTCCCTGATATAATATACTTAACATATATGAATTTAAATAAATACATTCACATAATATATTGTACAAAATAAATTGTTCCTATATAACCAATTTTTTAGTTAGTGAATATTTTGAATATGAATTTCATATGGAGGTGGCATTCCAGACTGAGACAAAAAATTCAGAAAGCTCTAGTGATGCCAATAAAAAAAATACATGAAATTCTGGATAACAGAAATATATAGCTGCTTCAGTCCATATAACATACCAGATAAAGAAAAATCATTTCTTCTGCTTTCACTGTCTCTTATCAGGAATGCACCATGTTCATTTTCAGGAAGTAGTAACTTCTTTTCAGCTTCTATCCTTTTGATCTTACCAAAATACCATCTAAAAAAAAGAAAAGTAAACTTTAGGGGAGAAAAAACAAACAAAGAAAAAATTAAACATGCAATGAAATATCTGTTCAGCATTTACATAAACTTACAGTATATCTATTATTTTTTCATCATAACACACATTTGAAATGTATAAGCAGGCCAACAAAAATGATACTGCTTTTTTCATTAGATGTCTTAAAAGAATAATTTGCTCTTTTACAATTTCACTTTATTAATTTTTTCAGAATTATTGAATCAGTAACACACTTTTTTAAATTTAAATTGTTTATATAGACAAGGGCCTCACATAAAATATTTGCCAAGGGCTCTACACACCTAGCGGCAGCCTTGCTTCCTGTATTAATTTTCACATAGTAGTTCACTTCCCATATTCATTTTCATGTAGTTCACCACCCGTATTCATTTCTCCACAGTCCACTTCTCGTATTCACTTCCCTACAGTCCATCCACTTCCCACATCCACTTCCGCACAGTCCACTTCCCACATCCATTTACCCAACCCATAGTCCACTCCACGCACAGGTCACTTCCCTGTGGTCCACTTTCTCGCATCTATTTCCCTGAAGTTCACATCTCCGTAGTCCACACTCTCCTGTATTAATTTCTCAGCAATTCAATCCTCCAGACAGGACACTTCCCCCCTTACCCATTATCAGTAATTCCCTCTCCACATGAATGAAGCTTCCTGTATCGATTTCTCCATAGTTCACTCCTTCATAGAGGAAGCTTACTGTATCAATTTCTTCATAGTTAACTCCTCTGCAAAGGACGCTTCCTGCACCTGTTGCTCCACAGTTCGCTCCTCTGCAAAGGACGCTTCCTGCACCTGTTGCTCCACAGTTCGCTCCTCTGCAAAGGACGCTTCCTGCACCTGTTGCTCCACAGTTCGCTCCTCTGCAAAGGAGGCTTCCTGCACCTGTTGCTCCACAGTTCGCTCCTCTGCAAAGGACGCTTCCTGCACCTGTTGCTCCACAGTTCGCTTCTCTGCAAAGGACGCTTCCTGCACCTGTTGCTCCACAGTTCACTCCTCTGCAAAGGACGCTTCCTGCACCTGTTGCTCCACAGTTCGCTCCTCTGCAAAGGACGCTTCCTGCACCTGTTGCTCCACAGTTCGCTCCTCTGCAAAGGACGCTTCCTGCACCTGTTGCTCCACAGTTCGCTCCTCTGCAAAGGACGCTTCCTGCACCTGTTGCTCCACAGTTTGCTCCTCTGCAAAGGACGCTTCCTGCACCTGTTGCTCCACAGTTCACTCCTCTGCAAAGGATGCTTCCTGCACCTGTTGCTCCACAGTTCGCTCCTCTGCAAAGGACGCTTCCTGTATTTATTTTCACATACGTATATAGTTCAATCCTCGTATAGTACACTTCCCCATAATCAACTCCCCTAGATGAGACATTTCTCTTAGAAACTTTACACAACTCTAATTTACGAGTTCTTAACTACTGTCGATCTTTTTTCCGTTTCTCAGGTTTGGCGGGAGTTATTTTTTATTTATTTTATTTTATTTATTTATTTATTTTATCAAATGACAATAGGGAACCATCTGCCTAACTGTCTAAACTTTCTATGGGCTACCCGGCTTTCTACTCATGTACTTGATTTATTTCCGAAATTTTGATTTGTACAACCCGACTAAAATTCTGGGCAAAATTTCAGCTGACGAAGAGTTTCATTTAAAGAAAACGTCACGCAGAGAAGGGTTCAGTTTGTCCCCCAAGTTTTATTAATCTATTAGAAATGTCCATTTTATAATTTTTGTGCAATTTGTTTTATTTTTTCATTTCTGTATTATTATTTTGTGTGTGTGTACGACTCACACACATATGCAATTTATTTTACACACTATCCGATACGAAAGTGTGTCTAAACAGGAAAGTGCCAGTAAATCTCTCAAGCAGTTCACAGATGAAAATAAAAAATAAATGACACATTGAATTGAACAGCCATTAATTTTATAAGCATGCAGCAATTTTTTTATCCGTTTTTCGACGCTAATTGTAAAGTCATGCCAACAGAGATAAATACCCTAATTTACCATGAGTCATTATTAGAAATGACATCTTACATCAAAAACCCCACGTATACCCTCAGCATTGTACTTTATTTCAGTCAGAGTGCCAAAGGAATACCTGCCAACTACTATGGAAGGTCCGTAGTTTCTACGGATTTAGTTGTCTGACAACGGAACTCACTGTCGAAAGTACGGATTCTAGGAATTTCCATTTTTTTATTTTTTTTTATTTTGCTATTACAGTGTAACTTGTCTAATTCAAACGTTTTTAATTCGCATTCTTGGTTGATTCGAATTTTTCATTTGGTCCCTTGAATTTTCAATATAAATAATGTAAAAAAAAAAAAAAACCCTTTAATTCGAACTTTTTTTTTCTTTTTGTTTAATTCAAAGAAAACCCCATTTTCGTATTCTCAACAATTACCTTTTAAAATGGGTATGTACTGTTCTGGATGAACCAACAAGTTAAACCTGAAACTACAGCCAACTGCTTCGGAAAAGCAGGCTTCCAGCACCCCGATGAAGAGTCTCAACTACATCAAGGCAATGGTGGCGAGGAGATCATACCCACTGTGGAGTACCAGGAAGACGTAGGCCATGATGTACCGTATAAGGCTTTTGTGAGAGTTGATGACAATTTAGTTGTTTCTCGTGAGCTCACAGATGATGAGATCTTGGCTGATGTTATGAATAGGAAGACCTGCTGTGTATCTTCAGACGAAGAACTGGAACGGCCAGAATTTCCTGAAGAGCACCTTCCAAATTCAGTAGAAGCCTTGGTTCGCCTCTACAAGTTAAGGAAGTTTGTTGAGGGACAGCAGAATGTAAGTGACTCTATTTCATTCACTCGATAAACTTGAGGAATTTACACTTACCCGTAACATAAATTCTAAGCAGCAAGCCGAAATTTAAAGTTTTTTTTACAAAAAAATATGTAAATCTACCGTACTGTACCTTTTTTTTTTGTATGTTATCAATAAATATGTTTTTTACAGTACTTGAATATGCCCATATTCAAACTTGCCTAATTCAAATTTGACGATAATTCGAATTATTTTTGTGGTCCCTTCAGCTTCGAATCATCCAAGTTACACTGTATTTTATGACTGATATACACGCGATTCTTAAGCAGATTCGCGGAATTTTGCTTTCTTTGTCATCATTTAGATCATTCTCATGCAAAACTGAAGAGAATTGATAATGGTGATGGTGGGGGGGGGGGTCGTTTTTCGTCTGGGGATGGTATTTCGTGCATCAAAACTTTCGAAAACGGTAGTTAAACGGAGTAAAAAGTTTTGCCGCATTCGTTATTTTTTTTTCTCCCGTTGTAGTTTTTGTATCCAGTATTCTTGTTAAAACTCATTTTTATTGCATAAATGTTTGTATTTCAGCTTGAAACTGTAGGCAACGATTTGCAAAACCGGAAGTTAGACGCCGCGAAAATTTTCCCGTAATCTTCAGACATAAGATTCTTCCACGAATTCGAGGAATTTTACCTTTTTCGTTATTATTTTGGTCATTCACGAGATCAATGCACAAGTAAACGGAATTTGGGATGGGGGGGGGGGGGTTATCGAAGGACGGAATTCCATCATTACGAAATTTTTCGAAAACAGAAGGTCCAGATGGAGTTCAAATTTTTTCTGTAATCGTAATTTCTTTTTTTCTCGCGATGTTTCCCGTGTCCAGTATTATTGTTACATAACATTTTACTGCATAAATATTTGTATTTCAGCTTGAAAATAGGGGGAAATTTCCAAAACCGAAAGTGGCACGGAGCAAAGATGTTTTTTCCGTAACCGCAACAGCTCCTCTTCCAGCGATGTTTCCACTGTCCTGCGTTGTTAAATATCCCCCCCCCCCCGTCTCGTAAGTTTTTTGAGGCAGTATGATCATGTCGAGGAGACTTGAGCACTGCATCTTCACTTGCTTGAATTTCCCATATGTCAAGCGTAGTGGAATTCTAAACGCATCTGACTGATTGTTGCTGCTTGAAGTTTCGAAATAAAATCTTGCAATGTTACATGTCGTGCCCTCGCAACGAGAATCAACTTCGTGTTTCGTACATGTTAAGTTTCTTTGTTTAGTGTCCTTGTTTGTTGTAAGGTTTTGTTGTGGCGCTTATTTCTTTTGCACAAAGAGATGGGCCGTTTCGTAAAAAGGTGCCTACGTATGTCGCGCACTAATACTAGTTACTACTGACAAGGCTCTTGCCAATTTTGGCAGGCATACGAAGAGACGACACAGCTAGCAAATGTCAGCTTGAAGATCGTTTCACTAATATTGCTACAGTTGACCGGCACAATACTTTTCATTTAAAGCTACTTTTCAATAGTAAACACACCTACGCACACAAACTTACATCAGCTGCCACGGTATCTCTACCCATAAAATCTCTCTCACATAATCCTGTTACTCTATTTTAGTTCTCTTATTATTCTAGTTCAAATTCATCACGAAAGTTTCAGTACATTGTAAACATAATTCTAATTTAAATATTTATTAGTTTTACTGAATATCTTCGATCACGAACAACAACATAAGTTTAAGTATCACTTTGGGACATCGCGATATCACGGATTCTGACAGAATCTGATAATATTCAATGACGCTACTATAGTTATACATTCAAGAAACGACACTGGTATTCTTTCGCATGACATTCCGTCAGAACATTTTCCGATACTTCGACACAGCTTAGAGATTCTCGAAAGACAAAGTTTGTAACCGTGAAACAAAAGGAAAAATGACTTCCGAAGATAAATCAATTCTAATCACCTGAGAAAACAAGCCACCATTGACTTTTGGACACTTCAAAAGTGAGTGCTTATGCAAGTGCATTCGAAGAGCAGAAAGAAGTTAATCATACTTAAGATCGAGCGCACGATCTTTTAATCCTATAACTGCAGTTGACCTTTGGCCTCCGAAGATTTTACTTCGCGTGCCCACTCTGGTGAAATCGAAACCAGGACAGAAATTTGAGACAGTGAATGGAATTCTGAACAGTTACTCGATAAGAGCGGATTGAGCACACAAGCAGATCTTTTCGTAAAAGCACGTGAAACTTACTGTAGCACAAAATTTTCATAGTAGGCTAATGGTTATACCCAAGGAGGATAGAATAAAGGGAGGGAGCATGTGTTCTCACAGGTGAAGCCAGCTGAATTGATTGGCCGCCACCTTGCGCTACCCTCAGTTGTTTGTTTGGGCAAGTTCTAAGAGTGAACGTTAGCGTAGTTCCAGTTTAGTATGGGGGAGGGGGTCCTGATTTTACTTTGGTTTGTGTTATTTTTGCTGAAAGAAACTTCTTAGAAATGCCAGCGTACGCAGCCGTAGGCTACACCAATAAGACATGAAAAGCTGCCTGATGGGATCACGTTCCACAGGTGTTTGTCTTATACATCTAATATTCTATTTCGAAATTTAAAAATGTATGATGAAATAGTTAAATTTTTTATTATGAACTAGAAAGTTGTCCTGTTTACAGCAACTCCCGGTCAAAAATTACATTTCTGAAAACGTTCTATTAAAATTTTGTAAAAGTCAAAGTCGTTTTAAGCGTAAAATCAAATCTGCTGTGCTTTTAAAATTTTGTAAATTATCTCGTTTATTATTGGTTTATAGTAATCGGCGTATGAACGCTAATAATCGGATTTTATTGTGCGCTACAAACGCCTTTCAACTTTGCATATTTCGTATACTCTTCGTAAAAGTTTTGTAAATTATCATGTTAAGCACGAATTCATTTCTTTTTGTCTTTTTAATTAAGTAAGTACATCAGTCTGGGGGATTAGCTTAGAGCTGACGGCTCCAGTTGGTCATTCAACCTAAGGGATTCTGGAACAAAACCCACAGAGTTGGGATCTTTTCGCCAATGTCCCACAGAACTAGCTGGTACCTCTTTTGCTGTTCTGTGTGCCATTGTTCCCACGGAGCGCTCCGAGGAGGCAAACCCATCTCTCACTAAGATCGACAGCTCAATGTTTTATCAAAATGATTTTCTATTGGTGCAGGAGTCAAACAAGGTTGTGTAACGTCACCATGGCTATTTAATATATTTATGGATGCGTGCATGCGTGATGCCAAAATAGATAATACTGGTTTATATTGATATCCGTGGGTGCAGATTGCTGTATGCTGATGACACTGTCCTGTTGGCAGAGATCAAAAGTGAGTTGCAGAGTATATTGTCTGTCTCGGATGTACGAAGTTTGCATGAAATTAAAACTGAGTATAAATAAAGGAAAAACCAAAGTTATGGTTTTTGAGAGAGGAACTGGTAGCACTGAATCTAATGTAAGTCTAAATGGCACAATGATTGACCAGGTGAGTGAGAGTGTGTATTTAGGAAGCATGTTTGACAGAGAGAACAAAATTGGATGGTGAAATTAGCAGGCGAGTGAATTCTTCATTGAAAGTCATGGCTACTCTGGGAGGTTTTCACAGGAATGATGGGTTCTCAAGAGAGTCCCGCATGGCTGTGTATGCAAGTGTAATTGTTCCTACTCTGATGTATGGCAGTGAAACCTGGGTACTGCAGAAGAAACATATGAGTCGTTTGTGTGCTGGAGAAATGCGTTACTTACGGGTTTGTGGCAAGACACGTTCTGATTGTGTGAGGAATGAAGATGCGTTGCAGTTGTGTGATGTGAAGCAAAAAGTTGTTAGCAAGGTGGAGACTAATATGCTTCGGTGGTTTGGTCATGTTGAAAGAATGAGTAATGAGATGCTTACTAAAAAAATCTTTTTAGCTCAAGTGGCAGGAAGGAAAGGCAGAGGAAGGCCAAGGAAGTCATGGGAGGATCAGATTCAGGAGTGTCTGCATGAGAAAAAGATTATGAAGTATAGAAGGTCTTGTGTACGGCGTGTGATGGATGTCAGTGAAGCCCGAGTTGTATGTCAAGGTCGCTGCAAATGGAGAAGTTTGATACGGCAACAGTAAATAAAAATGATCTTGTAGTTTGTATTTCTTTTTGCAGCTAACATCTGAATCTCAGAGAACAGCTCCGTGAAAACCAACGCATCAGTATGTATGTATCAACAATCTGTATGTATGTATGTAGGAAACATTGCGGTGTGAACTGTTGATAGTACTGAAGAAATTATTAAGTTCATGTTTCCAGACGAAAAAAATGTCGTCAACGTAACTGAGCTAAACCTTGGGCTTATTCATCGAACTATTGACAATTGTTTCTAACGGCCGTAATATCGTTTCCGCTAAGATACTTGAAAAGAGGTGACCCCATTGGGGATCCTTTCATTTGCTTGTAAACCACCATTTGGTATATATACGTATATAATACTCGTAGCTAGGCTAGGTGACTAAATTTAAAACTGCTCAGATTTTCTTCACTACCCAGTCCGGGTATGCTCCCGAGTTACTTATTGCCGCTTCCAGATTGCTATACTTCGATTCACCCATCACCCTAAGATGGCACTGAAGGGAAAGGCACGTGAAACCTATCGCCGCGACTAAAAGTAGCTCCCAACATTTTCCGTGAAAACCGAAGCATTTATTGCCCAGAATCATACTTTATATTGTCCTAGCTGTTTACTTATAAGTACATATAGTAGTTATTTTAGACAAATCTATATATGATGTATGTTCAGAAATTAAGTTTTAAAATTAGACCAACACACGCATGTGTAGATATGCAATGTTTGGGAGAGAAGGATGTCAATGAGTTGATGGGGGAAGTGATTGGCAGCTGCTAACAGCAGGACACAGTGGGGAGTGACGCGGATGAATATAACTCTCGCCCGTCCCCGGAGGCTCAGTGAGTGCGTAGGTTCTTGTACCTTTAACTCAATACAGTGTCATCTTAGGGTGAATCGAAGTATAGCTGCTCCTACAGGGATAGAGGGAGGGAGGGGGAGCAAAACAATATCAGAACTCCCTATCTGTCAGCGTCGTTAATCTAAATTGTTTTGATTTTGTTGACAAAATCTTAGGTTGACTTCAAAGCATGCGCTAGTACTGGAATGAAAGTTGATACGAATTTAGTTAAAGCTTTTTCTAACTGTTATGGAAGTGTCTTGAGGAACTAGCATCACAAATGGGTCATGTCATGAAATTTTGACACAGGATTTGGGGATGAGAGACAGCCAAGTTTGTTCTTAGGCTTCTCGTACATGATCCTAAAGGCCGCCCTTGTGGCACAGTGGTCTAAGCGATGGCTACTGATCATTCGTTCGAAAGGGGTCAGGGTTCGAATCTCGTGAGGCATGGATGTTGTGTTTGTCTTACAGCACTGGCTCTCTCCCTTCTCGGGAACCAGTGGCCCTAAATTAGGGACGGGCGACTGCTTATAGTCTATTGAGTTGCTCACGGTAGTCGTTAAACTTCCGATCAAAAGAAAAAAAAATATTGTAAGGAGCGCCACGTTGTAGTTTGTCAGGACCTTTAAAAATCTTGCAGCAATGGACCTACGCTTAATAGAAAACATTATCAGAGGTAACGAATCCTGCGTTAATGGCTTTGTTAACGACCACCGTGAGCAACTCGATTGGCTATAAGCAGTTGCCCGTCCCTAATTTAGGGCCACTCGTTCTAGGGAAGGAAGAGAGCCAATGCCGTAAAACAAACACAACATCCATGCCTCACCGGGATTCAAACCAGGATCCATTTCCGACGAATGGTCAGAAGCCATTATTTTACGACATACAAAACACTGAAATTTGGCTGGCAAATTTCTTGAATTATTATTATTATTTATAAATTTCTTGAATTTTACGACCTCCTATCTCAGAAAATTTAAGTTACTGTGCTAAAAATTGGCACACATTCATTTTTTGTGTATGCCAACAAGTCTACAAAATTTCACAAAAATCCAATGGCTGAAAATGCTTTGTGTGTGTGTGCGCGCGTGTGTGTGTGTGTGTGTTGAATTGACGTGGAATGACCCGCTTAAACAATAACATTCAATTATCTTTTCTTTTTTTTCAAAAAAAAAAAAAAGGTGAAATGCACTGCTTTATAATATTACTAGCGTATAGCCCGTCTTAGGACGGTTGTTTTTAAGCTTTAAACACATATTAATAAATTCGGGGATGTTTCGTCTCCTAAGACGGGGTGAAATTTTTCATTGAAGCAGACTGAAAACAAATCAAACAGACGACGGCTTTTTGTAAGGAAATAAAGTAAAAAAGACTTTTTCTGCGGCACACTTGTTAATTTACTTCCTTTTACAGCTTATTTTAAACTGTCCTATTCGACGATTAGTTTGAAACTTCATACCGAAGCTTTTTCTACAAGATAACGCGACATCTGGCATTACAAATCGGAACTATCTAAATTATTATCGACAATGTGCTGTTGGGGCGACATCTGTTCTTAGATGCAATTTTGCCCAATTTGACATTTCAAGATTTCAGTTTTTATTGTAGGTCAGATCGTTTAGACAGACCGATAATTTGCAAAATGTACAATATAATCAGCCCTAAACTCGGAAAGTTAGTTAAATTAAAAAAGTAAAAAATAATTAAAGCGTGTAAATTAATATTCAAATTGTGCTAAATTAAATTAATATAGGCTACAAACTCAACTTGCCGCGATATTAAGATAGTAATTCGAATTTTGTAGATTGATAAATAGAACTCGAGCCATTGATAATAATCCAATGTTTCTAAATTAGCACGCAATCACCTTGACATCTAAAAAGTGATCGCGTGCTATTATATAGCAGGTAATCCTTTGGACATCGCGAGAGCACACAGGAATTGATTGATAAATGATGGCGCAACAATGCAGACGTTGTCAAGCGTTCAAGAGAGGCTGAGGGATCTGGGTGTTTCTACAGTATTATTTCCCAAAATTCCTAAATATAAAATTTACTCTTGATTGCTATAACAGTTTTTATCTTAAGGGGTTCACAGATTCATACATATACATCATACAATCAATTTAATAGTTAATCAAACCTCAAGTATTCCAGCGAATCGCTCAATGCCGGAAATTTACAGGATGAGTTGATTTCGTGAGAGCAAAACATGTAGTAATAGAAATTGCCGTCGTTTACACGATCATGAAGTTTAAAAAACTTTATTAGGTAAAAAAAGAGGTTAGAAATACACATTAGATCTTTCTATCCCTTTTACAACGCAATCCCGATACCATGGACATTCAACATTCAGTATATCTGAAACCAACTTCTTTTCACTCATTGATTCCAGTTGATTCAGCCCACCCCTAGCTGACAAGTTATCATCCCTTCATTTTTTGGTTAAACGTGCTTTTACGCATTCATCAAATATACAGGACCGCACTTTGGAACTACGAAAAATTAGGAAAATAGCACGTTCATTCGGCTACCCTGACCATTACATGAATCGCATTTTAGCAAATTATCAACGTCACTCATTTACCACTCTTTCTCATGAATATGTGCAGCCAAAATATGTGGGATCCATATCATATATCATAAATGTTACCCCAATCCTAAAAAACTTATGCGAACGTCATCGTCTCGACTTCGGCATAAAACTATGAATATCTTCTCAAGTATCAAATCTGATCGTGATTCTGTTCCTCCTGCTGACAAACGTGGGATATACTGCATCCCACTAACATCCGTGGACCTTCAACGAATCTACCATTTCAAACATAGGATCCACACAGCGTTCCTTAAAATTCGCGTCTTGGAGCATAAATATGACATACGAACAGTTGACATACGAACTTCTACAGCACTTGCACGCCTGGTTTCTGATGGAACATATTACCCTAAATGGGATGAAGCACGTATCATACTAACTACCACCAGCAAATTTGTTTCATTATTTGCTGAATCTTTGCATATTTTTAAATATGACACTTTATGTTGTAATGACGTCACACCGAAACATATCCCCCATCCATGAAAGTTACTTATTCGGAATGAAAACGGAAGTAATGACAATACACAAGCCATTCAACATGAAAAAAAAAACTTTGCACATTTGTTCTCTATTAAAGTGCATTACCATCAACGAGATAGAAATACATTTCTATCTCGTTGATTACCATACAATCTATTAATATACTTAATTCATCTGGCATCATGTTTTAGCATCGTATTTTACTTCATGTATCTGGCATTATGTTTTATGTCTTTGTTCTATATTTATATATTTCACCAGAATTTTAATATGTCGTTTTTAACATCTGACGATGATCCCATTGTGGGATTGAAAGATCTAATGTGTATTTTTAACCTCTTTTTTTACTTAATAAAGTTTTTTAAACTTCATGATCGTGAAAACGACGGCAATTTCTATTACTGCATACCGGAAATTTACATGGATACGGAAAAAGTGAGAGCAGAATCTGTGTTAATACATGAAAATAAATCTGGAAAGGTTTCTGAAAATTTAGAATTTTCTTGGAATACGAAAAATCCCTGAAATTCAACCCCCCCTCCCCCTCATTTCATGGAAACGGTTGTATCAGAAATAAGCTTCCCTGATTTAAAAAAGGAATCACGGGAAATAAATCATGAATTTCAGAATTTTTTTTTACAGTGTACTGTATTAAAACTAAATCGATGTGTGTCACGGAAGGTGTTTATTTGATTTCGAGACTGACTCACGTGACTATAAAGGTCCGCCGCATTTAGGTCTTTCCCCCAACATTAGATTTTTGCTCACAAGGTCGTTACATTTACTCGAATTTTACAAACATGAAAACCCGCGTTATGCTGGTGGCCTTGCGTGTCCGACATACTCAATAAGCCCATGGTCTGCGCTACAGGACGCAACACCACCTGCTCACTGCCCACGAAGTATGGGAAAATTTGTGCAATATGTCGCGGTGGACGGATGTTTTTTTCGTTAATTTAATTATTTTAACCTACATTTTAACTTAGAAACCATTTATTATGTAAAGCAGAGTGCAAACGCAAGGTGTCTTTATGTAACAGCATCAACAAAGAAAAAAAAACTGGATCAGTTAATCTGGGTTGCCTACATTTCGGAGAAATAAATGTTACAAAAAGAAGTCGGACGACACTACGTTTCTTGAGGAAAGCCAACCGGAATGGTTCTGGAACGCCTGCGTGAAGAAAACCGAAAAAACAACAACGATGAAACGAAGAAAGCTATAATTAAAGAGCATAATGCGTTGCGATATCGGAACCATTCCACATCGAAAGCAACCGCTGTTACAAATTCCGTTAAATCACGCTTTACAGAGGATTCACACGTGTTAAAGGGGTGCTCACTGGAATATGAAAAAGGAATCCCGCTGACGCTTAAAAACGAGAAAGGAATTTTAATACACAGATTAGGGAAGACAAACAGGAACCTCATTACTCGCATGCTCTTCTTTCCCCGATCAAGTCTTTTTCTTTCATTTCTTTTTTTTCCCTAAGGAATTCAGATCACAAGGTCAAATGCCCGAAATGGCAGACAATAAAATTTAATAGACTGAACATCAGAAAACAAAACATACGCACATTCCACCCTACGGTGACGACTAAGTGCTTTATTAATTTCACGTTTCAGTTGTCAAAACGCCGCCGGAATGGCAAATTAGGTTTCACTCAATATTTTAATCACTGAAAATAAGAACGGTATTTTTAGTGGTCACGATAAAATTGCCGAATTCGTTTTGTAGTTGAATGGATGGATAGACTGACTAACTAACTGACGGTGTCTGTCTGTCAGTCTGACTAGCCACTAACAAGATAAATACTTACATACACTGTAAAAAAAAAAAAAAAGTGGTGTGAATTCACGTGGAATTCCTGAAAATAACATGCAGCAAAGTTGCCGATAGGTGTCAGTCTTTTTAACGAAATTTCCGTTTCTAAAAGTCCCCGGTTTTTTTTTTTTTTTTTCTAACTTCCGTATTTTCAGATTTTCCGTAGTCAGTAATTCCGTTTATTTCAGAAAAGTCCGTTTCAGGTTTTTCCGCATTTAAACAGAAATTGCACAAAATCGAAGACACTGAATTTTTCATCCCTTACGCCGAAGAATCCGTTCGCACCAGTGGGACTCGAACTTATGTCGTTTGGATTGACTCAACAGAAACCGCCTTAACCAGTGCGCCAGAAATACCCAGAAATTAAACACACGTTCAAGGTTAAAACTCTTAACTGCCCAATGATGATTTTCTTTATTTATTTTTTATCATCAATGCAAGAGATTCAGTCATTTTATTTTCTATTAGAGCTAATTATTGTTTTTAATAGGTTTGTAATAATTTTGTTTCTTGTGTAGGACTTAACAAATTAAGAATTTTTTGTCATCGTAATTTTTCGAAGCAACAGAATGCTTAGGAACTTGAAATATTTCTAAAACCTGACAATGACTTTTTTTTTTTTTTTTTTTTTTTGATTAGAGGTTTAACTACCACCGTGAGCAACTCAATGGGCTATAAGCAGTCGTCCGTCCCTAATTTAGGGTCACTGGTTTCAGAGAAGGGAGAGAGAGCCAGTGCCGTAAGACAAACACAACATCCATGCCTCACCAGGATTCGAACCCGGACCCCTTTCGGAGACAATGACTTGCAATTACCTTTTATAAAAGGTGAAATGTATTGTTAAACTATTATTTTCCCAAAACTTCGAAATATAAAATTTACTCTTGATAGCTATAACAGCATGTGTTTAAGGACAATCACTTGTACACATGGTTCATACGCTTTTTCAATCACAAAATTCCAGTACTTTTCCAGGACATACAATCCAAACGCTCTTACTTAAAATATAGTGAAACCATACATCTGTTCAACCTGTAGTCTACAACAAACAACTTCCTACATGCTTGGGCAAACTTAATGCAGAATGTTAAAAATGATGTCCAATGCAGCTAATCAGAAACTTAAGAATCACATATAAATACTGAAATAACAAAACTGTGACTGAAAATATGACTAAGTTTAATATTTACTAAACTTTTATCTGCATATACTACACTGATCTTGAGAATTTTTTTTTTTTTTTACTTTGGCTTTAGTTCAATTATTGAAGCAAATTACAGAATAACTGAATAACTCCCCCCCCCCATAAAACTCAAAAATACATAGGTATGTGCATTATTCTTGAAATGCTTTCATATACCACACAATCAATACTTATTAATACTATTTATATTTAATTATTTTGAAATAATGCTTACATTAGAAATTTAAGGGTAAGGAAAGGTGAAATATTTGGAACTTTTTCAAAGAACCAAAGGGATTGTTATTTCTTGAACATATAATCATGGGAGCAAGAATTTGTGCCACATTTTATTTAGGGAAGGAATTTTCAACATAATTTGATGCTGTAGCTATAGTTTTAAATTTGTACTCGCTAGCAAACAAAGTATGAAAAAAAATTTCAACGTGAAATGAAAGAGAATAAGGGGGAAACCTTAAATCCAAGAGCTGTGTACAACTCATTCATTAGTGATCAAGACAATTTAACTGGGCGTGACTAGAAAACCAATTATAGAAGATGTAACGTGATTACATAGCTCAGAAAATACTAAGAAACAACTAGATCTTTAGGTTTCTGATATTAGAAAATCTGATTTTATGGCAAATTTTTACATAAAGCGTTCATTAGCAAATTTCAGTAAAGGTCACAATACCCCCCCCTCCAAATCAGTTACCTATAAAACGTCAGCTACTTACTTCCACCAGTGGCTAAAAAGGGTATGTTATGAAAATTAACAAATGGCACAAAAAACGTTTCCCGTAGCAGAAGGAAGGTATTACAGACAAAAAGATTTTCAAATTGAACAATTAAAAGAAGAGATATAGAAGGAAACATGATAGAACTCTATGCCTTTTAGCTGAAGAATTTTGCATAATGGAAAAGTTGAAAACAGGCGAAAAGTATTCTTCAGAGCAAAAAGAATTTTTCAAATATGTCTCCCAGAAGCAGAGAAAGCAAGAAAAACGTTTTGACCTTTACAACCCCTACGGGGGAAGTTGTGCATTATTTGAAGAGGATCTTCTTATTGTAGCAAAAAATTTTATTCACTCCACATCTTTATTATAGCAAATGGCATACAAAAAAAAAAAAAAAAAAAAAAAAAAAAATTTCAATAGGGTTTTTAGAGCTGCAAATGGAAGTACACAAACACCACCTAGCAGCAGAAATGTAAACTACAAACCTCAAATACAAACTTTAAGTGTCCCATAAGGTAAATGGTATCTGGTGTTAAAAGAATTTTTTACATCGGACATATAGAAGTACAGATATTTAGAAAAATATATTAAATACTTACGGCGAAGTTGTGCATTATTTTAGGAAGAAAATACACAGAGTTTTCATAGTTAGTAGTATCTAATCGAAAGAGAATATTTTTCAATCGGGTTCTTAGTCCCGCATATATTGCTGTAAATGGAAACATGAGCTTACGTCCTCTAGCGGCGCACTTGTGCATTAAGAAATATTTGAAATTATATGAGAAACATTTCGCACCGAAAATGTTCTCCAACAAAGAAATAATTTTTCAAATCGAACTCCTAGAAACAGAGATATGGACAAAAACAAGATATACGTGTAAGCCCCCAACCTGGTGGAAAAATTAAGCCCTATTTTAAGCAGGAGAGGAGGTATTCTCAAAAAGTCTTCCGAGGTGAGCGGTATCAGTTCACGGAGGAATTTTCATATTCGAGTTTCCAGCTCAGATTTTGTCGCAAATATGTCAGAAGCTAAAATAAGCACTTACGGTGGCCAAACCATTCTTTACCAAAAATGCGAATTTGTATGCAAAACATTTTCCCTCAAAAGCTGTATCCGACGCAGGAAGAATTTTTCAAATCGGACTTTTAGAAGCGGATATATTGGGAAAACCGCGATTTACCTTTACGCCCCCTAGCGGAAAATCTGTGCATTATTTGAAAAAGGGACTGTAACTAAAATAGTCTTTGATATAAATCTCATCGAAAGGAAAAATAATTTTTTCAATTGGATATTTAGAAGCAAATGTATGAAATAAAATGCGTTTTAAACGATCTCCATTTGCGCCCTCTAGTGGTGAAGTTGTGCATCGGAAAAAACCGGAACGCATGGAATATCATTCTCACATTTTAAGCTTCCCAATACAAAACGAATTTTACAAATGGAACTAATTATTGCAGAGATATGGTCTCCCCGGCCGGACAGACAAAGTGATAACATAAGCACGACGCAAAAGATGCTATTCGCAGCTTCAGTCCTCCTAACAGACAAGAAAACCTGCAACAAAGAAAGAAAGCCCCCCCCCCCTCACACACACCGCATTTTGCAGGGGTGGGGAGGGAAATGTGTCAGACATATGTCAGCAGAAAAATCGTTAATTACAAAACATCGCGCTGGGGCAAAATGCAAGAATGGATAAAATTCCAGGACATGTAACAGAATAGGATATTTCCAGGACAAAATGGAATTCCAGGACGCGTACGAACCATGTGTATGCGTTCACTATAACTTGACAGTTGGGAAGGATTCACTTAACCAGTTTTAGGGAGCTTCGCATCGTAAGCAGCGTGCTTAAAACTAATCGCCTCCAACCCTCTTGGAGCAGGGCAATAAACAATGAAGATACGGGGTGGATGGGGGGAGTGTTGGCAGTCCCTCCTAATGCTGATTCCTTCAATGGTTTTGTGGGAGGGAAAAGAATAAGGCATTCTTGAACATCACCAAACGACCCTTTCCGACTTCTGTTACTGATTTCTCAAGCTAGCTTTGTAGCAAGCAAGAGATCTTTACTCACGGTTTTTTCTTTTGCTGTTTATTTAATATTTTTTTTTGTGACACTGTTTTTTTTTTTGTGTCCCAGGATACCTATCGCCAGCTCATCGAATAGATACCTCGCCGCTGTTTTGCGGTCTAAACGGGGTCATACAACTTATTAGGCAGGTGATCATAATGTAATATGGCTCGTCGGTATATACATCATCACCATCATAATCAAACATTATCAATCCACTGCTGGATAAAGGGCTCCCCAAGTTTCTTCCACAACGGTCTATCTTGTGCCACTCTCCTCCATGTCACTCCTAAATGCTTTCGAATTTCATCCACCCATCTCCCATGTGGTCTTCTTCTGGGCCTTTTTCTGTCTCTTGTAATCCATTCTACAATTTCGGTTACCCATCGGTGGTCCGTTGTTCCAGCATATGTCCAGCCCGTTGCCATTTCAGGGATTTTACTTTGATCATGATGTATTTCTATCTTGTAACTTTCCTTTTCGACGAGTTCCTGCAGAGCATAATCCAGAAAAAAATGTTCTAAAAAGGCCTGTGGCCTTTAGAACGTTTCTCTCATTAGGTATAACACCTAATGAAAAGGTGTTAAACACCTTTTCATTTTAGAAGACCTTTCATTAGGTGTCATAAAATGTTTACAAATGCGAAATATCTAGGTTGTAACTTAACATTTTCTAAAAAGGCCCATGACATAGTGTTTTTCTTTTTTATTTATTGTATTGGGGTTTAACGACCACCGTGAGCAACTCAGTGGGCTAAAAGTAGTCGCCCATCCCTAATTTAGGGCTACTGGTTTCACGGAAGGGAGAGAACCAGCGCCGTAAGACCAGCACAACATCCATGCCTCACTGGATTCGAACTCAGACCCATCTCAGCTGTATGATCAGAAGCCATCGCTTAAACTACTGCGATAGCTTATTTATTTCGTACACGTCTGTAATTGGGTGAAATTTTTATACATCAAAAATTCGTTTGAATCATGATATTTGGATCATATTTTATTTTGCCCACTACTTTGACGTAATTTCAACAATGAACCCGGTGGGGGAAGGGTCAAAGCAGAATTGGACAAGTGTTCATTTTTCAACCATGCATTTTTACATTTTCTTGCTAACACTGATTCGTTTATGAAACGGGTGTAGGAGAACTGTCCACAAAACATTTGAGGGGCCTTATAAAAAAGGCATTTTTGACCGCTTCGTGGACACGACCCCCAGAGGTTGGTTATCTGAATCATATGAAGTTTCCGTAATTTCGTCTTTTCTTAATTGCGGTTATTAATGTAATTCTTTATACAAATGTTTATGATCTTCAACTCAACAAAAGATTTCAGGATTTACAACAAACTACAATTAATTATCTGGGGGCATGTCCTGCCTCAGGAAACTTGTCGAGGAAGGGGGGACCACAAAAGTATGAAATATAAAGAATTTCTGGTCCGATCGGGAGATTTTTAGCATTTACAACCTACATCTCAAACTCTCTGAAGACATGTGCTGACTCACGAAACCTGTCCGGGAGGGGAGGGGGGGGGGGGGTTCTAAAATATAAAACAAAAACAAAGTATTTCTAGTTGTAAATGCTGAAAATCTCTCGATTAGACAAGGAATAAGAAATTCCTTGCCCCCCCCCCCGTGGCGCAGTGGTCTAAGGCGCTGGCCTCTGATCATTCGTCCGTAAGGGGTACTACGGGGTTCGAATCCCGTCGGGCGTGGATGTTGTGTTTGTCTTACGGCAATGGCTCTCTCCCTTCCCTGGAACCAGTGACCCTAAATTAGGGACGGGCGACTGCTTATAGCCCATTGAGTTGCTCACGGTGGTCGTTAAACCTCCAATCAAAAAAAAAAGAAATTCCTTACATTTTACACTTTGGGATCTACCCCCCCCCCCCCCCGGCCCGACACAGGTTTTCTGCGTTATCACATGTTCGTAAAGAGTTTGTTCAGATTAGTTTCTAAACGCTCAAAATCTCCCGATCTGATCGGAAATTCTTTGCATTTTACACGGGTTTTTACCCCCCCCCCCAACAGGTTTCCTGGGTAAGCCATGCCCTCAGATAATTTGTTGAATTCTAGCTTGTGAATGCGGAATATCTCCCGATCGGACCAGAAATTCTTTATATTTCATATTTTGGGTTTTAAGCACCCCACTCCCCACCCCCCGGTAAGTTTCCTGGGTTTGCACATACACGCAGAGAATTTGTTTAGCAGTAGTTTATATACCTTGAAAAATATCGTAAATAAGAAAATACGAAATTACGGAAATTTTATGTGTCAGATAACCAATCTCCGGAGACGTAGCCGCGGAGCAATCCAGAACGCAATTTTTATACGGCCCCTTAAAATGTTTGTGGCCAGTCCTGCGCTTTGTCTTTTTCCCGAAAATTATGGAAATGTTTAAATTTCTTACTGAAAATGAAATATTTAAAAAAAAAAAATTGGACAGTAGTTGCTTAAGTAGTAGGGAATATAGCGACACGAAATTTGTTTATGCAGAACAATTTTATGGCACTGAAATTCCAATGTATCCAGTTCTCCGGTGTGGCCAGTTCTCCGTACCCGTTATGATATGAGATACACACTTCAATGTGGAGGGGATATTTATATGGCTTCCTTATCAATATCATGCTTTTTGGGAAATTTTTCTCCTTGGTATTTCTATTCGGTCACCCGTAGTGAGATCCTAGATGTGCACTAATACTGAGGTACAAAAATAATGACCCAGCCCTGGACCCAATGTCTGCTTAAAGAAATGTGCTCAGCGATAGTGTATATATACGATATATAACTACCGAAGACTTTTCGTTTAAATTGTATCACAGAGAACAAAAATAATAATAATAATAATAATAATAATAATAATTCCCCGTGTTATCTGTAAATGCAATGACAGTATTCGACATTTGCTACCGAATATTAACAGCATGCATTTTCTTAATAAAACCTAGCCGTGATTGTTTCCTTATTTGACCGCATTTGGTTGAAACTTTTAATGTGAACCCCCGGGCCCATCATGGAAATCCGATACCATCTCACAAAACCGTAGAGGATACCCAGCATGCAAAGTCTGCGGTATCCTTCATGCAAAGTCTATTTAACGAGAAGCTTCGAAGCGCCACAGGGAGTCCCTCCCCCCTCCACCTCCCGTCGTCATTGTTCAAAGGCTCTTTGGTCTGCTGGAAGCGATTAGTTCCTAAAAGGCACGCTGCTTACTCCCCTCAAACTGGTAAAATGAATCCTTCTCAACTGCCAACTTAGAGTGAACGCACTATACAATAATTTAAGTAACCGGTTTCTTGCGGTAGCACAAATACACAATAGCTGGTGCACAAAATGGGGGAAAGGGGGGAGAAACATTGGGTGCCACAAAAACCAAAATTCACGCGATATGCTATCCTCAATACCAGATCTCACTACAGAACTTCGAAATCAGTTCCTTTGACAAACGATTGAAATTTTAACAGTTAATCAAACCTCAAGTATCTCGTGAATCGCTCCTACTACCGGGGATTTTTCGTCATACGGATACGGAAAAAGTGAGAACAGAGTTTTCCCGTTAATATACGAAAGGAACTGCAGAAAGGTTTCTGAAAAAACATCTTAAAAACGACAATTTATCGTCAATATAAGAACGGGATTGCCTAAAAGTTTCTGAAAATTCAGAATTTTTTTGGCGCACGAAAAAACCGTAAAATTCATGTTTCTTTCCGTCACTTCACGGAAAAAGTTATATCAGAAATATGCTTCGTTAATTCGCGAAAAGAATCACGGAAACTGGCTCGTGAATTTCGGAAAATTTTTCACAGTGTACCTGTCTAAAAAAGTGATATACGATTACCTATCTCTAACTAAAATTATGCAATTACAGTAGAACCCGCGTATAACGAACAAAACAGGTAAAAGACAATGTCGATTCTCTATCTAAAATTAAACAATTACAATAGAACCCCGCTTATAACAAGCAAAACAGGTATAAGACAATGCCAATACTGTGTTGGGCGCTATGCACTCGTATGAAAAAACTCTTCACTTATAACATTTTTTGGAGAGCAACACTCCAACGGTTTAAAAGCAAGATGGATGCTGTGGTGCTAAATTAGCATGTGCGAAACACAAAGTTGATTCCCCCGCGCGGCGAGGGCACGATAGGCTAGTAGAGCACCCACAAATTTCCCGGTGTGTGTGTGGGGGGGGGGGGCGAACAGAATTTCCCGACGTGGGGGTGCCCCCTTATATTTACCGGGGAAAATAGGTGTCATAACAATTAAGAAGGAGGTTGCTTTTTTACATTTATTCATATCCAATTACTAGTAATGTTATAGTATACAAGAAAGTTAAATGATAAGAAGCAGCAGTAAACAAAATTCTTTTTCTGGTTAGATTTTTCTAAATTTATTTAACAGAATTTCTTCCTTATAATTATTATATGTTATAATTATAAAGTACGTGATTAAGAAGTTTATGTAGATCGCGTATCGTGATTTTTTGTTTCAACGCGTATCGTGATTTTTTGTTTCAAACTTCGACGTAATAATTTTCCGCGTTGATGGGGGGGTATCGGCCCTCCGTGGGTGCGCCACTGACGATAGGCAACATTGCGAATTTTAAGCTCGAAACCTCCACCAGTAAAAATCAGACAGATGCGTTCGGAATTCCACAACGCTTGACAGATGGGGAAATCCAAGCAAGTGAACGCGCAGTGCGCGAACCTCCACTTACCATATGATCAGTGAGGTAGTTCCAATTAAAAAAGTGCCTCAGCGGTGAACTGATTAAGTAAAAATGCGTCTGGAAGAAGACTCAAAAATTTTAAAAGCATGGTGAATTCTGATTTGCTATTCTTACTGTTCAGTATATTTTATAAAACTTCTATTACTAATTAATTTTATTTAAATCGCTTAATTTAAGCAATTTTTAATAAAGGAAAAAAAATGTCTGTTATTCACATCCTAGAAATATGCACTTTTTTAAGTAACCCTGTCATTTCATACGATTAGAAATGTTCAGTGTAATTATTTCTTGAGTCATACTGAATAGATGTGACTAATATAGTCACGCTGAATAAATATAACTAGTATAGTCACATCTATTCAGTGTGACTATAATACGTCTTTTTCCTGAGATTCTGAGTAAATGAAAGAGATATCTGTTGTTAAGACAATGGGCTTTATATTCTCTTTACGCCGTCCCGGTGGCTAAGTGGTCAGAGGTGTGAGTTTCTGATTAGGGAGGGATCTGAGTTCTGCATGAAGCATGGTTGGTGCGCCTCCCCCGCCCTAAATCAGGGACGCCAACGGGTATGTAGCCCTAAACTCAGAAACAAACAACATTCTGTTTACCGTTCCGTTCCATGAGGTGTCCTATTGTGTGATCAAACGGTTTATTCTCATCCTTGCAATACGAATATTTCGATTGTATATAAAACAGAGTATTCGCTATTTTCGAATATATGATCATCTAAAAAATTCCTTTACTCATCTTCTGCAACCACCTAACTACGAAAAGTACCATAGCGCCGCTAAACCTAGAAAAATAGTGCCTTAGCACCGCTAAGCAGAGCTAAGGCCCTTCTACATCACTGCATATGATCATACTGCCTCTAAAATTGCAATTCATGAAACGATGAGACCAAAGAAGGAAAAGCAGGCTGAACGTTTTAATTGGGTGAAAAATCAAAACACACAGCAAGAATGCGGACTACGCACAGTTTATCCTTTGCTGACTCTGCAGCTGCACAGCATCCACTGCTTAATTTTTCGCTTTCTGTTAATATCTTTTTCTCCCTATTTCTTCATTGTCGCATTTCTTTCTTTTCTTTTTGTATGCCTTCTGATAACAATTTCACCTATCAGGCTGAAAGAACTATAGGACCATGAGCACATGATATCAAAGCTCTAACTATTTTAGATAAATGGTGCAACTTAGAGAATATTAATACTTTTAAACACCATGCATTATTTTTTATAAATTTTCCAACTTCGTAACTTCAGTTTTCACCCCCTCTCCCTCTCCACTTTTATTAAGCTTAAATGCAAAAACTTATGGGACGAGGGATATTTAACAACGCAGGAGAATGGGAACATCGCAGGGGTAGGGGTGCTACGATTACGGGAGAAATCTTTGCTCCGTCAGACTTCCATTCCAGTTTTGGGAATTTCCCCCTACTGCAACACAAATATTTATGCAGTAATATGTTATTTAACAATAATACTGAACAGAGGCAACATCGCGGGGAAAAAGAAATTACGATCACGGAAGAAATCTGAATTCCATCGATCTTCCGTTTTTTCTGTTGTTGTTTTTTCTCTTTTATTGAAGGTTTAACGACCACCGTGAGCATCTTAATGGGCTATAGGCAGTCACCCGTCCCTAATTTAAGGTCACTGGTTCCAGGGAAGGGAGAGATCCAGTGACGTAAGACAAACACAACATCCTAGCCTCATCGGGATTCGAATCCGGACCCTTCTCGGACGAATGGTCATAAGCCAGCGCTTAGACCACTGCGCCACGGGGTCGGCTGACCTTCCATTTTCGAAAGTTTCATAAAGATGGCATTCCGTCCTGCGACGAACATATATCCCTATCCCCCGGCACTACCAACCCCACAAAATTTTTTGTTCACTTATGCATCGATCTCGTAATGATTAAAATAATAACGAAAATGGCGGAATTCGCGGAAAAATCTTATGCCTGAAGATTAAGGGGGAATTTTTCGCGGCGTCTAACTTCCGTTTTCGCAAATTGCTGCCTGCAGTTCAGGTTGAAATACAAACATTTATGCAATAAAATGATATTTAACACGAATACTGAAAACAAAGGCAACATCGGGAGAAAAAAATTACGATTACTGCAAAATTTTTAACTCCGTTTAACTACGGTTTTGAAAGTTTTAAAACGCGAAATACCGGTCCCAGACGGAAAACGACCACGCCCAAAATTCTCTTCAGTTTTGCATTGATATTTTAGAATATAAATGAAAAAAAAAAAAAAAAAAAGTGGAATTCCGCGAATCCGCTGAAGAATCTCATGTATATCATAAAATAATAGCAAAATAAAAAAAACATTTTTTTATTTTACGTTTTCGAAAGTTTGACTACGGAACTCACTGTCGAACAACTAAATCCGTAGAAACTACGACAGTGAGTTCCGTAGTCAGACAACTGAATCCGTAGAAAGTACGGACATTCCGTAGTAGTTGGCAGGTACGCAACCCCTTTCCCTCAGAGGCAAGAGTGTTAACAATGCTTTTTCAAAATATGTATTGGTTCACACTGAATAAACCATTAACACTTGAGCGACATCTCACACGTCATTGTTCAGTTACAGCAAATTCGGTAGTGATGTGGTGGGTCATTCTTGAGTAATGGCTAACCAGTTTGGATGCACCGAGTTGTTGTTGAATACGCAGCAGTTGAATACGTATGCAGTTTCAGTACGGTCCCGTAACGTCGTAGCAACATCGTTGATTTTAAAGGGTAAGAGTCTCCCTTGTACGAGTTTCCTGGGGTACCAGTTTCCCCAGGTACAAGTCTCCCGTGCACGAGTTTGCCGGATACCAATCATCAGTTTCCTGAGAAATTCAATAAAGAATTTTGCCAGTCTTTTTTTTTTTTTTTTCCACATTATATTTTTTCACTTTTTTTAAGGTTCTGTATTTTAAATACTACGCCTCAGAGAGTAAATAGTTGACGGACCTACAAGACTAATGCATTAGTGCTTTATTTCTGTCCCTTTCTTTCTCTCCCTTATTTTTTTCTTTCAACTAACTTAAAAAACGCTAAGAACTAAAAACGGCAAATAATACACATTGAAATTCAGTCAGCCAGAGCGGTTATTACAACGAAAATAAAACGTGAATCGGAAAGCAAACAGGAAAAGGCCATTTCACAGCTCGACTAAATGACTTGATGCAATCACCGGGACCGGGTGTGTGTGTGGGGGGGGGGGGATACATAATGAAGGGAGCGAAAACTGGTCGAACAGCGAAAAGGAACTAGTGTTGTCGGAGGGAGTAAGTGAGTGGAAGTGAGAAATTGGGACGCATCAATTAGTTTTCATTTTTCTTCGCATCACGCTCTGAAAACCGTTGAAGAAACCAACCACCTCAGTCAGAGGCCACAAAGTGAAATACCATCAGCATTAGTCAGACACCGATGGCATATGCAAAACGAAACTCCCTTTCAGCAAAAGCGTAAAATAGCTCCTACCTTCATTGAGTTGAAGACAGCCAACTTCTTGGAATTCATCCCAATATATGGAGTGTAAAATAAGTGACTGCAGAACGAAATTCTGAGTTTTTATCAGGCATTTTGCGTTTTCGGAGAGTGAGACAAAGTATAACACATACGTAGTAGAAAAGCAATTTACTCGTCAAAATAATTCCATGGGCATCAACAATGTTCTGACAATGTGTTAACACCTTATATATATCCTGCAATAAAATACTGGGTCATGGGAAGAGAAAAGGTTTTGGAGGACAGCGTGTGACTCAAAGTTGGAGAACTTGTGTTCACGGAAATGATTGCCGAGTGAAAGAAAAACAGTGATAGTCCAAAGGAGAGATATACACCGTAAAAGATTATCTGAGATTCACGAGACACTTTCCGTGATTTCTTTCGTGAATTAACGAAGCATATTTCTGATACAACTTTTTTCCGTGAAATGACGGGAAAAACTCTTAATTTCACGGATTTTTCGTACGCCAGAAAAATTCAGAATTTTCAAAAACCTTTCCTCAATTTCATTCTTATATTGACGGTAAATTACCGTTTTCAAGAGATGTTAACGGAAAATTCTGAATTTTCATAAACCTTTCCGTAATTCCTTTCCTATATTAACGGAAAAACTCCGTTCTCACTTTTCTCTTATCCATATGACGAACAATTTCCGGTAATAGGAGAGACTCACGGGAATACTTGGGGGTTTGATTAACTATTAAATTTCCAGTGTGTAGAAGTATTTGATTTTGACGTTCTGTAGCGAGATCGATACTGTGGATAGCATACAGCATGAATTTTTGTTACTGTGTTACAGGATATTTTTTCTCCCATTTTGTGCACCAGCTATTATATATTGTGTTACCGTAAGAATCCGGGTATTGTACGACGTCTATGTATCAGTCTGTGAAGTCCTTACGACAAAATCTATATACGCTGCTGGCCACCCAAAATGCAACAACAAGAAGGAAGCATCCGATTGGCCTGAAATTCGCAGCATGCGTCGCCCGCGAGAGGACATGCAAACGATTAGCATTGCAGGGCATATGCAAATCTTGTGCGCCCGGCACGCCACCGAGAAGCACTATAAGAAGGGTGCACAGAAGGCGGGGTGTAAGTAGTGGAAGTGTGTTGTGCTGCCAGATCTGTGCGTGGGAAGCTTCCAGATGCCTCGTCGCAGAATACGACAGGCATTCTAGCACGTTTCGGAGTTCGACAGAGGACGAATAGTGGCTTATCGCGACAGAGGTTTATCGTACCGAGACATCGGCGCCCGTGTGGGACGACATCCAGCCACAGTGAGGCGAGTATGGATTCGGTGGGTGCAGGAGGGGCGGACAGGCCGACGTGAGCGATTGCCGCAGCCGCGGCACACCACAGGACGAGAGGACCGGCATGTTGTGCGGCGGGCATTGACGGCTGGCACTGCCACATCACGAACGTTAGCGCAGGAATTAGGGTGTGTTGCGCAACAACCTGTGACAGCACGTACCATTCGACGTCGTCTGCAGGAGCGGGGACTTGTCTCACGGCGCCCATTGCTCCGATTACCATTGACGTTACACCACCGGTGAGTGCGGCTGCAGTGGGTCGTTGAACGCCGCACCTGGACAACGGAATGGTACGACATTGTCTTCTCCCGCTTCTGCCTGCAACACGACATTGACGAATCCCGCTTCTGCCTGCAACACCACGGTGGTCGGATCCGCGTGTGGCGGCACCGTGGAGAGATTGTATGACGCCTGCATTATGCATCGCCATACCGGTCCGTCGCCTGGCGTTATGGTTTGGGGCGCAATTGGATATGACATCCGCCCCCCTCTGGTACGCATCGCCGGTACACTCAGCAGCCACTGCTACATCTACGACGTTTTGGAGCCTGTAGTCCTCCCTTACCTGCAGGACCTGCCAGCGGCCACGTTTCAACAGGACAATGCGCGCCCGCACGTGGCACGCGTCGTGCA
The DNA here is from genome assembly GCA_039090855.1 of Macrothele yani. Taxonomy (NCBI): domain Eukaryota; kingdom Metazoa; phylum Arthropoda; class Arachnida; order Araneae; family Macrothelidae; genus Macrothele; species Macrothele yani. The sequence continues at coordinate 30,305,940 of CM076993.1, forward strand.
ACAATTCTTCACGGCCCACCAGGTGTCACTGCTGCCGTGGCCCGCCTGTTCTCCCGATATGTCGCCCATCGAACACGTCTGGTCGCTGATCGGCAACCGAGTGGCCCGGCAAGCACCACCCGCGGCTACGCCTGATGAACTGTGGCAACGTGTAGAAGCAGCCTGGACCGACATACCCCAAGCCCACATCCAAAGCCTCTTTCGTTCGATGCCGCGGCGTGTAGCGGCCGTTATTGCCAGCCATGGGGGCCACACGAACTATTGATGTCTGTGTGTTCCGCAAGTCGCACGGGCCTGTAAGCTCAATCGTTTCATTTTTGTATCTGTTGTTATGTGTCCAGTAAATCTGGATTTGCTATCTCGTGTCGTCCTTGGGTTGCATTTTGGGTGGCCAGCAGTGTAGTTACTAGAGTAAATTTCATATTTAGAAGTTTTGTGAAATAATATTATAAAACAGTGCATTCCACCTTATCTTAAAGATAATTGAAAGTTATTGTCAGTTGAAGAAAAGACTCAAACTCCAAATCATTCTGTTGCTTCGAAAAATCACGATGAAAAAAGTACGTAATTTGTAATAAGATCTCGTAAAACGTATTCAAAAATATAACAAGCTCTAATAGAAAATAAAATGACTAAATCACTCGCATTAATGAAAAAAAAAATCACCATCGCGCAGTTAAGTTTTACCTTGAACGTGAGCCTGGTTTCTGTGGCATTCTGTCTCAGTGGTTAAGGTGGATCAACCTAAAATCTTTGCCTTGTATTTCCAATGGGCAAACTTCTGTAGCCATTTTCCTCACAATTAATGCGTTTCTAATGATGAAAATTTTAACGTTGATAAAAACATTTTCATATTATAACCTAGTATACTTAATATTTTCTGAAACTTAACCATAATTATATTAAAAATCAATCACTCTTCCTTTGGTGGTGTTGAGACCAGAAAATAGATGGCGCGACCTGTACATTGATGACATCAGTAGACAAACAAATGTTGGATTGCTTATTTTGTGGTTAAATTTTAGAAAATATTAAGTTTAATAGGCTATAATATGAAGTTATTTTTATCGATGTTCAAATTTTCATTCTTGGGAACGCATTAATTGTGAAGAAAATGGCTGCAGAAGCTTGCCCATTGGAAATATACAAAGCAAAGATTTTAGGTGGATCCGCCTTAAAACGCCAGGCTTCAACCTGAACGGACCGGGCTAGATTCTCACTACCGGTGCAAAAAGGATTCTGCCGAGTAAGGGCTGAAATATGCAGCGTGTTGGATTTTGCGAAATTTCAGTCTAACTACGGAAAAACTTGAAACGGGCTTTTTTGAAATAAACGGAATTACTGACCACGGAAAATCTGTAAAAATACGGAAGTTAATAAAAAAAAAAAAATTTGGAACTTTTATAAAAATGGAAATTCCGTTAAAAGACTGACAGTTACCGGCAACTTAGCTGCACGTTATTTTCAGAAATTTTCCATGAACTCAAGCCACTTATTTTTTACAGTGTACCATTTGAAACGGGTCTGCTGGTCTGGTCCGATGAATCACGATATGTACTACATTTTGCCGACGGTCGAGTCCGTGTTTGGCGTCAGCAGCATGAGGCTATGGAACTCTCACGCATGGCATCTATTATCCAGGTCAGTAGAGGCCGTTGTATATTGTGGGACATGTTTAGCTGGCACGAACTAACACGCCTGGTGCGTGTGAATCAAAGCATAGACGATGGATACTACCAAGGACTGATTGCCGTATACACCCCACAATATTGTAGCTGGCAGCCCCAGTGGCGGAGTGGCTTACGCGCTGGCTTCCGACCATTCGTTTGAGATGGGTCCGGGTTCGAATCCCGGTGAGGCTTGGATGTTGTGTTTGTCTTGTGGCACTGGCTGTGTCCCTTCCCTGGAACCAGTGGCCCTAAATTAGGGACGAGCGACTGCGTTTTACAGCCCATCGAGTTGCTCACGGTGGTCATTAAACCCCTTAACAGGAAAAAAAAAATTCTATCTCCATCCGGAGGGGGATGGGTTCTTCCAAGACGATAATGTCCCATGTCATCGTGTCCACTTCGTCCAGGAATGGTTTGAAGAAAACAACGCTGATGTGGGACATTTTCAATTGCCTCCAAACTCACCTGATATCAACCGAACTGAAAATCTCTGGGCTGCTCTGAAACGTCAGATCACGCAGTTGGACACATGTTTTCGCTTCATACGGAACTGTAGACAGATTGTACAAACCACCTCGTAGAGTCGGTTCATTCCCTCTGCGCCTTTTCCCCTGTGCCTTATATTGGGGTCATTAGCGGTTGCAAAATGGAGATCCGAAATTTCAGGGCAAGACAAACTCCCGCGTCGCGTTTCTTCGGACATAAAAAGGGGGAACTTTACTTGTTTGAAAGGAGAAGTATACTTTTAAGGGGGGGGGGGGTTAGCTGGTTTCTTTAAGAGCAGTTAGCGTCGTGGAAATCTGTGTTAGAATTGATCCCCCTCATGCTCTCTGGGTATTAAATCCGATTTCAGCCATTTTCTACACATATTTTAAAAATGACAATCCGATTTCTGGTGTAAATGTGACAAGGATGATAAGTCAGATAATATCCGAAAACTTGAAAATTTCATCGTCCTGAAGCGGGAGTATAGTGGAACTAGCTGAGTTTGGGGACTTATTGGATAGTATACAGGTATCAGAATGCATTATCTATTATACCCTGCCGGACAATTGCTAAGGACGGATCACAATAGCAACGATAGCAACCATAAAATGGAAGGCAGGAAAATGTGGCAATTAGCATAAGTGCGGGATACAGTAAGACGTGTTGTGCGTATGCAAATTTTGGATTGCCGAACTTGTTCGTGACGTCATAGCGCTCATAAGAGATATAAAGGATTTGACGCGTATTGACCGTTGTTGTTCAAACGCAAAGTTGAAAGGGAAAGAATCAATTGACGAACTTGCAATTTTCAGTATGTCTTCCCGACATCACCTAGATGATTTTACGCATGGCCGTATAATTGGCAAGATTGAAGAAGGGCGAAAAATAACAGATGTTGCCAGGGAGTTCGACGTCAGCCACAGTGTTGTTTCAAGGCTTTGGAAATCATTTCAAACAAATGGAGAGTGTAGCAAACGTCACGGGGGAGGTCGTGTTCGCAGTACGACACCTGCAGAAGATCGGTACATAGTGCTATCAACAAGAAGACACCGGCGCAGCACAGCTAGTGAGCTAGCAAATCAGTTTATGGCTGCTACTGGCAAGCGGATTTCCAGAAAAACTGTCGCCAGACGTTTGCACGAAGGAGGACTATACGCCCCCCGTCCTGTTGTGTGCATCCCATTGTCCAGACGTCACCGTACCGCCCGTTTGCAATGGTGCCATCAACATCGCAATTGGACTGATAACGACTGGTCTGCTGTCCTCTGCTCAGATGAGAGTAGATACAGTCTATCGTCTGATTGTTGACGACAACTGATCTGGCGTGATAGTGGTACTGCATATTGTCCAGCAAACATACAGGAAAGGGACCGATATCCGACATGTAGTGTCATGGTATGGGCTGGCATCATGATCAATGACCGTACGTCCCTCTATGTGCTTCCAACTGGGACAATGACTGGCGAACGATACATTAATGATGTTCTGCTACCTCATGTTCGCATGTTCCGTGGTGCAGTCGGTGATAGATTCATTTTCATGGAAGACAACGCAACATGTCATCGAACAGTCGCTGTCCAGGAGTGTCTTGAGAGCGAGGATATTCAACGCCTCGTATGGCCAGCACGTTCTCCAGATCTGAATCCCATTGAAAATGTGTTGGATGATTTGGGGAGGAGTCTTGCTGGTCGCCAATGCCCTCCAATAAACAAGGACACCCTCATCCGTGCACTGACCGAGGAATGGGATAAATTACCCCAACAGCTGCTTGATAATGTTGTGCAAAGCATGACACGACGTGTGGAATCTTGCCATATCCCATATCCCGGACGTGTGGAATCTTGCCATATCATGGTGGCCATATCCCGTATTGACATCTTACGCCGGAACGCCTGCGGACGGTAATTGCATTTTTTTCACATTTACGTATTCTGCACAAAATGGCCTGTTTGTCCCTTGAACACGTTCCAAAGCCTTCTGGATTTCAGAGCACAATAAATTGTCTTTCTTGTAATGTCCTGGCATTCTGACATTATTTTATTTCACTTGGCATCCAACCACACTTACTTTTTTATGCGCTATATAACCGTTTATGATCCGTCCTTAGCAATTGTCCAGCAGTGTATTAACATATTATCTATTATCGGAACATACTATCTCAGAATATATTGCCATATGTACTAACAATGCTGCCGCATATACTGTATACTACATTTTTAGTTTGATTGCTTGTAATAATTAAAAGGAATTGATTTTCCGAGAGAGCAGTGTTATGAAAGCATGCTAATGTGAAGAATGAAAACGTGGCTGAGGACAATTAAGCGGCAGTTGCCCTCCTCCCCCTTTTGTTTAATTCAGTCGGTATATTATATAGCAGGTGCTGTTTCATTGTAAAAATATGAGGTATAACCCCCAAAATATATCATTGATTCTACACAAAATACCGGCCACAAAACTGTCGAAAATCTATTCGTTTTGCAATTAACTTTATTTTTTATAATTAATTAAATACAATTAAAAATTTTACCGTTGATTTATAAGTTACAAAAAATTGTAAACAGAGACGTTTTTACGCTTGTTCATGCTAGTGACAATTTGGCAAAAGGAATAAAAAATATTTTACGAACATTATAAACATAATTTATTTTCCATAGCATAATTTTTTTACGCAAAATGTACCGAAGAAACAAAAAGCAATTCAAAATTTATTTATTTTTCAAATGTTGGAATTTTTATATACACCATATTGACAAAAGTCACCGGACACCCCTTCAAAAGCAAATGAGCAGATCCGCTGCGTTGTTAAGACACGCGGTACCGCTGAAAACGGCATAAAAACAAGCCTGCAGCTGACCGCGATCATATCGCACTGTGAGGTTGAGTGAAAATGTCGCGGCGGATGATAACTGACTTTGAGAAAGGAAAGATTGATGGGTGTTATATTAGTGGATTGTCCATACGAAAAAAACGAGAGGCGTTTAAACATTCCCAATTCAACTGTTTTGGATGTACTGAATGAGTCGAAGACACATGGCGTGCCTGAAGCAACAAAACGTACCGGCAGACCAAAGAAAATCAGTGGTCGAGGACGTCGAAGCCTCCGAAGAGTCATTACAGCTAATCGACGGACTTCTGCAGAAGACCTCGGTGTACAGGTGAGTAAAAATGCTGGAACCTCGGTATATACACGTACCATTTTGCAGAGAACTTCATTCTACGGGTTACCGCGGTCGTGCGGCTGCTAATAAGCCTTTCATCTTCACTCAAAATACTACTCGTCGTTTAGCATGGTGTAAGGAACATTTATTGTGGTCCGTAGATCAATGGAAACGGGTAATATGGACTGACGAATCCAGATACACGATCCATCAGTCTGATGGCCGTGTGTGGGTATGGCGGCAGCCGGGGGAACGCTATTTACCACAGACAGTGTACTGTTTCTACAGTCAAGTTTGGAGCTGGCAGTGTACAAGTGTAGGGGTGTTTTTCGTGGTATGGTCCCGGCCTATTGGTTATCGCGGACAAACCTGTTAACCAGCACGTCTACCTAGATATTCTGGACAATTATGCCCTACCAACTCTGTGGCAATACTATGGAACCGAGCCTTGTTGGTACCAACAGGATAATGCAATGAGCTATAAAAGTAAGGACTGTTATGGTGTGCTTCGACGATAATTCCGTATCGTTTGTGAACTGACCAACACAGAGCCCTGATCTTAATCCCACAGCGTACCTATGGGATGAATTAGAGCATCACATAAGAAGTTTGGAACCAAGGCCTACTACTAAGCAACAGTTAGCGGCAGCATTATGTACTGAATGGAAACGCATACCTATAGATGTGTTCCAAAACCTTGTCGAAAGCATGTCTCGAAGTGTCAGTGCATGCATTAAGGCCAAAGGTGGACCGACATCGTACTAATAAGACCTGCCAACCTCTCAGAACTAAAAAACGTAACCCTCAGATAGAAAAATCGTAACATGACACATGCTGATAATTTTTGCAGCCTATTTCAGCTATATAAATTCTTGATGATGAGAATGTAGGGATTTTTTCCCTACATCAAAATTTTATTGAGAAACTAATTAAATATAATCAGCAAACACTTTTATGTTGTTAATTATTAGAAAAAAAATTACGATTACGGGAGAAATCCTCACTCCGCCTAACTTCCGTTTTCGGAAATTTTAAGAGGCGGAAAACTCTGCAAGATGGTTTAATCGGGTTCTTGGAATGTCGTTTTTGTCTGCAGGACCAAAACAAATCTGCGATGTGCATCGGCTGCGATTTTGTACGAAGATTAGTAGAAAATGAATCTGCGATGTACGTCGGCCGTCGCCGCGATTGTGCTACGGAGATGAGTACAAAATAAACCTGCGGTGTACGTCGCCCATCGCCGCGATTCTGCTACGGGGATGAGTACAAAATAATTCTGCGACGTACATCGTCCTTCCCGAGAAAAAAATAAAATACGATTATGGAAGAAATCCTCACTACGCCTAACTTCCGTTTTCGGAAATTTTGAGAGGCGGAAAACTTGCATTTATGATAGGGAGTCTGCAAGATGGTTTAATACGGTTCTGGGGATGTCGGTTTTGTCTGCAGGACCAAAATAAATCTGCGACGTACGTCGCCGTTCGCTGCGATTCTGCTACAGGCTTCTGTCTGAAAAGGGAAACATGGCTATTTAAAAAAATCGTAGTAGCGTATACTGCAGCATGATTTATTGTACTAAATACGATAAAATCGTAACAGTCGGCAGGTCTGACTAATGTATGTCAATAAATGTTTTGTTGTGTTTCGCTTCTAAGTGTCCGGTGACTTTTGTCAATATAGTGTATATTATATATATATGAGCTAACGAAAAATTACCCGGCCGGTAATTCCATTGTTTGAACACGTAAAGGTGGAAATTTGCGCTGACAGCAGCAATTCATGTGCTCATACGCACTATATCAATAGTACAATGGTACGACTTGTGTTTGACATCTGCCTGCCCGTTGGATTTTATTCTTTATCTGACTGATTAACCAGGACTAAAATAACTGTTTTCGTGGAACCAAAAAATTAACGGAATGTGTTGCGATTCTTTGTACGAAATTGAAAGCATAAGTACTATAAAATAAGCTCATTTTCTAACACTTTTACACTTAAAACCCTGTAGAGGATTTATTTACTTAGATCTTTTGAAAAGTTTAGCTATTTACTGCTTAATACACTAAGAAATTGGGAAGGGCATTGATTTTAAAAGTCGGAAAATGCACTTCTCTATTAGTTTTTTATAAAGTATCTGCATAAAATGTTATAGGGGATATATTTTTTAAAAATTACAGCATTAAAAAAAAAAGAAATTTTGAATTGCTTTTAGTTTCTTCGGTACATTTTGTGGAACAAAATTATGGAAAATAAATTAATTTATGAAGTTCGTAAAATTATTTCATTTTTTTGATTACGCGCTTTTCCCGGAAATTTTCATCTGGTTTCAGATATGTTCTTCTTCTAAACTTACGCATGATAATACGTAAACAAAGCCCTTCAATTCAATAGAATGGATGGAAAAAAAATGGTCCATTAGAAAAAATGTGTTGAAAATGGATGAAATCGGATTAATACTCAAAGAGCATGAGGGGGATCAGTTCTAACACGGATTTCCATGACACCAAACTGCTTTCAAAGAAACCATCAGGTAATTCCCCCTTAAAAGGTATACTTCTCCTTTCAAGCAGGTAAAATTTCCCTCTTTAACCGCTAATGACCCCAATACAGGGTGATTCATAAAGAAGTATACAGTTTCAAAGCACTATAAAACAAGAACAATGTAAGATATTTTCTGTTACCTGTAACAGAATTGTAAGGGAATGGTTCAAGTTTTTTTAAAGACAGTCCCAGATGTTCTATGTGTGCACCCTTAGTCACACGACATCGAGCCGGTAATCCATTTCCGCTCAAACGCGAGGTAAGATATCTGAATCAAGTGCAGCGATAGTGGCTCCGCTAGATCAACAGGAAGGGTAGGGGCGAACACCCCCACGTATCCCCACAGGAAAAAGTCACAAGGTTTAAGTCAGGACTTCTGGGTGGCCATTGGGTCAGTGGCATGTTGTAGTCCGCGGCTCGCCCAATCCATCGGTGAGGAAGATGTTCATCCACTGACTAGTCACGTGACACGCGCGCCATCGGCTACGTCACTTCCCTCAGTAACGGGACACAAACTTTATGAGTACATCTACCTAACGGTTCGCAGTTGTGGTCCGTGTCTTCAACTGTTACTGTTTTACAGCATCTGGAAACTGTATACTTCTTTATGAATCACCCTGTATAAGGAACAGGAGGAAAAGGCGTGGGGTGAAAAGGCGTAGTGGGAAGACACCCATAGAGTCGATGCTACGCCAGCTGGCGGCCGTTTTCCGGACGAAGGGTGGGCACACGAAGTATTCGGTAAGTGGTTGTAATTAAATAAGTACACAGTGTACATCTCCAATGAGAAGAAATGCCCTTATTCTCGCAAAGACACATGATCTGAAAGAAGAGAGAAACGACCCTTGGATTCAGCTTCCAAACAAATATAGTCTTCCACGGTTACTGACATGAAAAAAACAACTAAGACTTCCATAATTAAGGTCGTTGCAAGATTTTCTTAAAAGATTTCAGAACGCCAGAAGAAGCTTACATGCTTCCAGAAGCCGTCACTGCGTAAGTCTTAAAAATTCAAACCTGCAAGAAGAGAAGCCTAAACGTCTATTTGAATAATCCTGAATTTTAACGTAAGTCTCCTTTACACGAATTCCCGGACGCAGTGGAGTTTAATTTCGTGCTTACGAAACCGCCTCCGGCACTTTCTTGAAGAACAACAAAATAAATGAAATGCCGTTCCGTGCACTTGGCGCAGAAGAAGATAAATAAATAAATAAATAAATAAATAAATAAGAGTCAGAAGTATGTCTTTTTAACTCTGCTAGGAGGGAAATGACTGCTATCGCCCACTTAACATCCGCTCACTGACTTTTAAATCCTTCAGTACGATCAATGGAGGTCTCAACCCATCGGGCATCTGACAATGTCTGGAAAAGGAGGACTGAATGTAGGCGGGAACTTATGCGCGATTGGTTTTTACAAGCTATTTCTCACAACGCGGAAATGAAGATCAGAAATGCGCGTAGGAACTTCATCAACGTCGAAATGCCATAGGGCACTTTTACCGCCGGTATTAAAGAAAAAAAAAATACAAAAAATTAAATGCTTTCCGTGAGAATGAACGAGAGTAAATAAAAGGAATTTAATATGTTCCAGGAATCTAGTTTTCCTGAGCTTTTTATTCGCTCGGTTGATTGCATACATGAAATTCTCCGAAAGCCTCATCCTTCGTGAGGAAATGAGTGGATGCATGCACAGTGAAACACGAAGAAGAACACAGCACACGAGTACTTGAATTAACTGTATTTAGCTCGATTCGAGGACTCACTTTTTTTTTTTTTATTTGAACGAAATGGAAAAGTCTCTCTCTCACTGCAAAAATATTCGTCTTTCCGCAGCAATCGCAAAACTTGGTTCCCTATCACTTTATCCGTGTTCATTTCGTCCACGTTCACTTGGTTCAGTTCATTTCGTCCACGTTCACTTACTTGGCGCAGTTCATTTCGTTCTCAGTTCACTTTTTCCGCTTTTCATTTAGTCCTCTGTTCACTTTGTCCGATGTTCATTTAGTCCACCGTTCAATTTCGTCCGCCGTTCACTTTGTCCACACATCTCGTTCTCAGAATGGATGAAATACAGTGGAAATTTTGTTTTTATGTAATTTTTGTTACTAGGCAGAAAAAAAAGAAAAAAAAAGGGGGGTCAGCGGACATTGCTTACACGCGATTTTTTTTTTTTTTTTCCTATTTAAGTTTTCAATAAACTGTATTAAGTATTAATTGAGCAATATTATTGGTTTGATGCATAAGTTCATGCCGTTTTATTTCACGAGTGTTTCCCAGGTCAGTGGTGACGGTGCAGATGGCCAGTTGTATATCAAAATGTAGCCAGTAATACCGTGTATCTAAATCGTATTGCGTTGTGTGATTGTGACTAATGGTCTTTTTGGTGTTCAGGTCGGGAAGTATGGAGTGTCAAGTAGAGAAGAATGAACATTTCCGACATCTACGAGTTTAACAAGGGATCCACAGCTGCCGAGGCTACTCGACAAATTTGTGCTGTGTATGGGGAGGATGCTATATTGCTCCGAGGACAGCCCGTAAATGATTTGAGCGGTTCCGCGGTGGCAATTTTGACCTCGACGAGTCTCCAAGCTCAGGTCGTCCATCTCACTTTCATGAGGATCGTTTGATCCATTTCACCCACTTGGATCCGCGCCAAACCACACGCGAATTGGCCGTTGAGATGGACTGTGATCAGACCACACACCTGGAACGTATGGGAAAGGTCCAGAAATTGGGATCTTGGGTGCCTCACACTCTCACCGAGGACAACAAGAACCAGCTTGTTGCGAGCTTGTAAGAGAATTTCAGGTATCGGAGGGAATGAGACCCAAACGAGACGCCCACACCACGTCCAAAACATGACCTTCATCCTACGAAGATCATGTTGTGTGTCTGGTGGGACATGGAAGGCATTGTTCAATGGGAAATGCTGCCCCCGACCATCAACGCTGCACTCTATCGTGAGCAACTCCGCCGTGTGGAAGGAGCAATTCAGCAGAAAAACGGCCACATCGGCACCATGGTGTCCTTCTCCAACAAGATAACGCACGCCCTCACAGTACAAACATAACCAAAATGGCCATTCAGGACATGAAATGGGAGATCCTTACACATCCGGCCCATTCACCAGATGTCATCCCTTCAGACTATCACCTGCTCCGATCTCTGTCGAATGCACTCCGTGGCAGAACGTTCAACAATGATGTTGATCTCCAGAATTTCTTTGATGCTTTCTTCGCAGCAAAACCTGCACGTTTTTTCAAGAATGCGGCATTGCAGACCTATCCAGACGTTAGGACACCACCATAAACAACTTAGGGGGGATACATAATTGATTGATTCCTTTTCCCTTCTGACGTAATACTTTCCGGTAGTGCGGTGAAAAAAACGGCATGAACTTATGCATCAACTCAATATATTTCATTCGCAAAATCAGATTTGTAATAAGTTTGTTCCAATGGCTATAAATGTGTTGGGATTGTAGAGAAAAATTTTAGACCCCCTTTCTGCGTTATGTGAAAAGTCTATTTCTCTTCTCTCACACAGCAAATTCAAGTAAATATCAATCTAAACTTTTTTTCACCATTATACTTTTACAGATTTTTTTCTCACGTTAAATAGCTATGACACATTATAGTTCATTCATATGAAAATTAGTAATGTGGAAATTATGAACAACTAACAATCAAAGTAAAAAATAAATACTGAAAAGCTAAGAACTATATATATATATGAAAAAAAAATAGACAAGATGCATTTCAAAACATTAAAAGATTTTTGTAAAATTTCGATTTATGTCATAGTGATTGACATCCTGCTACACAAAGGAGAAGCTCTTAAAGTTCAGTTCCTTGCCCTGAAATCGTTATACACTGTATTTCAGTGGGAAAACTTAACCAGGAAAAAAAAATCGCATGCAAGCAATGTCCGCTAACCTTTTTTTTTTTTTTTTTCTGCCTAGTAACACAAATTCTATCAAAACAGAAAATTTCCACGGTATTCCATCCGTTCTGAGGACGAAATGAATGTGGACAAAGTGAACGGTGGTCAAAATGAACAGAAGACAAAGTGAACTGTACCAAGTGAACGAGGACGAAATGAACACGGACAAAGTGATCTGCCTTCCAAAACTTCTGTTCTTAAAATAAAATCAAAGAATTATTCTCCATGCGCATTTGCCGTCATTAAAGGCGAAAAACCGAAATAACAAAATTAGTTCACATAGTCCTAACGAAATTTTTCCTGTTCATGTCCTAGCTCTACCAGACGACAGCAGAGATACACAGACTAGTCAAAAAAAAAAAAAAAAATAAAAAAAAATAAAAATATAACCACCTGTTAGTCTGATGTATGACCTCCTCGTGCCGCCAATACCGCAGATATACTGCGTGAAATTAATTCAAAGAGGCTTCTGAATGTCTCTGTAGGGATGACATGCAGACAGCAGAGTTTTGTCCAGATCATTAAGAGTCATCAGCGATGGATCACCAAGAGTCATCAGGATGATTTCTGTCAGCAGTGCTTCGCCGTACTCTCCATCGACGATCCACACATTAAAATAAAAAATGTGATTCATCTGAAAAGGAGACTTTCTTCCACTATTACATAGTCCAACGCCTTCTCTCAGTTGCAAATTCACGCCGTAATTGTCGATGTCTGGCAGTCAGCATGGGTACCTTGAGTAGACGGCGGCTCCAGAGACCCATTGCACAGTTCGTTGGATTGTAGTCTGCGATACGCTCTCCGATGTGCTTGCATTAAATGCTCTTGCCAGTTTTCTTCCACTGTTCTCTGTCTGTTGGATTGTACTAGTCGTGGTAGCCGTCGCTATGTGGTCATCCACTATTACCCCGATTATTGCAGGTCTTGCCGGTTTCCTTCCATTCCTGGAACACTTTAACAACTGCGTCACGTGAACAGCCCACAATATTAGCACCAGGCCTTGATTTCGTTTTTTTTTTTTTTTTACGCTTTCCAACCGTAGGTTGAAGAAGCATATATGCTCCAGCTTTGTCCGTCTGTCTGTCCGTCCGTCTGTCCTCATGATAACTCGCGTAAAAATGGTTCGATTTCGATGAAACTTCAGTATGTGGTAGGGGACAACCTGGAAAGGAACCCTTTTGAAATGGACGAAATGGGGTCAAAGGTCAGGACATAGGAGGAGATCCATTCGATCGCCTTTATGCGTCACAACTTACGTAAAAATGCTTCGATTGCAAAACTTCATGTTGTTCTGGAGATGTACTGAACTGGTTCTGTTTAATATAATCGAAATGGGGTCAAAGGTCAAGGCAGAGGAGCGAGATTTATTCCACAGCCATTATCCTCATAACTTGAGTAATGATTTCTGATATGTTGGAAAACGTATCATAATCAATACATTGCATGATTTTACTAACTTGTTTTTAGCAGTAGCAACACTTGCTAGTGGCCTTACTTTTTACTAGCAAATTGCATTATCTACTACGAAAGTTCATTAACATTATACAAAAGAAACTTTAACATGTCCCCCTCCCTCTATTAGTCAATCATGACAAATTTTGATTTCACCCCTGTAACTGTTACATTGTAATGCTGAAAACAAGATTATTAATATTTAGATATAACTAACCTTTCATGACCCGACAAATTAATTCTAGCAATTTAATTCGAATGCAAATTTTTAAAAAAACTTTTTTTTATTTAACTTTATTCCAAAAATTCAAGAACACTATTCAAAATCTTAAGTTATTTTCCGTATGGTTAAGTTCTGGGTTTCGGGTCTTTTCATCATATAACTTTAAAACAACAGCCTGGGGTCAAACTTGTCTTCGGACGGACCTTCAACCTCAATACTTATGTGAGCATTCAATGTTTGTAAGTCTAAACTGCCCCTCCAATCACCCTGGATTATCTTCATGACTCTGAACCCAACCTCACATGCAGAAGTAGATAAGGGAAATATACTGGATATTTCTACTAGTGCCAAAATGTTTTTATGCTGTTTGTACTTTTCAAGAAACATTCGTTTCCAGAAAGGAGTTGTTCCTTTTTGTATGTGTCTAAAATATTCCACACGCGCTATGCAGTGGTACTTTACAGTTCACACTAAAGCATTCAAATTTTTTCCACTAGTAACTTTTGCAAGAGCCACTTTTTATCACTAGCAAAATACATTTGCTTGCTAGCAATTTGCTACTAACTACCGCTAGAAATCGAGCCCTGATTGGCAGCTTCTGTAATGCAACCCAGGGTGTCGCCAGGAGGGAGGTTTAAATTATCTTGCCCACCCTGCCGCCCAGCCAGTTTAAGATGTGCCATATTTAAAATTTCTCCTAACTTTAAAATATAATCTGGACTTTGCCAAGAAATAATGACTCACATGTTTTCGCCGTATATAGACCATACATATTTCTACCTAGGAAGTGCGTTTTTCCTTCTCCGTAGAAAGGTTATCCAAACAGCACTCACAGGGCAATGAAAAAATTCAGTTGTTCTCCACTCTTTCAAACCCTCAATCTAAACTTTATTTTCAAGTTATCAGGGGCGAATAAAGAGAGTGAACTGGAATTGACTGAGGTCATTAGCAATCGCTTTGCTGTTGTTAGAGATCATCAGTAATTGCCCTGCTGTTTGTTTGTGCTACTAAGTAGGGGATTCCAACATGGAATGTGGAGTCAAAAGCTATACCAGAGCTGTAAAGCCTGCCTTAGGGCAATAAGGGAGTACGTCGTGGCTGACGACTACTTTGGAAGAGATGAGTGCAAGACAAAGCTGCTGGCTTGAAGGAAAGGGGATAAGGAGGGGAAATGTATTGTTTGCGTCTCCTTATTTTCCTTCAATCCTAACCCACGAAATCATCTGCTTTAAGACACTTCTCCTAGGCATGAAATTTTCTTTTAATCAGGGCGTGTTACTGATGTTGATATGGCAGTGTGTCATGTTCAATATACGGGAATGTAACTCTTTAGATTTTACTAATTTTATTAAAAATTGGGACGGAATATTAGCAAAAAATAACTCCAAACGACGGATTTTTTGTTTGTATTCCAAAAAATAAAAAAGACTAAGACAGTTCCAAAATTAATGAGTATGCATCCAGGAGACGGAAGATGCACGAATATATTTGCAGCCTGTAGTAAAAAGCATTACAAATTCTTTCTTTCGGTGTTTCGTAAATTAAGTTGCTATCAAACTTGCCCTAATACTCGCCCACCGTAACATAAGTCTAGCGACGTTCCTGATGCTACCAACCTTCAGTCGGTAATCATTCCTTTTTTCCCCATTTTCACGCGAAACTGCAAACCGTCCGCGAGTTTGTGTCCTTTTAAATGCCTTACATGATTTGCATGTGTTGTTACGCAAGCGATCTGGATGCTGGTTAGTGGTTACGGTTCCTTCTTACATCTGGGGTGGTCATAATTGTTTGACTGGACTGTGTATGACACAGAGGGAAAAGATCCAATGCAGGAGTCGCAATGGCAATCGCATTCTTCGCAATAAGCGGAAAAAAAAAACTTTTTGGCGAAAATATTGGCGATTGCCTTTTTAATAACGTCCGAGCAAACGCGATCTTTAAAAAGAGATTGTTTTTGCTCGGACGTCATGTCAAACTTTGCTTACGCAATGCCAAGGATATTTCAAAAAATAATATCATCATCATCATCATTGTCAACCATTATCAATCCACTGCTGGACGAAGGTCTCCCCAAGTTTCCTCCACAACGGTCTGTCTTGAGCCAGTCTATAGAATCTTCTAAATGCGATCATATTTGTGGATTTCTTATCTTTTGATGTGAACCATCAACCAATATTGCACGACTTATATGAAAATAGTTATTCGACGAAAGTTCTATAAGTAATAAAGTGCAATTTTTCAGAAACATCTGTATGTTTTTTTTACACTGGCCCTTTTAGAGCCAAACCACAGAATAAATGCAATACCGAATTTTTCAAGTAATTTAAAACTGAGGAGTTTGCAGCAAAAGGGGACAGCTCCATTTTTTGTTGATTTTTACTCAACATGTTTACTAATCTAAGAAAAATATGCCGGATTGAACGATTGCTGCAAGAACCAGGCAGATCAGGTAATAAATGGGTGAGATATTAATATTTTGGGAGCTGTCCCCATCATTGTTTGGTACAAGTACGATGCATGCCGAAGAATAAAATTGTAATATTTTATTTGTTTATTAACAAAAACATTTGTAATATTGTTTAATGGTCATTAAACACATTTTATCAACATTATTTAGTTGTTCTATCCTTTACTAAATGAGAAATTTAATTAAATTTGTGACATTTGGTGTAAAAAGGGAGCAGCTTCAATTTTTTTTTAATGTTTATCCTATATTCATTTTACGGGCAAAACATTAAGTAAATACATGCATTTATTAGGCATAACGTTATCTTTACAGTGGGGAATTTTTTGCCAACCTCAGTTAAACCGTATTTTTTTTATAAACAGATTTTTCTTATTTCCCACAAAATGTCGAAAAGGGAGCTGCCCCCCCCCCCCCCTCTGTTTTTTTTTCTTTTTTTTTTTTTTTGCAGCAAGCTCCTCAATTTATATTGCCAATAATTATTTGCTCAGAAATTTCATAGGTAGTAGTAAATTCAAAATTGAAAATAAGTGTATTATTTATTTCTATTCGGATTTGGAATCTATAACATAATATTTTGCTGTTTAATTGTGAGGAATCTGTTTAAAACCTATTGTTTTTGTACCATTATAACACTTTATGTTTTTATGGCTTTTATATTTCCAATGGAGAGTGAAAAAAAAATGGCGACTTCAAATGACATTTGGCGAAAAAAACCTGAATTTGGCAAAAACTCTAAAAAAAAAAAGCCAGAGTAACCGTTGCAAGGGTATTAGAAAAGAGAATTAAACACTGATGCAGAGATGAACAGAAAAAATTGTAAGAATCTACACAGTCGAGTCACATTATTGTGACCACCTCCTCCTTTTGACGTCAACAGCGCGTAGCCAATGAAAGAAGACACGTGTCGTGATGATGATTTGATGATTTTATGTAGAGGATTTTAGGAAGGGAGTGTCTGGCCCCAGGTCTTAAACAACCCTTAGAAATAGGAAGCTAGGAGATTTGGGCTAGAGTGCCCGATAGGAAAGTGACACGGAAGCGAAGTAGAAAGGAGGAGAAAGACGCCCTTATTTATTACCGGGGGGGGGGGGCAGTACCCGGGGTCCGACGGCTTAACGTGCCCATCCGACGCACGGCGGATATTTAGTGGATCGATCGTTCGTACCTGCCTGGGATCGAACCTGAGGTCCTTTCCGTGGCAGTCACGAAAGTTGCCCACTAGGCTACCCGCGTCCCACACGCGTCGTGAGCTGGTTTTGGAGGGTATATAAGGTGTGCTGTAAGCAGGGCCGCGGGTAGCCTATAGTGGGCAACGTTCGTGACTGCCACGGGAAGGGCCTCAGGTTCGATCCCAGGCAGGTACGAACGCTCGATCCACTAAACATCCGCCATGCGTCGGATGGGCACGTTAAGCCGTCGGACCCCGGGTACTGGCGCCCCGGTAATAAATAAGGGCGTCTTCCTCCCCTTTCTACTTCGCTTCCGTGTCACTTTCCTATCGGGCACTCTAGCCCAAATCTATTAGCTTCCTATTTCTAAGGGTTGTTTAAGACCCTTAGAAATAGGGTCTTATGACACGCTACAGTGGAGCAACTCACTGGACGAATGAACCACGGCGCTACCAGAAGTTTGTCTAAAACGACAGCTCAGCAAATCCTGCTGCGTATAGTGCTCCGATGCAAACGAATGGTCACTGCACCTATGCTAACGAGGGTGCATCGGCAGGAAAGGCTTACATTTGCACGGCAGTACCGGAAGTGGATCTCCGCTGATTGGCAAAAAAATTGCCTTCTCCGATGAGTCACGTTTTCTACTTCATCGAACGGATGGACGTTAGCGCATAAGGCGAGAAACAAACACTCTTCAACCATTGCTGGAAGAACACAAGCTAGTGGGGGCAGCGTTATTGTCTGGGGAATGTTTTCGTGGCATTCTCTGGATTCATTCATACCTGTGGAAGGCACTATGGACCGAATTCGTTATGAGTCCATCCTTGCAGACCACGTACACCCATACATGCTGACTGTCTTCCCTGGGGCGGATGGGATCATCCAGCACGACAATGAGACGTGTCACACAGCTAGAAATGTCCGAGAGTTGTTGGCAGGCGACGAAACAGATGATAGTCTGTCGGAGACAAGTCCGGGAAATGGGCAGGATGAAGCAGTGCTTCATAGCCCAAGGAACTTAGCATCGTTGGGTGTGCAACACGAGGGCGAGCGTTGTCCTGGAGCAGAAGAACATCATGTCTGTTGACCAAAGCCGGTTGTTTCTGCAGAAGTTTCCGATGCATCTGATGTAATTCAGCACAATAACGTTCTGCAGTGAAGGTCTGGCCTCTTGCAAAGAAACTCCGCTGAATTATCCCGGCTGTGGATTAGCAAACAAGGAGCATCATCTTCTTGGTGTGCAGGGGTGGCTTAAGATGCCGTCTAGCAGGCTGTGCCTTACTTAACCATTGAGCAAATAGTTTCCGATTATCATAAAGGACCCACTTCTCGTCGCAGATGACGATTCGATGCAGTAGAGGTTGCTGCTTATTACTGGCAAGCAGCGACGTGCAGACTTCCAAACGCCTAGTCTTCTTGGCAGTTGTCAAATCATCTTCTTTACTTTAAGATAGAGACGGCAATTATTTTTGTATGACAAATCATTTTTCACTCCGCTGGCACCAGTATCGAGCACAAAATTACGCAGTACGCATTTTTCTTTGAAATATATTTTTTTCTTTTCAAAAATAAAACTTCCCCAAGCGAGTACTACTTTCCTGTGGAAGGACAGCGGTTCACTAACCGGGACGATCTCGAACGCGCACTTACTCACTTCTTTGCGTCCAAGCCGTCACAATTATAAGCAGTCGCCCATCCGTAATTAAGAGGGTACTGGTTCCAGGGAAGGGAGAGAGCCAATGCCGTAAGACAAGCACAGCATCCATGCCTCGCCGAGATTCGAATACGGACCCATCTCGGACGAAGAGTCAGAAGACTAGACCACTGCGCCATCGGGGCGGTCATCAATGTCTTCAACGGACTTTTTTTTACGACAGTATTAACACACTACGCCAAAAAAAACAAAACAAAAAAACCTTCATATCTGTTTCCCTGTGGACACATAAGATCCACAAATCTGAAACTAAGTAATTCATTGTAGTTTCAGAATACCTTTAAAATTGATTGTGTGCGAATTAAACGAACGCATGAAATTTCAATTCCTTCGGGGCGTCTGGCTATTTAACGAAAGCTTTAAAAACTTATAAAAGAGATTCAGCAGCTTTTCCTCCCTCCCTCCCCCCATTTTTGAAGGAAGGGAGGAGTTCACAGTGCACCATACTTTCCTCTCTTTGAGAACAGGGAATTAATAGCGTCGACGAATCTAAATTAAGCCATATTTATCTCGTTTCCATTTTAGATGAGAACCATTAAACTACGGCGCTCAACTGTAAATGGGTGAATGCCACCTCTGTACGCTGGGAAGAGAACGTTAACTCTCGTCCTCTTATTCTTGTGTGTCAGTTTGTAAGCTCATTAAATAAAACCTGCCTTCGCACGGGAACACGATAAGGAAGGTTCAAGCGATAAAAATCAGTTTACACTTCCTGCTTTCAATTACAATGTCAGTGAACAAAACTGCTCATTTTAAGGAGAACAGAAATTCCTGATTTTTAATAAGATGCAAATTCGTATGAACTTATTATTCGATTTTCAGTTATACCTAACAATTATTACTTTTTTAATTAATTACACTAACAGATATCACCAATTAATGTCACTTAAACTTCTGCTGATGTAGGTTGCAGCTATATATAGAAAGAGATGTCGAGAGAGAACAATAAGGTATTTATTTTCTAATTCGAGATCACTAATTAGATTCGAGAAACGGACGGATTATTGCTACACTAAATAATATGGAAATTACGATCCAACGCAGAAGATAACAAATGGAGCATTGTTGTATCTACCACTGCTTACTATAATTAGAATATAATGTTTTAACATCACCTAACAAAGTTTGTTACAACCTACATTAAAACTACAACAGATAATTAACACGATGTATTTTGTATTATTTTTTTTATTGGAGGTTTAACGACCACCGCGAGCAACTCAGTGGGCTATAAGCAGTCGCCCGTCCCTAATTTAGGGCCATTGGTTTCAAGGAAGGGAAAGAGCCAGCGCCGTAAAACAAACGCAACACCCATGCCTCACCGGGATTCGAACCCGGACCCATCTCGGACGAATGGTCAGAAGCCATCGCTTAGACCACTGCGCCACCGGGTTAGCATTTTGTATTTTTAAATAAAATAATAAAATGAGATTAACTTATACCGGGGTACGTAACTGACCTATTAATTGATCCCAATGACAGTTGCAATTAAATTTTACTCCGATCAGTTGACGTTTTAAAACTGATTAATCTTTAATACATGTTTGATTATACACTGCCTGGCCAAATTAAAAGTCGTGCATGTTAATACTTCGTGGGACCACCTTTAGCACGAATTACAGCATGCATTCGGCGTGGCATGGTGCCTGCGTTTATGCACGTCTCCCCACTGATTTGTGGCAAGCTTTGCAGTAACATTTCGCCAAGATCCGTGGTTAATGACGAAAGAGTGGAATTACTCCTTAGATTCCTCTCCAGTATATTCCCCAGACCCTCAATAGGGTTGAGGTCAGAACTTTGTGGTGGCCAATTCAAGTGTGCGAATGATGCCTCGTACTCCTCGAACCAATCTTTCACAGTTTTAGCGCGATGAACCGCGGCATTGTCATCCTAGAATACGCTATTGCCTTCTGAGAAGAAAAAATCCATTGATGGAATCAGGTGGTCATTCAGTATGCTGATATACTTAGGTGACTTCATTTTATTGCTGCGCCTAGACCAGTCGAACACAAGCAACCCCAGATCATAACACTTCTTCCTGAGGCCTGTACAGTGGGTGCAGTGCATGAAGGTTCCTTCATGCGGTTCCCTTCGAACCCTGGTGCGTCCATCATGTTGGAACACAGTATGCCACGACTCATCAGATTACGTGACTCTCCCCCACTGCTCAGCAGTCCAATCTTTATGTTCTGTGGCGAATTGGAGTCTTTTTTTTTTTTTGTTCGATTACTCTCACTAACCAGTGGTTTCCTTTTGGCAACACAGCTGTTTAATTCCAGTCCTTTAAGTTCCCGTCTCATCGTGCGAGTGGAAATGGTTTTGCTTCCATTATTGAACATGGTTGTGGTTCTAGTGTCGTTTTTTTTTTTTTTGTTTTTTGTTTTTTTTTTGCGATGCGATTTCACTAAGCGTTTTAATGATCTTCGGTCATGATTATTCAGGACTGTTTTCCGACCACACATTTTCCGCGAAGTTGAAGCTTGACCGCCAACATTCCACTATTTAATAATGCGTTTGATAGTTCTTAATCCGGTGCCAGTGATTTCAGCAATCTCCTTGCAGGTCTTCTGCCCTTGCCACAGGCCAATAATGTATTTGTGAACTCTGTCACATCTTTTCCGCGACCGTGTATAACGTCTTCCGCCATGATCGGTTAGAACTGATGAGCTACACGTTCATCCCGTTCCGTTTAAAGGTTGTATTGGCCGTGGCATTATGCAAATATTTGAAATGCTTCACCAGTCATGTCCTCCTCGGTATTTGCATGTTTCCATTCACACCGCGACTTTTTTTGTGGCCAGGCAATGTACACTGCTGTCTAAAAGTTTAGCATAGTTAACAAAAAAAAAATACATTTTACGAAAGGAGGAAGAAGGGTAATAAAAAAAGTACGGAGAGGACGTGGGAATATGCAAAAAATGAAATCATGACGCAATACCACGCGACGAACGATAATTTGCATAAAAAGCAATGCAGCACATTTCTGGAGTTGAGAAAGAGCTGCAAAAATGGAAAAAGTGATATTTCTTGTTGTCATCACGCTCTGCTAGTTATACAACTTA
The DNA here is from genome assembly GCA_039090855.1 of Macrothele yani. Lineage (NCBI taxonomy): Eukaryota > Metazoa > Arthropoda > Arachnida > Araneae > Macrothelidae > Macrothele > Macrothele yani. The sequence goes on from CM076993.1 coordinate 30,327,826, forward strand.
TTTTTTGCTAAAACAGCATGTCAACAACACGGCAAGTGGATATATTTACATGTGTTCGAATTATCGGAATGTTGGTGTCCGGCCAGACGCAGAGTAATGTTGATAGAGCCAATCGGCGTGAATTAATCTATTGTATCCAGACTTTGGAGAAGGTACCAGGACAACGGAGATGTTAATCGTCAACATGTGGCAGGTCGTCCACGGATTACAACGGCTCAGGATGATAGGTATGTGGCATAAATTGCGAAACATAACAGGTCGATGTCAGCGAGAGCGATTGCTTTAGAAATGTCTCGGCAGGTGGACTAGCTGTTTCAATGCAAACAATATACAGGTGGCTCAGCGAACAAGGACCATACACGCACGCCAGAAGGCCTGCAGTTTGCATCCCACTCACTCTGTCAGCAAGAAATGCCAGGGTATTGTGGTGCAGACATCGAGACTGGGACAAAATCAATGGGCCAATGTGTTCTTTATTGCTCAACGGACAAGGATTATAAGCGAGAAGACCTGCACAGTTTACATCCCACTCACTCCGTCAGCAAGAAATGCCAGGGTACTGTGGTACAGACATCGGGATTGGGACGAAAATCAATACGCCAATGTCCTCTTCCCCGACGAATCCAGGTTGAGTCTCGAAAGTGATAGCTGTCGTGTTCTCATCTGGAGAAGACCTGGAACCCGTTATTCTTCCACAAACGTCCGAGAAATGCATCATTACAGAGGTGGTGGTGTACTTGTCTGGGATGACATTGTGTCCAGCGGGCGCACACAGTTCCAAGTCTATTCTGGTGGAACTTTGAACAGGTCGAAGATACAGAGACGAAAACCTTGATGACTACGTGAGACTCTCTCGGGTGCTGTTGGCCCAGATTTCCTGTTCATGGACGATAACACGAGACATCATAGAGCTACTATTGCCGATGATTATCTGGAAAGCAAAGATATCCACCGTATGCGCCATGGCCAGCGCATTGCTCAGACCTCAACCCAACAGGTCATGTGTAGGGTGCACCGAGAAGACGCATTGCAAGTCGTCAACCTGTAGCCAGAACTCTCGAGGAACCAGTTGTTCACGAGTGGGAAACAGAATCTTCTTGTTACAGAGCATGAGACATCCGTGACACACTTATATCGCTGTAAGAGGTCACCAAATGCCTTACTAGACTTATACACAAAATCCGAAACACCGGCAGAATTTATTTATTTTTATTAGAGGTTTAACGACCACCGTGAGCAACTCAATGGGATATAAGCAGCCGCCCGTCCCTAATTTAGGGGCACTGATTCCAGGGAAGGGAGAGATCCAGTGCCGCAAGACAAACCCAATATTCATGCCTCACCGGTATTCGGACCAGTCTCGGACGAATGGTCAGAAGCCATCGCTTAGACCACTGAGCCAACGGGGCGGCTGCGGAAAATTCCTTTTGTTTTCAACGTTTTAGACTATTGAAACGTTTTCTTTGTTCACCATTTTATTATGTGATTTATATTGCGCATTTAGTTTCTCAGTAAGACATCTATTTATAGTAAATAGCCCATTTCATTGTGTCTTCTCGTTTTTGTAATTTATAGCATTTTTTTTTTATTATTATTATTATGTTTAACTTTAGGACACCAGTAAAATTATAGAGACATGCCAAGAAGCGCACATCTATGTCACTTAGCAAGAAAACCTGCACCCCTAAAAAAAACTAAGAGCTGTGTGGAAACATGGAGCTAACGTTCCTAATAACAATCATCATAAAAAAAAATACACGCGACGGGTCAACAGACAAAATAAACTTTTCCCCTGAGGGATTAACGAGTTCCGTGAGGATGTAAGGACGTCGCTAGACTTCGAAATCAGGATGGGCGACGGGTGGACGAGCATTTTACTTATTTAATTATTTATTTATTTTTTCTTGTGGGGTCAAGCTTGATAGCGAAGATTCGAACCCGGACCCCTTTCGGACGAATGATCAGAGGTCATCGCTTAGACCACTGCGCCATCGGGGCGACCCTCCCTTCTTAACACTGCCTTCCTTCAAGCCAGCGACTTTGCCTTGCACTCTTCTCCTACAAAGCAGTAGTCAGCCACTTCCTGCACTTTCGCTGTCCCAGGGCAGTCTTAAGAGTGCTACTGTATCTTTAGACCCACTTTCCGTGTTGTAATCCCCTATTTTGTAAAGAAAATAAACAGCAGAGCAATTAGTAGACCCCCTCCCCCACAGTTAATTCCTATCCACCCTCCTCATTAGCTTCTATGGCCGCATAAAAATAAAAAAAGAGGCTTAAACTAAGGAACTGGAAGAGTGGAGGACAATGAATTTTCATGGCCCTACGGGGGCTATTTTGATAACCTTTCTACGGAGAAGTAAACAACGCACTTTCTAGTGGAAAATACGCAGGGCTACATGAAATAAAACACAAGTCCAGATTATATTTTAAAGTTAAATATACTGAAAAATGGCCCATTTTGAATTGGGTTGGCGGCAGGGTGGGCTCAAGCCAGTGTTACCAGCGACTTTTACTTGAAATCAGTAGATTAAAAAATCAATAGAAATCAGTAGATCAGGTTTTTTCTTTCTTTTTGGTTGAAATATGTACCTATTCATAAATGTAATGTATTATTGGATGCAATCTCAATATGAAGAAACACTTAAATCTACTGGTATATCAAATATTACCAGTACTCCACGAACTACTATAAAACAGCGGAATGTAAATTCAAACCAATACAATCCTGAGTCGCCGCCCCGGTGGCGCAGTGGTCTAAGGCAATGGCCTCTGATCATTCATCCGAAAAGGGTCCGAGTTCGAATCACTGTGAGGCATGGATGTTGTGTTTGTCTTACGGCACTGGCTCTCTCCCTTCCCTGGAACCAGTGACACTAAATTGGGGACGGGCAACTGCTTATAGCCCATTGAGTTGCTCACGGTGGTCGTTAAACCTACAATAAAAAAAAAAAATCCTGAGTCACTTCTTTTATAAGATATTACTGATCAGCTTTATAAAAGAATGCTGATCATTGAAACCAATGTTGGTGTAAATAATCATGTCATTTGCCCTTTAATGTAGACACAGCTGAATATATATATATATACAGGGTGATCAGAATCGACCGCACAATAAACCTACCGGACGATTCCTCGTGGAGAAAGAAGCCGAAAACCGTTGTTCGTTGTCCGATCGGATGTCGCACTCCGGAGATATACGCGCCGGAAGTTCGTGACGTCACATCCGGTAAGAATACAGACATTAGAAATAACTTACCCAATCACTTCGACAGAAAACATGTAATTTATTGATGTGTGCCACTACAAAACAAATGATAAAACACGTGGATTCGTGTCAGATTACAACATGTGTTAAAAATGACCGCCTTGTAGTGCGGAACAGGCGGCAGCCCACCGAGGAATAGACATTTGCACGCGTTGCAGCATAGCATGGATTACAGTTGTGAGGTCCGCGTGTAAGGTGGCCGGCCACTAGGTCGTGCAGGCTGTTGACAGGCCGTCGATATACCAGTTCCTTTAGATGACCCCAGAGGGAAAAGTCCAATGGGTTAAGATCCAGCGGGCCATGCGACAGGACCACCACGGCCAAGCCATCGATCGGAATATTCCGTATCCAGCCACTGGCGAACATTTGCAGCGTAATGCGCCGGTGCTCCATCATGCTGGAACCATAGATTGCTGAGAACAGCCAATGGTACGTTTTCCAGTAAGTCCGGTAGAACATCACGCAAGAACACCGTGTAGTTGGCAGCTGTGACACGTTCGGGAAGAAGATATGGTCCCACTAAGATATCGCCCACAATCGGACCTGGTGGGCGTGTTCACGTGTTGCGTGCGGATTGTCCAATGCCCAAACATGATTATTATGGGTGTTGCAGATACCCTGCCGTGTAAACCTTGCTTCATGAGTCTACAAGATCCGGTGGATGAAACTATTATCGGCAGCATGTTGCTGTAGCAGCTACTCACAGTATGCCTGTCTTCGAGGATAATCCTGTGGTAATAGGCATTGCACCCGTGTGATGTGATATGGATGCAGGTCTTTGTCGTGTAGAACGGCAAGAACGATACTTTGGGGCACACGGCTGCTGGTCATTGGCTCCTCATCTATGAACTCGAGTATGGCGTCCTCGAGGAATGGTGTTCTCACAGAGGGCCCAGAGCCACTGTCTGCACTTGGACGTGGTGCGACAATCCCTGTGTCACGCATTTGAGCGTCAAGCCGCCGTATGACCTGGGCTTCCGGGTGCCGTCGTGCTGGGTATCGCACGCTGTAGGCCCTTGCTGCACGCAATGCTGAACCATGGCATTCCCCAAATAAGAGATGCATGTCACAATACTCTCTCGAACTGTACGACATATCGCTACCTACACTACTGTCAAATGTACCAACGCAGTATAAGCTTACCTGCTACCGTCGCCAACATTTTTTATTCCTACCTGCCGTATCGTGCAGGCGTACAACTGATGGTTTGAGGCCACCCCGTGCCACATTTTTAAATATTGATTGCCTTTTTTTTTTTTTTTAATTGGAGGTTTAACGACCATCGTGAGCAACTCAGTGGGCTATAAGTAGTTGCCCGTCCTGAATTTAGGACCACTGGTTCCAGGGTAGGGAGAGAGTCAGTGCCATAGGACAAACAACATCCATGCTTCACCGGGATTCGAACCCGGACCCCTTTCGGACAAATGATCAGAAACCATCGCCTTCGACCACTGCGCCACCGGGGAGGCTTGATAGCCTTGTGATACGTGCGTCTGTATAACTATCCACGTCGCTCTTCAACGGGCATGTGAGTTACCGGATGTGACGTCACAAAACTTTCGGCGCGTACATCTCCGGAATGCGACGTCCGATCGGACAACGGTTTTCGGCTTCTTTCTCCATGAGGAATCGTCCGGTAGGTCTATTGTGAGGTCGATTCTGATCACCCTGTATATATATCTCTCCCACTTGTCTTCCTAAAAACAAAGAGTTATATACTCACACTTCTATACCTAACGACACCCAGATGTTCCCAACGTACGTGAAATAAGTGCTATATACTCAAAAAAGTATCATTAATACATATATCGTACTATAGACATTTTCCTGATACTCAGCGTTTAACGAACCTACGGGAAATCTTTGTATAACAAACTAATTAATTATTAATTATCCAGAATAAAAAATATAACCAGTATGAATTAAAAAAATAGGTAGCAAGTGCTGAATAATTTTAGTCTTGGTTAGCTTTTTCTTTTCAGAATTCTGAGATGAGTCTTGTGCACTGGATCAGTAGATGGTGATGAGTACTAAAACAATGCAGACACTCTTAAGACAGTATGTTCCTGAGATGTCGGTGGTCTTAAAACAGAGAAAACCCATTAGACTACGAAAATCTATCAGTAGACAGGAGTCAAAATCAGTAGATTTACTGACAAATCAGTAGAATGACAACACTGGCTCAAGCCCACCCTCGCATCCCCTTAGCTATTTAAGGAGTCGCCGTCCCTAATTTAGGGACACTAGCTCCAGGAAAGTGGCACAGCCAGACGGACCAAAAGTGGCATAGGACAAACGCACAACTCATGTCTCACTCGCGACTCGAACCCAGAAAAACTCGGGCACAGGTACGGCAAATCGTAACGTAATGCCAATTTATCTTGTGATTGTACCCAAAAACACGCGCTGATAATGTCACTTCTAGACGCACATTACGGATTTGGTCGACGAAGGACGCCCCTCCCCTTTCAGTCCCTACAATGTAGTTCGTGAAAAAGCAAAGAACAGCAGATGCTTGTAGCGTGTCGTGAGAAACAACCATCAATAATGACTCCACCCAAGAGATGATTGCACACAGCTCTTGTTCACGCATCGGGCAACCTTGATCGCTCTTCGGAACTATCAGCTTTATATTCGGATCCCAGTAGTTCGCTTTCCTCAGCCTGAGAAGACGCGAATAAACGACATTCCCTTTCTTGATGACCCTCATGAAAAAGCCAGTCGGGGGGGGGGGGGGGCAGAAAGAACCCTTTCCAAAAGAAGAATAAAAGAACCAACTGGTCTGGCAACCTCGGTATCCCGATATGCGAAAGGGTAAGCTTGTGAAACGCCGAGGGAGTGTGTGGAGGGGGAAGGGTATATGCTGAAAGAAAGTGTATGGCTGTCATTAAAAACCACTCGCAACAAAGGAATGAATTAGGCACAATCCTGTGTATCTGTGCTCAGCGAAGTATGGCGTCAGGGCAGACATAAAAAGAATGAGGAATGTATAATTTTACATTACTTTTCCAGCAACTAATGATGAACGTTTGGAACATCTACTCAGTAACTGCCATTTGAACGCTTGTAGCACAAAATCTCACCTTACCGTCTCGGTGGTTTCGTTGAATAGCAATTTTAAAGAATCAAGACTGCGAAACATGCAATGCGAGTTCGAAAACTGCGATTTCACTTTAATGCGCCCCACTACGAATTTCAATACGCTTTCATGCACATCGCTGGAAAGCCAATCCAACAAAGCTGGAAGACAGTTGGGAAGTCGAACACTATGTGCTGGTATCGGAAGTAGGCGATGCAAGAAGCCGGTGACAATAGTGTCGTCATGACTATATGCGTAAAATCGCTGTATAGACTAAAATACACTGAAATGCCAAAAGTCATGGGATAGCAGTATGCAAATTTTTAACTGGCGCTGCCGTCGAATAAAGGCTTCGACGCATGCCACGATTTTTATCATTTGCGAGGTGTAATCTCGTGAGTCAGGTTGAACAACCGCCAGTGGAATTATCGGAGTTTGAACGAGGCATCGCATGGTAGTGGGAGACAGACGGATGGGACACTCGATTTCCGAAGTTGTGCGAAAACTCAACATTCCTCGATCCACTGTGTAACGTGTGTACCGAGAATACCTCATGGAAGGCATTACCACCTACCGTGGACAGCGCAGTGGCCGCCCACGGGTGCTGAATGACCGTGACCAGCGGCGTCTGACCAGGATTGTCCATGCTAACAGACAAGCGACACTGGCTCAAATAACATCCACATTCAATGCAGGAGGTACCAAAGACATATCCCATCAGATCAGTGCAGCGTAATTTAACGTCCATGGGGTATAGGAGCAGAAGACCCACCAGAGTGCCTTGTTAACACCACGAAATCGGACACTTGTTTACTGTGTCCAATGTCGTGGTGTTACCGTGTTTACCTCACCTAGGCTCGTGAACACGGTAATTGGACCCTGGAAAACTGGCAACATGTGGCGTGGTCCGATGATTCACTCTACCAGTTGTTAAGAGCTGATGGTAGGGTTCCGTTGTGGCGCAGACACCATGAGGCTATGGACCCAAGCTGTCAACAAGGCACTGTACATGCTGGTGGTGGTTCTAAAAAAGTGTGGAGTGTCTTTACATGGCACGGTTTGGGTCCTATGGTCATCGTAAACACGTCATTAATCAGTAATCGCTTTGTTGCTCTGCTGGATGACCATTTGCAGCCCTTCATGGACTTCATGTACTCCAATAACGACGGGATTTTACAGGCGAAGAATGCACCATGTCATCGAACCCAAGCTGTCTAAAATTGGTTCGATGAGCATTCTGGACAGTTCCGATGGATGGTGTGGCCACCACGTTCGCCCGACATGAACCCAATAGAGAACTTATGGGACGTGGTGGAAAGGTCCATTCTCACCCAAGATCCTGCAACTACAAATACCACCAGGGAACTGTGGGAGGCTGTTCAGACGACAATACTCAACATCTCTCCAGAAGTCTTCCGGCCACTTGTGGAGTCTATGGAACGTCGAGTTGCTGCACTTCGCCGTGCTAGAGGAGGTCCTACACGATACTAGCTAGGTACGTATCATATGACTTTTGGCACTTCAGTGTAACCTCAATAACAAATAGCCGTCGAAGCACGATTCATGATATTGATATCTAAAACCATATGATATTTAAAACTTTAATTACAGTTAAAAACAGCACATGAGTGATAAATGTACATGAGATGCGACTCCCATCTTCAGATGTATGACTAACAGAGCGAGATAACTTACTGAATTATATAGTTAAAACTCAGTGAAGTAGGGTAAGTACTTGACACATGCGCAAATCTAGCAAACAAAAAAAAAAAAGGATGGATATCTTATCGTAAACATAGGAAACACGGTAAACAAAATTAAGTTAATTCATCACGGTGAATGAGTACTTTCCAAGGATAGGGAACATAGTACGGAAAATCATCGTTACAGGCACTCATTTTAACTCATTTTTTCCCGTACCGTGTTCCCTACTCTTGGAAAGTGCTCATAGACCGTGATGAATTAACTTAATTTTGTTTACTGTGTTTCCTATGTTTACGATAAGATATCCATCCTATTTTTGCTAGATTTGCGCATGTGTCAAAGTACTTACCCTACGTCACTGAGTAAGTTATCTCGCTCTGTTATCTCGCTCTGTTAGTCATACAGTAAGTTATCTCGCTCTGTTAGTCATACATCTGAAGATGGGAGTCGCAGGCGACCCCCGAAGGATCTCATGTACATTTATCACTCATGTGCTGTTTTTAACTGTAATTAAAGTTTTAAATATCATATGGTATGAGATATCAATATCATGAATCGTGCTTCGACGGCTATTTATTATTGAGGTTCTTATCCAGCACGAAAACCTGCTTTACTTCCGTGTAATAATAAAAAATGTTGCATTAAAAAACGGCTGATACGGTTTACCGGAAGAAAACTAAAATTTAAGATGGCCGTCGCGGCGCATAGTTAACCCTTAGTCCCCACCCATTTTCAACTATAACAGCATCTAACCCTTTTCCTCTCCGCCACGTACCACGCTGGTTAGCTTAAAGGAAAACATTTCTCAATCCCACTCAGACTGCTGTGCTTTGTTATCCTCAGTTATAAAATATTTGTTTCTATACCGCTGCATTTGGCGTTGGTATCATTTTGTAATGGCCCTAACTAAGCCATCTACTTCCAAAAGGAAGTAAGAAGATGATACTGCGCCCTTTGGTAGTTTAATTGTGAATGGGAAGGCCAGAACAGTTCTCATTTAAAACTGTTCTAAACCCGTATGTCTTATTTGTGCAGCATGATAATGCAGTTGCTAAAAATATCAATTTAGAGCAAACCTTGAAACAGATGCAACAAATCCAAACACTGATTGATGAACGCGTGAATCTCAAGGAGAACACTAGAACCTCACTAAAGTATTGAAAATTTTTTTTTTTACTTTTAGGATTTCATATGTTTGCTAATATTGCTATGATTAATAAAACAGACAATCACAGCCTATATCACTTTTTTTTTTTTTTTCTTTTTGCCACTTCGTTATTCGCGTTGTTTTTTAAATAATTTCGGATTATTTCCGGAATGTGTATTCTTGGAGCATTTATTATTTTTTTTCAAGAGGAATAAGTGTTGATTTCTAATTTTGTCTTCATTTTTACAACAATTTCCCTATATTTCTGACATTTTATCAGAAGTGGGCAACAGAAATAACCCAGAACTCCCCACACATCCCACTCAGAAATCCAAGAAATTCTTTAAAAAAAAAAAAAAAAAAAAAGGCACATTTTTGTTGTAGTGCAGTGGCACGTTCTAGATTCTCAGAGTAGATTGTAGCACGTCAATAATAAAAAAAAAAAAAAAAAACGTTGGCCATTCTGGGTGTGTATAGATCTAAGTATTACACGATGTTGTTCACCATCTTCTGGTGACTGTACTGCTTAACATTCCCCTGTATTATTTATCTGTACACTGTTAAAAAAATCTACTTAAAAATGACAACCACAACCCACTCTTTTTTTTTTTTTTACCTACAGTCGTATCGTAAACGAGTACATGACATGCTCAAATATAAGTAACCATACGTACTTACAAATAACTGCGTCAATAAATATGATCTCGTATTACTTCATTTTAGTTGTAATAGATTTTTTTTTTCTTTTGGATTGAAGATTTAGCGACCACAATGTGAGCAACTCAATGGGCTATAAGCAGTCGCCCGTTCCTAATTTAGGGTCACTGGCTCCAGGGAAGGGAGAGAGCCAGTGCCTTAAGACAAACAACATCCATGTCTCACCGGGATTCGAACCCGAACCCCTTCGGACGAATGATCAGAGGCCATCCCTTAGGCCACGGCTATTATAGATTTCAAGAGAAATTGTTTAACAAATGTGGTGACACACACACAAATAATTAATACAACAAAGTCACTGATCACAAGTAATTTAATTAAGCATAAAGTATCTGTGTGCACGTTTTTACATTAACTATATCTGTGCCACCTTCATAAATAATATATTGTCGGTTCATCACTACATTTGTCATACAATTGTGCGGTCCATTTGCCCAGCATGTAACAACGAATATATCTATTATCCCAGATGCGCCATCGAATAATATACTTCCAGTTGATTCTGTGAATAAATGGGTGTACACGTATTCCAAATTTGAAATCGAGCCGCGAATGACTTAGTGGTTAGAGATTCATTCAGACTGCTGATGGGGGACCCCAGCAGTCTGAATCTCTAACCACTTTTCTATTGATTTTTTGAAAATGGCGATTTTGCCGATCACTTAGTTTTCACCGATGAAGCTACATTTCACGTGAGTAGTCAGGTAAACATGCACAATGTTCGCTTTTGGGGAACGGAGAATCCCAGATTTACAGTGCAACACGTGCGAGATTCCCCTAAGGTAAATGTGTTCTGTGCTGTGTCCAAAAAGAAAGTGTACAGCCCCTTCTTTTTTCACGAGAAAACTGTCTCGAGAGGCTCTTTTCCGGATATGTTAAGTTTTTGGTTGATGCCACAGTTGCAGGAAGACAGTGACAATTTAATTCTCCAAATGGATGGTGCACCACCGCACTGGTTAGGCGACGTGCGAGATTATCTCGATGAACATGTTCCTCACCGATGGATTGGACGAGCCGCGGACTACAACATGCCACTGACCCAATAGCCACCCAGAAGTCCTGACTTAACAACTTGTGACTTTTCCCTGTGGGTTTACGTAAAGGACAAGGTATTCGCCCCTGCCCCTTCTGTTGATCTAGCGGAGCTGAAACAGCGTATCACAGCCACTATCACTGCACTTGATTCAGATATCTTACCTCGCGTTTGGGCGGAAATGGATTACCGGCTCGATGTGTGTCGTGTGATTAAGGGTGCACACATAGAACATCTGTGACTGTCTTTAAAAAAACTTGAAACATTCCCCTACAATTCTGTTACAGGTATCATAAAATATTTTACATTGTTCTTGTTTTATAGTGCGTTGAAACTGTATACTTCTTTATGAATCCCCTTGTACTTTTACACGCAACTCAACTATGCAAACTGAAGTTTGCTGATGAAGTTCGCAATATTTCTCCATATAATTAAAGATTGGAGATGCAATAAAAATAAATTAGAATTTACGCAATTTAAGACAGTTCTGCTGGTCAAATCAGTTTTCCTATCTGAGAGAAAGATCACATATGCAACAATGAGTATGTAAACTGCAAAACTGTAGTTAACATTGTGATTTCAAGATCTGAATTTTTGCATATGGTTTAAATTGTAAAACCAAAGTCAAAATTATGCGTTCAAGATTTTAATTTTGCACTTAACCTTCCTTCTTATGGTATAACTGAATAACTTATTTGCATATACAAAAGGGGAAATACAAAAGTGAAATATAAGCACGAAGAAATAGATGACGAATCTTGCTGGGTGGAATCTGCTGGATGGGTTTTTAGCCAATGGTCCTTCACTTTTTTTCAGGAAATTACTTATCTCACACAGTCCCGTGCTCTCTCCCACGGGCTTTCAGCTGATCATATGACGTCATCATCAACACAGCCAACCAGAGGCAGAAGTTTCTCTCTCTCTCTCTCTCTCTCTCTCTCTCTCTCTCTCTCAGTGATTCTTATTAATTACTTTTCACCAGGGGCCAGGTTTTTCTTCTCTTTTTTTCTTTTCATGGAACCAGCCCAGAGGGTATGAGTATTTAATTTGGTAAATGTACGTTACAAGTTACACATCATACTGAAACTCGCATAAACATTTTTATTTTAAGATTTATTAAAGGTAATGTGAAAATTATAAAATGAACTTTACATAGCGGGCAAATAAAAAAAAATAGAACTAATTACAAAAACTAGTTACTTGTATTAACGGAAAATCACAAGCGATGATTTCGAATAACTTGAACTTAAACAAGATATTTCAGTTTTCCGATCCAGGAGGAAACTTCTGATTAAAACGCATGTTTAGTACCGAAATGGTGTCTCATACTGTATTCTTTGCATACAATCACAGTTTCGTTGCACGCTAGACGTAAAGAAATAGCCCCTTTTCTCCGTGGTATACTTTTCTGTCCAGTCACTGTCAACTTTTCTCTTCTTTAGCATTGAGAACGACATTTTGAACGATCGCAATAATTAAGAGCTGTTGAGCTTGGCGCTGCAACAAAGCACGATACAGAATATACCGCGGAAAGAGATAGCTCCAAACACTGCTAGCTAGAATTCATATATGTCGTGTCGAGTGGAGAATCGAACACATGGATATGCGAGTCCTCCTTCCTCTCCCCTGTGATGCCTAGCAGAGGGTTGCATAGGAGCGTCAGAGAAACCTGCAGAAAGCTACCGAATTACGTTTATCATTTGTCACGCGCATTTTGAAACTTTTAAACACAGTCGCAGAACTAAATCAAACAAAAAATATTTACACCGTTTTATATTTTAAATATTGATAAACATTCATCCCCCTGTGAATGTTATACATTTCTTTACGGTTTAATTTTTTATAGCGGGCCACACAAATCCTTCGAGGGCCGCTTATTGAGAACCACTGCTCTAGGCACTGCATCATAACTTCTGGACGTCGTGCAGCCAGTTGGAAAAACTAAATAATTAAGGAGTTTTTCCCAGTTTTTTGGCATTTCAGAAATAAGGAATTCTACACATCCCCAAAAAAAAAAAAAAAAATAAGCACTTTTTAAGGACTTTTAAGATTTCATAAGGAGCGTAGGATTCTGGTGTAATAAACAAGTTTTTTTTTAACCGGAATTTCTAACGGTATGGGGTGTCAAACACCTGGTAGAATAAAAACTAAGTCTGCATGTGGACACTGATATCAGCTAATTTTGAAGTCATAGCCTGAGGTTCCACTAAGTACTGCTAACCAGAGTTGGAAAAGGGTCAAAAATTTCGGGCCCGGACGTTCCATAACTGGACCCGACCCGGACGTGACCCGGACAAATCTGCGTTGAACTATAAATTTGAAACTCAATTTATATATATGTACATATGAACGTAATATATGTATTCATCTCAATAACTGCTTGATATTTAATAACTGAAATCTTTTTTTAATAATAAAATTTGGTTACTTGCTAAATTTTAGTGCCATTTTTAGTGCCACTATTTTGCGTAATCCAGAAGTAATGGCTGACTATGACCGTGACCATGGAGTATATAACAAATGGGAATCATTATTTACGATTACACAAATGCATTTTTTTTAAATGTATTTAGATTGTTCGCTCTTTCCACGCTTTGATGGAGGTGCGCATACTTTCATATGGCCCGTTAGATTTTTGGTTCCATAATCTTTTATTATATATTATTACACCGTCGACATCTTTCTTTGTAATTATACACTTTCCACATTTTGAACAACAAGCAAAACCAAACAACACAGAATTATTCACCGGTTCCTTAATGAGACGAAACAATTTCCAGCATTCACTCTTCCCCTTGTGGTTTTCGGCAAGCACGTATTTGTTGGCCTCGACGCCTTTCTCAACCTCCTTAATATTAAATCCATCCATATTAACAAATAAGGAGTTAATTTCGACATGACATGTCATGGGAACGGGATGTTAGCACATCAATCGAAAACCTCTGAATGCTCAATGTAAAAGCTGCGATGTGAAAAGTAACTCTTAGTCATACAGTGAACTTTGCACGGAGAGAGTGAATCTACTAAGAAGCAGGCGAATGGCGTTTGCCTGTACCTTGCCCTGGGAAATCGCACTGTAAAAGAACGCAAAAGAAGTATCTTTTCTCTTCGTTGCTTTAAGAAAGAGACAACAATATTTTTTGCATGGCAAATCATTATTCAATCCGTGGGCACCAGTATCGACTACAGAATTCCACAACGCGCATTTTTCTTTGGGATATATTTTTCTCTTTTCAAAAATAAAACAGGCCAAAATCGGGTCAGGAACACCTTGACTCGACCCGTTGGACCCGCAAGAAGTTGTCGACCCGTTTCCATCTCTGCTGATAACATTTTATCATCAATTGCATATACGCAAAATGCCGTGCTGCTGAGCCCCCCCCCCGCCCTCTTCTTTTTTGGCGGCTAATTCTACCAGCTTATAGACGTCCGCAATAAATCTCATAACTTCCCAATCAATGATAGTCTCCTCAATCGGGCAACTTACTGACTCATCCATCACACTACTTACCCTCGTATTCGTAAATTTCAACGACTTTCTAATCAGTGATAGCTCATCAATCAACTTACTGACTCATCATTACACTGCCTACCCTCGTATTCGTAATGAACAAAGTGACTAACTCAACAAAGCAAATTTTCTGACCACTTCTCAAAAATATCAGGTCGTATTTGATTTCATAGTAACGTCTTTCAAAATACATAATTATAAACAAAATTTATTTACGTTAATATAAGTATTGAAAACAATAGGTTAGGCGAAATGACCCCTTTCAACGGAATGGTATCGCCCAGAATGTCACCTGGTGTACGCCAAGGTTAGGCAATCTGCGGTGTACGCGTTGTGCACCTCATTTCGTGACAAGCTTAAACCGCAAGTGCACAAGCTTTGGTCAAAGTGTACCATGGAGAAAGGCCAGTTGCACGCATTTTTCTGTACTGTATAAGTTCTAACTCTGATATAGCAGGATACGGCGGTCCTAAGTATTAAAGCGCCGTATGGACAGGGTACTAGGAATGAACGCGCCGTACGCCAGTTTCGCAAAATTCCAAGAGGATACACGTCCCTTGCAAATGCACCTTGCGGTCGTCCCCCAGCAATTGTAGCATATGAGGAGCTGAAGAATATCGAGCAGGGTGACGCGCGGCAAAGTGTCTGAGATCGGAGCGAAGGTCCGTGTGCATTATTCGACTTTTGTCAGGCGCCTAGCGACTCTGGGTGATTTGAAAAAGCTGGATGTATTGACGCCACAATAAATGACAACAGCCAATAAGACATGTCGTCTGGCGGTATGCATTTCCTCCTTGCCCGAAACAGATGGGAGGGATTCCTGCATCAGATCGCGACCTGCGATGAAATGTTGGTACTCTACACAATCGTAAGCGATCAGCACAGTGATTGGATACCACGGAGCCACCTAAACACTGCCCAAAGCCTCCCCTACATTCGTAGAAAGTGAAAAAGCTAGAAGTCTAGGTGCCACACGAATTGACAACAGCCAATAAAAACCCATCGTCTAGAGGTGTGCATTTCCCTGCTCGCCCGACACAGATGGGAGGGATTCCTGCATCAGATCGCGACCCGCGATGAAAAGTGGATCCTCTACAACAATGGTAAGTGATCAGCAGTGGTTGGATACCACGGAGCCACCTAAAAACACTGTCCAACCCCACCCTTACACTCGTAGAAAGTGCTGGTCCTCGTATGGTGGTCTGATACTGGCTTGATCCATCATTCTTTCCTCCGACAAGGCGAGACCACTAATTCGGATAGCTACTATGCTGAAATGCAGCAGATGCACAAAAAAACCCCTCCGTACCAAGCCGTAGTCTCGGTCAACAAGCACGATACTGCTCGACCACATGTCTCCCAAAGGACCGACCGCCCAACAAATCCACCAGCCGGACTACAAAACTCTACCACACCTTGCACATTCTCCCTTCCACGGGTTATCACCTGTTCCCGCATATGGACTATTTCCTGGAGGAGAAGACCTTCCCAAATGACCAAGTTGTGTGTCAGCCCGTTGCCACCTTCTTTGCCTCACAGACTCCGGAATTTTATCGCTGTGGGATCCACAGCTTCGTTACCTGTTTGTTAGCGAGTTTGCAGGTAGCACTCTCATTTCGGACATTTTATCTGCGTCACGAATACGTAACAACACAGTAAAAATATTTTGATCCCTTTCGCAAACAGCTAAGACATTCCCACTGATCGTTTTAGGAAAATTATCTTCCATTTGTGCGCTTACAGTCACTGCAGTTTGTGTTATTGCTATACATTATTCAGGCAACTGTCGCGTCGCATGACGCAAGGTAGACGCCGCTCAAAAATTCCGCCTTCACCCCGTCTGTTGAACTAAAGCCTTTCTAAAGCAACACTTCATAACATGTTATGACATTTTCATTGAAATCATATTAACGGCAAGTTAAATGGACGATGTCATCGCTCTTTCCACGTTATTTTTTAAACAACGCATAGCGACTGAAAAATTGTATTCCGGCACCGCTGGGATCGAACCCCAGAACTCTCGATAACTAGTAGAGTGCGTTCGAATTTACGCTACGGCGCCAACAATTCTCAGCGCCATGCGTGGTTTATCAGTCAGCATCTGACTACACGAATACATATTGATGGTCTCAGCAACTGAGATGTCGTCATCTGGTGGCATTTAACGCAACAGCTATTTAATTGTAGCTAATATATTAACCATAACCGGCAAGTTAAATACATTTCGGGTTTCAGCCACAGAGTATCTTGCGTGAAAGTACTGCGACATCTTTTCCACGTTTCTTATACCCGCTAACGGTGAAAGCGCATGTTTTAGAAAGTTTTTCTTGTTGTTGCTTTAAATTAGGTTCACCTGTCTAACTTGCTGTAAAAGAACTTAAATAATATTTCGAAGTGCCGTATTTATTTAATTAATAGTAAAAAGTTCTGCTTCAGGAAAACCTACACTTTCAACATTTTTAATTCATTCATGATCAATTGTATATCCATTCGTCTGTTTAGTCCCAACTTTTAAGCTATTGTTTTAAATTTAGTACTGAACGATGCCAATGACTCGAGGGCGCCGATTCGCGAAGGGTGGGAGGAGGGGGGGCTCCGTTGAGCACACAGATAATGTTAAAACAAGGTATCGAACCCAGGCTCAAGATTTGAAACGTTAGCAAACCTGTTAGCCTCCCTGGTATAGTGCTACATTTTCCAATCACTCTTTAGCTAAACTTGGTTGAAGCAACGCATCAATTATACTGCGCAATATGCACTTCCGTTTCACTAACACTAAAAAAAAAATACTCCGATTTATTATTTCACGAAAGAAATTTAGAGAGAAGCTCATGCGATATTTCATGAAACTGAATAACCAAAGCCAATAAAGGCGGTTCAGGTTTCATTGAAACGCAGCAATATATGGACTACACAAAGGTTAACGAATCGTTTCTTAACACAGCAGGTACACGGAGTGAAGTCGTTACAATGCTTCATCTCAGCCTTGTATCGTTTCTATGGCTTCACCGTTCCGTATTGTCAGCTACTTGGAAAACTCTGATATAAGCAACTCTTAATCTTATTTGAAACTATTTTCAATAACAGTACCAAGAAATTAGGATGCCCCCAATTCCTGACACATTCAAAAGGAAGATTTTGCCGTGGATGTTTGCACTATACAGTATATAAGATATCCCCCACCAAAGCTCAAATGCGTACCTTCCATCGCGAAAAACACCACTTAAAAATCCCTTTCCCATTAGTCAACTACGACTAAATCCGAAAAATAGCAAGATTTCACACGTGTGCGTCAGAGGTCTCGATATCAGACTTTTAACGGAGCTTAAGAGACAGAAACGACGGTGAAAAAAATTAAATACCTCAAAAGCGTCAAAAGACGCTGTTTCGCTGTTGTACTGATCATTAAATCAGATATACAACAGTATAGCTGCATAAATAATGTAGCTAGAATATGTGAAAATCACAAAGAAAATTTCTCAACGCGTAAAAAATCACTTAATTGTCTTTATTTTCAAACAACCACAAATCTGATTTTATCATACGCATACATTATCTATTTTGAATTAAAGAAACATTCTTTTAAGATTAGACTTTCTTTTTTTGTCTTAATTTCCAGAGCTCACTAGCTTGCTTCACACAAATCGATACATTCAGAATTACACAATTATTATTTTAGGATTGCTGACCAAGTGGCGCGACACTGACGTTTTTCGGTCAAATTTGAATTGTGGCTCACAGTTGGTACTTCCCCTAATCAAATCGATTGCAAATGTTTATGAGTCCAAGCTGATTCATCCTTAGATTTCGCATGTCTCGTCTTCGAAAATATTTTCACACGTGTTATCGCCGTCGAACACCGCAATAAATCCACGGTAAAGACTTTATATGCGCAGAGTATATATATATAGTCCAGTCATATTATTGTGACCGCCTCATATTTTTGACGTCAACAGCGCGTAGCCAGTGAAAGAAGGCACGTGTCGTGAGCTGGCTTGGAGGGTATATAAATATGCTGTAGGCAATCTGAAAACATATTGCTCATTCCTGTCATGGATAAAAGGAGTGATTTATCAGATTTGCAAAAAGGGATGATTATCGGCTTTCTGACCAAGGGTGACAGTATTTCTGAAACAGCGCAGTTTGTGAACTGTTGTTGTGGTTAAAGTGTATCGTGATTGGAGAAATTTCTTCATTGCGAATAAGCGAACTGCAAACTGCGGAGCACTACGTGTCATTGATGTGAGAGGTGAACGTCGGCTGCGAAGGTGCGTGACGGCCGATCGACACGCTACAGTGGAGCAACTCACTGGCCGAATAAACCAGTGGGCTACCGGAGTGTCTAAAACGACAGTTCAGCGAACCCTGCTGCGTATGGGGCCCCGATGCAGACCGATGGTCACTGCACATATGCTAACGAAGGTACATCGGTAGATTAGCATTACATTTGCACGGCAGTATTGGAATTGGACCTCTGCTGATTGGCAAAGCATTGCCTTCTCCAATGAGTCTTGTTTTCTGCTTCATCGAACGGATGGACGTTGGCATATAAGGCAAGAAACATCGGAGAACAAACACTTTTCAACCATTGCTGGAAGAACACAAGCTGGTGGGGGCAGCGTTATGGTCTGTGGGGAATGTTTTCGTGGTATTCTCTGGGTCCACTCATACCTGTGGAAGGCACTATGGGCCGAATTCGTTATGAATCCATCCTTGCAGACCACGTACACCCTCACATGCTGATTGTCTTCCCTGATGCAGATGGAATCTTCCAGAACGACAATGCGACTTGTCACACAGCTAGAAATGACCGAGAGTGGTTGGAAGAGCACGAAGAGCTTTAAAGTACTTCCTGGCCCCTTAATCCCTAGACTTATACCCAATTGAGCATCTGTGTGACCACCTCGATCATGTTGTTCGCTCTATGGATCCTCTACCACGCACACTCCAGCAGCTGTTAGATGCACTGCAGTCAGCATGGCTCCACATACCTTTGAACACTTTCCAGCACCTTACTGAGTCACTCCCAACCCGTCTAGCTGCTGTCCGCGCTGCACATAGCTGTTCTGGATATTAGCTGGTGGTCTCAATAATGTGACTCGGATCAAACATTATCCATATCTATCTATATCTACTGCTCGATGGTCTCCCCAAAACTCCACAACGATTAACAATTTTTCCAAAACCGTTAGAGGGAGTGAAAATGCCCCTGTAATTTATAAATTGTTTCTCGCGATGTTCCTTCTGCTCTTTATTATTGTTAAATATCACTTTATTCCATAAATATTTGTATTTCAGCTTGAAAATGGAGGAAAATTTTAAATTTTCCGAAAACGGAAGTCGGACGGAGCGCGAATTTCTTCCGTAATCGTAGTTTTTCCTTTTTTACACAGCGATGTTTTCAATGTCTTGTGTTGTTGTTAAATGCCATTTCTTCTCAAAAATGTTCGTATTTCAGCTTGATAAGGGAAGGAAAGTTTTCCGACTGAAGTGACAAAGTTAGAAAATTTGTAAGAACTGATGCATGGTGTTCAAAAGTATTCATATTCCCAAAGTTACACCATTTATCTAAATTTCTGAAAGGTTATATATAATATACATTCAGAATCCTCATGCTGAAAGTTCTTTCAACAAGAGGATAAATTCATAGTCACAAAAGTAAGGAAGAATAAACATCGAAACCTCTATAGCTATACAAACTGTGAACTACAAACTTAAAATACAGTGTAAGTCTAACTCCAGTAAAATGGGCTTCATAAGAGAAGCAGTTGATTCCAGCTCTACCAAAATCTGAGGGCATTAGAAAAGAGAGAGCGCGCATCTAGAAAATTAACTCTGTAGTAGACAGCAATTTTAATTTTACCAATAGCAAATTACCGTTTCATGTATTTATTCTTTCCTTTTTTTCTGTAATAATTGTTGTGTCACACCAGAATTTGTTGCCATGCTAAACTAGGTACCGAAATTTGCCGCTGTGTGTTGGGTTACTGAAAATTATTGGAAAAAAAAAAACATGTTTATTACTGAAAACAACTTCCAGAGGTCGGCATCTATGTATCTGTAAATCTGCGGGTAAGGTAAAAAAGAAGAAAGCAGAACCAAAAAAAAAAAAAAAAAAGGCACCATTCGGCGAAAAGTTCTCAAAAGTGTAGTTTATTCCAAGACAGCCTAAAATGTAGTACTGTTAAAGGTAAGATAGCCGACTCACAGCGTCTACGCGGGTACGCAAGAACCGTATCAATCTGTATTAACCCCCCCCATTTCCGTCTTCATGACTTAACCAATGCTGATTCCTCTCTCTCTCTCTCTCTCTCTCTCTCTCTCTCTCTCTCTCTCTCTCTCTCCTACGGCGGCTTTAGTACACCGTCTAGCATTTCTCAGACTGTCAATTAATTCCTTTTGTGTTACTGATGTTGAGAGAAGTCTTATCACTTCCACTCCCGACCCCCTCTCCACTTTACGCACATTTCCTAGCAAGACAGTCGGCGCCCGAAAGTGCGAGGCGTTCTTAATTGCGTAACTTCTCATGTGAAATCGATCTATTTCAAAAACGGTCTGCCATTTTGAAAATTTGTCTGAAATAGTAGTTTTGCCCGGTAAACTACTGAGCAAACAGAAATGGATTCTGAGCAATAATCCCGATTGCATGCCGTAGCAGAGGTAACTCTTCCGTACCCTTTCGTACCCTTCGCAATAGTACATCCTAGGTTGACACAGAGTATAACCCATTTTGGGCCGTATAAATGTTGTGCTATACTTTTCACGCATTGGAATGAAATGTGCTCGTCATAACTAAAAAGTTCCATCACGCTGTAAGCAGGCACGATCCTACAAGTGGGCAAGAGTGAGAATTTTTCTTTGAGCCCCCCCCCCAATAGTATTTAAGAAGTAAGAATACAAGCCGAGTGCATCCATCTACGATTCTGGGCCGCGAATGGCCTAGTGGGCAACGTTCGTGACTGCCACGGAGAGGACCTCAGGTTCGATCCCAGGCAGGTACGAACGGTCAATAAACTAAATATACGCCGTGCGTCGGATGGGCACGTTAAGCCGTCGGACCCCAGGGCATCTTCTCCCCCCTTTCTACTTCGCTTCCGTATCACTTTCCTATCGGGCACTCCAGCCCAAATCTCCTAGCTTCCTATTTCTAAGGGTTGTTTAAGACCTGGGGTCAGACACTCCCTCCCTTCCTAAAATCCTCTACCTATGATCTGATCTGATCATCTACGATTTTAAGTAACTTAGATAACTTTTTTGAATTAAAAAAAAAAGATTTTTATATAAAATTATTTTTCTGTTAAATTTAATGTTATACTATTCTGCGAAATGGAAGGTGCTCACAGAGCGAATGTCTAAGAGAGTAGTAGAAAGACACCATTTTTTGTAATTTTAGTTTAAAAAGATAAGAGAAAGAGAATATATTCCTTGCCAGGTTACAAACTAAAATTCATGAACATTCTTATGACAGCAAACATTTATAAAAAATTAAAATGGACGCAAGTAAGCAGAAGTTGAAAAGAAATAGTAACATTTTTAAGGCCATGGAGCTTCGTATCCATAGTTTCTAGTTCTGTATACACTGAAGAAGTACTGCATAGAGTTTATTTATACTGAAAAGTTTTTTTTCACTGGAGATATCAGCGTGGGGTAATATCTACATGAACGGAATTTTTTGGCAAAATTAGTGTCAAGTTCTTCAAAATCCCCCCCCCCCATAACACAATTAGCCGTCCCAATAGCCCACCCAGGCGTCGCCACTGGTTGTAAGTAAGTAAATATTTCAAGTTCTATCCCTTCCCGCCCTTTTCCGGGGTGTGCAACGCCATTATTTCTCTTATTTTGATTAGCATTAAGAAAAAAAAAAATCTTAAAATCAGTAACGGTTCAACAGAAGGTCAGCCTTTTTGGGAGAAAACGGCGGGTCACAGGGCCGGTCCTACCTCCGAAAGAACTACAGCTGGAAACAAACAGGTGCAGTAACAAGTTACGTGTGTGTAGAAAACAGGAAGCGAAAATATGAACAATTTCTTCCGTTCCATCCCGGCCAACATCGGGCATGGAAAGCACGGTGGGTTGAACAAGTAAACAACTGGATCGACGGCAATGACGGGTTATGCCGGTTCAGAGTCGTACGCCGTTGTAAAGGAAACCGAGAAACTGGGTCAATCCAAGGTAATGACAAAACAAAGACAAATACAATAAGAACGCTGATAAAGATCAGGCATGCAGACATGGTCCCTGCGTGCAGCTTGAAGCACTAAGTCGATTACCTTGCCCAAGGCGGTAATTTAAAATCGCAAGATGGAGTAAACTGAGGAGCAAAGGAACCAAATAGCTCGGGAAATAACGCGACAGCAGGAGCTGTAGCTACAGTCCCTTGTCAACCGTGAATTTGAGTGTGTATATATATATATAAATCCTGTGTAATTCCTGACTCAACGCGACCCCCATGCCCATGTAAAGGCAGATCAACGGACGTTATCCACCCTCAACTTGACCTTTAATCTCCGGATTCCAGTTAGGGGCGGATCGAAAAGCTCATTTGGCGGGGGACTGCCCTGTTCATAAAAGACTGATAGAAATACTTTTTCAAAGGACACACACAAAATGGAAGAGCTGCCTTCCCTGGCACTACACGGCTTTTTAAAAACTTTTTCCATGAAAAAAAAAATGGCGCTAAATTTTAAAAATCACAAAATGGGAAAAATTGAAAAATCGGCACTATTTTCCTGGCGTTCAATTGCCTGCTTTCCGAGGGAAAGAGGTCCGGGCTTTTTAAATATAAAGTCTGGGAGGAATCTTTAAAAATAAATGTAGGTCCCACCACTCAGACGGCTTAGTAGAAAAAATTCCAGCTTGAATCATCACTAAGCAACATAACCGGTAATTCTTCTTCAAAATATTCGTTTATTCTTTCACAATGCGTGATTCCCATTTCTTTTGAAAGAAACTTCCATGTACTTCACTTGATCAAGTCATTCCTGCGCCATTCATTATCTAACTGGTGATATTCTCTCGGAAGTATGTGGAAATATTATATTAAACAAAGCATCTCCATTGCTTTTCATGATCAGTCAAAACCTATTTTCCCTTCCGCTCTCAGCGTTTTCTGTTTCTGAAACTCTAGCCTTTTTTTGTTTTTTTATTTCTGCTCTCTCTCTCTCTCTCTCTCTCCGAAGCTAGAACATATCATTTAATATCCAAATTCGCAGCTCGCTATAAAAACTTTTACGAAAAAAATTTGCAGATTTATTACTATAACTTTACATAGGTAATTACATTAAGCATTTACGATTTTGGCCACTTAAAAGGAAGAATATGGCGGGAGATTGCCCCAGTCGCCCCCAGCTGGATCCGCTACTGATTCCAATTCCAACTAAGCGCCTCTGGCAACCTGACTAAATTTCAGAATGTTTTGTGTTTCCATTAGTAGTTCAAATAAAATGGCATTTTTTAGTTCTTCGAAGAGTAACCGCGATATACAAGTATACGGCAAAAGATAATGCAAATGTGCAGATTTTGGGTAGATGTAAATTTAACAAATGAAATCTAATCAATAAGGTTTTGTCCTCAGCCTGGGCGGAAGGGGGAGGCGAGACTACTCCATTAAGCATCGAAGACTATAATAATAAATTTAAGAGTCGCCCGTCCGTAATTTCGAGCTACCAGGCCAGTGCCGTATAAGACAAACACACCATACAAGTTTCATTTCAAACCTGTGCTAGAAGGGAGGAGGGGGGGGACTTGAACGATGTAAAAAGAAAACTGCGTCTTTTTTCACTCACTCACCGGGACAACAAAGTCTATTCCTTACCTTTATAGCTTGAAAACAAAGTCTAGTGGCTTCACGCAAGCACACATTTTGACGTATGCAGTACTTACTCGAAGCACGTAACTGCGAAAAATCAATGAATTTTTACAGAAATTCATTTTCGTTAAAACCTATCCATAAAGATTTACTACCGCGGATGACGCATTTTTTCCCAAAGCTGATGATATTGCTTTGCCTTCTTATACGCAGTTAAAAAAAAAAAAAATAGTGTTATCGTAATACGGTGTTGATTTCACTTTCTCTCTAGTGTGTGTGCATGTGTGTGCTGAGCTCGGGCTCAATTTTAAAAGCCCGAGCCCGCATTTTATATTGCAAGATGCAAATCGGGCCGAACGAGCCCGAAAAACTATGATTAATCTGTTTAGGCACTAAAAAAATCTCTTCCAGACTTCCACTCTTTCCTCCCAGTGAAATTAACCTATGTCTTTCTCAACTGCGTTGTGCGAAAGGGATTGCTCTCTATTTCTATAACTATTTCTTCTCGAAATGCTTCGGGGCCGCCCCGGTGGCGCAATGGTCTAAGTCTAAGCGCTGGATCATGACCATTCGCCAGAGAAGGGTTCGTGTTGGAATCCCGGTGAGAATTGGATACTGTGTTTTACGGCTCTGGCTCGCTCCTTTCCCTGGAACCAATGACCCTAAATTTTGGATGGGCGACTGCTTACAACCCATTGAGTTGCTCACAGTAGTCGTTAAACCTTCAATCAAAAAAAAAAAAAAAAAAAAGAAAGAAAGAAAGAAGCTTCGGGGAGCCAGACTTTAGGGGAAAAAAAGGGCGGCACAGCAATCTACGTCGTACGTTGCTCAATAGAATTAGCTGGGAGCTGACGAGTGGAATTTCGTCAGCGCGTTATCTACTATCCATAGTTCTTGAAAAAAAAATTTCTTTCGCAGAAATCCAGTAATTTATGGCCTATGGTATTTGTTACCCAAGCCCGCAATGAACAGTCCTGTCCAGTTCCCATTCCCCATCCAGACCCAGCTGCCAAAGAATTCTCTTTAACAACTAGAAAGTGCAAAAAAGTCTCGTGTGCTAAATCATACAAAATCACATTAAAAAAAGGAAGAAAGTTCTCTTCCTCTCTGCAGCCCGACCCCGGTTCGGGATCGGCCGGTCTCAGCACTGGCGTGTGTGTGTCTGTGTGTGCGAGCGCGTGTGGTGGTGAGGGAAGTTACGAACACCGTGAGCAACTCTAAGGGTTATAAGGTAATCGTTCGTCCCTAATTTTGGGCCACAGCTTACAGGGCCGTAAGACAAACACACCAATTATACCAATGAGGAGAGATGCATGCTCGGTGTAACCACGAAAGCTAGAAAAAGAAACACGTAAATCAGAAAAATAGCAAGAATGGATACCATCATGACCAAAGTAAAGACCTTCAAGTGCCAATGCGCGGGACATATTGTTAGAACTAACCATCGTTGGACAACTGAAATACTATACCAAGGGACAGGAAAAGACACAAAAGAGGTCTTTGCCTGTCCGTTGGTATAAAAAGCCTAATATCACCACATAGGAAATAGGCGGTTGAAATTCGAAAGAATGCCAGTTTGACATGGAAGAGACGACAGAGTAGTGGAAGAGAATTGAAACCATCGAAAAAGTGGCTTAAGAATGGTTGGCGATGATGCCGTTATACCGAAATTGATATCCTCTAGAAACCCAGGAAATATTATGGTTTTTCTCAGTAGACATTTCCAAAACTAATATCTACGATGCAGAGCACTCGGTACAAACCAAGGTACTTAGAAAGCTAAGTACCTTGGTACGAACTACGTAAGCTTATATCGGAAAACTGGAGCCCGAATCATCTGCGGTAAAGACGAGCTGAAGGATTTATTAACACAAAAGTCTGAGAGAGATGTAGAGAGCAATCTTGGATCACGAAGAAAAACGTGTAAACGCATTTTTAAGTAAAAAGCAGGAGGCGAAGTGTGCTAGCATTCAGTTTTACCACTGGAAAATTTTGAATTATTATAAGTTGTTCAATTAAGAGACAGTAATGCACTGTAAGTTAGGTATGAAGTCGCTCATTCCATGTTGGCTCACGAAAGATATCGCGTAGCTTCCATCTGCAAAGCACGCCTTACCAGTTTCTGCATTGGTCACAAAACACTGTCAGCCCTATTGACTGCGCATGCGCACAAAGCAGAAGGGAAACCGAAATGACCAGCGGCTGCAACACACGCTTCATTCTCTAAATGTCACCAGTCGCTAGTTTGGTGAAACGCAATTTCGTACGATGCGGTTTTTTTTTTATTCCCCGATTCAGTGGGTTTTTTCTTCTTTTTTTTTTCTTTTTCAATTCTGTGGTTTTTTTCAAGTTTGCTTTACGGACAAATGTAATATTACTTAGCGGATTATAAAATACTTTATTACTTAGTGGATTATTTTTATTTATACCTATTTTAAAGCTCTGTTTCAAACAATTAAAATGAACAGACAGTAGAGCTGCATCGAACCCTTTGAAGGTAGTGCGATCACGGGTTTGATGAATTTTCAGTTTTCTTCCAGAAATTATGATGAAAAAACGGAAATAATTGAAAAAGATAGACCACTCCGCTAAAAACATTAAGAAAAATTTAAAAATGTAGTCCAGCCACTTTTCACGATCCTTAGTATTTCGTGGCTATTTGGCTACGAAAAGCGAACGGACTTTACTGCTGGCAGTAATTTCCATTTTTCCAGAATACAAATGCTTGCACAAAAAATGGTGTGTACGCTTTATATGCTATCCACAATATCAGATCTCGCTACAGAACTTCAAAATCCGGTCCTCCGACAGACGATTAAAATTTAATAGCTAATCAAACCCCTAAGTGTTCCAGCGCATCACTCCTGTAACCGAAAGCTTTCCTTCATATGGGTACGAAAAAATGAGAACAGAATTTTCCTGTTACTATACGAAAGGAATTGTGAAAAGGTTTCTGAAAATTCAGAATTTTCCGTTGATACCTCTTGGAAACGGCAATTTATTGCTGATACACGAAAGAAATTGCGGAAAGGTTTCTAAACATTCAGAATTTCCCTGGTGTACGACCAATCTGTTAAATTTAAGATTTTTTTCCCGTCATTTCACGGAAAAGGTTGTATCAGGAATATGCTTCATTAATTCACGAAAGATCACGGAAAATGTCTCTTCAATTTCAGAATTTTTTTTTTTTTTTTTTTTTTTTTACAGTGCAGCGCATCAAGTTTTAAAGAAAGTTGAATCTAAAAAATTTAATCAAAAAGTCAGTCACACATTTCTTCTACAAAGTCGTGTATGGACACTTTAATAAAAAAAAAAAAAAAAAGGTTTCTTCTAGAGCCGTCTGCCTCATTAGCAAAGGTTTTTGTTGTAGTGGTCTCGTTTTGATGTTATGTGACATTATTTCCTGTTCCCTCATGATTGCAAGCCAGGTCTTTCAACAAGTCCGTCACACATTTTCAGAATGTCATCTACGGCATTTTATTTCCAGCTGTGTTAACGTCGTCATCACTATTATTATCAAGATTTCTTTCACTCGGAACAGTTTCAGCTGTTTTCACCACTCACGGTGTGGAATTTTCCACTCCAAAAAAGGAGGAAGGGGGGGGGGCTTCCTAGGTTTTCGAATGCTCAACCTGTAATATCTGCTGGTATAAGTACCACACAAATATAATAGTAATAACTGTATAAGCATCATACACTGCTGTAATTTACGCAAATTTTTCCCTTTGCATTTGAAACACATCTAGTGCTTATTTCATACACGAGACTGACAAAGAAAAAAAAAAAAAAAAAAAAGCTTAATTTTTAACTGGGTGAAATATAAGAACGTGCTGCGAAACAGCATGAATATAATGCGGCATGAGAAAGACACAGAATCGTTCACTGCAATTTATTTATACAAATATTAAACTGGAGCACATCACTGTATTCAAAATACAGTATATGTTGTTGGTTTTTTTTTTCCATTTAACAACAACAACACTCGATATAAACGGAACATCGTGGAGAAATAAAATTACGATTACGAGCGAAATCTTCGCTCTGTTCGACTTCCGTTTAGGAAAGTTTTCCTCCATTTTCAAGCTGTAATACAAATATTTATGGAATAAAATTATATTTTACAACACTACTCTAACTTCAGTTTCCGAAAGTTTTGAAAGTCGGAATTCTGTCATCTGACGGAAAACGACAGCCCCCCCCCCCCCTCCCCCCCCCCCACACACACCACCCCCGATCCCTTTCAAATTTCTATTCAGTTCTGTATCGATCTCGAGAACCGTCGAAATGATGATGGAAAAGGCAGAATTCCTCGAATCCCAGGAAGAATCTTGTGCCTTGAAGATTGTGCCGCCACCGGAAAACGAACCCAGGGTATTCCAGTTACGCGCCGGACATGATACCACTGCACCACAGCGGTCTCTAATTCCTCCAGACTCACATACCACTAACTGTCAAGCCACTTGGCAGGTTGCTTCTTGGAGCCACGCACAATGCTGGGGATTCACCAAAGATGGAAAGCAGCAATTGAACAAATAACTCCGTGGCGAATGGATAATTAATTCAAACACTCGACGTGGATCAGGAACACCAAACAGAAATCATAGCTCTTACCACGTTAATAAGTGAGTCGCGGAAAAATTCTCATCGGCCGCCACTGGAAAACGAACCCAGGGTCTTCCAGTTACGCGCCGGACATGCTACCACTGCACCACAGCACCCTCGAATTCTCCAGATTCACATGTGATTAACTGGCAAACTACATGGCAGGTGGCTTCATGGTGCCCCGCACAATGCTGGTGATTCACCAAAGACGGAAAGCAACTGGACAAATAACTAAGAGGCGAATGGATAATTAATTCAAACACTCGACGTGGATCAGGAACACCAAATAGAAATCATCGCTCTTTCCACGTCAATAAGTGAGTCTCGTTAATAATATGGAAAGCAGCAACTGAAAAAATAACTAGAAGGCGAATGGATAATTAATTCAAACACTCGACGTGGATCAGGAACACCAAACAGAAATCATCGCTCTTTCCACGATAATAAGTGAGTCTCGGAAAAATTATCATCGGTCGCCACCGGGAATCGAACCATGGGTCTTCCAGTTACGCGCCGGACATGCTACCACTGAACCACAGCGGCCTCAAATTCCTCCAGACTCACATTCGACTAACTGCCAAGCCACGTGGCAGTTTACTTCTTGGAACCCCGCACAATTCTGGGGATTCACCAAACATGGAAAGAAACTGAACAAATAACTAGAAGGCGAATGGATAATTAATTCAAACAATCGACGTGGATCAGGAACACCAAACAGAAATAATCGTTCTTTCCACGTTAATAAGTGAGTCACGGAAAAATTCTCATCGACTGCCACCGGGAATCGAACCCAGGGTCTCCCAGTTACGCACCGGACATGCACCACAGCGGCCGCAAATTCCTCCAGACTCACATACGACTATATAACTGCCAAGCCACGTGGCAGGTTACTTCTTGGAGTCCCGCACAATTCTGGGGATTCACCAAACATGGAAAGAAACTGAACAAATAACTAGAAGGCGAATGGATAATTAATTCAAACAATCGACGTGGATCAGGAACACCAAACAGAAATAATCACTCTTTCCACGTTAATAAGTGAGTCACGGAAAAATTCTCATCGACCGCCACCGGGAATCGAACCCAGGGTCTCCCAGTTACGCGCCGGACATGCACCACAGCGGCCGCAAATTCCTCCAGACTCACATACGACTATATAACTGCCAAGCCACGTGGCAGGTTACTTCTTGGAGTCCCGCACAATTCTGGGGATTCAATAAAGATGGAAAGAAACTGAACAAATAACTAGAAGGCGAATGGATAATTAATTCAAACAATCGACGTGGATCAGGAACACCAAACAGAAATCATCGTTCTTTCCACGTTAATGAGTGAGTCACGGAAAAATTCTCATCGACCGCCACCGGGAATCGAACCCAGGGTCTTCCAGTTACGCGCCGGACATGCTACCACTGCACCACAGCGGCCTCAAATTCCTCCAGACTCACACACGACTAACTGCCAAGCCACGTGGTAGGTTACTTCTTGGAGTCCCGCACAATTCTGGGGATTCAATAAAGATGGAAAGAAACTGAACAAATAACTAGAAGGCGAATGGATAATTAATTCAAACAATCGATGTGGATCAGGAACACCGAACAGAAATAATCGCTCTTTCCACGTTAATAAGTGAGTCACGGAAAAATTCTCATCGACCGCCACCGGGAAACGGTGGTGGCCAATGATAATTCGCTTAGTTATTTGTTTAGCTGCTGCAACTGGAAGACCTGAGTTCGATTCCCGGTGGTGGCCGATGAGAATTTTTCCGTGACTCACTTATTAACGTGGAAAGAGCGATGATTTCTGTTTGGTGTTCCTGATTTACGTTGAGTGTTTGAATTAATTTTCACTTGAATACTGAAAAATGTTCAAAACTTGAATCTTCGTCAAATGAAGTTTAAAATTTCAATCGTTGCACCAGAATGTAAGCCTTTCGCACACACAATGCGTTTTTTGTTTTGTTTTTCATAAAAAAAAAAAAAACTTTAGCTATATAAAAAACTTTAGCTCAACGACGAAAAAAAAAGTCTGAATCCTTGAAAATGCACCTCATACAAACATTTCTCAATAACTGAAGGATTCGTTTCTTTTCTTCCCTAATCTGATATGATATCCTCTTAAATTAAACACACGTATTAAAACTCATCACACCAGAGTCATAAATTGCATCCTCATGATGACGGTTTTGATGGCTCCATAGTGCAGATGGTACGCCGTTATTCGAAAACAAAAAGCACTCAACTAGAACAAAAAAAAACGAGGAAATTGCATGTTTACGAACACTAATAGCTGACGAATGGCGGATGTTTATCTGGTGGTTTACAGGGTCAAATAGAAGAGAGCATTTATTTTTTTTTATACTGTACTTTCCTCCTATAGAGAACCACAAAACAGCTGCCGGTTATGGAGGCGTGCTCGAAGGAATAAATATTCGCGAGGAAAATTTCCTCACAAAGCGAGAAACGTTTTTCAAAAAACGTGCTTAAATACAAGCTCAGAGATTTAAATCGAACAAATATCTCTCGATGTAACACAAAAATAAACCAAAAGCGCAGGAAAATGTTTTTGTTGACTGGGCGAGATATAATCATTTACCACGGCAAGTCTCGAATCTCGTTTTTCTTTCCAACGCCCAGACAGCTTTTATCTTTTCACGTAAAACACTTTTCTTTTAATCCCCAGTCGAAAGCAGAAAAATGAATGCTACTACCATTTCTGGAAAAGGATAAAAAGCAGACGAACAAGTCAATACCTCTCGCCTTCCTTCAGAGACGAGAAATCTTGGCATGGGATACCGAACGTTGACCCAAAGACGAAGGGAGATCAATTGCAGAGTTCATACAACTCGGAAGAAAGTCAGACACCAGGGAGGGAGTGACTCGCCATCGGAGAGGCGAAGAAACGACAATTTTATTTTCCCTTTAACTACAACGTAATAAGAAATCTCGCATTTCTTAAACTTTCAAAATTGGAATTTTTAAGTGACATTCGAAAGCATGATGAACCGTAATTTTCCCTATAGTTACCGGGTTATCCGTTTAAAAAGTTATAAATTTAGGCTCTGTGGATAATACAACGCATTAAAAAAAAAAAAAAAAAAAAAAAGAAACGAAGTTTTAGCGGCACTTGATTTTTACAAAATCCGCGTCGTAATTGTCAGCAGAGATCGTATTATTTGGAAAATTACCAAAAGCGAGCTAATTACAGAAAAACGCAACGCACTACGAAGACAGAGGTCCGCAAACAATTGGAATGCTTTTTACCTTTTTTTACTTACAAGCATTTTTACAAAAACTACAATTCAACAAAGGCGGAATTATTTGCTCTCGCGGACGACAACTACGGAACAAGTTTTCCAGCATTACGGCAGAAACTGCCGTAATGCTGGAAAACTTGTGAATTTTTGCTATTCATTCTCTCTCTTTCTTTTATTGGAGGTTTAACGACCACCATGAGCAACTCAATGGGCTATATAAAGCAGTCGCAAGTCCCTAATTCAGGGCCACTGGTTCTAGGGAAGGAAGAGAAGAGCGGTAAGACAAACAACATCCATGCCTCTCCGGGATTCAACCCCAGATCCATCTTAGAATACACTGAAGAGCAATTGAATTAGAGATACCTGTTTAGTAACGTTGAGCACCACCTTTCGCCCTGATGACGGCGGCGATTCGTCTCGGCATGGACTCGACAAGACACCGGAAGCGTTGGGAAGCTATACGGATCCACGACCCCTGAACAAGCTCCCACAGTTCACGAAGATATGATGGAGGGGTGTCAGAGCCTCGAACATCTCTCTCGATGGCATCCCAGATGTGCTTGATGGGATTGAGGTCAGGTGAACTAGCTGGCCAAGGAAGCGAGGTCACGTCGGTGGAGTGTTCATCCAACCATTCGGATACAATTCGGGAGCAATGGCACAGTGCAGTCTTGTTGCAGGATGAGGTTCCGAGTGGGATGTTGAAGACGCACAAACGGGAGCAAATGGTCGTCCATGATATCCCGGTAACGTTGACCTGTGAGGGACGATGTTACACGTACCAGGGGTCCCATTTCAGTCCACGTAAACAGTCCCCAGACGAGAATGCCACCCCAACCAGCTTGAAGAGTACCCTCCTGGCAAAAAGGATCCATCGCTTCATGTGGTTTGCGCCGTACTCGTATCCTGCCATCCGCATGTACCAACGTGAATCTCGACTTATCAGTCCAGGCAACATTTTTCCACATGTCTGGGGTCCAGTGGCGATGTTCCCGCGCCCATGCTAATCTTTGCACCCTGTGATGTGCGGTCAACAGCGGTACCTTCGTGGTACGATGGCTTCTGTACCCCATAGCGAGGAGATGGTTCTGGATGGTGTGGCTGCTAACACGTTTTTATGCACCAGCGTTAAATTGCCGAGTGATTTCTTGCACTGTGGCCCGTCTATCCGCTGTTACAATGCGAGCTAGACAACGATGACCTCGCTCATCCACACGCTGTCGTCCACGGCAGTTGGCCCTTGCAGGGATGGTTTTAGCGGATTCGATGTACTCACGGTGCACCCGTTATACAGTAGCTCGTGAAAATCCCAGTGCCTGCACGACTTCCGAGATGGAGTGACCCATTCGTCGGGCCCCGACAATTTTCCCACGATCAAATGCGCTTAGATCCTTCGTCTTACCCATACTACGTCCAACTCTTACTGATTCCCGTCGCATCACTCCTTATATTGTAGGATCGCTGCATACGTCATGTCATTTCCGTTTGCAGGGCCGCCCACAGCGCCACATTTGCATAACGCCAGCTGTCTCTACTTCAGTTGCTCTTCAGTGTATAGCGCCACGGGAGTTGGAGGCTTTGCTGTTTACTCACTTGAAAGTAACACAAACGCAGTTTTCTTTTTTTTTCTTCTTTCTGTAACAAGAAGATGTTGATCGAAAAACTGTTTCTGAAAAACAGTTTTTTGATCAACTTATTTCCATCGCTTCATTACTCTTAACGTACGATTCTAAAACTAGATTTTGGAAGTGTTTCATCAGCACGAATAGCTGTTCTTTCTATGGTAGTTCATATTTCCATAACTGTATGAACTAATAATCTTTCACACCTACCCCAAATGGATATATAAAGACTTAAATATCAGCTTTATTCACAACATAAAGTGGCTTTGTAATAAATCGTTTTACATAAAATCGTACTGAAAATAGGAAAAAATTTACGAGTGTTATCCCACTAAAAATTTAAAAACTGCCAACCTGATTTTTTTTTTGGGGGGGGGGGGTGCTTTTTTAATTACCGGTGACTAAATGGGTTGGAGTACCTAGCATCCATTGATGAATTTCAATGGGTGTCTGGTCCTAGGAACACCCACGCAGTCGGGAAACCTTATGATATAGAGAGCCTCATACAGTACATACTGAATGTCGTTTTTCCAACAGAACCGGGCTCGAAATTTTCTGGAGCCAGAATCGGTGAAGCTTTAAAAACGACGACAGTTCTTTCATCGTTTCTCTCTCCCTCGCTCGCTCTCTCCTTCTCTCGCACACAGAGTTCTGAAAGATGATTTGAAAGTGGACTCAAAACTGAAACAGTCTCACGTTATCACGAAGAACGAGCACTTTCTGAGCTTGCAAGTTCACAATTTTTATTTTTATTTGTTTACTACAGGTTCGTGGGCAACTTCTCTTTTAAAAATGCTATGAAATGTTTGCGAGTTTATAAACGCTCACCTTGAGCTACTTAACGGGCTGTGCATGTAGTCGTTGTCCCTAATTTAGGGCCACTAGTTCCAGGGAAGGAAGAGAGCCATGGACGTAAGATACACACGCCATTCATACCTCACCTGGGATTCGAACCTGGACCCATCTCGGATGAATGGTCATAGGCCAGCAGGGGTGGCTGCGGTTAAATGAAAAATCTAAAGATAACTTCACTTATGACACTTATTTATCTTTGTTTCCTGCTTTTTCTTCCTAGACCTTTTCCTTTCGTCGTTAAACAGATCAATTTCTCCAAAATTTCAGTTTACAATGGTACACCCTAAAAATGTTTTGGACGATTCCCAAAACGACAGCGCATACTTCTGAATGAACTGTTCTAGACCTCTATTAATTAATTCGGTGGAATCTTCCTAGTTTCGACTGGAAGTTTGTTTTACAGAGTGGTCACACAGAGACAACCTGTTAATAAAGTGCTGTAGAAGCCATTTAAAAAAAAAACAAAAAAAACAAGCATTTTTTTTTGGTTGGAGGTTTAACGATCACCGTGAGCAACTCAGTGGGCTATAAGCAGTCGCCCGTCCCTAATTTAGGGCCACTGACTCCAGGGAAGGGAAAGACATTGCGCCGTAAGACAAACACAACATCCATATCTCACCGGGATTCGAACCCGGACCCATCTCATCAGAAGCCATCGCTTAGACCACTGCGTCACCGGGCGACAAACAAAGCATTTTTACTACAAGAGTAAATCAAAAAGCAAAGACAATATGAAAATTAAACACATACCGCAGCATCCCACCAACGTTAACACATCAGTTACACAAGATGGCACCTGCACCATTATCTGGCTCAGAGTTTGAAACAGGTCAAACATTTTGGACTCTGACGTCACATAACTGGACCCTACAAGACTCGACCCATGCCTAACCCGGACAAATCTGCTTTGAGCCATAAACTCAAATATCATCATCATCATTTTTGTCAATCATTATCAATCTACTGCTGGATGAAGGTCTCCCAAGTTTCTTCCACAACGGACTGTCTTTTTTTTCTTTTTTTTTTTTTGATTGGAGGTTTAACGACCACCGTGAGCAACTCAATGGGCTATAAGCAGTCGCCCGTCCCTAATTTAGGGTCACTGGTTCCAGGGAAGGGAGAGAGCCAGTGCTGTAAGACAAACACAACATCCATGCCTCACCGGGACTCGAACCCGGACCCCGTTCGGACGAATGATCAGAGGCCATCGCTCAGACCACTGCGCCACCGGGGCGGCACGAACTGTCTTGGGCCGGTCTTCTCCATCCACCCATCTCCCACGTGGTCTTCTGCGTCTTTTCCTGTTCCTTGGAATCCAGTCTAAAAGTCCAGTTGTTTATCGGTGGTCCATTCTTCTGGCAATATGCCATTTCAGGGATTTTACTCTGATCGTGATGTCTTCCACTTTTATTATTTTCCTTATCCACGAGTTCCTCTTCTTACCTTTCTTAATTACACCAAGCATGCATCTCTCCACGCTTCTGCAGTCTTTGTAAGCCTTTCTTAGTTAAGGTCCACGTCTCTGCTGCGTACGTAAGCACTGGAAGGATGCATTGATTAAATTTTTTTGTTTTAAGACATAATGGCATATTGCTCTTAAAAATTGTACTGCTTCTTTCAAAAACTCTCCAACCAAATTTTATACGCCAATTAATTTTTTCATCAATGTGACCCTCGCTTGATGTCTGGTGCTCAAGGTAAATGTAGGAATTGGTTATCTTCAGCTTTTCCCCACCAATTGATAAATAAATCTTCATTCCTTGTAAAAGCATAGTACATCTGTTTTGTTTTCTGAAAAGAGAGAGAGAGAGAGAGAGAGAGAGAGAGAGAGAGAGAGAGACAAAATCAAAGATATTACCTATAAATTTAATATGAAATTTGCAAAAAAAACTTAAGATCAAGACGCGCAACGCAGCAGTCACGAATATTCAGAATTCACATACTATTAGGAGACAAATGCAATAAAAAATTTTCAACCAATATTCCAAAAACAACATAGTGAGTTTTACTATGTTGTTTTTGGAATATTGGTTAAAAAATTGTAATTGCTTTTCTCTTCTTAATAGTATATATATCATCATCATCATCATCATTGTCAACCATTATCAATCCACTGCTGGACGAAGGTCTCCCCAAGTTTCCTCCACAACGGTCTGTCTTGTGCCAGTCTCCTCCATGTCACCCCTGCATACTTTCGAATTTCATCCACCCATCTCCCATGTGGTCTTCTTCTGGGTCTTTTCCTGTCCCTTGGAATCCAATCTAAAATTTCGGCTGTCCATCGATGATCTGTCCTTCTGGCAGTATGTCCAGCCCATTGCCATTTCAGGGATTTAACTCTGATCATGATGTCTTCCACTCTTGTCATTTTTCGGATCCACGAGTTCCTCTTCTTATCTCTCCTGGTTACACCAAGTATGCACCTCTCCATGCTTCTTTGAGTTGTCTGCAGCCTTTGTATGTCTCTTTTAGTTAAGGTCCACGTCTCTGCACCATACGTAAGCACTGGAAGGATGCATTGATCAAACACTTTTCTTTTAAGACATAATGGCATATTGCTCTTGAAAATTATGCTGTTTCTTCCAAAAGCTCTCCAGGCAAGTTTTGTACGCCGATTAATTTCTTCAGCAATGTGACCCTCACTTGATATCTGCTGTCCAAGATAAACGTACGTGTCTGTTATCTCCAGCTTTTCTCCATCAATCGATAAATCTTCATTTCTTGTAAAAGCATTGAACATCACTTTTGTCTTCTGAAAGTTCATTTTTAATCCCCATTTCTTTACCCTTCTCAGCAAGTTCCTGAATCATACTCTGCAGCTCTGATGGGGTAGTTGCAAAAATGACTACATCATCAGCAAAACGAAGGTGGGTTAGATAATCTCCATTAATCTTTATCCCCTTGTTTTCCCAGCTCAGCGACTGAAAAACACCCTCCAATGTGGCATTAAAGAGCTTCGGAGATATGGTGTCACCTTGTCTCACTCCCTTTCCAATTTTTACGTGTGTTGTATTTTCAAACAGCCTAATCTTTGCACTTGCATTTTCATAGATGTTATTAATAATATTAATGTATGCATCTTCAATACCGCAGGTTTTCAGAGCCATTGTAACTGCTGATGGTTTCACCGAATCAAAGGCTTTTTCATAATCGATAAAAGCCATGCACAATGGAAGTTCATATTCCCTCGCTCTTTCAATTAGTTCTCTCAGCACGTGGATATGATCTATTGTGCTGTAGCCACTCCTGAATCCAGCTTGTTCTCTCGGTTGAGCCATGTCCAGTGTTACCTTCAAACGGTGTGAAAGAACTTTAGTGAAGATTTTATAAACTACTGATAGGAGGCTGATAGGTCTGTAGTTTCCTAGATCCTCAATGTCACCTTTCTTATGTAGCAGGATCATTGTAGCGGTGTTCCAATCCTCAGGAATCTTTCCTTCATTAAGGCATCGAGTGAAAATTTGGGCGAGTACTGTTTCGATTTCTCCACTTGCTTCTTGTATGATGTCTACAGTAATTCCATCTTCTCCTGGAGCTTTTCCCCGCTTCATGTTCTTGATTGCATGTGCAACTTCTGCTGGAAGGACTGGAGGAACTCTGGTACTGGTATCTTTCATGATGTCTGGAGTGCATGTATCATCCCTTTCATATAATTTGGAGTAGAAATCTTTCACTCTTGTCAAAATTTCGCCTCTATTTCTTGTTACAGAACCATCTTCTTTTCTCAGTGCCATAATCTGTTTTCTTCCCTTACTGAGATGTCCCTTTGCTATCTTTAGGCTTTGGTTGTTTTCAATTGCTTTCCTCACTAGTTCACAGTTGAATTTTCTTACGTCTTCAGTGATACTTTTTCTTACTGTCTTGCATAGCTCTATATATTCCACTTTGGAAGTCACATCTTCTTTAGTTGTCCTCATCTCTCTTCTTTTTTGCATCAACATTTTCGTTTTTCCTGATAATTTGTTTACATGCAACTTGTTCTTAGACCCAGCTAATTTTGTTGCTGTTTCCATAAGAGCTTTGGTTACTTTTCTGTTAACTTCAGAGATGTCCACTTCTTCTGATGTTAGGCCTTCTAAAGCAGAGAACCTGTTCTTCAGTTCCAACTTGAAGGTATTATGGTGTTTTTTAAGGTTGGTTATGTCGATACATTTTGTTTGTCTTATGAGCTTGCCACGTTCAAGTTTAGTGTTGAGGTGCATCTTACATCTCACCAATCTATGGTCACTACCTGTGTTGAACTTGTTTAGCACACTGCAGTCTTCTATGACGAATTTTTTGTTACACATAATAAAATCAATTTCACTTGTCGTCCCATTTGGATGTCTCCAAGTCCATTTCCTGTGTGGCTTTTTCTTGAAGAAGGAGTTCAAGATGAAAAACCCTTCTGCCTCTGCAAACTCAACGAGAGTATTTCCACGCTGGTTTCTGTTGCCGTGACCGAATTTACCTACTGAAGTTTCATTCTGTTGCCGTTGCCCTATTTTTGCATTGAAATCTCCCATAATTATCTTCAAGTGCTGCTTACCTTTATTATTTAGATCACGAATTTCCTCATAAAATTCTTCAATTTCTTCTTCAGGATGACTTGTGGTGGGTGCATAAGTTTGAATAATCTGAGCCTGGTATCTTTTCGAGAGTTGGATAACAAGTCGTGCAGCTCTGTCAGAGGAACTTTCAACTTCTACAACTTTATCCTTCAGTTTCTTGTTTATTATAAATCCAACACCACTAGTTCTGCCAGTATCTGTCCCACGATAGTAGAAGAGATGTCCACTTTTCAGTTCGATGAGATCTTCTCCTTTTCTCCTTACCTCACTTAGCCCCACGATGTCCCACTTGATCCTTTGTAGTTCCTCTTCCAATTCAAGAAGCCTTGAATCAGAAGATAGGGAGCGTCCATTGTACGTTGCCAAGGTCAGCATCAGATGGCAGCCTAGTCCGGTCCTCCGGGGATTCTTAGCACCCTCTGCCTTCATGTCGCACTGGCCGCTGCCTTGGCCAGGTACATTCCAGCTGCCGGAGACTGAGGGCCAAGATTTAAGTTGTGGAATCATTTTGGAGGGGTTTGGCCATAACTCACCACGCTGGCCAAGCGGGTTGGTGAGTGTGGGATAGAATTTCCTCTAATCCCGATGGTATAGTTATACCGCTATTGGCGGTCGTCAGAGCCCCTTTAGTGGGAACAGGATGCACCACGAGAAGGCGGGGTTGACATTTGTCAAGGAGAGGCTGTGATGTTACGCATCACCTGACCTTACATCCCAGTATATATATATATATATATATATATATATATATATATATATATATATATATATACTTAAGAGCAGAGCCGAAAACATAAGAAAAACTTAAGAATTTAAAACGAAAGTTGCAAAATTACCTGAAGATCAAAACGCGCAACGCAGCAGTTATGAAAATTCAGAATTCACATTCGATTAAGAAGAGACTGAAGCAAAAAAACATTTTTTTGACTCATACCAAGTACAACATAGAAAAGGTTATGTATTGACCGGTGTGAGTAAAAAGAGAAAAAAAGAACAACTGAATACAGAAAGTGTCGAGAATACTGAGCCTTGGCTTTATCAAGGACCAGCAAAAACTCTGCATTTTCTCACTTCCACAAAGACCTATTTGGAAATGGGTTTCTGCAAAGTCATAGATGCAAGTAATAAGCCCACCAAAAAAAAAAAAAAAAAAAAAAAATTAAAATATATTTATATGTCATGACCTCCGCAGAGTTGTATGACCAAGCTTTAGTTAACAATTTAGCTTGCATCCATAACCTTCCTGGCCCGACCCATGCTCTTCATCTGTTACTATTACATCTGTAAGATGACGTCCATGCAAATTTCGCGCTCAGCGTATACGTGTGGCGCCAGTAGCGCCCGTCGGAACATGCAAAGCAGGTTTGCTGTAAATACGCGCTGTAACGTTCGTGAGCGTTAGTTAGCGTTGAGATTCGACGTAGTGTGTTAGTCAAGAATGCCTTTAAGAAGACGAAGAAACCATTATCAACAGCTCACGGAGTTTGAACGAGGTCGTGTAATAGGGCTACGAGAAAGTGGATTTTCTTTCCGCAATATTGCAGAACGACTTGGCAGGAATGTAGCCACTGTGCATGGTTGTTGGCAGCGGTGGTCAAGGGAAGGTACTGTCTCAAGAAGACCGGGTTCCGGCCGGCCACGTGGCACTACTGAGAGGGAAGATCGCCGTGTACGGCATATGGCCGTGGCGCATCGTACCGCGTCTGCAATTCGAGCTTCAGTTGCCACCACAGTGACACAACGAACTGTTACAAATCGGTTACTTGAAGGACAGCTCCGAGCCAGACGCCCTGTAGCGTGCATTCCACTTACTCCAAACCACTGCCGTTTGCGACGTCAGTGGTGTCAAGCTAGAGCTCATTGGAGGACGGAGTGGAGATCTGTTGTGTTTTCTGATGAAAGCCGGTTCTGTCTAGGTGCCAGTGATGGCCGTGTGTTGGTTAGAAGGAGGCCAGGTGAGCGCCTGCAACCAACCTGTCTGCGGTCGAGGCACACTGGACCTACACCTGGAGTTATGGTCTGGGAAGCAATTTCCTATGACAGCAGGAGCACTCTCGTGGTTATCCCACGCACCCTGACGGCACAGTTGTACGTCGGTCTGGTGATTCAACCTGTTGTGCTGCCATTCATGAACAGCATTCCAGGGGGCGTTTTCCAACAGGATAACGCTCGCCCGCATACCGCTGTTGTAACCCAACATGCTCTACAGAGTGTCGACATGTTGCCGTGGCCTGCTAGATCACCAGATCTTTCAGCAATCGAGCACGTATGGGACATCATTGGACGACAACTCCAGCGTCACCCCCAACCAGCATTAACCGTCCCTGTATTGACCGACCAAGTGCAACAGGCATGGAACTCCATCCCACAAACTGACATCCAGCACCTGTACGACACAATGCATGAACGTTTGCGTGCTTGCATTCAACATTCTGGCGGTTACACCGGTTATTAATGTACCAGCATTTCACATTTAAAATGGCTCTTCTCGCGCTTACAATAAGCTGTGATCTTGAAACCTTAATCGATTAAATATGTTACCTATACAAATGTATTGCCGCCATTTCATTCCTCTGGTCCTTGATAAAGCCAAGGCTCAGTATTCTCGACACTTTCTACATTCAGTTGTTTTATTTTTTTCTCTTTTTACTCACACCGGTAAATAACATAACTTTTTCTATGTTGTACTTGGTATGAGTTAAATTTTTTTTTTTTTTTTTTTGCTGCGGTCTCTTCTTAATAGAATATATATATTTTTTTGTTATTGTTATTCAAAAATAAAACTCAAATAAAATCGGACCGAGATCGGGTCAGGAACATCTTGACCCGACCCGTTTGACCGGCAAGAAATTGTCAACTCGTTGACCCGTTTCCAATCTCTGGTCTGGCTCCGGCGGAGAGCCCTTGAAATTCCGCAAAATTCCGTACACGATTTTTAAACACCTTCAGTTCTTAGGGGGGCAAACAGTTACGCTGTGTACTGGAACCCAAATTCATTTTGTAGGCCTCGCTGGCTGGAGTGGACAGTGGAGAGAGATGCTGCCTATTCTCTTGTGTTCCGTGAGAAAATTCGCTTAATTTGATCCGAAACTTCCTTGCCCACACTAATGACTCTATCTATGACAAGTTTCCGCTCATTATCTCGAGTTCTTTCGGGTCCAATTCTCCTGACGAGCGATGTACACGGCAAAAGAGTCCCTAGCAGCTCTTTCACGTTATACATGCGAAGCTAGTAATTGCGAAAAGTAATCTCGATTATGGAACAGAAAATCATTGATGACCTCAACTATCAAAACATCGATTTCATCATGCGTTGTTATCAATAACATAGAAAGCATGGCGTCTACAAGTTCTGAGGTCTGAAACCGAACTGGGTAAAAATTTTACAACACGTACTTAACCTGAATGTTAGTTCACTAAAGTTCGACCCCGACGAACTTGAACTTTCCAGACCGGAAATTACAACTATAAGTAACGCACCTACACCTAATTACTGTTTTGTTGGGCTTAGGGTGCCTGTCTTACCCACACTATAAAAAAAATCTGAAATTTACGAGCCATTCCCACGATTCCTTTCATAAATTAACCAAACATACTTCTGACACAACATTTTCCGTGAAATGAGGGACAAAAAAAAAAAAAAAAAAACTGAATTCCACGGACTTTCCCGTACGACAGGAATATTCTGACATTTATTATTTTTTTTTTTATTGAAGGTTTAACGACTACTGTACGCAACTCAATGGACTATATTACACTGAAGTGCCAGAAAAACTGGTACACCAGTCTAATACTTGGTAGGTCCCCCACTGGAGCGCAGGACTGCAGAAATACGACCATGGACTCCACTAGCTTCTGGAAATATGCTGTAGGCAATGCACACCATACTTCCTGCAGAGCGTTCCACAATTCGGCTGTATTCGGAGGTCTCAGATTCCTGTGTCCGATAGTGCGTTGCATGGCATCTCAAATGTAATCTATCACGTTCAGATCTGGAGACTTGGGTGGAATGGCAACACCCCAAACTCAGATGAATGCTCCTCTAACCATAATGTGGCGTCCCGATACTTGTGTGGAGGTGTATTGTTCTGTTGAAACAGGCCCAACCCATCAGCATGAATGCAGGACATGAACAGGTGTACCTCGTCAGAAAGGATGCACACACAGCGTTGGCCGGTCACAGACGTTTGTAGACGTACTAGGGGTCCCAGTGAAGTCCAGCAAAACGCACCCCATACCATTACAGACCTCCCACCATCCAGTACAGTTCCCTGCTGACAGGCGAGATCCATGGCATCATGGGGTTTGCGCCAGACACGAATCCTTCTATCTGCCCGATACAGTTGAAAACGCGACTCGTCAGACCAGGCTACTTGTTTCCAGTCATCAAGTGTCCAGTGGCGGTGTTGCTGTGCCCAAGCGAGGTGCATGGCTCTGTGTCGTGCACCCATCAAGGGGACCCGAGTTTGGAGTCGGCTCCCAAAGCCCATATCGTGCTGGGTACGTTGCACAGTCCGGACGCTGATGCTTGTTGAGGCTCCAGCATTGAATTCCGATGATACCTGCGAGAGTGTTGCACGCCTATCGCTTGAAACGATTCTTGACGGCCGACGATGGTCACGTTCACCCAACGTCTTTTTACGGCTACACTGGTATCGTAGGTTGGAGGTTTTGCCGGAATTCTTGTAGTCACGGTACACACTTGCAATGCTCATCCGTGAAAATTCGAACTTCGTTTCTACCTCCGAAATACTATGGCCCATCTCACGAGCGCCAACTATGACACCGCGCTGAAAATCGCTTAAATCGTTATTATTTGTCATTCTCATGCCGAAAACAGCTCTCACAGCTAGCTGGCAAGGATGTCTATCGCTTTATATACGCACTGGCGGACGCAACTGAGTACGCGCATAGGTGAGGTTGCTATGTATTTTGCATAAACTCGTCTGTACCAGTTTTTCTGGCACTTCAGTGTACGTAAACACTGAAGAGCAATTGAATTAGAAACAGCTGGCGTTATGCAAATGTGGCGCAGTGGGCGGACCTGTAAACGGAAACGACATGACGTATGCAGCGATCCGACAAAATAAGGAGTGATGCGACGGGAATCAGTAAGAGTCGCACGCAGTGTGGGTAAGACGAAGGATCTAAGCGCATTTGATCGTGGGCAAATTGTCGGGGCCCAACGAATGGGTCACTCCATCTCGGAAGTCTTGCAGGCACTGAGATTTTCACGAACCACTGTGTCACGGGTGCACCGTGAGTACATCGAATCAGATAAAACCATCCCTGCAAGGACCAACTGCCGTGGACAACAGCGTGTGGATGAGCGGGGTCATCGTCGGCTAGCTGGCATTGTAACAGCGGACAGGCGGGTCACAGTGCAAGAAATCACTCCGCAATTTAACGCTGATGCACAAAAACGTGTAATCAGCCACACCATCCAGAACCATCTCCTCGCTATGGGGTACAGAAGCCATCGTCCCACGAGGGTACCGCTGCTGACCGCACATCACAGCTTGGTGCAAAGATTAGCATGGGCGCGGGAACATCGCCAC
Organism: Macrothele yani; assembly: GCA_039090855.1. Lineage (NCBI taxonomy): Eukaryota > Metazoa > Arthropoda > Arachnida > Araneae > Macrothelidae > Macrothele > Macrothele yani. Next base: position 30,372,533 of record CM076993.1, read on the forward strand.
TGGACCCTAGACATGTGGGAAAATGTTGCCTGGACTGATGAGTCGAGATTCACGTTGGTAAGGATACCAGTACGGTGCAAACCCTATGAAGCGATGGATCCTTCTTGCCAGCAGGGTACTCTTCAAGCTGATGGGTGTGGCATTCTCGTCTGGGGACTGTTTACGTGGACTGAGATGGGAGCCCTGGTACGTATGACATCGTCCTTTACAGGTCAACGTTACCGGGATATCATGGACGACCATTTGCTCCCGTTTGTGCGTCTTCAACATCCCACTGAGGACCTCATCCTGCAACAAGACAATGCACCGTGCCATCGCTCCCGAATTGTATCCCAATGGTTGGATGAACACTCCAGCGACGTGACCTAGCTTCGTTGGCCAGCTAGGTCACCTGACCTCAATCCCATCAAGCACATCTGGGATGCCATCGAGAGAGATGTTCGAGGCTCTGACCCCCTCCATCAAATCTTCGTGAACTGTGGGAACTTGTTTAGGGGTCGTGGATCCGTATGGCTTCCTAACGTTTCCGGTGTCTTGTAGAGTCCATGCCGAGACGAATCGCCGCCGCCATCAGGCCGAAAGGTGGTGCTACACGTTACTAGACAGGTATCTCTAATTCAATTGCTCTTCAGTGTATAGCCCATCCCCAATTTAGGGACACTGGTTCCAGGGAAGGTTGAGAGCCAGTGCCGTAAGACAAATACAACATCCATGCCTCACCAGTATTCGAACCCGGACCCCTCCCAGACGAATGGCCGGAAGCCATCACTTAGACCACTGCGCCACAGGGGCAGCCTGAATTTTTAAACCTTTTCGCAATTCCTTTCGTATAGTAGCGGTAAATTGCCGGTTTTTAAGAGGTGTTAACGGGAAATTTTGAATTTTCAGAAACAACCTTTCCTCAATTCCTGTCGTGTATTAACGGAAAATTTCTGTTCTCGCTTTTCCCGTATCCATATGAAATAAATTTTCCGCTAATAGGAGTGATACGCTGAAATACTTGGGGGTTTGATTAACTATTAAATTTCAACCGTGAGTCGGAGGACCTGATTTCGAAGTTCTGTAGGGAGATCGGATATTGTGGATAGCATATCGCATGAAATTTTTGTTATTGTGGCACAGGGATATTTCTTCCCCTCTACCTTTTTGGTGCACCAGCTATTATTTGCATATTGTGTTATGGTAAAAAGCCGAGAACTTAAATTATTATACAAGTGATTGTATGATGTCTATGTTATCAGTCTGTGGACCGTTGAGGCAAAAAACCTATTATATTTTCATTTTAATAGTTAAAAAGAAGCTATAATAGCTATCAAGGGTTAATTTTATATTTAGGGGTTTTGTGAAATAATACTATGAAGCAGTACATTTCATTTTTTCTTAAACATAACTGAAAGATGTTTAAAAAAATATAGAGTTCCAAGACATTGTTACTTCGAAAACTCACGATGAAAAAAAAAATGCAATTTGTGTTAAGTTCTTCTATAGGAAAAATAAAATTGTTATGAACCTATTCAGAAAAATAATAAGCTCCTACAGAAAATAAAGTGATTGATTAGCCCGCATTAATAGCGAAAAACACTTCATCGTGCGATTCAGGTAATTTTCATATCTATCTATCTTACGCGTGGCCTTAAGTCTCGCTAGGTCGGTCGATAGCGCTGTTTGCAGTTGTTGAAAACGTACCTGTTCCCCCAACCCACTCCCTTCCGGGCCAAAGGGAAAGATCTCGTACTCCACGAAAGAATCTCTTAAAAGTAGGGACCGAATTAAGACAGTTTGGGGTCTTGGGCAAGAGGCTGTCTGGGACCCCTTCGGCATCGCGTGTTATGTGCATGCAAGGTTATTAACCTTGATGTTCATGTACACTGGCGGAAAGTGAAAAAAGAACACCAAGAAGGAGACGTCTGATATACCAACGAAATGTATACAGCAGCATAATAACGGAATACAGAGGATAACGTGATCAAAACATTATGGCAAAATACAGCTGTATTTGCTGGTAAACTGAAAAATAACATTTACACGTAACATGGTTAGTACGAGGTTGAACCGCCATGAACGGCGTCACAGACTCCATGCAATTCTGGCATGGAGTCTGTCGTTCAGATGTTGGATATAAGTTTGGGGTATTGAGTTCCAAGCATCCCCAACCTGGACGCGTAAATCGAGGATGCTGGTCGTGGCTGGCCGTGGAGACCGGATAAGTCGTTGTCCCATACAATCCCACACGTGCTCAATGGGGGACAAATCCGGTGAACGTGCAGGCAATGGAAGTTGTCTCACACCCTGAAGTACATGTTGCGTTGCACGTGCCGTGTGTGGGCGTGCGTTATCTTGCTGGAAAACACCACGATGAACCGACCTTTTGTCTGTACCGGGTACGTTAAACAGCACCTCCTACATCAACAACATCATTCAGCCCGGCACAACAACGGGCTGAATGATGTTGTTGATGTAGGAGGTGCTGTTTAACGTACCCGGTACAAACACTAGTTGTATACGGGAGTGATGGCTGATCGCTCCCTACACCAGGAGACCAGGTGTAGGCCCTGTGTGTCGCTGGCGGATGCAAGAAGGGTGGAGACGCTCCCCTGTGCGTCTGCGAACACGCATACGGCCATCGGAGGCTCCCAAGCAGAATCTGCTTTCATCGCTGAACAAGACAGATCGCCATTGCGTTCTCCAGTGCAGACGTTGGCGACACCACTGCAGCCGTTCCTGGCGGTGGGCTGGAGTCAGAGGTACACATGCCAGAGGCACACGTGCACGTAGTCCTGCATCCAGTAGACGGTTGCGGATTGTTCGCACAATCACCTGAGGTGCAACGGCAGCTCGGATTTGCGTCGCAGTGGATGTTCTGCTTGACAACGCCGCTCTTCTTATGCGTCGGTCGGTCCGATCATCAGTCCGTGACTCCTGGTTCCACGTTTTCTCGTGTGGGAATGTTCCTCGGACCATCTACGCCACCATCGTACCACCACCGATACTTCCAGTCCAATTCACTCCGCAATACGATAAGACCATCCGGCCTCGCGGAGTCCGACTAGACGACCTCGCTCAAAGTGCGATAACTGCTGAAATCGTACAAGTCTTCCATGTCCAGGCATTGCAGCTTCTTCAGGGTCTTCGCACGTGTCCGTACGCCGACGACTGATTACATTCATTTCGCCGTACTCCTTAAATACCACCGACGATAATTTGCATATTATGCCGTGCTGTGGCGTAAGCACTCACCTCGGTCCCGAAATTAACATCACACCTACGTAAACTCGACAATATTAACATATGTAAATTTCATGATCGTCCGCCAATACCTTCTTGGTGTTCTTTTTCACTTTCCGCCAGTGTATGTATGATTTGAACGGACTACTTCACCACGCCTACAAAGCGACAGTGATTGGTTGCACACTATATTCTTATGCTAGGACCTGTTACAAAGTTATTATAGGCAGATTAAGACATTCATTTACCAATAATAAGGTGTTCTGCTTTTTTGTGGAAATTAAAATTGTCATTTTCATGTGTTTCAACGTACAGTTCTGAAATCACCATTAACTTTTTCAGTGGATGAACATTGCGAATCAGTTTAATGCGAAGCAATACACATATAACTATAGTCTGGGGGCCTCCTAAAAAATCGGGGACCTGGGCCAGGGCCGCATAGATTCTTAAATGTTTTTGTGTTGGACTTCAAAATATAATGTAATTGTACTAATCAAACACCAGTAATCTATGTTTAAACTTTGAAAACTGATTAAACGATGTTTTCAGTCAAATATGAACAATTTATTGAATTTTGTGCTGTATTACGCAACAACACGGAAAAGATGAGAACCTGTAATTTTCAAAAAAAGAAAAATACATATATATATATATATAATTTAGCAGACAAAAACACACTATTCTACAATGAGAAATTTATTAGCAATTGATAGGGCATCAAATGGACACATTTTCAGATTTTTAAAACATGGGATTTTTGAGTAATTGCCATCTAAAGATTGAGCATTTTCGAACTTTCGCATAACTTAAAATCGAATTTTATGGACTGCATGAATCCCGGGTTTAACATAAAATGTGCTGTAAAACTACCATAGAGGGACTTCAGATTGCCATCCTTACTTACCTGAAAAATAATTATTTAGTGTGGAAAAAAATTTCCCAAAATGCAAAAAAAAAAAAAAAAAAAAAAAAAAAAGAATAAAAAAGCTTTTTAGGATGAAGATATTTTTCCCCCCTTATGTTTTCCCCATGCCATCAGGATAATTCAAACTATGTCAAGTTAAAATTCAATTCAATAGCTACAAAATAAAAATAAATAATTGAATAGATTAAATAGTTTGGAAGCAGCGCTCGTTTCAAAGTAGTGTTTTTTTTTTTTTTTTTTTTTTTCAAAGATAGCTAGTTTTTAAACAAACTTCAAAACATTGTAAGTGGGGGAGGGGGAGAGAAATGTTGAGAAAAATCTTTTCAGGATATTTTATGTCTCCAGCAGTTGTAACTATTGTCATTTTTTTGGAAAAAATCTAAAACGGTCACCTGATATGTCCTGCATGATCTGAGATGGAATCACACTCCATACAGGGTTACAGACCGGTACGTACTAAGTGGAATTAAATCATAACATACAATAAAAGTTTGACTAATTCACGACAATTGAGAGGTACTTAGGTAGGTGGATTAACAAATGTTGTCTTAAAGCCAATGGAAGAAAACATCTGAGCCACAAAAATAAATGTTTATTAAACTTTGGCGGCGGCAGTAGTAAGTATTTCGACTGTTTAGTTTTTTTGAAAACAATATTTATTTTTATTATATGTATATTATTCGGATTTAGACGAACGTGAGAAACGACCCTGACACCAATGAAATGCAATGTAGCTGCGAAAGTCCATCTGCGCATGCGCAAGCTAAAATATGACCTTAAAATATAAAGAAACACAAGTGTGTTAAGTGAGGGGGGATCGGTAACTTTTGATTTACGGTATCTATAGGTTACACCCGAGTGTGTTATGCACCATTTTAAAACTCTCGTCAACAGCAGGTAACCGAAAAGAAGCCAAATTTCGCTACGACGCATACTTTGCTACCATCGGGAAAGATGCATAGCATCAAAATGCATTTTTGTAATGGTTTAACATATTTAGCTTGAGGTTCTCGTAATTTACGCTGATTGCATGCAGTGAGATATTGTTACGTTAATGTAAAACGTGATGAAATATAGTTCGGCGATAGTTTAGTAAAATACTGTATGTATTGTTGCGTACAAATGTAATTATCTAATATTGCGTCACTTTATGGGACACCATTCAAAAATTAGATTTCAATGGTTTTCACTACTTCCGTTACCCATTTTCTTAACGAAGAAGCTTTTTATTTGATTTACTTTACTACTGCCGGGAAAGGTGCATAGCACCAAAAAAGTATAAACAATTTCCCTCCAGTCCTCAATAGCGCTTTAAGAAATTCATCAGCTTACGGTTCACGTGATTCTATTTAATAAATGGAGTTTCTGCTTTCAATACCAACATTTAATGGATTGCTGAACAGACGTATACTTAGTTTGAATTTATCAAATTTTTTATGCCTGTCATCAAAATTCTTAGTGTCTCCAAATAAGAAACAAATACTTTAAATTTTAAAGTTTGACCAAGTATTGTCATTCCATCAAAAAGCTTCTTACAGAATTCCAAGTGAATCAAACTTTCTTTCTAGGTTTGATTTTAACAATGGCAACTCTTTACGACAACCATCTATGCTGCTGTACAAATAAGATATTTTGTCTTTTCCTTCCTACAGGGTGATTCACTCGGGACTGAACACTTATTATGTGGAATATATGAGATGGGAAAATACAAGATGAGCGAGAAACCCAAACGAAGTTATTCTTTATTCCCTAAAGAAGCAGTCGATATGCATTACCTGTGAATAAAATGTCTCCCCGGCAGCTGTGTGGCGCCGCACTGACGCCCCATCTGTCTAGTAATGGTGGGGGAAATAGCGTGTCTCCGCAGACAGTTTAAGTGAGTAGGTTGAACGAAGATGGTGTACTCAATTGAGGAGCGTGTGTTCACTGTGCGTCAGTACTGGATAACCGGTTCCTTCAAACAATGTCAGAAAGAGTTTCTGAAGAAATTTGGTGGGCCTAAACCACCCACCAGAACCACCACCGATGTCTGGCGTGCAGTGTCCCGATGCCGTACCATTGGGCTAATCTTTTTTAAAGACACGGTGAATACCGACCGAAACTTGGAAATCCTTGATGAGTTTGTGAACCAGCTGGATGATCAGGAACTGGCAGATGGTTACTTTCAACAGGACGGTGCAACGTGCCACACCTTCAATAAGACCATGGCAGAAATTCGTAGCTTTTTTCAGCACAGGATTATCTCCAAAGACCTGTGGCCGCCTAGGTCTCCCGACCTGACATTCCCAGATTTCTTTCTCTGGAGACTTTTAAAAAGCAAGGTCAATTGAGAAACTGAAAGAAATCACCAACACGTGAAATTGGTGCCGTCGACGTCAATGGCACATTCGCCAATACGGAGCGTCGAGTGAATATGTGCCTAGACATTGGTGGTGGGTACTTCCAGCATATTCTATGAGGCATTCCATTTTGTCATGGATCAAGGTATGTTTTACATTAACTTCATTCAAATGTGCCTTTGCAATCGCGAGTTAATTAAAAAAAAAAGGGGTATGATATCAGTTAGAAAAGCTAGAGAACAAAAAAAAAAAAAAAAAAAACTACATCACTGAGACTTTTAGTTAGATCAGAATCACATTTTATTTCTTCCAATAAAAAAGAGATGAGGTTCTTTCCGTAGTTGGAAGCATTTAACCAACGGATTCGATTGTGCAGAAAAAATACACCAAATTCGATATCAAATTCATCTCAAAGCGTTTTGAATTTTCTTTGCGTAAGAGCACGATTTCCGCCACTAATTAAATATAATTACTTTCAAAACCTTGTCCATTGTATTTGACAATCCCAGCGAAGACCCACCCACACAATGCTTTCTGGTGCACAATGCAATTATTCAGATTGCACTCTTTTCCCTCAGAAAGGAAATTTGGTTTATTCTTCATTTGCGGGCCGCCAGCTGGACAGACAGCACTGCGCTAGCGTATCTGCTCGAAATCAATCTCCCTAACTTTTAAAAAGCAGCGAACAACGCAATGGCATGCAACGATGAGCTTAAGGTGACATATCGCTGGTTTCAATCTGAATAATGTGTCCCGGTCTATTGCTGATTATATTCGCTTTCTTCTTAGAGAGTTATTAATTGTTTTGAAAACGAAACATGAGTGACTTCCGGTGCATGATTGCGTTCCTTGAACTGCAGAGATATTGGTTTCCTTCCTTTACTGTTCCTGATCTTCCGTTATAAAGTAGAGCAATTTTCTTTTCTTTCCCCCATACCACCAAAAAGTCATTTTTTGCTTTTCTCAACCATGAAACAGATTCGAATACCTGACTTATCCTTTGCTTTTTGCGATGATACTAAATCACTGAAATTCTTCCGTACTGTGGAAAATAAAAGTATATAAGATGATTACGGATGAATATGATTTTTTTTTTATTTCATTCATGAAAATGGCAATAATTGCATTTAAAGGATATGGCTTTTTAATTATTTATTTACTTATTTATTTATTGTTAATTTTTTAATTACTAGCATATAGCCCGTCCTAGGACAATTGTTTTTAAACTTTAAATAAATATTAATATATAGCGGATGTCGCCCGTCCTACGGAGTGATTTTTTTAATTGAAGCAGATCGAAAACAAAGCAAATAGACGCCAGATTTCTGTAAGGAAATATAGCAAAAACTTATATAGTAAGAACTCATTCATGTTAGAACTAAAAATTGTATGCTATCTATTTCCGTTTTTCAAAAGACCTCGCGATAAATAACATTCTGTGCAAAATATTCGTTGCTTAATAATTGTAGCTTAGAGTGTTCAGACAGATCGAAATTTTGTAAAATGTCTCATATAAATAATCAGCACTAAACTCGGAAAATTGTTTCCGTGTAAACTTATCTTAACTTTTACTTTGATTTTTCGCGTTAAATGATTTTTTCTCCGGCACATTTGTTAACAGATCAGATCATATGTAGAGGATTTTAGGAAGGGAGTGTCTGACCCCAGGTCTTAAACAACCCTTAGAAATAGGAAACTAGGAGATTTGGGCTAGAGCGCCCGATAGGAAAGTGACACGGAAGCGAAGTAGAAAGTGGGATGAAGACGCCCTTATTTATTACCAAGAAGCCGCAGTACCCGGGGTCCGACGGCTTAACGTATCCATCCCACGCACGGCGGATATTTAGTGGATCGAACCTGAGGCCCTTTCAGTGGCAGTCACGAACGTTGCACATGTTATTCCGTTCACGGCTTGTCTTAGACTGTTCTATTCGAAGTTTAGAGTGAAAATTCATACCGAAGCTTTTTCTATAAAATAATGTGACACCTGATATTACAAATCGGAACTATCTAAATTTTGGACAGTGTGCTATTGGGCGGACATCTGCTTTTAGATACAAGTTTGCTCACTTTGACATATCAAGATTTCAGTTTTTATTGTAGGTTAGAGCGTTTAGATAGATCGATAATTTGCAAAATGTACAATATAATCAGCACTAAACTTGGAAAGTTAGTTAAAGTAAAAAATAAAGCGTACAACTCAATATTCGAATTGTGCTAAATTAAAGTAGTATACAAACGCAACTTGCCGTGATATTAAGAATTCAATTCGAATTTTGTAGAATGGATAAATAGAACTAGAGTCATTGATATATATATATTTTTTTAATTAGCACGCGATCACCTTGACATGTTAATGTAATCGCGGGCAAACTCAACTTGCTGTGATATTAAGAATTCAATTCGAATTTCGTGGATCGGAAAAACAGAACTCGAGTCATTGATAATCCAATGTTTTTAAATTAGCACGGATCACCTTGACATCTAAAAGTAATCGCGTGCTACTAATATAGCAGGCAATCACTTTGGCATCTCGAGAGCACACACGAATTGATAGATACGTGATAGCGCAACAATGCAGACGTTGCTGTGACGTCAAGCGTTCCAGAGAGATCTGGGTGTTTATATGTAAAATGTATTCTTTTTCGGGTTACTAAATTACGATGATTATTAATCCGCGTTACTGCGTGTGTTCAATGATATACACTGTTCAACAAACATCGGAAAATAATTATTTTACAAGTTGTTAACATTTATTATTACTTTGTTACAAATGTCTTAAGTGAGCTTTTCGTTCACCATTCCTTTATAACAGTAGTTGGAAATTTGTCCGGTAGTCGGGGAAGACAGTCGTCCTTCGCATAAACGTCGCACATTTTTGTCTTAATTACTGTAGTGAAAAAATATCGTGCTACCATTACGCGAAAAAATAAATTAAAAAGGTGAAATAAAAAGCAACTGATTTCCTTACGAACCAGCTGTGTTTTGGTGCAATTTAGTCAACATTTTATTACATGCATAAAATTGTACATGCTCTCCCGTTGGGCAAATCGTTATTGATTTGTATTGGTATTGTTTGAACAATAAATGTAGCACTTAAATCCAGTACAGTATTGCGAAATGGGGATTTATTAAATTTGATCATATTGAGTCTGAAGATCTGTGATCTTATCGAGTCTGAAGATTCGACGGTGTCTGACACGCTGTCCTCATGGCCACTTATATCAGATGTGTCTTTGTCACTTTGCCACATTGGATCATCTTCAAAGATATCTAAGGCATTTGAAATTCCAGTATTTTTGAAACTTTTCATGAGGGTTTCTTGGAGTGAGTTCCCAGCTCTTCATAACCCATGCTCACTGTAGCTCCACGAACGTGCCATGCTTTAGTAGTTGGCGTCCGTTCCATATCATCGCTCACCATCCACTCATTGTACAAGCGATCTTTAAATGGTTGTTTTTTTTACATATATACAGTGGTTGGACAGAATAATGCGAACACTACGCTCAGAGGAGCGACTTTTAATGCAGCTGCGTACGTCGCAATACGCAAAGGTATCCACCATTTTTTTGTTGTAATAGCTTCGTTTAAAACCTCAAGGTCCTGTTCAAGTTCATTTAAAGTGTCTCGTTGCAAAATTTATTTCAGAGTGACGACGAAATGAGCGATCTAACGGACTTCGAAAGAGGGCTAATTGCCGGTGGCTGCACTGTAAAAAATTGACTGTAGATTTTACGGTTTTAAATCGTTTTCCAGGGTGCCAACACAAAACCGTAAAATATACAGTTTTATGCAGTGTTGGAGCCAAATTTTTGTGTTTTCGTGATTATTTGGACTGTGACTCGCTCCAGCCAAATTATGTGCTGTTTTCTTCATTAAATGCAGTGTTGGAGCAAAGCTATAACTGTAGATGTTACGGTTTTGTGTTGGCACCCTGGAAAACGGTTTAAAACCGTAAAATCTACAGTGAATTTTTTACAGTGTGGCTAGATGGTGCCTCCGTGACAACAGTCGCCAAGGTAGTGGCGATATGGGGGAGCCAATGTGTCTAGCGTCATGGCGTCATACCGTGTTCGTGGCAAAACCTCGTCTGCGAAAAACAAGAGCGGTCGGAAAACGACCCTGACTGATAGAGACAGGAGAGCATTAAAGAGGAGTGTTACCCGTAATAAGAAGACCACGGCGCCGAAAATTATTGCGGAGCTCAATCTGCATCTCCAGACCCCAGAATCAACGGAAACAGTGCGCAGGGAACTGCATAAACAAGATATTCGTAGCAGAGTTGGTGTTGCAAAACCTCTGGTGACTTGGGTGAATGCTCAACGGCGACGGCAGTGATGCCAGGAGCATACAACGTGGACTGCCGATGAATGAAAGCGTGTAATGTGGTCGAGTGAATCCACATTCACACTATTCCTCACCGCAGGACGTGTTTACGTGTGGAGAACACCGTCAGAAGCGTACAACCCAAACTGTCTGCTCCCAACAGTGCAGCATGGCGGTGGTTCTGTCATGTTTTGGGCGGTGATATTGTGGTTTTCAGCAGGTCCCCTGATCACTTTGAAAGGACGGATGACTGCGTATAAAACCATTTTGGCCGACCAAGTCCATCCAATGGCGCAGGCATTGTTTCCTGCAAGAGATGTCATCTATTAAGACGATAACGCCCCAATTCACAGAGCTCGGAATGTCCAATCATAGTTTGAGGAACATGAGGACGTACTTTCACACCTTCCTTGTCCTCCCCAGTCATCATACTTAAACATCACCGAGCCACTGTGGTCTGTGTTGGAAAACAGAGTAAAATTCCGTTATCCTCCTCCTGCATCTCTTAAGGACTTGAAGCAGTTTCTGCATGATGAATGGTGTAACATCCCACTAAGCACCATCCAGGATTTGTATGCGTCCACATTAACGAGGATTCAGGTGGTTCTGAATGCCTTTTTAAAAAGGTGATCCCACACCCTATTAGGTACGTAAAACCTTTTCCTAAGTGTTCACATTATTCTGTCCAATCCTTGTATATGGCACACTTACTTCCTTAGATACCCAAACCAAAGAGGCGCATCGTTTTCTCCAGGGAAACAAGCCGTAATGGAAGTTTCGTTGGCATGTTACACCAGACAAGGTAAGCCCAACACAAGGGGGATCAGGGCAGACTTCATACGGGACAATACACGCATTCGCGTCCCCAAGCCCAGGGAGTCTAGGAAAATCTGTAGCAGGCAGATCGAGATTCGAACGTCTTCACAAACGACGGTCTCACACTCTAGACACACAGCGTTAGCCAACTTCACTAAGCAAGTCTGGTATACTGCATATTCCACACATTTTTTTAGAAATAGTTCGCTTCCTGTTATTACAGAACATTTTTATCAAAAAACTTTTTAACATAAAACGGCGAATTTAAAACAATGGTATTTCAGATTAAGCATCGTGCGGGTGTACTATTCTATACAACGTTCTGACCAGGGCCTGATTTACGCCTAGGCACGCAAGGCACATGCCTAGGGCCCTCAAATTGAAAGGGTCCCAAAATCTTGGTTAAAAAAAAAACTTTCCCTTTTTCAAAATATTTATACGTGGGTAGATGTGATGTGGAGTAACTATATATAAATCGCTGGCAAAACATAAGCAAGTACTGGCAATATAATATGTGATATTTCTAGTTAATATCAGTAACATTTTTTAGATAATTTGGGGAGGGTTTTTGTGTGAGATTAAACAAAAAATTGTCGTGTTGTGTAATAAAAACTAGCAGTATGTGTATGTTTGTAATTATGGCTTACTAAGATCAACTATATACTTCAATTTCAAATACTGCATGGTTCTGAAGCAATTTTTAAACATTTTGACATTTTAGCTCCCAAAAGTTATATTTGAAAAATCTTTGGAGTTAATTCGGGCAGGGTTTGAATCCCCCAAACCTCTCTCTTAAATACACCCCTGGTTAATATGGTAATAGTATAGTTTAGACACACCTGGCAAAATATCCAATGTCAATTGAATTTTACCCGTCATATGGCTTTGTCACACACAGCTGTTTCATTGATGAAGGTTCACGTCTTTTCAGATGCAAATCAGTAGGACAGCATAAAAATCTAGGAGAAAACAATATTTTTACCAGGTACTACCGTAATTTAATGTCAGTCTTATAAATGTATTGTGTTTATTAAATTATTACGCTGGATTGTAATACAGTCGCCCAAAACGGTCACACTACCTACTCGACTTCGTAAAGTAAATGTCGAGTGGAGGGGGCCTCGTTTTGGGTTGTGCCTATAAGGCCCAATTCTGTGTAAGTCGGGCCCTGGTTCTGACATAAAATTTGCAAAGAGATTAGATTTCTTCAACTGTCTCTAGAATCTACACTCATTGTCATAAAAAATTCGCGCACCAAGAGGAGGCGTGGGACTGAAATGAGATTTTAGTAGAGATTATACAACCGCAAGGACAGAAGTGATTACAATATCACAGCAGCAGGACGATTTACCGCGGACATACAGTACACATTCCTATCAGCCTTGGTACAGCATCGGACCGCCTCGTGCTCGAATAAATACGCTGATACGGTCTGGCATGGAGTCAGAGACGCAGCAAGTTATCCTGGGACAGATTGGCCCACACTTCTTGCAACTGTTCTCTAAATTACGAACACTGGGACATGGAGAAAGCTGGCGTCCCATTTGATTCAACACGTGCTGAATGGACGAGAGATCAGGCAATCTGGCAGACCACGGAAGCATGACGTAGACAGTCCTGGGAAGCCCGAGCCGTGTGCGAACGGGCATTATCTTGTTGGAAAATGTCTCCGGGCCGGCCCGGCAGCACATGGGGCCGCAGGATCTCCTGTGCGTAGCGCTCGGCTGTCAACGTCCCTCGCATCACTACGAGGAAAGTCCGGCTGCCATACGCCATAGCTCCCCAGACCATGCCTGCAGTTCGGAACGTGTGCTGCCGTACAGTGAGTCTGGGATTGTAGAGCTCACCTGCGGTCCTCCACACTCTAACACGGTGGCCGCCAGTTCCCATACAAAACGGGATTCGTCGCTGAACACTATACGTCGCCAGTCCGTAGCATTCCACGTTGCTCGCTGCTGACACCACTGCAATCGACGCCGACGATGGTCTGGTGTTAATGGCAGAAAACGTAAGGACCGTCGAGAGTGCAGATTCGCCTCTGCCAGGAGAATGGAAATGGTTCGGTCGGACACAGGAGTCCCTTGTACAGCCGCCACATGTCTCTGGATATTGGACAAGGACGCCATTGCATCTGTGCATGACGCTCGCACGTTCCCACGGTCCTCTCCTCTGGTTGTGTGTCTGGGTCGTCCGGAGCCAGTCCGTCGTGTTCGGGTGCCTTCCCGTGTCCATTGCTCCCAACACAATCGCACCGTACTGTCCGACCGGCTCGTATGGCGGCCGAATCGGCGCGCCGGCCACCCTGTCTCTCTCATCCCGACGATACGGCCTCGTTCAAACTCCGTCAGTTGCCCGTACGCACATCTACGGCGGTTCCTCCGCATGTCTGTCGCTCACGGATCTCACCTGACTCTTACCGTGCACGAATGTGGAGTCCCCTGAGCGGCGCCTTATAAGCCCCAAGGATTGCGATTGCAGCGCCTGTCTTGGACGCGCGGGCATGCGGAATCGCACGAAACTTTAATCATTTGCATGTCTGCCCTCCCCGTAGCTATTCGCAGAGTTCCGCGTGAATCGCACGGTTTTTTTCTTGGTGCGCGGATTTTTATGACAGTGAGTGTACTTACGCTCTGGGTAAATGTAGCTTATAATATTTTAGCACATATATTTACTTGTTTTATATTAATTTTTTCTGGTTGATTCGATAAAATTTAGATTGTTCTACAACAAAAAAGAGTAATAAAACCGATGAATTAATTAAATACAATGACAAACCCTTTTAACCATATATATAAAAACAAAAGCTGGGAACTTTCACCAGATTTGGACTTTGGGAAAATTGGCAACACGATTTGGGGGGGGGGAGTTAACGACCACTGTGAGCAACTCGATGGTCGCCCGTGCCTAAACGGTTACTGGTTCCAGGGAAGGAGAGAGCCAGTGCAAGACAGACAAAATATCCATGCCTCACCGGAACTCGAACCCATCTCGGACGAATGGTCAGAAGCAATTATCACTGAGAAAGTCATCTAAGGTTTCTAACCATTCGTCCGATATATCATGTCAGAAGCCATTATATCTCGGACGAATGGTCAGAAGCCTTAGATCACAGCGCCACCCGGCAAGCGCAACACGATATACCAGAATCTATCTCTGAAAGACTGATTTCGATGTGAACGACGCGTCCCCTTGAAGCCGAATGGCGATATAAGAATAAATCACCTAATATTTCATGCTCACTGAACAGAGAAGTTATATTTCCAATACTGTTCAGTCGCTTATTTTGTGATTTAACGACCCCAGTGAGTATCAATGGCTGTGGTTCCAAGGAAGGATGGAAACCTGCGCCGGACTGACAAAAACATGGCATCCATGTTTTGCGCCTCCGAGGTTTAGACATGATTCGTGTGATCAAAATACAAAGCCCGTTCCATAAAAATTATGAGTAACTTTTTTTGAGTTGGCAACAATGCCAAGGAGAAAATTAACCACGCAGACGACTAACTGAATTAAGGAAGTATCTATGGCAACAGTTATTAGCCGTGGCAGAAGATTCTGGTTTTGTTATTGCGCAGTTGTTTAATGTACGTCTGCGTTTCGCCATACAGCTATGGAGGTGAGTGATTCAGAGTTAAAAAGTGAAATGCGTTGTGCGATAAAATTTTGCTATCGTTTGGGTAAAACGGCTCCAGAAACAGTTGATTTAATGAAAAAAGCATACAAAGATAAATGTTTGGGTGAGTCAACTATTTTTAGATGGCACCATGATTTCAAAAAAGGGCGATTCTCAGCAGAACTCGCTTCTAGGCCTGATCGACCTGAAAGTGTTGTTACGGAGTGCATTGTTAACAATGTTTGGCCAATCCTGCAAGGAGATCCACGAATGACGCGTGAAGACACAGCGGCATCGACTAATATTTCAAAAACGTCGGCATTCCCCATTCTACGCGACAATTTACTGCTCCAACGTGTGTGTTCCAGATGGGTTCCTCATCACCCGACGAGAGAACAATTGTTAACCAGAGTTCACGTGTGTCATGAGTGGAAACAAATAATTGAAAAGGATCCAAACTTTCTAGCACAGTAATAACTGCCGATGTAACATGGGTTCACTACTTCGGCAACCTCGCGAAGCACGCAACGAGTATCTGAAAAAACACAGGCTCGCTTCCTCTGAAAAAAGTCCGCCAAACTAAATCAGCTGGGAAAGGTGATGATCATTTTCTTTGATCATGAAGGTGTAGTCTACCAGCATAGCATTCCTCCACAAATCACTGTCAATGCTGAGTAATACATTTCAGTCTTGAAGCGTCTGCGATGACACATATCGATTAAGCAACCGGATCTGGTAGGCAAGTGAACTCTACACCATGATAACGCCCACCCACATGTGGCTGCTTGCGTTCAACAGTTTCTTACGAAATGCGGTATTGAAATCATGCCACAGTCTGCCTAAAGTCCTGATCTTGCCCCGTGCGATTTCTGGTTGTTTCCAACAAAGGAAGGAGAAGTGGGGCAACATTCAACACAGATGCTGACGTTATTCAAGCTGTACATGGGTCGCGAAAGCAGCTTCCACAAAATGCCTTCGCCACATGCTTTGAAAAGTGGACTGAACGATGGGAACGTTGCAGATATTTTGACAAAGAATAACATAATTTGCTGCACTTATATTTCCTCATTTTGTGTGATTTTACTCTGTTTTTATGGAACGGCTGTTGTAAAAAGCAACAGGCCGCCACCCCGGTGGCGCAGTGGTCTAAGCATTGGCTTCTGACCACTCGTCCGAGATGGGTACGGGTTCGAATCCCGAAGAGGCATGGATTTTGTGTTTGTCCTACGGCACTGGCTCTCTCCCTTCCCTGGAATCAGTGGTCCTAAATGATTATGATCATATGTAGAGGATTTTAGGAAGGCAGTGTCTGACCCCAGGTCTTGAACAACCCTTACAAATACGAAGCTAGGAGATTTGGGCTAGAGTGCCCGATGGGAAAGTGACACGGAAGCGAAGTAGAAAGGGGGAGGAAGACGCCCTTATTTATTACCGGGGGTCCAGTAACCGGGGTCCGACGGTTTAACGTGCCCATCCGACGCACGGCGGGTATTTAGTTGATTGAGCGTTCGTACCTGCTTGGGATCGAACCTGAGGCCCTTCCCGTGGTAGTCACAAACGTTGCCCACTCGGCCACCCACGGCCCAGTGGTCCGAAATTAGGGACGGGAGACTACTTATAGCCCACTGAGTTACTCACGGTGGTCGTTAAACCTCCAATCCCCCCCCAAAGCGACAGCCGTACAGCAGTTGAATCTGCACACTACTCAGATTAATATATGTTCGCTGCTCTTCCTGCAGTGCTACGATTAGTTTGCCATTCAGCCACAGCAAGTGAATGGAGCTGCGATTCCGGGCCTACGATTACGCTTAATCTCACGTACTCGCTTTGTTTTTAAATCACAGACTGATCAACCGACGATCGGATTGGAACTACACACGGTGCATTATTAATTCAGAAAACTGAGGAACGCTAGCAGAAAAAAATTAATAATAAATAAATAAATGTGAAAAAAAAAACCCCAGTGTAGTCGTTCCTTACGAATATAGCAACGCCGAGATATGAAGGTTATCTATCTTGAGTTGTCCTACTAATTCAAAATTCCTCGCACACACGCGTCACGAAAGCGCCAGAAAAATTCATTTCCTCGAAGAAACAATGCCAACAAAAGACGACAACGACCTTATCACGATTGGAGTTTTCACGACGAGGCGATATTAACACACGAGCTACGCACCGAACGAAAGGAATAACACCGAATCTAATATACATCCGATACGCGAGTAATAAATAATACAACAGACCACAATCACGGGAGGTTCTCTTTATGAGAAGCTCCATGATATCTGTGTGCTATCAAAACCTTGCCGAACGCCAGGTTCGGACAAGGATCCTTTCTTTGACCAGGAAGACTAACAGCAGCAGGTCAACCAAGAAAGACGCCACCCTCATTTGCTTTCAATCATTTTGCCAGGTGCATCTTCAAAACGAGATATGCACCAGGAAGATTCTTTTACGATCCCCCCCCTTTTTTTTTTTTATCAAAGAAAATATCTAACATAACACCAGGATTGCTTTTAAGGAGATCTGAATTAGATCTACCAGTGGATTAGGAAAACAATTGCATCATTGTGAAAGAATTGAGCGCGAGTTCAACAATTCGCGGTGACAGATTTTAGAGGCGTAATGCAACAAGAAGAAACAATTCGCCATTGTGAAACACAGGAGAACATTGTCGAGAAAGCCCACTTTTCATCGAGGGACATAGATCAATGGGGAAAGGTTCACATGTTTTTCTTCAGATCTTGAAGCGTGAGAAAAAAAAAAAAAGAGTAAAATGTTATTCAGAAGGCATAGAGGGAAAAAAATCCACATTAAAAAAAAACCACTTAAGGACTTCAATACCAAGTACAATATCACTCAGCATAACACACGCACACAATACATACGGTAAGGCAATTTCGAAACGTTAAAAGCATACATGCCAATACCAATTAATTTATCAAAACACAAGAATCCATTCCCAATCGGTGCTGTAGTGCAACAGTTCTCAATGTTTCGTTACTTCAGGACAAAATTTTAGCAAAAGGCATCATCCTTTAAAAATCTGGATATTAATACCAGAACATATTACGTTCTTCATTGCATAGGCGTAACGACTGGGAGCGTCGGGGGGGGGGGTCAGGACCCTTCCAGATTTTCAGAGTCGGGTTTCCCAATGTAAAGGACCCCCCCCCTTTCTTTCCGGAATATAATGCACACTTTTTTATGATGTGAACCAATTAAATTTACTAATATGAGATCGTAATTTTTCGCAGAATGCATTCACGTGTATAATGTGTACTTAGTAAAACAGCGATTTCGATTCCTAATAAGCAAAGTCAGTTCTACAACTTTGTAATTTACATTCCTGCCCTATCTATCATAGTTTTACATTTGTGTTCGCTAAAGTTCCACAGTTCGCCAACAGAGGCGCATATGTCGTGCCCGTCAGATTGTGCCTCGGCAACTGCTTTGCTCCTGCGCGCGCGTGTGTGTGTGTGTAGCGTCCCAAAACTACCGTATTTTCGCGCGTATAGTCCGCGGACTAACTGGGATTTTTTCCAGCATAAGAGGAAGGTGCGGACTACACCAGACTATCTGTTGTTGTTCTTTTAGAAATACCGTATCATTAAGAAAAAAAAACGTGCCATTAGCTGCCTGTCCGTCCTCAAAGGACTGTCATTTGTAATGTAACAGCTTAGTATGGTCCCCATCTCCTCCACACACACTAACCTTCCCCTCCTAAGCATACCGGTACATGTTTGACAACCTGCTTCAGGGAATTAAGATTACGAGTTTTACCCCCTATGTCCTTGATATTCATGATGAGTGTGATCTGCTAAGTCTTTTGTTGAAATGCAAGATTTCTAGCCAATTTGTCAAAGGATTAAAGGAATTAAAATGAAAGAAAAGGGACGTATTTTCTATAGCCCTGCGTATTTTCTAGGTTGGGCTTATCTGTCTTTGTGAGACAGGGAGAGATAACGTAGGCACTAAGACTGACCTTATTCTGTTTATTTATTTATTTTATTTTTTATTGGAGGTTTAACGACCACCGTGAGCAACTCAATGGGCTATAAGCAGTCGCCCGTCCCTAATTTAGGGTCACTGGTTCCAGGGAAGGGAGAGAGCCAGTGCCGTAAGACAAACACAACATCCATGCCTGACCGGGATTCGAACCCGGACCCCTTACGGACGAATGATCAGAGACCACTGCGCCACCGGGGCGGCCCTTATTCTGTTATTCACCTGTGTTCAGTTGGCTACTTGAAAAAATATCTATCTAGCGTTTTGTACATATTAAATTTGTAATTTGGAACTGTATGCTGTTTTTATTGGCTAAATTCTACAGACAGATACGGTACCTTATGTCTTACCAAATTCTTTGCCAGTACGCAGCATTTTTACCACATTTATGGATTAAAGGTTGTTGAAATGGAAGAGAAAAACGGGTAAGTCACAAATTTAAGTTACTTTTTTTGTTTAAAGTTTGGAAGTGCGGACTATCTGGGAAATTTTGTCGTTTTCAATACTTACTTTTTTCTTTGCTTATTATCTGCGGTGCGGACTACGCGCACGAAAATACGGTATATCTTATACAGTATATGCTATATAATATTGTATATATATGTATACATATCAGGGGTCGCGCTGGCTCTTTTAAAGTCTTCGCCAATTTATTAGCCAAATTCAATTTTTTTATCGCCAAAGTTTTATAACAGTACAAAAAAGTAATCGCCAAAGCTCTTTTTCCATCGCCAAAATGATTTATTTTTCGCAAATTGCAAAGATGGCCATCGGCAGGGCGACCCCTTGCATATAATTGTATGTATGTGTGATCCCCCCCCCCCTTGGATTTTGAAACATGGTTAAGCCATTGCTTCATTGGCCAGATCTATTTTTATGGTTTTGAAGTTTTTCATTGAATACTGTTGATGTAAGATTCTTTGACTCCGTTCGTGTTAATATGAAAATATGTAGCTATATTTTAATGTTCACCACTTGACCAGAAGGTATCTTTGGGTCATTTTGTGCAAACCGATGAGAACGGATGTGTTCCAGACAAACTGGCGCCAAAGAAAGTAACAAGGAATTAAAAACTCTTGTAAACACATTATCATGGGCAGGGGTCAGTTATACCTCCAATCCCTTCTTTTTGTCTGATGGGTCGGTTGCACCCATAACGAAGATAACTGTAGCGATCGACCATACTCACTCAGCCGTTACTTACTATATAGAGGGTTAAATGTGGAAGGCCGTAGAGAGAGAGAGAGAGAGAGAGAGAGAGAGAGAGAGAGAGAGAGAGAGCGATTGGGTAGCACAGAGAACTCTTCCCTAAGAGACTCTGCGCTGGACAAGGCTCGACTGATACCGATCCCTTGCAAATGTCATTATTGTGAAATCCACAATTTGTCATTATTGTGTCATTCTTCAAAAAGCGATTCTAGACATAACAGACTTTCTGTACGGCGAAAATGTGAAAGAAAAAAAAACAACTAATGATGCATTTAGGATATGAATTTTATACAGCACTCAGTGGCCTGACTGTCACATCAAACAGGGCTGAAGAAATGTTGCAAACAAATGTCAGTGCCCGAAATGCCGTATGTTTCTTCACAAATCCTGATTTAGAGCATATTTGAAAGAAAAAAAGCAAATTTTTCGTGGACGATTCACTGTGTTGAAATGGGCTTATACCCCATTTGTAATCTTTCTTCTTCCGAAAAGGGAGTCGAACAGAAACTTCACGACTCTCTGAAGGCAGTAATCCTATATGAGGCAAAAGCTCCGAGGGTAAAGGATCTCTTGTGCGAGTCCAATTCGTCCATGCATCGGAAGATACTCTAAGTGCAACTGACCCTTTCCACAGATTTGCAAGTGTGTTTGTACCTGCTAGGGATCGATCTAAGGTTCGATCTCTAGCAGGTACGAACGCTCGAACCACTAAATATCCGCCGTGCGTCGGATGGGAACGTTAAATCGTCATACCCCGGGAACTGGCCGCTCGGTTATAAAAAATAAGGGCGTCTTCCTCTCCCCTTTCTACCTCGCTTCCATGTGACTTTCCTGTCGGGCACTCTAGCCCAAATCTCTTAACTTCCTACTTCTAAGGGTTGTTTAAGACCTGGGATCAGACACTCCCTTCCTAAAATCCTCTCATATGATCTAATCTGACCAGAATTATTATTCTTATCAGCTACGATGACCATCACCATGCCGGAACGCTCATTTCTTGTGAAGCTGTTTTATGAAAACAACGGCAATGCTGCGGCTGCACTTCCAGAATTTCACCGCAGTAAGAAATTATCCAATAGGACCATTGACTCCACATGCTCTCAGGAGAATGATCACTCGATAAGAGGAAACCGGGCGACTAGGAATGAAACCCGGTCGAGGGCGTAAACCTGTCATTTCTCAAGTCGTTGAAGATGTTGTCACAGCTGTTGTTGAATAGTCAATGAATAATGTTGCGGGCTCCAGCAGTTCTTTTTTTTTTTTTTGTAATTGGAGGTTTAACGACCACCGTGAGCAACTCAATGGGCTATAAGCAGTCGCCCGTCCCTAATTTAGGGTCACTGGTTCCAGGGAAGGGAGAGAGCCAGTGCCGTAAGACAAACACAACATCCATGCCTGACCGGGATTCGAACCCGGACCCCTTACAGACGAATGATCAGAGGCCAACGCCTTAGACCACTGCGCCACCGGGGCGGCACTCCAGCAGTTCACGTGCAGTAGTGTCACGGCAGTTGGATTTATCCTATGGCACAGTGAGGCCACCCCGTTCTCCGGTTCTTATTCCTTCTGATTTCTGTTTGCGAGGACACTTAAAAAAGGTGTAGCTTATCAAGGACATGTTGCAAATTTAGCAGCCTTCAAAGACAGTATCCCACTGCATGTGAGAAGCCTCACAGAGGATCAGTTACCGTCGACAGCTAAACACAAGATTCATCGCCTTCAGGTTTTACAACTTCAGAATGGTCACCACATTGAGCTGTACCTCTCGCATCAATAAGGTCAGTATCTTTGTATAGCATGAATGTTTTGTACAAATGAAATATTTGTTGCTTGCAGCGCCACACGTGCCATAGTGGTGAGTTTTGGTACCCCCCCTACGGAAATGTCTTCTGCATGTCTTGAAATGTCACCGTACTAAATTTGGTTGCATTTGGACTGCTAAATATCTCTCTTACAGTGTTGATTAGGGCTACTTTAATTATGGCCACCCTGTATATATATTAACCCCCTAGCTACATCACGAAGTAGTCTCGCGTTGATGGGAGCTCATGGTGGCACCAATAGGCCTCCATGGCTGGATATGAGAAAAATAAAACATAACTGGTGGACAATTTAAAAAAAAAAAATCAACGATTTTTTGTAAAAAAATTTTTTTTTGATTGGAGGTTTAGCGACCACCGTGAGCAACTCAATGGGCTATAAGCAGTCGCCCGTCCCTAATTTAAGGTCACTGGTTCCAGGGAAGGGAAAGAGCCAGTGCCGTAAGACAAACACAACATCCATGCCTCACCGGGATTCGAACCCGGACCCCTTTCAGACGAATGATCAGCGGCCATCGCTTAGACCACTGCGCCACCGGGGCGACTTTTTTGTAAAATAGTCCACCAGTTATGTTTTATTTACTACTTATCTATTAACTATTTACATCTGAATGATGAGTTATTCTTATTAAGATTTATTTTTGATTTCAAAAGCTAAAGACACGTGAAAGCGATACATAAAATTATGTATGTGTGTGTGTCCATATAAAACAGATAATTAAGAAATGGGGGAGCCTCAAATTTATTTCTTCTTTTTGTGGTTTTAATGACCACCGTAAGCACCTCTAAGTGCTATATAAGCAGTCACCCGTTCCTAATTTATGGCCATTGGTTTCAGAAAAGGGAGACAGCCAGTGCCGTAAGACAAACACAACATTCATGTCCCACGGGGATTCGAACTGAGACCCATCTAGGGCGAATGGTTTGAAGCCAGAGCTTTGACCACTGCGCCCTTGGGATGACATTTGGTTTGTTTGAGTTCTTATGTATCGGAAACTAGGAAAATACAGGGTGTCCGAGAATTATTGGACACATTACAAAATTATGTACAAAAAAAAAACTATGAGCATTGTCTGTTTTTCTATGTCACGTATTACTAACACGGTTTATATAATTTTGTTTTGCAGAATTGTTATTCCCAGAATCCGATAGATGGCGCAAGGTGTGGCCTGATGAGGAATGCGCAATCAATAGTCATGTCATCCCTACAGCAGAAGGCGATGTGTGCGTTATGGCTTGCGGAATTAAAGTCTGTCATTAAGGTTAAAAGACTGTACCGTTTAGAGTATGGTTGTAATTCTCCTTCAACGAATTCAATTAAGCGGTGGATGAAACAGTTTAAAGAAACTGGCAATGTGGAACATCGTGGAGGAGCCGGTAAGCCTAGCGTCAGCGGTGAGACGGTTGACCGAGTTAATGAAAGTTTCTGACGAAGCCCCAGAAAATCTGTTCGTAAAGCAAGCAGAGAACTGTGCATTCCGAAATCGACAGTTCACGATATCTTGCATAAGAAATTAAAGTTTCATGCTTATAAAATTCAAATAGTGCAAAAGATGCATGTAAATGATCATACTCTGCGACACGATTTCGCTGTGGATATGCTGAATCGAGTGGAAAACGACGAAAACTTTCTCAGTACTGTAATTTTTAGTGATGAACCCACATTTCGTGTATCAGGTATTGTGAATCGTCACAACTGTAGGATATGGAGAAGTGAACCGCCTCATGCTGCTATTGAACTGGAACGTGATTCTCCAAAAGTTAATGTGTGGTGCGCCCTATCAAAAAGAGAAGTGATTGGCCCTTTCTTCTTCTGCGAAAAAAACATAAATTGTGACATTTACTTGGATATGCTAGAAAATTTCGCTATACCTTAGATCAAAAGATATGACGGCGCGCCTCAGCATTGGTCAACGTGTGTACGTAAGTGCCTAAATGAGCATTTCCCTAACAGATGGATAGGGCGTGGTGGTCCCATTCCGTGGCCTCCTTGCTCTCCAGATCTAACTCCATTGAATTCTTTCATGTGGGGTTATGTGAAGGATCGTGTCTATCAGACGCCTTGTACTGATTTGCAGGAACTGAAGCAGCGTATCACAGCTGCTATTAATTCCATAACTCCTCAGATGCTTGCCAATACATGGCATGAAATCTAGTATCGCTTGGACGTACTACGAGCAACCAAGGACTCTCACATCGAAATTTATTAACTTGTGTAGTTACATTGTAAGTTAGTACAGTCAGTTTCTTTCTATCTGTTTAATGTTTTGTTTTATATAATTTTGTAATGTGTCCGATAAATCTCGGACACCCTGTACAGTCGGCAGCTCGGTCTCACACAGAATAAAATTCCAGTAACGTTCGAGAAAACCTGTAAACCGTATGCTAAATCTTAACATGTTTACATCTGTACAATCCAAATGGAATATTTAGTCAGTGGTTTAAAAATGTAGATATTGAGATAACAGCTATACCGTTTTCACACACGATCAAATTAATTGCATGCATGATCTCACTTTTTTTTTCCTCCCCAAAAGGCGTACTAACAACGTTTCTTCATAAATGTGCCCTAAGTATTATCCCAGCAAAACTGAAAGTCGTTCTTGTTCTTTCGCCAGCTATTTGTGGCAATAAATAGCTGCGAAAAGGAACATCGCAATCACAAACAAACATTTGTGGCACTGTGAGCCAACATTCATTATTATTATTATTGTTTGGGGGTTTAACAACAACCATGAGCAACTCTAAGGGCATTGAGCTGTCTCCCTTATCTAATTTTGGGCCACTGTTTGGTTCCAGGGAATGGAGAGAGCCAGCGACGCACACAAACACTCCACCCTGCCTCATGCGAGACTGAAACAGCGTGGACGACATGCCAGAAAGCTACTCGTCTGTCATCGGTCTGGAGCTTTTATTCATGCCTTTCTTGTTCGTTTGTTTTCCCCAGAAAGTTAACCACCATGACAATGAACACTTTAAACAGAAATTATATTATTATTATTTTTTTCCGGGAAGCGAAGAAGGAAAGCTGCGGTTAAGGTTGCGACAAGCTTAAGCAGCGATTAAATGCGCGGAAGTCTCCGGAAGGAGCTAATGAATCAACAGATTCCATCCATTTATGACTTTATTCGCTGCCATATCCGAGCAGACTTCCCTAGAACGCCGAACGCAAATTATGACTAATGTGCAAAGCAATCATCACTGCCGAGTATCTGTAGCATCTAGGACATGCTATCATCTCCCACCGATCTCAAGCAGCAGCTTTTGCTCTGAACTTAGGGAGATAAGGAAGAAAATAACTCAACCTGGTAGCAAGAGATTTATCGAAAAGCCCGCGTCGAACGAAGTGGCTATGGCACTTAATCCCTTCTCGCAGAGCGCATCATTTGGGCATTACCATTCCATTATTGAAATGAGCTTGATGAAACAGATGCCAAGTGTTCCTGCAGCTTGGCTTACAAGCTGAAAACACTTTCGGGTCATGAGCTAGTTTTATTTTTACAAAAGCATGTAGAACACTGAGTTAGTGTATTTTTGATACGACAGAAGTTGTTGCGCCTACACCGAGCGAGGAAAATGGAGGTTGTTCTGCATGATTTTCTTTTTCTTCGCTGCAGTGAAAATCAGCCAAAGCAATCGGTGAACACTGCCCCCCTCCAGTATAGATGATCATAACTGGTTTTTGTCTCAAACCCCAAAGGGGATGGACAAACACAAACTGCAATCACAAACAACCGAAACATAGATTTTTACTTTGCTATCTATCTATTCGTTAACAGCTTTTCTATACATACGCACGTGCACACAGAAATAAAACAAAAATTTATCAGATACTGAAAAACCCAGAAACGACACAAAAGCGATGGGTAAACAAAATCTGATAGTACGCTGAAATGACAATTTTTCGTTGATTAATCTGCTGTGCACTTTTTCTTTACTTTCGCTTTGCACATTTGGTTTGCACCCGGGTGGAAGGGGGGGGGGGGGTTGGGGGGAGTACCGATCCGATGGGATAGAAAGACCCTTAATTTTTTTTTTTTGATTGGAGGTTTAACGACCACCGTGAGCAACTCAATGGGCTATAAGAAGTCGCCCGTCCCTAATTTGGGGTCACTGGTTCCAGGGAAGGGAGAGAGCCAGTGCCGTAAGACAACACAACATCCATGCCTGACCGGGATTCGAACCCGGACCCCTTACGGACGAATGATCAGAGGCCAGCGCCTTAGACCACTGCGCCACCGGGGCGGCAAAAGACCCTTAACACCAGATTAAGTTTAAGGCAGAAATAAAGAGAACTAGAACTGCCCAAAGTTTAAATATTTTTCGCTACGAATAAGGTCGGGTTTTTTTTAAGAGCTTATTATTTTTTTGAATAGGTATATAAAAATTTTGTTTTTTTTTTCTGTAAAACATGTCAAATTATATTTTTTTCGTCATCATTTCTCAATGCAACAGAATATTTTACAACTTGATTCTTTTTAAACTGCCAGACTTTTAATTATGTTTAAGAAACGAGGACAAGTAAAAGGTCGTTAGTAACATTTAACAAACCGTAAAGAAGAGTGGGAAAACATTAAGCGGATTGAAAAAATTACCAATGATGAAGTATCGCAAAGAGTTGAAGAAGAAAGGAATTTACTAAAGACCCACAAGAAAAGAGAAAATCTAACTGGATAGGACATATGCTAAGAGGAGACAGCCTATTTAAAAGGATAGAAGGGAAAATTGAAGGAAAGCGACCAAGAGGAAGGAGACGACTAATGATGATATAATAGGCACAGGAAGCTATCAAGAATTAAAGGAGGATGCAAGGGAGATGGGAAACTGGAGGAAGAAAACTTACTGAGTTACCATTGGACCTGGCAAGAGACAGAACACTAATGATTATGATGAAAGAAAAAAAAATCAAAAGTCCATCATCTGAGTTAACCATCCCTTAAATTTCCCTCTTCACCTAACGCCGGACTGGTCAAGGAAGATATGAATTACCCACTCCGTTTATCCAATCAAACGGTCACGGACTTATGCATCTGTGGGTTCTTGGTGCTATGCATCTTTCCCGACAGTAGTAAGGTAAATCCCAAATAAAAGATTTCGATGTAACGAAAATGGGTAACGGAAGTAGTCGGTGAGCCACCGACGTTGATTTTCTCAAATATCTCGAAAACGGAACGAAGTAGCAAAATTTGGCTTCCTAATCCCTCCACGGAAGGTTATCTGCTATTGACGAGAGCTTTAAAATGATGTATATAGCACAATGGGGTGTAACCTGTAGATATCCTAGACCAAAAGTTACACCCCCCCCCCCTTCACTAACACATTTGCGACTCAGCTTTTCTTTCTATCTTGAGGTCAGCTTGCGTATGTGAAAATACTTTCGTAGCTACATCACATTTCATCGGTGTCAGGGTCCTTTCTAACGTTCGTCTAAATCTGAATATACACTGGCGGAAAGTGAAAAAATAACACCAAGAAGGAGACGTCTGATACCAACGAAATTTACACAGCATAATAACGGAATACATAGGATAACGTGATCAAAACATTATGGCAAAATACAGCTGTATTTGCTGGTAAACTGAAAAATACCATTTCCATGTGACATGATTAGTACGAGGTTGAACCGCCATGAACTGCGTCACACTGTGCAATTCTGGCATGGAGTCTGTCGTACAGATGTTGGATGTAAGTTTGGGGTATTGAGTTCCAAGCATCCTCAACCTGGACGCGTAAATCGGGGATGGCCGTGGAGACCGGATAAGTCGTTGTCCCATAAAATCCCACACGTGCTCAATGGGGGACAAATCCGGTGAACGTGCAGGCCATGGAAGTTGTCTCACACCCTGAAGTGCATGTTGCGTTGCACGTGCCGTGTGTGGGCGTGCGTCATCTTGCTGGAAAACACCACGATGGACCGACCTTACAAATGGCACAACAACGGGCTGAATGATGTTGTTGATGTAGGAGGTGCTGTTTAACGTACCCGGTACAAACACTAGTTGTGTACGGGAGTGATAGCTGATCGCTCCCTACACCAGGAGACCAGGTGTAGGCCCTGTGTGTCGCTGGCGGATGCAAGAAGGGTGGAGACGCTCCCCTGTGCGTCTGCGAACAAGCATACGGCCATCGGAGGTTCCCAAGCAGAATCTGCTTTCATCGCTGAACACGACAGATCGCCATTGCGTTCTCCAGTGCAGACGTTGGCGACACCACTGCAGCCGTTCCTGACGGTGGGCTGGAGTCAGAGGTACACATGCCAGAGGCACACGTGCACGTAGTCCTGCATCCAGTAGACGGTTGCGGATTGTTCGCACAGTCACCTCAGGTGCAACGGCAGCTCGGATTTGCGTCGCAGTGGATGTTCTTCTTGACAACGCCGCTCTTCTTATGCGTCGATCGGTCCGCTCATCAGTCCGTCTGTGACTCCCGGTTCCACGTCTTCTCGTGCGGGAATGTTCCTCGGACCATCTACGCCACCATCGTACCACCACCTATAACTTCCCGTCCAATTCGCTCCGCAATACGACGATACGACCACCCGGCCTCGCTCAAAGTCCGATAACTGCTGAAATCGTACAAGTCTTCCATGTCCAGGTATTGCAGCTTCTTCAGGGTCTTCGCACGTGTCCGTACGCCGACGAGTGATTACATTCACTTTGCCGTACACCTTAAATACCACCGACGATAATTTGCATATTATGCCGTGCTGTGGCGTAAACGCTCACCGGTTGGTCCCGAAATAAACATCCCACTTACGTAAACTCGACCCCATTAACATATGTAAATTTCATGATCGTCCGCCAATTCCTTCTTGGTGTTCTTTTTTTCACTTTCCGCCAGTGTATAATAATAAATGTTGTTTTTGAAAAACTAAACACTCAAAATGCTTACTATGGCAGCCGCCATAGTTTATCAAACATTACTTTTCTGACTCGCGTATCTTCTTTCATTGGCTTTACGACGATAACATTCATTAATCCACCTACGTAAGTACCACCCAATGTCAAGAATTACTAAACTTTATTGTTATGATTTAATTCCACTTCGTATGTACCGGACTGTGGCTCGTCAGTGACGCGAATGAATGCAATGCGTTGTACGTAAATAAATGTATTCTCTCGAATCACTCGTTTTATTTTACACCTACAAAGATCTTGGCACACGAAAGATGCATAGCATAAATAATATACAAAAAGCACCAGGGTAATCTTTTTTTTAGAAGGTAAAATATACATTGAGTGCTTATTGAATTACGACTACCCCTATGTAAAGATACTGGCGCAACAAAGTGGGCGTGGCCTGTAGGCTACAGTGGTGTATATAAGAGGTTGGTAGTTCAGCTGACTGTCACGGAGATGACCTCAGGTTCGATCCCAGGCAGGTACGAACGCTCGAACCGCTAAATATCTGCCGTGCGTCAGATGGGCACGTTAAGCCGTCTAGCCCCGGGTACTAGCCCCTCGGCAATAAATACGGACGTCTTTCTACCTCGCTTCCGTGTCACTTTTCTATCGGGCATTCTAGCCCAAATCTCCTAGCTTCCTATTTCTAAGGGTTGTTTAAGACTTGGGATAAGACACCCCCTTCCTAAAATCCTCTACATATGATCTGATCTGATGAGAGCAAAGTTACGGACGTGATGGGGAAAAAAACAAAGGATTTATCGGAGTTTACGAAAGGCCAAATTGTGGGAGCGCGAAAG
Organism: Macrothele yani; assembly: GCA_039090855.1. NCBI lineage: Eukaryota > Metazoa > Arthropoda > Arachnida > Araneae > Macrothelidae > Macrothele > Macrothele yani. The sequence continues at coordinate 30,402,516 of CM076993.1, forward strand.
ATCGGTGCGTTCAATTTTGGAAACAGTGACACTTGTCGGTTGTTCGAGGGCTTTTGTGGTTTAAGTGTACTAGGAGTGGTTCCAATATGGCAGCACAACTGCAAAAGGCGGATTTCACAAGTGAACGATGGTTCAGTGACCTCTTACATGGCAACTGACGTTGCACAGTTTCGCGGCTGACGGCCCAATACAATATCTCGCGCAGCGTCGCACCCATGGGCTACTACGTGACACCACATCCTAACAACAGTCCATCGAAAACTCTCCTTTTGCCATCAGTATGCGGATTGGAAGTAGGTGTGCTGGTCCGATGTATCTCAATTTGTACTCCCTTTTGTCTAAGGTCGAGACCGTATTTGGCATCAGCTATGAATCCCTGGTGCATGGAATTGACTATCCAGCCAGTAGGGGAGGTTGAATGATATATAGGGGTGGGTTTATCTGGCATGAGCTGGAACCACTGGTGCGGGTGGACCAACGTATGGATGCTAACTGCTTGCGGACCATGTACACCCTACAATATTGTACATATTTCCAGAAGTGGGATTGGTTCTTCCTATGTCATCGGGTGCACCTTTTGCAGAAATGGTTCAACGAATACAGTGTTGATATGAGGCATCTTGATTGGCCTCCAAACTCACCTGATACCAACACAAATTTAACATCTGTGAGACTATAATAAATTTAACATCTGTGAGATATTGTAGAACGCGAAGTGAGGCAGTTGGACACACCACCCAAGTTAGGCAGTTGGACCGTAATACCAACAACTTGCTACCATATTCTCACACAACTAAATAGACACCTGGTGGAGTCGATGCCACGCCGGGAGGCGGCTGTTTTCTGGGCGAAAGGACAGCCCCCACAAGTATTAGTATGTTGTTGTCATTCAGTGAGCACGCAAAATGTACTAGCAAACTAAGGAACGTTAAATAATTGAAGCATCGTTCTGTTATTAAAGTGTACAGCGACAATGGAAGACCCTTTTCGTAAATTTGAACGGCGCATTCCGTTGAACATAATGACGGGGAAATGTTATAACTGTTTATTACTAACTCGAGAATATCTACGTAATGTTACTGTAAACTACATCTTATACATCTAATGCTTGCATTCCTTTCAGCAGGAGTTCACTCTTTCCATTACCAACAAAATTATATGACTTTCTTTTTGATATACTCATTTTGGGCTACCTTACATAAAACACCACACTAAAGTACAGTGGGACGTCGGTTATAAGTTTTTTTCAGTAACACCTTTTTCACTTTTATACGTAACTAGATGAAAGCCCGTCAATAATGACGGGGAAAATAAAATTTTTGGTACAGAAATTACTGACATTTATTTAGAGTTTGAGTTCCACGTCAATAGATGACGACGTTGGCTCACAGCTTTCTGAAAATTTCCCAAGCAGTCGATTATGGAATTTGATACGACTGGTTGTCTCTCATGTGTTTTGTAAAACCTTTAGTCCCTATATCGTTAAAACTTTCTGGAACACAACATTTTTCGTATACACTGACTATGAACCCTGTATCAATTTCCCCTGTTCTTTTCCGTGAACTATTTTTACCGGTTCAACGCCATGCAAAGCGGCATCAATAATGCTTTCTTGTTCAACTTCATAAAGCATTTTGCATGAGTCAGCAAAAGGATTATTTTGAGACATGAAAGTGCTTAATTCTTGCATCACACTTTGATTGCACTGGGCGTTTCCCTAATCCTCATTCTTTGATCACCAGCCTCTCCCGGATCCAATATACATACAGTTGAGCAAACTTTCTCTAATCTAAAATATTCTTGACCTAAAAGACTACACTCTTGTGACGATTATAAATATATCAAGATAATACAAGGTAGTTTGTCACAAATATTTATTTTTTCAAGCCGACCATGGTTTCGCTGGGTATTGATCTAGCTTCATCGGGATCTGGTCCCCATTTGCTGGGTGCAAAGCTCCTGCTCGATGGTAAATTTGTCCGTTAATTCGGAAAGAACAGGGACCGTATCCAGGAGGCGGAGCAATGTTAGTTCCCATGGACGCAAACGCCAAAAGCGCTATTTATTGATCTTATGTTGTCCATGAATTTTTTCGAATGTTGATGCTGTTCTTTCGTCAATTGCTGAATAACAGGGGTTGATCTTATAGCATCTAATTTTACTTTGCCTTTATGACAGCACTTGCGTAAAAAGTTTGTCAGATGGCTGTTCTCCCGCAAAATGTTTTACATGACAAAATTCGCAAATACTGTCTATGGAACCACAGTTATAAGCGTCTACATTTGGTTCTACAGCGTTAACTGCGTCAAGAACAGCTTGGTTTCTAGTTCGTGGATTTTGTCGGCGGATTGTCTATGGCGTAATATTTGCGGTTGTGACATATCTGCAATCTGATGTCGTTCGCGATGTTCTGACGTAATGTTTGCAATTCGGTGACGTTCGCGATGTTCTGACGTCATGTTTGCAATTCGGTGTCGTTCCCGACTTCGTTCAATTTGCTGAGGAGTTGTATTTGCTACGCGATGACGATTCCGATCGCATTCTCTTTGCACAGTAGACATACTTTCCCGACGGGGCCCTTTCTAGCTCCGCCTTTCGTCTTTTTGCTGCTTCCTTCTGGAAAGCTACTTCCTCAGCAGATTTTTTTTTGTTGTTGTTGTTTAGGAGGCATATTTGCAGTGTTGTTGTTAAAACTCACGCAAAACAAAGTCAGTGTTTTGAGACAAATGAACCACAATATGAATTAAATTATATCAAATCGCACACACCAAAAAAAAAAAAAAAAACTAACTTCGAACGAAAGAAAAAAAGATGTAAACAAAACATTAAACAGGAACGGTTACGGATTACACAGTTTGAACACCAGAATATAAATGTTCGTCTTTTTCTGTTAAACAACGTAATAAAGCATTAAATAGTAATAAAGTATACTGTAAATAAAGCATATCAAGGGTATATAAATAATAATAATAAATTTATTTTTTGCTGTTACATTGTAGGCTGTAAAAAAGAAAATTTATTATTATTATTTAATATACCCTATATGAAATAGAACCAAAATTCCTGACGTAAAGTTTTCGAATCTCTAAAGAGTTGACCGTGTGACATAACGCATCTCTGACGTCATGTGAGAATGATTTGGATTAGATGACGTCACAGCAGCAGCTGTTCTTTGTTACTATGACAACAAAACAGTCATATAAGCGTAGATTGTGCGCGTGTATGTGATGACGTGACCTACACGAAAACCAGAGCGTGACGTCACAAACATTTGTTTCTCGGTTGTTGCTATGACTACTTAAATAGTGGCACGGAGGAGGAGTACTCTAGCAAATTATATATTAGGATTCTATGCTGATCTCGATATTTTACTGTAGCTTCTATCACTTTTTCAATCCGGTTATACCAAGGTGGGTTATACACAGGAGTGGAAATGGGAATTATACGCAGTATAGTGGAAACGGGAATTATTTGCTGCCGGAACCCAAAGTTAATGCCATAAAAAGTTTATATGTACAACCCCACTCACAGTATAGATATAAAAGCATGTGAGGAAATTTCGATATTGAACTTTAAAATGAAATACGCACATTTAATTTAAAATTCAGAGACGAAAAACCCATACAAGATAGCGTTATTAATTGAAATGTATAACGCATTGCGAAATGTTTTATTGAAATCAAATGCTCCCCTTGTTTTGATGTCGCATCGCTTCCTGAATGGGGTTCCGCTGCATTCCGGCCCATTCCCACCACTGGTTATACGTAATTCATTTATACGCTTTTTGCGACTATACGTTAAATTTTGAAATTTATATTATCACAAACACGTGGTTCTTGGATTCTTTTACACTTAACCCGGTATGCTACAACTTTGAGAGTATTTAGACAGGGTGTTTTTTCAGCCATGAAGTCGATAATGCAACTAAAAATTTACTATAAAACGTTCATAGTTATCTTTATTCTCTAAATTCAAGAAATTTGAAACAAGGTTAGTGAACATTTCCCTCGGCACTAATGCTTAATCAGCTAGTGGGCAAACTGCTTTGAAAAGAACGGTGTTTATAAGTAAAGGATGTACGTATAATAGTGGTACAGAATATAAAACAAAATGGTATTCGGATTTACTACTTGTACTTCAAAGGTAAGTTGTTGTTGTTTCATATACTGAAATATGAAATCGTACAGAATTTTTTAGTCTAGTTTTTATAATGAAGTTACAATAAAAAATTAACACAAAAGTCAAAATAGGCATAGGCTTAAAAAGCAGCAAACAAAGTATTTGTATGTATGTCTTCCATTATAAATTAGCGTAATCTAAAATTATGTGATTTATTTGTTGCTGTTTTCTATTTGGAAGCATTCAAAATGTTACAACAGTATTTAAAATTTCTTTTATACTATTTTTTTTTTTTTTTTTACATTTATGTTTTTAAGGCAATCAATCTCCTAGAAAAATGTTTAACCGAGATTTCACTGTCCGTATCGTCAAAACGACACGTCTTGCGCCAGCTTTTTACATTTGCAATTTACTGGGAAAATGTTGTGGGTTGTGCCACCAAAACGTATTCCGTTGAAAATTTAATATTCGCCTTGCGTGAAACTCAAATCGTGGATAAAAGATTTTGCAGACGTTTTAACGTTATTTCATCCTCCATAAATTTCCCTTAATGTTTAAACAGGAAGGACATATATTTCTATTAATCACATCGCAAAGTGGGAAAGCTGATATGGCAGACGACTGCTGATCATACGAGAAAGCTGCACCCAGAAATTTGAACCTGGCAGCAACCCGTCGCGATCGCTTTCACAAGACGCGCAGGTTTCGTGACGTCACACACAGCATGTACCCTTATTTATTTATTTTCACTCAGTAATCTCCAAGGAAGTGTAGTTAGATATCATGTTCCCATTTCAGATAACTGTCGACGAGGATTTCCAAAATCTTTCCGTAAGATAAAAAGAGAGAAAGTTCCCGGCTGAAAGTGCATGCTTCTCTGCAAAAATCGAACATTTTCATACTTCGATAAGCTTTTCAGTTCACTTATTCACACACGTACGCTAAACATGAAGTACCTACGTCACCGATCTGTTTTTCCATCCGTCTGTAAGAAATATTGAAGTCCTATTACAAATTGTTTTCTTCCGGTAATCAAAAGCATATTTAATCGCATAGAGTCTGTCTAACTTTGGAGGACCATAAGTTTCAATGAAGTTTGTTTTCTTTTTTTCTTGACCACCGTGAGAAACTCAGTGGGATATATGCAGTAGCCCGTCCCTAATTAAAGCTACTGGTTCCAGGGAAGGGCAGAGCAAAGCCATCGTGAGTGTTATAGCAGGCCTTAATCCTCGATTCGTGACGTCACCACCAGGGTCATAAACGCTACCGTGACTGCCATCTTAAGACAGCGGCCAGGTTGCAGCGAAGCGATATCAAGATTCTGATTTTTCGTAACTTTGCAATATCGATGGGAAAAGTTATAAATTTCGGTATATGCAAAACATTTGGTGAAAATCAAAACGCAAGCACTTTATGAGCAATGGGAGCGATGAATTCAGTGATTATTTCATATCTACAAACTAATTCAGATATAAAAGAGCTTTAACATTTTATTTTTACATCAGTGGGTTGTTGTTTCGCACAAATTCACCGGCATTATACCGTAGGCACCATGCATTTTTTTTAACAAATTATATTCTACACTGTTGGCCACGCAAAATGCAACACCAAGAAGGAAGCATCCGATTGGCCTGAAATTCGCAGCATGCGTCGCCCGCGAGAGGACATGCAAACGATTAGCATTGCAGGGCATATGAAAATCATGTGCGCCCGGCACGCCACCGAGAAGCACTATAAGAAGGGTGTACAGAAGGCGAGGTGTAAGTAGTGGAAGTGTGTTGTGCGGCCGGACCTGTGCGTGGGAAGCTTCCTGATGCCTCGTCGCAGAATACGGCAGTCATTCCAGCACATTTCGGAGTTTGACACAAGACGAATAGTGGCTTATCGCGACAGAGGTTTATCATACCGAGACATCGGCGCCCGTGTGGGACGACATCCAGCCAGTGAGGCGAGTATGGATTCGGTGGGTGCAGGTGGGATAGACGGACCGACGTGAGCGATTGCCGCAGCCGCGGCACATCACCGAACGAGAGGACCGGCGTGTTCTGCGGCGGGCATTGACGGCTCGCATCCGCCACATCACGAGTGTTAGCGCAGGAATTAGGGTGTGTTGCGCAACAACCTGTGTCAGCACGTACCGTTCGACGTCGTCTGCGGGAGGGGCGACTTGTCGCACGGCGCCTGTTGCTCCGATTACCATTGACGTTACACCACCGGCGAGTGCGGCAACAGTGGGCCGTTGAACGCCGCACCTGGACTACGGAATGGCACGACATTGTCTTCTCCGACGAATCCCGCTTCTGCCTGCAACACCACGATGGTCGGATCCGCGTGTGGCAGCACCGCGGCGAGAGACTGTATGACGCCTGCATTTATGCATCGCCATACCGGTCCGTCGCCTGGCGTTATGGTTTGGGGCGCAATTGGATATGACACCAGCACCCTTCTGGTACGCATCGCCGGTACACTCAACAGCCACCGCACCATCTCCGACGTTTTGGAGCCTGTAGTCCTCCTTACCTGCAGGACCTGCCAGCGGCCCCTGTTTCAACAGGACAATGCGCGCCCGCACGTGGCACGCATCGTGCAACAATTCTTCACGGCCCACCAGGTATCACTGCTGCCGTGGCCCGCCTGTTCTCCCGATATGTCGTCCATCGAACACGTCTGGCCGCTGATCGGCAACTGAGTGGCTCGGCAAGCACCACCCGCGGCTACGCCTGATGAACTGTGGCAACGTGTGGAAGCAGCCTGGACCGACATACCCCAAGCCCACATCCAAAGCCTCTTTCGTTCGATGCCGCGGCGTGTAGCGGCCGTTATTGCCAGCCATGGGGGCCACACGAACTATTGATGTCTGCATGTTCCGCAAGTCGCACGGGCCTGTAAGCTCAATCGTTTCATCTTTGTATCTGTTGTTCTGTGTCCAGTAAATCTAGCTTTGCTATCTCGTGTCCTTCTTGGTGTTGCATTTTAGTTGCCCAGCAGTGTATTTCATCTAAATAAGTTAAGAAAAAAAAAGGCAAAACTTAAAAACGTTATCTGATAAGTTAATGAGGATTACATGCATCACATTAAAAATGCCGTTATTGATATGGTATTTCCATATTCTTTCAGCAACACAATGCGTGACTAATACATTTCTTTAATTTCACAATGACGTCGGAAAAGTACATTTCTCAATATTTCGTACAAAGAAAATCACACTGGACAGGGGGAAAAAAAAAAAACCGCATGATGATTAATGAAAAGTTGCTAAGCCTAACGCTACATGAAACGTTGCGTAAGCCTAACGCTACACGAAACGTTGCTTAACCTACTTAGTTTCGCGGGGACTAGTACGTTTGAAAAAAAAAAAAAACCAGCCTAATTCATCAATTCACAAGAAATATGCAATATAAACTAATAAAAATACTAACTTCTGTTCGAATCCTCATATCACACGCAAGTCTTCAGCACTCAATATAAGACACACGCTAAGCACAAACACACTGTTTCTAGGTTTTAATCGTAGCGGGTTAGGTTTCTTATGACCCCCTCCCGGTTGCTGACATCACAAATGGGGAAATCGCGTAGGCTTAGGCCTCTAGTACTCGAGACGGCTCTTTGGACAGAGTTAGTGCCGTAAGAAAAACACAACATCCCTGCCTCACCGGGATTCGAATTCGGACCCATCTCGGACGAATCGTCACAAGCCAACCAGCACTTAGACCACGGCGCAACTAACTGGGGAGACCTCAACGACGTCAATGGCTTCTTTAGTTGCCTAAGAATAATTTTTGCTAGGTTACGTAAGTTATATTTGCATCATGTCTATTTCTGGAAGTCTAATGAGAAAAAGGAAATGCTTATTTCCTTTTTCTCATTAAAATGCTTATTTTTAAAATGTTTGCTATTAAAAATGCTTATTTTTAAAATGTTTGCTATTAAGTAGTGTTGCATCAGTCAGTCATGATTAGAAGAGCATCTTTTAAAATAATGCTTAAGGGGGCTCTTTCTAAAGATGTGCATCTGGTCACATGAGGAAGGGAGGGTTCGTCTATAAATCAAGCTTTCTCACGTGATCAGAGCTCCCGTCAAGGTTAGGTTAGTAAAGAAGTTACTTTCGGGCGCGCACCTCTTGTCTTTGTCGGTTGTTTTATGGTTCAATATCCATACCAGTGATGTCACTGAGGACAGGAGGCACACGGATTACGTCGATGAACTAGCCCTGCATAATTTGAAAATAGTATCGTTAAAAGTATTGATTATGATGATGTAATCAATGGATTTGCTGAAATGAAAGCCGGAAAAGTGCAATTAAAAATAATTATTTTCATTTATAAGTACGTGTGAATGATGTTGTATATTTTTTGTGTACACAAAAATTATTTATAAACGATTGTTATATAGTGTTTGTTTTATTATTTTCCCCTCCTCCCCCCAAAAAATTAAGGGGCCCAAAAAAAAAAAAAAACCTTGCGCAGGGCACATGAAAAGCTAGTTACGGCACACATTACAGATAATTCCTATTTACACACGTCATGTTTATATAGACTGAAGAAGAAAATTATTAGGAATAGCTAGTGAATAACGTGCTGGGCCGCCCTTACCCTTGATCAACCTCGATGCGATGTGGCATAGATTCAGTGGGGTGCTGATATCGTTCAACAGGTATGTTCATCCAAGCGGCATTCATAAATTGCCGAATGCTCTCAGGAAGAAAACCTCTGTTTATGAATGGATCTTTGGGGAGTAGTTTAGTCTCCATCAGGAAACATCGTGCACGGGTGGGTGCGTCTGCTCCTCAATTACATGTGTTACGACATCTCGCGCCAACCAAATGTTGTTCCAGAGAGATATTCAAGTCCCAAATGCCCGGCATGAAAATAGATCCTAGATCCAGGGCCGGATTAAGGCCTTAGTGGGCCCCTAGGTTAAGACATTTGTGTGGGCCGGAGGCTAAGACATCTGAGTGGAACCTAAAAAAAAAACTGTTGACGGAAAATCATTATGAAGTCCGTTCAAACACGAAACTGTAGTAATATGCTTGTGAGAATTAATATGTACTGCAATAAATAAATTATCTGCAGTTTTCATAATAAGTCACTGTATTTTTCATTGTTCACATAATGGCAAACCATTATGTGAGGCACGAAATATGCATAAACATGGTACAACGGGAGCAACTTCACATCCTTCAGGTTGGATACCATGGTGCATAACTGCATCATATTTTGTGTATTTCATGCAACTGGGGGTGGGTTGGGGAGTCGTTAAATCTTGTGTGCTTCGTTTTTTATAAAATGGCATATTTCGGTTCGACCGTCGACTACACTAAAAACCATTCTACAATACCATCCCGGCCGTTGTTTCGTGCTATTTCGACCACCAGCTTGAGCCATCTAGCTGTACAGTTATACTTCATACATCACAAAGCTACATGATAAATTCTACGTATAATTTCGATTATCGAATACAAAAAGAATTTTTTTTTTTTTTCGATCCGAATTTTCGAAGTGTAAATGTTGTGCGAAACAAAAATAATTTTAAGTCACCTTGTGGGAAGATTGTACATCACAGAAATTCGTAATCCTAATATTTAAAAAGAAAACAGGAAAAAGAATAGCTTAAACCTTTAAGTATATCCTTAGATTCGGAGATATATTATCTACATACCACAGACAAACAAACTGACACTGTAAGCAAGTTTGTGCGTCTTTTCTCCCTGTTCAATGGGCGTGCTGGAACAATAAAAACCCTACTAAAGCTGTACTACAAGCACGAAATAGTTTGCCCCCACCCCCTTTGTTTTACGGTTCAACAACCCCTCGAGCATCTACGGCTATAAGGAGTCGCCAGACTCTAATTTAGCGCCACTGGTTCAAGGAAGGGACACAGCCAACGCCATAACCCATACCTTATTCAAGTTTTCAACCCGGGCCCAACTCGGACGATTAGCCCGATGTCCGTGACTCTTGAATATTCGGCGCTGAGAAAACAAACAGGAAATTATGGTGACCACATCACAAAACACTTCCTCGGTCTACCTTTTACATCACTAGAAGCCCTGACAAAGACATTCTGAACATGGGCCTTATTGTTGAGTCGCGAGTGGCCTAGTGGGTAGAGAAACCGCCTTCCGACAAGATGGTCGCCAGATCAGTCCTAGCAGTTATAAGCCACTGAATACTGGCCGTGCGTCGAATGGACACTCTCAGATGTTGACCCCAAAGAAATGGACCCCCCCCCCCCACCTTACAAATAAGGTTATCTTGTCCCGCCGTTGTTCTCTCCCCTGAAAGTGCTCGTTGTGACGTCATAGTAAGGCACGCCCACTATGTTGGCTTACACTTTCAATCTGGCATTTCAACTTCTTTCACCTATCAACGATCTGTTGTATATGAGACACTAGGTTCAATCTAATGCAACTTCGTTATTGATACGCAGCAGAAAAGTCCCATCATATCCAAGGTTAGTAGATGACAAGGTTATGCTCATCCCGCACTTCCGGTGATTGTGACGTCACTGTCCAAATCGCCACCGTAAGATTTATACCTAATCGCTACGTTTCTTTATATCTGCACCATAGCAGCGTGTCGGAATTATTATTCATAAACCAGCTGAAATAATCTTCATAAATTCTACAAGATTTTTTAATGCATAATGTTTTCAATTTTTAATTTAAAAAAAATTGGGAAATGTTGCCGAGATGCTTTTCCTATTCCTCTAAAGAAATTTTTTTATTACATGACAATAATACGTCCTGATGTGCGTTTTCCCTTTTAAATTTATATAAAAATAACAAAAATTCTTCTTGTAAATAAATTAACAACATTTAAGAGTATAACTGTTTTCCCTCCCTTTACATAACAAAAATGTGCGGAGGTATTTTTGAAATCTCCGTTACTGAAATATTCACATGATTGAATTTCTTCTGCATTTAACGTAAATGTGCTTTTGCATAAGCTTTTGTTCGAGTTATAAAAATTGTTGACAAGACATCTTCCTCCATTGCTACGGTTCGGATCTACGATTCACATGTTAGGACGGTGATGTCACGCAGTGACGTCACGAATAATCGTCGGCGAGGAAGGCGGCATGAGCAAACCTTACTGTCTATTAATTAACCTTGGTTGAATCTAAAACTTTCCCTGTGGGTGTAAACTCTACCAGAAATTGCTGGGTGATGTCCTCCATTCATTTACTGTTTCGAAATGAAGGGCTAAATTTACCACTAAAACGACAAATCCGACAGGCTAACCAAGATACAGACAGTTGCTGCTGTATCTGGCCAGAATGAGATTACTTCACTCACTAAGTTCACGAAACAAACCCAAGCAACTGACAACTTTATATTCATAGCGGTATTTGATTACTGACGCTCAGTTCTCCACGAAAAGTGAGGTAATTTTAAGAAATTTTCAGCACTTGATCGGCGTATATTAATGGCGGGTACAGAAATTCACTGGATGGCATGAAGAAGACAGCAACTGAAAACTGAGGCATTTACGTATTTGAGAAAGCATTGAGCAGGGCCTGGAAAAAACAGATTTTCAATTCACATGGAATCACAATCACGTACCTTTAAAACTCTCAACACTTAGAAGAAATTATGATAGCTTTACCTTCCATGCGCATTGTGGTTTTGATTTAACAAAGCGAAAACAATTTGTTCGCATCATTCTAGGTTTTAAATATATATATATATATATATATTTTTTTTTTTTTTAGAGTAAAAGCAGAAATAACGCATTTAGGTACTCGGGTACAGAAATTCACTTGACAAAGAATGCAAAAATTCGGAATCCGGAAATTCGGCAAATTTTTCAACAAACTTTCAGTCAAATACAGGAAGATACGCTCAATGAGGAACTGTGTTATGTCGACAAAACGGAAATGAACTTAAAACAAACACTTGTGCCAGCAGAACATCTGCGCGTGACTGCTAAAAGTGAGAAACACAGACGGCCTCTTTGTCAAGCACAAGCGTTCACTGTTTTCTTGCTAGCTAAAGTCTGTAAAACTACGGTTTTCCGACATATAAACCTTTCACCGTTGTCTGTTCATTGTCGCGATCGAAAGTCAACTAACTTGTATTACATGTACAAGTTTCAGTTTCGAATAATGGCTTTACGTTAAATTTGTGTCAGCAGTAGTGACCTAGCATGTGAAACGGTTTGGATTAGCATTTTTTTAAATGCAAAAAGCAGGTAAGCAAAGATTTTACACCCAACGTAACGTCATTGGCGCAAACTGTGGTTTTGAAAGCTTACAATAGGAGACAGGCGGGGGTGACGGGGGTTAATGTGGTCCGTTTGGGGTGTGGGAGAATTACGACGCTGTGAATTCGAATCCCTCAACCCGTCTGACCGATCTACTCCCTAAATAAAAAAGAAATCAATAGAAGAATTACCCAAAGTAGTACAGCCTTTTAGATATCCAAAAGGCTCTACTACCTTTTTTTTTTTTTTTTTTTTTTAGATACCAGTGATTTTCTATTGTGTTTAAAAAGAAAATTCTTCCATACATGTATTATCCCCGTGTTTACTTATGGAAGTGAAACACGGAGTATCACAGAGCGACAATGTAAAGAAATAAGAATATCGGCAAAAGCGTTACAGAGAAGGATGTTAAAGAGTAACAAGAGATGGAGTTAGAAATGAAAGTATAAGAAAAAGAACAGGAATAACATATTATAAAAATAATAAAACAATCAAAATTGAGATGGGCTGGACATGATGAAAGACTGCAAGATGGGCCGGATTATTAACAGAATGGCAACGGAGAGATGGAAGGAGACTAAGAGGGCGCTGGAAAAGACTGGGGAGCCCCCCCCCCCCAGTCTTTTCCAGCTTCCGCGATACCCTGCAGTGGGTGTCGACAAGTCTAAGAATTCGAATCTCCCGGAGCCGCCAAAACAGAACTCAAAAGACGCCGTTAACAGTAGACGGTTTGCATAAGCATGGGAAGAAATTTCTGGTGTAATTTTGTGCGTAGCGCAGGAGGAGGAAGTTCACACATTACAATGCAAAAGTGGTCAACTTAAACACACGAGACGTACAAAATGATGTAATACTGTCAGAGAGGGTCATGGTGAATGAAGAACGGAAAAAAAAGGAAGTTAACAGCTCAAGGCTGATGCAGGAAGTGACCAAGGTTAATGAGAGAAAAACGAAGATTCTGACGGTAAAGATGATTCGGAACGTGACCCTAAAGTACCCAATGCAACAGGCAAAGAAACAGAAAAAGGTGGCCCTTCTTTGCAAAGATTAATCTTAATTTACACAGAAGCAAATTTCACACATAAAGAAGTGAAAAGGACCATACATCCACAAGCATACATCATACAAAAAATACGAAGGGTGATTTTAGCAATTAACTTAATAACTATAATCAGTGGTGAAAGTAGATGGTTTGTTTAGGGGGAACGCAAGGTTTAGCACTTCAAGTCTGGACGGATATACACTATCTACCAACAAGTAATTGGACACCCCTGCAATCGACGATATCTGCGGTCCTGATACACGTCACGGCCGCATCCATTAAATATCGTGTGGGAAACAACAACGCAACCAGTCGCATGCAAGATGCCACGCAGTTCGGAGCTCTCAGATTTCGAGAAAACGTCGGGTATCACAGAAATGTCCGATCCATACGTGACATATCCAGCTAGTTGAAGTACCCAAAATCGACAGTGGCTTACGTGATTGGCAAGTGGAAGATGAGAGGTGACTGTCGGAATGTGCCCCGACCCGGCAGACCCACAAAACTGGGAGTTAGAGACCGACGGGTGCCGGCCAGAGAAATTCGGAAGAACCGCACCAAATCGATGGGCCACATCCGCGAGGAGTTTCAACACGCATCCGGGAGTGTTCTTTCGATGAATACCCGTAAGGAAGCCCATCTGCTCGGTTATCATGGACGTGCTGCCGCCCACAAGCCTTTGATTACCAAGTCCAATAGCGCTGCTCGGCTAACGTGATGCAAAGAACGTCGACAGTGGACCGTTGAACAGTGAAAACAGGTTCTCTGGAGCGACGAATCAAGGTTCACCCTCTACCGTTTGGATGGCAGGGTCTGGGTTTGGCGTCTGCCTGGAGAACGCCTCCTGCCGGAATGTATTGTGCCAACTGTGAAGTTCGGCGGCGGTGGAAATATGCTATGGGGGTATTTCTCCTGGTATGGCACGGGACCCTTGGTCGTAATTCCTGGTAGACTCAACGCCGAGACCTACTGCACCATTTTGAATGACCATGCGCTTCCTACGTTGTGGCAGTTTTACGGGGTGGACCCATGTTACTTTCAGGATGACAATGCCGCCTGTCATGTTGCGAGGTCCACCATGGCTTGGTATGGTGACAATGAGGTTAATCGAATGGACTGGCCCTTAACCCTATCGAGCACCTCTGGGACGAGTTGGAGCGTCGACTTAAGGGGTTCCCCCACCGTCCGAAATCGGTGAAGGAACTGACCTGTCTTCTCCAAGCCGAGTGGAAGAAAATACCGCTAGCCGTCGTACAACGCTTGGTTGAGAGTATGCCCCGGAGGGTAGCAGCTGCAATCGACGCTTGTGGAGGCTCCACCAACTATTAAAGGTGAATAAACTTCGTTTTCCTTCGCTATCACAGGTGTCAAATTACTTGTTGGTAGATAGTGTATATATATACACTGGTGTTCAAAATTAAGAGAATTTGCACATTTTGTAGATTTTTACAAAAAGAACGGAAACCAAAGGCACTAATTATGCCGCCCAATAAGAATGCAAATTTGCAGTGTCGAATACGTAAACGTACACGTGCGTGTGGGCGGAGCTGTGACTGCGGAGGGCATGAAAAGCACACTTGGCTTTTCCCGCGATTAGTTCGCTCGTACTCCTCGGCGACATTCGTTGTGTTTCTTGCAGGAGTTGGTTCAATTTCATAAGCACTCAGGTAAAATGAGTTGCCACGAACTTATTGATGACGGAATGAGGTGGAGAACCGTCGGTAGATTGGAGGCAGGGCATTCGAAAGTGTAGGTTGCTACAGAGCTTAATGTAACGCCCAGTGTCGTCTGCAATTTGTGGAAACAGTTTAAGGACACCGGATCCATATCGAGAAGGCCTGGGCAAGGTCGTCCAAGAGCCACGACGGCCAATGAAGATCGTTTTTTGGCACTTTCAGCAAGGCGCCACAGGACTGCTACAGCTACACACCTATCTCGTGAGCTGCATGCCGCCACTGGAACCCGAGTTTCAAGGGTTACTGTTTCCCGAAGGCTTCGTGAGAGAGGGCTTTTTGCCAGAAGACCCACTGTTTGCGTCCCGCTCACTTCAGCACACCAGAGAGCGCGTTTAGCATGATGCAGACAACATCAGCCTTGGACCAGACTTCAGTGGGGTAACGTTCTCTTCACAGACGAGTCGCGATTCAGCCTGGACACTGATTCTCGACGTACCTTCATTTGGAGAGAACCTGGGACCCGATACCTTTCCTCCAACATCCGAGAAAGGGACCGCTATGGCGGCGGAGGAGCATGGTCCGGGTAGGCATCATGTTGGACGGCCGCACACCTTTCCATGTGTTTGACGGAGGCTTCTTGGCTGCTCAGAGATATAGGGATGAGACCTTACAGCCCTATGTTCGACTTTTCAGGGGCGCAGTTGGCCCTCGGTTCCTTTTTATGGACAACAACGCTCGTCCACATAGGGCTTACCTGGTCGACGATTATCTTGAAAGTGAGGATATTCGCCGGATGGATTGGCCAGCCAGATCGCCAGACGTAAACCCTATCGACATGTCTGAGACGCTCTTGGGAGGGCAATTGCAGCTCGCCATCCCCATCCGAGAACCATCCAGGAGCTGAAAACTGCATTGCTGCGGGAGTGGGACCGACTGCCACAGGGACTCATCAACTGCCTCGTTTCCAGTATGACGCGCGCTGTTAGAGCTGTATGACTGTGAGAGGGGACCATACTCCATATTAGTCATTTTATGTTCGATCTTGCAACGTGGATTTTGGACATTCCTGCGCTGATGAGCCTTACTGACGATCCTGAGTGCGTACCATGACTGTTGTATGGTATATTTTTTTCTCTTATGTAACTGTGTATCCATACCAAATTTCATTAAAATGTGTCCGTTAGTTTTTCAGAAATTCGACAAAATGTGCAAATTTTCTTAATTTTGAACAACAGTGTATATATACAGTAGCGAACAAAAGTACATAGCGAAACACTTTTTCGACCACAATATTTTTTCTGCTGGACCAAATCAGGTCATTTTGGGATATGATATGTGTTATTCAGTTGTAAAGATGACCCATATGCAGATGGATCGGAAACCTTAACACAGATCAGGTACAGAGCTTAATCGCAAACATCATACAAATTGACCAGCAAAGTAGGTGTGTATCACATTCATTTAATGCAACGATAACAGTAAACAAGTACGAGAAAACGACAAAACAATAACTAATACTTAGTGGGATAACCACGAGACTTAATAACAGCTGCACAACGGGCCGGCGTCGAGTCCACTAGCTTCTCGACGGTGACCTGCGGAATTCGCGCCCGTTCTGCAGACAGCTGGTCGAACTTCTGGGCCCTATTCCGGCAGGTTTTCTTCGCACATCGTCTCTCCAGCTCCTCTCCCACATGTGCTCGATGGGGTTGAGGTCTAGAGATTGGCTTGGCCAGTCTAGAAGTGTGACTTGTTGCTGCTGGAAGGCTGTCTTCGCTCCTCTGGAGGTGTGCTTCGGGTCATTGTCTTGCTGCATGATCCATCCGGGTGGCATGTTCTGGTTTGCCCACGGGAAGACATCGTTGATGAGCATGTTCGTGTAGCTCTGGCCGGTCATTATTTCGTCAATCTTTATGATGGGGGCCATTCCATTGCGAGAGAAGGCGCCGTAAACCATGAGCGATCCTCCTCCGTGCTTGACAGTCGGCTGAATGAAGTGGGGATTGAATCTCTGGCCACACGGACGTCGTACGTATCGGATGCTATCACTTCCGAACAAGTTGAACTTGCTCTCGTCGGTGAAAAGCACCTTACTCCAGTCCGCCGCGGTCCAGTGTCGATGACGGCGCGCGAACGCGACTCTGACTCGTCGATTCTTGACTCCGATGAGTGGTTTCTTGGCAGGGGGTCTTCCATTCAATCCACCGGCAATGAGACGACGGGAGATAGTCATTCGGCTGACATTCAGGTCGTCGCTGTCGCGGAATTCGGTGGCGATGTCCACAGCAGTCAAGCTGGGATCAGCACGAGATCGACGGAGGATGAGTCTATCCTGACGCAACGTAGTGGAACGAGGCCTACCACATCGCGGACTGTTCTCGACGGTCACAGTCTTCTTATAACGTTGCAGGATAGCTGAAATGGACTGGCGTCGGATCTTCGGGGCCCTCGCAATGTCGGTGACGCGCATTCCGGATTCCATCATGTTCACGGCCGCCTGGCGAGCTCCAACAAGGATCTCCGCCTTTTTACCCATTTCTGAAAACCTAAGATTGACTTATTATCACACTACACATCACAAAACCCACAAAAATAACAAGAAAAGCATTAATACATGCAGCAAACAAATGGGTAATAATTGGCGACTCTTGAATATGATCCATTTCGAACGACAAATTCGCTCTGAGCGAAATGCAATCTACGCGGCATTGTAACCCACGAATCAACACATATCATATCCCAGAATGACCCGATTTGGTCCAGCAGAAAAAATTATGGTCGAAAAAGTGTTTCGCCAAATACTTTTGTTCGCTACTGTATATATATCGCATTTTATAAGTCTTTGTTCTTTTATATACATAAATAAAAAATAAATAAATATTACAATGAATAAAAATTAAACCCTAATAAATTTATAATTCAGGTAAAATGTCTATTACACGTCAGCCAAAGGAGTTTAGTTTTTCTTAACTGCACAGGAATTTTTCATTAATTCCAGACACACATCGTCTAGAATTAATGTAAAATCCCCTCGTTGCCTTGAAAAAATATATATATATACAGAGGTGAAGCACGTTAAGAAGACAAATCTGCTGCGATACACTCAGTCGGTGTAGTTTAGTCAGTTAGAAGAACTGGCTCCGCAGCAAGTATTGAGACTTGTGATGTACTACAGAGGTAAAACACGTGCCAAGACGACAAATCTGCAGCGATATATTCCATCGGTGTAGTTTAGTCGGTTAAAACAACTGGCTCCGGAGCAAGTGTTGAGGTGATGCACGTGTCAAGACTACAAATCTGCAGCGATACATTCCGTCAGTGTAGTTTAGTCAGTTAGAACAACTGGCTCCACAGCAAGTATTGAGACTTGTGACGTACTACAGAGGTGAAGCACGTGTCAAGACGACACATTTTCAACGATACATTTCGACAGTGTAGTTTAGTCAGTTAAAACCAGGGCCTGATTTACGCCTAGGCACGCAAGGCACATGCCTAGGGCCCTGAAATTGAAAGGGCCCCAAAATCTTGGTTAAAAAAAACTTTCCCTTTTTCAAAATATTTATACGTGGACAGATGTGATGTGGAATAACTATATATAAATCGCTGGCAAAACACAAGCAAGTACTGGAAATATAATATGTGTTATTTCTAGTTAATATCAGTAACATTTTCCAGATAATTTGGGGAGGGTTTTTGTGTGAGATTAAACAAAAAATTGTCGTGTTGTGTAATAAAAACTAGCAGTATGTGTATGTTTGTAATTATGGCTTACTAAGATCAACTATATACTTCAATTTCAAATACTGCATGGTTCTGAAGCAATTTTTAAACATTTTGACATTTTAGCTCCCAAAAGTTATATTTGAAAAATCTTTGGACTTAATTCGGGCAGGGTTTGAATCGTCCCAAACCTCTCTCTTAAATACACCCCTGGTTAATATGGTAATAGTATAGTTTAGACACACCTGGCAAAATATCCAATGTCAATTGAATTTTACCCGTCATATGGCTTTGTCACACACAGCTGTTTCATTGATGAAGGTTCAAGTCTTTTCAGATGCAAATCAGTAGGACAGCATAAAAATCTAGGAGAAAACAATATTTTTACCAGGTACTACCGTAATTTAATGTCAGTCTTATAAATGTATTGTGTTTATTAAATTATAAATGTCGAGTGGAGGGGGCCTCATTTTGGTTTGTGCTTAGGGCCCAATTCCGTGTAAGTCGGGCACTGGTTAGAACAACTGGCTCCGGAGCAAGTATTGAGACTTGTGACGTACTACAGAGGTAAAGCATGTGACAAGATGACAAATCTGCAGCGATACATTCCGGCGGTGTAGTTTAGCCGGTCAGAACAACTGGCTCCGAAGTGAGGAGGAGCGAGTTCGATCCCCGTCGCCGACAAATTTGTATTTTCACACACCACTTTAAACAATTAGGGGATACCGTCTCTTCCTAAAGCCTGTGCAGTCTTGGTTAGCTGCTACGCACCGAAATGTTACTGTGAATGAATTTGAGTTTGGTTTTCTAAAGCCAAAATTAGTAGACTATTAACCTTATTCTAAATCAAATCTGCAACATTGTTACTAGTAAGTTCAACATTCCGCCCTGACGTATAACATACAAGTGATATGAAAGCAAAACAGTCGAATGGGCTGACTACGGGCCTTTAGCTAAGAGTCCGAAAAACAATACATCATTGCCTCAGGTCAAAAGCTCTGAAAACTGCAGACAAATTTTTCAAACGTAAAAATCTTACACAAGTTACGAATGGAATTCATATATATAAATAAACTGCAAGCCAAAATTTCCTCGGTATAGTTCTCCGCAGCACTTTTTTTTTTCCCAGGTATTGTGTACTTTGGTTCACTACTATTTAGGCGAGAGCCATTCCCCTTACCAAGTTCTTAAGGGAACACAGTTCCCACCCACTTTCACCACTGTAACTAATATGCCATTCCGTTTCCGTGCATTTTGGCAGCGATTATTCTATAACTGACCCTTTCCTTCACAATTCAGGCAGGGGATGTCAGTTGACCACCTCCAATTTTTTTGAAAAAATTATGGTAGCTACTCCTAATAGAGGTATAAAGTACTGCAAAAGGATTTTTCATAAAAAAAAATTTTGGTCGAGCTACAGCATTTTGAAAATAGGCAAAAAATACACTCGTGGCGAAAATCATGTGAAACGCCAAATTTTTAAGTGCACACTGCTCCTGAACTACAACAGGTAGAGACTCGAGTTTGTTTTTGTTTTGAAGCTATTGAATTGGCCTTTCTTTATGTTCACAGAAATCGATCAAAGTAATATTGCTAGATGGCTAAAAAAAGTATATATTTATTACAAAAAAATTTTAATTTTCCACAAATTTGGGAATTTTTTATTTTTTTTAAAGAAAAAGACTTATCAGGTGGTAAGTGTGTCAACCTGCACCCCTAGTAGGGTTGTCTTAGCAATAATTTTATTTTTATCCTGTGATGCTTGTAACGCATAAAATTAATTTTTAAAATATACAAAATTTCAAAAAATCAACATTTTTGAATTGCAATATTTCAAAAGCCCAATTTTTAAAAATTCTGAAATTTTGCCCAAACAATGTCCTAATGGTAGGTAGTTTACTGGGAGATTTTTGTCTTAAAATTTTCTTACATATTTTTGAAAATGACACTTTTTTTTCAATTTTTGTTTTTCCAAATTTTGAAAAATGGCACTTTTGTTTTCAATTTTTGAATTCAGTGAAAAAATGAGAAATGTAAACATTATTTAGTAAATTTTTAATAGCAGGAGAACACAATTCCTGGCAGGGCTCGCACTAAGCATTCACCAAGTCGCCAAATGTAACTAATATCCAAAAATGGCAAGAAAAAATTAGTAACAGTGAAAACGGTGGTGAATGATTTTATGAAACTTGCGCAATTTTTGACTCTTGTGTAAACTGCAATTACCAGTAATTTTTGGACTAAACTGCAGCTGATATGATTTCAAAGTTTGATTTTCCAAAGCTGTGGCACTGAAAATGGTACTGCCTGGTGCAGTTTTTATGGAGTACTGTGAAACACCTATTAAGGCTGCTTGAGAGTCGTTGGGGGAGTCAATGAAAATAAGAGCTACTGAAGGTGGGGGATATCGCGAGGGAAGAAACTCTTCCGTAATTTATAATGAGCGGATCCAGAGAAATGGGATAACAGAGGTTAAACAGTCTGCAGCACATAGTCCAGTGTTGGTGTTGCACTTTGACTTTGCTCACAACTGATCTGTAATTCTACCCGATGAAGCGCAAAGTTACTACTACTGGCAAACAATGTCTAGATCTCACTCTTTACATGCATTGCGTACTTTCCAAATGAGACTAAGTCTTTTGTGGTAGCATGCAATGATATAAGCCATGACACAGCACATGCTCTGTGTGCCATTCTGTTCATAAAAAGTGAAATTGCTAAAACTTGCCCTTTGGAAGAATTTAAAACAATTGTTTACATCTCAGAGCAGCCAGATCAGTTCTATGAACTTATGAAGGGGGGACCCAAATGTAACAAGGAAGTGGATCTTCACAGCCACAGGCCAATGCAAGAGGGCATGTGATGGTGTGGGTGGCCTGTGCAAACATTTTGCTACTAAATTCAACTTACAGAAAGAAGCTTCACAAGCTATAAGAGATGCCCCTTCATTTGTTGAAACTGTCTCCCCCTTGATCCCAAAGACTAAACCTCTACTCCTCACAACTTATGAAGTTCAATCCTATCGAACCAGCAAAGTAGAAGAGTGGGATACAGTAAAATCTGTTGTTGGAATACAGTCACAGCATTCCTGGTTAGTACAAGGAAATAAACCATCAATGGCTAGAACAGTCCGGCACCCACATAAAGCAGTGCAATTTCCAAGCCAACAAAAAAAGAACCCATTTTCTGTGAATGATTTTCAAATAGGAGAATTTATAGGATGCATTTTTGACAATAACTGGTGGATGGATGGAACAGATTACAAACATATCTAAAGAATTCAAGGACATAACAGTATCTTTCATGCACCCTCATGGACCAGCCAGAGGTTTTTGGTGGCCAGAAGAATGTGGCAAGAAAATAGGTCAAGTGTCCAGTGCCATTAAAAAATGTACTTCTAAAGGTGAATGCCCCAACTCCTGTTGGACATTCTGCAAGACTTCATACCTTTGATGAAAAGGAAATCAATACAATCCAGCAACTTTTCTCAGTTTTAATAATTTATAGTTATGATGGTAAGCTCACAATTTTGTTTTTTTGAGGTCTTTTTTCTTATGTAAACAGAAAATGAATCTTAACTGCAACTGAGATAATGTATTGTATGTGTACAGACTATGGATTTAAACAATTATTAAAAATCATAAAAAGCTTTAAAATATAGATTGGCACTGCAATTTGCAATATATACTCAGGTAAACTTTTCAGAAATATCTTTCAATATTTTTTTTTTTTTTTTAATAATAACCCAACCGTGAGGTTTGAACAGGAGAGAAGTGCATTTTCAAAAATTTGTAGGAAATTTTCAATGCGAAAATCCAGTAACCTGATTCCCCCAGTTGACTACCTACCATTAGGACATTATTTGGACAAAATTTCAGAATTTTAAAAAATGGGGTTTTTGAGATATTGCAATTCAAAAATGTTGATTTTTTGAAAGTTTGTATATTTTAAAAATAATTTTATGAGTTGCATGCATCACAGGATAAAAATAAAATTACTGCTAAGACAACCCTAGTAGGAGTGCAGGTTGGCACACTTACCCACCTAAGTCTTTTTCTTTAAAAAAAAAAAATCCTAAATTTGTGGAAAATTAAATTTTTTTGTAATAAATATAGACTTTTTTTTTGCCATCTAGCAATATTACTTTGATCGATTTCTGTGTACATAAAGAGAGGCCAATTCAATAGCTTCAAAATAAAAAAAAAAAAAATCAAGTCTCTACCTGTTATAGTACAGGAGCAGTGTACATTTAAAAATGTGGTGTTTCACACCAAAAGATTTTTTGTGAAAAATCCTTTTGCAGTACTTTATACCTTTATTAGGAGTAGCTACCATTATTTTTCAAAAAAATTGGAGGTGGTCAGCTGACACCCCCTGCCTGAATTGAGATGGAATGGGTCAAATATCGCTTTATGGCCTCCACGCAGATCAAATACTGAACAATTATTTTCGTATTTCTTGTCTAATCCAATTCACGTTTCTTGCTTAATCTAAGTCCCATCAACCATGTCACTTCATGCGGTAACAGGCACCCAGAACCAGTGGTGAAGTCTTGAACAAAGAAGTGGCCTGGCGCTCCAAAGACTAATAACTCAGGCATTATCGACTCCGGCAGGTATTCAGGAGGAGGGGGCAAACCTTTGAAATTGCCCCGTAAGTAACATCTTCCAGCACACAAACGACTCCTACGTCTTTTCTGTGAAACTTGGGTACCACAGAAGAAACATAGGAGTTGTTTGTGTGCTGGAGAGATGCGTTACTTACAGGGGATTTGTGGCAAGACATGCTCTGATCATGTGAGGAATGAAGATGAGTTGCAGTTGTGTTTTGTGAAGCAAAATGTTGTTAGCAAGGTGAAGACTAATATTCTTCGGTGGTTTGGCCATGTTGAAAGAAATGAGTGATGAGATGCTTACTAAGAGAATTTATTCAGCCCAAGTGGCAGGAAAGAAAGGTAGAGAAAGGCCAAGGAAATCATGGGAGGACAAGATTCGGGAATGTCTGCATGAGAAAAAGATAATGAGTATGAAGTATAAAAAGGTCTTGTGTGTGGCATGTGATGGATGTTAATTAAGCTCAAGCTGTGTGTTGAGATCCCTGTAAATGGCGACATTTGATACAGCAACAGTAGGTTCTTTCTGTGAAGAGCTAACCTCTGAATATCAGAACAGCTTAGTGATATGTATTTATGTATGTGTGTGTTGTGTATAGATGTCTTCTGGTACCCACTTTTCTGGCTATTTCTGAGGTGGTTTCGGTAAACAAAAGATCTACGGATCTGTGCATAGCCACCGTGGAAAAAAATAAAGAGAGAGAGAGAGAGAGAAAGAAGAAAGTAAAAAACCGTTAAGTTTATTTGCGCTAAAAAAAATTATTTCGATGGGCAACGATTGAATAAATGCAGTAAATTTTTAAAAGTCGGATTCAGTTAGGTAAAAAGTATCCAGGTGCTACCAGGCCTTGAAAAAAGTAGCCTGATGCACCCCAGCCCAGAATAAACTTTGTCTATCACTCTTTGTTCTGTTACCACATAAAACATTCATTTGCAAACTTTTTTCTGGCCCACATGTTGTTACCATATTGTGCTATCATTCTTCTGTAAATTTCCAAAGGCCTTGACCCCTTTATTAGACACATGAAAAAAAGGATGAAAACAGGTAAAATCTGAAACTTCCTCTAAACTGAAAAGACTGTATTCAAAATGAAGGGCATAGGATTGTGTACTTTTACAAACTATAAACTGGTGATGCATCGTATGCCCAAAGAAACTTTATTACGGCATAGTGTTTGACACCAGGGCAATCAGAAAGAGGAGTTTCCACATATACACACTCTCCGCTGGAGCCAGACTGGCATAAAAGTGTGTTGCACAATGCTGATGCCACCCTGTATAGCTGCTGTTCTGATGTGTTAATATATTGGTCAGATGTGGTTTGTGATATCAGTTTAATTAACAACTGCATATAGGCAACCTCACTTGTGACCTGCACTGCACATTTCATTCTCCACAAGACTGCTTGTGGCAAACAAAACATGATGTGGGTCAGAAGTAAGTAGGAGGCCACTGACCCTGAATTGTCCATAACCAGAAAAGCAAAGTTCCCTTTACACTCTGTGTTAGTTCAATGACATACATTGTATGTCACACTTGGGGAAACATATGCCAAGTTCAAGACTCCAATCAACACAAAATTTTTGGAGAAATTTAAGAAAGCACCAACCAAATCTATTTTTCCACGTTTATAAGTGCGTCACGGAAAAATTCGTGAGAATTTTTCTGTGACTCACTTATAAACATGGAAAGGGCGATGATTCTGTTTGATGATGTGTATGGGGGGGGGATGCATGTAACGTGCATGTGTTTTTGCATGGCATAAAAAGGTTCAGTGAAGGCCTGGAGGACACTGTAGGTGACAAACGTCCCAGATATCTGAACACTTAAAGAACAGGAGACAATGTGAACAAAATCTATGCAATTGTTTGAAGTGGCAACACCCGAGTATTCGAATAATAGCCGAAATTGTAAACATAGATAAAGAGACTTAGCCAAAATTTACAGGAAAATATGAACATGACAAAGGTTTCTGCCACGACGTTTCTGAAGCTTCTCACACCTGAACAAAAAGAACATCGCAAGAGAATTTGTGCTGTCATACTGGGATAGATTCAGGCTCCAACCTTTTAGAATGTGTTATTACTTGTGATGAAACCTAGATCTGCCAATGCAACCCTTAAATGAAATAGTAGTCTAAATGGAAAACACTGTGTCACCAAGGGTGAAGAAAGCATGGCAATGCAAGTCCAAGTTAACAGCCATTTTAATTATTTTCTTGGACATTAAGAGTGTAATTTTGGCAGAGCGAGTTTCCGATGTAGCAATCATGAACCAGCATTATTACAAATAGGTTCTGGTGACTTTGAAAGAGCAAGTCAGAAGAAAGAGGCGAGAACTGTGGATCAGTGGCTTCATATTTCACCAGGACAACTCATTCAGTGCTCTCAGAGAAGCAGATTTTAGTAGAGAAACATATTACAACATATCACAACGAAACATATCCACTTGCCAGATTTGGTTGCACGTCACTTTTTTCTACAATCAACTCTGTACTCAAGGGCAACCTGTTTTGATACAGTTACTGTGGTGAAGAAGAGAACCACCAAGCTTCGCAACTTGATCATACCAGATGAGCTACAGCACTGTTTCTCCCCGATGGAAGATCAGAATGCAATGGTGCGTTGATGTGGAAGGCGATAAGAATTTAAAATGTAAATTTCTTATTCAACTGAAGTTACAGCATGAGTCTTGTTATTTAACAGCCATACTTTGTGCGTATCTAATATATAATTCCGTAGTGTCAAACAAAAATTGTGGGACATAGTATGTCATACAAACTTGGGAAATGGATCATTTTAGAGATCTTGATTCGAAGAACTGCGGGGAAATAAAAATGTTCTTCTAAATTTAATCAGCTGATTGCTTAGGTGTCACAACACTCAGTCTGACTTTGTCATCACAAAGCGGGGCAGAGGGGTAGTCATATGACCTCGGGAGATCAACAGCGAGCAAAGAGCTGATTGGCTATTATCAAGGACAAATCAACTGCACATAGTTCCACTGCTATTAAACTGTAAGCTGTGTTACAGTGAGGACGGAAACAGGGTTCTGTTATGAATAGCGTTCAAGGACCACCCAAAGAAGAGCGTTTTTCATAATGTACGTGAGCGAAAGAATTTTGAAAGCACAAGTAATGATCGCAGTAATACAAGCGGCAACCCATTTTTACAAAAAGCTTTACTTAATTCCTGTTGTCAAAATGGCCTCTTTCCTTCCAGAACTACAGATAAATACGAGGATGAGGGATTTACTTCTGAACAGTCCTAATTTTGGCCAACACATCCCAAAATACAATAGTGCAATGTCATTCGCTTCCCTCTTGGCCACAAAAAAGGAGATTCCAGGCAATGGTCTGTACTGCTTTAAAATTCAGGGACAGATTCACTGGAACATCTCGGATTTATTACCACTTACTGGTGAAAATTGTATGTCGTACATTGCATGGCAGCTACTGATATTTGTATTGGTCGTAATGAAAATAAAGAATTAAAGTGATCGATATTGATAGCCCTGGTAGATATTCTGGCTAACAGTCCTTATGCCCAAGCATATAAAACTGCAGCTGAGGTGGTTGAACATGAAGTAGCAGGACACAACCTGGACATGTATTTTGTTGATAATACATTTACACATTCTCTATATTCCCTCAACATAATACATAACACATTAAAAATTGACACAGTTTTATTACCACTTTACTTTCTTGAAAACTGTAAAAAATACTTCTAACTAGATTGGCGCTTCTGTCCCACCAAGTCACTAGTACCAGGTGCATCATATGGAAGAGGCCCCATGGCCAGATGTTGTTAGGTGGGTTAAAATTATTTGGTGGGTTTCCAGTTAAAACTGCTTTGTTTCACTTCTAACTGGTTTCTGCGTGTACAGCTGCAAAGGAATTCTCCGGAGTGGTTAGTCACAGCCAGAGCAGTGTAGGTATGTGGTCATAAGTGTAAGTGAAGAGAGAATAAAAGGCAACAGAAATGGTTTTAAATACAGAACAGCAGATTTTTATTGTGGAACAGTATTTCAGAAATAACTCAGACAAGGTTTTAAACGAGTTCTTTACAGAAAAATTTCCACACTGTGCAGCACCGGCGAAATCAGTGGTACAGAAGTTAGTGCAGAAATTTCGTGAAACCAGCATGGTGTGCAACAAGAAAAGAAACAAACCCATGACAATTCGTACTGAAGACAATATTAAGGATATGTGCACAATGATGTTACAAAGCCCTCGGAAGTCGATTTGCCGATTATCGTCTGCAATGGGAATATCTGCCATGTCATGGCAACGCATACTTAAAGTGGAACTGTATCGAAGGGACTATGACCACCCAGATCACCCGATCTCTCCACCTGCGACTTTTATCTGTGGAGAGCATTGAAAAGGAAAGTGTACGCAACTAATCCACACACCCTTCATGAATTAAAAGTGAACATTACAGATATGCCATAGCCCAGGTTACTGCTGAAGAGTTGTGGCACGTTACAAACAACATGTTCCGTCGTATGCAGCTGTGTCTTGATGTCAGAGGACAGCACTTTCAGCAATTGTTGTAAATGCAGGTAAATTACTCCTATTTTTTTGTCATTTCAACTATTCTTTACCATGTATAATAACATTGCCCAACTGTTGTCATTCCTTATACCTGGGCCTCTTTCATATGGCACACCCTGTATGCATATCTATACATTATCACTATGTTTTTTTGCCACTGCCGTATGGGGGCAAATGTGATCATGTGAAATTCATTAAAAAAAATTATTTTACCCACTGACATTTTTTTAATTGCAAGTGTACCTATCAGCCATTTGGTGCCAGTGCATTCAACTCATTTACTACAAAAAGACACCAGTGGACTTAGTATGTACTTACAGTTTACAACATCCATGTTAATGACTACTGTTTTAGTGGCCAATTTTCTTCAATGAAAACAAAACAAAATAGAGTAAAATCAAAACAATGATTCATAAAAAGGAAAGCAATTGTAATAAAAAAATTATAAAAATAAAACTACTACAACATTAAAAGAAAATTTTAATAACACTAAATAACACTCTCACATAATAGTTGCAGACTACTGTTTCAGACGTTGATGTAGAAAGCAGGTAAACAGGGAGTTGTTGCACCATGTCATGTTTGGTCACATGGTGGGGAATATGCATAAATATCATGACCTTAACCACTAGCTGTGACACTAGGTGATCTTGCTCATGTAGTGGGGAATATGCATAAACAACATAACTGTGACGACTAGCTGTTGCATTAATGACCTTCCTCACCTGGCAAGGAATATAAATAAACATCATGACCTTGCCTATTAGATGTTGCACTAGGTGACCTAATCTTGACCACTAGCTGTTGCACTAAGTGAGGTTGCTCATATAGTAAGGAACATGTATAAACATCACGACTTGGACCACTAGTTGCCACATTACATAACTTTGCTCATGTGCCAGAGAACATTTGACCTTGGCCATTAGCTGTTACACATAAACATAGAAATAGAGTGAAAACACAGTCACATATGGTAAAAGGTTCGTTTAGTGGTAGCTTTCGGTCATCCTACGACCTTAATCACCTGCGATCAACTGGATGGACTGGTTGCCAGAACTACACAGGCATACAAAAATTAAGGATGAGACGGTTTTTCGAATGTAACGTCGTGCGGAAGTGCTCCACATCGACTCAAATCATACCATAAGATCCCCAAGATGTAAGAATATGGGACAAGTGAGCAAAACCGTCCAAAAAAGGAATCCAAAGAACACAAAAGCACTTCATTGAAAAGGTAGCTTCAAGCACAACTGGACAGAAGACAGAAATGTCCATGTGACAGGCGGCTGCCAAGAAAAACCCAGTCTTTAGTAGGGGATATGATCACCCCTGACTGCATTGCAGGATTTACAATGTCTGTCCATGCTGAGGACCAGGTTGTCAAGGAGCTGCTGGCCACGGTAAAACACGATAACGGATGTTCAGTTGTCTGTTGCATGTGCCTTGCAATTTCTCCCGCTGTCTGTCATCCATCTCTTCTCGCCTGTAGGACAATATACCGGTCGTCCGCCACCGTGATTACTCATGGACGACCACTGCTAAACTCTCGGACAGCTCTTCCTGTAGTTTGAAATGATCTCCAAGCTCGTGAAACGATGCTGTGAGCGATCCCGAAC
Source organism: Macrothele yani (assembly GCA_039090855.1). Taxonomy (NCBI): domain Eukaryota; kingdom Metazoa; phylum Arthropoda; class Arachnida; order Araneae; family Macrothelidae; genus Macrothele; species Macrothele yani. The sequence continues at coordinate 30,432,063 of CM076993.1, forward strand.
TTCTCGGCCACACTAGTCACACTTCTACCAACTTCCCAATGACGCGACCTCGGGTAAAGTCATCCAGATGTCGTCTACTGGATTTCCTGTTGGCCATATCACATGGTGGCAGCAACTCGACATCGTTCAAACCGATGTACACCGTGCAATAGCTTTCACCGAATTGCTGAGCGTACATCACCCGTGTGCTTTATACCCTTCCGACACCCCCACCCCACGTCATGCTACATATATTTGCATGCCCTACCGTACCTGACCCTATCTATCTCCCGAGTGGTCTTTTGGTCCGTTCTGCCTGCTCGTTTCGCTGTTATGCTAATTTCTCAAATTGTACACCCCAATGTACAATTTGAAGTTGGGGTGTTGGAACTGTTGCCAGATTTTAAAAGAGAGATCCAAATAAATGGGACTACATCCCTTTTGTCTTCTGAAAGTTCATTTTTAATCCCACTTCTTTAATCTTGTCAGCAAGTTCCTGGATCATACTTCTGCAGCTCTGATGGGGTAGTTGCAAAAATGACGTCATCAGCAAAATGAAGGTGAGTTAGATAATATCCATTAATCTTTATCCCTTTGTTTTCCCAGTTCAGTGATTGAAAGACATTTTCCAATGTGGCATTAAAGAGTTTGGGAGATATAGTGTCACCTTGTCTCACTCCCTTTCCAATCTTTATGGGTGCTGTATTCTCAAATAGCCGAATCTTTGCACTTGCATTTTCATAGATGTTATGAATAATATTAATTTTTGCATCTTCAATACCGCAGTATTTCAAAGCCATTGTAATTACTGATGGTTTCACCGAAAGGCCTTTTCATAGTCAATAAAAGCCATGCATAATGGAAGTTCATATTCCCTCGCTCTTTCAGTTAGTTCTCTCAATACGTAGATATGATCTATAGTGAGGTAGCCACTCCTGAATCCAGATTGTTCTCTCGGTTGAGCCATGTCCAGTGTCACCTTCAAACAGTGTGAAAGAACTTTAGTGAAGATTTTATAAACCACTGATAGGAGGCTGATAGGTCTGTAGTTCCCGAGGTCCTCAATGTCACCTTTTTTATGTAGCAGGATCATTGTAGCATTGTTCCAATCCTCAGGAATCTTCCCTTCATTAAAGCAACGAGTGAAAACTTGGGCACGTACTGTTTCGATTTCTCCACTTGCTTCTTGTATGATGTCTACTGTAATTCCATCTTCTCCTGGAGCTTTTCCCCATTTCATGTTCTTGATTGCACGTGTAACTTCTGCTGGGAGGACTGGAAGAACTCTGGTACCTTTTGTAATGTCTGGAGTACATGTATCATCCCTTTCATATAGTTTTGAGCAGAAAGCTTTCACTCTTGTCAAAATTTCACCTCTATTTCTTGTTACAGAACCATTTTCTTTTCTCAGAGCCATAATCTATTTTCTTCTCTTACTCAGATGTCCCTTTGGTCTCTTTAGGCTTTGGTTGTTTTCAATTGCTTTCCTCACTAGTTCACAGTTGAATTTCCTTGCATCTTCAGTGCTACTTTTTCGTACAGTCTTGCATGGCTCTATATATTTCACTTTGGAAGTCACATCTCCTTTAGTTGTCCTCATCTCTTTTCTTTTTTATAACATAATTTTGGTTTTTCCTGATAATTTGTTCGTATGCAACTTGTTCTTAGTACCAGCTATTTTTGTTGCTGTTTCCATAAGAGCCTTGATTAGTTTTCTGTTATATTACTATGTTCAAAAAGTTCTGGAACTTTTTATATTAAAAAAGTATGAGTACAGATAATACCTGTTTGTGCGACGTTTCCTTAGAAGTAGTTACAACTATGCATTTTTGTTGGCGCTCATACAAAGATTTAAATGCAGATTACAAGCCTGCTTTTTCCACATCCTCCAGAGCCTCCGTCGCAGCTCGTTGCACTTCTTCGGAACTTGAAAAGCGTCGCCACTTAAGCAAATTCTTCATCCGGGGAAAAAGGAAAAAGTCACATGGGGGCGAGATCAGAGGAATAAGCTGTTTGTGGAAGAATGGGAATGTGAAGTTTGGACAGGTAATCTGACACCAGGAGGGATCTGTGAGCCGGCACATTATCGTGATGGAGCACCCACGAGTTGGTCTTCCAAAGATCGGGTTGCTGGAGTCTCACTGATTCTCGGAGACGTTTCAGAACGTTGACACTCTTCTTTAGTGACTGTATGACCATGTTGAAGGAATTCCTTCTGTACGACCCCCTTGCAACCAAAGAAAACTGTTAACAAGACCTTTTCTTTGGAGGGGTCAGCCTCCAAAGGAAAGATCTAAGGTGGTCCTGAGTGCTCATCGTCCTCGATACTCTGTCACCCGTTTTAAAATCGTCGATGCAACTCATAAACTCTAGTTCGACTCATTGCACTCTCACCGTACGCTGATTTAATCATTTGAAAAGTCTCAGTGAAAGATTTTCTGAGCAGAACACAAAATTTTACACTTGAACGCTGTTCAAAATTCAACATCATTGTCCTCACGACGGAGAGCCTCAAATGAGTGTAATCACGAACTACGCACATACGCTGTACCTGTTGGATCAAACCAGTTCTGGCTGGTCGGTCACATCATGCTCTTCGCTTGCTCAGTGGGGAATGACGTAATTCACTGATATTTGGCAAATATTCAAAAAGTTCTGGAACCTTTTGAACGTAGTAGTATATATATATACAGGGGTCACGCTGCCGATTGCATTCTTTGCAATTTGTGAAAAAGAAATCGTTTTGGCAATGGAAAAAATGTTTTGATGAAAATAGTGATGATTATCTTTTTGTACTGTAATAACACTTTCTCCAAAAAAATTGAATTTGGGACAAATGAGTTTGCAAAAACTTTAAAAAAGCCAGAGCAACTGCTGTATATATCATCATCATCATTGTCAACCATTATCAATCCACTGCTGGACGAAGGTCTCCCCAAGTTTCCTCCACAACGGTCTGTCTTGTGCCAGTCTCCTTCATGTCACCCCTGCATACTTTCGAATTTCATCCACCCATCTCCTATGTGGTCTTCTTCTGGGTCTTTTCCTGTCCCTTGGAATCCAATCTAAAATTTCGGCTGTCCATCGATGATCTGTCCTTCTGGCAGTATGTCCAGCCCATTGCCATTTCAGGGATTTAACTCTGATCATGATGTCTTCCACTCTTGTCATTTTTCGGATCCACGAGTTCCTCTTCTTATCTCTCCTGGTTACACCAAGCATGCACCTCTCCATGCTTCTTTGAGTTGTCTGCAGCCTTTGTATGTCTCTTTTAGTTAAGGTCCATGTCTCTGCACCATACGTAAGCACTGGAAGGGTGCATTGAATGAACACTTTTCTTTTAAGACATAATGGCATATTGCTCTTGAAAATTATGCTGTTTCTTCCAAAAGCTCTCCAGGCAAGTTTTGTACGCCGATTAATTTCTTCATCAATGTGACCCTCACTTGATATCTGCTGTCCAAGATAAACGTACGTGTCTGTTATCTCCAGCTTTTCTCCATCAATCGATAAATCTTCATTTCTTGTAAAAGCATTGAGCATCACTTTTGTCTTCTGAAAGTTCATTTTTAATCCCACTTCTTTACTCTTGTCAGCAAGTTCCTGGATCATACTCTGCAGCTCTGATGGGGTAGTTGCAAAAATGACTACGTCATCAGCAAAACGAAGGTGGGTTAGATAATCTCCATTAATCTTTATCCCCTTGTTTTTCCAGCTCAGCGACTGAAAAACACCTTCCAATGTGGCATTAAAGAGCTTCGGAGATATGGTGTCACCTTGTCTCGCTCCCTTTCCAATTTTTACGTGTGTTGTATTTTCAAACAGCCTAATCTTTGCACTTGCATTTTCATAGATGTTATTAATAATATTAATGTATGCATCTTCAATACCGCAGGTTTTCAGAGCCATTGTAACTGCTGATGGTTTCACCGAATCAAAGGCTTTTTCATAATCGATAAAAGCCATGCACAATGGAAGTTCATATTCCCTCGCTCTTTCAATTAGTTCTCTCAGCACGTGGATATGATCTATTGTGCTGTAGCCACTCCTGAATCCAGCTTGTTCTCTCGGTTGAGCCATGTCTAGTGCTACCTTCAAGCGGTGTGAAAGAACTTTAGTGAAGATTTTATAAACTACTGATAGGAGGCTGATAGGTCTGTAGTTTCCGAGATCCTCAATGTCACCTTTCTTATGTAGCAGGATCATTGTAGCGGTGTTCCAATCCTCAGGAATCTTTCCTTCATTAAGGCATCGTGTGAAAATTTGGGCGAGTACTGTTTCGATTTCTCCACTTGCTTCTTGTATGATGTCTACAGTAATTCCATCTTCTCCTGGAGCTTTTCCTCGCTTCATGTTCTTGATTGCATGTGCAACTTCTGCTGGAAGGACTGGAGGAACTCTGGTACTGGTACCTTTCATGATGTCTGGAGTGCATATATCATCCCTTTCATATAATTTGGAGTAGAAATCTTTCACTCTTGTCAAAATTTCGCCTCTATTTCTTGTTACAGAACCATCTTCTTTTCTCAGTGCCATAATCTGTTTTCTTCCCTTACTGAGATGTCCCTTTGCTATCTTTAGGCTTTGGTTGTTTTCAATTGCTTTCCTCACTAGTTCACAGTTGAATTTCCTTACGTCTTCAGTGATACATTTTCTTACTGTCTTGCATAGCTCTATATATTCCACTTTGGAAGTCACATCTTCTTTAGTTGTCCTCATCTCTCTTCTTTTTTGCATCAACATTTTGGTTTTTCCTGATAATTTGTTCACATGCAACTTGTTCTTAGACCCAGCTAATTTTGTTGCTGTTTCCATAAGAGCTTTGGTTACTTTTCTGTTAACTTCAGAGATGTCCACTTCTTCCGATGTTAGGCCTTCTAAAGCAGAGAACCTGTTCTTCAGTTCTAACTTGAAGGTATTATGGTGTTTTTTAAGGTTGGTTATGTCAATAGATTTTGTTTGTCTTATGAGCTTGCCACGTTCAAGTTTAGTGTTGAGGTGCATCTTACATCTCACCAATCTATGGTCACTACCTGTGTTGAACTTGTTTAGCACACTGCAGTCTTCTATGACGAATTTTTTGTTACACATAATAAAATCAATTTCACTTGTCGTCCCATTTGGATGTCTCCATGTCCATTTCCTGTGTGGCTTTTTCTTGAAGAAGGAGTTGAAGATGAAAAACCCTTCTGCCTCTGCAAACTCAACGAGAGTATTTCCACGCTGGTTTCTGTTGCCATGACCGAATTTACCTACTGAAGTTTCATTCTGTTGCCGTTGCCCTATTTTTGCATTGAAATCTCCCATAATTATTTTCAAGTGCTGCTTACCTTTATTATTTAGATGACAAATTTCCTCATAAAATTCTTCAATTTCTTCTTCAGGATGACTTGTGGTGGGTGCATAAGTTTGAATAATCTGAGCCTGGTATCTTTTCGAGAGTTGGATAACAAGTCGTGCAGCTCTGTCAGAGGAACTTTCAACTTCTACAACTTTATCCTTCAGTTTCTTGTTTATTATAAATCCAACACCACTAGTTCTGCCAGTATCTGTCCCACGATAGTAGAAGAGATGTCCACTTTTCAGTTCGATGAGATCTTCTCCTTTTCTCCTTACCTCACTTAGCCCCACGATGTCCCACTTGATCCTTTGTAGTTCCTCTTCCAATTCAAGAAGCCTTGAATCAGAAGATAGGGAGCGTCCATTGTAAGTAGCCAAGGTCAGCATCAGATGGCAGCCTAGTCCGGTCCTCCGGGGATTCTTAGCACCCTCTGCCTTCATGTCGCACTGGCCGCTGCCTTGGCCAGGTACATTCCAGCTGCCAGAGACTGAGGGCCAAGATTTAAGTTGTGGAATCATTTTGGAGGGGTTTGGCCATAACTCACCACGCTGGCCAAGCGGGTTGGTGAGTGTGGGATAGAATTTCCTCTGATCCCGATGGTATAGTTATACCGCTATGGGCGGTCGTCAGAGCCCCTTTAGTGGGAACAGGATGCACCACGAGAAGGCGGGGTTAACATTTGTCAAGGAGAGGCTGTGATGTTACGCATCACCTGACCTTGCATCCCTGTATATATATATATATATATACTAAAGAGCAAAACTGAAGACTAAGGAAAAAATTTTAGAATTTAAAACGAAGGGTGCAAAATAACCTGAAAATCAAAACGCGCAACGCAGCAGTTTTGAAAATTCAGAATTCACATTCTATAAAGAAGATACCTAAGCAAAAAAATACATATATAATTTTGACTCACACCTAGTACAACATAGAAAAGGTTATGTATCTACCTGTGTGATCAAAAGGAAAAAAGATAAAAAAATAAAATAAAACAACTGAATGTAGAAGGTGTCGAGAATACTGAGCCTTGGCTTTATCAAGGACCAGCAAAAACTCTGCATTTTCTCACTTCCACAAAGACCTAGTTGGAAATGGGTTTCTGCAAGGCCATAGATGCAAGTAACATTCCCACCTAAAATAGTTTAAAAAATATATATATAAGTCATGTCCTCCTTAGAGTTGCATGACCTAGCACTAGTTAACAATTTCGCTTGCATCCATTAACCTTCCTGGCCCGACCCATACTCTTCATCTGTTACTATTAAACAGAGAGAAGAAGATTAAAGAGAACTCAAGCTGTGAGAGTGACATAATAATTAGAAATGATTTTCAGCCATAACGAAATTCCAAGTTCGTTTGAGAGAGAATTTAAACCTGAAAAACAATGCAAAAGAAATCCAAATTTTACATTGCAATTAAAAAAGGAAATGTTAATTTATAACGAACAGATTTTTGAAAGAAAACTTGAGTCTAAAACCCCCTACTCTACAACTTATGACAACACGAAAACGAGAATAAGTTAAAGATAATAATTAACTAAAGAAAACTTTGTGAAAGTTATATACCTTAAACAGTTAGTTGCAATATGTACAAAGTATTTCAGCAGTGCTTTAAGTGCATAATTAATTAGTTATTAAGAACTTAACTACTTTGAAAAAACAGCGCATAGACAGCGCATAGAAAAGGAACAAGCTAAGCCATCTTCTGTTCCTAGGTACCCCAAAAGACGCTCAAAGTTACAAAGAAAAGAAAGAGTTAAAACCCGCAAAAATGTTAACAGACAAACCAATGCCTAAAAGTTGAAAAGCTAAAAAACGACAGAGAAAAGGTACATGAAGTACAAACATTGAACTTATAAAACCTAGAACCCAAAAACAAGGAAGAGAGCTTACCTCTTGTGTTACAAAAACTTTTCTCCTCACAAGAGAAGAACATGGCTGACCTCTTCTGCCACTCCCTAGACGCTTTATTTTTTAAACTATTTTAGGTGGGAATGTTACTTGCATCTATGGCCTTGCAGAAACCCATTTCCAACTAGGTCTTTGTGGAAGTGAGAAAATGCAGAGTTTTTGCTGGTCCTTGATAAAGCCAAGGCTCAGTATTCTCGACACCTTCTACATTCAGTTGTTTTATTTTATTTTTTTATCTTTTTTCCTTTTGATCACACAGGTAGATACATAACCTTTTCTATGTTGTACTAGGTGTGAGTCAAAATTATATATGTATTTTTTTGCTTAGGTATCTTCTTTATAGAATATATATATATAGCCTGCCACATTTTACAATATAAATGAACTATTAAAAAGAGAGCAAAACAAAAATATATATATATATATATATATATATATATATACACCCCAAACTTAAATGTAGTTATTCCAGTTCTGTGAAAGGCAAATGACATACTTTAATAAAAACAAAGTGTTTCAGGAAGTATTATTATGCATACCAGTGGCAGCACCAGATTTTTTTTTTTTTTTTTTTTGTCTGAATGGGCCAGCAGAGATTGGGTGGGCCACATTTTTTGAATTATAGAAAGTAGCCATGAAAAAGTACTAACATCATATAACAAAAACCAAGACAAGTTAACATACACTGCATTTTATTAGGTATACTAAAACTAGGGACTTCAAATTTAATTAAACAGCACAAATGAAGGACACATTCATTTGGGTGTTAAAAGCATAGTTTGCAAATTTCAATTCAGCTGAGACTGCTTAAAAGAGTCTAAGCAGTCTCATCCGAGTTTTCTACACTTTTACCTGGTACGTTTGCTTTGAATTTCTTTTGTTTTCCTATCACCCCAATAAAAAAATATGCACTAATTGTACTAGTATGCTAGCAAATTAGTCATTATTGAATGTGTTAAACATAGGCCAACACACACCACACACAAATTGTTGACCAGTCACAGGGTAACTTACTCACAGAAAGATCTGCTCGAACCGCTTCTAAAACATCAAGTACAGTGTACAGCACCAGTCACTTAATTTAGCTACCATCACCGCCACTGCTCCTCATAAAAGAGATGCTGTGCTGATTATAGTCTGACCTGTAACCTCACTTCCGCATTTCTAACTCAACGCATTCCGCCACCTCACTCCAGCTTTGTATGAACGCAAAAGAAAATGTAGATTCTTGGTGTCATCACCAATGAATGATTAATATTCGTGGGTGCAGCACAAGTGCACTGTACTTTAGTTTTCTGGTTCTTAGTACACAAAAAACACTGCATTTGCGTTAGTCATTCGTGAAAAATTGACTCCATATTAGACTAGTGTACAAAGTTAAGTTTTTTCAGCATCAAATTTTTCCAGGTATGTGGCGCCAGGCCCACCCTTGCCACATACCCACTGTAAGGAATCACAATCAAACCTGCATATAACAAAGTTGAAGGAAGGGTTAAAAACATTCAATATATGTGAACTTTGGTGTAACCTGAAAGATCAAAAAGGGCTATTATTGGCATATTACATTATACCAAGTACCCTTAACCAGAGTTAAGGAGTCTGAGAGACACTCTTGAATACATAATTATTTGCCAAAGGCGATCCATTAACTTTCATTGCATGCATGTGCGTCTCAGTACTTTCAAATTACCTTTACCTTCGCTTGCTGCCACAGTATCTACTTTTTCGGCACCATTAGTCAGAAGAGGCATTCATTTAAGTGATATGGTGTCTGTCAGATGTCAAAACTCACCCAGTTTAACTTTTTTGAGACAAGTGTTCGAAATGAATATTAAGACGGGGCCGAGTAAAAGAATAAGGCATGGGGATGCGGATTATAAGGATACTGCAAAACAATGGCTGGATAGCATTGGAAGTGATTTAGATTTCTATGAGGAAAATTTTGTGGATGAGAAACAGACATTTAAGAAAAAGGGGGGGGGATTGTTTGGGTTGTGCAATTTTTTTGAAAACATTTTGGAATTTTACTTTGATACACTTTAAAATATATAAGGTATATTTCATTTTTTTTATGTAATACAACACAAGTTTTATTTGTTCTTGCTAATTATTACAACTTTTGGATCAATTGCACAGAAAACACAATTTTCTAAGTTTCCGTTATGTATGACTCACAAAATCCAGATTAAACTTGTTTCCTATATTGTTGTTCTCATTCTTTAAATATATGATGCACTCAAGTATTCATCACATTTCCTACCCAAAAACATTTTTAGAATTCGAATTCTGGACAAGTGTCTGTCAAACATCTAAAAACACAGATAGTGTTCCAAAAGCAGATCAACTCCATTTAAGGGTTAAAATTAGTCAATCGTACATTGTGCATCAATATTGAAGGTAAATAATACTTGTTAATTAAAAAACATAGCTAATAGTCAAAATATGAGTGACATCTGCAATAAGTAAAATATTTTATTTATGTAAAAATTAAAGTCACTGCAAAAAACTTGAAATTTCACCTTTTGCATTTCATTTCCTATTTACACGTTACGTCGGATATATGGGTTGACTGTTGCTTATTTTATGCTTGTCGTGATAACTGTCTTAAATGTTTTTCAACTTAATCTCAACAAACTGGCCAAGATGTTTTTCTAAACAGATAAAATGATTGAAAGGTGGCAAGGGGAGGGGATTTTTAAAAGACAACATTTGCTCGGATGTGTGTGTGACAAGCGGAGAGGGTAGCAGGATGTAGTAAAAAAAAAAAAACTTACCTGTCTAAAGTTTGGGAGTTGTCAACAGTAGGTAATTCTTAGCTTTCCAGTGAATGATGAAGGGCTAAAAAACTAAGTGAATACCACTTATTTTTCATTTCATTTATTATTTCTGCTGTTACGATTCATGATTTATTGTTACATTATTATTTATCTATTTTTATAACAACAGCAAGGAAGCTCCGGGAAAAGGCCTCACAGAGTCCTGACTTGGTACCGAGCTCCCTAAATAAAGTCAACAATCCAAGACAGCAATGAAATTAGATTACTATAATATGAAATTTCTATGGCACTACAATTAGATATCACTTTTGCCCTCCAACTTTCTGATTACCTTCCCCTTACCATCCTCATTTTTTTTTTTTTTTTGTAGTTAGTTTAATATACATGTTTTTTTTTTTGTTTTTTTTTATTATTTATGTTGTACTTATTGATTTCTGTTAGTTCTCTAGGTAATGAATTCTAAAATCTTGGTCCACAGTAATGTAAACTTTGTTTTATGGTTATAGTTTTAGGTAAAATTGGTATTAGTATATGCTGATTTCTAGTGTCTATTGAAGTGCATAAGTAGTTATTCTTATTAGATCATGTTCTATGCTATTTTTTATTCTGTTATACATAATTTTCCCTAAGTTAAAATTGTATAATTGCTTAACAGTCATTATATTATATTTATTAGGGAAAACTCTTGCAAATCCATGAATATCCAACCACATATAATTATTACTGTTAAAGTTGTATTTTAAATCTATTAGTCTAATAAATTTATTTTGAAGTGTTTGCAGTTTTTTAATATTAAAAAAAACTTTTTTTAATTTTCTGAGCTGATAACTGTGTTGAATTTCAAGCGGTTTATCCAAAAATCATTGTTCATAATACAAGGTTAAAATAACAGGGAAAACATTATTAAGTTTAAGGAATCTAATTAAACTTTGGTTTATGGGAAACTTCATATTACGAAAGCTCATTATATGTGGGTTCGACTGTACAATTTTTTTTTACTGGGGGTTTAACGACCATCGTGAGCACCTCAGTAGTTTATAAGCAGTCGCCCATCCTTAATTTAGGGCCACTGGTTCCAAGGAAGGGAGAGAGCCAGTGCCATAAGACAAACACAACACTCGTGCCTCACCGGGATTCGAATCCATCGCAGATGAATGATCAGAAGCCATCGATTAGACCACTGCACTACCAGGTCGGCATATAAAGTATGCATGTGGTAGTACTAGTTAATATGCTTTCTCAATTTATAAATAAAAATCTTTTGGAAGTTTTACAAAATTCAAGAGTCTCATGACTGTTACACAAACTGCACTGGACAGTTTTTCTGCACATATATTAAGAAAACTTAATAGCAAAGAATTTGTTTAGCATTACAAAATATAATATACAAGAAAAGTATTAAAATACCTGTAAAGATGGATAGTTTAAAATGCCCTCAGTTTCTATATTTTAATTTTTTCTTGTAGAGAAGACTTTCCACAGATGGGCAGGATATCGGAATTACTTGTGCTGTCTGTCTACCCTCCACAAGAATTTTGATCAAAAAATTTATTTTCTCATATATATATAATGAATCAACCTATCACCCCCCCCCCCCCCGCACGCACACACACACACACACACACACACACACACACACAAAGTTGTCCTCACCTTTGGGTAAGTAGGAGTGTGAGGGCACTGGAACTTTATGCCTTCTTCCTCCCAAGGAAAATGTCATTAAATGTCCTCCCAAAATTTCCAAAAAAAAAAAATAATAATAATAAAAAAAAAAGCTTGTGTGTAGGTGGGGGTGTTTCTCATTGAAAAATGATAAGGTGAACTGCAAAACTGAGAGTCAAATTCTTTTGGGGGGGGAAGGGGGGTCGTTTAATGACCATCGTGGGCAATTTGAAGGGCTATAAGCAAAAGTCCATCCCTAATTTAGGGCCACTGGTTACAGGGAAGAGAAAGAGCCAGTGCTATAAGACAAACACATCTATGCCTCACCGGAATTCGAACCCATCTGGGACGAATGGTCAGAAGAAAGACCGATACGAGCAAGAATTTTTACATCCGCCCCACCGAGCCGATAAAATTTCTGGCGGAACACTACGGGTTTGACGTCGGCCTCCCACACGAATGTTATAGAAATTCGAGCGATTTCAACCGTTCGCGTTAAATTTATCTCAAGTACATGTGATGACATCATTTAGTGAAGTCCATTATGATTATTTAATACACGAAACTATAGGAAATTAAAAAAAATCTGAACTTACGGTTCTGCTTCGATTGACTTTAATTTGGCGACATAATTCGATGGAATGTATCCTTCCTGTTTGGTAGCTTTGGACCTGGCGAACCACCAATCTCCCTGCGTGTCATTTAACACTTCCAAATGCTCCCCTTTCTTGAAACTTAAATCTTCATCTGTCCTGGCATCATAATCATAAAGGGCAACGAAAACTTTGGCACTACAGCTAGATGAACTGTCGGAATCGGAAGGAACCGGCGGCAAACTCGGGCCAGTTCGACACGTTGTTTGATCAGGATACCTCATGTTGTTCCCTACTGTAGCTGGATCGTGGTTCTGAGTTAACGATGGTATGGTAGTGGGACAATTTTCCAATATATTCCTCTCCACCGGAGCTTGCCCGCTCACATCCTTTTTAGCGTTTTTATTAGCAGAGCGGCTGAAGCAGTTTCCCATGGTGGCACACCGCGTAGACCGTTATGCAAAGTGTATGCAAAACTTTCAAAATATAGCGTTTCACATATTGAATGAAAACAACGTTAGACGAGATGGGTGAAGCTCATAGGATCACTGGATACCTGGAAGACGTTTTTATGACTGGAAATATCCTTCGGATGTAATTCGTACGTAGAACTGATCATCTATACGTCATGATAAGGATGCTGCCTCTTCTCCTCATCCTCCAGTTGACATGCAAACGCCAACTGAAAGATCTCGAGAAGGCCCATGACAGCTCAGCTCAGCTGTTTCTCTCTGGTCCGGCTACCATGACATTCATGGAAAACAGACTGCGCCATCTACAAATAAAGGAATCAAACTATTTCGCCTTAGTATTCTTTTTATTCATCATATATTTTCTCCAACTATATTTAAAAGCTACCTTAATTTCGATTGTGAAACTGCTGTCTCTGTAACTGTTTAGAGATTTTCCTTAATTACTGCACCATTTCTCCTACGCTGCGAATGGTCTAATCTTTAAAATTTTTACTTACATCAGCTGATGGGACCAGCTGGTGAATGCGAATGGGGAAAGGGGAAACTATACACTTCTTTATTATACTAGGGCTATTTCAGAGCTACTGCTAAGTAAAAATGCAAAAGCACATTTTTTTTTCTTTTTTGTATACTGTACTATTGGCGAAAAAAAAAGAAGGCCTGCTATCTTCCCATGACCCAAGCCACTGTAATTAGCTCAGTCCAACCAGATCCTGGTAACCACACTGGCTTGCGGAACCCAGATCTTGAGCCCCTGTTTACCAAGGTCCCAATGCCAATTCAAAAAGGCCCCTGTCTAACAGGGTCCCCCTTAGCTAAAATCATTCTTTCTACATGGCCAATCATTACTGAGCTTAATATTTTATTATTAGTATTATTATTTGCATTGTTAACATTATTATTTTCAATTACCAGCAGTTCTGCCCATTCTCCTAACGGTGAATCTATAATTTTTTTGAAAGGAAAAGTAATTAAAGGGAGAGAAAGCAATTTAAAATCCGTAACTGTTTCACGATTTAGAACAGGGTCGTGACGTCAATGCATATGGTTTGACGTAAAACAGGCTTTGGTGTTGGCACCCTTAATTTTAAATCAAAATTTCATTGAATTTTTATAGCATTACAACGTTTCTGGCATAATGACCTTTAAACCTATCAGCATTTTGAACAGTAAAGCTAAACCTCCCTTTTGAACTGTTTGGTTTTTAGGCTTTTTTTAGGTATCCAGGCACACCAATTCTTAGATCTCAAGATTATTGAGAAGTGGTCGAACAATTCACGAAAAAGGCAAGCAGAAAATGTTCCAAAGCTGCCATTTTGATTTTTTTTTTTTCGGACTTTTCTAGGCGTTTGAACCTTAAGATGTATCAGTATGACAATTTTTAAATCTCTAGGTCATTTAGAAGTGGTCAAACAATTCGCGAAAAATTCAAGCAGACAACGTTCCAAAGCAGTTATTTTCTTTTTCTTTTTTTTTTTTTTTCGGACTCTTCTAGGTATTCGGACCTGAAGACCTATCAACATGACAATTTTCAAATCTCCAGGTTATGTAGAAGAGGTCGAAAAATTCGCAAAAATTTCGAGCAGAGAAATGTGACACAGCCACAATTTTTATTTCTATTTTTATTTTATTTTATTTTATGCCGGCGGAAAACGCCGAACTTTTAAAGCGTCGCTACGTCCTTAAGCATTGCGTCGTTACCAGTTTGATTGTAGCCTGTCCTTTCACTAAGTGAGAAGAGAGCGCTAAAAACAGCTGCATCACCATTCACCATGCAGCAGGTCATGCGACCAGAACTTTCCTGTGTGGTTACCGCTGAAGAGAGATGAATCCGTTCCTTTCCTTTGGATCTTTAAAAAAAATGCTTAAAAATCAGAAAATTATTTTTTCTTAATTTATTTTTAAAAGAGAAATGATATTTGTGAGTTTATGGTGTAAAAATTGCAACGCGTTATGATTTATAGTTTGTCATATATTCGTTTTTTAAAATGGATTCCATCGAAAAATAGAGAATTTTGTGAAATTTAAAAATTCAATTTCTCGTAAACCATATCGAAAAAAAGGTGCAGAAATTCGGCCATGGTCTTACATGCCTAAAAAGTTTCGAGGTTCGGATAGCACTTTTTGTAGTGTGTCCGGAACGCGAACTGATAGCACTTTTTTGCTTACTTTTACTTTGAAATACAATAGCTCTTGAAGTACCTCCAGAATCGAAAAACGGTTCATTTCAGCGTGTTCTCCAAACACTTCTCCACAAATGATGCAAACTTAATATTTTTGTGTTCAATACTTTTTTGCGCTGCGAGCTAAGAAAGCGCCAGTGTCGCGGAAATTATCAAACAGCGGCTGCGGCAGCGGCAGTTACTTGTTTTTGGAATAGAGACATGGGCGTCCGCGCAACATTTCCGGGGAGGGCAAACGGGTATACTCCCACTATAATAATTATTGCTTTAATTTATAGTACCCCTGCGCCCTTATATGGCACAGTGGGATTTGGGTCAGGCGAGTGCAGCTAGCTCCTACAGCTAGGGGTGGGTCCGGAGCACTGTTACCCCCACCCCCACCCCGAAAAGTTTTTGAAATTATACCAATTTCTAAAGGAATTTTGAGGCGATATCATGAAATGGGAACTTGGACGCATTTTTCTTTCTGTAGTCAATATTTAGTATTGAAATAACGGACAATATTAATAAATATGTCATTTACCAAATTACTGGCCACTAATTATTCATATCTGAGTCAAAAGTTTAACCTTACTGCAGGCTTCTTGCTAAATTTAATAATCAATTTAGAACAGTTTTTTTGAATGAAAGCATTCACTTGGGGTTACATAAAACAATTGTACTTTTCCATTGTCTTTTATTGAGTATAGGTATATAACCTCCCGCCCTTATTTCTTTTTTTTTTTCTAGACATTGACATCTTCATACCTTCTTCAAATTTCTGTTTCTTGCACTTTAAAAAAACTGCTATGGAATAAAAACTGCAAACGTCTTGGGTTTTGTCCAAATCTACCAATCAGATTTTGAACGAGTCTATGTTTATTCTCAAAAACCTTTTCTCGATGAACACTCATCATGCACAGTCCTCATAAATATTCATCTGCCATTGTTGACCTTAACCAGGTTTTTACCCTTCTCATAGTGCTGAAGGACCTCTCCGCTGTGCAGGTTGTTACTGGTAATGTTAGAACAATAAGAATTGCCTGTCGAACAGAAGGAAATAGATCAGTGTGTTTGAGCAAGCTTTGAAGTCCGTCTTTACATCCATCATCTTGTTTCTTCCTTGCTGACCACATTTCAAACCAAGTGACTGCTTCAGCTTCTAATTTCTTAATTTCATATTGCTTAATTATCTTTACAAGATGCTTCATGAATTCTTCCTTTGTAAGCTTCGCCATTTGTAGTGGATCAAGTGAAAATAGGCTAAAAGCTTGCAAATTTCCACAGTAAATCGGCTTTCAATGATGATATGATGGAGTCTAAATATGTAACATAGACTGATCTACGAAAATATTCTTATATTGTTGAGACACGAACATTGGAATTGAATTTTGGTCGGCCACACTGTCTGGGAAGGGTTAGCTGAATGTCCAATTTTTATGCCAGTTGTTCGACTTTCAAAAAATTTCCTTGCGTTGTTGTTGTGCTTTTTGTCTGTGGCCATGGAATACACTTAAGAGGTTTTTTTTTTTTTTTTTGATTGGAGGTTTAACGACCACCGTGAGCAACTCAATGGGCTATAAGCAGTCGCCCGTCCCTAATTTTGGGTCACTGGTTCCAGGGAAGGGAGAGAGCCAGTGCCGTAAGACAAACACAACATCCATGCCTCACCGGGATTCGAACCCGGACCCTTTTCGGACGAAAGATCAGAGGCCATCGCTTAGACCACTGCGCCACTGGAGCGGCTAGGAGTTCCTGGACCTGATTATACTCTTTCATTACATCAAGCTGAACAGTTTGGAGAGCTTGTGCTGCAGATTCCAGTCATGCTGAATAGGTTGAAATTATAATCAGACAGACGAGAAATGTTGCTGTACTTGAAGCAGATTCAAACTGATGAGTTTCTTGGCGTGTTTTACCTGAAGCTGTAGTGGCCAGTATGCATAACTGATCAAAAACCTTTTCAAAGTTATTGGAAAAAAACTCTAATACTTTTATATTTTGCAGTCCAGCGTGTTTCACATAGTAATGACACATTTGGAATAAGACATCTTCTCTTTGGACTCTCACGAAAAAACTTAAATTCTCCAGAGCTGCTAAATCAGCTCTGGGAAATTTTGCCCCAGTGCTTGCCAAATCAGCTCTAGAGAATTTCCCACTAAAACTGACACCACCGCCGCAAACACACACACACACATCTTGACCTTTGAACAAAATTCGTTACTTTTTCGTGACTATTTTCCGATTTCAAGACTTTTTCGTGCCTTTCACCCTGTTACAATGGCCCTATCCAGGGGGGTCAAGTTACCCGTTTGACCCTTCCAGCGGACGCCGCTGAATAGAGATATTATTATGGCTGTTATAATTACTTTTTTATTGTGAATCCAATATTTTAAGCGGGGTTGTGTTGCACTCTCTTATCTGTGCTCATGTGACTATTAATATTAGCAGTATGGGACAGCTGTAACCTAACTACAACGGTAGTTACCAGTTTTCTCACTGAATTCATATAAAGTTGAACCGCAACTGTGATCTGATTATCTGTAGTGCGCAAGCGCAGGAGAATTGTATGTGGAGAATTATGGACTGTGCTTGAATAGAACGGAATCACGTCTTGGTAATTTTGAGGGCCGCGGATGGCCTATTGGTCAACGTTCGTGACTACTACGGAAAAGTCTGAGAAACGATCCCAAGCAGGTATGAGAGCTCCAACTACTAAATATCTACCGTGCTTCGGATGGGCACGTTCAGCCGTCGGACCCCTGGTACTGGCTCCCCGATTATGAAAAATAAGGGCGTCTACCTCCCCTTTCTTCCTCGCTTCCGTGTGACTTTCCTGTCGGGACTCTAGCCCAAGTCTGCTAGCTTTCTACTTCTAAAGGTTGTTTAAAACCTAGGATCAGACACTCCCTTCCTAAATTCCTCTACATATGATCCAATCTGGATGATTTTGAACGATTACCGGAAACAGAACACATACATTAGATATTCAATTTCTTCAGGAAAAATGTCTATCAGGTGCTTGCAAGAAAGAACGAAATACTTTTGGACTTCAGTTCAGTCTCTCAAGGGAGCCACTGAGAAATTCGTAACAAGTGAAAAAAAGAAAGTATTCCCCGCGCGTGCGCACATAAGCACACAGGTGAACAGCAGGGTAGCCCTTCCGAAATTGAACTAGCAGTAGATAACGTTTTACTAATAAGTTATGTGTAAACTCTTCACATCCACAAATATCGAGATACAAGCATCGTAAAAACTTGAAACTGTGTTTTGCAGTAGTTTTCTGACCACAGAAAATGCAAAGGCAATAATTCTTAATGGCAGTTTTTACAAAATGCTAGTTTGCCATACGTGACATGACACCAGAAATTCCAGTACTAAAAACCAACATGGTCCTAATTATGTTGATCAGTCAACCTGTAAAACTGCATTTCCTGCTGATGCTGATTTATGGCCTAGTTTTATTGCAGGTGAGTTTTGTGAGCATTTTATTTGCAACACATCAAGTCCAAATGCTGATCATTTTTCTAGTTCGAAGTGTCTGAATGGGAAATGAGAACGGAAGATGACAGAACAAAATTGTTATCTCAAGAAGAAAAATAATGACTGAGCAGAGAGTAGTTAGTGTATTATTTATCTAAGAATGCACTACTTTGTTTTCTATGTAAATTCTTCATATTCAGTGATAAAGCTATGTGTAAGGATTGATTTTCTTACTGGAAAAGTATTACCGAGAGACTTCAAAAGCACAAAACTGTCATTCATAGATATTATTTTCTCTGTTTACGACAGAGTCGTACTGTCTTCACTTGTGCATAGTTTTGTAATTCAAGAAATATCAGCTGGAGTGTAAGTATTGGATCAGTTGTTGCTGTATTAACTTTTTGTTTTATGTGGGTTTACTTTATTTGGAGAAAATGAAACACTCCGTTCCCCAGAGGATGGCAATTTCTTTGGAAGTTCGGAGCTGGTAAGCTGTTTTAATCCATTCTTGGCGGGTCATTTATCAAAACATGGCAACATTGGTACTGGAATTACAAATTATTTATATCCTACTTCTGTGACACAATTAATTAAAATTGTGGCACAAAAAGTATTGAAAGTAGCAGTTGTGAAAGTTCAGAAAGCCTAATATTTTAATTTGATTATGGATTCTACTCCTGACGTTGTACATGTCGACCAATTAATAATAATTGTACACAATGTGACCGAAAAGCAAGCGACGCTACGGGCATTCTGGGATGGGCTCCCCGCCCAATGGCGGACCCACCCCTAGCTCCTACAGCTAGGGGTGGGTCCGAGCACTGTTACTTTCCCCACCCCCACCCCGAAAAAGTTTTTGAAATTATACCAATTTCTAAAGGAATTTTGAGGCGATATCATGAAATGGGAACTTGGACGAATTTTTCTTTCTGTAGTCAATATTTAGTATTGAAATAACGGACAATATTAATAAATATGTCATTTACCAAATTACTGGCCACTAATTATTCATATCTGAGTCAAAAGTTTAACCTTACTGCAGGCTTCTTGCTAAATTTAATAATCAATTTAGAACAGTTTTTTTGAATGAAAGCATTCACTTGGGGTTACATAAAACAATTGTACTTTTCCATTGTCTTTTATTGAGTATAGGTATATAACCTCCCGCCCTTATTTCTTTTTTTTTTCTAGACATTGACATCTTCATACTTCTTCAAATTTCTGTTTCTTGCACTTTAAAAAAAACTGCTATGGAATAAAAACTGCAAACGTCTTGGGTTTTGTCCAAATCTACCAATCAGATTTTGAACGAGTCTATGTTTATTCTCAAAAACCTTTTCTCGATGAACACTCATCATGCACAGTCCTCATAAATATTCATCTGCCATTGTTGACCTTAACCAGGTTTTTACCCTTCTCATAGTGCTGAAGGACCTCTCCGCTGTGCAGGTTGTTACTGGTAATGTTAGAACAATAAGAATTGCCTGTCGAACAGAAGGAAATAGATCAGTGTGTTTGAGCAAGCTTTGAAGTCCGTCTTTACATCCATCATCTTGTTTCTTCCTTGCTGACCACATTTCAAACCAAGTGACTGCTTCAGCTTCTAATTTCTTAATTTCATATTGCTTAATTATCTTTACAAGATGCTTCATGAATTCTTCCTTTGTAAGCTTCGCCATTTGTAGTGGATCAAGTGAAAATAGGCTAAAAGCTTGCAAATTTCCACAGTAAATCGGCTTTCAATGATGATATGATGGAGTCTAAATATGTAACATAGACTGATCTACGAAAATATTCTTATATTGTTGAGACACGAACATTAGAATTGAATTTTGGTCGGCCACACTGTCTGGGAAGGGTTAGCTGAATGTCCAATTTTTATGCCAGTTGTTCGACTTTCAAAAAATTTCCTTGCGTTGTTGTTGTGCTTTTTGTCTGTGGCCATGGAATACACTTAAGAGGTTTTTTTTTTTTTTGATTGGAGGTTTAACGACCACCGTGAGCAACTCAATGGGCTATAAGCAGTCGCCCGTCCCTAATTTTGGGTCACTGGTTCCAGGGAAGGGAGAGAGCCAGTGCCGTAAGACAAACACAACATCCATGCCTCACCGGGATTCGAACCCGGACCCTTTTCGGACGAAAGATCAGAGGCCATCGCTTAGACCACTGCGCCACTGGAGCGGCTAGGAGTTCCTGGACCTGATTATACTCTTTCATTACATCAAGCTGAACAGTTTGGAGAGCTTGTGCTGCAGATTCCAGTCATGCTGAATAGGTTGAAATTATAATCAGACAGACGAGAAATGTTGCTGTACTTGAAGCAGATTCAAACTGATGAGTTTCTTGGCATGTTTTACCTGAAGCTGTAGTGGCCAGTATGCATAACTGATCAAAAACCTTTTCAAAGTTATTGGAAAAAAACTCTAATACTTTTTATATTTTGCAGTCCAGCGTGTTTCACATAGTAATGACACATTTGGAATAAGACATCTTCTCTTTGGACTCTCACGAAAAAACTTAAATTCTCCAGAGCTGCTAAATCAGCTCTGGGAAATTTTGCCCCAGTGCTTGCCAAATCAGCTCTAGAGAATTTCCCACTAAAACTGACACCACCGCCGCAAACACACACACACATCTTGACCTTTGAACAAAATTCGTTACTTTTTCGTGACTATTTTCCGATTTCAAGACTTTTTCGTGCCTTTCACCCTGTTACAATGGCCCTATCCAGGGGGGTCAAGTTACCCGTTTGACCCTTCCAGCGGACGCCGCTGAATAGAGATATTATTATGGCTGTTATAATTACTTTTTTATTGTGAATCCAATATTTTAAGCGGGGTTGTGTTGCACTCTCTTATCTGTGCTCATGTGACTATTAATATTAGCAGTATGGGACAGCTGTAACCTAACTACAACGGTAGTTACCAGTTTTCTCACTGAATTCATATAAAGTTGAACCGCAACTGTGATCTGATTATCTGTAGTGCGCAAGCGCAGGAGAATTGTATGTGGAGAATTATGGACTGTGCTTGAATAGAACGGAATCACGTCTTGGTAATTTTGAGGGCCGCGGATGGCCTATTGGTCAACGTTCGTGACTACTACGGAAAAGTTCTGAGAAACGATCCCAAGCAGGTATGAGAGCTCCAACTACTAAATATCTACCGTGCTTCGGATGGGCACGTTCAGCCGTCGGACCCCTGGTACTGGCTCCCCGATTATGAAAAATAAGGGCGTCTACCTCCCCTTTCTTCCTCGCTTCCGTGTGACTTTCCTGTCGGGACTCTAGCCCAAGTCTGCTAGCTTTCTACTTCTAAAGGTTGTTTAAAACCTAGGATCAGACACTCCCTTCCTAAATTCCTCTACATATGATCCAATCTGGATGATTTTGAACGATTACCGGAAACAGAACACATACATTAGATATTCAATTTCTTCAGGAAAAATGTCTATCAGGTGCTTGCAAGAAAGAACGAAATACTTTTGGACTTCAGTTCAGTCTCTCAAGGGAGCCACTGAGAAATTCGTAACAAGTGAAAAAAAGAAAGTATTCCCCGCGCGTGCGCACATAAGCACACAGGTGAACAGCAGGGTAGCCCTTCCGAAATTGAACTAGCAGTAGATAACGTTTTACTAATAAGTTATGTGTAAACTCTTCACATCCACAAATATCGAGATACAAGCATCGTAAAAACTTGAAACTGTGTTTTGCAGTAGTTTTCTGACCACAGAAAATGCAAAGGCAATAATTCTTAATGGCAGTTTTTACAAAATGCTAGTTTGCCATACGTGACATGACACCAGAAATTCCAGTACTAAAAACCAACATGGTCCTAATTATGTTGATCAGTCAACCTGTAAAACTGCATTTCCTGCTGATGCTGATTTATGGCCTAGTTTTATTGCAGGTGAGTTTTGTGAGCATTTTATTTGCAACACATCAAGTCCAAATGCTGATCATTTTTCTAGTTCGAAGTGTCTGAATGGGAAATGAGAACGGAAGATGACAGAACAAAATTGTTATCTCAAGAAGAAAAATAATGACTGAGCAGAGAGTAGTTAGTGTATTATTTATCTAAGAATGCACTACTTTGTTTTCTATGTAAATTCTTCATATTCAGTGATAAAGCTATGTGTAAGGATTGATTTTCTTACTGGAAAAGTATTACCGAGAGACTTCAAAAGCACAAAACTGTCATTCATAGATATTATTTTCTCTGTTTAAGACAGAGTCGTACTGTCTTCACTTGTGCATAGTTTTGTAATTCAAGAAATATCAGCTGGAGTGTAAGTATTGGATCAGTTGTTGCTGTATTAACTTTTTGTTTTATGTGGGTTTACTTTATTTGGAGAAAATGAAACACTCCGTTCCCCAGAGGATGGCAATTTCTTTGGAAGTTCGGAGCTGGTAAGCTGTTTTAATCCATTCTTGGCGGGTCATTTATCAAAACATGGCAACATTGGTACTGGAATTACAAATTATTTATATCCTACTTCTGTGACACAATTAATTAAAATTGTGGCACAAAAAGTATTGAAAGTAGCAGTTGTGAAAGTTCAGAAAGCCTAATATTTTAATTTGATTATGGATTCTACTCCTGACGTTGTACATGTCGACCAATTAATAATAATTGTACACAATGTGACCGAAAAGCAAGCGACGCTACGGGCATTCTGGGATGGGCTCCGCCCAATGGCGGACCCACCCCTAGCTCCTACAGCTAGGGGTGGGTCCGGAGCACTGTTACTCCCACCCCCACCCCGAAAAGTTTTTGAAATTATACCAATTTCTAAAGGAATTTTGAGGCGATATCATGAAATGGGAACTTGGACGCATTTTTCTTTCTGTAGTCAATATTTAGTATTGAAATAACGGACAATATTAATAAATATGTCATTTACCAAATTACTGGCCACTAATTATTCATATCTGAGTCAAAAGTTTAACCTTACTGCAGGCTTCTTGCTAAATTTAATAATCAATTTAGAACAGTTTTTTTGAATGAAAGCATTCACTTGGGGTTACATAAAACAATTGTACTTTTCCATTGTCTTTTATTGAGTATAGGTATATAACCTCCCGCCCTTATTTCTTTTTTTTTTCTAGACATTGACATCTTCATACTTCTTCAAATTTCTGTTTCTTGCACTTTAAAAAAACTGCTATGGAATAAAAACTGCAAACGTCTTGGGTTTTGTCCAAATCTACCAATCAGATTTTGAACGAGTCTATGTTTATTCTCAAAACCTTTTCTCGATGAACACTCATCATGCACAGTCCTCATAAATATTCATCTGCCATTGTTGACCTTAACCAGGTTTTTACCCTTCTCATAGTGCTGAAGGACCTCTCCGCTGTGCAGGTTGTTACTGGTAATGTTAGAACAATAAGAATTGCCTGTCGAACAGAAGGAAATAGATCAGTGTGTTTGAGCAAGCTTTGAAGTCCGTCTTTACATCCATCATCTTGTTTCTTCCTTGCTGACCACATTTCAAACCAAGTGACTGCTTCAGCTTCTAATTTATTAATTTCATATTGCTTAATTATCTTTACAAGATGCTTCATGAATTCTTCCTTTGTAAGCTTCGCCATTTGTAGTGGATCAAGTGAAAATAGGCTAAAAAGCTTGCAAATTTCCACAGTAAATCGGCTTTCAATGATGATATGATGGAGTCTAAATATGTAACATAGACTGATCTACGAAAATATTCTTATATTGTTGAGACACGAACATTAGAATTGAATTTTGGTCGGCCACACTGTCTGGGAAGGGTTAGCTGAATGTCCAATTTTTATGCCAGTTGTTCGACTTTCAAAAAATTTCCTTGCGTTGTTGTTGTGCTTTTTGTCTGTGGCCATGGAATACACTTAAGAGGTTTTTTTTTTTGATTGGAGGTTTAACGAACACCGTGAGCAACTCAATGGGCTATAAGCAGTCGCCCGTCCCTAATTTTGGGTCACTGGTTCCAGGGAAGGGAGAGAGCCAGTGCCGTAAGACAAACACAACATCCATGCCTCACCGGGATTCGAACCCGGACCCTTTTCGGACGAAAGATCAGAGGCCATCGCTTAGACCACTGCGCCACTGGAGCGGCTAGGAGTTCCTGGACCTGATTATACTCTTTCATTACATCAAGCTGAACAGTTTGGAGAGCTTGTGCTGCAGATTCAGTCATGCTGAATAGGTTGAAATTATAATCAGACAGACGAGAAATGTTGCTGTACTTGAAGCAGATTCAAACTGATGAGTTTCTTGGCGTGTTTTACCTGAAGCTGTAGTGGCCAGTATGCATAACTGATCAAAAACCTTTTCAAAGTTATTGGAAAAAAACTCTAATACTTTTATATTTTGCAGTCCAGCGTGTTTCACATAGTAATGACACATTTGGAATAAGACATCTTCTCTTTGGACTCTCACGAAAAAACTTAAATTTTCCAGAGCTGCTAAATCAGCTCTGGGAAATTTTGCCCCAGTGCTTGCCAAATCAGCTCTAGAGAATTTCCCACTAAAACTGACACCACCGCCGCAAACACACACACACATCTTGACCTTTGAACAAAATTCGTTACTTTTTCGTGACTATTTTCCGATTTCAAGACTTTTTCGTGCCTTTCACCCTGTTACAATGGCCCTATCCAGGGGGTCAAGTTACCCGTTTGACCCTTCCAGCGGACGCCGCTGAATAGAGATATTATTATGGCTGTTATAATTACTTTTTTATTGTGAATCCAATATTTTAAGCGGGGTTGTGTTGCACTCTCTTATCTGTGCTCATGTGACTATTAATATTAGCAGTATGGGACAGCTGTAACCTAACTACAACGGTAGTTACCAGTTTTCTCACTGAATTCATATAAAGTTGAACCGCAACTGTGATCTGATTATCTGTAGTGCGCAAGCGCAGGAGAATTGTATGTGGAGAATTATGGACTGTGCTTGAATAGAACGGAATCACGTCTTGGTAATTTTGAGGGCCGCGGATGGCCTATTGGTCAACGTTCGTGACTACTACGGAAAAGTCTGAGAAACGATCCCAAGCAGGTATGAGAGCTCCAACTACTAAATATCTACCGTGCTTCGGATGGGCACGTTCAGCCGTCGGACCCCTGGTACTGGCTCCCCGATTATGAAAAATAAGGGCGTCTACCTCCCCCTTTCTTCCTCGCTTCCGTGTGACTTTCCTGTCGGGACTCTAGCCCAAGTCTGCTAGCTTTCTACTTCTAAAGGTTGTTTAAAACCTAGGATCAGACACTCCTTCCTAAATTCCTCTACATATGATCCAATCTGGATGATTTTGAACGATTACCGGAAACAGAACACATACATTAGATATTCAATTTCTTCAGGAAAAATGTCTATCAGGTGCTTGCAAGAAAGAACGAAATACTTTTGGACTTCAGTTCAGTCTCTCAAGGGAGCCACTGAGAAATTCGTAACAAGTGAAAAAAAGAAAGTATTCCCGCGCGTGCGCACATAAGCACACAGGTGAACAGCAGGGTAGCCCTTCCGAAATTGAACTAGCAGTAGATAACGTTTTACTAATAAGTTATGTGTAAACTCTTCACATCCACAAATATCGAGATACAAGCATCGTAAAAACTTGAAACTGTGTTTTGCAGTAGTTTTCTGACCACAGAAAATGCAAAGGCAATAATTCTTAATGGCAGTTTTTACAAAATGCTAGTTTGCCATACGTGACATGACACCAGAAATTCCAGTACTAAAAACCAACATGGTCCTAATTATGTTGATCAGTCAACCTGTAAAACTGCATTTCCTGCTGATGCTGATTTATGGCCTAGTTTTATTGCAGGTGAGTTTTGTGAGCATTTTATTTGCAACACATCAAGTCCAAATGCTGATCATTTTTCTAGTTCGAAGTGTCTGAATGGGAAATGAGAACGGAAGATGACAGAACAAAATTGTTATCTCAAGAAGAAAAATAATGACTGAGCAGAGAGTAGTTAGTGTATTATTTATCTAAGAATGCACTACTTTGTTTTCTATGTAAATTCTTCATATTCAGTGATAAAGCTATGTGTAAGGATTGATTTTCTTACTGGAAAAGTATTACCGAGAGACTTCAAAAGCACAAAACTGTCATTCATAGATATTATTTTCTCTGTTTAAGACAGAGTCGTACTGTCTTCACTTGTGCATAGTTTTGTAATTCAAGAAATATCAGCTG
This sequence comes from Macrothele yani, assembly GCA_039090855.1. Classification (NCBI taxonomy): domain Eukaryota; kingdom Metazoa; phylum Arthropoda; class Arachnida; order Araneae; family Macrothelidae; genus Macrothele; species Macrothele yani. The sequence goes on from CM076993.1 coordinate 30,458,633, forward strand.
GAGTGTAAGTATTGGATCAGTTGTTGCTGTATTAACTTTTTGTTTTATGTGGGTTTACTTTATTTGGAGAAAATGAAACACTCCGTTCCCCAGAGGATGGCAATTTCTTTGGAAGTTCGGAGCTGGTAAGCTGTTTTAATCCATTCTTGGCGGGTCATTTATCAAAACATGGCAACATTGGTACTGGAATTACAAATTATTTATATCCTACTTCTGTGACACAATTAATTAAAATTGTGGCACAAAAAGTATTGAAAGTAGCAGTTGTGAAAGTTCAGAAAGCCTAATATTTTAATTTGATTATGGATTCTACTCCTGACGTTGTACATGTCGACCAATTAATAATAATTGTACACAATGTGACCTGAAAAGCAAGCGACGCTACGGGCATTCTGGGATGGGCTCCGCTCAATGGCGGACCCACCCCTAGCTCCTACAGCTAGGGGTGGGTCCGGAGCACTGTTACCCCCACCCCCACCCCGAAAAGTTTTTGAAATTATACCAATTTCTAAAGGAATTTTGAGGCGATATCATGAAATGGGAACTTGGACGCATTTTTCTTTCTGTAGTCAATATTTAGTATTGAAATAACGGACAATATTAATAAATATGTCATTTACCAAATTACTGGCCACTAATTATTCATATCTGAGTCAAAAGTTTAACCTTACTGCAGGCTTCTTGCTAAATTTAATAATCAATTTAGAACAGTTTTTTTGAATGAAAGCATTCACTTGGGGTTACATAAAACAATTGTACTTTTCCATTGTCTTTTATTGAGTATAGGTATATAACCTCCCGCCCTTATTTCTTTTTTTTTTCTAGACATTGACATCTTCATACTTCTTCAAATTTCTGTTTCTTGCACTTTAAAAAAACTGCTATGGAATAAAAACTGCAAACGTCTTGGGTTTTGTCCAAATCTACCAATCAGATTTTGAACGAGTCTATGTTTATTCTCAAAAACCTTTTCTCGATGAACACTCATCATGCACAGTCCTCATAAATATTCATCTGCCATTGTTGACCTTAACCAGGTTTTTACCCTTCTCATAGTGCTGAAGGACCTCTCCGCTGTGCAGGTTGTTACTGGTAATGTTAGAACAATAAGAATTGCCTGTCGAACAGAAGGAAATAGATCAGTGTGTTTGAGCAAGCTTTGAAGTCCGTCTTTACATCCATCATCTTGTTTCTTCCTTGCTGACCACATTTCAAACCAAGTGACTGCTTCAGCTTCTAATTTATTAATTTCATATTGCTTAATTATCTTTACAAGATGCTTCATGAATTCTTCCTTTGTAAGCTTCGCCATTTGTAGTGGATCAAGTGAAAATAGGCTAAAAGCTTGCAAATTTCCACAGTAAATCGGCTTTCAATGATGATATGATGGAGTCTAAATATGTAACATAGACTGATCTACGAAAATATTCTTATATTGTTGAGACACGAACATTAGAATTGAATTTTGGTCGGCCACACTGTCTGGGAAGGGTTAGCTGAATGTCCAATTTTTATGCCAGTTGTTCGACTTTCAAAAAATTTCCTTGCGTTGTTGTTGTGCTTTTTGTCTGTGGCCATGGAATACACTTAAGAGGTTTTTTTTTTTTGATTGGAGGTTTAACGAACACCGTGAGCAACTCAATGGGCTATAAGCAGTCGCCCGTCCCTAATTTTGGGTCACTGGTTCCAGGGAAGGAGAGAGCCAGTGCCGTAAGACAAACACAACATCCATGCCTCACCGGGATTCGAACCCGGACCCTTTTCGGACGAAAGATCAGAGGCCATCGCTTAGACCACTGCGCCACTGGAGCGGCTAGGAGTTCCTGGACCTGATTATACTCTTTCATTACATCAAGCTGAACAGTTTGGAGAGCTTGTGCTGCAGATTCCAGTCATGCTGAATAGGTTGAAATTATAATCAGACAGACGAGAAATGTTGCTGTACTTGAAGCAGATTCAAACTGATGAGTTTCTTGGCGTGTTTTACCTGAAGCTGTAGTGGCCAGTATGCATAACTGATCAAAAACCTTTTCAAAGTTATTGGAAAAAAACTCTAATACTTTTATATTTTGCAGTCCAGCGTGTTTCACATAGTAATGACACATTTGGAATAAGACATCTTCTCTTTGGACTCTCACGAAAAAACTTAAATTCTCCAGAGCTGCTAAATCAGCTCTGGGAAATTTTGCCCCAGTGCTTGCCAAATCAGCTCTAGAGAATTTCCCACTAAAACTGACACCACCGCCGCAAACACACACACACATCTTGACCTTTGAACAAAATTCGTTACTTTTTCGTGACTATTTTCCGATTTCAAGACTTTTTCGTGCCTTTCACCCTGTTACAATGGCCCTATCCAGGGGGTCAAGTTACCCGTTTGACCCTTCCAGCGGACGCCGCTGAATAGAGATATTATTATGGCTGTTATAATTACTTTTTTATTGTGAATCCAATATTTTAAGCGGGGTTGTGTTGCACTCTCTTATCTGTGCTCATGTGACTATTAATATTAGCAGTATGGGACAGCTGTAACCTAACTACAACGGTAGTTACCAGTTTTCTCACTGAATTCATATAAAGTTGAACCGCAACTGTGATCTGATTATCTGTAGTGCGCAAGCGCAGGAGAATTGTATGTGGAGAATTATGGACTGTGCTTGAATAGAACGGAATCACGTCTTGGTAATTTTGAGGGCCGCGGATGGCCTATTGGTCAACGTTCGTGACTACTACGGAAAAGTCTGAGAAACGATCCCAAGCAGGTATGAGAGCTCCAACTACTAAATATCTACCGTGCTTCGGATGGGCACGTTCAGCCGTCGGACCCCTGGTACTGGCTCCCCGATTATGAAAAATAAGGGCGTCTACCTCCCCCTTTCTTCCTCGCTTCCGTGTGACTTTCCTGTCGGGACTCTAGCCCAAGTCTGCTAGCTTTCTACTTCTAAAGGTTGTTTAAAACCTAGGATCAGACACTCCCTTCCTAAATTCCTCTACATATGATCCAATCTGGATGATTTTGAACGATTACCGGAAACAGAACACATACATTAGATATTCAATTTCTTCAGGAAAAATGTCTATCAGGTGCTTGCAAGAAAGAACGAAATACTTTTGGACTTCAGTTCAGTCTCTCAAGGGAGCCACTGAGAAATTCGTAACAAGTGAAAAAAAGAAAGTATTCCCCGCGCGTGCGCACATAAGCACACAGGTGAACAGCAGGGTAGCCCTTCCGAAATTGAACTAGCAGTAGATAACGTTTTACTAATAAGTTATGTGTAAACTCTTCACATCCACAAATATCGAGATACAAGCATCGTAAAAACTTGAAACTGTGTTTTGCAGTAGTTTTCTGACCACAGAAAATGCAAAGGCAATAATTCTTAATGGCAGTTTTTACAAAATGCTAGTTTGCCATACGTGACATGACACCAGAAATTCCAGTACTAAAAACCAACATGGTCCTAATTATGTTGATCAGTCAACCTGTAAAACTGCATTTCCTGCTGATGCTGATTTATGGCCTAGTTTTATTGCAGGTGAGTTTTGTGAGCATTTTATTTGCAACACATCAAGTCCAAATGCTAATCATTTTTCTAGTTCGAAGTGTCTGAATGGGAAATGAGAACGGAAGATGACAGAACAAAATTGTTATCTCAAGAAGAAAAATAATGACTGAGCAGAGAGTAGTTAGTGTATTATTTATCTAAGAATGCACTACTTTGTTTTCTATGTAAATTCTTCATATTCAGTGATAAAGCTATGTGTAAGGATTGATTTTTCTTACTGGAAAAGTATTACCGAGAGACTTCAAAAGCACAAAACTGTCATTCATAGATATTATTTTCTCTGTTTAAGACAGAGTCGTACTGTCTTCACTTGTGCATAGTTTTGTAATTCAAGAAATATCAGCTGGAGTGTAAGTATTGGATCAGTTGTTGCTGTATTAACTTTTTGTTTTATGTGGGTTTACTTTATTTGGAGAAAATGAAACACTCCGTTCCCCAGAGGATGGCAATTTCTTTGGAAGTTCGGAGCTGGTAAGCTGTTTTAATCCATTCTTGGCGGGTCATTTATCAAAACATGGCAACATTGGTACTGGAATTACAAATTATTTATATCCTACTTCTGTGACACAATTAATTAAAATTGTGGCACAAAAAGTATTGAAAGTAGCAGTTGTGAAAGTTCAGAAAGCCTAATATTTTAATTTGATTATGGATTCTACTCCTGACGTTGTACATGTCGACCAATTAATAATAATTGTACACAATGTGACCGAAAAGCAAGCGACGCTACGGGCATTCTGGGATGGGCTCCCGCCCAATGGCGGACATACATTTTTGGGGCCCTGGATCTTGAACTGTTATGAGGGCTCCTTCGTAACGAGCAACGGGGTTTGAATACCTACTGTTATTCTTCTTCAATGAGGTTGTTCCACGACAACCTCATTGAAGAACATAACAGAAAGTTACTTTAATTTTGACGCACTTGCCCATAATATTCTATTTTTAACACAATCGACTACTGTTAAAAGGCCTTCTTTTATCAGTGGCTGTCGAAAAAATTAATTATATGATACACTTTCACTAAACTTTTTACTTTTCAGGTTCTTCGTGTTATAGTTTGTTTCAACTTGTTCCTTCTTGTTGCTGCCGATCTTATAATACCATACAAATATAAAGACACTATAATTTGATCTTAGCTATACAAACTGTAACAATATTGAAAAATTGAGTTCGTACGGATTAATACGGACATCAGTCACATTGCCGCTGCCGCCATTGACAACTGACAACGATACACCGAGCGAGGAACGTTGCCAGGCCGTAGTCTTCTGTTTCAGGTCAAGCGAGCTGCACTCTATTGGCAACCTCAATGAACTAAAGGGGCGCTGCGCAAACGTAAACAAACTTCTTTTAGTACGGATAACGTCGCACGCAAGGAGGTTATATTACTGGAGACACCACTGGCTCTGCCGCCATAGGTCACAGTTAATCTGTGGTGTGACGTCACAAGCAGGCAAAAATGAACTAAATTATACCGTTGATGAAATAGTAAGCTTGTGCATCATTGATAAAGATTATTGAATTACGCATTTTATCTGTTTATACGCTTAGAAGCTTTTGTTCCATTGGTTTCCAAGCAGCTTCTCTTCTGCGGCTGCGTCGTGCCTGCTCATGACGTCATTTGCAGCACAGACGGGGACTTATGGCGGCCAATGCTGCGTGTATAGGAGTGGTGTCTCCAGTAATATAACCTCCTTGGTCGCACGTGTTCCTGTGAAGTCGTATGCAGGAATGACTGGTTTAACACTCTCAATCCTTGAGATAATGAAATTTGTGGACGCTTCAAAAAATTCACGATGCATCAAAGTAGAAGGGGTTTCTAATACAGGTCATATAATTTCATGTGCAATTAAGAACGAAGGTAGGAAAGAAATCCACATAGTTTCACAGTGCATTCAATCCACCGCAGTAACGTCGTCGCGTAATTCGATCAACGGTGTTTTAGACAGAAATAATTGTGAAATTTCTGTAGTCTTTTGAGTGCTCTTGTAAAGCAGGCAGAAGCAGAACACGTAAGCACTGTGTAGAAGTAATGCTTTACTGAAATAGGTAATTTTCATCTTTAAATTTTCAGACAAGTGATATAGTAATGTCTTAAAAGAAAAGTCTAAGAATTGGTGCAGTAACGCCTTCTTGTTAACGGCAGTCAGTTTACTGTTCATTAATTTAATGTAGCGAACAGATATTCGCTTTTCACTATTGTTTTTGGAAGTGGCAAAGACAAGAAACTTGGGTTTTAAATACGTTATGTCTTAAAAGAAAAGTGTTTGATCAATGCATCCTTCCAGTGCTTACGTATGGTGCAGAGACGTGGACCTTAACTAAAAGAGACATACAAAGACTGCAGACAACTCAAAGAAGCATGGAGAGGTGCATGCTTGGTATAACCAGGAGAGATAAGAAGAGGAACTCGTGGATCCGAAAAATGACGAGAGTGGAAGACATCATGATCAGAGTTAAATCCCTGAAATGGCAATGGGCTGGACATACTGCCAGAAGGACAGACCATAGATGGACAGCCGAAATTTTAGATTGGATTCCAAGGGACAGGAAAAGACCCAGAAAAAGACCACATGGGAGATGGGTGGATGAAATTCGTAAATATGCGGGAGTGACATGGAGGAGACTGGCACAAGACAGACCGTTGTGGAGGAAACTTGGGGAGACCTTCGTCCAGCAGTGGATTGATAATGGTTGACAATGATGATGATGATGATATAGTAATACCGACACGGGTGACATTTCGGCAAAGGTGTAGATTAGCGTCATAAATTATTTTGTCGGAAAAATATTAGTACCTCAAAAAAGTGCGTCGTACAGATTTGAGATTATGGAAATTAATGGCAAATGGGGCAGAAATTTCATGTTTTAAATATCTTTTAAAGATTTTTATCGTAATATTTACCTTTAAGTGCGATGCTGTGCAGACACTTTGCGGTAGGCGAAACGCATCGCTACCACGACAATGTCAAGCGTTTGCTGTGCCACTGTACTTTTGGTTCTCCTGTCACTACTTTCTTTGCAAGGCAGTTTCTATCTCACTGATACGTATCTTTTGCAAATCAAAGAGGTTTTTTTTTTTTGTCTTTTCTGTCAACAACTTACAGGATACAACAAAAGGAAGGGTGGGTAGTCTGTTTGGTCCTATTTTCTGGAGCGTATCACTACAACATTTATCGCTCTCCTGCCAGCAACGTAACCGTTTTCTCTAGTACTCTTCCGCCCGTCATTTCAGTGCAGCAACGAACTTTCCTTTTTAACGGAGCAACGCATGACATCCAGCGGTAGCGATGCGTTAGGCCTACCGCGGCGTTTCTTAACACCATCGCACTTACAGGTAAATATTACAAAAAATATCTTTAAAACACATTTAAAATATGAAATCTCTGCACCATTTCCCATTATTTTCCATACTCTAAAATCTGTACGTCGCACTTTTTCCAGGTAGTAACATCTTTCCGACGAAATAATTTAGAACGCTATTCTACACATTTACCGACATTTCGTTTGACTTGACGATTTCTAGGATCCATTTTCAACAATAACAAATTTGTAATTTTTGTACATTCTGTTCCTAAAACACTGATTTTGAATTGGTAATTGTTGATCATCATTCTGTTCTCAGTGTTTTTGAATTGGTGCTTGTTGACAGAACATTGCAAACCTTGTTCCTTAATGGAGTTTAAATTTATATCGACAGCAGCAATTACTTCTTTCAAGAGCATGTAGAAATACGGAATTTTAAATTCTTACTATGCAATAAAATCATGTCTTGTTTATTATTCATTCAAACACGTTACTAGGTTAGTAGTATTTCACTAGAAGGATTTCAAATGCAAGGCACAAGCGTTTGTAGTAACTTCTGAAAAACATAGCTGGAACCTTGGGAATGACACTGTGGGACGCAAGAATATGAATTGTTCTTTTTCACGGAATTCTCCATTATACTATTCTCAAATTCCAGAATGAATGCAAAAATACCCCAAAAACAAGCCAACCGAACCTAGGTAACGATCTAATAACAGCTATGAATGTTATCCGTACTATAGTAATTCTTCCTTTTTCCGCTAGAGGGAGAGCGCACCGCTGATATTGCCAATCTATAGTCCGTTGCCAACTGATGAACACAATACTATTATTTTGTATTAAATTACACTTAATTATTATTATTATTATTATTTTCTTTATTCGAAATATACGAATCACAGCCTATGACAAACAAAATAAACGCCGCCCCGGTGGCGCAGTGGTCTAAGCGATGGCCTCTGATCATTCGTCCGTAAGGGGTCCGGGTTCGAATCCCGGTGAGGCATGGATGTTGTGTTTGTCTTACGGCACTGGCTCTCTCCCTTCCCTGGAACCAGTGACCCTAAATTAGGGACGGGCGACTGCTTATAGCCCATTGAGTTGCTCACGGTGGTCGTTAAACCTCCAATCAAAAAAAAAAAAAAAATAAAAAAAAATAAACAGCAAATTATCATTGACTGGTATTGTTGAACTGATACGAGTTTCCACCGGAGACCTAGGTATAAGTCAAGAATCGGCGTAAAATATATGATGTCCCATTATTATTATTATTATTAGTAGTAGTAGTAGTAGTAATATATTAATAGAAATAATAATAATAATAATAATGATAATTATTATTATTATTATTATTTAAAAACACCTCATACAGTGGACCTAAAATTTAAAGCAATGTGGACTAAAGTCGCTTCTGGGACACATCCGGAATTAGGAGCCCTGATGTTTAAGCTTTATTAGATTCATAGTAGATCCGCCCTTGCTTTTTCCCACCCAATTTTTGAGCCCCCGTAGCCTTCCCCTCCCCTCCCCCAAAAAATATTTAAGCTGTTGGAACATATATATGGCTGATGCAACCATCTAGATTTTAGGGAACTTAGATAAAGGAATTGAATCTTTCGAATTCACAGAAAATTTGTTATATAAAATGATTTGTTTGTAATTTAGTGTTTGCACTTCTGAGAAATGGAGGGAGTCCTTTGGGCGAATATCTAAGAGTGTAGTAGAAACACACCATTTTTGTATTTATAATATAAAAGATGAGAAAGAGAGAGAGATAGGTACCTTGTCAGGTTACACATTAAAATTCTAAAATTCGTAAGCAGCCACAGCCTTATGACAAAAAAAAAGAAAGAAAATCTACGTAAGTAAGCTAAAATTACGAAGAAATAGTAACTTGCCATAAAGATTCGTATCCATGGTTCCCAATCTACATACGTCGAATAAATACTATACATGCACCAGAAAACTTTCTTTGACTAGGTATGACAATATCTGCGTCTGGTAAAATCTATATGGATGGAATTTTTTGTCAAAATTTCTGCCTAGCACTTCAAAACTAACATGCCGGTAATAGGAGAGGGAGCATATACGCAACACTTTAGAAGTCTAACTCAGTAAATAGAAAGATCAAGTTCCTTATTTTAAATCGCGCGCGTTATGTCAAATTCGAAGCAATAGTTGAAGCAAACTAGTCAAATTTTTTCTGCAGAAATAGCTTGGAATTTTTTATATGGCATAGCAACACACGGAGGGTCCCGGTCTAAAACGTAAACAAGCCCGCCTGAAATTGCGGCAAAATCATACACGTCAGACTTCGGAAGTGCATCTACAACAATTTCGGTGCAATCTATTAACATCGTAGCTTCTATTGTGCAGTGGGTTTTCTCCTGCGTAGGTTTGTAGTAATTAGTCTGTCTCGATAAAGGCACCCGTAAATGTGTGAAAGTTTGTCTTTCAGAAGTTGCCATGACAATAAAAGAGCGCATTTTTGTAATGATTTTTATCACATTTAGCATCAAGTTGTCGTAATTTGTGCAGATTGCGATGAGATATTGTTACGTTTATGTAAAACGCAAGGAGGTTAGAATAGATAAGGAGGAAGAGTTCGTCAATTCCCATCCTGTAATCAAAATGGAGCCAGCAAAGGGTTACAGTCATGACGTCACAGAGTCTGCCACGTAGCCTCGCTCTGCCATCTGTTGGTGAGACGACGAAAAATCCAGACATTGTACTAAGTTGAAAGAATAGCTCCTGCAGTTTATCGAGTGTTTCTCTCGATATCTTTAAATTTCAGCACGTGAATCAGCGAAAAAAATGTTATTATTAGGTAACAAGTAATAAACGTTTAAGGCTCGCAATGATGCATGTTTACTGATGTTTTGATACGTCATACATATTTCTTAGATCATGAGACATGCATACATTAGGAAATTTTTTCTACGCGTCAGTTTATGAGTCATTCCTTTGCAAAATCAAATCTTCAGAACATATGAACTGCACTAAAAAAATGCGTTAGTTAATAGAAAGTTTAGACATTTCGTAATTTTTACAATGAAAATTTCGTTTAAAGTTTATTTGAACTGACTACATTATTAAAATTAAACGTTAAATCATTAATTTATCCGTTTATATTAAAAATTTGTTCATGGTATTATATTTCCCTAAGTCTGAGAAAGCTCCTCCGATAAAAAAACATCCATTTCGCCGGGACGCATTCTTTCTGCTGCCGAAAGCACAGACTGAGATTCTCATGCATTGGTATGATTAGGTATGAAAGTAACGCTAATGCGTAAGGTATATCGATTATTAGTAAATGAATACATAATTGTAGATTATTTTTAGAGGGGAAGATCGTGCTTTATTCTCGTTTGCTAAAGCTTTGGCAAATTTCAGAACTAGCTGCCTCCAAACACTTCAATGCCCCCATAAAAAATTAAAAATTTATAGAAAAACTAATATTGCATGCAAAATTATCCATGAAAAGTTTCACGGCAGATGCTTTAGTTGATGAGTTGACGCATTCATGCACACCGCTATCCCATTTTAAATTAAGTATGTTTTTTTGAGAAAAATAGTTCTATTCCAAATGGACCTTGTTCACTTCGCATCGCATCACGGGAAGACTTTTCCATTGCCGCGGACCATCAGTAGTTTGATTACAAGCGTTCCCCCACTGTTTAGTGTTACTTTGTAGAGGTTCAGGAAAATCGCGAGTTTCGTCAATATTTTAACGATATGTCTAACTATTGCTCATCGTATGGTTACGCTAATAAGTCATGCCACCTAAATTGTACAGAGGAAGAAATGACTTTCCATGATTTTTCTCTGAAAAGGCCAAAATTAGTAAAGGTTTGGCTGTGTAAAGTGAAACGCGATGATTTCGATCCCAGTGTGCATTCTTGAATATGTTCTGACCACTTTAACGGAAAATATTTTAGATATTATGACACTACGAATCAAAGGCAGTTGAAACCTCGTAGTGTTCGTTCGAATTTCAATTTCCAAATGAAAGATTGAAGGAGAAAACTGATGGCATATTAGGACGGTATATTCTACGTTCTTTTTTTGATTGGAGGTTTAACGACCACCGTGAGCAACTCAATGGGCTATAAGCAGTCGCCCGTCCCTAATTTAGGGTCACTTGTTCCAGGGAAGGGAGAGAGCCAGTGCCTTAAGACAAACACAACATCCATGCCTCACCGGGATTCGAACCCGGACCCCTTTCGGAAGAATGATCAGAGGCCATCGCTTAGACCACTGCGCCACCGGGCGGCCTACGTTCTTTTCCCAAAGAACGAAACAAACATATCTATAAATTTTCTCTTATTTAACGTTACCCTTCATTTAATTTTTAAGCAAATCGCCTAGTGTGCGATAGTAGTAGGAAGATTTTTTAATCCAACTTTGTTTCCATATTACGTATTTGTCTGTTTCTCTAGGGCTCTAAATATTTTGTTTTGAGCCGCCCCGGTGGCGCAGTGGTCTAAGACGCTGGCCTCTGATCATTCGTCCGAACGGGGTCCGGGTTCGAATCCCGGTGAGGCATGGATGTTGTGTTTGTCTTACGGCACTGGCTCTCTCCCTTCCCTGGAACCAGTGACCCTAAATTAGGGACGGGCGACTGCTTATAGCCCATTGAGTTGCTCACGGTGGTCGTTAAACCTCCAATCAAAAAAAAAAAAAAATATTTTGTTTTGCAAAAAAAGTTTCCCAAGTTTATGTTTCAGATGTTTCTCCAATGTCTGACAATAAGAACATGGAAATTTAAAATACGTGTATGAGAAATGCTTCATTAAATACTTCATGATGAGTGGTGACTAATATGATGAGTGGTGTCTTGCATCATGCAAAATAAACATGGAATACAAAATTGTCTTAGTATATTTTTGCAACCTTGATTTGCCTTCTAAGAAATAATTTTTTTCTTCTACGCCCTGCAGATCTATTAATTTGTTGTCATGCTGTATGACGTTAATATTGTAAAAATTGGCCGACAGTAAGGGGTAATCAAATAGCGCACACCGAATCAACAGCCATGTTAATCCCCAATAAGCCGCCCCGGTGGCGCAGTGGTCTAAGCGATGGCCTCTGATCATTCGTCCGAACAGGGTCCGGGTTCGTATCCCGGTGAGGCATGGATGTTGTGTTTGTCTTACGGCACTGGCTCTATCCCTTTCCTGGAACCAGTGACCCTAAATTAGGGATGGGCGACTGCTTATGGCCCATTGAGTTGCTCACGGTGGTCGTTAAACCTCCAACCAAAAAAAAAAAAAAAACATGAACGTAGAAAGTGAACCATATACTGTATCTTGAGAATTCAGAATTGGAACCAACAGCTTCGAATGTTAACTATCGTGATCCTGCTACTTGGACTAATATTTTTGAACCAATCTGAAGATTTTAAGCGACAAATTTTGGTAATACGTAGGCCAAAACAAATTCAATTGAACAATTTAAGTGACTCCATACACAAGAAAATCACAGAACTTTTTTTTTTTTTGATTGGAGGTTTAACGACCACCGTGAGCAACTCAATGGGCTATAAGCAGTCGCCCGTCCCTAATTTAGGGTCACTGGTTCCAGGAAAGGGAGAGAGCCAGTGCCGTAAGACAAACGCTACATCCATGCCTCACCGGGATTCGAACCCGGACCCCGTTCGAACGAATGATCAGAGGCCATCGCTTAGACCACTGCGCCTCACCTGACCTTGTATCCTGTAGGCCGAATAAGAGGAAGCCGCCCCGGTGGCGCAGTGGTCTAAGGCGCTGGCCTCTGATCATTCGTCCGTAATGGGTCCGGGTTCGAATCCCGGTGAGGCATGGATGTTGTGTTTGTCTTACGGCACTGGCTCTCTCCCTTCCCTGGAACCAGTGACCCTAAATTAGGGACGGGCGACTGCTTATAGCCCATTGAGTTGCTCACGGTGGTCGTTAAACCTCAACAACAAAAAAAAAAAAAAATAAGAGGAAGGTTTTTTTTTTTTTTTTTTTGTTATTTTATGATATGCATCTTTCCCGACAGTAGTAAAGTAAATCCCAAGTAAAAGAAAAATTCGGTGTAAAAAAAATGGGTAACGGTGCGTCACTGTCAAAGTCATTATTGAAATCTCATCATCATACTGGCCCAAGAAGTGACGCAACAAAAGTTAATTTCATTGTCACTCAACAATACACTTTACTAAACTATCACCGAACATTATTTCATCACGGTTTACATAAACGTAAAAATACAGGCGGAGTATTGTTCGAAATGACTTTTGTGTTCGGAAAACGGTAGTTGATAACTGCGAATGTCGAGGTGAGTGATGGTTTGGCTAATCATGCTATCGGTAATCTTGGGTATATCGAACGTGATCCCGAAAATCAAGACTTCGTGAAACGATTGTGGTTCAGATTTCTGGATTCGCCGAAAACTGGGACTATAGCACGAAAGATCAGTGCAAAATATGTTCAACGTTGCAACATGGATTCGGTCTTTGTTCCTCTGACTTTACAACGCTAAAAATTGTATCTATGAGTTGAAATCCTTTCCCAATTATACCGGCGTGTGCAATGAACATACATAAATAAATCTTAAGGGCCGGGGGCGCACTGGTCTAAGCGATGGCTTCTGATAGCTCGTTCGAAATGGATCCGGGCGCTCCATGAGGCATGGATATTGTGTGTATGTCTAACGACACTGGCTCTCTCCCTTCCCTGTAACAAGTAGCCCTAAATTAAGGACAGACGACTACTTATAGCCCACTGAGTTGCTCACGGTGGTCATTAAACCTCCAATCAAAAATAAAATCTTAAGGAGAAACGTTTGATGAGGCCGTTTATGAATATGAGAAAGGCCATGAACAAGCTGTGGTTTATGTTGCTCTTTCTCGAGTTACATCACTGGAAGGTTTCTTCATTACTTCAGCAATCGGGCGATCACGTCTTTTATCGCGGCATAAGAAATACACTCTCCATCGTTCAATCGAGAAATGAGTTCTCAAGATTGAACGAGCATAAGTTATGTGCCGTTCAAGACGGCATGCAGGATTTCATACAAGATCGGAAAACGCTGTCTGTCTCTGTGTACGTTCAATTGCCAGGGTTTGAAATGCACGCCGTTGACTTAATCGATGCCGTAGTTCAGAAATGCAACTTACTTCTCTCCGAGATTTGGTTGGCTAACAACTGTAAAGTAGACATTCCGTGCTTCGATTGTAGAATTAAATGTCGAAGAGACAACGTCAGTGCTGGTGGTGTAGCTATTTATCAGAAACGCGGCCAAGCGCATGTTGTAACTCATGTCATGTACCACTCATGTACATTATCTTTCATCAAAGTTAAGGGTTTGGAGTTTCTATAAGACACATAAGGTGAAATAGTTTCTGCTGAACGTACGATGCCTAAAGGCCAAACTGTCGCCCCGGTGGCGCAGTGGTCTAAGCGATGGTCTCTGATCATTCGTCCAAAAGGGGTCCGGGTTCGAATTCGAATCCCGTGAGGCATGGATGTTGTGTTTGTGTTACGGCGCTAGCTCTCTTCCTTCCCTGGAACCAGTGACACTAAATTAGGTACGGGCGACTGCTTATAGCCCATTGAGTTGCTCACGGTGGTCGTTAGACCTTTACCCCCCCCCCTCAAGGCCAAACTTTCCTATCGATTATGTTATACGTATCTCCGGGTAATAAGATCGACGATAATACAGAATTCGTTTAATTTGTACTTCTTCCCTACTGATACAAGGGATATGCTATTATGAAAAGCTCCAGAAATTATCACTTGATACCGATCATATTAGCCGGAGATTTCATTATTACGCCCACTAACGGCTAAGAAGTAATTACGAACATTAACAAACCGTGCACAAAAAGTTTCTCACAGAGGAAGGAAGATATCATAAACAAAGGTGTTTTTAAAGCGAAGAGTAAGAAGAGATATAAAAAAAAAAAAAAAAACATGACATAACGCCCTAACGGAAAATCTTTGTGTTACTTAAAGAAGAAATGCATTCAAAATTCTCTTCGTAACAAAGCGTGAAAAAGGATTTTTCTAATATATTTTTAGAATCGAATTAATTCTTTCAAATAGAAATACATGCAGACGATCCCTGATCGCAGAATTTTGAATAATGGAACAGTAGAAAATATCAAGTAGAAAACATCCATAGAAAACGTTATGCTAAGGAAAAATAATTTTTCAAATACGTCTCCTGGAAACAGAGATAGAGACGAAAAGTTTTTACATTTCCGCCTCCTAGCGGGAAAAGTTTTAAAGACGATGATGTACACCTTCTTTACTGTCGCGAATGACATGCAGCAAAAAAAAAAAAAAAAAAAAAAAAAAAGAATGAAATTCTTCAATGGGATGTTTAGCAGCTGAGATACGGTTTCAAATACAACTACACATTAACACTCCCTAGCGCCAGAACTGTGGACTGGAAAACTATTATTGCATGTAAAGTATTCCACTTGGTGAATGGTGTTCGGTTTAAAAAAATAAATAAATCGGACGTTTAGAGGCATATATATTGAGAAAAACAGATTAAATATTTGTGCTCCTAGCCGGAAAATTGTGCATTACTGTAGGCAGGAAATGCACCCAAAATGTTTTCCAGTTAGTAATATCTAACCAAAAAAGGATTTCTTGGATTGGGTGTTTAGATGCGCAAATATTACTACAATATAAACGGAAACGTGAACTTATGCCCTCTAGGGAAAACTTGTTCTTCAAAATAAATTTGAAAATTATACGCAAAGCATTTCCCACCAATAACATTCTCCGACAAAGAAAGAATTTTTCAAATCCGACAATTAGAAGCAGAGATATTGAAAAGGGCATGATCTGCAACTATGCCCCCTGGAGGGAAAACTATGCAGTATTTCAAGCAGAAGGTATTACCAAAAAGATTTTTCGTGGTGATTGGTATCTTATCAGAAAATAGTTTTCACACACGGAGATGTGCCTGCAAACAATGAGAAGTGGGAATATAGATTTTTGCCCCCTAGTGGAAAAACCGTTCTCTCCAAAAAATTTTAAATTATATACAGAACATTTCCTTCTAAGAGATCCATGCGATAAAAAATAATTTTTCAAATAGGACTTTTAAGGAGCAGAGATATTGGAGATATAGAAATTTTCTTTTACGCCCCCTAGCGGTAAAACTACTTGAAAAAGAAACTGTACCCAGAATAGACTTCGTTATAAAGGGTATCGAAGGGAGGAAATAGTTTTTTCAATCGGATATTTACAAGCAATGATAGAGAATAAAATCTATTTGGCCTTGAATTCGACACCACCTGCGCGCTCTGGTGGCAAAGCTATGCACCAGAAAAAAATAGAAAGCAAGAATCAACGTTCTCACATATTAAGCCTCCTAACGCAGAAATAATTTTTCAAAAAATTATAATACGTAGTTGCAGAGATGCGTTCACAGACGGACGGACGGACGGACAAAGTGATAATATAAGTGTAACGTACCAGGAGATGTGACGTACCTGCCAGAAGGACGCACACGACATAAAGGCAGATAGCAATTAGAATCAATGTCCGCGTAGCTTAATTGGTAGAGCAACTTATTCCGGAATGAGTGGACCCGGGTTCGAACCCCGGCGCGGATAAAAATGACGGAGAAATTTACTTCGTTATAATGGCGCCCGAACTATCCGGATGACCCGACCGTTCAAAGTCTCGCATTGGTGTGATGTTATTTCCACACCGCGAGATAGGAAAAATATGAGCAGCACTTCGAAAAAAAAAAAAAAAGAAAAATAAGGGGGAGATGATGTAACGTACCAGGAGATGTGACGTACCTGCCAGAAGGACGCACACGACATAAAGGCAGATAGCAATTAGAATCAATGTCCGCGTAGCTTAATTGGTAGAGCAACTTATTCCGGAATGAGGGGACCCGGGTTCGAACCCCGGCGCGGATAAAAATGACGGAGAAATTCACTTCGTTATATAAGCACGTAACTTTTTTACAAAAGAGTGCTAAAAAGCAAAACTTATTGTACATTCATTCAGATTTGAAACACTGAGTCTCTGTACCTCATTGTTTTCACAATTAGACATTTGCCGTGCGGGAAGAAGTCTTGCAGCATCAATCAGCATCAAGATAAGACTGATGAATTTAGCCCTCTAAACGACTGATGTACCTGAACCAAGTGATGTCCAAAATTTTCTGCACTTCCGAAACGGGAATGTTCATATAGCGGCTGGGTTACCAAAGCTACCGCAAAACAATTCCTGTCGCCCTCTCATATCAGCAGTATAAGAGCTCCCTTCCAGTTCTTTATTCTGTTTCATGACCCAAGGCATCAAGAGGAATAGCTAGTCCCTCTGACATGGACATCATGTCACTGAGTACAAGCAAGTGGTTCAAACGACTCTTTCCTTTCTTATGTTCATCACCATTGCTATAGCCCTTTCAGTCGGAAAAGATTAGTGTCAATCGTCTCCCTAAATGACAACTCCGAATAACAGAGCCTGAAAAACAAACCCAAGCTAATTTCAATAATAAAACTTTGAATAACAAAGCTCGAAAAACTAAGCAAAGCTAATTTGAATAATAAGACAACTTTGAATAGCATCTCTAACTTTGATTAGCCTACGCATCAGGAAGCTAGATGCGTAGGTTCACTCGTTCCAGCAGTTTCTGCCCACTTCGATAGCGTATTCAGTTCGCTCGAGATGATTTCAGACTATTTTGCTTACCCCGAGTTAATTCGTTCCAGGCATCGACTACGGGGCATGCTCAGTTGTTTAACCATGCCCACATTCTGCGAGGGCAACCTAAATTATCTTTCGGCAACTATTTGTGTATTGTAATTAGAACGTATGAACATGATGTTTCTATCAGTTAACATCGGCCAAAGGTTATCAAAAATCAAAGTTAATACAATCAACACAAACTTTTGTTTTTTGATTGGGGGTTTAACGACCACCGTGAGCAACTCAGTGGGTTATAAGCAGTAGCCCGTCCCTAATTTAGGGCCACTGGCTCCAGGGATGGGAGAGAGTTAGACGAATGATCAGAAGCCATCGCTTAGACCACTGCACTGCCGAGGTGGCCACAAACTTTTGAAATGGTGTGTGTTGCATATATTATTTTAGTACTAGGTGAAGGGATGTAAGGTCAGGTGATGCGTAACATCACAGCCTCTCCTTGACAAATGTCAACCCCGCCTTCTCGTGGTGCATCCTGTTCCCACTAAAGGGGCTCTGACGACCGCCAATAGCGGTATAACTATACCATCGGGATCAGAGGAAATGCTATCCCACACTCACCAACCCGCTTGGCCAGCGTGGTGAGTTATGGCCAAACACCTCCAAAATGACTCTACAACTTAAATCTTGGCCCTCAGTCTCCGGCAGCTGGAATGTACCTGGCCAAGGCAGCGGCCAGTGCGACATGAAGGCAGAGGGTGCTAAGAATCCCCGGAGGACCGGACTAGGCTGCCATTTGATGCTGACCTTGGCTACCTATAACGGACGCTCCCTATCTTCTGATTCAAGGCTTCTTGAATTGGAAGAGGAACTACAAAGGATCAAGTGGGACATCGTCGGGCTAAGTGAGGTAAGGAGAAAAGGAGAAGATCTCATTGAACTGAAAAGTGGACATCTCTTCTATTATCGTGGGACAGATACTGGCAGAACTAGTGGTGTTGGATTTATAATAAACAAGAAACTGAAGGATAAAGTGGTAGAAGTTGAAAGTTCCTCTGACAGAGCTGCACGACTCGTTATCCAACTATCGAGAAGATACCAGGCTCAGATTATTCAAACTTATGCACCCACCACAAGTCATCCTGAAGAAGAAATTGAAGAATTTTATGAGGAAATTCGTCATCTAAATAATAAAGGTAAGCAGCACTTGAAGATAATTATGGGAGATTTCAATGCAAAAATAGGGCAACGGCAACAGAATGAAACTTCAGTAGGTAAATTCGGTCACGGCAACAGAAACCAGCGTGGAAATACTCTCGTTGAGTTTGCAGAGGCAGAAGGATTTTTCATCTTGAACTCCTTTTTCAAGAAAAAGCCACACAGGAAATGGACATGGAGACATCCAATTGGGACGACAAGTGAAATTGATTTTATTATGTGTAACAAAAAATTCGTCATCGAAGACTGCAGTGTGCTGAACAAGTTCAACACAGGTAGTGACCATAGATTGGTGAGATGTAAGATGCACCTCAACACTAAACTGGAACGTGGCAAGCTCATAAGACAAACAAAATGTATTGACATAACCAACCTTAAAAAACACCATAATACTTCCAAGTTGGAACTGAAGAACAGATTCTCTGCTTTAGAAGGCCTAACATCGGAAGAAGTGGATATTTCGGAAGTTAACAGAAAAGTAACCAAAGCTCTAATGGAAACAGCAACAAAATTAGCTGGGTCTAAGAACAAGTTGCATGTGAACAAATTATCAGGAAAAACCAAAATGTTGATGCAAAAAAGAAGAGAGATGAGGACAACTAAAGAAGATGTGACTTCCAAAGTGGAATATATAGAGCTATGCAAGACAACACGAAAAAGTATCACTGAAGACGTAAGGAAATTCAACTGTGAGCTAGTGAGGAAAGCAATTGAAAACAACCAAAGCCTTAAGATAGCAAAGGGACATCTCAGTAAGGGAAGAAAACAGATTATGGCTCTGAGAAAATTAGATGGTTCTATAACAAGAAATAGAGGCGAAATTTTGACAAGAGTGAAAGATTTCTACTCCAAATTATATGAAAGGGATGATACATGTACTCCAGACATCATGAAAGGTACCAGAGTTCTTCCAGTCCTCCCAGCAGAAGTTGCTCATGCAATCAAGAACATGAAGCGGGGGAAAGCTCCAGGAGAAGATGGAATTACTATAGACATCATACAAGAAGCAAGTGGAGAAATTGAAACAGTACTCGCCCAAATTTTCACTCGATGCCTTAATGAAGGGAAGATTCCTGAGGATTGGAACAACGCTACAATGATCCTGCTACATAAAAAAGGTGACATTGAGGATCTCAGGAACTACAGACCTATCAGCCTCCTATCGGTGGTTTATAAAATCTTCACTAAAGTTCTTTCACACCGCTTGAAGGTAACACTGGACATGGCTCAACCGAGAGAACAAGCTGGATTCAGGAGTGGCTACAGCACAATAGATCATATCCACGTACTGAGAGAACTAATTGAAAGAGCGAGGGAATATGAACTTCCATTGTGCATGGCTTTTATCGATTATGAAAAAGCCTTTGATTCGGTGAAACCATCAGCAGTTACCACGGCTCTGAAATCCTGCGGTATTGAAGATGCATACATTAATATTATTAATAACATCTATGAAAATGCAAGTGCAAAGATTCGGCTGTTTGAAAATACAACACACATAAAAATTGGAAAGGGAGTGAGACAAGGTGACACCATATCTCCGAAGCTCTTTAATGCCACATTGGAAAATGTCTTTCAATCACTGAACTGGGAAAACAAAGGGATAAAGATTAATGGAGATTATCTAACCCACCTTCGTTTTGCTGATGACGTAGTCATTTTTGCAACTACCCCATCAGAGCTGCAGAGTATGATCCAGGAACTTGCTGACAAGAGTAAAGAAGTGGGATTAAAAATGAACTTTCAGAAGACAAAAGTGATGTTCAATGCTTTTACAAGAAATGAAGATTTATCGATTGATGGAGAAAAACTGGAGATAACAGATACATATGTTTATCTTGGACAGCAGATATCAAGTGAGGGTCACATTGATGAAGAAATTAATCGGCGTACAAAACTTGCCTGGAGAGCTTTTGGAAGAAACAGCGTAATTTTCAAGAGCAATATGCCATTATGTCTTAAAAGAAAAGTGTTTGATCAATGCATCCTTCCAGTGCTTACGTATGGTGCAGAGACGTGGACCTTAACTAAAAGAGACATACAAAGGCTGCAGACAACTCAAAGAAGCATGGAGAGGTGCATGCTTGGTATAACCAGGAGAGATAAGAAGAGGAACTCGTGGATCCGAAAAATGACGAGAGTGGAAGACATCATGATCAGAGTTAAATCCCTGAAATGGCAATGGGCTGGACATACTGCCAGAAGGACAGACCATAGATGGACAGCCGAAATTTTAGATTGGATTCCAAGGGACAGGAAAAGACCCAGAAAAAGACCACATGGGAGATGGGTGGATGAAATTCGTAAATATGCGGGAGTGACATGGAGGAGACTGGCACAAGACAGACCGTTGTGGAGGAAACTTGGGGAGACCTTCGTCCAGCAGTGGATTGATAATGGTTGACAATGATGATGATGATGACTAGGTGAAACCTCGTCAATAATGACGGGGAAAATCAGTAATGTAAAGTAGTTTTTTTAAAAATCAGGTATTCTTTTTGTTTGTGATATCCAAATGTGACAGTATGTTTCACGAACATTACAACAATGAACATTAGAACAATAAATATATATATATATACTTAAGAGCAAAACTGAAGACTAAGGAAAAAATTTTAGAATTTAAAACGAAGGGTGCAAAATAACCTGAAAATCAAAACGCGCAACGCAGCAGTTTTGAAAATTCAGAATACACATTCTATAAAGAAGATACCTAAGCAAAAAAATACATATATAATTTTGACTCACACCTAATACAACATAGAAAAGGTTATGTATCTACCTGTGTGAGTAAAAGGAGAAAAGATAAAAAAATAAAATAAAACAACTGAATGTAGAAGGTGTCGAGAATACTGAGCCTTGGCTTTATCAAGGACCAGCAAAAACTCTGCATTTTCTCACTTCCACAAAGACCTAGTTGGAAATGGGTTTCTGCAAGGCCATAGATGCAAGTAACATTCCCACCTAAAATAGTTAAAAAATATATATATTGCAAATTTTGAAGATGACAATCCGATTTTTGGCGCAAATTTGACAAGGATGGTAAGTCAGATAATATCCGAAAACTTGAAAATTTCATCGTCCTGGAGCGGGACTCGAATCCGCGTCTCCCAGAACGCCTGGGTATGCTAACCACTACACTTCCAGAACGACAAAGTCTCTGATTAATTTGAATGTAACCATCACAGGATTCGCTAGTCGAAGCAACCGGCATTCATGTTTAGCGAATTCGACTAGCGAATCCTGTGATGGTTACATTCAAATTAATCGGAAACTTGAGATTTGGTCGTTCTGGGTAATGTAGTGGTTATCATACCCGGGTGCTATCTGGGAGACACGGATTCAAATCCCGCTCCTGGACGACGAAATTTTCAAGTATTCGGATATTATCTGACTTACCATCCTTATCACTTTTACACCAAAACTCGGATTGTCATCTTCAAAATTTGTATTATATGGTATAATCCCGTAATTATTTCATGATATACTGTATATATTGGTTCAGACAGAAATTTGACAATTAAAAAGGTCAAGCACTCTATCCAGTGCACCACCAAAGTGGAACAATTGTTCAAACGTTCAGACAGAGAAATTGTACTGTTTGTGATGGTAAATACATTACGTAATGTGTTGTATCAATCATAATTATATGCTGAATTCAATATAACAAATTTCAAATCTACTGGGAAATGAAACAATCATTAACGAAAATGTAGAGGAAAACAAGAGCATTTTTTGCTGGTAATATATATGTTAAATTTACACACAATATTGAATCAAAAACGGGCAATATGGCAAAAGTTTATTTTTGAGTAGCGATTAAAAATAACACAATTTTACATGGCGAATCCAGAATTTCTTCATGGGGTGGCTCAAAATATTGAAGATGTAAATAAAAATACCCTGGAGAAAACATCTCCCAAAATCGTATTGGTAAAAAATATTCCCAAAACAAGAACAATTATTCGTGAAATAAGAACAAAGACCGTAAATAAGAACAATTATTCGTAAAATAAGAAAGGACAGAGTGATACGTCATAGGGTTGACCCGGGCCCCTCGGCCAGTCCCACAGAGTGCGTCATTGCATTGCTTTTATTTTCTTATTCATTTTAAAGGAAGTTAGTGCATAAATGCCGTCGCGATTTTTCTGCCAACATGCCATCAAATTTACAAAACTCTGTGCCTAGGAAAGAACTTATTCAATTTATTGCTTGGAATTTAAACCTTCGCCGTTTCATCAGTGATTCTTTATATGAACACTTCTCTCAAATTGTTTCCGTTTTCTTTTACTTATAACAAAAATATATGTGTGTTTATATGAAAAAAAATGACGAGAGTGGAAGACATCATGATCAGAGTTAAATCCCTGAAATGGCAATGGGCTGGACATACTGCCAGAAGGACAGACCATAGATGGACAGCCGAAATTTTAGATTGGATTCCAAGGGACAGAAAAAGACCCAGAAAAAGACCACATGGGAGATGGGTGGATGAAATTCGTAAATATGCGGGAGTGACATGGAGGAGACTGGCACAAGACAGACCGTTGTGGAGGAAACTTGGGGAGACCTTCGTCCAGCAGTGGATTGATAATGGTTGACAATGATGATGATGATGATATGAAAAAATATCTCCGTAGTTCTTCCCTGATCATTCGCACACTTTTTTTTAATCTCGTCTATAAATATTGCTTTTAATTTCTAGACAATTTCCTGTGTTTTATTAGTCTGCTACCGACATCGCTAATTCAGTGAGCGTTTTGTGTGTTTTTTTAAACATTTTGAGGTTTTTCTCCCCACTGCTCTAAAAGAATCGACATTTGAGCTGGTGTTTTCATCTATTTGTAATTTCCTTAAAGCTGTCTTTGAATGAGTGTTAGGGTTCATCTTCTGCGATAGATGGCGCAAGAAATCACTCCTTAGGAGTGATTCTTACGTCTTGAGGGACTGTCCCAGAAGTTGGCGTCAGCTAATCACTGCAGACCTCGCCATATTCAGAATAGAAGCGGTCTCTCGTTGTCTCCACAATGAAAAGACAAAATACGCGCTGTTACGTTTTAACAAATGACGTTATTTGGGGTGGAGCTCAATAAGTAGGCAGAGTTTCTATAGCTCTAGTTCAGGGGTTCTCTGCTAATGTACATATTTTCTCTTCAAAAGATGAACGTACAGTTGGATTTAAGATGATTTATAGAAGACAAGATGCCAATCTCACTTTCGGCACCATTCAATGATTTTTATTTGGCCTATACAGATAATTAAAAAAATCAGACAGAAATGAGAGATTTCGTTTCTTCCAGACAGAAACACTGCTAAGCTAACTTATCGCGCCATCGATGGCCAAACGAGAATACTTTGGAATCAGAAAAATTGAATTAAAAAAAATTCTAACAATTTTTTCGGAATAATAACTGTGGCATATATTAGCTATGGGTCGTTTTTTACGCTTTCCAACCGTAGGTTGAAGAAGCGTACATGCTCCAGCTTTGTCCGTCAGCACGATAACTCGCGTAAAAATGGTTCGATTTCAATGAAATTTTAGTATGTGGTAGGGGACCACCTGGGGATGAACCCTATTGAAAATGGGTGAAGTGGGGTCAAAGGTCAGGACATAGTATCGGGATGCATTCCATTGCCTTTATGCGTCATAACTTACGTAAAAATGGTTCGATTTCGATGAAATTTTAGTAGGTGGTAGGGGACCATCTGGGGACAAATCCTATTGAAAATGGGCAAAATGCGATCAAAGGTCAGGACATAGGATCAGGATCCATTCCGTCGCCCTTATGCGTTATAACTTATGTAAAAATACTTCGATTGAGACAAAACTTTACCATATTGTTCCGGAAGTATACTTTACCGGTTTTGTTGAATATCATCGAAATGGGGTGAAAGGTCAGGTCATAGGAGCGAGATTTATTCTACATCCATTATCCTCATAACTTGAGTAATAATTGGAATAATGATTTCTGGTATGTTGGAAAGCGTATCATAATCAATGCATTGCATGATTTTATTTACTTGTTATTTGTGCTTAAAATTTTAAACACTACAAAGTAATAGTCTTCGAAAAAATGTGTGCAATAGAATTTACATTTCAGATATAGGATAGAATTTCTCTTACACTCATTCAAAGACAGCCTTAAACAAAAATTTGTCAACACGTTAATTTTCTTTTTTTAATTTGATTCAGAAAACAACGGTTATGAATGCAATATTTATAGCTTAAAGTCTACTATAGTTTCGCTGGAAACTATGATCCAGCTTCATCAGAACTAAGCGTTTTCATTTCTTGCTGGTGACGATGTTAACCAGTTTCACGTGTCAAATGTCTTGTGCGCCCATTGGTTTTGATGAGTGCTTTCCATGCTCTCGATAGGTATGTTGATGAAGATAAACCATTTACCCGGTTATCACAGTTTTGAAAAATGTGAAAGGCTTCTAAAAAGTAAAGGTCAAATATTGATTTAGGTATATCCAGTGATGTTGTTCTAAATGAAAAAGTGCCTTAGCGGTGAACGGTTTACAACGAATCAGATTTTGAAAATTTTCAAAATCTGATTCGTTGTGTCTATTATTACTTTTTAATTTTCATTACTAATTAATACCATTAGTTTACATTAAAACGGCTTAAAACTGGGTAATCTGAGCAATTTTAAATAACAGGAAGTATGCACTGCGGGGCACATATGCTAAGATTATAAAATTTTTATTTAGATGCTGCTCTGTGTCGTTCTATACGATTTTAAATATGCACTGGGAATATTTGTGAGCTAACAGTGTAACATCAATCCAGTATGACTAATGCGACGTTTTTGCTAAGATTATGTGGTATATGTGGAAGACTTTTGTGTTGCCCGTAAGGAGTCCGAGAGTGAGCTCAGTGGATTACTTTTATTGGAGACTATAGCAGTGACGAGTTGTTTAATACAATTGTCTATCTATCACTACCATTTTCTCTCTGAGTACTGCAATCTTAACCCCACGGAGTAACCATCTCCTACAAATTTATTTTGACTGTCTAGACAAAAGAGTTCGCATTCTCTTTGTGATAGAATCTTATGATTTGTGAGGCACCCTATTGCGTTATCCATCTGTGCAGATCAATCTACACAGTCGTGCTTACCATGGACATCTGCCGATTTCAGTATTTTCTTTGTTTATTTGTTTCTGAGTTTAACAACTACCATGGACAACTCTTATGGCTATAAGCAGTCGCTGGTTTCTAATTTTGGATCACTTGTTCCTGGAAAGAGGCAGATCTAGCACCTTTGGCCATGTGCACCACCTATGACTCATCCAGGGTTGAGAATCAGTCTTAGCTCCGAAGAATCGTCAGAAGCGTATACACTTCAGACCACTGTACCACACTGGCGGTCATTTCTGTAGTATGAACATTCGGTTAAGATACGAGTATGTTTGCATACAAAACACAGTTTTCTCTATTTTTGCATACATGATCATCTAAAAAAGTTCCTTTGCCCAGATTCTCTTACCACGTAACCTTAAAAAGTGCCTTAGCACCGCTAAGGCGCGCTAAGCACCTTCTACATCACTGGGTCTATTTAACAGTTTTGCGTCATCAAACAGAAATTGGTGGTTATTTTCCCAACAGTGTTGAGCTGTGGAAGATTATTTTAGTTCACACTTTTTAATATATGATTGGTGTTCTTTTAATCTGAATTTAAGTGATCTCCGTGTCTGACCTATGTATGACAGCCCACACTGACACTGGATGCGATAGATTCCCCAAAAGTTTATGTCAGGAATTGGGTCCTTGTTCGTAGATAGAGTAAAACATCTTAGATACAGGAGTGAAAATCTCTTTGAAATTTGATGACCTAAGGATTTTTGATATTTTGAAACGAATTTCAGGGATGAATAGAAGAACTTCTAAGTTTCGTTACACTCGACGGCTGAACATAACTGACCTGAGTGCGGGGCTGTCTCACATATTGTTAAATTATGACTTTCAGGACAGTTAAGTTGGGAGCATTGCCTTGATAAACGAAGCTGTTTAAGTATCCCCAGGACCAAAAGCCACAGGGGTTTAGATCTGGTGGTGGTGGCGGCTATATGACGTCGGCAATGATCGGCTAATCACTCTCTCGGTCGGAAAATATTGCTGCAGTAAGGCTTATACATTTAATACGATGTGAGGGCGTGTACCATCTTGCATAAAGATTATGGCGTTCAGACAATTTCTCTGCTGAAGTATTGGAATGCCGAAGTTTTGGAGCATATATCCGTATCTAGCGGCATTAACATTTCACTGGCCCAGGCGCAGAGTTTTCTTTAAAAAAAAAATGAGGACCAATGATCAATGATGTTGTGATAACACACCACACCGTTACTTTTGGTGAGTGCAGTGGAATTTTTTGGTGAATGTGCGGGCTTTCGTCAAACCAAATACGGCAATTACGGGTGTTTACAGCACCATTCAAATGAAAATGATTCTTATCGCTCCAGACCACCATCCGAGCTACGAATGTCCAGCCAAATGTTTTCCGCTTATCCTTATCGCCAGAAACCAATTCTTGACCGTGGGATAGATTGTAAGGGGAGAAAATGTAAGATTTTCCGCCAAACTTTCCGCACTATCGTATAAGGCATGTACAATTGTGATATTTCACGTGCACTACTGCTGCCTTGAGAATTTTCCATTCCGTGCTCCACCACTGCACTTGCAATTTCCTTCGTTTTTAGGGGTTCAATTGATTGAAAACGATTTTAGGGTTCAATATAATTTATTGAAAATGATTTTAGGGTTCAATAAAATTGATTGAAAATGATTTTAGGGTTCAATTTTATTGCACTTGCAATTTCCTTCGTTTTTAGGGCTCTAAGGTTAGTTATAGTCAGAGGACCCCTTCGTAAATCTTTTAACCGCCGGAATTCCTGAAGTGCAGCCCTGGCATTGCTGCTTCGTTAATAGATGAGTTTGTAGAGGTCTGCACGGGCCAATGATAATTTAATGTAAAACAGACACGGACCGAGCAGGGCTTTTTTTTTTTTTTATGAGCAAAACAATCGCTGTACGGTGCCTTTCTCGTTTGGAAAACTCGCAACATGTAGCAGCAGGACAAAACTGCCGCGGCGTATATATATATATAAAGAAGATGGTTCTGTAACAAGAAATAGAGGCGAAATTTTGACAAGAGTGAAAGATTTCTACTCCAAATTATATGAAAGGGATGATACATGTACTCCAGACATCATGAAAGGTACCAGTACCAGAGTTCTTCCAGTCCTTCCAGCAGAAGTTGCACATGCAATCAAGAACATGAAGCGGGGAAAAGCTCCAGGAGAAGATGGAATTACTGTAGACATCATACAAGAAGCAAGTGGAGAAATCGAAACAGTACTCGCCCAAATTTTCACTCCATGCCTTAATGAAGGGAAGATTCCTGAGGATTGGAACAACGCTACAATGATCTTGCTACATAAAAAAGGTGACATTGAGGATCTCAGGAACTACAGACCTATCAGCCTCCTATCAGTGGTTTATAAAATCTTCACTAAAGTTCTTTCACACCGCTTGAAGGTGACACTGGACATGGCTCAACCGAGAGAACAAGCTGGATTCAGGAGTGGCTACAGCACAATAGATCATATCCACGTACTGAGAGAACTAATTGAAAGAGCGAGAGAATATGAACTTCCATTGTGCATGGCTTTTATCGATTATGAAAAAGCCTTTGATTCGGTGAAACCATCAGCAGTTACAATGGCTCTGAAATCCTGCGGTATTGAAGATGCATACATTAATATTATTAATAACATCTATGAAAATGCAAGTGCAAAGATTCGGCTGTTTGAGAATACAACACACATAAAAATTGGAAAGGGAGTGAGACAAGGTGACACCATATCTTCGAGGCTCTTTAATGCCACATAGGAAAATGTCTTTCAATCCCTGAACTGGGAAAACAAAGGGATAAAGATTAATGGAGATTATCTTACGCACCTTCGTTTTGCTGATGACATAGTCATTTTTGCAACTACCCCATCAGAGCTGCAGAGTATGATCCAGGAACTTGCTGACAAGAGTAAAAAAGTGGGAATAAAAGTGAACTTTCAGAAGACAAAAGTGATGATCAATGCTTTTACAGGAAATGAAGATTTATCGATTGATGGAGAATAGCTGGAGACAACAGACACGTACGTTTTTCTTGGGCAGCAGATATCAAGTGAGGATCACATTGATGAAGAAATTAATCGGCGTACAAAACTTGCCTGGAGAGCTTTTGGAAGAAACAACATAATTTTCAAGAGCAATATGCCATTATGTCTTAAAAGAAAAGTGTTTGATCAATGCATCCTTCCAGTGCTTACGTATGGTGCAGAGACGTGGACCTTAACTAAAAGAGACATACAAAGGCTGCTGACAACTCAAAGATGCATGGAGAGGTGCATATTTGGTGTAACCAGGAGAGATAAGAAGAGGAACTCGTGGATCCGAAAAATGACAAGAGTGGAAGACATCATGATCAGAGTTAAATCCCTGAAACGGCAATGGGCTGGACATACTGCCAGAAGGACAGACCATCGATGGACAGCCGAAATTTTAGATTGGATTCCAAGGGACAGGAAAAGACCCAGAAGAAGACCACATGGGAGATGGGCAGATTAAATTCGAAAGTATGCGGAAGCAACATGGAGGAGACTGGCACAAGACAGGCCGTTGTGGAGGAAATTTGGGGAGACCTTCGTCCAGCAGTGGATTGATAATGGTTGACAATGATGATATATATATATATATATATATATAAAACTATATATATATATATTATATAAAAATATATATATTATATAAAAAAAGAAAAAAATATATATATATATATATTTGTGTAGCCCCCATAGTTCGTGTAGCCCCAATGGCTGGCAATAACGGCCGCTACACGCCGCGGCATGAAACGAAAGAGGCTTTGGATGTGGGCTTGGGGTATGTCGGTCCAGGCTGCTTCCACACGTTGCCACAGTTCATCAGGCGTAGCCGCGGGTGCTGTTTGCCGGGCCACTCGGTTGCCGATCAGCGACCAGACGTGTTCGATGGGCGACATATCGAGAGAACAGGTGAGCCACGGCAGCAGTGATACCTGGTGGGCCGTGAAGAATTGTTGTACGATGCGTGCCACGTGCGGGCGCGCATTGTCCTATTGAAACGTGGCCGCTGGCAGGTCCTGTGCAGGTAAGGGCTCCAAACGTCTCCAAAACGTCGGAGAGGGCTCCAAAACGTCGGAGATGGTGCGGTGGCTGTTGAGTGTACCGGCGATGCGTACCAGAAGGGTGCGGATGTCATATCCAATTGCGCCACAAACCATAACGCCAGGCGAAGGACCGGTAAGGGATGCATAATGCAGGCGTCATACAGTCTCTCGCCGCGGTGCCGCCACACGCGGATCCGACCATCGTGGTGTTGCAGGCAGAAGCGGGATTCGTCGGAGAAGACAATGTCGTGCCATTCCGTAGTCCCGGTGCAGCGTTCAACGGCCCACTGCCGCCGCACTCGCCGGTGGTGTAACGTCAATGGTAATCGGAGCAATGGGCGCCGTGCGACAAGTCCCCGCTCCTGCAGACGACGTCGAACGGTACGTGGTGATACAGGTTGTTGCGCAACACACCCTTATTCCTGCGCTAACGTTCGTGATGTGGCGGTGCGAGCCGTCAATGCCCGCCGCACAACATGCCGGTCCTCTCGTTCGGTGGCGTGACGCGGCTACGGCAATCGCTCTCGTCGATCCGTCCGTCCGTCCTGCACCCACCGAATCCATACTCGCCTCACTGTGGCGGGATGTCCTCCCACACGGGCGCCGATGTCTCGGTACGATAAACCGCTGTCGCGATAAGCCACTATTCGTCCTGTGTCGAACTCCGAAACGTGCTGGAATGACTGCCGTATAATGCGACGGGGCATCAGGAAGCTTCCCACGCACAGGTCCGCAAACACAACACACTTCCACTTCTTGCACCCCGCCTTCTGTGCACCCTTCTTATAGTGCTTCTCGGTGGCGTGTCGGGCGCACATGATTTGCATATGCCCTGCAATGCTAATCGTTTTCATGTTCTCTCGCGGGCGACACATGCTGCGAATTTCAGGCCAACAATGGGATGCTTCCTTCTTGGTGTTGCATTTTGGGTGGCCAGCAGTGTATATATATATATATATATATATATATATATATATATATATATATATATATATATATATTGACGTAGTAAGGTGTCCGGTCACATTGTTAATATAGTGTATATACTGTATATATATATATATATATATATATTGACAAAAGTCACCGGACACCTAGAAGAGAAACACAACATAGCATTTATTGACATACATTAATACGGTGTCGGTCCACTTTTGGCCTAGACATGTCATCACCAGCTCCATGTTTGAGTGCTTCACGTGCGTGTTTTGTGTGTCCCATCGTTGTTCTTCTGTGTGTGTGCCGAAGTTAAAGGGCTGTGCTTTCGTTTAAGATCCTTCACGAGTTGGTGAGTGCTTATTTTATTTCATTATTCGTGTTTTAATTACCAGATCGAGCTGGTCGTTTTCTTCGTTAACCATTGCCATTGATTATGGCATTTGTCGATGAGGGCGCTGTTCTCGCCCACATCGTTGCAGCTCCTCTCGTCGCTTCCTTAACGTCAGTCGCAGCCGACCAATCATCTTCCCTTGCTAGTTGAGAGACTCTTCATCCTCCTCCTGTCATTTGCACTTCTTCTTCTCCTGCCCGAGTCTCCGACTCTGCTCTTGACAGCGTAATGTGACGTAACTGGCCTCTGCTGACGATGATGATTTGATGGATGTCACTGATGGCGTCGCTAATCTTCCCTCTACAGTTTCTACTGCCTCTGCTTCCATAACATTGTCTCATGCTGCGTCAATACCTTCCAGAGGAGGCGCTTCTGCGCGCACGCATTCTGCGGCTGCCTCTGGTGTTCCACCTGCTTTTCCCTCGTCCTGTGTGCTCCCTGTGAATTCTTAGGTTACTCTCAACGGTGACACCATCTTATTAGACATTCCCGAGAACTCAGAACTCTCCTGCTGGTCAACGTCTTCATTTGACCCTCGAGTTAGGGGTTTGTTTTGATGCGCTACCCAGCACTCCTTTGAAGCAGTACAGCTCCGCTCTCAAGAAGATGCTTCCTTCTGGTGCCATCACCCACCTCACCCAAAAGCCACGAAGTGTGATTGTTTATTTTTCGAAGAAAGAATATGCTGAGCTTGTCTTGTCTCGGGGCCTATCAATTGGCGATCGTCACCTCTTAGCTGTATCCATCGCCCAGCGTCCTGTTCTGATCTCTCTACATCCGGTACCCCCGGAGATCTCCGATGATATGCTGTGTGCTGCACTTAGTTGATGCGGCAGAGTAGTCGGCTCAGTGAAGACTCTCCTTTTCTCCCTCTGACCCCGATGATAAACATATCGGAGGCTTCCGTAGAACTGCTCGCATCATCTTCCCGTCGGAACAGCATCTCATAAAGTTTACACGGTTCCTCTGTGTTCATTGTAGTAACGAGCGCAGCCAGATTGAGCTCCTCATCTCTGCTCATTGCTCACGCTGCAAGGCTTACGGCCATCAGCAGGCACATTGCCCCCAGCTGCGCCACTGACTCCTGCAGCTCCAAGGCAGCATTTTGCCTCTTCCTCCGTTTCTGCTGCCATGCCTCCTCCTGCGTCTGCACCTCCTGGACCCAGTTCTGCCGAAAATCTGATTAAAGCCTTCGATCAACGCGTGTCTTCCGACGTTGCTTTCTCCACTCTGTCGGATTTTCCCCCGCGTGACTCCTCCTTGCCTTCTCGTGTTCTCTCTCCATCAGAGGACATCACGTCTGATCTTCAAGCTTCATTCATCGTCGGCACTTTTGCTCCCGGCGATGAGGTGGATCTTTCCTCTGATTCCACATCTCGTGTGTCATCGATCCACGGCAAACGGCGCTCTACTACCAGTACCGAGGCCGGGAGGAAAAAGAAAAAGTCACCTTCTCCGACTGGCCGCCCACATCGTTTCATTCGTCTGGCAGGCTCCAAGTCTCCCCTGTCACGTTCTAGCTCTTCCTCTTTTAGTCCAAGTGTCCTCTGCCGACGTTTGAAGATTTCTCGACTCTGCTTACCAATGCCTCTCTTCCTTCAGAACCTGTTTTCTTTGAAGATCTTTACGAGTTTCTCACTCATAAAACAAGTCGGGATGCTTCTCTAATCTATTTACAGCAGTTTGAAGCAGTTCTCCCTGAGGTCTTCGACCAAGCAAACTCCATCCTCAAATTCCTCCGGCATCATGCCAAGTAACCCGACTGCGTCTTGTGGAGTCGCGGTATCATCAATCGCATCGACACACTCCAGAAATCTGCCAAAGCAGCCTTTCATCCGAAGTCGCACTTGCCCATTCAAGGTCGCTACTCTGATTTGTAGGGGGTTTGTTAACCCCCTCGCAAACGCTCTCGTTCTGGAAGATCTCACGCCCCTTGGGACCGACTTACTCCTTCTGCAAGAGACGAACTGCTACTCATTGACACTTCTTCATGGATGGCGCACTTGGAACTTCACCTTTCACCATGCTTTCCGTTACTCTGCTCACGATGGTCTCGCTATTGGTGTTCGTCATCAGTTTCGAACCACCCTGTCTTCACTCTCCGTCCGCAATCTCTGCCGAGATCTTTTACAGCGAATCTCCTTTACTCTAGCTGGAATTCGTTTTCATGTCGTCAACATCTACGTACCATGTTCCTCTACGCAC
The DNA here is from genome assembly GCA_039090855.1 of Macrothele yani. Lineage (NCBI taxonomy): Eukaryota > Metazoa > Arthropoda > Arachnida > Araneae > Macrothelidae > Macrothele > Macrothele yani. The sequence goes on from CM076993.1 coordinate 30,492,111, forward strand.
CGATCCCTGCTGTTTACGAGCCTCCGGGGAGCCCTCTCTCAGGTTCCTTCTTCTGATCGAGTGCTTCTCGAGGGTGATTTCAACTGCACTCTTAACCCGTCTCTTGGTCGCCTGCCAGTGTCTCGTGAGCGCCGCACGGACCTAGTCGCTCTCCTCCAAGACCATGTCTCGGACTTTTCTCTAGTTGCCGTCCACCGGCATCTTCATCCTGCGGACACCTCTCGCACCTGGCGTTCGTCTGGGACGTGAGCACCCCTGACCGCTCGCTTGGATCGCTATTATGCTTCGCCATCGCTCCTTCCGGCAGCGACAAATTCTCTCCATCACCCCACAACGTCCTTTGAACACTTCGTGGTGACTCTGACAGTGTTTGCCGCGTCGCCGCCTTCTCGAACAGTCCGCCCACGGACCTTCGATACTACGCTTCTGGGTGATTCCGAGTTCTATTCTTCCATCCATACCTTCCTCGCCGCCCGTCGTGAGGGGCTGCAGTCTTCTCCCTGTGCTCTTTTGTATTGGTTAGAGAACAAACAACAGCTCATTTTCCACATCCGCCAGCTTTTTTACAGCGGAGACCCTTCGATGGATACAACTCGATCATGCTCGACAGATGCTATCCCTCATCAGTTTGGCTGATCCGTTCTTCCCTGTATACCAAGCTGAGCTCAAGGCGCTACTTGAACCCCTCGCACAACAAGCCCTCATCCGCCTTCGTTTACAACATCTCAACCCAGCGGATTGCTCATACGACTTCCTCACATCTATGGAATCCGATCACCGTGACTCTACTTCGCTACGTCACCTTCGTCTTCCATCTGGTACCATCACCTCCGATCCAGATGTCATTTGCTCTCAGGTACCCCGGTTTTTCTGCGATAAATTCTGTGAAACTCCTCCTCCTTCCTCCTCTGCTTCTGTTCATCTTCTCTCCAATCTATCTCAGGTCCCCCCCCCTCATCTTTCTGCCTCTCTTCTTCTCCCTCCTACTTCTTGTAAGCTCTCCGCCTTTTCTCCTCTGTGCTCTAACGTCTGCATTGCGCTGCTCTACTCTCCCGAGGAGTTTCACAAATTCGCATATTGTTCTTTTTCTGAAGAAAGGAGACCCTCTTGACTTGGGAAAATGACGTCATATCTCCCTCCTTAACGTAGACTACAAACTCTATACTACCGGCTTTACTCTATTCTCCTGTACATTCTTTCTCCTAACCAGACTTACACCGTTCCCGGTCGTTCTATCTTTCATAATGTTCTGCTTCTCTTTTTCCCAAGAAAGGAGACCCTCTTGACTTGGGAAAATGGCGTCATATCTCCCTCCTTAACATAGATTACAACTTTCTCCCACCGGCTTAACTCTATTCTCCTGTACATTCTTTCTCCTAACCAGCCTTGCACCGTTCCCGGTCGTTCTATCTTTCATAATGTTCTGCTTCTCCGCGAATTTCTTCACCTTGCTAATGCACGCTCTGAGCCTCTTGCCCTTTTATCTATTGATCTTCGCTCCGCTTTTGATAATATTTCCCATACTTATCTTTCTAACACTCTTCTCAGCTTTGGTTTTCCTCCCTTCTTTGTTTCTCTCCTTCTCTCTCTCTCTCTCTCTCTCTCTCTTTCGGGACGCCGTTTTCCACTTTAAGACGGCCTCCTTTCTCACTGCACCCATTCCCTTTTGCCGTGGTGTACGACAGGGCTGCCCGTTATCAGGGCATATCTTCGCCATCGCACAGTGGAGCCGTTACTGCGCTCCGTGCACCACTCTCTCCAGGCATCTTTACCACCACCAGTTGCAAGCACTCGGCACCACTCTATCTCCTGCACCGCTTGCGCTGATTATATCATCGTGTGCATCCGTGCTGATTCTCAGTTTTCTCAGCTCCGTCATCTTTTTTATACCTATGCCTCCTGCTCTGCTTCAGTACTCAATGCCTCCAAATGCACTGGACTGTGATGCGGTGCGTGGTCTGGTCGTACAGACTCACCGTGGAGGCCACCTGGTCCTCGTCGGCTCAGCGCTTCCTCGGGGTGTTTCTCGGCTCGCCTCATGCTTCTTTAACAGCCACCCGTAGTGCGCTTCGTCCACGTCTCATTCGAGCAGCTGACTTTTGGCGCCGTACCCAATTCCGCACGTCGTTTTATCAACGAGCCAACCTTGCACGCACCAATCTTATTTCTCTGTGTCGGTATTGCTGGATTGTCTCATCTCCTCCACTTTACTGCCTCCGAGAAATCACCAGTGGCCTCACCCGTATCGTGTGGTCCGGTCATCACTGGGTTGCCGTCACCAAGCTCTGTCTTCCTCCAGCTCGTGGTAGAATTGAACTCATTGATGTCCAGCTCTGCTGTCGAGCCAGCCGCATCGTCATGCTTCACCGTCTTTTTACTGCTCCTGTTCCGTCGGCCGTCGTTGTGCGCGACGTGCTCACCTCCCCGCGCAACCGTCATTTTGCTTTCTCCTCTCTCGTTCTAATGAATTGCTTTTCTTCTCTTCCCTCCAAACTACCACCTGCCTATTCAGAGGCCCTCAATATCCTGCGTTCTCCCTCTTATTCGCTCCCCTCCCTCTTCTACTCTCGACCTTCTCTATGAACCTCTCTTCTTCTCTTTGCTACTTCGTCCCCCTCATCCTCACTGTTTCGCGTTCTTCTCCTGGCTTCTTGCTGGGGGTAGTAACGGTCTGCGACCTTACTAACCCTGACCTCTCCTGGCGCTCCTGTTCTAGCCTTCCGCCTGCTATTCCTCCTCTCCTTCGGCTCGCTGCATCTACGACTCTCTCTACTATGCTATCGTTTCTCAGTTTCCTGAGCTCGCAACTCCTCTTGGCCTTGTCTCAGTACTTTCTGCTACGCTACACTCCCCTTCTTTCTTCATTTTCTGACCTGTCTCTTCCTCTGTTCTCTACTAAATCCCTCTATCGGTTTCTCTCCTTCTCTGCTTCCCCTTCACCTCACCCTATCCACGGTGTCCCTCCTGTCACTGTTCCTACTGTCTGGGCTCCTGCCCACTCCCCTCTTTCGTCCCAGCTTGAACTCAATACCCACTGGCTCTTCCTTCGTAATCGGCTCCCTGTTCCATCCCTTCGTAATCGGCTCCCCGTTCCATCCCTTCTCCACCGCATGACACTTCTCTCTTCCCCTCTTTGCTCCTTCTGCGCGCTGGAGGCGCACGTCCCGCACGTCTACCTCTACTGCCCTGTGGTGCTACCTCTCCTACATCTGGTGTTCTCCCTCGCTCATCGCTCCTGCACCATCGACCTCACTTTTGCAGCATACCAGCATCTTCTCCTCTGTGCTCATCCGCCTGTGCTCCTTCCACCAGTGTGTTCTTACGTGTTTGTGTTGGTGAAACACGTAATCTACGTGTATTATCAGCAACTCCTCAGTCTACCTCCTCCTGAGTCTTCCATTCAAGCCAGTGCTGCCCTACTCTGACATTTCCGCAATCGCCTCCTATCCCGCTTACAGCAGGATTATCAGTCTGCCATCTCCGCACGCCGTGAAAGCTCCTTCTACGCTACGTGGTCGCCACCGACCCCGTGGTTCACTGTTACACCAAGTCCGTTACATCTCACGGTGAGTTAAGACTTTGCATTACATTTTTGATGTTCTTTCGCACTACGGTGCCCCGCCAGCGATTATTTTGTTCTTTCTCAAGCTTTGCTCTGTTTGCATCAAGTTATAAATTTGTCATTACTCATTCATTGTATATATCACCGCTTTTATTAGTTTCTATCAAACCTGTTCTTTTTTTCTTTGAGACGATTCCATGTTGCTCGTCTTATCTATTCAGTTGCATTAAAGCGATTCTGAAACCACCTTTGGCCTTAATGAATGCACTGACCCTTCGAGACATGCTTTCGAAAGGGTTTTGGAACACAGCGATAGGTATGCGGTCCCATTCGGTACATAATGCTGCCACTAACTGCTGCTTTGTAGTAGGCCTTGGTTCGAAATTTCTTATGCGACGCTCTAATTCATCCCACAGGTGCTCTACAGGATTAAGAGCAGGGCTCTGTGCTGGCCAGTCCACACACGATACGAAATTATCGTCAAAACACGCCGTAACAGTCCTTGCTTTATGGCTCGGTGCATTATCCTGCTGGTACCAACAAAGCTCGGTTTTATAGTATTGCCACAGAGTTGGTAAGGCATAATCGTCCAGAATATCGAGGTAGACGTGCTGGTTAACAAGTTTGTCCACGATAACCAATGGACCGGGACCATACCGCGAAAAATGCCCCCACACGAGTACACTGCCAGCTCCAAACTTGACCGTAGGAACAGTACACTGTGGTAAATAGCGTTCCCCCGGCTGCCGCCATACCCACACACGGCCATCAGACTGATGGATCGTGTATCTGGATTCATCAGTCCATAGGACCCGTTTCCATTGATCTACGGTCCACGATCAATGTTCTTTACACCATGCTAAACGACGAGTAGCATTCCGAGTGAAGATGAAAGGCTTATGAGCAGCCGCACGACTACGGTATCCCATGGAATGAAGTTATCTGCGAATGGTACGTGTACATACCGAGGTTCCAGCATTTTCACTCACCTATACACTGAGGTCTTGTGCAGTACTCTGTCGATTAGCTGTAACGACTCTTATCAGGCTTCGACGTCCCCTGTCACTGATTTTCTTTGGTCTGCCAGTACGTTTTGCTACTTCAGGCACGCTATGTGTCTTCCACTTGTTCAGTACAACCAAAACAGTTGACTTGGGTATATGTTGAAACGCCTCTCGGTTTCTCTTATGGACAACCCACTAATATAACACCCAAAATCTTTCCTTTCTCAAAGTCAGTTCTCTCCCGCCGCGACATTTTCACTCAACCTCACACTTTTAAAAATTGGTACTTAGAAATAAGCAGAATGTACTCGTTTTTGAGTACATTCTGGACTTATAACAGCTCCGAGTACTTGTGTCTCATTTTTGGAAAAGACGCGTACTCATTTTTGAGTACATACAGGGAGTCAATTGTGAGTATATCTGGTATTTCTAATTTGAAACATATGTACTCATTTTTGAGTACATATGCTTTAAATATATGTACTCAAAAATGCATGTATTTTAAATATATGTGCTCTAACTTCATTCAGTTTCTGTGCCCTTTCGAACAGGCCACAGAAACTGAAGGAAGTTAGAGCGAATCTGACAGAATAGTTTGTAAGTGACAAAGGACACACTAGATGGCGCCACTGTACACGCTTACGATATTGCACATAAATGGCAGAGAGAAATTATGGGGGCGACATAGGAACTTGACCTGGGATTCTCGTCCGATGCCCGGCAGATATCCAGAGATTGCTAGAAATTCACGGAGAGCTCCCAGGTTTAAGCCTATCAGTCTAGGTTTGAACCTCGGGTCCCTCTTTCAGGAGTCTGAATCGCTAACTACTACACCATCGGCGGCTAGATTTCAAATTTGGAATACGTGTACTCCATACATACTTATTTATTATTAGAATTAACTGGAAGTATATTATTCGATGGCACATCTGGAATAATAGATATACTAGTTGTCACATGCTGGGCAAATGGACGCACAATTTTATGACAAATATAGTGATGAAGCGACAATATATTATTTATGAGATTGACACAAATATAGTTAATGTAAAACCGTACATAATTATAGATACTTTATGCATAACAAAATGACTTGTGTCATGACTTTGTTGTACTAATTATTTATGTGTGTCACTTTACACATTTATTAAACAACTTCTCTTGAAATCTATAATATCTAAAATGAAGTAATATGAGATTATATTTATATTTATTGACGCAGTTATTTGTAAGTACGTATGATTACTTATATTTGAGCATGCCATGTACTCGTTTACGATACGATTGTACTTACAAAAAAAAAAAAAAAAAAAAGTGTGTTCAGGTTCTCATTTTTAAGTCGATTTTTGTTAACAGTGCACAGTGCGATATGATCGCAGTCCGCTGCAAACTTATCTTTATACCGTTCGCAGCTGTACCGTGCATCTTAACAACGCAGCGGATCCGTTCATTTTCTTTTGAAGGGGTGTCCGGTGATTTTTGTCAATACAGTGTATAATAAAATTTTATTCTTTCAGAAATAACACAGTGAAACGTTAACACAAACGACACAAGAGATCACGTTATCACTGGAAGTTCTTGTACAAGGCAAGCCTCGGACAAGTATCGACGAATAACTGCTGCAGTGCCGATGATTGCAGTCTTTTGTAACTCGGCAGTTGTTATTGTTGTTGTTCCAAGTCGGGTAAAGTAGTCCATGAATTTGGGTGATATAGTCCCTAGTGCGCCGATTATTATTGGCAGCACTGTTGTGTTTTTCTTCCAAAGTCGGGTAGTTTCCATAGCCAGAGCCCTGTATTTGTCTATTTTCTCCTTCTCTTTTTCCAGTACCCTACAATCTCCAGGGATGGCGATTAGGTTCACTTGTTGATTTTCAATCACGGTGATGTCGGGTGTATTTGCAGTTATGGGCTGGTTAGGCTGTATTCGAAAGTCCCATAAGATTTTCACCTGGCCATTATCCAGGACTTTATCTGCTATATGTTGCCAGGCCTTTTCAGAAGTCGGGAATCCAAATTTGTTGCAAAGTGCCCAGTGAACCTTTCGGGCCACATCGTCATGCCTCGTTTTTGTACTTGGTGTGGGCAATGACCGTGCACTCGCAAACCAAGTGATTAACTGTTTCTTCATGGATGTTACACAGACGGCAAAAGCTATTGTCACTTGATCCCTGCATCTTGGCCTTCATCACGTTTGTCTGAAAAGACTGCTCTTGCGCAGCAAAGAGCAAACCCTAAGTCTCCCTTCGTAAAGTGCCTGTCTTAAGCAATGTCCAGGTTAAGTCGTTCTCAAGTTTGTTATCGATTCCTTTGAAAAAGGCCCCTTGTAGGGGCTTATTCTTCCAATTTTCTAGGTAGGCTTTGCATTGTTGTTTTTTGTACTCCATTTTGGTTTCAGTAGCTCGTAAAAATTTTCTGTTTTGACTGCTTTTAACAGCTTTCCCGAGCTCTTGTTGATGTAATCGTGAAGGCCGCACTGTTCTTCTTCAACTGTCTGTTTAATTTCGAAGTAGGCAGTGGTGGCGGAACCGCCCGGGCCGCCAGGGCCCGGGCCCGGTCAATAATTTCAGCCAAGGTTTTTATTTTTATTATTTTTTTTATTTGGCATATGTGCGATTGTTGTGATGCGCCTTAGAAAGTTTCTCTAGGTAAGTTGTTGGGTGGTCCTAATTCCCAACAAAGCTCCTTAGGCATTGTTTTTCTTCTGTTAGTTCCGGGAAGCGGGAAGGGAGAGGAAGCGGGAAGATTCGAAATTTTGGGCCCTGTCAACGAACTCCACTTTCCGCCGGCCCTGGAGGTAGGTACAATCTATCAATGTCGCTCTTCGGATGTAGTGAGTGATGCATTGTTAGTAGTTTCCGTGTTTTTAGCACGTCTTTTGTAAAAAAAGATCGTGCTCGTCCTCGCTGATGTTGCATCGGGGATTAAATGATCTTCTAAGCTGTGGTAGGAATGTTTTCTCCACGGGCTTTTCTAGTTTTTGTACCGGTTTGTCCGTCCGTCTGTACCCACCATATCTCTGCAACTATTAGTCCGATTTGAAAAATTCTTTTTGCATTGGGAAGCTTGAAATATGCGAATGATGATCTTTTATTTCGTTTTTTTTAACGATGTACAATTTCGCCGCTAGGGGGCGTAAATGCAGATGATGTCGAATTCAAAAATACGTTTTATTCCACATATTTGCTTCTAAGCATCTGATTGAAAAATTTCTTTTATCTTTCGATTCCATTTATGTCGGCGAGTATTTTAGATACAGTTACGTTTTCAAATTACGCATAGATTTTCCGCCAGGGGGCGTAAAAGTAAATTACATTTTTCCCGATAACTCTTCTTCTAAAACTCTGATTTGAAATTTTTTTTTTCTTCAGCGGATACATCTCTTGATGGAAAATATTTTACATATAATTTCAAATTTTTGGTAAAGAATACTTTAGTCACCAGACGGCGTAAGTGTTAATTTTTCTTCTGATGTATTTGCCATAAAATCTGAGCTTCTAAAATATCGATTGAAAAAATTCTTTCGTGGACTGATGCCACTCACATCGATAAACATTTTCGGAATATTTTCTTCTTAAGATATTCCACAGTTTCTCCGCCAGGGGGCGTAGATATATATATCTTATTTTTGTCAATATCTCTTCTTCTAGGAGTCCGATTTGAAAAATTCCTTCTTTGTTGGATAGTGTTTCCAGTGTGACATGTTTTTCATATAATTTCAAAATTTTCAAGTAATTCATAGACGTTCCGTTAGGGGGCGTAGAGGTAAATTGTGTTTCCCCCTATATCTCTGCTTCTAAATCTCCGATTTGAAAAATTATTTCTGCACCGGATACAGCTCCTGGTGGGAAATCGTTTGAACATAATTTCTAATTTTTGTAAAAAAAATGGTATGGCCACCTTATCTTTTAATGTAATGTATTGTGTGTGTGTGTGTGTGTGTGTGTGTGTGTGTTTGCCGAAATGCGAAAGGTTAGGAATATACGTGAATACGAGGATCCCCTTTGAAGTCAGCGCTGTACGTATTCTTCCGCCCAATCCCTTGAAATATTGGCAGAGCACAAGTTAGAACAAGAACACCGGAACACGAAGCGACGCGACGTCTCAACGGGAATCTCGGCGTCCGCTCGCGGTGTAACGTAAAATGGGAGTTTTAATGAGTTGGCGTCTGGACGTGCTATTCTTTTATGCCGTATGCGGCTTTCGCAGTTGCAGAATCATTCCTCCTGTTCCTGGCATATTCGTCAGTTAATTTTATTCGGACTTTATGAATTCCTCGCTGATGTTGCATCGGGGATTAAATGATCTTCTAAGCTGTGATAGGAATGTTTTCTCCTCGCGCTTTTCCAGTTTTGGAGCTGATTAGACTGTATTCTTTGGTGATGAGGAAGTAAGGAGAAAGAGGGATAGTCGAGTTTGAGAGGAGTTGCATCGCACACACGAGATGTGAGGGAGATGTACTTTTACATAGTACATACGCACCACAAGGGGGGTATAAATAGGTCAATTATTTTGGCCAATTTGGGTTCCTATGCGCTTTATCAATTTTCAAGAATTTTTTTCAATATACAGGATGTTTCAAAACTAATGTAACAAACTTAAAGGGGCGATAGAACACACCGAAACAAGCACTTTCGTCAAAGAATGCATGGTCGCAAGTTACTCGGTTAGGCGCTGGAGGGCACTATCCTTTTCCCCACACACGACGTCTTTTGCAACGCAAAGACAGAGGGCGCTTTCAGGCGCGCGTATAAAAGCGGTGGTTTTCGCATGCACCGTCATTATTTGAGCCGCGGATGGCTTAGTGTTTAGCGAGTCAGACGGTCAATGGAGGGTCCCCAGGTTCACTCCTGGGCTGATCTTCCAGAGATGGTGTGATTTGCTTACAATCGCTGAATCGGACGAGTACGTTAAATGACGGCCCCCGGATTAGACCTACCGGTTACGTTGGTTATCCATTCCTACTCCTCCCTGACTTTCTCTTACCCCTCTATGAGCAACATCGTACTCGTACGGTGTCTCCATCTACTGTGCTCTCTCTCTCTCTCTCTCTCTCTCTCTCTCTCTCTCTCTCTCTCTCTCTCTCTCTCTCTCTCTCACTTACAAACTGTTCTGTCAAAGTCGCTAGACTTGCTCTCACTCCTTCCGCTTCTGTGCCCTGCCCAAAAGGCGGACCCGCTGTAGGTGGTTTGGGACTAAACCTTCTCTGTGGACGGAAGTCCTACACGAAAATGCCTGGCTGTCTCTCTGCACCGTCATTAGCGACTTGGAATGGATCAGTGTACGAATGAAGAGAAGGCGGACATGCATTTCGTCTACGGTCTCGCCAACGGTAATGGAAGGGAAGCCCAAAGGCCTTACCGACAGCGCTTCCCCAACAGGTGTGTGTCCGATCACAGAATGTTTTATCTCTTGCACCGCCAACTGTCCGAAAGGGGAGCATTCATTGCCTCCATGCATGATACAGGTCGTGGAAGAAGTGTGAGAACGCCGGACACGGCAGAAGAGATTCTACGTCAGGTAGAAGATCATCCTGACACCAGCAAGAGAGCTGCAGGACAAGTGTGCCGCATACCACGGTTTGTCGTGTTTTACGTGATGAACGATTACATCCATACCATGTGCAGAGAGTTCACGCTTTGACAACTGCAGATTTTCCTGCAAGCGTTGAATTCGCACGCTGGTTCCTGCAGAAGAATGCAGCGAATCTCGAGTTTCTGGCACACGTGCTATTCACGGATGAAGCAACGTTCACCTGTGAAGGCGTATTGAATGCCCACAATGCGCATGTATGGGCCAGCGATAATCCTCACACAACACGGCAATATTCCTACCAGCTACGTTTCTCGGTAAATGTTTGGGCGGGTATCGTTCACGACTATTTGATTGGCTCATATCTTTTACCGGAATGTTTGGATGGGAGGACGTACCTTATTTTCCTTCAACAAGTCTTGCCTGAATTGATCCAGCATGTACCAGCAGCCGTCCGCCGTAACATGTGGTTCCAGCATGATGGAGCTCCAGCTCATTTCAGCACTCAGGTGCGTGATTACTTGAACGCCACATTTCCAGGCCAATGGATTGGCCGAGGTGGACCTATCGCTTGGCAACCACGATCACCAGATCATCATCCCCTCTGGATTTCTTTTTATGGGGACATCTTAAGTCCGTAATGTACGACCACCCACATTGATTCCAATGAGGAACTATAGTCGCCAGACTTTCAGTCCCTGCTGCAGCTGTCCGGGAAATGCCTGGTATTTTCCACAGCATACGGGCATCTTTACGTCGACGATGCGAAGCGAGTATCAGGAGTGGCGGTCGCCCTTTTCAGAAGCTTTTGTAATTGTAATTAATTTCAGTATTTACTTATTAATGTTTGCAAATTTGATGTACTTTTGTGATGTCACGTTTTGTTATTTATTTTGTCTGCAATAATAAAGCTTTGTTTTGATTTGTTGTGCCATTCCTGTCTTTGCGTTGCAAAAGACGGCGTGTGTGGGGCTACGGAAAGCGCCCTCCAGCGCGTAACCGCGTAACTTGCGACCACGCATTCTTTGACGAAAAGTGCTTGTTTCGGTGTGTTCTATAAAGTTTGTTCCATTAGTTTTGAAATACCCTGTATAAACTTGCCGAGTGCGTATTTTAGGTGCGTTTTGGGGATGTTTTTGTTTCTAGGGCCTGTGAACGTATTAAGGCCCGAAGTAAGATCCCACCCTAGCACTCCAGGCATGTCTTACCCTGACTTCGTCTGCACTCCAGTCACGTGGCAAGGCGAACACTAAGAATCCTTGAGACTAGGGGAAGTCTGACACTAGCTGCTGGTAGATAAGCTGAGGTGTGGGGTGGTGGTGTTGAAGAAATAAAAAAAAGTAAAGAGTAAATAACCCGAAGAAAACCACCTCGAGAGGAGGGGCAACGCAGCACAAGTACTTGTAGTCACTGCGTTACTACATCGTTCCCATTCCACCCAACCCCTGATAATGAAGTGGGGTCGTGGGTGGTACACGAATCACGAAAAAGGGAAAACAAAGAATTTAATATCAGTTTTTGCACTGCAGTTCCCTAGTAAATAGGGAAATAAAAATAATCGTTCTCTAACATCATACAGCAGCGTAAATTAAAACATGTTTTTTTTATTACAATTTTTTTATTTCTTTCACATTACAATATTTTAAAATCACATTCGCGATGATTTATTTCCCGTGAATTGTATTGGACAGGGGGGGGGGGGCTTATTCGGATATTGAGGGGGCTTGAGCCTCCCAAAAGGTTCTAGTCACGAACCTGTCTTCAATTAAAAATTTCACCGTCTTAGGACGGGAAACATCGCATATACGTTAATATTTATTTACAGCTTAAAAACAACGGTCTTAGGGCGGGCTATAGGCTAGTTAGTAATAAAAATATAATACAAAATATTAAATATTTTGACATTGCTTTGGAAAATTTTGAGTGTCTACTTTCCCAGTTGTTTTTTTCGTAATGCATCCGCCACCAAAGTAGTGTTTCACGTATAACTACGTCCCTGGTGATTAGTCAGTTCATTACAAGCTCAATGGGCAAAAACTCAGTCACTTCTGCAGTTTCTCATCTAACACACGAGGACGTCGCCAGCCTTCGAAATCAAGGTAAACAAATATTATTTTTGCTGGGGAATGTTTGATAGCAACTTTATTTACGATACACTGAAAGACATTTTTAATGCTTTTTACTACAGGTGCAAGAGAATTCGTGCACACACTCCCCCCCCCCAACTCCACCCGAGATACACACTCAATAAACATTAATTTTAGAACTGTCTTGAAGTTTTTGCACTTTTTGGAATCCAAAGTTTCTTTGTTGTTTTCAATGTTCCGTCCATCCGTATTCAGTAACAGTAAAACCTGAAAATTTACATACCCGTATAAGAAACCTGACACACTGCTGCCAGAACCGATTAAAAGAAAATTTTATGACTAGAAGAAGGGTCCGAAAGCAAATACACTCGTCGTCAATGAAATAGTAGCACCTAGAAGGAAGCAACCGACAAGAATGAAACTTGGTGGGTAGTTTTGATATCGTGAGACGTGCAAATGATTCAAGTATCACACTCGACCGCTCATGTGGCGCAAGCAAGGAGGGGTCGTAGCCCTGTGCCTGACCGGCTATATAAGGTCGCCCCGTTTGGCGTGCTTATCATTCTGACTCGTGTTGTTGTGTTGGTTGCATCCTTTGCAAGTGAAGCATGCCTCGGAGAAAAGTTCGGAAGCGATTCGAGCAGTTGGAGGAGTACGAGAGGTGACACATCGTCGGGCTCCGGGAAGCGGGACGGTCTTATCGCCGTATTGCGCGCCATACCCGTTGTGAGGATATCACCATAGCACGCTGTTGGCGACATTGGATAGAACGAGGCATGCGGCAGCGACAGGAAGGGTATGGGAGACCTAGACGAACTACAGAGAGAGAGAGGACCGACGGGTTGTCCGACATGCGCGGAGTGACCCAACAGCCACGATTGAGGATATTCAGCGAGCAGTGGTGCCCTCCATGCATCGTTCGATTAGTGCCAGCACCATTGGCAGACGGATGCACGACGTAGAACTACACGCACGCAGACCGTTACGACGACTGCTCTTAACACCATTGCATCGTCGCCAAAGACTGCAATGGTGTCGTGCCAGACTCGCATAGAGCCACTCAGAATGGCAGCGGGTGATTTTCAGCGACGAGTCCCGCTTTTGTCTTGAAGGAGACGACCACCGAATCCGTGTGTGGAAGCACCATGGTCACCGCCATGATCAACGTTTTGTTGTCGTGAGTCACACGTCCGGAAGGCCAGGTGTTATGGTGTGGGATGCAATTGCCGACGATGCCATATTACCTTTGGTGTTCATTAGAGGCAGTTTGACAGCCCGACGTTACGTTAATGAGATCGTGCAATCAGTGGCCCTACCTTTTCTGAACGGTCACTCCGATGCGATTTTCTAACAGGACAACGCTCGTCCGCTTACTGCTGCTGTCTCGAGAGCTTGCCTTAAAGGCACTGACACTCTTCCATGGACAGCCGCATCGCCAGACCTATCGCCGATTGAAAATGTGTGGGATGCTATAGTGGACGAGCTATCCACATTCCACCACTGCCGCACAATCTGTAGGAACTGAGTGAGAAGATTAAAGCTGTATGGAATGGCTTACTGCAGGACACCATTAGGAACCTGTACAACTCAATGCCAAGACGTCTGGCATACTGTGTGAGCAAACATGGTGGCCCGACGCCATACTGAGCGACACTACTTATTGGCATGTCTCTAAATAAATATTGCCCATATGTTTAATCATTTATTGTTCCTTGTAGCCTTTACCTTCCTCCCGAATAGCATTGCAATCCAACACGTCCTCCTGGGTGCAACTATTTTTTTTTTTTTTTTTTTTGACGATGAGTGTATTTTCATGGATTGGGGTTGATGAGAAATAAGGTTGCGCAGATAATACCTTGCCACTCTTTAACTCCATTCCTTCTAGCCAGCAAACTTGTCTTTCACTCATCTCATCCAAACCAATCGTCAGGCACGTCTTGCTCTCTCACTGCCTTAAGAGCACTGGTATAGCCTTAGACTCCACTTTCCGGTTTGAAATCCCCTGTTTAGTAGCATAAGCAAACAGAAGAGCAATTAGTAAGGACTTCCTCAGCGAATTCCTATCCACCCTCCTCATTCAAGTATTGCGTCATTTTCTTGTGGGACTTCCGTCCACAGTGAGTAGAGTTTAGGTCCCAGCCACCTACAGCGAGTTCGCCTTTTGGGCAGGACACAGAAACGGAAGGAATGAGAGCAAGTCTAGCGACTTTTGACAGAACAGTTTGTAGTGAGATTAGAGTACAGTAGATGGCGCCACCGTACAAGTACGATGTTGCACATAGAGGGGTTTCAGTGGGGGGGGGTTAGGAAAGGATATCCATTTAACCGGTGGGTCCAAACCGGGGGCTGTCATTTAACATACTCGTCCGATGCACGGCCGATATTCAGCGATTGTTAGTAAATCACACCATCTGTGAAAGATCAGCCCAGGAACGAACCTGAGGACCTTGCATTGACAGTCTGACTCACTAACCACTAAGCCATCCGCGGCTACACCACCCTCCTCATTGCCCCCTGGCCATACTTACATGAAAAAAATTCTAAACTAAAAATTTGGAAGAATAGAGAACAATTTAATTTTATGGCCCTGAAGATGCTATTTTGATAACCAGGGGCGTATTGATAGCCTCCGCAACCCCCGCATGACGGGGGTGGGGGTGGGAGACGGCTAAGGGTGCCTCGAGCCTCAGCAAAAGGATTTCACAAAACTTTTTTGTGGAAACCTCATCATTTGAAGCTGGCTAAAGAAATATCCAGGAATTAAGGCAGATTTAAATGAAATATTAGAAAGAAAAGCAATTTTTTCCAATAAATAAGTAAAAGTTGGGAAATAATTTTCGAGGTTTTAGTTCATAAAAACTGGATGACGAGACAGCAGCTATTCCAGAGGACTTCTGGTCTCCAATTAAATATATATATATATATATATCATCATCATCAACCATTATCAATTCACTGCTGGACGAAGATCTCCCCAAGTTTCTTCCACAATTCTCTTTCTTGAGCATTACCCCTCCACGTCACTCCAGCATGCTTTCGAATTTCATCCATCTATCTCCCATGGGGTCTCCTTCTGGGTCTTTTCCTGTCCCTTGGATTCCAGTCTAAAATTTCGGTTGTCCATCGGTGGTCCGTTCTTCTGGCAACATGTCCAGCCCATTGCCATTTCAGTTATTTCACTCTGGTCATGACGTCGTCCACTCCTGTCATTTCCCTTATTCACAAGCTCCTCTTCTTATCTTTCCAGGCTACACCAAGCATGCATCTCTTCATGCTGCTTTGAGTTGTCTGCAGTCTTTGTATGTCATTTTTAGTTAAGGCCCATGTCTCTGCTGCATACGTAAACAAACACACACACATATATATATACACAGAGATTTTCTCGATAACAGTAATCGCTAATTTTTCTATAGAACTTCTGGATGTATGTGTATAAAGTAAAAATAAAAAAAATATATTGGGAATTTCCAGTAGAAAATGGAAATTTACGGTAGAAAGTAATAAGGAAATTTCTTACTGTATGCTGGAGAACAGCGTACATACAGTACGAAAACGTATGAAATCCGAAGAATTGAAAAATACATTATCCTGTGCAACAGTTATTAACTGCTGGACAAAGATCTTTCGAAATTTTCTCCAGAAATTTGAGTTCAATTTTTCATTTTTGGTGAGCAGTTGAGCGATCTTTGGGGTTTCGTGGACCACGTAACCAAAAGGATCGAACGAACGAGGACAAAGAAATTCATTATTGTCCTAATATGCTGCCTAGTTTCATTCATCCATCTTTTTTTTTTTTATGTAGTCTTTGGGTATTCTGGTTTCCAATTAAATTCATGTGTTGATAATGTGGTAAAAACTGTTAGATAACAAGAAGACACAGTATAGACACTGTCTTATGGTGTTTGTACTGTATATGTTATTCGTATTTACAATTTCTGTTTCCCCCTTCTGAAAAGTAAGCTATGGGCGCTCATGCTTCTAGATTCCAAAGAATTTGATTTATTAAAATGCCCGTAAAGCCCAGTTAGTAATACGGAATTTAAAATTTTCAGTAATTGAACGCTAATAGATTTTCGCAAAAGAACCTCGAAGATATTTTTTTCGGTGGAGAGGCCCCCAATTTTTTGTGGTACGTCATTGTTGTTAACCTTTCTGCAGAGAAGTATTACAAATTCTTACACGTATACGTATTGCATTAAAGTGACCAGATTTTTCAGAATGAAATTGAGGACAAAATGACACGTTGTCCTCAATTTCAATGTAAAATTAAGGACAATTTCGTTTCAAAATGAGGACATGATTGAGTACAACATCTGACACACTATGGTAAAGCCGAAGATTAGCAAATAATTTTATGAACTGTACCATAAATGCCCAGTTTCATGGGGAAACATGCGATGGATTTGAAGAATGATTTTCATATGAAATAAGTATAAAATAGTAATAAGATACAATCACGCTGAATGTCACTTCTGATAAAATTTAAATGTTACTCATAGGGGATACCTGTATGTTATCTCAGAAATCATAGATATTTCTATGAGGAGGCATATTTCAAGTCCAAAAACTCCACTTGAAGAAACAGTTAATCGAAAAAATTTAGTGAACAGAAGTTGTAGAACTCTTAAAGGGAATCTATAAAATGCAACCAAATTTAGCATCAATTACTTATTTAATTGCAAGAAAGTAGGCACTAAAAAAGATGAGATTTATTCCCCATTCTATAAATAAACGGGGCCCTTTTCTCAGAGTTCTACATCTACTAAATGGGCTTGGACATTAGAACGTTTTTGAAAGAAAGGCGGGTTCAGGTAGAGAAACCGCATTTTTTCATTTTCTCATGAAGCTCAATAAAACATTGTGGTACTAAGAAATATTATTATTTATTCATGAGTTATAATAAGATGTTATTATCACTCATTAAAAATAAAAAGAGACATTTTAAAATTACGCTATATTAATTTACATTGCCAGATCAAATTGAAGTTGATTGAATTGAAGCGACAAAATGTAATTCCCTCACCTCGTCGAAATGCGTGCTGTTGGCAAAATTAATGTAATTTATCCAAAATTAAAAAAACAACAACTATCGTTTAAACAAATAAAAATTAAACAAATAAAAATAACAGGAAATAACGTTTTCAATGATTCATGGTTGGAATATTGAGGTTCTAAAGACCTCAATATTTTTTCTTGTATTAAAACGGACGGTACTTCCGTACAATACTAAATGAGTAATGCAATTTTCAGAAAACTCTTACCTTATCACTCTATCTCTTTACTTCTTGGAAGAAAGATTCTTTTGCTGGCCACGTTCTACAGTTCATTGTAATTTGTTTTAGTGGGTAGTGGGAGCTTTTAGCTTGATAGCTCAAATGAGGTGAGTGCGATAGCAGTCTACTGCAGTGTTTCCCACACACCACCGATCCGTCACGAGGTTTCCGCCGGTCGACGGAAACAGAGGAAAACTTGAGAAATGGTAGAGATTTCCGAATTTGACCAGTAAAAACGAGTCTTCACAAACGTAATTGTACATAAAAGTAACTTCTTTTAAAGACCACCGTTAGCAGTGGCGTAGGAACGCTTTTGATTTAGGGGGTACAAGCTCATGAACCTTACATCTCAAGTATTAAGCCATCTATGGATGACCCCTCCGAATTTTTTTTGGGGGGAAGTAGTATATTAGAGTTTTTATAAAATACGTATACTGATCAGGAATTCATCCGAATGAACATTGTTATCATCATATTATTATTAATTATTACCATTATTATTTTTATTGCTGACAAAAAGTTTACATTATTAATTTCTTATCAGAAAATGAACGGAGAAGGGTTTTTTATTGTGTTCTCTCTTGTTAATTTTTGTACTTTTTTTTTCCATTAAAATATTGAGCAGGGACAAGTCAACATTAGGATGAATTTCTGTCAGCAGGGTTTGGAAAAGAGGGATTTCTCAGGAAATGTTATATAACTCTTTACAAGAACGAATTAAATTTCTTATCATTTTTGTTTACGTTAATAAAGTAAAACCGCAGTAAGATAAAAACTGCTCTACCCGCGAAGATAGTACCATTGAAGCATTATGAAGTCTATATTAAAAACTTTGAACGATGCATAGGCTGACAATTGATGTAAAAAGCACATTGGTCTGCTGCAAAGCTAAATGATGGTGGAGATATCGAGGAATTGGAGTTCTATGAGTGGTATGTGAAATCCGTAATGCACTCGTTGTATTGCTACAGATCTTAAGACAGAAAACAATTTTAGTGCCGGGGCTGTGGGCGCTGAAATGTCCACTAGTGCATGAATTTTTTTTAAAGTGCAGAAAGGACGATCTGAGAAAGATGCAGGGAATTTTAAGAGAAAAGAAACACTGATCACAAGTATGTTATCAAGCCCTAGCCCTACCATATGCTGTTTGAAGTTATTAACAAAAACATCGCACTCGTCGTTTCCCTGCAGAACTTATTTGCTGGAGTTTCCCAGATGGTTGGCCAGTTTTTGGTGGATGAAATGTCTCCCACTACAAGCTTCGGATATAAAAAAAAAAACCAGGTGACCCGTGATATTTATTAGAAAAAAAGAGAATAAAAAAAATAAGTAGCATATAAATTTTACAGTTCACTCTTTATGAATGATTGGTTTGTGTTTGCTCATATCTGTGGGGTACAGTAGATATTAATGTATCCCTCTCCAAAATTCGGGGGTACATTGTACCCCTGTGCCCCCCCCCCGTTCGTACGCCACTGACCGTGAGCAACTCAATGGGCTATGAGCAGTCGCCCGTCCCTACTTTAGGGTCACTGGTTCCAGGGAAGGGTGAGAGCCAGTGCCGTAAGACAAACACAACATCCATGCCTCACTGGGATTCGAACCCTTTCGGACGAATGATCAGAGGCCATCGCTTAGACCACTGCGCCACCGATAAAAGTAACTTCGTGCCGGTCGGTCCGCGGCTTGCTTGTAAGAGTCTCTGGGCAGTGGTCTAGTGTCCTGATAATCCCGAATCGGCGTCATGTTGCAATTTATCAATTCCAGGCACTCGTCGTCATCAGGTACAATCGATCTGTCAGCTATAGCGTTATAATTAAAATTTCAGCCAGTTTCATAAAAAAATTCGCAAAGATACGTTTTTCACACTTTTTTTTATGGGTAAACCATCTGCCAGAGATTCGCCGCCCACGCACGCAAAAAACTGACCACGTGTGATTGCGACAGAATGCAGATGCAGCTGTGACGTCAGGTTTCCAGAGAGATCTGGGTGATTATACATATGATGTCATTAATGCAAATTCTGTCTCGGTGATACGGTGAATTATTCCAATGGACCCAAGATGCTTGAATTCTTTTCACTAACGCAATAAAGTGTAATAACATAAATATTAAAAAAAATGCCATTTTTACATCGTTAAGTGTCATTTATTTTTAATACAAGAAAAAATTATGAAAAATTCAAAAACATCACACAAACGCGGATGCGGGGCCTGTGCGACTGCACAGGTCGCACACCCATGAAGCCGGCCCTGAATAGCGTAGAAGGAATATTCGGGTGCGAATGCGAACTAAAAAATTTCTGGATCAAAATTTAATTAGCAAATTCTCAATTTTGATGCAAATCAGTTATGAAATATAAAATACGCTGCTACATACAACAAACACTTGATACGCGAAGTTGCTGCAGTGCGAATGAATTTAAATATATCGCATTATCATTCCCTCGTATTACCCTTAATCAACCGATTTTGTTCCTCAAATTGTTTTGCTGAAAAATATTTTTACCACATAAGCACATGAAAAATGAATATCGCATAAAACAAAAAAAGGGGGGGGGGTGCTACAGATATCATGTGCTTTTCTTCAGAGATGCAGAGCTCTTTATATCTATTATTAATTGCAGTGCTGATTTCATACTCAATAAACTGATTTTAAAAGCTATTCCTACGTATAATTTGGAAGAATAACAGAGCACTTTATCTCATCTAATTTTCTAACCAAGCACTTCTATGTCTCAGTAAATACTGTATGTTCTTATGAAGCAAATGAACATCACTCCCTCTAACTGATACATGCATACAAAAATCCTTTTCTTACCTTATCTTTATCTTTTACTACAGACCTGTGTGAACTGTCTTTTTTTTTTGCTAAGAAAAGATGACTATATAAACATTTTTTCAAATTATCTTGTAAAAGATCAAAAAGGAGAACATAGCACATGATAGGCACTGAATAGTGGTAAACAATTTTGTTTTTCTTCTTGAAATTATGATTTAGTCAAATGCTAGCTTTAATATGAGCTTCATGTCAACAAATTGTTCTGTAATCAAGTGAGTATTTTGACCCACTCGGCACAGAATACGCCGATCCCCATGAATATAACTTCTACCGATGAGATTGTATGATGCTTCTCTTGATAACCAATCTGAGAATGTGCTGAGTTATTTTCAATCGTACACCTTGTATACAACTATTGTATAGCAACATTTGACAAAATTTACTTCGCAAGCTGTTACCCATTGGCACCTTGTATTCAACGATTGTATGCTGTAAGTAAGCACAGAATAACTGCACTGTAAAAAATTGCTGTGAATTCTCAGTGTTTCAACTGTATTAAAACGGTTTACAGACCGTAAGCACGCCAACGGGCGATGAACCGTAAATTTTCGGTAGATAAACAACATGTTCACGGTGTTTAAACTGTTTTAACCATTGCGGTATAATACCTGTTTTTTTACGTGCTGTCGAATGGCAACGGGCTGGTCGCGGACGCCATGTTGGTACGAAGCGATGGAGGTCTCTCTATACACAAAATAAGGATTCTATGTTACTAAATAAGCACCGCAGCATTTTATTTTCGGTAAGTATTTTTTTGTTTTGTGTAAGTCACAGTGCATTATGATGAGAATGTTAGTATTAAGTGGTTTTGGTAACAATTGAAACAAGTTTGATGTTTTATTTCATGTATGAGTTGCTCACGGTGGTCGTTAAACCTCCACTCAAAAAAAAAAAAAAAAAATATTTCATGTATTTCGTTCAAATTATTTGTTAGGCCGAACAAGTTCAGTAAACGAATGCAGTTGCTAACTAATTTTCCTCGCTTGTCCTGTGACTAGGTGACAACTAGTTTTGGAGAACGAGGTACAAATTGTATAATGGTCAATTTTACCCAGACCACGTGGGTGCCAGGAAATTTTTATTTAGCATTCGCAAGTGCTAAAAATTCTAACACTATGCTCCTGCTTCCTTCCTTTTTTTTTTTTTTTTTTCAGTGCCAGACAGCGTTTTTTGGAATCTGGGCTACTGAATATTTTGTGGCCCCTATTTCTGGTCACAAGTGCTTGTAAAATACGAATGTCCTATTGACTATACGATAGATATGTACATATGTTGGATACCTATTTCCTTTATATATGTAAAGGCTTTGTAAAATACATCTTATGTGTTTGCAGACATAAGGAAATGTATTATTTTTAATATTTATTCCTAAAGAAATGCAAACATTGAATCAAGTATAGATAACAAAAATTTGAAATGAATGCACAAAAACAGAAGTTCACACATAGTTCAGGAGTTTGTCTTTAAAATGTCTGTTTAAAGATGCTGAAACATTTTTTCTGCAAACTAACACATTGAAGAAATCTCATGTGAGCAGTGTGTATACCTCATCTGTGGTAAGATAGAAATTTATCAGAACCAATCAATTTCTTAAAAATTAGTTGAAATATATCAATACACAGGTATTTGTGTAGTAATAACTGCCAGTGTTTTCTGTAAAATTATAAAAAAATGACAGAAATATCACTCAACTCATGCCCAACGCACAACTCGAGGCGCGTCGCGTAAACTTAATAGCAGTACCAATATCTGTTTGTTTTATTTATAAAATGAGTACCCCAAAAGGTGTATTTCAATGCAAACACAATTGCACGTAGAAAGTTTTACAAACAGGTCACTTATGCTAGGCAGTAATTACATTAGAACTGCTTCGTGAGCTAAGAAAAACCCCTCAAAAAAATCACTTCAGGTGTACTGTGCAAGAAATAAACATTGCTAGTATACCCCAAAATCTTAAGTGTCCACATATCTTACAAAAAATTTTATACTAAAGAAAATTCAAACATTGAATCAAGTGTAGACAACATAAATGAAAAATGAATGCACAAAAACAAAAGTTTGCCGCCCCGGTTGTGCAGTGGTCTAAGCGATGACCTCTGATCATTCGTTCGAAAGAGGTCTATCGAATCCCGGTGAGGCATGGATGCTGTGTTTGTCTTACGGCACTGGCTCTCTCCCTTCCCTGGAACCAGTGACCCTAAATTAGGGACGGGCGACCGCTTATAGCCCATTGAGTTGCTCACGGTGGTCGTTAAACCTCCAATAAGGCCGCCCCGGTGGCTAGTGGTCTAAGCGATGGCCTCTGATCATTCGTCCGGAAGGGGTCCGGGTTCGAATGACGGCGAGGCATGGATATTGTGTTTGTCTTACAGCACTGGCTCTTTCCCTTCCCTGGAACCAGTGACCCTAAATTAGGGACGGGCGACCGCTTATAGCCCATTGAGTTGCTCACGGTGGTCGTTAAACCTCCAATAAGGCCGCCCCGGTGGCGCAGTGGTCTAAGCAATGGCCTCTGATCATTCGTCCGGAAGGTGTCCGGGTTCGAATGACGGCGAGTCATGGATATTGTGTTTGTCTTACAGCACTGGCTCTTTCCCTTCCCTGGAACCAGTGACCCTAAATTAGCGACGGGCGACTGCTTATAGCCCATTGAGTTGCTCACGGTGGTCGTTAAACGTCCAATCAAAAAAAAAAACCTACAATAAAAAAAAAAAGTTCAGGCGTTCGTCTTTAAAATGTCTTTTTTTGCTTTGAGGTTTGTGAAGAAGTGCACAACATCGTCAAACTAACTGCTGAGCAATATCATGCTCTAATGACATGATAGCAAGACTGTTAAGCCTTTGTTGAAGCATTGTCAATCACAAGTTATTTTTTACCAAGTGTAGTTTTAATACGGTGAATGTACATTTGGGAAAATATCATGTATATATATATATATGTGTGTGTGTTTTGCAATGTCTTGACAAGAACATTTTTTTTTTTTTTTGTGCAGTAGCTACATTCACACTTGATAAAGTCATAGAACTGTGAAATTTTACTATGTAAAGATTCATCCAAATCCTCACTGTAAAAATCTAAACAGTTATTTAGAGAAATTTAGTTGACAGTTAACTAAGAACTGAAATGGAAATTGAATTTTTTTATAAGCTAACAGACATTTGTTATCCAACTGATCAATAATCACATTAAATGTTTCTACTTCACATTTTTTCTGTCCTTGAAGAATAGTTTCATTACGGTTATTGCCATGTGCATATTTTTTAATTGTGATTAGACAAAACTTCCAGAAGATTTTTCACTTAATGTTTTATCTATTTCTTCATATTTTTCAAAATTATTTCTTTCATTGGCAATGAAATGGGATAATGACAGAAGGTTACGTCCAGTTAACAAATCTAGTGATGGCTTTTGTAATTTAGTATCAACTTTATCACATCTTTCTAAAATGCATCATAACTTGCGTAATTATGGTTCGATTTCAGTGAAATTTTAGTATGTGTTAGGGGACCACTGGGGACGAACCCTATTGGAAATGGGGTCAAAGGTCACAACATAGGAGCAGGATGCATTCCATTGCCATTATGCGTCATAACTTGCGTAAATATGGTTCGATTTCGATGAAATTTTAGTATGTCATAGGGGATCACCTGGGGACGAACCCTATTGAAAATGGGTGCCAAAGAGCACACATGAAAATAGATTCAAATTTATGAGAGAAACTTGAAGAAAAAAACATCCAATCTCTGTAGGTAGAAGAAAAGATTTAGGATTTCTAGACAATGGAAGTCCTAAATTTAATATGAATAATGCAAATTATTTCTTCAATTTGCGCTTTTCGGAACTTTTTACCCACACAAAGTTTTCAGTCCTCAGTAAAACAGGTGTGGGCTCTACTAGTTTTGTTGGGGACCAAAAAGTTCCAAATACTCCAACCTCCTTTAGCCCACCAAACACCCCTGCTCTGACAACTGGTTTTGGAGAACGAGGCACAAGTCGTGGAATGATCAATTTCACCTGCAGACCACATGGGCGCCAGAAAATTATTTAGCTAGCACTGTTACAATTGTAGGTGATTTAACAAGAATTCTGACACCATACTCCTGCCTCCTATATCTTTCCTGTCCCAGCTGCTAATCATTCATCAACTTAATCCATTAAGAATTTCATTTGCTGATTTTTGTGTTCAAATTTGTGCTTTCATCCTAATTTCTTTACATAGTCTGTGACGGGTTTAAAATTTATTACATGCCAGGATGCATAATAATATTTTTTAATCGCCGGGATGCGGCCCAACTTCAAACACTTTATTTCTATGGGTGGTCAAATTTTATTTCTGTAAAAACACATAAGTTGTTAATCAGAGTTAAAGTTGATGCCATTGTTTTCCAGCCAATAGCTATCTCAAATAGCCTGGCAAATCCCTCTTTTTTCCAAGTAGAGTTGCCATTATGTTCCAAGCTTAAATCTAAGAAATTCCTTAGTCAAACTCTGCATTAGCACCAATGCTAAACATCATTGTTACCCCCCCCCCCCCCCCGTTAGCTTAAAATACACTGCTCAAAACTATTGGGAGATATCGTGGTTTAGATATGAACTACTGACATCAACTGTTTGTATGCTAAGAGAAATTGAAGGAAAGTTATTACAATGAAACTTTTGCATACTTCCAAACACCTCAGTATGCAAAATTGATTGTGGGACGTTAAAAAGGGTATGTTTCTGTCAACGAATGAAAAGTGAATTGTATCTTATGATCGTTTAGTCCAGGATAAAAATGACTCGTGCTTTGAATGTGATGTCCGAACAGGATTTACCCGAATCTGTAGCCTGAGGGCTAACGGTCACTTAGAAGCTGGTCAAACCCAATCGCAAGTAGCGGACGCCGTTGGAGTGTCTCGAAGCATGATTTCCAGATTTTGGAATTGGTTTTCAGATACCAAAAATTTAAGGCAAAGACCAGGGCAAGGTCACAGGAAAGCAACGTCAAAAAATGAGGATCGTTTTTTATCACTGACTGCCAGGAGAAACCGGAGTATGAGCGCCCCTCTTCTGCAATGCAAGCTCCATACGGCTACTGACACAAATGTTTCGACTCAAACTGTTCGCACCCGACTACACAGTGTTGGTCTGTATGCTCGACAACCTATGGTATGTGTTTCTTTAACCGCATGCCACCGTGCTGCCTGCAGATTTTGAACACATGACCCTGCTGATTAGAGAAGAAATTAATGGAGCAACGTTCTCTTCTCAGACATGTCTTGCTTTACTGTACATCCTGATTATTTTGAGGGAACAAGGTATTTGTAACAACCAGAGGTAGAAAAATATTCTGAAATCTGGTGGCCAGCTAAATTTTTTAGTGGCCAGACATTGAACCTGCGGGGAGGAGGGGGCTATATATAATGTCAAAGTCGTACACTTCTGTCCAAAAATGTTCTGCCCTCAGCCCTGGCAAAAAAAAAAAAAAAAGGTACTCGTTTTTTTGTTTTGTTTTTCATCTGGGGCTCGCAAATTCCTGAATTATCATAATTTTCATCGTTTATCCTCAGACCCTGGAAATCGCACTTTTTTTTTTTATTTTCGTATAATCTGTGCCGGCGTATAATTCACAGATTGTGACATTCAGAAGAAAAAGAAAAAAATAGCCATATGATCTTGTATATCACAAATGTTGATCCAGAAGCGGAATTTTCGACAGAAAAGTTAGGCACATAAAGACCCCGGAGTCCGAAGAAATGAAACAAAGACTTTGGTCAAACTGGCAAAGGACAAACTAAAATACAAGGCACAGTGTACACGAGATTCAGAACATAGAACTTTGAAATGAAGCGTGCATGTTTAGGTTCCTGCAGCAAGCACTGTGCATACATTTTTATTGGCCAATTGATGAGGAGAGGGCACAAGCACAGTCAGCATTTTGTCTTTCCCGACAATACAAAGACAAAATAACTGCCGCCGCCCCTTCCTACAGCTTTCCCGGTCTTTCATTATGACATCCCTTTTCCGTCCTCTTCACTTCGTGCAAATCCTAGACTGAAATTTTTTTCCGAGAGAGTTCCTTTTCCAATTATATAGCCCCTCTCCAGCACAATTACCCTGCAGATTATTTTTCAAATTGAACGGCAGCAAAAACTTTTTTTTATTTTATTTTTTTTAAATCGTTTATTCGTGGCTTATACAATGCAAATTGCCGTACATGTTTTTCAGTGAGAAATTTACCTTTATTTTCATTTTTACGATATGATCATAAATATGCCTTTGTACATTTGTCTCCCCAAAAATTATTAAATTTAAATTTACTAATTGTTTTGGCCATATTTTTCTTTTTGCATAGCATACTAAGTGTATGTAGTTCCTATTCCAACCTCTAAAGTTTTCTGTCACTCAGTTTTAATACAAAACTACGATATTCCCTATTCCCTAATTGTTTTTAGCTGTATATATATAGTAATAAAGTCAACCACAGATAAATTGTAATCCTAATACAGAACCCAAAATAACATCCTGAATTCCTGATAAGATAATTTTTTTCCAAAGACCAAACCTGCCCCCCCCCCCGCCGCATTAAAAATGGCAAAATCCAATAAAAAAATTTGCAGCGTGTTAGTGAAAACACCAAATATAAATATAATCATCTGGTAATTTCTAAACCTTACTTTACCATGGACTTCAATCAAGATGGCTGATGCCATATTTGATATATCTCAAGGGGCCTCTCTGTCCCTCATTGTCAGTTTGTCACTATAAATGAATTGAAACAAATCTCCGAGAATGTACATCATGAAAGGGTGAATCCGTGAAAATTTTAATCACAATGTAACATTCAGGCCTCTTGTGTCGCCATTCTGATTGAATATCAGCAATGAAGTCACATCACCAGTGAAGCATTATCTCCATCAGTGCTATAAATAAATGAGGCTGGAGACAAGTTTCTAGAAATGAAAATCTTATTTTTTTGAAAAACTGGAAAAATAAGAGGTACATACAAGTACCGGATTTATTTAAAAATAGAAAGTAGTCATGACTACTCTTTTTTGTGCAAAGTACATCACAACTTGCATTTCCTTTGACATCTTGGAGTCGAATTTTTCATGATTACAATACTTTCTCATGCTAATGTATGAAAAAGAAAAAAGTCTTTTTCACATAAAAAAAAATAACTAGGAACTCTCATAAAATTGCAGGTCCTGTTAATGTGGTGCTCCACAGAGCTGCACACATAAAATCTTTACTGTTTCTACCGGTTTTCAAAATCTTTTGGATTCAAAAGTCTTAGTTTCTTATTTCCTTCTCAACAAATAAAATTCTTGTTTTTATTCTGTTGCATTTATTTGCTACAAAAATGTATATATACAGGGTGTCCGAGAATTATTGGACACATAACAAAATTATATAAAACAAAACATTAAACAGACAGAAATAAACTGACTGTATTAACTTACAATGTAACTGCACAAGTTAATAAATTTCGATGTGAGATCCCTTGGTTGCTCGTAGTACGTCTAAGCGATACTCAATTCCATGCCATGTATTGGCAAGCATCTGAGGAGTTATGGAATTAAATAGCAGCTGTGATACGCTACTTTAGTTCCTGCAAATCAGTACAAGGCGTCTTATAGACACGATCCTAATCCCACATGAAATAATCCAATGAAGTTAGATCTGGAGAGCGAGGAGGCCACAGAATGGGACCACCACGGCCAATCTATCTGTTGGGGAAAAGGCTCATTTAGGCACTTATGTATACATGTTGACCAATGCGCAGTCGTACCGTCTTGTTGGAAAATGACATCATATCTTTTGATCTGGGTATAGCGAAAGTTTCTATCGTATCCAAGTAAATGTCATCATTTGTTTTTTTGCAGAAGGAAGGGCCAATCACTTGTCTTTTTGATAGGGTGCACCACACGTTAACTTTTGGCGAATCGCGTTCCAGTTCATTAGCAGCATGAGGCAGTTCACTACCCCATATCCTACAGTGACAATTCACAATACATGAAATGTGGATTCATCACTGAAAATGACAGTACTGAGAAAGTTTTCGTTGTTTTTCACTCAATTTAGCATAACCACAGCGAAATCGTTTCGCTGAGTGTGATCATTTACATGCATCTTTTTCACTATTTGGATTTTATAAGCATAAAACTTTAATTTCTTGTGCAAGATATCGTGAACTGTCGATTTCGGAATGCACAGTTCTCTGCTTGCTTTACGAACGGATTTCCTGGAGCTTCGTCGGAAACTTCCATTAACTTGGTCAACCGTCTCACCGCTGATGCTAGGCCAACCGGCTCCTCCACGAGGTTCCACATTGCCAGAACTGTTTTATCCATTGCTTAATTGAATTCATTGATGGAGGATTATTATTGAGTATCCAATATTTCTGGGACACCCTGTATATTGCTTAAGACAACAGTGCTGACAATTACGGAGGATCATACTCTAAACGGTATCGTCTTTTAACTTTAATGACAGACTTTAATTTCGCAAGCCATAACACACACATCACCTTGTGCTGTACGGATGACATTACTACCGATTGCGCATTTCTCATACATTCCTCATCAGGCCACACCTAGTGCCATCTATCGGATTCTGGGAATAACAATTCTGCAAAACAAAAATATAGAAACCGTGTTTGTAATACGTGACATAGAAAAACCGACAATGCTCAGTTGTTTTTTACATAATTTTGTAATGTATCCAATATTTCTGGGACACCCTGTATATTGCTTAAGACAACAGTGCTGACAATTACGGAGGATCTTTTTGCGGACATATTTTTTGTATTGTAAATAATTTTGGTAATGAATCTTTGTTCTGCATGCTAAATTGGTTGAATTTTTAAAAAATATGTAAAAGAATTTGGTTTCAGATGAATCAAAGCCTTTGGCAATAAGTGTCAGTTATTGTTTATTTTTGACACATGAAATTTTACATTCAATACATAAAGTGATTCCTTCTGTTTTTCTTAGGAATATCTCATATTATAAAACATTTTGCATAAAAGTGCATTCTTAATACTTAACATCATGTATGAGTGTGTCAATTGCAACTATGTTTCTTTATCTTTAAAGAAATATGTTCACCACATGAGCATTCATAGAAATGTAAATAATTTTAGATTTCAGTGTGGGGTGCGTGGTTGCTCCAAGGCATTTGGCTCTTACTATGGCTTTAATACTCATGTCTCGCGATACCACCGTGGATTGCGTGGTTTACAACTTTGCAATTCAGAAGTGGATTTAAAGTGCAACCAAAGATTGTGTCATAAGGCATTTAATAGAGTTTCTGATTTAATATCGCACATTAAGTCACATCTAACCTCCGGGGCTTTATTAGATGCTGTTTTAAGGGGTGTGCCAAAACATTTAAAGTCAGATCTTCATTTTCATCCCATTTATCTAGATATCATCTGAATCACAGTACAAAATTCCTATCTCCACAGTTTCTTAATTCTGAGCCAGTTGCCCTGACCTTGAGAGTTGACAGTACTGTGGAACTAGTCACTTCTGACGTAAGTGAACAACTTAATCAGTCAGACAGCCATATCTCTGAAGAACTCACACTGAAAAATATTGCTCTTTTTTGCTTGCTTTTGGAATCAAAATGCCTAATCCCATGTAAAACAATACAGTTGATAACAGAAGAGATAAATTATTTACTGATTCAGGAGGATTCCTTTTTCACACAGAGTTTCACTGCTAAATTGAGTGAATTAGTAAATATATCTGAAGATGAAAAAAAAATTGTAAAATATGTCCATGACTCAAAGTTTTTAAAATCTGCATTCGATACTGAATCGGGACTTCTTAAATCTATCTATTTAAGACAACAATATTTTTAAAAAAGCATGAAATTTGTCAAACCCATTGAAATTTGCATGGGTCGTGATGAGGTAAATTGCTTGCGTTACTGCCACTACATTCCAATTAAAAAAAAAACTTGTTAATCTGCTCCACGATAAGTCTGTAAAGGATCAAGTAGATCATCCACTGAAAAATGAAGTAGCAGATCGAATGAGTGATTTTACTGACGGTAGCGTGTTTCAGCAATGCCAAGCAGATGGATCAATAAAAATCCTTCAGCTTATCCTTTTTCAGGATGTGTTTGAGGTTGTTAACCCGTTAGGTTCTTCACGAAATAAACATAAAATTCTCGGATTTTATTTCACATTAGGAAACATATACCCTCAGTATAGGTCATCAGTTCACCAAATGCAGCTTCTTTTACTGTGCTGTGAAAAAGATTTAAAATTGTTTGGCCAAAAAGTAGTATTTAGGCAATTGATTGGTGACCTTAAAGAAATTGAGAATGGATTTAATGTGGATGGTGTATGTTATGTAGGGAGGGTTTTTGTATTACTGCTGACAATTTAGGAGCACATTTTATTGGTGGATTTAACCAGAATTTCTCAACTTCAGAATATATGTGCCGTTATTGTCTAATGCAAAGAGATACTTGGAAGAGTATCCATATTTGAGTGCTTCATCACGAACTGTTGAAAATTATGATGCATCTGCTTTGCAATTAGCCATGGGTAGCCAAGGAATCATTTCCCCCGTCTCTGTTCAATGAGTTGCAGTACTTTCATGTTTGTCTTCCTGGGCTCCCTCCTTGTGTTGGTCATGACTTGTTTGAAGGGGTTTGTGACTATGATTTGTCACTTTACCTAAATTATTTTGTTCAGAAAGGCTGGCTTACGTATACTTTATTAAATGATCTAATACGTGGCTTTTCATTTTTTGAGCATGATGCTTCTTGCAGGCCTGCTGTGTTTCACCCAAAAAGCAAAGGTTAAATGGCAGTGCTTGTCAGAACTGGGCCTTACTTCACTTTTGCCAATCCTTCTGTACTCTAAGATAGATACTGATGATTCTGTATGGAATCTACGTAGTTGTTACACTCAGAGAAATTGTGGAATTTGCCTGTGCACCTAGCATAAGTCATTCACAAATTGCATATTTCAAAATCATAATTGAAGAGTACTTGGAGGGAAGGAAGGTTGCTTTTGCAGATGTGCCTCTTCGACCAAAGCACCACTTCCTTCTGCACTATCCTGAGTTAACGATGAAATTTGGACCACTTATTCGTCTTTGGACATTGCCCTTTGAGAGTAAACATTCATATTTCAAAAGAGTTGCCCGAAGATGTCAGAACTTCAAAAACCTCACTGATACACTGTCAAACAAACATAAGTTATTGCAAGCTTATCTTCTAAATGGCTCACTTTTTGCTGAAAGGGTTCGGTTTGAGACAGTCAAACTTTCATTATCGAGTTGTACTCCATTCAAATACAAAGGGCAATAAAAGAATCAGAATATCAACCTCTGCACATTTCAAACAAAGTGAAAATTTTTGGTACTCCCTATACTGTAGGCCAGTTTTTGAACGTAAAGAACAAAGATAATGATTGTGTCTTTGGAGAAATACTGTTCATATTAGAAGATAAAAACAAGGAAATATTTTTTATTGTTAATGTGTGGGAGGGTCGTTGGTGCTCAGATAGTGGTTTGCACATTTGTAAAAGTACAGACAGAGTTTTGTGTGTGAATGACAAATAATTAGGTGATTTCTACCCTTTATCATGCTACAGTTGTGGTAATAAAAAAGTTATTGCTTTGAAACATAAGTTTTTTAATGGTTTAGCAACAGCAATAGAGCACTAGATAATGCATATTTTATCAGCTATTTGTACACTGCCATTATTGCTACTGACACAGCTAGCTGAATATTGGTTCCAGGAGTGCAAAATGGTCAGTAGAAGTAAATTATTTTCATCTTGTTCAGTAATTTTTTTTTTTAATTAGTCAGTAAAGTTCTCCCATGGGGCATTTAAATTCCTAAAAGACAGTGAGAAATGCTGCTGTGGATATGTATGGAAGAATCTTTATCTAAAAATTATGATTCAATTCACAAGTGAAAAATTGGAAGGTCTCTTGTAATGAAGAGGAAGGAAACACACCTGGTTCCCTTCCTAGCCCAAAGATAGATAGTTATGGATGCATCAACTGGGCACCTAACTGGCCTCACAATGAGACTACAGAGTCCCTTCAGTTTAAAAAACCCAGCTCACTGAGGGAGATGAAAAACTAATTGAGCTAATCAGTGACACCTTGTACTTACAGCGCCTTGACATAAATAGTGGAACAAGCCTGGTGAAATTAGTTGAAGACTGGCAACAGTTGTTTTCGGGTGTTGGCCTTTTGCAACACTTTCGATTACTAACAGGCATTGATATATACAGCCAATTCTGCAAGTCAGTTGAAGATCGAAAGGCCGAACTTTTGACTTATTTTCGTGCTCAGAAAAAGACAAATTTACTGCAGCTATTTGCAGAAGCCGGTGTGTGAAATGGCAATCAAGTCATTTTGCTAATTGCAGCAGTTGCTGCATATTTTGATGAAGATGTAAAATTTCTTCTGGCAGTTTCTGAGGTAATTTTGAATTTATTCTATTGATTTCTTTAAACTTTATAAATCATAATGATCATTGCAATTACAACCAACATAATTGTATGAAATTTTAGCTTTTTTACAGAGAAACCAAATATTTGGAATATTTTCTTTAGTAGAGAAATGTAGTGTAAATTTTATAATTGATGATCAGTATATCTCTTAATATTGGCATTACCCTCATATCTACTTGAATATTGTGATTTCAATAATTTGGATATTGTCAGCTGGTATACTATCACTATGTTTTAACAACCATTTCATTGATAATCGGCTACACATCAAATGATACTGTTGTATAAGTATGAAGATCTACTAGCAGATTTTCAATAGTTTAATGTGCTATATCAGTAAGATGGGTCATTTGAAGGGGGTGGGGGAGTGCGTCTCAAAAAGTTTTGAAAGGGTGAAACAGTCTGTAGTACACTTATCTATTATTTTTCAAACATTGACCTACTTACACCAAATATATGAATTTCTGCTAACATCTATTTTTTTGAAGAGTGCCCCACATCTATTTGGATATTACTTTTACAGATGTCTGGTGTGGATTTTTTTATGGACCTACGGATAAAATATGTTGGTCCACAGTTGTTGTTTTTTAACTCTCTTGTAGACTTAAGTGGGTTTCCATTTACATGTGTGCACGTTGTGGAGATTTCCAACAAATTTGTTGCCCACCCTTTCATCTACAGATATCTCCCACCTTTATTTTGGGAAATACTGACCCTTGGATGCAGGAGTAACAGAAGGTGCCTTTGCGGGTAAGAAGTGGATCTAAAATTAAAATCTGACCTTTTGTTATCTGTGATCACAGATCATAATTTTTTGCCTACAACCGTGTTCTCTTCATAAGAGTTACTGGAGGTGTTTTTGGCATAAATTAGCTTATTCAATGCAAATGGCCTTGAGCGTGGGTGGTGTAATTCAGGGAGCAGGATCATGGAAAGCCTTACCTGATTCGTTTGTAAATTCAGCCAACATAGAAGGCAACACGCAGCATTTTTTAATGTTAAATTATGCGTTTTCTTGGCCGTTACAGTTTTATCACTAGTAAAAGGAAGTTAAAAAAAATATCAGCTAGCTTAACTTTCTGATTGCTGGTATTCTGATCTAATGTTGGCAAAGGGATAAAGATATGGGAAGCTGTAGAGTGAAGGGCTGGGTACAACACAATATTCTTTGGCTGATAAGTCATATTAATGTTTTTAATTTACAAATAATTGGCAAAAATATTAATTTCTCCCAAGTTTTGAAGGTTTATCATGGCAAACGCAAGGGTGAGGGTGCAGCCACCTATACTATATATATATAAACAGTCTAGATGGAATAATATGCGCAAAATGAGCCTGCTTCACCCCCCCCCAAGCTACATCAGTCCTCAACATGCTGTATGTTTTAATGTTGGTTCCTTTTCTTATTTGTAGAATTTTAGAGCATCACTAAAATGAAGTGCAACAGTATTTTATCAGTATCTTGATTTTGTGATTCAAAAGTAATTGATTTTTTTTTCAGGTGCTCAATCCTCACTGTCCTCCTAATGAAGCAGTAACATCTCCATTTCTAGCTGTAAAAGGTAACACTATGATTTCCCTCTTGAATATTTTGAATTTTATTCAAACTGCGTATGGTTTTATCATACCATAAAATTTTGTTTTCTTAGAATATGATGACACCACACGTCATATTCAGGGTATTGGCAAACATGCACTTTCAGTTTGTATGTTAAGGGAAATGCACAGTGGCCTAAAAAAGCCTCATCTGCAATAACCCACGTTTTCTATATCATAGTTTAGCAATTATTGTACATTTTCATACTGTCGTGTATTAGAAGAATAAACTGTCTTTTAATGGCATTAACTCATAAATTTTGAAGTAAATTACCTGCACTATTTTTAAATGTTTTGATTGCTGTGGTGAATAGCTATGTACCTTCCCCTTTGTAGAGAGGTGAGAACAATTATGTAGACATAAAGCTTGTTAAATGAGTTTTCTTTTCCCTGTGCATCAACCTTTAAGTCGTTGCTTTCGCAAGGAAACCAGCTATGAAAGCTGGTGTTGACTTTACCACTGTGGTACATCCGAGTTTCAACTTCCAATCTTTGTTCCTCTTTTGGGCGGAGGATTAACTTGGAACAGACTATTGACTAAGATTAACTAGTCCAGTAGTTTGCTGCTAAGGAAAAGGGATTGCAAATAAAAGGTATTCATGATGAAAAAGTAAAGGAACTATAAAGTTGTTAAATACATGAATTTCCGTCAATATAGGCTAATACATTGTTATTCTCTAAAATTTTCTGGAAGAACTAGCAAATGTTCCTAATTTTCTATTGGAACTCCTTACATATGTAAAGAAATTAAGAAAATGTTTTGTGTAAGATCGTGATTTTTATTTCTAAGATTTTTTTTTTTTTTCATTTTCCGCCAACAATAAATTATTGATATGAAGATCTCCTTTGTGCTGATTCATAAAAGTGGAGTGTTTGGCAATCAGTGACATATTGAAAAAGTTCTGCACGATTTTAACCTTTATATCTTATTGTGGGTCTATATTTCAGTGTATTCTGTCCATTTGTTGCATGTGGGGAAAATCGGAAGGGCAACTCTCGATATTTGCTTCGGAGTGTGCTTCCGCATAGAGAAAACATGTGGAAGCACACTTCCAAACTATCTAATGTTTTGTCCTTTGAGTGTATGTACTGTGTGTGTGAGAGAGATGTGCTGTTAAAATAGATACCTTTCTAGTAACCATGCTGAGCCACCTGTCTTAATAATGCATACATTTTTTTCACCTTTTGGCTGAATTCAGCCTTTTTTAACATTGTTTTGGTTATTTTTTATATTGTTACAAAACTGAAGTTGTTCTTTTTTTTGGCGGGGGGGTTAGTTACCCTGTTATAAAAGCAATTGAACTGTGTACGTACAACTTGAAACCAAAGAGAACTAATTTTTGTTTTCTTTAAAGAAAAAGTTTTTCTGAATCATCCTCTTTCCTACTATTGTATTACAGTATTAATTTATTGCACTTTTCTGAAAATCAGGCTCTTATAAGAATCACTTCAAAATTTTTAGTAATTTGGACTTCTTGATGCTGCTATATAGCTCTCTGAAAACATCAATAAACTTTTTTTTATTCTGACAATGTGTGACTGCTCAACCTACTGAAAATGTGATTTTGATTTTTCTGCTACAGTCCTGTGGCAGTGTCATTGTTGGACTTATTATTATAAGGTTGTCTGATATAATAATTCCCCAAGAAGCATTTTCAGTGTGTCTTGCCAAATCTGATGTTGCACTGGTTATTTAATTGCTCTAACAAAGTTCCAACAGCCTGTGAGACACCACAGTGTGACTTGGTCAGGAAAAAAGTTAATTTTTTTGTAGTTGTAATTAATAAAATTATTTTATATTGGCTTATACAGGATGATTGCATATTCTGATGTGCTTAGTAATTATAATGTTCAATGCTTTTTTTCCCTCGCATCGCTAAAAATTCAGCCTTTATTTTTTCATTGGTCAGTCTCGTGTCTGTTTCATGCGGCAAAATGCCGAACATTTTCAAAGCTTGTGAAAATATTCTTCAAGTATTGCCAGCCATACCACCTCCAAAATTGTCCAAATTTTGCTCAGGTTCATGGCCAAATGGACCCGTGCATTTTCAAAGCTTGAAAATGCACGGATCTTTTAGAGAAATAAAAAGCTGCAGTTCTAAGAATGGCATACTTCTTCACTTATCATTGTTTGCTGAATGTTTCTGCTTTGAAAGTTTGTGCCATGCTTTTGTTAAAATTCTGCCTAACCAATTGTTAGTATCATATTTGGTTTTCACACTCTTAACAGTACAATGTTTTGATTTTTTAAGTATTTGCTTTATTTCACTTGTATGTATATTGTCCTCTGCATTTTTTTTATAATACTGTATTTTTTTAATTATTGTATTCTTACATTTATGCAAGTAAAAATGTCATATCCAAACATGCCAACCTTCAAAATCTGAAAATCGGGAGATTATTACAGCTCGTAAAATCACATGAGCTCTATTTTTATCGATATTTTCCAGAAGTATTATTGGTCCACTAAAAGTTCTGGAGAACAAAACAAAAATAAAACTAAAAGCAATACCCATTTTATTGCATTGTTAGTTTTTGTATTGTAAATGTATACACCCCAGATATTTTTTTTCCTAACTTAGATAAAGATCATGTAATCTCGGTGTCCATTACGTATAGTTATTGGGGGGTGGGGGTGGGGGTGCAGTTTAAAAACATTCAAGCTCTTCGTATTCCTAAGGGTTGTGGTCTGTTTTTGGTTTTGGAAATTACACTCTTCATTACGCTCCTCCCTTCCACGGATCATCCAACTCCCTACTGAAATAGGTTTTTTGGGTACGTAGATTCTGCAAGATAATAAAAACGTAAAATGGCCCGCGTGCTATAGTCTTCTTTAGGTTGTGCGCGACGGCAAAAACAACAAAAAGCATCGTACTAACATCGCCTTTCGTTACAAGGCAAGGCCAAATTTTGTCGTTAAGTGAATTCGCCGGATTTCTTGAGGCGAAGGGTTGAAAGACTGAACTGCAAGAAGGCAGGGCAGCTGCCATCTGTCAATTAATTATGGACCCTCCCCGGCATTCCTACTGCCAGAGCGGGTCAGCTCTTTGCTGAAGGTGTCATATGACAATCGGGCTAGGGGAAAAAATTTTAAAGCAAATTTTTTTGGTCGGAAGCTAGCGCTTAGACCGCTGCGCCACCTGGGAAGCTTTCTTTTTTTGCAGATAGGAGGAGAGGACAAATACAAAACTGATGACTGCAGTTGTCGCCTTGCTTTGACGCAGAAAGAGAAAATTATTTCACAGGCGATTCAAAATCATGGTGGTGGTTGATGGAATGCTGACCATCCTAATGGCTAATTCTCGGTGAAAATCAGGAGAATTTGACATTCATCCGGAGAGTTGACACATCTGCATACCCCATATGAACTGAATTCAACTTGATATGATTTTAAATTTCCGTGCCTGAGCACTCTCAGGCAGTAATTTTTGCAAAGTTATTGCTATTATCATGGGTGAAAGAGTTCCGCCTTTTTGGAAGTCATTTGGGAGTTCCCAA
Organism: Macrothele yani; assembly: GCA_039090855.1. Classification (NCBI taxonomy): domain Eukaryota; kingdom Metazoa; phylum Arthropoda; class Arachnida; order Araneae; family Macrothelidae; genus Macrothele; species Macrothele yani. Next base: position 30,529,972 of record CM076993.1, read on the forward strand.
GATCGGCAGTTAATAAATGGGTAGTGAATTAATTATTTTGCAGATGGTTGGTTGGGTTTGACTTAACCAGCCACTTCGGAGATTTATAAAAATGAAAAGTTTTTTTTTTACATGTCCATGATTTGACCCTTTTTCCCCCCACTACTTAAGTCTATCTTATTTTGTTCTGAAGTTGTTGGAAGCGAGCCCTGCTTCTGAGTGAGTGTTAGCATTATTAAAGTTACAAGCAAAAATCTTAACTAAATTTGATGACAGTAATACAAAGATCCTGATGTCTAACAGGATAGGGGTATCTTGGTTACACCATTTTATAACTGCTGTTTGATGCAGTACAAAAGTTAAAACTGCATAATTACCATTGTTAAATTTGTTAATTTTACATAAAATTTTAGGAATTTAATATATATATATATTATTTTTTTAGGTTCCTCTGTTCTAAACCCAGAGAACTTCATGTTAATAATTGACAGAATGTGTGTCAATAGTGTGCAAAATCCAATAAAAGCAGTGTGCATGCTGTTTTCTGCCTATTTTGTGTTTAATATTCACTACCCCTTTGAGGCAAAAGTGACATTGGAATTTTTGCAAAGGTTAGTATAGGAACTTTTGGACAAAACTTTGATTTTATTGAAGTTTTTTTTTCTCTCCAATGTTAACAAAGTGTATAAAATATATTTTTTACATCTATAATTGTGTATGTATTGCATGATATACAAAAATAGTGACATGTCCTTTATTGAGAATATAAACCTATTTTTTTAAACAAAGTATAATACTAAAATAATTTTGGTCTTTTCATCTGTTCTAACCCTAAGCCTCCACTTTACCGAGGAAAATAAGTAGTCTCTCTCTTTCTTGAGGACTGGGTGTAAAAATAAATTGTGTCCACCTATTTACTAGAAGGGGTCTGCTGCTTTTCCTGGATTTTTGCAGTTGGTATCAGTCTCAGAATATAGACGTGCATGCGTATGCCATGCACGGATAGTTTCCAAATTATTAGCAGCTTTTGCAGATAGTTTTTGCTTGTAGATTTAAAAATGTTATTTACAGCAATTAAAACACTTAAGGCTTTACTCAGATTAATATATTTACTTCTATCTCAACGAGAAATTTTCACATCTTCCGATAGGGACTTCTTTTGGTTTTACAGACTTTTCTGGCCTCTTGATTTTATCAAAGCCTGTTCTCAATATATAGGAACTGTAACAAAAGTTTCATTTACACAGAAAGACTATAAATTATATTGCCAGGTTCCTCTTGCAGTTGCTAGTTATGAAATTAAAGTCTTTTCCTTATGTATTTTATAAGTCTACTATTTTTGAATTAAGTTGAAAATGCTATTTATAATTTTTGAAAGTTCATTAACGGAACTGCTTTTCTAGATATAAAAACTTTAATTAGTCTTGTTTTTATGAGGTTCATAGTGTTCTGGCCTTAAGGTCCATTTTACACACATTTCTGCGCATTCAGTCTTGATATACTTTTGTCCTCTCTAGAATCTGTAATGTTCTAATAATTATTTATTGTCATATTAATTTTTCTTTAAATTATCTTATTCTATTGTTATGATTCATGGGTTTTCAGCAAGTTTTCTGTTTCAATGGTTGTGTATGCAGATACATTTAATTTTTATACAACTCTGCTAGGTATTAGGAATCTGCTCAGTCCATGAAGGCATCAGTCTTTTATTTTTCCATGAAGGCATCAGTCTTTTATTTTCAGTTGCCCTCTAGTAATTCCACCTGCCTTGTTAATTTTCAGACCTGGCCATTGTGACAATTTTTTTTGGTGGTCTTCATTTTCTTGAGTTGACTGCAAATTTTTACCACTACACTTGCCAAATATTATGAACATTGTATTGTATAACCAGTATTCTTATTGTGGGATAAAAATAGTATTCAAATTGATCAAATCTTTTCCATTATTGATGGTCTTCAGGATTTCTCACTACACAAATAATTTAGTTTTTGTAATAATTTAAAATCAAACTAGTAGTGTGCTGTAAAGATACATATTGTTTTTGTATATATATTGTTACTTTTTTAGAAGCCAGAATTTTTATGATGTATTTCATTGTGTTAATTTCTCACTTTAATCACAGGTGCTTTGTGGGTATAAATCCTGTATGTGGATCAAAGGAAGAAAGGGAAGAAGCTTTATTCTGAAGTCAATCCAAAAATTGCAAAGTTATGGCACAAAGTAAAAGACCACAACAGTTGGCTAAAAGATATCAGACAATAAGTGGCACATAATAAAAAAAAAAAAACATTGTCTATGATATTAGTTGATCTGTATATATATTGTTACACCAATTAAGTTTGTTGTTTTTTTAATAAAAAAATGCAATCCAGTTGATTCGGTACTTTTCCTGTGTATCTAAGCTTCAATTATATATCAGTATTTTGGTAATGGTAGTCCTAAATCTATGAAACAATAAATTACTTTTTGCCTGAGCACATTGGAAAATATCTGTTGGTAATTTGTTTCTAGTTCTCTGCATATGCAACATTTATTTTTTAATACTACTGATTCCCCGGTGTCTTCAAGCCAACTGCTATACACCATTATCTCTGTAGTTTTGACATCTGTTTGTTATACTTGCAAACAACGTGCACTTTGGCTTTCTGACTCCTTCCAATTTAAACACCTACAGTGAACTGCAATTGTCACACCAGAAGTTGTAGGGACAAAAATGAAAAATGTGTTACTTTGTGCTGTCATGTAGAAATTAACTGTTTTTAGTAGTCCTTTGGAAAAATCCGAGGAAGCTGTAACAATTTGCTCATCTAGATTTTCAATGGCATAAATATTTTGCACAGGACTTACAAGTTAAGTCATTCACCCCAGTGATCTACGTCAGTAAAACTGCATAATGCATATTGTTTCTTAGATGAAAATGATTCGACAGTACTCATTATAAGCAAGTTTGGTGGTATTTGTATTTTGACCATTACGGTAGACTAAGAGTGGCATTCTAGGGTTGACCACATTTTTGAAATCTTTACATAAATGTACACTGATCAGCCACAACATTAAAACTACCTTTTCGTGACTGTATTCCCTAGTGGAGATGGCACCTTTCAACAAGACTTGAAATAAAGGATGTAATCCATGTCACACTGCAAAGAAAGTTCAGCAATGGTTCCAAGAACATAACTGGAATTCCCTTTAATGCCATAGGCCCCAAATTCACTGGACATGAATCCTATTGAGCATTTGTGGTTTCAGTTGGAGGAAGGGTATGAGCAGCATCACCCGCGTAATTTGCAGGAAGTGTGGGATCTGTTGCAGTCATGATACCAAGAGATGGCTACCAACATCTCATTGAATCTGTCTCATCAGGTGAAGACACATTGTATTAGGTAGGTGGTTTTAATGTTTTGGCTGATTGATGTATATATTATACGGTATTTTTGAGAGTTTTACGAATTATGAAAACAAAAGCTCAAACACATTATAGATCGTGAAAAACACATGCAATTTTCCAAACATTTTTGTAAAAAAAAAACTGCACCATATTTATTTAATGGGCTTTGCCGTGTTTTTTCTTAAAACTGCGGTTCAAGTCCGCCCCAAAAATTGGCTGAAGCCCTAATTAGACCAAAAAAACATATTAAGAAAAGGTCATTAAACCAAATCTAAAAAACAGTGGCTAAACATTTTTGAAAAAAAAACTTTGCACCGTGTTTATTTAACAGGCTTTGCCATGTTTTTTCTTTCAAATATGGTTTATCTACTGTATGAAATTTACAGTTGCTCTACTGTGTTAGGCCACATTTTCTGGTAGTTTGACCGTTTTTATTTCCCGGTCATTAGACCGTTAATGAACATTACAGTATGGTACTGTAAAATTACAGCACTGTAAAGAAAAAACGGTCTTTACACCGTATTTATTTAACAGGCTTTGCCATGTTTTTTCTTTCAAATACGGTTTATCTACCGTATTAAATTTACGGTTGATCTACTGTGTTAGGCCACATTTTCTGGTAGTTTGACCGTTTTTATTTCCCGGTCATTAGACCGTTAATGAACATATCGGTACGGTACTGTACAATTACGGTTTATTGACCGGCCACTCAGCTGCCGGTGTATCTACCGTAATTTGACCATGAAATTTTTTACAGTGTGTGTTTATCACAACCACAGCAAACTGAATGGGTGAAAATACAGAAAATTCACTTCACCCAGCTGTGATCGAATAAAATGAGAATTACATGACCACTTGACACTTTGACATAAGCACACCTTCCATTTGGAATTGTTCTGTTAACACATTGACACCTTGATACTGTGTTGTGGCTCAGCGTTACTTGATAACCATGTCACATGGGCTTCCAAACCTGACATACTGGGTTATTAAACCAAAGAATCTTGTAGGTCACATTAAAATTAACTTTCAGGGGTCACAAATGCTGTGTATCTCTAGCTTCCGAGGGGAGACGAACTTTGAAATGCTCAATGAACGTTGTTGCTACACTGTCCAGAGAAGCGGAGAAAGTTTCCGCATGTTTTTCGACACGTTTCTGGCAAATTTAATTCAAACTATGATTAAAATTTTTGAATCCATAATTTATATTAGTTTTCAACTGGTGTGTTTCACCAAATTAAAAAAAGTGGGGTAATAATTTATATAATCTTTCCAAAAGAGCAGGAGCGTACAAAAAATGTTTACGCAGAGAGCCTTGGAGGCTTTTCATCATGTTTTGGGCAATCTCATTCAAAAAATGTGATTAAAAGTTTAAATCCATAGGAGAAAATAGTTTTCAACTGGTGTTTTTCAGCAAATAAAAAAATATGTAAGGCAATAATAATATTTCATCTTTCCACAGGGGAGGAACAGCATGTCACTTTTTACAGGGGTGATTATCGAGGAACTGTATTTGCATTTCTAGTGCTCCCAGGCACAATTTAGAAATTCTGATGTCTCGAAACACACAGTTTTTGATATTTGCCGTGTCCCATGTTCGAAAACCTCAATTGCAAACAATCCTTAGGCTCCAAATTTGACTATATTTGGATGTCGAACATGTGTTTCGAGGTTTGATTTTTGTACATGGAATACAAAAAATTGAAATGAACAAGAGAGGGTGTTCAAAAGTTGTTAATAGTCATATATTCAAACCAAAAAAACGTAGTTCTATAGATAATTATTATATTTTGAACACGATGTAATGTCCATATATTCCTTCATACTTGAAACATATATTCATTCATACTTAAAACATATATTCCTTCACACTTAAAACATATATTCCTTCATATTGGTAAAAAACATCATATATGCAATTACAGCCAAAGACATTATGAACAACAATGAGCAAAGCATTTAACTTACTTGTTAAAATTTATCTGTTTTTTATGTCAGCCGCATTCGCCTTAGTGTTATATATCCCTATCTAACACAGTACCTAATCAAAACCTGACCATATTTACTATTTAAAACAACTACTTAAAGCACGACTTTCAACACACACGCAACCGGAGTATACCAAACCCGCCGCCCCGGTGGCGCAGTGGTCTAAGGCGCTGGCCTATGATCATTCGTCCGTAAGGGGTCCGGGTTCGAATCCCAGTGAGGCATGGATGTTGTGTTTGTCTTACGGCGCTGGCTCTCTCCCTTCCCTGGAACCAGTGACCCTAAATTAGTGACGGGCGACTGCTTATAGCCCATTGAGTTGCTCACGGTGGTCGCTAAACCTCCAATCAAAAAAATATATATATATATACCAACCCCCTGGAGAGCAAGCTCCATCGCGCGGACTGCGAAGGTGTGTTACGTCACGGTCAGAGGGCCATCGCAATACCTCTCTCCATAGAGGCCAAAGGGCAAACGTAAGGGGAATTCCGTTATTAGCTGCGCGTTCATGCGGCATCGGTCAGTATTGAGCTTTCAGTGTCGTGCACATGAGTTAACGTTTTTATGCAACATGCCTTGAAAATATTGAGTGCCTCTATGTAGATCTAATTACAAAGCACATCCAAAAGCCACTGTGTTCAGCTTCCCTGAAGGTGAAAGCCTTCGAAGAAGATGGATTTCTTCCGTACGAATAAAGAATTTTGAACCCACATTGAATTCAAAGGTTAGTTAAGCGCTTAAGCCTAATTGTTCTCATGATAGCATGTTCTGCTTTCGTTGTAAATACAACTATAATTTAGTGAATTGTTAGTCGTTATTTTGATTGACGGAGTAAAATTTAAGGGCTAACCTTCCGATTATCAGCTCATTATTTGTTGTGGTTTATTACTTACCATTCAACGTTTCATTTCTATAAAATAAATGTTATTTTTCTTTACAAAATTCGTAGTTAGTAGTGTTAAAATTGAAAAAAAGAAAACATATATTATCAGCGCGTCAAATACTAAGGTTAACCAGGCAAAGAAACTGACAATAAATAATTACGTTATTTATTAATCAACATTTCATTTACGTGAAACAAAATGTATTTTTCTTCACAAAATTGCTGTGTATCGGTGTCCTAATTAAAACAAGAATTCGCACGAAATGTACGGAACTACTTGATGCGCTGATAATCTGAAGGCTTTATAGCCCAAAGAAAAGTTTATTGGAATGCCCAACAAATGTATCCGAAAGTTTGGAATGTGTCCGAAAGAATTCACTTATATCGTTAAACTTCAGCACGTTACCGGAAGTTTACTGGCTGATAAGTTAAACTTAAAACGTATGTACGTTAATCTGACCAGAAGTCCCCAATTCTTGAGGACAGTCCTCGAATTTAGTTTACTGTCCTCAAAAACGTCTGATGCCTTTGAGGACGCAAATTGTCCTCAAATTTTGATGTTTGTCCTCAAATGTCCTCGAATTTACTCTTCCTCATTAGCTTGTTAGATTTCTAATAAAAAATGTTCCTAAAAGTAGTTTTCATTGCACTAATTTTCCAACATGCTTCTTGTGAAAACAAATTTTGACTTTTTTTTTCTTCTTTCCGAGTTTAACGACCACCGCGATCAATTCTAAGGACTATAAGCATTCACCTGTCTCTAATTTTTTTTTTTTTTTTTTTTTTTGATTGGAGGTTTAACGACCACCGTGAGCAACTCAATGGGCTATAAGCAGTCGCCCGTCCCTAATTTAGGGTCACTGGCTCCAGGGAAGGGAGAGAGCCAGTGCCGTAAGACAAACACAACATCCATGCCTCACCGGGATTCGAACCCGGACCCCTTACGGACGAATGATCAGAGGCCAACGCCTTAGACCACTGCGCCACCGGGGCGGCGTCTCTAATTTGGAGACATTCGTTCTAGGTAAGAGAGAGAGAGAGAGAGAGCAAGTGCTGTAAGACAAACACACCATCCATGTCTCAGGTGGAACTCGAACCCGTACTAATGGTCAGTGTCCAGCACTAGGACACTGAACTACTGGCGCGGTCAAATTTCGACTGTACTTAATCTAAGTTTCTCCAAAAACTTTGGCAAAATGAAAAATTCGCCATGCAATTAGTTTGGTGTGCAGTTTGATTTTAATTCGGCACATATACAAGGTAAAGCATTTCACTTTTGCTAATATGTTCTGGCTATCATAATTCTACTTTGTCAAAACAAATTGTCAACAATCTACAAAACACATCCTTTTCAGACACAGATTTTCATATGTAATATCACACTTATTGAAGCAATGCAGTTTTGTGACAAAAAGATTTGCATATTTATTTTACCTACATGTCCCCAAATGAACTACCGATTTGGGACGCCACGCCCTTTTGTCCTCAAATCAGTGTTCCGATATCTGGTCACCTTAAGTACATACAATTTCTTTAAGTTAGTGAATGTACAATTTAATTTAAATTAAGTTGTGGTAGAGATTGAGGTTCGGATTAGAGAACTATGAACTTGAATTGTCTACATTGAACTCTTTTGCAAAGCAGTACTTTAATCCCTAGTTACATTCTTAGCCACATGTATAAGGATAGTTTCCGAAATATTGGCAGTGAAACGTTCCTCCCTGCAAGAAGAACATCGTGCCAAAAAGAAATTACTTATGCAGAATGAAGGAACATGTTTGTTAATGCATTGGTTTTCCGCTTTTTAGGGAGTCTGTTAATGTGTTAATTGATATCTTCAATATCGTTACAGATATTGAAAAAGGCAAAAAAAAAAAAAAAATGTGACATTCAGATTTACCACCATAAAATTTGCAGTGTTGTGTGTATAAACTCGAAGATATCCAAATTAATACATTCCATGTTCATTTGACAAAGAACTTTTTCCTAAATGATTCTAATTTATAAATATTGTTTTTTTACCTTCTCGAAGTATTTGCAAGATTTGCGCACCCACCTTACATATTTTCAGTAAATATACTGACTAAATCGGAAATTTTGCTCTCGCGTTCGTTACGTAATTAAGGAAAATGATTTTTTCTTTCATTTTAGTGAATCGAACGCGAAGAGAATTTCGAAAAGTTTTAAGTGAAATGATTATGTTCATACAGTCCTACCAATTTGCCATTAACGCACTTAAAAAAATCGTAGTTGCAAAAACACTTAACGTAAAATGCTGGGCTTTTCACGTTATGCGTGAAAAAACTTATGTTTGTGCTCCTTTAGCCCAATTGCAAACAAAAGGAAAAATTTCCTGAAATATTTAGTTTTAAGACCCGTACATGAAATTATTTCCCAGCACAAGAGCAAAACTTTGGAATTCCCCGATTTACAGGTATCATAGCTGTAAACTGAGAAAAAAAAAAAAAAAGCTAAAGATGTAATCTTTCGATGTTATCTAAGAATAAAAATTAGAGAGAAAAAAGCATGGTCGATTTATTGCTGTGTGCGCAAATTGTCTAGTATCGCACTCGAGAAATTATTTCTCTGCGTAAATACCGCGGTACTTCGTCGGCGTTTTCAGGAGCGGAGAGCTCGAAGCTCTAGTCGGTCGGCCCACTAGCTCTGGCTTAACAGACCAGTTCGGAGGCTTTCTTAATCTTCAGGGGGCCGCCCGGTGGCGCAGTGGTCTAAGCGATGGCCTCTGATCATTCGTCCGAACGGGGTCCGGGTTCGAATCCCGGTGAGGCATGGATGTTGTGTTTGTCTTACGGCATCCAGTGACCCTAAATTAGGGACGGGCGACTGCTTATAGCCCATTGAGTTGCTCACGGTGGTCGTTAAATCTCCAATAAAAAAAAATCTTCAGGGGTTTTTGAGTAAACTCATGGCCCCCGGTGGCGCAGTGGTCTAAGGCGCTGGCCTCTGATCATTCGTCCGTAAGGGGTCCAGGTTCGAATCCCGGTCAGGCATGGGTGTTGTGTTTGTCTTATGGCACTGGCTCTCTCCCTTCCCTGGAACCAGTGACCCTAAATTAGGGACGGGCGACTGCTTATAGCCCATTGAGTTGCTCACGGTGGTCGTTAAACCTCCAACCCCCCCCAAAAAAGTATACTCATGAACAGCTTCCAGTCCTCGCTAATGGCGGAACATCCGGTTTTCAAACACTGACGGAAGTGAAAATCATCTAAATACGTGGCGTCAGTTGAGTAAAAAATCCATCGCTCTTTCCACGTAAAGCAACGCATAGCAACCGAAAAATTGTTATTCGGCCGCCGTCGGAGAATCGAATCCCGAATCTCTCGATATCTAGCCGAGCGCGTTATCATGTTCAAAATATAATATTATGTTAAAAATATAATAAATATCTATCATGTTCAAAATATAATAATTATCTATAGAACAACGTTTTTTGGTTTGAATATAGACTTTTTTTGGTTTGAATAGAGGACAACTTTTTAACGCGCTCGGCTAGATATCAAGAGATTCGGATTCGATTCCCCGACGGCGGCCGAATAACAATTTTTCGGTTGCTGTGCGTTGCTTTACGTGGAAAGAGCGATGTATTTATTTACTCAACTGACGGAAGTAGCTAGGTATTTGCGAGTCTATTTTCCTCTAAGGTCTTTGAGTTTTTAATTTTAACATTCTTTTTGTTTTGAAGTTTTTTTTTTGATTGGAGGTTTAACGACCACCGTGAGCAACTCAATGGGCTATAAGCAGTCGCCCGTCCCTAATTTAGGGTCACTGGTTCCAGGGAAGGGAGAGAGCCAGTGCCGTAAGACAAACACAACATCCATGCCTCACCGGGATTTGAACCCGGACCCCTTTCGGACGAATGATCAGAGGCCATCGCCTTAGACCACTGCGCCACCGGGGCGGCGTTTTGAAGTTTCATTAACGTTTAGTGTACTTCAATTAAAAATATAAATGGAAAGATGTCTCAAAATAATTAAAATTTTCATAAATCTAACATTTTCTCACACATCAGCAGCAAATTACGATGCCAAAATTAGAAACATTTACGACAAAATAATACGATTTGGCCAACACAAATGCATTACCGTGCAGCTTTACAAATGAAGCTTTCCCACACTTTAACCTTGAAAACGACCAGCTTTCCCACACTTTAAAACGGTTATGTATAATGTCCAACAATCGTGGGACACTCCGTGGTAATCGCATAGACGGTGACTGACGGTCCCTTATGTGACGTCTCCCATTCGAGCAATGAGAAACGTTGTTAGAAAAGATGTCTCCTTCCACTGTGACTTCTTGTACGTTTAATTCCTAAAGTCCGCTTTGTCTTGTCACTTGTCAGTGCGTGTGAGGTTTGTGTTGATGTTGCCTCGCATAGTCAATATCGTATTCATGTTGTTTAGATATCTGATGTCTTGATTTAAATAAACAGAATAGTGCTTAAAGAACTAAGCATACCTTTGCAATAAAGATGACTTCTTTTAATGGACATAAACAAAAAACAAAAAACAAAAAATGAAAAAACGTAATTGCTGAATGTGAGAAGAATGATTGTAGGTAATATTAAGAATGATAGTTCAATTTGTGAACGAAAGAAGCCATTCCATGGAACATCTGGTTCTTCGGGTGAGGAAGCGAACGTATAACCTTCACTCTCAGTCATTTAAAGGAGTCACAAGAAAAAAAAAAAAAAAAAAAAAGGCTTCTTCTTGAAAGTGGAAAGAAATATTGACACCAAGAACATAACTTCTGTAAACTCGAGAGTTCCATTGTTTGCTGAGAAGATAAAGAATAAACACAATCACTTCTAAAAATATGCACAATCACACGATTCTTCAGGCCAGGAACTTCATTCACTTCAGTATAGCTTCTAATTTGTACTTTCTATGTTGACTTCCGCCGTCTTTACATGATCATTATTCAAATAACAGATTCAAATAACACATTTGACTGTTTAGATGATTTAATGTGATGAAGTTAATTATTGAATTCATATAGTAAACATTAGAACTTTCAGACCCGCAACTGACCCATCTTCAGATGTTATTAAGAGAATGGAACTGAGTATGATTTGAATACATTAATGATATGTTGTTTTCTTGATATTGTCACCTGCTCGCGATGGACATCATATCTCGTGAATGGTTGTTAACATCGATAAATATATTACGTGTCAAGCAACGTATTAAAAACTATGAATGAATGAAATAATTGGTGTAAGTCACTATATGTTATAACTCATTAAGCACCGTTTTCCAAGGTAAAGGGATGTGACAAGGAGTATCATCATTGCAACATACTTCACCATATTTGTGAATAAATAGACTTTCCATTAGGAGGATTGATGCTTTTGAGTAGGGCATGGCGAGGATGTTGGCTTCGCTCCAACATGTGTAATGAGATCCGGTGTTTGATAGCCTTGATAGGGAAGTCCTTGACGAGTTTGTCTTTATGTTATATTGGTGCTCATTTAAACAAGTTTTTAATGAGCGAAGTGTAGATCCAACATATATACGATCTTCATTTCGAATGTCTATTGTCTTCAGTGGGATAACATATACTCCATATCGGTTGTCCAAAGGAACAACGTCTGTATAATTATTTATTCCTGATAGTACATTATGTGTTCGTACACCGAAGCCAATATTGTGACGATGACAAACGTTTTTGAGTATATTGATGATGCTGGGAATGTATGGTAGTGATCCCACATATTTAACTGGTCTACGATCTTTTATTAATGTGGTATCTAATGTGCGATTTATTTTCTTTACGATAAAATTAACGATGTCATCTGAGTAGCCACGATGAAATGCAGATATTTTAATTTTGGCTATTTCTTGATTTCGTAATGTTACTGTCGATGAGTGGCTAAATGCTTGTGGTACTTAGAATAGGATGGATGTGAGTTTTTAGTTTAATGGATGAGATGATTGAGATGGAATCATGACAGTAGAGGATGTGGGTTTTTGATACACTGAATATTGGACAGTTTGTCTATGAGGGTCTACTTTGAAGAAAGAGTGTTGTTCTGATGTTTCTGTCCAACCGCGAGAGCGACCTCTCTTGACGTACACAATAAAATAAAGTTTACATTTGAGTTTTTCTTTCGCTTTTGGACGTCTGTCACAGCATAAACGGTGGTCTCACGCTAACAGTTGATAATTTTGTTCAATTTAGCTGTTAAAATATGTTTCGTCATTAGAAGTAGCTTTAACGTTATCAAAAACTTCGAGATTTCTTCTAATACGACCTCTCAGAACATTCTGAAAGTTTAATTTTTCTTTGTTGCAACTATTTCAATTTTTTTGTGAAATTTCAAAAATTGAGGGCAAATAATGAGAAATTTATGAGATTTGACGTCCATAGTCAGTTTTTACGGAACTGAGAGACGAAGCATTGAAACTGAGGACAGTCTCCAGAAAATGAGGACGTCTGGTTACCTAATATAACATACATTTTTTTTCTTCCGAATACATATGCATTTCAGTCTGGTGAGTTTCACAGCTCAGACTTCGGATTATCAGTTTTCCTTACACTTGTTGATGTGGCAGAACCGTTTGCGTGGCAACAGAGGGACAACGTGAACGATTAAAACACTTCAAATTTACTTATGTCATAATCATTACGTGCAATAACCATCATTTTTAGTATTTTGAAAGAGCGCATTCGCAAAAACAAACCAATGATGATACATCGATTTTCATCAGTAACAGATAATTTGACAAACATCTGAATTACAGAGGTAAGTTGAATCATTGAAAATTTGAGTAATTAAATGAATAGTTTTGCTCTTAAATACCTGGAGGAAAAGAGGTTCAGCTAAACGCTTGCAATTGAATCATTGCGATGTTATTTAGAAAGCAAATTTCCGATACTGCCAGATATAAATGAGTATCTACCAAACACTGCCGCCATCTTGTAAAAGTATTCTCCATTTTTGCGATCGCAGCGCCAACTTGCGTATTTGTCCGCCATATTTGTTGGTGTTGTGGAGGTTAGTTAGGAATTTTCCGTCTTATAGTGCTTTAAAAAAAGCAGATATGGATGAAATTCTTAAAGGTACATCTTCATGGATTTAATTTATTTGTAATCGTTGTTTCACACGTATTTGTTACAGCTTTTTAAATGCCATAAACCTGTGTGCGATCAATTTTTTGTCGTAGACATAATACAGTAGCGCTCGAATATGGCCGGATGTTGGTATCGTAATAGGGATTTTACTGCGTTCTGGTAACTCTTTGGTTGTTACCCTTTTCCCGTAACTTCCAAATTCTGGGATTGTAAATGAAAAATTTTATTTAAATTAATTTTTAAGTATTTATGTTAGTTATTTTTATTAATGTTTGGAAATATCGTGAGTTACCTTAAATTTTCAAGGATGTGGTAAGTTTTTAGTATTCCGTTATCAGTTTGCTAGTAATATATTGAATACCATTGTGCGAATGTAAAATAAACTAGGTTAACTAAATGCTTCCTGCTCCGCGTTATGGTATCAATGTTTGATGGGGCTTAATTCCTACTAAGAGCAGTATAGTGAAAGCTTTGAAAATGAACAGATGTTAATCCTGAAACGGAACATTATTGTGGATGAAAGTGTTATTATCGCCGTTTAAATGGCCGTTTGCTGTTGTGGGTAGGCAATTTTTGATGCTGAAGGCAGCATCTGTCAGGTTCAGGTTTTCTGATCTTGGAGTGCGAGATGATTTGGAAGAAGATGGCCTTTGGAAGAAAGGAAAACTAAACGAATGTTTGTGAAATATATAATTTTTTGGGGAATTATGGGCCGATATGTAATATTTTTGTTTCCATAGGAATTAAAAAAAACATTTCTGAGGGTTGTAAAGCTGTTCATAAAATTATTGAAATGTTAATATTTTTCTTTCCAAAATTATTGATGTTAGAAAAAATAGAATGGAGTGAAGTTGTTCACTTTAGTCATAAAAATGCATACCATCAGCCAATATGAACAGTACTCATACACTTATACATATTGAATCATTTATGTTTGTATGAAAATACTTTGTATATAGTATCTGGAAAGTGTTTGTGGGTAGCTGGTGATGAAAATTTGGTATGCTGCAGATTTAGGCTAACATCAGAGTAATGATTTCACTTTTCTTCCATTTTTTTATTGGCAAGGTTTTTCCTAAAAATTTTCATAAGCAAGAAATTATTATGTAAGGTTTGCCATTGGTAGTGTATTGTAGAATAAAGTTAGCTGGCTTCTGATGTTCATCCAAGGTGGGTCCAGATTTGAATACCGGTGAGGCATGGATGCTGTGTTTGTCTTACGCCACTGGCTCTCTCTCTCTTCCTTGGAATCAGTGGCCCTAAATTAGGGACAGGTGACTGCATATAGTTCATCGAGTTGCTCACAGTGTTCCTTAAACCATCACAAATAAACAAAAGAGGAAAGTTATTTTTCCTTTTCTGCCAGCTGTACATTTGTATAATTAAAATGTATCTTGACGAAGTACCCTATGTACTTATATGCATACAGAAACACATTTTTTCACCTTTAATTGGGAAACAAAATACCATAGTATTGCCACTCTAAAGCAGTGTGTATTGTTGCAAATGTTATACTTCAACACTGCTATTTTATAATCAAGTGGTTTTAAGCAACAGCAATAAAATAAAACTACTGGTGGTGATTGTATTGTGCATAGTGTTTCTTCATGGAAAATTTAACAATGAAAAATTTTGAAGAAGTTTAAGAAAACAACGTGTGTGTATATGTACAAATGACTAGTGAACAGTTCAGTGACAGGATATTTTTATTTTTAAAAGAAAGGTGCACACTGATTTCTTCAATTGGTAGAAATGCAAGGTAGACAGTTGTGAGTAATTTCTAAATCAAGCCATTGATGATAGATGATCATAGAGAAAAGATAGGTGGCTACATGAGAAACATTTTGAACAGAGCATACAACTTGGGATATCAAAAGAAATGTTGACCTTTAAATTAGAAAGGATCGTAAACAGCATGAATTTTTGTTGAGGTAGAGTTTGACCTGATTAACTGACATTTTGAAGAAAGCTTCAGGCTGAAATTAAAACAATTTAGGTATACTGAGGATGTCACTTAAAATATTACACACTAACATGCATGAATTCTGTTCACAAAATCTTTTGTGTATGATTCTAAATGTCTTTTTAATGCAACAGGTAAAATAGTGCTTTGCTGTGGCACTCCATGAGAAACAACAAATTTTTTTTAAATAATAATTTGAGCCAGAGCTTCTGCATTGCTTTTTCACTTGCACCTTTTAATCCACTGTTAGCCGCCCCGGTGGCGCAGTGGTCTAAGCGATGGCCTCTGATCATTCGTCCGAAAGGGGTCCGGGTTCGAATCCCGGTGAGGCATGGATGTTGTGTTTGCCTTACGGCACAGGCTCTCTCCTTTCCTGGAACCAGTGACCCTAAATTTGGGACGGGCGACTGCTTAAAGCCCATTGATTTGCTCACGGTGGTCGTTAAACCTCCAATCAAAAAAAAAAAAAAAAAAATCCACTGTTAATATTTTTTAATTAGGAAAACATTTCGCACATCTGTTTCAATAATGACATTATCGCAAATATAAGTAATCAAAAGAATTCAAGGCCAGTGTAATAAAATAAAAGCCATGCAGTGAGCTGAAAATGTTGATATGTCCATCAGGATCTTTAGCTCATTGCAGAGCCTTACGTTAAACAATATAAATTTGACTAATCTGTAGAATTGAATAATTATGTTACAATCTATATTTTGAGGTTACTCATATTTATTCCCTAAATCTTTTAGGAGGTTTTTGTCTCTAACACATTTCCAACACATTTTTCTTATTTACATCGTGGTTCGAGGCTGCAAAAAAAAAAAAAAAAGTCTTTTTCAACTCACGCAAACTTCACTCCCTTTCCTTCTCTTCCCTATGACCAAATTCAGATTCAAAATAATCTACCACAAATATACACAATTGAACTCCCTAAAACACATTAATCTAATTAAAACTTCAATCAATAAAAACCTGTTTACACATTTCCTAAAACGTCAAAGTTAAAAAGCTGTAACCCAAAATTATTTACAATTGCACATCAGTGCCCAATTAAAATAAACCCAATACCTGACACAACCACTATATTCAATAATCACGGACCTCTCTCCCCTCAGTACTTTTTTTTTTTTTTTTTTTTTTTGTGTCCTCGAACCACGATGTAAATAAGAAAAATACGTGTTGGAAATGTGTAGAGATGAAAACCTCCTAAAAGATTTAGGGAATAAAGGTGAGTAACCTCAAAATATAGATTGTCTAAATAAATAGCACGTGAATAATTAAGTAGCTAGATGACATTTGCAATGCTGTATGAATATATGATAGAATTATGTTACAGTTTTTCTTTTTTCAATGCAGATTGAAATCTTGAAGATTTGAGGAGAAAGTAGAATTTGATGTGACCTAACATTAAGAAAGTATGCTGTCTTTTCAGAATATTGTATTACATTAAAAATAAGAGAAATCTTGTGCTGTTTTGGTAATTGTTAGAGCTTTGAATCCTACTATTTACAAAACGTGATTTTAAGATGTCACCGAACTTTGAATACATCAACCCATGATAACTTACTTACCTTAAGGCATCAGATGCCGCCTATTTTTTCTCTCTCACCGGCTTTGAAAATTCTGGGTAAAAAGGTTCTTCTTTGGGAAGCTAAAATTTAGGGCCATGTCCCATTGCATATTTTTTTCATTAATCAACTAGCAAAATACCAGTCTAAAAGTATAGAAATCTTAATTCCAGGTAAAAATTTTGAAGTCTTTATATTTGGAAATCCATTTAAGCAATAGAGCCCAAAATGAATTCTTGTGATTGTGGAATAACTTTTTTACGGGTCTTTTAGAGGTTATTTTTAATGAAAGTTGGTTGTCAAATTTTCGAACTAAAGCCTAGTTCGTCATCAGGACTATGTCACTGGAGTAGTGACATAGTCCTGATGACGAACTAGGCTTTAGTTCGAAAATTTGACAACCAACTTTCATTAAAAATAACCTCTAAAAGACCCGTAAAAAAGTTATTCCACAATCACTATGAATAGAGGTGCCATAAATGCATTTACAACTATGAATTCTTGTGTGATTTGGACTACAGATGGGGCTAAGGTGTTACTAATCTATAAACAAACCGCATTAGAGAGCCGTATTTTGTTTGTTGTCCTTAACTGGCAGTAAAAGAAGGTTATAGTTTAGAGAGGTTCTTATAGAAAAAAAGATAAAAAAATAATAATTGAAAAACAGAATAAGGTAGAAATACATTCTTATGTGTCAGATCTCTAATTCTGAGAATGTAGGAATTCAAAACACCGATCAAGTCAAGTTCATGACAAAAATTCATAAAGCAATGTGGTATTTTACATTTTCCTGTAACATCAATACTTTGTTTATCAGTACCATCAACATTTACACAGTGAACTGTTGTTATTCTTTCATCTTTTTGCAACTTTTCTCATTTTTGTTTGAAATTGATTGATTGGGTGTCACCCTGTAAAACAAATCAGATTCATCCATGTTTTACACTATTTTAATTCATAGCTAGATATAATTTTTTGCCCTTGCCTCATCCACTGAACTTTCACTGTGCCATACTCTCAATGATAATCTATGCTGATTTTTGAGTCTTTGAAGCCAACTAGTATTTGACATGACGATATTGGGCAAAACGCGTAACAAGAAATAACAAATAAAAATAAGTAGGTCACGCTAGTTACGTTAAGAGATTAGAACTTTTACAAAGAAAGTTAGTAAGTTGGGAGCTTACGACCTTGTCTTAGGTCTTCATCACGCCAATGGAGGACTAAGCTGAATTCTTGGATTTCGTATTCTTTCCCAAACTGTTGTACTCTTTCATGAATAACTTTATTGGTAATAACTCTACGCTTGGCTTTTACATGGTCAATCCGTAGAACAAGAGCTTTCTCTTAAATTTTTGTGCTTGCCATTTTAAAATTTTTTAACCGAGTGCAGTTGTTTTTTAGATCCCGTCCACCTTCTATGCTTACCACTTAATGTCTCCTACTTTTCTTTTGCTATTAATTGACTTGTTAAAAATGTTGGAAAAGTGGTTTATTTTCTAATACCTGATGGATAGTTCTTTGACTTCTCATATCAAAATTTTCTTATTAGCATCCAATAATATTTTACCCACTTCAGGATGCTTTAAAGTAAACGAAAACTAAGAATGAAAAAATGTCCATACCACAAGTTGTTCCTGTGAGAAACAGTGACTACTGAAGATTTTAGATAACTAGATATTTTAGAATCCAAAATGTGTAAATGTGAGACAGGAAGTGCCATTTTCTGAGGGAGTATGGTTTCTATGGAAATGTAAGATGCCGCAGTTAAGCTATTCTCATTTGGTCAAATCGTAAGGGGAACCGCATGAGCAGAGTAATTAGTTCCTTTCTCTTGGTTTAATAAACTTCGATATTTAATTGGACATGCACACACACTCACTCTCCTTTAATTACTCTTCAGTGAGATGCAATAATTCATAGATGAGCCTGCCCTTGAATTTTGGAAGCTGACCACATTTTGCTAACAGCATCATTCCCTTTTTCAAGGGAGTGGACGTAGTGATGGCTGTTATCTTATCCATTCCTCTCAAAACTTCTTTTGAGGAGGACCCATTAATATGCTTTCAGGACACGCTTAACAAAGGTAAGTTAGGTGATTTGGATTGTCTGTTCCAAGTCAATATTTCAAGAGGTGGTTCAAATTTGTATTCTTAATTGGTCCTGTTGGATGGTAGTTTAAAGAGGGAAATTTCGTTTAGTAGAATCAGAAATGGCAGTGAGCATGCAGCTTGTGTTTTCTGGTATGACGAAAGTCATTTTGTGATTGCTGTACTGTGGCTTTTTAAGCAAAAATATCAAAAGAAGCTTCCTGCACTTTCTTTCATCACTGACTGTCATTCACGCTTCGGCATATCAACATAGTAAACATCAGCAGGATGCATAACACACTGTGAATCAGGTCAGGGTAAACCAGCTCTTTCTGAAGCTACAGCAGAATGTGTGCTGGAAGCATACCTAAAAAAATCAGCATAAATTGACAAGGCAGGTGAGCATGGAACTTCAGGTGCCAAAAACAACATGATATGACTTACCTTGTGTAAACAGCTGAGCTTCAAGTCATAAAAAATGGAGCTATGATATACTGTCAGACAGTGACTAGAAGTGCTAGCATGCATGTTGCAGCACATTAGTGAACAGATTGAGTTGGAAGAGAACTTTTTCTTGTGCGAGGTACCTTGAGTGATGAGGCTATGTATTTCACATCAGTAGTAAGGTAAAGAAGCATATCATGCACATGTATGGGGAGTGGAAAACTCTCATGGTGTGCAATATAAACTTGACAGTTCCAAAGTGAATGTGTTTGTACCATGAGAAGATTTGCAGAATTTTTTGTTGCAGAAAAAATGGTCTGTGGTACTATTTACCTAGATATGTTGCAGCAGTTTCTTGTGCCCTGGCTGGAATGGATGCCAACTTGTATATACCAGTGTAATTTTCCTGCAAGATGGAGCACCACCTCATTTTCTTTTAGGAGTGAGGTGTTCTCTATATTTCTGAAGTTTCTCAGTGCTTGGATGCAATTGAGTGGCCTCCAGGGCCCCCAAATTTTATGTCACCTGACTTTTTCTTATGGGGCTACATTAAGGATAAAGTGCATCAGTTCCCTCAACAACTGCAATTAAAGAACTTAAAAAAAAGATTGTAGTAGCTGCTGCAGTTAATGAAGACATGCCTTCCAGGGTGTAGAATAAAATGTGTTATAGGTGAGATGTTTGTTGCGTAACACTTGGCAGCCACCTAGATAGAATATCTGTAATTTGTGCCTTTAATAATAATAATAAAAAAAAAAAAAGTCAGGTTTGTACCTGTATACTATCTTTTGTTTTATGTTAATTGCCTTAATTCCTAAATTATTTTTTTAATTGACAGCTAATTATTATTAGTGCACCATATTTATTATCTAGTAACATAATTTAAAAATTTTAACTAATGGCTTTTGGGAATCAAAATCACACTGTGAAAGACCTTTTGACCAGAGTGACCATGGTAGCATAAGGACTGGACATATAACCAAACATTTTGCTGTACTGAGAGATGAATAGGTTGGTACATTATTATAATGCTGATTCCATCTTGTCATATTTTCAGAGGTGGTGTTTGTTAAACAAGCTGATTCACTGTCATTTTTAGCATGTTGTTTGTAAAAAAGAAGACCCTGCTTATGTTATCACTTTGTCTATTCGTCCATGCAATATTTCGCAATAATTGGTCTAGTTAAAAAGTCCTTTATGCATAGGGAAGCTTGAAATGTGAGAATGATGATCCTTGTGTTCTGTTTTTTTTTTTTTCTTCTCAGATGCACAACTTTGCTGCTAGAGGGCGTAAGTGATGATGTCAAATTCAAATAACATTTTATTCCATATATTTGCTTCCAAATATCCAATTGAAAAAAATCTTTTTCCTTTTGATGGCCTTTATATTGAAGACTTTTAGGTATACTCTCTTTTTCAAGTAATGCACAGATTTTCTACTAGGGGGCGTACAGTTAAATGATGTTTTCCTCGATATCTCTGTTTCTAAAAGTCTGATTAAAAAAATTCTTCCTTCAGATACAGCTTCTTGTTATTTCTGCTTCTGATGTATTTGCAGCAAAATCTGAGCTTCTGAAAACTCGACTGAAACACTTCTTTTGTGGACCGATCGATGCCACTCACCTTGGAAAACCTGTGGAGAATACCTCCTGCTTAAAATAGTGCATAGTTTTTTCCGCTGGGGCATAGATGTTTTTCTTATTGTTGTTGATCTCTCTGTTTCTAAGAGTCTGATCTGAAAAATTCTTTCTTTGTTAGAGAGTGTTTCCAGTGAGCAATGTTTCTCATGTAATATCAAATTTTTCTTAATGCACAAGTGTGCCATTAGAGGGTGTAAGCTCATGTTTTCATTTATAGCATTATCAGCTGGATTAAAATGCAATCGAAAAAATTCTTTTTCAAGCAGACACTACTAACTATGAAAACTATTTTCTTCCCAAATTAATGCACAATTTCACTGCTAGGGGCACAAAGGTTTAATTTGTTTTTCTGTTTTTTTTTTAATCTTAGTGTTTATTGCAAATGACATACAAAGCATTTTTTTATGTATCATGAATAATGGTTAGAATTTGTGATGGTGCTGAAAACGGTTATAAACTGCACATAGTTAAATGCCGCATTTCAGAGCTGCATATTTGTTTAAACTCGAGTTTAGTGCTGCAGGATTGTAATTGGAAAATATGGTATTATCCATATAGCTGATGGGTCACAGAACTATAACAGTGATGGCAGAAACTAATCTGAAACCATTAAAGAAATACAGTAAAAAGTCTTAGTGAAAACAACTTTTATAATGAAGGTAATAAAGCTATATATTTCTTCCATATAGAATCTATTTAAATAATGAAATAGAAACACTTTTTTTGGCTTTCAGAAAAAGGCTGTGCTGTTCTGTCTGCAATGTAGTTGCAATATTATGAATTAATTTCACATCCTCATAACATCAACAACAAAAAAGTTCACAAATACATTAATCAACAACAAAAAAGTTCACAAATACATTAATCAACAACACCAAGCAATTTGAAACTCTAAAAAAAAAAAATAAAAAAATTAAAAAAAAAAAAAAAAAAGGGTGGCTCCACCCCCTCCTCCACACACAAAGATACTGTTGTACTACAGTATTATTCCACATTTCCTTCATATAAAATATTCTGCATTTGTTCCTGTAAAAATAAAATTGCTTGATTATAGCACCTAAGCTATTATTATTCTAAGAAAAACTTGACATAAAATATATCTGGAATTAACTTCATTGCACAGTAACATAAAATATATTCGGAATTAGCTTCATTGCACAGTAATGGTGGATCTGCGTAGACTTGTGTAAATAAAGTGGAGCAATACATGTGAAGTTGGGAACTACTTGAAAGCATCCAGATTTCAAAGTTCACCAGTAAATTGAACTGTGGAGGTTAGATGTGTATATCATCATCATCATCATTGTCAACCATTATCAATCCACTGCTGGACGAAGGTCTCCCCAAGTTTCCTCCACAATGGTCTGTCTTGTGCCAGTCTCCTCCATGTCACTCCCGCATACTTTCGAATTTCATCCACCCATCTTCCATGTGGTCTTCTTCTGGGTCTTTTCCTGTCCCTTGGAATCCAATCTAAAATTTCGGCTGTCCATCGATGGTCTGTCCTTCTGGCAGTATGTCCAGCCCATTGCCATTTCAGAGATTTAACTCTGATCATGATGTCTTCCACTCTTGTCATTTTTCGGATCCACGTGTTCCTCTTCTTATCTCTCCTGGTTACACCAAGCATGCACCTCTCCATGCTGCTTTGAGTTGTCTGCAGCCTTTGTATGTCTCTTTTAGCTAAGGTCCACGTCTCTGCACCATACGTAAGCACTGGAAGGATGCATTGATCAAACACTTTTCTTTTAAGACATAATGGCATATTGCTCTTGAAAATTATGCTGTTTCTTCCAAAAGCTCTCCAGGCAAGTTTTGTACGCCGATTAATTTCTTCACCAATGTGACCCTCACTTGATATCTGCTGTCCAAGATAAACGTACGTGTCTGTTATCTCCAGCTTTTCTCCATCAATCGATAAATCTTCATTTCTTGTAAAAGCATTGTACATCACTTTTGTCTTCTGAAAGTTCATTTTTAATCCCACTTCTTTACTCTTGTCAGCAAGTTCCTGGATCATACCCTGTAGCTCTGATTGGGTAGTTGCAAAAATGACTATGTCATCAGCAAAACGAAGGTGGGTTAGATAATCTCCATTAATCTTTATCCCCTTGTTTTCCCAGTTCAGTGATTGAAAGACATTTTCCAATGTGGCAATAAAGAGCTTCGGAGATATGGTGTCACCTTGTCTCACTCCTTTTCCAATTTTTATGTGTGTTGTATTTTCAAACAGCCGAATCTTTGCACTTGCATTTTCATAGATGTTAATAATATTAATGTATGCATCTTCAATACCGCAGGATTTCAGAGCCATTGCAACTGCTGATGGTTTCACCGAATCAAAGGCTTTTTCATAATCGATAAAAGCCATGCACAATGGAAGTTCATATTCCCTCGCTCTTTCAATTAGTTCTCTCAGTATGTGGATATGATCTATTGTGCTGTAGCCACTCCTGAATCCATCTTGTTCTCTCGGTTGAGCCATGTCCAGTGTCACCTTCAAGCGGCGTGAAAGAACTTTAGTGAAGATTTTATAAACCACTGATAGGAGGCTGATAGGTCTGTAGTTCCTGAGATCCTCAATGTCACCTTTTTTATGTAGCAAGATCATTGTAGCGTTGTTCCAATCCTCAGGAATTTTCCCTTCATTAAGGCATCGAGTGAAAATTTGGGCGAGCACTGTTTCGATTTCTCCACTTGGTTCTTGTATGATGTCTACAGTAATTCCATCTTCTCCTGGAGCTTTTCCCCGCTTCATGTTCTTGATTGCATGTGCAACTTCTGCTGGAAGGACTGGAAGAACTCTGGTACTGGTACCTTTCATTATGTCTGGAGTACATGTATCATCCCTTTCATATAATTTGGAGTAGAAATCTTTCACTCTTGTCAAAATTTCGCCTCTATTTCTTGTTACAGTACCATCTTCTTTTCTCAGTGCCATAATCTGTTTTTTTCCCTTACTGAGATGTCCCTTTGCTATCTTTAGGCTTTGGTTGTTTTCAATTGCTTTCCTTACTAGTTCACAGTTGAATTTCCTTACGTCTTCAGTGATACTTTTTCGTACTGTCTTGCATAGCTCTATATATTCCACTTTGGAAGTCACATCTTCTTTAGTTGTCCTCATCACTCTTCTTTTTTGCATCAACATTTTGGTTTTTCCTGATAATTTGTTCACAAGCAATTTGTTCTTAGACCCAGCTAATTTTGTTGCTGTTTCCATAAGAGCTTTGGTTACTTTTCTGTTAACTTCAGAAATATCCACTTCTTCCGATGTTAGGCTTTCTAAAGCAGAGAACCTGTTCTTCAGTTCCAATTTGAAGGCATTATGGTGTTTTTTAAGGTTGGTTATGTCAATACATTTTGTTTGTCTTATGAGCTTGCTACGTTCGAGTTTAGTGTTGAGGTGCATCTTACATCTCACCAATCTATGGTCACTGCCTGTGTTGAACTTGTTTAGCACACTGCAGTCTTCTATGACGAATTTTTTTGTTACACATAATAAAATCAATTTCACTTGTCGTCCCATTTGGATGTCTCCATGTCCATTTCCTGTGTGGCTTTTTCTTGAAAAAGGAGTTCAAGATGAAAAAGCCCTTCTGCCTCTGCAAACTCTACGATAGTATTTCCATGCTGGTTTCTGTTGCCGTGACCGAATTTACCTACTGAAGTTTCATTCTGTTGCCGTTGCCCTATTTTTGCATTGAAATCTCCCATAATTATCTTCAAGTGCTGCTTACCTTTATTATTTAGATCACGAATTCCCTCATAAAATTCTTCAATTTCTTCTTCAGCATGACTTGTGGTGGGTGCATAAGTTTGAATAATCTGAGCCTGGTATCTTCTCGAGAGTTGGATAACGAGTCGTGCAGCTCTGTCAGAGGAACTTTCAACTTCTACAACTTTATCCTTCAGTTTCTTGTTTATTATAAATCCAACACCACTAGTTCTGCCAGTATCTGTCCCACGATAGTAGAAGAGATGTCCACTTTTCAGTTCAATGAGATCTTCTCCTTTTCTCCTTACCTCACTTAGCCCGACGATGTCCCACTTGATGCTTTGTAGTTCCTCTTCCAATTCAAGAAGCCTTGAATCAGAAGATAGGGAGCGTCCGTTATATGTAGCCAAGGTCAGCATCAGATGGCAGCCTAGTCCGGTCCTCCGGGGATTCTTAGCACCCTCTGCCTTCATGTCGCACTGGCCGCTGCCTTGGCCAGGTACATTCCAGCTGCCGGAGACTGAGAACCAAGATTTAAGTTGTGGAATCATTTTGGAGGGGTTTGGCCATAACTCACCACGCTGGCCAAGCGGGTTGGTGAGTGTGGGATAGAATTTCCTCTAATCCCGATGGTATAGTTATACCGCTATTGGCGGTCGTCAGAGCCCCTTTAGTGGGAACAGGATGTACCACGAGAAGGCGGGGTTGACATTTGTCAAATAGAGGCTGTGATGTTACGCATCACCTGACCTTACATCCCAGATGTGTATATATAATTCAGTATATCTAAACCATAAGCACTATATTTACCATTATGCCTTTCAGATTGCCTTTTTAATAATGATGCAAAGCTGGAAGTACAGTGACAATGCAAAAAGTTAGGCTCCTGATTTTATTCTTGCCTAAAGGATTTCTGCATTTGAGTTCGTAAGCATGGGTTAAGTCATATATTTAATCACCACCAAAACAGATGGCAGTAGTAGGCCTCCCGCCATAGATGATGTGAACTGACATTGCAGTAGTTTCAAGATTTACAACCACAAGAAAAAATCATCCCATAATAAATTTTTTTGGGCAAAAATAAAAAGTTGAACATGTTAAAATTCATTGCCAGTGACAGTGTATGCTGCTGGTATGATGACAGTACAACATGTGTGTAAATAGTGGAGGAAGTTAGACAATGCTGAACCTCACAGAGTTGCAGCAACCACGAATCTCTTGAAACCCTGGGGCTGGAAGTTAGACAAGAACCTCACAGAGTTGCAGCAACCACGAATCTCTTAAAACCCTAGGGCTGGGAGCTAGACAATGCTCTAATTTAGAGTTGCAGCAACTATGAATCTTATGAAACCCTAAGGCTAGAAAATTCTTCCATATCTATGGTAGAGTCCTGAACTGCATTGGCTGGCTACATTGTCTTCCCAAAGCTAAAAAAAGCCATCCTGGTGTATAAATGGTGTGAAACACTGGGTCCTGACCATTCATGCAAGATGGGCCCTGGATCGAGGCAGGACAGAGATGGATTTTCTGATAGGCCACAAGGCCGAGTACTAGGGTTGCTGATTTTAGTGGTAATAAAAATTAAAATGTTTTTTTATGAGCCTACAGGAAAAAAAAAAAAAAATGAAAGCAAAATTTAAAATTAAAACAAAAGTCAGAACTAACATTTAGCCAGAAAACTGCTGTATACAAAATTTTTTTTTTGAATTGCCATAATCGCCTTCCTAATACAGTCCCTGGCCATAAGACCCCATCGAAATTTTGAGGTGGACGAGTTTTCTCTTCAGATCCTGTTAGGGCACATCCAAAGGAAGGATAATATCATGGGTAGACATCTGGCAACCAGGGCATAAATATTATAGGACGCCATTCTGTTTTGGGCATATACATGCAGTAGTTGGTATTGAATTTCATAATTTTCTGTCCTTTTCAGTATACCTGTACGAAATACATGTTTTTTTGGATTCCTCATAAAATTTCCTATAAGATAGGACTAGTTTTACTACTCTGGGACCCTTGGCTGTGAATATTGAAGGAGAAAAAAACAACAACATACAAGATAAGAATAGATAATAATATATTGAAATGTCACTATTAAATGACAATACATAAAGAATCACAAATTATGCACAGTGTTAAATGGTCATTTTAAGTATTTTATACATGTTTCTGAATGTCACAAGAGGACAAGACATATTGCATTTGCAAAATGACGTACAAGAAACATTGTTTCTGTGGCACCTGCATTGTTTTTTGTGACAGCTTTTGCAAATACAGGTAAGAATCACATCTTCAGGTAGTTCACTAATGCAAGGGTCTGGCAAGAATAATGAGTCATCTGCATTGATTATCCACCCAAAATCAGTTGGGGCTAATGGGTTGTCCATCATTAGCACCGTAGAGCATGAGTATACCACGTAAAATGATCTTTTCAGGCGACCTTGTAACGAAGAGCTTGTGCAAGGGAAGCCTTGTAAGTTTGGAATGCCAGCTTTGGTCCTTATTTCAAATTGAAGTACATCAAATGACTTGCACATGTAGCCTGAATTTAAAACCGTCACCAAGTGCTCCTTGGCTAGCTTAAAGGATTGAGTACTTGGAGGATAATGCCTACCAAAGTTGTGGAGATAATTTTCTGGTTCTGCCTTGAGTGATGACAATTTGGTGCCTATCTTTGCTGAACACATCAGAACCTGTAAGAAAATGAGTAGCAAGGACATCTGTGGTAGCACCTATCTTGTCCACAAGAGTATCAACTGGTATGATATCTGATGCCGACTTTCTCATCCATAATTCAGAGAGTCCATTTTTATTAAGAAACTTGTAGAAATGAGTGAGTATCACACAAAACATCTGTGTCACTTGAAGGCACAATGATACGCTGTAAACCTTCTTTAACAGTGTGGAAAACATGAGGAATGACACCTAAGTCGGTCTCCTCAACAGTTACTGGAAGAGTATCCTTGATTTGTGTGAAGTTTCCATCTTTAATCGCTAAGGTGGGAGTATGCCTACTTTTAAGCAACACGCCGCTGAGGATAGTTTCTCATTGTCGATTAGCTGATACCATCTTCAGAAACTCGCTCAGGGCATCTTGAATCAGAAATTTGTTGTCAGCTGATGTCCAAAATCTTTCCATCTCTACAGGAAACTTCGTAGTGGTAGCAATGGATGTCAACGCTAGTGGTTGCACAGATCTTCTCTCTCTCTCTCAGCATTTTTGATTGATGATTGAAGGTAGCTAGCTGTCCAAAACATAGTCCACACGACTGAATTTACAAACATAATTAACATCACTGTCGAAGATTGTAAACATATCTTCAAATGTGCCATTTCCCTTAACTGGCAGCCTTCGAAACTGATTCATGACATCAACAACCACATTGGTTTTCAGGGTATGCTGTTTTTGGAAATTTCTGTCTGGAGTATCTAATTTTTTGGTCAACTCAGACATGAGTTGGGACTTCATGGGTTTGATAGTAGCACCATTCTCGTCTAATAAGGCAGAAGGTGAAAAATCATAAGTTAGAATTTCTGTCATTGTCATTCATCTCTCCTTGGCAATATCAATTTTCTCTGAACCTGCAAAAGGTCTTTGCTGACATTTTTTCACAGTTTGCTTTTTTGTCTGCATATCTGGTTGTGCTACACTTAGAAAAGTGGTTAACTTCTGCTGATGAATAGGTGCTGAGAGTGGTTTTGAGCATGTTATAAACCTTTCCTCTTGAAACATGCAGAAAACTTCTTATGCTGCCATCAAAAATTACTTATGCTGCCATCAAAAATTAGAGCATCTTCTTAGCATTCAATACTGGAACACATTCATTCGTTAGAATGTTGTCAAGCCTAACTTCGCCTTTTACAAAGTATGGGTTTTTTCTGATTTCAATATACTGGAGCATCTGTTGGATGTTAGCTTCCATTCTATTTCTGAGACTTGGACCTGTTAACTCATAATTCATTATCAGCTCATAGTCAACTGGTGTAATGTTCAGCAGCCTTTGAAATTATTTTCTGATGAGAAGGACTTCATGGTAAGCAAGCTCCCATTCAGCAATGTATTCCTTTTTGTTTGGCCAATGATCCCTCTGGCTAACTTCTGTGAGCTGTGTATTGTTTGTTCAAGAGCCATGTCGATCCCCACAATATTAAACTTTCTATTTGGTTTTCGAACAACAAAGTGACCTTTTTTGGACCGGTCAAATGCATCAGGGTAACAAGTCTCAAGGTTAAGCATTTACTCGAAGAACAGCAAACCCCATCGCAAATAGTTGACTCTATCAAAAAATTGGAAGGACTTCCTTTACTGTGCATGTAGTGATTCCAGTTCCCCTCCCTGCCAGCTCTTATGAGGTTCTTCAAAAGACTTATCAGATGCAAGAATCCCTCCAGTTATTTGCACTGCTCAGAGTTCTTAACTTGCTTCTGTATGAAAACATTCAACAATTTCAGTGTTTCTTCTGATGTTGCCATCAGCTCTTGGAACTTGAGTTGTGCTTCTTCCGTTCTCTACCACTTCTGCTAGCACAAACATTCCTTTTACTGACCTTACATAATTGCTACCTTTGACACTCTCTACTACTTTTGGACCAAACACATGGTTTTCAATGAGGACGTTCTCTAACCCCGATACCCTTTATGTATCCAATGCATGCAAGTAGAATTTTAGTCATATGGAAGGATCCCAGGAGTAGCACAAGGTCTGGGAATTCATATTTGTAATCAACTGAATTTTTGTGGCAATATGAAAAACGTCTTCATCACATGTAACTAGCAGTACTTGTTGATCAAAATGTAAAAGCAAGCTTCGAAAATTCTTCATACATGAATACACACTATCATATGTTGTCACAAGGTAAGTCAGTATTGGGAGAAAACCGACATGTTTTAACGAAACATTTCCCTTTGAGATGATAGCATAAATGACAGACCATTTCAATGTACTTTGGTTTGTTAATCTTCCAACACTTTGCAACATACTTATCACTGTCTCTTCCTTCTTGATCTTGTCACATAGTAAAATGTTAACCTCTTTAATGATTTTGAAATCTGGAGGAATATTCACTGGTGTAGATGGCTTGCTAAAATTTCTAACCTGCTGACATGGAAGTAGAGCAACAGACCTTTTTCCAAGTTTATTATGATCCACTGCTGAGAACTTTGGCTTACAGGGAATTGTGCTCGGAGCTTCCTGAAATAAGACCATAACAGTATCATGGGTTCCCAGAAGACCTGAAAGGCTTGCGTCTTCATGGTCAAAATTATCCAACACACCTGTATAGTGAAGTTGCTTCTGATAAAATGACGTGGAAGTGCAGGGCTCACCGAACATGACTTCATTCTGTACTGTGCAAAGTTACGATGAGATTCCATAATCTCATTGTAACTGACTGATATTCCAGTTTTGTTGAATAAAGTGATAAGCTGTTTGCTCTTACACTTCTCATGAATTGAATGGCCAGTCATCTGATGCAGAGGAGTCTTCTTTCTTTCCTTATGAACATTGGAGAACATTATCTGAAAAAGGGCTTTGATACTGCATGTTATAGCTGTCTCTGTTTTCTCACTGACCTCTCCAATTTGATCATTGTCTGTTTCTACTTCACCTGAAGTCGTATATGGTTGATTGTTATTATTGATGTGGGAAAGGATGGTTAGTTTATCAACATTAATTATGTGAGACAAGAAGAAATCAATTAGTGGGTGTGGGATTGGCGTTTTTACCCAAGACTTTTCTAGCTGGTTTGCATTCCCAAACTCATCATCAAGGCTAAAATCTGTTTCCAGGAGCGATTGTCTAATAATTTTGCTAGCCTCCCTAACAATCTACAGATCGTAGCTTCTCCGCTACTTGATCAACAGTGAGCTTTGACGAATAAACAAGCTGGGTCTGATCTTTTTGTGGTGGTTTGCAGAACTGAATGTTATCCCCAAATATTTTTATCATGTACAATTTTACCTCTGTATTTGTAACCGACTGTTCTCTGGGCTGTTTGTTGGCATAATCAGTACAATTTTACCTCTGTATTTGTAATCGACTGTTCTCTAGGCTCTTTGTTGGCATAATCACAAATCTCGCTAATCGTTAGACCATAGCCACGATCCAGAATGTCTTGAAGAAGTGCTTCAATATCCTCTATTCTTTGGCCTTTGGTTTGCGTTTGTTGTTTATTATTTGGCTGATTTTGTTTTCTATATCTTTGGAAATTTGCTTCAAGACAGCTTGTGGTAGTATAAATCTGCTCCAAACAAAGATCACAAGTTCTAATGTATACATCGACCTTGAAGAACAGAGTGGCTGCAAGAAATGTTTTAGCCTGATTGTTTTCACTAATTCTATATTTTTCTTTGATGTTCCTGCGTTTCTGTTTTCCGCAAATAGTACATGGAAATTTTGTAGGCTCCACCGTATTAGACGATGGCTGGTGGTTACGACAAACAACATCAGGTCTCAATTTTTTGTGTGGTGATATTGCTGAATCTTGGAGTGGAACTTCACTTGATTCTTCCAGTTGTTTGCCTTCATTTTTTCTTTTTTTCTGAAGCAAAGTTTTCTTTAGTGTGTAGGATGTATAACATGCATTTGAACAATTATACACGAACTCAGTCAGAATCACATCCAAGGAGACTGATACGTTTAAAAACTTAACCATGTCGTATTTCAGCTGCAGCCAAGATTTTTTGTCTTCCTTCTGTTGTAGTTTGTTGTCTTCTCTTTGTTGTGTTTTTGGCATAAAATACATTTTGATATGTCTGCATCGGGATGTAAGGTCAGGTGATGCGTAACATCACAGCCTCTCCTTGACAAATGTCAACCCCGCCTTCTCGTGGTACATCCTGTTCCCACTAAAGGGGCTCTGACGACCGCCAATAGCGGTATAACTATACCATCGGGATTAGAGGAAATGCTATCCCACACTCACCAACCCGCTTGGCCAGCGTGGTGAGTTATGGCCAAACCCCTCCAAAATGACTCCACAACTTAAATCTTGGCCCTCAGTCTCCGGCAGCTGGAATGTACCTGGCCAAGGCAGCGGCCAGTGCGACATGAAGGCAGAGGGTGCTAAGAATCCCCGGAGGACCGGACTAGGCTGCCATCTGATGCTGACCTTGGCTACGTACAACGGACGCTCCCTATCTTCTGATTCAAGGCTTCTTGAATTGGAAGAGGAACTACAAAGGATCAAGTGGGACATCGTGGGGCTAAGTGAGGTAAGGAGAAAAGGAGATGATCTCATTGAACTGAAAAGTGGACATCTCTTCTACTATCGTGGGACAGATACTGGCAGAACTAGTGGTGTTGGATTTATAATAAACAAGAAACTGAAGGATAAAGTTGTAGAAGTTGAAAGTTCCTCTGACAGAGCTGCACGACTCGTTATCCAACTCTCGAGAAGATACCAGGCTCAGATTATTCAAACTTATGCACCCACCACAAGTCATGCTGAAGAAGAAATTGAAGAATTTTATGAGGAAATTCGTGATCTAAATAATAAAGGTAAGCAGCACTTGAAGATAATTATAGGAGATTTCAATGCAAAAATAGGGCAACGGCAACAGAATGAAACTTCAGTAGGTAAATTCGGTCACGGCAACAGAAACCAGCGTGGAAATACTCTCGTAGAGTTTGCAGAGGCAGAAGGGTTTTTCATCTTGAACTCCTTTTTCAAGAAAAAGCCACACAGGAAATGGACATGGAGACATCCAAATGAGACGACAAGTGAAATTGATTTTATTATGTGTAACAAAAAATTCATCATAGAAGACTGCAGTGTGCTAAACAAGTTCAACACAGGCAGTGACCATAGATTGGTGAGATGTAAGATGCACCTCAACACTAAACTCGAACGTAGCAAGCTCATAAGACAAACAAAATGTATTGACATAACCAACCTTGAAAAACACCATAATACCTTCAAATTGGAACTGAAGAACAAATTCTCTGCTTTAGAAGGCCTAACATCGGAAGAAGTGGATATTTCAGAAGTTAACAGAAAAGTAACCAAAGCTCTTATGGAAACAGCAACAAAATTAGCTGGGTCTAAGAACAAATTTCATGTGAACAAATTATCAGGAAAAACCAAAATGTTGATGCAAAAAAGAAGAGTGATGAGGACAACTAAAGAAGATGTGACTTCCAAAGTGGAATATATAGAGCTATGCAAGACAGTACGAAAAAGTATCACTGAAGATGTAAGGAAATTCAACTGTGAACTAGTAAGGAAAGCAATTGAAAACAACCAAAGCCTAAAGATAGCAAAGGGACATCTCAGTAAGGGAAAAAAACAGATTATGGCACTGAGAAAAGAAGATGGTTCTGTAACAAGAAATAGAGGAGAAATTTTGACAAGAGTGAAAGATTTCTACTCCAAATTATATGAAAGGGATGATACATGTACTCCAGACATCATGAAAGGTACCTGTACCAGAGTTCTTCCAGTCCTTCCAGCAGAAGTTGCACATGCAATCAAGAACATGAAGCGGGGAAAAGCTCCAGGAGAAGATGGAATTACTATAGACATCATACAAGAAGCAAGTGGAGAAATCGAAACAGTACTCGCCCAAATTTTCACTCGATGCCTTAATGAAGGGAAAATTCCTGAGGATTGGAACAACGCTACAATGATCTTGCTACATAAAAAAGGTGACATTGAGGATCTCAGGAACTACAGACCTATCAGCCTCCTATCAGTGGTTTATAAAATCTTCACTAAAGTTCTTTCACACCGCTTGAAGGTGACACTGGACATGGCTCAACCGAGAGAACAAGCTGGATTCAGGAGTGGCTACAGCACAATAGATCATATCCACGTACTGAGAGAACTAATTGAAAGAGCGAGGGAATATGAGCTTCCATTGTGCATGGCTTTTATCGATTATGAAAAAGCCTTTGATTCGGTGAAACCATCAGCAGTTGCAATGGCTCTGAAATCCTGCGGTATTGAAGATGCATACATTAATATTATTAATAACATCTATGAAAATGCAAGTGCAAAGATTCGGCTGTTTGAAAATACAACACACATAAAAATTGGAAAAGGAGTGAGACAAGGTGACACCATATCTCCGAAGCTCTTTAATGCCAAATTGGAAAATGTCTTTCAATCACTGAACTGGGAAAACAAAGGGATAAAGATTAATGAAGATTATCTAACCCACCTTCGTTTTGCTGATGACATAGTCATTTTTGCAACTACCCCATCAGAGCTACAGAGTATGATCCAGGAACTTGCTGACAAGAGTAAAGAAGTGGGATTAAAAATGAACTTTCAGAAGACAAAAGTGATGTACAATGCTTTTACAAGAAATGAAGATTTATCGATTGATGGAGAAAAGCTGGAGATAACAGACACATACGTTTATCTCGGACAGCAGATATCAAGTGAGGGTCACATTGGTGAAGAAATTAATCGGCGTACAAAACTTGCCTGGAGAGCTTTTGGAAGAAACAGCATACTTTTCAAGAGCAATATGCCATTATGTCTTAAAAGAAAAGTGTTTGATCAATGCATCCTTCCAGTGCTTACGTATGGTGCAGAGACGTGGACCTTAACTAAAAGAGACATACAAAGGCTGCAGACAACTCAAAGAAGCATGGAGAGGTGCATGCTTGGTGTAACCAGGAGAGATAAGAAGAGGAACACGTGGATCCGAAAAATGACAAGAGTGGAAGACATCATGATCAGAGTTAAATCCCTGAAATGGCAATGGGCTGGACATACTGCCAGAAGAACAGACCATCGATGGACAGCCGAAATTTTAGATTGGATTCCAAGGGACAGGAAAAGACCCAGAAGAAGACCACATGGAAGATGGGTGGATGAAATTCGAAAGTATGCAGGGGTGACATGGAGGAGACTGGCACAAGACAGACCGTTGTGGAGGAAACTTGGGGAGACCTTCGTCCAGCAGGGGATTGATAATGGTTGACAATGATGATGATGATGATGATGTCTGCATCTATTGAAGTTCCACTCGCTCGGCACAGATGTAGGCCAACAAGTTGCTTGTTATCCTCCATTTCATTTATTCAGTCTGAAACAAACAAAATTCACATCAGTTAAATTTTTTGTGTTGCTAAATATAAGTGTCCTTTCAAGAAATCACTAAATAAAATAAAAAAAATGGTTAGATTTTCATAAACTTGTTTTATTACTGGTTAAATAGTCTTATCGTATAGGAAATTTTATGAGGAATCGAAAAAACGTCATATTTTGTATAGGTATGTATACTGGAAAGAACAGAAAATTACGAAATTCAATACTAACTACTGCACATATATGCCCAAGACAAAATGGTGTCCTGTAAAATTTATGCCCGGGTTGCTAGATGTCTACTCAAGATTTTATCCTTCCTTTGAGATCTGAAGAGAAAACTCGTCCACCTCACCTAACAGGATCTGAAGAGAAAACTCGTCCACCTCACCTAACAGGATCTGAAGAGAAAACTCGTCCACCTCACCTAACAGGATCTGAAGAGAAAACTCGTCCACCTCAAAGTTCCGATGGGTCTTATGGCTAGGGACTAGATTGTCCTCTTAGACTTGGGAACTGATTTGAATGTGAATGGGTAGGTCTGAGTGAGGGAATGTTTGGTGCTTTTTGAAGCCTGATGATAATTTCCTGGTCTAAGGAAAGGAAGATCACTGGGCCTTAGAAGGGGGCATTTGCAGGGTGTTCTCCCAAAGATATTCCATATCCTCTCAGAATGAATGCAATAGCAGTGGGGCCAGGGCTGGATTTTATTTAGCACTATCAACTGTTTTGTTTCAACATGTACCTCAGGGAACATGACCTTTGGCCACTTTACTTTTGTATGCTTTTCTGTGTACAACTACCTCATTAAAAGTTAAAGGCCTATTGTAAAATTGGATCCACTGGCTCCAGGGAAAGGAAAAAGCCAGTGGCCTTAGATAATCACACCACTTGTCCCTCATCCAGGATTCGAGCCCGGTCCCATTCGGACAACTGTGCTGCCGTATTTATTACTTCCCAGTATTAAAAGAAACGGGACACAGTGAATTGTATGTATTAAAATTTTAGACAAAATCATTGTTCAAGAGATAAAACATCAATTAGTTTTCAGGCAACCGGTGCCAATAGCTGATGAGCAAAAATTGTGGCGAAGTGTATGTCCTGTTGTTCTGCCTGAAAACCTTTGTGCTGCCATGTATCTAAACATTAAAAAGGTGGGGAATAAAAGAAAGCAGTCTGAAACTTCTACCAAATGCAACTCATTATTTGCAAATCCATTTAGGAATTAATGGCACAAGTAAGCAATTTTTGTCAACAGTAGATGAAATTGTGTTGTTGTTATAAGAAATAGTTTTGTTTATAGTTTCACTGCATCAAAGCTGAAAATGATTGTTTTGATTAGCCCTTGGGTTTGGATAGGGATACGTCTCTCCCAGCCACCATTTTATTTTGCTCGTAGACCAGATTCAAATGAATTTCATGGAAGCATAGCCATCAAATTCTTTATTTTAAAGGAGAGGAAAGGCAAAGCCATCTCTGGTCCAGGATAATCTCTCACTGGTCTGGGATAAGTCATTGGTGGTGTTCTTCTCTAATGGTTCTGGCTCTCACCTTTCCCTGAAACCAGTGGTTCCAAGTTCGGAATGGGTGACTGCTTATAGCCTTGAGAGTTGTTCTCATAGTGGTTGTTAGACCCCGAAATAAAAAAGTTGAAGTACTTCAAAGGTCAGCACTCTCATTCTGATGAAGGTTTTCAAAATGAAGACAAGAATGGTATCCTCCTGTTCAGGATAGTTCCCCCCCCTCCCCATGAAGGACTTAACTAGTTGATTTGTTGCTATCATAAGTGCCTAAACAGACTTGGTGGCTGTGTGGAAAAGTAAAGCTAACAAGAGGCTGTGTCTCCTCGTGGTGCGCTATTTGGTATGTTCTTATTATTGATAATAAGGAACTGCACACCAACTATACTTAAATAGTGTAACTGTACTAGTAATCCAAGTTTCTTGGTGTAGAATAGAAATCACACCAAGAAATTAACTCCATCCTGAGTTAATTTCTTAAGCTTGGGACCAAACGATTTCTGGATTTTAGGTCCTCGTGCATCAAAGTACTGTATGTACATATGTATATGTTATAGTTGCTGCTCTTTTTAACATGTGTGAAAAAGTGAATAAACAACCAAGGTTAAAACAATCATTAAGACACCAACAATCTTATGAAGCTAACCAGTCATTGCCTGCATTCAGAAGAAAGAAAAGTTGGAAGTGATAACAAACAAGACTTTTTGTTTTCCCTGCTCAGGGACCAAGTGCACTGGGAGTGCTTGTGGGAGGGGGGAGATAGGTATGTATGTTACTGTAATTTGATGTGAGGCATCTTAATGGTGGAAGGAGGAACAAGCTGGACAGGAAAAACAGGAAAAGATTTTGCAGTGTGGCACCCTCTCCCCCCAGCAGAGGCAGGGAATTTAAGAAAGATAGGGAGATAACACAGCAGGAGTCCCCCTTTTTCCTCCCTGAGAAGGACCCAGTCTTTGCTGCTGACTACAAAAAGACACACAGGCTATAAGTGGGAGAGAGATTCTCCCTTTTAAGCTCATTTTCTTCCTTTCAAATAAGCATGATGGCTTACTGAGTTCCTTCACAGCTGAAAGCTAGGACTTTTAACACTGGCACCAGTCTTCAGAAAGAATACATAAAACCCTTGTTAACCTCCCATATTAAGAGAACAATACTATCTTCTGATTCAAGGCTTCTTGAATTGGAAGAGGAACTACAAAGGATCAAGTGGGACATCGTGGGGCTAAGTGAGGTAAGGAGAAAAGGAGAAGATCTCATCGAACTGAAAAGTGGACATCTCTTCTACTATCGTGGGACAGATACTGGCAGAACTAGTGGTGTTGGATTTATAATAAACAAGAAACTGAAGGATAAAGTTGTAGAAGTTGAAAGTTCCTCTGACAGAGCTGCACGACTCGTTATCCAACTCTCGAAAAGATACCAGGCTCAGATTATTCAAACTTATGCACCCACCACAAGTCATCCTGAAGAAGAAATTGAAGAATTTTATGAGGAAATTTGTCATCTAAATAATAAAGGTAAGCAGCACTTGAAAATAATTATGGGAGATTTCAATGCAAAAATAGGGCAACGGCAACAGAATGAAACTTCAGTAGGTAAATTCGGTCACGGCAACAGAAACCAGCGTGGAAATACTCTCGTTGAGTTTGCAGAGGCAGAAGGGTTTTTCATCTTGAACTCCTTCTTCAAGAAAAAGCCACACAGGAAATGGACATGGAGACATCCAAATGGGACGACAAGTGAAATTGATTTTATTATGTGTAACAAAAAATTCGTCATAGAAGACTGCAGTGTGCTAAACAAGTTCAACACAGGTAGTGACCATAGATTGGTGAGATGTAAGATGCACCTC
This sequence comes from Macrothele yani, assembly GCA_039090855.1. Classification (NCBI taxonomy): domain Eukaryota; kingdom Metazoa; phylum Arthropoda; class Arachnida; order Araneae; family Macrothelidae; genus Macrothele; species Macrothele yani. The sequence continues at coordinate 30,568,129 of CM076993.1, forward strand.
AACACCAAACTTGAACGTGGCAAGCTCATAAGACAAACAAAATCTATTGACATAACCAACCTTAAAAAACACCATAATACCTTCAAGTTGGAACTGAAGAACAGGTTCTCTGCTTTAGAAGGCCTAACATCGGAAGAAGTGGACATCTCTGAAGTTAACAGAAAAGTAACCAAAGCTCTTATGGAAACAGCAACAAAATTAGCTGGGTCTAAGAACAAGTTGCATGTAAACAAATTATCAGGAAAAACGAAAATGTTGATGCAAAAAAGAAGAGAGATGAGGACAACTAAAGATGATGTGACTTCCAAAGTGGAATATATAGAGCTATGCAAGACAGTAAGAAAAAGTATCACTGAAGACGTAAGAAAATTCAACTGTGAACTAGTGAGGAAAGCAATTGAAAACAACCAAAGCCTAAAGATAGCAAAGGGACATCTCAGTAAGGGAAGAAAACAGATTATGGCACTGAGAAAAGAAGATGGTTCTGTAACAAGAAATAGAGGCGAAATTTTGACAAGAGTGAAAGATTTCTACTCCAAATTATATGAAAGGGATGATACATGCACTCCAGACATCATGAAAGATACCAGTACCAGAGTTCCTCCAGTCCTTCCAGCAGAAGTTGCACATGCAATCAAGAACATGAAGCGGGGAAAAGCTCCAGGAGAAGATGGAATTACTGTAGACATCATACAAGAAGCAAGTGGAGAAATTGAAACAGTACTCGCCCAAATTTTCACTCGATGCCTTAATGAAGGAAAGATTCCTGAGGATTGGAACACCGCTACAATGATCCTGCTACATAAGAAAGGTGACATTGAGGATCTCGGAAACTACAGACCTATCAGCCTCCTATCAGTAGTTTATAAAATCTTCACTAAAGTTCTTTCACACCGCTTGAAGGTAACACTGGACATGGCTCAACCGAGAGAACAAGCTGGATTCAGGAGTGGCTACAGCACAATAGATCATATCCACGTACTGAGAGAACTAATTGAAAGAGCGAGGGAATATGAACTTCCATTGTGCATGGCTTTTATAGATTATGAAAAAGCCTTTGATTCGGTGAAACCATCAGCAGTTACAATGGCTCTGAAAACCTGCGGTATTGAAGATGCATACATTAATATTATTAATAACATCTATGAAAATGCAAGTGCAAAGATTAGGCTGTTTGAAAATACAACACACATAAAAATTGGAAAGGGAGTGAGACAAGGTGACACCATATCTCCGAAGCTCTTTAATGCCACATTGGAGGGTGTTTTTCAGTCGCTGAGCTGGGAAAACAAAGGGATAAAGATTAATGGAGATTATCTAACCCACCTTCGTTTTGCTGATGACGTAGTCATTTTTGCAACTACCCCATCAGAGCTGCAGAGTATGATCCAGGAACTTGCTGACAAGAGTAAAGAAGTGGGATTAAAAATGAACTTTCAGAAGACAAAAGTGATGTTCAATGCTTTTACAAGAAATGAAGATTTATCGATTGATGGAGAAAAGCTGGAGATAACAGACACGTACGTTTATCTTGGACAGCAGATATCAAGTGAGGGTCACATTGATGAAGAAATTAATCGGCGTACAAAACTTGCCTGGAGAGCTTTTGGAAGAAACAGCATAATTTTCAAGAGCAATATGCCATTATGTCTTAAAAGAAAAGTGTTTGATCAATGCATCCTTCCAGTGCTTACGTATGGTGCAGAGACGTGGACCTTAACTAAAAGAGATATACAAAGACTGCAGACAACTCAAAGAAGCATGGAGAGGTGCATGCTTCGTGTAACCAGGAGAGATAAGAAGAGGAACTCGTGGATCCGAAAAATGACAAGAGTGGAAGACATCATGATCAGAGTTAAATCCCTGAAATGGCAATGGGCTGGACATACTGCCAGAAGGACAGATCATCGATGGACAGCCGAAATTTTAGATTGGATTCCAAGGGACAGGAAAAGACCCAGAAGAAGACCACATGGGAGATGGGTGGATGAAATTCGAAAGTATGCAGGGGTGACATGGAGGAGACTGGCACAAGACAGACCGTTGTGGAGGAAACTTGGGGAGACCTTCGTCCAGCAGTGGATTGATAATGGTTGACAATGATGATGATGATGACATACCTTATTTACACAAGCTTGCTTTAAAGCACTTCACTTCTAGTACACAGTAGGAATTCTAATGTCAAGGTGATCTGGGATTTGTGGTTTGCATGTGAACAGACTTGGGATGCAATTTTTTTTTCTTTTTCCTCTCTCTCTCTTTTTTTTTTTTTTTTTTTTGCATCGTTAAAATAGTGAATAAATAAACAAAAACTAAAAACCATAAAATATATGTCTAAAAATACAATATTAAAAAAATTCCTGAAAAAAAAAAAAATGTTTGAAAAAAATTCTGGATTTTGGGTCCTTCTGGATTTTGGGATTCCGGATTGCGGGTCCGATACTGTACAGTTACACTATTTTAAGTTTGGTATGTTTTTTTTATTTAAATAAAAATTTGGGAATCTTACTCTCTTTTTGAATCACCCATATACAGGGCTTGAAAAGTACCATGCCTAAGATGCCTGAGGCATGTAAATTATTGGCCTGGGCAGGTGAATAAAAAAACTAATTGCCTGGTCTGGGCAACCAAATTTAAAAATAAAGTTTGGAATAGAATTCCCAACTATGAGAGAAAAAAAAAAGAAAACAGTCGTCGCATGTCCACTGCTGATCACTGGAAGTAGTATTATTATTAGAGTGCGAAGGACAGAAGAATATCACTTCTTTAATTATATTATGCTCTAGGTCCAGAAATCGGAACCATATGTCCGGTTTCCTCCAAATAATGTTCATGTTGGCGATGGGATATATGCCTCTGATGAAACTGGCCTCCGGTACTTAGTGACAAGGGGGGGGGACTTTAATGAAAGGAGCATGACAGAATCACTAAATTTCTCAAATGCCAATTTCATGGCCCATACCATTTCGTACCAATTTTAGCATCATCATTTTAAAACTTGAAATACACACATTTGGGCATTGTACATTTTGAATAGTTTCTTGAAATGGAAATGTAAAACATGTAAAAAATCTCCATATTCTTTAACCTAAAAAATAAAAAAATAAAAAAATTAAGGTTCTGATTTGTTATTTTAAAAGATAAATTTTCCTGGGCATCCAGCCTTTACTGCCTGGGCAGGTAAACAATTTCTGCCCATGGCCAGCTGGGCATGCAACTTTTCAGATATTTTTCAATCCCTGCAGGTATGAGGAAAGAATGCCCACGGAAAAAACGCCCACGGAAAAATCGCTCACGGAAAAAACGCCCACTTTTCGAAAGTAGGAAAAAACGCCCACGGAAAAATCGCCCACAGACAAAATGCTCACGAAAAATATGTGATCGACTAATAAGTTTATATGTCTGTTATAAACGGTGTTCGGACAACTGGTCACAGACTGCTGGCCAAAAACCGTTAGGGGTCATATAAAAATTGCGGTTTCTTGGCCACCTCACCTACATAACGCGAATATGGGTGTAGGAGAATTGGCCACAGGACAACTGGCCACAAAAGTTCAAGGGGGGGGGGGGGGGTTGTAAGTATTATCGATTTTTGGCCTACATTGAGAATTGAATTAGGAACTCCAAACAAATTTCGAGAAAACGTTCTATGTAAGCCAAGCGAGAATTACAGCATAATTCATGTATGTTCGGAAAAGGACCCTAAGGTGGGATTTTTTAATAACGCTGCACTTTTACGTAGGTACTAAATATTTACATAACATGTCAAGTTTGCAATATTTTTCTTTTACTTAATTAATTCACAGGCGAAGAAAAAAGTGTTGAATAGGCTTAGGCCTACGGCCTATTAATTAATGTATGGATTGAATGTATGGTGCATAAGTAGAAGCGCAATATTATTGACAATTAATACAGACATTTGACGTGGAATAGGAATAGCTGTGGTGCAGTGGAAGCATATCCGGCGCGTAACTGGAAGACCCTGAGTTCGATTCCTGGTGGTGGCCACTGAGAATTTTTCCGTGACTCACTTATAAACGTGGAAAGAGCGATGACTTCTGTTTGATTATTGACAATACTTGTTATGTAAATTTTATGAATATGGGAATGACGGAACGAAAACTTTTAGGAGGGCTTAAACGTTAGTCCTAATATTATTTTCTGCCTGAGTAATACCGCAATATTAATAATTTGATGTGTTACGTAAACGTTATGGATATAACATCGTTAGAATAAAAACTGTTAAATAGGCCAAGGCCTAGGACTTATGACTTAAGGGCCGCGGGTGGCCTAGAGAAGAGCCAAATAAGATTGTTAACTTTCAACTTACTACTGTAGAGTAGCTACTTTCTTAAAAAATTCCAGTTCGGCTTTACTGTAATAAATTTGTGACTATTCTTATTTTTTAAAGTAAGGTCTTAATTTTTATAAAACTATGCATGTTTGTTATTTAACTATATCAATTAAAAGGGAAATAATTAAAAGTCAGATTATTTTATTTATAAATACTTTTAAAGTATAATGCATTTAATTGTAAAAGCGATTTTCGTAAAAGGCGCAATGTACAGATATAACTCTGTGTAATGTGCTTTCTTACCACTCTTGTCTCTTTTGGAAATCCTCTTTTGTATACGGCGAGCGGAGGGGGTGGGCATCTGTCTTTCGTCAAAGTGGTGCTTTGCAGCTGCAGCTGGAACATTTGCTAGCGACCGCACCCCAAATAACAAGCGATATATTTCATTTAAATTTATCGGTTGGCCACCGGTCAGGGTGTGTCTTCCCCGTGAGTAGTATAATCTCAAGTTACAGGCATACTTCTTTTCTTCCCAGTGTAAAGAAAAAAATACGCACTCATAGCTTCCTGGGAGTTTTCCAAAGGACAACTAAAACAGTTAATTTCTACATGATGGGTGTAGGAGAACTGGCCACAAAAATTTTAAGGGGCCGTATAAAAATAAAGTTTTTGACAGCTTCGTGCCCACAACCCCCAGAGGTGGGTAATCAGAGTCATATATAGTTTCCGTAATTTCGTCTTTTCTTAATTGCGATAATTAATGTAATTCTTTATAAGAAATGCTTATGATCTACATCTGAGCAAAAGATTTAAGGGTTTTCAAACTACAAGTCTGCAAATTATCTGAGCGCATGTGCTGACTCAGGAAACCTGTCGGAGGGGGGTAATATCAAAACTGTAAGATTTGAAAAATGTATCGTCCCATCGGGAGATTTTCAGCATTTACAAGCTACAGCTGGACAGATTATTTGAGGGCACGTGCCTACTCAGCAAACCTGGGGGTGGGGTGGATGGGGTGGTTATATGATAATTGTGAATTATATAGAATTTCTTGTCCGACCCGGAGATTTTCATCATTCACATGCCTTCAGATAATGTGTCGAGTTGTAGCTGCTAATTGCCGAGAATCTCCCGATCGGACGAGAAATTGAGAAATTGTTCATATTTTACACTTTTGGTATCCCCCCCCCTCTTCGCCGACAGGTTTCCAGAGAGTGACATGCGCTAAGAAAATTTGTCGAGTTGCAGTTTCTAAATGCTAAAGATCTCCAGATCGGAAGAGAAATCTTGATATTTTACGATTTTGGTATTACCTCCCCCTCCCCCCACCACCCCGACTAGTTTCCTGAGGCAGCAGATACCCTCAGATAATTCGACGTGTTGTAGCTTGTAAACGCTGGAAATCTCCCGATCGGACCAGAAATTCTTTATATTTCATATTTTAGATTTTAAGCACCCCCTCCCCAGACAAATTCCCTGGGTTTGCACATACTCGCAGAGAATTTTTTTTATTTGTAGTTTCTAGAAAAATATTGTACAGCCGTTGGCTTGAAGACAACGGTGAATCATTAGTATGTTTTTAAATAACTGTTGCATAAGACTACCACGGCTTTCAGGCCAACACCATACAACCTCTACAGTCCATCAGTGCAATCCGAACTTTCCTCTCATATTTGTAAGGTTTGCAGAAAATATTTTACACATCAAATTATTAATATTGCGGTATTACTCAGGCAGAAAATAATATTAGTACTAACGTTCAGGCCCTTCTAAATGTTTTCATTCCGTCATTCCCATATTCGCGTTATGTAGGTGAGGTGGCCTAGAAACCGCAATTTTTATATGACCCCTAACGGTTTTTTGGCCAGCAGTCTGCGACTAGTTGTCCGAACACCGTTTATAACAGACATAAAAACTTATCAGTCAAACACATATTTTTCCCGTGAGCATTTTGTCTGTGGGCGATTTTTCCGTGGACGTTTTTTCCTACTTTCGAAAAGTGGGCGTTTTCCGTGGGCGTTTTTTCCGTGGGCGATTTTTCCGTGGGCGTTTTTTCCGTGGGCATTCTTTCATGCAATCTCCCTGCATGTGGAAGAACTACAGAAATCTGTTAATGAAGAATGGATGTTGTGACTTGCACGTGATTTTTATTTTATATTTTTTGTGCTTTTCTACAAATGCCGTAAAGTAAAAAATGTGGATGCTGTTAGTTTTATGTAAATTATTCTTTTTTTCTTTTAAATTAATTCTAGTGTCATTGCCATTTTTGAAGTAAATTACTAGTATTTTGCATGCTTCAATAATGTAAATTTTTTATGGTGTGTGTAGTGAAATTTCGTTCTTTTATTTTTAATACTTTGTTAAGTTTATTGGGGTAATTTGCATGTACTGTGTAATAAAAATAGATTCTGCCAAGAAGATTTAACTGGAATTTTCATTTCAGTTATGGCTCAATATGTAAACATGCAGACTTCAAACTGTATCCCTTTCAGCTTAACAAAGTAGTACTAAAAAAATGTGTCATCACAGTTTTTTTATTACTGAATTTTCGAATTATTATTATATTTTTTATTTTCAGTGCTTTTCAGATTATTTGTCCACAAGTAGAAAGAGCTTTCATCGTGGGTAGGGTAGTTATAAAAAAAAGATCTTGGAATAGGTTTTTGATATTTTTTTTTTATGTGTGCCTATCAAATCATAAATGCCATGTACTTTTATTAATGAACTGATAAATTGTCAGATAAAGTGAAAAGCCATCATGGATTTTGTAATGAACTGATGTGAAATTAAATGATTTGAAAAAGAAAACATCATCACCACAATTCAGCATTCTTTGATTGTATCATTATTGGTAACATAATGAGTGTTAGTAAGATACATGCTGGGTCATCAGATGTGACTATGATCACAGAAGATGGAGTCATTGCCGAAATGATTATTGAGGTGGATGATGAAAATGATCCACCAGTACCTCATCCTTTTGATTTTGATATGGATGAGGATGATGATTGTGTAGAAATATTTTCTGATTTTGGTGCTCCTAAGAATCAGTTAGTCAGCAGTAGTACAACTTCGGAATGGACGTATAATGGAAGTGCCCTGTTTGGAGTAAAGAATGCAAATCACCAAAAAGAAGTTAATCCAGGTAATTCTTAAGCTGAATTTTTGATTGATTACTAACCAACTGTCATATATTCTAAGTATTAATTTACTGACAAATGTTGATACGATGAACTCTTCTTTCTTTTCTTATTGTTCTTCAAATCAGTGGAATAAAGCCTGTTAAATGGTAAACCCCCCCCCCCACATAGTATTTTTCTTTTTTGCCCTTTTCTTTTCCTTCATTCAGTTTGGAAGCCGTATTTTTTTCTCTTTTTTTTTCCCCATTCAGTTTGAGAAGCTTCTGTTTTTTTGGAAAGCTAATCTTTATGTGATTTTATTAAGATTGTGATCATAAATGATGATGTTATTACTATAATGAAATATCGAGGCTAGTGATAAAAGTTAACCCAAATCATATTCCTGTTAATGTGGGGCTCTTCATCCATTTAGTATCCCCAAGAGAGTGGGGGAGTTCAGAGGAAGTGTGAGGTGATTCCCAGCTGTGTAAATCTTTTAACATATTTTTGCATGTGCTGGTTCAAGTAAAATTTATAAATTCAATATGTACTTGATTCCTATTTATATTCCCCGCAGTTTGACCTTAAATGCCCTATTATACAAAATTCCTTTGTCATCTTAATTATGTCTTGATTGGTTGTGTGATCATTTTTATGGTGTGTGTGTCTGTGTGTTGGGGTGTTATTAAGATGGGAGGTGTGAGGAAAAAGTTAAAAAAGTTCAAGAAATCCGTGTGTGTAAATAGTAATATGGCTCAAGCTGATCATAGTACACAGTTTTATCATGACTTTGCTTCATGATATAACCATACTTAGCTTAAATGCTGTAAAAATTCAACAACAACAAGAAACCCAATAACATAGTTTGTATGAATGACATTTTCATAACTGAAGCACCGTATTTTCAATGTTTCCCACGTGGCCATTTTTGAAAGATGGGAAGCAGTGAATTTTTAGATAACTTGGAAATTGTGTCGCTTGGGAGTGGGAATCCCCCATCTCATGATATCTGTTTGAGCATGCTACTGTTGTACCATCCAGGCCAATGAACCTCCAAGCACTTGTAGTGTAGGAATCTGAATGACTTCAGATTTGTGCCAGTTGAAGCAAACCAATGCTTCCTTGTAGCAGCAACTACTTTTTCAAATCCAGGAACAGGTTTTTATGGTGCAGTCATAATTATTATTTTAGTAGTCTGTGTGTTAACAGCAACAAATATGCGTGTCATCTTAGTCCTCGGAAGTGATACAATTCCTGAAGCCCAAGTAATTCTTTTTGTTGTAACTGAAAAATATAGTGAAGTACTAGATAATAAATGAGATGAAGTTTAAGTTTGAAGGTCTGGCAATGACTTCTTGATTTGTTTTCCATCTTCAAATTGGTTTTGTGCAGCATTCAAGACTGATGTTATATCTTCAAGTTGGTTTTGTGCAGCATTCAAGACTGATGTTATATCTTCAAGTTGGTTTTGTGCTGCATTCAAGACTGATGTTATATCTTCAAGTTGGTTTTGTGCAGCATTCAAGACTGATGTTATATCTTAAAGTTGGTTTTGTGCAGCATTCAAGACTGATGTTCCATCTTCAAGTTGGTTTTGTGCAGCATTCAAGACTGATGTTATATCTTCAAGTTGGTTTTGTGCTGCATTCAAGACTGATGTTATATCTTCAAGTTGGTTTTGTGCAGCATTCAAGACTGAAGTTATATCTTCAAGTTGGTTTTGTGCAGCATTCAAGACTGATGTTATATATTCAAGTTGGTTTTGTGCAGCATTCAGGCCTGATGTGTTCCGTCTTCATGTTGGTGTTGTGCGGCATTCAAGACTGATGTTATACACATCAAGAGGCTTGAAACATCTGTTTTGAATAAAAGAACTCAGAACACAAGAGAAAATTACTCTTTATCATAATGTAATTTTTGGAAACAAGTTTAAAAAATTATCAGATCTGGAAAGTGAATAATGAAAATTCATCATTGAAATTGCCTAATAAAATTCATGTGCTATGGCATTCAGGTGCAACATTGTGTATAGCTATGCATGCCCGTTTCTGTTGGTTTATGGATTTTTGTATGGAAATCAAGCAATCTGAACATTCGGGTCCTCTTGCATGTGAGTTGAAGTTAAGCCATGTTTCCGAGCTCCTGTAATGCCTCAGTTTTTTTTTTTTTAACTTTCATTTGTTTGTGTTTGTTGCAGGCATTTTTGTTAAACATTTTTATTAAAGAAATTAATTGGTATTTTTCATACAATGTGTTTTGGCTGGCTGGAATGTTGTGAAAATATGTGGTAGACTGCTTTAAAACCATGTTTTGACCCGCTCTGTAACTCGCATCTGGCTACAATTGGCTTTCAGATTAAGGTGGTTCCACCTAAAATCTGTGCCTTATGATTCCATTGGTAAAACTTCTTTACATATTTTCTTTGCAATTAATGTATTCCCAAGGATGAAAATTTGCACATCGATAAAACTAACTTAAAGTTATAGCATGGGATACTTAATACTTGCTGAAACATAACCATAATTAAGCAATTCAACATTTAAAGTAAAAATATCAACGTTTACCACAATTAAAAGTTTATGATACGTCGACTATAGTTTCGCAGAGCTTCTGGCTCTGCTTCATCAGGACGAATGGGACGAAGCCGGGCCAGAAGCTCTGCGAAACTATAGTCGATGTATAATAAACCTTTAATTGTGGTAAACATTGATATTTTTACTTTATTCAACACCACAAGTTTGTAGTCATAAATTATATATAATTTAACATTTGTTTGTCTACTGACGTCATCAGTGTACAGGTCGCGCCATCTATTAACAAGTCTGAACATTAATCAAAGAAAAATGATTGATTTTTAATATAATTACGGTTATTTTTTAGCAACTATTAAGTATCCCATGCTATAACTTAAAGTTATTTTTATTGATGTGCTAATTTTCATCCTTGGGAATACAGTAATTGCGAAGAAAATATGTAAAGAAGTTTTACCACTGGAAACATAAGGCAAATATTTTAGGTGGAATCACCTTAATTAAAGAAATCCGGCCATGTGGGACTGTTAAACACCTTGAAAAAGTTGATTACATGAAGTTCGAATGCTGCACTATGCTGATGTTCTGTCGGGGAGAAACCAGTCACGTCTTGAGGCCAGATGTTCCAAATGTGTATGGTACAAAAGCATTTCATGTATTCGTTTGGTTCTAAGAAAATAATAAGTACTCCAGTAGGTTTACACTATTATTGTGGTTGATTTATCAAAGTTTTTGGACATTTCAAGCCCCTGGTTTAGAATTGTTTATTTTCTATGCTGTAGTGGCAGATTGTTGATCTAGAAAGATTTCTTTTTTCATTTTTATTATCGAGCCTTTTTAAGTGTTGGTCGTTGTATCAGTGTAAAAATGGAATTTCTGAGAGAGCAGATTTTATTTTTGTTTTTTAGTAAACTGCGAAGAATACCAATTGATGTTTTTTTTTGTTCTTGAGTATATTTCCTTCACCCTTCCTGTTATCTAGACATGTGAATGATTTGTTTACAATCCACAGAAAGAATTAAAAATATTCCTGCTTCATTATGTGCTAATAAGTTTACAGAAGACCAGGGCATATAACAGGTCACTTTTGACGTAGGACTACGTCTTTCTCTGCGGATAGTATGGGGTAACTTACAGTTGACCGCTTGTGACAAAAATAGGTCCCAATTGAAATCATTATAATGTTAAAAATACATGCCAGATACTAATTGTGTTAGCATATTCGTAAACACTAAACAGCATGGAGTCCAATTCACGTACTGCGCAATACATCGTGCGCGCAACACTCCCTATGCATGGGGGAAATGATACAATATTTTGGGGTTTGCCGCCTCGTTTTACTCAGTCCATCTCAGCAACCATGAGCACAACACGACTGTACATGTTATTGTTTTAAAGCACTTGATGAGATCTATTCAAATATACACTGGTGTGCAAAAAGTAAGGACGAAGAGGAGAAATTAGCATAACAGCGAAACGAGCAGGCAGAACAGACCGAAAGACCACTCAGGAGATAGACTAGGGTCCGGTACGGTAGGGCATGCACATATATATGCAGCATGACGTGGGAGGGGAGGGGTGTCGGAAGGGTATAAAGCACATGGGCGGTGTACGCTCAGCAATTCGGTGAAAGCTATTGCACGGTGTACATCAGTTTGAACGACTTCAAGTTGCTGCTACCGTGTGATATGGCCAACAGGTAATCCAGTAGACGACGTCTGGATGCTTTTACCCGAGGTTGCGTCATTGGGAAGTTGGAAGAAGGTCGAAGTATGACTAGTGTGGCCGAGGAGTTCGGGATCGCTCACAGCATCGTTTCACGAGCTTAGAGAGCATTTCAAACGGCAGGAAAAGCTGTCCGAGAGTTTAGAAGTGGCTGTCCACGAGCCTCCACGGTGGCGGACGATCGGTATATTGTCCTACAGGCGAGAAGAGACAGCGGGAGAAATCGCAAGGCACAAGCAACAGACAACTGGACATCCGTTATCGCGTTTTACTGCACAAAGGTGGTCTATTTGCATGACAACCAGTACGGTGTGTGCCATTAACGCCTGCTCATCGGAGACGGCAGTTTCTGTGGTGCCAGGAACACAAGAACTGGACACATCAGCAATGGGGTCGAGTTCTCTTTACAGATGAGATCCGATTTAGTCTGACGAGCGATTCTGGACGGATACACATCTGGAGAGAGCAGGGAACACGCAATCACACCTCCAGCATCATTGAAAGGGACCGGTTTGGAGGTGGCGCAGTTATCATTTGGGGCGGTATCATGCTTGGTAGCCGTACTGACCTCCACATCTTCCAAGGAGGTTCAGTCACTGGTGTCCGCTATTGTACAGAGGTTCTCCTGCCTCACGTGCGTCTGTTTAGAGGTGCTGTGGGTCCTGAGTTCCTCTTCATGGATGACAACGCTACACCTCATCGTACAGTGGCTGTCGCAGAGCTGTTGGAGAGTGAAGATATTCAACACGTGGATTAGCCCGCAAGGTCCCCGGACCTAAATCCAATCGAAAACGTGTGGGACCTTCTCGGGAGACGCTTGGTAGCACGCCACCAGCCGCCAGCAATGATTCCGCAGCTGCGATTGGCACTACAAGAGGAATGGGTCGCTATACCTCAACAGCTCCTTCTTGACAACCTCGTTCTCAGCATGGACAGATGTTGTAAATTCTGCAATGCAGTCAGGGGTGATCATATCCTTTACTAAAGACTGGATTTTTCTTGGCAGCCGCCTGTCAAATTGACGTTTCTGTCTTCTTTCCAGTTGTGCTCGAAGCTACCTTTTCAATAAAGTGCCTTTGTATCCTTTGGATTCTTTGTTTGGATGGTTTTGCTCACTTGTCCCATATTCTTACATCTTAGGAATCTTATGGTATGATTTGAGTCGATGTGGAGCACTTCTGCACGACGTTACATTTGAAAAACCGTCTCGTCCTTAATTTTTGCACGCCAGTGTATGAAGAACATTTCGCAATGGTTTGAACTGAACATTTAAAAAATTGTTTTCTTGTGAGTTAATGAACACTTGACAATATTGCGGTTTATCTGGACAACCATGAGTGCAAAACGACTGTGCATGGTATCGTTACAAGATATATTCAAATATATAAAGAACATATCACGTGGTTTAAACTAAAATTAAAAAAAAAAAAATGTTTTCGTGTGAATTGTTTACATTTTTGACAGTGCTGCTGAATTTGTAGAATGAATGCAAGCAAAAGTGGAGAAAAACAAAACGAGAATCAAGAGCAAGTGATGAGGAATGTAAGAAGCCCAAGAAGACTGCAGCCAAACGGACTAGAGAGTATCGAGAACACATGAAAGCAGCCACCGCCAAACAAAAATCCAACACACCGATCGAATCCGTACCCTGCCCACCTCAAACTCGCTCATTTCCTTTCCAATCTGCAAGTCGTAGTCCTACATTTCAAACTGAAGACTCAATCAGAACTGAGTCTACCTGTATTTTTTTTTTTCAACTAAAAGTAATTTTTTTTGACAGTCACTAAATGTAACTTTTTTTTCCAGAAATTAACTAAAAGTCACTTTTTTCCCCTCATTTTTTTTCTCTCATCAGTTGTTCAAATTTGTGATTTTAGTTTACTTTCGAGTCCCTGTGGAGCACATCTGAAGATCTAGAATACCCTCCTGCCTGCTGAGAACCCAGGCTGTTACAACATTATCTCTTATAGCCTGGTAGCCTGGTTCACAGATCTCATATTTTTTTCCTTTTTTTTTTTTTTGAATTTTCATTCTAAATTTGTTCTCAGGTGCAGCTTGGGGAAATATTGAAATTTTTTGCCATCATTGTGTGTGCCGTGTTTGTGCTTGTGGTTTGCATTGCATTTTAGAATAGAAAAGTTCATCCCAAGTGCAATGGTCGATTTCTTGTCTGACAGTGACCTGTTTTCTTCTTTCAGATTTTTAGCAGAGTAGATTATTGTTGACTTCTTAGATTTAGTACTGTAGGTTGAACTTGTTTGCTTTAACTTAAACAATGGGGAAGTGCAAGTTTAAGGAGGAGTGACTTCTAAAACCTGATGAGAATGGTATTCTTTATTCCAAATGGCTGAAGAAGTTTAGTGACACTGAAGGATTTTGCATCATTTGTGACACAGAGATGAGCGAAGGAATTCAAGGTCTGTCTCAGTATAGTGCAACTAGTACGCACAAGGCAAATTCTCAAATTAAGCTAAAACCTCGTCAACGTCACCTTATTGCTGTCAGTCCTGCAAAGGAAATTCCTGCTTCTGAGACTCCACCTCTTTCCTGTGTAGCACCAGCTTCAACTATGTGTCTGATACAATAGCATTGTTCAGTGAAAGAGACTCTGCAAGAAGAGCAGAGATAATTTGGAATTTGAAGGCTTTAACTTCTGATTTTTCAGCTTCTTCATCTGATATATTTCTATGTCTGTGAATATTTCTATGTCTGCAAGAAAAATGTACTTTATAACAGATGGTCTTGGACCATATTTCAAGGAAAAGATTGTTGAAGATGTACTGCAGTCACCTTGCTATACAGTATGTGAAACTACTAATGACACTGGGAAAAAAGAGCTCCAATTACAAGATCACTACATTGCAGCCTACATACAATGGCCGTTCCGTAAAAACAGAGTAAAATCACACAAAATGTAAAAACATAGGTACAGCAAAATATATGTTATTCTTTCTCAAAGTATCTTCACTCAGATGATATGCAACGGTTCCATCGTTGAGTGCACTTTTCAAAGCATGTGGTGAAGACATTTTGTGGAAGCTGCTTTAGCGCCCCCTGTACAGCTTGAATAACGTCAGCATCTGTGTTGAATGTTGCGCCACGAAACTTATCCTTCATTGTTGGAAACAACCAGAAATCTCACGGGGCAAGATCAGGACTGTAGGTAGGCTGTGGCATGATTTCAATACTGCATTTTGTAAGAAACTGTTGAACACAAGCAAGCCACATGTACGCTGGCGTTATCATGGTGTAGGGTCCACTTGCCTACCAGTGCCAGTCGCTTAATCGATATGTACACAGATGCTTCAAGGCTGAAATGTAATACTCAGCATTGATAGTAAATTGTGGAGGAACGGCATGCTAATAGACTACAGCTCTATGATGAAAGAAAATGATCACCATCACCTTCCCAGATAATTTGGGTTGGCAGACTTTTTTTCGGAGGCAAGCCTGTGTGTTTCCAGACACTCGCTGTGCGCTTTTGTGAGGGGGTCGAAACAGTGGACCCAAGTTTCATCGGCGGCTATTACTGTGTTTAGAAAGTTTGGATCCTTTGCATTCATATGTTTCCACTCATGACACACCTGAACTCTTGCTCCTTAACCAAACAGCTGCTTTGTACAGCTGTTTGGTTTCAGATTTCTGCCTATATATAAAAAAAAAAAAAACTGTTGTTTTTCACAGGCTTGTATTTGCTATTTTGTCCATTTCTTGTGTGTGTGCGTGTGTGTAATTTTATGTACTTGGGAGCTCTTTCTTTCTCTGCCACGTCTTATTGTGCTTGCCCTTTCCTTGTGCTTTACTTGGCAATTTTTCAAATCAAAACATTTTGTAGATTAAAGCATTGTACTCCATCATCTGCTTTATATTTCAGTATTACATGTGGTATTTAAATACAATGTTACTCAATTCATGATGAAGCTAGAGTATCAGTGCTGGAGCAGCTGAACCAAAATTGCAGAGTGATCCTTCTCTGAGCAGAGCCACATCATAACAATCATATAGTGCATTGGTCATCAGGCAGTTGTACACCATGTTTATTTTAGTTTTTTTTATTGTTGAATATCAAAATTGACTTTTCTTAAGTTATATGTAATATGTCTCACAGCATTCCTTTTCGTGGCTTCTGGCTGATAGCTGACATCTTTATGTAGCAAGGTTCTTTTGTTTTTGTGGCTGTTAATTTTAAATGTGTTAAGGGAATACATAGTCTAGTTCTTTATTTCAAAACAGTATATAAAATGCTATTTTGGGCCCTGAGGATTGTAAATTTGTTTTTCTGAATTTTTGCATTGTGAGAAAAATGCAAAGAATTCATATGTCCAGCTATTACTATGTATTCTGTTATCATTAGGCAGTGAAAAAGCCTTACCTGGTGTTTTCCCATGAGGAATCCACATATTCCTTAATACCTGCTATATTTTAGAATAATATAAGACCTTAGGAAGTGAATCCTTTTATATTTTACAATTCAAGTTTAAGTCCATGAAAGGTAACTCACTTCACTTTAATGTAATATCAGATATAAGTTGTAAGATTTCCACTTATTATGTAGTCTCTTACGTTTAATCAGTTATGTGAGTATGAAAAAATTATTGAATATTAAATTTTATAATTTTTGCCCAGCGTGTTTTTTAACTACGAGATGAGTTATTTTGAGAGTGGCATTACACCCAGGTGGTAGGTTTTATTGTTTACTAAATTGTGTGATTTGTGTGATCAGTTACATTCCTAAACAAAAAATAGTATAGTTCAAAATAGAAGAAAATTTCCTTTGAACTTATATCATGTTATTTTATAGCTTGTGAAAGTGTGATAAATAGGTATCTTTTTTGTTGTTGTTAAATCTATCTGATCTTAATATTTTGTTTTTCTTAAGACTTTTAGGAATATGTAGTTAAACATCTCAGTTTTTGTAACATATATTTAATTTTGTTTAATACTGTTTCCTTTATTTTTTCCTTTTTCCTAGGTCTATGCAACTTGAATCTTCTTGAAGAGTCAGGTATGATGATATTGCCATTAGTTGCAGTGATGTAAAAAAATAAATTTAGGGAGTTGCAGAAACCGGCCCTTAATAGCAAATTCTTGATTAATCATGATTGAGATCAAAGTTATTTAAATGGAATGAGAAAGTCTAAAGTAGTTTGAGGGCATGAATATCAAAAATAATAATACTCATTGTAGGGGCGAGCGTACTTGTCTAATTCTGTGGACATGCCCAAATTTTTGTTTCGTGGCCGTCCACATTATAGGCCTCCCTCACAGCCAATAGAAATATGAGGTTCTTTCCTAAGAACTTTCCCAAAACCAAGATTGGGTGAATGGACGAAATCCTCCCTGCTTTTCTATAAATAATCTGCGAATCGGGTGGATGGATCCGAGACCGCTGAAATTCAAACAAGAATTACCGATGTTCTAAAATAATACATGAGGACTTGATCAAACTTAACAAGTTTATTTGAATAGATCTGAGGTTGGAAAGTCAGTCTGTCCGTCAAGTCGTCGTCTTTGATGGCAGATCAAAACGTCTGTTATCTGGTGAAAAGTTCGTAACTTGCAAATTGTAAACTTGGCACCTATCTCCTAACACTATTTTTTAGAACTTGGGAAAGCGTCTTTCTTCTCTGAGACCTATATCTCCCAGTGATCTCCTACCTTCGTACAGTATAAAATTCAGCTCCGACCTTCGTCTTCGCTGTCTAGAAAAACTTCCTTCCGAATATTCGTGAGAGCGTCTGACTCTGAGACCTATATCACGAGTACATTAATTTAACGAAAACATCTCATTACTGTCCAGTATGCCACTGAACTACGGGACCCTTATCGCCTGGGTCCGTCCACACTCGAGTCCCTTTGAGTTACGCCTACCAGAGAACTTACTTCTCTGCTTACCGAAGATCAGACTAACTAACTCGTTCGCTCCTCGCTCTCTCTTTTTCACCTGAGCCGCATGTACGTCACTTCCGCTTCCTTGCCCTCTGGACGTACCGCTCTCCCTTGCATATGCAGATGCCTACGTTATGCGATGACCAGCGTTTTTCTCTGTTCGCGTCCGGTGGATGCGCCCATCCTGTTTACGAACTCATTGGTTCTTCACTAGATAGCCGACCCATTTGATGTACCTCCATTAGCGCTGCTTCTTTGGACAGACTTAACTTACTCTAAAGTACAACAACACATTAAGCACAATACACACTACTACATACAAACAATAATTGATGGTCAGCTTGCTAGACATCTTGGCGTCTGCTCTTCGCTGACAATGTCTGGAGGAAGCCATTAGTTTAATGGCTGATGGTTATCTTGCTCGGGAAGGGAGCTTCCCTTTCTTCGAGCGTGTGAACAACAGTCCTCCATTGTATTATACAAACAATTCCAAAAAAGTTCTAGAATCATGCATTTCTTTGTCCACGGGACCACGTTTTAAGTTTTGTGAATAATTATATACATGGATGTTCGTATCATAAGTCCATATACCACACATTGATTTAATATTATGTGGGCATACTGCTCCTATTATTAATCCATTAAGATATGAATTTCCTCATTATTCAGGTATAATGTTCAAGTAATTATTTTGCATGCATAAATAATGCTTCCGCTCTTACAGGCCCCCAATGGGAGATGAAACGTGTGAGGGAATTTTTACTTGATATGAAAAGTCTCTAGAATAAAGTTTTTTTTTTCGTAGCTTTTTGAGACACATAATTATAATGACACACACACATTTTCTTCCTGCAACATACACATATATATTCACATAGGCAGTACCACCATAGAACCTCTATGGATTTCTACCTGTGTGGTTACTCCCTCCCCTTTATTTATTTAGGGTGCTACGCCCTCCTCGCTGAAAGCTAAACGTGATAGTGCGTCGGCGTGAGGGATAAATTTCCTGGCAATATGCAAGATTACGAAATTGAATTGTGTGATGGCCAGACTCCATCTTTGTAATTTTGAACTCTGGGAAGCTGCACTTGTTAAGTATGTTAGAGGTTTGTGATCAGAAATGATTTCTATTTGATGCCCGAAGATCCAACCCTTGAACTTCTGCAATGCCCACACTATCGCATGTGCTTCTTTATGGCTCGCTGCCCAGCGCGCTTGAGTATGACTAAGCTTCTTACTCACGTAGGCTACTGGTCGAACCTTCCCTCTTTCATCCCATTGCCCCAAACAACGTGCTACCGCATAAGAACTGGCGTCGATGTGCAACACGAATGGCTTGTTGAAATCTGGGGTAAACATCACTGGTGCTGTGCATAATAATTCTTTTAATGATTCAAATGCCTTCCCCAGCTCTGGTGTCCAATCAACTTTATCTGACGCCTTCGTCCCCATCAGATCACTCCGAGGTTTCACTATTTCCGCGAATCTGGACACATAATCATGCTAGTAACTGCTAAGTCCAAGGAAACTCCGTACTTCCTTTTTTGTTTTGGGCGGTTCTAAGCTTCGTACCACCTGTAGTTTCTCGGGATCTGGCTGATGACATCCTGACCCTACTATGTGTCCCAAATAATGCACTCTTTCCTGGGCGAAACAACACCTTCAAATTCCCCGTAAACCTGTTTTCCTCCAGACTCCCAATTACCAGCTTCAAATGTTATAGGTGATCCTCCCAACTCCTGGAGAACATCGCGACGTCATCAAGATATGCCACTGCATATTCCATCTGAAGGGTAAGAACTCTGTTCATAATTCTTTGAAAGGTTGCTGCGGCTCTTGACAATCCGAAAGGCATCACCTTCCACTGAAATAACCAGCGCTGGGTAGTGAACATGGTATACTTTTTGCTCTCCGGGTCCATCAGTATTTGATAATACCCTTTGTGCATGTCTAAGGTAGTGATACAATTCGCTGCCCCCACCTTAGCAAGCAGGTCTGGAATGTGCGCCATCGGGAAAGCGTCTGGAATGGTGTAAGAGTTCAACATACAAAAATCTATGCACATCCTGACATCCCTCGAACGCTTCAACACGCAAACTATGGGATGGCTAAACTCCTCCTTCGACTCTTGAATTATTCCCCTGTCGTACAATTCCTGGATCTGACTCTCCACGGTGGATTGCATGGCTTGGGGCACTTTATATCTATATTGAGTGCGTAATAAGCTCCCCGGTTTGACTGTAATAACATGCTCCCCTCCGTGGTCACCCCTACTTCTCCAGATAAGAATTTCCCGAGCTACTCACCAACCCCTGTAGCTTCCGCAGTTGCTCCTCTGTTATCTTTTGACTCTCTACCTTTAAATCTTGTCGGCCGTCTCTCTCATCTTCTGTTTTCCTCATGGGCACTTCCTGAATATTCCCGAAGTCTTCATCCGATTCAAATATGACTCTGACCACATTGATCCTTGGCTTAAACTCTCTCAACTTCCCTACGTGTACGTGCCTTTGCCCAAGACCCAGATCAATAACATAACTGTTTGCCCCTCGTTTTTCCAAATTATGCACTGGCCCCGTCCACCTCGCATAAATTTTATTTCTTGAGTCGGGGATTAGAGCGATCACTTGATCCCCTGCTTCAAAAGTCTTCTGTTACAACTGGCGGTTGTAATAGGATACGTACCGCCGCTGCTGCTCCTCCGATACCTCTTCCACTTGTTGTGCCGCCTTCTCCATCCTTTCTTTCATATCCTGCAGATATTGTGCCATCAATGTGAATATGCCTACAGACAACTTGCATCCGCCTGCCCAATTCTTTTTCAATATAGCCAAGGAACCTACTGGTTCTCTACCGTATAACAACTGAAATGGTGCTATCCCTGTGGCGGCATTCGGCATCTCCCTGTACGTCCACAATAAATAGGGTAAAGCTTAGTGCCACTGTCGGCTCCACCCTGATCACATGGTGCAGCATTCCCTTGAGGGGTTTGTTGTAACATTCTACAAGCCTGTTGGCCAACGGATGGCCAGACATGGAGAATCTAAAAGTCGAACCCAGACGCCTGAGAATCTTCGTGCTCCTATCCATCGTGACCACCTCTGAAATCCCTGTGTGCTGGAAGATTTCCAAAAGCGTGTCACATGTGCTCTTGGCATTCAGAGATGTCAAACAAACTGCCTCCGACCATCGAGTATGTTGGTCTACCATTACTAAAATCCAACAATGTCCCTTACTCGATGCGGGTTCAATGGGCCCCAATTAAATCCACATTGACCACTTGGAAAGGTAATGCTGGTCGCCTGACTGGTGTTATGGTACCCGGTCCCTCCGTGTGACTGGCCTCCTAAGTTGGCAGGCTTAGCAGTCATCACAGTACTTCTACATCTTTCTTGATGGATGGCCAATAAAACGAGTACCGGATCCGTTCTTGTCGTTTTGTGACCCAAATGCGCAGAAAATACAGAGTCGTGTGCTAACTAATCACTTGCCTATTCTGCATTCTGGCACTACTAATTGTCTAACCATTTGCCCCAAAACCTGCTCTCTCTAATGTAATAACCCATACTCATAAAAAAAAACAACACTTTTACTTTCTGCGGCCCCACGATGAGCTTCCCTTAATGTCTCATCTTGTTCTTGTTGTGCCTTATAAACCCTGTAATCTGAAGTAGGATGTTCCCTGCTTAATGCGTTCTCCTCACGGCACATGTCTAGCTCTTGAGCCGTCGAATGCTCTGCCCCTGCTTCGGGTTGGCTGCTTGCTCTGCTAGGGACATATCCCCTTCTACCTGTTCACCCTCTCCTGCCTGCGGCGATGGATAATCCTCCTGCGACTCGCTTGGCTTAGCTTCTCAAGTGATGCAAATATCCTGAGTCTCTTCTACTTCAATTTCCATCGGTTTTTTTTCCTCCACTAAGTCTCCCTCTGTATTCCCATCTTCTGTAATCGTAACTGCTTTCTTTGCTGAAACCGCCCATTCTGGTCTAAAAAACATTGCTTCTTTCATCTTAGCCTAATCCATGGGTGTAATTATGGTATTGTTACTGAGTTGTGGCACGATTGCGCAAATAATTTCCGTCATCCCCACGACCTTATTTCCTACTTTCTCTAAGTCTGTCTGTACCAATCTGGTTTGTAGCTGCTTTATGGGGAAATTGGCTGTTCATCCATCAAACCCTGTCAAATTTACTCAGCCAATCTCTTCCTTATCTTCCTCCCCTAATTCTCCTCCTCTCACACAACAAAACTCGGCCCCACTATCATCTATCACTTCGGCCTCTTCGTTTCTATCATTATCTGGCCCCCTACTAGTATCTCCATCACTTCACACTTGTTATGCCCGGATCCCAGTATCCTTCCCATTTTTTGCATTTACTTTCCTAATGTTCTCAGGTTTTACTACAATACCTCCTTTTCCCTCTATCTCTTTCCTCTCTACCCTCGTCACTACCTGACTCACTTTTTTACTCACGTCGTTCCTCCAGTAGCCTGTCTGACCCTTGTTATCTTGCCCCTGAGTAGTTTTCTGATTGCATTGGGCCTTTCGATGGCCTGCCCTGCCACACTGAAAACAGATTATGCCTTGGTTGAAATTCGAGTTCCCCTGTGGCCTACTGGTTATACCTCTGTTCTTGAACCCTTGCTCTACTACTGAGAATTTTCCTTTCTGGGGTGGCCCACCGATCACCTGGTTCTCCCTCTTTATGGTAGCCACTCCTCCCATGAAATACTAACTTCTTTTAAAATTAGTCCCCGAAGAGTAATTACTTTTTGGTTTCCCTTCTCCTAAATCCATGGCTTCGACGTGGGTCTCATCGAGATCACATAACTCCCCCAGTTCCTTAGCTAAAACTAACTTTCCCATGGAACCCCTCTGCAGCAAATAAGTTTTTAAGTTCGGCGAAAGTAGTCCTTTAAATTTGTCACAAACCAAAAAATTCATCAGTTGTTCAAATTCCGACACCCGCTTTTCTCTACATAATATCGGAGGCTCGTCTAATACGACCTGCCAGTTGTTGAAAGCTTTCCCTCTTATTCCTCCTAATGAACTCAAACTGTTTGAGATATACATCGGGGGTTAAATGGCGCCCGCTAAAATTGCATCTTTTACCGTGGAGTAACAATTATACTGTTCCAAAGTTAGTCGCCTGAACAAGTGGTTCATGCATTCCGCGTTAAATAAGGCGATGACTAACCGTCCTTGCATCTCATCGGGAACAGTATGTACACTGGCGGAAAGTGAAAAAAGAACACCAAGAAGGAGACGTCTGATACCAACGAAATTTATACAGCATAATAACGGAATACAGAGGATAACGTGATCGAAACATTATGGCAAAATACAGCTGTATTTGCTGGTAAACTGAAAAATAACATTTCCATGTAATATGGTTAGTACGAGGTTGAACCACCATGAACTGCATCACACTGTGCAATTCTGGCATGGAGTCTGTCTTACAGATGTTGGATGTAAGTTTGGGGTATTGAGTTCCAAGCATACTCAACCTGGACGCGTAAATCGGGATGGTCGTGGCTGCCCGTGGAGACAGGATAAGTCGTCCCATAAAATCCCACACGTGCTCAATGGGGGACAAATCCAATGAACGTGCAGGCCATGGAAATTGTCTCACACCCTGAAGTGCATGTTGCGTTGCACGTGCTGTGTGTGGGCGTGCATTATCTTGCTGGAAAACACCACAATGAACCGACCTTACAAATGGCACAACAGCGGGCTGAATGATGTTGTTGATGTAGGAGGTGCTGTTTAAAGTACCCGATACAAACACTAGTTGTGCACAGGAGTGATAGCTGATCGCTCCCCATACCAGGAGACCAGGTGTAGGCCCTGTGTGTCGCTGGTGGATGCAAGAAGGGTGGATGGAGACGCTCCCCTGTGCGTCTGTTGGTATGGTCTTCTCTATTATTCTCATATAATCCGCTAGCTTGCCCTAGTATTTCCCCTGTGTTGAGAAAGCTTGACTTTCCCGGGACAACTGTAATTTCTTTAATTCGAAGTCCTTCTCTTCCTTTCTATCAGCTAATTGAAGTTGAAGCGTCCTCTCTGCCCTTTCGGCTTCTAATTCCAACCTTCTTAATTCCTTTTCTGCTTCTAATTGTTTCTGCTCCCTTTCTGCTTCTAATTGCTTCTGCTCCCTTTCTGCTTCAAATCTTCTGAGTTCCCTTTCTGCTCTTCTTTCTTCTAATTCCATCATTTTAAGTTTAAATTTCCACTCTAACTTAGGTGGATCCCCTTCCATCCTTCCCTTGTTAATCTGAATTTCGTTACTAGAATCTGTTCGGTTATCTATTTCCTTATCCCTTTCTCCCTCGCTTCCCTCTACATTCTGTTCTTTGTGCTTCTGACTCTTTTGGCCATCCAAAAGCTGATCCATTTTTCATGCATTAATAATATACAACACACATATAATAATACAAGACAATTTTTACAGTGACAGACAGCCTTTGCTCTCAACCTTGAAGACTCCTAGCTTCTAACATTCTTACATGCATATTTTACTTTCTTTAAAACTTAAATATAATACAATTATCTTTCTATCTTTGCTTCAAATTTACATATTAATACACTCTATATATTTTAATGAAAGAGAATTCTTTGACCCTTTGGTCTATAACTTCTAGCACCCTAACACAAATTCTGTTAATGATTAATGGCTAAAATGCCACAGTTAGGGATTCAGGAATTAATATTACGGTTCTAAAGTGGTACTTACCAGACAAGGAAGGTAGACAGCTAACTGCAAACTGGATGTTTAAACAATTGAATGCGGTGATTTGACTAGACAATAAATGAGTAGTCGCAAACGTGCTAATTCGAAGAAACAAGGTCACGTTGGTTGGGCACTCAGTACCATGGTAGAAAATGCAGCATTATTATATGTCTAGTCAAGTCACTGCATTCAAATTGTTGAAACATTCTATTATCCAGTTTGCAGTTAGCGGTCTACCTTCCTTGAAAAAGCCATGTGGTTGATGTACGAAAGCTTGGAAAGTTTTATTTCTATTCTATGCCAAGAAATTTCGGATTATTAGTGTAGTTATACTATTTTGAGTCGACAAAGTGACTCTTGGTTGGCGCTTGGATATTAGCTCTAGTGTTATGCAAATAATTGAACAGAAAAACAACAACAATCAAATGACAAGCTTGTGCTACAGGCAATAAAAAAAATTATTGCCACATCAGAACATCTTAGAAAGAAAGTGCCTTTGTCAAGCCATCTGCTTTAAGATGTTCAGCAATTATATCCTCATCTTCAGAAGGAAGAAAGCTCTGTAGAAGCTGTGAGGTGCCTTAGTCATCATATGCTAAAAGTTAGAAGAATAGATGTTATGTACAACAAAGTCTTTGTTGAATGGATATTATATACCTATTCGGATGTGACATTATATTTGTAAGAGGTATGATCTAAATACCAATTTCTGTAAATATTGATCCGAGTTTGCTGGCATTAAAGATTCTGCTACTGCATTCAAATTTGGTTCCTTATCAGCCCACGCTAAAATATGTCTTAACACTATCACATGGTAACTAAATAGACAGTCCGAAAGGCGTTTTTTGCAAAATGATTGTGTTATTACGAAGGAAAGAGTTTCTGTTTTGGATTCTTGCATCCACTCCTTATATCTGTCCAAATATGCAATCCGATTGTGTGAAAATTCTTTTCATTTCATTCCAATTACCAAAGAGCTCTTAAATTGTGTGAATCAGTCCCATGCACTGTATGCTTTGTTCTTTGAACAGCAAAAGGACAAAGAAAAGGAACAAAAAGAAAAAAGAAAGAATGCAGAAGAAAAACCCATTGAAATGTTAGAATAAAAAAAAGAAATGACAACATATGAGGAACAAATAGCTGATTTATTGAATACAGAGAAGTCCTTAGTGGTTGAACAAGATACATTCCTTGCTGGGGGGTGGGGGTCAGCATAGATGCATATACTATTTTCTCAATATCTTATCTTCTAGCAGTCTGATTTGAAAAAAAAAACAATCAAACAAACAAACAAAAAAATAAAAATAAAAAACCCTTCATTGAATAGTGCTCTGGGATAAACATATTTTGCATATAATTTAGATTTTCTTGTGTGCACAATTTTGCCACTAGAGAGCATAAGCCTATATTTCTGTTTGCAACAAATTTGAAACTGGTTTGTGTGTTTAAAAACCAAACCGAAAAAAAATCCCAAGCAATTCTTCAAACTCATTTGAGTGTTGAACTTCACTACATGGTTATAATCCATATTGTATATACTTGTCAACCATTAGTTGACATATTGTATACTGTTTCTCGCGTTATATGTCAAAGTGCCAGCGGGGAAACTTTCATTTTTGTTTAACATAGGGTTATTGTCATTGAATGCAATAGAATATTATAATACTAAGGGAAAAACATTATATAAATGAAGACTGTTACTAACTTTTGGTTTTATGGAGTATTTTGGAAAATTAAACTTTATTTGACGAAATCTTGAATTTCTTGAATTTGTCGATAATCACTTCTTGTAGTCACTTCGTGATGATATTCATCTTGTTAAGTTGCAAAATGTGGGCAACATTTCTTCTTAATGAACAGTGATTCGGTCTAACCTTCGAATTGAAGTGAAACGATCTTGCAAGATATTCAATCTTGACAATATTCCATACATCCTTTTTACTTGATAAGTTAAAACTGGTGGGTGGGTATTCTTCTTATTGAGTCGTTAATATGAGAAACAATATTTAAAATACTAAAATATTGAACGTTCAGACCTTTAAGTTGAAGGGAAGTCGATCAGGTAAGAAATGTTCTGTCTTGAGGATAGCTTGGACTTCGTTTCCCGCTGCACAAATATTCCCAGATTAGTTTCGACTATCATCCTCGTAGTCTTCTTCCGTGGGCTAAACAACGTGTTTCTCATTGCACCTGTTGTTCATCGGCCAATTATCTCACAATCCACAGGATGACTCGAAAGTTCCACGTCTCGAAAGGTTCGGTTGACGTGGAACTTTCGAGTAATCCTGTGGATTGTGAGATAGTTGGCCGATGAACAACAGGTGCAAAGAGAAACACGTTGTTTAGCCCAGGGAAGAAGACTACGAGAATGATAGTCGAAACTAATCTGGGAATATTTGTGCAGCGGGAAACGAAGTCCAAGCTATCCTCAAGACAGAACATTTCTTACCTGATCGACTTCCCTTCAACTTAAAGGTCTGAACGTTCAATATTTTAGTATTTTAAATATTGTTTCTCATATTAACGACTCAATAAGAAGAATACTCACCCACCAGTTTTAACTTATCAAGTAGAAACGATGTATGGGATATTGTCAAGATTGAATATCTTGCAAGATCGTTTCACTTCAATTCGAAGGTTAGACTGAATCACTGTTCATTAAGAAGAAATGTTGCCCACATTTTACAACTTAACAAGATGAAATCGTCACGAAGTGACTACAAGAAGTGATTATCGACAAATTCAAGAAATTCAAGATTTCGTCGAATAAAGTTTAATTTTCCGAAATACTGCATAAAGCCAAAAAGTGAGTAACAGTCTTCATTTATAATGTTTTTTACCTTAGTATTGTAATATTCTATTACATTCAATGACAATAACCCTATGTTAAACAAAGATGAAAGTTTCCCCGCAAGCACTTTGGCATATAATGTGAGAAACAGTATACAATATGTCAACCTATGGTTGATGATAAGTATATACAATATGAAAAAAAATCCTTTTGATCAGATACTGCACACTATTAAAAAAAAAAAAAGAAATCTGAATTTCACACCCTACATTATGAACAAATTTTATGTGCATTTCCTACCCCAAATTATGCACATTTTACCAGCTGAGGAGCATGAATATTTTTCTTGATATCTCTGCTTTGAAAAGCATCTTTGAAAAATCTTTTAACAGCAGATACCATTCTCTTTATGAAACATTTTGTATAAAATTGGGCACTTTTTATAGTGCGTAATTCAGATATGAGGTACCTACTATTAATGTATATTTCTGTTTGCAACCATGTCTCTGTTTCTAAAATAATAGTCTTATTGAAAAAAAAAAAAAAAGTCCCGCTGTATACCATTTACTATAGTAAAGATTACAAATATTATCATCTTTAAATACGAGGTCCAATAAAAAAGTTCCGAGACTAGACTGATATACAACAAAGTACTTACGTTACTTAAGTCTGGCTATGATCTCCCTCAAAGTAGTCTTCTTGGGCAGCGATGCATCGCTGCCAGCGTTTTTTTGCCACTGTTGGAACGCTCCCTGGAAGTCCTGTTCACGAATCGTGTCAAGCACTGTCTGCGATTCGCCCTGGATCTCATCCACGGTTTCGAAATGGCAACTCTTGCGCTTCAGCTTCATCTTTGAGAACAGAAAAAAGTCACATGGAGCCAAATCCGGCAAGTAAGGCGTGTGAGGGTAGTCATGCTGTTGCGGCTGCAAAACTGGCGTGTTGCTAATGCTTTGTGAGCTGCTGCATTGTCGTGATGGAGCAGGAAATCACCCCTGCACCACAGTTCAGATTGTTTGCAGTGAATGTCCTCCCTAAGATGCCGCAGAACATCGCAGTAAAAAAGGACGGTGACGGTCTGGCTCTGGGTGACGAATTCACGGTGCACAACCCCACGAATGTCGAAGAACACGAGCATGCTTTTAGTTGTGCTCCGAACCTGTTGGGCCTTCTTCGGTCGTGGAGATACTGAGCTCCCCCACTGCGACGACTGTTGTTTGGTCTCCGGGTTGTAGCCGTAGACTCAAGTGTCGTCCCCAGTGATGACCTGCGACAGGAACGTTGGTTCATTCACCACCTGCTGACGAAGATCTTGACAGAGTTCGACACGTAGCTCCTTCTGTTCGGGGTTCAGAATCTTTGGCACAAACTTTGCAGCAATGCGGTGCATGTTCAAAACAGACGTCAGAATTTCTTGTACTGTTCCGTATGACACATTGACGATGGTAGCAATGTCTTGAATGGTTCTCCGACGATCCTCATGCACCAGTTCTCTAATTTTGTCCACATTTCGGGGGTTTTTGCTCGTGGTCGGTTGCCCTGACCTCTTGTCATCTTCCTGTGCCATCTGCCGCTCTGGAAGTGTGAGTGCCACTCAAAACACCTCACACGGCACATTGCTTCATTGCCATAAGCCTGACGCAACATTTTGTGCGTCTCCGTTTCCGATTTGCCAAGTTTGATGCAGAATTTGATGTTCGCTCGCTGCTCTGTGTTCTGCATGTGGTCACCAAATATCGTGTAGCATAGCTCCTGATGTTCACAGAATGACATCACCGGGCACAATGACTCATGAAGGTCATTGCCCTCGACCGCTACGCGCGCATCTGTGTATTGCCCTCTGTTGGCGCGCTACGTACCTAGTCTCAGAACTTTTTGATCGCACTATGTATAGCACAGTTTTTCCACTAGGATTCATATGTGTATCATGAATGGAATACAGGATCACACCATGTATGGTGTAGTGGTTAGTATACTTGGGCGCTATCTGGGAGATGCGGGTTCGAGTCCCGCTCCAGAACGACAAAATTTTCAAGTTTTCGGATATTATCTGACTTACCATCCTTGTCATATGTACACCAATAAACGGATTGTCATCTTCAAAATTTTTGTCACATATGTAAACGGGTTTTTCTCACTATTTCTATTTCTTGAAATCGATGGCTTCTGATCATTTGTTCGAGATGGGTTCGGGTTCAAATCCCGGTGAGGCATGAATGTTTTGTTTGTCTTACGATGCTGGCTCTCTCCCTCGCCTGGAACCAGTGGCCCTAAATTGGAGGCAGGCGACTGCTCATAGCCCACTAAGTTGCTGATGGTGGTTGTTAAACCTCCAACAAAAAAAAAAAAAAAAAAGAAAAGAAAAAGAAATCGTACGTGAAAAATTATCTTTCCATTGCATAGCATTTGCAATAAAGAATATTTTCCAATCAATAAGTTCATGCATATCCTGTACTTTTTCATGATTCACAATTCTGTTGGTAGGAACATCAGCATAATTTTGTATTTGGAAGAGTATTTCTGATTCTGAAAATGTTTCCCTTGGAAAAATCCTTCCTTGCTGGAATGCCCTTCACTATGTTGAGTATATTTTTGTGTCCATTTTTTTTGTTTCCTTGTACAGCTTTTGTTTTTATTATTAGGAACATGCAATTATTTTATGTTTTCGTGTGCATCTTTTCATCTAATTGTTCAGTTTGAAAAATCTCTTCAGCCTTAGTTGTCTTTCACTATAAGGAACATTTTTTTGTACAATTTGCGATTTTTTGTAATACTCATTTCTGCCACTAGTAGACATAAGTAGTTTTGTTTCTATTTGTAAATGTTTAATTGATTGTAGAAATCTGGCTGAATTTTTGTTTTTCTAACTGGTTCTGTTCACTATGAAGAAATTGGCTCATATTGTATATTTTAGATAATACACAGTTTTTCTACTAGGTGGCATAAATATATTATCTTCTATTTTTTTTTTTTTTTTCTGAATTTTTTTTCTCTAAAAATCTGAAAAATCTTTTTCCAATGGGAAAGAGTTCAATCGAAAGATGTGCTAATTACATCTTGGGAATCAGTGTCATCTTTCTTTCTTTCTTTCTTTCTTTCTTTCTTTCTTTCTTTCTTTCTTTCTTTCTTTCTTTCTTTCTTTCTCTTCTTTTTTTTTTTGTGGTATCATACTTCTCTGCATTTTGTTTATTAGAGTTATTTTATGGCATGCTTGTTGCGGATGAACTTTATTGCTTTTCTTTAATTATTTTCTCTTTATTTATGTGTAGGAAGTAAGAATATGGCCACTACTGTAGGTGTTATAGCATCCAATGAAGATGCAGAAGACTGTATTGTCGTAGATGAAGCATTTAAGCAAGCACCAAAGAGTAAGTTTGTCACTTGTTTCATCTCAGAAGGCAATTTTTTTACCTACTGTTAATCCTTTAACTGGTTCAAACAAATTAACTTTTGGTTAGCAAATTGGGCTGAAATCAGTTTGAATGAATATATACACTATATTGACAAAAGTCACCGCACGCCTCTTCAAAAGCCAATGAACGGATCCGCAGCATTGTTAAGATGCGCAGTACAGCTGCAAACAGTATAAAAACAAGCCTGCAACTGACCTTGGTCATATCGCACTGTGAGGTTGAGTGAAAATGTTGCAGCGGGAGAGAACTGATTTCGAGAAAGAAAAGATTGTTGGGTGTTATATTAGTGGGTTGTTGATAAGAGAAACCAAGAGGCGTTGATACATTCTTAAGTCAACTGTTTTGGATGTACTGAATAAGTGGAAGACACATGACCTGCCTGAAGCAGCAAAAGGTACCGGCAGACCAGAGAAAATCAGTGATAGGGGACGTTGAAGCCTCGGAAGAGTTGCTACAGCTAATTGATGGAGTATTGCCCAAGACCTCAGTGTACAGGTGAGTAAAAATGCTGGAACCTCGGTATGTACATTTACCATTGACAGAGAACTTCATTCCATGGGTTACCATGGTCGTGCGGCTGCTCATAAGCCTTTCATCTCCACTCGGAATGCTACTCGTCGTTTAGCATGGTGTAAAGAACATTTATCGTAGATCGTAGATCAACGGAAACGGGTCCTGTGGACTGAATAATCCAGATACACCATTCATCAGTCTGATGGCTGTATGTGGGTATGGCGTGAGGAAACACTATTTACCACAGTGTACTGTTCCTACGGTCAAGTTTGGAGCTGGCAGTGTACTCCTGTAGGGTTGTTTTTCGTGGTATGGGCCCGGCTCATGGGTTATCGTGGACAAGTCTGTTAACCAGCATGTCTACCTCGATATTCTGGACAATTATGCCCTACCAACTCTGTGGCAATACCATGGAACTGAGCCTTAATGTTGGTACCAGCAAGATAATGTACCGAGCCATAAAGCAAGGACTGTTACAGCGTGGTTTGATGGTAATTCCGTATCATGTGTGGACTGGCCAGCATAGAGCCCTGATCTTAAACCCATAGACCATCTATGGGATGAATTAGAGTGCCGCATAAGAAGTTTGGAACCAAGGCCTACTACTAAGCAAGGGTTAGCGGCAGCATTATGTACTGAATGGAAGTGCATACCCATCATGGTGTTCCAAAACCTTGTCAAAAGCTTGTTTCGAAGGGTCAATGCATGCATTAAGGCCAAAGGTGGACCGACACTGTACTAATTAATGTATGTCAATAAATGCTATGTTGTGTTTCTCTTCTAGGTGTCTGGTGACTTTTGTCAATATAGTGTACACATACTGTCTAAGAAGTGGACTGAATGAGGCTGGAAAAAGAGTTAACCTTCACATTAGAAAGTATTTGTCGTTTGAACTTATGGCACTTACTAAATTTACCAAGAAAAACAAAAGAGGTCCAAAAAGCATTTCCGTAAACCGTTATGCTAAACCGTTAAGGTGGACGTCAAGAAATTTTGCTTCCTATACTTCCAATGGAAAAACTTTCGTACACATTTCCTTCACAATTATTGTGTTCCCAACGATGGAAATTTGAACATCCATTAAAATAACTTCATATTATAACTTAGAATACTAAAACATAAGCATAATTATATAAAAAAATCAATAACTTTTCCTTTGGTAGTGTTGGAACCAGAAAAAAGATGGCGCGACCTGTACTTTGATGACGTCAGTAGACAAACAAATGTTGGATTGCATAATTATGGTTATGTTTTAGAAGATATTAAGTATTCCAAGTTATAAAATGAAGCTATTTTAATCGGTGTTCAAATTTTCATCCTTGGGAATGCATTAATTGTCCAGAAAAAAGATGGCGCGACCTGTACTTTGATGACGTCAGTAGACAAACAAATGTTGGATTGCATAATTATGGTTATGTTTTAGAAAATATTAAGTATTCTAAGTTATAAAATGAAGCTATTTTAATCAATGTTCAAATTTTCATCCTTGGGAAGTTTTCCATTGGAAGTATAGGAAGCAAAATTACTTGACGTCCACCTTAAACAGCTGAGATAGCTTTACCATGGCTTTACCAACAAAACATATGCATAACAAATTCTCTGCGTCACCATGGTAGCAGGTCACGTGACCAGAACGTTCCTCTGTGGTTATCATGAAGACAGACAAGCCGGTCATTTCTTTCCTTTGAGTCTTTAAAAGATCCTGAAAAATCAGAAAATAGCTTTTTTTTAATTTTTTTTTTTTTTTTGTGAAAAAGGGACGATAGTTGTAAGTTTATGCTGTAAAAATTGCAATGCGTTATAATTTATAGTTTGCCATATATCCGCTTTTTTAAAATGGATCCCATCGCGAAATAGAGAATTTTGTGAAATTTAGAAATTTTATTTCTCGTAAACTAAATTGAAATTCAAAAAATTAGCTTTGTTATTCAAAGTGGTTATGTATGGAGATGATTTACATTTTTTCTTTCTGACTGATTACCTGCTGAAAGGAATATAATAATGGCGAGAGACGTACAAAAGTTTGACCAAGAAAAGTTTTCAGCACCTTGTTTCTATCCAGTGGCAACAACTCATAGTGTACAATATGTCCATGTCAATTAGACGAGTCTTTCCCCATCATACCTTGGGTCATACAACAGAGAATAAAGGATTAGAAACGAGCTTTTATCATAAGTGACGGTTTCGGTCAGTACTATGAGCTTTTATTAGGTGTGCAACTTAATTCTCGGCCTTTAACCGCAAGCGATCATAGAACGTCGACAAACGCAAATAGCTGTGCGTGATAATGGCTGATTGTAACACCATCCAACAGCTTTCCAGGCAACCATAACCGCTCACAGCTGTAGTGACAGAAAGGACGAAAGTTGACGGTGAAATCAATGTTGTTCAAGAAACAACATTTGAGGCACTGCCTCCTGTTTGTGTTTCAGCTGAAAAAAGTGCAGCGGAAGCCCACAAATGATCTGTGCTGCTTTGGGTGAGGCTGCCGTATCCTACAGTACGTGTCAGAAGTTGTTACAACGGTTTAAGCAGGGAAATTTCGATCTCCGTGATGCTGAACGTCTGAGACAGCCACAGAAAGTTGACAAAGAGGAACTGGAACAACTGTTGGACACGGATCAATGTCACACCCAGCCAGAGCTCGCCCAGGAACTCGGAGCAACACGGCAAGCCATTGCAAAGCGCTTGCACAAGCTTGGACGGATTCACAAGGAGGGCCATTGGGTGCCCCACCAACTCACGGTTGTGAACAAGTCTAGGCGCTATGATGTTGCTGTTTCCTTGCTCTCCAGATTCAAGAAGAAGGATTTCTCCCACAAGATTTTGACCTGTGATGAGAAGTGGATCCTCTACGATAATCCTAAGTGGCGCAAATCATGGGTTTATCCAGGTTAGCTTACCACTAGTACCGCTAAACCGAATATCCATGCCAGCAAGTTGTTGCTGTGCATATGGTGGGAACAGCGCTGTGTTGTACACTATGAGTTGCTCAAACCTGGTGAAACAATCAATGCTGAGTGTTATTGTCAGCATCTCATTCGTGTGAGTTATGCACTGGAGGCGAAAAGGCCATACACCAAGGGCAGAAGGTCGGTCCTGTTGCTTCAGGATAGTGCACGTCCTCACACTGCGAAAATGACTTTAAATTTGATCACTGACCTGGGATGGGAGATTTTGTCCCACCTGGCGTATTCTCCAGACTTCGTCCCGTCGAGTTATCACCTCTTTTGCTCTCTGCAACATCATCTGAGTGATACACACTTCACTTCTGTCGAGGAGGTCCACACAAGTATTGAAGACTTTATCAACTCGAAACAGCCCTCTTTTTTCCACAGTGGCATTCGCAGCTCCCTGACCGATGGCACAAATGTATCCAACATGACGGGGATTATTTCTCTGATTAGGTACTTATTTGATTTGCTATAATTTGTTGTCAACGTGTCGTGCCTGTGGCCAAGAGTTAAGTAGCACACCTAATATCATGTGTGAAAGGTTGACGGTCGTGAGAGGGAGAAAAATCCTTTGCCTTAGCTTTTTGAAAAACCCGACTGCTGTGTGAACATTTCTGTTTCAGGAGCGCAGAAAATGTTAAGCAGCATTTGGTTCAGGTACATGGACTGCTGAAAGGATTAATGTTGAGCTATTGTTAATTGCAGGTAAAATATTTCTGCTGAAATCTGCTTAGTTTTGGTAGCTGGTTCTTATTTTGGTATTAGCGATCATTGTTGAACATCTTTAATATTGTAAACATCGTAAATGCTGGGATTTTTTAATGCTTTGTGAAACAAGTAAAATGATACTGAATGCTCTGGATTAATTATTATTTTTTTTTTACATTACTCTTATACCTAATGTGTACAGAAGGTGAATGAAAATATGTAGTAAGGTAGATTTGCAAAAGATAAAAAAAAATGACAAGGAGGATAAATTATGTTCCTAGATATCTGATGTAAAAAGATTTTTTCCATACTGGTTTGAGTTAGCCGAGATATTGTGGTAAGTGCAAGTTTGTATGAATGTGTCTGTCAAAAATGTTGCCTTAGAAAAAGCCAAAAAATGCACTCAAATTTTTGTGATGGTTGTTCCATTAGTTGGATGAAAGCACTTTTTTTTTTTTTTTGTTCGGTGATGAGAAGCAGAATTATTGTGCTTAATACATATATACATTTGCACCACCTAGTGACAGAATTTTTTTTCACGAGTACCTAAAAATTGTTTTTTGCCATGGTCAGGAATATAGCCAGAGGAAAGGTACAATACTAGGGGTCCAAAATTTCCCTCAATTTTTTTACCTGCAGTACTTTTCTGATTGTTTTCATATCTCTCTATTCTAAAAAAAAGTAACTGCCGCTGTTTTAGAAATTTTGCAACACTCTTGCTTTCCTAGCTCGCAACGCAAAACGTATTGAACACAAAAATATGAAATTTACATCGTTTGTAGAGAATTGTTTGGAAAACATGCTGAAATAAACCGTTTCTCGATTCTACCGAAACTTCAAGAGCTATTGCATTTCAAAGTTAAAGTAAGCAAAAAAGTGCTATCAGGTCGCGTTCCGGACACACTAACGAACTTTGTAGGCATGTAGTGCCATGACCGAAGTTTTGCGCCTCGTCACCCTTTTTTTGAATTTCAATTTAGTTTACGAGAAATAAAATTTCTAAATTTCACAAAATTCTCTATTTCGCGATGGGATCCATTTTAAAAAAGCGGATATATGGCAAACTATAAATTATAACGCATTGCAGTTTTTACAGCATAAACTTACAACTATCGTCCCTTTTTCACAAAAAAAAAAAAATTAAAAAAAAAATTAAAAAAAAAAAGTTATTTTCTGATTTTTCAGGATTTTTTAAAGACTCAAAGGAAAGAAATGACCGGCTTGTCTGTCTTCATGATAACCACAGAGGAACGTTCTGGTCACGTGACCTGCTACCATGGTGACGCAGAGAATTTGTTATGCATATGTTTTGTTGGTAAAGCCATGGTAAAGCTATCTCAGCTGTTTAAGGTGGACGTCAAGTAATTTTGCTTCCTATACTTCCAATGGAAAACTTCCCAAGGATGAAAATTTGAACATTAATTAAAATAGCTTCATTTTATAACTTAGAATACTTAATATTTTCTAAAACATAACCATAATTATGCAATCCAACATTTGTTTGTCTACTGACGTCATCAAAGTGCAGGTCGCGCCATCCTTTTTCT
Source organism: Macrothele yani (assembly GCA_039090855.1). Lineage (NCBI taxonomy): Eukaryota > Metazoa > Arthropoda > Arachnida > Araneae > Macrothelidae > Macrothele > Macrothele yani. Next base: position 30,604,345 of record CM076993.1, read on the forward strand.
GGACAATTAATGCATTCCCAAGGATGAAAATTTGAACACCGATTAAAATAGCTTCATTTTATAACTTGGAATACTTAATATCTTCTAAAACATAACCATAATTATGCAATCCAACATTTGTTTGTCTACTGACGTCATCAAAGTACAGGTCGCGCCATCTTTTTTCTGGTTCCAACACTACCAAAGGAAAAGTTATTGATTTTTTTATATAATTATGCTTATGTTTTAGTATTCTAAGTTATAATATGAAGTTATTTTAATGGATGTTCAAATTTCCATCCTTGGGAACACAATAATTGTGAAGGAAATGTGTACGAAAGTTTTTCCATTGGAAGTATAGGAAGCAAAATTTCTTGACGTCCACCTTAACGGTTTAGCATAACGGTTTACGGTTTACGGAAATGCTTTTTGGACCTCTTTTGTTTTTCTTGGTAAATTTAGTAAGTGCCATAAGTTCTAACGACAAAAGTCTGACCTTTCAAAACTTAACGACAGTAAGCAAAACTCTGAAATTTCGGAATAACAAGCCTTATTTGCTTAGACATGCAATAAAAATTGAAATTATATGAATTTTCCAGTTTTTATTTCATGTGATGTACTTGGAGATCGGGCTGCAGGGTCAGAGCGCTACTCTTGAAACGAGCGTAGAGGGCCTAGAGACGCAGCCCCTAGTAATCGATTAAAAAAGCAACTTCATAGAACATAATTGTACACAGTTCCCCAGGTTTGTCAGGTTTATAGTTTTTTACAAGTTGATTTTAATATACATTGTGTTACATGTTTAACATTTTTTCTCTGATCATTATACTTTGTGTGTGTATTGACTTCTCTCTCTCTCTCTCTACTTGTGCAAGAACGTGGGAATATTCTCTGTGCAGTAGGGACTATAAATACACTGCTTGACAGAGAAAATGCTACACCATGAAGGAATGCTCGAAAACAGATCAAACTGCACACACAGATAGCCTAGTAGGCCCTGAAAAATGATTTAATTATCACATACAAACTAGGCTCCAGTGGCCAAATATACAGGATGATCAATAAGGAGTGTGGCTCCCATTTTGGGCGATACAGCGTTGAATCCGGTGTGGCATCGAGGCAATGAGAGTCCGAATAGAGTCCTGGGGTATCGTGGACCATGTGGTGTTGATCCGAGTCCACAGTTCATCTTCCTTTTACGGGGGTGGGAGGGTACTCAACCGACGACCAATCATGTCCCACTGATGCTCGATGGGTGAGAGGTCGAGGGATTGTGCTGGCCACGGAGGCATCCGCACACCATGTAAAGCATTCAGATGGATCCGAGCGGTATGCGGCCGGGTGTTATCTTGTTGAAAAACAGCATTTGGGATGCCCTGCAGATACGGTAGTGCCACGGGCCGCAGCACCATGTCGACATAGCGGCGTGCCATCAATGTGCCCGTAATGCATACCAGCAGTGAGCTGCTGTTGGCGCTGATAGCACCCTACACCATGATTCCATGTTGCCAGGCCGTGTGGCACTCCACAATGGTCGAGGAATCCGCCCGTTGGCCACGCCGCCTCCAGACTCTCACACAGTGATCCTCTGTGGGAAGACAGAACCGTGATGTGTCGCTGAACACCACGCTTCCATGATAATTTACTCAGAAATCAGACATCGCTGAAATTGACTGTAATTACTGTTTCCCACGTGAATACAATCACATCAGAAAACTTGAAAATTTCGGAGCGGGAATCGAACCCGCATCTCCCGATTACCGTTCGAGCATGCTATCCGTTGCACCACCCACGACGGTGAAGTCGCAAGTATCTGAGTGTTAAGAGCTTCAGAATATTAACGCGGTCGGAGAAAATTCCGAAGCTCTTTATACTCAGATACTTGCGACTTCACCGCCGTGCTCAAATGGTAATCGGGAGATGCGGGTTCGTTTCCCGCTCCACGACGATGAAATTTTCAAGTTTTCTGATGTGATTGTATTCATGTGTGAAACAGTAATTACAGTCAACTTAGTGATGACTGATTGCTGTGTTAATTATCATGTCGTATTTGAAACGTATTATGAGAAGAATATTTCTTCCACTCTGTATACCACACTTCCATTCGGCACCCCACGCAGCTCTGCAGCAACACCACGGCAAGCGGTGACGACGATGGCTCGCTGTTGAGGGTAGCCTTCGCAACGGAGGGCTGGACAGCAAACCAGATGCAGCTGATCGCCGTGACACTGTCTGCATCGATCGATATTAGAGCATCCAAGCCTCCCCTCGTACCCTCCTTAAAATGTTGTCCTTTGTGGCCTGTTGATCTGCTACGGCATGACGTCGGATGCGACGATTGGTGCGCTTGGATGTCCGTCTCCATACTCCGGTCCCCTATGATGTTGCACAGATCTTTCCTGGGACCACACTCTCCAAATGTGACCGACGATTGTGGCATCACATTGCATTTCTTCTGCAATACGAAGCAAGGACCATTCAGCAGTACGAAGGCCTACGATGACACTTCTCGTGAACTCATCCGTTTGACGAAATTGCACATGACAGCATCTTAATGGCATTGGCACCGCTTGTTCATTCTTCAGACACGATTACAGCAGAACCACTCACTTCTTGTGGCTATGAACACATCTCGACTGATGGCAAGTTGTCCGCTTATACCCTGCGCGCCGTTCGTGCGATTGGCCTGCAAATGCAATCACTTGCATAACTTGTACGTGTGCACCCACCCTGCAATTTGCATGGAGCTGTGTTGACATCTTCGTGGTGTGGCATTTTCTCTGTCATGCTGTGTATCTTTGGACAAAATTTACTGCATCACGTAAAACCTTATTTTGAAAATAATCTTAATTAATAATCTTAATCTGTGCTTCATACAACTAAGTCAGATTATGTTTTGTTAGAAATAGAAACAGACCTGGGAAAATTAATACTTTTCAACATTACTTCAGCTCTTGTTATCTCTGAACAGGAATTTTACCAAAGTATTCAGAGTTTACTGAAAGTTCTAGTTTATCTCCCACTGTCAAGAAGAAACAAACAATCCTTTTTGATGATGAAGAGGGTTGAATCTGTTATATGGAACCAAACTGGACAGCAATGAATGAATGTCCTGACTTTTTTTTTTTTTTTAGTGCTTGCATATACTTCTCTTTGTGCAGATGAAGTCTTAGATGTTATGTCTCTTTGTCCAAGGTGTTTCCTGTTTGGTCTTCCATAAAATACTTTTGTGGTGATGAAAAGTTTTTGAATAACAAAACCTGAAATGCATGCATGTTATCAGATGTACAAGGTAGATTCAAAAAGTTCTTGGAAATTAAATTCCTTTTTATGCAAAATAACAACACTACTGTTATATTTACATTGCATTTCCTTTGAAATAGTTTCCTAGAAAAGCTACACGCTTTTGCCAAAGTCCATAAAGCTGTCTGAAGCAGGTTCAAAATCCATTATTTTGAACCCTTTTTCTTTCAGCACCTTTGTCATGTTTTCAACGATGTCCTCTGTACTCAAGAGTCATCGTCCAGAGGGAGAATTCAACTGCAGAAAAATAAAAAAATAAAAAATAAATGAAGCTATGGTATTGCTTGATAATTACGGGTTGATGTGCAGGTGCGTTGTCATGAAGAAGAAACCAACAACATTCTGGATGTTTCCTTCAGATTTCATCCCTGAGGTAATGGAGGATATTGATATACTTTGTTCTTTATTCACAGTTTTATCTTTTGGAATATATATTCATGGTGGACAAAGAAGGCCCTGAGAATCAAACAAAATATCCAGCATTACTTTTCCTTGAATGTTGTCCAAACATGGTTTCAGTTTTTGAAGTGATGTTTCCATACACAAGATACACATTTCATCTGTATATCATACCAGAAACACCATGTCTCATCTCCTGTTGGTATGTTGCTTAGAAAATCATTGTTTTGATCAGCCATAGCGAATAGGTCTCTAGCAAGGGTCAACAGTTTTGGAACCAAGTGTTGACAAACATAATGCATGTTCAAATCACTGGATAATGTGAACACTTCCAACTGATATTCCTACCCCTGATGCTACTTATTTTACAGTTTTTCTTCAGTCACATCCAATAATGTTCTGTATGTCTTTTTGGCAGTTCAAGAGGTTCACTGGTGCCCACTGCATGGGTCATCATTGACACTCACACAGCCATCATGAAAATATTTATGTCATGCACAAACTTCTGATTTCTTCATTACTATTTCACCATATGCTTTCTGAAGCATATCTAATGTCTCTGATGAGATTTTTGAAGTAAAATTTGATATTTGCACTTTTCTCAGTTACCAACATTTTCAACTGCAACTTTAGTAAATGCATGGTAAGTAACGGAACTACTGGTACTCCACAGAGACAGGAAATAGGGAAGTGGCACTTGTCACCAGTTGATGGCATGGTTGTTGTTGCTAACTTCTGAAACGGAAAAATCCCCAGCACAATTCTTCATTCCCTCGGTTGGGGACGATTCTAGGAACTTATTGAATCTACCTTGTATTTCAAAAGCTTCCATATTGTGTTGTTATCTGTACATAACTTTAAGCAAGAATTTCATTTTTATCACTGTACTCTGAATGCCATTACAGCCTTCAACAGTTTTCAGCTTGGCATCACTGAAGATGTCCATGAGGATAAGTTGGTATGAGATGCAAATAGTTTAGAACAAACTATACATAATATCTAAGGTATTTTACCTGATATTGTCAAAGTATTTCTCACATCGTTTGCTCTGTGTGGCACGTGCTCTCGGCCCCGAGAGGTCTCTTACGTTACGGACCTTTAACTCTATAAGGTTGTCTCATGAATTGCATTTTCGTAATAGTTTAGTGCAAGTTGTGTTATCAGTACCACTTACAAAAAGAATATCAAATTATGCAGGAGGTGATATGGGGCATAACAATACTTCTAATCTAAGGAGTGGCTTACCTGAAAGCTATGCTTTAGACATGCTGGTTGTAACTATTTTTGTCAGTGTTCCTAGAAGATTGTGTGTCTCATCTGAACTTACAGAGGTTTGTCAAAATAATTGAATCACTGTTTGTGGTGAATTTTATATAATATTAGGCTATTAAGGTTTTCCCCTCTGCATTTTAGGTTCATAAACAAGGTTGCTCAGAAAAAGACAACAGCAACACGGGGAGGTTGAGAAAGAATGTATTAGTTGTGCTTTGGCAGTTGTTAGAATGGCATGTAGAGCTTGCTAATGTGAATGTTATGACATTTATGATGATGTATTAAAAAGCTGGTCAAGAAGAAAGTGTTAGAAAGTTTTTTGAAATGCATAGAGTGCATATTGAGGTATAGGACATCATGTTATAATGAAAATGCATGAAATGAGATTGTGTATAAGAGACGTCTGTATTTATTATTAGTAGTTTATCCTATACTTTTTCTTTTATTTCTGTAAATTAATATTAAGTAGTTAAATCTTCATCCAGCAAATGCTGAATATGATTTTTTTTACATTGGTACTAAGCTTAGAACCTAATGTATGATTTTCTTTTTGTTTATCATCAGTGTTTATAATGTGAGAGTTTTTATATCTTTCAAACTAATATGTGAACCTTTGATTTCTAGAGAAGTATACCAAAAGATTACCTCCCCCAAAAGTGACATGGTTACCAGAAGAAAAGCTGCCACTACTCAGCTTTCTAAAACAATTCCTAAAGAAACCTCTGGTAATAAAATATCATTAATTAAAAGAATAAGAATTGGGTAGATTACACCAAAATGATAACAAAAATGGATTTGGAATTAATTTTTGTTATCATTAATTATTTTCCTAACAACTCATAAGGTCATTTAATTTTTTTTTAAGTTTTAAACAAACATTTAAAATTTCATTTGGATATTAGAAAAATGTTCATTTGTGGCATCTGAAACAATGCTTTTGACAACAGTAACAAACTCATAAATAACAAGGAAAGAAATTAAAAGAAAACTCTATATGTCCTTGATAGAACTTGGACTAGCAACAGGTATGAAAAAGAGATCCCAAAACCCCGAATGTAAATTTTTTAAGTGCTGTTGGTCCATAATTTGTTTTCGTGGATGTTAATGTTCATAGGGCAAGGCATGTGGATGAATATTTGAAAAGTGAAGTTATACAAAGAATGAATTAGCCAGCCAGGTCTCCCATATCCCCCATACCTTAACCCCATCAAGAACACTTTGGATCAGGGGTAGACAAAACCCTAAAATTTTCAGGAGCCAGCACACTTTCTCAAGAGCTACAAGGATAGAACCACAATCAATCTAAACAAAACTACACATAAAGAATTGCAACCAACAATCAAGGTTAATGTAATATTTCTTAAAATATTACATTAACCTTGTTTAATAATTCAATGCAACATCCTCAATGAAAACTAATTAACATATTATACACAATTTGTATTAATAGTTGCATTTCTAAATATTCTTTCATTTCAGAAATCTCAGCTTTGCCTTCTGGTGTATAACACTGAATTAAACCACTTATGAATAACTACACTTATAAATAAGCACCCCACATGAAAAGAAGCCGTAACTATGAATACCAGATTCTTATTGTGCATGCACACACGCATCTCTCTTGGGCTGCAGCCTGAATCACTACTGTCAATATTGCTGCAGAATTCATAACTCTGCTGGCAATGTAGTCAAAAACAGCAATTAGCATCTTCACAATTCTGATTTTGTGGTAAATAGTCTATCAAGATATTCAAACAGAAATATTCAGTACACCATACTTGTTGCTTTATTATCGAGATAAAAGCTTCATAATAGGAGTCCGAATTTTGAAAAATTAAATTTATTTTCTGTATAGAATTTAAAAACTCGGGTGCCAGATGAAAATTTCTGGGGACCATGGTGACTGGGCACCTTGAGCCTACCCCTGCTTGTGATACTTTAGGACTGCAAGCTGAAAATCATCACCCTCCTCCAAGAAGAAGCTGTGAGCTGAAAACTGCTTTGATAGAGGAATGGGAATATCTCCCTATACTGAGCTCCTGAACCACCTTGAGGGGATCATGATAGCAGTTAGATCATTGTGAAGCCTGTGTAGCTATTACTAGTGACAATTTGCCCTACTAACCTCAAGCTGATTCCAAAAAACTAACTCTTAAAATTGAATATTTACATTCTTGCAACATTTATGATGATCAAAATGCATATTACTATGTAGTTTACGTAATTCTGAAGAGTTACGTCAAAATATAGGTATGCCTATACACAAAGTTTTATTAAAATCTATGAATGCTTTGCATTGAAATATTTGACTTTATGTTTTACTTTTTTATGTATGCACACCAGCATATGTGGTGTGCATAAATAAAGTATTTTTATATGTAAAATATTCCCAGTATTTTATGTATTTATATGCTCATAAGGTTGAAAGAACCTGGTACATGAGTGTAAATGATGCTTCTTCTATATTCCTCCCAATACAGGCTGTTGACATATGAACAAATAAAATAAAATGTCCTTATACAGATTGTAGGCTATGAAAGGAAACAGTGTTCCTAGTACAGTGAATTTTTATGGCTTGAAATACTGTATTGCTTAGTTACCCCTAAGAGCAAAATATCCTTCATTGTCAAAAAGCAAAAGAGGAGGAAAAATGTGATATTTTTCTTTATTTCTTTGGAGGAGGAGGAGGTCCATTTGCAGTTTAGGGCCACTGGTTCCAGGGAAGGGAGATGCCCAGTGCCATAAGGCAGGCACAACATGCATGCCTCACTGGGATTCACACCCGTACCCATCTTGAACGAATGGTCAGAAGCCAATGCTTAGCCCACTGCGCCACCGGGGCAGCATTTTTCTTTTCATGTGCACTTGTTGTGATGGAAGTAACAATGAAAAGAGCGTGGCCTTCTCATAAGTAATATGAAAATTTCATGATGTGATCCTATTTATACAATAGTTAGTGTAGGAACTCAAAGCAGACTTTTCCCCTGTTCTCTTTTTTATTAAATTCTTGAAGGTGTAGGCACTTGGCATTGTTGTTTTGGAAAATGATTACCATGAATGTAATGAGAAAGTGTTTTGATTAACATGTCAAATCATATTTTTGCATTTTCCAAAATCTGTACAATGTTACCTGTATCAGAAATGGGGAATTTTGGGCAAATTTATTCTTACCATTTTGCAATACTTCAAAATGCAACATGTTTTTTCTGAAATACCAATAATGCTTTTGCAGCAATTTTCATGGTTAGCGTGGTTCACATTGTTCTGCTTTTTTCTTGTTCACTTTTTAATTCCTTTCTTATATGCAAAGAGTAGTTTCCACATTATGCATGGTTCACATTGTTCTGCTTTTCTTTTTGTTTACCTTTTAATTCCTTTCCTTTATGCAAAGAGTAGTTTCTACCTTAAGTGGAATCTATTCTTACTGAAAATTTACATAGGTGGTTAAAGGTAGACCTGGACTTTTTTTTTTTTTTGTACCAAAAATAAATAAATAAATAGGAATACAATTATCAAAATATGGATAATTGACAGCAAGCTCTCGGAAAACTTGTTGCACCAATCTCTCTCTGTAGGTACTCTCTCTTAACATTAACACACTTGTCCCATCTGTGAAGACTCTTCCAACCATGTAGAAGATTTTGAGTTGCTGTCATAACCACTGTAGGACACACTCATGTAATTGTTCATCTGTAGTGAATTTCTTCCTCTGAAAAGCTCCTCAAGTGCACCAAATAGGTGGAAATCACTTGGAGCCAAGTCAGAACTGTAGGGGAGATCGCTGAATATCTGCCAGCTTGTTGATACCACTGCTGTTGTTGTCATGTGAGCCTGTGTGGCCTATGACACACAGGCTCAGCAAGATGACCTGTTCCCATAATTTTTGGCCACTAATTTTTCTGGCCACTTCTTGAAGATAGTGGGTAAAAGCTTCTCTTTTATGAAGGTAGCATAATGATATGCATTCTTTGTTGCTCCCCATGCAAGAAAATCTACCAGGAGAACCCTGTTTGCATACCAGAATGCTTAGCTTTAGCTTTGGTGTAGCTAAATAGCACCATGAGGGTTCTCCTGTAGTTGAATTTTTTCAACTACAAGGGAACCCTCATGGTGCTATTTACAGGTGGCTCACTTGGTTTTTGGAATAAAATAGTTAAACCTAAGTCTTATCACTAGTCACTATCTGTCACAGAGATGAGTCTTCCTTAGACTTAAAGTGACAGAAAGGCTCTGTGCAGATGGCAACATGGAGCAACTTCTAATGAAATGCCAATGCCTTTGGAATCCAACTTGCACATACTTCTTTGATCGGCAGGTGCTTATGGATTATTTTCTTCACACTATCAACATGTGCATTGTCTGTTGCAGCTGTGTCATGTACTCTTATCGCCTGTTTTCCAAAATAACCTTTTGCACACAATCAATGTTAATTTCGGTGATGGCGGTTGCCAACACATGTACATGTGGTTCATTTTCTCCTGCTCAGCCGTCAGAAATTTGTTGCACTAGGGCACGAAAAATCTTGGAAATTTTACCCGTTCTCGAGGACGGTTTGCCTAAAAATGTACCCGTCCTCCTTTGAAAGTAACCCGTCAGACTCGTATAAGTACCATAACTACGTAGAATTTAAATATCATTCTTTTTCAGTTTTCCATTCAATAGTGGCTTAACTGTTGGAACTTTTTACATGTTATAGTTCCTTTGTGTGAAATGCAATTTCTCAGTTGGAAATTATTAGTATTTACTGCGAACAAATACCTCTGTAATAAAATGTAATTCAAGGAAAAAGTTTTCACGTACCTCTCAGTTATAAGTGGTCGATGTTCGAATCTTTGTATGGCTGTTCTCATCAGGCTCTTGAGTTTAGACTTTGAAGAATTTAATCGGCACATTTTCTTCACGGGTCCCAAAATTGGATAGACAAATTAATTTATACAATGAATTTTTCTATCCGATTTCGGGACCCGTGAAGAAAATATGCCGACTAAATTCTTAAAAGTCTAAACTCAAGATTCAAGAGTCTGATGAGAACACGTCCATGCAAAGATTCGAACATCGACCACTTACAACTGAGAGGTACGTGAAAAGTTTTTCCTTGAATTACATTTGATTATGGAGGTATTTGTTCGCAGTAAATACTAATAATTTCCAACTGGAAATTGCATTTCACACAAAGGAACTATAACATGTAAAATGTTCCAGAAGTTAAACACTATTAAATGGATTTAACTGAAAAAGAATAATGTATATAAAACATGTTTTTTAATCTCGATACGTCAAGAAATATGTGCGTAATAAATATCGTCACTTTACTGAATTTTTTTTTTTTAATGTACATACAGAAAATAAATACATTTCTGCTTTCATAGCAAAAAGCTTGTTACACGAAATCTAGAATTTTCAACTGCAAAATGGCAAAAGATGAGAGATAGAATGTGCGGCATTAGGTACGATCGTCATCAAGGACACCACGAAACATGCGTAAAACGGTAATGAACGGAAAGCCAATATTACGGCGGGCATCACACGTGCGAGATGTCAAGGTAGCACGTGAAGGGAAGAAGCAAACATTGTTTAGTTGCATTGGTTAATACTGGGTCACTCCAGTATTAACAAATGAAACTAAACAAGGGATGACTGGGGGACAGATAGGCGGGAGAGAAAGGAGGAAGAAAAAAAAACAACAACTGCGAAGTCGCTATCCTTACATTTACACCTCCCGCTTCAGGCGTAAAATTCACACGGAAAAACTTTGAGAGGGAATGAGAAAGCAGCACATTGGCTGAGTACGTTAAAATTTTGGAAGGGAGGGTGTCGCCGCGGAACTATTTCGCCAAAACAAAGAACGGCTTATCGCTTAAGAGAATGCGTAATTTCGTAAAACTGTGGCACTTGGCATGCGCAAATTTTATATTGGCAAAAAAAAAAAATAAAAATAAAAAAAATGTAATCACAATTATACTGCAAGCTTGCGGAAAAAAGGGCCGTCCGCACGGACGTCGTGGTTCGGAAATTAATCATCCGCAATGAATTCTTGGCCGCCACGGACGGGCGGATGGGTGGTTTTGCGCGCGCTGTTTTGCACCATTTGTAGACACTTGCCTCAATAGTGCTTGCTGTTTTTGCATAATTTCAGCAGCTTTCGCCTTCTTCATAAGAAATTCAAAAATGCAATGCTGTTCCACACTCGCTAACACCTCTACAGACTCTGTGATTCCCACAGTGCCTCACACACACTGTGTGGATGAAACCACTACTGGCATGAAGGGGGAGCTCACACATATTTATATATAGATTCTGTTTCAGCTAATACAGAACTTGGACAGTTATGATAGAAAGTCTACACAGAATCTGCTCCGGATTTTGAATCTCCCATGTAAAATAGGCATTAGTGGAATGGCATACTGGTCCCAATAAATTTTAATAATCATTCATCAAAGTGAGCATTGAAATATAATTGTAAACAAGAAAGATGACACCGAATTTTCGGGTGTAATAAGCACGTCTTTTGAATTCGTTTGACGCAAATTAAATTTATCAAAGCTGTTCAAAGTCAGTGGAACCGGTATGAAAAACAATAGTATCTGACGGAAGAAAGAAGTTTTTCAATCGGGTTTTTAATCCCTCAGATATTGCTATAAACGGAATCGTGAGCTTACACCCTCTGGTTGCAGACTTGTGCGTTAAGAAAAACATGAATTTATGTGAGAAACATTTTGCACCGGAAACACTCTCCAACACAGAAATAATTTTTCAAATCGGACTCTTAGAAACAGAGATATCGACAAAAATAAGATGTGACTTTACGTCCCCTGGTGGGGAAACCATGCATTATTTTAGAAAGAAAGTATTCTCAAAAGTTATATTAATTCAACATTTGTCGAAAACATTACGTGGTTTCAGAAATTATTAACTATATGTCAACAAAATAGTTTCCATATCATCTACTGTTTCGCACGTTACTAGAAATTCGAGCACGGGAAAAACGTCCATATAATAAGAAAATTTTTATTGCAACTTGTCACTAATATTCCTTTTTTTCTTTTTGATGTTCTTTATAATAGTTTAAAATTTTATTATGAAGATTACAAATTTATATGAAAAAATGTTTTAATATGTGCAGTCAAATGCATCATAAGTTGTCAAAGTCCTCCAATACGTAGAGACAATATGTATTAAAAGATTAATATTATTCCAGTTTTTTAAGTCATGATTTACGAAATTAATACAATAGAAAAGAACTTTCGAACCTTTTGATTATGATGCGTTGAATCAGTAATAAGCCATCTTGTTATCGAAGAAGGCATGATTTTCCTTTCCTGTGGTATCAGCTTCCAAGTTGAACTTCGATCTTATAATTTCTTATTATAGATGATGGTTGCATGTTTTATTTTCCGTGGCTCGATATCCCAAACTAGTTTCAATTCCTTCTTTTTGGAATCATCTTCAGTGGGTATTATGATCTTCTCATACATGTTGTGTTTCGGCCACTTACATCGATTCTACTGGCAGCGTCCGACTTTTCACGGCAGTTGTACTCTTGCGCATGCTATTTTTGGTATTAATGCACGTTCTTCGTCGTGTTTTGATATAACCGGATGACATGAATTCCGACTCCAAATTAATTGGTGTTGCCATTCGTTTGTTGAAAATAATTAATAAGGTCTTTTATTATATTTTTTATCGTTAATTTCTTTTTCGATAAAATATTTCCAAGCGTACAGTAGATTCATTGGATCATTATTATTACAATTTATTTCTTTAGTTTTTTCAATCATTATTGCTTCTGAGGTTAATATTTGATTTTTAGTTTTATGTGAGGTTATTAATTTTGCATCATACCAAACAGGATAAGCTTCATTTTCAATACAATGATTTATTAATGATGTTTTGTTTTCTTTTTTATTCCAGTTCGATATATGTTCTTTTAATCTGGTCTTAAATCTTCTTTTGTACTTCCTATGTATACTTTATTTCTTTCATTTCTTTCTATTTCTGTATAATATTTTGTTGGTATAGAATATACTCCGGCTTTATCAAGCATTGATCTTCTTTCATTTCCATTAGTTAATATAGTTTCGTTATCTATGACGGTTTCTGCCAATATCATTTTTTCTTTAATGCATTCCTTCTTTAAGATATCTGTTATTGGAGGAATGTAGGGAATTTTACCAGCAAATTTTATTTCATTTTTTTGTTTATTTTTATTTTCATTTAAAGATTTCTTTATATTTTCAAGTATATCATCTATGATCTTTTTCTTGTATCCAAATTTCATAGCAGTTCTTTTTATCCAGTTAATCTCAATCTTTTCTTTGTGTTTATTACAGGAATGGGTTAATGCTCTTCTTATGTAAAATTGAAGTGCTGCTCTTTTATATTTCCAAGGATGATTTGAATCAATCGGAATTATCGTTGGAGTATAAGTTGGTTTTCGATATACTTCGTATTCAATCATATTATTTCGCCTGAATAAAGAAATGTCTAAATAGTTTAGTTGTCTCTTAACTTCGTTTTCCATAGTAACTTGTATTGTAGGATAAAAACTATTGTATTTGTTTACAAATGTTTCAAGTTCTTTTTCAGATTGCTTCCAGAAGATAAGGATATCGTCAACGTATCTTACGTATAGTATTAGTTGTTTTTGATTGAATGAATCCAAAAGTTTATTTTCTATGTCTTGTAATATTATTTCAGCAAGAAGTCCCGAAATTGGTGATCCCATTGGTGCACCTTGTTTTTGTCGGTATATTTTTTTATTATATGTGAAGTAGTTATTATCAGCTACTAGTTTCAATGCCTGGATAATACTAATTCTTTGTGCTTCAGGTATTTTTTCATCTTTTAACTTCTGATTTAACAATTGAATTGCTTCATAAACAGGTGTATTTGGATATAGGGAAACAATATCTAGACTGATCATCAGAAAATCGGTTGTTTTTAGTTCTTTAACTTTTTTAATCACTTCAATGGAGTTGTTAATTGTATAAATATGTTGAAAGTAATACTGTTTTAAATGTTTAAATAGTTCTTTTTCAAGGAGAATTGTTGGAGACGTTGTTTTATTTACTATTGGTCTTAATGGTTCTTCTTTTTTATGCGTTTTGATTTTGCTGAATATGCTTGGAATAGACGCTCCAATGGGCGGAATGGCTTTGTTTTTAATATTATCAGGTAAATGTCCATGGTTTTTTATATAAGCCATTTTTCTTAGAATTGTATCTGTTGGGTCAAGTGTAGTTTCTTCGATATCCAATTTTTCTATAGCCGTTTTCATTTTTATATCATAATCATCTTTGTCTAATATAATAATTTGTTTGGCTTTATCAGCGCTTACGCATTTAATTGCTGGGTTGTTCTTGAGGTTCATTAGCTCTTGTCTCTCATATTTTATAGCTGGTATTTGTTCTTCTTTTTCTTTGTTATTGATTGCTCTTAATATTTTAAATCTTGTAGGGTTTTGTCTTTTATTTGGTAGTTTCTTGATGACGTCTTCTATATATGGGATTATTATCTCGGCTTTCGGAATTTCTTGTTTATATGCATATCTCGTTCCTCTATTGAGTGCTTTAACTTGTAGATATGTCAATTCATTATTAGATTTGTTAATGAACAGTGGTTTGTCTTCTAATGTTGGTAGTTTTTCTTTTCCTTCTTTGTTATTATACTTTTCTCTTATGAGGTTTTCAATTTTATGAAAGTGTCTCCTTCTGTCTTTAAATTGTTGTCTTTCTATAATAGCAAATATTTTAATTAATGCTATTTTTATTTCTTCTTTCTCTTTCTCTTGCATGCATTGATTATATAATCTGTAGTTTTTCTTACTCAATCTATCAATGTCTTTTCGTTTTTCTCTAATAGAGGCTCTTAATCTTTTAATTTCACAAGTTTGTAAAATGGTTTTATCTTTATAATTCATTGGTTTATTTCTAATTTGTAAAAATTTAGGTGTAATTCCATTGTTTTTACAAGTTGTCAAAAAGTTTAAATGTTCGACTTCTTTGCTCAACTGGATTCTATTCTTTTTAAAGTTCGTGATATTCATTTTGTTTAGTTCGTATATATTATGATTTCAGCCGCGAATTTCAGATTCTCTCCAATAAAATCAACATTATGAGCCTTTTAAATCTCCAGTTTCCATAAATTATATTAATTCAACATTTGTCGAAAACATTACGTGGTTTCAGAAATTATTAACTATATGTCAACAAAATAGTTTCCATATCATCTACTGTTTCGCACGTTACTAGAAATTCGAGCACGGGAAAAACGTCCATATAATAAGAAAATTTTTATTGCAACTTGTCACTAATATTCCTTTTTTTCTTTTTGATGTTCTTTATAATAGTTTAAAATTTTATTATGAAGATTACAAATTTATATGAAAAAATGTTTTAATATGTGCAGTCAAATGCATCATAAGTTGTCAAAGTCCTCCAATACGTAGAGACAATATGTATTAAAAGATTAATATTATTCCAGTTTTTTAAGTCATGATTTACGAAATTAATACAATCCGCCCGTTGGAGCGACTATTCCAAGCATATTCAGCAAAATCAAAACGCATAAAAAAGAAGAACCATTAAGACCAATAGTAAATAAAACAACGTCTCCAACAATTCTTCTTGAAAAAGAACTATTTAAACATTTAAAACAGTATTACTTTCAACATATTTATACAATTAACAACTCCATTGAAGTGATTAAAAAGTTAAAGAACTAAAAACAACCGATTTTCTGATGATCAGTCTAGATATTGTTTCCCTATATCCAAATACACCTGTTTATGAAGCAATTCAATTGTTAAATCAGAAGTTAAAAGATGAAAAAATACCTGAAGCACAAAGAATTAGTATTATCCAGGCATTGAAACTAGTAGCTGATAATAACTACTTCACATATAATAAAAAAATATACCGACAAAAACAAGGTGCACCAATGGGATCACCAATTTCGGGACTTCTTGCTGAAATAATATTACAAGACATAGAAAATAAACTTTTGGATTCATTCAATCAAAAACAACTAATACTATACGTAAGATACGTTGACGATATCCTTATCTTCTGGAAGCAATCTGAAAAGAACTTGAAACATTTGTAAACAAATACAATAGTTTTTATCCTACAATACAAGTTACTATGGAAAACGAAGTTAAGAGACAACTAAACTATTTAGACATTTCTTTATTCAGGCGAAATAATATGATTGAATACGAAGTATATCGAAAACCAACTTATACTCCAACGATAATTCCGATTGATTCAAATCATCCTTGGAAATATAAAAGAGCAGCACTTCAATTTTACATAAGAAGAGCATTAACCCATTCCTGTAATAAACACAAAGAAAAGATTGAGATTAACTGGATAAAAAGAACTGCTATGAAATTTGGATACAAGAAAAAGATCATAGATGATATACTTGAAAATATAAAGAAATCTTTAAATGAAAATAAAAATAAACAAAAAAATGAAATAAAATTTGCTGGTAAAATTCCCTACATTCCTCCAATAACAGATATCTTAAAGAAGGAATGCATTAAAGAAAAAATGATATTGGCAGAAACCGTCATAGATAACGAAACTATATTAACTAATGGAAATGAAAGAAGATCAATGCTTGATAAAGCCGGAGTATATTCTATACCAACAAAATATTATACAGAAATAGAAAGAAATGAAAGAAATAAAGTATACATAGGAAGTACAAAAAGAAGATTTAAGACCAGATTAAAAGAACATATATCGAACTGGAATAAAAAAGAAAACAAAACATCATTAATAAATCATTGTATTGAAAATGAAGCTTATCCTGTTTGGTATGATGCAAAATTAATAACCTCACATAAAACTAAAAATCAAATATTAACCTCAGAAGCGATAATGATTGAAAAAACTAAAGAAATAAATTGTAATAATAATGATCCAATGAATCTACCGTACGCTTGGAAATATTTTATCGAAAAAGAAATTAACGATAAAAAATATAATAAAAGACCTTATTAATTATTTTCAACAAACGAATGGCAACACCAATTAATTTGGAGTCGGAATTCATGTCATCCGGTTATATCAAAACACGACGAAGAACGTGCATTAATACCAAAAATAGCATGCGCAAGAGTACAACTGCCGTGAAAAGTCGGACGCTGCCAGTAGAATCGATGTAAGTGGCTGAAACACAACATGTATGAGAAGATCATAATACCCACTGAAGATGATTCCAAAAAGAAGGAATTGAAACTAGTTTGGGATATCGAGCCACGGAAAATAAAACATGCAACCATCATCTATAATAAGAAATTATAAGATCGAAGTTCAACTTGGAAGCTGATACCACAGGAAAGGAAAATCATGCCTTCTTCGATAACAAGATGGCTTATTACTGATTCAACGCATCATAATCAAAAGGTTCGAAAGTTCTTTTCTATTGTATTAATTTCGTAAATCATGACTTAAAAAACTGGAATAATATTAATCTTTTAATACATATTGTCTCTACGTATTGGAGGACTTTGACAACTTATGATGCATTTGACTGCACATATTAAAACATTTTTTCATATAAATTTGTAATCTTCATAATAAAATTTTAAACTATTATAAAGAACATCAAAATGAAAAAAAGGAATATTAGTGACAAGTTGCAATAAAAATTTTCTTATTATATGGACGTTTTTCCCGTGCTCGAATTTCTAGTAACGTGCGAAACAGTAGATGATATGGAAACTATTTTGTTGACATATAGTTAATAAATTCTCAAAAGATTTTTCCATATTAGCATTATCAGTCCAAGGAAAAAAAAAATATTTAGTCGAGTTTTCAGGAGCCCAGATTTTGCTACAAATACATCAAAAGCAGACATTAACACTTATGCCCCCTGGTGGATAAACCATTCTTTACCAAACATTAGAAATTATGTGAAAAATATTTTCCATCAGGTCTTGTATGCGATACAGGAAGAATGTTTCAAATTGGAGTTTTAGAAGCAGAAATAACGCAGAAACAGCAATTTACCTTTGTGCCCCCTAGCGGAAAGTCTATGATTTACTTGAAAATTTTGAATTTATAGGAAAAACATTTTGTATTGGAAACACTATCCAAACAAAGAAGGAATTTTTCAAATAGGACTCCTAGAAGTAGAGATATTGACAAAAATAAGATATATATCTACGCCCTCTGGCATAGAAACCATGCATTATTTTAAGAAGAAAATGTTTCTAAAAGGTTCGTCGACATAAGTACTATCGGTCTACAAATGACGTTTTTTTTAATCGAGAATTTAGAAGCTCATATTTTGCTGCAATACATCAGAAGCGGAAATTAAGACTTAACGCCATGTGGTGGCCAAACCATTTTTTACAAAAATTTGAAAATATGTCCAAAGAATTTCCCATCAGGAACTGTATCCGGTGCGGAAAGAAATTTTCAAATCGGAGATTTAGAAGCAGAGATACGGGGGGGGGATTTACCTTTATGCCCCATAGCGGAAAGTCTATGAATTACTTGAAAATTTTGAAATTATATGAAAAACGTGTCACACAGAAAACACTATACAACAAAGAAAGAATTTTTCAAATCGGACTTCTAGAAATAGAGATATTGACAAAAATAAGATATACATATACGCCCCTGGCGGAGAAACTTTGGAATATTTTAAGAAGAAGATATTCCGAAAAGGTTTATGGATGTGAGAGTGGCATCAGTCCACGAAAGAATTTTTTTCAATCGATATTTTAGAAGCTCAGATTTTATGGCAAATACATCAGAAGCAAAAAAATTAACACTTATGCCCCCTGGTGGCTAAACTATTCTTTACCAAAAATTTGAAATTATATGCAAAAGATTTTTCACCAGGAGATGTATCCGCTGAAGAAAAGATTTTTCAAATCGGAGTTTTAGAAGAAGAGTTATCGGGAAAAATGTAATTTGCTTTTTCGCCCTCTAGCAGAAAATCTATGCGTAATTTGAAAAGGTAACTATATCTAACATACTCTTTGACATAAATGGAATCGAAAGATAAAATAATTTTTTCAATCTGATGTTAGAAGCAATTATGTGGAATGAAACATATTTTTGAATTCAACATCATCTGCATTTACGCCCTCTAGCAGCGAAATTGTACATCGTAAAAAAACCCCAATGAAATGAAGGATCATCATTCACATATTTCAAGCTTCCCAATGCAAAAAGAATTTTTCAAATTGGACTAATAGTTGCAGAGAATCGTGAGTACAGACGGATGGACAAACCGGTAACATAAGCACGATCTTTTTTTATAAAAGACGTGCTAAAAATGGGTTAAATTTCCTTTCTATAATACATCTCGCAGAGTTTAAGCTAGTTCGAAAAATTCTGTAGCAAAATGCTGAAATTGGGGAAAAAAATTGTAGCAAAATGCTGAAGATAATTGGCTGCTTTTGTTGCTTGAAAAATTGTAACCTCATTTGAATCATTTACGCCAACAATGCTTTGAACATCAGTGGAAAACCAATGTTTTATGGCCTTGGGAGAATGCTGTAGATGTTACAATTAACTCTGGTTTAAAGTTGAACTTTGAATGGGGGAAGGGGTCTAATCCTCTAGCCTCCTTAATCTTACCCTGCCCCACCCTTTATGGAGTACTCTAAAATAATATTAGCTGAGTGTGAATCACTTCGAGAATTTTGGAAACTTGAGTTTTCACAGAAATAAAAAAGCCAGAGCAGATTCTGTTGCTAGTTTGATATTTAAACAACTAGCGCCATTTTGCTATTGGAGTATGGACCCTAATTTTTTTCTCGCATTTTGGATTAACTTACTGCATTTCGCAAAAATGGCGACTGTAGCTTAACCTCTGTCTCGCAGTAACTGAGTGGGTATTTCTTACCAAGTATTAGGTAGTAGTTGATGGCAACACTGCCAGGAGCGATAATCGTGTGAGCCACAGATTTTTGGGACATATCAGAGGCTTACTGGAATTGTTTGTAGATATGTTCAACAGCACACCCATTTTTACTATGAAGTAGATATCACTGAGTTGAAACTGAACGGAATTGTACCAAGCATTTTTGTTTATGCTGTGGCTAAGCTTCTGCAGAAACAGTTGTAAGGCTTACAGAACTGCTCAGGGAAACATGTCAATTGAAAATGTTCTCTTTCTATTAGGAATTCAGAGGTGAGAGAA
Source organism: Macrothele yani (assembly GCA_039090855.1). Taxonomy (NCBI): domain Eukaryota; kingdom Metazoa; phylum Arthropoda; class Arachnida; order Araneae; family Macrothelidae; genus Macrothele; species Macrothele yani. The sequence continues at coordinate 30,624,466 of CM076993.1, forward strand.
TAGCATGCTGTAGCCCTTTATCAAGTTGGTCCTCCAGTTGAACAAATACAATTCCCATATATGTGATTGCTGCTGTTGTTATGAGAGACCCATGGCTGTGAGACAGCTTGATGTAATGCTTGATACTTCAAGAGCAATTGCATACCTAAATTTAATTGGGTTATCACTTTTTATTGTGTCAAACAGTTTCTATACTTTGTCCCATGATTTTAGCAAAAAAACAAACAAAAAAAAAAAAACACTAGGATAGCTGTAATATGGTGCCCATTTGAAAAATTACTGATACTTGAAACGAACGGAACAACAACACAACACACTTGAAATGCTACCTGCTGGTTTAAAATCACTTTTCTTGTGTACTGGGAAACAGAATATTTCTATAGAAAATAAATAGGGCTTTAGGCACTCATACATATGTAGTCATACAATTAACATTAATTGGCAAGTTTAGTGGAAACATTTTTTTCCTGATGAAAAAGCTTGATTCTGTTCTTATGTGCCTTTTTTTAAATATTACTTTTAAATTCTGTTCTAATTATTTCCAGTGATGTGCTTAGTAGTTACTTAAACTATGACAACACTGTTTGCATAATGCTAAATTTTTTTTTTTTTTAAACACAGAAAATGTGCCTTTAGAATTAAATTCTGAGAAAGAAAGTGACAGTACTCTGAAAGAAAATAAAAGTGGTGCAGTGCCTTCTTTGGCATCAGATGTTGCAAGTAAGTGAAAAGTGCTATGGAAGATTAATTTAGTTCATATTATGTTAAGAGTGCATTCATTTATTATTTTTTTTAATAGAAAAAAATATGAAGGATTGACTATTATATGTTCATAAAGCATGGTTCAGTAAAATCTCTAAGATGTAAAGTTACAGGATTATTATTATTTTTATTATTATTATTATGTGATATAGCTCAGTGAATGTTTGTTCCAAAATATTCATCGCACATGAAAGTAGATTTAGGAGATCCAAGATTTTATATATTTTGCTTCATTAAGGTTATCTTTCAGAGTTTGGATTTTTATTGTTTTTATTTTGCAAAAGTGTTGGAAAATATCGGTAGAAAGGCCATTTAATGTAATAGGAAGAAAGCAATAACAAAGCAAAAAGTTTCACACATTATTTATTGCATACTAAACTTTAGGAATAGCAAGATCTTTGGGCTGAAGCATCAGCCTTGTTCACACTAGAAGCAAGCACTCACATGGTTGACATAGTTTCTTTAGCTGTTGCCAGTAGAGATTTCCAGATTATCGGAATATTGAAGGATGCATCCGAATTGCAAGAGTTTTTATTGAAGAGAATTTCAATGCTTTCTCTGAAGCGTAATGAAAATTTGTTTGAGAAGGGTGCAATCCTTTTCAGGGTTCACACGGGTCAAAAAAAGTGCTTAAAAGTGCTAAATATATTTTTTTTATATTTTAAGGGCCTGTAAAAGTACTAAATATTTCACCAAGTCCTTAAAAAGTCCTTAATTTTACTTTCAGAACTTGGAACATCTAATTCGCAATTTTCATGGCCAAGTAAACTTCCTCCAACTTATAAACAGAGTGCTACTTCATCGTTTCTCATGCGTATGTCGTGTTACATTGCAAGAGCTTAAAATGTCACATGCACGTAATTTTGTGTCATTAAAACTGCTCCAATATCCAATTCATCTGCTCCAAAGTTACAATTTTCCTGCTCCAAAAACTGCTCTGAAAGAGGTCATAGTCACTCCCATCTCTAGATTTAAGTCTCATGTCTGAAATCACATCAGTTTCAATAGTAATAATAATAATTCAGAGCCCAAGCCATAGGAAATAATGGCATATCTCAGCACTATTCCACTCAGCTCATGTGGATGAATTGCCTACATCGTTGGTGGACACTGCACCTGAAGAAGTGATTGCGTCTCCATGATTTGATTGGGTCTTGTTGATTCTTATACCTAGCATGTAGTAGATAACACCATATAAGTGGACAGTGTAAACAGCATTGATTATCGAATTGCACTGACATACCCACAGTCTGTGTAAGTCCTTTAATTACGAAAATTTAAGTCATGTAGATTTATTTACTAACTCTTGTGCATGCACCCCTTTCTTCCATAAAAAGAAACTTAGCTCACTACTTCTGGTTTATAAATTATTATTGCTGAACTAAGATAATGATTAATACCTTGTTGTAAAAATTTAGTTGCACAAAACTTATTTCTTTTTATTCAATTTCAAACGAATATATCTGTTCTTTTTTTTTTTTTCATGATAGACAGAATGAGTGAGCCTAATAAGTTGAATGCTCCACCTGAGAAAATGAGTGATAACAAAGACAGTGAACTTAATAAAATGAATGGTCAAACCAGCCAAATAAGTGACAATGGAGGCAGTAAACCTGATACAATTAGTGTTCAAGCCAACCAAATCAGTGAGAACAAAGACAGTGAACTTAATAAGGTTAATGGTCAAACCAATCAAGCAAGTGATAATAGATGCAGTGAACCTGATAAGATGAATGATCAAACTGACCAAATAAGTGACAACAAAGGCAGTGAACCTAGTAAGATGAATGATCCAGAGGATCAAATGAAGGATGACAAGGATGGCAGCGAATCAAGTGAAGAACACAATGAGATTTCTGGACGTGGCGAAAAACTTGAAGATATTTCTTTCAGTGAGTAACTTTTATTTTGTAAGTAAAAAAATGATATGCTGATTATTATTTAAAAAAAAGTTGCTTAAAGTGATACATTTTACACTGTTAATTTCAAAATGTATGGGGGTGGTGGGAGGAGGGTAAAAAGCCAAAGAATAAAAACTATTTCTATTGATAATCAAGTGAGAGTTATTCTATTTTTCATTGTGTGGTTACACTGTTATGTGCATACAAAATTTTAATTGTACTATTCAGATATATGGAAGAGATGCCTGATATTTAAGACTGCGAGACATAAGAATTTGTAATCTTGCAAATGTTCTTGTACCTGAATCTTTCATATTATGGCTGCGGGCTCTGTAATATTGTGGATAATTATGTCTCCACAGCTTGACCTAGTCATGTCTCTTATCTCTGTGTTACCTGAGCTACACTGTTGTTCATTTCTATCACACCTCTGGTGCTTTGTTGCAGTACATATGCCATTTTTCTGTGTATAGATTCTAAACACAATGCAGCCTATCTCTTGTTCACTTGTCAGTAGGTGACCAAAGCTTTGTTCTTACTGGATTATGATGATTGAGCTGAAACTATCAGAATACCTGTTACCCTGTGTGTTGTTTACTGTTTTACAGGTACCAAAATTCTGTAGGAAGATTTACAAAGGAAACATTAGAAGTGCAGGGATTTATTTATTTGAATAGTGGATTTTTATACAGCAGAAAATCTTCAGACAGTTTTTGCCATTTGTAATATTTTTTTAATGTGGAGTAAATTAAATCCTACTCAGTCATAGCGCAATTTACAAGAAAGGAAAATAGGACTGTGATATGTAACTACAGTAGAATTTCCTTTATTACTGCATTTTGTAAAGTTTAGGCCTGGTGTATTAATTAAGGAATTGAGAAAATTGGTGGGAAATGAGATAAGTGAAGGACAGTGTTGTTTTAGGAGTGGCAGAGGATGCCAATATAATATAAAAATTGTATGTAGACAACTTTCTGAAAAGTATTGTGAGGTTATACTCTGCTATCTGTATGGTGTTTGTTGACTATGAAAAGGCTTTTTAACAGAGACCTTTGGAACAAGTTGTTCAGTGAACACTTTAGATATCAATGGGAAACGAATTTCCTGAAGAAATAGTTCTTCACAACCACATACAAAACATATACAGATGCCATTATTGGCACATAGCTGCTGTATCTTATGTGGCCATCTGTCATAATGCAGTTGAAGTTTGATCTAGCATTTCCCTGATCTAACAATTTTCCACACTTAACACTACATTTTGAAATCCCAAAATATCTCATGCACGCACGGATGTACGTACATATTTCTGCATATAATGATTTTCCAGATTTAACATACATTTTTGGCGTTTTCTCCAAAAATGTTAAATTGCTATTTGACTGTACTTACAAATTGTATCCTCCTGGAGCAGGAGTTGAGCCTGCATCTCCCAAGTTCTGTTTGAGCATGCTACCATTACATCACTCAGTGCAATAAAGTTTCAAGCAACTGAAGCTGTAGCTTAGGAATCTGAATACCTTTTCAGATTTGCACTAGGTGAAGCAATCTGAAGCATTTTCAACCTCTTTATCATCCGGATATGAATACAGGCCATAGTATTATTTCTTCTGGGGATCCATTTCCCATTGAGATCTATGATGTTCTCTTAGCACTGGAGGTTTGTGACATACTTGTGTACTTGGATGAGATATGAGGCAGCAATCCTGTGAGGAAGCTTTGGATTGCTTTGACTAGTGCAAATCTGAATGTTATTCAGATTCATAAGCTCTGACCACTTAGCTTCAGTTGCTTGGAACTGCATTGTCCTGCGTGGTGGGATGGCAGCATGCTTGAATGGAAAGGAGGTGTAAGTTCGATTCTTTCTCCACAAGGATGCAATTTTCAAGGTTTTTTTTTTTTTTTTTTAAGAGATGGCTACATGGGAAACAATGAAAATATGGCACCTATGTGCTGATAATTAGGTAAAATGTTCAGTATGGATGTAGAATGCAAGTTGCTGAAATCTACCAAGAACATGTGCACTAAAATTCTTGCACTGGTTAGGGTTGGGGGAAATACCAGTAAGTGGTCTGAGAGTCTGGAAGTACAGCTAGAATATGAGTTGTCTCCATCATCGGCAGTTTACTGCATACTAATGATTAGGTACTGAACTCAAGAACAGCAGTAGTTTGCTTTATAATCTTAAAATGCTCAGCAGATCTTGTGAAGAATTTAGATTGAGAGTACCTGTTGAGAAGCCAAATGGCAGAATATATATAGTAATTGTATTGATCAGGGGCAGGTTGCTGGAACTGACAACAGATTTAATTTCAGTAGAACCCCCGATAACTCGACTCAATGTGGACTGAACAGATGTCGAGTTATGAAAATGTCAAGTTTTCCAGACTCCGGAGTGAATTATGCAAAACTCGTAGTATACTTTGCTACAAATTAGTATATTATACACATTTAATACATACAGAGTGAAAGAAAATTTATAATTTAACAAAAAATACAGTAATTGTGTTACAAAAGATAGATACGTACATATATTTTTACCTCCAGACAAAGAAACTAGTCGCTTTTATATAAAAATCTGGTGATGCTGGATTGTCTGTCACACTCATTTCTTCTTCGTGCTGCTTCATCACGTAAGCGACGGAGGAATAAAATATCTATTGCAGAACCACTTTGCTTCTCGAAATAACGCATAGTATTTTCAACTGCCTTCATTCAATCCTTCACTGTTGTCATCTTTTTAACTTTTCCTTCATTTTCCATTTCCTCACCTACTGACTCTTCATTTTTTTTTTTTTTTTTTTTTATCAGTGCAACAATTTTTTCATCTCCCAGAAGCTGATCATTTTCATCCTGCCTCATCCACTCGTCAACATCACTGTCAGTACCTCACAACCTGGAATCCTTTTTATTAAGCCCACCCACTAGCTCGGAATTTTTGGTCTCTTCTGGATTCTCTTAGAATTCATTTCCTAAATCGTCGAGCAACTTTCTCTAGGAACGAACAAATATTATTGGCGGGATCGCATTCCAAGATTCAACAATCCACCACACTGCGTCCAACAAGTCAATTTTCTTTAACTTTTTGATCATATTAAGGCCTTCACCAATAGCTAACACTAGTGATGAAAGAAGCCTGTATGTTTTCTTCAAAGTTTCAAGAATGCCCTGATCCATTGGTTGGCATAAAAAAGTAACATTTGCAGGGAGAAAAATGGCTTTAATGTCTCTGTCTTGGAATAATTCAACATCAGGGTGTGATGGGGCGTTGTCTAGGATGAGAAACACTTTCCGTTGCAGATTTTTGGATTTCAGAAACTTTTCTACCGAAGGAACAAACGTTGACAAAACCAGTCTCTAAACGTTTCTCCATCCATCCATGCACTCTTCTGGCTTCTGTACCAAACAAGGAGGTCAATGAAAGTGCCATTCTTATTTGTGTACCTTTTTATATTTTTAGATGCATGGGGATTTTTCGCCTTACCTATGAGTGTCAATTTCAGTTTGTGTTCTCCTGTTGCATTGCTGCAAGCCAGAATAGTAACTCTCTCTTTACTTTTTTATATCCTGGAGCAGATATTTCATCCCTAGATGCAAGTGTTTTCAAAGGCAGCATCCGAAAATTGAGACCGGTTTCATTGCAGTTGTAAATTTGATCTCTAGAGAAGACCCTCTTTTTCAATCAATTTGTAAAAATAGTCTCTGAATGTACAAACATTTTCAGTGTCAGTGAAAAGTTTATTTCCACAAATGCTCAGCTGTTTCACTTCAAAGCGCTTTTTTCACCTGTCGAGCCAGCCAGCGCTAGTAGAAAATCCAGCCTCTCCTTCTTGAAACATTTCATAAAATCCAAGGGCTATTTCCTGCAAAATGGGCTCGGTTATGGGCATCCCTTGTCATCTTTTCTGTTGAAACCATAAAACAGTGCCTCACTGACTTTTTCACATTCAGCACCTTTCATACTTTTCCTTTCTTTTATAGTTTTAACTGCATACTCTTTTAACACCACAACTCTATTTCTGCTCTTCCAGCCGAGAATTGTAGTCCAACCAACGCCTAAAGCCATTGCAATTTTATTCATACTTCATGCTTTACCTAATCTTTTTAATGTATCTAATTTCATCTCTATCGAAACATTATTCTGTTTCCTTCTTTTCTCGCAAGACATTTTTACTATGCACAGATAGCCACACGCTACATAAAACAGCCTGTTTTCAGACTGAGACAACACAACGATTTGGAAAAGGTACAAAAATGGCCAGACAGCTTATACCATTCCAAAAGTAGAAAGGAATGTGAACATCTGATTGGTCCTCGAAAATCTCCCGCTACCCAGGGGTGAGTCAGGGAGTAGAACCAGTTCTTCAAGGTCACTCAGATAATGAAGTACGGAATCGTCCTCCAACCAGATAGCTCATGCGGTACAAATAAGAAAAGATAAAATGGCTTTAGATTTGTGTGTGTGTGTGTGATATATGTTGAGTTTTTCAGAATGTTGAGTTTTCAGGGTTTTATCGTATTTGGATTGCTAATTAATGTGGCAGGACCTAGTTATGACATGGAACCAAACAATGGAATCAGTATTGTAAAGAAAGTCTTATATCAGCTGTGTAGCAGTTTTTATGTAGAAGGGGGAGGGGGTGGTGGTCAAAGGGCAGATTTGCTGTTACAATAAAGTAGGCTATTTAGACATCTATTTTCATGGCAGTGAGAGTTGAATGTGAAAGGTCTTACTAGGTGGTTAAAAGTGGCTTGAATTATAATGGTGGCAGGAATAATAGAGGAGAATAGATGTATTAAGTGGCATAGCAGAATTTCCCGCACAGGGATAACTGGTTTTCCAGTTATTTGGGGAGCGGCGCCCCCACGGCCTGAGCTGACCTTGTGACGGATCATTTTTGTCATTTCGTCTTGAAACGATGCACCGAAGGGACAGCTGTTCATCCAGCTGATGGGGAGTGGCGACCCCACTGCCCGAGCCGACAGTAGTGTTTCAAATCTTTTCCCATTTGTTTTTGTTGTTGTTGTTGTTATTTCGCCACGCTTCCGCCTCAGTCCTGTAGGTTGCTGAGGTTGTGATTATGCGCCTGCCCTCTCCTCTCCCTTTCCTGTTTTTGCTTTCTTCTCCACTCCCTGTTCTTCCTTTTTTCTCTATTTTCTACTCCTCTTCCCTTTCTTTTCCATTTTCTGTTCCTCCTTCGTTTCTTCGGGCTGGTTAGATAGACCTACCTGCACGTTTGCCGTGTGCGGTGACCCATAAGGTGGAAAAGGGGATGCTGGAGGCTGAGGTTACTGGGGGCCAGGCTGTAGTTGTCACCAGTCACCAACACTCCTCTTTGCCCTCTGCTTCACCCTAAACGGGAGGCTAGGAACTAACCTACTCCTAGTCAATCGGCTTGTCATTTCGTACTACGGGGTGAGTTTGGGGATAGTGTGGGCATGCCAAAGGGGTATTACCAAGACCCGGGAAAGTCGCAGTACTCGCTGAGCGCATGTCTGCACGATCAACATGCTATATCCGCCGCCTAACCCTAGGGCCGTGTCCTGCGCCCATTTGGGCCTGCAGACCTCCGGCTCTCACCTGTTGGGCTCGGTAGTGGGCGGGGAAGCTGGCGGATGAATTTTTTTCCCATTATTTATGGATTCTTTAACTATTCCCCCTTCAGTCAAACTAAAGAAATCTTTGGACACGGATCCTAACCCCACTAATAAGAAACTGCGTACTTTGCCGCCTGACACTGCCCGATTTTTTATCATCCATGCACGGGAAGAATCTCACAAGCTTGGCTCCAAATCTCCCTTCTGGATTCAGAAAGCCCTGCAAGGAGTGGTTGCGTCACCAACCAGTGTGAAGAAGTTAAAATCGGGAGATATATTGTTGGAAATGTCAAGTCCACGCCATGGTTCATTGCTCTTGGGTGTCTCCAACTTGGGTGGTGTCCCTGTGGACATCAAACCTCATCAGTCCCTGAATTCATCCAGAGGTGTCATCTCCGAGCGCGACCTCGTGGATGTTTCAGAGGAAGAATTTCTTGAGGAGCTTGCCAACCAAGGTGTCACAGCGGTTCATCGCATCAAGTTCTGCCGAAACGGGGAGCTGGTTAACTCCAGAACAGTGATTCTGACCTTTGATCACCCGACTCTTCCATCTTCCATCCATGCGGGCTATTTGAACAGCTCTGTACGCCCGTACATTCCAAACCCTCTTTGTTACTATCGATGCCAAGTGTATGGGCACTCCCAGCAGTCTTGCCGTGGTGCTGCTACTTGCAATCGTTGCGGTTCACACGACCATCTTCAGTCTGACTGCTCTGCTGCAGCTGCCCATTGTGTGAACTGCAAAGGCGACCATGCTGCCAATGCCAAGAACTGTCCGAAGTGGATTGAGGAGCGGAGGATTAAGGAGGTTAAGACACTTGAACACCTGTCCTACCCTGAAGCTCGACAGAAGGTCGTTCCTGCTGCTCCAGGCGGACGCACCTATGCTTCCGTTGTGGCTCCTAAAACATCCATTGCCACTCAGACAGACATCACTGTACCAAAAGACTGCTCTTTCTCTCTCGAGGATATTTATGCTGCTGGGCTGAAGGCCCTTCGACTTTCCACCACTGGCAGTTTATCTTTGCCACCACAGACCAATGCTCGGGGTCCTGCATCCTCGCCCAAGCGCGCCGCTGCAGAACAGGTTTCCCGTTCTACGAGCTCTGATCCCTCGCCTGCTAGACACAAAGGCAAGACCAAACAATCCTCAGCCACTCAATCTCAAACAAAGGTTCAAGCCGAAACGAATCAGTCCCGGTCTTCATCCTCGAGACACCCCCCAGTCCTCCCCCCGGTTTCCACGCTGCCGAGGGGCACTGTAGACCAGACTGAGGAATTTATGGACTCCGAGGCCTTCCAGGCCTGGTCAGTTCATTTGACCCTTGTTTCTTTCTTTCTATCTACCCCTCAAATCATCGTTTCAATCATTCAGTGGAACTGTCAAGGTTTTCGGACAAAATATGACGACGTCAAACATCTGCTTTCGTCCTACTCTCCGGTGTGCCTTTGCCTCCAGGAAACAAAACTCAAACAAACAGACCTGCTTTCAGTTCGAGGCTACAGCGCATTTCGAAAAGAGAATGTCTCAAGAGATATAGCCTGTGGGGGAGTCGCTATTCTTGTCCCCCACAGAGTTCCAGTTTCTTCCATTGCGGTCTCAACATCTTTACAGATCGTGGCAGTGCGTATCTCCATGCCAGTTCCTCTAACTGTCTGCAGCGTATCTGCCGCCGGATGAGGACGTGAGCGTCTCCGTTCTTGAGAGTTTAGTTGTTCAACTGCCGTTACCCGCTCTTTTTCTGGGCGACTTCAATGCTCATAATCCATTGTGGGGGAGTGTCAGTACAAACACACGAGACCGTAGGATCGAATCTCTTCTGTCCTCGACCTCCCTGTGCCTTTTTAACACCGGTGCTGACACTTATTTCCACGAGCCTACACGAAGTTTCAGTGCGATCGATTTATCTTTGGGTTCACCATCAGTTATTGCCGACTGGTCGTGGACAGTGTGCAACGACCTCCATGGGAGCGACCACTTCCCAATTGTACTTGGCTATAATGAGAGCGTGCCATCTTCTGCTTCCCACTCTCCTCGATGGAGGATGGATTGTGCCAAGTGGGAGGTCTTCACATCGTCCGCAGTGATACCTTCTGTCATGGTGACCCGGGGGTTAATCGATGCAGCTGTTATTGATGTCACCACGTGTATCATTCAGGCAGCGGATCTCTCTATCCCAAAGACATCAACGACGCTCCCAAGAAGTCCGAAGCCTTGGTGGAGCTCTGACTGCACAGCGGCTAGGAGAGCTCAACATAAGGCCTGGTGTACATTTCGGCGTTATCCAACCGATGCTAATCTTGTTGAATTTAAAAGAGCAAAATCTAATGCTCGGTTGATGCGTCGACGAAGCAAGAGGGAGTCTTGGATGAATTATGTTTTATCTATTAATTCAGGTGCCAGTTCAAAAACTGTTTGGGAAAAAATTCGTAAGATCCGGGGAAACTATGGTTCCCATCAGATCTCTATTCTTGAGAGTAACGGCTGCACGTATGCTGAAATCGGGGAGATTGTAGATTGTTTGGGTGAAGCGTTTGCCTCCTGTTTCTAGTTCTCAGGCGTACCCTCTCTCTTTTCATAGGACTAGACCCGCTGCGGAGCGCCAGAGACTCTCCTTTGCGCCTTTTCATAACACCGAGTATAACTCCCCCTTCATTATTGTTGAACTACGGTTGGCTCTGCATCGGTCCGGTGCAACATCTGTAGGTCCCGATGGCATTCAGTATGTCATGATCCGTCATCTCTCGCAGTCGTCTCTCGAGAATCTGTTGGTGCTTTTCAACCGCATTTGGTTGGAGCACAGTTTCCCGGACTCCTGGCAAAATGCTTTTGTTTTACCTTTTCCCAACCCTGGCAAAGACCCCAAGTCTCCCTCTAGTTATCGTCCAATTGCCCTCACTAGCTGTCTGTGCAAAATCCTTGAAAGCATGGTTAATTCTAGGCTAATTTACTTCCTAGAAGAACATCAAATTCTGTCGCCATCACAAAGCGGCTTCTGCCGTCATCGTTCAGCTCCTGACCATCTCCTGCTCCTTGAGACGTCTGTTCGTGAGGCATTCGTACATAGGCAGCACCTGGTGTCTGTCTTTTTTGACAATGACAAAGCTTATGATAGAGCGTGGCGCCACAGTATCCTCCGTGACCTCCACGAGAGTGGGTTGCGGGGAAACCTGCCAACCTTCATTGCCAACTTTCTTCGTAACCGCGTGTTCCAGGTGCGCCTGGGTACAACGCTCTTTGCCCTTTTCCATCAAGAACAAGGTGTTCCTCAAGGCAGCATTCTTTCGGTGACTCAGTTCATCCTCCACATTAATTGTTTGCTCAAAAATCTTCCTCCTGCGGTTTCGGCTACCATTTATGTTGATGACCTTCACATCTTCTGCTCGTCATCAAGCATGCATTTCATTGAAAGGCAGCTGCAGTCTGCAATTAACCAGATAGTTAAAGCAGCTAACAACAATGGTTTCGTTCTTTCTGCTGAAAAGACAGCGTGTGTCCATTTCTGCCGGAGGCGTGGCCTCCATCCCGATCCAGAGCTCTATTTGGACCATGCAGCCATTCCAGTATTGCCGGAAACCAAGTTCCTTGGTTTGACCGTCGACCGTGCGCTCACCTTTCGCTCGCACGTTCGACGACTCAGGACTTCCTGTCTGAGAGCTTTGTCAATCCTTAAGATCCTTGCCTCAGTCTCATGGCGTGCAGACAGGACTTCCTTGTTCCGTATTTATCATTCTCTCATTCGATCTAAACTGGATTATGGCTGTATGGTGTATGGCTCTGCGCGTCCTTCCGTTCTCCGGCCGTTGGATACCATCCACCATCAAGCGCTGCGTCTGTGTACGGGAGCATTTCGCACATCACCCATTCCCAGCCTTTATGCTGACGCGAACGAACCGTCGCTTCATTTACATCGTCTGCAGCTGTCTCTTCAATTTTACCTGAAACTCAAATCTCTCCCAGACCATTCTTTATACGATGCAGTTTTTCATCCCCAACATGCTCGTTTGTTTGAGATCCGTCCCTCGTGCATTCGAACATTCGGTCTTCGTATGGCGGCCGTAGCTCGTGATGCAGGGCTCGACTTGTCACTCGTTGGAGAGACCAGGGGCTTTGAGGATCCCCCATGGCACCTCTTGGTGTCATGGTTGATACCAGCTTTACATCTTTTGATAAGTCCTCAACCCCTCCATCAGTGTACCAGCAGCTCTTCGCTGAACACCGTTACGTCAATGCAGACTTTATTCCTGTTTTCACCGATGGATCTAAGGCGGCTGGTGTTGTTGGATCCGCCGCCGTCTGCGTTGACGAAGTTTCTGTTGCCCACATTCCTACCGAGGCCACGGTGTTTTCGGCGGAGATGCAGGCTGTGTATCTCGCACTTGTTCACGTGCAGTTGAGCTCTCATCAGCGTGCTATTGTGTACACAGACTCGTTGAGTGTTGTGCAATCTTTGTCATCTTTGCATTTCACTGGCCATCCCCTTCTTTTTACCGTACGGAGACTTCTTCGTTCTTTGCTCGAGGCCGATGTTCAGATTCGCTTCTGCTGGATTCCTGGGCATGTTGGGATCCCAGGGAACGAGTCTGCTGATGATCCTGCTAGATCTGCCTCCTCTTTGGTTGTTACACCCTTGCCACTGTTTCACCGTGATTTTCGTTTTCTAGTTCACGATCATATCAGGCGAGCGTGGCGGGGTCTGTGGGACCAACAGGTGGAGAATAAACTTCACCGTATTAAACCTATCCTTGGAGTCTGGAAATCATCGTGTCGCCGGAACCGCAGGGAGGAAGTCGTTCTTGCGCGTCTCCGCATTGGGCATTGTCGCTTCACGCATAGCTATTTGCTGTGTGGCGACACTGCCCCAATGTGTGAGACGTGCGACCGCCTACTCACCGTCTCTCATGTTTTGTGCAGTTGTGTTCGCTTTCGTTATCATCGGTTTCACTATTTTCAGTCTCATCTATTGGACGACGGCGCAGCTTGGCTTCAAAAGCTTTTGGGCAACCACTGCGACACTTTCGCAATTTTTTTCCTTTTTAAAACAGATTGACGTTTTAAAACTCATTTAAAAAAAAAAAAACGCTGATAATAATAGTAATAATAAATAAATATTATATATATCATCATCATCATCATCATTGTCAACCATTATCAATCCACTGCTGGACGAAGGTCTCCCCAAGTTTCCTCCACAACGGTCTGTCTTGTGCCAGTCTCCTCCATGTCACCCCTGCATACTTTCGAATTTCATCCACCCATCTCCCATGTGGTCTTCTTCTGGGTCTTTTCCTGTCCCTTGGAATCCAATCTAAAATTTCGGCTGTCCATCGATGATCTGTCCTTCTGGCAGTATGTCCAGCCCATTGCCATTTCAGGGATTTAACTCTGATCATGATGTCTTCCACTCTTGTCATTTTTCGGATCCACGAGTTCCTCTTCTTATCTCTCCTGGTTACACCAAGCATGCACCTCTCCATGCTACTTTGAGTTGTCTGCAGCCTTTGTATGTCTCTTTTAGTTAAGGTCCACGTCTCTGCACCATACGTAAGCACTGGAAGGATGCATTGATCAAACACTTTTCTTTTAAGACATAATGGCATATTGCTCTTGAAAATTATGCTGTTTCTTCCAAAAGCTCTCCAGGCAAGTTTTGTACGCCGATTAATTTCTTCACCAATGTGACCCTCACTTGATATCTGCTGTCCAAGATAAACGTACGTGTCTGTTATCTCCAGCTTTTCTCCATCAATCGATAAATCTTCATTTCTTGTAAAAGCATTGAACATCACTTTTGTCTTCTGAAAGTTCATTTTTAATCCCACTTCTTTACTCTTGTCAGCAAGTTCCTGGATCATACTCTGCAGCTCTGATGGGGTAGTTGCAAAAATGACTACGTCATCAGCAAAACGAAGGTGGGTTAGATAATCTCCATTAATCTTTATCCCCTTGTTTTCCCAGCTCAGCGACTGAAAAACACCCTCCAATGTGGCATTAAAGAGCTTCGGAGATATGGTGTCACCTTGTCTCACTCCCTTTCCAATTTTTATGTGTGTTGTATTTTCAAACAGCCTAATCTTTGCACTTGCATTTTCATAGATGTTATTAATAATATTAATGTATGCATCTTCAATACCGCAGGTTTTCAGAGCCATTGTAACTGCTGATGGTTTCACCAAATCAAAGGCTTTTTCATAATCGATAAAAGCCATGCACAATGGAAGTTCATATTCCCTCGCTCTTTCAATTAGTTCTCTCAGCACGTGGATATGATCTATTGTGCTGTAGCCACTCCTGAATCCAGCTTGTTCTCTCGGTTGAGCCATGTCCAGTGTTACCTTCAAGCGGTGTGAAAGAACTTTAGTGAAGATTTTATAAACCACTGATAGGAGGCTGATAGGTCTGTAGTTCCTGAGATCCTCAATGTCACCTTTTTTATGTAGCAAGATCATTGTAGCGTTGTTCCAATCCTCAGGAATTTTCCCTTCATTAAGGCATCGAGTGAAAATTTGGGCGAGTACTGTTTTGATTTCTCCACTTGCTTCTTGTATGATGTCTACAGTAATTCCATCTTCTCCTGGAGCTTTTCCTCGCTTCATGTTCTTGATTGCATGTGCAACTTCTGCTGGAAGGACTGGAGGAACTCTGGTACTGGTATCTTTCGTGATGTATGGAGTGCATATATCATCCCTTTCATATAATTTGGAGTAGAAATCTTTCACTCTTGTCAAAATTTCGCCTCTATTTCTTGTTACAGAACCATCTTCTTTTCTCAGTGCCATAATCTGTTTTCTTCCCTTACTGAGATGTCCCTTTGCTATCTTTAGGCTTTGGTTGTTTTCAATTGCTTTCCTCACTAGTTCACAGTTGAATTTCCTTACGTTTTCAGTGATACTTTTTCGTACTGTCTTGCATAGCTCTATATATTCCACTTTGGAAGTCACATCTTCTTTAGTTGTCCTCATCTCTCTTCTTTTTTGCATCAACATTTTGGTTTTTCCTGATAATTTGTTCACATGCAACTTGTTCTTAGACCCAGCTAATTTTGTTGCTGTTTCCATAAGAGCTTTGGTTACTTTTCTGTTAACTTCAGAGATGTCCACTTCTTCCGATGTTAGGCCTTCTAAAGCAGAGAACCTGTTCTTCAGTTCTAACTTGAAGGTATTATGGTGTTTTTTAAGGTTGGTTATGTCAATAGATTTTGTATTATATATATATGTGTGTATATATATATATATATATATATATATATATATATATATATATATATATCATCATTGTCAACCATTATCAATCCACTGCTGGACGAAGGTCTCCCCAAGTTTCCTCCACAACGGTCTGTCTTGTGCCAGTCTCCTCCATCACACTCCCGCATACTTTCGAATTTCATCCACCCATCTTCCATGTGGTCTTCTTCTGGGTCTTTTCCTGTCCCTTGGAATCCAATCTAAAATTTCGGCTGGCCATCGATGGTCTGTTCTTCTGGCAGTATGTCCAGCCCACTGCCATTTCAGGGATTTAACTCTGATCATGATGTCTTCCACTCTTGTCATTTTTCGGATCCACGTGTTCCTCTTCTTATCTCTCCTGGTTACACCAAGCATGCACCTCTCCATGCTGCTTTGAGTTATCTGCAGCCTTTGTATGTCTCTTTTAGTTAAGGTCCACGTCTCTGCACCATACGTAAGCACTGGAAGGATGCATTGATCAAACACTTTTCTTTTAAGACATAATGGTATATTGCTCTTGAAAATTATGCTGTTTCTTCCAAAATCTCTCCAGGCAAGTTTTGTACACCGATTAATTTCTCCATCAATGTTACCCTCACTTGATATCTGTGGTCCAAGATAAACGTACGTGTCTCTTATCTCCAGCTTTTCTCCATCAATCGATAAATCTTCATTTCTTGTAAAAGCATTGAACATCACTTTTGTCTTCTGAAAGTTCATTTTAAATCCCACTTCTTTACTCTTGTCAGCAAGTTCCTGGATCATACTCTGCATCTCTAATGGGGTAGTTACAAAAATGACTACGTCATCAGCAAAACGAAGGTGGGTTAGATAATTTCCATTAAACTTTATCCCTTTGTTTTCCCAGTTCATTGACTAAAAGACATTTTCTAATGTGGCATTAAAGAGCTTCGGAGATATGGTGTCACCTTGTGTCACTCCTTTTCCAATTTTTATGTCTGTTGTATTTTCAAACAGCCGAATCTATGCACTTGCATTTTCATAGATGTTATTAATAATATTAATGTACGCATCTTCAATACTGCAGGATTTCAGAGCCATTGTAACTGCTGATGGTTTCACCGAATCAAAGGCTTTTTCATAATCGATAAAAGCCATGCACAATGGAAGTTCATATTCCCTCGCTCTTTCAATTAGTTCTCTCAGTACGTGGATATGATCTATTGCGCTGAAGCCACTCCTGAATCCAGCTTGTTCTCTATGTTGAGCCATGTCCAGTGTTACCTTCAAGCGGTGTGAAAGAACTTTAGTGAAGATTTTATAAACCACTGATAGGAGGCTGATAGGTCTGTAGTTCCTGAGATCCTCAATGTCACCTTTTTTATGTAGCAGGATCATTGTAGCGTTGTTCCGATCCTCAGGAATCTTCCCTTCATTAAGGCATCGAGTGAAAATTTGGGCGAGTACTGTTTCGATTTCTCCACTTGCTTCTTGTATGATGTCTACAGTAATTCTATCTTTTCCTGGAGCTTTTCCCCACTTCATGTTCTTGATTGCATGTGCAACTTCTGCTGGGAGGACTGGAAGAACTCTGGTACTGGTACCTTTCATGATGTCTGGAGTACATGTATCATCCCTTTTGAATAATTTTTAGTAGAAATCTTTCACTCTTGTCAAAATTTTGCCTCTATTTCTTGTTGCAGAACCATCTTCTTTTCTCAGTGCCATAATCTGTTTTCTTCCCTTACTGAGATGTCCCTTTGCTATCTTTAGGCTTTGATTGTTTTCAATTGCTTTCCTTACTAGTGCACAGTTGAATTTCCTTACGTCTTCAGTGATACCTTTTCGTACTGTCTTGCGTAGCTCTATATATTCCACTTTGGAAGTCGCATCTTCTTTAGTTGTCCTCATCTCTCTTCTTTTTTGCATCAACATTTTGGTTTTTCCTGATAATTTGTTCACATGCAACTTGTTCTTAGACCCAGCTAATTTTGTTGTTGTTTCCATAAGAGATTTGGTTACTTTTCTGTTAACTTCAGAAATATCCACTTCTTCCGATGTTAGGCCTTCTAAAGCAGAGAATCTGTTCTTCAGTTCCAACTTGAAGGCATTATGGTGTTTTTTAAGGTTGGTTATGTCAATACATTTTGTTTGTCTTATGAGCTTGCCACGTTCGAGTTTAGTGTTGAGGTGCATCTTACATCTCACTAATCTATGGTTACTACCTGTGTTGAACTTGTTTAGCACACTGCAGTCTTCTATGACGAATTTTTTTGTTACACATAATAAAATCAATTTCACTTGTCGTCCCATTTGAATGCAAATAAAATAAAGAAATTGTGTTTTTTTTATTTGGGATACATCTTTTCTTTTTTCCTTTTTTTTTTTAATTCTTCAACATGTATGTAAAATAATAAAAACCTTTAAACTCAGTTGTTGAAATATTTTAGCAACTTACTCTCAACTTTTATGCCACTGTACACTAGTACTTCAGATTGAAAGCCTGTTGTAAATTTAAAGAGTTTGTTGAGTTTTACAATTCTTTTCAAAATATTCCAAAGTTTTTGCTGCTTGACCTCACTCAATTTTGAGAACAAAAATTGAAATATGAAGATGAAATGTGTATTCATATTTTGCAATTTAACTACTAAGGTTATGTAATTTCAAGCCTCTGACCTAGAGTGGGGAGAAAGCACACACACACACGCATGCACACACGCACACACGCACACACATATAATTTTTATTCTTTCATAGTACTTCCACATAAACTAATATATGAAGAGCCCCAGGCCGCCCCGGTGGCGCAGTGATCTAAGCGCTGGCCTCTGAGCATTCGTCCGAAAGGGGTTCGGGTTCGAATCCGTGTGAGGCACAGATGTTGTGTTTGTCTTACGGCACTGGCTCTCCCCCTTCCCTGGAACCAGTGACCGTAAATTAGGGACAGGTGACTGCTCATAGCTCATTGAGTTGCTCTCACAGTGGTCATTAAACCTCCAATCAAAAAAAAAAAAAAAAAAAAAAAGAGAACCAGTTATAAACCTGACAAGAAGTTGTGGTATCTCTTACCATTTTCTATGTCTCAATCAGCCATCTCCCAAACAAGGCCTTACTGGAGAAAAGTAAGCTAATGATAAAACTACTGAGTAATATAAAAGTGAAGCAAATCAGCTCAGTGATTGCATGAATGTGTGTTCCCCAAGGTTGATCAGTCTGGTTTTGCCACAATTTAGCCGGGAAAGATTCTACATGATACCACTTATGGTAGATTAGCAATGAACAGATGCTTCTACAGACATCAAATGCCAACTTATGATGAATGTACTGTTCAAAAGCCAGCTGTAATTTTTATGATAATTGCTTGGAAAATGACAGTGTGTATGAAAATCTGGTGTTCAGTGGTTCTGTAGCTGGTTTATCACTTATAAATAGGATTAACCTAGAGATTACACTTTGGTATGTATGCATTTTTTATGTGTCTTAACTTATGCTAATTTGCTTACATGCAGTCAGCTTACTGTTATTTTGTCCATTGTGGTTTGATTAGATGGCATGGGACTGAAAGTCTATTTTTCAGTTCAAATGTTGTGGAAAGTAATGGATTAAATTCCATTAAAATCTAATCCAACAATACCGAATCAAATTACAGTTATCTATATTTATGTTATAGCACAAAATGTTTTTATTCACAACAGTCCTAATTAGGTGATGCATTCTAAAAGTACCTTCTTCCTTCTTCTTCTTCTTTTTTTAAACTTTTGTGTGTGTACATGACTGAGATATCAGTGTCTGTATAGTTATACCGCCAATAGCGGTATAACTATACCATCGGGATTAGAGGAAATGCTATCCCACACTCACCAACCCGCTTGGCCAGCGTGGTGAGTTATGGCCAAACTCCTCCAAAATGACTCCACAACTTAAATCTTGGCCCTCAGTCTCCGGCAGCTGGAATGTACCTGGCCAAGGCAGCGGCCAGTGCGACATGAAGGCAGAGGGTGCTAAGAATCCCCGGAGAACCGGACTAGGCTGCCATCTGATGCTGACCTTGGCTACGTATAATGGACGCTCCCTATCTTCTGATTCAAGGCTTCTTGAATTGGAAGAGGAACTACAAAGGATCAAGTGGGACATCGTCGGGCTAAGTGAGGTAAGGAGAAAAGGAGAAGATCTCATTGAACTGAAAAGTAGACATCTCTTCTACTATCGTAGGACAGATACTGGCAGAACTAGTGGTGTTGGATTTATAATAAACAAGAAACTGAAGGATAAAGTTGTAGAAGTTGAAAGTTCCTCTGACAGAGTTGCACGACTCGTTATCCAACTCTCGAGAAGATACCAGGCTCAGATAATTCAAACTTATGCACCCACCACAAGTCATCCTGAAGAAGAAATTGAAGAATTTTATGAGGAAATTCGTCATCTAAATAATAAAGGTAAGCAGCATTTGAAGATAATTATGGGAGATTTCAATGGAAAAATAGGGCAACCGCAACAGAATGAAACTTCAGTAGGTAAATTTGGTCACGGCAACAGAAACCAGCGTGGAAATACTCTAATTGAGTTTGCAGAGGCAGAAGGGTTTTTCATCGTGAACTCCTTTTTCAAGAAAAAGCCACACAGGAAATGGACATGGAGACATCCAAATGGAACGACAAGTGAAATTTATTTTATTATGTGTAACAAAAAATTCGTCATAAAAGACTGCAGTGTGCTAAACAAGTTCAACACAGGTAGTGACCATAGATTGGTGAGATGTAAGATGCACATCAACAACAAACTTGAACGTGGCAAGCTCATAAGACAAACAAAATGTATTGACATAACCAACCTTAAAAAACGCCATAATACCTTCAAGTTGGAACTGAAGAACAGATTCTCCGCTTTAGAAGGCCTAACATCGGAAGAAGTGGATATTTCTGAAGTTAACAGAAAAGTAACCAAAGCTCTTATGGAAACAGCAACAAAATTAGCTGGGTCTAAGAACAAGTTGCATGTGAACAAATTATCAGGAAAAACCAAAATGTTGATGCAAAAAAGAAGAGAGATGAGGACAACTAAAGAAGATGCGACTTCCAAAGTGGAATATATAAGCTATGCAAGACAGTACGAAAAAGTATCACTGAAGACGTAAGAAAATTCAACTATGAACTAGTGAGGAAAACAATTGAAAACAACCAAAGCCTAAAGATAGCAAAGGGACATCTCAGTAATGGAAGAAAACAGATTATGGCACTGAGAAAAGAAGATGGTTCTGTGACAAGAAATAGAGGTGAAATTTTGACAAGAGTGAAAGATTTCTACTCCAAATTATATGAAAGGGATGATACATGTACTCCAGACATCATGAAAGGTACCAGAGTTCTTCCAGTCCTCCCAGCAGAAGTTGCACATGCAATCAAGAACATGAAATGGGGAAAAGCTATAGGAGAAGAGGGAATTACCGTAGACATCCTTCAAGAAGCAAGTGTAGAAATCGAAACAGTACTCGCCCAAATTTTCACTCGATGCCTTAATGAAGGGAAGATTCCTGAGGATTGGAACAACGCTACAATGATCCTGCTACATAAAAAAAGTTACATTGAGGATCTCAGGAACTACAGACCTATCAGCCTCCTATCAGTGGTTTATAAAATCTTCACTAAAGTTCTTTCACACCGCTTGAAGGTAACAATGGACATGGCTCAACATAGAGAACAAGCTGGATTCAGGAGTGGCTACAGCACAATAGATCATATCCACGTACTGAGAGAACTAATTGAAAGAGCGAGGGAATATGAACTTCCATTGTGCATGACTTTTATCGATTATGAAAAAGCCTTTGATTCGGTGAAACCATCAGCAGTTACAATGACTCTGAAATCCTGCGGTATTGAAGATGCATACATTAATATTATTAATAACATCTATGAAAATGCAAGTCCAAAGATTCGGCTGTTTGAGAATACAGCACACATAAAAGTAGGAAAGGGAGTGAGACAAGGTGACACCATATCTCCGAAGCTCTTTAATGCTACATTGGAGGGTGTCTTTCAGTCGCTGAGCTGGGAAAACAAGGGGATAAAGATTAATGGAGATTATCTAACTCACCTTCGTTTTGCTGATGACATAGTCATTTTTGCAACTACCCCATCAGAGCTGCAGAGTATGATCCAGGAACTTGCTGACAAGAGTAAAGAAGTGGGATTAAAAATGAACTTTCAGAAGACAAAAGTGACGTACAATGCTTTTTCAAGAAATGAAGATTTATCGATTGATGGAGAAAAGCTGGAGATAACAAACACGTACGTTTATCTTGGACAGATATCAAGTGAGGGTAACATTGATGATGAAATTTATCGGCGTACAAAACTTGCCTGGAGAGCTTTTGGAAGAAACAGCATAATTTTCAAGAGCAATATGCCATTATGTCTTAAAAGAAAAGTGTTTGATCAATGCATCCTTCCAGTGCTTACGTATGGTGCAGAGACGTGGACCTTAACTAAAAGAGACATACAAAGGCTGCAGACAACTCAAAGAGGCATGGAGAGGTGCATGCTTGGTGTAACCATGAGAGATAAGAAGAGGAACTTGTGGATCCGAAAAATGACAAGAGTGGAAGACATCATGATCAGAGTTAAATCCCTGAAATGGCAATGGGCTGGTCATACTGCCAGAAGGACAAACCATCGGTGGACAGCCGAAATTTTAGATTGGATTCCAAGGGACAGGAAAAGACCCAGAAGAAGACCACATGGAAGATGGGTAGATGAAATTCGAAAGTATGCAGGAGTGACATGGAGGAGACTGGCACAAGACAGACCATTGTGGAGGAAACTTGGGGAGACCTTCGTCCAGCAGTGGATTGATAATGGTTGACAGTGATGGTGATGATGATGATGATGATAGTGTAGTTATTTTTTCTTAATATGTGCTACCTATTAATTTTTATTAAAACTTGTGAAAATCTTTTGAAGTACCAAATAGCATCTCTTCAATATTTTGCTTTATTGGAGCTAATGACTATCAGCCTTTGTTTAGTGTATTGATAAATGCTATAGTACCAAAGATACAGCAATAGTAATTCTAAATTTTTTACTTTTATTTCAACAATACATATTAGATACCATGGTGGGTCAAAAGTTCATTCTGTTTGCAGCAAAAAAGCTTAATGATAAAAAAAAAAAAAAAAGTTGTAAATTATCACCTCATTCTGCAAAGTACAGGCTGTTGTTTTTATAGTCTTTTTCCAATGTTTCACCAGAACTATGATCCCACAGTAGTACCACTTATCGGGTTACGAGGACAGAAACTCTGATGCTAGATTCCACATCCACCACTGGTGCAAAGTGCTGCCCTTGTAGAAAATCAGCCATGGAGTGAGACAGGAAGTAGTCAAATGGGGTGAGGTCTAGACTGTATGAAGGATGGGGTAGGATCTTAACCCCTTCCAATTTCTGTAGTTTCCTGTGGAGCACTCTGAAGGCGTGACTTGGGGCATTATCCACTTGCCTGCTCATATTAATGAGTGCTGGGTAACATCGACACCGAACACCATGGACCAGCTGCACTTGTTAGGATTTAGAGGTTCGCATCCACAGCCTGACCATCTGGCTGTGCACTGTGTTCCCAGTGCACAGGACTCTCACAATTCCACCAAATGCACAGCATGGCTTTCCTTTCGAGCCAAGCTCTTTGCACCACTGGCTGTGCTCCCTGCCATGGCTTCAGCTGCTGGTTCGTAGTGATAGGATATTGAAGGCAGTGGCACACCCAGGTATTCCTGTAGGGGGTGGGTGGGTGGGGGGGGGACTATATGCATACGTGGCCAAAAGTCCTGCACCAGTAGACCGAAAGTTAATTTTTGATGTTTGAAGTCAACTCATACAGCGCAATGGTAAAGTCAGGAATACATATTATACATCATTTTGAAGAAAATTTTATGCTGAATTCAAATATTTTTTATGTACGTCGTCGGGCTGTTGAAAGATATGAGGCATGCTGCACCCAGCCAACAATCAAGCACCCAGATTCGGTGATGCTTTGGCCCTGTATTTCAGCCAGTGTTGTTGACCGTCTGCACATTGTTGATGGCACATTGAATGGATCGAAATATGTGGATATTTTGGAGTCCAAACTGCTACCATCTGCACAAGACATGGATTTGTGGAAAGCAGTATTATTTAAGTCTGTAAGGGCTGTATGGCACCATGTTATCACCAATGGACAACTAGAGAAGTTCCATGCCAAGAAGGTGCACTTTGTTACTAAGAAACCATGGTTATCCAATTAAATATTAAAGTGTATTTTGCTTGTTGATAAGTTATTTCTAGTGTCCTGCAAGTTTCAATAATGTACGTACAGTAATTTTACGTTAAATGCATTGTACACTAATTTCACAAATTCCACTATATTTTGCTTTTTATGACTATATGCTGTACTTTTGGTTGTAATTTCACTTCTATTACTGGTAATAATGTTCTGTAAAAATATATGCATTCAACATTAAATTTCCTTTAAAATGATGTATAATACAGTATATATTCTTGACTTTACCATCACGCTGTATGAGTTGACTTCAAACATCAAAAATTGACTTTTGGTCTACTGGTGCAAGACTTTTTGGCCACAATTGTATATATAAGCTCTCTCAAATTAAACATTTTTTGATCACATTCAGAAGTGCATGAGAAATCAGGTCTATACCTAAAATTTAGCTCATACTGTCATAAAATCCAAGATCTTCCTTTGTACCTGCTTTGTACAAGCCATTGAAATAATTTTTTCTAAAAAGCTCGTTGATCCCATTTTCGTCCTCTTAGTACTGACAAATTACTTCATTAAAAAAAATACTTCAATTACTATATATATATATATTTATTTATATATATATCATATAAAAGGACATAATCAAAAGAATATATACTTAGAAAAGAGATACAGATTATATTGCACTAACAGCCACAAGCAGAATACATATCACATAACATATATAACCTAGTAATTATACCTAACACAAAACATACAACCCAGTAATTATGCTATACAACCATACAAAACGAAAATTTCACCATGTAAAATCAGTATTACAGACAAAGTTCAAAATAAAAAGTATAGAACACAAAAACAAACCCAAAGCCAAATCAAGAACACCCAAACTGTAGACATAAAAAGTCAGCAGAGGCAACAGGAAATGAACATACAGTATATGCAATTAGAATCAACATGAATTTACACAAAGTACATGAATCAATATCAAGAGCAAAACTCACAATTCAGGAGCTACACAGAATACCCACTTCGAACAAAGGTCAAATCCTTCAAAGAGCCAGGCTGAACTCTTCAGGGGAACACCAGCATGTAAACCTGTGGTCTTTCATTACACAGCAAAAGGTAGGAGTGCCAAAATCTGCTGTGGTGTTCCCTGGGCCACATACACAAAAGCTTAGGCAACATAACCATAATACGACACAGTTTACAAGTAAGAAACGGCTGAAAGACAACGAATCACATATATGAGAAAATTCCACAAAATGTAATTGGTCACAGTTAACATGTGAGGTGTAGCTATGCAAAGTTAGAAGCATGGGTGATGGTTAATAAAAGTATGGCCACTAGTGATCTGCCAAGTAGCACTTAGAAACCCTGCCAAGTTAAATTTGTTAGATCAGTTGTTAGTGATGTGTTTCAAGTCAGTAATCCTAATAGGTATTTAGAATGTGCACCCAACAATAGTTGTCTAAACAATCCAGATATAAAACCAAAAGGACAATCATTTGATCTTAAAGCATTGAATAACCAAATAAGAGAATGTAATAAAGTTACTCTATTATACAGATATGCAAGCATCTATAAAATTGTGAAATGACAATACCTCTATGCAGTCTTTAATAGAGAGATAAGATCTCCAGTTCATAAAAAAAAAAATTTTAAATTTGAAGGCATTTCTCTTATCAAAAACATCTATGCCTACAGAATTATTTTCTTCAGTAATTGTGATATCCAAGTAGTTTGCGACATCAAGCGAAACATTTGTTTGTTCCAATTCTAAATCTTCTGGATACAGTAGCCACCATTTAATGTGATCGCGGTTAATGTTATCAATCACATAATGTTATCGGAATCACCATGTCCCAGTTGTTTGTATTCAAATAAACATACAAATCAACCGCTTATTGTGATCACATTTCGATTAATGTTATCATGAGATGAAAAGACTTGTCCTCCCCTCTCAGTGACATCAAGAAGGGAAAGAAAGCATTTCTGGCTTCCATGCACCCTGTTGGATTTGTTTTCATGGTGTTTGCTAAACCCTTTTTTTCAGAATTTTTCTTGTCAAGAAGAGTGTTGGTGGTGGAGACAGAACTGAGAGTGGACAGGAAATGCCATTTGGAAAGACTTGTTGCACAGATGATAAGGTTGACAGGTTCAACAGTTGTTGCTGATCATTGTTTCCCCTTCCTCCTCCGGGGCTTTCAGGGTTGGGGTTGCTTTCCCCTTTTATTCTTTTGTTCAAGCTAAGCTAATGAATGGATCTTCCCCTATATGCTTTATTTCAGTGTTCAGTCTTATTCTGTCAGAGAGCGGTTGCTCACGTCCATGATGGGCTCTAAGGAAAAGAAGTGTAATGATTTGTCTCTTAATGAGAAAATGTCTCTTTTAAAATGGTATGATGCTGTGCCGAAAATGAGTCAACGAAATGCAGCTTTAAATCTGAAAATTTCTCAGCCAATTTTGAGCAAGATTTAAAAAAAAATCATGATGACATAGAAAAAAGACCGTTGAAAATCAGAACTTGAATTTCAAGAAAAATCGTAGTGGGAAAGGTAGGCAGGTTGAATCAGCATTGAAACTGTGGTTCGCAAATGTGTGCGAAAGTGATGCCCGAGTTAACGGCCCAATGATGAGGCAAAAAGCAGAGGATTTAACAGTGCAGATGGGAAAAGGAAGCTTCGTTGCAACAAAGCAAGAGAATATTGTTTACAAAAGCACAAATAGTGAACAGGAGGATGCAGATTTTCCTGCATCTGAGAGATGGCTGAAAGAAGAGTGGCCAAAAATTATTGCAGAGTATCCACCAGATGCCATTTACAACGCGGGCGTACTATCGTGCTTTGCTTGAACACACCTACATGTTCAAAGATGAGAGCGCTAAAGGCTGTAAAATTTCGAAAGACAGTAACTGTGCTCTGCTGTGCTAGCATGTCCGGGAGTAAAAGACACCTTTTGACTATTGGCAAAAGCAGGAATCCTCATTGCTTTAAAGGCATAAAAAAAAAAAAAAAAAACTACCAGTGGATTATTGCTCTAATTCTACTGCTGGGATGACGTCTATGATTTTTAGTGACTGGTTAAAGAAATGAGATAAGGAATTGAAGAAAGAAATTGTTCTTCTAGTCAACCAGTGCAACACTCACATTACAGATGTCAATTTAAAGCATATAAAGTTGATATTCCTGCCTGCTAACACAACGTCACTGTTGCAACCATGTGATCAGGGTATTATCAGAACATTAAAAACACATTACCGTTGAGAAATGCACAGCAGACTTTCAGAAAGTATGGAAGACATGAACGAACTGAGCGTGAATGACCTTGCAAAGAAAATTAATCTTCTTGATGCATTGCACTTACTAGCAATGTTGTGGAATGAGTCTCAAAAGAGACAATAAAAAATTGTTTTTATCGTGGAGGTTTTTCGAATGAAGCAAAGGAAACAGAGTACCCCATAGAAAACATTGAAATTCCTCCAGACATGACAGCCAAGGAATTTGAAAGATTGTCACCTATAGACATACATGAGATTCTTCCGCGAATTCGCGGAATTCCGCTTTTTTCGGCATCATTTTGGTCATCCTCGAGGTCATTGCAAAAATGAAGAGAAAATTTTCAGAATTTTTTAGGGGGGGGGGGGGTCGTTCTATAGAAAAATCCTTGAAAAAAGCGGAATTCCGCGATTCCGCTTTTTTGTGGTGTAAAAGAGCTAAGCGCTTTCTAGCTGAGAGCGTTGTTTTTGGAGCAGGCGCTGGGGGGGGGGGCAAGAAGAAATGTTGGAGGGTGGAGTCAGGAGCTCAATTCGTTTACTGCTGTCAACAATGGATGGGGTCAGTCACTTGAGCATCGCAGCGCGAAGGGTGGAAGCTCCGCCTACTTCGTGCTTTAGGGAAACTGCCGCAGCCCACGAGCCATTCCGTGTCTTGCGGGAAATCGCCACTCTGCATTCTATCCGTGACGTCATCGCCAGGAACTCTGTCTCTTGTAATTTGCGATGTATCCGAATGCGTTCCCACTTTTCTGAGATCGTTAGAGAATCGAAGTTCTCGTGAAATCTCTTTCTACAAAGGACGCACATAAATTACGGAATCTCCGTAATTGCCAAAAATTATGGAATCTCCGTAATTGCCAAAATTATTTAATCTCCGTAATTATTACGGATTTCTCCCGGGATTACGGGTGACTAACAAAAAATTATGGATATTCAGATTTTCGCTGTTATTAAGAAAGTTTTAATGGTTTTGTAAATAATCGATGAAAAGCCTCTGAATAAAGTTCGTAACACAGCCCTTTGTATCCTCTTTTTTTCTTCTGAGGTGGCGGAATTTGTTTTGCTTGTTCGAAAGTGTAAAAAAAAAAAAAAAAAAAAAAGCACGGCACTAGGATTGCATAAATCCGGCGTGCTTCTTTCGGCATGGCCCGCTATTACGTGCTTCTTTCGGCATGGCCCGCTATTACGTGCTTCTTTCGCTGTGGCCCGAGATTACGTCGGCCTGAGGCATCTGAATAAAAAGTTCGTGACGCAGCTTTCTTTTCTTAAATTCTCTCCCCCCCCCATCCCGAAGAGAAGGAATTTATTTTGCTTGTTTGAAAGCCAAGTGGAAAGGAAGCACGGCGCCGCGCCGGGATTACGTATAGGCATGGCGTGCTTCTTTTGCCGTGATCCGGAATTACGTTGGCTCGGACGTGCTTCTTTCGCTGTGGCCCGGACTTGCGTCAGCCCGATGCTTCTGAAACAAGTTCGTGACGCACCTCTTTGTTTTCTTTTTTTTCTAATGAGGAGGAATGTGTTTTGCTTGCTTGAAAACTTAGTGGAAAGAAAGCACGGCGCCCGGCCAGTATTACGTCGGCCTGAAGCTTCTAAACAAAGTTCGTGACACAGCTTTCCGTTGTTGTTTTTTTCTTTCTGAGGAGGAGGAATTGTTTTGCTTGTTTGAAAGCTAAGTGGAAAGGAAGCATGGCGCCACGCCGGAATTACTTAGGCCTGGCGTGCTTCTTTTGCCGTGATCCGGAATTACGTTGGCTCGGACGTGCTTCTTTCGCTGTGGCCCGGAATTGCGCCGGCCCGATGCCTCTGAACCAAGTTCGTGACCCACCTCTGTGTTTTGTTTTGTTTTTTTCTGAGGAGGAGGAATGTGTTTTGCTTGTTTGAAAACTTAGTGAAAAGAAAGCACGGCGCTCATCTAGGATAACGTCGGCCCGTAGCCTCTGAACAAAGTTCGTGACGCAACCCTGTTTCTCTCCTTTCTTTCGTTTTTTCCTAAGGAAAAATGTGTTTTGCATGTATGAAAGCTAAGTGGGAAAAAAAAGCACGGCTTCGGGCCAGTATTACGTCGGCCCGAACCCTCTAAACAAAAGTTCGTGGCGCAGCTTTCCGTTTTTTTTTCTTTCTTTCTGAGGAGGAATTTGTTTTGCTTGTTTGAAAGCTAAATGGAAAGAATGTGTCATGAGTGGCCCAAAAACATGGTTAAAAACAAGAATTCGGCAGAGAAAATCTCCCCACTTGCTTGACATTGATGGAGATTCATGTCACCATATTCACAATGCAAGTAAAAAATTTTGCAAGCCATTTTAAGCTTACATTGAGAAATACTTTATTGACTTCTTCAATTACTTTAAATGGTCGGCAGATCAACATGAAGCCCTTGCTGAAATTTGTGAAATTATAGGGCTAAAATTCACTGAAATTAAGAACATGGTGCAATGCAGGTGGTTGTCATTCTATCATGTGGCATTAGACAGTTTACATATCCATGATGCCCTTTTGCTGCTGTATTATGGATTTGTGCAGCCTAATGAAAGACCAATATACATGGATGTGATAAATAAAATATGTAAAGATTAGAAAGAAAAAGTTAAAAATTCCAGGAGCTTTGGAAGAAATTACGGGGAAAAAAATCTAACAGAAGATGGAAGAAAATGGAAATCTAGAATTGTTGCAAAATTATTTGAAAGCTCAAAAAAAAAAAAAAAAAACCTTGCTTATATTAAATTTTTTATGTTGCAGCTCTACCTCTTTTGAAAAAATATGTATGCTTATTTCAAACAAAGGAGCCATTAATTCATAAAGTTTTTGATGAGCAGAAGCAACTATTCTTGGATTTCTTAGCTTGTTTCTTAAAACAAGAGATACTGAAAGGCAAACCTATGAAATATTTGATAAGGCAAACCTGTGAAAGATTCTTGGATCAGGAACATTATTTTGAAAAGCGAATCAAATGACATTGTGGGGAATTTTTTTAAGCCAGGCTGCTGAAGCTTATATTCAGCATGCAAAATACATGCAAAAGACACTACCATTATGTAGTGATCTTTTAATGTACATATCATTGATCCTTCTACAAGGGGACATAATCTAACTTTAAAAAGACTGAAAAACTTCCACAGTTTCTTTGAAATATATTGAATTCAGAGGAAATGGAAAGCTATGCTCTAGAAATTCACCAGTATCAGTTTGAATCACGACTTCCATCTCCTGACTTTGTAAAAATTGATGCGTGGTGGGCAAAGGTGTTTGACCTCTACAAGTACACTATGTTATCTAAAGTAGTAAAAGCCTTTATATCATGCTTCCATGGTCCACAGGTTGAAAGTTCTTTCAGCATGATGGCTGAAACCATAGATATAAAATCAGGAAGAATGACATTGAAACCTATTCAGCTATACAAACTGTGTAGTATAAACTTAAAGCACAGGGTAAGTCTGCAGTTAATTTCTTCAGTAAAGAAATTTTTTTCCAAGAAGCAGTTGATGCCAACCTCGGCCAAAATCTTAGGACATCAGAAACAAGTTATACCAAAGAAATAGAGAGGAAAAGAAAAGGAATTATCAGCAAAAAGAAAAAGTTAGCAATGGATGCTGTTCAGCTGCAGTCAACATAAAATAAATATGGCCGTGCAGCTTGCTGAGAAGAAAGCCAGGCTTGCTCAGAAGAGGAAATTCGAATTGTTGTGCAAGCAAGTACAACAAAAAAGGGGCAAAATATCTTTGAAGCAATCTGTTTAAAAACCATAACTTCTAGTCATGTTTTTTTTAATTTGTACATATTCAAATACATATTCCAATTATCATTTAGTAAGAATCTGTGAATTTAACTTATTTCCACACACATTTCATTTTTGAAAAATTTGGTACATTAGAGTGCTACTAAGCCAACAAGACTGACTTATCTCTTGTACTCTGATGTTTGACCAAAACTAATCTGTGGATATGCTTCTAATTGCTTGACTAAATGCACAAACTTTCCTAGACAAATACTTTTCACCTCAGGATTTAGCTAGTAAAGATTTACATGTATGTTTTAAATCTGATTTTTAAAAATATCTCATTTTATTTTGTTCTTGATTCCCTACTTTTCTATTGTGAATATAATAATGTGCTTCACTTTAATATTTATTTACATAATTTACAGAAAATAATTCCATATGGCTTGTGCAATCTTAAATATTGTATATGCTGTATTTGAATTTGCTCACACCGCGCGTTCGCGTGTCCCAATTTTCCACCCAGTTAAAAAGTTCAGCTTTTTTTGTCATCGGCCGGTCTCATGTATGCTATAGATCACAATATTCAAGTTAGTGCTACAGTCACAGAGGCTGAGATTTGTCTGTCCTTTTCTGTGACAGACTCAGATTCTAACATAGAACACAAATCCGATGACGAAACTGAAGTTGAGACGAGTGTGGCAGATATTACGCCTTGGAGTGCATGCAGCAAACGTCAGATAACTTCCAGAAACATTATGAGTGTGAACAATATATGAACAAAATTCTTCAAAAAACTAACAGATAATCTACCATTTCTGAATATTTTTAGCTCCATTGCGCTGTATGTATTTATGGGTATGTAATATTTTTATCTATAATAATAAATACGTACTATATAATGTTGCGTTATGCCTTTTCTGTTAAGAAATTTTTTCACTTTGTTTTCCCGTACACCATTTCTCCTCATTGACATGCTAAATACAGTTTCGAACTTTTGTCGTTTAATGTTATCAGTCGGTTATTGTTATCAAAACACCTGAGTCCGATAGTGATCACAATAAGCGGCGACTACTTTATATAACAGAAGCCAAACTAAGAAAATCTCTGCAATCAAAGACAATAACGTCATCTATATAACGGAATATCTTGCTTGAGGGATCACCTCCCTTTGCACTAAAGTGGCTTTCATAGTGATAATATATCATCATCATCATCATCGTCAACCATTATCAATCCACTGCTGGACGAAGGTCTCCCCAAGTTTCCTCCACAACGGTCTGTCTTGTGCCAGTCTCCTCCATGTCACTCTCGCATACTTTCGAATTTCATCCACCCATCTCCCATGTGGTCTTCTTCTGGGTCTTTTCCTGTCCCTTGGAATCCAATCTAAAATTCGGGCTGTCCACCGATGGTCTGTCCTTCTGGCAGTATGTCCAGCCCATTGCCATTTCAGGGATTTCACTCTGATCATGATGTCTTCCACTCTTGTCATTTTTCAGATCCACAAGTTCCTCTTCTTATCTCTTCTGGTTACACCAAGCATGCACCTCTCCATGCTGCTTTGAGTTGTCTGCAGCCTTTGTATGTCTCTTTTAGTTAAGGTCCACGTCTCTGCACCATACGTAAGCACTGGAAGGATGCATTGATCAAACACTTTTGTTTTAAGACATAATGGCATATTGCTCTTGAAAATTATGCTGTTTCTTCCAAAAGCTCTCTAGGCAAGTTTTGTACGCCGGTTAATTTCTTCATCAATGTGACCCTCACTTGATATCTGCTGTCCAAGATAAACGTATGTGCCTGTTATCTCCAGCTTTTCTCCATCAATCGATAAATCTTCATTTCTTGCAAAAGCATTGGACATCACTTTTGTCTTCTGAAAGTTCATTTTTAATCCCACATCTTTACTCTTGTCAGCAAGTTCCTGGATCAATCATACTCTGCAGATCTAATGGGGTAGTTGCAAAAATGACGATGTCATCAGCAAAACGAAGGTGGGTTAGATAATCTCCATTAATCTCTATCCCTTTGTTTTCCCAGTTCAGTGATTGAAAGACATTTTCCAATGTGGCATTAAATAGCTTCGGAGATATGGTGTCACCTTGTCTCACTCCCTTTCCAATTTTTATGTGTGTTGTATTTTCAAACAGCCGAATCTTAGCACTTGCATTTTCTTAATGTTATTAATAATATTAATGTATGCATCTTCAATACTGCAGCATTTCAGAACCATTGTAACTGCTGATGGTTTCACCAAATCAAAGGCTTTTTCATAATCGATAAAAGCCATGCACAATGGAAGTTCATATTCCCTCTCTCTTTCAATTAGTTCTCTCAGTACGTGGATATGATCTATTGTGCTGTAGCCACTCCTGAATCCTGCTTGTTCTCATGGTTTAGCCATGTCCAGTGTTACCTTCAAGCCGTGTGAAAGAACTTTAGTGAAGATTTTATAAACCACTGATAGGAGGCTGATAGGTCTGTAGTTCCTGAGATCCTCAATGTCACCTCTTTTATGTAGCAGGATCATTGTAGCATTGTTCCAATCCTCAGGAATCTTCCCTTCATTAAGGCATTGAGTGAAAATTTGGGTGAGTACTGTTTCGATTTCTCCAGTTGCTTCTTGTATGATGTCTACAGTAATTCCATCTTCTTCTGGAGCTTTTTTCCGCTTCATGTTCTTGATTGCATGTGCAACTTCTGCTGGAAGGACTGGAAGAACTTTGGTACTGGTACCTTTCATGATGTCTGGAGTACATGTATCATCCCTTTCATATAATTTGGAGTACAAATCTTTCACTCTTGTTAAAATTTCGCCTCTATTTCTTGTTACAGAACCATCTTCTTTTCTCAGTGCCATAATCTGTTTTCTTCCCTTACTGAGATGTTCCTTTGCTATCTTTAGGCTTTGGTTGTTTTCAATTGTTTTCCTCACTAGTTCACAGTTAAATTTCCTTATGTCTTCAGTGATACTTTTTCGTACTTTCTTGCATAGCTCTATATGTTCCACTTTGGAAGTCACATCTTCTTTAGTTGTCCTCATCTCTTTTCTTTTTTGCATCAACATTTTGGTTTTTCCTGATAACTTGTTCGCATGCAACTTGTTCTTAGATCCAGCTAATTTTGTTGCTGTTACCATAAGAGCTTTGGTTAAATTCTGTTAACACCAGAAATATCCACTTCTTCCGATGTTAGGCCTTCTAAAGCAGAGAATCTGTTCTTCAGTTCCAACTTGAAGGTATTATGGTGTTTTTTAAGGTTGGTTATGTCAATACATTTTGTTTGTCTTATGAGCTTGCCACGTTCGAGTTTAGTGTTGAGGTGCATCTTACATCTCACCAATCTATGGTCACTACCTGTTGTTGAACTTGTTTAGCACACTGCAGTCTTCTATGATGAATTATATATATATATATATATATATATATATATATATCATCATCAACCATTATCAATTCACTGCTGGATGAAAGTCTCCCCAAGTTTCCTCCACAACGTTCTGTCTTGTGCCAGTCGCCTCCATGTCACTCCTGCATACTTTCGAATCTCATCCACCCATCTCCCATGTGGTCTTCCTCTGGGTCTTTTCCTGTCCCTTGCAATCCAATCTAAAATTTCAGCTGTCCATCGATGGTCTGTCCTTCTGGCAATATGTCCAGCCCATTGCCATTTCAGGGATTTTACTTTGGTCATGATGTTTTACTCTCTTGTCATTTTTCTGATCCACGAGTTCCTCTACTTATCTCTCCTGGTTACACCAAGCATGCACCTCTCCATGCTGCTTTGTGTTGTCTGCAGCCTTTGTATGTCTCTTTTAGTTAAGGTTCATGTCTCTGCACCATACGTAAGCACTGGAAGGATGCATTGATCAAACACTTTTCTTTTAAGACATAATGGCATATTGCTCTTGAAAATTATGCTGTTTCTTCCAAAAGCTCTCCAGGCAAGTTTTGTGCACCGATTAATTTCTTCATCAATGTGACCCTCACTTGGTATCTGCTGTCCAAGATAAACGTACATGTCTTTTATCTCCAGCTTTTCTCCATCAATCGATATATCTTCATTTCTTGTAAAAGCATTGAACATCTCTTTTGTCTTCTGAAAGTTCATTTTTAATCCCACTTCTTTACTCTTGTCAGCAAGTTCCTGGATCATACTCTGCAGCTCTGATGTTGTAGTTGCCAAAATGACTATGTGATCAGCAAAACGAAGGTGGGTTAGATAATCTCCATTAATCTTTATCTCTTTGTTTTCCCAGTTCAGTAATTGAAAGACATTTTCCAATGTGGCATTAAAGAGCTTCGGAGATATGGTGTCACCTTGTCTCGCTCTTTTTCCTACTTTTATGTGTGCTGTATTCTCAAACAGCCGAATCTTTGCACTTGCATATTCATAGATGTTATTAATAATATTAATGTATGCATCTTCAATACCGCAAGGTTTCAGAGCCATTGTAACTGCTGATGGTTTCACTGAATCAAAGGCTTTTTCATTATTGATAAAAGCCATGCACATGGAAGTTCATATTCCCTCGCTCTTTCAATTAGTTCTCTCAGTACGTGGATATGATCTATTGTGCTCTAGCCAGTCCTGAATCCTGCTTGTTCTCTCGGTTGAGCCATGTCCAGTGTTACCTTCAAGCCGTGTGAAAGAACTTTAGTGAAGATTTTATAAACCACTGATAGGAGGCTGATAGGTCTGTAGTTCCTGAGATCCTCAATGTCACCTTTTTTATGTAGCGGGATCATTGTAGCGTTGTTTCAATCCTCAGGAATCTTCCCTTCATTAAGGCTTCAAGTGAAAATTTGGGCGAGTCCTGTTTCGATTTCTCCACTTGCTTCTTGTATGATGTCTACAGTAATTCCATCTTCTCCTGGAGCTTTTCCCCGCTTCATGTTCTTGATTGCATGTGTAACTTCTGCTGGGAGGACTGGAAGAACTCTGGTACTGGTACCTTTCATGATGTCTGGAGTACATGTATCATCCCTTTCATATAATTGGGAGTAGAAATCTTTCACTCTTGTCAAGATTTCGTCTCTATTTCTTGTTACAGAACTATCTTCTTTTCTCAGAGCCATAATCTGTTTTCTTCCCTTACTGAGATGTCCCTTTGCTATCTTTAGGCTTTGGTTGTTTTCAATTGCTTTCCTCACTAGTTCACAGTTGAATTAATTTCCTTACATTTTCAGTGATACTTTTTCGTACTGTCTTGCATAGCTCTATATATTCCACTTTGGAAGTCACATCTTCTTTAGTTGTCCTCATCTCTCTTCTTTTTTGCATCAACATTTTGGTTTTTCCTGATAATTTGTTCACATGCAACTTGTTCTTAGACCCAACTAATTTTGTTGCTGTTGCCATAAGAGCTTTGGTTACTTTTCTGTTAACTTCAGAAATATCCACTTCTTCCGATGTTAGGCCTTCTGAAGCAGAGAATCTGTTCTTCAGTACCAACTTGAAGGTATTATGGTGTTTTTTAAGCTTGGTTATGTCAATACATTT
Organism: Macrothele yani; assembly: GCA_039090855.1. Taxonomy (NCBI): domain Eukaryota; kingdom Metazoa; phylum Arthropoda; class Arachnida; order Araneae; family Macrothelidae; genus Macrothele; species Macrothele yani. Next base: position 30,660,656 of record CM076993.1, read on the forward strand.
TGTTTGTCTTATGAGCTTGCTACATTTGAGTTTAGTGTTGAGGTGCATCTTACATCTAACCAATCTATGGTCACTACCTGTTGTTGAACTTGTTTAGCACACTGCAGTCTTCTATGATGAATTTTTTGTTACACATAATAAAATCAATTTCACTTGTCGTCTCATTTGGATGTCTCCATGTCCATTTCCTGTGTGGCTTTTTCTTGAAAAAGGAGTTCAAGATGAAAAACCCTTCTGCCTCTGCAAACTCTACGAGAGTATTTCCACGCTGGTTTCTGTTGCCGTGACCGAATTTACCTACTGAAGTTTCATTCTGTTGCCGTTGCCCTATTTTTGCATTGAAATCTCCTATAATTATCTTCAAGTGCTGCTTACCTTTATTATTTAGATCACGAATTTCCTCATAAAATTCTTCAATTTCTTCTTCAGCATGACTTGTGGTGGGTGCATAAGTTTGAATAATCTGAGCCTGGTATCTTCTCGAGAGTTGGATAACGAGTCGTGCAGCTCTGTCAGAGGAACTTTCAACTTCTACAACTTTATCCTTCAGTTTCTTGTTTATTATAAATCCAACACCACTAGTTCTGCCAGTATCTGTCCCACGATAGTAGAAGAGATGTCCACTTTTCAGTTCAATGAGATCATCTCCTTTTCTCCTTACCTCACTTAGCCCCACGATGTCCCACTTGATCCTTTGTAGTTCCTCTTCCAATTCAAGAAGCCTTGAATCAGAAGATAGGGAGCGTCCGTTGTACGTAGCCAAGGTCAGCATCAGATGGCAGCCTAGTCCGGTCCTCCGGGGATTCTTAGCACCCTCTGCCTTCATGTCGCACTGGCCGCTGCCTTGGCCAGGTACATTCCAGCTGCCGGAGACTGAGGGCCAAATTTAAGTTGTGGAGTCATTTTGGAGGGGTTTGGCCATAACTCACCATGCTGGCCAAGCGTATTGGTGAGTGTTGGATAGCATATCCTCTAATCCCGATGGTATAGTTATACCGCTATTGGCGGTCATATGTATATAAATATATATACACTGAAGTGTCAAAACTCATGGGAGTAGTACCTAGTATCGTGTAGGACCTGCTTAGCCCGGCAAAGTGCAGCAACTCAACGTTGCATCGACTCCACAAGTGGCCAGAAGATTTCTGGAGATGTTGCGCCATGCCGTGTGAATAGCCGCCCACAGTTCCCTGGTATTTGTATTTGCAGGATCTTGGGTGCGAATGGACCTTTCCACCACATCCATAAGTGCTCTATTGGGTTCATGTTGAGTGAACGTGGTGGCCACACAATCTGTCGGAACTGTCCAGAATCCTCCTTGAACCAATTTTGAACAACTTGGGCCCGATGACATGGTGCATTGTCCGCCTGGAAAATCCCATTGTTTTTGGGGTACATGAAGTCATGAAGGGCTGCAAATGGTCACCCAGCAGAGCAACAAAGCGACTACCTTTAATGATGTGTTTACGAGGACCAGAGGACCCAAACTGTGCCACACATGTATAGAATCGCCACCAGCTTACACAGTGCTTTGTTGACAGCTTGGGTCTATGGCCTCATGGGGTCTGCGTCACACCCGAACCCTACAATCAGTTCGTAACAACTGGTAGCATGGCTCATCAGACCACACCACATGTTGCCAGTCTTCCAGGGTCCGATTACCATGTTCAGGAGCCGTGGTGAGGGGCTGTGTCCGATGTCGTGGTGTTAACAAGGCACTCTGGTGGGTCTTCTGCTCCTATACCCCATGGGCACTAAATTACACTGCACTGACCTGATGGATATGTGTCTGGTACCTCCTGCATTGAATGTGGATGCTATTTGAGCCAGTGCCACTTGTCTGTTAGCATGGACAATCTTGGTGGTTATTCAGCACCCGAGGTCCCACTGAGCTGTCCATGGTGGGTGGTAATGCCTTCCACGAGGTATTCTCGGTACACATGTGACACCGTGGATCGAGTAATGTTGAATGTTTGCACAACTTCGGAAATTGATTGTCCTATCCATCTGGCTTCCACTACTATGCCTCTTTCAAACTCTGATAATTCATATCGGCTTGCCATAATCCTACTGGTGGTTGTTCAACCTGACTCACGAGATTACACCTTGCAACTGATAAAAATTGTGGTGTGTGTGTCAAAGCCTTTATATGACGACAGTGCAAACTGAAAATTTGCGTATTGCTGTCTCATGACTTTTGCCACTTCAGTGTAAAGTGCATAAGATAGACAGTTTACATTAGATAGGTAAGAGCTGACGCACATCATTCTTAATCTCTTTGGGGTGGGGGTGGGGGTTAAGCCCCAAAGCCCCCCTATAGGTGAACCGTGAACCAGTAGGTGAAGGGATGTGCACTTTTCATCACTGTGAAAATACAATACGAAAACCTATCATCCTGTAGATTTGACAGCAATCTGGGATGTCAATTCATGGGGAACCATTCAATAGCATCTGGAAGAGAACCAATCTTGGTGCAGGTAACAAATGATGATGGATTGGGAAGCAACCCCTCAGCTGCTGATTGTCATGCACTGGGGTTTGCTGTTGCAGCTTTGACCAGGTTGTCAGTGTTGTTGGTCATTGGGCATCCAGACTTTGGCTTGCCTTTGAGACTGGTGACCTAGCATTGCAACACAGAATCGTTTTTATACAGTGCTGCTGTCTACCATTTTCTTGCCTTCAACTGCAGAAATTTCTCTCGCTGCTGCTTCAGTGCTCAACCCATTTTTTCCAATAATGGTGTAGGTGTACCTGAACAGCATGTTTATCGAACTCCGTTCTATGTTCACCTGATAAAACAATGTGGCTTTGTGCCAATTAAACATCATGAGCCTCATGTGTTCCATGTCATTGAGGTACCCAGCCGACACTGGCATGCGTTTCACACAGGAATGTAGGCCCCAACATATTATGTGTGCTTCAAAACTGGCCGAACTTTTGACTCGCCTTGGTAATTAGTTTTCGGTATCTATAACTTCGGTGGAGAAAGATAAAAACCAAACCTTTTCATTGATGCCTCGTACAGAGGTGCCAACTATTACAGATTGTTCGTAATTATTACGGTTTCGACTGTCAGAATACGGAATTACGAACAGGTTGGAAGAATTACGGATTTCAGTGTGTTTCGGAGAATCTCAATTTTGTATCCTTTTTTTATTAACCCTTTTAGTGCGACGCGGCCGATTTGTCGGCCTTCGATTTTGATCCGCGTATTTCCAGAATCAGACGGCAGATATCGGTGCCGATGATCATAACATTTTTCAAGCATATCGTTTTGAAATGGAATCTCTATGAATCATATCTTCAAACAGCGATATTATCGAAAGAATAGTAATATGCCGTAAGTGTCGTATCATGAAAGAGTTTGATCTTGCTATCGGCTTCCCGCGCACTTTCTCCATGTGATGGGAAAAAGGCTACTTTAGCCAAAACTTTTCCTACTGCAGTTGAGGCAGGGCTGTTAACTTGGCATTGTTGGTGAATTATAAGGCGTCGTACTGTCGGAAATCACTTTTTCGAGCCCCGTTCGAAGTGCAATAACGCGCAACTCATGGTCCTGCGATAACGGAGTGTATAATTCTTGCGGACTTTCGCCACGCAGGAGAACCAAGTGCAGTGTTTTATTACTAGAAACTCTTTAATTATTCATTTTTTTCCAAACAAACAGACACAATCGCAAAACTCAGTGAATTACGAATCCCCCTCTTTTTCCAAACTCGTGTTAGCAGAGGATGACTTTATTGACAGCTTGTTCCTCAGACTAGCAGATGTGCTTTTTCCTACTGCATGAAATTTTTTTGTAAGGTTATTTGAAATGGCTTGTTGTAGTGAGAGTGAAAGTTTGCCAAGTGATAGTGATGATTTTGAATCATCTGAGAGTGATATTGGCCAAGCAACATCAAGCCAGAAAACTAGCCATTGTGCCACGCACACAATATCTTCAGAAAGTGAAGATCTTGATAGTGAATCTTCAGATAATGAAAGTTCTGAAAGTGAACGGGAGGATGTAATAGAGGGAAGTGATGAACAACCTCAGCATCCTTTTGATTATCATGAAATGCAGGGCCCAAACATGCTCCTGCAAGTGATGCAGCACCTATTTCATATTTTTACTTGTTTTCTACTAATTTCATCCTTGGAATTATCGTTTCTGAAACAAATAAATATGCAAAGGGGTTTCTCTAGGAATATCCAAATCTTTATCCCAAATCTCGAGCTAGGAAATAGAAAAATGTTACAAATGCTGAAATAAAGGTTACCTTGCGTGCCTTCTAATATAGGAGTAATCAGTAGCCCATGCAGGACGAGATGATTGCCGAAGGCGTATCCAGTAAAAAAAAAAACATGAGGATTATGTAAAATTAAAGACTCAATCAAAGCCTTTGGATAATTTTTTTTGCAAAAAAGAATGAAAATAGCATGATAAATACTGAATTGCTGTTTACTACATTCGTTGTGGAGCATAACCTACCTATAGCAAGCTGTGAACATGCTGGTCCCTTGTTTCATGCTATGTTCCCAGACTCTGGTATTGATGAAGCTTGATATCCAAGAGCAGATGTGGCATGGAATGAAATATCTAAGATGAAGGATTCATCTGGCCTTCCCAAGTATTTTGCATTGCCTAAACTAATGTTAGCAATATTGACTATCTACAGAGAGAATATTTAGTATAGTGAGGAAAAACCTCACATACTTCTGCCCAACAATGAGCAGCAAAACAATTAAGTGCCCTTCTTGTACAGAAAAGTAAAGCATTTTCCTCAGGTGAGCCGTGTTATAAAAAGTTTTCTGAAAAAGAATATACCACTGCAAAACAAGCAACAAGGGAGTCTTTATGTCAGCAATGACATGAAGTAAGTACAATATTGATAATTTAATTTCATAATTTTTTGTCAGGATAATGTAAACATATAAGGTTATTACACATTTCACGCATTAATTTCTCATGAAATACCCTTTCCGCGCGTTAACGATGAGGCTTCATATGGTGATTACTGATGGGTTCCTCGGAAGGTTGGCACATCATACAAGTATTATAGGTTACACAGTAATACTATAATATTGTCCTTAACTTTGAAAAAAAAATGGTGTGTTACATTACTGAAAACATTACTGAAAGTTTGTGTTCTATTACTGAAACATTTACCGAAAAATCCCCTATTGATTACTGATACATTCTGTTAGAGGTTGGCACCTCTGCTCATATTTTTAATATGCCGATATGTGTTGTATTATTTTAAATAATGGAATGGAAGATTTATTTGTCATCACAGGCTGAGATATGGCCTTTAGTCCTCACAAAAAAACATCTGGATTGTTTTAGCATTCAATATGCGTAGTATGTTGATAATGGCCAAAATGACTAATATAATGCAGAAATAATGAGGGTAATTTATTCACCTAAACTTTTGGTATGGTTTCAGCTCTAGGTGTAGCTTAATGGTCAGTGTTCCTGGTGATGTGTAGTAAATCTTTATTCATTGTTGAAGAGAACCCATTCTTTGAAAACTACAAATTACGAGCACATTACCTTCCCTCAATTCCACAACATGCGTATTGTAAAACATAAAATAGTTATGTGTCAAGGCTTCATCAGAACAGTGGCAAATGGTGAAAACTTCTACTGCACTGCAACACTAGCCTATGTGATATAGAATTGAATTTCAGAACTATGTCATAACTTGTTGATTTTGCTTTTGCTTCACAACAATGTTTAAATTTACGTTTGATTCCAAAATGTTATTTATCAGCAATACCTCCTGCCCCCCTCCCCCAAAAATAAATAAATTAAAAAAATAAGTAATAAATAGAAAGAGCAGTGTGACAATCAAGTAAAGCGTGAATCTGAAATCATTGTGTGTGTGTGGTAAGATGGAGTGAAAGATGAAATAGTATGATGATAATCATGATACAATTTGCAAATATTTTGAGAACAATTATGTAGTTTGTGCACATAATGCAGTTTTCCTAGAGTTTCTTTGGAGCATGAAGCAAAATCTGATGGGTGTGTTGGGAATATAATAATTGGTTGAATTCATTATTTCTGGTTAGATGAATCCACACAAGACAGTGATATGCCGAATACTAATACGAAATTATTATTTGTAAGTTGCATCATTATGCAGGTATGAATGGCAACTTTTAAGTTTGTGATAAGTGCCAGCATATTTTGGTATTAAGTTATACAAAAAGAATGCTAAATTTGTGCATTGAATAAACTTTTAAAAATTCCCTTTCTCTCCTTTTTTAGTATCACAGATTATTGAGAATTACAGCAAACGGCTTGGGTTAAGGTGGTTATATAAATTTACATATAGTCATCGCATACCAGTAAGTTACCATTATTTATTTCTCTGTATACAAATGTTGTTTTCTACTGTATTTTTTGGAAAAAGAAAGTTTTCGAGAAATATAACATGCAGATAGCTGCATAACTGTGAAGTAAAATAATGTAACAGTTTTTTTTCATTGACAAATAATAATGCAAGGTCGGTGTCATTTGCTGTTTTGCCTGTTAGTCTTCTAACATTTTTTTCTGTACATAAGTGCCATTTCACAGCATTTATGCATCTTTGGACTATTGTAGTTAAATGATTGAATTTATCTTCTAGATCATGTACGGTGGTTGTTTTGAAAGTGATAATTTTGAGTTGAGTATTGGAGAATTCCATAGGTACCATACTTGCTGAACTGTTATGTTCTGTGTACATTTTCTTTCAAATTGTTGGCTAATAATGTCCATGTTGAAGGAATGTTCCATGTACAGTTGGGACAGTTTTGTTAAAATTGGATTTCATGTTTATTCAGTGCATTTAGTATGAAAGCCAAAATAATTTTGTATGTTCAAAGCTAATTCATATGCTATGGCAGGATAAAATGAACAGTGAAGTAAAATGTAAGCATGTTTTTTATCTTATCAGTTTGCTTTTGTTTGATCAGTTTTGTATTAACACGTATTGCATTCTTTGACAGAAGCAGATCATAATTTATATATTTTGTAATATCCTGTTAGATATCCCCAAACATATTGTGGAGGCTCTCACACTGCACAGAAGTTCAGGACACCTTAAAACTTGGCCAAAACTTATAACTTCAAAATGACTTCGTAATTTGTAACCCGGTGTAGTTAAAAATGTTAGATATGAATAAAAATACACTAAAGAAGAAATTGAGAAGCTTCTGAATTTTAATGGTAAGAAGAACCCACAAAAGCAAGAAGTAAAATTCACTAGAAAAATTTCTTATCACAAAGGTTTATTTGAGGCTTTAAAGAGAATTAGTAAAAAATACAATATTAGGCTAGCTCCAAGTTTAGAGAACAAAGTTAAAAATTTTTTCCTAAAATAGTTCAAAGAGAAGAAGATATTTTAAAAATGCAAGGAGTAGTTTATGAAGTAAATTGTAGTTGTGGACTATCTTACATAGGCGAAACAGGTCGCAGACTAGAAACTCGTATAGCTGAGCATAAAGCAGCTATAAAAAATTGCTCAACAAGACTGGATTAGATAGGCATGTTAGAGAAACTGGGCACAGCATGGATTGGAATTCCCTTAAAGTAATCAGTTTCCAAAGCAATTTCCAAAAGAAAACTGAAAGAAGGAATAGAGATTGAGAAAAAACAAAATTCCATCATCAATGACTGCAAAGGATTTTCCCTGCCTAACATCTGGCAGGATTTGGTGAAAAATAACCTAAACCGTCAAGGTTAACCGTAACCGTCAAGGTAAACCGTAACCATGATAGTGACAAGCAAAAAGTGACAACAACTAGAGAGCCTGAAGAAGGAGAAGAGTTTTCTCCGAAAATTTGCTATAAATGAAAACATTTCCTAGTAAATTCCCATAAGTTGCTTTAGATTATTAATTCAATTAAACTAGGAAGCCATTTCTCAATATGAGCTTTATTCAAAGAAAAAGTAAGGCATTTAATTTATAATGAAATTTAATTTACAGCCATTATTAATAATTAACACAAAATTAAAGGTCATATAAGAAAATTGCATTTCCAATTCTGTGTGACTAGTTTCTGGTGTCACACTTGGTGTTGAATAAACTCTAAGTAAATGCTGAACCTCTTTTGGTAATGGTTTTTGCTTCATTTTTATTTCGAGAGATCAATATAGGTATGAGACAATAGGATCAAAGGTGACCAACAGTAGGTGCTGATTTGTCTGTCCTACTTGTTTTTTGGCTGTGTTGCCCTCAATACTGCTTGAGGAACTTGTGTTTTGCTTCTTGAGCCTCTTTGGACATCATGATGGAAGAGCCATGTATTAATATTTTGTGAACTGAGGCTGACATGTAAAATCAGGAGTAATGTTTTACATATAACCTTTGATGGGTTGTGTGTGTACTTGTTGAATGCCTCTATATCCACTTCCAATCCACAGGAAATGGTTTTCAAGATGACAGCACATCTTTCTTTGAGTTCCTGGTTAACTCCAGTGATCTTTGAAATCTTTTCAGAATTTTCAAAAACCGCGCTGTGTTCCCATCGTTACTAGTTCCACTACACCTCGGCCATGACTAATCGACAATCAAACTGAGCTCTTTCTTCAAGTTTTCCTGAATTTGTCTTTCTGTTGGCCTTCTCCTTGTCTTCACCCCCCACCTGCCATCAACATACCTCTAGTCTGTATGAAAGATAAAGGATACATTTTAAAAATCTAATCCAGGCGTGTAATGTTTACAATCCAAAATGAAATGTTCTAGCATCAACCTCCATGTCTTTTACTTTCTCTCGGTTACTCATGTGTTTTGGAGTTGCTTCAGAAACATAACATTTCTGGGTGGATTTGGTTACTGTTATTGCAGATTTTACTATCAATCATGGTGAGTTGAATTTCATGTTGAATGATTCCCTTTCTCCTCTTGTCAAAAATGAGTTTTGTTGTGGTCAGCTTGTGTTGTTACTCTTGAGTATATGATACACCATCTTCAACCAACTGGGTACTTTCTTTTTTAAACTGGATTCATCTTAACCTACAAGATATCGTGGATGATGGTCTTGAACCTTGGATTTTTCCATGGAACAATAAGAGTCGATTCCTCATTCATGTAACTCAGCTACAACAGAACTAAAGATGTAAAAAATATGTCAGCATCATAAAATTCACCTTCCTGATCCTTTTGCTTGAAATTGAATGTCTGCTGCTGCTGTTGCAACTCCACTTAGTCAGTAAAACCATTTCACTTTGGGGATTACGAAGTCTGTTGATGCAATATCTTCAACAAGACTTGTGGCTGTGTGTTCCAAAAAATCATGTAATTTAACTTTGACTAAGCTTTTTGTAACTTCAGTGTTTGCTGGGTAGTATTTCATTTTCGCCCTTAAGCTTAAAACATTCATATTAATACGATGGATATAGGTTGACTCCATGCAGTTTGCCTCTGCATCTTGTAATATTTTATTGATATTTAGTCAAATCAGCTTCTAAGAAGAATGCAAGTACTTTGTCTTCAGTGTTCATTTTCACTATTTGCTTTTTTTTGGAATTGCTCCAAGCTTTGCAAATTTTTCCAGCTCTACTGGGTGATTCTGCCATCTCCTTAATCAGTGAGGTTCTGTCTAAATTATCTTCTTCTCACTGGTTCATTGAGGTGGCGAAAATTAAAATTTCTGAGCTGCAAACTGGCGGTTTCCAGAGTTCTTTGGTTTTTCCTCTTTTCGACCTTTCACTGCACTCATCAAAACTTGACATAGGTTTGCCACCTTTTGATGAAAAAGACTTTGTGCTTTTTTTTTTTTTTTTTGTTATCCAAGTTGAAATGAAATTTTCATTCATTCAGTTTGAGTTTTGTGCCATGCCAGTGGCAAAGTGGTGTAAGCATTGGGTCATAAGCATTCATCCAAGGTGGGTCCAAGTTCAAATCCCGGTTAGGCACGGAGGTTGTAAACATTTGTCTTACAGCACTGGCTCTCTCCCTACGCTGAACCAGTGGCTAAATAAATTTGGGATAGCCCATTTAGCTGCTAACAGTGGTTGTTACCCCCCTTCCCCACCAGAAAAAAATTTAAAAAGTTTTATTCCAAAAATCGTCCGAACACACAGTGTATGTATGCCTTGTCAGTCCTCCTGGAAAAGTGTTTGCAAAATGTATCCACATCAAGCTAAAGTTTTTCTTGTCTTCCTCTAATTCTACTCCTGTGTTTGTGAGGAGGTACTCAAATAAGTGCTGTTATTTTCCTTTTCTTCTTCCAGAGTGTTCTTGTAGAATCTGAAGTAGATCCGGCTAGTTTCTCTATACTTTTCCATCATTCACCTACATGAATGAAAAGAATAAAAAGTCATAATGAGTATAATATGTTTTTCTGCTCACCAGGAAATTATTTGGTAAGAGATAAAATACAATGTGTCAAATAATATAATAAACTCTTTTTCCAACTCTACTGTTCTCTTACAACATCTTTTATAAATGCACACTCCTTGCTTGAACCATACCGGACTGATTATGCTCTTTGTCCAGTCATAATTTTATGAAGCCACTTGAAACTCACTTAGTACAGTTCTAAACGATCCACAATATTGAACCAGAAGACAATTGACAATGACTGTATGTATCAAGAAAATTGAGGTTAAAATTTTGAATACGATATCAGCATCAGGCTTCAAAGACTTCCACGAATACGCGGAAATCTGCTTTTTTCTGTTCTGTTTTTTGTTGTTACTGATATTATTCCAAAAATGAAAAAAAAAAATTGTTGGGGGGGGGGGGGGGGGGTGTTATGCCTTCCTCTTCCGGAAAGCAAAATTGTAATGAATATGAATGACGGGATCGTTACAGCGCAGAATAACGTCAGCTCTTCCAGGAATGTGAATTGCGTGCCAAAAAAAAAAAAAAAAAAAATATATATCTTGTGCCATCTTGCTACAAAAGGCAGATTTTGCGCCATTGTGTGGCAGAACCTCTGTGCCCCATTGTCATCGTCGGGACTTCGGTACAGTAAATTCTCCGTACGCACTCTTCCGCTTGACGCTGAGTAAGACCATGCGGTGGGAAGAAAGATTCAGCAACTGCAAATACTACGGGTTTTACGTAGTTACTATGGAAATCGTCGACGGAAAACATTAAGAATTCGGAAACATCGAGTATGCTATGGAAATCGTCGGTCTGCTATGAATGATGGAAAACGTCGAGTATGCAACAGAAATCGAAAATCTCAGTGAAATAATGTTATTAAACATCTGTGTAAAGTTTTTTTTTTTTTTGTGTTTACAAGATTCTAATACTTTTACTAATCAAAAACAACTATTATGGGAATTTTACTAGGACATTTTTTATTTAAATTGCAAATTTTCAGCGAAAACTCTTCTCCTTCTTCAGGCTGTCTTTTTGTTGTCACTTATTCCAGTCACTATCGCGGCTACGGTTAACCTTGAAGGTTACGGTTATTTTTCATCAAATCCTGCCAGATCTTAGCCAGGGAGAATCCTTTGCAGTCATTGATGATGGAATTTTGATTTTTCTCAATCTCTATTCCTTCTTTTAGCTTTCTTTTTTGAAAATTGCTTTGGAAACTGATGACTTTAAGGGAATTCCAATCCATGCTGTGACTAGTTTCTCTAACATGCCTATCTAATCCAGTCTTGTTGGAGCAATTTTTTATAGCTGCTTTATGCTCTGCTATAAGAGTTTCTAGTCTGCGACCTGTTTCACCTATGTAAGATAGTCCACAACTACATTTTATTTCATAGACTACACCTTGCAATTTTAAAATATCTTCTTCTCTTTGAACTATTTTAGGGACTTTTTTTTAACTTTGTTCTCTAATCTATGAAGTAAAATGTAGTTGTGGACTATCTTACATAGGTGAAACAGGTCGCGGACTAGAAACTCGTATAGCAGAGCATAAAGCTGCTATAAAAAATTGCTCCAACAAGACTGGTTTAGATAGGCATGTTAGAGAAACTAGTCACAGCATGGATTGGAATTACCTTAAAGTCATCAGTTTCCAAAGCAATCTTCAAAAAGAAAGCTAAAAGAAGGAATAGAGATTGAGAAAAATCAGAATTCCATCATCAATGACTGCAAAGGATTTTCCTGCCTAACATTTGGCAGGATTTGATGAAAAATAACCGTAACCTTCAAGGTTAACCGTAATCGTCAAGGTTAACCATAACCGCGATAGTGACGGGAATAAGTGACAAAAAGACAGCCTAAAGAAGAGTTGTCTCCGAAAATTTGCAATTTAAATAAAAAATTTCCCAGTAAAATTCCCATAATAGTTGTTTTTGATTAGTAATTGAATTAAGAAATTAGGAAGCCATTTCTCCACATGAGCTTTATTCTAATACTTGTTAAACATTTTTGGGGATGTTTCTTGGGTGTTTAGAATGTCACGTTGTTTTCCGTTTCCTCATATAAAGTTTTTTTTACCAGGTTCCCCCACCCCCACTCTCTCTCTCTGCCTGATTATATTTTTATTTTTGATGTTTTCTTATGTTCTTCGTTTTTAATATCTTCGGTAATAATGAAAAGGAGCTACTTCGTATTTTTTAAGAATTTTTTCTAATGAAATGCATGTAACCCTTTTTCTAATACATCTTCAAAGCTAATCAGTTAAGAGCAATCGTTTTCGCCCGTTTTCTTTTTATTAAACGAAATTAAATTTCTAGATCGGTATTTAATACGTCTGTGGTGGACTCCGCGCCGTTTCCGTGTCCCGCAAATTGTTTCACGGCAGAGTGAGCATTGCAGTATCGATTTTTCACTTTCATTTCCCATAAAATTCGTGTTTTCCATTTCTTAGTCACTTTTTACTCATACATGAGATTATTTCGTGGATTCGCAGAATTCCGCTTTTCTTGTCATCATTTGGGTCATTTTAAAGATCGATGTAAAAACTGAAAAGAAGCTGTTTTTGGGGGGGAGGGAGGAAGGGGTCTTTCCCGTTTGGGAACGGTATTTCATCTTTCAAAACTTTCGAAAACGGAAGTTAAACGCAGTGAAGATTTTTTCCCTATAATCCTAATTTCTTTTTCTTGCGATGCTTCTTTTGCCCAGTATTGTTATTAAATGTCATTTTAATGCATAAATATTTGTATTTTAGCTTGAAAAACGGAGGGTAAATGTCCAAAAACAGAAGTCGGACAGAGCAAAGATTTCGCCGGCAATCGTAATCCCCGCTCGTGCGACCTTCCCTCTACTCCGTGTTGTTGTTAAATGTCAGTAATTTTATACTTTGGATGCAGTGATGAGCTCCAGTTTAATATTTACATAAATAACTTTACATATTTACTTTTTAAGTTAAACAAATTCAGTGCCCTCTGAAAAATGGTGAAGGCATTATTGAGTTGTTTTCCTGGCTCTAAAGTGGAAAGTTCCATTAGTATGATGGGGATGTACTTGATAAGGAATCCAGCAACATGAAAATTGAAAGATTTTCATCTGTTCAAATCATGAAATATAAGCTACTGAATCAGGATAAGTCAGCCTTGGAATTTTAAAAGAAAAACGGTTAATTGCATGACCCTGTAGATAGAGATTTATGCCAGAATATGAAATCATCATATTCAGAATATAAGAAAGAATTACAGGATAAAGAAGAAATGAAAATAAGACGAAAGGAGCTAAATATCTCTTAAAACTTATGCAGCAAATTAAAATCAAATGAATTAGTTCAAGAGAAAGAAAACTCTAGCTCGCTAATTCTTGAAAGGTCAGAACAAATTGTTAGACAGAAACAAGTTAAGAAAATGGAATTTCATTAGTTGTGAATGACTTTTATTATTTATCTACACAATGTCTAACATTTTTCGCAAGCATTTATCATATTTCTTCATTTTGTGTCCAATCAAGAATCAACATTTATTCTTCATCAAACTTTTATTTATCACAAACATATCTCGTTTGAATTAAAGACATCGTTTTGTACTAAGGTGAGTGATTTTCTATGCATATGACCTCATCAGCAATTTTTTTTCCCTTACATTATATTGTACTATATATTTAATTTTCTTGAAACAAAATACATACATTAAATCTATTTAGTTGGCAGGCGTGTGACCAATACATAAAGGTCATGGTTGTTAATTTCCTGATTTGTATACATCAGAGAGTGAAATGCAAGATTCTACACTTTTGTTACCCCCCCCCACACCTGCGTGTTGAAGTTTAGCTTTTCCTATCTCTGCCCACTTTTATGCGCCTGATCAGTATGCAAATGAAAGTGAACGCTTCATCACATATGCCCAGATTTCACGATCAACTGCCTGTTTAACCACACCAATGAGGACGAGAAGTGGAGTTGTTTAGAGTTCAATGAGCCTTCCTCACTACCACCAAGAGCTAACCAAACTAATTTTCAAAATTTCAGGAAAAAGGGTTTTGGCCAGATTTTACAGTATTTTGAACCACTGTGCACTGGATGCTGTTGTGGAAATTGAACCCTACTACTTAAGACCAAATTGTAGCTCAATTGAGCCCTTAATGACAGGATGTTTGCAAATTTCTGTGGCATGAATCTGATCACTGAACTCCCAGTTACCCGAAAAACGATCCGAGCTTGCAATGCACCAGAGTGTCTTTTATAAACTCAGGTGCATAGTGTACAACAGATACTATTCAATTCATAACTGGCTATTTTGCACATACAAATCACTCACTCTTAACTATGGTGGTAACGTGGGCAGCTCTGGCCCTTTCTAATTATCTGCATTAAGGTGCAGAATGTCTCGGCATCAGTTTAGTTAGAACATCGGTAGGCAATCACTCTTCTTACAAGGCAGGCATCAAAACAGAGTACTTGTTACAAGATGCTGTCACTAAATATCCTTTAGTGGAAGGAAATGCTGAAGCACTTACAAACTCGTTCACACGCAGTAGATCACTCGCAAAAACTCGATTCTCACTATCAGATAGCAAAACAAAGGCAAGAGGGACAGAAGACAGACCAGAAAGGGCTCCGGAGGGGGGGGGGGGATTTCTCTCTTATTTCTCTCTTGTAGATGAGGCTATGTTTACATATTTCGCATGATACTGGGTGACTGACCTGACACCACAGGTGTAAAGAGCACTTATTTGCAGTAATCTATATGACACATTTCCATTCTGATGATGGAGGTATATAGTCTTCCTTGCCTGGTGTTTCCTATGGTTTTAGGGGAATTGGTCACTGTTTATCATTTCAGCACATTCCCCTTTCATTTGTTAGAGTGTAGAGTTTACAACAGATCATCCATTTTCAGCTTTTATTCTGGTTGTCCTCAGCCAGGAATTTGTAGGACTGTACAGGATTTCTCACTCATATCCATCAGCTGGAAGCAACAATTTCAGTGCAAATTACCTTTCACCACTCCTTTCCTCTGAATCTCAACTCAGACTGCTGAACTGCTTCTTTGCTATAAGCAGAATGCAGAATTGTGTGACAAAGGCCTTAAAACCACTTCAAAAAGGGCATCTTTATGGCCAAAAGCTTTTAGTGAAATTTGCAGTTATTTCTGTTTATGCCCTGTGTTGCTGGCTTGTAATAGGAATTGCCTTACTCATGGAGTTTGGCATTATTCTGAAAGATGTTGTACGTCTCTAAACTTCCGTGAGTAATAGAAAGAAGCTTTTAACTTTGTCTGACATAGTCCACAAGTTCTTTGTTTCAGAGCCCATCCAAACACAATATCACCAGCAGAATTTTGCCAGATGAATTCCAAACACTTAAAGATTGCAGTTTCCCATTTAATCTGTTTATTTGTGGGAGGATGTGTTACAGTATTCCTGTTTACAATTTTATCTGTTTTGATGAATTTCAGTAGGAGATTCAGTGGCGGCTTCCAGAATATTTGTTCTTAAGTATAATATAGAACCTCTGAACGAATGAAGGATCCTTTTTAGTAGGTTTAGACCCAATGACCCCACAACTCAGAGAGCTTTTTTGTGCTAGGGGAAAAATGAAAATACCAGACAGGGCAAACCCTGATAGGAAAGTATAAATACAAAAAGTAATGAAATATTGGAGCTTTGGGAATATACAGTTACCTGTTAAGAAAGGGATTCTTATCAAACAAGTTATTGGTATCTCCTGAGCAGTCACATCATAAGTTCACAGAAAGGTAGGAAAGGGTGGCAACCTGGAAATAAATAAAAAGAACACCACAAATGCATGCACAAGTAACTCCTGTTAAAATTAATATTGCAAAATTTCTTTTTCTTCTTTTTTTTTTTACCCTCCTCAAACCACATACTTGGCAATTTAGTTTAACCCAGTGACATCGGAACTCATTTTTGACAGCGGGGCCAAGATGTTGGAGAAAAAAGTATTTTATCACTTCATAAAATTTATCATACTATTGTAAAAAAGAAACGTGCTAACTTCATTACAAAAATTTGCTAGAATTTTTTTTTCGATTAAACATTCATCTTTAAAAAAAAAAAACATTTTCATATCCATATAGTTTCTCAATGTAAACTAACTATACACATAAGCGACCATGAGCTATAGACTTTGATACTTCCAGATTTGTACGAATTCCACAGGAATTGTAGCCATAGACGCTATAATTAAACATTGAAGGGACCTATATCTCATTCCTCACCCTGCTTCCATTTCCCTATTTAGTTTTACTCATTTTTTTAGAGGAAGACTAATTTTTTACACTTAATGAGACACAAAATGTTGCTGGTCTTCTAATGGGAATCAGCCCACTGGGCTGTTTAATGGGGCTAGCATTTCTTGGGGTCTCAGGAGTTGCATTAAAAAAAAAAAATCAGATTTCTAGATAGTTCATGGTAAGAAATGAAGAGCAGTACTCAATTTCTATCAAAATGAACTTACAAAAACCCTGAATGTTTGAGATTTCCAATCACGAACATATGTAATTCGGAAAGAAAGAAAACAGGAGGCAAATGTGGTGTTTTGCCCCCCCCTCCACACTTATTTGCGTGCAGGGGCAACTTGCCCCCCTCTGCCCCTGCGGTTCTGACGCCGGTGGTTTAACCTGTGTATATGATGCTCAGAGTGTGGTGTGACATCACTCACTTAGTTCTGAACATAGGTGGCTTCTGTATTGGTACTGATTCTGTGATTTACTCCTGCTGTAATTTACAGGGGATTTTGTACTCTGTATTGGAACCTAGATTAAGTAATGACAGATCTCAAGATTACATTGATGTGCATAGTATTTCAGTGATATTCAATTTCTTGGCTCAAGTGGCTATTTTTTAAATGTAGTATATTTCCACAATGCAATAGAGATAGCTATTGGAAAAATGAAATAATAGAGTTGATCAAATATTATAAGATAGGAATGGTAATAGTTTGAAAATATTAGAAGAAAGTAGCTCACTGAGTAATAAACGATTTTCAGAGTGCAATTTTTTTTTACAATTTGGAGTGCACATCCTAAATTTTTCAGCTTCTGTCAATGCCGAAGAACCTAGTTGCCGCATCATTCTTTCAAGTGAGGGGTCTGGCATGGGGCTGGTGCTACCTCTTGTACAGGAGGAAGATTATTTTATTTAAAGCCTTTTCCCAGTGTGTTTGCATGGTTTTAGGAGAGTGGGTCACCTTTGAACTTGAACTCTAAATTTCTCTAGTCCTGCTCGGAAGTTAGGAACCATCCTGTGTGGCTGAAGCAATGTAAAGCTGAAGAAGTTTACCATATCTCTTACTCTCTGCTTATATAGAGTAAGCAGCAAAATTTCTATATGTTACAGTCTTCCAGCAAAATCTTCTATATGTTACAGTGTTGATTTCAGAAGAACTAATGATGTGTATTTTGTATTTCTAGTTATTTAATACATGGCTGAAACATATATTTTTCTTTTGCATGTATCTCACTCTGTAGAAAGATATGGAAATGATTAAAGATCGTCTTCTGCAGTTCAATGGTTTTCCCTTTGAGGAAACCTCAGTAGATTATTTACGAAAGATGAAAGCTTTGGCAACGTAAGTCCAAGCATTTTTCTTTTCCTTTCATTCTTTCTTTACTTTTTCTTTTTCCAAGCATCTTTTATTTTGTACTTCAGAACTAATTAAAACTTGCTTCAGTTACAGTAATCATGGGTTTTGTGGTAAGCCAGTTGTACAAACTCTCAGTTGCATTGATATGAATCTTGGCAGTATGTATTTTTGCTGTATGAATTGTTTGTTATACTTTTAAAGCTTGTTTTTATACCATGTGGCAGAAATCATGGTAAAAAAAAGCAAAAAAAAAAAAAAATTGCATATCATGTTGGGAACTGAATTTTTTTCTTCCTCTTTCCCCCTGCAAAACAATTAATTTGGTTTTTAAGTGAAAAAGTCTTGGACTTCAGGTTCAACATTGTGAATGTTTTGGAAGTGTTTCCCATTTAGAAAATGTGCCATGAACCGAAATATGTGGTTGTCTGAAGGCGCGAGATCCGACTTTAAGCATGGTGCGGTATTAACTCGATACCTACCAGTTCCTTTATTTTTCCCTTAGTTGACCAGGCAGGACAAGCAAGAGCCATTCATCTAGTCCTAAATACGAAATAGCATATGGTGGACACTCTTGACATCTCATAGGACTCATAGACAAATCATCGCATCTGAGGCCCTGGTCATTGAGAAATTGAAGAATAAGTGCTGTAACACTAATTCGCCACTTGGACTTCCTCATGCATGGGAACATTTGATTGAATACGGAAATAAAAAATTTCAACAAATGAAGAAACACAGATTCAAAGATTGTGAACTCAAGGTTACGATGGACGATCAGGGAAAACATAATACCACAGATGTCGCCATGAGTGGCTTGCACAGTGACCCTCAGTTGTCCATTGTATGTGATGATGAAGGTTGAAAGCGGTATGACACACTGTTATATCTCAGTCATTTGAAGATCGTTAATGAGGACTTAGTGCCCGTGCACAGTATACTTATTTGAATCCACTAAAGAAGGCATAAGTTTTGCTGAAACGTGTTTGAGAGTGTGTTGCGATGATGAAGTTGGGTCCTTTTCATCATTTTTATTTTTTGGGCGTTTTAACTTTCATGATTTTAATTGCCATTTTCATCGAACATTCTTTCATAGTATTACATTTCATTTCATTTTCATCTGTCATACATAGGTCAGGCATGGAGATTGCTTTAATTCAGATTAAAAGAGCACAAATCATATATTAAGAAATATGTAATCAAAAATCTTCTATAGCCCAGCACTGTTGGAAAAATAACCACCAATTTCTGTTTAAAGATGCCAAATTGTTAGAAAGACCAAAATCAATAATTCACCTAGACTTTTTAGAAGCCTTTCATATGCATATTTCAAAACCGTAATAACCTGGTAAGTGATTTATCTTCATCTCTGTACAAAATCACTCATCAATCTGCTATCTGATACCGCACGAGACGTTTGACACATGGAATTTGAAACTCCGTCAGAAGCAAGAAATAAAAACGCTTAGTCTTGACAAAGCTGAACCACAGTTTCAGCGAAACTATAGTAGACTATGAATTTGTAAAAATTGTATCCATAAATGTTGTCTAAATTAAATGTAATATATAATTACGCAATGCCTGTAGTTCAACTGTGTAATTCTTTCATAGTATCAGAATTTTAGCTTGAAACTGTGTTCTGTTCAACTCGTGTATCCTCTGGTTCATTTTGCAAGTACTGAATCACTATGACGAAATAGTATGACTTTCACAAGCAATAAGCCTAATCTACTGTGAGGTGAGTCTTACTGCTAAAGTTCATTTTGTTAGATTTTATTTCGCTATTTTGTACCTAATGGCTTCAATCTATGCATACATGTACATGAATTTACGTGATGAACAGTATAGTCACTGCTTTTAATATTAGTTATACTTAAGAGCAAGAGCATTATCCTATTGGAGGATATAGAACTAGAATCTAATCTCTCTTTGCCTTTCTTGGATTTTCATATAATTCATGACCCAAATACTAATTCTGTTTTTCCGTGTCTATCAAAAACCAGCTGATTGTAATAGTCTTATCCCATTTAACTCCTCACATCCAATCTCCCCAAAATTATCTGCTATCAATTTTCTTATTAGAAGAGCCTTCACACATTCTTCAAACGATAGCCATTTACAGTCTGAGATTAAGTTCTTTTTCAAATTGTCGGATAAACATGGATACCCAAGGACGATGGTTAACAGATTATATAGCTGAATACTAAATGAACGAACCATTAATCTGAAGCAAGACTCGAGGCCTAATAAACGGTTTGTGGGAGCATTGGATCAACACCCCCATATCAATAACACACTATCTCATATTTGCTCACAACATAATATACAGTTTGGCACCCGATCACAGAACCTTCTATCATCTGTTAAAAATGATCAAGGAACAACTGATATCATGAGCAAATGGGGTGTATACAATATTCCACTACTGGATTCCACTACAGGCGAACACGCCAGCAATTATATAGGCTCGACACGTAGGAGCTTGGGTACTCGTGACCATGAACATAAATACGATATCCGAACCAGCAGTAACAACACGGCATTATCAAGGAATGTCGTAAATGAAATACTACAACCAGACTGGACAAACATTAAACTACAGAACACTCCAATGTACACACACTCGCTGCATTTTGTTGAAAGCCTGTATATCGAAGCCTTAAGGGACAAATGCTGCAATGACTACGCACCTATGGATGCTGTGAACATTGTATGCTGTCATGACCTTCAACACAATACCTCTCGATACCCCCAATACCTCTCGATACCCCCAATACCTCTCGATACTCCCAATACCTGTGCCCTGGTGGTTACCAACGCACCAACCAGGCGGGATCCTACAATCTGCTCTCTTTGGAACTCCGACAGGTCACTCATTGTGCCTTCACCTGGGATGAAATTATGCAAACACCGATTTACAATGCAATCACACAGACCCTTGTGACTATAAGCAACACTTTTTTACAAAAAAAAAAAAAAAAATGTTGCTACATGCTTGTTTTACTTAAAAAGCAGCACATACCAAAGTCACTGTTTTCAGTGAGGTGTTTCCATTATTTTGGACAACCCCTGTATATTGAAAGTGTTGGTGCGTCACTAAATTAAAAAAAATATGTAAATGGAAAAATTTAACTGAAAATTAAGTGACCAGTATCAGACATTTCAATGTATTTACACTAGAATTAAAACACAAACAAACTCTTTTCCTAAGTAATCAACAGATGCCAAGATTTAACTAAATAGCCTCAGATGAAAGCTATAGCTGACACTTAAACAGGAAAAAGTTCCACATCATACAAGTGAAATGTAAATAATGATATTTGAAATATGATAAATTCCCTTAATTAAGGCTTTGGTCTTTTTTTTTTTTTTTCCTGGTATTTTTTTGCTTCCAAAAGTCTGATTAAAAAATTCTCTATGTACTGAATTTAAGAAATATGTTGTGTACTGAATGTGCCGTCCAAGCCAAAAACATAAGTGAAGAGAGCGACTACATACATGGACATAAACCTGAAAAATGTTAAACAACAGTTTCAAAACTTGTTCAAAATAAATCATTTAGTGTAACGTTTTAAAACTATGTATGTTCAGACTTAGAATATTAAATTTTTTAATAAACATAAGAATTGTTTTATAATTTGTGCTTCGTTTTTAATAACCCAGATACCAAGGTCAATGTATACAAAGGAAGATTCATTGGACACAATAAGACAACATTATCAGAGTGCAATGCATATAATGAGCTTAAAGACTGATACTCTCATTATGCAAGAATATATAATCAGGATATTTACTACCCTCTAGGTTAGTCAAAAGTACTTACCGCCTTCTTAGCATATTTGTAGTACATTTTACCTTTGAGTTGACCACCCCCTTAGTAACAAAAAAAAATGATATTTATGTATTAAGACCGAATGATTGAAAAAACAAACAAACACAGCAACACTCATCTTTACACCTAATTAAAAAACATTGAGTTAAAATATTAAGTAATTAAAAAGAATATGTGTATTTAATCTAACACTAAATTAGTTAAAAACTAAGATTGGTCAAAACTTAAACCTACGACATGCTGCTTGTGCTTTCAAATGCCTTTGAAAGCACAAGCACCATGTGCCACGTTTGAGTTTTGACCATTCCCTTAGTTTTTTAACTGTAGCTTAGTGTTAGATTAAATACGCATATTCTTTTTAATTACTTAATATTTTAACTTAATGTTTTTTAATTAGGTGTGAAGAGTAAAGGTTGCAGTGTTTTTTTAACCATTCGTTCTTAATAAGTAAATATTGTTTTTGTTATGGGGGGGTAACACAAAGGTAAAATGAACGACAAATATGTTAAAAAGTTGATAAGTACTAAATAGTAACACTGTACTAGTGGTCCGATTTATTGGCGTAGAAAGTAGACACATTAGCATTTCCAAGCTTTCGCATATCAACCAGATGGCTTTTTCAAGGAAGTTAGGCAGAAACTGCAACTGAAAAATAGAACGCATTAACAATTTGAACGCGGAAACTTGACTTGACAACAATAGATACGACGTTATATTAATTTAAAGATATGACGCATCACGTTGGTTGCACGCGTGGTATCCTGGTAGGCAGAAGCTTTACTTGAAGAATTGGTTTCAAATTCGTGGCAACTGGAATGAGGCGCAATCATTGCAAGCGTCGCTGTTGGTAATGATTTCCAAGGTTTCCCAAATGGCTGTACCTTTAGGGGTAGAGTAGGTAGCTAATTTCTTTATATCGTCCCAAATAGGAGTAGCGGACTTGAATTTCACTTCTCTGGATAGAGCCGTGGCTACTTTACCGTATTTTGTGTCTCTTTTATGTTCGTTGACTCTGACTCCAAACGAACGCTTGGTCATTCCAATGTAGTAACGTTTAGAGCTGTCCGGATACTGTAGGGGGATCGCATAAACACCTGCTTCGCAGGAGAGAGGTAGTTTTTCACTACTTCCCTTTAGCATAGTATATAAAGATGCAGGAGACCTGATGCCGACGCCGTAGTTCATCTTCTTGAGGACGTTTTTGAGTTTGTAAGACACATTTGGTATGTAGGGAATTGAGCCTAAATAACGTATCTGCGGCACAGGAAGAGTAGAATGTTTGGCCCTGGCTTTTTGGATAAATTTACGTATCTGATTCAACGAATATCCTGCATCAGTGGCTAACTTGATGACACTTTCAATTTCGTGTTGTCTAGAATGGGTATCGGAGGAAACGGCAAAGGCTCTTCAAATTCGAGAATGGAAGATAGCTGTTTTGTATTCTGTGGGACAGAAAGAGCTGCGGAGCATCAGGTTGGGGACGGACATGGGTTTGTAGTAGACTTGTGTACCGAGGCGGTTGTCAGGCGATTTTCTCAAAAGAACATCCAGATAAGGTAAAGCGTTGTTGTGTTCAAGCTCCATCGTGAAATTGATCGTTGGATGCATATCATTGATTTTATCAAGGAACATTGGAAGAGTCTGTTTTCCGTGAGACCATACAAAAAACACGTCGTCCGCATAACGCAGCCAAGTGGTAAGCCGTGGGGTAATGCTAGAAAATATATTCCGTTCAATTGGGAGAAGTATTGCTTCTGCAAGGACGGGTGAAAGTGAGGATCCCATCGGAACGCCATTATTCTGTTTATATACCCTACAGTATCTGGAGGGCTCTAAACGTTACTACATTGGAATGACCAAGCGTTCGTTTGGAGTCGGAGTCAACGAACATAAAAGAGACACAAAATACAGTAAAGTAGCTACGGCTCTATCCAGAGAAGTGAAATTCAAGTCCGCTACTCCTATGTGGGACGATATAAAGAAATTAGTTACCTACTCTACCCCTAAAGGTACAGCCATTCGGGAAACCTTGGAAATCATTACCAACAGCGATGCTTGCAATGATTGCGCCTCATTCGAGTTGCCACGAATTTGGAACCAATTCTTCAAGTAAAGCCTCTGCCTACCAGGATACAGCGCGTGCAACCAACGTGATATGTCATATCTTTAAATGAATATAACGTTGTATCTATTGTTGTCAAGTCAAGTTTCCGCGTTCAAATTGTTAATGCGTTCTATTTTTCAGTTGCAGTTTCTGTCTAACTTCCTTGAAAAAGCCATCTGGTTGATGTGCGAAAGCTTGGAAACGCTAATGTGTCTACTTTCTACGCCAATAAATCGGACCACTAGTACAGTGTTACTATTTACTACTTAATTGGCGTACTGTTCCTTGTTATCAGTTGATAAGTACTTTTGACTGACCTAGAGGTAAACATTATAAGAGGGTAAATATTGTCGAATTTTAAAAATATACAAATAAATATTGGAATACGTAAAGGCAGCAAAGTGACCAACATGCACATTCTGGTGGTACTTGTTTTTGATGCATCTACTCCTGGGTTAATTTGAATTCATTAATGCAAGTTTGATTTTTGTGTGTGCAGTTCAGACGATGTTCAATGAGGCATGTACATTGAAGTGGTTTAATGTTTTTTTCTTTACATGTATAAAAATAATCTTTGCTTTTGTGGTAAATTTGCATGCTCATAAATATATTGGTAAAAAAATGGATGTATTTTCTTCGCAGGTTTCCAGAAACTGCCATTAGACAAATGTGCTTTCTCTTGGCTATTCCATCAGGTACTAAAGATGATATGGTCCATAATATTTTGAAATTCCTTCTGAAACCAGAAAATGTCCAAATTAGTCCATTTAGTGATGCATGTTATCAGCCTAAAGTGCGATTAGAAAGACTTTCAGAAGGTAAGGAAAACAAAATAAAGATCTGGACCTGTATTTAACTGCATTTTATGCAACTCATCTTTTTATGATGACTTTTGAGGGGTGTATGTTATGTCTACATAAATTTAAAGTTTTTTTCCTTATATACAGAGTTTTTGTATATTAAGTGTACAATCTCAAAACTTAATATTGTGAATTTTATTGAAGAAAGGAAGTAGAGCATTATCCTGCTAGAAATGATGCAGTAAAACTTCAAGTTTTTACCACTTTTCACAATGTTTGCATCTCCCATTTATAAATATGAAAAATGCCATTCACACATAATGAATAAATGAAGCTTGTAAGTTACTACACAAATAATAGAAACATACAAGCTTTTTCAACGTGACTGAGGTCTTGGATCACCTGTAAGCAAATAGGGCAATACTGGTTGCCAGATTTTGGTTTCTAATTTCTTCATTTCAGTCGTTGCCAAACAATAGGAGTGATTTCCAAATGATGGGGATAAAATAAGGACTGTCAGTATTGCAGTTTGAAGAGGTAGGTATTTCAATGCTCCCACGAAAATGTAAAAGTTCTTTTATATAACAAATCTGAGCGAAAATTGCTAGTGGCATTTCATTATACCTAGATCATTTTTGAATCAAAGACTATACTTGTTAAAATGCCAGTAAAGGAAACAATAATAGGACCAGGGTTTCAGCCACTAGGACTTTCGCCACCAACAAATCCCATACTTTGACCAGTTTTTGAATCTCTAAACACAGGGTTGTGGTGTACTGCCATCTCTCTGCTGAAATCTGTTGAATCTTTTGAAAATTCTTAAATCTTCCAAAAATTCAACAGATTCCAGCCAAAAGATGGCAGCACAAGACCACAACCCTGTGTTTAGAGATTCAAAAGCTGATCAACATATGCGATTTGGTAGCTGACAAGATCCCTGGTGGACGAAGTCATGGTCCCATTATTGTTTCCTTTATTGGCATTTTAATAAGTATAAATCTTTGATTCAAAAATGATCTATAAAGTTCTTTTGTTGGAGAAAGGAGCAAGTTTCTTTATTTTTCCAGAGAGGCACTGCTGAAGTATCTGAGTCAATAAAGCCAAGGAAGAATTAGTTCTACCTTGTGTAATATTCTTTTTGTGCTCAACCAAACAGTTAGTAATGCTGTGAAATGTGCTGCTGATGTGCAAGCTTAAGTGGAAATAGGAATTTTGTACACACCAGGAGCAACTTTATCTTTGTCCTGAACGATAAATTTCTTGATAGTAGGATTGGATTTGATACCAATCAAATAACCATAGGATTTAAAAATTTGACACAAATAGGTAGGTAAATTTCCATTTTGTTTCCATTTCTCAACCAGTCTGCCTACTAGTTGCATCAGCTTTTCAAATCCAGTGGTTATTTGATGATAGTAGTCAAGTGAAAACGCCAAATATCAAAGACACTTGTCCTTTGGCATTCATAGGATTCAGGTTGTCACGATCATTTTTTGAGTTTTATTTTCAGCAATGCATGGAAAGGGTTTGCCAATGATCCAGTTTTGAAGTTTCAACAAAGAGATTGATTTTGTTTATCATAATACCATTACCTAACCACCCTGTACAGTTCCTTTTATTAGACTTGCTTATTATGTTTTGTAATAACTTCTTACCCACTGAAGAAACTGGATTATGGCATCTAAGGACAGTTGACGATCTACAGCAATTCTGCAAGTTCAAATTTAATGGGGGCCTTCGGATTGCTAGCCCTAGAATTGGGAAATTCAACCTTCAAAGTATCAGCCTTTACTATAGATTATGTGGAAATGTTGTTTAACCCTAAAACATTTTCAACTATCCCTAATGCTGATTGAATCTATTGCAAGTACTTCTGAGAACCTTTCAAGAAAGTAAGACTTGCAGAGAATTTGTAATGAAGACAAGAATTATACTATTGTACAAAGAATGTTTCCAAAAGATATTTAGATGTTATTATACCAGTATAAAAAACAAACAAACAAACCTGGTATGTGTCACAAAACCATTCACTACACTATTTTACAGTCTGCATTTTTTGAATCCTAGGGGGGGGCACGGACTCATGCAGTTCTTGTACTGTCTCTTTCCTTCAGTACGAAAGTACGAAACATTAAGAACTGAGGTTTATCAGATCAGGTCAGTCAACATTTTACTGTATTCCACTGTGCAGTATTTATGGCTGTTAGCATACCACAGCTGCAACCTCATGTTCTCTTTTTTTTTTTTTTTTTTTTTGCTTACAGGAGTGGAGCCTTATTTTATTGTCAGCTGCCATACCCCATCTATGACAAGGTACACATGAAAAGATATGTTTCCTTTGCTACCATTGTTGTAACAAAATAATATTTGACATACTGTGGTCTCTCTGTTATTCACTACTTCTGTACAGATTATGACAGTCTCATCATCAAGTTGTTTCTAACTAACCAGAGTTTTGTTGTTGTTGTTTTTGTTTTGCTTTTAAATCATTTTCTGATACATTTCAAGCACAATTATGTATGGAAAACCCAACAGACCGGCCATGTTCAAGATACTGCTTTGGAGTCCACAGTGTCAGCTGCCATTTCTTGTTTGATGGCATTTGATTCTTTTGGTTTGGCCACAGCATACATTTCAGACATTGATATGCATGAAAAACCCAGCAGGCCAGACATTTTCAAGATACTGCATTGGAGTTTCTAATGTTAGCTAAGTGTCTTGCTTGATGACATTTAAGTCTATGCTTCATCGTTCCACTTACACAGCATCTGTTAATACATGTCAATTTGCTCTAAGTCGTGTGGTATGAATAAACAATGCTCTCAATGCAGGAACAGTCTGTTTCACAGAAAAAGGAGGTGTGTTGGAGTTTTTCATGTTTACTGTTTTATTTTCTCGTCACGGCAGTAGATTGGTGCCATGGTATTCATTTTGTGTGTATGTGTAGATGGCTTGGAAAGTTGATGCTTTGAAGACATTTTCCTGTTGCCAATGAATTTTGCTAAAATGCGCACCATAAATGGAAATGAACGATCAATATTTATTCTTTTAAATATTCAGTTTTAATCTTAAATCGCTTTGTTAAATCATGAAATCATGGTAAGTCAGATATTCGGATATTATCTGACTTATCATCCTTATCACATTTATGCCAAAAATCGGATTGTCATCTTCAAAATTTATATTGCTTTGTTAATTTAATTTAGTCAGTAAATTTCAGTTTTATTTAAAAGGTGCTTCCTTATTTTTGCACATTTGAAATGCAAGCCAGCATATTGTTCTATTTTAGGAGCTACAGTGTTGTTGCGATAAGGGGTGTCTCACTAAGTGGCTAATATATACGAGGTCTGATCAAAAAGAATCCGACCTTGGCCAGGAAAAAAAATCTAGCTCACATATTTAGTTCAAATATGAATCTCCTTCAAAATAAGAACTTCTGAGTTCACACACTTTCCCCAGCTGTGTTGCCACTGTTGGAAGCATTTTTCAAAGTCCTTTTTTGTAATGTTCATGAGATGCTTTGTTGCATTTCTCTTGATGTCTTCTGCATCTTGAAATCTCTTTCCTTTGAGTGGCATCTTGAGTCTGGGAAATAGCCAAAAGTTGCACGTAGCCATGTCTGGGGAGTAGGAAGGCTGCTGAACCTGTGTAATGCTGTGTTTCGCTAGAAAGTTCTGGATGAGGTGTGATGTGTGGGCTGGAGCATTATCATGATGGATCGACCAGTCGCCACTCTGCCAGAGTTCAGGTCTCTTGCGTCTAACAGCAGCTTGTAGATGGCAGAGAACAGACAGGTAGTAACTCCATGTTGATGGTCTTTCACTGTGGAGCTCACTCATGATATACTTCAGCCTGGTAATCGAAGAAAACGGTCACCATGACCTTCACATGACTTGGTGATTGGCGTGCCTTCTTTGGCCATGGAGACTCTGGCGGTTTCCATTGAGATGACTGTGCCTTTGTCTCAGGGTCTTAACCGTAGACCCAGGACTCATCTCCAGTTATGATTTTTTTCATAAAATCAAAGCCAGCATTGACGCAGTCCGGCATGTCATGCACAACTTGCAGACGGTTTTCCTTCTGATCATTAGTGAGGTGTTTTGGAAAAGATTTTGCGGCGACACGTTGCATGTGAAGATCGTCAGTCAGAATTGCTTGCACTGTACCAAATGAAATTCCTACTTTGCTCTCAATCTTTCTAATTGTTACTCTACAGTCTTCCATCTCTATTCGGCACACTTCCTCGATTTTTGGGGGATTTCTGCTGATTGAAGACCTTACGGAACGTTCCTCACTCTCTACTGATGTTCAGCCATCTTTAAAACAATGATACCACTCTGTAATCTGCATAACACCCATAGCTTCATTACCAAAATCTCTATCTTTTCAATTGTCTCCAATTGTTTGTCACCAAGTTTCTGGCAAAATTTAATGCAGATCCTTTGATCAACACATTCCACCATTTTCACTCCAAACACGAATACGACGAACACACGGTACACGTGCTATTATCACAACTGCCTGACTGCGACTGTAGGGCGGAGTGGTCATAGAAAAATCACACACATGCGTAGAGTCCAAGGTCAAATGACGCATTAGTCCTGTTCACTCGCTGCAAAGGGTTGCCGCAATAAAAAATAAGGTCAGACACTTTTTGATTAAACCTCTTAAAAACAAGCACAAATAATTTTTATTTTACTGTATTTTACTGTCGCTGCATAATTTTTTACACCCTCACAGTTTTTTTGTTTATTGTTGTAGATTGATTTCACCTACTACAGGTAATTTTTAATCATGCATGACAACATTGTTCAACCTTTTTAAACAATTGCAAGTATTTAAATCTAGGTAATTGGTGTTGCATTTTTACTTTAATGTTGCAAACTTATTGCCATTTTCATAGGGATCATAAAATCCAAAAGTATTGAAAGAAAGGTTTTAGAAAGGATGGAACTTTGTAAGAAAGAGACTCCTGCCAAGAAAATCAGAAAGGTAAATTATTGCATCTTTTTTGTAAATTCCAGCTATGCTATTCAATTCATAGACTAAATAAAATGGCATTTTTTGTTCATTGACCTGCAGCACTGAAATTTGTTTCCTTGAATGAGACAAGAACACTTCTTTTCTTCTATCACAGTTTTAATATTTTAAAATTTTTTAATGCAAAAATTGACTTTTAATTTGAGTTTTTTCATTATACCAGGGGTCACCAAACTATGGCCCGCCAGGAAATTTCTATTTTTATAATTTTAAAATTCATTTTACACATTTTAATTTTTTTCTGACTGAGAAAAAGAATTGCTATATGTCACAGCATGGCCGGATATCATAACGTTTGATTGATGCTTCGCCTTTAAAACCTGTTTATTATTACTACTAAAGTGCCTTTCAGAAGAGTGAGGGAGGATTTTCAGTGCTGTGAATTAAGCGCCGCTGTGCTAATTTTACTTGACCTGATACACCCGTTTTTCTTAATTTTTTCGTTATTTGAGTTTGATTGTTGAATTTTGATATGTCCCTACCCAAAAAGAGAAAAGTGGACACTGAATGCCGCATTTTTAAAGTGCAGTGGGAAGTGGATTATCTTTTCGTTGAATCCAGAGATAACAAATCCCTCTGCCTAATCTGCAAAGAAACTGTCGCTGTTTTAAAAGAATACAATTTGAAGCGGCATTACACCACAAAGCACGGTGTGAACTATGATGGAATTCAAGGAGTATTTCGGAAGAAAATGCTGCTGGATTTAAAAGAAAAATTCCTCTCGAAATTATCTTCTGGGAAACCTGGAAAACTCGGGGAATTTTTTTAAGCCAATGGCAACCCTGGTGAAAGTTTGATAACCTTTTATTCTCTTTTGACTAGAAATAATTTTACACACCTGAAAAGTTTTGCCAAGAAAATGATTTCAGTGTTTGGCAGTACATATCTTTGTGAACAAGCTTTCTCCAGAATGAAATATGTTAAATCAAAGCTTCATTCACGATTGACCAACAACCACTTGTCAGACTTTTTAAAAATTGGGTTGTCCGATTTGAAACCAAATATTGGAAATGTAGCTAAATCATTCCAGAAACAATGCCATTCTTCTCATTGATTTTTTTTCTAGCTTAAGATGTCATGAAGTCATTTAGTAAGTTTAGCTTTGTATTTGTTTTAGATGTGTATAAATATCTTGAAATATTTATTTCTTTTATGTTAAATTTACAGAACATATAAAATTACTTACACATTGACACATATTAGTAATTAGTTCATTGAAAATTTACAATATCTGCACTAATTGATTTTTGACATACCATTTTTTTTTTAAATCCGGCTCGCTGAGCTTTACCCAATTTCCCATTTGGCCGTTATCTCCAAATGTTTGCTGACCCCTGCATTATACTAGCAACATGCCAGTGGTCTAAAGCTTGCTGAACCACCTTTGCAGATCTGAAATCATCTGTTAGCTACATATTTCCTTTGAGAATAATTTCTGAATTAAAGATCATTTTTTGTTTTTCTAGTATTTTTGTATCATATGTTTGATGTTGTGCTTTCAGTTTAAATTGTAGTGTTGTGCTGTAGTATACATGCTTTCTCCAGTTCTTTCCTGGATTAACAGACTTATTTACATATCTTGTAAGTATTTTCTTTTGCAGTTGTTTCACATGTCCTAATTTGTGTCTTAGACATACTTTCATTCCTGTTTTATGTATCTATGTGAATGTTTTATTCTCTTTAACACATCTTTGTAGTGTGTGTGTGTGTGTGTGTGTGTGTGTGTGTGTGTGTGCGCGCGGAAAGAGTGATGGTGCCTGTCTTTTGCATAAATCATCAGTTTCATAGATTGCTGTTCAGCTGTTCATGCTTCATGCTTTTCTTCTTTTTTTTTTCTCAGTCCTTTAAAAAAATATTTGTTTCAGTTCTCTGAAAGTGTTTTGAGGCATAGACACAAATGTAAGGATGGGAAAGTAAATATTCTTAAGGACTTGGCTGTGCTGAACTAGGAGCTTGCAAAGACAACAAAAGTAAACCAATATGTAAAATAAAAAAAAAATCACCTGAACAGATTAAATAAAACTTAACAATTAAAGTTTGAATTTTGAATAAGAAGGGCAAAAGCAACAAAAACAACATGAAAGAAAGTAATAGTAGGATACTTAAGGATGGGGGCTTAAATTTTATCCAAATTAAAAGCAATATGAAATAAAGATGTTAAATGAGTAAAACAAAAAACAATTTGAAGTTTTTAAGTTACAGTTTACTATACAAAAATAAAACCATTCCAAATGAAGCTGGTTGAAAATGGCACAGAAGAACAATTATTGCTGTGTGTGGTAAACTCGAGCAGTTATCAGAAACACATGTAGGAGTTCCACAGAAAAATGAATAGTGGTATATCATAAAATTCAGGTAAAAATATGCACAAAGAAAGAAATTGGTTTGATATGACTAAATTAGTGAAGAGGCTATCATATGATATTCATTTTTGGTGCCCAGAAAAAAAGCAAATTTAATTTAGTATGCAGGAACCAAAAATTACATGTCCCATTAACATTATTTAAAATACACCAGACTGTGAATGATCAAGAAATGCATATAGCATATTAAGTCCATTTATTTTTGCGGTGTAATAAGCACAAAGATTCGCCAAACTTTCACACTCCACTGGGAGGCTTTTTCAGGACAATGGTAGACATTTTATGTCTATGTTTATATACTACCATTGCCTTGAAAAAGCCTCCCAGTGGAGTGTGAAAGTTTGGCGAATCTTTGTGCTTATTACACCGCAAAAATAAACGGATTTAATATGCTATATGCATTTCTTGAGTATATAATGAGCCCCATCATTTATAATCCAGAAAAATGTGTAGTTCTTCACAGTTTTGACACTTTTACAAAACAAGCAAGTTTCATTTCAGGAATTGCAACATGATATCTAAAAAAAATGTGGATTTTTAAGTTAAGGTTTGCTGGTTTTTTAAAAATATTCACATCTCAAAGATTCTGATGTGGTTAGTAAACATACCTGCCAAGTGTCCCGGTTTACCCGGATTCTGTCCGATTTCGAAAATATTTTCCGGAAATCCAATTTTTCTTAAAAAAATCCGGTTTTGTGATTTTCTTATTTTTTTCTTTTATTTATTTATTAAGTATGGTTTCCCCCCCTCATTAATCTTATCATCCATCAGTTTTCTCCAGTGTCAATGCTGGCTTTGGGAATCAGTAACAAATGGAAAAAAAAAGAATGTTCTTCTCTTAATCCACGACACTACGAGCGCCAAGGTCATGTCCCCCGCGATGATAGCAAGACAGTCAGAGACTTGGAAAGTCGAAGTACTAGTTTATGACGTCACATCCACGGCGCTTATGCGGAGCCTCGTGGGAGTGTAATGGAAAGCTGTTTATTTGCTAACCCTCAAGTTGGATGCCAATTCCGTACTTTGTTTGATCTTTCAAATGAAACAAGTTGTGTTGCAAGTTATTATTTCAGTTCACAGCCCCAGAATGGGGCCTAAACGTCGAGACTAAAGATTTTTGAAGAAATACTCTGAAGAATTTGACTTTGTAAAATCATCATGCAAGTGTGAGTTTCATGCATATTGCACTTTGTGTAACACTGATTTCTCTATTCCTCACGCTGGTCACAGAGACATGGTTGCACATGTTGAAACTAATAAGCATGTAAAAAATCATGATGGCGCAGAAAGTGTGTGCAACATGGATTGTTTTGTTTCAGTGCTGAATGATTTTCAAACGATTCGTGCAGAAGTTCTGTTTACTGGATTTTTGTTGGAGCCCAACATACCACTAGCAGAAGCTGATCGTGTTCCCCGAAAGTTGTCAGCTATGTTTCCTAACTTTCCAGAAGAGAATAAAAAGATATGCATGTGGTAGAACAAAAAACTTTACATATTGTTTAAGAAATGGCAAAATATCATTCCAAAAATGTCCTCTGTGCTGTTAAAAGTGGACCATTTTTCTGTCACAACTGACAGCAGTAATGATGATGACAATAAACTTTATCTAATTGTGGTAATGTACTTTGATAATGATTAGAAGTGAGATGCATGCTGCTCTCTTTGTCATGCGTGGAAACCAGTTCAACAGGTGAAAATATTGCCAAACTTGTGTCCGAAGAATTTCAGTGTCATGATATTCTGTGGATGAACTGTCTTGCCTTTTCCTGTGGTAACACTCCTGTTATGGTGGGGAGAAAAAGTGGTGTCTCTCTGGAAAAAATAGTGTCTCACTCTCTAAAAATGAAACTCAATAACAAGGTTTGGTAATCTTATTTTATACTTAAATACTATTTTTTTGTAAATATTTCTTTATTTGTATTAAGTAATAAACTGTAATAAAAAAAATAAAGAAACCTATAATATATAATTTTATTATTTATCAGTTGTAAATATGTGCACCGCCAAACACGCATTGATGTCCCTTTTTATGATTTTGAAAAGTTAACAGCTCTGTAGTAAATGTTTTTTTTTTTTTTTTTTTTTTTTTTTTTAAATTTAAGTTTCGTATACATATATGAAAAAGAAAATCAGTGTGACAACCGAAGGCTGCCTACATTATCGGCACAGTGTTGTCAGTAAAAAAAAACACAAACCCCAATGGCTCTTCATATTCTAAGACAAATAAATGATTCCTTAAAATGAGATACTATTTTTCAGTTTCACCCCTTACCTCAGAACAGATTTACTCACATGATATGTGGTTAAACCCTCCTTAACATGATAAAAGAGAGACATACCACAATTGTGTGGCCTTCTTTTTTTTTTATTTTTTCTTCTTCTTCTCTCAGTCTCTCCCTAATAGGTGGTTCCATGATGTTCAAGCCTTTTTTAAGTGTCCTGGTTAAAACCACACTATTTAATTAGCCAAAACTTGTAAGTGTTCTAGTATAATTCTCTAGTGTTGCCTTCTTTTTAGGACTGTTAATGTTTAAGATATAGGTCAAACAGTGCTGGTGGTTATGTGTTGACACTTCTCCTTTATAAAAGTATTGATTTTTTCACTGCAGGTTTATGTTTTTTCAAGAAAACCGACCAACAAGAGTAAAAATTTGTTGTGATGTTGTAGCTCTCGAAGGAAATGAGGAGAACTCAGTACTTATTTTTGCTTATTGGACTGTGTGATGGCTGTCTTTTTACATCTAAGTGCAGAGGACTGCACGGCTTGCTCAGTCAGATGGAATGCTTCGAAGAAAGACGCCTGTGTACCTAGTCACTGCCATATTGAGGGATCATGCTCTTTTAGTCATATATGAGAGTTAAGGTGGACCCTTTTGTCCTAATTTATCCATGAATTTGTGAAGGTTTTCTGATTAAATTCTGTGATGGGGAAACTGCCAGATAAAGTGAGATTGTGGTGATGAGCGAGACCTGACGTTGTATGCATCACAGCAAGCTAATAGTACTAGAAAGAAAAGTAGGCAAGCTAATAACCCACAAACTTACTCAAAAAAATTATAGAAATAAAAATTTCTGTTTCAAAAAACTTATTATTTTTTTAACTTTCTTTCCTCAGAACATGCTGACCTGTGCATGCACTTTGAACTTGAAAAGGGTGAAAGATCTCTTCAGCCTGAGTGAAAGATGAATTAAAAAGAATTTCTTTTGGTATAATACAGGACTAAGCATGGCTAAGTTTTTTCAGTTTTGTTAAGGCAGAATTTTTTTGCTAGTTGGCTATAAAATGTGTTGTAGTTTAAAAGCACACAGTATTGGGTGTAGATATACCGTCTCCATTGCCTTGGAATTTTCTAGGTTTCTTATGGTTCTGTAATGAAGTGGAATATGCAAACAATGTGTTCTTTATACTCAGAATTTGTGTATATCTCTTAAGAGTGTTAGTATTGATGTTGGTAACAGAGCACAACACATTTGTTAAGGAGGAGGCTGTTATATAACATGCTCTTTTGGATTGATGATGGATCCGTAGTTCAGATTTGAATGTTGATCAGATCAGTTATGTTTACCATTCTCCAGTGAATGTAGCAACTTTGTGTTTTAGAGTAAAATTGAACATCGCATGAAACTCTTACCTGTATAAAATATTTCATGAATTTTTTGTAATGTCTACAGGGGTTGATCCAGGCAGCATTTGATACCATTGGACGATATCTTCACAATTTTATTTTTTTTGCTCAAACAGTATCTTACAAAAATATTTTGAACTGTGATGGTGTTTTCACTCTCAGTAAAATGTTATCTTAAGAAAAATATTTCAGTGTGAGAGGCATCTTAAGTATCATTGTATTTAACTGTGTTTTCCTTCTTCTTCTTTTTTTTTTTTATATATAATCGTTCTGAACTGTTTTCAGTAAAACAGTCTCTGACAGATGCGTATTAATCACTGTGTCATCACTAGTGGTAGCACAGTCAGCGAGAAAGAGCCTCTTCCATGGGATGCATAGCTGCAGCTAAGGTGAACCTCTCTCAAAGGAACCCCAAAGCATTATGGGAGTGTTAACCCCTCCCCCGCCCGCATGCATTTTCCAGTTCTAACTTAGAGTGGGGATCGGCACATCAGTAGATACTCATTTCCAAAACATTCACTCATCTGTAGTATGGGTGAAAATTTTCGGTATATCAGCGAAAACCTCGATGTTTTGTTAAAGAGCCAAAGAATTCGCATCTTCCCCATCTGCAGCAGTTATGGGCACATCGATGAATAAATCTGCATTCAATATATCAGTGATGGCCCACTAATTGAACATCGAGTAACTTTAATATTTCTTAAAACGCTTGATGTATTGTAAACCTTGATGCATCGACTCCTGTAACATTGAGGATAAAAACTCGATTCTCGGTGATAAAACATTAAAAAAAAAAAAAAAGGGTGAAAAAATTGCTAATTCACGACATAGAAAGGGGATATTTCCTTTCTGTTTTATAAGAATACAAAAAAGACAAATTCATTTACTTATCGCAGATTCAGTTTCAAACATCGGTCATGAAACTCTCGATTTTGGGCAAAGGGGCTTATCAGTTCCTGTAACATCGAGGAAAAGAACTCTATTTTTGGTGATGAAACATCAAACAAAACAGTGAAAAAAGCCCTAATTCATGACATAAGGAGATTATATTCCCTGCCTCTTTAAAATAATGCAGCAAAAAGAAATTCATTTACTTCATGTAGAAAATATTCTTTTGCAGTTCAAAAATCGATTATCACTTGCAAAAACATCGATGCTCAAAAACACGGATATTTTTGCCCAACTCGACTCCGATAAATCTTTGTCACACAAGCTGGGATTCTGGGAAACACATTTCCATGTGAGGCAAAGGAGCATGATGGGGGGAGGTGCTGACAATTCACTTTATGGGGGATTGGGTTGTGACATATGAGCTTCTTTTTTTTTTTTAATGTTATTTTAGTTATTTCTTTTCTTCCATCATTTAAAACTTTTGACCTTTGATGATTTTCCTGGTTCAATACAACCTGGAGGGTTATTGTTATTACTATTATTATTTTCCGAGATCTCAGCTGGAGCATAATCACAGAGTTGTATGAAAAAACAAAACAAAAAATTATTTGCATACACAAACATCAAAACAGAAAACTTGCTGCAAATTCAGAAAGCGTGAACCACGATTAGCAATGGAATAAGAATACATTAAAATAAATGAAAAATAACTGAAAAAATAAAACAATAATTACTGACAGAATAATAATAATTATAGCGGATTAAAATTGCTCTAAGCACAAAAATAGGCAAATTTCCCCAAAATAGGGTAAATTTCACAAAAATGGGTATGATCTTTAAAAACCTGGGTTGACCCCTGTAATAAAACAATAAATACAGTTATATGTGCTTTGGTCTATATGATTTGAAACCTCTATCAGTCTGTAAAAGAAGCCCTTTCATTGATATCTGATTCTCTCATCTGTGGGTTTGAATATTTTTAGGAGACATTTTATATGTCATTAGAATTTATAACAAAGCATGGGTTCTATGCACATTTGCTAAACTGTAAATTTTTATTTAACTGCACCTTACCTGTTTGATCACTTATGTTAGAAATTATCCCTTTTAATCTAAGGCATCTGAAATTTTGTTTCATAATTTAGAAAAAAGCCGCTATCGAGAGCTCTGAAGTTAGACTCACAAGAAGTGCAAAACGTTTGATGGAACACAGTGAAGATAAAGGTTTGTTTCTCTTTTATTGTGTGTTTCATCTGACAATATGCTCTTCACCACATTTTCCCCTTTTTAATTTTTTCTTATATTTTTTCTTAATATTTGTTCTTAAGTATCTCATTGGTTCTAAAGCACTATGTGATAGTTTTACTTTTCTTTCGATATTGTCATTGACTTTTTTTTTTCATTTCATTTGCATTTTAGTATCAGAAAAGGATACATTGGAAAAAGAAAAACTTCCTAAATTCAAAGGTAAAACTTTTTACTTATAAATCATTTTAAAAATATTTTTCTTCTGTGGCAAGGGTGTTGAAAAGAATTTATTTTGATAAATTACAGAAAACTGTTGAAAGGCCAAATATTTTTGTTATTTATTTTGATTTGATAAACAAAAGTTTCAAAGCAGATATGCTGCCACTACTATTAATTACTAAGGTCTCCAAGCGGAATATCATTGTGCCACCGAAACAGCTAAAGGGGTGACAGATTTAAGGTTCAGATATCCTGTTTTAAAAAGCTGTAGTTTCTATATTTTCCGGTTGCCTCAAATATGAATGAAGCTCATATGTATGCTGTACTCTCCGCATGGTGTATATCTCTTCTGTGGATCCAAGCAGTGATCTGTAATGGTTAGCTTTTGGTGGAAAACTAGAAGTAACCCACAGGTTAGATTTTAGATTTTATCATTTTCATTTGAAATTTCATTAAAATGTTTTTAATCTCCATTTTGCTGGCAAAGCATTCATTATGTGAAATTTGGTCCTATTTTAAATACTGGATTATTCTTTCCCGATTACTAAGATTTAGTTAGCTTTGCTTTTTATTTAGAGCTGTTTGTTCCGTTAATTACATTTACATTAATTTTCTGATGGTGATGAATTGTTGCAGACAAGGGAAATTTGTTCTGCTTCACTCTTCTGCTTAGGGAAGGTAGTTGTTAAGAATGCCTTGCAAGAGATGTGAAGAAGCTGGTAATGGTCATCTATGTGTGTAAAGAGTCTTGGGGAAAATGTGACCCTGTCATTTTGGAATTTCTAATTATTCCAGCAATTTTGTTATTTTTAATGAATTAAATATTTAAGAGTTGTTGATTAGAAATGGTGTATTTTGGACTGTATGTTTTAAGTTAACATTAAATGTCTTACTAAAATTTATACTTAGTGTCTCTGTAAAGTTTTTAGTTAGCTGAAAATTTTATAATTAGTTAAGTTTCCAACTGACTGCAAACTTTACTAAATGTATTGTTGGTTTTTTAATTTTAATAAATTTATCCATCAGATCTTGGGATGAAAATTTACTAAATTATCTTCTGCATTCATCAGTAGTATTTAATTTATAAAAGTCTGTTCTCCTTGCTCCCTTTCTATCCAATTCAAATGATTTTTGTAATAATTGTAACACATTGTTGATGCTTTTCATTTTCATAATTTTCTTCTGAAATCACCCAAGGTAGTGAAATATCTGGTTAATAAAACTCTTAACACAAAGTGCTGCGGATTATGAAATGCCTTTAGTTTAATATGAGTAGCATTGAAGGTGGTCATCTAGTTGTAAGCTGAAAAAGTGATGAGAGAGAATAAAAAGCACATGGGTACATTCTAAGTTCTGCTCGGAATGTGCCTTAATGCTTACAAACTGACAAAAGTTTCAAGAAGTACTGGGGTTAATATCTCAATGACTTTTCATGCCGTAAATGTACTTGTTTACTGGGGAGACCACTGTCATGAACCTAGTTAATTTTTAATCAGCTGCCATTATCAGAGCTGTCAAGTGTTCCAGTTTACCGGGATTCCATCCGATTTCGAAAATGTTTTCTGGAAATCCGATTTTTCTGCAAAAAAAAATTCTGTTTTGTGGTTTTCTTATTTTTTTCTTTTATTTATTTATTTATTTATTTATTTACTTATTTATTATTATGCATGGTATCCCCCTCCCCCCTCATTAATGATATCAACATTATTTTTTTCCAACATCAATTTTGGTTGTTAAAGTCAGTAAAAAAATGGGGACAAATGCTTTTTTGTTAACTTTATTTTAAATACACCAAACTTAAATAATCATGAAACACATATAGTGTATTAAATCCATTAATTTTTGTGGTGTAGTCAGCACAAAGATTCGCCAAGCATTTTTTCATGTGAAAGAGCACAAGACCTATATTTGGAACTGTGACCTAAAGAAGTCATCGATAGCTAAACTCTGTTACAAAAAGGAAAGGACCCTAAATTTCTCTTTCAAGAAGCAAAACTAATCCACAAGCCAGATTCAACCACCAAACTTTATATTTTGGAAGTTTTCCATACATATCAGAATTTTTCTCAACTTATAGCATCCACACCATTTCTATCAAGTGCATGAAAGCAACTAACCAAAACCTGTGACTGTAAACATCATTTATGTGTCATGTACAATCTGAATATTTACATACCATTCATTTTTATGAAGCTAGGCCAGAGCCCAGCGAAACCTTGGAAAAGTTGTGACAAACATATTTTTTTTTATATATATAATCATCACAAGACTGTAGTATCTGATTTCAAGAAAGATAGAATGTTTCCTTGTAAGTAACAGTTAGAATATTTTGTAAGGTATAGTATCTCTATTAGAAAAACACATCTACTTTGGCTTTATATATTCAGTTACAGAAATGTTCCT
The DNA here is from genome assembly GCA_039090855.1 of Macrothele yani. NCBI lineage: Eukaryota > Metazoa > Arthropoda > Arachnida > Araneae > Macrothelidae > Macrothele > Macrothele yani. Next base: position 30,701,077 of record CM076993.1, read on the forward strand.
TATTCTCCTTTTTCTCAGAGTTCTGTTTACTTGCAGATGTTTCTGACCTTTTGTTGACTGTCATGGCCTGTTCTCAATACTTCAGGGGAAAACAAGAATAAGGAACTTCAACTGAATATTGTATCTCTTTGTTAGAAATAAGACTAAGATAATTGGACTCAGCATATGGTTTCAAAATGGCATATCTACTTGAAATAGTCACCCAGTCAGAGTTCCCATGTCTCTTAATTTCCAAAACTCAGAGAAATGCCATGGATATATTCAAGATTTCAAAGATTTTAATTATGTGAATTGAGAAGCTCTGAAAAACTCAAGTAAGCATATTTCATGGGATGTAAAACTAAAATTTTTTTTGGAGCATTCAGAAGTAGGAAAACAGAAGTAGGAATTCAGAAGTAGGTACAGTGTAGTGAATTTTAAATTTGATTGGTGTCTTGTAATAACTTGTATGGAAATTTTAATGAAGTATTATGTTCAAGTGCTAAGTTTGGTTTTAAAGAAAGGAATTACCAGGAGAATCTTTCCCCTATAACATTGTTTGCTTTGGCTGAACATTGTAACTTTAGAGCTCCTAAGCTTAGATGTAGAGATCATTCTGTTGGTAACAGATAATTTTCAGAAACACTTATGCAAGATACTGATCTTACTCTTGGATATCATTTTGATAAAACTCATCAAAAAGAAACCACGGAAATACATCATCAGTAATTGTTATAACACTGTTAAATATCAACCATTATTCAATAAGCAGAAAGGTGTGGTGCTTAAATGCAATATTGCCAATAATCAGTAGAATAAAAATTTAGAAAAAATAATGTTGCTGCTGCAATGGTAGTTCCCACCCCAAACCTCAGTGCTTACCAAATCAAGAAATTTGGATGTTTTTATAAAAATTCTCTTTCTTGAAGAAATGAAACCATCCATCAACAAGGTGTACAGTTATATGGTGTTGAGCCATCGATAAATGAGTAGAACATATGTGAATTTTGGCTTATTCTGTATGATCTCTGTTTTTAAGATAGGTTAAAGCAATTGAGGAGTTTGCAACAAAAGGGGGGGGAGCTCCATTCTTGTTTGATTTTTACTTAACATGTTTAAGAAAAATAAAAATTTGCCGGATCGATTGGTGCAAGAACCAGGCAGATCCAATGAAAAATGGGTGAGATATTAATATTTTGGGAGCTGCCCCCCATCACCGTCTGGTGTAAGTACGATGCAGTTCAATGAATAAAATTGTAATATTTTATTTCTTTATTAACAAAGAGATTTGTAATGTTGTTTAATGGTCATTTTATTAACATTATTTAGTTTTTCTATCCTTTACTAAATGCGAAATTTAATGAAATTTATGACTTTTGGTACAAAAAGGGGGCAGCTCCAATTTTTTAATATTTTATCCTATATTCAGTGAAGTTAGAACTATTCATTTAATCGGTTAAAAAATTATCTGGTAGTTTGTATTTCTTTGTGGAGCTAACCTCTGAAAATCGGAGAACAGCTTAGTGATATGTATAACATGTATCCATATTCATTTTAGGGACAGAACATTCAGTAAATACATGTATTTATTTGAGATAATGCTATCTTTACAGTTGAGAATTTTTTGCCGACCTCAGTTAAACCTTAGATATTGCGTAAGCTGTTAAGCCTGTTGCAGAACTACATGCTAAAAAAGTTAATAGCAAATTCTGAAGAGCATATTGCTTTCTTCTGAAATTCTCTGTTTCACACGTTAGAATTTACGTCTGTGATCTTGGGTGGTCGTGTGGGAAGTTGTGCATGGGGGTCTCCCTAGAAACCTTTATATAACAATAATAAAAACTGAAACGTTAAATAATTCTCACCTTTGGTTTTTTTCTTGGACTTCGCCAGGGTGCTCGCCGTTCATGTCGCAAATATTGCCAATTCGATGATATTGATGTAAACTGGATGAATCTATAGTCTATATTTAATGAAACGGTATGAAACCAACAAAGGAATAAAAAATACTTTAAAATTCTAATAAAATTCGGAATACAAGTAAGTCGAACTCCATCGGAATAAAGTCTGAATAAAACCATGTTAAAAAATTGAACCATAAAAACAGCAGTGTCGAATCCTCCAAAAAAACCCCCATCAAATATGCACATGTTAACAAATAAAGGTAACTTGATCACGCTAGTTACGTTACATGAAAAAGCTTTTACAAGAAAGTTCGTAAGTTGGGAGCTTTCGATCTTATCTTAGGTCTTCATCACGCCAATGGAGGACTAAGATTGTTGGTGTGATGAAGACCTAAGATAAGATCGAAAGCTCCCAACTTACGAACTTTCTTGTAAAAGCTTTTTCATGTAACGTAACTAGCGTGATCAAGTTACCTTTATTTGTTATTACTGTTACATGTTTTGCCCATCATCGTCATATGCACATGTTGTTCACACACACACACTTCTCCAGCCACTCCTTACACATTTCACCTACCGAAGTCGTAGTCTTCGTCAGTGGTTGGCAATGTTTTTGCCCCAACTTCCTAGTCATCTATGCCACTTGCCAAGACACGCCCCACCTCCACGTCATCATCGTTATTGCGCATATCGTGTTGCGTACCATCTGTTGGTGTTCTTATTTATAAGTCCACCTGGTCTTCCTTACCATTATTTGCCTTTCTCTGTCATTGTTTTTCTTGGTCAATCAAGAATCTCCATACACGTGATAGGTCATAAGGACTATTATTGTTACAATTAGATTCCTTTGTCTTTTCAGTCATAATGGCCTCGGGTATTAGGATCTGTTTGTGGGTGCTGTGAGATATAAGATGTTTTTTATTAACCCGCTCAGGCTCCATATTATTATCCATGCAGTATTGAATCATAGCTGTTTTTGCTTGTTTTTTGTTCCAATTGTCCAGATGTTCTTTCAATCTGATATTTAAACTTCTTTTTGTACTTTCGATATATGATTTCTTATCATAGTTATTCACTTTTGATGGTGCAATTGGTATCCTATAAACACCTGCTCTGTCTAAATTTGATACTGGATCTCTGTGCTGGGTTATTACTGTATTTGTGCAATATCTTTAACAGTATCAGCAATTGTAAGGTTAGTTTGTCGACATTCTTTTCTTATGATTCCTGTTATATTAGGGTGGTATGGTAGTTTCCCACAGTATTTTAATTCTTCATTCTTAGTTTTTTTTGTTTTGTTTTTTATCATTGCTCTTCGGTACTTTGCATTCCTTGTATAGTCTTCTTGTCTATGAGTTTTGTGTCATAACCAAACTCCACTGCAGTGCCTTTAATCCAGTCTAGTTCTTTCTTTTCTGCATATTGACTTGAAGAATGTGTAATTGCTCTTTGTATGTAATATGTAAATGCAGATATTTTATACCTCCAAGGGTGATGTGACTCTTTTGGAATGATAGCTGGTATGAAGGTAGGTTTTCTGTAAACTTCATATTCTATAGTGGACATGTTTTTTAATAAGATGTCTAAGAAAGTTGTTTACAATTTTCATATTCAGCTGTTAATCTAATTGTTGGGTATAAATCTGTGTATCTGTTTATAAAATGCTATAAATCTTCTTTAGAATGTCTCCAGAAGAAAAAAAAACCAAAAACCTGAGATATGTTGTCAACATATCTCAGGTTTTTTAATGTTTGTATCTTACACCAATATTTTTTGTTTCAATATCTTGTAAAACTGCTTCTGTCATCAGACCTGATAACGGAGAGCTCATTGGTGCACCTGTTATTTGTTTATATATATTTGTATTGAATTGAAAAAAAAAATATTGCTATTGATGAACTTCAATGCTGCAATTATACTATTAATCTCATTTTGGGATACTTCATGTTCTTTTAGTTTATTCTCAATAATAAGTATTGATTTTTCTGTAGGGGTATTCGGATATAAGGATACAATATCCAGGCTAATCATTGTGATGTCTTTTAGATTTCCACATTGTTTTATTGTATTGATGACTTTATATGAGTTTTTAGCACAATACAATAAAAACTCATATGAAGTCATCTATGGTTCAGTTTTTTAACATGGCTTTATTCAGATTTTATTCCGATGGAGTTCGACTTGTATTCCGAATTTTATTAGAATTTTAAAGTATTTTTTATTCCTTTGTTGGTTTCATACCATTTCATCGAATATAGGATATAGATTCGTCCAGTTTACATCAATATAATCAAATTGGCAATATTTACGACATGAACGGCGAGCACCCTGGCGATGTCCAAGAAAAAACCGAAGGTGAGAATTATTTAACGTTTCAGTTTTTATGATTGTTATATAGAGTTTTCTAGGGAGATCTCCATGCACAACTTTGCACAAGACCTCCCAAGGTCACAGACATAAATTCTAACTTGTGAAACAGAGAATTTCAGAAGAAGCAATATGCTCTACAGAATTTGCTATTAACTCAGTTAAACTTTGTATTTTTTACAAGCAGTTTTTTTCTTATTTCCCACAAAATGTTGAAAAGGGAGCTGCCCCCCTTTTGCTGCAAGCTCCTCAATTGCACTGTGTATGCTCATTGCAAAATTAAATTACACACTGAAAGTCTTTTGTCAGTACCAGCACCTCTGGGATTCCTAAAGTTTGCCAGAAAACTACAGAGAACTACAGAGATACTCAGAGGTTCCAATAGATTGAAAGTGAGAGGAAGATTCGACCTGCACTGATTTTTGAGAATAAGTACTTAAAAAAGCATGGTCAAATCCATTAGTAAACCTCTTTTGGGTACAGACAGGCAGTGATGCAAGATTTCAAGATCACTAAAGTGACAATCTCTAAATGACTAAAGAATATGGAGAATACTATTAATAAAAATATCTGAAGTTGTTTAATGGATTCAGAAAACTGACAGAAAGGCACCAGATAATTTCTGAAGCAAGTGCCGTGCTTCAAAGCATGAATATCGCTTTAGTGTTCCTTTATGTCTTTGTAAAACGGTAAAGTTAGAACTGGACAGGCTCAGAAAAGATTGAAGTCTTACAGTGAAATATAACATACCCACTAATTTATGTGTAGCCTTAGCTCCTGTTCAAAAGCCAATGACATCTCTAGTCTTGTGTAAATTTTTATGAAACTTAGTAAATAGATTGTTTAAGAAAACACTAATGCCAACAGAAAAAGATTCTCTTAGGCTTGTAGGAGATGCAAAGTTTTCACAAAACTGGGAGTAAACTAAGGTTTTTTTTATTTCTTGTACCCAAGAATATTTAGGGGTTGGTAAATTATGAAAAGTTACTTACTCTTTCTGGATATAATTGTTCTGTTCATATTTTTCTTTGGTATTTCCTCAGAGCCCACATTTTAAACACAAAATGAGCAAGTTTTTGGAAGGATCACCTGAAAAATGTTTGTCCTTTTTTTTTACTGTGTTTTTACTGTGTTATTTATGTCGAATTCTGATTAATTTCAGAAGTACATAGATCATGATACTTTTTAGAAATAGGTTTTCTGAAGCAAAGTCATGCAAATGTTCTGTTTGTTCAGTGATTATAATTTAATTTTTATTTTCATAACTGAGCTTCGTCACACATTTAACCCAAAAATGTGATTATTGGTGGTTGATTTATTTTATATAAACATATGTAGATAGATATCTGGATATAATTATGAAAATGCAAGCGCAAAGATTCGGCTGTTTGAAAATACAACACGCATAAAAATTGGAAAGGGAGTGAGACAAGGTGACACCATATCTCCGAAGCTCTTTAATGCCACATTGGAAAATGTCTTTCAATCACTGAACTGGGAAAACAAAGGGATAAAGATTAATGGAGATTATCTAACCCACCTTCGTTTTGCTGATGACGTAGTCATTTTTGCAACTACCCCATCAGAGCTGCAGAGTATGATCCAGGAACTTGCTGACAAGAGTAAAGAAGTGGGATTAAAAATGAACTTTCAGAAGACAAAAGTGATGTTCAATGCTTTTACAAGAAATGAAGATTTATCGATTGATGGAGAAAAACTGGAGATAACAGATACGTATGTTTATCTTGGACAGCAGATATCAAGTGAGGGTCACATTGATGAAGAAATTAATCGGCGTACAAAACTTGCCTGGAGAGCTTTTGGAAGAAACAGCATAATTTTCAAGAGCAATATGCCATTATGTCTTAAAAGAAAAGTGTTTGATCAATGCATCCTTCCAGTGCTTACGTATGGTGCAGAGACGTGGACCTTAACTAAAAGAGACATACAAAGGCTGCAGACAACTCAAAGAAGCATGGAGAGGTGCATGCTTGGTATAACCAGGAGAGATAAGAAGAGGAACTCGTGGATCCGAAAAATGACAAGAGTGGAAGACATCATGATCAGAGTTAAATCCCTGAAATGGCAATGGGCTGGACATACTGCCAGAAGGACAGACCATAGATGGACAGCCGAAATTTTAGATTGGATTCCAAGGGACAGGAAAAGACCCAGAAAAAGACCACATGGGAGATGGGTGGATGAAATTCGTAAACATGCGGGAGTGACATGGAGGAGACTGGCACAAGACAGACCGTTGTGGAGGAAACTTGGGGAGACCTTCGTCCAGCAGTGGATTGATAATGGTTGACAATGATGATGATGATGAGATAGATATCAATTTGGGACCAAGGTTGTATGTTTTATACCTCGTTTTTGTACTCCTCTTAGACTTACTATTTGATGTTTCTCAAAAATAATATTTGTGTCTGAACTCTTAGAACTGATAACAAATGGAAACTATAAATGTCAGTGACCTATTTATAACTGGAAAGACACTAATGCAATTATTGTTTCTAAATGTACTTTCCACACAGAAGCTTAATTCACAGTTTTTCTTAAATGTTTCTGTTTTGTTTTATCTCTTTTCAGGACAGAGAGTAGGTAAAAAGACCAGTTTATCTGATAAAGACACATCATCTGGAAGTTCTAAGGAACGTAGGAAAGTCAAGGTAAATTTTTTTTTCCGTGGCAGTTTCTGTAAAATGTAGTAATAATCAAAAGCAGGATGATGTCACCAAATCCTTGGGTGTAGTATGAGAAAATCTCTTGGCAGAAATTTGAAACATAGTATGTAAAAGGCATTTTGTGGTAATTTAAAGTCATAAGTTCTGAACCTTAGAAGTACATTAAACATTTTATGTTGATCACAGATGTTCATTGTAATAACTGATGATTTTCTAGGCTATTTGTGGATAAGTATGGTCATGTTCCATATTCTCCAGTGCAGAAGTAATTTTTCCAGCCCAATTTATGTCTAAGATGTAATTTAAAATGAAAATCTAACTGTATGCTATCAAATGGGAAATATTCCATCAGAAAATTTGGAAAAAAATATTTGTAAGAACTTGATGGCTAGATATTTGATGAAAAAAAAATTATTTTCTGCTAATGAACAGAATGGAAGCTGTCATGTCTAATGTAAATAAGCACTTACATTAACCGACAACACAATTTTTTTGAACAGCTGAGAAATATGTGGATAATACCTGCCACTTAGGTTTTTTTTATTCCTTCAAAAAGTATTGGTGTAGTACTTCTTGAAGTAAAGATGTGCTAAATATAAATGTACTTTTATGCCACACATAGCAAAAAATTGAGCTCCTGGGAAAAGGTGGAAAATCATGGAAAATATTTTTGACCTAATAATAATAATAAAAAAAACTAGACGAAACCCGTCAAAATCGATGGTTAGTTTTTTTTTGTTTTTTTTTTGAAAAGAATAAATTCATGAAACAACAAATGTAAACTTTATTTGATTGACAAATTCATTCAGCCACTTCAGTGAATACAATAGTCCAGGTTCGTTACTTTTTTTTATTTTTTTTTATTTGACTGAAGGTTTAACGACCACTGTGAGCAACTCAATGGGCAATTGCCCATCCCCAACTTAGGGCCACTGACTCCAGGGAAAGGAGACAGCCAGTGCCGTAAGACTAACACAACATCCATGCCTCACCAGGATTCGAACCCGAACTCTTCATGAACGAATCATCATAAACCAGTGCTTATACCACTGTGCCACCGGGACGGCCAGATTCGTGACGAGCATCACGACTGCACCCTTTTTTAGTCGTAAAATGTGAGGCGGAAATCCACTCATCTCGATCGTGTGCAAAAATTCAACTGAATAGCGCACTCTGTCACTCTCATCTTCAGTCACAACTGTGTTTGTAAATTTTGTTGGAATGAGATTCGCGTTGCGAATACTCTTCACTCATCGGAATCGACAGTTAGTTGTTTTTTTTCTTTGAAAAGAATAAACTCATACATGAAACAACAAATCTAAACTTTATTTGATTGGCAAATTCATTCAACCACTTAAGCAAAGACAATAGTCCAGGTTTGTGATTTTTTTTGTTTTTGTTGTTTTAACGATCACAACAATGGTCAACGGAATGTTTACTTACATCTTTACATAATGGGAAATGTCTTACTTACGTGAATAAACTGGACCATCGAATGAATATTAAATTTTATATCTACATCACACAGTTCAACAGCATAACACAATCAGGTCTTCGAGAGTGTTCGATGTTCCGATGAGAATTTTGATACCAATGCCTGCTAGCATGACTTTGTGCATTGATGCATTGGTTCGTTCAGAAAAGAGAAGACTTCGGACTATCTCGGTCTCTCCATGCTTCCGCCTTCAACAGTGCGTGTGTCAACCGCACGCTTCTCCCATAGATTTTACATGGGAACTTTGCTGCCCCGCAATGCCCGCACTGTTGCCTCAATCTCATTTTTTCTTCGACTGGCTCACCTACATGGTAAGACCTTTATTTTGATACCTCAACCATATCTTTACGTTCAGCTGTTCTCTCAAAATAGGACTCACAGTAAAAAACCTTATAGAGTTAATATATAGATATTTTTCCAGTCCAAGTTCTACAACATACAACTAGAGATATGACATTACATTTAGCTCAAATATGCCACCTAGTGAAAAGTTTTTACATGAAGAAAAGTTGGTAAATTCATCAGTAATATTGACAGTATCATTAGCTGTGTACAGAAATAAAAGAAAGTAAGGGAATTCAAATTATGGTTTCAGAAGCACAGATACAGGACCTATTGTGTCCCCTAGTGAGAAAGTTGGTCACATAAAGAATTTGAAAATACATGGATCACACTGATAATGACTACAACTGACTTATTCTAGAAGAATTTTCTCTAATCTGACACACAGAGAAACAATTTGCATATGGTTTTTGCTCTTGCTTATTGCACAGTTCTGCTGCTAAGAGCATGAAACATTTCACTATGAAGGACATTTTTCTTATGTTTTCTACTTCACACAGTAGGGTGCAACTGTATCTCTGCTTCTAAATATCCAGTTAAAAAAATCTTTTTTATTACTGGAAACCATTCATAATTAAAAACACTACACTTGAAGTATTGGGCAGATTTCCTGCTAGGAGGCATTAATGTACAGAGGTTGAGTAGAAAGTTTTGCCATATTTGCATAAACGCATGTGCAGTGGTGGGTATGTCACGTTTTTAAACTAGTTGTGCACTGCAGTCAGTTGAAAAAGGATATAAAGTGGTAGTCGCTGCTGTGAACAGCATTGCATGTTGTCGTTCTGTCTGTGGTTGGGATGCCTCAGAGATGAACAGCCTCAACCGGCTAATTAGTGAACTTTTGCTTTATGAGTTTGAACTCGGCCATAATGCTGCTCAAGCAACAGAAAACATTTGTCATGCGAAAGGGGAAGGTTCCATAGACCACAGCACCGCAACCAGGTGGTTCAAGAAATTTCAGCCAAGGTCAGGTAGGCCGCAAACCATGGATTCAGAGTCTGTGGCCCAGGCCATAGAGGGAAATCTGAAAATCAGCATTCGGAGATTATCAGGCAAGCTGGGCATATCACAGACCACCATGTTTCGTCACCTTCAGGACCTCAGCAAGGTCTACAAGGAATTGCCGCATTGTCCCTCACAAACTGAAGCCAGCTAAAGCAAACCGCCAAGTGGAAGTGTGCACAAAACTCCTAGAATACCTACGTGATGTACATTTCATCAAGAGAATTGTTATGTGGGATGAAAAGTGGATCTATTTTTGTAATCCTAACACCCAACAGTAGTGATTGAGCCCAGGGCAGCTTCCTGAACTTGTTGCCAAACGTGGGCGCTTCGAGCACAAGGTGATGCTCTGCGTCTGGTGGAATTTCGAGGGGATAATCCATTACGAATTTGTTCCAGACGGTCGGAACATCAACGTCAACCTTTAACACGCGGACGACCTGGACAAAACTCCAGGAACTTAAGGGCATGGAACTGATGCCACACCCAGCATATAGTCTGGACCTTGCCCCCATTGGATTATTACTTGTTCCGGTCCATGGCCCACTTCCTTCACAGGCGGCACTTCAACAACCAGGAGGAGGTTGCAGCTGGGGTGAAGGAGTTCTTCACCTCGAAAGACAAAAACTGGTACCATCACAGAATTGAAGAACTGGCAGACAGATTGTGCAACACGATGGCCTATACTTTGAATGGTAGTCAGCTTTCGTCGTAAAGGTATGCATGAAGACATAAAGTGATCCAAATATTGCAAAACTTTTGACTCGCCGTCAGTATGTTCTTGCTGTATCTGCTTTTGAAAGCTCCATTTAAAATTTTATATATATACAGGGTGTCCGAAAAGTCTTTCCCTGATTACAAACATCATTCATATCCGCTGTATGTATGTTACAGATGTGAAACTGGTGCCAAAATGTTGGAAAACTAACCAAGTTTTTTTGTTGTAGGTTTTCGCAACGTGGCTGTAGTGTAGCAGTGTCAGTGTCCAGGAAACCGGAAATGTTCACAAATCAGGAAAAAGCTCAGTGTGTCCTCTGGTATCACGACACCCGGTCACCAATAACAGTGCAGAGGAACTTTCAAACAACGTATGGAAAGAAGCCGCCCGATGTCAAAAGCATTAAGTTGTGATGCGACAAGTTGAAGACCCAAGATCTGTTGCTGACTTACCAAGAACTGGCCGACCATCAACCTCAGCTGAAAAGGTGGAAGCAGTCTTTTGTGCGAAGTCCCAAGAAATCAGTGTGTAGGGCCTCACGTGAATTACAGATGCCAAAAAGTTCTGTTCATGATTTGTGAACATTTCCGGTTTCCTGGACACTGACACTGCTACACTACAGCCACGTTGCGGAAACCTGCAACAAAAAAACTTGGTTAGTTTTCCAACATTTTGGCACCAGTTTCACATCTGTAACGTACATGCAGCAGATATGAATGACGTTTGTAATCAGGGAAATACTTTTCGGACACCCTGTATATATATACCGGGTATGATGTCTTAAGTCTTTCCCTGATTATGATAAATCGTATAAAATGAACCGAGCTATAGTTAGATGTACGCCGTTTGTGGCATTGATTGGGTCATATTTTCAAGTTCTTTTTTCATTGTACTTATGAAACAATAGGTGGCGCTGCACATCTGTAGCGTAATTTGTTGTTGAAAAGCGTCGGTAAGCGAAATGGCATCTATGCAGGAGAAGGCTAATTGTGTAATGGTTTCGTGGAACCAAATCTGCAATTTCAGTGCAACGGAAGTTTAGGCATGACTGTGATAGAGCTCCGCCTGATGTAAAGAGCATTAGGAACTGGTGTCAAAAGTTTAAACAGACGGGCAGAATCGGTGACCGTGCAAGAAGTGGAAGTCCTTCTATCAGTGAGGAAACTGTCAAAGACGTGTGTGGCATTCGCAGAGATGCCAACAACTATGGAATCTCAGTAGTTCCTATGGAAAAAGCTCTTGTACTACGTAATATGGGAAACCGTGATTTTTCTACGGAAAATTAACAGAAGTTATTTTTGTTATTAATTTTTATTTTGCTTGTTCCCCTTCCCAACGCAACGCCGTGAACGTGGGCGGAGTCCGGTCTGAAGCTCTTTCGCAGTGCAGCGGCAAGCTGTTGAAAATCATTTGGTGCAGAACGTGAGTGTCATTGCCTGGCATCAGAGTTTTTTTTTTAAACCGTGCGTCGATCATTTATGTCAATAATTAATATTTTGAAGTTTTTTCTTGCATTGCAGAAAAGTATGCTTGGAATTCGTCGCAGAGTTCGCCAAAATGCGTAATTATGCGTCTAGTATGCATCGAAATTTTACCGACGCGTAAAAATATGCATCGGGAATTTTTCGCGACGCGCAGAAATACACGTCGTGAAGCGTGTAAAGTACGCATCAACACGTAAAAATATGCATCAAGGATCGCGCAAAACACATGTCAACGCGCAAAACACACACATCAATGTGCAAAAACACACATCGAGAAACGCGTAAATCTATGCATCAAAGAATTTTACCAACGCTTAAAAATACGCATCGGGACAGCATTTCACCTTTCAAAAACGGAAGTGAACGAAATAAAGATTTCTTCTGTAATCGTAATTTCGTTTTCCTGCGATGTTGCCTCTGTCCAGTATTATTGTTATACAGAATTTTATTCCATAAATCTTTGTATTTCACTTTGAAAATGGAGGAAATTTCCGAAAATGGAAATTCGATGGCGCAAAAATTCCTGCGTAATCTTCGGCTTTGAGGAATTTCTGCTTTTTCGTCGCAATTTGGGTTATCCTCGAAATCGATGCATAATTGAACAGAAATTTTGAGGCAGTTGGTAGTGGTGAAGGATGCTTTCCACCTGAAACTTTCAAAAAACGGAAATTTCGTCTTTCAAAACTTTCGGAAACAGTGAAGATTTCTCCCGTAATCGTAATTTTATTTTTCACGCGATGTTTCCTCTGCCTAGTATTGTTGTTAAATTTCATTTTATTTCGTAAATATTTGTATTTCACCTTGAATATGGAAGGGAAATGTCCGAAAACAGAAATCGGACGTAGCAAAGGTTTCTCCCGTAACTGTAATTTTTTTCCCCAACGATATTCTGAATGTGTATCCTGTGTTCTTACATATTCCCCCAAAAAAGGTTTGCATTTCAGCTTGATAAAGGGGGAGAGCCCGAAAACGAAAGTGACGAAGCTGAAAAATTTGTAAGAATTGATGCATGATATTCAAAAGCATTCATATTCTCCAAGTTATGCTACTTTTTATCTAAAATAGTGAAAGCTATCATGCATTTATGGTCCTCAAACTGAAAGTTCTTTCAGCATGATTGATAAAATTGTCATGGCATCCAAGGGGTTTGTGAAGCCTACTGTAGTAGCTGATGGTGATGTTGAGCTTAATTTTTCAAATAACAGTTTTTCAAAAAAGAAAAATCAGAAAGGACACAACTGGTAATTGGAGTAAAAACAAGAATGTATTAAAGCGAAATCATGTTAAACGAAAATGAACTTTCTAAGTTCTATACATCTGTCGGAAAATTTCACATTGAAGAATGTTCTTATATTCAAGAAAAGATACTGATCTATGATGAATTCTTAAAACATGCAGAAGTAGTAGATCCTTCACTTAGATAACATCATTTACTTCTGTATTACACATAGTCAAACGCCTTCCATTTATAATAACTGGAAATGAACTGATATTCCTTGTTATCAATCTGACAAATTAGAGACCATACCCGAAACAGATAGATGTCACTTGGTCAGAAATCTCAAAATTATGAGGCTGAAATGGAGCTGTTAAGTATACTATTCTCTCGAAAGTAATGTTTGCAATACTTGTAGTTCCACACCCGAATGCTGTGAGTAAGAGAGATTTTAGTTTAGTGCGAAAAAATCAAGCCCATTTCCAACCTAATTTAGGTTTAGAAACTGTAGAAGCACTTCTTATTGCAAAAATGAATATGTTCTCCTCTGGGCATGTGTGTTATGAAAAAGATTTTCTGCTGAGGAACTCAAATCTGCAAAACACTGTACAGCAAAAACACTAAAGAAAGCTGTTTAATCAATTGTTTGTTGTGTATAAAAAATGTATCAGTCATGGTATATATTATTTTCCATGTGAAAAATTCTGAATATTTTAATACAGATTTTCATGTATATAAATGAATAAGTAAGTAAAAAAAATGCTAATTAAATTAAATGAGTTGTTTTCCTTGGTTAAAATTATTCTTTTTGGTATGACTACTGAAAAATGGCCAAAACTACTGAAAATTTGTAGGAGTGCTACTGAAAATATCTGAAACAGGTTGGCATCTCTGCATTCGTATGAAGTCCGAGGAAATCAATTCTTCATGCCTCTAGTGAACTGAGAATATCTAGGAAGACAGTGCACCACATTTTAAGAAAGCAGCTTCATTTTTTTGCATACAAATTGCAAATTTTTCAAGCCTTGGAGCCTAATGATGGGCCTAGACGTGTGGCATTTGCTATGGATATTCTTAAATGAATAGATGAAGATAATGATCACCTGAAGTGGATTTGTTTTTCAGATGAATAAACTTTTCATACCTCAGGTAAAAATGAACACACATAACACCCGTATCTGGGGTTCAGAGAACCCACATGTGGTTTTGGAGAAACAGAGGGATAGCCCTAAAATCAATGTTTGGTGCTGACAAAGTAATTGGACCAATCGTTTTTATTGAGCCCACCAAGACTTCAGGTATTTACCCCAACATGATGCAGCTCTATGTTGCCCCTCAATTGGAAGAGCTGCCACCATGGGTAATGTTTCAGCAGGATGGTGCGCCCCCACACTGGGGTGTCCCTGTCTGTCAATTCTTAGATGACAAATTCTCTAACAGATGGATAGGCAGAGATGGTCCCATGCCCTGGCCACCAATATCCCCAGACATTATGCTCCTTGACTTCTTTTTTTGGGGGCTACATTAAGGATCAAGATATTAACACTTTGAAGGGAAGAATAACTGAAGCGTTTGTGACCATCACAGATGACATGTTGCAGCAGATATGGAAAGAGATAGAGTACCGACTGGATGTCCTCCATGTAACAAAAGGAGCCCACATTAAGGCATACTAATGACCCAGAAAAACTCTGGATTTCAGGTAAGCTATATTGGAAAACTGTATGTGTCTAACGAGCGTGGTTAATTTTATACGATTTATCGTAATCAGGGAAAGACTGATCAAATGATCATATGTAGAGGATTTTAGGAAGGGAGTGTCTGAACCCAGGTCTTAAACAACCCTCAGAAATAGGAAGCTAAGTGATTTGGGCTAGAGTGCCCGATAGGAAACTGACACAGAAGTGAAGTACAAAGGGGGAGGAAGACGCCCTTATTTATTACCGGAGGCCAGTACCCCCGACGCACGGCGGGTATTTAGTGGATCGAGCGTTTGTACCTGCCTGAGATCGAACCTGAGGTCCTTTCTGCAGCAGCCATGAACGTTGCCTACTAGGCCACCCACGGCCCCTTCAAGGAAAGACTTTAGGCACACCCTGTATATATATATATATATATATATATATATCATCATCATCATCATTGTCAACCATTATCAATCCACTGCTGGACGAAGGTCTCCCCAAGTTTCCTCCACAACGGTCTCTCTTGTGCCAGTCTCCTCCATGTCACCTCTGCATACTTTCGAATTTCATCCACCCATCTCCCATGTGGTCTTCTTCTGGGTCTTTTCCTGTCCCTTGGAATCCAATCTAAAATTTCGGCTGTCCATCGATGATCTGTCCTTCTGGCAGTATGTCCAGCCCATTGCCATTTCAGGGATTTAACTCTGATCATGATGTCTTCCACTCTTGTCATTTTTCGGATCCAGGAGTTCCTCTTCTTATCTCTCCTGGTTACACCAAGTATGCACCTCTCCATGCTGCTTTGAGTTGTCTGCAGCCTTTGTATGTCTCTTTTAGTTAAGGTCCACGTCTCTGCACCATACGTAAGCACTGGAAGGATGCATTGATCAAACACTTTTCTTTTAAGACATACTGGCATATTGCTCTTGAAAATTATGCTGTTTCTTCCAAAAGCTCTCCAGGCAAGTTTTGTACGCCGATTAATTTCTTCATCAATGTGACCCTCACTTGATATCTGCTGTCCAAGATAAACGTACGTGTCTGTTATCTCCAGCTTTTCTCCATCAATCGATAAATCTTCATTTCTTGTAAAAGCATTGAACATCACTTTTGTCTTCTGAAAGTTCATTTTTAATCCCACTTCTTTACTCTTGTCAGCAAGTTCCTGGATCATACTCTGCAGCTCTGATGGGGTAGTTGCAAAAATGACTACGTCATCAGCAAAACGAAGGTGGGTTAGATAATCTCCATTAATCTTTATCCCCTTGTTTTCCCAGCTCAGCGACTGAAAAACACCCTCCAATGTGGCATTAAAGAGCTTCGGAGATATGGTGTCACCTTGTCTTACTCCCTTTCCAATTTTTATGTGTGTTGTATTTTCAAACAGCCTAATCTTTGCACTTGCATTTTCATAGATGTTATTAATAATATTAATGTATGCATCTTCAATACCGCAGGTTTTCAGAGCCATTGTAACTGCTGATGGTTTCACCGAATCAAAGGCTTTTTCATAATCGATAAAAGCCATGCACAATGGAAGTTCATATTCCTCGCTCTTTCAATTAGTTCTCTCAGCACGTGGATATGATCTATTGTGCTGTAGCCACTCCTGAATCCAGCTTGTTCTCTCGGTTGAGCCATGTCCAGTGTTACCTTCAAGCGGTGTGAAAGAACTTTAGTGAAGATTTTATAAACTACTGATAGGAGGCTGATAGGTCTGTAGTTTCCGAGATCCTCAATGTCACCTTTCTTATGTAGCAGGATCATTGTAGCGGTGTTCCAATCCTCAGGAATCTTTCCTTCATTAAGGCAACGAGTGAAAATTTGGGCGAGTACTTTTTCGATTTCTCCACTTGCTTCTTGTATGATGTCTACAGTAATTCCATCTTCTCCTGGAGCTTTTCCCCGCTTCATGTTCTTGATTGCATGTGCAACTTCTGCTGGAAGGACTGGAGGAACTCTGGTACTGGTATCTTTCATGATGTCTGGAGTGCATGTATCATCCCTTTCATATAATTTGGAGTAGAAATCTTTCACTCTTGTCAAAATTTCGCCTCTATTTCTTGTTGCAGAACCATCTTCTTTTCTCAGTGCCATAATCTGTTTTCTTCCCTTACTGAGATGTCCCTTTGCTATCTTTAGGCTTTGGTTGTTTTCAATTGCTTTCCTCACTAGTTCACAGTTGAATTTTCTTACGTCTTCAGTGATACTTTTTCCTACTGTCTTGCATAGCTCTATATATTCCACTTTGGAAGTCACATCTTCTTTAGTTGTCCTCATCTCTCTTCTTTTTTGCATCAACATTTTCGTTTTTCCTGATAATTTATTTACATGCAACTTGTTTTTAGACCCAGCTAATTTTGTTGCTGTTTCCATAAGAGCTTTGGTTACTTTTCTGTTAACTTCAGAGATGTCCACTTCTTCCGATGTTAGGCCTTCTAAAGCAGAGAACCTGTTCTTCAGTTCCAACTTGAAGGTAATATGGTGTTTTTTAAGGTTGGTTATGTCAATAGATTTTGTTTGTCTTATGAGCTTGCCACGTTCAAGTTTAGTGTTGAGGTGCATCTTACATCTCACCAATCTATGGTCACTACCTGTGTTGAACTTGTTTAGCACACTGCAGTCTTCTATGACGAATTTTTTGTTACACATAATAAAATCAATTTCACTTGTCGTCCCATTTGGATGTCTCCATGTCCATTTCCTGTGTGGCTTTTTCTTGAAGAAGGAGTTCAAGATGAAAAACCCTTCTGCCTCTGCAAACTCAACGAGAGTATTTCCACGCTGGTTTCTGTTGCCGTGACCGAATTTACCTACTGAAGTTTCATTCTGTTGCCGTTGCCCTATTTTTGCATTGAAATCTCCCATAATTATTTTCAAGTGCTGCTTACCTTTATTATTTAGATGACAAATTTCCTCATAAAATTCTTCAATTTCTTCTTCAGGATGACTTGTGGTGGGTGCATAAGTTTGAATAATCTGAGCCTGGTATCTTTTCGAGAGTTGGATAACAAGTCGTGCAGCTCTGTCAGAGGAACTTTCAACTTCTACAACTTTATCCTTCAGTTTCTTGTTTATTATAAATCCAACACCACTAGTTCTGCCAGTATCTGTCCCACGATAGTAGAAGAGATGTCCACTTTTCAGTTCGATGAGATCTTCTCCTTTTCTCCTTACCTCACTTAGCCCCACGATGTCCCACTTGATCCTTTGTAGTTCCTCTTCCAATTCAAGAAGCCTTGAATCAGAAGATAGGGAGCGTCCATTGTACGTAGCCAAGGTCAGCATCAGATGGCAGCCTAGTCCGGTCCTCCGGGGATTCCTAGCACCCTCTACCTTCATGTCGCACTGGCCGCTGCGTTGGCCAGGTACATTCCAGCTGCCGGAGACTGAGGGCCAAGATTTAAGTTGTGGAATCATTTTGGAGGGGTTTGGCCATAACTCACCACGCTGGCCAAGCGGGTTGGTGAGTGATCATCATCATCATCATTGTCGACCATTATCAATCCACTGCTGGACGAAGGTCTCCCCAAGTTTCCTCCACAACGGTCTGTCTTGTGCCAGTCTCCTCCATGTCACTCCCGCATACTTTCGAATTTCATCCACCCATCTTCCATGTGGTCTTCTTCTGGGTCTTTTCCTGTCCCTTGGAATCCAATCTAAAATTTCGGCTGTCCATCGATGATCTGTTCTTCTGGCAGTATGTCCAGCCCATTGCCATTTCAGGGATTTAACTCTGATCATGATGTCTTCCACTCTTGTCATTTTTCGGATCCACGAGTTCCTCTTCTTATCTCTCCTGGTTACACCAAGTATGCACCTCTCCATGCTGCTTTGAGTTGTCTGCAGCCTTTGTATGTCTCTTTTAGTTAAGGTCCACGTCTCTGCACCATACGTAAGCACTGGAAGGATGCATTGATCAAACACTTTTCTTTTAAGACATACTGGCATATTGCTCTTGAAAATTATGCTGTTTCTTCCAAAAGCTCTCCAGGCAAGTTTTGTACGCCGATTAATTTCTTCATCAATGTGACCCTCACTTGATATCTGCTGTCCAAAATAAACGTACGTGTCTGTTATCTCCAGCTTTTCTCCATCAATCGATAAATCTTCATTTCTTGTAAAAGCATTGAACATCACTTTTGTCTTCTGAAAGTTCATTTTTAATCCCACTTCTTTACTCTTGTCAGCAAGTTCCTGGATCATACTCTGCAGCTCTGATGGGGTAGTTGCAAAAATGACTACGTCATCAGCAAAACGAAGGTGGGTTAGATAATCTCCATTAATCTTTATCCCCTTGTTTTCCCAGCTCAGCGACTGAAAAACACCCTCCAATGTGGCATTAAAGAGCTTCGGAGATATGGTGTCACCTTGTCTTACTCCCTTTCCAATTTTTACGTGTGTTGTATTTTCAAACAGCCTAATCTTTGCACTTGCATTTTCATAGATGTTATTAATAATATTAATGTATGCATCTTCAATACCGCAGGTTTTCAGAGCCATTGTAACTGCTGATGGTTTCACCGAATCAAAGGCTTTTTCATAATCGATAAAAGCCATGCACAATGGAAGTTCATATTCCCTCGCTCTTTCAATTAGTTCTCTCAGCACGTGGATATGATCTATTGTGCTGTAGCCACTCCTGAATCCAGCTTGTTCTCTCGGTTGAGCCATGTCCAGTGTTACCTTCAAGCGGTGTGAAAGAACTTTAGTGAAGATTTTATAAACTACTGATAGGAGGCTGATAGGTCTGTAGTTTCCGAGATCCTCAATGTCACCTTTCTTATGTAGCAGGATCATTGTAGCGGTTTTCCAATCCTCAGGAATCTTTCCTTCATTAAGGCAACGAGTGAAAATTTGGGCGAGTACTTTTTCGATTTCTCCACTTGCTTCTTGTATGATGTCTACAGTAATTCCATCTTCTCCTGGAGCTTTTCCCCGCTTCATGTTCTTGATTGCATGTGCAACTTCTGCTGGAAGGACTGGAGGAACTCTGGTACTGGTATCTTTCATGATGTCTGGAGTGCATGTATCATCCCTTTCATATAATTTGGAGTAGAAATCTTTCACTCTTGTCAAAATTTCGCCTCTATTTCTTGTTACAGAACCATCTTCTTTTCTCAGTGCCATAATCTGTTTTCTTCCCTTACTGAGATGTCCCTTTGCTATCTTTAGGCTTTGGTTGTTTTCAATTGCTTTCCTCACTAGTTCACAGTTGAATTTTCTTACGTCTTCAGTGATACTTTTTCTTACTGTCTTGCATAGCTCTATATATTCCACTTTGGAGGTCACATCTTCTTTAGTTGTCCTCATCTCTCTTCTTTTTGCATCAACATTTTCGTTTTTCCTGATAATTTATTTACATGCAACTTGTTTATAGACCCAGCTAATTTTGTTGCTGTTTCCATAAGAGCTTTGGTTACTTTTCTGTTAACTTCAGAGATGTCCACTTCTTCCGATGTTAGGCCTTCTAAAGCAGAGAACCTGTTCTTCAGTTCCAACTTGAAGGTAATATGGTGTTTTTTAAGGTTGGTTATGTCAATAGATTTTGTTTGTCTTATGAGCTTGCCACGTTCAAGTTTAGTGTTGAGGTGCATCTTACATCTCACCAATCTATGGTCACTACCTGTGTTGAACTTGTTTAGCACACTGCAGTCTTCTATGACGAATTTTTTGTTACACATAATAAAATCAATTTCACTTGTCGTCCCATTTGGATGTCTCCATGTCCATTTCCTGTGTGGCTTTTTCTTGAAGAAGGAGTTCAAGATGAAAAACCCTTCTGCCTCTGCAAACTCAACGAGAGTATTTCCACGCTGGTTTCTGTTGCCGTGACCGAATTTACCTACTGAAGTTTCATTCTGTTGCCGTTGCCCTATTTTTGCATTGAAATCTCCCATAATTATTTTCAAGTGCTGCTTACCTTTATTATTTAGATGACAAATTTCCTCATAAAATTCTTCAATTTCTTCTTCAGGATGACTTGTGGTGGGTGCATAAGTTTGAATAATCTGAGCCTGGTATCTTTTCGAGAGTTGGATAACAAGTCGTGCAGCTCTGTCAGAGGAACTTTCAACTTCTACAACTTTATCCTTCAGTTTCTTGTTTATTATAAATCCAACACCACTAGTTCTGCCAGTATCTGTCCCACGATAGTAGAAGAGATGTCCACTTTTCAGTTCGATGAGATCTTCTCCTTTTCTCCTTACCTCACTTAGCCCCACGATGTCCCACTTGATCCTTTGTAGTTCCTCTTCCAATTCAAGAAGCCTTGAATCAGAAGATAGGGAGCGTCCATTGTACGTAGCCAAGGTCAGCATCAGATGGCAGCCTAGTCCGGTCCTCCGGGGATTCCTAGCACCCTCTACCTTCATGTCGCACTGGCCGCTGCGTTGGCCAGGTACATTCCAGCTGCCGGAGACTGAGGGCCAAGATTTAAGTTGTGGAATCATTTGGGAGGGGTTTGGCCATAACTCACCACGCTGGCCAAGCGGGTTGGTGAGTGATCATCATCATCATCATTGTCAACCATTATCAATCCACTGCTGGACGAAGGTCTCCCCAAGTTTCCTCCACAACGGTCTGTCTTGTGCCAGTCTCCTCCATGTCACTCTCGCATACTTTCGAATTTCATCCACCCATCTTCCATGTGGTCTTCTTCTGGGTCTTTTCCTGTCCCTTGGAATCCAATCTAAAATTTCGGCTGTCCATCGATGGTCTGTTCTTCTGGCAGTATGTCCAGCCCATTGCCATTTCAGGGATTTAACTCTGATCATGATGTCTTCCACTCTTGTCATTTTCGGATCCACGTGTTCCTCTTTTTATCTCTCCTGGTTACACCAAGCATGCACCTCTCCATGCTGCTTTGAGTTGTCTGCAGCCTTTGTATGTCTCTTTTAGCTAAGGTCCACGTCTCTGCACCATACGTAAGCACTGGAAGGATGCATTGATCAAACACTTTTCTTTTAAGACATAATGGCATATTGCTCGTGAAAATTATGCTGTTTCTTCCAAAAGCTCTCCAGGCAAGTTTTGTACGCCGATTAATTTCTTCACCAATGTGACCCTCACTTGATATCTGCTGTCCAAGATAAACGTACGTGTCTGTTATCTCCAGCTTTTCTCCATCAATCGATAAATCTTCATTTCTTGTAAAAGCATTGTACATCACTTTTGTCTTCTGAAAGTTCATTTTTAATCCCACTTCTTTACTCTTGTCAGCAAATTCCTGGATCATACCCTGTAGCTCTGATGGGGTAGTTGCAAAAATGACTATGTCATCAGCAAAACGAAGGTGGGTTAGATAATCTCCATTAATCTTTATCCCTTTGTTTTCCCAGTTCAGTGATTGAAAGACATTTTCCAGTGTGGCATTAAAGAGCTTCGGAGATATGGTGTCACCTTGTCTCACTCCCTTTCCAATGTTTATGTGTGTTGTATTTTCAAACAGCCTAATCTTTGCACTTGCATTTTCATAGATGTTATTAATAATATTAATGTATGCATCTGTATTGAAGATGGTGAGTGACATATATATATATATCCTCCTATCAGTGGTTTATAAAATCTTCACTAAAGTTCTTTCACACCGTTTGAAGGTAACACTGGACATGGCTCAACCGAGAGAACAAGCTGGATTCAGGAGTGGCTACAGCACAATAGATCATATCCAGTACTGAGAGAACTAATTGAAAGAGCGAGGGAATATGAACTTCCATTGTGCATGGCTTTTATCGATTATGAAAAAGCCTTTGGTTCAGTGAAACCATCAGCAGTTACAATGGCTCTGAAATCTTGTGGTATTGAAGATGCATACATTAATATTATTAATAACATCTATGAAAATGCAAGTGCAAAGATTCGGCTGTTTGAAAATACAACACACATAAAAATTGGAAAGGGAGTGAGACAAGGTGACACCATATCTCCGAAGCTCTTTAACGCCACATTGGAAAATGTCTTTCAATCACTGAACTGGGAAAACAAAGGGATAAAGATTAATGGAGATTATCTAACCCACCTTCGTTTTGCTGGTGACGTAGTCATTTTTGCAACTACCCCATCAGAGCTGCAGAGTATGATCCAGGAACTTGCTGACAAGAGTAAAGAAGTGGGATTAAAAATGAACTTTCAGAAGACAAAAGTGATGTTCAATGCTTTTAACACGAAATGAAGATTTATCGATTGATGGAGAAAAGCTGGAGATAACAGACACATACGCTTATCTTGGACAGCAGATATCAAGTGAGGGTCACATTGATGAAGAAATTAATCGGCGTACAAAACTTGCCTGGAGAGCTTTTGGAAGAAACGGCATAATTTTCAAGAGCAATATGCCATTATGTTTTAAAAGAAAAGTGTTTGATCAATGCATCCTTCCAGTGCTTACGTATGGTGCAGAGACGTGGACCTTAACTAAAAGAGACATACAAAGGCTGCAGACAACTCAAAGCAGCATGGAGAGGTGCATGCTTGGTGTAACCATAAGAGATAAGAAGAGGAACTCATGGATCCGAAAAATGACAAGAGTGGAAGACATCATGATCAGAGTTAAATCCCTGAAATGGCAATGGGCTGGGCATACTGCCAGAAGGACAGACCATCGATGGACAGGCAAAATTTTAGATTGGATTCCAAGGGACAGGAAAAGACCCAGAAGAAGGCCACATGGGAGATGGGTAGATGAAATTCGAAAGTATGCGGGAGTGACATGGAGGAGACTGGCACAAGACAGACCGTTGTGGAGGAAACTTGGGGAGACCTTCGTCCAGCAGTGAATTGATAATGGTTGACGATGATGATGATGATGTTAGATATAAAAGTACACATGAAGAAAATTGGTGAAAACCACATTTGAAAAAAATCAAAATATGACAAAGCTAATCAGATAGGTTGCACAGTTTGCAGCATACCTAATGGACCAACAAAATAGCAAGAAGTACTGATAACTAGAAAATCGGGGGGTGGGGGGTGTTCGATATCATGCCAAAAAAATTGACAATGTACAAAGTAAGAAAAAGACAAATTAGAGAAATGCAATTTGGAAAAATGGTGAGTAGTTCTGATTAGAGGTGAGCTCGGGCTCAGAATTCATTAACTACCGGAAAACCCGGGCCCTGGCTCGGAATTGCACATCTTGAATTTCATTACTGTAATTAATTCAACATGTGTAATTGCAAGCCTGGATGAATTACACGTGTTGAATTTCTTGTGAATTTGTTACCATGGTGGAAGGATTTTCAATTTCCTAAGCTAGCTGCCATTGCAAGAAAAATTTTGCTTAGCAAGACTTGCATTTTGCATTGTTCAAAGCTATGGCCCAAACAAGGATTAGTTTAAGAAGGTCTGGTATCGAAAAACTGGGAAAAAAATCACATTCCTATTTTTTGTATGTTATTAAAAATCAAGAATCTTATCTTTAAAATGATAACAAATAAAGGTAACTTGATCACGCTAGTTACGTTAAATGAAAACTTTTACAAAAAAGTTTGTAAGTTGGAAGCTTTCGACCTTATCTTAGGTCTTCATCACGCCAATGGAGGACTAAGATTGTTGCCAGATTCTACATTTGAATTTTTCCTATTTTTGTTGCCAAAACTTAGAATTGATGTCCAGATCATCGGAATGTAGAGAGGAGATTCGGAATTGCAAGTCATTGAGTTGAAAATAATTTCCAGGCTTTCACCTCATGTTTAAAATGATGTATTAATTTCCAAAATTGTGCAGTTAGAAGTATTGTTATTTATTTTTTCAAATTTCCCCACTCCCACGATTTTTGGGGTGACGTTGGTTTTTAGTGCAGCAGGTCGAGTTTTAGAGAAAAGAAGATCAAGTTGAAGCGCTGAGGCATTAAATGCAATTTCTCTCTCTCTCTCTTTTCAGGATGAACTTGATCTGGAAACTGCACACACATATGATAATATTGTGATTTATAATACTATTAAGCGCAAAGCTTGGTTAATGTTACAAAATGCAGAATAATCTGGTCTGGAATGCTTTTACATTCTTTTTTTTAATTTTGGAAATTTCCCTATGTGCTTTTTTTATATTCTACTACATCACTCTAAACTACCTTTACCAATTAGCATATATGTAAATTATATTGCAAAGATTAGTTTTCTAGAGTCAAAATTTCAAACACTTGCAACTGTCTGTAAGGCGTACGTTTTATAATGCAATTTATTCAAAATAAAAGTAAATTTAGAAATCAAAAAGAAATAACGAATGGGATTTTTTGTTTCTAAACGATTTTTTTCTTCAGCTTTTACCAAAATTACTGATTCCCCTGATATGATCGAAGGGCACGTTGATTATTTATTTATTTTCAAATCCACATTTTAGAACATTTGGCTTTTTGCGTAGTATTTCTAAAAACATATTAATATTGTGAAGTGGATTAACTGAACTAAACTTTTTAAACTAATGATTTTTAAACTAACCCTTGTTTGGGCCATATCTTTGGCCAGTGTATAATGCATAAATGCAAGCCTTGATAAGCAAAATTTACCAAGAATCCGGGCCCGGGTTCTAGGCCATTGGACGTGGGCAGGCCCGGTCTTCTAAAATTGAGCCCGAACTCTTCTCTAGTTCTGATAACAAGAAAATCGAAAAACACAGAAATTTTGATAAAATGTTCGGTGATTCGAAAAATGCATAATTTCAAATTTCATGAAAAGACGAATTAGAAAAATGGAAACCAAGTTGCCTTTTTCAAGAGAGCATCAACCTGAAGTCAGTCACTCACCCCCTTAGCAACTTGGCATGGCACATTGTCCTGTTGGTAGATGCCAACACCACCAGGGTAAACATTCAACATGAAGGGATCCCAGGTCATACCAAGAAAACATCCCTCAGACATGCACACTGCCACTGCCAGCCTGTATTTGACCGACAAGCGTGTCCGGTGGTTGTTGGTTAGTTCTTGTGTGTCCGATGCCATATCCGCCACCGCCCATCACTTCTGTGGAGTAGAAACCTCGATTCATCGGAGAAGGCAACCTTTTCCCACTGTCTAATGATGGTAGTACCATGCCAACTGCAGGCATCATTGTCGATGGATCTAGGTTAATGTGGGCACCTTGATGCAAATTCAACTCCAGAGACCCATGCATAGCAGGATTCGTTCTGTTATCGGGGACATGTACCTGGGTGTTATTCATTTGCATGGTCAATTGCTGTACTGTTGCGCATTTATTGCCTTTTACCTGTTGACTAAGGTGATGTCCTCCACTAGTGGCGACAGTTATGACATCGGAAGAACTCTACAGTGTGCTGGTGGTCCATTCTTGGTACACCCTTATTACAGCACTTCACAAAACAGCCCACAAAGTCTGCTGTTTTTAAGTTGCTTCCATGCTTGGCGCGGTAGCTGGTGATTACTCCTTTCTAAACGTCCATCAGATCACTACCTCTGCCCATTGTGCTCACGTTATGCACTATGGCTCATCTGTCCTGGCCGGCTGCTTATATCTCCATTTGGTAGACCTTGTCATGTGCATTCTGTGATGTGCCTGGGCAGGTACACTGCAATTCTGCGGGTGGTCATATCATTCTGATGTGACTGTGTAATTGCAAAATTATTGCTAGCTTTATCATTAGTTATAAAAATATATTTATCTTGAAGCTTAGAAAGAGACTTTTTTGAAGCACTAGAGAAGAGTAAATCTTTATCAAAGTGTACCCAAAGACCAGCCAATTTTTTAGAGAAGCTAAGCATGAGGTTTTTCCAAAAAGCTTCAATTGGCTGATTGAATGCCAGACTAGTCTTAATAATTTACTTATTAACATCTTGACAAAACTTACTTAGAATCTGCTTTTTGGAGATTTTAATTAAGGGCCTAAACTTTGTACCAAGCCCTAAGAGCTTTCAAAGCTTGTTTAAATAACCAATTATTATATGTTTATAGTGACTATTATAGTATTCTGAATTTTTATACTCTTCACAAGTGCAATCAGCTGCAGAATGAAAAGTGGAAGAACCTGATTTATATTTTTTACCTGGTACCCTAAGGTTTTAACATATTTAAAGCTCACAACAGATTGGTGCCTAGGAATAAAAAAAGTGCTACATCATTGTGGAACAACTTCGTAATATTAAGGTAATCATAGCTTTGGTTGAGAAATCTAATAATAACATAATTCTTGCAGAAGCTCCTAAGAGTAATTTTCTCCTTAAGGATGTGTTTAATTATTTCCAACACCAGATTGAAAACAATACTCTTTATAAGATCAGCTGCATTATTCCAGAATTAAAAAAAACCCAAAAAACATTCCAAGTTAGAGTGTTTAAAAGATTTAAGAAGGATGAGAGCATTTTAAACAAATTTAGAACTATGATAATGGTTCACTCACTCACTCACTCACTCACACACACACACACACACACACACACACACACACACACACACACACACACACACACACACACACACACACACACACACACACACACACACCTAGTTCTCATGTAACTTCTATGTTCTTTGTAGTTGGTTCTTTTGTGAACATAAACATATTTACTTGGTAAACTCTTCATCAGTAGTACATATTTTAAAAGTGACTATTATCTCTGTTGCTTCATTTTCAGTAAACAAACTTTTACTTTCTTTCAGTAGTAAGACACAAGCTTTTTGGATATTTGTTATATTACAGTATTATTGTTACCAAATATTACTTACTATTTGGGTGTAAAAATGTGAAGGAATGAGCTGCTGTAGAGTCTGTTCTGTATGAGCAGTCTGTAGAGCTATGAAAATGTTCTGCAGTTTTTTTTCTGTTTGGTTTTCTCTCTCTTCTTGTGTTTTTTTTTTTTTGTTTTTCTCTCTTTGTGTGTGGAAATGTTTTTGTTCCTGTTCTCCATAATAAATAAAATGTTGGAAGACTTCATAGTTTATGTGTTTTACTAATGTACACATTATTTCTCTAGGTTGAAAATATATCTGAAGAATGTGAAAATACTGTCAGTTCTGCAAATAGCAAAAGTATGATTATTTTGTTTATATTTAATTCTGATGAAAATCTTTTCTTATTCATCTGTTGCATTATCCTTCATTTTGAAAATATAAAAACAATGGTGTGTTTCTATTAGATGTCAAACCATAAAAAAAAATATGAAATATAGTCATAAACCAACTTATAGCTACTTTTACTGCATTATTTTAAGACAGAATTCTTAACATTTTATGGGTTCTTAATCAAGAACTGTAATATTTATGGACAACATTTCAAAGAAAAATGGTCTTCATCAAGCCCTCATCACCATAGCACAACATTTCAAAGAAAAATGGCCTTCATCAAGCCCTCATCACCATAGCACAACATTTCAAAGAAAAATGGCCTTCATCAAGCCCTCATCACTATAGCACATTATCACTGTAATGTTTGCAGTTAATCATACAGAACTACTCTGATGATAAAAGTGAAAATCCTCCAAATATGTAGCGTCAGTAAATAAACAAAGATATAGCTCTTTCCACGTTTTAGCAACACACAGCAACCGAAAAATTGTTATTAACAATAGCAACAACAAAAACTTAAAATTGCTTTAACAATAGCAACACACAGCAACCAAAAAATTGTTAATAACAATTTTTCGGTTTGCTGTGTGTTGCTAAAACGTGGAAAGAGCGATATCTTTGTTAATTTACTGACGCCACATATTTGGAGGATTTTCACTTTGAATCTCGCCCTTTGAGTTTAACTGCTATAATTAATATATAGCTAGTGCCGTTAATGCCCACCAGATGGAGACTTCTCAGTAGCTGAGCCCATTTTACGGATTTATGATGTCAGAAGCTGACTGAAAAACACACATAGCGCCGTGGATTGTTGGCCACTGTGGTGTAAGGCTAACGCACTCGGCTAGATATTGAGAGATCCGTGGGTTCAATTCCCCGGCGGTGACCGAATAACAATTTTTCGGTTGCTGTGTGTTGCTAAAACATGGAAAGAGCGATATCTTTGTTTATTTACTCTAATGATAGTGACTGTCCAATTTGATCATTGATGGTTGATCAAGTTCTTATTTATTTCGACTTCAAGGATCACACTATCAAGTTCCCTTTTGGCTTGGACATTGGAATACTTCTTGACTGAGGAGGATTTTCATTGACAGTGAACACTTGCACTGGCTGCTTGTATAGTTAAGCATAACCATTCCTTATTTGTGTGAGGTTAAGGGCCTGATGAAAAACACTTTTTTTTTTTTAATTTGTCCATAAATATTAATACTCTAGATTAGTTTCCCAAACTATGGGCCATACTGAAATTTAGGTGATCCATAATGAAATAGGTGGCAAAAACATAAAAAGGAAGGGAGGAAATTTCATTTTCATGTCCATATTCAGTGGATAACAGGAAAGTGAAAAACTAAATTGTAATCCTTGTTTAGAGTGTCTAACTTCCTAGGATGCCCTGTATACATACCTAACAGTACTAGATTTTTTATCTAGGAAGTTCCAGACTGGTGAACTGCAGGTTTTATGGTTTTCCTGCATATTGTGCAAATCACGTGGCACCGTGAGTATATTTGGTTCAAGCTAAATCAAAATCAATTTTTCAATGTAAAAAAAAACAAAGCAATAATCAAAATGACAGGAAGGAAAAATTGTTCCTTCCTTATGAAATAACAAATTTATTTCAATGACTTTCTATGTAGTAATTAAAGGTTCAGTTGTGTTTATGTTGACTTATTTCAATGTATTTTTAGTTAGGGTGTATTACAGCAGCTATTTTTCTAACTTCATAAATTTACCATAATTCTTGGTCTAATTTGATGGCAAATGAAGCAGTTAGTTTTATATATATATAATGGGGGTGGGAGGTGATGCACAAATTTAATGAAATGGGTATTTCTTTTTCCCCTTCAAAAATAAGATTTTATAGGTGACAGTATATCTGTTGCATGCTTGACAAAAGTTCTCTGAGTCATTGCTCACTGCTTGAAAATTGTCATAAATTAATATGCACGCAATAAAGTAAATAAAAGTGTGCAGTTTATTTACAACAAAACTGCTTTAATTTCTTTGCACTTTCTTTGGTTGATACACATTACATCTGAGAATCATTGGAAAAAAAATTCTTAAGCTATTACATTGTTTTAGGAAATGTGACTGACCCTTGTGACAGTTGCTGTCCTAGCTGCAGTGATTCATGCAAAATTTAAGGATCCATTCCTACCGGTGATTTATGAAGTTCATTAAAATCTTGGCCAGTTCTGTGAATATTTTGCAAAAATAAATTTTTGTTATTTCTTACCAGTTTCAACTGACAGACCCAGGGGACATCAAAGCCTTTGGGCAACTGAGAGTGGAATGATTCCAAGCACTGAATGCATTGCAGGGAGCTGCACACTGTGTGTGTGCGCGTGTGGTTGGGGGGGAGGTACAAAAGCGATATAAGTATTATGCTTAATACTGGAAAAAATATCAACAAAGTAAAAGATCTAAAATAAAAAAAGGTTGCTTCGAAAATTTGGCAGTCATCATCATTCCACTCTCAGTCATTCCAGATTTCAGGATGCCAAATAATAGCTCTGGTACTGTAATTAAAAATTAAATAGGCCTGCTGTTTCAGTATAATCAGTAACTCATGCAAGTTAAGGGAAATAATGAACAAGCACATACAAGCAACCTGCTTTCAGTCTGAACTTGCTCTTCTGTTCTTCAGTTATGTTCCCTGCTATGCCTACCCTATCCCAGAAGGCAGTGTTTTACTAAATCCAAATCTTTCTCCTTCCACATCATCAGGTCTGTGTTTGGGATGTTTCAGTGGTGCTCAAGAGGGTTCAAGAACATTTTGAAGCTCTTATATTTATTCTCTTGAAATTTAGACTGCCCTAGGGCTTCTATGAATCTTGGAAGCTGGTGCAAATTTAAACTTCAGTATAAATATTGTTGACCAGCTAGTTCTGTGTGACATTGGCCAAAAGACTCCAACTCACTGGGTTTGGTTCCAGAACCCTTAGGTGGAATGACCAACTGGAACCATCAATTGTGGACTGATCACCCACATTGATGTACCTTTATGATTTTTATGACTCTACAGAAATGACATGGAATTAATATATGGTGTATGAGAAAGAGATCCCGGCTGAGTGAGTGTAAGATTGGTGTACAGAATACTAGAGGAATAATTGGAAAGATGAATGAGGTGATTGAAGAAATGAATAAGTATAGTTTGGATGTACTGTTTGTAAGTGAAACTAAAAAGAAGGAAATTTGGATAGAAGAAGTGAATGGGACCTTGAGTGTGTGGTCTGGAGTGTTGGATAATGTGAGAGGACAGGCTGATGTAGGTGTGATTTTAAGTGAAAAGATGAAGAATAACTTGTTTCATTATAGTTGCATAAGTGAGAGAATTCTTTGGATTCATTTGTAAGTGAAACTTCAGAGAACAGTCAAGGTAGTGTACACTCCTTGTGACTCAGAACCTTCTGATAGGAAGGAAGATTACTGGAATGAGTTAAAAGCTGTTTTGAGCCAGTTTGGTGCTAAAAAAAAAGTTACTATGTCAGGGATTTCTATGCTAGAGTAGGTGTTCAGAATGTATTTTCTGATAATCATTAATGTTCTGGGTAAGTTTAATGATCCTAGTATGAATGATAATGGCAAAAAATTAATTGAACTTTCCTCATTTGCATATCTCAGGTAGCCCATTGCCTCGTGTGATTTGCATGTTTCTGCTTCAACTTAAGAAATGCTTATACATGGAAATCACACACCACGCATTTCCATGCATAAGCATAGAAATCACACCACCAAGAATTAATTTTACATTTCTTTAACATTTGTATGATTTTAAAGAAGGTTAATGTATTGTATAATGAACTGTCACATCTCAGAATAATTGTATTGGAAGTTTGCATAGAAATCTATCAGTTGTGACTATTTATCATTAATAACGCTCTAAATTTTTTTATTTGTTCAAATAGATGAAGTCGAGTGGAGAGATAGCCTATTTACCTATAATGACAATTTTGAAGATGACACTGAAGAGGTTAGCTTTTACTCTTTACTGCCTTTATCTATATAAGATAGGTTTTGTGCTTTGTACCATGTAAATTCATTAATACATAATCTTAGTTGTGCTGTAAATTCATCTGAGAGTTGAATATTTTGATCAAGTCAAAACTCAAATATACCTCAATGATACCAGGTTTTATTGGGCAATTTGTTTATGCTACAGTTTTATTGTATGTGCTGCAATAGTTCTGTTTTGCAATTGTAAAAATGTAATATAATTTCCTTTTACTGTATAAAATACACTAGTGGCCAAAATTGTGGAAACCTTTAGGAAAATTTGTATTTCCAAGGTTTGATGGCTCATAACATCAGTTTTTAGCATGTCTGTTGTAAAAAAGTGCATGCTTATTATATCACTTTGTCTTATGTCTGTCCATCCGTCCATCTGTGGACACCATATTTCTGCAACTATTAGTCTGATTTCAAAAATTCTTTTTGCATTGGAAAGCTTGAAATCTGAGAATGATGATCCTTGATTTTTGTTTTTTTTATCCGATGCATAACTTCGCCCACTAGAGGGCATAAATGCAGATGGTATCAAATTTGAAATACATCTTTAATATATTTGCTTCTAAATATCCTATTGAAGAGGTTCTTCCTTTCGATGCTATTTATAACAAAAACTATTTTAGGCACAGTTTCTTTTTCAAGCAATGCATAGATTTTCCACTAGGAGGTGTAAAGGTAAATAGCATTTTCCCATATATCTCTGCTTCTAAAACCCGTTTTGAAAAATTCTTCCTGCATCAGATGCAGCTCCTGATGGGAAATGCTTTGCATATAATTTCTAACTTCTGATAAAGAATAGTTGGCCACCAGGGGGCATAAGTGCATATTTCTGTTTCTAATGTATCTGCAGCAAATTGCACTTCTGGAAACTCGGATTTAAAAAATTATTTTCTGGACCGACAGCACTCGCCTCAGAAAAAGTGTTCAGGGTACTTTCTGCTTAAAATAATGCATAGTTTTTTTTTTTTTGCCCTGAGGAGTAGATGCATATCTTTCTTTTGCCGATATCTCTGCTTCTAGAAGTCCGATTTGAAAATTTTTTTCCTTACTGGAGAGCATTTCTGGTGTAAAATGTTTCTCAGATTTCTCTTAACGAACAAATGTGCCACAAGATAGTGTAAGTTCATGTTTATATTTTCAGCATGTTTGCAGCAATATCTGTGGGACTGAAAACATGATTGAAAAAATTATTTTCTGGTCAGATTCTACTGACTTATGAAACATTTTGTGCATATTTCCTCTCCCAAGCAATGCACAATTTCTCCACTAGAATGCACAAGGGCTTAATCTGTTTTTCTCGATATCTCTGCTTCTAAATATCCAATTTAAAAAATCATTTTAATAGCGAATACCATTGACCTTGTGGAACACTTTAGGTTTCTACTTAGGAGCTTTGTTTGTAGTTCACAGTTCTGTTGCTAGGTGGTGTTTGTATACTTCTGTTTGCAGCTGTATCTCCACTTCTGAAAGTCCTATTAACAAATTTCATTTTTTACTGTGTGCCATTCTCTACAATAAAGATGAGGAACATTATTCTCTTTTACTAATGCACAGCATTTCCGCTAGAGGGTGTGAAGGTCAAACTTTTTTCTTGCTGGGAGGTGTATTTCAAAAGTTCTCTTTCTTTAGCATAGCTTTTGCCACGAAGAATACTTTTTACCTGTTTTAATTGTTGCCATTATGGAAAATTCTTTTGCTAGAAAGCATAGAGTTTCTTTCTTGTTCTTTTAACTGTTTGATTTGAAAATATCTTTGTCTATTGTACCTTCCTTTTTCTATGAGAAATATTTTTTGCACCGTTTGTTAATTTTTGTAACATACTTTTTTTAACCTATGGTGGAAGTAAGTTGCTGTTTCTATTTCTGAATGTTTGATTGATTGTAGAAATCTGTTTTTTTTTTTTTTTTTTAAACCAGTTCCATTGACTACAAGTACAGGTATGAATAACTGATAAATTTTATTCACATTGGAAAGGATTCAAAAGACACGCACATTACAACCAAAATTAGGTGTCATCCATTTTGTTTTTAGAATAAAACCATAAAATTATATGTCATCAAAAAGATAATTTAATGCAGAATGTAACAAACTGCAAACTAACTAAAATGCAACAAACTGTGTTCAAATATCTTTATTCAATCAAAAGTTGTAGCCAAATAACCAGAAAAAGAAAACTCAACTGTCTTATGCAACAAGAAGTGGATTTTCTTAACTCAAAACTGACTACTCAGACTGATCGTTCTGAGACCCAACCAGGTGTTATTGTGATACAGCATGGAACCAGTAAGGTGTTACTATGAGTCAGCTTTCATGTCCAGGTGTTAGAGCTAATAATAGAAACTCCTATTCAGTTGTGTGAGTGCCAACCACCATTTTTTTCCAGGATTTTTTCTGTTCTTTGATAACTTAGTAAAATAAAAGAGTGAGAAGAGTTGACTGGTCACCTAAGAATGTGATGTAAAATACTAACTTTGCATGCAGAAGACTACACTTATTAGGAAATCATAAGTAGGTGGCTAGCAATTACATAACATAGCTGATGGCTGGCCGAATCTTGTCCGCCAATTTCCCAGTAGTAGCCATGAAGCAACAAAAAAAAAAAAAAAAGAAAGATATCCACAGTTCCCCAAAGGCACAACTTCTTTCGTTTCCAATGAAACTCATCTGCATGGCATCACGGAGCTGGGGAAGTTCCCTCAACAAGTCCGGAAAAACGCCTGGTGGATCCTGCTGACATCAAACCAACAACATCTTGCTTATGAAGTGGACGCCTTAGTCACTACATTAGCAGATGTGCCAACTCTCCGGATTTAGGTGGGAGACTCCAGATTTTCAGCCATTCCTCCTGCCTTCCGGATAAATGTCAAATTCTCCCAATTTTCGGCGATAATTAGCCATTACGATGGTCGAAATTTCATCAACCACCACCTCGAATCGACGCAGAAGAAAAATATTTCGAACCGCTTGTGAAATCTTTTTCTTTCTGCGTCGATGCAAGACGGCATTTACAGTCATCAGTATCGTACTTTTCCTCTCCTCATATCTGCAAACAGAAAGCCACCCTTGGTAGCGCAGTGGTCTATTTTATGTTGGTTACAAACACACTCGCATGCCAGCTGTGACCTACTTATCGTTTCATGTCTTCCTGCTCTTAGCTGCGAGCTCTGTTTATGTTTTCTTCAGAGTTTTGCGGAGTGCTTTTCAGTTTTGCTTTACTGTGGAGATTTTTATTTCTTGTTTTGCACCATGTTTGTCTCTTTTCGCTTCTTCGTTGCATTTTGTAGAAGATTAATGTGCTCCTTTGTTCATCTCTAATTGTGAATCTGTTATTGTCAGCTTTGTTTTATCTTCTATTGTAGCATTTTGTGTACACTTAGTTTGTGAATTTGTTTTTTTTTTCTCATTCCTTTCACTTACTTTTTGCGGGAGATTTTTCCTTTTGCATTACGCCACTTTCGCGGTTTTTAATGTTTTATTTTATGTCATATCTTTGGCAATTTGTTTCTTCTTTACATATTAGCTGTTATTGTCTTTGCTGCATAATAAAGTTGTGAAACTGAGCGCCGTCTTTCGACAAATTGTCCGAGATGGCTCCGTGTTCAAATCGCAGTGGGGCATGGATGTTGTATACTTGCTAACTTTTACAGATTTCTACTTAATTACGGATAGAAGTCTTTTTTTACGGATTTTTTTACGCTTTACAACCGTAGGTTGAAAAAGCGTATATGCTCCAGCTTTGTCCGTCTGTCTGCCAGCATGATAACTCGCGTAAAAATGGTTCGATTTCGATGAAATTTTATTATGTGACAGGGGACCACCTGGGGACGAACCCTATTGAAAATGGACGAAATGGGGTCAAAGGTCACAACATATAAGCGGGATCCATTCCATTGCCCTTATGCGTCATAACTTGTGTAAATATGGTTCAATGTCGATGAAATTTTAGTATATTGTAGGGGACTACCTGGGAATGAACCCTATTGAAAATGGGTGAAGTGGAGTCAAAGGTCAGGACATAGGAGCGGGATGCATTCCATTGCCCTTATACGTCATAACGTGCATAAAAATGGTTTGATTTCGATGAAATTGTAGTATGTGGTAGGGGACCACCTTGGGATGAACTCTATTGAAAATGGACGAAATGGGGTCAAAGGTCAGGACATAGGATCGGGACCCATTCCATCACCCTTATCCCATACTATTAAGGTGGTCTTCAAGTAATTTTGCTTCCTGTACTTCCAATGGAAAAACTTGTACACATTTCCTTCACAATTATTGTGTTCCCAAGGATTGAAATTTGAACATCGATTAAAATAACTTCATATTATAACTTGGAATATTTAATATTTCCTAAAACATAACCATAATTATATAAAGAATCAATAACTTTTCCTTTGGTGGTGTTGGAACCAGAAAAAAGATGGTGCGACCTGTACTTTGATGACATCAGTATACAAACAAATGTTGGATTTCATAATTATGGTTATGTTTTAGAAAATATTAAGTATTCCAAGTTATAAAATGAAGCTATTTTAATCGATGTTCAAATTTTCATCCTTGGGAACGCATTAATTGTCCAGAAAAAAGATGGCGCAATCTGTACTTTGATGACGTCAGTAGACAAACAAATGTTGGATTGCATAATTATGATTATGTTTTAGAAAATATTAAGTATTCCAAGTTATAAAATGAAGCTATTTTAATCGATGTTCAAATTTTTATCCTTGGTAACGCATTAATTGTGAAGAAAATGTGTACAGACATTTTTCCATTGGAAGTATAGGAAGCAAAATTACTTGGCGTCCACCTTAAAGGAGCAATTCTTGTATGTAAATTTTATTTTGAAAACGGCTATAAGAATTTTAATGAAAGTCGTTAACCTATTGTTTTCTGGTACTAGAAATCGATTTAGCTTGATTTCGACTTTAGGAAAATTTGTTTAGTGCAATAAATAACCACCCCGAATTAACACGTTTTTAGTGTCATGGCGTCGTCCCATTGATGTTATCCATGCTTAGAAATCTTATAACGTCAGAATCTCGCGATTGACATGTTGGTGCGCGGTGACGCCATCTGTCTCATAACGTCACGCGTTGTGTGTGGATCATATTAATGTTTAATGACATCACACTCTTGCGAGTAGATGGTCACGATTCCCATCTGCCTCATTACATCACGCGTTGTGTGCGTATGTCCGTCCGCTCGATAACTCGTGTAAAAATCGTTCGATTTCGATGAAATTTTAGTATGTGGAAGTGGAACACCTGGGTTGAAAGAACAAAATGGGGTCAAAGGTCAGGACATAGGAGCGGGATCCTATCCACTGCTCTTATGCGTCATAACTAACATAAAAAAGGTTCGATTTCGATTAAATTTTAGTATCTTGTAGGGAACCACCTGGGGATAAACCCTATTGGAAATGGGGTCAAGGTCAGGACATAGGAGCGGAATCACTTCCATCACCATTATGCGTCATAACTTATGTAAAAATGCTTCGATTGCGACAAAACTTTATCATGTTATTTCGGAGGTATACTGAACCGGTTCTGTTGAATATAATTGAAATGGGATCAAAGGTCAGGGCACAAGACCGAGATTTATTCCACAGCCATTATCCTCATAACTTGAGTAATGATTTCTGGTATGTTGGAAAGTGTATCATAATCAATGCGTTGCACGATTTTACTAACTTGTTTAATATTTCGATTGCTCAATCAAAATATTTCAATCCCCTGCAACCATCCATTTAGATTTTCTACCGGACCTTACGAGCGCAGTGTTAGAAATTACGAAATTACGATGTTATACTTTTTTCATTGAACACAAAAAGTAAATTGTGATGAATGCATTGCGATGAATTCACACTTTATCAGAAATTGCATTAAAACCTCAAATGCTACACTCTAAATAAGTTTCAAGTATTATCAAAACTGCTGTTTTTACCATAACAAAACTCCAGCAAGATAACAGCCTGGTGCAGTCCCCTACTCTATGCTTTTAAAGCTACAAAATTTTTCTTTACAAACAAACCTAGGCTGCAGGACTTTATCTATGTGGATATTCAACATTTGATAACAAATCTGTTTTCACTTCAAAAATTCTGTTTGTTCTGAATTGTTGATAGTGTGGTAAATATTATTTGCAGTGACATTTGAACGTAACTTACCTTTTCGTGTTTTTTCTCCTTCCTGTAACCTTTCGTACACGTTGGGTGCAAAGTGCATGTAACGTCTCGTAGGGCCAGTGGAAGTTTATTCAACTTCTCTTCTGTAGGTCACACATGTATCCTTGTCGGTCAGAAATGCTGGTACCATTCACGTAAGATTGTTGTTCACTTTGATTTCTTTTTCTTTTGTCTTTGAGTTTGACTTCATTTGAGCACATTTCTCTATCTCTTTTTTTTTTATGCTACAATACACTATATCATCATCATCATAAATGTCAACCATTATCAATCCACTGCTGAACGAAGGTCTCTCCAAGCCTCTTCCACAACGGTCTGTCTTGTGCCAGTCTCCTCCATGTTACTCCCGCATACTTTCGAATTTCATCCACCCATCTTCCATGTGGTCTTCTTCTGTGTCTTATCCTGTCCCTTGGAATCCAAACTGAAATTTCGGCTGTCCATCGATGATCTGTCCTTCTGGCAGTATGTCCAGCCCATTGCCATTTCAGGGATTTAACTCTGATCATGATGTCTTCCACTCTTGTCATTTTTCGGATCCCCGAGTTCCTCTTCTTATCTCTCCTGGTTACACCAACCATGCCCCTCTCCATGCTGCTTTGAGTTGTCTGCAGCCTTTGTATGTCTCTTTTAGTTAAGGTCCACATCTCTGCACCATACGTAAGCACTGGAAGGATGCATTGATCAAACACTTTTCTTTTAAGACATAATGGCATATTGCTCTTGAAAATTATGCTGTTTCTTCCAAAAGCTCTCCAGGCAAGTTTTGTACGCCGATTAATTTCTTCACCAATGTGACCCTCACTTGATATCTGCTGTCCAAGATAAACGTACGTGTCTGTTATCTCCAGCTTTTCTCCATCAATTGATAAATCTTCATTTCTTGTAAAAGCATTGAACATCACTTTTGTCTTCTGGAAGTTCATTTTTAATCCCACTTCTTTACTATTGTCAGCAAGTTCCTGGATCATACTCTGCAGCTCTGATGGGGTAGTTGCAAAAATGACTACGTCATCAGCAAAACGAAGGTGGGTTAGATAATCTCCATTAATCTCTATCCCTTTGTTTTCCCAGTTCAGTGATTGAAAGACATTTTCCAATGTGGCATTAAAGAGCTTCAGAGATATGGTGTCACCTTGTCTCACTCCCTTTCCAATTTTTATGTGTGTTGTATTTTCAAAAGCCGAATTTTTGCACTTGCATTTTCATAGATGTTATTAATAATATTAATGTATGCATCTTCAATATCGCAGGATTTCAGAGCCATTGTAACTGCAATGATGGTTTCACCGAATCAAAGGCTTTTTCATAATCGATAAAGCCATGCACAATAATGGAAGTTCGTATTCCCTCGCTCTTTCAATTAGTTCTCTCAGTACATGGATATGATATATAGTGCTGTAGCCACTCTTGAATCCAGCTTGTTCTCTCTGTTGAGCCATGTCCAGTGTTACCTTCAAGCGGTGTGAAAGAACTTTAGTGAAGATTTTATAAACCACTGATAGGAGGCTGATAGGTCTTTAGTTCCTGAGATCCTCAATGCCACCTTTTTTATGTAGCAGGATCATTATAGTGTTGTTCCAATCCTCAGGAATCTTCCCTTCATTAAGGCATCGAGTGAAAATTTGGGCGAGTACTGTTTCAGTTTCTCCACTTGCATTTTGTATGATGTCTACAGTAATTCCATATTCTCCTGGAGCTTTTCCCTGCTTCATGTTCTTGATTGCATGTGCAACTTCTGCTGGGAGGACTGGAAGAACTCTGGTACTGGTACCTTTCATGGTGTCTGGAGTACATGTATAATCCCTTTCATATAATTTGGAGTAGAAATCATTCACTCTTGTCAAAATTTCGCCTCTATTTCTTGTTACAGAACCATGTTCTTTTCTCAGTGCCATAATCTGTTTTCTTCCCTTACTGAGATGTCCCTTTGCTATCTTCAGGCTTTGGTTGTTTTCAATTGCTTTCCTCACTAGTTCACAGTTGAATTTCCTTACGTCTTCAGTGATACTTTTTCGTACTGTTTTGCATAGCTCTATAAATTCCACTTTGGAAGTCACATCTCCTTTAGTTGTCCTCATCTCTCTTCTTTTTGCATCAACATTTTGGTTTTTCCTGATAATTTTTTCACATGCAACTTGTTCTTAGACCCAGCTAATTTTGTTGCTGTTTCCATAAGAGCTTTGGTTACTTTTCTGTTAACCAGAAATATCCGCTTCTTCCGATGTTAGGCCTTCTAAAGCAGAGAATCTGTTCTTCAGTTCCAACTTGAAGGTATTATGGTGTTTTTTAAGGTTGGTTATGTCAATACATTTTGTTTGTCTCATGAGCTTGCCACGCTCGAGTTTAGTGTTGAGGTGCATCTTACATCTCACCAATCTATGGTCACTACCTGTGTTGAACTTGTTTAGCACACTGCAGTTTTCTATGACGAATAATTTATGTGATTTATGTGGGGTTTTGTTTAGGAATTAGTGTATAAGTAATGTCAGAGTTGTAGAGTTTGTGTTTTGTGTTATTGCATATGTCTGGGCGTGTATGAGTTTAGAAGGTTTGCTGTATTGAGAAATTTTATGGGGATTTCGTATTTTAAGTCTTGTATTATAGTGTATTGTAGTAAAGAAGAGAGAGAGAGAGAGAGAGAGAGAGAGAGAGAGAGAGAGAGAGAGAGAGAGAGAGATGTGCTCAAATGAAGTCAAACTCAATGACAAAAGAAAAAGAAATCAAAGTGAACAACAATCCTATGTGAATGGTACCGCCGTTCTTGACCAACAAGGATACATGCGCAACCTGCAGAAAAGCTCCACTGACCCTACCAGGCATTACATGAACTTCGCATCCAATGTGTACGAAATATTACAGGAAGGAGAACAACCTCAAAGGGGTAATACAATAATAAAAACCTCGAAGGGGTGAAAAACCTTCAAATGTCAGAGTACAATATGCACGTAAATTAAGAAGCAGCATGGATGTCTAGCGATCCATGGAGCTGTAATAGCATATATTATCCACAGTGTTATGTATTTGACTGTAAATGTTCTAAGTAGTAGTTGAAAGAGAAGAAAGAAAGAAATACGAAATTGAAGTGCATAGTTTCAAAACATATCTGTAGAACTTTTGTTCTACTTTTATTTGTTTATTTTTATGTAAATATTCAATGCACTGGAAAAATCTAAGTTTGCAGAATGTTATGTTGTTTGAACAAGATTTTAATCAAACACATCTTAATCTTTTCAGGACTCAGATTACCAGGAATTAGTAAATGCAGGTATTCAAATAATTATATATTTTTACATTATATAGTAATTCCATGTTTATTTTTATGTGTATATCTTTTTTAATATTTTTGTTCATAAATTATGTCTTCAGGGTTAGTAAGAAGACATAGGAAAAATAAATTGGCCAATTTTTGTAGCCTGCTTAGAGACAGAATTTTAAAATTCACTCACAAAAATGGTGTTGTTGTAAACATCGATTTTCATTATGCCATTAACATAATGTGTCTTGCAACTGCTTTTAATTGTGTCAAGTATTCTTTTATTTATTTATTTATTTATTTAAAGTCAATAAAAGCACAGTTTTTATCTTAATGCCTGTTTCTCACATTTTATTATACATAGGACAATTAGAATGGCAGGAATGAGTGTTTGTGTAGGCCTCAAGGTATTTACGACATGCGTAAAAATATTCGAATTCACATAAAATATCTTCTTACCTGTTCTTGAGTTCGTATTATGGCTTCAGTTTGTCATATACCTCTTTGTTGTTGGGTCGCATTGTTATAATAGGTTGGTCAAATAGTCCTTATTCAAGTATCATGATGGAAACGTCAAAGCAAAGAGGCATGAGAAAAACAATGAAATGTTCAATCCGATACGTGGCATGATTACATCGGCCCGTATCGGATTGAACGTGTTTTCGTCGTGTCATGATTACATCGGCCCGAAGCCTCTGAACAAAGTTCATGATGCAGCACTTTGTTTCTTGT
This sequence comes from Macrothele yani, assembly GCA_039090855.1. Lineage (NCBI taxonomy): Eukaryota > Metazoa > Arthropoda > Arachnida > Araneae > Macrothelidae > Macrothele > Macrothele yani. Next base: position 30,743,158 of record CM076993.1, read on the forward strand.
TTTGTTTCTTTCTTTCCGAGGAGGAGGAATTTGTTTTGCTTGTTTGAAAGCTTGGCGCTGGGCCGGAATTACATCGGCCTGGTGTGCTTCTTTCGCCATGGCCCGAGATTTTTTTTTTTTTTTTTGATTGGAGGTTTAACGACCATCGTGAGCAACTCAATGGGCTATAAGTAGTCGCCCGTCCCTAATTTAGAGTCACTGGTTCCAGGGAAGGGAGAGAGCCAGTGCCGTAAGACAAACACAACATCCATGCCTGACCGGGATTCGAACCCGGACCCCTTACGGACGAATGATCAGAGGCCAGCGCCTTAGACCACTGCGCCACCGGGGCGGCTGGCCCGAGATTACATCTGCCAGAAGCCTCTGAACAAAGTTCGTGACCCAGCTCTTTGTTTCTTTTCTTTCTTTCTTTTATCCCGAGGAGGAGGAATTTGTTTGCTTATTTTAAAGCTAAGTGGAAAGAAACCATGGCGCCGGGCCGGGATTACGTCAACCAGGATTCTCTGAATAAAGTTCGTGGCACGGCTCTTTGTTTCTTTCGTATTTTTTTCCCGAGCAGGAGGAATGTGTTTTGCTTGTTAGAAAGCTAAGTGGAAGAAAGAATGCACAGCACTAGGCCGGGATCAGGGCCGATTTACACAGAATGGGGCCCTAGGCACAGCACAAGATGAGGCCTCCCTCCCATCCACATTCTTGAAAGAGTACATTTGTCACTACTAAATATTATAAATTAATTTAAAAGTTGTTTTAATAAATGGGATACTGTGCGGGGAAAAATAGGAAATGAAATATACTTTTATTAAATCTTAATATTAGCAAGGAAATTCGCACTTAAAAATGTAGACAGGTAAGTAAAAGCACTTTAATAGTTCAGTATTGCTATTTTTGCATTTAATTTTATTTGCTTAAACCCTTAGCAATTAATTTACTTTTGCACGCTTTTGCATTTAATTTTACTTGCTTAAACACACGCGCACGTATATATAATAAAATTAGCGATAATTTTTTATTTTTGCTTTTGTCACATTCGTTTTATTTATGTGTATTTTGGAACAGCTTTTGGTGTTTTCAGTTAATTGGATGCTTAGACAATCACATGCCTGTCAACACCAGGATTGTATTATCTGTAAAGCATATAACCTGGAGTCACATCACACATCAATTGAAGCAAACAAATTCACACCAAAGGTTCCACACCATTTAGAAAAACCAGATGCGTTTCTGCCATATGACCATGGCTTTCTTAAGTGCTAATTGAATTCCTTCGACATTGTTGTTGTTGCGGTCCCGACTCGATATCTGCTCTGTCATCGCTGTATTTGTATCCGAGTCTTGTCACACTTGGTGCTGCTGTGGCGCCATCTTTTTGGGGTCTTGTATAGGATTTACTAATTAGTTATTGAGTCTTTTATACTTTTTTGTTACTATTTTTATATTTTTCTTCATTCTCAGCATTTATTATAATACATACACTGAAGAGCAATTGAATTAGAGATACCTGTCTAGTAATGTGTAGCACCATCTTTCACCCTGATGACGGCGGCGATTCGTCTCGGCATGGACTCTACAAGACACCAGAAGCGTTGGGAAGCCATATGGATCCACGACCCCTGAACAAGCTCCCACAGTTCACGAAGATTTGATAGAGGGGGTTCAGAGCCTCGAACATCTCCAGAGTTGCCAACTTTCAAAAGGGGCTGTCAGGAGCAGAGTCGCGCACTCGGCAGGGTATTTTTTCGCGTGGACAATTGGCTATGATTTTACAAAAACAATGCAAATTATATAAGAAAAGACAAAATAAATTTCTCAATAATTATATTTACCAGATAAACATTGCTTTGAAGTTTAGAAGCACCTCTGCTTCTTTGAAACATAAACATTCTGCTTGTTCTTTTCATCCAGCTACGGCAACAAAAATCTTGTACAGTAGTCTATTAGCAAAATGTTGACACACACACGTCTTCTCTCTCTATATATACACATGTGTTATATATATGTTTATACAAAAAATATTTAAACTGTTTTTCCTCATTAAGGTCTAATTCTGTTAAATTAATGTTCATAATTCACTAAAATTGGAGCTGTGATAAAAATGTAAATACAATGAATTCATCTGCAAAGATGAACATGCAAAGAAAAAAAATATATATATGTTGTTTACTGGTCCTTTTTTAGAACCAAAGCTGGTCCTTTTTTAGTTTTCGTCAACACTTCAGTCATAAAGTTATGCTGGTGGTAACTCAGATTATGGGCAGCCATTCTTGATTTTTCCACAAGTAGAGATTGCAATGTGTGCACAGACAAATTAGAACGGAAATCGTTATGATTCTTGCGAACAGTGGTGAACACTCGTTCGCAAGCAGCATTGCTGTGTGGTATCAGGAGTATTCTGTGCATTAATAATGGCAAGACTCTGTACTTTATTTAAGACACCATTGTGATCTTTTAAATCTTTAATTAATGACCATGCTTGATCAGTTTGCTCACAGTTTACAATGTCACTGTTTAACATATCTACTTGGAAACGTGCAAACTCAACTTCTAACAGATTCTTTTCTTCACAGAGAAATCATCAAAGAGGTCAACAAAATAGTTAACAGAACAAAATTTACTGCTTGTTCTAAGCCTTACATCAGCCACTTCAGCATGCAGCAGAATCGGATCATTCAACTGAATTTTTTTAAGCATGTACTCACAGCATTTCTGATAATATAATCTCACAGACCGATAGAAAGAAATTACTTCATTTTTAGACAAATTGCTGCTATTCAGGTACTGCCAAGTTTTACTTCCAATGACAAGTTCTTCATCTGACTTTTGATTTTTCCTATCAGAAATTGGTATGGTCAATACATTCTCAGCCTGTACAACAGCAGATGGTTTAATGAATCGTGCCATAAGTTCACTAAGTAGAGAATTTAGTTCAGGATGTAGTCGATGAACAATTAGGGATTCCTTTTTGTAGTAGGATATTTGTCTTGCAGAAAGAGGAGGTACAACTTTGTCTCAGGAGACCCAATTCTCTTCTGAATAGAAAAGTATTTCTCACAACCTTGCATAGTCATATTTTTCTCTCCAAAATATTTTTCCAAGGACTCCCACTGCTCAAGAAAATGATTAATAACTTGATCCAATGAAAGCCATCTGGTACACACATATTTAATAATTTGGTGACTTTCAAGATTACAAACTTTTTGGCACATTTTAAATGCTTCAATACGCTTGGTGCTTTTATGCAAAAGATAGTATATGTCAACCACAAAATCTTCAACATCAATTTTCAGCTCCTTAGCTCCCTTTTTGTCAGCTAAATGCAATAGATGGCAGGTGCAACCATGAATTACCATATTTGGATTTTTTCCTGGAGAAACTTTGTGGCACCTTTATATTTTCCTACCATAGAAGATGCATTATCTGATGAGAATGCAATACAATTGTGCCACAGTATTGATTTTTTCCCCAGTTCAGTATCCAGTAACTTAAACATATTTTCTCCTGTTGCATCACCATCCAACTTTGGTAAGCTTAATAATCTGGGAATAATTTTCCTCACTGTTGTATCTAAATATGAAACAACAACAGGAAATATTTTCTCTGCAGAATTAGTGTTGCTAGCATCGGTTGCTAAACTAAATTTTGAAGTTTTTAAAATTTATATCATTTCATGGGCAGTACCATCAGCCATACTTTAATAATAGCTGTTGTTTTCGTCCGCGCACATCCATATTTTTTGGCAATGTCTGAATCCGGGAACATCTTAATAAACAAAGGCCTGGCATGGTCTGCTACAGAGATGGGTAAATTATTGTGAACAATGTTTCCGCACGTATTACACGGACATCTTCCGAAATGGAAACAAACAAAGATGTAAGGGTTTGATTAGATGCCTTTACTTTTGCATTGTCTAAATGTCGGCGGCATGTGACATGGCGTTTGCAGTCACTTATATGTGCGATAGCGAAATCAATGTCACAATCGGAACAATAAGCATGCGTTTCGGATTTTTTGGAACGCTTTAAAATGGGTCATTGTTTCTCGTAAGCATCCGAAAAGCGTTGACTATGCGGTCATTTCGACATATCTCACAAGAAGCAGCCAAGGCTGGGCCAATGCTCCCGCAGCCTACGAGAAAGACTCCGCTATGACGTCACTCACATAACTCCTCCTGCCATGCACAAAGCCGTTTCGGAGTAATGCCTCCCTCCCACCCCACTCAACTCTCTCTCCCAAGACCTGTTCAGCTCTCTGTTGCCCTTCAATGCCATTGGCCATGAACAACAAGCTCGAATGCTTGGCCTTGATAACACAGCAAGCGCCAAGAAGAGCGAAACATCCCCCACTTCCGTAGTTACAAACACACACAGAAAAACGGCATTTAAAGAAAGAGAGAAAAAAAAAGGGGGAAAGCATACTTTTATACACTTGGAAGAATTTTCAATTTAAGCTTTTAAAAAACACCGAAATAATAAGGATAATAACAAAAAAAAAATTAAAAATTTCTAAAGACCAAAATAAAAACTTCTAACGACCGGAGTTTTTAAGCCTTAAGCAGAGCACGCAGATTTAGCTGTCGAAAACGGAGAAACTCCGCTCAAAGCGGAGCACTTGGCATGCCTGCATCTCTCTCGATGGCATCTCAGATGTGCTCGATGGGATTGAGGTCAGGTGACCTAGCTGGCCAAGGAAGCGAGGTCACGTTGGTGGAGTGTTCATCCAACCATTCGGATACAATTCGGGAGCGATGGCATGGTGCATTGTCTTGTTGCAGGATGAGCTCCCCAGTGGGATGTTGAAGATGCACAAACGGGAGCAAATGGTCGTCCAGGATATCTCAGTAACGTTGACCTGTGAGGGACGATGTCACATGTACCAGGGGTTCCATTTCAGTCCATGTAAACAGTCCCCAGACGAGAATACCACCCCTACCAGCTTGAAGAGTACCCTACTGGCAAGAAGGATCCATCGCTTCATGTGGTTTGCGCCGTACTCTTATTCTGCCATCTACATGTACCAGCGTGAATCTCGACTCATCAGTCCAGGCAACATTTTTCCACATGTCTAGGGTCCAGTGGCAATGTTCCCGCGCCCATGCTAATCTTTGCACCCTGTGATTTGCGGTCAGCAGCGATACCCTCGTGGGACGATGGCTTCTGTACCCCATAGCGAGAAGATGGTTCTGGATGGTGTGGCTGCTTACACGTTTTTGTGCGCCAGCATTAAATTGCCGAGTGATTTCTTGCACTGTGACCCGTCTATGCGCTGTTACAATGCAAGCTAGCCGACGATGACCCCGTTCATCCACACGCTGTTGTCCACGGCAGTTGGCCCTTGCATTGATGGTTTTACCGGATTCGATGTACTCATGGTGCACCCGTGATACAGTGGCTCGTGAAAATCCCAGTGCCTGCACAACTTCCAAGATGGAGTGACCCATTTGTCGGGCCCTGACAATTTGCCCACGATCAAGTGCACTTAGATTCTTCGTCTTACCCATACTGCGTCTGACTCTTACTAATTCCCTTCGCATCACTCCTTATCTTGTCGGATCGCTGCATATGTCATGTCGTTTCCATCAATGCACAACTGAACAGAAATTTTTGGGGGTAATGGTGGGGGAGGGAGATTTGTTCTTCGTTTGATGACCAGATTCCGTCTTTCGAAACTTTCAAAAACGGAAGTTAGATGCAGCGAAAATTTCCTCCATAATCTTATTATTTTTTTCTTGCGATTATTGTTGTTAAGTGTTACTTTCCCCCATAAATGTGTGCACTTACGCTTGATAAGGGAGGGGAATTTTCCAAAAACGGAAGTGATGGAGTTTGAAAATTTGTTAGAATTGATGCATGGTGTTCAAAAGTATTCTTATTCTGAAAGTCACACCATTTATCTAAAGCAGCAAAAGCTTTGATATCATGCGTTCGTGTTCCTCAACTTTCAGCATGATGGATAAATTATTGTTATCTGAGGGAATAAAAGGGGAGGAGGAAAGAAAAGTGGTGAAGAAATAGAAAGGGAATGAAAATCAACAGAAAGAAAAACTAAGTAAAGATTGCTGTGCTGCTGCTGAGTCAACAAAAGACAAATATGGCCATGGAACTTGCTGAGAAGAAAGCAACACAAGAAGGGAATTGAGCTGATGTTCTAGCAAGTTAAAAAAAAAAAAAAAAAAAAAAAGTGTGTTTGAAGCAGTGTTTTTTAAAATCACTTTATTTTGTTTTGAATTCAGTGGTTTTATATTGTGAATACAGTGAACAATTCCATCTTGCTCGTGCTGCTTTATATTCACACTTTCTTGTGGCATGTTCTGATTTTTTTGCCCGATTAAAAAGTTCAGCTTTTTGTTCCTTGGTCAGTCTCATGTATGTGAGTAGTGCATGCTTCAGTCAGTTGTAAATTCTCAAATAATTTTTTTTTTCAAACCTTATGCTCATCAGCTGCAGATTGCTTTGGTTAAAAACTGTGTAAAAAGAACAAAATATTTATGTTAAATTTTAAAGTATGGTATACTACATTCAAGTTCATGAACTAGGAAAATGTTTGAATGACACAAAAACTTGAGGAAATTATAATAAGAAAGTTGGCATTAGAAGCCTTTCAACAGAAAAGAAAAAATGGTTCTGTTTCACGGTTGTGTGAAAACTGAAAAACATGTCGATTGCATTATATTTTGGAGCATTTTCTTTCTCTCTCTGTATTTCATGCTCTTTTCTTGAGGAAATATATATTGGGTGTAAAAATAAGTTTTGTGGGATTTCCGTTCGGTGTCGTACTTATTACTGCTCGCATGTATTTTAAGGTGGCAACACTGCAATATCGCAGTACAAGACGCCAGCTGTCAGACTCAATATACAACGTTTGATTGAGGTGCGAAGACGTATTTGTTTTACTCGATGGAAAATGGCAACTTTCGTCCCGACAAAACAGCATTTGCGGAAAATGTTAGTGCATTACTTTATTGTCAAGAAAAGTGCTGCCGACAGCTATCGCTTAATGTCAGAAATCTATGGTGAACATTCCCCATCCATAAAAACATGTGAGTATTGGTTTAGACGATTCAAAAGGAACGATTTCGATGTCAGTGATAAAGAACGTTCTGGACCCCCCCCTCCCAAATGCTGATGCCGAATTGGAAGCTTTACTCGACGAGGATCCATGCCAGACCCAAAAAGAACTAGCAGCAGCATTAAATGTTAGTCAACCATGCATTTCACAACGTTTAGCTGCCATGGGAATGGTGCAAAAAGAAGATAATTGGGTTCCACATGCTTTGCGGGAAAGAGACCTTGCACGTCGAAAAACCATTTGTGAATTGCTGCTTCAAAGGGAAAAAAGAAATTTTTTTTGCATCGTATTATTACTGCCGATGAGAAATGGATATGACGATTATGGGCAAAACACGTAACAATATTAACAAAGAAAGGTGGCTTGATCACGCTAGTTACGTTAACTAAAACTTTTACAAAAAGTTCGTAAGTTGGAAGCTTTCGACCTTATCTTAGGTCTTCATCACGCCAATGGAGGACTAAGATTGTTGCCAGATTCTACATTTGAATTTTTCCTATTTTTGTTGCCAAAACTTAGAATTGATCTCCAGATTAACGGAATGTAGAGAGGAGATTCGGAGTTGCAAGTCATAGAGTTGAAAATAATTTCTATGCTTTCACGGTAACGGAGGGCAAAACGATTGTCAAACGAAGCAATTCGTTTTGCTTCGTTCCAGTGGGGAACTGCAGATGTGTCTTCCATTGTCAAAATAGACAAGGCAGTGTTGGGATTGCCTTTCGAAACATCTTTTCTGTGTTCTAAAATTCTATGGCTTATGCTCCTGTATGTGCTTCCAATGTATAAGTTATCCCCAGTATGCAACTCCGAATCTCCTCTCTACATTCCGTTAATCTGGAGATCAATTCTAAGTTTTGGCAACAAAAATAGGAAAAATTCAAATGTAGAATCTGGCAACAATCTTAGTCCTCCATTGGCGTGATGAAGACCTAAGATAAGGTCGAAAGCTTCCAACTTACGAACTTTTTGTAAAAGTTTTAGTTAACGTAACTAGCGTGATCAAGCCACCTTTCTTTGAGAAATGGATATGGTACGATAACCCTAAACGACAGAAAGCATGGGTGAAGCCAGGTGAACCAGGTCCTTCAACGCCAAAACGCAATATCCATGGTTCAAAGGTAATGCTGTGTACTTGGTGGGACCAGAAGTGTGTGATCCACTATGAACTGCTGAAACAGTCAGAAACTATTACTGGTGATCGGTATCAAACCCAATTAATGCGTTTAGAACGAGATCTCGCGCAAAAACGGCCGTGATGGGAGAATAGACACAGCAAAGTAATCTTACAGCATGACAACGCAAGACCACATGTTTCTCGACCTGTGAAAAAGTACTTAGAAGGATCCGACTGGGAAGTTCTACCCCACCTGCCATATTCGCCAGATATTGCACCATCGGATTACCACTTGTTCCGGTCGATGCAGTCAGCACTTTCTGGAGAACGGTTCATCAGACATCAAAAATTGGCTGGACAACTGGATCTCTTCCAAGGAACCGGAATTCTTCCTTCGGGGCATACGTTCACTGCTCGAAAGATGGGGGTAAAGTTGTAGCTTCAGAGGGAGCATACTTTGATTAATATTAAAATATTGTTTCTGTTCTCCAACAACATGTTTTTTTCACCTGAAATCCCTCAAAACTTATTTATATATCCAATAATATATATATTTTTCCTTTTTGAATAAACTTATAACCAACTGTACTTCAAGATCTTTTTCTTGTATTTTCATTTTTCTGTGCTATTTTGTATTTTGCTTTCAGTTTATTCCTCTTCTTCACTGAGTATCAAATATGTGCACAATCATATGAGTAATATATAAACTAATTTCAGGAGACACATAGATAAATTGTCTTGCACAAGAGTCCCAACTTTTGATTAATTCAGAGATTGTTCAATGATTTGAAAATTTATACACACCAGCTGTGTACTAAAAATGCATTTTTCATTCATTTTTGCTTAAATATTCTTGTATGTTTGTATAATTTGATATTTTGATACATATGTGCCATTTAATTTGCAGAGTGTCTGAATGAATCAGACAAGAAAGGTACACTTGGCAGAAGACTCAGAGACTTCAAGGACAGTAAGTGTTGAAGTGGTATAATAAATTTCATTAGTGTTTCTCAATATGTTTCATGGAAGCAAACATTTCTGTTCATCTTGGTTTCCCTTCTGGTTCTGAATGATATTCAATGTTGTACTACTTGAATGGATTTCTCAGTTATGTGCTACCTTAATGTGTGTTTTGTCTGATTAAAAGAGAGATGAACTATATAAATATAACAATACAACCCAATGACCTAAATTGAAGCTTTCACAAGGTTCACACATTAGTAGTAAAAGAAATGCAGTCAAGAACTGTATTTGTTCTACTTTACTGCACTACATTACTGTGCACAATCATATAGTAGTGAAATGTAGGAAACTTGTCTGATCTTTTTGTCTGTGTGAACTAGTATGCAAAGATAAGATGCTGAGAGTGAAGGGTCATCCACACATCCCAAGTGTACAACTTCACCTTATTTTCTTTCATGCTTAGTCACTAATTTACAAAGATATGGGAACCAATGTTAAGCCAGATTGCCTTTCTTGCTGCTTATATATATCAGGATTTTCATTAAATTTACATTTAAAATGGTAATACTTGAATATTTTTCTTAATATTAAAACCTTCTGTGTGAATGAGATGTTTTCATCCTATGTATTTTGCTTGCATTTGGAATTCGGCAGAAGATACAGAAGTTTAAGTAACATGCTTATTTAATAAAATTTGTTTAAAATTTGGAAAATTTTGGTGATTTACAGAATGGTGGATTTAGTTTTTATGATTAATTATTGAAATTTCTCTGCAACAGTTACATTCAAGGTATCTTTCATATGAGGGAATAAAATGTTAATGGTTTTGATATACAAACCCAAATTTTTTTATTGCTGTCAGTTTAACACATCAGTTAAACTATAGTCTTCTTATGCATACAAACATTAGTTTTGCTCTTAATCTCCAAGGGCAATTATGTATTTTTCCCCATCCATAAATGCAATTAAACACTCAATCATAATAAAATGCAGGTCTTTGTGCAGTCATTCATGGACAGCATTTTGCCCTCATCATTTTGGAACTGAGTTCTTAAACAGCCCATCAGCCATTGGATGGAGCCTACTGCTACTTGATGCTGTTGGCGTTCCATGTTACTGTTCATCACGAATGTTTGATCTCCATTCAAACTACTCCATATTCTCACATGCCTAACAGTTGTTATGGGTTTTTTGTAAATTTCAATGAGCTGTCTGTGAATTTTAGTGAAGAAACATTTTGTTCCTTACAAAAAGTGATTGATGACATGCTCTTCTTTACAGGACCATTTTTATAATAGCTTTATTTTAAATTATTGCAAAAAAAAAAAAAAAAAAAAGACAGTAGTTACTGCCAATGCATGATGTACTGGTGTGATGCTATCTCTTGCTTGGCATGAGTCTTTTGCGGTGTCTATTTACCGCACCACCAAAGCATTATCTGTGAAATCATAAAATTAAGACCAGGAAACATTACTTTTAGAAAGAAATACTGAAACAAAACCTTCCAGTATTTTCTTACCCTTCACTCTGTAGTGCATTTTGAGGAGCAGTAGAAATTAAATTTGGTTTCAGGTGAAGGCTTATCATTTAGATCCCATTAAGAACCTGGTGAAACCACAAAAGATTAAGGAGCTCAAGCTGAGCTGTCTTCAGCACCATTTTTTATTGATGACTCACCTTTAGATGAGGCTGATGGGCAATATGTGCACTTTCTCTAACTGATTCATGTTATTGTGTTAAAACAATAATACTTTTAAATCCTATTTCAGATTTTTGTTTTATTTTTTCATTTAAATTTAAAAACACTAACTCATTATTTGTTTTTTTTTTTCTTTTTTCTTTTGTGGGATTCACTTTGACCTGTCTTAGGAATAATGTCATGGGGATCAAAAATGTAATTTAAATCTTTAGACTATGGTATAAGAACAGGAAACAAGGTCCAATTATCATGTAATATCAGTTATTTAATAAGTTCTTCTAATTAGAAAGAAGGTTGCCAAAGGAAAAAGATTTTTCTAGGTGATATTACCTTTTTTTTTTTTGTACTTAGAATAGTGGGGTATATCGAATCCTAGTTTTTATTCTTAGTTTTATTTTTTTATATATAACGTTTGCATAGATTTAAAGATTTCACTATTTCAAATTAACTGAAAGCTAAAGAGAAAAGGAAAATATTTAAATTAAAAAGTCTTGTATAATTGCATTTATTGCACATGATTAGACTTTTGGATAGCTTGATTTTTTAAAAGAAAAATATTTTGAAGCACTGGTTTCAAAGAAAATTCAATTTGGGGATACACTAAGTGTTGGATGACTTGATTTAATTTATCAAATTAACCCTTTTTTTGTCTGTTTTTTTCTTCTTTCCTTTCCTTTCCTTTCTTACTGCATTCATAGATGGTATTCCATTTTCTCAGATATCTTTGCAGGATGTCGGGAACTCAATATAAACAGATACATTGAATTTATTCCCTTTATCAAACCAGAAAATCACTGAAAAAATTACATTAAAAAATATAGGAAGGAAAAAGGTTATGTAGAACTAAACTTTGCTATCAATAATGTATATGTCAAACATTTAATGCATACCACCTCAGATTTCCAAAATCATGCATCAGGTACTTAATCAAGGTCATGTGCAAATTGTTTTTGATTGGAGAACTTCTGAATTAATTGAAAGGAGAGAAGTAAATCCTATTCACACACACACACACACATCTTCAAAAAGAGCACTATTGCTACCAGAGAAGATTCTGTTGTTCTAAATGCTGTCTTTGGGATGTGAAGATTGACCACTGACCGACTGTGCCAGAAAGACAAAAATTGGGATAAAGGAAGTTCGTTTCTCTGGTTTGACTCTCACTGGTGCATTCCTGTTTTATGAAGAGGTGACAAAACCTACTCACTGCTTTCTTCAAAGCTTGAAAGAAACCACAGAGTTGAAAGTGGTGAAAAAAAAGTGTTATATAGCAAATCATTTCAAGATACTGAAGAGTACTTTAAGAACAATTTTTAAAAATGAAGATATCAAAAGGAAATCCAGTGAATATCCAAATGCTGTTGATACTAAATGCATTGTGTTCGAAGTGGAAAAAGCACTTCATTAGTGGTTTGTCACTGTCAGAGCTCCTAACATTCCAGTCTCTGACCCAGTGAATGTTTAAATGCTACAACCAAGTACTGTGAAATAACTACAGTACAGTAAGTGCAAGCAATGCATGTATTGAGTTCTACATATCAAACATTTGGCATATAAAGAACAAATATGGCTGTCCCCTTAAGTTTGATGTAAATGAGTTTGACTGCAACAAAGAGGTATGGACATATTTAAAACGAGCTGGCCTTATGTCGATTGCTTCCTTTTCATCACACAATGCATCCATAAGAACCTTCAGCTGGTTCGTGAAATTCCACTTTTTTTTTTTTTTTTTTTTGTTATCATTTGGGTTATTCTCAAGATTAATGCAAAATTGAAGGGAATTTTTTGAGAGAATTGGTAGTTTTCCGTCTGGGGATGGTATTTCGTGTTTCAGAACTTTCGAAAACGGAAGTTAAATGGCATGAAAATTTTAACTGTAATCGTAATTTTTTTTTTCTCATGACATTGCCTCTGTCCAGTATTGTAAAATATTTTGTTACATAAGTGTCTGTATTTCAGCTTTAAGCTGTAGGCAACAATTTGCGAAATGAAAGTTATACAGCACAAAGACTTCCATGTATTCTTCAGGCATGAGTTTCTTCTGTTAATTCGTGGTATTTCGCCATTTCTGCTATCATTTTGGTCATTCACAAAGTTGATGTACCACTAAACAGAAATTTTTGAGGAGTAGTGACGAGGGCTTATTCCATCTTTCGAAAACGAAAGGTCGACAGAGTGATTTTTTCCATAATTGTTGCTCTTTTTTCTTACGATGTTCTTTCTGCACAGTATTGTTAAATATAATTTTATTCATTGTAATATCGTTGATGAATATATCCATCTTTCTCCCGACAAGACAGCCTGTGTCCATTTCTGCCTGAGGCGTGGCCTCCATCCCGATCCAGAGCTCTATTTGGACCGTGCAGCCATTCCAGTTTTGCCGGAAACCAAGTTCCTTGGTTTAACCATTGACTGTGCACTCACCTTCCGCTCGCACGTTCGACGACTCAGGACTTCCTGTCTGAGAGCTTTGTCAATCCTTAAGATCCTTGCCTCAGTCTCCTGGGGTGCAGACAGGACTTCCTTGTTCCGTATTTACCATTCCCTCATTCGGTCTCAGCTGGATTATGGCTGTATGGTGTATGGCTCTGCGCGTCCTTCCGTTCTCCGGCCGTTAGATACCATCCACCATCAAGCACTGCGTCTCTGTACGGGAGCATTTCGCACGTCACCCATTCCCAGCCTTTATGCCGACGCGAACGAACCGTCGCTTCATTTATGCCGTCTGCAGCTGTCTCTTCAATTTTACCTGAAACTTAAATCTCTCTCAGACCATCCTTTATACGATGCAGTTTTTCATCCCCAACATGCTCGTTTGTTTGAGATCCGTCCCTCGTGCATTCGAACCTTCGGTCTTCGTATGGCGGCCGTAGCTCGTGATGCAGGGCTCGACTTGTCACTCGTTGGAGAGACCAGGGGCTTTGAGGATCCCCCATGGCACCCTCTTGGTGTCATGGTTGATACCACCTTTACATCTTTTGATAAGTTCTCAACCCCTGCGTCAGTGTACCAGCAGCTCTTTGCTGAACACCGTTACGTCAATGCAGACTTTATTCCTGTTTTCACCGATGGATCTAAGGCGGCTGGTGTTGTTAGATCCGCCGCCGTCTGCATTGAGGAAGTTTCTGTTTGCCCGCATTCCTGCCGAGGCCACGGTGTTTTCGGCGGAGATGCAGGCTGTGTATCTCGCACTTGTTCATGTGCAGTTGAGCTCTCATCAGCGCGCTATTGTGTACACAGACTCGTTGAGTGTTGTGCAATCTTTGTCATCTTTGAATTTCACTGGCCATCCCCTTCTTTTTACCGTACGGAGACTTCTTCGTTCTTTGCTCGAGGTCGATGTTCAGATTCGCTTCTGCTGGATTCCTGGGCACGTTGGGATCCCAGGGAACGAGTCTGCCGATGCTGCTGCTAGATCTGCCTCCTCTTTGGTCGTCACACGCTTGCCACTGTTTCATCGTGATTTTCGCTTTCTTGTTCATGATCATATCAGGCTAACGTGGCGGGGTCTGTGGGACCAACAGGTGGAGAATAAACTGCACCGTATAAAACCTAACCTTGGAGTCTGGAAATCATCGTGTCGCCGGAACCGTTGGGAAGAAGTTGTTCTTGCGCGTCTCCGCATTGGGCATTGTCGCTTCACGCATAGCTATTTGCTCTGTGGCGACACTGCCCCGGTGTGTGAGATATGCGACTGTTTACTCACCATCTCTCATGTTTTGTGCAGTTGTGTTCGCTTTCGTTATCATCGGTTTCACTATTTTCAGTCTCATCTGCTGGACGAGGGCGCAGCTATGCTTCAAAAGCTTTTGGGCGACCACTGCGACACTTTCGCAGTATTTTCCTTTTTAAAACAGATTAACGTTTTAAAACTTATTTGAAAAAAAAGGGTTATAATAATTATAATAGTAAATTAATAAATTTATATATAAACCTAATTAACTAACTAGTCTTCACAACTTTCATCATTCTCCTTTCTAACTTTTACCAAGCCTGTCTGCTCTTAATCATTTCACCCCACTTTTAAAAATCTTTAACTGATAGTTCTGTGTCTAGCGCTCTTTGGCCACGCCTGGCCCTTGCGCTACTAAAACTTTCGCAGTATTTTCCTTTTATCATCAGGAAATTCGTTTTCATATGTTATAATTGATTCTAAGACAGCAGAAATATGCTTTATATGTTGTTACACAGTTAAGCTTCAGCATAGTAACAACATTGATAAAAGTTTTGACTCACCATATTAACTTGAATATTGTGCAGTCACCCACTTATCATGGTCATTACTGTAATCTCAATTGATATATAAATGGAATACAAAAACTAGCAGGAAATGTAATCTCAATGGATATATATAATGGAATACAAAACTGGCAGAAAATGTGGAATTTAAAATGGTTTATGACAAAAAATTGTCCGCCACTGAGGAGGCCGGGATATTATATGGTTAAAACTTATCTGGATGGAACAGTGGAGATATGGCTTGTGATGAGATATGGCTTATATGATGAGAATCCAAGGTGTTTTAAAAGATTCATTTTAATGGCACTTTTTAGCAGTTTCACTCTTCTTGGTTTTAGCTTTGTGTTTTTTGTCATAAATGGTTTTAAATTCAATGTTTTCATAATTTTGCTTTCTGTTTATGTATCCTTTGAAATTACAGTGATGACCATGATATCTGGGCGACTGCATGATATCCAAATTAATATGGTGAGTCAAAACTTTTATCAATGTTGCTTCTATGCTGAAGCTTAACTGTGTAACAACTTATAAAGCATATTTCCACTGTCTTAGAAGCAGTTATAACATGTGAAACAGAGTTTCCTGATGATGGGTATATTAATCTATGATGTTACAATGAATAATTCCATCCATGTATTGCAGCACCAAGGTAAGTTTTAGATTAGATGCTTAGGATTAATTATTTTATTCCATAAATACTTTTATTTCAGCTTGAAATTGGGGGGAAAATTTTTGAAAATGGAAGTTGGGCGGAGAAAAGATTTCTTCTGTAGTCGTGCCCCCCCCCTCACAGTGTTTCCACTCCCATGTGTTATTGCTAAATGTTATTTTGCTCCATAAGTGTTTGCATTTAAGCTTGATAAGGAAGGGGGAAATTCCCAAAAACAGAAGTGAAGAAGTTAGAAAATTTGTAAGAATTAATGCATGGTGTTCAAAAGTATTCATATTTTCGAAGTTACACCATTTCTTTAAAATTCTGTAAAGACCTTTCAGCCTCAGGATCATCCATTCATTGTCTTGAGGCTGAAAGGTCTTTCAGCATGATGGATGAAATAATTAAAAAGGAAGGAAAGAAAGAAGAGCAACAATGAAGAATGAAAAAATGGGGAGAGAAAGGTATCAGCGGAAAGAAAAATTAACCAAAGGATGCTGTGTAGCTGCAGAGTCAACTAAAGATAAACCATTTTTTCACCCATGTTAAAAATTTCAACTTTTGTTTTTTTCTTCATTAGTGTCATGTATATGTGACAGTAGAGGGGAGGAGGGAAGGGCAATCAGATCTATTTGATAGATATAAAAGCAATTATTAAAGGATCAATATTAGCCTGGGCATTTCAATTGAGATTTCATTTTTCAATATAGGGGAAGTGCTAATAAGAAACTTATGACATAGCTAAGCTATCAGTAGCTCACAGGTTCATACCCAATAAATGGAAAATTCTAGTTTCCTCCTTACTCTTGTTTTTGGTAGTTTATATTCTCGAATTTTTTTATTGGTAATTTAGGTTTAGGGAATGATTTCTTGTATAATTAGATTTGGAAATAAATATTATGAGATTTGTCAGATTAGGTTATTATGATGATTAAGGTGAACTGGAGATATTCTTTAAATATCTTTTTGCGCAAAGGGTAGTTTCTTGAGTTTCATGGGTAATGATATATCATCATCATCATCATTGTCAACCATTATCAATCCACTGCTGGACGAAGGTCTCCCCAAGTTTCCTCCACAATGGTCTGTCTTGTGCCAGTCTCCTCCATGTCACCCCTGCATACTTTCGAATTTCATCCACCCATCTCCCATGTGGTCTTCTTCTGGGTCTTTTCCTGTCCCTTGGAATCCAATCTAAAATTTCGGCTGTCCATCGATGATCTGTCCTTCTGGCAGTATGTCCAGCCCATTGCCATTTCAGGGATTTAACTCTGATGATGATGTCTTCCACTCTTGTCATTTTTCGGATCCACGAGTTCCTCTTCTTATCTCTCCTGGTTACACCAAGCATGCACCTCTCCATGCTGCTTTGAGTTGTCTGCAGCCTTTGTATGTCTCTTTTAGTTAAGGTCCACGTCTCTGCACCATACGTAAGCACTGGAAGGATGCATTGATCAAACACTTTTCTTTTAAGACATAATGGCATATTGCTCTTGAAAACTATGCTGTTTCTTCCAAAAGCTCTCCAGGCAAGTTTTGTACGCCGATTAATTTCTTCATCAATGTGACCCTCACTTGATATCTGCTGTCCAAGATAAACGTACGTGTCTGTTATCTCCAGCTTTTCTCCATCAATCGATAAATCTTCATTTCTTGTAAAAGCATTGAACATCACTTTTGTCTTCTGAAAGTTCATTTTTAATCCCACTTCTTTACTCTTGTCAGCAAGTTCCTGGATCATACTCTGCAGCTCTGATGGGGTAGTTGCAAAAATGACTACGTCATCAGCAAAACGAAGGTGGGTTAGATAATCTCCATTAATCTTTATCCCCTTGTTTTCCCAGCTCAGCGACTGAAAAACACCCTCCAATGTGGCATTAAAGAGCTTCGGAGATATGGTGTCACCTTGTCTCACTCCCTTTCCAATTTTTACGTGTGTTGTATTTTCAAACAGCCTAATCTTTGCACTTGCATTTTCATAGATGTTATTAATAATATTAATGTATGCATCTTCAATACCGCAGGTTTTCAGAGCCATTGTAACTGCTGATGGTTTCACCGAATCAAAGGCTTTTTCATAATCGATAAAAGCCATGCACACTGGAAGTTCATATTCCCTCGCTCTTTCAATTAGTTCTCTCAGCACGTGGATATGATCTATTGTGCTGTAGCCACTCCTGAATCCAGCTTGTTCTCTCGGTTGAGCCATGTCCAGTGTTACCTTCAAGCGGTGTGAAAGAACTTTAGTGAAGATTTTATAAACTACTGATAGGAGGCTGATAGGTCTGTAGTTTCCGAGATCCTCAATGTCACCTTTCTTATGTAGCAGGATCATTGTAGCGGTGTTCCAATCCTCAGGAATCTTTCCTTCATTAAGGCATCGAGTGAAAATTTGGGCGAGTACTGTTTCGATTTCTCCACTTGCTTCTTGTATGATGTCTACAGTAATTCCATCTTCTCCTGGAGCTTTTCCTCGCTTCATGTTCTTGATTGCATGTGCAACTTCTGCTGGAAGGACTGGAGGAACTCTGGTACTGGTATCTTTCATGATGTCTGGAGTGCATATATCATCCCTTTCATATAATTTGGAGTAGAAATCTTTCACTCTTATACTGGGGTTGATGTGTTGTTAGCTATGACATTAAAGATTGGAGGGGGGGGGAAAGACTTTTCAGTATTCCAGGCTAGAGTGGATGTCATTTACTCAGCTGTAAAAACAAAGGATCATCTGCTTTTGTTGCATCAATATGCACTTACCCACAATTCTTTTACTGAAGACTGTGACATAACATGGAAAATACACAGAAAAGTGGAGCCTTCAAAATAAGTAATCAATCCAAATGCATGACTACCAAATAAGAATGAATGATACAACTGAGCAAAATGCCTAAAAATAATTTCTGTAATCATGGGAGGCAGAAAGGAATCCACTTCATAAAGATCATTTTAACCATGTCATCATGAGAATATGATTTTCATCAGTCTTATGTAACAAATCATTTGATGCTCTTAGTCGTGCACTTCTTTATCCTGAAGGTGGAATTTTATGGATTTGTCAGTGTATGTGATAAGAGCTGAAATGTAGGCATTTGCCTACACTAATGTGTAGATACCCTTCATGCTTTTCCTGGTGGTGAAGGAAGTTTTTAAAAATATATTGTTCTTTTGTAAAAATAGAAAATCATGTAAACTACACGTAAGAACTCCAACCTCCATTACATGTTAAGCTATACCAAATCTTTGCAGCGTTTGAATGATTCATAAATATATACTGTGTAAAATGCAATTTTTTCCTGTATACCTTTCCTGACAGTTTTTTGAAAGTATGTTCAAAAATAGTTTTTGCTACATTATGTGTAGAACATAAATAATGTAGATACTTTTCAAGTAATAAACATTTACTTTATATATATTCATGTTTAAATTAATAGTAAATAAATATGTATGTAATGCAAATTATATCATCATCATCATCATTGTCAACCATTATCAATCCACTGCTGGACGAAGGTCTCCCCAAGTTTCTTCCACAACGGTCTGTCTTGTGCCAGTCTCCTCCATGTCACTCCCGCATACTTTCGAACTTCATCCACCCATCTCCCATGTGGTCTTCTTCTGTGTCTTTTCCTGTCCCTTGGAATCCAATATAAAATTCCGGCTGTCCATCGATGGTCTATCCTTCTGGCAGCATGCCCAGCCCATTGCCATTTCAGGGATTTAACTCTGATCATGATGTCTTCCACTCTTGTCATTTTTCGGATCCCCGAGTTCCTCTTCTTATCTCTCCTGGTTACCCCAAGCATGCACCTCTCCATGCTGCTCTGAGTTGTCTGCAGCCTTTGTATGTCTCTTTTAGTTAAGGTCCACGTCTCTGCACCATACGTAAGCACTGGAAGGATGCATTGATCAAACACTTTTCTTTTAAGACATAATGGCATATTGCTCTTGAAAATTATGCTGTTTCTTCCAAAAGCTCTCCAGGCGAGTTTTGTACACCGATTAATTTCTTCATCAATGTGACCCTCACTTGATATCTGCTGTCCAAGATAAACGTACGTGTCTGTTATCTCCAGCTTTTCTCCATCAATCGATAAATCTTCATTTCTTGTAAAAGCATTGAACATCACTTTTGTCTTCTGAAAGTTCATCTTTAATCCCACTTCTTTACTCTTGTCAGCAAGTTCCTGGATCATACTCTGCAGCTCTAATGGGGTAGTTGCAAAAATGACTACGTCATCAGCAAAACGAAGGTAGGTTAGATAATCTCTATTAATCTTTATCCCTTTGTTTTCTCAGTTCAGTGATTGAAAGACATTTTCCAATGTGGCGTTAAAAAGCTTCGGAGATATGGTGTCACCTTGTCTCACTCATTTTCCAATTTTTATGTGTGTTGTATTTTCAAGCAGCCGAATCTTTGCACTTGCATTTTCATAGATGTTATTAATAATATTTAATGTATGCATCTTCAATACCGCAGCATTTCAGAGCCATTGTAACTGCTGATGGTTTCACCTAATCAAAGGCTTTTTCATAATCGATAAAAGCCATGCACAATGGAAGTTCATATTCCCTCGCTCTTTCAATTAGTTCTCTCAGTAGGTGGATATGATCTATAGTGCTGTAGCCACTCCTGAATGCAGCTTGTTCTCTCGGTTGAGCCATGTCCAGTGTTACCTTCAAACGGTGTGAAAGAACTTTAGTGAAGATTTTATAAACCACTGATAGGAGGCTGATAGGTCTGCAGTTCCTGAGATCCTCAATGTCACCTTTTTTATGTAGCAGGATCATTGTAGTGTTGTTCCAATCCTCAGGAATCTTCCCTTCATTAAGGCATCGAGTGAAAATTTGGGCGAGTACTGTTTCGATTTCTCCACTTGCTTCTTGTATGATGTCTACAGTAATTCCATCTTCTCCTGGAGCTTTTCCCCGCTTCGTGTTCTTGATTGCATGTGCAACTTCTGCTGGAAGGACCGGAAGAACTCTGGTATTGGTACCTTTCATGATGTCTGGAGCACATGCATCATCCCTTTCATATAATTTGGAGTAGAAATCTTTTACTCTTGTCAAAATTTCGCCACTATTTCTTGTTACAGAACCATCTTCTTTTCTCAGTGCTGTAATCTGTTTTCTTCCCTTGCTGAGATGTCCCTTTGCTATCTTTAGGCTTTGGTTGCTTTCAATTGCTTTCCTCACTAGTTCACAGGTGAATTTCCTTACGTCTTCAGTAATACTTTTTCGTACTGTCTTGCATAGCTCTATATATTCCACTTTGGAAGTCACATCTCCTTTAGTTGTCCTCATCTCTCTTCTTTTTGCATCAGCATTTTGGTTTTTCCTGATAATTTGTTCACATGCAACTTGTTCTTAGACCCAGCTAATTTTGTTGCTGTTTCCATAAGAGCTTTGGTTACTTTTCTGTTAATTTCAGAAATATCCACTTCTTTTGATGTTAGGCCTTCTAAAGCAGAGAATCTGTTCTTCAGTTCTAACTTAAAGATATTATGGTGTTTTTTAAGGTTGGTTATGTCAATATATTTTGTTTGTCTTATGAGCTTGCCACGTTCAAGTTTAGTGTTGAGGTGCATCTTACATCTCACCAAACTATGGTCACTACCTGTGTTGAACTTGTTTAGCACACTTCAGTCTTCTTCGACAAATTTTTTTTTACACATAATAAAATCAATTTCACTTGTCGTCCCATTTGGATGTCTCCATGTCCATTTCCCTGTGTGGCTTTTTCTTGAAAAAGGAGTTCATGATGAAAAACCCTTCTGCCTCTGCAAACTCTACGAGCGTATTTCCACGCTTGTTTCTATTGCCGTGACCAAATTTACCTACTGAAGTTTCATTCTGTTGCTGTTGCCTAATTTTTGCATTGAAATCTCCCATAATTATCTTTAAGTGCTGCTTAGCTTTATTATTTAGATGACGAATTTCCTCATAAAATTCTTCAATTTCTTCTTCAGGATGACTTGTGGTGGATGCATAAGTTTGAATAATCTGAGCCTGGTATCTTCTCGAGAGTTGGATAACGAGTCGTGCAGCTCTGTCAGAGGAACTTTCAACTTCTACAACTTTATCCTTCAGTTTCTTGTTTATTATAAATCCAACACCACTAGTTCTGCCAGTATCTGTCCCACGATAGTAGAAGAGATGTCCACTTTTCAGTTCGATGAGATCTTCTCCTTTTCTCCTTACCTTACTTAGCCCGACGATGTCCCATTTGATCCTTTGTAGTTCCTCTTCCAATTCAAGAAGCCTTGAATCAGAAGATAGGGAGCGTCCATTATATGTAGCCAAGGTCAGCATCAGATGGCAGCCTAGTCCGGTCCTCCGGTGATTCTTAGCACCCTCTGCCTTCATGTCGCACTGGCCGCAGTCTTGGCCAGGTACATTCCAGCTGCCGGAGACTGAGGGCCAAGATTTAAGTTGTGGAGTCAATTTGGAGGGGTTTGGCCATAACTCACCACGCTGGCCAAGCGGGTTGGTGAGTGTATGGATAGCATTTCCTCTAATCCCGATGGTATAGTTATACCGCTATTGGCGGTCGTCAGAGCCCCTTTAGTGGGAACAGGATGCACCACGAGAAGGCGGGGTTGACATTTGTCAAGGAGAGGCTGTGATGTTACGCATCACCTGACCTTACATCCCGCAACAAATTATATATATATATATTCTCACAGACAATGAAATTTGTGCACCTAGAAGAAAACAGGCTACAACCGCAAAACTTTGCAAATAGTTAGAGTGCGTGCTGGTATGCAAATGATCCACATTTAGTGCGATTGCGCATGGCCACACACCCTGTTGCGGCACTGCAAGCACGAACCGGCAACCTTATAAAAACCGCATACCTGCCAACATTGGGTAGAGCTTTGTCAGTAGTAATTAGTAGTATTGCGTGGCATACATAGACTTTTTTATGAAACGATTCATCTCTTTGTGAAAAAGAAATACGCACCACAACAAAACGTTACAACAAACAAGGACTCTAATGAAACAAAGTTAACTCATGTGAAACGCAAAGTTGATTCCCCTGCTGGCAAGGGCATGATAGGTAACATTGCGAGATTTAAGTTCGAAACTTCCACCAATAAAAATCAGTCAGATGCTTTAAGAATTCCACAACACTTGACAGATGGGAAATCTAAGCAAGTGAATGTCCAGCGTGCGAACCTTCACTCACCATATGATCATACTGCCTCTAAAATTGCAGTTTATGGCAAGATAAACCAAAGAAGGGGGGGGAGGCTGGATGCTTTAACTGGGTGAAAAATCAAAACACACAGGAAGACTGCAAACCACTGTTAGTTTGTTTTTTATTGACCCTGCAGCTGCACAGCATCCATTGCTTATTTTTTTTTCTGCTGATATCTTTCTCTACTTATTTTTTTATTGGTGATTTTCTTTCTTTTCTTTTTTTTTTTTTAATTCCTTCTGATAACAATAATTTCTTCTAGCATGCTGAAAAACTTTCTGCCTGAGGACCACGAGCACATGATATCAAAGCTTCAACTATTTTAGATAAATGGTATAACTTTGAGGATAACACTTTTGAACACTATGCATCAATTTTTGCGAATTTTCCAACTTTGTCACTTCCGTTTTTCGGAATTTACCCCTCCTTTATCAAGCTTATATGCAAAAACTTATCGGATGGGGGATATTTAACAATGCAGAAGAGTAGAAACATCGTGCAGGGAGAGCAATTAAGGGGATATCTTTGCTCCGCATGACTTCCAGTTTTGGAAATTTTCCATAAATTTTCAAACTGAAATACAAATATTTATGCAGTAAAATGATATTTAGCAATAATACTGGACAGAGGCAGCATTGTGAGAAAAAAGAAATTACGATTACAGAAAAAATCTGAATTCCGTCGACCTTCCGTTTTCAAAAGATTCATAAAGATAAGCAATTCCGTTCTTCGACGCGAAATCCCCCCCCCCCCAATATATTTTTACTTGTGTATCGATCTCGTAAATGACCAAAATAATAACGAAAGGGCGGAATTCCTCGAATTCGCGGAAGAATCTCATGCCTGAAGATTACGGGAACATTTTTGCTGCGTTCTAAGTTCTGTTTTGGCAAATTGTTGCCTGCAGTTTCAAGCTGAAATACAGACATTTATGCAATTAAATGATGTTTAACAATACAAGTGGACACAAAGGCAACATCTAGAGAGAAAAAAATGCGATTACGGCAAAAATTTTCATTCCGTTTAACTACCGTTTCAGAAAATTTTAAAACACTAAATACCGCTTTTAAGGACGACTACATGATGGCCTACAAAAAAAACAACAAAAAAAAAACCGGAATTCTGTGAATCTGCTTACGAATCACATGTATATCATGAAATACTAGAAAAATGAAAAAAATCTAAACTAAAGGAAAATTCGTTGAATCCGTAGCTTCGACAGTGATGTGTGTAGTTCCGTAGTCAGGCAACTAAATCTGTAGAAACTACGGACATTCCATAGTAGTTGGCAGGCATGAAACCGTTACATAGTCGATGCCCTATGAAAGCGAAAAGCATCGGCCGACGCAACCTAGAGTGCAGAGTGACAAAAATGCTGGTTAGATGCCAGAGACGCCGATTTACACAACTTACAGACTTTGAAAGAGGCCTGATCATCAGACTGAAAACCGCAGGGTTGTCAGCATGCCGTACAAACCGCCACATGGATCGTTCTGACCATACTGTCCAACTGTGTTAGTGCAATGGACACGTGATAGCACTGCCACACGACGGAGCAGCTCCGGACGGACCAGGAGGACCACTGGTAGATAGGGTCAATGGATTGTGTGCCAGGCACGAACGGATCCCACGGGGACCCGTTCCACTGTACAGGCAGATGTAGCAGCTCCTGTGTGCCAACAAACGATTTCCCGATGCCTCGCGAAAGCAAATCTGCGATCCCAGCTCCCCTTACGTGTGCTGCCATTAACGCCGGAACATTGCCAGCTCCATGTGCAGTGGTGCCAGGCCAGAGCGACATGCAACGCCACAGACTGGCTAAGTGTGGTGTTTAATGATGAGTGCCGCTTTGTTTTGAGGACAGATGATCATCGTGTCAGAGTGTGGAGGTCCCCGGGTCAACTGCACAATCCCAACCTCGCTATCGAGCGCCACACCTCCCCCACTGCTGGCATTATGGTCTGTGGAGCCATTGCCTACGATAGCCAATCAGCTCTAGTAGTGGTACATGGATCATTGACGGGCCAGCGGTGTGTGGATGAGTTCCTATGGCCCCATGTGCTCTTATTCCTGGCCGGGATTCTAGGTGTTCTATACCAGCAGGATAATGCCCGCCCGCACACGGCTCAGGTTGTCCAGGACTGCCTGCTCCCTGGACATGTCCTCTATTGAGCATGTGTGGGACCAGTTAAAACGCCAACTGCTGCCGTGCCGCACTATCTGGGATTTGGAGCACACTGTCCAACACGTGTGGGCCAGTCTGCCACAGGACAACATCAGGCATCAGTTTGCCTCCATGCCGGACCATATTGCAGTATGTATCGCCACATGAGGCAGTGCGATGCTCTATTGAAGATGACAGGACTGCGTCTGTTTTTGCCATCATGTGTATCATTCATCTGTATCATTACGTCCATAAAATTTCAGTTCAATTCGATGCTTCCTTCTTGGTGTGCAAATATCATTGTCCATAAGTGTATATATATATATAATATACATCGGGTGTTTAAAAAATGATTGAAACAAGCTTTTATCTCTTCCACGGTTGATCCCAGATACAAACTTTTGTCAATTTAAAAAATACTCAAAATGATGTAAAATGACTTTAGAGACTTACGACATGGTAGTTGCACCCCTGTGGTGGCATTTGCAAAAAAATAAAAAATAAATTTTTTATACAGTTTAGAAGAAAAGAGTTCAATAAAATAAAAGTTGCGCAATGTCTTACTAGTCTAAAAAAAACAAAAAAAAAAACCCCTGTCATTCTGCTTGCAAAATTCATGAAGATATTTGCAGTAAAAATTGTAAAAAATGTAATGTCTGGAACCAGTTTATGGCGAACAATAGCTTGTTTTGATAGCTCTGGAGCACTGAAAGTTAGTAAGGGAAGAGCTCTTGTGCATGCAGGAAATTGTAGCTGCCGAACATGTTCTTGCTTTTGTATCAGAATTGAAAACAGCAGTAAGAACTTAGTCCCCATCCATCAATTATTACTGATAACAGTGTCCGTGAACACAACTGATTTTCAACTTGCCGATCATTAAATCATTAAAGTGAAAATAACATGAAAAAGCTTTAGTTTTTCATGGTCTTTGATATGATTTTAAAATACTCTCTTCGTGGGTGAAAAATGGGGGGGGGGGACACCTTGAAATTTGCCCTACATCAAAACTTCCTTAATTATTTTATACAAATAGTTTATTGTTTGTTATTGTTAGTTTATGCAAATACTTGATATTCAGTTAAGGAACTACCTTTATTCAGTGTAGTTGTTAGTTTATGCAAATACTTGATATTCAGTTAAGGAACTACCTTTATTCAGTGTAGTTGTTGTACTCTCATCACCTGCTCAAAGTTGCCGCCATCAATACACAGTGGGTAATCCTCTTTTGGTACTTCCATGCACTCGTTGTCACTTAGCTGCGGAAGCTTTCTTGCAAGCCCTTTGAATTCTCTCACAAAGGTCTGTTAGGTTGATGGAAGGTGTATCATATATTACACTGCACAGGCAACCCCATAAGTTTAGAAATCCAGAGGTGTTAGGTTAGGGGACTGTGGCAGCCACTCTACAGGCCCTTGTAAACCCATCCACCTTTGTGGAAAAGTTTCAATTAGGTGATTTGTCACTTGTCAATGCTGGTGGGATACCTCTCCATCCTGTTAAAACCATACGGGTTGTCTCACAGCCAGCTCTAAATCATCTATGAAATCTTCAAGCATAGTATTTAATATCAGTTCAAGGTATCAGTTACCCATCAGCACTCCTTTGTGTTACACTGGTCCCACAAGCCTGTTTTTCCAAACACCACACCACACATTTATGGCAAATCAATGCTTGTGGTGTATCTGTTGAACAGCAAAAAGATTATCATTGCATCAGTCTGCTGACTAATAGTACTGTCTCAGGCAAAACAGCACTTATTAGTCCAGATTACGTTTTGCAAGAATGACGGATGATCATCTTTGTTCAGTGCTGAATTACGAAAGTCCAAACAGTTCTGGTAATCTGTCCGCAACAATACCTGCTGTACATACCTGTCAGCTACTACGGAATGTCCATAGTTTCTACGAACTTTGTTGTTTGACTATGGAACTCACTGTCAAAACTACGGATTCTACAGATTTTCATTTTGTTTATTTTTCTATTTTTTTATTTTGCTATTATTTTATGATATACACGAAATTCTTAAGCGGATTCGCAGAATTCCTCTTTTTTTGTCATCATTTAGATCATTCTCAAGATTGATGCAAAACTGAAGAGAAGGGGGGGGGGTTGTTTCTCCGTCTAGCGACAGCATTTCGTTTTCAAAACTTTCAAAAGCTAGTTGAACAGAGTAAATTTTTTGGCCGTCATTGTAATTGTTTCTCCTGATGTTGCCTTTGTGCCCAGTATTCTTGTTAAATATTATTTTATTGCATAAATGTTTGTATTTCAATTTGGAACTGTAGGCTACAATTTGTGAAAATGGAAGTTAGGCACTGCAAAAACTTTCCTGTAACCTTCAGGCATGAGATTCTTCCATGAATTCGAGGAATTCCACCTTTTTTTGTTATTATTTTGGTCATTCATGAGATCGATGCACAAGTGAACAGAAACGGTTGGGGGTGACGTTTGTCAGAGGGTGGAATTCCATCTTAACAAAACTTTCTAAAACAGAAGGTTGACGTAGTTCAGATTTGTTCCATAATTGTAAATTCTTTTTCTTACCATGTTCCCTCTGCCCAGTATTATTATTAAATAAAATTTTACTGTATAAACATTTTTATTTCAGCTTGAAAATTAAGGGGAAATCTCCAAATCTCCAAAACCAGAAGTCAGACAGAACAAAGATTTCTGCCATAATCCCACGCGATGATCCCACTCTCCTGCGTTGTTAAAGTCCCATAAGTTTTTGCATTTAAGCTTGATAAGGGAGGGAAATTCCTGAAAATGGAAGTGACAAATTTGGAAAATTTGGAAAAATTGATGTATTTTTCACAAATTTCAGATTTCCCATATGCCAAGCATTGTGGAGTTCTGAACGCATGTGATTGATTTTTCTGGTGGAAGTTTTGAACTTAAATCCTGCAATGTTACCTATCGTGTCCTCACCAGGGGAATCAACTTTGTGTTTCACACGTGGGAAGTTTGTTTCATTAGGTTCTTTGTTTGTTGTGACGTTTTGTTGTGGTGCATATTTCTTTTTCACAAAGAGATGGATCGCATTTCATAAAAAAGCATCTATGTGTGCTGCACAATAATACTAGTTACTACTGACAAGGTTCTTGCCAATGTTGGCAGGTATGTTGGAGCTCATGAAGGCTGTATGGTTGCCAACCATTACATCAGAGCACAGAGACATCAAGTTCTGCAACAACAGTCCATATGCTCCCATCCTGATGGGCTGCAAAGTAGGCTAAAATATGAACATCCCCATTAGTGGCTATGTCTACGAGGTCTCCCAGACCCTCCTCGGGGAATGCATGAGCTTGTGAATCTCAAGCAGGTAATAAGGAAATTTATAAAACAGTGTGATGGCTGCCAAGCATTTGGAAACTGACATTGGTATTCTCTGACGGTAGCTGCAGAGATAAATAATTACCATCTCAAAGTACTCAGCATTCGTGAATTGGGCCATTGTCTTCTTTAGTAGACATCGCGCTACTGACCGGGCAAAGGTTTAAGTACCAGTGAAGTCTTATGGCGTTTTTAATTTTGCGTTCAGTGATGAGGCATTTTAAGTTTGTATTCCTGTCTAACAGCGCACATTCATAGACAATAATATGCTGTCGGGTTTAGTAACAGTGTGAGCACAACTGCAATGCGCAATGGAAAAATTTTCTGCTGCCTTGATGATGTTAACGAGCAAGTTTGTTGTACTAATCTGATCAGGGAAATTTGAGCAAAACGTTTCAACTTTGCATTTCAAATTCATCTCAAAGACTGTGCAAAACTAAATTTTTTTCTGTGTTATTTTCACTTTTATGATCGGCAAGTTGAAAATCAGTTATATGTTTGCAGAGACTGTTATCGGTGATAATTGGCGGATGAGCACTAAGTTCATGTTGCTGCTGTTTTAATCATCTGTGCAGCAATTCTGACACAAAAGCAAGAACCAGACATTCGGCAGCCGCAATTTCCTGCACACGTGAGAATCCTTCCCTTACTCACTTTTAGTGCTCCTGAGCTATGCAATGAAACAAGCTACTATTCACAGTAAGCGAGCTCCAGATGATACATTTTTTACAATTTTCGTCGCAAATGTCTCTGCTAATTTTGCAAGCAGAGTGACTGGATCCATTTTTTTAGACTAATTAGGACATTGCACAACTGTTTTTGATGGAACTTTTTTTTTTTCTGCAAAGGCTGTATAAAAATTATTTTTTTATATTTATGCAAATGCCTTCCACTGTGGTGCAACTGCCATGCCATAAGTCTTTGTCATTTTGAGCATTTTTCTAATTGAAGGTATGCACCTGTGATCAACTGCTAAAGAAATAAGAGCTCATTTCAATCTTTTTTGAAATACCCAGTATGTGTGTGTGTGTGTGTGTTAAATTAATAATTTAAATAATAGTATTTGTTCATGTTCATATTAATATATGTTCTTGCTTTAAAACCTTTTTTTGGAAATGAAATTTCAATGCAGTGTTTTTTCTGTTTCCTTCACAGTTAGACAAAGTATTCAAAAATGTGATACTATATGTCTCCAGAAGTTGCATTCCATACTCTATGAGAAACATGACAAGGTTTGTATCCCTGAAATTTTATTTGTCTTTATTTTATTATGCTAGTAAAGTATCCAATATGCACATTTGGATTTTTCTGTGACATCAGTTTCACATCCTGGTGTTTCCAAGATTTATATATATATTTTTTCCAGTAATTGTGATTGAGGATGTATCATTTGCTAAACTTTTTCATTTATTTCCTTTTATTCCAACAATTGTCTATGCAATTTTGATGATGGTGCAATGAATGCTAATTTTATAAGAAGCATTTTAAGTCTTCTTATGATATTATAACTAGAAGATTCATGTGCTTAGACGGGTATATAATGATTGGTCAACAAACGGTCGACATAACGATTGGTCGACAGAAATAATTAGTCGACAGTAACGATTGGTCGACAGCACGTTTGATTGACAGTAACGACTGGTCGATATAACGATTAGTCGACATTGGTCCACATAAAATGATCTATGGAACTTGGAAAAACAAAAACAAAATTTGAATAAGTGCAAACAGTTTGGCGGTAAATTGCCCCACCAGGAGATTGCCACATATCTTTCAGCAACCCGGAAAATTGCCACACACAGAAAAATTGCCCCACCAGAAAATTGCCACATGGTTTTCATTAAGGGGACGAACACAAATCACCGTTCATCCTAGAAACGCTTTGAATGTGTGGCAATTTTCCGGTGGGGCAATTTTCCGGTGGGGCAATTTTCTGATTTTCTGAATTATGCGTGGCAGTTTACCCAAGGTGCCTATACCTAAAGTGCCCCGGGGCCCTTTCGGAAAAACATCGTTCAGAAGGCCCTATATATAGATTTCACTTAGAGTACAAATGATGACACGGGGGCCTATTTGGAAATAATATGTTATAATGCTGTACGTTCTGAGGACTACATTCTTAAATATATTATTTCCAAAAAGAAACGTTGCGTTTTGAGAGGTCAATACGTTCTGAGAGGTACTGCTGCGAATGTAAACCATAATCCTCTGAACCAATGGTTATCTCGACCAATCGTTGTGTCGACTAGTCGTTACGGTCAACCAACAGTGCTGTCGACCAATAGTGCTGTCGACCAATAGTTACTGTCGACTGATCGTTATGTCAACTAATCATGCTGCTGACCAATTGTTACTGTCAATCAATCGTTATTTGACCAATCATGCAACACCGGCTTAGACATGTAAATGCTTGAGA
The DNA here is from genome assembly GCA_039090855.1 of Macrothele yani. Lineage (NCBI taxonomy): Eukaryota > Metazoa > Arthropoda > Arachnida > Araneae > Macrothelidae > Macrothele > Macrothele yani. Next base: position 30,773,998 of record CM076993.1, read on the forward strand.
TTATGACAAAAATCTGATATCATTGGTGTAATGATTTATTTGAATACTGTAGTTTTGCATGAGTTGATCAAATATCTGACATATTTTGTGAAAACTAAAGTTCAGTCTTTATCAGAAACATGTATTGTTATGAATATTACATTGTATTATTGCAAAGATTGAAACAGTGAACAGGTGTTGCTAGATAACCATACAGAGTTTCAAAATGAATTCTACAATGATCTGATAGTGCTGTGAGAAGTGTTAATAAATCTAACAGTGCTGAGAGAAGTGGATGCTAAATTTAAGAATATCAGTTCTTGGAATTAAATGGTAATTTAGAGGTAATTATTATATTTGCACTTTTAAGGTATTACACCCCTGCAAAGTGCGCATAGTTTACGTGCAATTCATAAATGATATACCATTAAAAGTCACCAATCACTTACCCTAAAGATCATGGTAATTTCCATCTACAACACACTTCAAGCACGTCAATTATCGTAATGTTGTTGGCCTTCAAAGGTTTACAGACATCTTGCTTACGATTCCTTCTTCCGGGGATGAAACTTCGTATTTTTTAATTTTTTTATTTGCTAGACAAACAACGCTGTTTTTTTTTAGCCATATGAGATGTAACCATAGCTCGTCAATTCCATAAAAACCACACAAGCATACTACTCATTCATACATTCAATTAAAAAACTATATACATATTTACACCACATTACATTCTTAGGTGGTTAAACCTTTGTCAACTGTGAGTAACAAAATGCTCCATCTGTTTCAAAACCCGTGCTACTCCCACTGCAAGTGTCACACTCATTCAGCCCTTCACATACAATCCTCTAGCGCTTTCAACAGGCTACTGTCGTCCTCAGGAGGCAGGTGTGTCTCACCTGCCCACCACAGCTCAAGTGAGCAGAGCCATCGAGGCTACCCCCACTGCAAGTGTCACACTTATTCAGCCCTTCACACACAATCCTCTAGCGCTTTCAACAGGCTACTGTCGTCCTCAGGAGGCAGGTGTGTCTCACCCGCCCACCACAGCTCAAGTGAGCAGAGCCATCGAGGCATGGGCTCCAGTCGCAATCTCTGAATCTTTGTGTCTCTGGCGCCATCTATTGTCATTGCTGCTCTCTTTTCTTTTTTTCTTTCTAAGCTGTTCAATTTTTATTAATGCCTTCCATTGTTTGTTTAAGTTGCTAGGCTCATTAATGTTGCATAATCTTGATCTGTTTTTTTCAATTAACACGGACTCTGCAATTCTTAACTGCCTTTCGTTTTTACAGCTCCTAATAATTTTAATATCCTCAAACCTTGGACATTGTTGATTTTCCATACAGTATTGGGTTAATGCTGTCTTAGCTTCTTTTTTATTCCAATTATTTATATGCTGGTTCAATCTATACTTTAATTTATTCTTGGTGCTGCCTATATATGACACAGGTGGTTGCTGGTTTATAGGGATTTCATAAATTCCTGCTCTATCTGTGTCTATATAGGCAGTAAATATGTACATAGTTTTTTAATTGAATGTATGAATGAGTAGTATGCTTGTGTGGTTTTTGTGGAATTGACGAGCTATGGTTACATCTCATATGGCTAAAAAAAACCAGCGTTGTTTGTCTAGCAAATAAAAAAAAAAATGCGAAGTTTCATCCCCGGAAAAGGAATCATAAGCAAGATGTCTGTAAACCTTTGAAGGCCAACAACATTACAATAATTGATGTGCTTGAAGTGTGTTGTAGATGGGAATTACCATGATCTTTAGGGTAAGTGATTGGTGACTTTTAATGGTATATCATTAAAGATAATTGTTTTTCATTTAGAAATTCATGAGATAATTATCTAATATTTGCATAAGGAAGATGATATGAATATTTATTTTATAATTCTTACTTGATGAAATTTGAATCAGTTGATATTAATTTATTGCATATACACTGTCTATGTGTCCTACTTGATGTAATTTGGATCAATTTGATATTCATTTATCACAGATCTTGTGATATTTCCATTCTTTACTTCATTCAGATGAATGGCTAATCATTTGCATGTTTGTCTGATGTAGACTTTTATTACACTCACATTTTATTGCATATGCACTGAGTGGCCAAATTATTATGACCACCAGACCATTTTATGCAAAGTAGCTATCCCACAGATGCTGCTTATGCAAGATGGCTGAATTAGTACAAAAAGGGAACACTGAAGCTATGCAGAGACTAATGAAGTGCATTGTTTAAGAAGTAATCAGTAAAATACGTAATCTGATGGACTTTGAACGTGAAATAATTGTAATGCTCAAAGGATTGGTGTGAGCATTAGCAAAACCTCTGCATGCACTTGTGAAGTGTTTGAGAGCAGCAGTTGTTAAAAGTTTATAGAGAGCAGACCACCAGTCAAAATATGGCTTAAGCACAAGGCGTGTAGTCGTCAACGTCTACTGGATGCTCAAGCTTAGCAGATGGTAGGCAGACTTGTTCAGTCCAACTGATGGGGCAACACTATGTCATATTACAGAAAACCTGAATCAGGTACCAAGTCCGATGGGCTCTCAAAGTACATTTCACTGCACATTACATTGTATGGGCTACAAAAGCAGATGGCCTATCCGTAAGCCATTTGCTGTCTGCAGCGAACAAGAGGAAACCCCTCCAGTTCACTCAGGAACTCAAGAATTGGACATTGAACGAGTGGAAAAGGGTAATGTGGTCCAACAAATCACGTTTTCAATTACACTGTGCTGATGGACAGGTGAATATATGCAGACAGCAGCATGAAAGTATGGACCCATCTTGCATTTATTCATGTGGAGCAACGTCTGACCACTCAAAGGTATTTAAATATCATTGTTGAGCCCAAGTCCACCCAGTATTGTTGATGGTTTATCGCAGTGGAGATGGATACTTCCAGCAGGATATTGCTCCATGTCATAGTACTCACATTGTACATGAATAGTTTGTGGAAAATCACAGATACTTTTTTCTGCTGTGTTTGCCTCCTTAGTCACCAGATCTCAATCCAATGCAGCAGTTGTGGGATGAGTTTGAAAGGGAAATCAGACAGCTGGATCCACTATTATCAAATCTTCAAGAGCTGGAAGGTGCAATTCTTCACATTTGGGCTAATATACCCCAAGCCACTTACCGGCATTTAATGGAGTCCATACTCACATAAATTCAAGCAGTATTAAAGGCAAAAGGTGGCTCAACAACGTAGTAACCAGGTGGTCATAATAATTTGGCCACTCAGTGTATGTTACATTTATAGGCACTGCAATCTGTTATCAGAAATCTAGATGAATGAAGGAAAATTTGAATTTTAGATGGAGTTTTAAAAACAACTTTGCATTTTGAAAACTCAGGAAAACCCTGCATATTTTTTACAGAGATTATTCGATTGCATGGGTAAATAGCATTTTTCTTTTTTGGCATGTTATACAACTATCAAAATGCAAATCGATTACACTTTTTTCCAAATAAGTACTTACAGCTGAACATTTCACGCTACCAAAGTCACATGAAAAGTAGAAGTGGTATAAAGAAACATATATCATGTGGCTCAACATTAGCTCAACGTTTCACACATTCAATAAAATTCTACGCAAACATGAGGTATGAGATTTTCCCCATTTTTTTCCATTATTATGCTGATCATTCTAGAGATTCATTCAAAACTGAAGAGGAGAAATTTTTAGGGAACTGGGCATAGGGTGTTTGGAGGTCCATTTAGAGAAAAATCCTTGCATAGAATCTGTGCTGTGAATTGCATGCCTGAAAACCCTCCCAACTACTTGCATAAATCTCCTACATTTTTGTTATGTGACATTCATATAATGAAATTTCTTTGGGTAATTTTGGAGAGTAGCTGTCTCTTTTATGTTTGTTTGTTTATTTGTTTGTTTTTTAGGTTTTGCTTTTTAAATCAATTTATTTTAATGTTATCTTCCAGAACAAAGACTTTTACCCCAGAATTCTGTAGTTATTGGCATATTGCATATTTTCACTGTATTCCATGAAACCACTTCCTTTAGAAAACTAGAAAATTTTCATTGTCCTGGAGCGGAAATTGAACCCGCACCTCCCGATTTCCAGTCTAGCATGCTAGTCATTACAGTATCCAGGACAAGGAAATTCCAAGCAACTGAATGTAGATATCTGAGAACCTTCAGATTTACGCTAGTCAAAGCTATTCCTGCCCCATCGTAGTGTGTCACGACCTTTTTCTCACATCCAGGGTCGGATGTGGGTCACAGATTCCAGTGATGAATTTATTTTTGTTTCTCGTTTCAATTTATTTTCCTGGTCAAGGTGTATTTTCCTAGTTAAGATTTGCGCTAGTCGAAGCTATTCCTGCCCTGTCGTAGTTTCTCACGACCTTTTCTCACATCCACACAAATTCACAAATTCCAGTGATGAATTCATTTTGTTGCTTGTTTCAATATCAATTTATGTTGTTTGCTTGTTTCGGGCACTTGTGTGTGGGTGTATTCACGAAAGAAAGTTTTTGTCCTTAGGATGAAATTCCACATCTCAAAATCTTTTGAAAACAAGTTAGACAGAGCATGAACTTCTCTCATTATCATAATTTTTTTCTTTCTCAGTGTTCCCTCTGCCTTGTATTGTTAAATATAATTTTCTCCTAAATTTTTTATTTCATCTTGTAAGAGGAAGCAAAAACTTCTGAAAACAGAAGTTCAACAAAAAGAAAATTTTTCCCATAGTTGTACTTTCTTTTTCTCTCAAGGTCCTATATCTTTGTGTTTTAAATGTCACTTTTTTCCTAAATATATTTCTGCTTGTAAAAAGAGACAAATTTTTGAAAATGAAAGTTAGATGGAGCAAAAATTACCCAGTAATTGTAAATTCTTTTTCTCATGACATTCCCTCTGGCTTTCCTTGTTGTTGAATATAATTTTACTCCATAAACGGTAGCATTTCAGCTTGTAAAGGAGGTGAACATTTCCTAAAACAGAAGGTTAGATGAGACAAATTTTTTTTCTTGTAATTGTAAGTTTTTTTGTTTTTTGTTTAATTCATGCTTCTTCTGTCATTTAGTGTTGTAAGATATGTCATTCCCCTTCCCCCTCCCATAAATGTTTGTGTTTCAGCTTGAGGAAGGAAGCAAAAATTTTGAAAATGAAAGACAGAAAATTTATCCTGTAGTTGTGATTTCTTTTTCTCTCAATGTTCCCACTGTCCTGTATAATTGTTGAATGTTATTAGCAAATTTTGAATGTATCAGACAGTTGCACTTGGGTTGCATGATTGATAAATAGTTAGGTGGTGAATTTGTTATATTATATGAAGTATTAATTCACCAAATTAGTTTATTGATAAGTCTTGCAGTAATTATTCATGTGGAAAGTTTTTACAATTATTGTTTGTGATTTAAATACTGAAATACATTTTAATGATGTAGAACTTTCTTGTTTAATTTTGACTGCCTAAACATGTTTCCTTCTCACTTCTAATTGCATTATACTTCAAAACATTTCAGCCAGAAAATTGGAAAAGAAACATTTTACGCTTTAGTGGTTTCAATTTCAAATGTGTATCTTCTAAGTGGAGACGAAAGGAATTTGTTTTGTCATTGTGAGTACAAACCATCAACTTAATTTGCAACATTTTGATTGATTCTGTATTTACCTGTATTGCCATGAAAATGTCTACCTGGATTTTGATTATTTCTGACATTGTGATGTACTTTACCTTTATTCACCACATGGTTTTATCATTTTGTATTTGCAATATTATTAATTAAAAAAAAACAACTAGAAGTTTGGGTAAAATAAAATAACAATCTTGCAAAATGTTTAGTTTCATTAATTAAAGTTCTTTGGCAGCAAAATCAAAATAAAAGTTGTAAAAGTGTTAATGGAGGTTTAGCATGACCTTAAAATTTAGCAGTAGATATTCAAATATTTTAAATTAGCAAAAATGCTCAGTATTGTCAGAGACAGATTTGAAGTTCAAATAAAAGAAAGTGCTTCAGTGCCTGACTTTTTATTTTATTTTGTGACATTCCTATCACAGAGCATTTTTGAGTACAATATCTGCATAAACTTCAGCTGCTGGACTGGAGCTTTTTTCTGTGGACAGGTGACTTTACTTGTGGGAAACAATGGTAGAGAGCAACATGTCCATGCTCTTCCACCAAGGGCCTTATTGGCTATTGCAAGGAGGAGACTTCTTTGAACCAGCTAATGAATGAGATTATGTTTGCAATACGCAATCAAAACAGATTTTCTTTGTGCTAATAAAATAGGCACTACTACTATAATAAGTGATGATGATTCTAAAAAGAACAAATGTAACTAATGATATTAGTAAATAAATGGATGTGTTGCCATCTGTGATTGTCTCCCCCAGTTTGTTTATCCCGGTATTATTATTATTTTTCTTTTTCATTTGGTGCCAGAAAATAAAGGATTTTTGCCAAATCGAATGTGTGAGCATTTAACTCAGAACTAAAGCATATGGAAAGGGAGGACTCTGAAGATTTATCCTAAATTATGTGTGACCATTCTGGAGCTTTGTTTATTGACATGGCAAATCCCATCATAACTTGGAAATAAGGATAATGATATTAGTAATTTGCTATAAGTACTATGTACTTGCTTATACTGTTTCACATGTTGTATTTATTTATACACCATCGGGTCAACCCTTAATAGTCACTGGTCTAAAATCACTAACACTTGGGCCGCGGGTGGCCTAGTGGTCAGCGTTCGTGACTGCCATGGAGATAACCTCAGGTTCGATCCTGAGCAGGTACGAACGTTCGAACCACTAAATACCCGCCGTGCGTCGGATGGGCACGTTAAGCCGTCGGACCCCGGGTACTAGCCTCCCGGTAATAAATAAGGGCGTCTTCGTCCCCCTTTCTACCTTGCTTCTGTGTCATTTTCCTATCGGGCGCTCTAGCCCAAATGTCCTAGCTTCCTATTTCTAAGGGTTGTTAAAGACCTGGGGTCAGACACTCCCTTCCTAAAATCCTCTACATATGATCTGATCTGATCACTAACACTCATGATAAAAACCACAGAAATTATCAATATAAATCTAACAATTAGTGAAAAATAAAAAGTCACAACTTACATCACATCAGGTGCAAATTGTTGAAAAAGGCACTGCTGGGCGCATATAATGTCATTACGTTAAGTTGTCACTTCCCAGTCTGTCATATTGCAAGGGCGAAACGAGTTTGCAACAAATTCAATCCTTACGTGAAAAAAAGAAGGTACTAATGAAGTTGCTGGTATGAAATATTGAAGACCGGAATATCGAAAAAAGTTAGTTAGCCCATATTAATCCCCAATAGATATTAGTTAGAGCTTATGGAGAGGAGATGTAAGTGTAGCTTATGGATAGGAGATGTAAGTGTAGCTTATGGATAGGAGATGTAAGTGTAGCTTATGGAGGAGTTTTGTTGTAATCACATGGTATGTAGGAGAAGCGATGCTGTACGTTATGAAATCCTGATGAAGGTTGTTTACAGATGGTTTGGTGGTCTTTCAGAGTGTTGTGCAACTGAGATTGTTTGTATGTCATCATTCCCTGCTCTTTAGGATGGCGCAGTTATTTCGTTCCGGGCGAGGTGCGCGATTACGTAAATACAGCGTAAGGTCAGTCCTAGGCTATTTCGTTGACGTGGAGGACAACTGAAAATGACTCTCCCGTGGCAGGATACGATGGCTCTGTTTCTAAAGGATTCATAGTTATTCAGAGATGCCAACTTTTACGGAATTTCCGTAGTTTGTACGGATTTTCACTCCATCTTACGGTTTTACGGAAGTCACCCAAAAACTACGGAAAAGCCCATGCAAGATCCCTGCACGCAATTTTCTGTTTTTTACCGTCTTTTTTTAAAAAACGCACTTTACAGATAGTCCCTAGATAGGCCTTCAATGTTCTGACTTCCCTGCCAACAGACGCTGAGTTTTGTCATGAGATTCCTCGTGCAGCCATTTGAGAGTGCCGTGCGCAAAAGCCGAGAGGGAGCTCAGCTTAGCGCCTTTTGTGAACTTTTTAAATTGATTACACGTGGCTTTGTCTTGTGAAAATTTTGGTGCAAATGTTTTAACCCTTTCCACTCGACTCTCAGGTGATACCTGACATTACAAAAACACCGAAAAGCGTACGCGGCAAGCCAATGATGCCTCTGTAGCTCGCATGTTGGTGCTTGCGAGACATTTCTTTTTCATTGAATAGAGAAAAAGAAATGGCGTCGGGTGTCACCTACCATGCGTATGACGCCTCTGTAGCTCGTATGTTGGGGCTTGCAAGACATTTCTTTTTTGCTGAATATCTCGCGTGTCGGGTGTCATCCACCATGCCCATGACACCTCTATAGTTCTTGTGTCGGTGCTTGCGAGACATTTCTTTTTCAACAAATAGAGAAAAAGAAACATTGTCGGGTGTCACCCGCCATGCCGTTGACACCTCTACAGCTCGTATATCGGGGCTCGCAAAACATTTCTGCCGCCTTGGTGGCGCAGTGGTCTAAGCGATGGCCTCTGATCATTCGTCCGAAAGGGGTACAGGTTCGAATCCTGGTGAGGCATGGATGTTGTGTTTGTCTTACGGCACTGGCTCTCTCCCTTCCCTGGAACCAGTGACCCTAAATTAGGGACGGGCGACTGCTTATAGCCCATTGAGTTGCTCACGGTAGTCGTTAAACCTCCAATAAATAAAAAAAGACATTTCTTTTTCGACGAATATCTTGCATGTCGGATGTCATCCTCCATGCTGATAACGCCTCTGTAGCTCGCATGTCGGTGCTCGAGAGACATTTCTTTCTCGCTAAATAGCTCGAGTGTCATCCGCCACGCCCTAAAGCTCGTGTGTCAGGGCTTGTGAGACATTTCTTTTTCGCGGAATATCGCACGTATCGGGTGTCACCCTGCATGCCGATAATGCTTTTATACCTCGCATGTCGGAGCTGGCGAGCCAAAGCTAAGCTTTCACTGCTAAGTTGTGGCCTCTACTGCAGAAAAAACAAACAAACCGAGTGCTGTGTGAGTATGGGTGAAAAGTTATTCGAGTGGAAACGATTAATTTAGATTAAAACGAAATGAAACGTTGCAGTGAAACAGCTATGACAACAAAAAGAATGAAGTCAGATAAAACTTATCGTCAAGTGTATCACAATATATATAGTAAAGATTGGCCTTTTTTATTAAGCATCTAAAGTTTTACCGAATCACGTTTTATAAGTCATGTGACTGCAATTTTAGCCTAGCGCATGGCAGCCTTGATTATTGTAAGCGTCATGCAGAGAGCACGAAGCACAAAGATCATGTCAAGAGACTAAATGGAGATGTGAGTAAAATTAACGTAACCAAAAAACTTCTGACAGCTTATAAAGAATCCTGGAAAAAATATCAAGAGCATATTAGTACTGAAAAAATGCAGCAAAATAAGCGAAAAAGAGAAGAAGAAATTAAATTTTTTCAAGGTGATTTGAAATGGGAAGAAGCTGAACTTTTGCAGCAGTTAGATTCCTCTCATAAAATGTTAAACAATGCTGAGATGAACATTGAATTTGGCATAAAAATAAGAGACATGAGTGCAATAGAAAGTGGACAGGTACTGTTAAAAGAAGCAAAACAAAACATTGCTATCTTAAAAAATTAGAAAAAAATAAAAGTGAGCAATAATATATTGAAAAAAGCAGCAAAAAATAAACATTTTTTGTAAAATAAATGATTAATAATAGAATCCTGCTATGGTTACAAATTTTTTGATCTATTTGAAAACTTAAATCTTAGCATATGTGTGTGTGTGTATTTATTTCAATGCAAGATGTTTTAAATTTGAGTAGGGTGCATCTAGTTCCAAAAGATTTTTTGCTTAAGAATTTGTCCTATCTACTAATATTTTACCTGCTCCGAAAAAATGTCCTGTTACACCAAAAATGTATTTTATCTGCTCCAAAAATGCATTTTGTTGCTCCAAAAACACATTTTGCTGCTCTAAAAATGTACTTTACTTGCTCCAAAATGTATTTCACCTGCTCCAAAAATGCATTTTTCTGCTCCAAAAGTGCATTTTGCTGCTCCAAAATTTATTTTGCAACTTTCCATCACTGAGTTGATGATAGCACATGTCGCCATTGGTTTTGGAAATTTCGGGACGGAGACAGAAGCTGTAAAGATCAGCCACATCCTGAACGTCTATCCGTGGATTCTGAAGAGAATGTAGACCAAGCCATAACAAATGACCCATATTTAACCATTCAGGAATTAGCGGAAATGTTGTCAGTACACAGAACAACAGTTGAAAGATGGATGCATGTGCTTGGGTTCATCACCAAGTTCGATAACTGGGTTCCGCACCAGCTTTCTTCAAAGCAACGAGAGGAGAGAGTCCGTACTGGTGTTTCTTTGCTTTCTCGTCACAGAAATGAACCGTTTTTGGGACGAATTGTAATGGGTGATGAGAATGTTTACTGTACCGTAATGTAAAGCATCAATGGGCTGTGTGCCAAGGTGCGGAGCCTGCTCTATTGACCTCAAAAGGAGGACTGCATCCCCCAAAAAATTTGTTGAGTGTTTGGTGGGATGTCCAGGGAATAATTCACTGGGAGGTGCTGGCACCTAAGTGAACAATAAATGCTGACCTCTACTGCCAACAGTTGGACAGATTGTGAGAACAACTAACATCAAAGCGGCCAACACTCATCAATCGCAAAGGCGTGATCCTCCATCACGAACACACCAGACCTTGTGCTGCTTTAATCACTCGGCAAAAATTACTGGACTTTGGTTTGGAAGTGTTACCTCACCCGGCATATTCCTCTGACCTGGCACCTATGGACTATCACCTTTTTCGATCGTTACAGAACGCCTTCGATTATTTGGACGATGTAAAAACAGCATTACATGACTTTTTTACTCTAAAACACAGGAGTTTCTCCAGTGTGGGATTCACCTACTCATAGACAGATGGCAAGAGGTCATACAGAATGATGGCAATTATGTGAAATCCTAGGTATGTTATTTGTTGTGTTCTCCTCCTTTCTTTGTAGCCTACAACAACAGGTAGAACTTACGTACACAACCAATATATGTATATACACTATGTTAACAAAAGTCACCGGACACCTAGAAGAGAAACACAACATAGGATTTATTGACATACATTAGTACGGTGTCGATCCAAATTGGCCTTAATGCATGCACTGACCCTTCAAGACATGCTTTCGACAAAGTTTTGGAACACAGCAATAGGTATGCACTTCTATTCAGTACGTAATGCTGCCACAAACTGTTGCTTAATAGTAGGCCTTGGTTCCAAACTTCTTATGCGATGCTCTAATTTATCCCATAGGTGCTTTAATGAGATTAAGTTCAGGGCTCTGTGCTGGCCAGTCCACACATGATACGGAATTATCGTCAAACCACGTGGTAACAGTCCTTGCTTTATGGCTCGGTGCATTATCCTGCTGATACCAACAAGGCTCGGTTCCATAGTATTGCCACAAAGTTGGTAGGGCATAATTGTCTGGAATATCGAGGTAGACATGCTAATTAGCAGGTTTGTCTACGATAACCAATGGGTTGGGACCATACCACGAAAGACACCCCCACACGAGTACACTGCCAGCTTCAAACTTGACCGTAGGAACAGTACACTGTGGTAAATAGCGTTCCCCCAGCTGCCACCATTCCCACACACGGCCATCAGACTGATGGATCGTGCATCTGGATTCATCAGTCGTTAGGACCCGTTTTCATTGATCTACGGTCCACGATAAATGTTCTTTACACCATGCTAAACAATGAGTAGCATTTCGAGTAGAGATGAAAGGCTTATGAGCAGCCGCACAACCACGGTAACCCATAAAATGAAGTTCTCTGCAAATGGTATGTGTACATATCGAGGTTCCAGCATTTTTACTCACCCGAACACTGAGGTCTTGTGCAGTACTCCGTCGATTAGCTGTAACGACTCTCCTGAGGCTTTGACGTCCCCTATCACTGATTTTCTTTGGTCTGCCGGTACATTTTGCTGCTTCAGGCATGCCATGTGTCTTCCATTTATTCAGTACATCCAAAACAGTTGACTTGGGTATGTTTAAACGCCTCTCGGTTTCTCTTGTGGACAACCCACTAATATAACACCCAACAATCTTTCCTTTCTCAAAGTCAGTTCTCTCCCGCCACGATATTTTCACTCAATGTCACAGTGCGATATGATCGCAGTCAGCTGCAGGCTTGTTTTTATACTATTTGCAGCTGTACCGCACATCTTAATAAAGCAGCAGATCCGTTCATTTGTTTTTGAAGGGGTATCCGATTACTTTTTCAATATAGTGTATATTACAAAAACTTGTCTTTATACTGCTTTCTTAGACATTCACTCAAAGAACTCTCCTCCATTTTCCAAAAGTACAAACACTAAATTTTAACAAAACAATTTTATATGACAAATTTCCTGTGAATTTGAAAACTGCACATATGTTTATCCAAGTTCCCTAATATATTAGATGGTTGCACTCACCATGTCTTCTAACTGCTTAAATATTTTGAAGATGCTAAAGAATGGGGGGGGGGGCACAAAGAAAAGTTGGGTGTAGAATCATACCTGCTTGTTCAGCTGATGTTCATGTTTGAGCAAAGAATGTTTTTTTACATAACATTACAACATATTTGCAGATGTGATGAGCCATTTTGGCCATTTTTTTTCACCATTCCTTAGACACAGTAGTTAGGAAGAAGACACTGTGCCAGATCATTGTCTTGTCATTGTGTGCATGCTAATGGTGACCAATCTCTTCTTCTTTTAAATGCGTTTTTAATATCCCATGTCTTCTAGAGGTGTGCATGGGCATGGCCTGTAAAGCCTGGCCCGACCCTCAGGTCGTGCTAGGTCTGTACTTGGAAGGTTTAGCATATTTCTCCTGGATTAAAGAAAAAACGTTTCATCTCACAAAATGAAGACTGATGTGTTAACTAATCAAAGACCTCATCTCCCTCTGTGGATGCATTGATTAATTACAGCAGAAATCGACAAGCCAGGCTGTAAGAAGGGTCTGAAATGGGATGGTTTATTTCTGTAATGGTTGGAATCAAATTATGTTTTTACTTCGTTGGCTACAGCAACTTTCTCTTTTCCAAGATATGTGTACATAAACAGTTTTCAGCTTCATGAAATGAAAACAAACTTCTGTCAACATTTGTTGCTATTAGGTGTGCAACTTTATTCTCGCCCACAGGCATGACACGTTGACAGCAAATTATAGCAAATCGAATAAGCACCTAATCAGGGAAATGATCCCAGTCATGTTGGATACATTTGAGCCATCCGCCAGGGAGCTGCTGAATGCCACTGAGGAAAAAAGAGGGCTGTTTTGAGTTGATAGTCATCAATACTTGTGTTGACCTCCTTGACAGAAGTGAAGTGCGTATCACTCAGGTGATTTTCCCTGCTTAAACCGCTAGAACCACTTCTTACACATACTGCAGGACACAACAACCTCACCCAAAGCAGCGCAGATCATTTGCTGGGCTTCCGTGGCACTTTTTCAGTTGAAACGCGAACAGGAGGCAGTGCCTCAAATGTTGCTTTTCGAACGACATTGCTTTCACTGTCAACTTTCGTTCCTTCTGTCACTGCAGCTGTGAGTGGTTACGGTTGCCTGGAAAGCTGTTGGATGACGCTGCAGTCAGCCATTACCGCACACAGTTATTTGCATTTGCCGATATTCTATGATCGCTTGCGGTTAGGGGCCAAGAATTAAGTTGCACACCTAATGCAACGGAAACAAAAAAAGTTTTAAGCATTTGTTTATGTATTTAGGTATCAATGCTACCATGTTTGCACTTAAGTGAAGACAACAAAATGCATTTACATATGTAACAGAAGTATGTAGTCTGGTCTAATTGTCATCTAAAAGGAATTCCTTTGAGGAAATGGCACATCTCTCTATGCTACATTTCCTTTACTACTGAAGTAGTTCAGTTCAGTAGAGCAGCATTGTTTCTCTGGAAAAAGATGTCTTGAGTCTTCTCTAAATTGAGGACCACATTACAAAATGGAATAGGACTCTTGGGCCACATGAAAAAGAATAATAAAAATGCACTTGTTTATTATGAACATCAGTTATTTCAGAAATATTTTGAATTCTAAAACTTAACTTTCAAAAAAAGAAACGATGCAGTTAACATTTATGTTACAAAGAAGTTCAAGGTAGGTACCTTATGCCTACACTATTTTTAGTACTCCTCAAAAATTTCAGTTATATTACTTATCACAACATTACTCTTTGCAGATTTTGTATTCAAAGTCCATGTAATGAAGGCACCCGGATATTCGTTTTTCTGTTTTGAAAATGTATTTTTTTTTTTTTCCGTTTTAGGATTTTAGGATTTCCTTTGTGGGTGGTGCCTCATGGCCCATTAAAAAGTGTCTCCAAACCATGAGTTGAAGATCCCTGTTTTAGAGGAAACTTTGCATTATTTTCAATAAATGGTTGAAAATCTGAAACAAGCTAGAACTGGGCGGGGCGTAAAATAGAAATTCTGGGCCAGGCTGGGCTTTCTAAATTAAGGCCTATGCAGATCTCTAATGTCTACAACCAGTTATGTTTGTTTTGTTTTTCCTTTCCTTTTTTTTATGATGACCTCCCCCTCCCTTTCTTCCCCAAGCTATCCTGAGCATTGCCCCACCCAAATCTCGCTTCTGACTTCAAAACTTAGTGATGGCACAGCTCAGAAAAAAAAAAAAATAAAAATCACCTAAAAAAAGGAAAGAAATAATCTTTTCTTTAGTTTTCATTTCTTTTTCTCTGTCAGTCACAACTGTACCGTCACTTTTTTTTTTTTTTTTTTGCCGGAGTTACTTGTGAATAATAGCAGCTGATAAATGTGATTATTAAGTTTTCATTTAAAAGAAAGTAGAAATGAAGTCATTGGGTATTTGAAACAAAGTAGTCAATGGACAACTGTGCTACTGTAGCTTCATGCATTCTGCATAGCTAAGACTTCACATGCAGACAGTTAAAAAAAAAGAATGTGCAAGTGCATGTTGCTTTTATTTTTAACAGCGATGAACAGTTCCACCATATTAGCTCTACAAGATGTGTCGACTATCTATTTCTAAAAGCTGATGATACTTAATCTGATTTCACACTAGCAAATTTGTACATATTAGAGATTCAATGTGCATGAGGTCAGCTGGTATCGATGTTCAGGCTGTTATTTTCCTAACTGAAAATGGCATAATGCCTTGACACGCCTTGTTATCTACTTTATTTGGTTAACACTGCAACAGGTGTTCCAGATATATACATTCACAAATTTGTGTTCATCATTTGAGTTCCAGCATTAAATTTTCCAGCTATGAAAAACGTCTAGAGTAGTAGTGAACATTGCACTGTCTCAATTGTGCATTCGTCTATCTGCCCATTGTCTCGTTACGTGTTCATCAGCTTATACGAGGTAAGATCCATAAGTTCCTGGACTGGGTTTGTAAATCCATAGATAGTTAGAGTTACAAAGCTGAAGCACATTGTTCTTCAAAATAAGACCCTCTTGCAACAACACACTTCTGCCAATTGCTGTAGAGTTTGTCGAAGTGCTTCTGGAACCCATTATTTGCAATGGCCTTCAATACAACCATCGGTGCGTTTTTTACTTCTGCGCTCAAAAACTAACGACCCTGAAGTTGGTGTACCAGCTCAGGGAAATGATGGAAGTCACAGGGGGTGAGTCAGGTGAGTATGGTGGGTGTGGGAGGACAACAGTTCTTGTTTTGGCAAGAAACTCATGAACGAGGACAGGCTGGTGCATTGTCGTGCAATAACACCCACGAGTGATCACCCCACAGTTGAGGCTCCTTCTTGCGGATCAACTCACGTAGACGTCGCATGATGTCCAGATTTAGCTCCTTGTTGACAGTGTGTCCTGCAGGGATAAATTCAGGATGAACAGTACCCTGGATGTCGTCGTAGAAGATCTCTAGCATGAACTTGCCTTTGCTGCGATCTTGGCGGAATTCCTTTTTGCGTGCAGACGATGGCGATTTCCAGATAGCCTATGCCCACTTAGTCCTTTGGTTGAAGAGGAAGCACCATTTTTCATCCCCCATTATGATTCTTCTAAGAAATTGTGTGTCTTGGTCAACAGCGGTTACAAGATCTCCAGCCATTTCCATCCATATGGCCAACTGATCTTCAGTTAACATGCGTGGAACAATGTGTTGACCCACCCTGTGCATCTTCAGATCATCTGTTAGTATCTGTTGACATGTAGTTTTCGATATTCCAGCGGCGATCATCTGTTGTATAGGACGTTGGTGCATACGACGGCCGCAACCTTCGAAATGTTTTCACCCTTGCGAGCTGTCACTGACCTCCTGCTTCATTCGTCATATTCAACTTGTTGTCTGTATTTTCTGAAGTGTCAATGGCAAATTGAATATTTGTGACTGTGACAGGTTGTTTTCGCCATAAACCTGCTTCAACATCTCGTAAGTTTCAGTTGGACTTTTGCCTAAATGAACACAAAACTTACGCTGCTCAAAAGACGCCATTTTTCATCAGTCGCCGAACACTGAGCAAGTTGTCCACAATACTCAGATGTACCGTAGCGAATGCATGACGTAGATGAACAAAACCAATTTTCCTGTGATGGGGGATAATGTAACGTAATCCAGTGATCACCTGTTGGTATGCAATACACAGTTTGCCATATGGGCACAGTCTAGGAACTTTTGGATCCTACTCTGTATAATGTTTAATTCACACTGTTAATGCACATCTGTTACAGGATTACCAAATAGTTTTTGTTCCATTCTCTTTAATTTAGTTTGTTTGTACTCAATTCATCTGTCAATCTACAACCTATCTTCAGGAAGTTCTTGATATCATATGCCCTGAAGAATGCTCAGGCTATAGCCATTTTACAACTTGGAAATTGATCCATCACCTGAATTGGCACATCTGCTCTTGTTTAAATATGCAATTAAGGTGAGTTGATGACCTTATACCTCTGGAAATTGCAGTGAGAACCATGTCATGAAAAAAGAAAGCCAGCTTTAATAAAGAGAAGCATGAACAGCTCAGTTACACCCATATGATATTTGTTCATTTTGATCAGTTACCTAAGCAGCTGGTTGTAACTTTTTTCTTTCCATACACCTTTGTATATACATGTATTTTTTAAATTATGGAAGAAACTAAAAAGCATCATTCTACTTTTGATCAAAAAGTTGATCATGTAATTGATGGAAGACTCACCTTCACTTTTTTGAAGCTCCTAAAAATAATGAAGGCTTTAAATTCATGTGGCTTTCATACTGTTTCTGATATTTTGTTCAGCGGAACTAACATTGCTTTTGTCATCAATTGCACATGTCATTTTCTAATGGCACAATTCTTTCTCATTAGGAGTGTATTTATGTTGTTTAATTTTCCAAACTTTAATGAAATTTGATTTCCTTGCATTTTGAAATGGTTTTGCTGTTTTTAGTTAGTTTCTTCTTTTTGCTTTGTAGAATGTCTGTAGATAAGCTGAGGGAAATAGCTGATCTTCTGCATTTACAGTACTATAGCCCCAGAAGCCAGAAATCACTGACATTCAGTATCATGAAATTTCTCAGTGAACCAAGAGAAGGATTGTTGAAGAGCAGCAGTAAATATAGTAAGTTTCATGTGCATTTATTGAGACACATTTATTTATTCAAGTTTATGATTTGTTCAAATCATTTAGGTTTCAACAACACAGCTGTGTGCGTGCGTGCGTTAGAGCTGAGACGGGCTTCATTTTAAAAACTCCTGGTCGGGCTTGGGCGCTCGGGCTGCCATATATAGATTTTTTGTACCGGTCAGTTTTATCAAATAGTTATTGGTTTTATTTTCAAAATTTTTTTTTCCAGCAGCAGTTGTCACTCACCGCCAGAAAGTTGTTCTTTTAGTTATGTCTGTTGTTTGGCTATCTGTAGGAGGGTGAATGAAATTTAATTAGTCCCTTTAGGCAATGCAGTTGTGTTCCGTCCATGTGAAGCCGGCTGACAGTCACCAGGGAACGGCTACAGACCAGCCAGAGAAAATGCGTTAGAGGTGAGTGGGTGGGTAGGCTGGGGGTTGGGGTCCTGACTTGTAATATGAGGTGTAAAAAGGAAACTGACCGGCGGCAAACATAAGAAAGAGTAAGGGGTTAAGGGAATGGTTGAAATGCACCCTGATTTTCTGATCGGATAAAGGAAAGGAGAATGGAAGTCTGGAAGACAGTAAAAAGCCAGTTAAGCTAACAATGTACAGTACTTTCCCATTCTTTAGTTTTATGATACCTAGCATTCGTTTCCTGGTGCTGCCGTTAGATGTGTAGGATGCTGATGAAGAGATTTTCTGAAGGCGTAAATTAGACCCAAGATTAGTCTCGATTACCCATGACGGTTTACGCATAAGGTTAAATTCTCTCCATAATTGCTTCATAAAACTATACAGTAGCCAGAAAGACCGACGGGCCTTTGAAGTTTTCTGATGCTTTTTGTGATTAGCATTTTAAACCAGTTACATCTTCCACGTACTGTAAAGAAGTGCATATATACATTGTTATTGTTAGTGTCACTGGGACATACTTTTTGTTGATGCCATATAAATTGTGGAACAAGATGAGTACATAAAAATATGGAAGGCACGGAACTAGATGTTAAAGTAATCTCAATAGAACTTTTGCTATGATTCCTTTTGGCGCGTGAAAGCTTAGGATCAATTTATAACATACGGCAAAAAACAAATGACCTGATTAAATAGTTTAAATTAGATCTACCAAAACTGTTCGTGTCCTTCTGCACTGGGTAGTTTTTACAGCAATTTAAAAATTTCAATAGTTCACGAAAGTTGCTAAAATAAAGCAAAAAAAAAAAGTCTACTTCGAGCTCGGGCGGGCTCGGGCTTAGACTCTATGACAAAAATGGCAGACAGTCCTCGGGCTCGGACTATAAGACTTCGGGCTCGGGCCCTCAAAACTGAATTCGAACTCACCTCTAGCGTGCGTGAGTGAGTGAGTGAGTGGGCGGGTGGGTGGGTGGGATGGATATATATATATATATATAAATAGATAGATAGATAGATAGACAGACAGAAACTGTTTTATTTTGAAGTAACAATCAGTAGAACTTACACTTAGCTAACCATACAAGTTTGTTTTGGGTTTGGTTTATATATATATATATTTTTAAATGATGTAAATAAAATGTAACATTACCTAAAATTTTAAGTTTCACAATTGATCGTTCTTTGAAGAGATAACCCCTGATTGTCAAAAAATAGCACAGTGCTATCGATGTACACAGTCCAGTCAAAAAATTAGGACCACCTCTGGTGTAAGAAGGCACTGTAACCGGCAGCCAGATGTTGTGCATAGCAGCATATGCAAATCATGTAAGGCATTTAAAAGGACAAAAATTCACAGACAGTATGCAGTTTCGTGTGAGAATGCGAAAAGGACGTGACCTAACAGAGTTTGTAAAGGGAATGATTGTTGGCTACGAACTGAAGGGTGGTGGCATTATGGAAATGGCTGATGTTGTGGGCTGTTCATGTGGTGCAGTTGTTGAAGTTGAAGTGTTCCAGAAATGGAAGGAAACCAGCAAGACCTGCAGTAATTGGGTTAATAGTGGATGCCCACAAAACATTGACAACCGTGGACAGCGATGGGTATTCCTAACAGTATGATCCGACAGATGGACCACAGTGGAACATCTGGCCAGAGCATTTAATGTAGGCACATCAAGGAGCGTTTTGCAGATCACGGTCCAATGAACTCTTTTCTCTAGGAGTCTCTGAAGCCGCCATCCACTCAAGGAACCCCAACTGATGGCCAAACATAGATGATTATAGCATGAATTTCCATCTGCGAGAAGACTTTGGACCATCAAACAGTAGAAGAAAGACAAATCACATTTTCTGCTTTATCATGTGGATCGAGTTATGGCAAAGCACTGCTGACAGAAATCATCCCCATGCAATACTCTAGAAGAAACAGGCAGGAGACAGCAGTGGGCTCATGTGTGGCATGTTTTCCTGGGAATCATTGAGAGCAATCATCCCTCGTTTGCATGATGAACATGATGGCTACCTATCCATTGGGGCAGATCAGGTGCTCCCATTCATGATGACTGCGTACGCCGATAGCATGGTTTGCTTCCAGCAAGATAATGCCCCTTGTCATGTTGCTATGCGTGTGTGAGAATGGTTTGAGGAGCATTCCAGTGTTTTTTAGCATACTATCCCGACCTCCATATTTGTTGGACATCAATCCCATTGAATATCTCTGGGACTATCTTGATCAACAGGTTTGACATATGAATCCACCACCAATGACTTTGGTGACTACATTATATAGCATATCGACAGAAACATTCAGAGGCTTAATTGAATTAATGCCACACGAATATATCTGGTATTGGTGACATGAGGAGTTTATACATCATGCTAACAGGTGGTCTTATTTTTTTTGACAGGATTGTGTATGTGCACTGGTGTGCAAAAATTAAGGACGAGGCGGTTTTTCGAATGTAATGTCGTGCAGAAGTGCTCCACATGGACTCAAATCATATCATAAGATCCCCAAGATGTAAGAATATGGGACAAGTGAGCAAAACCGTCCAAACAAGGAATCCAAAGGATACAAAGGCACTTTATTGAAAAGGTAGCTTCGAGCACAACTGGACAGAAGACAGAAACGTCCGCGTGACAGGCGGCCGCCAAGAAAAATCCAGTCTTTAGTAAAGGATATGATCACCCCTGACTGCGTTGCAGGATTTACAACGTCTGTCCATGCTGAGGACGAGGTTGTCAAGGAGCTGTTGAGGCATCACGGCCCATTCCTCTTGTAGCGCCAATTGCAGCTGCGGAATCGTTGCTGGCGGCTGGTAACATGCTGCCAAGTGTCTCCCGAGAAGGTCCCACACGTGTTCGATTTGATTTAGGTCTGGGAACCTTGCGGTCCAATCCATGCATTGAATATCTTCACTCTCCAACAGCTCTGTGACAGCCACTGTACGATGAGGTGTAGCGTTGTCGTCCATGAAGAGGAACTCAGAACCCACAGCACCTCTAAACAGACGCACGTGAGGCAGGAGAACCTCGGTACAATAGCGGACACCAGTGACTGAACCTCCTTGGAAGATGTGGAGGTCAGTACGGCTACCAAGCATGATACCGCCCCCAACGAGAACTCCGCCACCTCCAAACCGGTCCCTTTCGATGATGTTGGAGGTGTGATTGTGTGTTTCCTACTCTCTCCAGATGTGTATATATCCAGAATCGCTCGTCAGACTAAATCGGCTCTCATCCGTAAAGAGAACTCTACCCCATTGCTGATGTGTCCAGCTCTTGCGTTCCTGGCACCACAGAAACTGCCGTCTCCGATGGCACACACCATATTGGTCATCGTGCAAATAGACCACCTTTGTGCAGCTTCCTGGCCACGGTAAAATGCGATAATGGACGTCCAGTTGTCTGTTGCATGTGCCTTGCGATTTCTCCCGCTGTCTGCTGTCTGTCTCTTCTCGCCTATAGGGCAATATACTGGTCGTCCGCCGCCATGGTTGCTCGTGGACAACTACTGCTAAACTCTCGCACAGCTGCTCCTGTTGTTTGAAATGCTCTCCAAGCTCGTGAAACTATGCTGTGAGCGATCCCGAACTCCTCGGCCGCACTAGTGACACTTCGACCTTCTTCCAACTTCCCAATGACGCGACCTCGGGTAAAGTCATCCAAATGTCGTCTACTGGATTGCCTGTTGGTCATATCACACGGTGGCAGCAACTCGACGTCGTTCAAACTGATATACACTGTGCAATAGCTTTCACCAAATTGCTGAGCGTACACTGCCTATGTGCTTTATACACTTCCGACGCTCCCCCTCCCTATGTCGTGCTGCATATATTCGCATGCCCTACCGTATCGGACCCTAGTCTATCTCCTGAGTGGTCTTTTGGTCCGTTCTGCCTGCTCCTTTTACTGTTATGCTAATTTCTCCTCTTCATCCTTAATTTTTGCCCACCAGTGTACTTAAGTTTTAAAAATATACTGGGAATGTGTGGCTTGATGTACCTGCATTATCTGTGAAATTTTTTTTTTGTGTAAAATGAATTGTTTCCATTTTTTCTTTTAAAATTGTTTCTATTTCAATATAACTGAACTTTTAGAAAATAATGATAAGTTCAACAAATTATGCCAAAACTTCAGCTATTTCCTTGCTCATAGCAAATCATCTCATTGCTAGATTTAGACTGTATTTGGATAATCAAATCTTGTGTTAAAATGATGTATTATGTTTTTCCTGTGAAAAGAAAAAAGTTTTGTGATAAAATATTGTGTTACAGTTTTGCACAATCAAAGACTTGACTGCACTTCTTCACTTTCTACTCTTGAGTTTTTATTTTCTTGCAGATGTTTGTGGCCTTAAGGTGACTATCAAGGCTTGTCAAATGTTTTACTTCAGTCCACCTTTGATGTCTTCACAGAACGCAATTAAAATATTGCTGCCAGATCACAAGATTCATTTTGTAGGATCTTATAAATAAAATATATTTAATTATTCAATTTTAATTGTCATTAAATTAAATATGAAATGTTGGGCTTATGGTTTGGGTAGGTTTCTTGATTACATCTTTCTGTTGTAGTAGAGGTTTCTTTTCCAAGTCTGTTGATTTGTAGTTCATAATCCAAAATTTGAAATTTGATCCCACATTGGCATGCACTTTCATTTTTATATTGGGTTGTCGGTAAAGTCATGATGTATTTTAGCCATGTTTTGCAAAGGTCATTTATTGATAGAAAAAACAAAGATCAATCAATGATATAATGCCCGTTTTGTTCGATAACCTTTTGCTATCTGTCAGTGAGCTGCAGAATGCCTTGTTTATAGAAAGACCTGTCGTTCATGGTGAAAAACTGTACAAGGTGTTGATTTACAGCCTCATCTGAATTGAATGTTATACCACGCAAGGACTGTTGAAGAGAGCGAAACAAGTGGAAGTCTGACGGCGCAATGTCAGGCGAGTATGCTGGGTGTGGCAACAGATCTCACCCAACCTCCAATAATAAGTTTTGGCGGGTAATCAAACTTGTGTGTGGTCTCGCGTTGTCGTGATGGAACACAACACCTTTACGATGAACAAGTTCTGGACGTTTCTAGATGATGGATCCGTTCAAATCGTCCAATTGCCGACAGTACACATTTGAATTGATTGTTTGGTTCCATGGTAGAGCTCGAAAAACATGACACCTTTAAAATCCCACCACACTGAGACCAGAACCTTCCGCTGATGAATGTCTGCTTCGGATGTCGTTTGAGGCGAAGCAGCACGTCGGGACCAAGACCGTTTGTGCAGCACATTGTTGTACACAATCCACTTTTCGTCACCAGTTATCAGTCGCTTCAAAGAAGGATCGTTTTCCTTACGTTTAATGAGCACATCGCAGATGTTTATGCGCACCGTCAATTGAGCTTCTTTGAGTTCATGAGGAACCCACACATCGAGCTTGCTTACATATCTCAGCTTCTTCAGGTGGTCGTGAATCTTGAATGATGGATGTGCAATGTCTCTGCAATCTCTCGTGTCGTGTTACATGGGTTTGACTCGATCAATGCCTTGATTTGGTTGTCATCAACCTCGGTTGGTCTCCCGGACCGAGGAGCATCGTTGAGGTCAAAATCACCAGCACAGAATTTTGCAAACCACCGCTGGCACTGATGTTCTTGTAGAGCATTATCACAGTACACTTTACGCAACTTTTCACAAGCTTGATGCGCGTTCTTCCCTTTGCGGAAGTAAAATAGTAAAATATAGCGAAAATGCACAGTTTGGTCTTCCATCTTCAACTTGATGTCAAATTTCCGCAAATCAACCAAATCACTCACTATTCCTTTTAGACTGCACCTAGAACTACCACCTGTCGACTGTCATAGTGATAACAGAGCTGTCTGTGCATGCCTCTAGTACTTCCAAAACCGCCAAACCGCCATCGGGTGCCAAAATACCCCATGACTTTTCTGACAACCAATATGTGTTTTACTATTGCATTATTCTGGTCACCTTTTTTAATAGCTGTCGTATGTTCTTCTTTAATTCTCTGTTTTAATTACCATGCTGTTTGTTCATTTTGTTATTGCAATCCATGTTATTTGAGAAATGACATTCCTCTTTTCCATTTTATCTCATTTTAGAAATGACACGTTTTTATTTTCTTTACTTGCTACCTTCTTTTTGACTGTAGTTGCTGTCTTTATTTCACTCTTGAAGTACTTGCTCATGTAATTGTTGAGTTTTCCATAATTATCCATAAGTAGGTATGTTATTTCATAGGTTTATTATTTTTTATTATCTTAATCCCTTATATATAACTTAAATTACTAAACTTACGTTAAGATAGAATAAATTCTATCTTAATCTCTTGGTTTGATTTTTTCTTAATACAATACAATAATTATAATTCTTTTGAGACAGTCATTGTCTATCAAAATACTTGCCATTTTTATTATTGTATTTTGTTGATTTCTTTCCAAAGATAGCACAGTAATCTAGCTCCCTGTATCAAGTTTTTACTGTATTTATCTTGATTAACTTGGTGTGGTAAGCTTTATAATTTAGCGTTATGTTAGATATTTCTTTTTTGAAATTGTGCATATAATTCATATTATTTTCTTATCTTGTAAACTGTACATCAAGGAACTGTATCTGATTATCTATTTCTTCCAATTTAAACTTGACAGACGTGTTTGTCACCCAAGCATACAGTGGTGTGCAAAAGTATTGTATCACCTGCAAAAACTGTGAATTTTTAAGTTTGATTCTTTTTTTAATTAACTAATTTTCATAGTTATTTTGTCATTTATACATCAATTTGAAGCAAAATTTAATTGAGATTTCAAAAATGTCTTAGTTTTTCATGTAGCTACTTCTGTTCATAAGATATGACACAAAATATGGAGCTTGACAAACACATTGAAACTCATGTTAGCTGCTTATCAATTGTTACTGCCAATAATAGACATTCTTTCCCTGATTGGCTGCTTGCTAATGCAACCCTAATTCCTAATCCTATTCTAGCCTTTTATAAGGGTTGACGCTGAGCTACGAGAGCATTGTATGTATTGCTTCTTGTTGTCATTAAGGTATAATTTGTGTACATTCTCAATAATGGTTAAAACTGCAGAATTGTCTACAGTGGACAGAGTAAAAATAGTTATTCTGCATGAAGAGGGATATTCTTCAAGGCAAATTGCTGAAAGAGTGGGCTGTATTCAATCTACAGTTATTATGCTACTGAAGAAAGTAAAAGACACTAGGGATAATGAAAATACAGTGGAAGGCACAGACCCACTACAACCAGGCAGGACATAGTGCTCAAAAAGCTAAGCTTGGCAGACAGGAGGCTCAATTCCCCTAAATTACTTTAAAGATGGTCTGAAGTGACTGATGTTACTGTTAGAAGGAGGCTGCTTCACTATGACTTACGTGGCTGTGAAGGCAGGCATAAACCACTGTTAACTGTGAAGCAAAAACAGTATAGACTTCAGTAAGCAAAACAGCATGTCTCAAGACAACCAAGCAATGGAAAAATGTTCTTTTCAGGATGAATCAGAAGTTTGTCATAATGGGAATCAGAATAGTGCCTATACGAGGAGACTCAAGCATAAAGAAATCCATCTGAGTTGCTTAGTGACTACTGTTAAGCATCCGGTGAAGGTCATGGTTTGGAGCCACATGTGTACACATGGCGTTGGGAACCTTCATATTGTCAGTGGTACGCTAAATGCCCAGAAATATATCTGGATATTAAAAAACAATATGCTACCATCATCTAGAAGACTTTATGATGGAATTTTATTTTGCAAGATAGCAATGCTCCCTGCCATCGTGCTAAAGTAGTGAAAAAGTGGTTTCAGGAAAAAAATGTTCAGCATCTTAGTTGGCCACCACAGTCACTGCAATAAAAAATTTGTGGTTCAAAGTGTCGTATGAACTATAAAAAAAAAGAAGCTAACAGCCAAAGTTCAACTCATTGAAGATGTAATTCAAATGTGGAATCGTATTATTCAACTCAATCTTTTACAAATGTGTGTAAGAGCTAAAAAAATCATGGGTATGTTTTTCATGGTTTAGCATATAATCATGGGAGAGGCCTAGATGTTAGCCTAATGTTTTATATATATCTCCTTACCAGTGGCACCCATATGAGTACTTTTAGGGGTGGGGTGGGGGGGGGGCTAAGAAAAATCCTTACCTCTTTCAAGGCTGTCAAACATTTTAGTAAATGTACAAGATACTAAAATACAACAAAAATAATTGATGCAATCAATCATTAATATCTTATTATTTTTAAAAATGCTTTAAAAAAAGGTTTTGTCTACTTTAGTGTTTTAAATTTATCAAAAATTTGGCTATACCAATGGCTGGGGGGGGGATCCCAAATGGGTGCCCTTGCTCCTTACACATTTTAGGAAGAATGAAGGAAATATGATATCTCCATTTCATGAGTTATAGATTACAGACATTTCTGCCATTTATCATTACCACAGTGAAAGAGATCTGCACGCCCTCTCCCAGTGGCCAAGTGGTGTGAAGCATTGGCTTCTAATAATTCATCCAAGGTAGATCCAGCTTTGAATCCTGGGTGACACGTGTGTGGTGTATTTGTTTTATGGTACTGGCTTTCTCCCTTCCATAAGACTAGTGGCCCTAAACTAGGGACGGGCAATTGAAAATAGCCTCTCTAATTGCTCACAGTGGTTACTAAACCCTCAAACCGAGAGAGAGAGAGAGAGAGAGAGAGAGAGAGAGAGAGAGAGAGAGAGAGAGAGATATCATGATCCACCTTACTTTTAACAACTGCCCCTGCTTTCTGTAACTTTGGTTTGTAAAGCTTTATACCTTACTGATAATGAACTTTTCAAACACTTTTCCTGGCGCACCCAGCAGGCTGATTGCCTTTTCCCTTATACAAATAGACAAAGATGGCATCTCTTCAATCCTAGGGACAACTCATAATGCCCAACACAACATCTATTTTAAACAACAAACAAATTTCAGCCAAACACAACAGACAAATTTCACTCAATGACATTCTTGAGCAGTTGCATTTGAAATCAAATTTGAGCTCTTAAGATGAATTATAATGCAAATTTGGTGTATTTTAATATTTTTATTCTTTAATTTTGTCATATTATATAACAATACATTATCCTTTCAAATTTTGTTATAGGTTACAAAAGAGGAGAAAGGTATAAGCCACCAAATTCTTCTAAAACTCGGAACAAGCAGGTATTTTGTTTGCTCTATTGCAGTGCATTAAAAAAACAATCAGTCAATCATAAATTTTCTTTCTGCATGTGAAAATAATGCATGATGTAAGAAAGTGATTAATTTTTGTTTTCTTACTCATTTACTAAAGTAGAATTTTTACTATGTGGATTACACCTAATATTGTTTGCTGAATAATATTAAGGTTATTAATTATTCTTTTCTGAAAGCTTATTAGCTATCTATCAGTCCAGACTGGGTAAAATTATGAGGCCTGGTTGTGGAAAATATGGAAGGCTGAAAGTCAAAATTACATATTACACTCATTGTCATAAAAATCCACACACCAAGAAAAAAACGTGCGATTAATGCGAAACTTGGCAAATATCTACGGGGAGGGCAGACATGCAAAATTATTAAAGTTTTGTGCGATTCCACATGCCCGCACGTCCAAGACCGGCGCTGCGATCGCAATCCTTGGGACTTATAAGGCGCTGCCCTGGGATATTCCACATTTGTTCCAAATTGCACAATAAGAGTCGGGCGAGATCCCTGTGCGATAGACATGCCGAGGAGCCACCAGAGATGTGCGTACGAGCAACTGACGAAGTTTGAATGAGGCTGTATTGTCGGGATGAGAAAGGCAGGGTGGCCGGAGCTTCAAATCGGCAGCCATTTGGGTTGGTCGGACAGTACAGTGCAAGGTGTTGGGAGCAATGGACACGGGAAGGCACCCAAACAGTGTGGACTGGCTCTGGACGAACGAGACACACCACCAGCAGAAAGGACTGTGAGATCGTGAGAGCGGAACTCACAGGTACAACGAAGTCCTTGTCCAATGTCCAGAGACAAGTGGTGGCTGTACAAGGGACTCCTGTGTCCCCCAGAACCATTTTCAGTCGCCTGGCAGAGGTGAATCTGCACTCTCGACGGCTCTTACGTTTTCTGCCATTAACACCTGACCATCAGCAGCGTCAATTGCAGTGGTGTCGGCAGCGAGCAACGTCGAATGCTACGGACTGGCAACATATAGGGTTCAGCGACGAATCTTGCTTCTGTATGGGAACGGACGACCACCGTGTCAGAGTGTGGAGGACCACAGGTAAGGGCTATAATCCCAACCTCTCTGTATGGTGGCAAACATCACAAACTGCTGGAGTGATGGTCTGCGGAGCCATTGCGTATGACAGCCGGACTTCCCTCACAGTGATCCGAGGGTCATTAACAGCCCAGCGCTATGTACAGGGAATCCTGCAGCCTCGTGTGCTGTCTTTCCTGGCGGGGAGGCCCAGAGCCGTTTTCCAACAAGATAACATCCGTTCATACACGGCTTGGGTTTCACCAGGACTGTCTATGTCACGTTTCAACGCTTCCGTGGCCTGCCAGATTGCCTGATCTCTTGCCCATCGAGCACGTGTGGGACCTGATGGGACGCCAGCTTTCTCCATGTCCCAATGTTTATGATTTAGAGCATCAGTTGCAAGAAGTGTGGGCCAATCTGTCCCAGGATAACATACGATGTCTTTTTGACTCCAAGCCAGACTGTAACATTGCATGTATCCGACACGATCCGAGCATGAGGCGGTCCGACACGGTACTAACGCTGACTGGAATGGGCACCGTATGTCCGTGGGAAATTGTCCTGCTGCTGTGATGTAATCATTTCTGTCCTTGGTATGTATGATATCACTACTAAAATCTCATTTCAATCCGACGCCTCCTTCTTGGTGCGTGGATTTTTATGACAATGAAGGTTACTTGCTGTTTCGTCCATTTTTTTTTTTTTTTTTTTTTTGCTATTTTTTTTTCACCTCATAAATGCAGAGATGGTTTGTTCATATAAAGTTATACAGATAATCAGCAGGAATTGTAATATATTTTTTAGGTCTCTTAAGTAATATTAGTTACTGTCCTGTATCCATTTCCTCATTTGTACTGTGTGTTGTATTCAGCTTACATCTTTTTATCACACCATAAAACAATGCTTTGCACTCACTCCACCAGCATGAAAAAAGAGTTGAACTCTTTTTCACCCTTAGCTGAAACTTCTGAGACTCCAGCCTGGGTCAGTAACCTGGGGTATTTACGAGGGCTGTTCAATAAAGAACAATAATAATTTTTTCACTATTAAGTTTGGTACATTTTAACTGCATAAGGGTTGTTCGATAAGGAGTGAGATACTTTGGCTGGAGTGCATTTGCACTTTCTAATTTTGTCAATGGGTGGCATTAGTGTACAGACGATTTAAAGGCTATGCAACTGCATTTCAGCTTGTTTGTTATGGGAGCCGTGTAACATCTAGATTAATTTTATTGTTCTCTTGTAGGAGATGGATACGTCCAAAGTTGCTCAGCATGCTGTAATTCAGTTTTTGAAAGTGGAGAAAATGTCATTAAGTGAAATTCACAGACGAATAAAGGTGTTCATGCAGCACTGTAATACGGTGGTGCCAACTCTTTAGTAGTGGACAAACAAGCACTGAAGACCAGCCAAGATCAATAGCACCCCATTGTGTCGTTTCAGTGACGACAATTGCACATGTGAATGCTGCAGTAAAGGCCAACTAAAGAATCATGATATGAGAACTAAGGAGCAGTTCAGGTGCGAGCGTTGGAACTGTCAATACAATCGCACATTTTCACTTTGAATATCGTAAGTTCTGCGCCATTTGGGTGCTGAAATATCAGTCCGACGAACAGATAAGTCCAGGAATGGGACTATTGTTACAGCATCTATTCTGCTACCAAGTAGGTAAAGCTTTCCTGCTATGCATTATTGCTGGGGACAAAAATCGGTGTCATCATTTCGAGCCAGATTCGAAATGCCAGAGCATGCAGTGGAAACATACATCATTGCCACCACCAAGGAAATCACAGTCCATCACTTCTGCAGGCAAGATGATGTTAACCCTGTTCTTTGACCATCGAGAACCATTGCTTCTTGAGCTACGAAAGGATCAATCGTCAACGCCAAGCAATATTGTCAAACTTTAATGAAGCTTCGACAAGCCATCAAAAACAAGAGATTTGGCTACCTTACTCAGGGTATTGTGCTTCTGCATGATAATGCCTGGCTGCATACGGCAGCTGCTATGCAAAGGGCATCACAGCACATTTGCAGGGAAGCCCTTCAACTTCTGACGTATAGTCTTGACCTATCGCCCTGGGATTTTCACATCTTTGGACCTATGAAAACATTTCTCAAAGGCAAATATTTCACTTCAAATGTGATCGTCAGCACAAATATGCCGTGTTTTCACTGTTTCCATGTAGCAATTCCTTCAGAAAACTTGAAAATTAGATAGCCCTAGAGCAGGAATCGAACCTGCATATCCCTATTTCCATTTGAGCAGGCTATCCATTACACCACCAAGGACAAAGAAGTTCCAAGCAACTGAAGCTAAGTATATGTAGCTTAGAAATCTGAGAACCATTCAGATTTGTGCTAGTCAAAGCTATTCCATGCTTCCACAAGTTCCAGTGCTTCAGAGAACATCATACATAAGCTCAAAATAGTATAACTATTTTGAGAAAGCCATCTAGTTGATGTGCAAAAGCTTGGAAATTTTGATTATTTATTCTATGCCAATAAGTTTTCGGATTTTTAGTATATAGTTATACTATTTTGAGTTTAATTTGGTGTACAGTTCCTACTTTTTGAATCATACATAAGTGTGAGACGAATTTCCCTGAGGAAATAATTCTTCACAAATACATGGAAGGCAATACGATTATGATTGTTGGCACAAATGTGCCATATTTTCATTGTTTCCATGTAGCAACTCCTTCAGAAAACTTGAAAACTACATTGCCCTGGAGCGAAAATTGAACACGCATCTTCCGATTTCCAATTCCCACTCCAGGGCAATAAAATTTTCAAGTTTTCTGAAGAAGTTGCTACATGGAAACAGCGAAAATATGGCACATTTGTGCCAACAATCATAATCGTATTGCCTTCCATGTATTTGTGAAGAATTATTTCCTCAGGGAAATACGTCTCACGCTTATGTACGATGATCTTTGGAAGATCAGGTGCACGAAGCTGTAGATAGCTGGTTGCTGCAGCAGCCTGCCTCCTTCCTTCTATGCAGCAGGAATACAAAAACTCGTGCAGTGATGGAACCACTGTCTAAATACTGGTGGTGATTATTTTTAGGATGCTGTGCTTTAACCCTTTCAGGCAGAAAGTCTCACTAATTGAACAACCCTTATATTTTTGGAGCAGAAAGTAAAGTCCAACAGGAATACTGTCTTACATAGAACCATTCAGTATCAACATCAGTCTAAGGCAAAGATATCCCCTGTAACCCATTGTTTTTAATCTTACATTGGAAAAATAGATAAGAGAAACCACGTCAGATGAACAGAATGAGGCCAACATTGTGAGTTATGTTGATGACAGTGACATTGCAGCAAATGATCCATAAAATATTATAATAAAGACTTAGAAATTTAAAAACCTGGGCCTACGCACGCTGATCAAGCTAAAACAGGATATTTGAAATTTGCAGGGGATATTAATAGTTATGATACAGGACATTTTTCAAATAGACAGTCAAAAGGTTTAAAATGTTCCATATTTGAAATATCTTGGAACACTCTTAATAGCAAATAATAAACTAAATGCTGAAATACATGCCAGAATTCAAGTAAGCAGTGAAGTTTTTTTTTTATTTTCTCCAATAATTTTATCATAAAGAATCAAATTGGATCTTCATAAAAGCATAATTCAGCTTTTCATTTTATATGGTACCTGGACTTGAGCTTCACAGACCATGATGAAAAATCATTTCAGACTTTTAAAAAAAAAAAGGATTTTTTGGAAAATATGTGGACCCATTTAAGATAGAGTAACAGGGTGAATGGAGAAGATACTACCAGGAACTTTGTATTGCTTTTTGGGCTCTTTTTAATAGTTAATATAGTCATATCCTCAATATTGAAGGAGTTTGGACTTGTTGAAAGAATGGATGAAGAGTGAAAACCTTGGCATGTAGCTTCAAAGATGGAGAGACACTGCAGAAATATATCTAACAAAACTGGATGTAGAAATGCAGTCCATGATTGCATTGGTGAGGGAAGTGGAGGAACATTAGTGCTTGTTCCTCCACTTCCCTCACCAATGCAATCGTGGACTGACGTAGGCCCAGGTTTTTAAATTTCTAAGTCTTTAGCTAATTTAATGGAGGCTCATCTTGTTAAAAGAAGAATTCTAAAGTGGTGCAATATGCAAAAAAAAAAAAAAAAAAAAAAAAAAAAACAGAAAACAACTCATTCTTGGGGCAAACATTGTGAGAAGTACTAAAGAGTTGGAGTATTTTAAAGTGCTTGAGATTGAAGTACTTAAAGAGTGGTTCACAGATATGAAATGCATGTGCTATTTTTAATTCCAAATTTTTTTAAAAATACATTATTGTTGTTATTAGTGCCCTCTTAATACCTTAATTAAATCTTCTTCACTTCTTTTACTGTACTTGATTGTGTATCTGTAATTGCACAGGTTTTTTTACAACAGTAATATTGGGTTGATGCATAAGTTCATGCCATTTTTCTACTGCACTACAGGAATGTATTACATCAGAAGGGAAAATAGAATCAATCAACTGTGTATTCCCCCCCCACCCCACCACCCCCATTGTTTACGATAGTGTTCCAACTTATGGATAGGTCTGCAATGCCATTCTTGAAAAAATGTGCAGGTTTTGCTGCGAAGAAATCAAGGAAATTCTGGAGATCAACATCATCATTGAACGTTCTGCCACAGAGTGCATTCGACAGAGATCGGAACAGGTGTTAGTCTGAAGGGGCGACATCTGGGGAATAGGCCGTATGTGGAAGGATCTCCCATTTGATGTCCTGAATGGCCATTTGGGTCATGTTTGCACTGTGAGGGTGTGCATTATCATGGTGGAGAAGGACACGATGGCGCCGATGTGGCCGTTTCTGCTGAATTGCTCCCTCCACATGGCGGAGTTGCTCACAATGCAGTGCAGCGTTGATGGTCCGATTCCTCGGCAGCATTTCCCAGTGAATAATGCCTTCCATGTCCCACCAGACACAACATGATATTCGTAGGATGAAGGTCATGTTTTGGGCGTGGTGTGGGCATCTTGTTTGGGCTTAACCATTCCCTCAGATGCCTGAAAGTCACGTACAGGTACCACTTTTCATCTCCAGTAACAATATATGACAGAAAGGGTTTGTGTTGCTGAGAACATTTGCGATAACGGGTGAGAAAGGAACCACATATGGCAACACGCTGATTCTTGTTGTCGTTGGTGCGAGTGTGAGCACCCAAGACCCCAATTTCTGGACCTTTCCTGTACGTTCCAGGTGTCGCACCACTGTGGCCTGATTACAGTCCATCTCAGTGGTCAATTCGCATGTGGTTAAATGTGAATCCAAGTGGATGAGATGGTTCAAATGATTCTCATCAAAGTGAGATGGACGACCTGAGCGTGGAGATTAATTGAAGTCAAAATTGCCACCTCGGAACCACTCAAACCATTTGCAGGCTGTCCTCGGAGCAATAGCATCCTCCCCATACACAGCACAAATTTGTCAAGTAGCCTCAGCGGCTGTGGATCCCTTGTTAAACTCATAGAGGAGCAGATGTTGGAAATGCTCATCCGTCTCTACTTGACACTCCATACTTCCGGACCTGAAATCCAAAAAGACCATTAGCCACAATCACACAACACAATATGATTTAGATACACGATATTACTGGCTACATTTTGATATACAACTGGCCATCTGCACCGTCACTACTGACATGGGAAATACTCATGAAATAAAATGGCATGAACTTATGTATCGACCCAATACTTTCATACATAGATGCACATACTAGATTTGTTTCAGCTGTTTAATTCCCATTTCTTTTCTTTTTGTAGGCATTAGCAAAACTAAAGTTTGAATCAGATGAAACTCCACTAGAAATTGAGGCTTGTATGTATTTTTGACTCTGTAATATTTCATTTTCTAATTTTGAATGTAAAATCACGTTATTGTACTTCATGAGTAATGATGCTTTAGTATGCACAATTCCACATTTGTATTGCCTCACAATTTTACTTTTATTGTCGCTTTTGCGTGTGATGTGGTATGCTGTGCTGTGTGCATAGTTCTGAAGCTACATAAAATTTTTAATATTATTTTACTTACATATCTGTTGTTGCAGATCTTTACATTCTCCTTCCTTTTTTTTTTCACCAGTTTAAGGAAGCTTGTTAACAAATCACTAAATAGAGTACATTCTTATTTTTTTCATTGTGTTATGCTAAAATGCATTATCATTCTGTATCCTATTAACAGACCTATTCACTGAGCTGTACCTCTAGTGTTGTTGTTCTATTAATGATTTTCAATTATTCTGTAGAACAATGTTGTTGTGGCCAAAAACTGCCTATAGTAAAAACAAAATTCACACCTAAGTTACATAAAATTAAGAAGTAATACAATATAAACATTGAGCTTACCTACCGTCATACTGTAGCTCATTCAATTACACTTCCAGCATATCAAACATTACAGAAAGGCACCCGATGGCAAGATGTTGTATAGTGTTCAATAAATTACTTTTTTAATTCGAAAACTTAATCCTCCTCTCACTGCCCTAAGCCTATTTCCAATTTACCCCAAAAAACAACCTTGGAACATGAATTTACAAATATAAACTTGGAACTATTAAAAGCATAATTTAAGGGATTAAAAGCACTGAAAACAATTAAAAACTGTCACATCCAACCAGACAGAAACCATGTTTGATATATTTTGCTGCACAAAACTCTGTGGGCATCCTCAGAAAAGGTGTTTACACATCGGCTGCATGCAACTGAGTGTCATCATACAGCAAGCAAATCCATGATCTCGTCAGCCTTCTAACAGTGGCACTATCTATTAGAATCTACAGTAAGTATCTGTGGTTATCGGAATTCAACTTCTAGTTTTTTTCTTTCCCCTTTGTTTCCTTTTCCTGATTTATATTTCATCTCTAATTCTATAAGCTTGTTCCAATAATTTGGTAATTGTTTAGGGTCATTATAATTACATAGCCGATTTAATTTTGTATTAAGACATTCTCAGCAATTCTTGGATGCTTTTCTGAGCTACATCTTTTTGAAATCTCTATTTGATCAAATCACAGATGAACTTTATTTTCTATGCAATACTGTAGTAAGGCTGTCTTAGCTTCTTTCTTTTTTGTCAATTCTTCGCATGTTGATTCAGATGACGCTTTAATTTATTCTTCCTGCTCTCTGTATGTGAAATAGGTGGATTACTTTCTATAGAAATTTCATAAATACCAGCTTTATCTAAAATTTTATCATTACCTTGGTGACAAGTAATTAAATTTTTAATTAAACTAACTGTACATCCTACTTGTAGATTATACTTAGCACGTAATTTATTAATTTCATCAGAGATATTTTTGATAAATGCGAAAGAATCAACATATGAATAAGAATCGAATCAGTACTTCCTAACTTAGGTTTAGATACCTGAACCTACAGCGCCCTGCGCCTCTTGGCAGGTGAAAAATGGAAGTATGAAAAGCGAGAACAGGTTGCCCTAGATAGTATGAAAGAAAAGTGCAGAAAAATTAAAGTCCAAGAAGTATACAGTTACCTGTTAAGAAATGAAGTTGTAAGCTACCCTACATACTTACCTGCACTAGAAAGTCATTCTAAGCAACCATTCTCTCTACAAAAAACTCCCGGCACAACACCGCCGCCACAGGGGAGGAAAGGGAAAAGGGGTGAACCTGAAATAAAAAAAGACAGTACACACACAAAATAAGTTTCTCAAAGGAACATCGAGGTTTAGGCACCTGGTAAAACAAAATTGTCATTTGCTAAGTGTTCAGTCAGGAGTTGGCTATTTGCTTTGTTACACATATGAATATGGATGCCTTTTTTTCCTAAAATAAGCGCACACAACCCCCAGGCTTCATCCGCTACTTGAACGTTCTCCCATCTCGGATGATTCATCAAAAGCTACCAGTGTCTTAGACCACTCAGCCACTGGGGTGGCAAAAGGCAACAGGATAAGGGTTATGTGGTGCACAGGTCTAAACCACCTCACATATTCTTACTAACAATTTCTTCTGCCAAAGAAGAAGCCAACAATGTTCTGATATTTGCATTAAAATTTTTCTTTTATCACTGATTTTATCCTGGCATTTTTCACCCCCCCCCCAAAAAAAAAAAATGTCTTCCCAAGGAACACTTTAATAAGTAGAAACATGCATATTGTTTATTGTAATTTCTGTGTAAGGTTGCATATTTACTGAATATTAAGATTGTAATGTCTGTGCAAGATAACATGTCATTCAGGATTATGAACTCCAGATAAATTTGTGTGTTGCCTTCTTTTGATAGTAACAGTGCATATGTCTGACTTTTAGTCTTATATGTGGACCTATTTGGTAGGTTTAAAATAGGTGTGTGTGTGTGTGTGTGTGTGTGTGTGTGTGTGTGTGTGTGTGTGTGTGTGAGAGAGAGAGAGAGAGAGAGAGAGAGAGAGAGAGAGAGAGAGAGTGAGTGTGACATGAGCTGTGAGAACAGAGATCCATGCATTTTTTTTTTTTTTTTTTCACTAGAAATGGGTATGCTGATGGTAACTCATCTTGAAATTTATTGCATGTCATTGCTTCTAGAAATCTGATTGAAAAATTGTTTTTCATGACCATTCTGTGCATACTTTCTACTTCAAACAATGCACAGTTTTTGCACTAGGGGAACAGAAATGGATATTGTTTCTTTTAACTATCTTGGATTCCAAAATTTTAAATTTGAAAAATTTTTTTTGCATCACATAGTTTTCCTTACATGGAATATTTTGCATGTAATTTTTCTTTTCATGGTGCATAGTGGATCATGACCTTTGCTAGTATTCTGTGCTTCTCAAAGGCTAGTATAAAAGTTTCTACTTTCATTGACTGCTTTCTGCATGATGAACAGAATGTTACTTGTAGTTATAAACAGGTAGCCCTAAAATTCCATATGCAAATAAATGCTAGATGATTATTGAGTCTTACATTATCACACATTTTTTTAATTCAAAATACATGCTTATTGTACCTGATAATTCATCATCATCATTCCTGTTTAAGGGCTGTAATTATTCTGTCTGGTTTAGGGATATAATTTATCGTAAGTGGTTCGCAGATGAATTGTAAGCGAAAAATTTCTTCTGAGACAATTTTAATTTGTTATTTGCTTGTTTGTGTCAGTGCTTGAAGTTTCTAATATGTTTGAAATGAAAATGAATGTCTAATGTTTTGCATGGTATTCATGGCTCTGCATCAATATAACTTCAAGTTTAACTGAAATTATTTTCAGTGCTTAAAGAAATTCGGAGAAAGCGAGTAAATATGGAAGAGAATTCTTCGGCAGAAAATGGTTTAGCCACCAAAAGTGTTTTTGCAGGGTCAAAGAAAAGGAAACTCGGTGATATTCCAAATGGTAAGATTTTATTAAACTTTCTTATCATCAAAAGTATTGTTGTATTGCATGGTTTAAAAAAAAAAAATGTAATACTTTCAGTCAGACTGCTTGTTGTTTGATTTATAACTTTTTACTAGTGCTGCTGTCTTAGAATATTGATTTTCATCTATAATACAGTTAGTCATTCATTTGTTATTTGTTACAGCAGTCTCAAATTGGGGTACATCCATGCTTTCATGATCCTTTCATATCATGTGTGCATCGAGCTACAGAGTATAAACCAGGAACTTGCTGACAAGAGTAAAGAAGTGGGATTAAAAATGAACTTTCAGAAAACAAAATTGATGTACAATGCTTTTACAAGAAATGAAGATTTATGGATTGTTGGGGAAAGTCTGGGTGTAACTGATACTTACATTCACCTTGGGCAACAGATATCAAGTAAGGGTCACACATTGATGAAAAATAAATCAGTATATAAAACTTGGTTGGAGAGCTTTTGGAAGAAACAGTACAATATATTCAAGAGCAATGTACCATTATGTATTAAAAGAAAAGTGTTCAATCAATGCATCCTTCCAGTTCTTATGTACAGAGTGGTGACTTGGACTGTAACTAAAAAAGATGTATAGGATCCAAACTTTCTAAACACGGTAACAACTGCCAATGAAACATGGGTCCATTATTTCGACCCCCTCATGGAGCATGCAATGAGTGCCTGGAAACGCAGATTCGCCTTCTCTGATAAAAATCTGCCAAACCAAATCAACTGGGAAGGTGGTGGTGATAATTTTCTTTGATCATAAAGGTGCAGTCTACCAGCATGCCGTTCCTCCACAAATTACTGTCAATGCTGAGTATTGCATTTCAGTCTTGAAGTATCTGAGACGACACATATCGATTAAGTGACCAGAACTGGTGGGCAAGTGAACCCTACAGCGTGAGAACTCTCGCGCACATGTGGCTGCTTGTGTTCAACAGTTTCTTATGAAATGCAGTATTGAAATCATGCCATAGCCTGCCTACAGTCCTGACCTTGCCGCGTGTGATTTCTGGTTGTATCCAACAGTGAAGAAGTTCCGTGGCGCAACATGCAACACAGATGCTGACGTTATTCAAGCTATACAGGGGTTGCTAAAGCAACTTCCATAAAATGCCTTTGCCGCATGCTTTGAAAAGTGGACTGAATGATGGGGACTGTTGCATATCATCTGAGGGATAGTATTTTGCTGTACCTATATTTCTTCATTTTGTGTGATTTTACTCTCAGTTTTTATGGAATGGCTGTTGTACACACACGCACACACACGCGCACACACACACACACACTCTCTCTCTCTCTCTCTCTCTCTCTCTCTCTCTCTCTCTTTCTCTCGACAAAAAAAAAACAACAACTTAGGGATACCTACATAATAGCATGTTGGTCCTCCTCTAGCATGTATAAAAACAGCCTGTACACACCAAAGCATCAACTCCACGAGATACTGTCAAGGGTTTCCAGACGTAATGCCAGCCATACCTGTTACAGTATTGTCTGCAACTCTGCCCAAGTTGTTGGTTCAGGGTTCATTTTGTTCCACTCCATGGCATCCCAGAAAGCTTCCATAGGGTTTTAATTTGGGGGCATTGGTGGGACACTGGATGGTCCCCAACTCAGGTGAGTGTTCTTCGAGCCATGCCTGAGTAGTTGCAGACCAATGGGGCAGTGCAATTTTTTACTGAAACAGACCATTGGCCGCAGGAATTAAGGACCTCTCCAGACACACAATGGGACCTAATGTGTCCCACGAGAAGTCTCCCCAAACCATCGCAAAGCCACCATTACCTTGAACTGAGCCGACCTGGCATGACGATGGCCTCAAACTGTCAGCGTCACTCCCACACCCTTCCGTCAGTTCGATAAGCTGAGATGGGATTTATCTGACCACAGAACATGGCACCACTCTGCAGAGTTTCAGTTTTTATGTGGTACATACAAGGCGTAATGCCCGATGATGAGCAGTGAACGGTGGCACATGTGTAGGGCGTTGGCTCCCGTAGCCCAG
This sequence comes from Macrothele yani, assembly GCA_039090855.1. Lineage (NCBI taxonomy): Eukaryota > Metazoa > Arthropoda > Arachnida > Araneae > Macrothelidae > Macrothele > Macrothele yani. The sequence goes on from CM076993.1 coordinate 30,813,744, forward strand.
GGTATACAGCGTATGCCATACTGTTCGCTCGCTGACGCTGCTTGGGCCTCTGACATTTAACTTGGATGTGATTTGCTCTGCTGTTGCCAAGTGGTCCGCCTGTATGAGCATGGATAGTCTACGTCCCGTCATCAATGGCGCGTGATCAGCCACTGCTTGCTGTCTGGGCACTGGTACATCCGTCGATGGTATACTCACGGTATGCCCTTGATATGGTTGCCCTTGGGAACCATAGGATTCGTACCACTTGAGTGACAGAATGGCCCATATGTCTTGCACTGACAATGCGTTCAGCATCAAAGTTGCTCAGATCACCATGTTTATTGATTCATGCTTTTAACTTAACAGATTTTTTTACAGTTTATTGTCTCATGCTTCTTAGTGTTCTGTGTAGTTTTGCAAAATGATTGGTCTAAGGATGATCCAACCAAGCTAGTTAAATAGCCTTTCCCTTTGGTCTCACCATGGTAGACAGCTTCTAGTCTGTGCATCACATATAGAAAAAAAAAAAAAAAAAAAAAAAAAAGGAATAACGAGAAAGGAAATGGATGGGTGAGAAGGGACTAAAAGGCCGAAGGAATGCATTAGAAAGATGGGAACAGGAGGGCAAAGTAGTGGGAAAAGTTGGGAGTAGGGTGAAGAAAAAGGTGGATAGAAAACAATTTTACCAATACTAATTTCTATAATTACCTTTGAATGTTTTGCACCATGCCTTCAGGTGTAACTGACTTTCCTACATTTGTATAGGGAGATCAGGGCCTTGTCATGACTTTTGTGGCATTTTGCCAGATCTCCTTTGCTGTTACAATTATTTACACTATATTACGTTGTATTTTTGTTTTTCATTTCACAGCTAAATAAACCGAATTGAATTGAATTGAATAAACAGTAAGTGATTAAATGGAGTAGTCTTCTTATTTTCTGTAATAGTTTGCATGTGGATTCTCCTTCCAGTTTAAATTTTGTCTTTCATGCCACTAAGAAAAATAATTTTGAGCTTAACTTCTTACTCACTGTTAAAAATGGGAGTTACTGAAAAAAAATATAAAATAAATTCAGTGGCACAACATCATGAGCATTGCTTTAGTGAACATTTTTGTTTTAATTTTATTTTCTAACAAAGGAAAAGAAATCTTATTCAGTTCCCCCATAGCAGAAATTTCTTGGTCAGTCTACGACAGATAAATGTTGCCCAATATATTTTGCAGGTGGTCACTATGCAAAATAGCTACTAGATGCAAAAAAAAAAAAAAAAAAACAGTAAAAATCTGAGAAGAGAACTGCCCACCTTATATTTCTTGAACTTAAAAAAAAAAAAATCTAACCTGGGTTCTACAGCAAATGCAATGATAACTAGGATCAAGAACACTCTGATCCTCTGTATCTAGAATGTTGCCAGCATTTTCAAGCTGAAGCACCAAGATTTATGTACAGTAGTGGCCAAACATGTGGAAACCTTTTGGAAATAGTGTATTTTTGAGGTTTGATGGCTCATAACACCACTTTTTTTTTGGAGTAATACCATAAAATTATATATCAATGGAAAGATAGTTTCATCAAGAACGTTATACAATAACTTTTATGAAGGATTTTGTATTAGAACAGCAGTTATAAAGAAGAAAAGTGAAACACATAGAAAAAATGAGATATACAAAAATTCTCACCATGTTAGTTAATACTTAGTTGGGTAACCTTTATCGTTAATTTTGGCCTTACAATGCCTTCCCATGGAGTGAACCAAGTTTTTTTATTTCTGCAGCTGTTATAATGTGAAACCAAGATTGAAGTATTGCTTCTATTAATTGGGTTTTATTGCTGGGTTGCTTCTGACTAACAAGTTTCTTTAGTCAGCTCCTTTAGTCAGCTCCATAGATTTAGTTAAGTTTCTTTAGTCAGCTCCATAGATTTTTTGGGCTATTCTCAGGCCATTCCAGCAGTGGAATATGATTATCTTGAAACCACATTTTGCACACAGCAGCAACATGACATGTAGCTGAATCCTGTTGAAATATAAATGCTTCATTTTCTTGGAAAAGATCACGTGCGGAAGGCTTCAGTTTGGGCTCAAGTATTTCATTAATGTATTTTGGGCCATTTATATTCCCATTAATCACGCAAATTCTGCACACACCTTTTGATGTCATACAGCCCCAGATCATAACACTAACTGGGTGTTTCATGGTACATGTATTGCAATCAGGATGCAAATCTTCTCCGATTCTCCTCTTTACGTATTTTATGCCATCACTACCAGACAGGGAGATTTTGGTCTCATCACTCCAAATAACACTGTCCCATTGTTCCACTGTCTAGTTAACATGGGTTTTAGCCCAGTTTAATCTTTTCAACCTTTGTTTGAGAGATAAAAAATGGATTTTTTCGTGGAATTCTACCTTTTAGACCAAATTTCTGCAGTCTGCGCCGAACAGTCCTTGCACTCAACTTTACATTGCATTGCACCATTTCATCTTGTATACACCCAGATGATTTTCTTCTGTCACCTAGGCACAGTCTCTTAATTCTTCTATAGTCGTTTGCTGTTGTGCACCTTTTCCTGCCTTTACCAGTCTGATTTTGTAGTGACTGAATCTCCTTATACCTCTTCAAAAATTTAGAAATGCCACCTTTGGTTAAGTTTCCACTAATATTTCTTCTAATTTCTTCATAACTGAAGCCTTGTTCACTTAATAGTACTATTTTACATCACTTTCTGGGTGACCAGTCAACTCTTTGCGCCATTTCTTTAATTTTATTACGTTTTACAAGCTCACTAAGTGAACACACACACACACACACACACACACACACACACACACACACACAAACTTGATAGCAATCACATAACACACTTGACAAATGTCCTCCTCTGATCTCCAATACATGACATCAATAGCTGAATCCTACTGTGACGACCTGACTGGCTCATTGCCAAAACAAGATGACACCTGACTGGCTCTCTAAACACTCATGCTCATTGGCTACATTCAAATGAAGGAAAGCTACTTCATATCAACCTAAGCAAGTTGCACTTCCTTTTTCTGGTTATTTCGCTATAACTTTTCATAGAATACAGATAATTGAACAAACTTTATTGCATTGCATTCTTGATGAAATTATCTTTCCATTTATATATAATTTTATGGTATTACTCCCCCCCCCAACAAAAAAAGTGGCATTATGAGCCATCAAACCTCAAAAATACACTTTTTCCAAAAAGGGTTCCACAATTTTGGCCACTACTGTAATTAAATGATGATTAAACAATAATACAGTATGGGCAAAACCAGCAGGGAGGAAGCAGATTTATGGGAGAAATCTTCTCTGCCTTTTGCTTCCGTTTTCAAAAGCTTTTGCCTACATTTTACGATTATGGGAAAAATTTTCACTCCATCCACTTTTCGTTTTTGTAAAATAATCCCCTATTTCCAATCTTAAATACAAACATTTATCTAATAAAATGATATTTAATGAGCATACAGAGCAAAGGGGAAATCACAAGAAAAATAATTTAAGATTACAGGACTTTGTCTAACTTCCATGTTTGGAAATTGTTGCCTCCATTTTCAAACTAAAACACAAACTTTTATGCAATAAAATATATTTAACAACAATACCAGAAAATCTTCCCTTGAAACATCGAGGGAACATTGCTTGATTCCGTTTTCGGAAATTTTGAAAGATGGAAAACTTTCATCCATGATTGGTAGTCTGCAAGAGGACTTAATAAAGTTCTGAGGATATATTTTTTGTCTGCAGGACCAAAATAAATCTGCAATGTGCATCACCCGTTGCTGCGATTCTACCACGGCGATTCAATGTAGTCAGTTGAAATGGTTTGAAACTAGTGTAGGTGCCATGCTTTCTAAAAAGAAAAAGCATGCCATAATCATCATTATAACAAAATTTAAGTATTAAATGATTGATATTGATGTGCATGTGTTTGCTGTAGTTTTTTCTGTTTCATGTCATTTTACTGTGTCTTTATGTTCATTGCAGTGCAATTCATGATAATCACTTCAAATTATGAAGACATTGATAACCTTCATCAGCTTCTTTTCTTACAGTCAGGCCCAGTAAGTTATGAAATAACTATTTTATGTTTGTAATTATTTTAGGTACACCTTTGTTTTGAGAAATTAATTACTGGTATGTAGAAAACTCTTTGTTGTGTATGTATGTATTGTTGACATTATACTCAGCAATAATACAGTTAGTCAGCCAGTTTTGTGACAACCGAACAGTAATATGTATGTCAGATCATTGTGGGCATGTGAGGCTAAGCCTTGCATGATAATGAGAAAAAAAAAATAAAGTTTTTTTCTTTTAATTGGAAAAACCTATATTAGTAAGCAGTCCTCAGATTTTTCTGAATGCAAATGTGAGCCATTACAAGAGTTGGGTAATTGCAACATCTTACAGCCTTCCAAATCCATTTATTAGAGTGCACTAAATACTGTATGGGTGGGAGAGGCGACTCTTGTGAACTTGTTGCCTTGGCGAATCTTTGGATAACAGTAATGAATGAGCAGATGAACATTGAACGGTGCATACGTAAAAGCAGTCTTTCTGGGCTGGTTGCTTTCACGTGGTGAGCCAGTGAGCGTTTGATTTCCGCTTGTGTAGTTAAGCTGTATGGTTTGCTGGTGTAAGTAAATGAACAAAATGGACTTCCTTGTAGAACATCTTTTTAGTTCATTAAGAGATAAATTAAACAAAAAACAAACCCCCCCCCAAAAAAACCCAAAAAACAACCTGTGCATACGTAAAAGCAGTCTTTCTGGGCTGGTTGCTTTCACATGGTGAGCCAGTGAGCGGCTGATTTCCGCTTGTGTAGTTAAGCTGTATGGTTTGCTGGTGTAAGTAAATGAACAAAGATTGACTTTCTTGTAGAACATCTTTTTAGTTTATTAAGAGATAAATTAAACAGAAAAACAAAAACAAAAAACAACCCGATATAGTCGGGTCCAGATTGACCAAGTATTTGTTTGGTACAAATACGTAAGAATCAATCTAGAACTTTTTAAATGTGGAGTGGTACAGTGAAATATCCTGGTTAACTGGAAGCGAAAGCAACATATTTTGTTTTGGTTCTACTGTTTACTATTTGGTGGTGATGTTAGCTGGACCCTACATGGAGTAAGAGACTTAAGGAATCTTTTAGAATGAATTAAAAGTCACGAACATACATCTCGCCACATGTCAAATTGTGTAAAATTTAAATTATTTGGTAATAATTTAAATTTTACACAATTTGGCTCATGACGAGATGTATGTTCATGACTTTTAATTAAAACGGCTAGATGAAGGTTTAGAAGCTTTCTGTTAGAGTTCATAATGAACTGGTTAACAAAAATAGATATGTTTTAAATTGAATTATTGGCTGTCTAAAATTTTGCAGAAGTAATGAGCTTGCCTTATGAGGTCATTATGAATCTGAAGATTCTTGTAACAGAGGTGTGTTTCTCAATTTAGTTAGTGAAATTGCAAAATGGGACAACAGTCAGTTAAATGAACATTTAGAAAATTTCAAAATATAATTCTGCCACAATACAAAATAAATAGGTGGATTGTATATACAGTGCAGAAAACTAGCGGATAATGCTTACCTTGGCATTCCTTTCTAGCGACGGGGACATTTCACGCACGTGTTTTCCGGTCTTTGTTGAGGTTATTGTCCTAAAGTCCGTTGTATGCGATGACTGGCTTTACTTCTCACACTTTTCGCTGGGTATACTCATTGGATCTTTGCTTTAGGATTCCAAACATCAATTTTTACCGTTCTTTATACTCGAAATTTTCGCCCATACTCTGGGCATCTTCAGGAGCGTGGCGACTTTACCACCGATGTTCGTGGCTAACTTCGCGCTAATGGAGTCCGATACTCCTTGTTGCCATTCGTCGGAAAAACTTTCCTGGATATATTTCGTTAACGCCGGCTGGCGCCATCTATGTTTAGTTAAGACCACTTCCCCCCCCCCCCCCGTATTTTTTTTTTTTTTTTAATTTTTTTAATTTCTTCTCCTATCCTGGTTTTCTTGTCTTTTTTGCCTGTTTTTCTTTTGTTGTTGTTTTTCTTGTCTTATTAGTTCTTTCCACAGGCCCGATAATGTGCTAGGGTCGTTCTGGTTACATACCCTTGCTTTATTTTTGTAGATTAATATTGCTTCTTCCTTCCTCATTTGCCTTTCCGATTTTTTATTCTTTTTTAGCATTTTAATTTCATCGAACTTTGGGAATGTCCGGTTTTCCAAGCAGAATTGCACTAAAGCCGTTTTGGCTTCTTTTTTTGCCAGTTAGATATGTGTTGTTTAACACATATCTAACTGGCAAAAAACAGTGTTTACAGAGACTGTCTTCAGGAAGTTGTGAATGCAGCAATGTTTATATATCAAGCTGATGAAACTGTGGACATATATAACAAATTGCAACTTCTAGTAATTCCCCATTTTGTTTGTTGTACGAAAGTGGTTGAACATTTTCATAGTTTTTTGCAAATAAAAGACAAATCTGCTGCTGGAATTTCTTCCTGTGTATCAGAGAAATTTCAGCCACACCATTTAAAAGACAAATTGATTTCTCAAACTTACGATGGAGATGCAGTAATGCATGATGAACTTGGTAGTGTTCAGAAACTTGTCAGAGACATTTATCCGCATGCCAACTTTTTATACTTCCACACGCACCAGCTTAACACTTTCTGAGCCACGTGATGCCAAATGATATCATACAATACTTAGTCCAGGTGCTGACATTTCCGAACTGTGTGATTGTGGCTTAATATTTCCCTTCCTAAGACCTTCAGCACTTGAAAAGAGGTATATGTTTTGTTTTGTTACTGGCACTGAGAATGAGTACCCAAATCTTTAAAAGTGACTGTGGTTTTGGGATAGCAGACTCCCTGTAGGCTTAACACAGCATGTGCTTTTCACTGCAATGTTTATTTTCCTTTGAATGTCACTGGTTTTACAGTGAAGGGAACTATCAATAAATAAATGCTTAAGTGGCAATAAAAAGCAGTTGCTGCTTAGAGTTCATACATGAAAGGGCAGCCTATTGAGGACACTAAAGGGATTTTAAAGAAGCCCATATTGACTTCAATGCTTAGTTTTATGGAAACAATGAATATATTCAGAGAGGCTATCTCCGGTCCCTCTCAACCAAAAGTTCATCGGTGGGCACATGCTGCCGTGAAAATAGGTGATCCCGATCATTTGTCATCATATGCAGAAACGTATTCTTTTAGTACCTGTACCACAACCAATATTGAAAGCGGAAACGAAGAATGTGATGTTCTCTCGCATACTCCGCCTCAACAGATTTTAGCTACACATCAGTATGATGTTACCAATGTTAGGAGAATAATTCTGTTCACTAGTATACTAGGACTGAAAATTAATATGACAGGTATTGAACCAATCGAATTTTTCAATCATTTTGCGACTGAAGAATTTTACAGTTTATTAGTTACCATCTACAGGATATGCATGTCTATAGCATATGTATTGCAGAGCAATGCATATGCTGTAGATGTGTTTATATCCCTAGAGTTACTGAAGGTTATAATTATAAATTTCAATTATGGATACATTTTCTCGCATTTTAGAAAAGCAGAGTCATGCAAAGCTATGAGGTCCGAACACGCTAAGTTGATCCAAATAAATAACTCATCCGTGGTGCTATGTGACACCTTGTGGCCTCTTGGGAGATTTGCCCGAGTTTCTTACTGGCACCTCGTGCTTGCCATTAAAAATAGCACAGCAGCAGCAAAAGTGTTAATTATGCTACAGGTTTGTTCGATATACAGTTACTCTGGTGAGAATTTTCTTTGCAAATATGATTTTTCATGCTTTTTCTCAACGTCAATCAAAAGAACAGACTTATTACAAGAAAAGTGCCAATGACGATTACTGCATGCTGTTATAACTGTGTGGAATTTATAGAGTAGAGCTGTTCAAGCTGTTTATCATGCTAAAGAATTGTGTGTTTTGAAAGAATCTGCAAAGAACCAGGGTGTGATTCAGCATCAATAAGAAAAGCAACTGGCCTAATGAAATTTCTTGAAGGTGCAGAATTTCATTTCTTCAAGTTTTTCAGTGAAATTATGCCTCACATTGATATATTTTATATTTTACACAAAATAATTTGCACACCCATTTCTGTCGGCCATCATCTTCAAAATTTCCAAAAATCTGTACATATTTGATATAAAATGTTTGAAACATCTGTTAATGTTGATCTGTCTTCTGGTTCTAAAAGAAGAAAGCAGGATAGCATAACAGCCTGTGCAGTAGAGCATAAGCTGTTATGTTATAATTTCAAACCAGGCACAACACAGGTTTGGAGCAATTGAACAGCTTGTTTCAATTTTGTTGATCCTGCAGAATTTCCTAAATTGGAAAGAAATATTTCCTAGTGATACAGTACAAAGCTCCACAAATTTTTATCTTTTATTAACAGCAAAAAAAAAAAAAAAAAAAAAAAAACCTTCAAACTGAACTCAAAGTTCTTTACAGCAGCAAAGAATTCAAAAGATTCTTAGTCAATTGGCAATTTGTACAGCTTTTTGACAGAAAATGATTTAAGACTTTTTTCAGAAGCAGTAAAAATTCTAAACATAGCTCTGATTTCTCCCATTGTGGCAGCTGAATCTGAAAGATGTTTCAGTTTCAAGTGTGTAAAAACTTAAGTCACTTAATACAATGGGGAAAGAAAGGTTAAATGCCTTAACTGTTTTATCTGTTGAAAAAGAAAGTTGATTTCAGAAATCTGCAATTTTAACATGAAAGTTATCCAGAAGTTTGCCTAGTAAAAAAAACAGAAGAGGTCACAGTTTCTTTATAAGTGAGGTAAGATGAAAACCTAAACTTTTATTTTATGTTATACAGCACTCCATATATATAAACAAAATTTCTACCTCATTTTATGTGGTTAAGTATGATTTTTAGCAAGTGGCATTTGGAAACCTCACAATCCACTAAAATTATGTTTCACAGCACGGAAAAAGGTTGAGAGCAATTTAAAAAATATTTAGCCCCGGTTAAATTCCAGCTCACTATACGCCATTGTAACTGAAGGTTTGGATGGTTGTCTTTGACCACCTGATTTTAGTGTTTTCTAGTTTGTACTATGCTTAGTTCTACTTGCAGTTACCTAAATACCCCTCTGAAGTTAAACCATACAATTTCTCCAAATTTCATCCTTTAAGAAATTGAAATGCATGCTCTTTAATATCTTTACTGCATTGTTTGATTTGGGATGTAAGCACAGCATTTTTTTGTGGGATTTGCATCGTAATGCGGATTGCATGTGTAAAGTATTGAAAGAGGAGATAAAGATATTTATGCAAGTGATTAATTAAATATATATGCCATACTGTCTGGTAATTGTGATGATAATCCAATTATTTTTTTGCTTGAGGCCGCTTCCCGAAAACCTGATATTCTTTGCTCAGTAGGAATTTTATACAAATAATGATTAGAAAAAAACAGCAACTGAATTTTCATTTTTTTTCTTTTCATCTCACATACATTTATGAGGAAGCCAACGTGGTTTTTAATATTTTTAATCTAGTTCTTTTAAACTTCTGTGGATTTTATATATGTCATTCAATCTGAGCTGTACCAGAGAAACCCATTGCACCACTTAGAGCAATACTAGGCCGAAGAGTTGTGGCTTCTTTAGTATGTATATTATCATGGAGTTATACATAAACTAAATTTTACCTGAAATTCCCCACAAAATTATCTTCTGGAAAACTCAGGAAATTTATAAAGCCAATATGAGTGGCAACCCTGATAAAGGTTTTGATTGTATGAGCTTTTAATTTATTCATGGTCCAATTTTACAGATGTTTTCAGACCAATAATTGCTGTGATTTATATCAGCATACATGTCATTACCATTTAAACTTGCCATTGCACAGGAAATTATAATAATTCTGTCATACTTGGGTTATTTGAGGTTATTGTTCTGCTCCAAGATTTTATGGTGTTTCAAGTTACCATATTACTACCTAAACAGTGCCGTGCCGCAGGATCAAAAGTGTGCACATGTTCATACATCTTCAAATATAAGAACAAGAACTTAAAATTCATATATGAAAGAAAAAAAAATGAAAGATGAGAAAAAAGGAAATGTTGAGTTGGTTCTTTGGAAAGAATTTTGCAGTTTATGATGTTTTATTACAAAGAAAGTAGCACTATAAAAAATTCCGTAGTTTTCATAAAAACAATTGTAAATGGGATGCTGGCTGTGATACAGAGATACGAGAGTCATCAGAACAATCCTTCAGGAAAATGAGATCTGTTCTGTGCAACAGTAATTTAAAAATTGAAATTAGACTATAGAGATAACAAAGTGCTATGTGTAGTTGATTCTATTACATGGAGTTGAAACTTGGACATTAAATGTAAAAACAATGTGGAATTTTAAAATAACACTAAATACTCCATGAACAGCAAGAATGACGAATGCCGAAATATGAGAAGAATAAATAGGAATCATAAGTTGCTAAGTGTGATAAAAGAAAATTTTCTTTTCTGGGGAAAAGAAAAAAATGTGCTTCTCTGTAAATCTGAAATGGTGAATTTAACTTACTCCAATTGATTTTTGGAAGGAACAATGGTATACTCCAATTTATTTTTGGAAGGAACAATGATATACTCCAACTGATTTTGGAAGACTTAGGAGAAGAAGGATATCCTGGTGTGATAATATAAAGTACTCACCTAAAGTGGATACCGAATCTTTAATCAGGGTCATTGGGAACAGAGCTGAATTCACCAGGGTAATTGCTGACCTCTGTTAGAAGAATGCTGTCTAAAATGAGGAAGTTTTGTAAAGATTAATTTCAGTAGTAGATTAGATATCTTCATGATTATTGTTTTTGTAACTACTACAACTACATACTGTGCTACAAATTTAAAGATATATTGCTGTTGTTAATTCATGTAAATAATTCCTTAATGCTGTCTTGTAGAGGGCAAAGATACGAAGAAATGTTCAGAACTTCGATGGCTTTACATTTGGTCCCAGCAGTTTTTGTTACAAAATAAGGATCAAATTATTAAACAAGTAAGTTTAAAAGCAATTGTATTTTATTTTGTTATATTGTTGTTATTGCAAAGAAATATAAAGTTATCAAAAGTCATAAAACACAGACTATATAAGGGCTGTAAATTAAACATGTTAATCAGGAATTTTCTCAGTTTTGACATAAATAACTCCTGTGTTTGATACAAATAGTTTTTCATGGAATAAATTTCACTTGTCATACTTTCTGTAAAACATGACAGTAACTGTGCAACACAGCTCATGTTATACTCACAGTTTTATAAGAATTGGTGTAATCATACTGTCAGTATTTATTTTAACCAACAGCTATATCTATGCTGCATGCATTTATGTACATAGCTTGTCCCAAAGCAACTGAGAAGGGTTTTATAAAAAATGTGTGATACTGCTTTTGACCTTGACGCCAGTCTTGAAAAAATGGTAGTTATTGTAGTAACCATAGAAACCAGCCACACCTGTTTATCATGCATACGGCGTCATAGTGCGCAGTTTGATAAGCATTGTTTTGTGAACCCCTTACAAATATTTAAATGTTTTTTCGCTGTGATTTTTTGAAAAATGGACGTGAAAGCAGAACAAAGATGTGCCATTAAATTTTGCTGTCAACTTAAAAAGTCTGTCGGAGGGACTTTCTGTCCTATGCAAGAGGCTTATAAAGATGAATGTCGAGGAAAATCAACAATTTATAGATGGCATAGAGAATTTATGGATGGTCGTGAGTCGGCAGCTTTAATTGCACATAGAGGAAGACCTTCAACGAGTCTTACAGGGGTAAACATTAATACAGTAGGTGTTATTATACAAGAAGACAGACGCCTATCAATTAGAGATAATAAAAAATATGGTTCACATTTCGAAATCATCAATTCACAGAATGTTAACCAGCATTTGAGATTATTTGGCTGCAGTTACTCATATAAACATTGGAAAATCCCAAGATCTGTCAGAATTTGAAAGAGATCTTATTGCTGGCATCTTTTAGTGGGAGGTTTTTTTTAAATGGGAGTAGTGATAACCAAACAGAAGAAATGACGTTTATTGGGAGCCATAATTACAAAAGAAAAGAAATTACTGGCTTCACAAAAGCAACCATTTCAATGGTGTTTAGGCTGGTAAGAGAAAAATTCTTCTTTCCAACTGTCTGTGGACCTCTATCTTTATATTACACTTTCTCCTTATTGCATTTTTGTTAATTTTCAAAATATAAGACATCTCCGGACAATTACCACACAGCTTTTTTAAAAATCAAAGTGTTGCAAAAATGTTTTTTTTTTTTTTAAACAGGATCATAAAACCTAATATTATAACTTTTAAACAGATAATCCACAGATTATGTGATGAAAATTATGGTATTTGTGAAAAATTCATTCTTCTGGGGATTGTCTTCCTATTGATATTTTTCTCTGAGCAGAATTTTATATACCAAACTTGGAAGAACAAATTTTTAAAGAAAATAAAATGCAAGTGCAACTCATACAGAGTTGCACTAGCATTTATACTTTATATTTTTGGGGACTCAAATAATCCTGGTAGGGATTACTCAAGTCGATATCTTTGTAACAAGTGTCATCCTCCCAATATCCTAGCAAATATAGCAGTTGTAATTAAAACTAAGTAGTCATTGTGTTTTTGAGAGAGCTGTAGTTATTAGATGTATGAACTATTACTGGGCTTCTTATGCTGTGTATACATAAGATTCTATGTACACAAGCCATTTTATGTTTCCTATACATGGATATTAGATTCACATCAAGTAATTCTGTAAAGGCTGATCAAAAATAATTTGATACAGATTGAAATTTGGGGTTATTATGTAGCATGTTTTTTGTGTTGTCAATGAAGAACGATGTACCAAAGTTTTCTTTTGTAGTGGTAAGCTTGGTGGCGATTAGTATAAACAGCAAGACAAAACAGCATTTCATTTTACATGTATAGAAAGAGGTTTATCATATTAGCACTCAGAATGCTTGAAATGCAATTATTGTGCTTCACTATCTTTGGTGAACTGCCTTTCCTTCCTGACAATTCTTTTTAGCCCAAGTGGCAGGTAGAAAAGGCAGAGGAAAGCCAAAGAAGCCATGGGAGGATCAGATTCAGAAATGTCTGCATGAGAAAAAGATTGAGTATGAAGTATAGAAGATCTTGTGTACGGTGTGTGATGGGTGTCAGTGAAGCCCGAGTTGCATGTCAAGATCACGGTAAATGGAGAAGTTTGATATGACAACAGTAAGTAAAAATTATCTGGAAGTTTGTATTTCTTTTTGGAGCTAACCTCTGAATCTCAGAGAACAGCTTACTGATATGAGATGAGACTGTCTTTGATTTATATATATGTACAGAAAACTATAGTGTTTAACAATTGCTTATAAAAACGTCATTCCTTTGTAAATTCAATTTCACTTTTTAAAATCACCTTCAGAATTTTATTTTTCCTGCTTTGTTTCATTTTTAGGATGGGATATGAAGTTGCCAAAAGAATCGCCTTTTTTCTTGGTTTAGCACCTCGTGGGACTACAATTCCACAGCAGGACTTGAATGAGTTAATTATGCATTTTCTCATGTGTCCAAGTGAAATTAAATGTAAGTCATGTTAAAAAAGAAAAGCTGCTAGAATTTGTTTCATAAAAATTATTGTACAAATTTTTACCTGTGCTTTATTACTTAAAGGCTGTAACATTATTGTATTGTTATTTTAAATGTTATCTTTCCTGTTTCACTGGTGTTGTGCATCCAGAAGTCAGATTGAATTTGAATTGAATAACGTGTTCTTTAGCTTTACAATTTTGCGGCATATTGAAAAATTTAGTAATATCTAGTATCTAGTTTAACAGAAGTATTTGTGTAACTCTCTTGTGAGAAATGTGCAGAAAAAGTACTTAACTAGTTCACTTGTGAGATTGTGTGGAAGTTAATTAATAAGTAAACATACCTCTGTCTCCAGAATTTAATTCATAGATCATTATTTCCATCATCGAAATGCACTCAGCAAAATGTGAAGCAATTGTCAATTATGTGTATTTTTAAGAAATGTACATCATTCAAAATAACAATCTTTTTGCTTAGTTATATTTAGATAAGTCTTTGGTTCACCACTATTGGACATATAATAAACCAAGTGCATGATGTGTATTTCCTGTCAGAAATTCCTTTTTGTGCTAGATCTCCCAAAACACAGTTTGAAGTAATTCGGTTTAGGTTTGGCCTGCTTATTCTGATGATTTTTGACTATTTTTTGTGATCAAAAAGGGGTACTTTTCATAACTGAAATTGAGCTTGCCATGAGAACATCAGCCATTAAAACAATCTTATTAACCTTAGTAATTAATGACTTCATGGCTTCCTCTTATTACTTTCAGTATTATAAATATTTAGCGGGAATTATCGAGGATAAATTTGTTAAGGTACATTACCTCTCAAATTTTCGATCTAAACACTAGATCTTCGTCAGGAGTTCTTGCTTCCTTCTACTTCCACAGGTCTGGTGACCAAGCTTGACGGATTTTCCATCCAGCATGGTCATTGATGTTGCCACCTTGTGTCTTGTAAATTTCCAGGAATTCCTCCAATTTCCGGATTGATGTTTGATCACTTTTAAGGAGTCCCAGTCCATTTTGTGGCCAGTTTCTTGTATGTGCCTGTCTAATCCTGTTTTATTTGAGCTGTTCCTTATTGCTGCTTTGGACAGGCACATACAAGAAACTGGCCACAAAATGGACTGAGACTCCTTAAAAGTGATCAAACATCAATCCCATGCAATTATCCGGAAATTGGAGGAATTCCTGGAAATTTACAAGACACAATGTGGCAACATCAATGACCATGCTGGATGGAAAATCCGTCAGGCTTGGTCACCAGACCTGTGGAAGTAGAAGGAAGCAAGAACTCCTGACGAAGATCTAGTGTTTAGATAAAAATTTGAGAGGTAATGTACCTTAACAAATTTATCCTCGATAATTCCCGTTAAATATTTATAATACTGAATGTTATTAACCTTGTTTTAATGACATGCTCCCGTGGAAAGCTCAATTTCTGTTATGAAAAGTGGGAACATCAGCCATTAAAACAAATACCATGGGAACATCAGCTATTAAAACAATCTAGTAACCTGCATCTATCTGTAAAAACAACAGCTGGAAATATGTTTTACGTACTATAACAGATAATTTGAAAGAGAGGCTTTCTGTAAGGTAGCATGCTAAAAGTACTATTAACAACCTAACATTATTCTTCATGCAATATATGATAGTTTCACATCCAGGTGGTATACATTCCCACTAGATGGATGTTAAGCAAAAGCTGACTAAACTACTTCATTTTTCATTTAATTTGTTAAATATCTTAAAATTTGGTGTGAATAAATATGCTTCTTTCTATGGTATCATGTGATTTAAAAGCACCTGAAGTTATGGTTGAATTAAAAGGTTTTTTTAGAAATGTGAATTATTAAAACTTGCATGTCTTTAATTCAACATGGGCCACCATAAAAGAGCACTGCATGTGCTAGACACAAGGTGGCACCCTCTACTGTGGTGCCATTTTGTGTCTAATTACAAATCCCTGAGTATAGAGACTAATTTTCTTCTTGTGGTATTGCTTCCCTGGTGAGACACAGTTTTCAAGCAGAAGAAATGCCTTTTGAGCTGGTGATGTTGCACTGCTAATTTTTAGTTTTTCTGCTCATACACTGGTCACAAAAAGTTAGGGATATTGCAGTTTTGAAGGGAAAATTGGATGATATGCAAATTTAGCTTCTACTAGAGATTGGTTATTAGCGCGGGTAGCTACACCATTTGTAAATTAGCTTAATGACAATACAGCATATGGCATGTGGGCTCCGATAAAAGTACCCAGTGAAAAGTGGAAAACGGGTGGTTTAAGTACATACTCTTTGGCCTAGAAATTTGCTGAATGTGCATTGCCTTCAGTGTGGGATTAAACCTGAAATTATGTCCTGATGATGTTTAAGCATTGACAAACAGGCTGCTGGCATGTTACAGGCAGCTGTACGGTAGATCAATGTGAGTGTTGCTTTAGGAGTTTTGCGAAGTGTCATAAGTTTGCTACACACAAGATTTCTATGGCATGAAAATGTTGCAGACCAACCCAAGAGTGGTTGCCCAAGGATAACCACCAGGAAGCAAGATCACTACCTGACAGTACATGCTCAGAGAACAGGGTGCACACAGGTGCTTGAAAACCTGGAAAGTCCTTGAAAATTATGATAACGTTTTCAAGGCCTGGAATATCCTGGAAAAATGGTGTTTTTTTAAAGCTGTCTTGAAAAGCCTTGAAATTTGAAATTAGTGCTTAAAAATATGTTTGAATTTCTTTCAGAAAATCAGTGTTACATATTTTTTAGCGCGTCTTTTGTATAAAAGATCGTGCTTAAGTTACAGGTTTGTCTGCCCGCCCGTCCATCTGTCTATCCATCTGTCTGTGGACACCATATCTCTGCAACTATTAGTCCGATTTGAAAATTTTTTTCTGCGTTGGGAAGCTCAGGGTGAGGAGCTGGTCACCTTTCTCATCTTTTGTCACCTTTTCAAACCTTTTTTTGACCATACTGGGAGAAAATGTACAATTTAACAATATAATTTCAAAAGAAGATACTGGAAGTTGAAAGATTATTGTCGTAAGTATGCCTAAAATCATGTGAATGTAGTTACATACAGGGTTCCCACTCAACCTGGAAAACAGGGAAAACCTGGAATTCTCAGGGAATTTGAAAATGGTTCCAAAAATCAAGGAAAACTCAGGGAAAATTACCCTTTTTTTGTAAAAATCAGGGAAAACTTAGGGAAAATTACCCCTTTTTTTGTAAAAATCAATAGATACTTTATTTTGCCAAAAAAAAACTTATTTTTTCAAGATTTCAAACTTTTGCTTGCAATTACTGCCTGCCTAGAATTTGGTAGATCTTACTTTCAGTTATATTAAGTATTTCCTTTATTCTCTAAAAAAAAGATGCAAAATTGAATTTTTAAAATTGCCAGTTATTAAGCTTTTGTTCAATTTCTGCAGGCAGTTGTTATAACATGGAACAATTAAGCACAATGGCTCCTGCTTGAAGAAACACTTCACAAGAGAACCAACCAAATGATGGATCAAAGTCCTTTGTATGTTGGTTCTCTTGAAACATGTTTCTTTGAACAGAGCCATTCCATCATTAAGCTTAGCTGCATTGTGTTATAGAAAAGCTGAAACTATTCAACTGACAGATGTTTTCTTACATATGACCTGTTTCTATGGGAATGTATTTACAAATTCCGTGTGGCTAGTATTCACAAAAGTTCACGGAACTTTGGTACAGAAACTAATGTGCCCAGTTAGTTGTTATTAATGAAAAGCAGGTAATTTTATAAAGACAAATTACTTAAAGAATTTACAAGTGTGTGCTTTGGTGAGAAAAATGAATGGAATGGAATGGAATGAAATGTAACAATTCTTTGCAACATGCCACTCTGGAAAACTTTAAAAATCACCTGGAGAACCTGGAAAAGTTTCCACCTATTTTCAACTTTTCCATTGTTCTCAATTCTTCCGCTAACATGCATAGACTTATATCATGTTTCTTTCTGTATTTCTGATTTTAACTGATTAGACGTGTGCCCTCCCAGTATTTAAATTCTGGATCTGCTCTTGTTTTGTTTTATGAGAATTTCAACTTTTATCAGTAATAGGCAGATTACATGGGAAGATAGTGCAGATGAAGTAATCATTTTCAGATTGAGGGAAAGGATTTTCTGATGATTCAGTTTTGCATTATTAGGTAATTCTCCAATTAAAAACATTAAGAAGAAATGCAATGAGTAAAAAGCATACTAATCCATTTACGTCTTTCATCATTTTTATTACTTAAAACAAAAATTGCTTTTAAAAAATAATTTGGTCGTGTTACTGTAAAGCGTAATAGTCATCCTGGAAGTTTTTTTTTGTATTTGTCCTGGAAAAGGCCTGGAAAGTCCTTGAACCCCCCCCACACACACACACACAAAGTGTGTATGAACCCTGGAGAAGGCCTAGTATCACCAGTAGCCAACTCCAAGAATCACTTCAAGCTGCTTCTGGTGTCACAGTATGTACTCAAATGGTACAAAACCATCTTCATGATTACAGACTTGGAGCAAGGAGGACGCTGAGATGTATAGCATTGACATCAGCTCACTGTTGTCAAAGATGTACCGGAGTCCAACAGTGCATGTCATGGAATGCAGAGTGGTACCTTGTACTTTTCACAGATGAATCTCATTTTGCTGTTTATCCTGATATTCAGCGAAGACGCGTGTGAAAGAGATTCAGCACATGAATGCAACCACACTATATGCAGTCTGGCCACCCTTAGCAGCGAAAATCAGTTTTTGTTTGGGCAGGAGTGTGTTTTAACGGCCGTATTTCCTTGTATGTTTGTCAAGGCAACATGAATGCTTCAGTGTACTGAAACGAGATCATTGTGCTCATTGTGACACTGTTTCACACTGCTATTGGACATACATTCCATTTTCTCAATGACAATGCAAACAGTCACTGTTCCTGGGGCATACTTTAGGAACTGCAAAATAATGGGTTTGAATCGTTGCAGCTGCTTCTGAAGTCTCCTGACCTTAGTCTTATTGAGAACATTTGGGATGTTGTAGAGCGACATCTGGATAACCACATTCCATACCCCAGTACTTTCGTAACGTGTTGCTTGTAATATAGGATGAACTGCACCAGTCACTCATCAATAATGTCATTGCAAGTATGCCTCGTAGGTGTCAAGATGTTCTTCAGCAAAGAGGTGGTGTTACTGTGTACTGAAATCCAGAGGTATGGACATTCTCTGACTTTACAATTTTGTCTATATTGTGGTGTTACTTTGTTGTGTGCAGAAATTGCAAAATAAATTGTTTTTGTAAACACATCTTTATCGTTTGTGTTATGTAGTCACTGATGTTATTTCAACGTGTGTTGCTTGAGTCAGATACATGCATCCTTCATTTCATGCAATATCTTTAACTTTTTGTGACCAGTGTATAATGGATTCTGGAAGTCTCATTGTTTTTTGCTCCAATACGACCATCTTATGACGGTGCTTATTTCAGTGTTTCTACATAAATTACCTAAAAATTAATTGAAATTTTGGAAATTTCAATTAAAGATAAAGGGCTTTGTGGTGCATATGCAGGTACTTCTGAAAATTTATATGCCAAACTTTAAACCTCTATATTCAGTTTTTTTTTTTTTTTTTTCTGTAGGCAGTTGACAGATAAGCAGTTTTATTATTACTATTATTTTTCTCATCTACAGAAATGACATCTGTAGCATGGTCCATTTGTCAGTGTGGACATGAAGTCAAGTAAAGACATAGTCACTCATGGTTTAAAAATCATCGTATGATGTGGCACGTGCCAAAAATTACTGCTTCTTGGATTTTGGGCAATTAGGTGTTGTAGACCTAAAGCATCAAGCTGAGTTAATAAGAGTCTGAGGAATTATACTAGTTACAGAGATAATTAGTTGACATATGTGAACTGTTTTCAGCATCCACATCTGTTTAATCTCTGCAGCCAGTTCCACATACTTGTTGATTTTTGTTACATAGGCATTCTGAATATTACGGTCCAACAGTACTGTTTGTCGATAATGACTGCTTTCTTCTGCCTTTTGTCATACAGCACTATGTCTGAACAATTGGTAGAGATGGTTACATCTGTTATTTTCTCACGGTCCCAATATAATTCGTATTGTTTATTATCTAGTACCTCAGTGGGTTGATATTTATAGTATGTTCTTCTGACACTGGTAGTTCTGTATCGTGCTGTAATTGTTGATGTATCATCTTAGCAAAATTTTTATGTCGCTACATATAATCAACGTTTGCTAGTGTGGTGCATCCCCTGCAGATGTGTTCAATGGTCTCACTGCACATACCACATTTTCTACATTTTTCATTTTGCAGACAATTACTTTGTCTTGAACAGACATCTTAAACCCAATAGTCTCTCCGTATAATTTTCCTTGCTTCAGCCATTGATTTGAGGCTTTCTTGTAAACTTCTGGCCTATCTAACTGGTTTGGATGAGCCCCATGAAGTTCCTTTCACTTCCATTTTCAAATCTGGTCTTCGGTAGACGATTCTTCTATTTTAGCATCTGGTTTACTTAACATTAGTGGAGTGTTCTCCTTGTCTGCAGTAAAGAGAACCATTATTATTATTATTATTATTATTATTATTATTATAGATTTTAAGAGTGTCACAATAAATCATTTTCTTATCATATGACCAGAATAAGATTATTTGCAACCATGTGCATTTTGCTTAAGTTTGCTGGTTGTCTGTGCCATGATGATGACTTCATACATTATTATTCACCTGTTGATGCAATGTCACCATTGTTATGATTTCAAGCGATTGTTGAATGAATTTTAAGCATGAACCCCCCCCCCATCTCCTGTTGGGACACAGGTTCTCGGTAGTGTCTATTTTTTCATTAATTTGACCTTAATGTTATGTTCATATTTTAAATTTCATAAGAACTTTCTTAACTCAGAACATATTTCATGATATGGCTTCATCGTACTTTTGACAGCAAATAGGAATGAAGAGTTTTGCATTCTGTCATATCATTTGCATGGAAAATGCCAATTTCCTGTGGCAACTTTTCTCTCCAAATGTGCAATTCTGCCAGCTATCAGGCATTTAGCATTATCCGGAGGGTGGGGGTGGCAGTGTCACTTGCCCATTTATGTCAGCTGTGCTACTAAGGATAATACGTTCTATGCAACCAGCAGTGTATCAAGTCAATGAATGATTTCTAATTATGAGGTTCAAAGGTTTTAGTAGGATGAAATGCTGACTCACTTGAATTTTTATACGAGTTACACAAATGCAAAGAACTGCTGTATGACTGTGCAGATATATAACACATAAGTAAAGGATGCAAGGATGCATCCTTCAGGGTAATGCTTTGTTCAACACTTAAAAGTCTAGAAAACTGAAAACAGCAGTCTTTTGGACATTTTTTTTGCTACATAATACCAACCTGTGTTATGTAGTAAAAAAAAAAAAAAAAATGTCCAAGTGCAGTTGAAAATAAGGAGTTTCCACTCACCTATTTCATTTGTATATTAAACAAATTCCATTCTTTCTCATCTTTTTCAGTGTGAACAGAATTAAAACATTAAAAAATGTTTTTACTCTGAAAGGACTGCATGGTGCTCCAACACCCAGTTTACATGCTGTGGATTTCTCGCACACATTGAAGAGCATTGCTCACAATGAGGAATAAGGGGACTAGTATATCACCTTCATATTGGAGTTCTTTACAAAACTTGCAAAGATGGTATTGTAAACTTCTGACACCTGAAAGATGTCAGAAGTTAACATTAGAGTCATGGCCACTGGCAACAACAAGGGTCTTATAACATGAATATTTTTGCAGCACATAAAAATTGTACACTGAGCCATTCCCATCCCTCAAAATATTTAGTATTTAGGGTAGGAAATTTTTTTAAATGTGATTAAATCAAGAAATTAAATATATGTTGCATTGTCATTCAGTTGAGTGCTTGCAAATCTAGCACACTCTTAAGTATTTACCCCTGACATATTTATAAGTGTATGTTTTATGGTATTTTTCTCAAACTTTTGCAATTTTGAATTTAAATGGTGTAGGGATATTTTACATGTGCATTTTTTTTTCTTTTTCAGGTAAATCAATCAAAGCCTATCCAAAGAATTTTTTTAATAACTGCCCTACAAAACGACCTGTTGTGGTAAGTTCCGTCTAATATCCCATGATACATTTTCATCATTTTGTCACTCCTCCCCTGCTGGGCTGCTAGATTTCCTGTTGTTCCATGTGTAGTATCTAAAACCTAGAAAAATGTGTATACATTCATACTTATATGTTATGTTTTGAAAATATCTTGTGCATGGTTACCCCTTCCCTTTCTTAAAAATCTACATAACACAATGGCTGTTCCATAAAAATTGAGGGTAAAATCACACAAAATGAAGAAATATAGGTACAGCAAAATATGTTATTCTTTCCCAAAACATCTTCCCTCGGGTGACGTGCAAAGGTCCCATCGTTCAGTCCACTTCTCAAAACATGTGGGAAAGGCATTTTGTGGAAGCTACTTTAGCAACTCCTGTATAGCTTGAATAACATGAGCATCTGTGTTGAATGTTGTGCCACAGAACTTCTCCTTCATTGTTAGAAACAACCAGAAATCGCACGGGGCAAGGTCAGGACTGTAGGCAGGCTGTGGGATGATTTCAATACTGCATTTCCTAAGAAACTGTTGAACACAAGCAGCCACATGTAGGCGAGCATTATCATGGTGTAGGGTCCACTTGCCCACCAGTTCCGGTCGCTTAATCGATGTGTGTCGTACGCTTCAAGACTGAAATGTAATACTCAGCATTGACAGTAATTTGTGGAGGAATGGCATGCTGGTAGACTACACCTTTATGATCAAAGGAAATTATCATCACCGCCTTCCCAGCCAATTTGGTTTGGCAGACTTTTTTTCGGAGGAGGCGAGCTTGTGTGTTTCCAGACAATCCTTGCGCGACTTTCTGAGGGGCGTTGAAATAATGGGCCCTTGTTTTTTTGACAGTTATTACTTTGTTTATAAAGTTTGGATCCTTTGCAATCATTTGTTTCCACTCATGACACACCTGAACTCTAGCTAACAATTGTGCTCTCGTGAGGTGATGAGGTACCCATGCGGAACACACATGATGCAGCAGTAATCTGTCACATAGAATCTGGAATGCTGACATTTTTTAAATATTAGTTGATGCCGGTATGTCTTCACATGTCATTCGTTGATCTTTTTTCAGGAGTGCCCAAACAGCGTTAACAGTACGCTCCATAACAACACTTTCAGGTCAACCAGGCCTAAGAGCGAGTTCTGCCGACAAGCTTACTTTGAAATTATGGTGCCATCTAAAATCGTTGACTCGTGCAAACATTTATCTTTGTAAGCTTTTTTCCTTAAATTAACTGTTTCTGGAGCCATTGTACCCAAATGATAGCAAAATTTTAGTGCACAACACATTTCACTTCTTAACTCTGAATCACTTACCTCCATAGCTGTATGGTGAAATGCAGAAGTACCTTTAAACAGCTGCTCAATAACAAAACTAGAATTGTCTGCCCAGCTAATAACTGTTGCCATAGATACTCCTTTAATTCAGTTAGTCATCTGCGTGGTTGTTTTTCCCCTTCGCACTGTTGCCAACTCAAAAAAATTACTCTGTTTTTATGGAACGGCCTTTGTGTATGTGTGTATTCAGATTTTGAAGATGACAATACGATTTTTGGTGTAAATGTGACAAGGATGGTAAGTCAGATAATATCCGAAAACTTAAAAATTTCATCGTCCTGGAGCGGGACTCGTTATATTCAAATTAACTGGAAACTTGAGACTTGGTCGTTCTGGGTGGTGTAGTGGTTAGCATACCCGGGGCCTATCTGGGAGATGTGGGTTTGAGTCCCGCTCCAGGACAATGAAATTTTCAAGTTTTTGGATATTATCTGACTTACCATCCTTGTCACATTTACACAAAAAATTGGATTGTCATCTTCAAAATTTGTATTATATGGTGTAATCCCGTATTTCTTTCATCATGTGTGTTCAGATTTTAAGAAACATTACGGAATTACATCACATCATGGATCACTCACGGCGCTGTGCACGATGTGATATAATTCCGGAAATGGTGTGTTCCTGATACTACACACTTGATACTGTCAAATGGGGATACTGCAAATCCCACCACCACAACAGAGTCACCTATGCGTCAGACACCCACTATCATCCCTCTTTCAAACTTTGTTAATTCACGACCTTTATCCATACTGGCATTGAATTGCCATCTGTGTGAATGTGGTGAAGTCCTTCTACTTATAAACTTGCCAAGCAGTGGGTTCATGCAGTTAGTGAGAGAGTTGCACTGCCCAGGAACATAGTATCTCATGATTTCTGTTCTCTCAGTGTACAGGATGGTCGTAATTAACTTATCCCTGTTCAACTCTGTATAGAGAGATTTATTTAGCAGTCCAAATGCAACCAGATTTGATACAGTGACATTTCAAGACATGGGAAGACATTTCCATAAAAAAAAAAAAAAAAAAAAAGAGGAGGAAAAATAATACAAAAACTTACCACTATGGCACTTGTGGTGCTGCAATCAACAAATAATTTATTTGTATTACTGACCTTAGCAATGCAAGAGATACTGCTCAATGTGGTCCCCATTCTGAAATTGTAAAACCTGAAGGTGATGAACCTTGTGTTTAGCTGTCGACCACAACTGATCCTCTGTGAGGCTTCTCACATGTAGTGTGATACCGTCTTTCAAGGCTGCAAAATCTGCAACACGTCCTTGATAAAACCACACCTGTAAAGTATCCCCACGACCGAAAATCATAAGGAATAACTCAAACTTGAAGCTCATATCTAGGCTTACTGTATAGGCCAGATATCACTACCATTCAATATTACTACTACAGGGTGCGCACGCGTGCTTGAAAACCTGGAAAGTCCTGGAAAATCATGATTACGTTTTCAAGGCCTGGAATATCCTGGAAAAACGGTATTTTTTTTAATGCTGTCTTGAAAAGCCTTGAAATTTGAAATTAGTGCTTAAAAAAAATGCCCTTTTAGGAAATCGTGTTACTGACTGTTACCCCTTAATTTTTTAAGTTCCTCTCCTCTGTTCTCAAAGAAACCGCCGGCTACAGTGGTGTTTCTCGGATGTGCCCAAATCCTAATTTGGCTAGGGGGAGCACTACTTCCAGTGCAATAAAATTGGATGATTACTAGCAGGTCTGTTACGGAAGGGGAGCTTGATGCATTCTCTAGCCCTGAGCTTGATGTCCGTCCGACAACTACTGAGAACAACAGAAGGGGAAAGAAGAGACATTTAGCATTTGCAAGGGGGTCTCGTGTTTACCAAGTCAGCTGGCATCCACCAGTGAAGAGTATGCCTGAACAACACATTCTTCTGCTCCTTGTTTATTGCATTAAGACGCTTGCTTCCGGCCCACCCCTCAAGAGACTTCGGCTACTTATGATAAAAAATAAGAAAACTATCTTTGCGAATTTTTCACAAAGTGGCTGAAATTTTTACATTTACTATAATTGGATTACAGAAGCTCACTCCCAAAATTCCATTTGAATCGGTTTAAAACTTAAAAAGTTAGCATTGGAAATTTTTATTATGTGTGCCTCTTTAGACAGTGAGCCTTGAGCAGAAAGGGTGTTACCATAGCAACGGTTGATTGACAGCTGGGAGCGCTGATCCGAAGCCCTTGGTTGGGAAGAAAGCAAACACCTGTTTATCACTTCCACGGCTCAAAAGGACTAAGAGATATTTTCAGAAATCCATTTTCCGGAATTTTGAAAATAACACGGTAAAATTTTTACAGTGGTTAAAATACATCACAATAAAGTTCTAGTGCAAATTTCGCCGAATTCCGTTTGAAACTTTAGCAGATGCAAAAAAAAAAAAAAAAAAAATCTTCCGTTGCAAAATCGGATTCAAAAAAAAAAGAAACGGCAATTATAAATTACGGGAAAAGCAAGCAAATTATTTTTTTTTAGATGCCATGGTTTATTTAAACAGAGTGATCCTTAAATTTTGTTTCTGTGATGATATGGACTCTATTTTAATTACAAACATACATTTTTATTCAGATGTCTGAGTTACTGTTTTAATAAAAAAATCTATAATTAAAAGTTTTCAATGGATTTAGGCGAAATTCAGCAGATAAACGTATTTTAGTAAATTGCAACGTTATGACGTAAATTTAGTCATTTTGTCGAAAATTGGGCAGCATTTTTTTTTTTACGTTTTCTTCTATAGTTAGGGTGAAGGAGGAAGACACTTCAGTGAGCTGCAGGTGGTGATTTATGGCGATGTGCCAAATGAAAAGAAGCCGTTCCATCAGGACATTCCAGAGGTTGAGTGTGCGTGGACGCGTGCTCCTGCTGTTTGAACTTCATCGGAATGTTTTCGGGAGGGGGAGAAATATCCGTTTCAGCTTTACAGCTTTCAGGCTCCTTTTTTTTTTCTTGGTAATAAATAAAAACCATAGTTGCTGCATTCACCATTGATCCATATTCGCATTTCTTGAATATAAACAGCAGACAATCGGAAACATGGTGTTGGGTGGGTCTTGATGTTCTTCATTTGTATCTGCTGAATTTTGTTCTGTGGGAATACGGAATGAGTTATACTGTGAATACATACAAAACTACATATTTTTGAGCTGAAAAAATATGTCTACTTGTACACAGTAGCTAACGTGTGAACTCAGACGAAGACAATCGGACATATGGACGTCTGATTCCATAAAAAAATCAACCCATTTTATTATACACGACAGGTAAAAAAAGAAAAAAACATTACATGTTTTTAAACATTATAAAGGAAAGCGGATTTTTGAAACACCATGACTTGATGATATTAATTTCTGAAAGTTTTTTTTTTTTTTCGATTTTAATTTCTGAAATCTTTTTTTTTTTTTTTTTTTTTTCAATTACAATACACTGTAACATGATACCTGTGTGTTGTATCCCTTAGTTGTATGGCAGATTTTCAGTTGGCCGATATCCGCGATCGTAAGTGGTAGTTACATTGCTTATTGTTGATGATGACAAGATAAATACTGGAGTAATGTAGAATGTTGCATAACGTAAAAAAGAAATCGCCCCCCTTCGAACTTTTATGCGGTTATCATAGCTGATCAACCATTTCATTCCATGAACATCAGCACATTTCAATCATTTGACCATTGGGGGTCTGACGGAATTCAGCAGTGCTTAAGCGCCTAGCGCAACGAGAACATGCTAATTATGGACAGTTCTATTCCCTTCCCCCCTATCATCCCTAATCCATTTGCATCTTTCATCATTTTTATTACTTAAAACTGAAATTGCTTTTAAAAACTAATTTGAGCATGATACTGTAAAGCGTAGTAATCATCCTGGAATTTTTTGTATATTGGCCTGGAAAAGGCCTGGAAAGTCCTTGAATTTTTTCCCCCAAAAAGAGTACGAACCCTGCTACTATTAAAAACAAGACTTAAACAACATATTTCTAACTGGCAAAAAGAAGCCAAAACAACATTGTTCAGTTTTGTATGGATAACCAAACATACCCAAAATTTGAAGAGATTAAGATGTTAAACAGGAATAATAGATCAGAGAGACATCTGAGAATGGAAGCATCAATTCTAATTTGTAAAAATAAGAAAAAAATATGTAATCATAATGGCCCCAATACATTATCCAATCACTGGAAAGACTTAATTCGGCAGGAAACTGAATGGCACTTAAAAATCGGTATAAAAGAAAAGGTATTAATAAAGGAAAAAGAAAATATGAAGAGAATGACCATCTCTACGATCATCAACAAATTCATAATAGTTGAACCCATAGATGGCACCAGCATGAATTTGGCGTATCTTTAACAGTGTCTCCGACAAAAGGCAGTCTCGGAGTTTCGCACTCCAATGCTAATGGGTGAACCAAGAACATCGGTGGGGACATCGCCAAGCTCCTGAGGATGCCTAAAGTGTTGGGCGAAAAAATTTGAGCGTTTTTAACGAAGGATTTTAGTCAATGTTCTTTGTCCGAATTTTTAACTTTTAAATTTTACCAGGTCGTTTGTGTTTGAGTTTTACCAGGTCGTTTGTGTTTACCAAAACTTGGTGCTGCTGAAGGAAGCTTGGTTTGTTGGGAACTTCCTTTTTCCTTAACCTACAGTACCTCACCGGTAGTATCTGACTTTTTAACTTTCAGTATATGGATTTTATTGAAGTTTTATCTATTATCATGAGATTTTAAATAAGTAACACTCGAGTAAACAAAGACAGTAGAGACAAGCTGGGACCATGACGTCTAGGGACAGGTAGAAGGACAAGGACAGCGGCGAGGACCAAAAACATGTGTGAAATGTTATGTTTTTTCCAGAAGCGGACCTCAGAGGTAAGCAGTATGTCAGGAGTATTCCAGTACACAAGGATTAAGTTCCAGAGAATGAAGTGGCCACATTGTGCCATAGATAAATTCAACTGTCGTTACACTGCAGGTGCACTACTGAAGCCTGGAACATTACTCATTGAATGTTCAACAACAGCTGTGGCAACATCTTCAACGACTTGTGAACTGATAGGTTTGCACCCTCGACGAGGTGTAACTCCTGGATGTTCAGTTTCCTCAAATCGAGTGATCAATTTCCTGAGAGTGGAGTCCATGGTCTTTGTCATAGTTTCTCACAACAACGAAATTCCCAAAGCGCAGCCACAGCATTTACGTTGTTTTCATAAAACAGCTTCACAAGAAACAGAGTTCCAGTATGGTGATGGTCACCGTAGCTAATACAAATGACATTCAGCTGTTGTCACCACTTTTATGCCCAGAACTTGGCTGCTGCAACACGTGTGCTTATGTAAATGAAACTGCTTTTTCGTAGCTTGCAGCACCATAAATGCCATAGTGATGAGTTTTTTTCTTTTTTTTTTTTTTTTTTTTAAGGTGGACCCACCTACTAAAATCTTTGTCTTGTATTTCCAATGGGCAAACTTCTGCAGCCATTTTCTTCACAATTAATGCATTCCCAAGGATGAAAATTTGAACATCCATAAAAATAGCTTCATATTATAGCCTAGTATATTTAATACTTTCTAAAATTTAACCATAATTATTAATATATTAAAAATCAGTAACTTTTCCTTTGGTAGTGTATAAAAAAGAAAAATAGATGGCAGCACATCTACATGCAACTTACTAAATGCCATCACGTCGCCATTTTTTTCAATAATTTCATGAAATTTTTGGACTGCAATCAACACTTGTGTCCATCCATGTGATAGTTCCGGAATGTTTAAAATGATTCGAGCTATTTGGATTAAATATTCTAACATTAATTTAGCTGAAAAATGTTGTGGAGTGAGCTTGCTGGTTTATTTCGGAATTAAAAATCAGCAGCATCTACAATTCTGTTAACATTTTCAGCCAAATAATTATCAGAACATTTAATCTAAGTTACTCAAATCAGTCTAAACATTCTAGACTGTTGCATGGATGCACTCAAATTTTGATTGCATTTCAAAAATTAATCAAATTATTGAAAAGAAAATGCGACGTGATAGCACTTAGTAAACAACATGTAGATGTGGTGCCATCCATTTTCTGGTTTCAACACCATCAAAGGAAAAGTTATTGATTTTTAATACAATTGGATAAATTTTAGAAAATATTAAGTATACTAAGCTATAATACACTGGCGTGCAAAAATTAAGGATGAGACGGTTTTTTGAATGTAACGTTGCGCAGAAGTGCTCCACATTTACTCAACTCATACCATAAGATCCCCAAGATGTAAGAATATGGGACAAGAGAGCAAAACTGTCCAAACAAGGAATCCAAAAGATACAAAGGCACTTTATTGAAAAGGTAGCTTCGAGCACAACTGGACAGAAGACAAAAACGTCCATGTGATAGGCGGCTGCCAAGAAAAATCCAGTCTTTAGTATGGGATTTGATCACCCCTGACTGCGTTGCGGGATTTACAATGTCTGTCCATGCTGAGGACAAGGTTGTCAAGGAGCTGTTGAGGCATCGCAGCCCATTCCTCTTGTAGCGCCAATCGCAGCTGCAGAATCGTTGCTGGTGACATGCTGCCAAGCGTCTCCCGAGAAGGTCCCATACGTGTTTGATTGGATTTAGGTCCGGGGACCTTGCGGGCCAATCCATGCGTTGAATATCTTCACTCTCCAACAGCTCTGTGACAGCCACTGTACGAGGAGGTGTAGCGCTGCCGTCCATGAAGAGGAACTCAGGACCCATAGCACCTCTAAACAGATGCACGTGAGGCAGGAGAACCTCAGTACAATAGCAGACACCAGTGACTGAACCTCCTTGGAAGATGTGGAGGTCAGTACGACTACCAAGCATGATACCGCCCCAAACGAGAACTCCGCCACCTCCAAACTGGTCCCTTTCGATTATGTTGGAGGTGTGATTGCATGTTCCCTGCTCTCTCCAGATGTGTATACATCCAGAATCGCTCGTCAGACTAAATCGACTCTCATCCGCAAAGAGAACTTGGCCCCATTGCTGATGTGTCCAGTTTTTGTGTTCCTGGCACCACATAAACTGCTGTGTGATGAGCAGGCATTAATGGCACACACCGTACTGGTCGTCGTGCAAATAGACCACCTTTGTGCAGCCTCCTGGCCACGGTAAAACGCAATAACAGACGTCCAGTTGTCTGTTGCATGTGCCTTGCGATTTCTCCTGCTGTCTGCCGTCTGTCTCTTCTCGCCTATAGGACAATAAACCGGTCGTCTGCCGCCGTGGTTGCTCGTGAACGACCACCGCTAAACTCTCGGACAGCTGTTCCTGTCGTTTGAAATGCTCTCCAAGCTCGTGAAACGATGCTGTGAGCGATCCCGTACTCCTCGGCCACACTAGTCACACTTCTACCTTCTTCCAACTTCCCAATGATGCGACATCGGGTAAAGTCATCCAGATGTCGTCTACTGGATTGCCTGTTGGCCATTTCACATGGTGGCAGCAACTCGACGTCATTCAAACCGATGTACACCGTGCAATAGCTTTCACCGACTTGCTGAGCATACACCGCCCGTGTGCTTTATACCCTTCTGAACCCCCCCCCCCCCCCCCCCGTCATGCTGCACATATGCGCATGCCCTACCTTACCGGACCGTAGTCTATCTCCTGAGTGGTCTTTTGGTCTGTTCTGCCTGCTTGTTCCGCTGTTATGCTAAATTCACCTCTTCGTCCTTAAGTTTTGCACACCAGTGTATGAAGTTATTTTTATCGATGTTAAAATTTTCATCCTTCTGAATGCATTAATTGTGAAGAAAATGGCTACAGACGTTTGCCTGTTGGAAATACAGGGCCAAGATTTTAGGTGGATCCACGTTAAAGGGAAATGCCTTCCACATGTCCTGAAATGTCACCATACCAAATTTTGTTGCATTTGGACTGCTAAACATCTCTCTAGACAGCATTGAATAGGGGTACTTTAATTGCAATCACCCAGTATATTAAAATTAATTGAGTATTCCAAACATGTCACAATGGGTAATGAGGGATCTGTCTGTTTTCAAAATTAGACAGATTGCTGAGGTCTGTTTGGCATTCATGACTGATACTGCTGATTCGTTCAGTATCTTCAGCAGAACTGCTTCTAAAGTCATGGTGGCATTCACAAAGCAAAGGTGTATGAGGACAGACAGTGTGGTCAAGAAGGTCACCCAAATGGACAGAGGGAGGATGTTGGCAAAAACACTATGCCACTTCTGCTGGAATAACCACAGAAGTCAGTCTTCATCTCAGTGATCAAGTTTGAGGGAGAACCATTCATCGGGAACTGCACAAAGCTGCAGCATATGGGAGAAGTGTTGTTGCTAAATCACTTGTTACAAATGTCAGGATTCTGATCTGGAAGAAATGTTTGTGTATTTAAAGAGAAAAATCATGGGACCAAGACCATAAAAGGCCAAAGACTGCCAGAGCAATGAAATGATTATATTCAAAATATCATCTGAAACCATGGGAACATCCAGAAGAAATAGTGTAATAACCTTAAGAATGTTGGTAACTGATTGCAAATGTACTATATGATTATGAGTAATCATCTTTTACACTTTTTCATCATTCAGCAGAGTTTATGTTTGGTGAATGCCAAAAGTAGCATGTATATTCTTGCCTGTATTGTACCAACAGGCAAATGTAGATGAGAATGGGTGCTTGTCTGCGCATGTACCATTCTTTGACATGTACCAATTCAGGACATTAGGTTCTTCTCCACAGTTTAATCATATTTTAATCTCTTTCATATTTCTTAAAAACAACAGATTTGCTTGCTTCTTAATACTTATTATTTGAATATTTTGTGCCAGTGATGGCATTATATACAATAATACATCAGCAGCTGTTATCAAAATGCTTTTAAAACAAAAAAATGTCGACACTAAAGGTTAAATGTTCAATTTCTTTGACATCTAAACTTAGAAAACCTTACTGTTTTGTGCCTTTATATCAACTGGCTATGTATGCTAAACAATAGTATCTGCATACTTGACAACTTTTACAGATTATCCATAAAATTTACAGATATCTGCTTAATTTTACTGATTTACGGATAGAGGTCTTTTTTATGGATGTTTTAACATTTCGATTGCTCAATCAGAATATTTCAATCCCCTGCAACCATCTACTTAGATTTTCTACCGGACCTTACGAGCTCTGTGTTACGTGATGATGCCATCTTTGATTCGTCGGCTTCATGCGGAGCCATCAATCAAGTATAACGATGTGATGGCTCCGCTTCGTGATGACGTGAGGTAGCTCTCTCCACGGGAGTGCTCAAGCGATGTGCTGATGACCAGAGTCCAAAATGCGTAATTACGTGTCTAGTACGCATCAAAGAGTGTGTTTACGCATTGAAATTTTACCAACGCGCAAAAGTAAAAACACGCATCAAGAATTTTTCTCGCAGTGTAAAAATTATCATTGAGAAATTTCTCGACGCATGAAAGTTTCGGCGCGTAAAAATACGCATTGAGAATTTTACCAATTTGTAAAAATATGCGTTGGGACGGTATTTCGTCTTTCAGAGGTACGGAAGTAAATGGAATAAAGTTTTTTTCCCATAATCGTAATTTCTTTTTTCTGTACAGTATTGTTGTTATATATAATTTTATTTCATAAATATTTGTATTTCAGTTTGAAAATAGAGGAAAACTTTCCGAAAATAGAAATTCGAAGGCGAAAAAATTTCGCTGTAATCTTTAGGCATGAGAGTGTGACGGCTTCTAGGAATTTCTCCTTTTTTACGCTTTCCAACCGTAGTTTGAAAAAGCATATATGCTCCAGCTTTGTCCGTCCGTCCGTCTGTCTGTCTGTCGGCGCGATAACTCTCGTAAAAATGGTTTGATTTTGATGAAATTTTAGTATGTGGTAGGGGACCACCTGGGGACGAACCCTATTGAAAATGGGTGAAGTGAGGTCAAAGTTCATGGCATAGGAGCGGGATCCATTCCATTGCCCTTATGCGTCATAACTTGCATAAATATGGTTCTATGTTGATGAAATTTTAGTATATTGTGGGGACCACCTGGGAACGAACCCTAGTGAAAATGGGTGAAGTGGGGTCAAAGGTCAGGACATAGGAGCGGGATGCATTCCATTGCCTTTATGCATCATGACATGCATAAAAATGTTTCGATTTCGATGAAATTTTATTATGTGGTAGGGGACCACCTAGGGACGATCTTATGACGTCACAATCTCGCACTTGATATGTTGGCGCGCGGTCACGCCATCTGTCTCATTGCGTCACGCGTTGTGTGTGGATCCTATTAAAGTTTTATGACGTCACACTCTTGCAAGCAGATAGTCGCGATTCCCATCTACCTCATTACGTCACGCTTTGTGTGCGTATGTTCGTCCGCACGATAACTCGCATAAAAATCGTTCGATTTCGATGAACTTTTAGTATATGGAAGGGGATCACCTGGGAAGGAACCCTATTAAACGTGAACAAAATGGGGTCAAAGGTTAGCACATAGGAGCGGGATCCATTCCACTGCTCTTATGCGTCATAACTAACGTAAAAAAGGTTCAATTTCAATTAAATTTTAGTATCTGGTAGGGGACCACCTGGTGACAAACCCTATTGAAAATGGGCGAAATGGAGTCAAAGGTCAGGATATAGGAGCGGAATCACTTCCATCGCCATTATGCGTCATAACTTACGTAAAAATTCTTCGATCTGGATGAAATGTTAGTATGTTGTAGGGACCTACCTGCCTATTAAATGGGCGAAATGGGGTCAAATGAATCCTATTGAAAAAGGGCAAAACGGGGTCAAAGGTTAGGACACAGGAGCGGAATCTATTCCATAGCCCTTATGCATCATAACTTACGTAAAAATGCTTCCATTCCGACAAAACTTTATCATGTTATTTCGGAGGTACACTGAACCTGTTCTGTAGAATATCATCAAAATGGGATCAAAGTTCAGGGCACAAGACCGAGATTTATTCCACAGCCATTATTCTCATAACTTGAGTGATAACGTGAGTAATGATTTCTGGTATGTTGGAAAGTGTATCATAATCAATGCATTGCATGATTTTACTAACTTGTCTGTTATAATTTGTGTTATCCTCTAGATCGATGCATAACTGAACATAAATTTTGGGGCCATTAGTAGTGGTGGAGGATGTTTTCCGTCTGAAACTTTTGAAAGAGGAAGTTTCGTCCTTCAAAACTTTCGAAAACGGAAGTTAGACTCAGTGAAGATTTCTCCACTAATCGTAATTTTATTTTTCATGTGATGTTTTCTCTGCCTAGTATTGTTGTTAAATATCATTTTATTTCATAAATATTTGTATTTCAACTTGAAAATGGAGGGAAGATGTCCGAAATCTGAAATTGGATGTCACAAAGATTTCCCCGCAACTGTAATTTTTTTTCCAACGATGATCAGAACATGTATCCTGTATTCTTAAATATCCCCCCCCCAAATAAAGTTTTGCATTTCATTTTGTTGAAGGGGGGGGGGGTCTGGTCCGAAACTGACAAAGCGGAAAAATTTGTAAAAATTGATGCGTTATATTTTCAAAATTACGCTATTCATCTTTTATCTAAAATAGTGAAAGCTGTCGTGCATTCATGATGGATAAAATTGTCATCCAAGGGCATTAAAAAAAAAACATAAAAAAAATGGGAAGGGTAACAAAGATATCATCACATGAAAATTTTTGTTTTATATTTTTTTTTTAGTTTAATGTCGGAAATCGGACATCACAATGATTTCCCCTGTAACTGTAATTTTTTTCCCCAATGATGATCAGAACATGTATCTTGTATTCTTAAAATCCAAAATTTCCCCCCCAAAATAAAGTTTTGCATTTCATTTTGATGAGGGGTGGGGGTTCCGTCTGAAGCTGAAAAATTTGTAAAAATTGATGCATTATATTTTCAAAATTACACTATTCATCTTTTATCTAAAATAGTGAAAGCTGTCGTGCATTCATGATGGATAAAATTGTCATCCAAGGGCATTAAAAAAAAAAATCGATAATACAAAAATGGGAAGGGAAACGATATCATCACATGAAAATTTTAGTTTAATATTGAAACACCACAGGTTTGCAAGGCTAACATTGAACAAAATTAGGATTTTACTTTATGGCTTTTTAAATTATTATTTTAAACACAGATAATACTAGTTTAGTTATTGTGGCATATGCGGAGATTTTTACTGCATATTTATTAATATGTTTTGTTTTGTAGTAAATGTCGTTCGCACAAAAGTTTTACTGATGCACATTTTCCAAAGTTGGCAAGTATGTATCTGTCATTATTAAGTTCTGGGCATAGTTTCTGCTTCAGACTATATTCCTGATGAAATGCCACTTATCATTTTTACCCTTTTGCATGCTTGTAACAGGACTTCATGGCAACTTAAGGTGCTTTGAAAGTTCTTTTCTAAATAATACCAAAATCTGCAAGCATGTAACTTTTTTTTTTTTTTTTTTTTTTTCATTCTTAACATCTTCTGATGTGTCCTTTTAAAAATTTTCTCTTAGCTCGTATGGTACAGCATGTATACATCCTAAAACATTTTTCTTCTCCTTGACTGTTTTACACATTTTTGCCTGTCAAGAGGCCTTCTTTTTTCTTTAGCTTCAGTAACCATCTTTTGCACCTGTTCCTTGTATCCTTTATGCTTGCCGTGTGTAAGATTTCTTTTTGTACCATAACCTTCAGTGATTTTTCTGTGGATTTCCTCTTTCTTTTTAATATTATTTGATCTATCAACCCAAATATGTCTTAATATCTTGGTTTGTTAACTGTTTGACAATTGTCTGTAACAAGAGGCACTACTAAATGGTGATTAATACTTATTTCAAAAGCTATGAAAACTAGTGTCCTTAGTCAATTTTCTAGACCTTTTCACTATAGCATAATCAGTTTGTATTTCTTTTTGGAGCTAACCTCTGAATCTCAAAGAACAGCTTAGTGATATGTATGTATAATCAGTTGTAATATTCTTATTTCTACCCATGTAACTGTAAGCGGTCTTAAATGGTTTTGCGCTTAAAGGTTGGTGTCAGTAATTATGCATTTCTTGCCTAAATACAAGTTGTTTCCCCATCTATGTTTGCCATATAGTTTTCCAAAAATTTACCCATTATAATTTTGATTCTCCTGTTGTATTTTAATTTATATCTGTATTATTCAATCCCTGAGAGAAAGAAACTTTTTATCAATGCCCAGTTTCAACCACAATGTTTAAATTTTCATGATGAAAATGTATCATAATTTTCGTCGTATAATCCTTGGATTATCTGCTAAAAAGTTTAAAATATAGGTTCTGTGGATTATATGCCGATTTAAAAAACAAAAGTTTTTATGGCCCTTCGATTTTTAAAAGAATCTGCAGTGTAATTATGCAGGAAAGGGGGTATAATTGGAAAAGGAACTCCCTCCAAAAAATTTTCCTTCGTTCAGGAGTTTGTACAAAGTGGGTAGGAGGGGGAGGAATGTTGTGATGAAAGATCAGGCAAGTTGTGGTAAGAGACAGCAAGGGCCATTTTGAATTGTTGAGAAGGACAACTCTGACTGTTGTGTACCGCCTCTATTTTTGTCCACCAGCCAATGAACGTACACACTGCACTTGCTGCACGAACCTATGCGTTCCTCCTTTCCGATCTCATGTGCTACCTTGTGTTCGTCTTTCGTTGTTTTGACCAATGTCATTGCTGTTTTCCTTCATTGCTACTCATGATGTCTTTGAAAAGGAGACATTTCAGTTACACTGCCGAATTTAAACTTAAAGGGGTAGACAGAATTGAGGATATGATCTTGTCACTGCGTGATAGTTTTCAGAAGGTCTGAAAACAATCACTCAGTAACATGCAGAAAGCTGCCATGTCGCGGTCTGAAACACAAGCAAAGGAATTCATGGGTTTTTTTATTGGCCCACGTATAAGCTGAACCCCCAACTATGAAAGCAGGATTTCCTCCAAAACTTTCGACTTCTATGCGTGTACATACGGCATTTCTATGACTTGTTCTGTATGAGCCTTTCGTCATTGGCAAGGTGTAATGCAATGCTCTGGAGCTGCATTGGCACGGTCTATGGATGCCACACCCTGTATCTGTCCAGAGATAAAACTATGGAAAAGTAACCTTTAAAAATGAATTTCTTCATTTAATAAAATCGTTTTTTTTTTTTCTTTCTCTTACTTCTTTAGACTTCTGGGTCATTATGTGACCAATTTTTCTGTCGGAAATTCCACTTACAGTTCAAGATCTATGATGTGCGGATTATACGGCAATTTTTTTCCCTGAATGTCATAGTGTGCGGATTACACACTGGTGCAGATAATGCAACAAAAATTATGATACTATATGTTTCATAATATAATATACACTGGTATGGTGCTCCCTTGTTTTTCGAGAAAAATTTAAGAGAAAAAAATGAAGTGGCATTTTCAAGATTTTTATTAAGGAAGAAATTAAACTTTGTGCATAAAAACAGCAGCTTCTCAATCACTAAGTCCTTGTGATTTGCAAAATTAGCAATGTGCAATACCCCTGATGAAAACAACTTATGGAGAAATGCCACTCAGTCCATTAGCCAGTGGCATACCTACACTGCAGGATTTGTCTGTGATGTTGTACCTTCATATAGCCAAAGGCCTTCATTATTAGTTCATTCATTTTCATTATCAGTCATCCTCGCCCATGGCTGATGTGTCAAAGTAAGACGGCCTTGGTCGAAGTGTATTGGCTTTCTGTGGCACACAAAACAATCCCTCAGGACAGGAATTGCTTATTTTTAAAATCTAAAGCTTTGCCAAGAACCATTCAAAATAAAAACATTCAGAAGTGAATGGGCTAACCTCTGCACGTTGTTGGTGAACAGCAAGAAAGTGAAAGACAGTACCCTAGCGAAAGATTGTGAAATAGAGCAACGTGATCTGTCAGATGTAGCAGCATCTTCCGTAGAAACTTGCAGTTTAATTTTGACTGAATTCCGGCCATTCAGAATTCAAGCAAAATTTGTGCTTCTCATGAATGGATTTTTCTGAACATATTATGACTCTGCAGTATGTATATTACTGTGAATGAATAAGATTTTTGCATTTTGTCTATGAAAATCCTGCATAAACTGAAAAATTTGCAGCAGCAATAATGCAGACAGTACGAATGTGTTTTCACCTCAAGTTTGCTGATGGATGTCTTAAGTGTTTGTGATGTTTCATCCTGAAATGTGGTTCTTTTCCTTCTTTTTATATAACTTTGCTTTAAAGTCATTATGTATAGCACTTTTATTTTGTGTCATAAGTTACATACATACATCCATGCATACATACATCTATCTATCTATCTATCTATCTATCTATCTATCTATCTGTCTGTCTATCTATCTGTCTGTCTGTCTGTCTGTCTGTCTGTCTGTCTGTCTGTCTGTCTGTCTGTCTGTCTGTCTGTCTGTCTGTCTGTCTGTCTGTCTGTCTGTCTTCCTTCCTTCCTTCCTTCCTTCCTTCCTTCCTTCCTTCCTTCCTTCCCAAAGAAATACAAACTACCAGATAATATTTACTTACTGTTGCTGTATCAAACTTCTCCATTTACAGCGATCTTGACATACAACTCGGGCTTCACTGACATCCATCATGTGCCATACATAAGACCTTCTATACTTCATACTCTTTTCCTCATGCAGACACTTATGAATCTGATCCTCCCATGGCTTCCTTGGCCTTCCTCTGCCTTTTCTTCCTGCCGCTTGGGCTAAAAAGATTTTCTTAGTAAGCATCTCATCACCCATTCTTCCAACATGGCCAAACCACCAAAGCATGTTAGTCTCCACCTTGCTAACAACATTTTTCTTCATATTACACAACTGCAACACATCTTCATTCCTCACAAAATCAGAATGTGTCTTGCCACAAACCCCTTGTAAGTAACACATTTCTCCAGCACACAAATGACTCCTATGTTTCTTCTGTAGTTCCCAAGTTTCACTGCCATACATCAGAGTAGGAACAATTACACCCTCATACACAGCCATGCGAAATTCTCTTGAGAACCAATCATTCCTGTGAACACCTCCCAAAGCCGCTACGACTTTCAATGAAGAATTCACTCACCTACTAATTTCACCATCCAATTTGTTCTCTCTGTCAAACATGCTTCCTAAATACACAAACTCAATCACCTGGTCAATCACTGTGCCATTTAGACTAATATTACATTCAGTACTACCTGTTCCTCTCCCAAAAGCCATAACTTTGGTTTTCCCTTATTTATACTCAGTTTGAATTTCATGCAAACTTCGTGCATCCAGAACAACATTACATACTCTGCAACTCACTTTTGCTCTCTGCCAACAGGACAGTGTCATCAGCATACAGCAATCTGCACACACAGATATCACCAAGACATAAACCAGTATTATCTATTTTGGCATCACGCATGCATACATCCATAACTATATTAAACAACCATGGTGACATTACACAACCTTGTTTGACTCCTGCACCAAACCATTTTGATAAAACACTATTCGCTCGTAACACAAGCTGTACTGCCAGCATACATTGCTTTTACACTATTGAGTAGATTCCCAGTAACACCATATTCATTCAAAACCTTCCACAAAAGTGTCCTATTTACTCGGTCATAAGCTTTCTCTGAATCTATGAAGGCAGCAAAAATCTTTCTTACGAGCAGCCAGATACTTTTCAATCATCATGCGTAATGCAAAAATCTGGTTAGTGCAGCCTTTACCAGGCATAAAACAACTCTGAACACCCCATACTTTCTCTGATGTAAGACCCTGTACTTTTTCAATAACGACCTAACTGAACACTTTCCCTGGCACACTCAGTATTCTAATACCATGATAGTTCTTGAAGTCAGTCTGATCACCTTTTCCCTTATACAAGGGAACAATGGTAGCATCCTTCCAATCCCAAGGGACCATTCCTGACTCCCAGCAGAACTGGCAAATTTCAGTTAACCAGCTAATTACAGAGTCACCACTGTATTTCAACATCTCGACAGTTATGCCATCAATTCCCAGAGTCTTACCATCTGGAGAGATTTTAGAGCTTTACTCACCTCTTCTCTTGAGATCCCTCCTGTGCTTCCATCCTTCACTGTGACATCATCTGTTTCTGCCTCAGAATCATCTTTGCTTTCCTGACCTAATAACTCACAGAAGTAATTGTTCTTACTCTGATGTATGGCTGTGAAACCTGGGTACTACAGAAGAAACATAGGAGTCATTTGTATGCTGGAGAAATGCATTCTTACTGGGGGTTGTGGCAAGACATGTTCTGATCGTGTGAGGAATGAAGATGTGTTGGAGTTGTGTAATGTGAAGCAAAATGTTGTTAGCAAGGTGGAGACTAATATGCTTTGCTGGTTTGGGTATGCTGAAAGAATGAGTGATGAGATGCTTACTAAGAAAATCTTCTTAGCCCAATTGGCAGGAAGGAAAGGCAGAGGAAGGCCAAGGAAGTCATGGGAGGATCAGATTCAGGAGTGTCTGATGAGAAAAAATTGAGTATTACGTATAGAAGATCTTGTGTGCATCGTGTGATGGATGTCAGTGAAGCCCGAGTTGTATGTAAAGTTCACTGTAAATGGAGGAGTTTGATGTGGCAACAGTAAGTAAATAATCAGTTAAAAATTATCTGGTAGTTTGTTTTTTCTTTGTGGAGCTAACCTGATTAAAAAGACAAAAAGAAATATTAAGAATGACTCAAGTGTGGGATATGGTGGACCTACCACACTTGAGAAGGACGGTTCACCACGGAATCGACCTGGACTTTCTAAAAGGTGTGTGAGAAAGCGATCTCGGCTGAGTGAATGTAAGATTGGTGTATGGAATACTAGAGGTATAAATGGCAAGATGAGTGAGGTGATTGAAGAGATGAATAAGTATAGACTGGATGTGCTGTGTGTAAGTGAAACCAAAAAGAAGGAAATTGGGGTAGAAGAAGTGAATGGCACGGTGAGTGTGTGGTCTGGAGTATTGGATAATATGAGAGAACAGGCTGGTGTAGGTCTGATTTTAAGAGAAAAGATGAAAATAACTTGATTCATTATAGTTGCATAAGTGAGATAATTCTCTGGATTCATTTGAAAGTGAAACTTCAGAGAATTGTAATTGTTGTAGTGTATGCTCCTTGTGACTTGGAACCTTCTGATAAGAAAGAAGATTTCTGGAATGAGCTAAAAGCTGTATTGAGCCAGTTTGGTGCTAAAGAAAAAGTTATAATAGCAGGGGATTTCAATGCTAGAGTAGGTGTGCAGAATGCAATTTCTGACAATGTTCTAGATAAGTTTAATGATTCTTGTGTGAATGATAATGGTGAAAGATTAATTGAACTCTGCATTGAGAATGATTTGTGTGTATCTAATACATTTTTTCAACCACAAGTATATCCACACATATACTTGGGAAAATCGTACTCTTGGTCAAAAGTGTGTGATAGATTTTGTGGTTTACGATCAGCGTTTGAAACACTTAGTTGTTGATACCCGCGTGATGAGAGGTGCGGATGTTGGTTCTGATCATTACTTGGTAGTGTCACGAGTGAAACTTAATGTTGGTTGGAGGAAAAGTAATAGGAAGAGACCCAGGATAGAAAGAATAAAGGTTGATAGGCTCCTTGAAGATCATC
The DNA here is from genome assembly GCA_039090855.1 of Macrothele yani. NCBI lineage: Eukaryota > Metazoa > Arthropoda > Arachnida > Araneae > Macrothelidae > Macrothele > Macrothele yani. Next base: position 30,855,566 of record CM076993.1, read on the forward strand.
AGCGGTATTCTGACTTACTCAGAGAACGACTGAAGGATCTGAAGTCTGGTGAGAGGGATGTAGAAAAGAAGTGGGAATGTTTTAAGAACTGTGTTGTCACTGCTGCTAAAGATGTCTGTGGCACCACAATAGTGGGTAACAATAGAGGTGATGCTTGGTGGAATAGTGAGATTGATGAGGCAGTAAAGAAAAAGAAGGAAGCTTATTTGGGGATGTTGCAAGGTAGAGTCTCTGTGGATGAATATCGCTGTAAGAAGCGTGAAGCTGCTAAGCTGGTTCGCCACAGTAAGGCAAAAGATAGGAAAGAGAAAGTGGAAAGGCATGAACTGGCTTTTTGGAAAGATAGAAAGTCCTTGTGGAAGTACATGAGACTCGGGAAAAATAGGGGAAACAAAGTTGTAAGTTGTGTGAAGAATGACATTGGGGAAATGATATGGGAGCCCAATGAGTTAAGTGGCAGATGGGGCGAATACTTCTGTGAGTTATTAGATCAGGAGAGCAAAAATGATTCTGAGACAGATGCAGATGATGTTACAATGAGGGATGAAAGCACAGGAGGGATCTCAAGAGAAGAAGTGTGTAAAGCTCTAAAATCTCTTCAGAATGGTAAGGCTCCAGGAGTTGATGGCATAACTGCAGAGATGTTGAAGTATGGTGGTGACTCTATAATTCACTGGTTAACTGAAATTTGCCAGTTGTGCTGGGAGTTAGGAATGGTCCCTTGGGGTTGGAAGGATGCTATCATTGTTCCCTTGTATAAGGGAAAAGGTGATCAGACTGAATGCAAGAACTATCGTGGTATTAGCCTACTGAGTGTGCCAGGGAAAGTGTTTGGTAAGGTTGTTATTGAAAAAGTACGGGGTCTTACATCAGAGAAAGTGTGGGATGTTCAGAGTGGTTTTATGCCTGGTAAAGGCTGCACTAACCAGATTTTTGCATTACGCATGATGATTGAAAAGTATTTGGCTGTTGGGAAGAAAGTTTTTACTGCCTTCATAGATTTAGAGAAAGCTTACGACCGAGTGAATAGGACACTTTTGTGGAAGGTATTGAATGAATATGGTGTTACTGGGAATCTACTTAATATGCTGGTAGCAGAGCTTGTGTACGAGTGAATGGTGTTTTATCAAAATGGTTTTCCATTGGTGCTGGAGTTAGACAAGGTTGTGTAATGTCACCATGGCTGTTTAATATATTTATGGATGCATGCATGCGTGAGGCCAAAATAGATAATAGTGGTTTATGTCTTGGTGATATCAGTGTGTGCAGATCGCTGTATGCTGATGACACTGTCCTGTTAGCAGAGAGCAAAAGTGAGTTGCAGAGTATGTTGACTTGGATGCACGAAGTTTGCATGAAATTCAAACTGAGTATAAATAAGGGAAAAACCAAAGCTATGGTGTTTGAGAGAGGAATGGGTAGCTCTGAATGTAATGTAAGTATAAATGGCACTGTGATTGATCAGGTGAGTGAGTTTGTGTATTTAGGAAGCATGTTTGACACAGAGAACAAGTTGGATGGTGAAATCAGTAGGCGAGTGAATTCTTCTTTGAAAGTCATAGCTGCTCTGGGAGGTTTTCACAGGAATGATGGGTTCTCTAGAGAGTCCCGAATGGCTGTGTAAGAAACAATTGTTCCTACTCTGATGTATGGCAGTGAAACCTGGGTACTGCGGAAGAAACATAGGAGTCGTTTGTGTGCTGGAGAAATGCGTTACTTACGTGGGGTTTGTGGCAAGACACGATCTGATTGTGTGAGGAATGAAGATGTATTGCAGTTGTGTGATGTAAAGCAAAATGTTGTTAGCAAGGTGGAGACCAATATGCTTCGGTGGTTTGGCCATGTTGAAAGAATGAGTGATGAAATGCTTACTAAGAAAATATTTTCATCCCAAGTGGCAGGAAGGAAAGGCAGAGGAAGGCCAAGGAAGACATGGGTGGATCAGATTCAGGAGTGTCTGCATGAGAAAAAGATTATGAGTATGAAGTATAAAAGATCTTGTGTACGGTGTGTAATGGATATCAGTGAAGCACGAGTTGTATGTCAAGATCGCTGTAAATGGCAAAGTTTGATACGACAACAATAAGTAAAAATATCTGAAAGTTTGTATTTCTTTGGAGCTAACCTCTGAATCTCAGAGAACAGCTTAGTGATATGTATGTATGTATGTATGTATGTATGTATGCTAACCTGAATCTCAGAGGACAGCTTAGTGATATGTAATGTATGCAATATTCTCCCCATCTTTCACTTAACTCATTCTTCACACAACTCGCAACCCCCCCCCCCTATTTTTCCTGAGTCTTATGTACTTCCAGAAAGTTTTCCTAACTTTCTAGAAAAACAATTCATGCCTTTCCACCTTCTCCTTCCTATCATTTGCCTTACTCTGGTGAGCCAGCTTAGCTGCTTCACGTTTCTTACAGCGATATTCATGCACAGAAACTCTACCTTGCAACATCTCCAAATGGGCTTCCTGGTTTCTCTTTACTGCCTCTTCAATCTCACTATTCCACCAAGCATCACTTCTATTTACACTCAGTATGATAGCCCTTTTATGTCTTTGGCATGATAAATCTCCAAAAGGTATTCCACGTCTGTGCTCAGGTGTTCACTTCTGTGCTCAGGAGTCACCAAGGCAAAGCTGGCAACTATCCACTTGCAAATTTCAACCATGTCCACTACTGGTGTACTTTATACTTTGTTTTTGACATACATCCAGAGATAGAAATCACAGGGTGTCAAGTCTGAATACCTCCATGACCAAGGAAAGAGACCCCCTTGCTCAATTCACGTGTTGGGAAAGCATTTGTTGTAGAACTCTTTGACAGGGCCCCAGAAATGAGGTGGCTCATTGTCTAGTGGATAAACATAGCCATTGGGAATCTGGGGCTATGTAAAAATGCATAACATATCCAGTTATGCTGCTTCAGGTACAGAGATTTCAGAGAACAGGCTGAATATATTGGTTTTGCCAAGCTGCACTACACATCTAATTTAGGACTGTCATGCTCTTGAGTCTGGACAAGATATGAATTTTCTAATCCCCAAATGTGGCAGTCATGATGATTTACCGACCCTGGTACATGGAGAGTCACCTCATCACTGAATACCACCCTGTCCAGGTAGTCACTTTCATTGTCAATGAGTGATAACATTGTCTCCATGCAGTTGTAACAAAACATGAGATAACATTGCTGTAACTTCTGTACCAGCTACAGTTTATATGCCCAAGGTTTCAGTCTCTTGTGCATCACCTTGTGAACTGTGGACTCTAAAATCCCCAGCTGTGCATCTGCCTGTTGAACTGACTTCCAGGATCTTTGCTGGAGTGCCGTTTAGATGGTTTCCACACACACAGGCATAGTATTTAGAAATTTCACCATCATTTAGCAGCTTGAAACTTCCATGAATCAGCAGGTTGTTGTACTATTCTGTTATGCTCTCTTGGCTGGCAGTTTCTGTCCTACAAAATGTTTACGAAACATCCACCACATTTTCACAAGAGACTTAAAATTCAGCTAGTCAGTAACAGCACTGCATGTTCTGCTGAAGTGGGAAAGGCACCATTTGAAGCTATGTCATTTTGCCTCACTGCGTATCCAGCACTTGATGGCCATCTGTACTCTTGTGAAACTTGTTGTGTTTACGCACTGATTGGCACAAAGAAAATGTATGTATCATCGTTACAAGAAAAGTTATCAATTTTTCTTATCAATCACACACACGAGATTCTTTCGCGGATTTGCGGAATTCTGCCTTTTTTGTGTCATCATTTGGGTTATGCCTGTAAACCCTCTGGGTTTAGGCCGGCGATGCAGGATTTCATTACATTTTCCGGAATTCCGGATTATAAATTAATATTGCCGGATTCCATCATGATTTCCGTAGAGTAAATTAAAAAGTTCGAAGTTCTCCGATGCATCGGACAACTTCAATGATTACCGTAGCATAAATTAAAAAGTAATGAGGGAGAAAAGTTCGAAGTTTTCCGAGGCATCGGTTTTTTAGCAGAGAAGCGAAGCGACCTTTCCCCTCTGAGTCAGCAGTTCTGCTTTGCCTTTGGCAGCGATGTTTACTCTTCTGTCCGCTAATGATCTCTGGTGCTGCAGGAACAGGCTTGGCGTTGGCGGACACCGTACGTAGTGACGCAACCGTCCACTTTCTATCGGACCTTATGAGCGCTGTGTCACGCGATGATGTCATCTTTGACTCGCTGGCTTTGTGGCGTCGTGTGGTAGCTCTCTTTCCACGAAAGTGCTCAAGTGATGTGCCAAGTCCAGAGTTCACCAAAACGCGTAATTACGCGTCTAGTACGTATCGAAATTTTACCAACGCGTAAAAATACGCATCGGGAATTTTTCTCGATGCGTAAAAATGCGTCGGGCAATTTTTCTCGACGCATAAAAATTTGCATCGGGAATTTTTCTCTGCGCACAAAGATATGCGTCAAGAATTTTTCTCCATGGGTAAAACTATGCATCGAATTTTTCTCCACAGGTAAAACTATGCATCGATTTTTTCTCCGCGGGTAATACTATGCATCGAATTTTTCTCTGCGGGTAAAACTACGCATCATTGGCTTCATGGCGTCGTGCGGTAGCTCTCTTTCCACGGGAGTGCTCAAGTGATATGCCGAGTTCAGATTTCGCCAAAACGTGTAATTACGTGTCTAGTAAGTATCGAAATTTTATCAACGCGTGAAAATACACATCGAAAATTTTTCTCTATGTGTAAAAATATGCGTTGGGGAATTTTTCTTCACGCATAAAAATACGCGTCAGGAATTTTTCTCCGCACACAAATATACCTGTCGGAAATTTTTCTCCGCATGTAAAATTATGCATCGAATTTTTCTCCACGGGTAATACTACGCATTGAATTTTTCTCTGCGGGTAAAACTATGCTTCATTGGCTTCGTGGCGTCGTGAGGTAGCTCTCTTTCCACAGGAGTGCTCAAGTGATGTGCCGAGTCCAGAGTTCGCCAAAACGCATAATTATGCATCTAGTACATATCAAAATTTTACCAACGCCTAAAAATACGCATTGGGAATTTTTCTCGATGCATAAAAATACACATCAGGAATTTTTCTCAGCGCATCAAAAATATGCTTAAAATTTTTCTTCGCGAGTAAAACTACGCATCATTGCTGTCATAGCGTCGTGTGGTAGCTCTCTTTTCATGGGAGTGCTCAAGTGATGTGCGAGTCCAGAGTTCGCCAAAGTGCGTAATTGTGTGTCTAGTACGTATCGAAATTTTACCAACGAGTAAAAATATGCATCGGAAATTTTTCTCGTTGCGTAAAAATATGCGTCAGGAATTTTTCTCACCGCATAAAAATACGCACCGTGAATTTTTCTCCAAACGCAAAAATACGCATCGAGAATTTTTTCTCCGCAGGTAAAACTACATGTCGAATAATTTTACCAATTCATAAAAATACGCATCGGGACGGTACTTTGTCTTTCAGAAATGGAAGTAAATGAAATAAAGATTTTTTCCGTAATTGTAATTTCTTTTTCCTGTGATGTAGCCTCTGTCCAGTATTGTTATATATCATTTTATTCCATAAATATTTGTATTTCAGTTTGAAAATGGAGGAAAAATTTCCGAAAACGAAAATTCGCCGGTGAAAAAATTTCGCTGTAATCTTTAGGCTATGAGAGTGTGACGGCTCCGAGGAATTTTTCCTTTTGTGTCATAATTTGGGTTATCCTCGAGATCGATGCATAACTGAACAGAAATTTTTAAAATATTTTTTAACAGAAATTTTTTTACATTTTTTATATGCATTAATGTACCATTAGTGTTTCAAATTATGTCCATTGATATTTCAAACATATGAAAGTATGCTTGCAGGATTTTCATAGAAAATTGCAGGATTTTTCTCTTCTTAAGGTTGGCAAGTCTGTCTGGGGATGGTATTTCATTTTTCAAAACTTTCGAAAGGGGAAGTTAAACGGAGTGAAATTTTTTCCTGTAATCGTGATTTCGTTTTCTCGCGATATTTCTTTGGCACAGTATTGTTAAATATAATTTTATTCCATAAATATTTGCATTTCAGCTTAAGAGTGGAAGAAAAATTCCAAAAACGAAAGTTGGCGCGAAAATTTCTCTGTGATTTTCAGTGGATTCGAAGAATTCTGCCTTTTCCATTGTCATTTCGATGGTTCTCGAGATCGATGCAGAACTGAACAGAAAGTCGGGGGGGGATGATTAGTAGTGGTGGGGTCGTTTTCCGTTGATGGGCGGAATTCCGACTTTCAAAACATTCGGAAACAGAAGTTAGACAGAGTGAAGGTTTCTCCCATAATCATAATCCTTTTTTTCTTGCAATGTTTTCCCTACCCAGTAGCGTTGTTAAATATAATTTTATTCCATAAATATTTGTTTTGCAGCTTCAAAATGGAGGGAAACTTTCTTAAAACAGAAATCGGACAGAGGGTAGATTTTGTTGATAATCATAATTTTTTTCTCCACGATGTTACATTTATCCTGTGTTGCTGTTAAATGTAAAATATATACTTATATATATATATATGAAGTTGAACGTGGCAAGCTTTGAGTTTGCAGAGGCAGAAGGGTTTTTCATCTTGAACTCCTTCTTCAAGAAAAAGCCACACAGGAAATGGACATGGAGACATCCAAATGGGACGACAAGTGAAATTGATTTTATTATGTGTAACAAAAAATTCGTCATAGAAGACTGCAGTGTGCTAAACAAGTTCAACACAGGTAGTGACCATAGATTGGTGAGATGTAAGATGCACCTCAACACTAAAGTTGAACGTGGCAAGCTCATAAGACAAACAAAATCTATTGACATAACCAACCTTAAAAAACACCATAATACCTTCAAGTTAGAACTGAAGAACAGATTCTCTGCTTCAGAAGGCCTAACATCGGAAGAAGTGGACATCTCTGAAGTTAACAGAAACGTAACCAAAGCTCTTATGGAAACAGCAACAAAATTAGCTGGGTCTAAGAACAAGTTGCATGTGAACAAATTATCAGGAAAAACCAAAATGTTGATGCAAAAAAGAAAAGAGATGAGAACAACTAAAGAAGATGTGACTTCCAAAGTGGAATATATAGAGCTATGCAAGACAGTAAGAAAAAGTATCACTGAAGACGTAAGGAAATTCAACTGTGAACTAGTGAGGAAAGCAATTGAAAACAACCAAAGCCTAAAGATAGCAAAGGGACATCTCAGTAAGGGAAGAAAACAGATTATGGCACTGAGAAAAGAAGATGGTTCTGTAACAAGAAATAGAGGCGAAATTTTGACAAGAGTGAAAGATTTCTACTCCAAATTATATGAAAGGGATGATATATGCACTCCAGACATCATGAAAGATACCAGTACCAGAGTTCCTCCAGTCCTTCCAGCAGAAGTTGCACATGCAATCAAGAACATGAAGCGAGGAAAAGCTCCAGGAGAAGATGGAATTACTGTAGACATCATACAAGAAGCAAGTGGAGAAATCGAAACAGTACTCGCCCAAATTTTCACTCGATGCCTTAATGAAGGAAAGATTCCTGAGGATTGGAACACCGCTACAATGATCCTGCTACATAAGAAAGGTGACATTGAGGATCTCGGAAACTACAGACCTATCAGCCTCCTATCAGTAGTTTATAAAATCTTCACTAAAGTTCTTTCACACCGCTTGAAGGTAGCACTAGACATGGCTCAACCGAGAGAACAAGCTGGATTCAGGAGTGGCTACAGCACAATAGATCATATCCACGTGCTGAGAGAACTAATTGAAAGAGCGAGGGGAATATGAACTTCCATTGTGCATGGCTTTTATCGATTATGAAAAAGCCTTTGATTCGGTGAAACCATCAGCAGTTACAATGGCTCTGAAAACCTGCGGTATTGAAGATGCATACATTAATATTATTAATAACATCTATGAAAATGCAAGTGCAAAGATTAGGCTGTTTGAAAATACAACACACGTAAAAATTGGAAAGGGAGTAAGACAAGGTGACACCATATCTCCGAAGCTCTTTAATGCCACATTGGAGGGTGTTTTTCAGTCGCTGAGCTGGGAAAACAAGGGGATAAAGATTAATGGAGATTATCTAACCCACCTTCGTTTTGCTGATGACGTAGCCATTTTTGCAACTACCCCATCAGAGCTGCAGAGTATGATCCAGGAACTTGCTGACAGAGTAAAGAAGTGGGATTAAAAATGAACTTTCAGAAGACAAAAGTGATGTTCAATGCTTTTACAAGAAATGAAGATTTATCGATTGATGGAGAAAAGCTGGAGATAACAGACACGTACGTTTATCTTGGACAGCAGATATCAAGTGAGGGTCACATTGATGAAGAAATTAATCGGCGTATAAAACTTGCCTGGAGAGCTTTTGGAAGAAACAGCATAATTTTCAAGAGCAATATGCCATTATGTCTTAAAAGAAAAGTGTTTGATCAATGCATCCTTCCAGTGCTTACGTATGGTGCAGAGACGTGGACCTTAACTAAAGAGACATACAAAGGCTGCAGACAACTCAAAGAAGCATGGAGAGGTGCATGCTTGGTGTAACCAGGAGAGATAAGAAGAGGAACTCGTGGATCCGAAAAATGACAAGAATGGAAGACATCATGATCAGAGTTAAATCCCTGAAATGGCAATGGGCTGGACATACTGCCAGAAGGACAGATCATCGATGGACAGCGAAATTTTAGATTGGATTCCAAGGGACAGGAAAAGACCCAGAAGAAGACCACATAGGAGATGGGTGGATGAAATTCGAAAGTATGCAGGGGTGACATGGAGGAGACTGGCACAAGACAGACCGTTGTGGAGGAAACTTGGGGAGACCTTCGTCCAGCAGTGGATTGATAATGGTTGACAATGATGATGATGATGATATATATATGAATACAGAGATGTGCTCCAGCTTAATATTTACGTAATAAACTTCAGTGAACAATTTTGTCTTGCTCACGCTGCATTATATTCACGCTGTTTTGCAGCACATTCTTATTTTTCACCTGTGTTGTTAAAAAGTTCAGCTTTTTTTTCCCTTCGTCAGTCTCATGTATGCAATAAGTTTTACCCCAAACACCTTATGTTTTTGTTATCCATAGTGTGAAGGAGTTTGTATACTCTCCTTTTCCACATTTCTGCAATATCGACTAATCACGTAAAACTCTTCACCTTGGTCCTAATTTCCTCCCCTTAAAAGCCCTTTCCATAGGAAGCCAGACTACTTGTTACATTTTAACTGTAGGTAAAATCTGTGGTGATTTTAAAAGATACAAAAAGTTCCTTAAGCTGAATTGAAGGAGAAACAGTGTGTGTGTGTGTGTGTGTGTGTGTGTGTGTGTGTGTGTGTGTGTGTGTGTGTGTGTGTGTGTGTGTTACACAAAGTTAAATTTACATTGGGTATAAGATTTCTGGCTCTAGAAAAATTATTATTTACTTGTGGAATATCAGTTTGCAGTGTGTGTTGTTTCTGGTTTGTTACCCTGCTAACAGAAAACTAAAATGTTTGGTGACCTTAAAATAGTAATAATGATAACCCATTTATAATGTTAAAATACAATGTGTTGTTCCTTAGTGTCATTATTTTTCCCTTCTTTTTTTTTTTTTTTTTAGGACATAAGCTCAATTAGGAATGCAGTCTTGAATAAGAAATTGAAAACCGAAGACGAAGAAGTAAAAGATGAAAAAGATAAAGTGAAAAAATCAGCGTCTGTTAAGCGCACTGCTGAGAGTTCTATTTCAGAAGATATTCACAAAAAAATAAAAAAGAAGTTGAGGATGTGATAGAATCACAAGAATCAGTAAATTCTTACAGTGACCCATTAGAAGAACCTCCTGCAGAAAAAATCACTACTAACAACAACCAAGATGATATAACTTCATCACAGGGAGGTGGTGAAAAAAGTATTGCCAATCACATCAAGAAAGTAAATATGAGGGGGAAAAGGCAGAGACAGAGGATAGTATCAGCTTTAAATCCCAAGCCTGTGCAAAAGAAAAAAGCATTCACTAAGAAAAAAGAAAGCTTGCCTGCAGCTGGTCGGAAAAAAAGACTGTGCTGAAAAAGGAAAATGAACAGCTTGGGAATGATGTTAAAAAGAATGCAGATGATGCTGCAAAAGAGCAATTTTTATTTCGATTTGATCCTACAAATAAGCTTGATTCAAAGAAACTTTTGGATTATCTGAATAAAGAGAGTCAGAAATCTGCCATGCCTAACGATACAAAAACTGAAATTAAAGATTGTGCTCAAACAAATCCTCCTAACACTGCTACAGCAAAAGTTCTCCCGAAGACAGAGCTACATGGGTTACCAAAAATCATCAGTATTTTATTACCACCACCATCATCATCATCATCAACAACAACATCATCATCATCATCATCATCTCTATTAAGAAATTTTTCAGTATCTTACAGTCAAAACAGCCAGTTAAACTCTGGTCTGCCTAGAATGGATTCTGTCCCAACGTTCAACAAAAACATAAAGATTAGCACTCCAAGTGCCACATCTGATTTTGAAGAGAAACTTCCTTTACCTCAGATTTTGAAGAAGCCAGTGCTAATGACCACAATTCCCCAGTCAACACATCCTGTGCGGCAGGTTGTCCCATCATCCCATGTGACACAAATCAGAGTGCCACCGAATTTCATGGAAAGCATGAAAGGCTCGCAGATTGAAGGTGTTATAAGGCTGCCACAAAACTTTTTGCTTGGACAGAAAAATGTTTCTATGTCTGCCAGTGGTGTTGCAAATGAAATACTGGCCTTGCCACAAGTTCAGAAATGTTTAAGTCATATTAACAGTTCTAGTGTAACAAATGCACATGTGAAGATGTTAAAAACTACTGCAAACAATCCTGTTCCTATACAGCCAAGTCTTTTGAATTTAGGGGAGGGAAATATTATATCATTCCTATGAAACCGAGTGGTCAGCCATTGATTACAGCACTTCCAGTTTCTACTGCTGGTTCACCTATACAGGTGAATAATCAAATCATGGTTACTTCAAGTAGTGATAGTGGGAATTGTAAAAATTCAGTGACCATCCCTCAAATTATAAAGGCAGCTAAAAATTACAGCAGGACAGCTGGAACTACTGCTTTGCCATTTAACACTGTAACTATTCCCAAGATAAAACAAGAAACTTGCAGTACCACTACATTTCCTGTGATGTCAAGCAGGTGTGCTTTCCCTGTCAACATATCACAAAACAGCAATATAGGTATGAAGTTTTTTATTTTCTGTTATAAATTCTGTTTACTTTTAAAAGCTCTTATGTAGCCTGACATAAAAGGCTCAAATAATAATTTCAAGGGATTTTTCTTTTTTTGTAGGACATACTGTGTAAATGAATACCAGAAATGTACCTATTTTGTTAAGCTTAACAATCTGATATATCATTACGTGTGTCCTAAGCCATAGAACAAGTTGTATAGGCCACATACTGTAGGTGGAAAATAGCAAAAACTTTCAGACAGAAAAAAAGGAATCTAAGCTAAGATTAAAACTCTGAAAAGTTCAGCAGTGAATAAGCAAAAAAAAAAAAAAAAAAAAAAAAAAGCCATAGAGATGTGGAAAAGTAAACATGGCAAAATATTGGGTTGGCCAAAAAGTCATTGCGTTTTTTACACATAGATGGCGAAACATGTCTTGAAATGTAACTGACATTATTTGAAACTGCAAGTTTATTATGTACAGGGTGTGCACGTGTGCTTGAAAACCTGGAAAGTCCTTGAAAATCATGATTACATATTCAAGGCCTGGAATATCCTGGAAAAACTGTTTTTTTTAAAGCTGTCTTGGAAAGCCTTGAAACTTGAAATTAGTGCATAAAAAATGTCCTTATAGGAAATCAGTGCTACCTTTTTTTTTCTCTTTCTTCATTTTCTCTCCTTTGTTCCCAAAGAAGCCACGGTCGGTGTCTGACAGACGTGCCCCAAATTCTAATTTGGCTGGAAAAAAAAAAAAGCAAAAAAAAGCACTATTTCCAGGTCCTGTTAGTAAGGGGAGCTTGAAGGTCAGAGAGCTGGTCATCTGGTCCTTGTTTAAATGTTTTTGCGGGAAACTTGCTTCCACCCCTCCCAGGCTTTGTTTGTATCAAGAGACTTCCGCTACTTATGATAAAAATTAAGAAAACTATCTTTGTGAATTCTTCACAAAACTGGCTGAAATTTTTACATTTACAATAACTGGATTACAGAAACTTAATCCCAAAATTTCAAGTGAATCGATTAAAAACTTAATTTTTTTTTATTACGGACATGTATGCCTTTCTGCTTTTGGCAAGCAGAGAGTGCAACGGGGTGTTGCCATAGCAACGGTTGATTGGCAGCCGATAGCGTCGATGAATGAACCTTGTTTAGGAAGAAAGCACCTGTCACTGATTCCATCCATTGCTTTTGGACTAGGTGAAAAATTTAAGAAATCCATTTTTCCGAATTTCAAAAATAACACTAAGATTTTTGCAATGGTTAAGATACACCACAATGATTCTAGTGTACATTTTGCCAAATTCCATTTGAAACTTAAGCAGATGCAAAAAAAAAAAAAAAAAAAAAAATCTTTGTTTGCATAATCTCATTAAAAAAAGAAGAAACAGCAATTATAAATTACGGGAAAAGCAAAAGCAAGTGAATGATTTTTTTAGATGCCGTGGTTTATTTAAACAGTGACCCTTGAGAATTTTGCCGTGATAATATGGAAACTATTTGAATTACAAACATACATTTTTATTCAGACATCTGAGTTAACTGTTTTAATAAAAAGAAAACATTTATGATTAAAAAGTTTTCATTGGATTCAGGCGAAATTCGGCAGATGAACGTATTTTAGTAAATTATGACGTTATGACGTAAATCTGGTCATTTCGTCAAAAATTGGGGAATATTATTTTTTTTTCATTTTCTCCTATAATTAGGGTGAAGGAAGAAAGGCGAAACTTGACACTTCAGCGAGCTGCAGGTGGTGATTTATGGCGATGTGAATTATGATTGAAGTTTGCAAACTGGAAGTAGAGATTTCTTATGCACATCATTTTTTTCATTTATGTTAAATACTTCAAATCTCCCAATTTATACCAATAAAAAACTGGAAATTTTTTATATTTACATACATGAGATTCTTCATGCGGATTCCACCTTTTTTTGTCATCATCTGGATCATTTTCGCGATTGATGCAGAATTGAAGAGAAGGGGGGGGGGTCATTTTCCGTATAGGGATGGTATTTCGTCTTTCAAAACTTTTGAAAACTGAAGTTAAACGGAGTGACTATTTTTCTGTAATCGTAATTTCTTTTTTCTCATGATGTTGCCTGTGTCCAGTATTGTTAAATATAATTTTATTGCATAAATGTTTGTATTTCAGCATGAAGCTGTGTGCAACGATTTCTAAAAACGGAAGTTAAGATGGCTCGAAGATTTCCCTGTAGTCTTCAGGCATGAGATTCTTCCATGCATTCAAAAAATTCCTCCATTTCCGTTATCATTTTGGGCATTCTTGAGATCAGTGCACAACTGAACAGAAATTTTGGGGGTTATGGTGGGGGAGGGGGAAGGGATTCGTTTGAAGACGGGATTCCGTCTTTCGAAAACGAAAGTTAGATGCAGCGAAGATTTCTTCCCTAATTTTTTTTTCTCGCGATGTTCCTTCTGCCAAGTATTGTTCTTAAATGTCCTTTTATTCCACAAGTACTGCATTTCAAATTAAAAATGGAGGAAGAAGTTTCCGAAAAACGGAAGTCGGTCGGAGCGAAGATTTCCCCGAAATTGCATTTTTTTTTTTCGTGATGTTCTCACTATCCTGTGTTGTTGTTAAGTGTTACTTTCCTCCAGAATTGTCTGCACTTAAGTTTGATAAGGGAGGAGAAATTTTCCAAAAATGGAAGTGACAGAGTTTGAAAATTTGTCAGAATTGATGCATGGTGTTCAAAAGTATTCATATTCTGAAAGTCGCACCATTTATCTAAAGTAGCGAAAGCTTTGATATCATGCGTTTTTGTGATCCTCAGGCTGAAAGTTCTTTCAACATGATGGATAAATTACTGTCGTCTGAGGGAATAAAAGGGGAGGAGGAAAGACAAGTGGTGAAGAAATAGGAAGGGAATGAATATCAACAGAAAGAAAAACTAAGTAAAGATTGCTGTGCTGCTGCTGAGTCAACAAAAGACAAATATGGCCATGAAACTTGCTGAGAAGAAAGCATCACAAGTGAAAAATTGAGCCGATGTTCTAGCAATTACAAAAAAAAAAAAAAAAAAAGAAAGAGAGAGAGAGAGAGAGAGAGAGAGAGAGAGAGAGAGAGAGAGAGAGAGAGAGAGAGAGAGAGAGAGAGAGAGAGAGGTGTTTTGAAGCAGTGTCTTTTAAAATCACTTTATTTTGTTTTGAATTCAGTAATTTTATGTTGTGAATAGAGCGAACAATTCCATCTTGCTCACACTGCTCTATATTCACACTTTCTTGTTGCATGTTCTAATTTTTTTTTTGCCTGATTAAAAAGTTCAGCTGTTTTATTCCTTGGTCAGTCTCATATGCATTTAAAGCTTTTATAAATAGTTTGGCTAGTTCCACATTTAGGGTAGCTAGCACTTTGCAAATTTAACTTAGCAATGGTTTTGATTTAAAGGAAAATTGAGGCAATCGTATTTGATTTGAAAAATAATTTTTGGAAAGTAATATGAGGCATTTTTTTTTTTTTTTTTTTTTTTTTTTTTACGGAATTTTAGGAGAAAAAGTAATTTTTCTCCTTCCATGATGCACTGGCGGACATAGAGGTGGTTAGATTCTTTTGGATTGTGTAGTGGGCCGAGACTTTCTGATGACTTCTGTGATGAAACTTATCTGAAACTTGTGGCCATGTTCCTAAAGTTACACTTTCTGTTTTAAAATTTATTGGTGCACCCATCTATGATTGTCCACTCCCAAATCATTTTTTGAGGTGCACAATGATTCTCTGGCTTATGATTTCTCATTTATGATTTAACATAACTGTACTACAAATTGGGGAAAATTTTTCTCAAGCCTAGCACCTATTCTGTGTAGTAATTAAGATTTTCATTGCCTTGAACAGTCACATCCCGATATGCAGCCACCAGTGGCAGTCATTGGGAATATTTAAAAGAAAGAAAAAAATGCATCCTCACGTATGGAAACACTTTTTATCGGGGTGGAATTCAGCTGTGGGCACAACAGGCACATGCCTCATTAAAAAAAAAAAAAAAAATATATATATATATATATATATATATATATATATATATATATAAAATAAAAATAAATAAATAAATAAAATAGAAAAAAAAAGTGATTGAGTAAAGTACACAAGTGCTTTGCTTTGCCTGTCGTTTCTAGTTTTCAGACATCACACACTTTTTCACTTATGGATTTGTAACTCCACGTTTTGTTTTACATTGGTCCGAACTTTTCAGTGATCCCTACAGCAGTTACTTCAGGACTGCTGTTAGTGAAGCACCCCATCCTGCTGGGTGTGTTGGGGGGGGGGGGGGGGGGGGCTGCACCCCACCTCTTATGTGTCCTCCATCTGTACAACCCTGTGTTTTTTGGAGGACATAAATCTCAGGGATTATTTTACCAGTCCTCTGTTAGATGTATGCCCTCCCCATTCTTAAATTCTTGATCTACTCTTGCTTTATTTTATAATAATTTCAATTGTTATCAATAAACTGATTACATGGAAGATAAGGTAGTGCAAAATAGTGATGCAGATAAAATGTCTGATTGAATTAATCATTTTCAGATTGAGGGAAAGGATTTTCTGATAGGCCTTGCTGTAATTGCACCATGATTCATCTCCAATTAAAAACATTAAAAAGAAATGTAATGAGTAAAAACGTACATTCATCCATTTACATCTTTTGTCATTTTTATTACTTGAAACTGAAATTACTTTAAAAAAATAATTTGACCCTGATACTGTAAAGCGTAATCATCATCCTAGAATGTTTGTGTATATGTCCTGGAAAAGGCCTGGAAAGTCCTTGAACTTTTTTCATCCAAAAGTGTGCGAACCCTGTATGTAACGTGACAGTTGACTGTTCTAGCTAGTTTTAGGAACAGAATGCACGATTTCGTTAACAAGTGTTTGTTTGGCATTGATTTCAAAATGGACAATCAAAAGGAACATTTTCGTTATGTTTTGCTGTATTACTTCTGAAAAGGAAAACTCTGCATGCCTTAAAACTACGGCAGTGTCAGAATTGGTTTGTGAAATTTCAGTCTGGAGATTTTGATGTGAAAGGTAAACCATGCTCAGGAAGGCCAATTGAAGTTGATGACGAAGAAATAAAGGCATTGCTTGAATCCAGTTGGCATTTAACGACACAAGAAATTGCTGAGAATCTGAACATATTGAAATCGAGTGTCGAAAACCATTTAAAGCAACTGGGATACGTTAGTAAGCTTGATATGTGGGTACCACATGAGCTCAAAGAAATTAATCTCACTAAGCATGTTGACATCTGCAATTCACTCTTGAAACGTGAAGAAAACAATCCATTTTTAAAACGTATGATAACAGGCGATGAAAAATGATTCATCTACAACAACGTCGAACGAAAAAGATCGTGGAACAAGCGTGATGAACCTGCTCAAAGCACTACAAAAGCAGATATGCACCAAAGGAAGGTTATGCTGTAAGTCTGGTAGGATTTCAAAGGTATTTTGAACGGCTTCCAAGGAACCAAACCATTAATTCGGACATGTACTGTCGTCAGCTGGATAAATCAAGTGATGCAGTCAAACAGAAGTGTCCAGAATTGGTAAATTGCAAAGTGTTGTGTTTCACCATGATAACACAAGACTACATACAAGTTTGATCACTCGTCAAAAATTGTTGCAGCTTGGATGGGATGTGTTACCATATTCATCAGACCTGGCACCATCAGACTACCATTTGTTTCATTCATTGCAAAATGCCTTGAATGGTAAAATCTTTGCTGTTGATGAGGCTAATAAATCGTTCTTGAAACCGTTTTTTGCCAAAAAAACAAAACTTTTTTGAGCCGGAATCATGAACTTGCCTGCGAGATGGCAAAAGGTCATACAACAAAATGGACAATATGTTCTTGACTAAAGTTTTTGTTTTCCATTCAAAATTTACCTTTTATTTACACAGGAAAAAAACGCAATTACTTTTTGGCTAACCCAATAGTTAACTACAAGAAGTGCTGATTATTAAACAACAATAAAAAACATGAAAATTGAAGATTAAAATCATGAATCAAAACATGCGTGGGCGATTCCATTTCAAATCAGCAGGTGCTCTTCACCACCCATCATCAATTCTCCCCCTTTTTTTTTTTTCACAAGTAGATATCTACCATATATGGAAGCACCCAAAGTTTCAGTTTTTCATTTCCATTAGATCTTGGTAATGTCTCAGAATGTTTCTTCATTTCTTAAATAGCGGAGGTACTTGGCATTTCCCAGATTTAACAAAAAATACACGAATCAGTTTCTGGGGCATTCCTGAATTTATAAATAGGAAATATTGCACAGAAACATTTAACTGAAATTGTGTTCTGCTAATGAAAAGAAAAGGATTAACAAAAGAAAAAAAAATGAACAAAATCTATACTTGTGCCTGCACAATTGGCTTAAACCAGCAGTCTTTATTGACTGCAAATATTAGAAATATTAAATATCTGAAACGTCCATGTTTTTCTATTGTGTTGTTATTGGCATGATGTACAGTTAATTCAAAGCACAAATAAGTTTATCCTTGAAGAACCTCTAAGTCAATGATGTTGGGTGTTCTTTTATTTGGAGCCAAGAAATGAGTTTTTTTTTTTTTTTTTTTTTTTATCATATCGGGAGCAACCAGCATATAGTTGGCCATGGGAAAAACGTGAATTTTGCAATTCAAGTCCAACAACTTTTTATGATTGAACCTCCTGTATCTAGTTGATACTAATGGCAAAACTGAGAAGAACAGGAAGCTCTGGGCATATAAACTAAAATAGGTCACATGGGATGTTTGGAATGCAGGGAAATTATAGTCTCCTGCATCATGGACAGTCATGATAGTAGGTCTGATGACATTTGACACAAGTTTCTCGATAGTCGGTCGTGGTCCATTGTAGAGTGCAGGAAGATACAAATTTCATCACAGCAAAATAAATAAAACCTTAAAATGATGTGGGAGAATGCGTAAACGAAAGAACAGCAATAATAAGTTTTGAAAAAATTAAATGTGGGAAAATTCTAATTTTCCTGTCATTGTCATTTCATCAAAATAGACTTTGCCGAAAAAGAAAAAAAGAAAGAAAGAAAAAGAATCGTCCAATCGAGATGAAAATTGGTATGTGCAATGTACATGAATAGGAAAGGAAGTAATTGCAATTCCAAAGCAGTTATACCATTTATTTGGATAAAACTGCTACACGAGTGGAACCTGGTGTAGCCAAATTGCGGGCCAGTTCACCGACATTCTGGATGGACATAGGTGGTGTCCCATCATGTACATACATACATACATATCACTAAGCTATTCTCTGAGATTCAGAAGTTAGCTCCAAAATGAAATACAAACTACCTGATATTTTTACTTACTGTTGCCATATCAAACTTCTCCATTTACAGCAATCTTGATGTACAACTCGGGCTTCACTGACATTCATTACACGCCATACACAAGATCTTCTATACTTCATACTCATAATTTGTTTCTCATGCAGACACTCCTGAATCTGCTCCTTACATGACTTCCTTGTCCTTCCTCTGCCTTTCCTTCCTGCCACTTGGGCTAAAAAGATTTTCTTAGTAAGCATCTCATCACTCATTCTTTCAACATGGCCAAACCACCGAAGCATATTGGTCTCCACCTTCCTAACAACATTTTGCTTCACATCACACAACTGCAACACATCTTCATTCCTCACACAATCAGACCGTGTCTTGCCACAAATTCCCCGTAAGTAATGCATTTCTCCAGCACACAAACGACTCCTATGTCTCTTCTGCAGTACCCAGGTTTCACTGCCATACATCAGAGTAGGAACAATTACACTTTCATACTCAGCCATGCGGGACTCTCTAGAGAACCCATCATTCCTGTGAAAACCTCCCAGAGCAGCTATGACTTTCAATGAAGAATTCACTCGCCTAGTAATTTCGCCATCCAATTTGTTTTCTCTGTCAAACATGCTTCCTAAATACACGAACTCACTCACTTGGTCAATCACTGTGCCATTTATACTTACATTACATTCAGTGCTACCAGTTCCTCTCTCAAAGACCATAACTTTGAGTTTTCCCTTATTTATACTCAGTTTGAATTTCATGCAAACTGTGTACATCCGGTGTCCCATCATGTCCCAAACATATTTGATCAGTGAGGGGTTTGGAAGATCAGGCTGATCGTGGAAGGGTGTTGACATTATGGAGGCAGGCATAAGAGAGCCATGCCGTGTGTAGCCGGGCATTATCCTGTTGAAAAATTGCTCAGTGATGCTGCGGCATGAATGGCAACACAACAGGAAGTTGAATGTCGTCGACGTACCATTGAGCCATGAGGGTGACCAGAGGGTGTCTGGCCATTGAATGAAATGGCTTCCCAGGCAGTCACTCCCACTGTGCAAGCTGTGTGCCATTCCACAGCAGAGGCATATTCTGTGCCCTGACCTGCTTGTCTCCAGACATGCATACGCTGGTCATTAGTGTCGAGTGCAAACCGTACCTCATTACCAAAGACTCCACCACACCACTGGACACTATTCCACATTGATCAAGCTCGACACCATTGCAACCAGTGCCAGTGATGCTCGCTGCAAGTCAGTTGTGGTAGGCGATGGAGTGGCTGGCCTCCTCAAATGTAGTCCCTGTGCCCGCAAGTCGTCCGGCAACTGTATAGATGGCCACTTCCATACCAGTAGATGATGTAACATGGCCACGAATGGTTGAGAGCAGTGAATTCGATTCTGTTTGTGCGGCTGTCACAATTGCTCAATCCTTGCATTCTGTCGTTGCCCTTGACTGTCCACTGCCCATATGCTGCTTGGTTGTGGCCTCCTGAACCCATTGGTGCCAACGCCATCCAATTGCCATATCGCTCTGACCCAAATGCCTGGTGACACCGTGACTTCACTTGATCAACCGGCCTCTCTTAGCCAGTGGCGGATTTCCGACTAGGCGTGTGCCTGGGGCCCCCAGAGCTTGAGGCAGAGCTGTAGCGAGGGGGGGGGAGCAGGTGCGGCCGCCCTAGGCGCTGAGCCAGAGGGGGCGCCATCGAGACGTAGATTTTTTAAAATGTAACAAAAAAGTGAAATTAATTTATACGCGTAATTAAAAAAATGTATAAAATTTAAACTTCATTATGCCTTAAGGATAAAATGGTGACCAGATTAATGCACCTGGCAGTTCTGTCAATAGAAAAAGATATTGCTAAAAATATTAATATGATCAAATATAAATGATTTTACTGCTATTAAAGCTCGAAAGGTGCATTTGTAAATTCAAAATCTTTGTTAAGGCTTAAGCATAATTTTAAACAAATGCTACTTGTTAATGTACATAATTTTCAGTTGTTCATAAGCAGTAGCAATTAATTGTAAATGAAAATTATTCTTCATTCAAACTATGTACGTTTTTTTTTTTTCTACAATCCCTATTGAAGCTCATATAATTACCACAGGCTATTGAATAGGATTATATATATATATTATGAGTAATATTTTATATAAAAAATAACATTTTGTTACTATTTCATACAATTAGGAAAATATATACGGGACAATAATTGCAAATAACAATATAAATCGGAATATTTTTATTATAAAGGTATTGTACTATATCTGCAAACAGGTATATAATAAAATCTGACACCGTCACCTGTTCCAGTTGGACTGGGGCAGGGGGACGCCAATTTTACTGCTTGCCCTGGGCGCCAATACCTCTAGCTACAGCCTTGCTTGAGGGGCCCCGAAAACGCATAAGTGGATTGCCAGTATTGTTTCGGCTGTCAAAGACTGAAACAAATAAATCCTTAAAGCGACTACATTATTTGTATTGTCAGTTGTTATTTTACTTTCTCGTATTAGTAACATATATTTTTTCCTGCTGTTGTTGATATTCCAAAGTTTCGAGTTCTTATCGTTGTCCTAGTTTTGCAAAGGAACAGTAAATATAATTTAGCCTTCTGTTTAGTGGAAGGTAAAGGAAGAATTCACACTTTCTACACTTTTCATTGTGTAAGGTGGATACTTAACTCACCTGTTATATAAATTACTTTCATGTTGCTTCTAGCCAAAGGAAAACATATGTATAGGAACCTTCTTCCCCACTGATTTGCGATAACGAGAGCTTCTAGAAACTGTCTTGATAATTGGGGGCTGTCTGCTGTTTTATTGCCTTTTTCCTTTGAGTTAGGGTAATGAAGTTCTTATTCAGCCGTAATCCCCCTAAAGCAGCCTAAACAAAAGAGCTAAATTTAGGCTCTAAAAATAAAGAAATTCGAGAATGCCACGCTATTTGTCTTTTTCTTATTTAATAGTATTAAAAAGAAATTTCTATTGTATTGTGTAACAACATTTTCTTACTACTTTCTCCACCCCTGATATAATATTTATTTTTATGTCCTATCATTTGCAAAAATAATTTTAGAAAAATCTATGAAAACCCAATTTTTTGGCCTTCAGTACCTTTAGCAGGAAATTAACGAAATAATTGGAAACTTTTGATATTTGAGAAGGAAAAATTAAGCCTAATCTGAGGGGCACAAAAATAATTTTTCCTCTAAGTTGAATATATAGTTTCTTCATAACAGATCTTTATTATTTTTTTTAATTTTCGACCCTGAAAACCCTTAGCTGTAAATTCATGAAAGTATACAAGATATTTAAAGTGAACAAGGATAATACACTTTGATTACCTGCTAGCCAAAAAAATAATTTTTGAAATATCAAAACTAAATCTAAATATTAAAACTAAATCTTCACGTTTTCTGTGACACGGAGAAATCAAAATGCAATTTGAGTGTGATCCCCTAACGTTTCGGTGGACTGTCTGCCAAACTTGGACCATGCTTCAACAGATCCTGTAATGAAATCCAAAGTTTTCGATAAACTGACCCTTCAGTGAAATGACATTTCGATGAAATGAACTTTTAGGTAAAAGACCTTTCGGTGAAATGAACTTTTCGATCAAGTGATCCTTCGGTGAAATGTACCTTTCGTTCAAGTGACCCTTCGGTGAAATGAACGTTTCGATCAAGTGACCCTTCGGTGAAATGTATCTTTCGATCAAGTGACCCTTCGGTGAAATGAATGTTTCAATCAAGTGATCTTTCGATGAAACAATCTTTTCGGGAAGTGCCGTCATGTGTCCACTGCTCCCAACAGTGCCATCATGTATCCATTGCTCCCAACACAGTCTGGCGGTATGGTCAGAACGATCCACGTGGCGGGCCAACCACCCTGCGATTTTCAGCTCGATGATCCGGCCTCTCTCAAAGTCCGTAAATTGCATAAATCTATGTCTCTGGTATCTACTCAGCATTCTTGTTGCTCTGTACTTTTGCTTGCGTCGGCCGGTGCTTTTCACTTTCATGGGGCAGATCAGATCAGATCATATGTAGAGGATTTTAGGAAGGGAGTGTCTGACCCCAGGTCTTAAACAACCCTTAGAAATAGGAAGCTAGGAGATTTGGGCTGGAGTGCCCGATAGGAAAGTGACATGGAAGCTAGGTAGAAAGGGGGAGAAAGACGCCCTTATTTATTACCGGGGGCCAGTACCCGGGGCCAGATGGCTTAACGTGCCCATCCGACGCACGGCGGGTATTTAGTGGTCGAACGTTCAAACCTGAGGCTATCCCCATGGCAGTCCCAGGGGCCGTGTTGTTGAGTCCCTTCTCTCCAACACGTCCGTCTGTCTCCACAACACCGGAGTTGCTACTTATTTTCATGAACCCACCCGTTCGTACTCAGCCATTGATCTGTCTTTGAGTTCACCATCCTTATATCCTGACTGGTCCTGGAGCGTGTCTGGTGATCCCCTTGGCAGCGATCACTTTCCCATCTTTCTCCGTCTAGCGGGTGGCGGGTACCGTTACCCTACTTGCCCTGCTAGATGGAATATTGATGGTGCCAAGTGGGACGCATTCACGGCTTCAGCGATTATTACTCCAGCTATGGTGACCTCAGGAACGGTCAATGACGCTGTTGCGGCGGTAACGGATTGTGTTGTGCATGCGGCAGAACTTACCATCCCCAGGACGTCGACTAAACTTCCATGTTGCCCAAGACCTTGGTGGAATTCCACTTGCATGGCAGCTCGTCAGGCCCAACATCGGGCTTGGGGTAGGTTTCGTCGGTACCCCACCGACGCGAACCTACTTGCTTTCAAGAAGGCCAAGTCCTACGCGCGATTGGTTCGTAGGCGTAGTCAACGGGAGTCCTGGATACGTTACGTATCCGGGATTAACTCCGCTACCAGCCCTAAGATCGTTTGGGACAGGATCCGTAAGATTCGAGGACAGTACCCATCTGGGGAAATCTCCATTCTTGAGAGTGATGGAGGAACGGTTGCTGACGCTCAGGGTATTGCTGACTGTCTGGGCGCCGCTTTTCTTCGGTGTCCAGCAGCAGCAATTACCCTGCTTCGTTCCGGCAGTTACAGCCGCGGCTTGAACGGTCCAAGATTTCTTTTGGACCATTTTCTTCCGCAGATTATAACAGCCCGCTGACTGCCGTGGAGCTGAAGACCGCTCTGAATCGGTCCGGCCGGACATCTGTCGGACCAGATAACATCCATTACGAAATGCTGAAGCACCTTTCTCCGTCCTCTCTTGAATGTCTGCTAATCCTGTTTAACAGGATTTGGCTAGAGAATGCCTTTCCCGAGTCTTGGCGTACGGCCATTGTCGTTCCTGTTCCCAAACCTGGTAAAGATCCCACCAACCCGTTGAACTACCGGCCAATTGCTATGACGAGCTGCCTTTGCAAAGTACACGAGCGCATCATTAACCTTCGTCTCATTTTTTATTTAGAAATTCATCACATTTTTTCGCCTCATCAGAGTGGATTTCGTAAATCTCGATCCACCACCGATCATCATCTTCGCCTTGAGACATCTGCCAGGGAGGCGTTTGTCCGGCGTCAGCACATGGTCTCCGTCTTCTTCGACATGGAGAAAGCCTATGATCGTACCTGGAGATACGGCATTCTCCGTGATCTGCACGAGTGCGGATTGCGGGGAAACTTACGATCTTTCATCGCCGGATTTCTCCAGGACCGGAGTTTCCGTGTGCGCGTCGGGTCGACCCTCTCTGCGGTGTACCCGCAAGAACAGGGTGTACCTCAGGGCTCCATTCTTTCCGTTACGTTGTTCATCCTTCGTGTCAACCATATTTTCCAACTACTTCCTCCCACGGTTCGTAGATGATCTGCAGATCTCTTGCGCCTCTGTAAACATGCGTACCATCGAGAGACAGCTCCAGTCTGCCATTACCAAGATCTCTCACTGGGCTTCCCAAAATGGATTTGGCTTCTCGACGCAGAAGACCGTTTGCGTGCATTTTTGCCGCAAACGGGGTCTTCACCCAGACCCCAGCCTCCGTCTGGGGTGCTCTACCATCCCCGTGGTGTCAGAAGTCAAGTTCCTTGGGTTAACTTTTGACCGAGCGCTCACCTTCCGGCTTCACATCCAGTCTTTGAAGGTGAAGTGCACGAAGTCATTGGGTATCCTGAAGGTCCTCTCTCAAACATCTTGGGCGGCTGACAGGTGCTCAATGCTTCGCATTTACCATTTTCTGATTCGGTCAAAGTTAGACTTCGGATGCATTACGTACGGTTCAGCGCGTCCATCGGTTTTAAAGCCTTTGGACCCCGTCCATCACCAGGCTCTGCGGCTATGCACTGGTGCTTTCCGCACCTCTCCCGTGCATAGCCTGTATGCGGAGGCTCATGAGCCGCCGTTATGCATCCGTCGTAAGCAGCTGTCTCTTCAGTTTTATACAAAACTGAAATCTTTTCCTGATCATCCACTGTATGGTTCCATCTTCCAACCGGACTGTGTCCGCTTCTTTTCCAACTGCCCCTCCTGTGTTCCGACGTTCGGGATTCGGATGTCTGCCATAGTGCGCGATGCTGGTCTAGACTTGTCAAGGATTGGTTTGACCCGGTTCTACAATAAACCGCCTTGGCAGCTGGTTCAAGCAACGGCTGACCTTTCTCTTTGTGTGTGGCCAAAGTCTTCCACTCCTGCTCTGGTGTACCAGCAGCTCTTTGCTGAAAAACTGTCTGTCTACCCGGATTTCGTGCCTGTGTTCACCGATGGCTCGAAGTCCGGGGATGTCGTTGGATCTGCTTTTGTGTGTGGCGAAGCCTCACATGCTGAGAGGCTTCCACCTGAATCCACCGTCTTTTCGGCGGAGATGCGTGTGGTGCACCTCGCTTTGTGCCACATACAGTCTCGATCACTTTGTCGCGCTATGGTTTGCTCTGATTCCCAGTCCGTCATCCATGTTTTATCTTCTCCAGAGGACACGGACTCACCTGTCATCCGTGATGTCCGTCGTCTTCTTGGAACTTTGGAGGGTGATGGCTTCCTGGTCCGATTCTGTTGGGTTCCTGGTCATGTTGTGATCCGGGGTAACGAGCTGGCAAATCTCTCTGCCAGGTCTGTTTCCACCATGTCACCAGCTCGGCTGCCACTGTCTTTCCGAGATTTTCGACCTTTGATCCGGACATTTCTCCTGGACGAGTGGCAGTCCCTGTGGTCTCAGCAGGGCAGCAATAAGCTGCATTCTATCAAACCACAGATCGGACTTTGGATGTCTAGTTTGCGGAAGAACCGTCGTGAGGAAGTTGTTCTTGCACGTCTCCGCATTGGGCACTGTCGCTTTACTCATCGCTTTTTGCTGTGTGGCGAGAGTGTCCCGGTGTGTGAGGCGTGCAACTGTCGTCTCACTGTCCTTCATGTTTTGTGTACTTGTGTTTGGTTTTGTGATCATCGTTTTCGTCATTTTCACTCTCATCTGTTGGACGACGGAGCAGCTATGCTGCAAACCATTATTGGCGAAGCCTGCGACATGAAAGCAGTGTTTTCGTTTTTACAAGATATTGACTTTTTTAAACTTATCTAGCTTTTAACTTGTTCACTATCATATTTCATTTTTACCACATCAGCCTGTTTTTACTCTTGTGTACGTTTTTTATTGATTTTGTTTTGTTTTGATGTCTTTTGTTTGGCGCTCTTTGGCCAACTATGGCCCTTGCGCCATTAACATCAATTAACCAACCAACCAACCAACCAACCCCATGGCAGTCACAAACGCTGACCACTAGGCCACCTGTGGCCCATACTTTCATGGGGCATCAACTACACCCCGGTTTTATCAGGCTGCCAGTTTGTGCTTGCAGCGCCATCACAGGGTATGCGTTCATGCGCCCTCGCACTAAACATGGATCAATTGCATACCAGCACGCACTCTAGCTATTTGCAAAGTTTTGCGGTTGTAGCATGTTTTCTTCTAGGTGCACAAATTTCATTGCCCATGATTGTATAAAGTTTGATACGACGTGGTTTGGTTGTTAAGATATTATTCTATTACGATGATGAACTTACTTCTGAAAAAATGCAAATATTACCAATTTTATTTTTAAAAAGAAGAAAATGGCCGGTGATCAATCTAGGGACCCCAATTAAGAATTTTTTTTCATCAACGACTAACACCCCAGGTACGATCCTTAAAAACTCCCAGTAAGTGGAAGGTGATTCCACCACCACCGACAAGAGAAATTCACATACGACACAAAATAATTTGATTAAGCATATGTTCCAGGTTAACTATAAATTTATTTTGTGCTCCCAGGCACAGGTTGGAAAAACACTTGATACAAGAAAACTTTAGGTGGCTAGGCCGAATAAAAAAAGAATTTAGCTATGAATTTTAGAGTCCAGAGTATGTTGACAGTCCTAAATAATCCTCTGAGAAACCGTGGTCTGCAAACCAAGTAGTTTTCACCTGTGTGGTTTAGAGGATGAAGGAGGTAAGTGGCACAATTTGGTTACCAGCCTGCCTTACAAAAATCTTTAAAGAATGTGATCATTCACTCAAAGAGTGCTAAGAGCTTAATGCTCCATGTGCATATCTAATAACTGTTGAACTTTGAACTAAATGCTCTTTACAATTTAGATTTGGATGGTTAAGAGTGACATTTTAAAATTTTCCTTTTTTTTTTTTTCACAACACACCGCTTTTGATCAGTTACCTGGAAAAATCTTTTCTTAATTTACAGTAACACATTATACTACATTTGTTGGTTCTGGCCAAACCTTACACACACTCAAAATAATAAAAAAATTTCAATTTCTTTACTCCTCTTTGTTTAATAATTTTCCTTTCCCTTTTCAAAACAAGGAATATCTTTCTACAAAATCTTCCCCTATATATATATATATATTTTTAATGAAATAACATCGTACCATTTTTTTTTTTCACATTAAAACCAAAAACAATTAGGTGGTCGCCGAAAGAAAGTTTGCCGTTGATGACGTTTTTTTTTTTTCCTTCTTGTTTCCTTGTTTGCTTTCCTCTCTCTCTCTTCTCTTCTCAAGGAAGCTTTGTCACTTAAACAGCATAGAAATGTTTGAGCTGAGCGGAGGAATTACGGTTTTTTTTTCTTTTTCGTTAACTGCTGAGGTTCGGCGTCACGGAGTCTGTCCGTCGTCGTGAATTTACGTAAAGTTTCCTTGCTTGCTTCCGAACTGCGTGGACATATATTTCCCCTGCCCTTCAAGTGGGCAATAAGAAAGGAATTAGAAGATTTCCTCGGACGAAGGTTCAAACTTAAGTAACAATGCTTGTGCCGCAATTTCTCCGGCGTCTCCGTGGGACTCCCGAACTTGGCGGGTGGAAGATATCCAGCTCAGCTACTATTCTCTGTGAGAATAAGGGCTTTCAAGTAGCTTCCTCTGTTTTGGCATTTAAAAACAAATTAAAAGGTCCTACCATGACGCTGACATCTTTTTCCTTCGTCCTCCCGGAATTTGGCGGCATTTTCCGATTTAGAAGCGCTGTCTCTCCCGCATAGCTTCTTTTTTCCTTCCCTTTCTTAGTGCTTGGTGGTTTCTAGCTCAACTCTCTCTCTCTCTGCATCTCTGCATCTTCTCAGCGTACCAAAAAAAAAAAACGATGCTCTTCGCCTTACGCATCGCGCATGTGCGAGAAAGCGCCGACTTTCCAATTGGCTGCGTGAACGCCAGGAGGCAGAAACTTCCTCGATGGATGACTGACCTTTGACCCACGAAAACGGGCGCTGCGGTGAACTTCGCAGAATTCCACCCAAATCCCGAAGTGTTCCTGTGCAAAGCGAAAAATGCCTTTTCGAAGTAAACAAGAGCATAAATAAGTCGGACTTTCTGCACTGGTAAAGCTGGGAAAACGTCCTCACAGATGCCATTCTACGAATTTATCGCTTTTAGAAAAGCGACACCAGAACTGTAGCCATTTTCGTTCTTTCTTTCTGAACAAAGACTTTTGGAGACCACCTTTACAAAAAATCATTAAACAAATTAACTAACATTGACGAACATCGTTACAATTAACTTCGTAACGCATAAAAATCGAATTCTCTCTAGCTACAGGTACGACGATCGGAATTACGAAAAAATAGCGTAACGCAACGATGTGTTATTTTGCCCTGATGCATTAAGCCACAATTTTATTCTTTTACTAAATGACTATTAAATATCCTTGACGATAGCGCACGCGCAATTAATTTACGAAAGTCACTACGGAGCGATCGCCGACCCGCTTTTCTATCAGTCGCTGAATTATACTATCACTAGTTAATACCAAGTAAGATTCATACTAAAACCAACTAAATATTAATACTAAGCAAGATTTTAATTACAAAAGGTTACTAAATTAAGCCCGATACACACAACAACGATTTTAATACACGCTACTGACATATGGCATAAACACGCGATTTTCTCATTAGATACCACTACAATAAGATAAAATACTTCAAACACTACATGTTTACAAATTACTCTTCCATTATTAAAGCTTACATAATAATACAATAAAAGAAATCGCGATAATGACGGTAAATACGGAACTACAACCTTACAATTTTTCTTTTTATCGCTACGTTATCCCGACGATCAATAACGTCGAACGCCGCGGTCGCCGCTAATTTTAAACTGATACATCTAACACTATACATATATAAACTGCACTATACACTTAAGAAACTAAGGCAAATCAATTCATATACACTACATCATATACTGCACTAAAACAAACTTCACTAATATCTCTTCCCTGAAAGTAAACAGTGCACTAAAAAATGCAATGGAAGGAAGAAAACATTGCATGAAAGAACAACAAAAAAAACCAGCAATATAGCATGATGTCAAACTTCCTTAAATCTACATTTCCCAGCTAGTTACACCTCCTTAACTAGCAACAGACATCACAAGGCTAACTTACTTAGACCTATTCACATAAATTTAACTACATACACAGAGATCAACACTTCACAGAGAAATCAGAAAGAAGAGAAAATAAATGAAAAGAATTTACTTGATTTTTCTTGACTCTTAAATCTTTTTTTTTTTTTTCTAACTCCTCCTTGCCAAAGGGATTTGAGATCATCTCATGACAAAAAATTATCACTCTCATTGAGAGTGCGTGGATCTGGTGACGGGTTTTTCCGACCCAAAAATATTGGCCCATTAATTTAGAGATCGGAAAAACGTCAACAGATCAATAAAGACTAACAAAGTATTTCATTTATAATAGAGATGCCCTAATGCTTTTGAATTAGTTTTTTAATTCTGTGTTTGACTTTACATCTCTGGAAAGGAAGTAATTATAGAAGGTGTTAATTAAACAGCCATCCCTGAAACTGAAGTGATGGTGAGAAGGTTATCATAAAATTCTTTTACTGGTTTATAGTTATAAAGAATATTAACACATACTCTGTATTCTTCAAGCTTTTTAATGCATAGAAAATATGTGAAGAACAGATTAATTTTATGAAAATACATTTCTTTTTTTTTTCAAGATATTAATATTTGTTCATCCTATGTCTGTCTTAATTGCCTTTGCTTTGTATAGAATACCTTACTGAGATCTGATGCAATTGATTCCCATTAGAACAAACTTCATAGACTAGGGCCACTGAAATATTTTGTTACAGCATAATTTTGTAAAAACAGAATTTGACATTTTGCTGAACAAATTCAATATGCATTCACATTTGTTTTGAAAACTCAAATCCAGAATTTTAATATGTGAATTTTTTTCTTATTATAAAGAAAAAGTAATAGAATTGTCAAATAAAAACTTTTACTTATCACTAGAGCTCACTAGAGCTAGGATTTTTATGACATAAAAATTGCTAGAAAATGTCGTACAAAACATGCATTTATGACCCCAAAAATAGGGAAAATGACATTTAAAAAAAAACAAAAAAAACTACCTAACAAATGCACATTTCTTTTTTATTTCCTTGCAAGAATAATTAATTAAAAAAAAAGAAGAGGTGCATGAAACAAAATAAAAAGAACCTAAAAATATTACTTAATCTGTTGACTATTGCTGTATCAACTGAAATTCTTTATTTTACTAACCAATCAGTACATGACCTATAGAACAAAGCAAAGAATAAACAAGAAATACAACTTCATTGTTTCACAATTTCTGTGCCAAACTAAAAATTTATTTACCAGAAACATTTCCTATAAGACAAAAAAAAAAAAAAAAAAAAGAAAAAAAAACCACTTTAAAACTACTATTTAACTTTTTACAGTTTCCATGCCAAACTGAGTTTTTTTTTTTTAGTTAACAAAAATATGCCCCATAAAAGAAAACAAGAAAAAGACATAAAAATGTACCCTCTATTGCACCAAACCTTGCCTTCTGACATAATGGTAATAGTTGTACTCCAAATGGGAGAACAGTTCATCACCGGCTTGAAGGAAGAGACAGGGGAGGGATGGAAGTGCTTTTACCACTGTCATGGTGCCACCGTTTGCTATGACGTGTGTACAGATGTTCAAACACAAGTGTCACCCTCCCCCCTCACCCATTTTCTCAGTCTGCTTCTGGCTTTCCGGAAAAAATGGAGTTTCAGGAAAATTCATCCAAAAATGCTCTTTTTATTGAAAATACCAAAATATGCAAAATAATGACTCAAAAATAGCAAAACAACACCTTAAAATTACTGAAAAACCTAAAAAAATGCCATATCATGTAAAAATCATGAAAAAATGCAGAAAAATGCCTAACTAAAGTACTTAAATCAGCTAAGTTTTGTACATAACACATTTGTATACACTTGAGCAATGTTTTACTATTGCAAAAAAAAAAAAAAAAAATAAAAAAAAATTGCAAAATCATAAAATTCTTATCTGTACTTATCACTGTTATTTACACATCTTTGTTTGTAGAAAATCAGTGATTTTTTAACAAAACAATTTGTGTTAGCTGCAGATATTAAAAAAGTCTTACAAAAATGCTCATGGGAAAACATATCTTCCAGAACATTAATTTGTGATGAAACAAAACGGTGAATTTTTTCCAAACATGAGAGTGCATCTGAAGCACTATGGTTTGTCATAGTGGCTGTAGCATCTTCTTCACTGCTTTCAACATTTCCTTTATTTTCATTTTCCTTTAATGACGGATGATACCCACATTGGTCAATAACCACATCCTCATCTGCAAACAAAAGAACAGAACTTGGCTTAGTGACTGATTTCCATGATTTTCCAGCCAATATAATTGTCACTTTCAATTACTAAGGCTTTCTTTGTCTGGAGTTGAAAAGATATCCTCACATCATCAGCTTTAAAGACATATCATCTGGACTGAGCTTATAAGAGCAACCACTTCTCCTGTTCATTCATTCATTCATTCATTCATTCCACAGGCACAGTACCTGCCCAACTACACACAGATAACATTGACAGCACCATAATACTGTTTCTTAAAATGATATAACCATGTAACACTGGCCTGGAAGGACCCATGGTTAAAAGCAGTGTCAAACTGCAGTGTTTTCTCGTGGATTAATAATACATTAACTGGAACACTCCAGCAACCAAGGATGGACATCTTGCAAGAACAGTGCTGAGTTGACATCTTAAAATTCACATGTCCTTCCTTTCTGGCTAAATGATGATTTTGTCCAGTTTTTTTTTTTTTTATCTTTTAAGAAAAGGCAATAGTGTTGATGGAGTGATAAACTGCCAACTATTATGGATTTTCCATAATTATTACAGATTATATTATAAGCTGACTGTACAGAATTATGGATCATACCTTAAAAAAAAATTAAGGAAAGTCACTTGCTAGTCAGTCTGCAGTGCGATTTGTGAATGAACCTCTAACTTTTGATCAACAGCAGGGGAACATATCAGTATGCCACGAAGAACCAGTTTCAGTTTCTCATCAGTGTTCCAATTTTTTGATCAGTGGGACATCATATGATCATATGTCATCGCTATCATGACATATCATATGAAGGTCGATGTGGACATCAGAGCCTCATACATGTCGCCAAGCTGACATTGGAGTCACACTGCTAAAAAGAAACAGAAAAAAAAAACAGAAAACTTGCACACAATGTGTACTTCGAAGTTTCGCTCACATCGCAAAGCAGACACGATCTTAAAATCAGTTGTAATTGATCCATTGGGCAGTGTCAGCAATGCTCAACATTCATGGTTATCAACGAATTTGCAGCTCCAGCCATTGTTTTAAGCTGTTTAAGAAGTATGTGACAAGTTTTTTTTTTTTTTTTTTTTCATTTTTTGCAGAACAATGTAAAAAATATATTGGTATTTAAAGTTATATCTGTACATAATTTTTCAAACGTCTCTCACTGCCCTTTTAATTTTTGAAGACTTTCCGATAGACTTTAGTCATGTGAAAATTGGTACACATGTATGTAGTACCGGTTGAGTTCAAATCTGAAAAAAAGAAATGGATTTGCAAAATAAATGGGGGTGGGTGAAATCTAGACTTGTGTATGAAGAAGACGACCACAAAAATGTTAAATTCCCCAAAATACTGTATTTCTTGTCACCAAGAATTATCTGTTAAAAAAGTTGTAAATGTAGGTTATGTGAATCATATGCCAATGCAGATAATTCACCGCTTTAAAACAGAAAATAATATTTTTGCGGCACTTCCATTTTTTAAAATCTGCATTGGATTCGTCAGGAGAGATTGTACATTTGGTAAATTACCAGAAATGCATAACCTTTTGTGTTAAAGGCAGTGTTTAAGCTGGATTTTTTTCTCTTGCAGCAATTTGGCTATTTTGTTAGCAAAAGTTGTAGCAAAAGGCTATGCAGAGTAGCCAAATTTATGGTTCTCTTTTTACTGTATTGACATATGAAAACAAAAGCACAGTGCATTGGCTAAATACAATTTTGTACTTTAAATAGAATTCAAGAATAAAAACAAACAGATTTTAACATTTCTAAGTTTAATAAAAATACATTTGTGCTGATGCATGCAGTTTATGAACACACACACACACACACACACACAGAACTGAGCAAAGCCACAAATGATGACACACTGAATGACTGGCTGACCCAAACCGAAATTGCACATGCTGCTTCAGTGGCAAACTGCCAAAGAAACAAATGAAATGCTTCCTTCCTTATTCATCGCAGCAAAGCCCTTGCAAAAGGTGGTCTCGAGGCTCACCAGTGCTTTTCTGCAATAGAAGAAAAGACAGGAGGGATGAAAAAATGACAACAGTGCTAAACAGTGTGCAATAGCAATGATTGGAAGTATACTAGGTCGGTAGGGCAAAGTAGCGATGATGGAATGAAAAAATTATAAGAATAATGAAAAACTATGCAAGGGGTGAACCAGAGGAGGCACAATTACAGAAAAAAGTATGACGGGGATGAAAAACAATGCAAGGGCAAAGCGGTAGTGGGTGGGATGGCGAAAAGAAAAAAATGATGGAAAAGAAAACCAGTTTGCAGAGTGAAAAACAATGCAAGGATGAAGTAGAAGTGGTTAGGATGTTGAAAAGAAAAAATATGATGGGGAAACATTCGCTTTTTGACAATTGAGTGGGGACTTTTTGTCGCAAACTCACTGTCTTTATTGTGATTAAGCAAAAATGCGAGTGGCAGTTTAAACACAGGTTGCAGGTTCTCACAGTGAATGCACTTTCCATCATCTGTAATGATTTTCATCAGGAATGACTTTTTTTTGAAATCTGGCAAGCAATGAAACGTGTGCAGCCTCTGACCACTGTTGTGCTTAGTGAATCCATGTAAGACTCACTTCCCACCTTTTGAATCTTTCCCATGGCATGCAAGCATCAAACCACTGTTGACTGTTTTACATGTAATTAATTGTATTGCCAGTTCTGTGTGTGACTGGGTGTCTTTGTCCAGACGGGCTTGCAGGTATGCACTCTACATCTCCTACGGCTGTCTGCTATGCTGCCTGTCCTCCATGCTGCAGTCACCACTTCTGAACCGTGAAAACCACTCACAATATGTGCTTGCATGCATAGCTTTCTCGCTGCATGTCGAACAAATTCACTCTTATTTCTGCAGAGGTTTTCTCAAGATTAAACATGAACAATAGACAATGATGAATATGCACCTTATTGGCTGTTGTGTCCTAACTTAACTGACCGCACATGTCAGCTGTCTGCCGAAAAAAATTCATTTGGCTCAATATTGCCACCTTACGCCTAAGGCACAAAATTGTAACAAAAATTCACCTTTAGAGCTCGCTTGTAAAGTTCCAGAAATTTATGCATAGCCCTAATAGTTCTGATTGAAAACAGGTACAGGACAGTTGGCAGTGAAATGTGAGTGTCGTGCTGAAATTTCCTCACAGGACTGCTGATAAATAAAGTAAAGTAAAAAAAAAAAAAAAATACCAAGAGGAAGGAAAGAGACCAAAATGTTAAATTATTTATTATATTGAGCATGGAATAGCTACTGTATTACTTAACCAGTTACAGTTTGCAATTGAGAGTTATACTTCATTGTTGAGAGTTGATATTTTGCTTTAAAGTTAAATCACCTGTTAGCACAGTTAAAAATATGCCATTATTATGCATTCCATGAGATATAAAAAAATTATCCATAAATTTTGTGTAAATATCAGTAGCAGTTTTATTTTTTGTTTGTAGGTCCAATATCAATTGTGAAAATACAACACACTTCAGAAAAAGAACCAAGTCAAACAGTAAGTTGTATTTTTTTATCTGTCATTAATCTTGGTGATTGTTTCAGTTTCATTTTTTGATAAATTTATGATTTTAATTAAGTTGCATTATCATTATGATGCATTCGTTACTTTTTCATTGTGACATCTCAGAAACTGAAAATTTTCCATTAAAACCTCTTCTCTTCATGCATAATAATGATTTTTTTAATAAGTGCATTATTTAAAATGAGGTTAGAATTTTCAAGGATGTATATAGTATTGCACAAATAATGAAAAACACTGTTCTTTATCTCTATTTACTATTTTTTGAACCCAAAATATGAAGCAGATTGTTTGAGAGTAAGAGCTCTGATGAAAAAAAAAAAAAAAAAAAAAAAAAAAAAAAAAAAACGTATTTATACCACACTACTTCAGAATTTAGAAATTTCATAGAATTGTCATAATTTTTGTTCTAAGAGTAAAAGTTCATATTTCTTACACAGCAATTCTTATGCTGTTGTTTCCAAATTTTTTTTTATAGACTTCTTTCTCAGCAACTCGTTTTTTTTATTTATTTTATGTTTTTTTAATGCAGCTGAACATTTTTAAATTTTACTTTTTTTGTTTTAAATTTAAAACCTGTCAAATATACTGCAGTTGTAAACACTTTCGTTAACAAAGTCGCTGTTTTTGAAATACAGAAGAGTGATGATCTCTTGCAAGTTGCATATGCTCATTTCTACAATTTCAATCACATAGGGTAGCAATCTTATACCTTGCATGATAAAATCTGAACAAAACTTCTGCTACTTCTAAGAATCCATCGTGGGATTTATGAAACCATCGCAAATAGGAATTAAGAATTTCACTTTAGTTTCAAGTTTTGTATCAGTTATTTTAAAGTCAAAAGTAACTTAAAAGATTTGAAAAACTGGCTTTAATGCTTACCCAGTTGATTACCCCCTTTTTCATTATCAATATGTAGCAAATGAGTGGCACTCTTTGCAACATTTTTGCTCTTATCATATTTTCAGTGTTTGACCTTTTATGATAGATACAGTTTACATCGTTAAATGTATTTTTTAAACTTACTGTTTTCGTAGGAAGCATGCATTATAAAGACGGAGAAAGTAGAAGCTGAAAAATCAGAATTAACTCCAGGTTCTACACTTCAGAAAGGTTAGATTTTTGTTTTGTTATTCTTTGTGTGTATGTGTGTTGTCCAGTGTTTGTAATGTCACCTAACTTTCTTGATTAGTGAAATTGGTTCTAATAGTACAAGAAGTAGCTGAGATTGGCTAGTTCCCTCTGTTGTTTCTCTTCAGATAGCTTTTTTCCAAGTCAAGTTACCCATGTATGGCTTATTTATGAGAAAACCTTCCTTGTCATGACCTGTAAGGATAATGATGAAGATGGCTAACTACAGCATTGTGCAGTTAAATAAGAATATATACTATAGTGTGTCGCATAAATATAGAGACAGAACAAATTCTCGAATAAAAAAGAAAAACCAATGAGCTGAAATGTACACCTCATATTTATAGCAAAAATAGCATATGACACGCAGCTGCACAATAGTTTCACGGAAACATAGCAATTCCAACACCAAGTAAAAGAAAAAAAAAAACAGAAATACACTGTCTCAAAAATATAAAGACTTACTAGTTATGAGCACCTCCGGTACGAATAGTGGAGCCGTTGTTCCGAATAACACTGAAAACCCGATTGGGTATGCTGTCCACCAAGTGATGTAAGTGTTCTGGACGGAGTGTGTACCAGCTTCGTTCAGTATGCTCTTTCAATGCCACCACACTTGAGAACTGCCGTCCATTCGCATACACATCATGAACTAGGGTACCCCAGAGGTTCTCGATAGGGTTCATATCTGGACTGAGTGCTGGCCAATCCATTATGATTGCACAATGAGTGTTAAACCAGCTTTTCGTTGATGCAGACCGATGGATAGAGGCATTGTCTTGCTGGAACAGATAATCAACACCCGCTAGAGTTTCGGCAAACGGTAGAAGGTGGCTGCTGAGTATGTCCTGATACGTTTCGGAGTTTTGCCTGCCTTACAGAAAAGTTGTTGTCCCATTGCCCCATTGAGTATAAAAAAATATGTAAAGTTGTTGTATCTGTTGTCCCATTGAACACAAAAGCTCCCCAGACCATCACAGATCCCCCCTCCTTTCTGTCTACTGAAGAAGGTGCGTAGCTCGCGTCGTAAATCATGCCAATAGCAGTTCCAACCGTCCGGGCCGTCCAGGTTGAACTTTTTCTCATCGGAGAAAATAGTTGTGATCCACTCATCCGTCCAGTGCATGTGGCTGCTTGCCCATAACAATCTAGCTTCCTTGTGGCGCCGCGTGAGGTGTGGCAGACGGCACATTTTAGGGAGCACAATGTTGCGACTTTCCTTGATTCGTCGATGAACTGTGTCCTTTGAGACGGTGACACCAACAGTCCGAGAAACTTGACGTAGTGATAACCTTTGGGATGAAACTAAACGCATGATAGCACGATCATCTCATTTGGTTGTTATTTTGAAGCCTTCAAGGCCGTTTTTTTAGTTAATGCTCCGCGTTTCGATAAAGTCCTATAAATGACTGCCCTACGCCTCACCATGGCTTTACAAATTTTTGCTATAGGCAATCCATTTGCTCTCAGTCTCCAAATCTTCTGCACCTCCTCACCAGAAAGTTGTTGTGTGGCATTTCGGCAAATGAATGTCTGACGGCAGGTCTGCTGTCTTTTGTAGGCTGGACCGAATTACGGCCCATGCACGTTTGTACAACATGCTAATTTGTACATCTCATTTGTATGTGGCTACTTTACATAGTTGTCTTTATATTTATGAGACACCTAAAATTACACTATTTCACTTTGTGGTGTTCTTTTCACACAATCCGGTCATCTCGATGAATCAAAACGTTTGTTGTAGGGTTATGTCTAATTAGGTACCACTTGAGCTTCCTACCTATATTCACACTGCGATCACGGCGCAAAGTCAACAGTCTCTATATTTATGCGACACACCTTAAGTAGACAAAACATTAGAGATAGGGGTGATGGGCAATTGACGTGGGCATGCCCAGAGATGCTAACTATTACAGATTGTCCGTAATTATTATGGTTTTGACTGTCAGATTACGAACAGGTTGGAAGAATTACGGATTTCAGTGTGTTTCGGAGAATCTCAATTTTGTATCCTTTTTTGTTTAACCTTTTAGTGCGACGCTGCCGATTCGTCGGCCTTCGATTTTGATCTGCATGTTTTCTGAATCAGACTGCAGATTTCGGTGTCTCAATGATCATTTTGAAATGGAATGCCCATGAATCATATCGTCAAACAGCGATATTATCAGAAGAGTGGTACCGTAATTTTCATCGTATAATCCGCGGATTATCTGCTAAAAAAGTAAAAAATATAGGTTTTGCGGATTATACACTGACGCGGTTAATACGGCGATTTAAAAAAAAAATTATGACCTTCCGTTTTTTAAATATCTGCAGCGTAATTGTGCGGGGAAGGTGGTATAATTAGAAAAGAAACTCCCTTGGAAGAATTTTCCTCAGTTTAGGAGTTTGTACGGACCAGGGAGAAGGGGGGGGGATATCATAACGAAAGATCGGGAAAGTTGTGGGGAGGGACGGCAGGGGTCATTTTGTTATCGTTGAGGAGAGCTCTGACTGTCGTTCCGGCTCTGTTTTTGGCAAAAATCCAAAGAAGTACGCACAGCGCTTGCTGCACGAACCTGTGCGTTTCTCCTTTCGGGTTTCATGTGCACTACCTTGTGTGTAGTTCATTTTCGTTGTTTTGACGAACGTCGTTGCTACTGTTTTCCTTCATTGCTAATCATGATGTCTCTGAAAAGGAAACGTTTTAGTTACACTGCCGAATTTAAACTTAAAGTGGTGGACAGAAGTGAGGATATGATCATGTCACTGTGCGAAAGTTGAGGTCAGAACACAATCGTGCAGCAACATATGGAAAGCCTCTGTGCCGCGGTCTAAAATGTAAAAAAATCTGTCGGTAAATTCTGCGGGAGAAATCACGGAAGTTTTTTATTGGCCCACATATAAGCTGATCCCTCAACTCTGAAAGCAGGAATTCCTCCAAAACTTTCGACTTATACGCGAGTACATACGGTATTTCTACAACTTGTTCTGTATCAGCCTTTCGTCATTGGCAAGGTGTAATGCAATACTCTGAAGCTGCATTGGTGTGATCTATGGATGCCACACCCTTTATCTGTTCGGAGATAAAAATATAAAACAGTAACCTTTAAAAATGAATTTCTTCATTTAATAAAATCGTTTTTTTTTCTCTTACTTCGGACTCATTATGTGACCGACTTTTCTGTCAGAAATTCCACTTCCCGTTCAACATCTATAATGTGCGGATTATACGGCGATTTTTTTCCCTGAATGTCGCAGTCTGCGGATTATACAAAGAATTTTTGTTTACGTGAATTTCGCGGTCTGCGGATAATACGACTAAAATTACGGGTAATATACCGTAAGTGTCATATCCTAAAAGAGTTTGGGCTTGCTATCGGTTTCCCACGCACTTTCTCCGTGTGACAGGAGAAAGGTTACTTTAGCCAAAACTTTTCCTACTGCAGTTGAGGCAGGGCTGTTCACTTGGCATTGTTGGTGGATTATAAGATGTCGTACTGTCGGAAATCACTTTTTCGAGCCCCATTCGAAGTGCAGTAATGATCAACTTGTGGTAACGTGTGGTCCCGCGAGGACGGATGTTTATATTTCTTGCGGACTTTCGCTGCGCGGGAGAACGAAGTGCAGTGTTTTATTACTAGAAGCTCTTCACATTATTCATTTCTTTTTTCCCAAACAGACAGACACAATCGCAAAACTCCATGAATTATGAATCCCTCCTATTTTTCCAAACTCGTGTTAGCAGAGGATGACTTTGACAGCTTGTTCCTTAGACTAGCAGACGTGCTTTTTCCTACTGCGTGAAATTTTTTTCTAAGGTTACTTGAAATGGCTTGTAGTGAGAGTGAAAGTTTGCCAAGTGATGGTGATGATTTTGAATCATCTGAGAGTGATATTGGCCAAGCAACATCAAGCCAGAAAACTAGCCACCGTGCCATGCACACCATATCTTCTTCAAAAGGTGAAGATCTTGATAGTGAATCTTCAGATCATGAAAGTTCTGAAAGTGAATGGGAAGATGTAAT
The DNA here is from genome assembly GCA_039090855.1 of Macrothele yani. NCBI lineage: Eukaryota > Metazoa > Arthropoda > Arachnida > Araneae > Macrothelidae > Macrothele > Macrothele yani. The sequence continues at coordinate 30,895,940 of CM076993.1, forward strand.
AGAAGAAAGTGATGAACAACCTCAGCATCTTTTTGATTGTCATGAAATGCAGGGGCCCAAACATGCTCCTGCAACTGATGTGGCACCTATTGCATATTTTTACTTGTTTTTTACCAATTTCATCATTGGAATTATCGTTTCTGAAACAAATAAATATGCAAAGCGGTTTCTCCAGGAACATCCAAATACTTCTCCCAAATCTTGAGCAAGGAAATGGAAAATGTTACAAATGCTGAAATAAAGGTTTCCTTGCGTGCCTTCGAATATGAGAGTAATCAGTAGCCCATGTAGGACGAGATGATTGCCAAAGGCATATCCAGTCAAAACAAACACCAGGATTGTGTAAAATTCAAGACTCGATCAAAGCCTTTGGATAATTTTTTTGCAAAAACGAATGAAAATAGCGTGATAAATGCTGAATTGCTGTTTACTACAATCATTGTGGAGCATAACCTACCTATAGCAAGCTGTGATCATGCTGGTCCCTTCTTTCATGCTATGTTCCCACTCTGATATTGATGAAGCTAGATATCCTAGAGCAGGTGTGGCGTGGAAGGAAATATCTAACAAGAAGGATTCATCTGGCCTTCCCAAGTATTCTGCATTGCCTAAACTAATGTTGGCAATATTGACTATCCCTCACAGCAATTCCTCTACAGAAAGAATATTTAGTATAGTATGGAAAAACCTCACATACTTCTGCCCAACACTGAGCGCCAAAACATTAAGTGCCTTTTTTGTACTGAAAAGTAAAGCATTTTCCTCGGGTGAGCTGTGTTATAAAAAGAAGTTTTCTGAAAAAGAATATATCACTGCAAAAAAAAGCAACAAGGGAGTCTTTATGTCAGCAATGACATGAGGTAAGTACAATATTGATAATTTAATTTCTTTTGTGAGGTTAGTGTAAACATATAAAGTTATTACAAATTTCACGCATTAATTTCTCATGAAATACCCTTTTCACGTGTTAATGATGAGGCTTCGTATGGTGATTACTGATAAGCACCTCATACAAGTATTACAGGTTACACAGTAATACTATAATATTCTCCTTAACTTTGAAAAAAAATGGTGTGTTACATTACTGAAAATATTACTGAAAGTTTGTGTTCGATTACTGAAACATTACTGAAAAATCCCCTATTGATTACTGATATGTTCTGCTAGAGGTTGGCACCTCTGCATGCCTCATGCAGAGCAGAACAGACCCAAACCAAACTTACACAATAAATAAGTGAAAAGAAAGGCTTCCCAACAGTGTATTGCAATCGATGAACATGGATAAACGTAGCGATCTGAGCAATTCTGATTGTGGACGCATTGTTGGCGCAACACAGATGGATAATTCTATTGCCCAAATTCTGTTGACTGGGGTTAGGAATACATTCTTGCTGGAAAGTGAATACGAAAATAATGTGCCCTTTCAAAATATTCCACAAAATAAAATGATTTCAGAAAACACCAAAAATAGAGAGGAAATTCAAAGTTGATATAATAAACCAACAAGGAGACAAAGGGTCATTGAAGGTGTGCCCATCCCAGCTAAGTTTAAAGGTTTGAACTTGCTAAAATACCTACCTACTGACCGACCGACAGCTCATACATATGATAATTTGATTTTTCAAACAAGGATCTTCGCTCTTTCCACGTTTATAAGTGAGTCACGGAAAAATTCTCATTGGCCGCCACCGGGAGTCGAACTCAGGGTCTTCCATCTTTGGTGAATCCCCAGCATTGTGCGGAGCTCCAAGAAGCAACCTGCCAACTTGGCTTGGCAGTTAGCGTGTGTGAGTCTGGAGGAATTCGAGGCCACTGTGGTGTAGCGGAAGCATATCCGGCGCGTAACTGGAAGACCCTGGGTTAGACTCCCGGTGGCGGCCAATGAGAATTTTTCCGTGACTCACTTATAAGCGTGGAAAGAGCGAAGATCTTTGTTTGATGTTCCTGGTCCACGTTAAATGTCTGTATTAATTTGATTTTTAAAAGTCCTTGAAAAGTGCTTGAATTTATTTTGCTTGGAAGAGTACGAACCTTGTGGAAGATGATCATGGGGAGTGATGAATCATGCTACTCACACTTTCATTTGGATGAGCGTGTATGGATGTCCTGTCCAAGGAATTCTGTCAGATGCACTACATATTCCCTGCAGTCAAGTTTTGTTTTTGGAGGGGGGGGGGTGAGCCTGCTCCTGGGAAGGATTTGGTCCTTTGGTTGTGGCTCTCCAGCCAACGGCCAGCAGGTAGAAAAACGTTCTGAACAATTTGCACTGTGGCAGTAGTCCTGTTTCAGCAAGATGGAGCACCTTACCACACTGGCAGGGATCTTCGGGATGGGTTTGAGGAGCAGGATGTCCAAGTGTTTGATTGGCTAGCCCAAAGTCCTGATCTAAATCCAATAGAACATCTGTACTGGCATCTCATGGGAAACATGCCTGAAAGAGTAACTGCATTCATAATGTTCAGAGGTGGCCTGCATACTGGTTTTAGATAATAAATTCTCATTTTCATTCGACCTAGGTGTTTGAATACTTTTGTGTATATAAAATGTATGTTGAGTCGCATGAACTGTCTATGTGTGTTCACTGTAAGCAGCTGTAATTCAAGCTTGTGTAACTATTGAGTGGTTGGAGGAACACAACAACGAATTCGCCACATTGGCTTGGCCCCCAAACTCTCCTGACTGTAACTCAATTGAACAATTGTGGAATATGGTAGAACAGGATGTGAGAACTGCTGGTCCCCCTCAATGGAATGAGCATGAATTGACGCAGCTGACATGGATCAAGTTACACATACAGGATGTTCAACAATGTGTAGAATCCGTTCCTCGGCGTCTGCGAGCAGTGATTGCAGAGAATGATGGGCCAATCATTATTAGGTAGGTGTTCCTAATGCAAAGCTAACTCAGTGTATTCAGATAGCTTGGGAATGGAGTTAGGTCTAAACACTACATCTATTTATATTTCACGTATGGATTTAGATGGTGGTTTAATATCTCTATCCTAAAAAAAAAGTAACTGCTGCTGCTGCTGCTGTTTTAGAAATTTCGCTACACTCTTGCTTTCCTAGCTTGCAGCGCAAAACATATTGAACACAAAAATATGAAATTTACATCGTTTGTAGAGAATTGTTTGGAGATCACGCTGAAATAAACCATTTTTCGATTCTGGCGATACTTCAAGAGCTATTGTATTTCAAAGTTAAAGGAACAGTAAACTTAAAAAAAAGTCCTCGAAAATACGAATTTTTGCTGTCATGTTATGCTGGTAGACAGTACAGGATAATGCTCATAGAGGCAAAATTTGTTTCCCTACGGCCATTGGGAGCTTAGTAAACAGCCGACAAAGTTCTAGTGATGACATCACTCTAGGCAAGTGGTCAGTCAGACCACTTCTCGCATCAGCGGCATCTGTGTACTCGGTGCAGTAGGGGTTGTGAGGGAAAGTACGAGGTAATTAGTGTCGGGCATTTCACTCCTTGTGTTGCACATGTCCTGTTCATTAGTCATCAAACTTTCTGCTGCAGTTTACACAACTGAAATAAATTTTAAGCAGTTTACGGATGTCGTTGTAACCCTTGGTTTACAAGCACTCAGTAACTACTTTTTACAAAGTGGTGAAATTTTTAGTTGGGCCAATAATCAAATTTATGTGGCACCGTATGATAAAACAAATTACTGATGATTTAAAATTATGTGATTCTGAAATTTGGGTGAGCGGAGATGGACAGTTTGATTTGCCAGGTTTTTGCGCCAAATTCTGTACGCATTCCATTATGGATATTCGCAAGGGAAATATTCTAGATTTTATTGTCGTCCAAAAAGGTGTTTTTGACAGGGACGTAGAAAATAATGCGTGCAATTTATTACTCTCAGGCCTCTATGAAGAAATAAAGATATCAGTTTTTTTATCAGATTGACATAGAAGCACTCGTGCCCTCATAAAGAAAAAATATCCTAAATTGATCATCACATGGTCAAAAGTTTGACTAAAAATCTACAAGTTGCTGAAAAGAAAGCTCCTTCACTAGAAGCATGGCGGTCCAGTATAACCAACCATTTATGGTGGTTAGCTCAAACGTGTGATGTAGATGTTGAACTGCTGGTAGAAATATTTTTCTCTGACTAACCTGCCATACAGTAATAACAGTAGAAATAACAGTTAGATAAACTGCCTTTTTATCTAACTGTTATTTCTAGTTTGTGTTTTTCTTCTTGTTTTCTATATCATGTTCAACTATCATATTATTTGCATCTTCATAGGCAAATAAGTACCAACAAAGTGCACTATTTACGTGTAAGTCATTAATGACTTAACGATCAGAAAAGCCAAACACTTACCTAAAAGCTTTTGGCTTCATTCCTGCTATACACTTCATGCACATTACTGAGAGCATCCCGTTATGTAGCTGGCCTTCAAAGGTTGAAGCTTTCATCTTATCCGCTTATAGGGTGTTGTTTTATTATAATTCTTCAGGCCATGAAACATCGTATTTTATTCACAGGACAAAAACGCTGACTTCTGACTGCCGTCTGACATGCAAAATAGCTCGTCAACACTATTTGTATACTCATTATTACGTGAGTGTTGGCAACTTTCATTACGCCTATTTTTTATTCTTCCGTCACTCCTCCCTCAGCAACTTGCCTTTAAAATTCACATTTCCATAAAATGGTACTCAATTCTAAAACACATATCCACACACCCAATAAATACTCACAAACATCACACCTTACAATTTACATACCCCATTCTACCATATTAACGTACCATATATACAACACATTCATGCACTCAATTAAAGCCACTGTCAACTGTGATTTACATAGTGCTCCATTTGCCTCATACATCGTAAATACCTTACAGCAAACCCTAACCTCATTCGGCCAGTCACACACAATCCCCAAGCACTTTCAACAGATACTCTGTCGTCCTCAGGAGGTTGATGTGTCCTTCTGCTCTGCTAACCATAGCTCAAGTGAGCAAACTCATCAAGGTTCCTGCTTCAGTCACGAACTCTGCCTCGTTGTATCTCTGGCGCCATCAATTGCCAATGCTGTTCTCTTTTCTTTTTGTTTTTCTTTTTTTCCCCTTAATTGTTGTTCTACTTTAATTAAGGCTTTCCAATGGTCATTATAGTGTTAAAACACTAATTAAAAGAAGTATATCATGTTGGTCGTTAAACCTCCAATAAAAAAAAAAGAAGTATAACACACTCATCAAAAGAACAATATCAAAAAGAAGAAATAGAATATATTAAAAAAATTGCACATGACTTTGGTTACCCTAAACAGGTATTAAAGAAATGGATTTATGAAGTAACTCAAGCAAATAATAAGGGCACAAATAGTAAAAAACCATTAAAATTTGTAGGAGCAATTCCATATGTTGAAGGTATTTCTGCTGAAATTAATAAGGTATGTGGCAAGTATGACATACAAGTAGGAAATCAAATACATACTATAAAACATATAGTAATAAAAAACGAAAAAAATCAGCCAACTAGATAGAGCAGGTGTATATGAGATTCCTATGAATCAGAAACCACCTTTGTCATATATTGGCAGCACTAAGAACAAGTTAAAATATAGATTACACCAGCATATGAGTAATTGGAATAAAAAAGAAGCTAAAACAGCATTAACCCAGTATTGTCTAGAAAATCACCAATGCCCGAAATTTGAAGATATTAAAATTATTAAGTGCTGTAAAAACGAAAGGCAGTTGAGAGTTGCTGAATCTGTGTTAATCGAAAAAACAGATCAAGAGTATGTAATATTAATGATCCAAACAACTTAAATGACCATTGGAAAGCCTTAATTAAAGTAGAACAACAATGACAATAGATGGCGCCAGAGATACAACGATGCAGAGTTTGCGACTGAAGCCAAAACCTTGATGAGTTTGCTCACTGAGTGTGGTTAGCAGAGCAGAAGGACACATCGACCTCCTGAGGACGACAGAGTATCTGTTGAAGCGCTTGGGGATTGTGTGTGACTGGCCGAATGAGGTTAGGGTTTGCTGTAGGGTATTTACGATGTATGAGGCAAATGGAGCACTACGTAAATTACAGTTGACGGTGGTTTGACTGCTGTGAAATGTAAATAGTGTAATTATGTAGATAGTGGTTTTAATTGAGTGTATGAATGTGTTGTATATATTGTACGTTAATATAGTAGTAAAGGTTATGTAAATTGTAAGGTGTGATGTTTGTGAGTATTTATTGGGTGTGTGGATATGTGTTTTAGAATTGAGTACCATTTTTTGGAATTGTGAATTTTAAAGGCAAGTTGCTGAGGGAGGAGTGATGGAAGAATAAAAAATAGGCGTAATGAAAGTTGACTACACTCAAGTAATAGTGAGTATACACATAGTGTTGACGAGCTATTTTGCATGTCAGACGGCAGTCAGAAGTCAGCGTTTTTGTCCTGTGAATAAAATACGATGTTTCATGGCCTGAAGAATTATAATAAAACAACACCCTATAAGCGAATAAGATGAAAGTTTCAACCTTTGAAGGCCAGCTACATATCAGGATGTTCTCAGTAACATGCATGATGTGTATAGCAGGAATGAAGCCAAGAGCTTTTTAGGTAAGTGTTTTGCTTTTCTTATTGTTAAGTCATGTTCAACTATTGCAGTATTTTTATTTTCATGGAGCGGGGGTGGTTAATGACTTTGCACTTGGGCTACGAGAAACGCTTATAAAGTTATTTCTCCCATGACAATAGGAGAAACTTAAAAAAAATATGCACTTAGTTCAATGAAAAATACCTTTATATACTCATATATTGACAGTAGCTGACAAATCTTTAGTAATAGTGGGAGTTAATCGAAATAGTCTGTGTCATTTCCAGGGCAACAAACAAAACCCGAATACTGTTGTTCATTAGATTCAGGAAAACATTCTAACAACACAAGAAAGGATTACTTTCTGATTTTTCGCCTTACAGGTATCCAGGCATTCACCCAATAAACGAATTGTTTGTATGCAACGTGTCTCCATAGTTTGTTACATACAAGTTCATATTTTTTTTATCGTTTTTTTCTGCCCGAAGAATCATTTGATAACGACTTGCCTGTAAGGTGTGGATGTTTAAAACAACACTGTCAAATGATTCATGGTTTATTATACATTGGGCACTACCTTTAATTTTCATCATCTGATCACTCTCGTTTCAACACAAACACTCAGCGTCTATTGACATTCTCGCGCAGTTATCACATTGTCACCAGTCAAGATTACCTTTTCTACCCTCGAATTTATTTTCACATTTCTTGTTAAACATTCGTACTGTACCGGCAGAATATCGTGGTTCAAACGAATAAGGGTTTGCACTAGCCATTTTACAGATTGATGGGATCGACTGTGCTGCACAGAACGGTAAACAGAACCGACTGGAGTCGTACGTACGCTGAGCGTCCAGTCTCTTGTCTAGAGTGACGTCACTGCTGATTTATAAAAATGCTCTAACGAGAGAACTACTTATGATAAAGCATTTCTGATTGCGTCGGTTTTCATGTCTCTTTGGACATTACATTTTTGCGTAGAGAAAAAAAATGCCCGAAATGCGTTTACTGTTCCTTTAAGGTAAGCAAAAAAGGGCTATCAGGTCGTGTCCTGGACACACTAACAGCAACAGAACCATGAAACTTTTTAGGCATGTAGTGCCATGACTGAATTTTTGCACCTCACCCCCTCCCCCTTTTTTTTTGAATTTCGATTTAGTTTACAAGAAATTAAATTTTTAAATTTCACAAAATTCTGTATTTTGCGATGAGATCCATAAAACCCCCTGGATATATGGCAAACTATAAATCATAACGCATTGCAATTTTTACAGCATAAACTTATAACTATCATCCCTTTTTTTACAAAAAAAAAATAAAAATAAGAAAAAAATAAGAAAAAGTCATTTTCTGATTTTTAAGCATTTTTTAAAGATGCAAAGGAAAGAAACGAATGGCTTGTCTGTCTTCACGATAACCACAGAGAAACGTTCTGGTCCCATAACCTGCTGTCATGGTGATGCAGAGAATTTGTTATGCATATGTTTTGTTAGTAAAGCTATCTCAGTTGTTTAATGGTTTAGCACAGCGGTTTACGGAAATGCTTTTTGGACTGCTTTTGTTTTCCTTAGTGGTAAATTTAGTCAGTGCTATAAGTTCAAACGACAAAAGTACAAAAGTCCGTCCTTCCAAAATATAACGACAGTAAAAAAACTTGGAAACTTCGGAATGGCAGCGGAGCAAAGTCCTTCAATAAAAATAGAAGGAAATTGAAAAAAGTTCCACAAAAATCCAGTTCACCAGGAGAGAAACAAAAACTGTAAACAAGCCACCATCTTGGAATCAACACAGAGCAAAAAGTATTTAACAATTGGGAAAACATTTTCATTTCATCAGATGGCATCACCAGAAAGAGACAGTATGTGGCTCTGTTGAGATGTGTTTCTAGCGAAAATATTAAGGTTTTTATTAGGAATGGGGAAAAAGTTCAAAATATAGTGTACAAGGAAATACTATCTTAAAATGTTCTTACTTTAATTCCACGTACATGTTTAAATTAAGTGTTCATGTTTCTATTAGTTTTTCCATACTTATTTGCTTAGACATGCAATAAAAATTGAGATTTATATGAATTTTCCAGTTTTTATTTCATGTGATATACTTGAAGATCAGGCTGCAGGGCCCGAGCGCTACTGTGGATACAAGTGTAGCAAGCCTAGAGGTGCAGCCCCTAGTTTTTTATACAGGGTGCGCACGCGTGCTTGAAAACCTGGAAAGTCCTGGAAAATCATGATAACGTTTTCAAGGCCTGGAATATCCTGGAAAAACGGTATTTTTTAATGCTGTCTTGAAAAGCCTTGAAATTTGAAATTAGTGCTTAAAAAATGCCCTTTTAGGAAATCGTGTTACTGACTGTTACCCCTTAATTTTTTTAAGTTCCTCTCCTCTGTTCTCAAAGAAACCGCCTGCCAAGCAGTGGTGTTTCTGGATGTGCCCAAATCCTAATTTGGCTGGGGGGGGGGAAGCACTACTTCCAGTGCAATAAAATTGGATGATTACTAGCGGGTCTGTTAGGGAAGGGGAGCTTGATGCATTCTCTAGCCCTGAGCTTGATGTCCGTCCGACAACTACTGAGAACAACAGAAGGGGAAAGAAGAGACATTTAGCATTTGCAAGGGGGTCGCGTGTTTACCAAGTCAGCTGGCATCCACCAGTGAAGAGTATGCCTGAACAACACATTCATCTGCTCCTTGTTTATTGCATTAAGACGCTTGCTTCCAGCCCACCCCTCAAGAGACTTCGGCTACTTATGATAAAAAATAAGAAAACTATCTTTGCGAATTTTTCACAAAAGTGGCTGAAATTTTACATTTACTATAATTGGATTACAGAAGCTTACTCCCAAAATTCCATATGAATCGGTTTAAAACTTAAAAAGTTAGCATTGGAAATTTTTATTATGTGTGCCTCTTTAGACAGTGAGCCTTGAGCAGAAAGTATGTTACCATAGCAACGGTTGATTGACAGCTGGGAGCGCTGATCCGAAGCCCTTGGTTGGGAAGAAAGCAAACACCTGTTTATCACTTCCACGGCTCAAAAGGACTAAGAGATATTTTCAGAAATCCATTTTCCGGAATTTTGAAAATAACACAGTAAAATTTTTACAGTGGTTAAAATACATCACAATAAAGTTCTAGTGCGAATTTCGCCGAATTCCGTTTGAAACTTTAGCAGATGCAAAAAAAAAAAAAAAAATCTTCCGTTGCAAAATCGGATTCAAAAAAAAGAAACGGCAATTATAAATTACGGGAAAAGCAAGCAAATTATTTTTTTTAGATGCCATGGTTTTATTTAAACAGAGTGATCCTTAAATTTTGTTTCTGTGATGATATGGACTCTATTTTAATTACAAACATACATTTTTATTCAGATGTCTGAGTTACTGTTTTAATAAAAAAATCTATAATTAAAAAGTTTTCAATGGATTTAGGCGAAATTCAGCAGATAAACGTATTTTAGTAAATTGCAACGGTATGACGTAAATTTGGTCATTTTGTCGAAAATTGGGCAGCATTTTTTTTTTTTTACGTTTTCTCCTATAGTTAGGGTGAAGGAGGAAGACACTTCAGTGAGCTGCAGGTGGTGATTTATGGCGATGTGCCAAATGAAAAGAAGCCGTTCCATCAGGACATTCCAGAGGTTGAGTGTGCGTGGACGCGTGCTCCTGCTGTTTGAACTTAATCGGAATGTTTTCGGGAGGGGGAGAAATATCCGTTTCAGCTTTACAGCTTTCAGGCTCCTTTTTTTTTTCTTGGTAATAAATAAAAACCATAGTTGCTGCATTCACCATTGATCCATATTCGCATTTCTTGAATATAAACAGCAGACAATCGGAAACATGGTGTTGGGTGGGTCTTGATGTTCTTCATTTGTATCTGCTGAATTTTGTTCTGTGGGAATACGGAATGAGTTATACTGTGAATACATACAAAACTACATATTTTTGAGCTGAAAAAATATGTCTACTTGTACACAGTAGCTAACGTGTGAACTCAGACGAAGACAATCGGACATATGGACGTCCGATTCCATAAAAAATCAACCCATTTTATTATACACGATACAGGTAAAAAAGAAAAAACATTACATGTTTTTAAACATTATAAAGGAAAGCGGATTTTGAAACACCATGACTTGATGATATTAATTTCTGAAAGTTTTTTTTTTTTTCGATTTTAATTTCTGGAATCTTTTTTTTTTTTTTTTTTCAATTACAATACACTGTAACATGATACCTGTGTGCTGTATCCCTTAGTTGTATGGCAGATTTTCAGTTGGCCGATATCCGCGATCGTAAGTGGTAGTTACATTGCTATTGTTGATGATGACAAGATAAATACTGGAGTAATGTAGAATGTTGCATAAAGTAAAAAAATCGCCCCCCTTCGAACTTTTATGCGGTTATCATAGCTGATCAACCATTTCATTCCATGAACATCAGCACATTTCAATCATTTGACCATTGGGGGTCTGACGGAATTCAGCAGTGCTTAAGCGCCTAGCGCAACGAGAACATGCTAATTATGGACACTTCTATTCCCTTCCCCCTATCATCCCTAATAATTGAGAGCGCATACTGTAGTTTCAAATATTCTGTGTATGAGCTAGTTTTCACGCTGTTCGTTATGTTTTTATTTTAGAAATTACTAACCCTTTCGAACTGTAGGTTGCAGAAACGTTTATGCTTTGGTTTTTTCCATTTGTCCGTACGATAATTCACGTAAAAGGGGTTGGATTTTTGGCGAAATTTTAGTATGCTGTTAGGTACAACCTAGGAACCTACCCTGTTGAAAATGGTCGAAATTAAATTCAAAGGCATAGATATAAGAGCAGTATTCATTCTCCAAGCTTGAAGCCCTACGTCCACTCTCCAGCTGGGTAAGTATGAAAGATTTGAGACTTGGAGGAGGGGACCCAGTACAAAGTTTTGCTTCCCTCAGGCACTAAGTGTTTGTTAACATTTCCTTTCCTCTGGTTTGGAGCCCAGCTGTAAGAGGTGATGCTTTGTAACAGTCTTTTAGCACAACACTCTGTCTACTGATTGGCATACAGGTCATAAAACAGTAACTTCACTAAGTGTTGTTTCCTTGTTTTGAATGAAGACTAAATCAATGCCAAAGCATTTGCAACCCAGGCTGCCTAAAGGACAAAGCTGGGGGAGCAGGAAAGAACATAGCAGTAAGACCCCTTTTTCTTTAATTACTTAAAATCTGGCCTATAGTAATTGGTCACATGTGTAGCCCCTTACTCAGGGGAAATTCTCAATTTTTAGTTGTGTGGTTCCTGATCTTAGATATTTTTTTGGTTTTCATTTACTGTTTCAGTTGATTTACCCATTTTTCACCCCCCCCCCCCCCCATTAAATATGGGTAAGTGTACTTTTAGTGATCTTTGGCTAATAAATCCTAAATATGCTGGATGGATTAAAAAGATGAAAGCAATTGTCATGTTGCAAAATGCATTTTTATCCATTAAAATAATAGATGTTTCGAATATGGGGCTCGACTAATACTTGGGCTCGACTTGTCACTTGTTGGAGAGACCAGGGCTTTGGGGATCCGCCATGGCACCCACTTGGTGTCATGGTTGATACCACCTTTACATCTTTCGATAAATCCTCAACCCCTGCGTCAGTGTACCAGCAGCTCTTCGCTGAGCACCGTGACCTAAATTTTGATTACACTCCTATTTTTACTGATGGCTCCAAAATGCATGGAGTCGTTGGATCCGCGGCTGTCTGTGTAGATGACGTTTCAGTAGCGCGGATCCCAGCTGAGGCCACGGTGTTTTCAGCGGAGATGCATGCTGTGTATCTCGCTCTTCTCCATGTTCAGTCGAGTTCTCATCATCGTGCTACATGGTCTATACGGATTCCTCGAGTGTCTTGCAGTCTTTGTCATCTGCAGATTGCCGTGACCATCCTTTTTCTCGTGAATGTGAGACAGTTACTCTGGCCGTTTGCTTGGGGCCGGTTTTCAAGTTCAGTTTTGCTGGATTCCTGGGCATGTTGGAATCTCGGGTAACGAGTGTGCTTTGATGCGGCTGCTAGATCTGCTTCCTCTTTGGTCGTCACACCCTTGCCACTGTTTCACCGGGGTTGGGTGGTGGGCCAGGACTTTCTGAAAATTACACTTTCTGTTTTAAACTCATTGGTTCACGTAACCCTTTCTTTTGGGTTGGGTGGTGGGCCAGGACTTTCTGACTTCTATGATGAAACTTATTTGAAATTTGTTGCCATGTTCCTAAAATTACACTTTCTGTTTTAAACTCTATTGTTTCACCTTTCTATGATCGTCCACTCCCGAATCATTTCTTGAGGTGCATAGTGATTCCGTGGCTTATGCTTTTTGATTTAACATAACTGTACTACAATTGGATGAAATTTTCCTCAAGTCTGTAACATATTCTGTCTAGTAATTGAGATTTTCATTGCCTTCAAAGTCACATCCCAATATGCATCCACCAGTGGCAGTCATTGGGAATGTTAAAAAGAAAAAAAAAATAATTCCCATGTATGGAAACACTTTTTATCAGAGCTAGAATCCACCTGTGGGCATAACAGGCACATGCTCCATTTCAAAAAAAAAAAAGGGGGGTGAGTAAGTAGATAAGTGCTTTGCTTTGTCTCACGTTTCTTGTTTTCAGACATTACACTTTTTCACTTATGGATTTGCAACTCCACGTTTTGTCTTACATTGGCCCGAACTTTTCAGTGATCCACACAGCAGTACTTCAGAACTGCTGTTTGTGATGTACTCTGACAGGCAAGCACCCCATCTCCCCCTTATGGGTCCTTCATGTTTTACCACCGTGTTTTTTTTGGAGGAAATAAATCTCAGAGATTTTTTACCAGTCCTCTGTTAGACGTGCGCCCTCCCCATTCTTAAATTCTGAATCTGCCCTCACTTTATTTTATAATAATTTCAGTTGTTATCAATAATAGTCTGATTACATGGAAGATAGTGCAGAATAGTGATGCAGCTAAAATGACTGATTGAATTAATCATTTTCTGATTGAGGGAAAGGATTTTCTGAATAGCCTTGTGGTAATTGCATCATGATTCAATTTAGCATTATTGGGTAATTCGCCAATTAAAAACATTAAAAAGAAATGTAATGGGTAATAAAGCACACTCATCCATTTGCATCTTTCATCATTTTTATTACTTAAAACTGAAATTGCTTTTAAAAATAATTTGAGCATGATACTGTAAAGCGTAGTAATCATCCTGGAATTTTTTGTATATGGCCTGGAAAAGGCCTGGAAAGTCCTTGAATTTTTTCCCCCAAAAGAGTACGAACCCTGTTTATAATTTTGTGCACGAGACTAATTTTATGTATACTCAACCATTAGAAAGTCAAGCTATCAATACCTTGGCTGCCCAGGTAGACAATCAGTGGTTGTTTTGTGCTTATCAAAAAATCGGAGTAACTTGAGGGAGACAATACATTATCATTGGCATCATCATGAAAAGGAACATCAGAAGCAGTTGAGGGACGAAGAAGCAGGTGCTCTAGGGATGAGGTGACACTGTACTGGATGAGTTTTTTTTTTTTTAATATTTCCTCTAAAGTCATTTGCCTCATTAGCAGTTGTAAGTGTCTCTTTGGTTTATAAACTGTCATGATTTGTTGTTCTGTTACGCATGCACGCTGTTGTAGTCCTTCAATAAGTCCATCACACATTTCCCTTACACCATCCACAGCCGCTGTTTCTTCTATGTTAAAAATATCATCTTCACTATTATCATGATGATACACCCTGATTCAGAACCATTTCAGCTATTTAACCATCTGTCACTGAATGTACTGAGAGCATTTGTCATTTTCATGTAGGACTTCCGTCCACAGGGAGTAGAGTTTAGGTCCCAGCCACCTACAGCGAGATCGCCTTTTGGGCAGGACACAGAAACGGAAGGAACGAGAGCAAGTCCAGCGACTTTTGACAGAACAGTTTGTAGTGAGATTAGAGTACAGTAGATGGCGCCACCGTACAAGTACGATATTGCACATAGATGGGTGCGAGAATTTCAGGGGGGACATAGGAAAGGATACCCATTTTACCAGTGGGTCCAGCCTGGGGGCCGTCACTTTACGTGCTCGTCCGATGCACGGCGGATATTCAGCGATTGTTAGTAAATCACACCATCTCTGAAAGATCAGCCCAGGCTTGAACCTGGGGACCCAGCATCGACAGTCTGAAACACTAACCACTAAGCCATCCGCGGCTCTATCTGTCACTGAATGAATTACTGGAGCTTTTATAGGTGTTAAGACTACTTCAACATCTAGTTTGTTCAGCTTACTGATTGACTTTGAAGGTATCTCCATTGCATATGTAAGGAGGTTTGACATCTTTTTCTCACTTGACACAGAGTCCTTCAAAATTGCCACCTTGTTCATCATTACTGAACATAGTTGCAGGCTAGATTTGTGCCATGTATGCACAAGTATGTGGCTTGGTCACTGCTTTCCAATTATTCTCAACAGCATACACAGTATTCTTAAGGCTAAATTTATTTTGGAAACCTCCCACACTGTCTCTGTTCACTGCTGCCTGTATGCTGTTCAAGAAACTGCTTTATACTTCCTCTTCATTGCTCTAAGGATAATTTGGTCACATGGCTGAATTAATGAAGTCATATTTGGAGAGAAGTCCACTGCACAAACATTATTTTTGATGAGAACTTTGACTGTAGATGAGTAGAACACTTGTCAAGAAATAACAAAATCATTCTGTTGTCATCCAATCCAGCTTCCCTGCATAGGCATGAGCCACTGGTACAAAATGTGTGTGAAACCAATAAATCCAGGCTCTTTTGTTAGCATAGTAATAGACTGGTAAGAAATTCACTCCTTTAAAACAGCAAAACTGCATGCTTTGGCCTAAAAGTTTTATAGTTATGCATCTATGTTGAATTAGCATATCCCATCACAGCTATTTGGTCCTTGGCTTTCCTGTTGGGGCTTCCACATCAGCTGTTTTTTTTTGTTTTTGTTTTTTTATTGGAGGTTTAACGACCACCGTGAGCAACTCAATGGGCTATAAGCAGTCGCCCGTCCCTAATTTAGGGTCACTGGTTCCAGGGAAGGGAGAGAGCCAGTGCCGTAAGACAAACACAACATCCATGCCTGACCGGGATTCGAACCCGGACCCCTTACGGACGAATGATCAGAGGCCAGTGCCTTAGACCACTGCGCCACCGGGGCGGCCCACATCAGCTGTAGTCAGTGTCTTCCTGAAGCAGTAATGCCGAAAGAGAGATACTTCATCTGCATTGCCAACTTGTTCTGGCATCAGGTTTATCAGCAACAACCTCGAAAAACTCATCAATGAATTTTGCGCCAACTTCATGATCAGCAGATATTGCCACAAATCTATAAAAATTTAATGCCATGCCTTTTC
This sequence comes from Macrothele yani, assembly GCA_039090855.1. Classification (NCBI taxonomy): domain Eukaryota; kingdom Metazoa; phylum Arthropoda; class Arachnida; order Araneae; family Macrothelidae; genus Macrothele; species Macrothele yani. Next base: position 30,911,914 of record CM076993.1, read on the forward strand.
TTAAATTTCTGCAACGAGGCTGCTGAATGTTTACAGTTACCTTCAATTTTCAGCTTATCGTGATACATTTTTGCTTGTTTCATGATTAGCATAATGCTTAGCAGCATTGTTTCAGGGGTGATTATGTTCCAGATATTTACGAATTTCCGGAATTTTTAGAGCAAATCAATTCTAGAAATCAGGAATTTTGAAAATCTGTTTTTTTTTTTTTAAAACCATTTCCCCCTTATACATGTGTGTTGTTTTCCCCAGAAACTTCCTGACTGACTTTGCATAGTAAATTGGTTTACATTGATTCTCGTAGCTGCAGTGTGTAAGCACCAACATTATTTCACAATGCACAGAGATGACTGCCCTGTTTATGGATGTGCGTAAAGCCAACAGTGCTGTTTTTTCAGCGGTCTAGGGATTCCTCACCATTACTCACGAAACCCATCTCAGAGATCGTCCTTTCCTACTACCAATGGATGGAGCTGCACAAGCGCGTAGAGCGCAAACCACAGAACCTGTATTGAGCTGAAACTCTGACATCGTGAAGTCAACTGCAGTGCACCATCAACCTACAACAGAACTGCTTGTTGATTGACAGTTGGTCCAGAGCTGGGGTTCCCAGGAACCACCGCGAGCTACGTGAATTTGTCCTTTTGAACCAAAGAATATAAAGCTGCGCGCTGTTTAAACTTTGACTCAACTTCACTTTCAATTCTGATTTGTATTCCATTTCATCTGTCTCAATATCTACGTTATTGGCTTTATCCTTTTTGGTTTATCTTTTTTATACTCAGCCTTTGCATATTGCCTGTATTTCCGATCACTTGGCTTTGATTGTGACAGGAGTTGAGGCCTAAGTTCGTCGGGAGAACAAAGTGAGGTTGGTTCGGAACAACTGCTCGCCATCCATTCCCGAACGCTGGGTTGCCATAGCAACCATTGCCGACATCATGGGGCCATGGCGCATTTTGCCTCTGTGGTAGGTTGATGGGAGTCGTGGGTGCTACGTTCTATGAGAGCAATTTCAACGGGCTTTTGTTGCTGCTTCCACTGTGTCTTCCTGACTTTATGCGCTTTTTTTCCGTCCATCTGATAGTCTTCGACTTGGCAAAGGAGTGGAAATTGTCTGTCTTTGTTTAACTTGAGCGAATGTCACATTTTAATTCTGGATAAACTATAATTATCTTTGTGGAAAGCTTTTCTATTGTTAAAATGAGGTTTTTATCTGAGAAAGATGATGTGAGCCTTGAGTCAGCAATTAAAAACAAATTTTGCTGGGATTGGCTTATCCAAAAGGGTTCTCATAGTGATATTGTAGGTGCATGGTGCAGAAAAATTTATGTTGAAGGCTGCTGCTTTTGTATATGGTGTAACACTGTTATAAAATACAGCAATGAAGGATTCAAATCAATGATAAGCATTCTAATTCAGTGATGCATGGAAAGCCGTGCATCGGTTAAAGGCTCTTTAACTTTGTGTTCATATTCAAATGATTCATCTTCAGTTCCTGAAAGAACAGTTGACATAGTAAACAGAAAAGCAAGAGAAGAAGCTATTGTGACATCGTTTATAACAGAGAATTCACTGTCATTTTCCCTCGCACCCAAAATAATAGAATTGGCAAAAGCTCTATCAAAGGATATGCCTGCCCTTAATACATTGTCTATGAACAGGACAAACTGCTACCTATAAGTTCAAGTATGGTGTTGCAAAGACTATTAAAGATGAACAGTTTTTGATTCTGAAAAATGCATTCTTTTCTCTAAACATTGTTGAAAGTACAAGCAGGGCTAATGAAAGCATTTTAGCCATACTTGTTCAGTATTTTGAAAAAAGGCAAAGCAAAGTCATTTTGAGGCATCTGTATAGCTTCCAGATTGTAGTGCCACGGCCATATATGCAGCTCTTGTTGAACTATTTGAGGAGAATGAAATTCCCTTTGGGAACTTAATTAGCATTCTAACAGACTCTTGCAATACCATGCATGGCAAGAAAAGTGGCGTTGAAGCATGGTTACGGAAAAATCAAGCTCCACACCTGTTAGACATTGATGGGGAAACATGCCATACAGTAAATAACTGTGTCATAAGATTTGCAGCTCCTTTTTCAAAACATGTTGAATCCTTATGTGATGACATTTATTTTGATCTAAAAAGCACTGACAAAAGAGGGTTTTTTTACTATGTGTAAACATGTTGAAATGAAACCTCTCAAGGCCTGATCACTGTTGGATGTACATCCTTCAGGTGTGGGAGCAGATTGAATACTTGTGGGAAGTTCTTCTATTTTATTTTTCCTGGGTACCAGCAACTGATAGATACATATTTGAATCTGATGTTAAAGCTATTATTGGAAAGAAAGATATGTCGAAAGGAGTAGCTGAAGAAATTTCAAAAATTCAAGACGGTGTTAAACGTAAACAGTTGACAAAAGGAAGTAAATTGATGAAGGAGATAATTATTCAAAAGCTTTTTGTAGAGCAAGATAAAACCTTATTGCAAACTGGAGTTTATAAGTCTGTACTTACTTCAGTAACTAAATAATACTCTTTTGGGGCAAAGATGTTCTTTTGCACAAGGTTCATGTGAAGTTGAATGAACCAACCAGGCAATTTTTAGTCCTATTCATGAGGCATGAAGTAGTTGGTGATGGTAAAACTTATAAGGATGTTTTGCAGCTTAATGTCAGTGATGAGGTAAACCACTTGCCTGAGAAACTGCTGCACACAGGTGTTATGCAGCAAAGGTGCTCAACAGACTTCCAAAGGGAAATGCAAAAGTTAAAGAATTTAAGACTGCATTGAAAAGAGCATATGTGTCTTGTGCACAATGTATGCTTTAAAAATTGCCTTTGAGGAATTCTCTGTGTATCAACTTTAGTAGCCTCAATTCGTCCCTTAGGGGAAATACAACAACTTTCTGTGCATTAATGAAATTAGCTGATTTTCTGCCTACTGTTTTATCTGAAGATGATGAACTCAATCTTGATCAAAAAGTCAGAAACTACCAGGTTGATGAATCACTTGCAGTTTTAAAAGATTGCCCAATTTTGGATTATTGGGTTTCCATTTCCAAGGTGGGAAATTTTTTTTATCCTTTTTATACCAAGATGACACAGTCTCTGCTAACTTGCTTTCATGGGCCCTTAGTAGGGAGTGCTTTCAGTTTAATGGAGGATATAATAACAGAAACTAGAACTTCTTTGAATATTGCAAGTTTGGGCTTCGTGCAGACTGTGAAGTATTATTATCTGTTATCTTTAAATGCTACAAGCTTGGAAGTATTTGGCTCATAAGACCTTACCAGGGACTCACTTCAGAAGGAATTTGCTCAAAATATTGTTAATAGTTGGAGTTTGTGTAAAAATTCTCTTGAAGAGGAAAATCAGCAGCAAATTCGTGATGATCCAAGTGAACTAGCATGTGTGCAAAAAAAATCAAACCTTCAATATCCCAAACCAATGTTGCTGTGTCTCTAAGCACTAACAAGAAAGACTTAGCTGACTTGAACCCTCCTCAATGTTCTAAAACATTTCTGAAAAGAAAGGCAGAGCCGGTGGGTTACCAGAAATTCCAAGCGAAAATAATGAAATTTTTCAAAAAGTGACTGGTATGTATAATTTTAAGAGTTTATTTCATTTGTTTGCTGATAGTAATGGGTACTTCTCTCTCTCTCCAAAGATTAAATATGTATATGCTTAAAAGCAATTTTAAATTGTGCTAGATTTTTATAACCTCATGTGTACAGGGTGTACCTAGCAGTTCTGTAAAATACTTTTCAGAAATTTCAGTCTCCACTTGCAATCACCCCTGATGTTTGCCCTGATGTTTGCTGTGGTACTGATGAATCCACTCTTCCAATACACAGTTGAAATTTTAATTTTTAGTTTTATGTAGATCGTGATTATTCCAACACCATAGTTCTCTGTAAGATGCTTCACACTTACACTGCTGTCCAGTTTCTCCAACATCTTCTTGACTTTTTGTTCTAGAGTCAAACATCAGTGCTTTCCATTTTCTTATTGCTGTTACCCATAGGGCTGCGTGCAGGCCTTTTTGACATTTTCAACAATATCTTTGCAACTAAGCAACAAAACACATGGTTATCAGGGTGTGTAATGTATACAGGTCTGGCGGTGATGACTGTTAACAAACGGGTGCCAACAGAATAGAGATGAGTCATCCTAGAATGAATGAATTGCTTTAATGAGTTGACTTGAAAGAATCGGTTTGCCCATTGCTGCAGCAGAACAGTATCAGGGTCCCACCCAGGGTATCTGAGGTCATACTAGTATGTGATGGCTGTTGGGGTGGGAACCTCTCCATAGCCCTAGATTTTTGATATGTTGGCTTTCAGAAAAAGGTTAAAACTTTTGGAATTTTCAGATAATGCTTAACCAATAGCTGTAATTATGAATATGATTGATTACCCATGCATCTTAAATTCAGAAGTTTTGTGCTAGGTGGTGTGCAATTCAGTTTTTAGTTTAACAAAAACTATTAATTGCACATTTAAAAGAATTCCCTGAAATCCTTTAGCATACCAGATCTTAGTAGACTTTTATCAAACCACGTATATACGACGTATTATGTCCAAAAATACAGTGACATCCTTCTTATTTGTTTTTTCTATGATATTAGTCATTTTAATGCAACTTAATTGTCACTTCAGCATGTTTGTCTTGTGCTTTGTACAGTTTCCTTGTGTTGGTCTCCTTACAGTCAAGTAAGAATATGATGATTTTTCTCAATCTTATTGGAATGTTTTTTAAGTTTTTAATTTTTGATTTCTGATTTTGAATGACTAGTAAAAGTGTTAATATTCATTACTTTTGTTCCATGCATTTTTTTCTCTCTCTTCTGTATGATATTTTGTACTTGTTACCCAATTTGTCATGTAGTTGTGCTGTGCTTGGTACTTGATTCCTGGTGCATTTTGATTGCTTTTAGCTTCTGTGTAACAAAACTTCTCAACACATTAATCAATCAATTAAGCAGTCAATCTATTTTTTTTTCTCTTACTCTCCTAGATGATGGCAATTCTGATAGTGAATTGGATGAAGAGCCATTATCACATCTTGTTGGCCATCCTAGTGTAAGTCATTACATTTTTATTTCTGTAACTGGTTTTTCTTTATTACACTGCTTTTAGTATCAAGATATCAATGTTTTTTTCTGAAATGGAAGAAAAATTTTCTTTCTTGAAATGGAAGCAAATTTTTTCACCAGATTGAATGTGATGTAGATAAAGATACATTTATGAGAGGATTTACCTTTTGACATGATGCTTGCTTAATGGTGAGGGGTGGGATGGGGTGATCTTTTTGAAAAAAGAAATTTTCAGTACATGTGCAACCAGAAGCAAAATTTCTGTTGTGTGTTTGCCCTCAAAATCAATCGTACTAATCAAACTTATTATTCACACACATACACACAACCAACCAACCTGGTACTTGTTGTGTAAACAGACCCTAAAGAAAAATGCATACACCAGTGACTATGGAGATTTTGCTTGGAAAGCTAAACAAATAAAATGTCATAGTTTGACATTACTTTCATATTAGTGTGAGACACTGATAAATGCACTATAATTTTCAGGTAAGAGTTGGCTCATGGTAGGGATAAAATGCAGTTTGGCCAATCTGCTGCTCTTGTGCCATTATCAGCACTTGTCCAAAAAAAAAAAAAAAAAAAAAAAAAAAAAAAAAAAATAAGAAAAAAATTCTAAACAATTGCTCAGCAAACTGCAAAAGTTTGTGTGAGATATCACTGTCACAATAAATAGCCATGCATTTCCCCTCATTTTGAACCACACATTTATCCCTGCAAGGCTGTTGGGAATGGGGGAAAAATCCATCACTGCCATTTTACCCCAGTCTTTTCTTATGAAACTTCATGGAGCAAAAGTTTAGAACACTGAAATTTATCAAAAATACTGAAATTCAGCATTGTTATGTCACTAAATTTAATGTTAATGAGAAAGGAACAGATTACACTAGTCAACAAATTTTAACTTTGTTTTTCTGCAACACAGGCCATTTTAGGTGTTTTTTACCAAATCTACCCTGCTGATTATGAAAGTGTCAGGGAAAAGTGCATAACAGGGAACACTTTTGTGCGACAGGGACCGTTCTCAAATAAAGCAACATAACATCCTTTACTTTTCGAAATAAATCATTCATGAAATAAGGTACGAAAATATTGAATTGTGCAATAGCACTTGGGAAATGGCCCCTGACGTATGTGAAACCTTATCCACTCTTGTCCAAAACCTTCACAAAGTTTTTCATTACACCCAACTTAATATGTAAAGGGGAAGTAATATCATGTTTCAGTCTAATAAAGAGGCGTATTTAACATTAGACTAGCAGCTCACAGAAATTTTGACCACCTGGATTCATTTTCCAGGCCAGTGAACTTTGTAGTGGAATATGTGTCTTCCATTTGCTTGCTGTGATTTTTGTGCTTTAGCTTCTTCTCTTGCTCAATAGTGGCAGGCTAAATTTGGCTCAGTTTTTATGGCTACTATCTCCCACAGTGTCCTCTTATCCATTACAACATTCTTTTTCATTGTCGTACTGATAAGCATATTTTGCTCTTAAACTAGAGTTGTTTCTTTCTTTGTTTTTAAGTTAATGCATTAAAATATATATTAATGCATCCCATGCATTATGAGGAATATTTCTTCCTTCATTGATTTAAAATATAGTGTCTAAAATGTTAAAGAACTATACAGGAAATTCCAAAATTCAGGCGATTGGAAAAGCTAAAACACTTAATATGTGCTTTTTTTTTTTTTTTATTAATATAGCAAAAAGTTACTAAGCAGGAAGTCATGAATTTTTAAAGAAATTAAACTTATGCCATTCTTTTCATTGTTGTACTGAGAAGCATGTTTTGCTCTTAAACTAAAGTGTTTTTAGTTAATGTACTGAAATATAATATGTAAAATGCTGAAAAACTAGACAGGAAATTCCAAAATTTAGTTGATTAAAAAAACTGAAACACTTAAACATGTTACCAAAGACCACTCCACTTATAATTTACAACATTTCCTTTAATGGCATAAAACTAATACACAGTTTAAGCTGAGCTTTCGTTCTCCACTGTGAGACTTCATCTGGGCTTGGTTATTAAAGCCTTCTTAGAAATAGTAGCACAATGCTGTTATAATTCAAAAAATTGATATTGTGGAACCAGCAGTTGTTTCTTTTCACGCGAAAGTGCGTATTTTAGATATACTCGCATAGTATGGAGTCCGTGTTTTAGACAGTCTCACACACATCATAGGGAAAGATTATCTGTTGTTTCTTTGATGTTTGTGAAGGAGATTCCTCCAGGCATCTGATAGTTCAAAAGACTTTCATTGTTTACTGGTGGCTTGTGTGTAAACACAGTGTCATATATAAATGCAGTAGATTTAACAGCGACATTTATTCCATATTTTTTAATGTTGTTTTTGAGCCTGAAAGAGAACTTGGGGAAATAGTTATGGACCAACAATATCTTAAACTGTTGTTGTTTGGAGTATCAGGAGTTATGAGTTTAGGTATTTGAACCCACCCTAAAGTGAAATCTTATGTTTGTCTAGTAAATCCAGCTGAAAGTCCATTGTCGATGGGAAAATGACAACCTCCCTATGCCGGGAAGTCACCCAAAAAAGGGGCAACCCCCTGCTTTGGAGCATGATGAAAAGACTAGCACCCTATACAAGCTATGTTGGCACAGCCATGCATATAAGTCTTGAGATCATAACCCATCCCCACCCGTGCAACAGAAGCTTGTCTTTCAAACTATCATATGCCTAGAGGAATCTTGTAAAGAAACGTCAAAGAAACATTAATAATCTCTCTCTATGCTGTGTGAGCATATCTAAAACACAAGAGTCCATATACTTGAGCGTGTCTAATACACTCACTTCCACATGAAACAAAACAACTGTTGGTTCCATAATATCATTTTTTTTTTATTATAACAGCATTGTGTGCTACTACTATTTCTAAGAAGGCTTTGATAATCTAGCCAGATGAAGCCTCCCAATGGAGTGCGAAAGCTCAGCTTAAACTGAAATGTTGTAACTTAAATATGTGCTGTCTATTGATATGGCAAAAAGTTACTAAGCAATAGAAAATCATAAATTTTCAGAGAAATTCATCTTATACCATTCTTTTCATTGCTGTACTGACAAGTATATTTTGAAATATAATGTTTCAAATGCTGAAAAAACTGTACAGGAAATTCCAAAATTCAGATGATTGAAAAAGCTGAACACTTCTCTTTTTGTCTACTGATATAGCAAAAAGTTACTAAGCAATAGGAAATCGAGAATTATCTGAGAAATTAAACTTTAAAAAACAATAATGCCACTCCTCACTCTGCTGGTTATGGGTCATGGAAATGGTGCAGTTTCTAACAAGGACAAATGAAGTAACAATTTTCAGTTTTAATTTTGCTTTGATAAAAAAAAAAAAATGTTACTCTGCATTTCACCTTCTTAAATTTCCAATGTATTATTTCAAAATTATTAAATATAAACAGTATTTAAGTTGTATATCATCATCATCATTGTCAACCATTATCAATCCACTGCTGGACAAAGGTCTCCCCAAGTTTCCTCCACAATGGCCTGTCTTGCACCAGTCTCTTCCATGTCACTCCTGCATACTTTCGAATTTCATCCACCCATCTCCATGTGGTCTTCTTCTGGGTCTTTTCCTGTCCCTTGGAATCCAATCTAAAATTTCGGCTGTCCATCGATGGTTTGTCCTTCTGGCAGTATGTCCAGCCCATATAGAGCCATAATATATGAAAGCATTTCAAGAGTAATGGTACATTTATGGTCTAACTGTAGATTTTATATCTACATATTTTTGAGTTTTATGTTTGTTGTATTCTATAATTTGCTTCAATAATTGAATTAAACGTAAAGTAGAAATAAATTTGTTTTAAAATCATTATAGCATAGTATACAAATTTATTTTTTTAGAATTTAGATCAGGCCATATTCAACTTCAGGAATTTCAAATTTTGGAGTGAAGCTTTAAAAAAATTAGACTGTGGTGTTAAAGAAAATAATATGAGGGAAGTTAGAGTTGCCCAGATGATGATCTGTATGGAGAACGAGGAACTGGACAAAATTGTAAACTAAGTGAAATTTTCTAAGCAATATCTGAATTACAAAAAACAAATAAAGGCAACAATAAATGTATCACTGCAATCAGAGATTAGCTTGCCTTCCTGTGACTAACTTATCCACAATTCTGTTGAATATCTGTGATGTCCCATTCTGTATAATTTGATAGTGTAGTTTAAGAATTAAAATATATATATTTTTTTTTACTTGATCTATTCTCATATCCAGTAAAGTAGGAGAAAAAATATCAGATAAAAAAAAATTGTGCAAAATTTCTGCATTTCAGATAATGATCATATGCAACCCATATTGTATACCCTAAAATTGAAAAAAAAAAAAAAAAAAATGTCATGAAATTTTTTTGTGTCACTTTTAACCCTGGTTATTGTACATATGCATTTTGCTGGTTTGGCTGCTTTGTATGTATGAAAAGCTAAGAGCTTGTCATTTCGATGACAGGTTAGTCAAAATTTGTGAAATTTTCCTTAGTGAATTTATTTTTTGGCGTGCACACCTCTGAACTGTTCTATGCTAATTGTATGTAATTTCCTTAATACAATAACAGTAAATTCAAACCTGTTCAAAATCTGCAATGTAGTTGTTGATATGCTTGCTGTATTGTATCATGACAGGCCAAGAAATGGTTTGCCTACACTTATTTATTTGGTTGTCACCCAGTATCCATTTGTCACTCATGCATTATTAAACCCAATTATTGACATGCAGTAAAGTTGATGAACATTGTGAAGAAGAGGAAAATGTTTCTGTTAGTCTTCTTACATGTACACAGTTTCTTATCTTCAGCAGTTGCACACATTGTCACTTGATGATGCAGTGCAATACTTTTCTAACAGCTACACCAGTAATGCACCATAGCTTTGGAGTGTGATTCATTTAAGCAATTCTGAAAAGTTCAGAATGTGAATTGCTGTTATATTCTCAGCTTTGAGAATTTTTCATTGCCAATTTGCTGGCATAATTTTATTTTGTTTGATACTGAGCAGGAAAAATTAAAAACATTAGAGTGTAATTTAAAAAAATAAAACATTAGAGTGTAATTTAATTTTTTTAATTAGCACTAGTTTACAGCTGAAAAATAAAAAAAGTTATAATAATATATGAAAACAACATAGATAAAAGGAGAGGTTTTCAAGTATGTTGCAGTTATATTAAAAAAATCATTTTCTGTTTAAATAAAAGTACACAATAAATGTAACATTATCAGCTGTGTAAGTATCAGTAAAATTTCAGTGTTGACCAATTTCTCGACTCCGTACTGGTTTGAAGCTTCAGGTGTTATGATTGAATGAAAACTTCAACACACATTTGTGGGTAAAGTGGCTAAAATTTGCAATAAATTATGATAGTTTTAAATCGAAATATGAAATTTTGTAAATTGTATATTATAGAAGATTTTTCTGTGCTTTTTTATAGGATGAAATGCTTCTTCAGAATGTTAGAGAAATTGTAGTTGGTGCAGATTTGTCGTCTATTACCATGAGAAATGTCTTTCAAAAGGTTTGTTTGCTTTACTTTTCCATTTCAGGAACATTTATTTATAATAATTTTCTTGTTTAATGAATACAAAGCACCAAGTCTCAACCATAAAAACTGTAGGTCGAAGTAGCCATGTACTTTAAACAGTTTCTTTTCATTTTGCTTCTAAACTTGTAAGTATAGCTGTGCAGTATAAAATAATGCCTATTGTAATTATACAGAAATGAGTGGGACAGTTTAAGCAATATGACATAATGATCATGGCTGTATAATCACTTGAATTATAATCAGCCAACAAAAGAATAACTTATTTGTTGGTTCTTAAAAAATCATGTTTTGTTTTTGAAGATATTTTTATTTGAGCAAAGTAACTTCATGTATGACTGTATTCCGGATTATAAAATGCATATCAAATGAAAAAAGAAAACAATAATACAATAGAACTAATTCATAATGTGCCTGTATTTAGCAAGATGCTGGATTATGAGCAAAGCAGAAACTTTTGTTTGGTATAATGTTAATTCAAAGCTAATTTTATCATTTATAACGAATAAGGGTAATTAAATCCCCAGATTTAAGGAGGAATAGAAAAGCTGAGATGATCACTTTTAGCAAGCAAAGTAACAAACCAATGAAATTCCATATTTAATGAGGCAAAGAAAATCTGCTGCACACTGTCCTAGAATGGAAATGGTGGCATACAGAAAGAAATTGCAATAGCACAAGTGAATCTTGGTGTGCTAGTGGAAGAATGTTGAAAGAAAAGCAATGGGGAGGGAGTACATCAAAGGCTCAATAAGTGAGTTGTGCAAGAGACCCTCTCTGCCACCCACTACAAGGGGCTATGCCTTGGGAGTATCATTTTCTTTTAAAAATGTTTCCACATGATATCTGCTTCAGGAGTCATTGCTACTATGCATTCATGTAAGTGCTGATTGTATTTTAATTTGTACTACTGTAGTTAATGGATTATATCTGTCAAGTCCAGTTGTTATGGGTATATAATATAAACATATTCTCAGGTATACATATTTTTACGTGATGTGATTTTTCCACCCCAAAATAGATTTAGTGAGAATTTCTGTCAGTCCCCAAGCTCCTTTGGTTCTATTGTTAAATTTTGTAAATGTAAACATAAACACTGATATAGGCAATTTTGTTCCACTTTCAGTTTGTTGAAAACCTAGACCCTATACTCCCCCCCCTACCATTCACATACCTTTGCAAAATATAGGTACACACATACATACATATCACTAAGCTGTTCTCTGAGATTCAGAGGTTAGCTCCAAAAAGAAATACAAACTTCCAGATATTTTTACTTATTGTTGTCGTATCAAACTTCGCCATTTACAGCGATCTTCACATATAACTCGTGCTTCACTGATATCCATTACACGCCTTACACAAGATCTTTTATACTTCATACTCATAATCTTTTTCTCATGCAGACACTCCTGAATCTGATCCACCCATGTCTTCCTTGGCCTTCCTCTGCCTTTCCTTCCTGCCACTTGGGTTGAAAATATTTTCTTGTAAGCATTTCTTCACTCATTCTTTCAACATGGCCAAACCACCGAAGCATATTGGTCTCCACCTTGCTAACAACATTTTGCTTTACATCACACAACTGCAATACATCTTCATTCCTCACACAATCAGATCATGTCTTGCCACAAACCCCACGTAACACAAACAACTCCTATGCTTCTTCTGCAGTACCCAGGTTTCACTGCCATACATCAGAGTAGGAACAATTACTGTTTCATACACAGCCATGCGGGACTATCTAAGAACCCATCATTCCTGTGAAAACCTCCCAGAGCAGCTACGACTTTCAAAGAAGAATTCACTCGCCTACTAATTTCACCATCCAACTTGTTCTCTCTGTCAAACATGCTTCCTAAATACACAAACCCACTCACCTGATCAATTACAGTGCCATTTATACTTACATTACATTCAGTGCTACCCATTCCTCTCTCAAACACCATAACTTTGGGTTTCCCCTTATTTATGCTCAGTTTGAATTTCATGCAAACTTCGTGCATCCGAGTCAACATACTCTGAAACTCACTTTTGGTCTCTGCCAACAGGACAGTGTCATCAGCGTACAGCAATCTGCACACACGGATATCACCAAGACATAAACCACTATTATCTATTTTGGCCTCACACATGCATGCGTCCATAAATATATTAAACAGCCATGGTGACATTACACAACCTTGTCTAACTCCTGCACCAATGGAAAACCATTTTGATAAAACACCATTCACTCGTACACAAGCTCTACTACCAGCATACATGGCTTTTACACTATTAAGTAGATTCCCAGTAACACCATATTCATTCAATACCTTCCACAAAAGTGTCCTATTGACTCAGTCGTAAGCTTTCTCTAAATCTATGAAGGCAGTAAAAACTTTCTTCCCAACAGCCAGATACTTTTCAATCATCATGCGTAATGCAAAAATCTGGTTAGTGCAACCTTTACCAGGCATAAAACCACTCTGAACATCCCACACTTTCAATGATGTAAGACCCCATACTTTTTCAATAACAACCTTACCAAACACTTTCCCTGGCACACTCAGTAGGCTAATACCACAATAGTTCTTGCATTCAGTCTTATTACCTTTTCCCTTATACAAAGTAACAATAATAGCATCCTTCCAATCCCGAGGGACCATTCCTAACTCCCAGCACAACTGATAAATTTCAGTTAACCAGTCAATTATGGAGTCGCCACCATACTTCAACATCCCTGCAGTTATGCCATCAACTCCTGGAGCCTTACCATTCTGAAGAGATTTTAGAGCTTTACACACTTCTTCTCTTGAGATCCCTCCTGTGCTTTCATCCCTCATTGTGACATCATCTGCATCTGTCTCAGAATCATTTTTGCTCCCCTGATCTAATAACTCACAGAAGTATTCACCCCATCTTTCACTTAACTCATTGGGCTCCCATATCATTTCCCCAATCTCATTCTTCACACAACTTACAACTTTGTTTCCCCTATTTTTCCTGAGTCTCATGTACTTCCAGAAGGATTTTCTATTTTTCCAAAAGACCAGTTCATGCCTTTCCACTTTCTCCTTCCTATCTTTTGCCTTACTGTGGCGAACCAGCTTAGCAGCTTCACGCTTCTTACAGCGATATTCATCCACAGAGACTCTACCTTGCAACATCCCCAAATAGGCTTCCTTCTTTTTCTTTACTGCCTCATCAATCTCACTATTCCACCAAGCATCACCTCTATTGTTACCCACTATTGTGGTGCCACAGACCTCTTTAGCAGCAGTGACAACACAGTTCTTAAAACATTCCCACTTCTTTTCTACATCCCTTTCACAAGATTTCAGATCCTTCAGTCGTTCTCTGAGTAAGTCAGAGTACCGCTGATGATCTTCAAGGAGCCTATAAACCTTTATTCTTTCTATCCTGGGTCTCTTCCTATTCCTTTTCCTCCAACCAACATTAAGTTTCACTCGTGACACTACCAAGTAATGATCAGAACCAACATCCGCACCTCTCATCACATGGGTGTCAACAACTAAGTGTTTCAAACGCTGATCGTAAACAATAAAATCTATCATACTCTTTTGACCAAGAGTATGATTTTCCCAAGTATATGTGTGTATATACCTGTGGTAAAAAATGTATTAGATACACACAAACCATTCTCAATGCAGAGTTCAATTAATCTTTCACCATTATCATTCACACAAGAATCATTAAACTTACCCAGAACATTGTCAGAAATTGCATTCTGCAAACTTACTCTAGCATTGAAATCCCCTGCTATTATAACTTTTTCTTTAGCACCAAACTGGCTCAAAACAGCTTTTAGCTCATTCCAGAAATCTTCTTTCTTATCAGAAGGTTCCGAGTCACAAGGAGGAGCATACACTACAACAATTAACAATTCTCTGAAGTTTCACTTTCAAACGAATCCAGAGAATTCTCTCACTTATGCAACTATAATGAATCAAGTTGTTCTTCATCTTTTCACTTAAAATCAGACCTACACCAGCCTGTCCTCTCATATTATCCAATACTCCAGACCACACACACACCGTGCCATTCACTTCTTCTACCCCAATTTCCTTCTTTTTGGTTTCACTTACACACAGCACATCCAGTCTATACTTATTCATCTCCTCAATCACCTCACTCATCTTGCCATTTATACCTCTAGTATTTCATACACCAATCTTACATTCACTTAGCCGAGATCTCTCTCTCATATGCCGTTTAGAAAGTCCAGGTCGATTAGTGCACAGCTAAAATGCTTTGGAAACCAAAGTAGCTGACTTTTTAAAGAGCACTGAATGTAAATGTGACACACACACACACACACACACACACACACACACACACACACACACACACACACACACACACACAAAATCAGTTCATTCTAGTTTAAGAACTAGTGGAACTCATGCCTATGAAACAGATGACACAATATGCATTTGCAGATTGCATCATACATTCTTTACCCATCACTGTTCAATTTTGAAATCATTCAGTTTGCTCATATTAGTGTAGTTCTTGCATTGTTTCTCTTCAGATCACTTTGTTTGCATGTGTTTTATGTGGAAATACCTCGCAAGTGTATGAATAATGTTAATTTCTGCAATATTTGTGGTAAAATCACTTTGTGTCACAAGCAAAATATCACTCCAATAATAAAAAAGGCTTACAACTTTTATTTTGGATGTAAGATTGGAGATCGGGACATGGACCCATTCAATCTTCTCCCCATTAAACAAAAAGGAATGGCTTTCAAAATCAGAAGTGAAAACAGTACCCATTTGTTTCTTTTATGTGCATGCAATTATTAACATGGAATTTTTGCTTCAGGGGTCAGACTGTAAATAAAAAATTCTTAATGAAAGTTCTCAGGTGGCATTACAATGTGGCCAAAAAAAAAAAAGTTCTAAACTGTGTGTGTGTTGACCAATAGATCTTGACAATGTGCCCTCGTGTTCTTCCCTATTGGTACAAAAATTTGAAAAAACTCCAATCATATAACATCCACCATATTCTCCTGATCTAGTAGCAGTAGATTTCTGGCTATTCATCCAAATAACTGTTGGCCAAAGTATACAACAGTTCTCAGTTGGTGATTTCCAGAACTGTTTTCAGCTATGGAAAAGTCATGGGCTAAGTGTATTGAACTCAGAGGAGGATACTGTGATTCATTTTAGAATTTGGTAAGTTTAACTCTTAACATAAAATTTGTATAGACCAGTCTTGAAACTTATTTGTCTAACAATGTATGTTATAATTATGGTTCAACAAATCTTCAGTGGTTGAATCACGTGTGGAGGTAGCTGACTGATACTTTTGAATGATGCCTCCAAATATGGAAGTCTTACTAAAAAGAAAAAAATGTATCGCAAGCTATGCAAATGTTCCATCTACAAACTGATCAGTACCTCATGGTGAAGGGCTTCCAATCTCTGAGCTGCCAGATTCTTCACTAAAATAATAAGACCCCCCCCCAAGAAATTTGTCAAAATACTCACCCATTGACATCCACAGATTCAGATTTCTCACCCATTTTGAAGTCTTAATGAACCACATAGAATAACTCAGAGGTCTGTCTGGATTTGCTCAAGAATATAGCTCAGCTACTGGGATCCAGATTACAGCTGTGAAATCTACTAGAGAAAAAAATGTGTCTGTTTTGTTCATGTCATCAATAGTTGGCTCCATTTTCTAAAGTAGGTGGAATTCTTGTCTGCAATGACATGAATAGACTGATTGGAGCCATCAGTGTTAGTTATTACCCAGATGAATGGAGACTTTCCATTGACCCCTCTAAGACGAGCCTTAAAGCTGTTTTGCTGCACAATGGTAACAGGTTACCGCTGGTTCCTATTGTACATACAACAGCACATGTGAATGAGTCCAATGAAAGTATGTTATGTCTTAAGAGTAGCAACTATGAAGAATACCAGTGATAGCTCTGTGGTGATTAAAAAATTGTTGCTCTCATGCTTGAACTTCAGCAAAGGTACACAATGTTTTGTTGTTACCTTTGTGAATGGGACAGTAGAGACTGAAAAGCACATTTCAAAAGTAAAGATGGCCACTGATAAAATCTTTAGAACCAAATGCCACTCTGTTCTGGTCCACAGCTTTTATGAAATTTTTTGCTAAAAGGGAGGTAGTAAGATCATCTTAAATCCAACGAATAGTGAGTGTTGTACATTCTTTTATGTAATAATGTAGTACACTCACCTCTTTAATGTAGTATCATCACCTCTTGTTGGATTGGATATGATTTGACTTGCACACAAAATTAAGACTTGTGAAGAACTTTGTAAAAGCCATGGACCAGAATGGAGTGGCATTTGGTTTTCTCAAAGTGAAATTTCCAAACTTGAGTGACACAAAAATTAAAGAGAGCACATTCATTGGCCCACAGATTGATGACCTCTTCAAAGATAGACGTTTTGGTGAAGTGCTGATTGGTGGTGAAACAGCAGCATGCAGTGGCTTTTGGTTGGTAGCAACCAACTTTCCCTGAAAACAGAGGAGCTGAGAATTACAAACAAAAATAGTGGATATGCTATCACACCATGAAAAAATGGAATGCCGTATGTCCTTGAAAATGCATTTCCTACCATCTCATCTGGATTTCTTTCCGGGAAGTTGTGGCTCAAAAGTGTGCACCAGAGAATATTTCCATCTACAGATCAGAAGCCTGGAGAAATAGTATCAAGAAAAATGGACTCCAGAGATGCTAGCAGACTACTGTTGGACTGTTACAACGGAAGCTTCAGAAGACTCATACAAATGTCAAGTCAAGAAGCATCATGTAAAATAATGAAGTCCAGGTAAAGGTAGTGGATAATGCATTGTGTTGAAAAACAAAAAAATTGGCCATTGTTTCTGTACAGTGTGTAAAATTTTGTATACCAGTGCAAAGAATCACTAATCCTGTAAAAGAATCACTTTCTGCCTCTTGATGACTGTTCGTTTGTAGGCTCTGTCTCTTACAACACTGTCATTTCAGGACAATGCAGCAGTCTTTAAATCCTGTGGATGTAGACAAGCTGTTAGCTATTGCATGCCACAAGGGACAGTGCAGGCCAGTGGGGGCTCTGTTTTCAGCTGGCAAGCATTAGGACCCTCTCATACATATGCACACTGCTCTGGTCGGTGAAGGCTATGTAACCATCCTTAGGGATCATTTGCACCTGTTCATGTCATGCAGCCACTCTGATGGGTGCAACCTCTTTCAACATGACAATGCACCACCGCACACATCCACAGTCGCCCAATTATGAATGGAGGAACCTTCCATGAAGTTTTTCATCCTGACTTGGCCTCCCTCATTCGCCGGATTAAACGGCATCTAACACATTTGGTTTGCTGTTCAACATGCCGTCAATGCCAGGAATTCTTCATCAATGAGTATTACTATTGCAGAATTGTGGGACGCTTTTCAGGAAGCATGGTGTGCACTGTTTCCACCGTGCACACCATGACCCATCTCGTTGCTGTTTCCATGACATCACATTGCTGCCATTATCTGATCACAAGGAGAACCAATGCAGTATTGGAGAGGTATCCCAGTTTTTTTTTTTGTCCCTTCAGTGTACATATTTGTTTCTCAATATAAAATGTTTATTACCATTACAATTGTGTATCTTTACATGTCAATTGTTTCTTCCTGCTTTTATGTTTTCCTTTTTATTCCTATGAATGCCTTCTGGACTTTTAATTTTGTACACCAGTGTATATTATAGAATTCATCAGCATATGTTAGAACATATATCTGATGTAAAGAAAGACAATCCAGCAACTTTTTTTTTATTGATGTTAACCATCAATAATACTGTTACTGATTGGAAAAAAACCCCAAAGTGTTTAGCCCATTCATTAACAGCAGTACTGTTAGGTATCATAAAAGCATTGCAATTCATCTTTCCCACCTGGAAAAGGTGAATTGTAATGTTTTTATGATATCTGCTTCACAGGCTCACCATATCATATTTCTCTCATCTGAGAATTATTAAATCTGGGAATGTTTGAATTTAGAGATGCACCATTTTGCTTCATTTCCTTTCAGTTCATCCCACAGTTTACTAAGGTAGTTGCTGCAACTATTGAAATTTTCAGTTAGTAATTCCATAGCTGCAAGGTTTCACAATTTACCCATAAAATTTACAGAAATTCTACTTGTGTTATGATTATTTTATGGCATGACAGATTTTACAAAGTTATGTGTGTTTTAGGTTAGTGCCATCTAGTATTACCCAAAAATTTCAAAGGAGGAGTAAAGTGGCTCAAAAGACCACCATGCTGTGTATTCTGATTACCAAGGCCAGGATTTTTATGATTATTTTGCACTTTTTTTTTTTTTTTGGTAGTACTAAAATGCTGTTCAAGTGTATATGTGTTTCATACAAAACTAAGCTGATTTAAGTACCTTTGTTATAAATATACAAGGCATTTTTTCGGTCATTTTAAAGCTTTTTTTTTTTTTTTTTTGTTTATTTTTGAGTCATTAATTTGCACATTTTAGTATTTTCAATAAAAAAGGACAGTTTTAGATGAATTTCCCTAAAACTCCATTTTTTACTAAAAGCCAGAGCCAAGACTGAGAAAATGACAGGAGGGGGTGCTCGTGTTTAGAATAACTGTACACACATCATAGCAAATGGTGGTATAAACACTTCTATCCTTCCCGTCTCTTCGTTCAAGCCGGTGATAAGCTGTTCTCTCATTTGGAGTATGGCCACTGTCATTACGTCGGAAGGTGAGCTTCAGTGTGGTGAAGGATACATTTTTATGTCTTTTGTTTTCTTTTATAGGGCATATTTTTTCTTAACAACAACAACAAAAAGACTAGTTTGGCACAGAAACTGTAAAAAGTTCAATCATTTCTTATAGGGCATGTTTTTGGGCAATACATTTTTAGTTTGGCACAGAAATTGTAAAATTATTAAGTTGTACTTCTTGTTTATTCTTTTTCTTGGTTTATAGGTCATGGTTTGGTTAGTCAAATAAAGAATTTCAATTGACACTTACAATCAACAAATAAAACTATATTTTTTAGATTCTTTTTGTTTCATACACATCTCCTTCTTTTTTTAATTAATTAGTTTTGCAAGGAAATAAAAAAAGAAATATGTATTTGTTAGGTAATTTTTTTGTTTTGTTTTATACAGCATTTTTTTTTTAGTTTTTGGGGGTCATAAATGCATTTTTATAGGGTATTTTGTAGCAATTTTTAGGTCATAAAAATCCTAGCCCTACTGATCACAATTTCACCTACATCTGTATTCCCAAACCTCTGCTTAGACTCAATAAAAATTCTGTAGGATTACGATTGGCAATAAACACTTTACAAGAAAGAGAAAAGGAAAATATCGAGCCTCACATAAGACTTAAAAATGCATTTTAAAAAGGTATTCTAACATGTCGATACAAAAATGTAAGTTCAAAACATCTGCTAAGTTAAGGTAAAAAATTACTGCAATATCATTAATAATTTAGCTGTTATAATAAATGAAATTTTTATGTGTGTATGTAGCCCTTTGATTTCATGCTGATGAGGTAATTTTGTATTGATTGAATTTTAATCTCAAAGTTCATATGCTATAGTTAATGTACTGCCAGATACATTAACTATAGCATATGAAATTGATTAAAATTTATATATTTGCATAATAAATTGGCTTTTAATTGATATGTTCAATACATGTAATTAATACTTTTGATACATCAGTTAATCAAATATCAGGCATTCACTGAAATTTTTTTTTATAGATTTCAAGTTTTGAAAGTTGGCTGGTCTGTAATTTTTGTTTCAGTTAGTTCCACAAGGTGATCTGTTTGGGTAAGAATAATTTAAAAATGCTGTGGTATGGCTTGTAATAGATACAATAAACCAATATTTGGCAGAAATTACCTTTATGGATGGGCGTTTGTCAGGGCCTCAGCACGACCCCCTTTGCGAACCCAGATGCTCAATTCTTGCCACGTGTTTTCTGACATCTGTGAACGCTGCAGAAATTTTCACCTTCAAGTCATCCAGGCTTTGAGGTCATTGTGCATAGACAATGTTCTTCACAAATCTCCTTACGAAGAAATCAGGGGAAGTGACTCTGGGAAGATTGGAGGAATAGAACCATTGCAGTTACACCAGTTGTCACTGAATGCGTTGTTGATGAAGTTTCTGATTTGACCAGTGGGGTGGGGTCCCATCTTGCTGTAAAACAACATTGTTATCCAGTTCTGATACCAAGAAGATCTGTAGCTTGTCCAAGTATGGTCCTGATGGTACAGTGTCCTCAGAGAAGAAAAAAAGGACTGTACAGCTGGTGACGGCTCACCCCACACCACACATTTACCTTGGGGCTTGCTCTTTCCACTTCGTAGAAAGCATGGAGATTCTGGGTACCCCAAATGATAGTGGTGTGCGTATTCACTCTTCTACTCACATGAAATGTAGCCTTGTTCATGAATAGCCATCAATCCAAAAAGTGATATCCACTTCCATCCGGTCGCACACGAGGCAGGCAAACTCAAAACGGCTTACGTGGTCATGCTCCTGTAGTGCTTGTACACGCTGTGTGTGAGCGATACAGGTACATTTTCAGGCAATGCCGCACAATGCATTGACGTGTTGTGTATGGCACTGTCAGCTCCAAGGATAAGCATTGTAGACTTTACTGGGGGCTATGCTCCAAGGTAGCAGAAATAAGGGCTTCTTTCTCAGGGTCATGCTTAGGACCACCAGAATTTGGCTGCATGATGGAACCTGTTTCTTCAAATGTGCGATACCAATGTGTTATGCTCTGGTACTTTTAGGCACCTTCCTGACCCCATAAATGCGACAAAATTCTTGTTGAGCAGTCATAACACTCTCAAACTTTCCGTACCACAAGACACATCTTGCACATTGTTGAACGGTCGCTGCAAGTTTGATGCTGCGAAGGCGCATGAGCACTGACTTCAGCGCATCAAACTCACTTTTTTCCTCTCTGTTTTGGCACGTGTGCTCTGACTACAGCGCAACTCCCATCTTTCATTGCCCTTCTAGCAGAATTTTACCTGCATACTATAACATTCGCACAAATCACTCCACAGATGTTTAGAAAACACACGGCAAGAATTGGGCACCCTGTATGTACTCTTCTAAGTCTGCAAAGGAAGTCATGTAGAGGCCTATATGAACTCCCATCTATAAAGGTAATTTCTGCCAAATATTGACTTACTATATATTTCTTGCAAGCCATACCACAGCATTTTTAAATTATCCCTAACCAAATGGATCACCCTGTAAATATTGTAATGGAAAAATTAGTTCTAACATTGAGTTGGAAAAATTCAAGAACTTTTCCATTGTTCATTCTGATTTTTTTTTTCTTAAATATGAGCTTGGATAATGAAAAGTGCTGTCAGTCACAAATGATATTTCTATATTACTGATCAGAACCTTTCTGTATGTTTTCTGTATTTCAGCAGCTTTCTTGTCCTTTTTCATTTCAGATTTTTGATAAGTATCCAAAATTTGATCTCAACTACCGGAAATCTTTTTTAAAAGAAGCTGTAAAAAAGGTATGTGGAATTTGTATTTTTAATTGGTTACTACTTCACTTATTATTACTCATATTTTAAAATTAGTGAGATTAAGACATGTTTAGTTTTGGCCTTGGATCATCAGCTGAGGCATCAGGATAATAAGTGATTGTATCTGCTGGCTTCACCCACATGCATCTGAAACTTGAGCTACAAAATTTTCTTATTCAGTTATTCATGTTGTAGCTCAGAAGTCTTCAAAGATACCAGAATTAATATTTAATGCACATGACTGAAAGTTACTCTAAAATGAATTTCATTCTCCTTTGGAAAGTGTTCTGGCTGAATTGAAGAGGTATAGAAATTGTGTTGCTAGAACTCCAAGATGTATATCTGACCAAAAAATTATGAACTTTTATGTGGTAATAAATACAACCACTTTTCTTTTGGATAACATTTCAAACACAATGTGACATGGATTCTATAGGGTATCAGGTGGCATAAAGATCCAAACCCATGTGACCACTCCTCCAGCAGGATAATAACTAACCAGGGTTGCCAGCCGACCGGGAAACCAGGAAAAATCAGGGAATCTGAAAACAAGGCTACAAATCAGGGAAAATTAAACTGATAATTTTTTTTGTAATGCATATGCAGTAACCAGGGATGGAAATTCTGCGCCAGAGTGCGCCAAAACAAAAATCTTGCGCCATCTTTTCTTTTTTCTTTTGCTACAAAAGGCTGATTTTGTGCCAAAACCGTTGTGCCCTGTCGTCATCATCGATACTTCGGCACCCTACATTCTCTGTGTGCACCAAAGTTCCGCATGACACTGAATAAGACCATGCAGCGAGAAGAAAGATTCAGAGATTCGAAGAAAGATTCAGAGATTCCGAATACTAAGGGTTTTATGTAGTTACTATGGAAACCATCGGTCCGCTACAGCCGACGGAAAACATCGAGTACGCTATGGAAATCGAAAATTTCAGCCAGCAATTAATTCAAGTGTACAGTGATAGCTTTTTTAGCACGTCTTTTGTAAAAAAAGATCATGCTTATGTTATCAGTTCGTCCGACCGTCCGTCTGTAGACACTTATATCTCTTCAACTATTAGTCCGATTTGAAAAATTCTTTTCGCACGGGGAAGCTCGAAATATGCGAATCATGATCTTTCATTTCGTTATTTTTACGATGTGCAATTTCACCACTAGTGGGCGTAAATGCAGCTGATGTTGAATTCACAATACATTTTATTCCATATATTTGCTTCTAAACATCCGATTGAAAAAATTCTTTTATCTTTCGATTCCATTTATGTTGAAAAGTATTTTAGGTATAGTTACTTTTTCAAGTTACACATATATTTTCCACTAGGGGGTGTAAAAGTAAATTACCTTTTCCCCGATATCTCTTCTTCTAAAACTCAGATTTGAAAAAAATTTTCTTCGGCGGATACAGCTCCTGATGGAAATTTTTTTGCATATAATTTTTGGTAAAGAATACTTTGGCCACCAGGAGGCGTAAGTGTTATCTGATGTATTTGCCATAAAATCTGAGCTTCTAAAATCTCAATTGAAAAAATTTGTTCATGGACCAATCAATGCCACTCACGTCGAAAACCTTTTCGGAATATTTTCTTCTTAAAATAATGCATGGCTTCTGCGTCAGAGTGTCACTGGATAGAGTTTCCAGTGTGACATGTTTTTCACAAAGTTTCAAAATTTTCAAGTAATTCATAAACTTTCCACTAGGGGGCGTAAAGGTAAATTGTGTATCCCTCGTATCTGTGCTTCTAAAACTCCGATTTAAAAAATTCTTTCTGCACAGGATACAGCTCCTGATGGGAAATCCTTTGCATATAATTTCTGATTTTTGGTAAAAAATGGTTTGGCCTCTAGGGGATGTAAGTCGTAATTTCCACTCCTGGTTGTATTTGTAGCAAAATTTGAGCTTCTAAAATCTCGATTGAAAAAAATTTGTTTGTAGTCCGATACTACTCACGTCAACAAACCTTTTTGGAATATTTTCTTCTTAAAATAATGCATGGCTTCTGCGTCCAGTGGGCGTTGACGTATATCTTATTTTTGTCAGTATTCCTACTTCTAGGAGTCCAATTTCAAAAATTCCTTCTTTGTTGGATAGTGTTTCCGATGTGAAATGTTTTTCAAGTAAATCATAGACTTTCCGCTAGGGGGTGCAGAGGTAAATTGTGTTTTCCTTGATATTTCTGCTTCTAAAACTCCAATTTGAAAAATTATTCCTGTATCGCATACAGCTCCTGATGGAAAATGTTTTCCATATAATTTCTAATATTTGGTAAAAATGGTTTGGCTACCAGGCAGCATAAGTTTTAATTTCTGCTTCTGATGTATTTGCTGCAAAATCTGAGCTCCTGAAAACTTTAATAATTTTTTTTTTTTCTTGGACCGATACTGCTCACATCGAAAGACCTTTCAAGAATTCTTTCTTCCTAAAATAATGTATGTTTTTCCCGCCAGGGGACATAGATGCATATCTTATATTTGTCCATCTGTTTCTAAGAGTCCAATTTGAAAAATTCTTTCTTTGTTGGAGAGTGTTTCCGCTGCGAAATGTTTCTCATATAAATTCAAATTTTTCTTAACATATAAGTCTGCAACCAGAGGGTGTGTAAGTTCAAGATTCTTTTACAGCAATATCTGCGGAATTTAAAAACTTCTTCTGTCAGATTCTATTGTTTTCCACACCGGTTCCATTGACTTTGAATAGCTTTGATAAATTTAACAAAAGACGTGCTTATTACACCCAAAAATGTGGTGTCATCTTTCTTGTTCTTCTTGCATTGAATATATTGCAGTATATATGTGGCATTTAGTATGTATATTATCATGGGGTTATACAGAATCTGTAAATTTTACCTGAAATTCCATGCAAAATTATCTTCTGGAAAACTCAGGGAATTTTTAAAGGCAATATGAGTGGCAACCCTTCTAACACATAGCACGAACAAAGAGAAATGATCATAAACAGCCTGTTCTTAATGCTCCAGGCATTATCTCAAGGAATAAAAAGTGCATGGAAAATGTACCAAATCTTGAAGTTACTTCCCAAGCTTATCACACAGACTGGAAGAACATTTCATAGGTATATTGTTATTCTGGAAGTATCCCAGTCTCTCAGGATAAAAGTACAGCATGTAAGGATATAGTATGGTCTGCTAACAAACCCAAAGACATTGTAAACATTACATAACCAGCTTACTTGCATGAACTCACTTAACCTGTGCCAACTCATGCACCACAGAACAGACTGGCATCTGGAACAGTTGACTACAGTCACAGTGGGCCTTATAGCTGCATGTAACTTTTGCCAGACATTTATCCCATTGTCAATGCAAATAACATATCTTCAGATAACACAATTTTTTTCAATTAGTCTAACATTTATAGTCTTTGCATTCTAGGCATCACACCAAATATAGATTTGTTTCTCATCAACTTACAATGGCTTCCAGATAAGTGAGAAACTACCAGTCCTCAGATGTTTTATCACCTGTCTTATGATTCAAGATGAAACCTTTGTTATGTGCTGACCCATCCAGCCATTCAACTGTTACAGTATGATATTCATGCCAAAGTGTGGGCAATTGGAAAACAAGACTGATGTTATGAAGAGAGTGCTGCTGTCTACTGTAGGTAAACATAAAATTAGTGATTGTTCCTTGAACTTTATAGTCAAGGTTGGCAGAAATTGCCATTTGAGAATGTAGTGTAAGGTGAATTGTACATCTCTCCTGTGTCTGGATTGTGACAGACATCAAGTTTGTGTTTGACTGCAAAAATGCCATGGAAACATTTCAAATTATGAAGCAAGTGTATGGAGAGAGTTGTCTGTCCTGTATGTGTTTTGGGGGAGAATAAACATTACTGTAATGGAAGAGAATCTGTTGAAGGAAATGAACATTTCAGTCCAGCAAAAATGGTTCAAATGCCTGACTTGAATAAAAAGGTGGAGAAAACTGGTGCCAATGACTGAAGTGCTAGGCTGTGAATGATTTCAGACAATCTGTGCATTAATAAGAAAACCATTCGGCAAATAATAACTCCGGATTTATAGTTTGTACTGTATTTGGTGACAGCTGCTAGTTAAACCCTGCAGACAACATTGTGGGCCAACTGAAAGCAAACTGAGTTTCATGAGTTTGATTGTTGTGTGTGATGAGATGCCCCCAAAACAAAGCTATTGTAAACATTACATAAATGTAAACAAAATGCCAAGGAAGGTTATTTAATCAAAACAGTATCATTATTTTCTGTGACAGCGAGCGAATTGAGTGGTGCAAAGAATCAATGGTCAAAGTGTTACTGATACTCTGGACAATTTGAAATGCCTGTTGCAGGGAATCCATCATGTGCTGAGAAGATGGGAGTTGGTTCTTCCTGAATCACGATGCACTAAGCCCTTCACTGTTTGTGAGTCTTTGGTCAGTAAAAAAGTGCATACTGTTGTGCCCACTGTATTCACCAGACTTAGCATTGTTTGACTTCATCTTGTTCTCAAAGCACCACTGAAAGGCTGTTATTTTGATGCCGTGGACAACATTTAAAGAGCTGTGAGGAGAAATTGAGGAGTGTACCAAACACAGTCTTCCACCAGTTATTAAAATTGCTTCATGATTTGTATGTGGACATGGCAGAAAGTTACTTTGTATAAACCAAGGTTACTTTATTCACACATAAAAGCATAATTTCTGTACTAGCATCAGTCTCATTTTCCAACTGCAGAACTGTATATCCTAGGTAGGAACCTGACAACCTCTTCACTTTCAACTTCTAAATATTTCTGATAGCTTTGGATGGATCATCAGGGCAGTACAATCATAACTCTGACTAAAAATGTATGCATTGTTAATAAAGCCATTTCAAAGTTGAAGGTAGAAACTGTCTTCCTTATAATTTTGCTGAATTATGTTCAAGGTACTCTTCCAAGCAAAATAAATTCAAGCACTTTTTAAAACCAAATGATCATATGTGTATGCTGTTGGTTGGTCAGTAGTAGGTAGGTAGGTAGGTATTTTCACAAGTTCAAACTATTAAACTTTGCTGGGACAGGCACAACTTCCTCCTGTTACCAATACCCCCCTCGTGCGCGGTTTGCTTTATTAACTTTGAATTGCCCCTCTGTTTCAGTGTTTTATGTATTTTTTGAAATCATTTTATTTTGAAAGGGTACATTATTTATGTATTCACTCTCAGGCAATGATGCATACCTGACCCCAGTCAACAGAAGCCCATCACGATTCACAAATACATCATTCCACTTATTTTACTCCCACAACTGACATTTTACTCCGTAGTTATATCATAGCCAAGGTGCCAGCTGTCCATGCACTCGAGTTAAATGCAAGTTCTGTACTATTTGATCAGCTCGATGTTTTTTATCGGAACTACACAGAAATTTCCTATACAACTTTTTAGCACACTAAGAACTGCGCCTCTAGGCTTGCTACGCTTGTTTCCAGAGCAGCGCTCGAGCCCTGCAGCCCGATCTTCAAGTATATCTCGTGAAATAAAAACTGCAAAACACTACCTAGTGACAGAACTGTGAATTATAAAACTCCTCATATACTAACCTCAAGTGTTCTACAAGGTAAATGGCATCCAGTGTTGAAATAATTTTTTAAATCGCATTTGTAGAAGCAGAGATATTGAGAAAGACAGTTTAAACATTGGCATCCCTTAGCTGCAAAATTGTGCCTTATTTTGGGAAGAAAATACACGCAGAGTTTTCATAGTTAGTAGTACTTGACTGAAAAAGGATTTCTTCAGTCCCACACACATACTGATGAAATAAAAATGTTCTCCCAATTGTTCAATACATTTTGTGCTGTATCGATTCCAAGATGGCAGCTTGTTTACAGTTTTCGTTTCTTCCTGGTGAACTCCCTGTTGGATTTGTGCCAAACTTTTTACAATTTCCTTCTATTTTTATTGAAGGACTTTGCTCCGCCGCTCCGAAATTTTCGAGTTTTTTTTACTGTCATTTTTTGGAAGGGCAGACTTTTTTTTCTGTTTGAACTTATACGTCAGAATGTCTACAAATTTGTTCTACTGTCTCTTTCTGGTGATGCCATCTGATGAAATGAAAATGTTCTCCCAACTGTTCAATACTTTTTGTGCTGTATTAATTCCAAGATGGCGACCTGTTTAAAGTTTTTGTTTCGTTCCTGGTGAACTCCCTGTTGGATTTTTGTGGAACTTTTTTCAATTTCCTTCTATTTTTATTAAAGGACTTTGCTCCGCCACTATTCCAAAGTTTCCGAGTTTTTTTACCGTCATTATTTTGGAAGGGCGGACTTTTGTCGTTTGAGCTTATAGCACTTACTAAATTTACCACTAAGGAAAACAGAAGCGATCCAAAAAGCATTTCTGTAAACCTTTAAACAGCTGAGATAACTTTACCAACAAATTCTCTGCATCACCATGACAGGACCAGAACGTTTCTCTGTTGTTATCGTGAAGACAGACAAGCTGTTTGTTTGTTTTCCTTTGCATCTTTAAAAAATGGTTAAATATCAGAAAATGACTTTTCCTTAATTTGTTTTTTGTAAAAAAAGGGATGATAGTTGTAAGTTTATGCTGGACAAGTTGCAATGTGCTATGATTTATAGTTTGCCATATATCCATTTTTTAAATGGATCCCATTGCGAAAAAGAGAATTTTGTGAAATTTAAAAATTTAATTTCTCATAAACTAAATTGAAATTCAAAGAAAGGGCAATGAGATGCAAAAATTCGGTCATGGCACTACATGCCCACAAAGTTTTGTGGTTCTGTTGCTGTTAGTGTGTCCAGAACGCGACCTGATAGCACTTGCACTTTTTTTTTTGCTTACCTTAACTTTGATTTACAATAGCTGTTGAAGTATCGCCAGAATCGAAAAACGGTTTATTTCAGCGTGTTCTCCAAATAATTCTCTACAAACGACGTAAATTTAATATTTTTGTGTTCAATATGTTTTGCGCTGTGAGCTAGGAAAGCAAGAGTGTCGCGAAATTTCTAAAACGGCAGAGGTTACTTCTTTTTAGAAAAAAGAATAGAGAGAAAAAAATATTTTACACTTGCTCTTTCATATTACTTAAAAAAGCTTTTTCAAGTGCTATTTATGGAGTATTAAACTTTTTCAAGGAGCGTACAAACCATGTAGCTGTCATTTCAGGCCTCACACTGAAGAGCCAAAACATTGATTATGACCAGCGTGTCTTTATGCAAATCAAAGCAACTGCAGGTAAACAACAGCTCATGTGAAGGTCATGAAAGGTTATAAATAATACCTTATACAAAGCCCTGTTAATCAGGTTGTTCTTAAGATGGAAAAGGCAGCAGACTTAAGCAAGTTTGACAAAGGCCAAATTGTAATAGCCAGATGACTGGATCTAAGCATTTCTGAGACAGCAAGGCTTGTGGGGTGCTCACAGTCAGCCATGGTTAGAACCTTAAAAAAAGTGGTCTGACAAGGGGAAACCACCGGCAAGGTGCGTGCCGACCACAGCTCATCGATGCTAGAAGTGAACGAAGGTTATTCCATGTGGTACAGGCCAACAGAAAGGATACTGTGGTACAACTCGCCGGTAATTTGAATGCTGGTAATGGGAGTAATGTGTCACAACACACAGTATATCGAATCCTGCTGAAAATAGGGCTGTGTAGCTGCAGGGAGCACTGAGTGCCCAGGCTGACCTTGGTTCACTGTCAAGAGTGCCTACAGTGGGCACACAAGCATAAAAACTTGACCTTGAATGATTGAAAAAAGGTCTGGTCCGTTGAATTTCATTTCGTGTTTCACCATGGGATGAGAACAAGCTGGTGGGAGGCAATGTTCTACCAGAAAACCCTGGGCCCAGTCATTCATGTGAAGGAAACTATGATGTCTACCACCTACCTAAACATCATTGCAGACAAGGTACAGTATCCTTTCATGGCAATGGTATTCCCTTCTAGTAATGCCCTCTTTCAGCAGATAATGCTCTGTGCCACACTGCTCGGAGTGTTTGAGAATGATTCACAGAACATGAGGAAGACTTCCAGTGTTGCCCTGGCCTCCAAATTTCTCAGACATCAATCCAATCAAGCATCTGAGGTTTGTGTTAGAACAAATATGATCTGTGGTGGCTCAACCATATAACTTACAAGTTAAAGGATTTGCTGGTAACATCTTGGTACCAGTTACAGCAAGACACCTTTAGAAATCGTGTAGCATCTATGCCTCACCATGTAAGGGCTGTTATGGAGGACCAACATCATATTAGGCAGGGGGTCATAATGTTTTTGCTTATCATTGTATATTTTCAACAGCAATCAAATTATCAAAAACCTATCACCCTTCAGCATCTGGATATACCACCAGTGCACAGGATATTGATGCATGTCCAAGATTAAACCTCTTTATGGGCTAAAGGGAGTATGCATATAAAACAGGGTTCCCGCACAACATGGAATTTTCAGGGAATGTGTAAATAGTTCCAAAACTCTGGGGAAATTGCCCTTTTTTGTGAAAATCAAGAAATACTTTATTTTACAAAAAAAAAACTTTTGTTTGCAAGTATTGCCTGCCTAGAATTTGATAACCTTAAAATTTTCCTTTTATTCTGCAAAAAAGATGCAAAATTGAATTTTTAAAATTGCCTTTTTTTTTTTGCTTAGTTTATCATCATTGTCAGCCATTATCAATCCACTGCTGGACGAAGGTCTCCCCAAGTTTCTTCCACAACGGTCTGTCTTGTGCCAGTCTCCTCCATGTCACTCCCGCATACTTTCGAATTTCATCCACCCATCTCCCATGTGGTCTTTTTCTGTCCCTTGGAATCCAATCTAAAATTTCGGCTGTCCATCGATGGTTTGTCCTTCTGGCAGTATGCCCAGCCCATTGCCATTTCAGGGATTTAACTCTGATCATGATGTCTTCCACTCTTGTCATTTATCAGATCCACGAGTTCCTCTTCTTATCTCTCCCTGCTGATTTGAGTTGTCTGCAGCCTTTGTATGTCTCTTTTAGTTAAGGTCCACGTCTCTGCACAATACGTAAGCACTGGAAGGATGCATTGATCAAACACTTTTCTTTTAAGACATAATAGCATATTGCTCTTGAAAATTATGTTGTTTCTTCCAAAAGCTCTGCAGGCAAGTTTTGTACGCCGATTAATTTTTTTATCAATGTGACCCTCACTTGATATCTGCTGTTCTCTCCAGCTTTTCTCCATCAATTGATAAATCTTCATTTCGTGTAAAAGCACTGAACATCACTTTTGTCTTCTGAAAGTTCATTTTTAATCCCGCTTCTTTACTCTTGTCAGCAAGTTCTTGGATCATACTCTGCAGCTCTGATGGGGTAGTTGCAAAAATGACTATGTCATCAGCAAAACGAAGGTGGGTTAGATAATCTCCATTAATCTTTATCCCTTTGTTTTCCCAGTTCAGTGATTAAAAGGCATTTTCCAATGTGGCATTGAAGAGCTTCGGAGATATGGTGTCACCTTGTCTCACTCCCTTTCCAATTTTTATGTGTGTTGTATTTTCAAAAAGCCGAATCTGCATTTTCATAGATGTTATTAATAATATTAATGTATGCATCTTCAATACCGCACGATTTCAGAGCCATTGTAACTGCTGATGGTTTCACTGAATCAAAGGCTTTTTCATAATCGATAAAAGCCATGCACAATGGAAGTTCATATTCTCTCGCTCTTTCAATTAGTTCTCTCAGTACGTGGATATGATCTATAGTGCTGTAGCCACTCCTGAATCCAGCTTGTTCTCTCGGTTGAGCCATGCCCAGTGTTACCTTCAAACGGTGTGAAAGAACTTTAGTGAAGATTTTATAAACCACTGATAGGAGGCTGATAGGTATGTAGTTCCTGAGATCCTCAATGTCACCTTTTTTATGTAGCAGGATCATTATAGCATTGTTCCAATCCTCGGGAATCTTCCCTTCATTAAGGCATTGAGTGAAAATTTGGGCGAGTACTGTTTCGATTTCTCCACTTGCTTCTTGTATGATGTCTACAGTAATTCCATCTTCTCCTGGAGCTTTTCCCCGCTTCATGTTCTTGATTGCATGTGCAACTTCTGCTGGGAGGACTGGAAGAACTCTAGTACTGGTACCTTCCATGATGTCTGGAGTACATGCATCATCCCTTTCATATAACTTGGAGTAGAAATCTTTCACTCTTGTCAAAATTTTGCCTCTATTTCTTGTTACAGAACCATCTTCTTTTCTCAGTGCCATAATCTGTTTTCTTCCCTTACTGAGATGTCCTTTTGCTATCTTTAGGCTTTGGTTGTTTTCAATTGCTTTCCTCACTAGTTCACAGTTGAATTTCCTTACGTCTTCGGTGATACTTTTTCGTACTTTCTTGCATAGCTCTATGTATTCCACTTTGGAAGTCACATCTTCTTTAGTTGTCATCATCTCTCTTCTTTTTTGCATCAACATTTTGGTTTTTCCTGATAATTTGTTAACATGCTACTTGATCTTAGACCCAGCTAATTTTGTTGCTGTTTCCATAAAAGCTTTGGTTACTTTTCTGTTAACTTCAGAAACATCCTCTTCTTCCGATGTTAGGCCTTCTAAAGCAGAAAATCTGTTTTTCAGTTCCAACTTGAAGGTATTATGGTGTTTTTTTAAGGTTGGTTATGTCAATACATTTTGTTTGTCTTATGAGCTTGCCACGTTCGAGTTTAGTGTTGAGGTGCATCTTACATCTCACCAATCTATGGTCACTACCTGTGTTGAACTTGTTTAGCACTCCAGTCTTCTATGATGAATTTTTTATTACACATAATAAAATCAATTTCACTTGTCGTCCCATTTGGATGTCTCCATGTCCATTTCCTGTGTGGCTTTTTCTTGAAAAAGGAGTTCAAGATGAAAAACCCTTCTGCCTCTGCAAACTCAACAAGAGTATTTCCACGCTGGTTTCTGTTGCCGTGACCGAATTTACCTACTGAAGTTTCATTCTGTTGCAGTTGCCCTATTTTTGCATTGAAATCTCCCATAATTATCTTCAAGTGCTGCTTACCTTTATTATTTAGATTGCGAATTTCCTCATAAAATTCTTCAATTTCTTCTTCAGGATGACTTGTGGCGAGTGCATAAGTTTGAATAATCTGAGCCTGGTATCTTCTTTCAACTTCTACAACTTTATCCTTCAAATTCTTGTTTATTATAAATCCAACACAACTAGTTCTGCCAGTATATGTCCCACGATAGTAGAAGAGATGTCCACTTTTCAGTTCATTGAGATCTTCACCTTTTCTCCTTACCTCACTTAGCCCGACGATGTCCCACTTGATCCTTTGTAGTTCATCTTCCAATTCAAGAAGCCTTGAATCAGAAGATAGGGAGCGTCCATTATACGTAGCCAAGGTCAGCATCAGATGGCAGCCTAGTCCGGTCCTCCGGGGATTCTTAGCACCCTCTGCCTTCATGTCGCACTGGCCGCTGGCTTGGCTAGGTACATTGAGGGCCAAGATTTAAGTTGGGGAGTCATTTTGGAGGGGTTTGGCCATAACTCACCACGCTGGCCAAGCGGGTTGGTGAGTGTGGGATAGCATTTCCTCTAATCCCGATGGTATAGTTATGCCGCTATTGGCGGTCGTCAGAGCCTTTTTAGTGGGAACAGGATGCACCACGAGAAGGCAGGGTTGACATTTGTCAAGGAGAGGCTGTGATGTTACGCATCACCTGACCTTACATCCCGCTTAGTTTATACAGGCAGTTATTGTAATATGGAACGATTAGGCACAATGGCTTGACACACTCCTGCTTGGAGAAACAATAAGAGAACCAACCAAATAATGGATCAAAGTCCTTTGTCTGTTGGTTCTCTTGCCAGGAGCCATTCCATCCTTTAGCTTAGCTGCATTGTGTTACAGAAAAACAAACTAATCAGCTGACATTTTTTTTTACATATGGCCTGTTTCTATGGGAATGTATTTACAAATTCTATGTAGGTAGTATTCACAAAAGTTCATGGAATTATGGTATGGAAAATAATGTGCACATTTAGTTGTTATTAATGAAAAGCAAGAAAGAATTTACAGATGTGTGCTTTGGTCAGAAAATGCATAAATGGAATGAAATGTAACATATCAGCACCACATGATAGGGGTTTTCACTCTAGAGAACCTGGAAAAAGTCAGTGATTTTTTTTATTACTTCAGAGGGAATCCTGAAAAAAATATTTCAAAGTAAGCTCTGAAGTTCTAGTCACAAGTTAATTTCAAAGTTTCTGAACGGATTTGTGTAAAGATAAAGTACTAAGAATGCTAAAATAAAATCAGGAAGATTTTGCAAGATACTTAAAAAGAAAAAATCTGGAATTTGCCTCAGAGATTACTAGACAATGATTGTAAAATCATGGAAGGACATATGAAGTGATTTTTTTAAAAGCTATTATTACATGGTGATAATTAGAAAACATTTTGCCACTTTAAAAAATACATGAAAGTGAACAAATAGGATTGTAGTTAAAACTACTGTAGAATTCTTTCTTAAATTATGTTCTTGCAGAGTTTGTGCTAGCTTACTTACTAAGAGGAAGAAATATGGTAGAACACCACCATGGTCAGCACTTTTGTGGGTTTTTGGTAACAGTAATTATTGTCAGGATCATATATTTGCTGTTGAGCAGCTCTCTGAAAAATCTTTGAGGCAACCAGAATTTAGAAAAGACTTTTAAACATGTTCCTAGAAACAAGTCATTGATTTTAGTAAATAGCTATACAGTGAAGAATAAAACATTGAAATCCTTAAAGGAAAAAAATAATATATTCTTATGTGATCGTAAAGTATATGGAAGTGTTCGAGAGCATCTTGTCTAGCAGTTAACTTGAAGGTATGACTGGAATGCAAATTTACTGTAACGTAGTTTTTAACCACATAAATTTATTAGAGGAATCATCTTCACAATGGATATTGCAGTGATTTGCTTGTTTGTGATTTAAAATTTCAGTCTGCAAGAGTATTATAAGAGTTCATAATGAGAAGCTTAAATTATCATTCTAAAAATAAAGCTCATCTTTCCAGTTTTATTAATCTAAAACTGAATTTATGTGTTATGTAGGATTTTTATTCTTAAACAATATTTGTGAATTTTTGGGGGAAGAAACTTCAGGCAGTTATGTGTTGTCACTCTTTTACTCCACTATATCATCGTTATGCTTAGTTTGCACAAGATCTTACCAGATGCTAGTGACAAACACATGTGGTCATGTAAAAGCATGAGAACAATTAACTGCATGAAGAAGAGTTTTCTTTGAAAATTTGTAAATATTATTTAAGAACAAATATATCCTAGTTTAAGCTCTCATATATCAGTTCTGAGTTGAACTAATCTATGAGATATTAATTATCTTGTTTAAGAAAGTGCCAGTGTATAACTACATGTAGATGATTTTAATAAGGAACTAGATAGTGGAATTAATAGAGCAGCAAATCCACATTAGTTGTAGAAGATTGTTTTCAGTACTATAAAAGGAGGTTTATTATTTATAATAAAAGAAAATTACACTCTTTTTATAGTACTGAAAAGTGAAGGCAAAGAAAAATAATGTGATAGTGGGGCAGGTGGGCTTGCTCTATGGATGATAAAATGTGCAACTGTGTTTAGATGGTATAATGTTTTTAAGATAACAAGACTGTGCCTCAGAAGATGTATATCTTAAGGTAGAAGGTACCTGATCTCCTACCAAAAGAAGGTACCTGATCTCCTACAAAAATGCTGTTTTAAGTACATGGTACAACTAGTGGGATTGCTATTGTTCATATGAGACTTGCACTATTTGTTAAGGGATGGATCTTAATGAAGATATTTTCATTGGCTTACATCTAAATTATCTTAATCGTTTGTGCCATTTTTTTTTATGCTGTTTACCTGAAACCATTAGAACAGACTAATGTGAAATACCACTCCACTGACATTCAGTTTGTAAAATATCTGAGGCCACATGAAATAATCTTTGTTACCATTATACATTTGTGCATGTCATCAGGATTGAAAAAAATAGTTGGTTTGCAAGCATACATACTAGTGTATGTGAAATTTATAATGTACAAATTGCATTCAAATTATAAGATCAAATTTTTCTCACAAGTTAATGGGAATGATTTAAGTCATTTGTCAGTACAATCCCTGTGAAAACTCCACACATTTCTGGCATCTTCTCTTTCCATCGGAGGTATGTTTAGCTCACTAACTTGTAAGTGGCAGAAACAGTTCTGAGCAGTTTGAAAGTATCCTGTCATGAAATGCATCTTTCTTCAGCTCAACACAAAAGTCACTTGGTGTAGCTTTTGGCTCACAAAGGGGAATAATGTTTCTGTTTCCACGAAAAACAATCTTGAAAGTTTACTGACATTTATGAGCAGTATGTCAATCAAGAAAATGTTAGCCTTACAATTAATTCTTTGCATCAGTCTTTCGTGAAATCCACACTTTCAGCATTATGTAGTGAATTTTGGTAGGAGCTTTGCCAATGAGACAACTGGTAAGCTGGTGCTGTTTTAAGTACATGGTACAACTAGTGGGATTGCTATTGTTCATATGAGACTAACACATTGTGCTGATGTCTCTAAGAAACAGAACAAACAACTAGCAAATCTTTTAAAATCAATGCCAAAAATAACTAACAACACATTTGTGAGGGGGAAACATTGACCTTATAATTTGAACACACCTCATGTGTAATAAATAATACAATTTCTCAAGAGTGCAGTTCTAATAATTTGATAAATTTATAGGTTGTCTGTTTCTCGCCTCATCTGAAGACTGCCTAAAAGAAAGAAAGTTTTGTATAAATGCATCCAAGATTTCTTTTTATACATCTTAACCTGGAAGCGTGATGGTCATTTTACTATTTGTGCTACATGGCTACAGAGTATCAGTATGTAAATACTGTTTTTATACGCATTAGTCGACTGTAATTATTTTGAAGTAGAGAAATATATGACAGAAATCTACTCCTGTGATATGTATGTAAAATAAAGTACAAAGTTCTATAAGGATTGTACAATGATGTTTGAATAGATTTTGTTACAGTGAAATAATTCACAAATTTTATTGCATTTTAATTTTGGTCTTCCCTTCATTTGCAAACATTCACATTATTTATTTTGTCATAAAACTCAGTCCAACTTGGTTTTATACTTTTACTAATTTCTAGTCTTTTGTAAGTATTTGCTGCACATGGTTCTGTTTAATATACAAAAATAAGTACATCTTGGCTCACAAAGAACATATTTTCTACATTATGTAAATAAGCAATAGCCACTGAATTTGTACAAAAGATTGTTGCATCAAAAAGTAGAAAGTATTTCTTTTTTCATCAAAATGTAGAAAGTATTTCTTTTTTCTCCTTCTAGGTCCGTCTTGCTAAATAAGTAATAGTGATCTGAAATAATTCCATCTGTAATTCAAACTTGTTTTGAAAGATAAATAATTTTCTCTTTTTTTCTGTGTATTAGCTGAATTTATTTTTCTTACTACAAAAAATTTATGTGATTTGCTGATTTTTGCTTTTGATGTACATACATCAATAGCAAAACAGTGTTAGGGCTGGAGTGCTGGCACATAATACACTCACGAAGAATTAAATTTGCGCACCAAGAAGGAAGTAGATTCAACTGAAATTTTATGGACGTAATGATATACACATTATGGCAAAAAACAGAGCTGCAGTCTAGTAATCTTCAATAGCGCGTCGCACCGCCTCGTGTGGCGATACATGCTGCAATACGGTCCGGTATGGAGGCGAACAGACGCCTGATGTTGCCCTGTGGCAGACTGGCCCACACGTGTTGGAGAGTGGGTAGCAGCTGGCGTTTCAACTGGTCCCACACATGCTTGATAGGGGAAGTGTCTGAACATGATGTAGGCCTTCAATGATCCACGTACCACTACTAGGGCTGATCGGTTATCGTAGGTTACGACTTCCCAGACCATAATGCCTGCAGTGGGGGAGATGTGGCACTCAATAGCAAGGTTGGGATTGTGCTATTGATCCAGGTACCTCCACACCCAGACACGATGATCATCTGTTCCCAAAACAAAGTGGCACTCATCGCTAAACACCACACGTCACTCTAGCCTGGCACCACTGCAAACAGAGCTGGTGATGTTCTGGTGTTAATGGCAGCACACGTAAAAGGCGCTGGGATCACAGATTCGCTTCCGAGAGCGTTGGGAAATGATTCGTGGGCACACAAGAGCTGCTACATCTGCCTGTATAGTAGACCGGGTACCCATGGGATCTGTTCATGCCTGGCGCACGATCCGTCAATCCTCTCTACCGGTCTGTCCGGAGCCACTGCTCCCAACACAGTCGGACGATATGGTCAACGTGGCGGGCTATATGGTGCGCCGACCACCCTGCAGTTTTCAGCCTGATGATCAGGCCTCTCTCAAAGTCCGTAAGTTGCATAAATCGACGTCTCTGGTATCTACCCGTCATTCTGCACTCTTTGCTTGCATAGGGCATTGACTACATGCTGGTTCGTGCTTGCAGCACCACCAGAAGGGTGTGTGGTGATGTGCATTCGCACCAAACATAGATCATTTGCCTACCAGCACACACTCTAACTATTTGCAAAGTTTTGGGGTTGTAGCATGTTTTCTTCTTTCATGAGTCTACAACTAGTAATTAAAATACATATGTACACACAAAGTAGTAGTTTAAATTTTCAAAAATGTTTTATGTATTTCTTAAGGAAGTGATGTTTTGTTGACAGCAGGCAATATTTTACCCTCCTCCCCTTTTACTGTGTTGTTGATCAAAGGCATGCAGAAGAAATCTTAATCACACTGACCTTAATAAAAAAAAAAAAAGCTTCCAATAAGTTTTTTTAGAAGTAGAGATGTCACAAAATCAATATTTAAACTGCTTAGCAGGGAAACTTTGATACAAGAAAAGCAGGTAAGACTGCAGATCTTTATGATATGTGACAAAAATGTCCAAGTATCTATGAGGTACATCCAGAAAGTAAGTTTTGATTAAGTGTAAGAATTTTTGTATTGGTAATATTACTTTATTGGCACAAGTTTATACCCCTTACATCGAGCAGAATCATTATAAAAAGTCCACTTCTCATTCTGATCTTTCCTTTGAGAAATTGTAAGTCCTCGATCAATTAATTCACTTCTATATTCTCTATGGGGGAAAAACTGATCTATGGATAGTGTGTATGCAAACAATTTGTTTTAAGAACTTTGAACGTGGTACTTTAGTTGAAACCAGACACACCAGTTTTTGTTGTCTTATGTTTTATTTCACTAGCAGCAACCATAGTGGAGCTTTTACTCCTCTCAGTGGTTAAATTATATCAATAATGGTACAAACCATATGCAGTCAGTAGTATTCTTGTGGTTGGAAACAACTCACTGATTAAAAGGGCTATCAAATATAACAGGTTGGCTACAAGATTGCCAAACAACACAATGGTG
This sequence comes from Macrothele yani, assembly GCA_039090855.1. Classification (NCBI taxonomy): domain Eukaryota; kingdom Metazoa; phylum Arthropoda; class Arachnida; order Araneae; family Macrothelidae; genus Macrothele; species Macrothele yani. The sequence goes on from CM076993.1 coordinate 30,951,562, forward strand.
GAAAAAGATTCTTATGAGAATGCACCAACAGTTGTTGGAAACACCAGGACATGGATCCATTCTTTCAGGAATTAATGTGTAATGGTGTGAATAGTGATTTTGTGACATACATTGAATATTTATTTTAACTTCTTACAGAAAAAAATCAATGCAGGTTATTTTTTAAAACTTTTGGGCTCTTGAGAAAAACTGACAAACTTCAGATGGGTTTTATGCAGAGGGCAGAAGATACCTAAATGATAAATTGCACAGAAGTGTGGAACTGGCTGGAGTATAACAACGAAGTGTCTTAACATACTTTTTCATGGTGCTAGGTGTAAATTCTTTGTTCAGACAGATACTAAACTAAGCTGGTTGGCTAGTCTTGAAGACAATGATATCCACTTATAGCACAGATAAATTTCATATACTAGAGATTAGGGGTAGAATATGTTAATTGCTTATGCCTAGAATAGCCACATTGGAAGAAAAAAGCAGAATGACATAACTGAATGTTGCCAGATACATTTGTAGTGCAACTCTCTCTCTGCCAGACAGTAGGAAAACTGACCAATGTTTAAGAAAACACAGACCTGACATGGTGGGTGTATGGTCATCCTTTGACAGAGTTACCACTTGAACATATCTTAAGTGTCACTTTTTGGAAAGGATTTCTGGTACAAAGTAAAGAAATCAAAATCTCCTAGATGTAGGGGGTGCTTTGAACAAGGAAAAGTCTGTGTAGAGAAACGTGTGTTTGGATGGGTGTTGCAAGACTTGTATACATTCACATGTACACCTTTATTTAAGGTATTGAAGTGCCCACCATGTAGTGCTGACAGAGTTTCCCATTGAAACTGTTCCTCATCACACACAAAATATGCTAAAGAGTTGCAGGAAAAACTGTTTATGGGAAATAAAAAAATACAGCATTTTATCTTTGTTAAAGGACAGTTTATTTTACTACAAGTGTTATGACAAGTGATGTAGAAGGGGGCTAAATTCCCCAGTATGGGGAGCCCAAAAATGTATATTTGACTTTTTTTTTCACTGTTTTAAACACCTCAGAACAAAACACGCTCTAGAAATGTCTCTCTAATTTTCCTAGAAGGATGGCACCATTGCACTTCATAAATAAAAATTGTGTGCTCCCTGAATGTCATGCCAAATAATGCAGAAAAGCTGAAATCACCTTTTTATTTTTCAGTGTATAGAGGAAGAAGTATCACATGCAGTTTACTTCCAACAAAGAATTCTGATGAATCACAAGAAAATTTGACAAATTTCCTTTGTACTCTTTCAATTTTTGTTGTCTTATGTTTTTTTTTCACTCAGAGGCCACATATAAGTGTACGTCTCCTTGAGCTCTTCATAACTTTTTATTTTCTACCCCTTCATGATGGAACATTTTACAATTTAGGCATTATTACTTACATAAGAGGGATTATAAATGTATGCTTTAAAGGAAAAGTATAGTGAAACATTATGCCAATGCTTTAATTTCATACTAATACATAAATGTAAGACTTGACACTACTGGTTTAAGATTAAATTGCACATTAGACATGCATAAACAAAAATTTCATGATGATGAGAGCTTTGACTACAGCAATGGTTTCACATGATATATCTTCATTTACTCATTAGAATTTAATACACAATACATTTAACACGCTAAGCTAGTACTCTCTAGCTTGCAATTGCCATACTGCCCAGGGGTCTGTTGAGGACACAAGTTACAAATTGACAGTATATGAAAATTTTCTAGGTTACAAAATATCACTCTCTCCATAAGTACTTGCCACCTAGTACGGAGGTAGGCTGCTGCCACATCAATGATGCATGTATAAAAATATTTGTATATGCCAGTGGCAGTTGCTATTGTAGGCTATGCATGTCGATGAACACAGTTGAATTCTTAGGGCAGAGGAGTGCATTGATGGTGAAAGTTAATAAACCCTAAATTATTCTGTTGCAAGTTCAAATGCTACACAATTTGGGGGAAATATGACCAGCATCTATGGAGATGCCTTTTTGTTGGAAAAAACCTGCAACAACTGGTCTGAAAAATTCTACTTTTTTTTATTTCAGAGTTTAACAATCATTAGAGCAACTCTAAGGGCTATAAGCAGTTGCCCGTCCCTCTAATTTAGGGTCTTTTTTTTATTATTATTGAAAGTTTAACGACGACCACCGTGGGCTATAAGCAGTCGCCTGTCCCTAATTTAGGGCACTGGTTCCAGGGAAAGGAGAGAGCCAGTGCTGTAAGACAAATGCAACATCCATGCCTCACCGGGATTCAAACCTGGATCCATCTCAGACGAATGATCAGAAGCTATCGCTTAGACCACTGCACCACCAGGTTGGCAATTTAGGGTCACTAATTTCAGCAAAGGAAGAGAGCTAGTGATGTTAGATGAGCACACCACCCATAGCTTATTTTGGACTTGAACTCAGGTGCCTAGCTAGAAACCTATGCCTTTTGACCATTTCACTGCCAAGGCAACAAACTTCCACCTCTCAGATTTTTTAGTGCAAAGACCAAACATGGCCAGAGGAATGCTCTAACAACACACTGTTGATGTGGTAGAAAAACAGCTGCCAAACTCGGACTTATTCAATTATGCAGTCAATATCATCAAACTTTTTTTTTTTTTGCAGTCACCAGACTTAAACCATTCAACCATATTTTGGCAATAAGAAAAATGTGCAAGTGCAATCGGGGATCGCACAGGAGAAACCATGTCGTCTATTGCTTTTTGTAATGATGACAGTGTAATGAGGCCTTTTTGTACCACATTGTTACTGGATATGAAAAATGGGTTCTTTACATCAAAGCTCACAGGATACAACAGTGGACCTGACTGAGCAGTGCAATGCTCACAAAAACAGGTGATCTGCACTTATCAAAGGAAAATATGTTCACACTTGCTACTACCTAACATCCATTAGTGTCAATGCCTACTGTCATCTACTCAACCATTTTCAAGGCTGCTTTACAGTGTTATTTACCCCATTTATTCGATCAAAGGAGAACACATTCTTGTACAGCAAAAACAACCATTCGAGAACCAAGGACCTTTTGTTGATAATTAATGTTCCTCCCACTGTAGTTGCCAAAGTTATGCTTCTAAATTATGGAGTTGCAGCATCAAGAATGGAACTTTTCAGGTAGTGAAATATCTTCAAGGAAGGCTATCCTCCATATTTTAAAGGCTTGACGAATTTTTATTTTTTTTATTTTCATCAGTGGTGGTGTGTTTTAGCTCTTTTTTTTTTTTCCATCAGTTAATTGAAAAATTCTAGACTCAGGACAGGTACATATTGGAAGGTTTAGCATTTTGCTCCTGGATAAAAGAAAAATGTTTCAACTCAAGTGTAAACTGACTGACTTGTTAAATAATAAGATGGCAAGTATCACAGAGTGAACCAAAAGATATGCACATGTATTCAGCCACCAGATGCATTGATTCATTACAGCTGCAACTGAAAAGCAGGCTATAAAATAAGAGTCTGAAATGCGGCGATTTTATTTCTTTAAAGGTTTAATCAAATTCCATTTTCACTTGATTGGCTTTAATTTCCTCTAACACTACAACCACTGCAGTAGGGGGATTAGGGTAATTACCCTACATACAATTTTCACACATGATGCAGTTACTTCACAACCATGTGGGAATTTAAAAAAAATTCATATTTGGAATTTATATTACGAAATTCAAGTTATAACCACTTATGCCTAGAACTACGGCAGTGGTCAGCTTGACTGCTATAAAGATTGTAATAATTAATTGCTGGGGGATTTGATATCAGTCAGGGTCTTTAGATATTATGCAATACCTGACTGCCATTTCTGAGCAATGTTTACTTATGTGAGTTAGTGATTTAAATGTGGCAGTTTTTCCTTTCCAAGTAATGTTTACATAAACAGACTTTTCAGGTTCATGAAACCAGATAACCGAACTTCTGGTGCACTTTGTGGTAGCAATGGAAATGAAGTTTGAAGCATTTGTTTCCAGATTCGGAGATTGCAGCTACTTTGTTTATTTTTGTAACAGAAGTAGGTAGTCGTGTCTAAACCTCATCTGTGGGAGGAATTCCACAGGAAATGTGGCACGTCTCTCTGCGTTAACATTCCATTTACTACTGAGGTAGTTCAGTCCAGTAGAGCAGCTTTGTTGCTCTGGAGGAAGTCTTGTGTTATTTGCAATAAGTGGCAGAAAAGGCAGGATGAAAGTCTGAAATGAGTTTGGCCGGTTGCCCTTACATTCAGGTTTGGGCCACACTTTTCAAATTAATGCGTCTAATGTATTCACTTTATGTCACTAGCTCTCTCGTCTTTTCCATAGAACCAGTGGCCCTGAATTACGGATGGGTACCTGCTTTTAGCCTTTGGAATCCCCCCCCCCCAAGGAAACATTTGTCAAGCAGGAACTGAAAATTTGTTGGTAAGGTAGCAAAATGACATCAATTCTACTTATGTTTTGTCTATCAATATCAAATACAGGGCTCAAAAAATATCTGAAAAGTTACATGCCCAGCTGGTCAAGTGCAAAAAATTGTTTACCTGCCCAGAATTTATCTTTTAAAATAACAAATCAGAGCCCTCATTTTTTTTTTAAATTAAAAATATGAACTTTTTTTTACATGTTTTGCATTTCCATTTTAAGGGTCTGTATTCAAAATTTTCACTGCACAAGCATGTATTTCAAGTCTTAAGATGATGATGCTGAAATTGGTTGAAATGTGAGAAATTTAGTGATTCTGCCATGTTCTTTTCGTTGAAGTTTTTGCACTTTGTCACTAAACACTGGAGACTAGTTTCATTAGAGGCATGCATCCTGTCACTGACTATAAATAACATTTAGAGCAAAAGTACATATGGTTACAATATCTGAAAGTAGAGCAAAATTACATATGATTCCAATATCTGGAACTAGAGCATAATATAATTAATGAAGTGATATTATTTTGTCTTTAGCACTCTTTAACAATAATACAACTTTCAGCAATTAGCAGTGAAATGAAATACTACATGTGATGACTCTTTTTTCTTGTTGTAGAAAATTCTATTCCAAACTTTTGCACTTTTAAATTTAGTAGCCCGGTCTGGGCAACTAGACTGTTTTTTAACCTGCCCAGACCAATAATTTACATGTCCTGGGCATCTTGTGTATGGTATGTTTCAAGGCCTGCAAATCTATGCATTTTTCTTAATGTCATGTGCCATCTACTGTTTGAAAATGGCAAGTATTTATGGGCTGATGTTTATCAACTTTTAAATCATTTTGTAAAATGTGTACTTCAACAGAAAAGAAAAAAAAAACCATCCTACAATTATTTACACTTCTAGGTCAGTAAATATTTACATGTTTTCAAAAATCATGCTGGTACAATAATTAAGTTCCACCAATTTTCATGGTGGCAAAAACATTTTGCATTTGGTACATGCACATTATTTGTTTATAAATGCTACTACGTTCAAAAAGTTCCGGAACTTTTAGAATATTTGCCAAATGTCATCGAATTACGTCATTCCCCGCTGAGCAAGCGAAGAGTATCATGTGACTGACCAGCCAGAACCGGTTTGATCCAGATCTAATACGTACAGCGTATGTGCATAGTTCGTGATTACAGGCATTAGAGGTACTCCGTTGTGAGGACAACAATGTCGAATTTTTAACAGCGTTCAAGTGTAAAATTTTGTGTTCTGCTCGGAAAATCTTTCACTGAGACTTTTCAAATGATTAAGTCAGCATACGGTGAGAGTGCAATGAGTCGAACTAGAGTTTATGAGTGGCATTGATGATTTGAAAACGGGCGACAGAGTATCGAGGATGAAAAGAGGTCAGGGCAACCGTTAACATCCACAACAGATGAACAAATCGCCATTGTAAAAGAAATTGTGAAAAATTACGATTGAAAAACTGTTGCAGCGATTACAGAAGTTGCCGGCATCTCAGTTGGAAGTTGCCATGCCATTTTAACAGAGAAACTGGGCATGCATCACGTGTGCCAACAAATTGTTCCCAAAAACCTGACACAAGAAAAATGGATGAGCGCATGCAAGTTTGCGGGGATAGCATTGATGCAGTGGATTCAGATCCCGATCTCTTGAATCGATTGATCACTGACAATGAGACTTGGTGCTTTCTGCACGACCCCCAATCCAACAAACAGTCAAAAGTGTGGGAATCACCGTCATCACCATGACCAAAAAAGTTCAAGGCTGACTGCTCCAAAGGAAAGATCTTGTTAACAGTTTTCTTCGATTGCAAGGGGGTTGTACACAAGGAATTCCTTCAACATGGTCATACAGTCACTAAAGAAGAGTACGTCAACGTCTCCAAGAATCAGCGAGACACAAGCGACCCGATCTTTGGAAGACCAACTCGTGGGTGCTCCATCACGATAATGCGCCAGCTCACAGATCCCTCCTGGTGTCCAATTACCTGCCCAAACATCACATTCCTGTTCTTCCACAACCAGCTTATTCTCCTGATCTCGCCCCCATGTGACTTTTTCCCCGGATGAAGAATTTGCTTAAGGCTCTACGAGACCCGCCATCTTGTATTGCTGCCTTCTCGGGCAATTAATTAAAAATTGCTCGGGCAATTTTGCACATTTTGGAACACCGTTTGTGGCTAACGTAAGATATATGATAAATAGAGAGTTCCCTGGTTTCAGAATTTTTATTGACCTTTCCCTTCATTTTTTATCTGCAGCGAAAGTCGTACCAAGGCGTCTTCCATAGTTTTATTAATTAATAAAAAATACTTAAAGAGTCCAAAATGAAAATCTGAAACCAGGGAACTCTTTATTTATCATATATCTTGCGTTAGCCACAAACGGTGTTCGAAATGTGCAAAATTGCCCGAGCAATTTGTGCGTTGGTTAACAAGAGAAGGCACAATACAAGATGGCAGGTATCGTAGAGCCTTAAGGGGCGACGCTTCTCAAGTTCCAAAGAAGTGAGACTAAGGCACTGGAGGATGTGGCAAAATTGCACAGAGCAACTACTTCGAAGGAAACACTGCATAAACAGGCATTATCTGTACTCATTCTTTTTTAATATAAAAAGTTCCGGAACTTTTTGAACGTACTGGTATAAATAAATGGTAAAACAATCACTGCATTGCACACATGCATTAAATTTCAGTAGATGCTGAAATTTTTTTAGAAATGTGCTGTTTCTGTAATTAGTTTACTGTGATCAATACATGAACGCACAATATGTGTGTGTGCATCAGATATAAGCATCATAACCAAACAAAAACATCATTAATGTAATAAGTAGAGCAGTTTCAGCTTACTGTTTTCCTGTCAATCGAACAAAAAGATGAATGACCTATATAAGCTTGATAAGTAAGACTTATTATTCGTCTTAAAACAATATTAATAAAATTTATGAGAAATATTTATTCTCTTGATTAAAACCATGCTTAATGTACAAAAATGGAGCAAATGTGGAGTAAAATTGTCACCAATTCATGTATCAGATAACACACAAATGTAAATATGTACAGCCACATTTGCAGTTTAAAAAAAAAAAAACTTACCATTTAGTGATGCTTTAAAAACAACCATGACACAATTTACAAAATGCTTTGGAACTTATTTTGTGGTTTCATTGGCATATGGAAGTTCAATTTTTAAATATGCAAATATTTCATATCACAATCAATTATCCTTTGCAAGACATTTTATATAGCATCTAATAATGGGCCTTATTTAATGTACAAACATGCTTAGCCCTCGATTACAGTGAAAAAAAAAAAAAAGACTACTTATAAGTTAAAGCATGCACAAAACACATGTACCCCCAAGAACAATAACTATAAATGTACTCTGTGTGAACCGCACAGAATTGGTAACAAAATAAAATAACAGCCAAAACAATGGTTCACCCACTGTCTGTAGATTTATAATGATCATCATCAATGGTCGAGTATATGTGCCCTTCGTTGCTTAAAAACTCTACAGCATCCCTAGAAGTAATAAAATAAAGCAATCTAAATCATTAAATATATTTCCTTTGTAGGAGAAACAGAACAAATATTACTTTCTAATAAACAGTTCAACACAGAAATGTTCTGTAAAATAAATTAAACCCCACCTTTTGAGCATGAGGACCATATGCATGCACATATACTGGAATTCCTTATGAGAAATTTGGGATACTGGACATCCCCATCTGCATTAATCATTTTCTGGTCAGTACGTTTATGTATAGTACACTGTTGTGCAAAAATTAAGGACGAAGAGGAGAAATTAGCATAACAGTGGAATGAGCAGGCAGAACGGACCGAAAAACCACTCAGGAGATAGACTAGGATCCGGTACGGTAGGGCATGCGCATATATGCAGCCTGACTGGGGGGGGTCGGAAGGATATATATAAAGCACACGGGCGGTGTATGCTCAGCAATTTGGTGAAAGCTATTGCACAGTGTACATCAGTTTAAATGACGCCAAGTTGCTGTCACCATGTCATATGGCCAACAGGCAATCCAGTAGACGACATCTGGATGACTTTACCCGAGGTCGTGTCATTGGGAAGTTGGAAGTGTGGCCGAGGAGTTCGGGATCTCTCACAGCATTGTTTCACGAGCTTGGAGAGAATTTCAAATGACAGGAACAGCTGTCTGAGAGTTTAGCAGTGGTCGTCCGCGAGCAACTACGGCGGCGGACGACCGGTATATTGTCCTACAGGCGAGAAGAAACAGATGGCAGACAGCGGGAGAAATCGCAAGGCACATGCAACAGACAACTGGACGTCCGTTATCGAGTTTTACGTGGCCAGGAGGCTGCACAAAGGTGGTCTATTTGCACAACGACCAGTACGGTGTGTGCCATTAACGCCTGCTCATCGGAGACGGCGGTTTCTGTGGTGCCAGGAACACAAGAACTGGACACGTCAGCACTTTGGTCGAGTTCTCTTTACGGATGAGAGCCGATTTAGTCTGATGAGCGATTCTGGATGTATACACATCTGGAGAGAGCAGGGAACATGCCATCACACCTCCAACATCATCAAAAGGGACCGGTTTGGAGGTGGCTGAGTTCTAGTTTGGAGCGGTATCATGCTTGGTAGCCGTACTGACATCCACATCTTCCAAGGAGGTTCAGTCACTGGTGTCTGCTATTGTACCGAGGTTCTCCTGCCTCACGTGCGTCTGTTTTTAGAGGTGCTGTGGGTACTGAGTTCCTCTTCATGGATGACAACGCTACACCTCATCGTACAGTGGCTGTCACAGAGCTGTTGGAGAGTGAAGATATTCAATGCATGGATGGGCCCGCAAGGTTCCCAGACCTAAATCAAATCGGACACATGTGGGACCTTCTCGGGAGACGCTTGGCAGCACATCACCAGCCGCCAGCAACGATTCCGCAGCTGCAATTGGCGCTACAAGAGGAATGAGCTGCGATGCCTCAACAGCTTCTTGACAACCTCGTCCTCAGCATGGACAGACGTTGTAAATCCTGCAATGCAGTCAGGGGTGATCATAAATCCTACTAAAGACTGGATTTTTCTTGGCAGCTGCCTGTCACATGGATGTTTCTGTCTTCTGTCCAGTTGTGCTCGAAGCTACCTTTTCAATAAAGTGCCTTTGGATTCCTTGTTTGGACGGTTTTGCTCATTTTTCCCATATTCTTACATCTTGGGGATCTTATGGTATGATTTGAGTCTATGTGGAGCACTTCTGCACGACTTTACATTCTAAAAACCGCCTAGTCCTTAATTTTTGCACGCCAGTGTAATATGCAAACTCACAAGGTTCAGTATGAAACTGATGCACACAAATTTTTATTTTCCAAATGAAAGAACAGTGAAAGCTGTGCAGAGCTGACCAATAGGTGACACTGCTGTCTAGAAGTATGCTTCCTTTTTTAAAAATCTATGCTCAGGCTTGCACAAGAAGCTTTAGAATTTTTATTTTAGGTTAAAGAAAAAAACATGTTGGCTGGAAAAATGGAGACTGACTCATGACATAACCAGTTGTTCCTCATTTTCCCTTGCCATTCAATTATCAAATAAAATTAAACCACATTTGATTTTGTAAAAGAAATAATCAAATTTGCACTTTAAAGTTTATTTCTTGGAAATGCAAATATTTTATGAGACACTTCATTTCAGTTTTTTAATAGAAATGTCACAGATTCTCCTCATTACCACCACCCATAGGTCTGTTCTAAAAACTGAACGGAAATTTTGTGTATGATAAGGTGATGTATGGTAGTAAAACTTGAGTACTGCAGAAGATACACAGAAGACATTTGTGTGCTGGAGTGATGCATTACAGGGTGACCTTTTCTGTTGGCTTTAATTACCCTTAAGATGTAGGGGTTACAAAGATTGCAGAGTGATACTGAAAATATGGGAGTGCAATATGACCCAAGCGTGTTCATTAATTTGAGCTGCAATCAATGAGCTGGGCTTCTCAAATCAAAGCCTGTGCAATTTTCTACTTCAGTCAACCAAGAGAATGCTACCAACTGAAATGGCAGATGTTATAAATGCACATATGAAGCAAGAAAGTGGTGACTGAATACCTTATAGCGATCCAGTCCAATGAATTTAATTATTTCCTGAAAAAGGCATGTGGTGAGAACACTGTCAAATTTACTACAATGCATCGAGACAATAAGACATGAAACAAGGACCACACACAAGCTGAGAAATGGCTACCTGCGAGGGTGGTGACAAAAGGAAGTATTGAATGGCAAGCTCATTGAGAACTACAGCATCACACTCTGTGATATCTGCAATGTAGTCAGAAATATAAAACTTGCAGTCACATGTCATTCCCAATTTTCAACTTCTATTGTACATTAATTATGTGATTATTACGGTATCACATATGGTAATCGAAACACAAGAGTGATGTAAACTGACATCCTTTGAGAACAGTTCACAGAAGTTGGTTTAGCCCAACAGGTTGCAGGAGGCACTGTTGCCTAACTCAAGAATTAGACACTTGCACACATTTTTCAAATAAAATGAGTATGATGGGTTCATTCATGAGCACATGCTGTGGAAACATTGCATTTGAAAGTCTTCTACCAAATTGAATGGGAACATATATTCAGTAAAATTTTTATATTATGCAATATTCAATTTATTTGAAAAGTTGAAGTATCCAATAGATAAATTCTCCTTAATCCAAATTGTTCATCATGTGACCACAAAAATATGCACTGAGGTACCAGCTTATTAGGAACACCTGCCCTTGTAATATAAATGGCTTACAGTCCAAATGTAAGACAGAAAATTAGTGTGGTGTTCAGTATAAATCAGGCAGACCAACTTGTTCAGCATCAGTTAGCATTTGACTGAGAGCCAGAATCGGAAAAACAAGTTATCTGAGTGACGTTGAATGTGGTATGACAGTTGGCACCATGAATATCACTTCAAGCACCTCCTAAATGGTAGTCTTCCTGGGCATTTTACGCACAGTCATATGAAGGGTTATACCACGAATGGTGCGACTTACAAAAAATCATCAATTGGCTATCATGTGAACAAAAACAGCTGGTGGATCAGAGAGGTCAAAGGATACTGGTATTGAAACGAAAGTAGGCCATACAGCCTGGCAAATCACCTAGTGTGCCGAGATACCAGACAATGACGTGAACAGACTACCACAATCAACCATGTTGCCAGTCTCCTTTGATACCTATGTTCCACCTGCTGTTGTCATCCTCAGGATTACAGATCACTGGAAGTTTTCATTGTATTGTACCATTCACAGTAAACCCTTGATATGGCTGTGCATAAAAAAAAACCCCAGTAGGATGGGCATTTGGGAGATACTGGAACTAGCCTGCCTGGTGCAAACTATCGTGCCACAATCAAAGTTGCTCGGATCACTTGTTTTGCCAATTCCAACCCTCAACGGAATGCTAACTAATGAGTGCAGTATAAATCAGGCACACCAGCCCAACAGGCTGATTTGCCAAATTTATACTTTACACTGTGCTTACCTCAAATGCTGTCTTACATGTTCGAATAAGCCATTTTTGTGACAAGGGCGTGCCTAATAAACCGTCATCTCAGTGTGTATAGTACAGAACTATAATCAGTTGTTTCTCTTTTTTATTTTATCAGAAACTTTTCATAACCGGAAAGACTACAGTGCATGACTTTGTGATCAGTTTTGTTTTAAACTTGGAAATGATCACAAGTAGTTTGACAATCAATGTCCTAAACAGCAGAAGCTGGCAGAGTTAAAGGAACAAAACTAAAAACTTAAGCCAGGAGGAAGTTCTATACGGAGATTGTGGAAGAAATGTTATACATGGAGCATTTTTAAGTTGGCAAACAGAATAGCCACTGCTTTGCTTACTGCTTAACATGTAACTTTAACGTCAGAAAATTACATTGTCCTGGAGAGGGAATCGAATTTGCATTTCCCAATTTCCATTTGAGCACATTATCCATTACACCATTGATGACAACATTCTATGGTTTGTTAAAAAACATGAGGAAGTTTTAGAGTTTTGTTACAAAAAAGCAAGAGTGCCAATATGACTAACAGTTGCTCGGCTGGAGATAAATTAGGTGATAACTATACACGTTTTTTTTTTTTTTTTTTTTTGTCAGACGATAGGAAACAGGAAGTGGTGGAGCAAGGATGAAAGCTCCTCTGAGCATTATCCAAGATAGCAGCAAAGGACAAACATTTGTTACTCGAAAACAGATAGAAAATTATATATATATAATTTTCTATCGGGGACATCGCATGCCCATTTAGGTTGGGTGTGTGCTGTTATGGGAAAAAAACATGCAAAAAATTATATTATGTATACTGAGCTGCAAAATTCATGCATTGATTTTTGATTTTGAATATACGAAAGCATTTCTTTTATTTAGCTGTCATCTAATAACTTATGGTAAAGATCTTTACATAAACTCTATTGTAAGAAAAATCTGAATTTTCTGTGCAAATGATGAATAAATTTTCAGTATTTTGTTTACGAGTTTTAAATACAGCATGGGGATTGATTACCTTCTTTGACCCGTTTTACACAATCTGCAAAAGCTCTGGCAGAAAATGGGACACTTAGTACATCGTCAACCTAAATGGATGTCAAGATTCAAATTGTATATTTAAATCTGTGCTTATAAACACACCGATTCACACATTGATGAAAAGACAGAAAAACAGTAACATGTAGCAGAACGTTGAATTGTTTTTATGACTCCACGCAATTCCAACACAAACAAGTATGACCAGTGGTGCTTTTTTAAGCGTGCACACCCTGGGAATTTAAACCTCTGTATTGAAACCACAAGAAAATAAAAACGTGACCTGCAGCCCCATCTAGAGAGCTTGGGATTACAGTTGCTTTAACAACTTGGGGTGTCCACTGGTAAAATAGCACTCCTGCAGCTTCAAAAATTTTACTACATTTTGTTTACTGCCCGAAGCTTCTTCTCTTCACAAAAAATATTTCACAAGGGAATTGAGTTTAACCACACACACAAAGCCTGAGGACAATCTTTGGTCACAATGTTGAATTGCACTGCTCTAAGGTACTCAAGTGGTGCTCATTTTGGCTAGCACACCCTGAGAGTTTTGCTGTTATGTCTGAAACCACAGGGAAATAAGAACATGACCTGCAAAGTCATCTGGGGACCACTTGTACCACAGCTGCTTTAAGCTCATGGGGACGCGAAACCACACACCCGACACTTCTAGCGCAAATGAGATATGCTTGCTGAATGAACCTTTTCTTCTTGATGAAAACATTACATGGGAAAATTAATTTTAACCACCAATCGACGCCTTAGGACGAACTTTGGCATGTTTTATTAGAAATAAATCTGATAAAATAATATTCATAATATCATACATGAGACTGCCAAGGCACAAAAAAGCTGAACTTTTTCAATCGGGCAAAAAAATCAGAACATGCGACAAGAAAGTGTGAATATAAAGCATAGCACGAGCAAGATGGAATTGTTCACTGTATTCATATTTGTCTTTTGTTGATTCTGCAGCTGCACAGCAATCTTTGCTTAGTTTTCCTTTCTGTTGATAAAATTCCCTTCCTATTTCTTCACCATTTTTCTTTACTCCTTCCCTTTTATTCCCTCAGATGATAATTTATCCATCATGCTGAAAGAACTTTCAGCCTGAGGACCACGAACGCATGATATCAAAGCTTTCGCTAGTTTAGATAAATGGTGTGACTTTCAGAATATGAATACTTTTGAACACCATGCACCAATTCTAGCAAATTTTCAAACTCCATCACTTGGAAAATTTTCCCTCCCTTATCAAGCTTTAGTGCAGACATTTATGGGGGGCGGGGGAGTAACACTTAAACAACACTGGATAGTGAGAGCATCGCGGGGGAAAAATGCGATTTCGGAGGAAATCTTCTCTCCGACCGACATCCGTTTTCAGAAACTTCCTTTATTTTTAGGTTGAAATGCAGTATTTGTGGAATAAAAGGATACTTAGGAACAATACAGGGCAAAAGGAACATCGCGGAAAAAAAAAGATTATGGAAGAAATCTTCACTGCATCTAACTTCCGTTTTCGAAAGTTTCGCAAGACAGAATCCGGTCATCAAACGAAAACGAATCCCTCTCCCCCACCATTACTCCCCAAAATTCCTGTTCGGTTGTGCATTGATCTCGAGAACGCCGAAAATTATAACGGAAATGGCGGACTTCTTCGAATTCACGGAAGAATCTTTGCATGAAGACTACGGAGAAATCTTCGCGCCGTCTTAACTTCCGTTTTTGGAAATCGGTGCCCACAGTTTCATGCTGAAATACAAACATTTACGCAATAAAATGACATTTAATAACAATATCGGGAACAGGCAACATCCTGAGAAAAAAGAAATTACGATTACGGGAAAAATTCACCACTCTGTTTAACTTCAATTTTCGAAAGTTTTGAAAGACGAAGAAATACCATCCCCAGACGGAAAACGACCCCTCCCTACCCCCTACCCCCAATTTCTCTTCAGTTCTGCATTGATCTTGAAAATTACCCAAATGATGACAAAAATGCGGAATTACGCGAATCCGCAGAAGAATCTCATGTATGTAATATAGGTAATTGCACCTCTGTATGGGTGCGCACTGCACACCCTGAATATTCATCCCTGATATTTAGTTTTGATGCTCAAGAATAAAAACAACTAATCAACACTATATATGTTTAGTACAATAGGATTATTTGGCACAGTGAAACACTGTACTTTGCACTGCCACATCATGTACACACCTACATACCAGCATGGTGTTCACACATATTGACACAGACCGCTAAAAAAATTGCAACATGCTTTGTGGGTGTGTCCTCTGAAATATTTTTCGCTTTTGACATAGCTAACACATTGCTCTCTCAATCACTAATGGATAATTTTACACCTTTAATCCAGATTATTCTACATCTGCTTGATTTGCAATAATACAGAATGTAAAAACCGTCTGTCTACATAATCGTTTTATCATCCACGAGACAACATTTCCAAACTACCTAAATCGTTTTTATTATTCTCTCATTAAAAGAACTCATTTCAGTTATAATACATATGATTATGTAGTTCCCTAAAATTCATAGGTTAGCTTCTGAAAGTTAAAATCATCTGCCAAATCAAAAGTTACTGAACATTTTACCTACTTGTTCATGTACAGCAATCTGGGTGCACAGCTCAAGCTTTGTGACTTCCATCACACATTTCACAGAAGACCTTTTGCACTTCTTACTCATTTTCTTTTTCTCTTGCAGTCATTCCTGAATCTGGTCCTCCCAAGATTTCCTTGGATTTTCTGAATCTATCTTTCCTGCCACTTGGGCTGCACAGATTCTTCTAGTTAGTACCTTATCATTCATTCATTCAACATGGCCAAACACACCTCAGAATATTTCTCTCTACTCTACTAACATTTTACTTCACATTACACATCTTCATTCTGCACATGATCAGAACAAAAGTCTTGCCACAGCCCCATAAGTAGCATATCTCTGAATAAATTTCAAATACGTGGAGATAATGTAAATATACAATGTCATCGCTCTGTCCACGTTATTTTATAAACAACGAATAGCAACTGAAAAATTGTACATCCGACACCGCTGGGATCGAAGCCCAGATCTCTCGATAACTAGCCGAGTGCGTTCGCTTTCGCTACGCTGCCAACAATTCACAGCGCTATTCCTGGTTTATCAGTCAACATCTGACTCACAAATCCATATTGATGGGCTCAGCAACTGATGTGTCGCCATCTAGTGGCATTCAACAAAGCAAGCTGTTTAATTAATGCTGATATAATATAGGTAATTGCACAAGTTGCCCCATTCATCAACAAAGCACCATTTTTATTGCCCTTTGGATTTATCAGCGTTAATTAAACAGCTTGCTTTGTTGAATGCCACTAGATGGCAACACATCAGTTGCTGAGCCCATCAATATGGATTTGTGAGTCAGATGCTGACTGATAAACCACGAATAGCGCTATGAATTGTTGGCAGCGTAGTGAAAAGCGAACGCACTCGGCTAGTTATCGAGAGATCTGGGGTTCGATCCCAGCGGTGTCGGATGAACAATTTTTCAGTTGCTGTTCGTTGTTTATAAAATAACGTGGGCAGAGCAATGACATCGTATATGTAGCATACCTGTCCAGCACACAAACTCCTTGTGTTTTCTTTAATACCCAGGTTTCACTACCACACATCAGTGTAGGAACAGTTACCCTTTCATATACAGATAGCCATTTCAGAATTTTGTGGGAATCCATCAGCACTGTGAAATCCTAAAGCAGCTATGACTTTCAAAACTCAATTCACTCATCTAATAATTTCACCATCAAATCTGTTTTCTCTGTCAAATATTCTTTCTAGATACTCAAACTAACACATTTGGTCTAACTCGTTTAGACTGATCTTGTATGAAGTGCACTCAATGGGTAAAACATTAGAGATACCTACATATTAGTGTGTTGGTTCTCCTGTAGCATGAATAACAGACTGTACACACTGAGGCATTGACTCCACCAGATGCTGGAGATAATGCCAGACATGCCTGTTGCAGCATTGTCTACAACTCCACCCGAGACGTCGGTCTAGAAACTATGGATCTGATGTTCTGCTCCATGGCATTTCAGGGAGCTTCCACAGAGTTTAAATCCATGAACCTTTGGTTGCCCTGGATGGTTCCAAAGTCCGGTGACTGTTCCTCGAGCCATACCTGGGTGGTTGCAGCCTGGGAGGGTGGGGGAGTTGTCCTCCTGAAACAGACCATCAGCCACGGGATGTGCAAAGGCCATGAAAGCATGCAGGTGATCAGACAACACATGCTGGTAGTGCCCAGCAGTTAAGGATCTCTCCAAACATACTAAGGGATCTCTGGCACAACTGGGCGTGGCCTCATGCTGTTGACACCACACGATGCGACGTCAACTTGCAGAGGTCCAGTTTTGATGTTCCCAGCACCAGACAAGGCATAATATGTCTGATTGCAACCAGGCAACAGTGACACGGGAGTACAGTGTCGGCTCCAGTTGCCCAGGGTATGCAGTGTGTGCTGTACTGTTTACTTGCTGATGCTGCTTATGCCTCCAACATTTAACCTGGATGTGATTTATGCCACCATAGCCAAAAAGTCAGCCTGTATGACTGTGGATAGTCTACATCGACCCCAGTCATCAATAGCATGTGGTCGGCCACTGCTTGTTCTCTGGGAGCTGGCACATCTATCGAGCATACACTTGCGGTACACCCTTCATACAGTTGGTTGCCCTTGTGAATCCTAGGGTTTCTACCATTTGGGTGATAGAACGACCCATCTGTCTTGCGCCAACAATGCGTTCACGATCAAAGTCACTCAGATCACCACATTTACTCCGAATGTTAGTCGCACTGATGAAGGCCATAGTAATGGCTGAAATATATTTGACTTAGTGTTTTTTCAAAACTATGGGCTACACTCTCACAATGAAACTAAACCCTTCTGCAATGCCTGCTCAAAGACAGGGATCCTGTCTCACCCCTAGAGTTTATGCTATTCCCATTTCAACTTCTTCTGGTCTCTCAGTGTATATTGGAAGCACATACCGAAGCATCAATACAGACTTAGTGAACACAAAAAAGATTTTTCCAATGGTTTTCCAAAGACAGCTTTATCTGCACTAGACACCTCTGCAGTTCCCATTTGGAAAGAAACAAACAAAAAAAAAGTTGCCCCATTCATCAACAAAGCATCTCTGCATTTCCAAGAAAGCATTAAAATTTTGTTCACCAAAAACTGCAATTTAGAGACCCCTCACCAAATCCCATTTATTTGGATCTTTCTACTAAATTCAGGTAACAGTCCCAACTTCAAATTGTAGTTCTGGCAACCAGCCCATCCAGTCGATTACAGGTGATCAAGGTCGTAGGATGACCGAAAGCTACCGCTAAACGAACCTTTTACCATACGTGACTGTGTGTTTTCGTTCGATTTCTATGTTTATATTTGCCTTAAAACTATATACGTAACTTAGCATGTTCTCAACTACCATCAACTTGTTTGTTAGTTATGTGCATTACCTACCACTCATTTATACTCATTTGTGATACACTGTCGGAAAGCCCTGCTGTCTGCCTATTTATTGCCTGCGTTTGGTTTAGGACTTCCATTCTGCACAGTGGAAGCCCATTTCAACACTGCCCATCACTCTTATCTCTAATATTTTGACTACTGGGTGTATTGTATGTAAATATATACACTATACTGACAAAAGTCACCAGACACCTAGAAGAGAAACACAGCATAGCATTTATTTACTTACATTTGTACGGTGTCGGTCCACCTTTGGCCTTAATGCATGCACTGACTCTTCGAGACATGCTTTCGACAAGGATTTGGAACACAGTGATAGGTATGCACTCCCATTCAGTACATAATGCTGCTGCTGTTACTTAGTAGTAGGCCTTGGCTCCAAACTTATGCAGTGCTCTAATTCATTCCATAGGTGCTCTATGGGATTAAAATCAGGGCTCTGGGCTGGTCAGTCCACACACGATACAAAATTATCGTCAAACCACACAGTAACAGTCTTTGCTTTATGGCTCGGTGCATTATCATGTTGGTGCCAACAAGGCTCAGTTCCATAGTATTGCCACAGAGTTGGTAGGGCATAATTGTCCAGAATATCGAGCTAGACGTGCTGGTTAGCAGGTTTGTTCACAATAACCAATGGGCCAGGACCATACCACGAAAAACACCCCTACAAGAGTACACAGCCAGCTCCAAACCTGACCATGGGAACAGTACACTGTGGTAAATAGCATTCCCCCAGCTGACACCATACCCACACATGGTTATAAGACTGATGGATCGTGTATCTGGATTTATCAGCCCATAGGACCCGTTTTCATTGATCTACGGTCCACGATAAATGTTCTTAACACCATGCTAAACGACGAGTAGCATTCCGAGTGGAGATGAAAGGCTTATGAGCAGCCGCACGACCACAGTAACCATGGAATGAAGTTCTCTGCGAATGGTATGTGTACATACCGAGATTCCAGCATTTTTACTCACCTGTACACTGAGGTCTTGTGCAGTACTTTGTCGATTAGCTGTAACGACTCTCCTGAGGCTTTGACGTCCTCTATCACTGATTTTCTTTGATCTTCCGGTAAGTTTTGCTGCTTCAGGCACGCAATGTGTCTTCCACTTATTCAGTATGTCCGAAACAGTTGACTTGGCTATGTAAAAACACCTCTTGGTTTCTCTTATGGACAACCCACTAATATAACACCCAACAATCTTTTGTTTCTCAAAGTCAGTTCTCTCCCACTGCAACATTTTCACTCAACCTCACAGTGTGATATGATCGCTGTCAGCTGCAGGCTTGTTTTTATAAAGTTTGCAGCTGCACCGTGCATCTTAACAACGCAGTTAATCCATTCATTTGCTTTTGAAGGGGTGTCCGGTAACTTTTGTCAATATAGTGTATATCCACTTTGAATTTCGTATGTACTTTATTCATCCTGGACAACAACATACTGTTAACGATTTGAAATATACTGGAGAGCAAAAGTGTGTTAACATCAGAAACACCCTTAGTATTAGTATTATGATTATTTTTTTCTAATCCAGCTTATCTGCATAGATCAAAGTAGGGGTGAATTCTACATTCCTACTTAATCCCATGTTTAATCTCAAATCACTTATAATTATTTTCTTACAATCTGGTAGCACACATGAAACCAACCAAGAAAAAAATAAGAAACTAACTTTTTAACCAGATCTAAATCGGAATCTTCATCTCTTCCATTTGAGGAAACTTTTGTTTCCCTTTTCAAGCTAAAATGGAAACATTTATGATGAAAAATAACATTTAACAATAATACAGAACACAAGGAACATCAAGAAAAATATAACAATACGAGAGAAATTTTCGCTACATCTAACTTCCATTTTCGAAAATTGTTGCCTCCTTTTTCAAGCTGAAAAACATACATTTATGGGGATAAATGACATTAAACACAACACATAGCAAAAACAGGAAAAAATTATGATTACAGGAGAAATTTTTTGTTACACTGAACTTCCATTTTCAAACATTTCTTCCCCCCACCCTTTTTTTTTCCAAGTTGAAATGGAAACATTTATGAAGAAAGTGACACCTAACAAAGACACAGGACAGCAAGAGAAAAAGAAATGACACCAGGATAAATATTTGCTGTGTTGAACTTCCTTTTTGGGAAATTTTTGCTTCTCTTTACGAACTGAAAACAAGCATTTATGAAAATTTAACAAAAATAATGAAAAAGGTGAACATCACAAAAAAAATGATTTACAGGAGAAATTTTCGCTTCGTCTAACTTACATGGAATTTCATCCCCTTGAATGAAAAACTTTCACCCATGGATATATGCACATACACTTGCTAGCTTTAAAAATCTGTGATTAACAAAATTAGCAGCTGCTTTCCAAAATTACCAAAAAAAATTTCACCATATGCGAGGGGATGCTGAAAAGTTCTCGGCCTGACCCACTTCCTGTAATTGTAGCATTATGTTGTCACTGCATCGTGAAAGAGAGTTAGTTCTCTTGTATTGTTAAGTGCCAATCTTGTATTGTTAAGTGCCAATTTTCAGACTAATGGCTCCTTTTCTTGCAGATGTTTGACACCCTGAACTGAATCATATCAATCCAAAGTGTTGAATTTTTTAATGGGGAACTCCGGGCTGTCATGAAATTTCTGTTCCTGCAGAAGAAAACTTCAAAGGAAATCTATGAGTGTATGACACAAACATTAAGTGACAAGTGCCCTTCATATTCCACTGTGAAGAAATGGTGTGCCAACTTTCAGCATGGAGACTTTGAGACTGAAGATGCAGAAAGATCTGGGAGGCCTTCAACAGTGACAACACCCAAAATTGTTGATCGTGTTCGTGACTTGATTTTGTCAGATCTGGGCTAAAACAATAGCTGAGACACTGCAGATATCCAGGGAACATGCTGGGTTCATAATTCATGAGCACTTGGATATTTAGAAGATGTCAGCGAAGTGGGTGCCCAAATGTTTAAAAAACGCCAATGAGAAACGAAAACGAGTGGACACTTCCAAATCGGTTTTGCAGCATTTTGAGCGATCTGGCGATAATTTTTTGCAGCGACTTGTCACTGTTGATAAAACGTGGTTACATCACTACAATCCAGAGATGAAACAACAGTCCCTGCAGTGGTGGCACTTGTGTTCTCCACTGCTAAAAAATTCAAAACTCAAAGATCTGTAGGAAAGATCATAGCAATGGCCTTTTTGGGATTTGAAAAGCATTTTACTGACTGACTATCTCCCAAAGAGCCAAACAATAAATGCTGAATACTATTCCAACTTGCTGAGCCAATTAAAGGAGGCGTTGAAGGAAAACAGGTGAGGAAAACTGCAGAAAGGTGTTCTCTTTTTGCAGGACAATGTGCCGGCTTACAAGGCTAGCAAGACAATGGATGTTTTGAGGGATCTGGGATTTAAGTGCAGAGACCATCCGCCCTACTCACCAGAATTTGCTCCAAACTATTTCCTGTTCCTTTTAAACCTTACAAAAAGTTTGAAAGGGAAGCATTTTTTGAATGATTTGGAGGTGATATCAGCAACTGAGAAACTCATACCAAGTGTGTTGAACTTCAGGGTGAATATATGGAACAGTCTGTAAGTTTCATGGCTCTAGCCCATTTCCTTCTTAGTGAGGCTGAGAGCTTATCAGCATCCCCTCGTATACACCACATAATAGAAAAGTGGAGGCAGTCAGCAGGGTGGGTTGGCAGGCATGCAATTCATACATTATTTGCTTCCCTATTCAAGGTTTCTTTCTCACAGTTCAGATTCTAATCCCCACATCCCCTACCTAATCACCAAAAACTTTCTCTTCAGTTTTCAACAGTGATCCAAATGATGATGAAAAACGCAAAATTCCGTGAATCTATGGAACAGTTTCATGCCTGTGGTTGTTGCACAACTTGTACAGATATACGTGACTGTCTTCAATAGCCTGCCTATCCCTAACTTTAACATTGGACAACTTGTTAATAAACACCACTTATAAATCCTGATTCACCTTATTTCAGAAAGCAGCACGAGTACAATATGTATTAACCAGACATCCCATGGTCCTTATCATGACCACAATATCCACAATTCACCCGATTTTCCACCATCTTTTTCAGCTTCTTACTACGTGTGTGCTTGAGTACACTTTTCAAGAAATGATAGTTAAGGAAATGCTACAACAGTCCTTTCCATTTTATTTCTTGTAAACTGGCACACCTTTCACGAATTTTTATTAATAAGATGAAACATGTAACAGGTAACTTTCAGCTCCAGAGCTGAAATGTTCTACAACTGCAGTGAAAATCTTGCATTTTACGTGATGTACTCAAAATTCTACTTTTGACTCAAATATTTGCATATATATATAATTTAACCAAGAACTTTTAAATACACTACAAAAGTATAATTTCATCTGTCTGAATAACAAAATTACCACTTACATGACAGTTTTCCTGTTCAAACTTTTCAACTGATTTATGATGTTTTGAATATTTGCTCCTTGCTCATCATTACATGCAATTATGGTCTGCAATACCTGGGTGGGAGAAAAAATTGAAATTTGATCAAACCTTAGTAATTTATAACTGCAAAAGTTATGTACTTGAACATACCAAAGGAAGAAAAAGGAAACAAGATTCTCTAAAATGCAGGGTTTTCACCATCTGAACCACAGAAGAACTAGAGACCGAAAAATCTAAAATTCAGCATGGCGTAAATTTGGATATAAACACATTACCATAAATTAGCAAGTATTAAAAACTAAAAGCATGCTTAAGTTATATAAATGTTTAAAATTTTCAACTGATAGCTTGTCTTTTTCTTTTTTTCTTGAACCTAGAATTTTTTTTTAATTTACTTCTTAAAATCTTTTTTGAACCTACAAAAGGATGAATGGTGGTAAGTGGCTGGCAGATCAGCAATGTATTCATTATTTTTCTTTTAAAACCGTTTTTCATATTAATGGAACAGATAAAAGAGTATTAGAATTTCAATTTTAGGGCTGAGAAAAATTTTATACTTTCCCAACAATGAAGTGAAAACTGGCAGATCTGCAATATATTGCCATAGAGGTTAGGCAAAGATGTCCTCCAAAGTTAGGGTGGCCAGTGAGGTGTCAGGATTTTCTTTTTATGAACATCATTTTTGTGCTCCATTAAACATCTGTTAATAATGTGGTAAGTGCTTCAAATGTAGCATGTTTCACCAGAAGACATTGACATGGGAATGAAGTAAACTCTAGGTTGCTGGGAGGTGGGGATATTTTATTTTTATTAGCTGACAATATCATGTTTTTCAGTGGAATGATTTAGAAATGTACATTGACATCATTCTCCAGGAAAGCTATAGACACCAAAGAGGCCATGTCTGTTTCTCTTGACCACAAGTTGAGAAGAAGGGATGTTCCATGTAATTCAGGTTTCAGGACTTGCTGCAGCCAATAAATGATAAGATTAGTAGGCATCTTACCACTAGAACTGTAGTCGCAGACTACATTAGACAACGTTCTTCGTTTTCTGTATAAATTTTCTAAATTTATCTGCTGGTTTCTGAAAACAAATGAATAGTTTCCTTTCCAGTTTTCCCACACACTGGTATCAGCACTTGAATTGTATACGAGTGGCTAGTGCATGCTACTACTGATTGTACCACAACTTCACTTCTGCTGTCTTCTAACTGTATGCACAAGTGTTCTGTTGGCAATCATTTCATACATAAACCGACACTGATCAGTATTAAACACAGACAATTTCTCTACATCAATGTGAGCAGTGAGTTCCCGCACTGTGGAGACAAAGTCATCAGCGTGCTGTTGGATGGCGTCTTTCTCGATAACGTCATGTGTAGACACATATTGGGTGATTTTCTGTCACGAAATTTTATTATGCCATTTAAATGATTCAATAAAATGGTGACTGACTTTGAAATCATGCAGGCCAACACATATCGCATCCCCTCTCACCCATTTCTGTAAATGCCAATAATGTAGTGACATATCTGAATTTCACAGTAACACACCCAGAAACTTCCCAAGATGTGTGGAGGGGGGATTCTGGGGAAATTCCCATGGGCTGTGGCACACAGAATTTTCCCAAGGTTGGGGGTGAGCCCCTAAATTTACCGGGAAATTTCAGGTAAGATAGGTACCATAACAATTAAGAAGGTTGACTTTTGTACATTCATTCTTATCTAGTTACTAGTAATGTTACAGTACAAGAAAGTTAAATGATTAAAAAAAGCAGTAGGTGAAATTCTTTTTCTGGTTAGATGTTTCTAAATTTATTTAACAGAACTACTCCCTTATAATTTTTGTATGTTATAATAATTATAATAATATGGTACGCGATTAAGTATATGTAGATTTTACACCGTCAGCCCGGGGGGGGAGGCACTGGAATTCCATGCCTCTTTAAATTGCTGTAAGGTGTGTTCTGATCTAATGGAATCTTTTGGACCTGCTGTGCTGCCTCTTTTGTGTCAACGAACACAAGGATCTGTCGCACTTTGTCCCGAGTTGTTTTGTACTTCTGTGAAGCTGCAGCCATCATCTTGTGTTTCTACTTGACAGTTATGCAGATATGTTGCATTGTTGTCCAAGTAAACTGCTTGTTTATATCCTTTAGTGTATATCAGGTGAACACGGTTCATAAGAACTTGCGTTGCTTCCTTCATTCCTGTCTGGAATACTCGTGGCTGTGGAATCAGCAATCTCGCTATCTGATGAGATACAACTGTCATACCACAGTGGCCTGTCTCCTGTAATTGTAGCACTAACAGTCACATGGCCCATCAATATGTCGAACATAACTTTAGCAATCTATTGTTGTTATCAGTGGGATGACCATTATTACATCTGAGTATCTGCGTCACTTGTACCTTCAATAGCTTTACGGTGACATGCAGATTACACCTCGTGTTCCTATGACTGTGTATCACCCTCACATGTGGCTGTCACATCAAAGGCAACCTGCTGTTCCCTCCATCCACTCCTACCGTGCACATCCTGTGGTTGCCTTGTACTGCTCTTTATACAGAAATCAACTGGTTCCACATGATGTCTCTTGAATCGGTAGACAATCACGACTTCTGGATAGAGCTCGCCGCCTTCCCAACAACTATGCTTGCAGGATTTGAATGACTCCGTGTGCTTGGATTGGTCTTCAAAACTGCGTAACTCACGTTTCACATTATTGCGAAACATTGCGCTTCACACAGATTCTCATCTTTGCTCTGTCGATCAAATGTGGAAGTTTCGTTTTGTTCTAGCCTGGGAGGTTGGGAGTAATTTCCTTGTAAAAGAAACTTAGCTCTGCTGAAGCGTAATAACTGGAATTGCCAATATTCTTAAAGCAATACCACAGATTTGGAAATACATTCCATACAAATAAGATATTATCTTGGTTGTGCAGGTCATTCATAATTATTTTGTTTTATTCTATATGTTGCATTTTTATCTTAATGTATTTTGTGCCAATAATGAGTGTGGCCAAAGCACGGGGACCCCAGCAGTATCGGGCCTGGGAGCAGGTGCCCCACTTGCCTGGGGCTAAGACTGGCCCTGGTTACTGTTTCCTTAGAGAAAAAGATTCAAAAACTGTATATATTTGTTCTCTTTACTGTAAATGTTATGCTAGGAAATTCATTGGTCTTTAGAGTTAGCTAATTTTAGTAATTATTGGAGTGAAGGCAACCCACAAAAACTATCATCAACATATCTATGCCAAGTAGTTAATTGGGTAGAGTTCATCAGAGAGAGAGAGAGAGAAAGAGAGAGAGAGAGAGAGAGAGAGAGAGAGAGAGAGAGAGAGAGAGAGAGAGAGAGAGAGAGAGAGAGAGAGAGAGAGAGAGAGAGAGAGAGAGAGAGAGAGAGAGAGAATGTGTTCATATGTACAGTATGAAGGAACACATGCTCTCTCTCTCTTTCTCTCTCTCTGTGTTCCTATGCACATTTTTTATGTGTATTTCTGACAGAGAAACCATGGGGAAAGGAAAGTTGCAGAAGTATGGATTAGTGCATTCATTTCTCTCCCATGTGCAGTGAAATAGGCACAGTCCACGAGAAGGAAGAAGAAAAAAACAGCACGCTCACGGGTTAGTTTGCATTCTTTTTCTCTCCCTTCAGCAGCAAATAGGCACAAAGCAAAAATGAGTAAAATATTAAAATCTAAATTCTACAGTATTCTAAAGGACTTTCAAAATGAGGGGTTTGAAACTTATTGTACTCTGATTTTGTGTACGTATTGTGACATGAAAATCATGGTGGATGATAAACACAAAAAAGCTGCCATTGAAGAGACACATGGAATCCGTCACTCACAAAAAAGAACAAAGAAATTAGAACAAAAACCAAGAAAAGCAGTACAAAATGTCCATTCATTGCGGACACTTCTCGACAAGCATCTAAGAAAGCCAATCAAGTCAATCAGTTTAATGTTGATATTACCGCTGCTCTAATGGAATCAGGAATCCTTTTGTTAAAGTCAACCATCCTTCCCTAAAAGGATTTCTGGAAAAATACACACAAAGGAAAATCCCCAATAAGAGTACTCTGAGGAAGAACTACGTGGATGTGAACTATGACGCCACTATACTTAAGATCAAAAGCATGATAGGATATTCTCCAGTGGCATTCATTCTGGACGAAACAACAGATGCTCAAAAGAGGTATGTCCTTTCCATTCTTGTTGCTTCTTTGAATGGAGAACCATCTCGCTTCACGTTATTCAAAATGTATCATTTGGAGAAAACAAATAACTGCACCGTAATACAGGCATTCAACGATGCTTGTTCGAAGTTGTCGCCAGAAATTGATTACGACAATGTATGGTTGGTGGTCACAGATCAGGCGTCTTACAGGCTGAAAGCATTTTCGCACCTGAAGCCTCTCTATCCCAGCTAACACCACATTGCCTGCTCGGTGCATCCTTGCATAGAGTTTGTGAAGCCATGAAGGAAAAGAACGAAGTTGCAAACCAGTTCATTGGATTAATGAAGAAAGCGCTGCTTAAGGCCCCAGCGAGAATCAATATGTTCCAGCAAACCACCCAACTTACCCTTCCTCCAGAGCCTGTGATCGTCAGGTGGGGCACCTGGATCTCTGATGTGATATACTACTGTCTAAACTTTGCCAAGATCAAGGATTTCATTGCCCAACTTGAAGAAGATGGTAGTGCAGCAGTTACAAAAATCAAGGGTCTCATGGGCAGTAAGGATCTGGAAAAAGAGTTGTATGAGGCATACAACTACAAGTTCATTGTAGACAGCATCAAGAAGCTTGAAGAACAGATCCTAGAAAAGCAAATACAGTGGGAAATTTTTAAGGAAATGGAAAGCCTTGTGGGTGATTTGCTAAGACAAAGCTAGAAAATTCTCTTCGGAAAACCCCAGACATCATTTCCTTCGTCAGTGAGCCCTAAGACCTTGACATTCGCATCAAGACCAAGTTTGCACCTCTAGTGAGCATGGAGGTGGAGAGATCTTTCTCTCAGTATAAAAAAGACTTTTTGACTGACAAGCGGCAGAATATGATTTTCCTGAACATTGAAAAAATGTGTATTGTGCGACAAAATTACTTTGTATGGAATGAAAAGGAAAAAATTATATAGAAATAACTGGTAAGTAATTTATTTTTATTACATTAAAAGATTGGGAACGTTAAAATATTGCGTAGCTCTACATTTAATATCACACGCAATAGGAAAGAAAATTTGCATGCAATTTAGTAAAAATTTGCACGCAAGAATCCTAACTCTACTCGTCACTCATTCTTCTAACATGGCCATACCACCGAAGCACACTAGTCTCCACCTTGCTAACATTTTGCTTCACATTACACAACTGCAACACATCTTCATTCCTCACACAATCAGAAGGTGTCTTGCCACAAACCCCCCGTAAGTAACGCATTTCTCCAGCACACAAACAACTCTTATGTTTCTTCTGCAGTACCCAAGTTTCACTGTCATACATCAGAGTAGGAGCAATTACAGTTTCATACACAGCCATGCAAAACTCTCTAGAGAACCCATTATTTCTGTGAAAACCTCCCAGAGCACCTATTGACTTTCAATGAAGAATTCACTCACCTACTAATTTCACCCTCCAATTTGTTCTCTCTGTCAAACATGCTTCCTAAATACACAAACTCATTCACCTTGTCAATCACTGTGTCATTTAGACTTATATTACATTCAGTACTACCAGTTCCTCTCTCAAAAATCATAACCTTGGTATTTTGCTTATTTATACTCAGTTTGAATTTCATGCAAACTTTGTGCATCCGAGTCAACATACTCTGCAACTCACTTTTGCTCTCTGCCAACAGGACAGTGTCATCAGCACACAGCAGTCTGCACACACGGATATCACCAAGACATAAACCACTATCATCTATTTTGACATCACGCATGCATTCCTCCAGAAATATATTAAACAGCCATGGTGATATTACACAACCTTATCTGACTCCAGCACCAATAGAAAACCATTCACTTGTATACCAGCTCTACTGCCAGCATACATGGTTTTTACACTATTAAGTAGATTCCCAGTAACACCATGTTCATTCAAAACCTTCCACAAAAGTGTCCTATTTACTCGGTCGTAAGCTTTCTATAAATCTATAAAGGCAGCAAAAACTTTCTTACCAACAGCCTGATACTTTCCAATCACTATGCGTAATGCAAAAATTTGATTAGTGCAGCCTTTACCAGGCATAAAACAACTCTGAACATCCCATACTTTCTCTGATGTAAGACCCCGTACTCGAACACTTTCCCTGGCACACTCAGTAGGCTAATACCACGATAGTTCTTGCAGTCAGTCTGATCACCTTCTCCCTTGTACAAGGGAACAATAATAGCATCCTTCCAATCCCAAGGGACTATTCCTAACTCTCAGCACAACTGGCAAATTTCAGTTAACCAGTCAATTACAGAGTCACCACCATATTTCAAATCTCAGCAGTTATGCCATCAACTCTCGGAGCCTTACCGTTCTGGAGAGATTTTAGAGCTTTACACACCTCTTCTCTTGAGATACCTCCTGTACTTCTATCCTTCACTGTGCTATCATCTGCTTCTGCCTCAGAATCATTTTTGCTTTCCTGATTTAATAACTCACAGAAGTATTCACCCCATCTTTCACTTAACTCATTGGGTTCCCAAATCATTTCCCTGATCCTATTCTTCACACAACTTACAACTTTGTTTCCCCTATTTTTCCTGAGTCTCATGTACTTCCAGAAAGTCTTCCTATTTTTCCAAAAACGAAATTCATGCCTTTCCACCTTCTCCTTCTTATCTCTTGCCTTACTCTGGCGAACCAGCTTAGCTGCTTCACGCTTCTTACAGCGGTATTCATCCACAGAAACACTACCTTGCAACATCCCCAAATAGGCTTCCTTTTTTCTCTTTACTGCCTCTTCAATCTCACTATTCCACCAAGCATCACCTCTATTGTTACGCACTATTGTGGTGCCACAGACCTCTTCAGCAGCAGTGACAATATACAGTTCTTAAAACATTCCCATTTCTTTTTTACATTCCTCTCACAAGAGTTTAGCTTCTTCAGCCATTCTTTGAGTAAGTCAGAATAACTGCTGATGATTTTCAGGGAGCTTTTCAACCTTTATTTTTTTCCATCCTACGCCTCTTTCTACTCCTTTTCCTCCAACCAACATTCAGTTTCACTTGTGACACTACCAAGTAATGATCAGAACCAACATCCGCACCTCTCATCACATGAGTGTCAACAACTCAGTGTTTCAGATGCTGATCATAGATAACAAAATCTATCACACTCTTTTGATCAAGAGTAAGATTTTTCCAAGGATATGTGTGGATATACTTGTGGTTGAAAAAAGGATTAGATACACACAAATCATTCTCAATGCAGAGTTCAATTACTCTTTCACCATTATCATTCACACAAGGATCATTAAATTTACCCAGAACATTGTTAGAAATTGCATTCAGCAGACCTACTCTAGCATTGAAATCCCCTGCTATTATAAATTTCTCTTTAGCACCAAACTGGTTCAAAACAGCTCATTCTAGAAATCATCCTTCCTATCAGAAAGTCACAAGGAGCATGCACTACAACAATTACTATTCTCTGAAGTTTTACTATCCAAAGAATTCTCTCACTTAATGTAACTATAGTGAATCAAAAGAATCTTTTCACTTAAAATCACACCTACACCAGCCTGTCCTCTCACATTATCCAATACTCCAGACCATACTCTCACCGTTCCATTCACTTCTTCTATCCCAATTTCCTTCCTTTTGGTTTCACTTACACACAGCACATCCATCTATATTTATTCATCTCCTCAATCACCTCATTCATCTTGTCATTTATACCTCTAGTATTCCATACACCAATCTTACACTCACTAAGCCAAGATCTCTTTCTGATTTTCCTTTTTCCAGTTCCAGGTCGAAACCGTGGTGGACCACCCTTCTCAAGTGTGGTAGGTCCACCATATCCCACACTAAAGTTCAGATAATTATATCTTTGTGTCCTTTTAATCAGGTAAGTACATCAATGTGGGGGATTAACCCACAGCTGACAGTCCCAGTTGGACATTCAACCTAAGGATTCTGGAACAAAACTCAGTGATGTCACACAGAACTAGCTGGCACATCTCCAAGATTCACAGAGGCCCTAATTGCTGTTGTGTGTGTCATTGTTACCACGGAGTGTCCCAAGGAGGAAAACCCATCTCTCACTTAGATCACCTGCTAATTTTTATGGTAAGAGATAATAATAGTTAAATACCATTGACATTCTAAGTGGTGCACCTGAAGTCATTGAGTCCACAAGTTTATCACCAGCCAGGGATTGGTATTTGTATGAAAAGGTGGTACCACTTTGCTGATCAAAACTTGGTGCAAGCATCTCTTGCCCTAAACCACTCACACAAAATCCGAAGAAAGGTGTCCAAAACAAACAAACCTCAGCAATTAGTGACCCTCTACCTTCAACCAGTGGTGAAGTGCCTCTTGCTGATAAAACTACAAGAAAACGTAAATGTGGGCAGTGCTCCAGTTGTTTTCATGATAAAAGGACAAGTCCTGATCTGAAGAAATAATATAATGTAAGTTGTCACACAGAAACTTGTGTTGTTTAATGCAAATTAATTGTATGCATGGCCAACTATTGACAATGTTGTTTTCCGCTAGAATGTAATATGCTAATACATGTCATTTTCAAACGTTTTAAACATTAAATCAATTTTTCTGTCATTACAGCTGGATTTCCTGAAACTTAAAAAAGTATGTACAATCATAATATAGTGATATCTAAAAATGTGTTTATTGACTCCGGTACCCCCTATTACTGTGGAGGGTCACATATTGGTTTAAGATGGCATCATTAAGAACCCCTTGAAGATTCATGTAGAAGTTTACTGCCATATGGTTTTACATTAGGATGCCTATGTTTCTTGCTCAAAAATAAATCAGATGCTGACTGTGCGTGAAAGTATGGAGTTCTGAGCACTCCAAAATAATTCGAAGAAGACCATCTAGTCTCTGGGTCTATTCTGTTACTGTAAGTAGTTTTCACATGGTTTATTGCTGAAAGAACTATTTCTACTTTTGCATTTGAGTTGGAAATATTTTCAAGGCGTTGACGACTAAGGGAGTTCTGATTTTTATTTGGAATGTGCCATAGCACAACTGGAAGAATTCAATAATGTTCATGTTCACCTTGATCAGCAGTGAAAAGTATGCTCTTTAATTTTTTTTTAAATTGTACAGTTTATAACTTGCATCACAAAATATGCCACACAAATCTCAAATTAAATTGCAAATCTGTTTAATCACATGGCCAAATGCAATGTGATAAATTTCATTTTGCTCTGTACCCCTCCAACACTAACTCACTCTCTCTCTCTCTCTCTCTCTGTTGAGACTTTCCTTCCCATTTATGTATGGTATGATTTATAGGCAGTGAAACCTGAGTACTACAAAAGAAACATAGGAGTCGTTTGTGTGCTGGAGAAATGCGTTACTTACGTGGGGTTTGTGGCAAGACACGATCTGATTGTGTGAGGAATGAAGATGTGCTGCAGTTGTGTAATGTCAAGCAAAATGTTGTTAGCAAGGTGGAGACTAATATGCTTCGGTGGTTTGGCCAAGTTGAAAGAATGAGTGATGAGATGCTTACTAAGAAAATCTTTTTAGCCCAAAGTGGCAGGAAAGAAAGGCAGAGGAAGGACAAGGAAGTCATGGGAGGATCAGATTCAGGAGTGTCTCCATGAGAAAAAGATTATGAGTATGAAGTATAGAAGATCTTGTGTATGGCGTGTGATGGATGTCAGTGAAGCCGGAGTTCTATGTCAAGATCGCTGTTAATGGAGGTTTGATACGGCAACAGTAAGTAAAAATTATCTGGTAGTTTGTATTTCTTGCAAAAGAAGTTACTAAATGAGATAAATTAATTCCCTAAAGAGATATTAAGACCATTGGTCTCTTGGGAAAACTCAATGAATGTGCTGAAAACAGGTTTGTTCAAAAATTTCAAATGTTGTCCACACCATGAAAGTAGAGAAGTCAAATCTAGAAACAAGCCACCTGTCTGTTGAGCCTTATATCTGGCAGAAGTGATTCTTGGAAGCAATGGTTTCTACGCTTAAAAGTGCAATTATTGAGATTTCCAGCTTTGAGTCTCATTACCACTGAACCTTATAAAAGTTGCATTCAGTATATTTCTAACATTAGTGCTCCATCTGCTTGTTTTTCATGCACTCTTATGTGCATCAGTGACCTGAGGACTAGGTCACCTAGCAATAAGCATGTAGAGCCCAAAGACTATATATTACAGCACAGAACACGCACACACCACTGTGCTTTAAAATTACCAAAAAAAAAAAAAAAAAATCCATAGTTATCTGTAAATTTATATTAATTGCAATATCATACCTGCAAAAATTGGCACTGCTTGGAACTTGCCACATCCTTAAGATTCCACAATTTGTGTACTGAATCTGAAAACTTGAAGGACCTTTTTCTTTCCATTTTTTTTGGGGGGAGGCGGGGGGAGAGGTGTTAATGACCACTATGTGTAACTCAAAGAGCTATAATAAGCAGTTGCCCATCCCCAATTAAGGTCAATGGTTCTAGGGAAGGGACAGAGCCAGTGCCACAAACAAGACAAACACCACCCAATCCTCATCCATAACTTGGACACATTTCAGATGAATGGTCCAAGTCCAGTGTCTCAGACTACTTGGCCACTGAAATAGCTCACTGAAGAACCCAAACCCAGTCACAACACCTGGTGGACCGTAAACATGATGGATAATACAATGATGTCATACTGAGTGATTACATGTAGAGTTTAAAAACTTCTGATGTAAATGCTGAAAAAAAAAATGAACCTACCATTTGTTGTGCTTTATTCAATCCATATGCTGGAAATGTAGATGATGGCTGCATAGATGGAGCACTTGCCATATGATTTCCTGAGAAAGAAGAAACTGCACCGGTGACATCTGATGATGGCACATTACCAGCTGGAGTAACCAAATTAGATGTTGAAGACTGGGGGATAAAAAGGGGGGATGTATGATTTGAGGAAACAAGATAATGTAAAACTACGCTATTTTTCGATAATATAAAAAGGTCACCATTTCAACTAAAATAAAAAGTGCAAATACATTGACAGAAAAAAAATTAAAACTCTTAAAAGGTGTGCCAATCACTTTCAGACAAATGATAACATAGTACAGACTTGCCAGCTTTCAAGAATTGAAATCCATACAAAATCTTCAGTGGATGTTTAATTCTCATGTTCAATTAACTGAGGTATCAAATGTTTTGATTAAATGCATCAAAGTGTCAATTAAAGGCTGATTTATTATGCAAATGTGTCAATATTATCTATTTCATGTGCTATAGTTAAGATATTTGGCAGCATTTTACACTTATAGCAATTAAAATACAACTTGATGCACACTTATATCTCATAGTACACTTTATCATTATGCTAAATATACAGATAAAAATTTCATTTGCAACAGAAAAATTATAGCGATGTACTGCAGTAATTTTATACTTAAGAAAGGTTTTGACTTTAAAATTTTGTGCCCATGTTAGAATGCATACCTTTGAAAATAAACAATTTTGCAATTTCAAATTTCTTTATATTTTTCTTTCCACTCTCTCTCTCTCATTTTTAGCAGTTATCACACCAATCCCAATTCTATAAGTTTTTTACTGAATCTTTCCCACTAGGTTGCAGAGAGAGAGAATATTTTTAGGTGACATCTAGATGGCACTAACCTTACTGGGGGGAGGGGGGATGTAGGGAAGGGGAACAAAAATCTGTAACATTACGTTTTGTACGAATTTTGAAAATATTCATAATCAGATATTGTACAGTCAAATTACGTGGTACAGTAACTATATAATATCTACAGAACAGTAATGTATTTGCATGTCAGTCTGTTATTCACACATTGTTCAGGCATTAAAAGTTTGACTAGACCAGATTAGATCATCTGCAATTATGTTTTATAGCTACAGTCTTGCAAGAATTTAGAATACATTCTTCTCGCCACCACCTCAGCCGACCACTGAATCCCTCTTCAGTTGCTCCCTTTCCACTAATGCAAGGTCAGAAACAGACCTATAACCAAAATACCTGGTCTGACCTAGCAGAAATGCATACAGGTAATATTTCAAGTTTAACGTTTTTAGAACAGATCATGCGACGGAAAAGACAAAGTATTTCAATTCCAATGGAAGTGCTCAAGCGTATTTTGGTTATAGGTCTGTTTCTGAACTTGTATCAGTGGAAAAGAAGCAACGGAAGAGGGAGTCATTGGACAGCCAACCCTGAGGCTGAGGGGTGGTGAGAAGAATGTATTGTAGTTATTATAAAATATCTCTAATTTGGACTGTATAAAGACACTCTAATTGGACTTGTCAGGCTTTTAATGCCTAAACAATGTGTGAAGAACAGATTGCTCTCACAAAAATACATTACTATTTTAAAGATACTTACAGAAAGTCTGTAAAATGTGTCCTTCCATAAAATAATTATGAAACAAGCAGAATTAACACATATTTTAAGAGTAAACTATCAAATATGATAGTGGAAAGAAGTTTAGAAATGCCATCACAGTAGTGTGGAATAGAAGAGGTTGCTCACAGTCACCTGTAGTCCCTCTTCAGTATCCCAAAATTGTATAAAATAAAATACTGTACTTTTCTCCGTATAACCAACCCACCATGAAATTCAAGAAAAGAAAAACAATTCCTTCGTATAATCCCCCGGCTTTGAAATTCAGAGGGGGCAGTGGGGCAGGGGGACTGCTGTTTAATCTGCACTCACAATGTTGATCTTGAATCACAATTATGTATAGAAAGGTCACGATTCATGGGACAACCCAACAGTTCAAAGAAATAGTGGGGAAAAAAAGATTTTATTAAAAATTTTAAGTTTTTAACTGCAGTTAGTCTTGGCGGTTTCATATTTAGATTTTGTAGTATGCTGTTTCACAGTTAGACCTGCGAAGACTAATTTGTGACGCTGAGTTTTCTACAGCATGCGATCATCCATGAGAGCAAATAATATCACCTTCGTTGCATCGCATTTTCTGTCAAAATGCTTGTAAGAAAAAAAAAGCTTTCTAACTATTTGCACACCTCCATTTTTATATTGCATTACATTTTCCTGTTTATACTGAAACCTCGATTTTACGTTTTTCTGGGGAATGGATGCAAATTAGCATACAAAAACCAAAAAAATACATATAAATTAATAATAACTATAAAAAGCTAAACAATAATATTACCAAGAATTTGAGAGCTTTGAAGATCAAAATAGCTACCAAGGCAGTTAATAATAAAATTGCATAATT
This sequence comes from Macrothele yani, assembly GCA_039090855.1. NCBI lineage: Eukaryota > Metazoa > Arthropoda > Arachnida > Araneae > Macrothelidae > Macrothele > Macrothele yani. Next base: position 30,987,980 of record CM076993.1, read on the forward strand.
GAACAGGGGAATTACATAATATGAACAAATGGCTAATGAAAATGAAGCATTTACAATTCACCCAGACTGTAATAAATTTTACACTCATGAAGCTCCTCATAGAAAAGAGGAAAGAATTAAAGAACACTCTTTTGGCAGTCCAGAATGAAAAGAAAAACCCTCATAAAATGAATGGTGAAACCCCTCATAGAAAAGATGAAATTAAAGAGCACTCTTTTGGCAGTCAAAAATGAAGGTCACAATGGTACATTATAACAATATACTGAAAATTGTAATTGAAAGTCCAAATGGAACAGGTTAAGAAAGTAAAAAAACCACAACAAAAGACTTACAAAGGAGTTTTTATATTTACAAATTGAAATCTGTAAATGAACCTTCAAAAGTAACTAATAATGTTTTTAAGGATCACTAATCTCATACACTGAAATTCAAAACTACAAAAGGCACTTTTTGATACATGTAGAAATCAACTTTATAAAATCTAGCAACAGTTTTCAAGTGTTCTTGAATCAACAAAGTAAAACCAACATACAGAACCATTGAAAACAAACCTTGAATTACACCAAAGGGTTTTAAATGTTTATATATCAGTAAAGAGCTGAGGGTGAAAAAGTCTATTGGCTTCTAAATATTCAACAGTTGATTCACTGGATTGAATAAATTTTCTTTGTTTTCTTTATTACTCTTAACTCTAGAACCATTTTGTGACTCCAATCTGGGGTCACAAAATGGTTGAAGACAATAAAGGTTGAATGACTTTTTAGCCAGGATACACATACAGATGCTTTACTTAACAGAGTCTTAGTTGTTTACAAGACTCTGAAAACAGTATATTAAGTCCCCACTATTTGATAAAGAGGAGGAAAAAGAGGCTCATATTATTTCTTAATAACAACATAAATGTTTATCATGTGATGCTTAAAGCTAAGAGGGATCACAAACTCCAAGAAGTGGTGCACATCCTAAGTTTTCACAGAATGATTCTAAAAAAAACGTACATAACATCCTTGTATTAGCACCAATGTTACTCAACATGTCTCACAACTTATTAAAGCTCATATGCATTACTTCAGAAAACTAGTTTTTACCCATAAATTTATTGGTGTAAAAATATATATATACATACAACACCGAGCTTTTGCACGTCTGCCGTACGGCTTTCTCAAGGTTCTAAACTATAGTGTGCATACAATGTAGAATAAACAACAAAATTCATTGATGTGTTTACAGTTTTTGAAAGCATTCAGAGGGTGCCATCACATTTTAGGTATTTCTCGGGCATCATGGATCACGATTTTATGTATTAATGAATTATTAAACTACACATAATTTATCATGAATGGAATACGGGATTACACCATAATTTGTACACATAATTTATCTGAAGATGCGCTGAATGTTTTTAAAACTGTAAACACATCAATGATTTTCATTTTATTTATTCCACATTGCATATATGCCATAGTTTAGAACTTGAGAAAGCAGATGTGCAAAAGCTTGGTGTGGTATGTATATATGTTTTCTTTATACTAATAAATTTACAGATTGAAACTTCTAGTTTTCTGAAGTATATATTTAAATGGTGTATTTTTGCTTTTGAACTAATATGCATTACTGTTATGTCATGAGCATCAGCTTGCCTTTGACTTTCTGGTGCGCATCCATGTCATGAAAGGGAAGGACTGTCAGTCAAACATAATAATCTGACATCAAATTTTAAAGGTTACTTTATGGAAGTGTTTCATATTAGAAAAAAAAAAAACATATCAAGCTTATGTTCATGTTGAGAATTAAACATTTCCTGTGTTTTATTAATTATGGACACTGTATAAATACACAAAAGTAGTTAAGTATTAAATGTGTGCATAAGTTTTACCCATTTTTGTAATCTAGAAAGAAAGAAGGAGAACACAACAAATAACGTACGGGTCACTGCCAACCGGACGGGTCACTGGTCACTGCCAATAATGCCTGGTCACTCCCAACCAAAGTACAGTAATTTCACATAATTGCCATCATTCCATATCACCTCTTGTGTATGAGAAGGTGAATCCTACGCCGGAAAAACTCCTGTGTTTTAGAGTAAAAAAAGTTGCGTAATGCTGTTTTCACATCACCCACATCATCAAAGGTTTGGAGAGCGAAGGTGTTCTGTAATGATCGAAAAAGGTGGTAGTCCGTAGGTGCCAGGTCAGGGGAATATGCCGGGTCACTCCCAACCGAAGTACAGTAATTTTTACTGAGTGATTAAAGCAGCATGAGGTCTGACATTATCATGATGAAGGATCATGCCTTTGCGATTGACGAGTGCTGGCCACTTCGATGTCGGTTGTTTTTGCAATCTGTCCAACTGTTGGCAGTAGAGGTCAGCATTTATCATTTGGTTAGGTGCCAGCACCTCCCAGTGAATTATTTCCTGGACATTCCACCAAACACTCAACAAATTTTTTTGGGATGCAGTCCTCCTTTTGAGGTCGATGGAGTAGGCTCCACACCTTGGTACACAGTCGGTCGATGCTTTACATTATGGTACAGTACCCATTTCTCATCACCCATTACAATTCGTCCCCAAATGATTCATTTCTGTGACGAGAAAGCAAAGAAACCCAGGTACGGATTCTCTCCTCTCATTGCTTTGCAGAAAGCTGGTGCGGAACCCAGGTATTGAACCTGATGATGAACCCAAGCACATGCATCCATCTTTTAACTGTTGTTCAGGGTATCGACAGCATTTCCACTAATTCCTGAATGGTTGGATGTGGGTCATTTGTTATGGCTTGGTCCACATCCTCATCAGAAAATGATGAAAACAGATGAACGTTCAGGATGTGGTTGATTTTTACAGCTTCTGTCTCCGTCCCCGAATTTCTGAAACCAACAGCGACATGTACTATCATCAACTGCATCCTCCCCATATACTTGACAGATGTTGTGGCAAGCCGTGGCTGCAGTACTGCCTTTATCAAACTTGTATTGTACAGTAAACAATGTCTAATATGCTCCTTATTGCATGCCATGTTACACCGCCAGTGATTTACTCCTAGGCAAACATAGTGCCTCTACATGCTCCATGTTTTACTGGCCAAATTTGGCATCGCAGCATCATCTGTGATGTAACTACTCCGATTGCAATTTGCATCTATTACAAAAATGGATAGAACTTTTGCACACACCCAATACAATACAGAAACAAATTCTACTTCAAAAGTTCATGCTCCATTCATCTCTCAGCACAATGGCCATGTTTGAATTCATTTAATCATCATGAAAAAAAATGCACCAATACACATTTTAGAATTATTAAAAACTACTAAATTGTTAGGTAACATCCATAAATGAATGTCACTTAATTCAAATCGATTGAATCTTATATGCGAAAATCACATACTTGCTTGCTCATTATAGTAGCTAGCATGGAAGTGTGAATCACCTCAAGAAGATGCATGGTTAGTTCATTTAGGTCAGTAACAGGCCTAATCTTAAAAACAATGATGTGCCGATTTCCTCTCATTATCCTCAAGGCTCCAGTTACCCTCACATAGGACTTCTCAGAGATGCTTGTGGCTTCATTTGTAGATTCCTACATAAAGAAGTACACACAACATAAATGAATATCCAATATAATTCGTTTTTTCCAATGCTGATACAAAAATTTAATATCTGTATCAGCAAATATTAAATTTAAGATAACATTTTGAAATTCTAGTTGTAAATGAATTTATGGCACCTCTATTCATATTGTACTGTGGAATTAACTTTTTTACGGGTCTTATAGAGGTTATTATTCAAAAAGTTGGTGATCAAATTTTTGAACTAAAGCCTAGTTCGTCATCAGGACTACGTCACTGGAGTAGTTACTGCCACTCAGTTGGAAGAGTCCAACCGTAATTATCGTTAATTGTGGTACTTCTTCTTCTTGCTATTTCAATACCTTCTTCTAGTTTCCTCTTTACTAAGTTTGACTGGTGGGCGATTATTCTTACTGAGTCCCAATTTATGGAGTGTCCACTTGCTTGTATATGTCTGTCTAGCCCTGTTTTGTTACTAATGTTCCTAATAGCTGCTTGGTGTTCTTTCATTCGGACTTTAATACTTCTTCCTGTTTCTCCTATATAACTGAGTCCGCAGTTACAGTCAATGCAATATATTACTCCTCCTTGCAATTGGATGTCCACTTCTTTCTGCTTTAAAGCTGGCAGGAATTTCTTTAATTTGTTATTAGTAGATCTGGAGCAAGCCTGCAAACATAATTTGTTATTTAGATCTGGAGCAAGCCTGCAAAATATAACATCAGGCTTGCTCCAGATCTAAATAACAAATTAAAGAAATTCCTGCCAGCTTTAAAGCAGAAAGAAGTGGACATCCAATTGCATACTGCATCGACTGTAACTGTGGACTCAACTATATAGGAACAACAGGGAGAAGTATTAAAGTCCAAATGAAAGAACACCAAGCAGCTATTAGGAACATTAGTAACAAAACAGGGCTAGACAGACATATACAAGCAAGTGGAAACTCCATAAATTGGGACTCAGTAAGAATAATCGCCCACCAGTCAAACTTAGTACAGAGGAAACTAGAAGAAGGGATTGAAATAGCAAAAAGAAGAAGTACCACAATTAACGATAATTACGGTTGGACTCTTCCAACTGAGTGGCAGCAACTACTCCAGTGACGTAGTCCTGATGACGAACTAGGCTTTAGTTCAAAAATTTGACCACCAACGTTTTTGAATAATAACCTCTATAAGACCCGTAAAAAGTTAATTGCACAGTACAATTTTGAAATTGTAAAGTAATTACAGCATAAAGAGCTATTAACCACGATTTGTTTCATCCAACGTTGACAGGAAAATAAAAATAATGAGTTTTTCCATAAAAACCAGATTAAATAAAATGCAAAAAGTAGTAAATACAACATAAGAGCTATTCAACACTATTTGTTTCACCCAATGCTGATAAGAAAATGAAGCATATTAGCACATAAATTTCCCTATACACTGAAGTGCCAAAAGTCATGGGATATGTACCTAGTATTGTGTAGGACCTCCTCCAGCCCGTTAAAGTGCAGCAACTCGAAGTGTCTTCGATTCCACAAGTGGCCGGAAGATTTCTGGAGAGTTGTTTGACCCATGCTGCCTGAATAGCTACCCACCAGGCCTTGATTTCGTTTTTTTTTTTTTAGCAGTAGCAACACTCGCTAGTGACCTTATTTTTTACAAGGAAATTGCATTATCTACTAGCGAATGTTTATTAACATTATACAAAGAAACTTTAACATGCCCCCCCCCCATTAGTCAATCGTGACAAATTTTGATTTCACCCCTATAACTGTCATATTGTAATGCTGAAAAGATTACAAATATTTAGATATAGCTCACCTTTTCATGACCTGACAGATTAATTCTAACAATTTAATTCAAATGCAAATATTTAAAAAACTTTTTTTTTATTTAACTTTATTCACAAAATTCAAGAACACTATTCAAAATCTTGAGTTATTTTCCGTATGGTTTACAATCTGGGGTTTCAGGTCTTTTCATCATACCACTCTAAAACAGCAGGCCTGGCGTCAAACTTTTCTTCGGATGAACCTTCAGCCTCAATACTCATGAGAGCATTCAATGTGTGTAAGTTTAAACTGCCCTTCCAATCACCCTGGATTCTTTTCATGAAACTGAACCTAACCTCGCATGCAGAAGTAGATAAGGGAAATATACCGGATACTTCTACTTGTGCCAAAATGTTTTTATAATGTTTGTTCTTTTCAAGAAATATTTGTTTCCAGAAAGCAGTTGTTCCTTTTTGTATGGGTCTAAAATATTCCATAAGCACAATGCAGTGGCACTTTACAGTTCACACTAAAACATTCAAAAATTTTCCACTAGCAACTTTTGCTAGAACCACTTTTTATCACTAGCAAAATGCATTTGCTTGCTAGCAATTTGCTACTAACTACCGGCCCAAATCGAGCCCTGCTACCCACACTTCCCTGGTATTCGTAGGTGCAGGATCTTGGGTGTGAATGGACCTTTCCACCATGTCCCATAAGTGCTCTATTGGGTTCATGTTGGGTGAACATGGGGCCACACCATCCGTCGGAACTGTCCAGATTGCTCCTTGAACTAATTTTGGATAACTTGGGCCCGATGACATGGTGCATTGTCTGCCTGGAAAATCCTACCATTGTTGGGGTACATGAAGTCCATGAAGGGCTGCAAATGATCACCCAGCAGAACAACAAAGCGATTACCAGTTAATGAAGTGTTTACGAGGACCAGACGACCCAAACCATGCCATGTAAAGACACCCCACACATGTATGGAACCACCACCAGCTTTCACAGTGCCTTGTTGACAGTTTGGGTCCATAGTTTTATGGGGTCTGCGCCACACCGAAACCCTACCATCAGCTCGTAACAACTGGTAGTCGGACTCATCGGACCGTGCTACATGTTGCCAGTCTTGCAAGGTCCAATTACCGAATTCACGAGGCCATGCTCAGCGCTGAGTCCAACATCGTGGTGTTAACAAAGGCACTCTGGTGGGTCTTCTGCTCCCATACCCCATGGACACTAAATTGGGCTACACTGACCTGGCGGATATGTCTCTGGTACCTCGTGCATTGAATGTGGATGTTATTTGAGCCAGTGTCGCTTGTCTGTTAGCATTGACAATCTTGGTTAAATGCCGCTGGTCAAGGTCATTCAGCACTCGTGGTTGGCCAGTGCGCTGTCCACAGTGGGTGGTAATGCCTTCTATGAGGTATTCTTGGTACACATGTGACGCCGTGGATCGAGGAATGTTGAATGTTTCCACAACTTCGGAAATTGAATGTCCCACCCATCTGGCTCCCACTTACTATGCTCCATTCAAACTTCGATATTTCATGCCGGCTTGCCATAATTCTATTGGCTGTTATTCAACCTGACTCACGAGATTACACCTCACAACTGATAAAAATTGTGGTGTGCGTCGAAGCCTTTATACGACGGCAGCGGCAATTAAAAATTTGCATACTGCATCCCATGACTTTTGACACTTCAGTGTAAAATATTTTTTTTTTAATGTAAAGAAGTAAATACAGTGTAACTTGGATAATTCGAAGCTGAAGGGACCACAAAAATAATTCGAATTAGGCAAGTTTGAATATGGGCACATTCAAGTACTGCAAAAAACAACATATTTATTCATAACATACAAAAAAAGTACAGTACAGTAAATTTACATATTTTTTTGTAAAAAGAACATGAAATTTCGGCCTGCTTATGGGGAAGTGTAAATTCCTCAAGTTTATCGAGTGAATGAAATAGAGAGTCACTTACATTCTGCTGTCCCTCAACAAACTTCCTAACTGTTGGAGGTGAACTAAGGCCTCTACTGAATTTGGAAGGTGCTCTTCAGGAAATTCTGGCCATTCCAGTTCTTCATCTGAAGATACACAGCAGATCTTCTTATTCATAACATCAGTCAAGATCTCATCATCTGTGAGCTCACCACAAACAGCTAAATTGGCATCAACTCTCACAAAAGCCTCATACGGTACAGCACGGCCTACGCCTTCCCAGTACTATAATAGTGGGTATGATCTCCTCACCACTATTACCTTGACGTAGTTGAGACTCATCATCAGGGTGCTGGAAGCCTGCTTTACCGAAGCAGTTGGCTGGAGTTTCAGGTTTAACTTGTTGCTTCATCCAGAACTCGGAACTTCATCCAGAATAGTACTTACTCATTTTAAAAGGTAATTGTTGAAAATACAAGAATACGAAAATGGGGTTTTCTTCGAATTAAAGGGTTTTTTTTTTAACATTATTTATATAGAAAATTCAAGGTACCAAATGAAAAATTCGAATTAACCAAGAATTCAAATTCAAAATGTTCGAATTAGACAAGATACACTGTACAACATAAAAGAATATTCAAAATCATTTGTTTCTTTTTTTTTTTTTTTTTTTTTGAGGTTTAACGACCACCGTGAGCAACTCAATGGGCTATAAGCAGTCGCCCGTCCCTAATTTAGGGTCACTGGTTCCAGGGAAGGGAGAGAGCCAGTGCCGTAAGACAAACACAACATCCATGCCTCACCGAGATTCGAACCCGGACCCCCTTCGGACGAATGATCAGAGGCCAACGCCTTAGACCACTGCGCCACGGGGCGGCATCATTTGTTTCATCAACTGTTGATAAAAAAATTAATTAATAACTGCATCAGCAGATATTAAATTTTCCTATAAGACAATATTTTTTTAAATGCAAATAAATAAAAATACAACATAAAAGACTCAACATTTGTTTCATTCAATCTTGATAAGAAAATTAAACATCTGTCTTAGCTGATATTAAATTTTTCTACAAAACAAGATTTTTTTTTAATGTAAAGAAGTAAATACAACATAAAAGCCATTTAACACTATTTGTTTCACCCCAGTGTTGATAGATTAATTAAGTACATTAGCAGATAACAAATTTTCCCATAAAACAAGATATTTTTTTTGTTTTTTAATGTAAAGAGGTAAATACAATATAAAATACTATTTAACACCTTTAGTTTCATCTAATATTAATGAGAAAATTAAATATCTGTAACAGCAGATATTAAATTTTCCTATAAAACAAGATCTTTTTACAGTAAAGAAGTAAATACAACATTAAAGATGAGTTAATATTATTTGTTTCTTCTGATGTTTACCATAAAATTAAGTATCTGTAGTAGCAGCTTATGAAAGCTCCAAATATAAGAAGAAAAATATTTTTTTTAAAATGAAATATTTTGTAAGTGGGATACAGAAAGCAACACAAGGATGGTAATCAAGTCTAGGGAAAACAAGGGGAGTCATCTCATTCAAAGTGGCCGACAATTCCACAAGAGCATAAAAAGCAAAGCATATTGAAATTGTTTAATGATTAGGGCACACATGCATCACACAACAAAAATCATTTGGGGCTCTTGAGATACCAAAACTTCAACCACCTCTGATTTATGGTAACAATAAAACATCAAGGGATTTTCACAAGATGATGCAAGCTGAAAGTTATGTTGAAACTGGACTTTCAAAGAAGACAGGAGAAAGAACGCCATTTAGGCCTAGTGTTCTGCCTATTAAAAAAAGAATGATTAGTCGAGATGTTTTTGTTATCAGGTTAGGGGTATCATTTAGTTCTGTCATTTTTCCCATAGAAGATTCACTTATCATGTAACAGACATTAAAGTATGCATTTTATCTCCAAAATGATATTCAATACTTTCCACTAATCTTCCTTATTTGTCAAGAAGTCTGTTGATTCCCTCGGCATAAAACTCGAAAGTTTTTTGGGGTTTGTCTTTTTTAGGTTTAAAAACCACTGTGATCAACTTGATAGGCTATAAGCAATTCCCCATCCCTAATTTACGGCCACTGGTTCCAGAGAAGAGAGAGAGAGAGCCAGTGCCGCAAGGTAAACACAACATCCACACCTCATTGGGATTCAATCTCGGAGGAATGGTCAGAAACCAGTGTTTAGACCACTGCACCACCGGTGCAGCCTTGAAAGGCTTGAAGTTGAAACACTCCCTCAGTGCAGTGTGAACCTCTTCATCATTCCAAACTGTATTTCCAGAGAGAAAGTTTTACAGAGAATGAAATAGATAAAACTCAGACAGTGAATATGGTGGATGTGATACAACTTCACATTCTAATGTAGGGAGCTTTTTGCTGTGTCCTTTACTACATGTGGCCTGGCATTATCTGCAATAACCCTATATTCTTTCTTTTGGACAAACACAGGAAACTGCTCTTTGATTGCAGCCTCCAAATGTGAGAGCTGCTGACAGAAACTTATTGTAGTGATGGTTTCCCCAGGTGACAAGATCTCATAATAAATGGGGATTTGTTTGTTCCACCAGATGCAAAACATGCACTCTATTGATAAATATTAGGTTTCAAGGTAGTTGGAGCAGATTGTCCAGATTTGCAGTACACTCTTTTTTTCACAGGATTACTATACAGTGTCCATTTTTCACCTGCAGTAACCATGTCCAAAAATGGGTCATTTTGATACCACATGAGAAGGGAAGAACAAACTTGCAGACAGCCCATTAGGATTCTTTTAGTCAACTCGTGTGGTAGCCATTTTTCATACTTACACACAAATACCAGGTTATGAATATGTTGCAAAATGGTGGAATGGGATAATGAAATACATATAGCATATTAAATCCATTTAGTTTTGTGGTGTAGTCAGCACAAAGATTTGTCAAGCTTTTGCACTCCACTGGGAGGCTTTTTCAAGGCAATGGTAGACATAAAGCATTGTTATGTCTACCTTTTTTATGTAGATCCTTCCACATCCAGCCTCTTCCTCAGATGTCGCCCCTTCAGATTATCACCTGTTCCGATCTCTATCGAATGCAGTCCATGGCAGAACAATGATGTCGACCTCCAGAATTTCCTTCATGATTTCTTCACAGCAAAACCTGCATGTTTCTTCAAAAATGGCATTGCATTCTTGAAGAAACATGCAGACGTTGGGACACCATCGTAAATAATGGGGGGGGGGGTACATAGTTGATTGATTCTGTTTTCCCTTCTGATGTAATACATTGTAGTGCGTTGAAAAAAATGGCATGAACTTGTGCATCAACCTAATATTTACACAAAAAAACATGTGGGTGAGTGTTTGTTTGAGATTGTAAATCTTTGGTTGATCTTAGTACGAATCAAACAATATTGATAAAATATGAGAACTGTCCATAATTATTTCACAAAATCTAAGGCACTAAAAATACCAAATACGTCACAGCAGAAATAGAGATGTGTAACAGAATGCACCTTCTCCTTTTTACTTACATCATACCGTATGGGGAAAAATACCAATCTTTACATTGTTTCACTTTATATCACAGTTCCAGAGTTCCTACACATTTTTAGAAAAAAAGGACTTTTCCAGAAGTTCATCAAAAAATTCCAGGAGCTTAGATTTTTGCTAGAATCACAGTATTTTGTTTTGTATTTTGGAAACTGGGGTGAAATCTACTATGCATTTAGAATTATGGAGTCATATGGGTTTCCACTGTTACAGAATGTTCTTCAGTGTGTGCGTTACATCTTTAATGAAGTGACTAACTTTCCCTGTACAAAACTTAAATGGAGCAATCTGGAACTTAGCACAATGATAATAATACAAAACAATTTTGCCATGGCACTGAAGATTCTCTATTCCATAGTCATTTATTTCCACAGGTGATTGATATCTGGGAGACCAGATATCAATCACCTTCAATGACAAAAGCATGTGCTAGAAGGAACAGCCATCTTGGTTTCACGGGAATGTTTCCATATTCTGTTGTAACTCCGATTGCACACAACTGGTGTGCCACAAACCCAAGGTTGCTGGAAGTGTGGCACTCAAACACCTTTCACTGCAGCATAACATGATATCACACCTCCCACACTCCATGGAAGGGAGTGATGTTGTCATGAGCAGATGTGGCAGGGAGCTAGAACAAAGTGACACAATCAGTCCAAACAGTTTGATCAATTTTTTTTTTTTTTTTTTTCCCAAGAAAAAATTCCAGGACTATTCTAGGACCTCTCAAAAAAATGCGTAAAACAAGGACTTTCCAAGCCTGGAAAAAAAGGAAAATCAAATTTCACGACTTTTCCAGGGACCATGCGAATGCTATAGTTCCTTACATTGACCCACAACAGGATCTACTGTGTCAATTTTAAGAACTCTTTTTGTCATACAGTCTGACAGAATGCATCAAGCATGGGACTGAGCCCTTCCAGTGTACCTATAATTCACAATTATATATCTGTAATAAGCACGATTGCTAAAAATGAGGCAAATTAAATATGTGCTTTAAATGGTATTACATTTGTAATACGTAGGGTTACCATATATAAGGGTTTGACCAGGATTGTTGGAGTTTTCAGGTCTTGTACCAGTCTGAATAAAAAAATATATTAATATTATCAAGAACCCCTCCTAATCTGGATAGCAATCAGTCATGTCATGCAGGTTGTTCGTTGAGGGGCTTACTCTGCAGGGGATTAATATATTAATGAAGATTTCAACTAAATATTGTTTCATGGGCTTTACCAAATGATTTAAAAAGAGAGCTGAGAGAAATTATTTTGTCATATCTGTGAAGGATATTTTACATTTTCAAATGTGTGTTTTTAAAGGAACCCTTTAAATGTATGATTTAAAAATAACCCCCCCCCCCCAAAGCCATGTATCAACTATCGTTAAAAGAGGAACATCCTTTTCTGGAAAAGGTATGTGGCTGTGTTGATAGGATTAAATGTGAACAGTGTTCATCTAAATTTTCAGTGTCTAATGGCAATCGTTCCCACATAACAGATAATCCGAAATATAAAAACATAAGGCTAGTTTGGCTGCAGCCAGCAGTTCTTCAAACCTCAGCAGAGTTGTGGAGTACATTTATTTTCTGCCTACCACCAGTGACGTTAGCTTCTGTTGAAAGGTTGTTCTCTGTAGCAATGTATGGACCAGTCACTTTGGCTTCTGTTAAAGGTTGTTCTCACATGAACAATGTATGGACTGAAAAAAAGTAGAATGGCCAAATCAACAGTGAAAAGTCTAATGTCCAATGCCCAAATTGAATTACACTGTGCAGAAATCTAAATAAAAAAATAAGAATAACAAACTACTTTTAAAAAGGGTTTGGGTTATGAACTTATATGAATGGCTTCAACCAGATCAGTGTTTTAGCAGTAAGTTTTTATCCCTTTAGTAAATTATATTTTACAAGCTTCACATTCATGTTTTTGTCTGTATGATATTCAAGTACAGCCCTTTCATTACAATAAATAAATTACAAAATAGCTACCTTATTGTCATTGTTTTTAAAACACTCCTACACTGGGAACTGTATGTCTTGGTTTAGTCACATTAAAAACAGTATGGCATACACAGATGATAAAATTTAACGTGATCAAAGTATTTTATAATTATCATGACATCTAATTATATCATTTAGAATAACCTTCTGGAAAAATCTGTCCCAGAAAAGTCAGATTGTTTTCTCGTTTTGTCCTGGTTCTGAACACGAAAAACATGTTAACCCTAGTAATATGCAACCAACATATTGGGCAGAAATGTGAAAATACTTTCAATAGCATATTTTACTATTGATAGCACGTCATGGTTACTTACATCACCAATCCAAAGCTGAGCCTGAATAGGCTTTCCACTTGCATCATCAATTGTATAAGTAATTTTAGCTGATTGATGATCAACTGCTGTAACACATCCTACAACAGTCACCTAAAAATCATGAAAACTTATATACATAAATTTATAACATTTTCTGATTTTAAGAACTACAGTAATAAATCACAAAAATAACCAATTTTGGCAGACATCTTTGATGCCATTACAGTGAATAAAGCAGCTATCTTTTTTGTAGATAAAATACTGCTTAAAAATTGTGATAATCTAAAACACAACTCACAATCCTCACTAAACACTGAAACTGTCACTAAACAGAAAAAAGATGTGCATATCATTGCATTTGTAATACTGTATAATCTTTTCCCAAAATATTTTGAAATTATTCTGTCACACACAAATTTAACAGTCCTGTAAAAGGCATGTTTTTGGACCTATCAGCAAACCTTAACTTGTTAAAAGCATAAAAATGTCATAATAGGGAATAAATTATGAATTAATATGTCCAAGAATGTTAAACAGAATAATAATGCCTCCCACAAAGATGCTTTGTGACACATGTATTTGCTAAATTTCCACTGCACATTTTAAAACATGAACAAGTCTGAAGTTCAGGCAGTTACACAGGGTGTTCAGTTAACGCGGCGACAAACTCGGAGGGTTGGTAGTAGACATCAAGAGGAACAAAGATTGAAATGGGACGTGGCGTCGCAAACCACGTTTGGCCGGTGAAAATCGCGAAAATACGTATGCAGGCTCCGACTACGGAGGAGAGGTAAAGCGGATGTCAGCTGATCGCCGAATGCATTCTTGGGTTCACTTACGATGTCCGACATAAGCGGCATCGTGAAACACATGCGCTGGGGTAGGAGCACATGCTGCGGGCGACGTAAGGTAGCGCCGTTGCAATGGTAGGCACGCGTACCAGTTAGCTGTCTGTTTCAGCGGGGATCGTGATGGCAGACTACACGAATGAGGAATACACTGATATGCATCTCATTTACAGTCGAGCGGATGGCAATGGACGCTTAGCACAGCGGATGTACCAACAGCAATATCCGACGAGGCGTTGTCCGCACCATGCCACCTTCGCCACGATCGATCGACGACTGCGGGTGATGGGGATCTTTCAGCCAGCGCGGTGTGATGTAGGGAAACCGCACATTGTACGCACGCCTCAAATGGAAGAAACCATGCTGCAACTGTTTGCCGATTGCCGATTCCCATTCGGCAAACACATGAGCGGTTGCAGCTGAACTCTGCACACGTCAGTGTGCAGAGTTCTGCACAGTGAAAAGATGTACCCCTTCCACATCCAGACGGTACAACACCTAACTGAAGACGACCATCCCCATTGTGTACAGTTCACTAGCTGGATGCTTGACGTCAGCACACATGCTAATCCTCAGTTTCCTGCCACTGTTTTATTTTCTGATGAGGCCAGCTTTACGTGAGAAGGCACTGTCAACACACACAATGCACACATGCGGTCGATGGAAAATCCCCATGCCAGTGTCCCGTAGAAACCTCGACAGAGGTTCAGTGTCAACGTGTGGGTAGGAATCCTCGGTGGTTATCTCTTGGGGCCATACCTTCTGCCCAAATGGCGCAACTTACCTTGTTTTCCTGCAACACGTCCTCCCGGAATTGCTGCAGAGTGTGCTGGCCGCAGTGCAGCGAGGCATGTGGTTCATATGCATGATGGTGACCCAGCACATTTTTCCTGTGAGGTGCGTAACCGCCTCGATGCTACATACCCAAGGAGGTGGATTGGATGCGCCGGACCCGTTGCTTGGCCTCCACATTCGCCGGATCTCAATCCATTGGACTTCTTCCTCTGGGCTCACCTTAAATCACTCATTTATGAGACGCCGGTGGACACACCGGAGAATCTCATAGCGTGGATCGTCGTCGCTGCAGCAGACATCAAAGCACACCCGATATCTTCGAGCGCGTCCAGGAATCATTTTTACCTCGTTGTAGACTGTGCAATGACGTCCGCGGCTGCCACTTCGAACAACACCTGTAATAATTTCATTCACATCATTCTCATCGTTCCCTTTCCAGCATTGTACTGTGCACAACAATGTAATAATTTTTAACAACACCTGTACTAAATTCCTTCACATCATTCTCATCGTTCCCTTTCCAGCATTGTACTGTGCACCACAAGCAGTGTTGTAAACCTGCTGTCAAATAAATCTTTTTGTAGTTATTATTGTACTTTTTGTTGTCCCCGTGTGACGTCAGAACCTGCATACGTATTTTCGCGATTTTCACCGACTAAATGTGGTTTGCAACACCATGTTCCATTTCAATTTTTGTTCCTCTTGATGTCTACTATCACACCCCTCTGAGTTTGTCGCCGCATTAACTGAACACCCTGTATAATCTGTATGCGTAAGTTAAATGTTGCAATACAGTAATCTAATAACTTACCTCCCAAAATCAATATTACCACACAATTATGTGATCAAGTAATCATGCTGAAATTTTTACAATACAACCAATACACAATTTAAAGTACTTTTCTTAACCTTACTCTGAAAAATTTTCCTAATTTATTGATTATTTTTAGCACAATTATTAGTCAAACTTCTACATACCAGTGGAGAAATTCTTGAAGTTTTTCTAGTACAAATATTAAAATTATTTTCAGTTAGATTACAGTAAGATTACCAATATCAACAGAGCATTTCAGTAGTTGTTACTGCCTTCATCAGCCAGGGATGAACTGAAATGAAATGAGATGGTAAATGTGTTGTTTAGAATGTTACCAGATTTGAGAGATTCAATCTTTTACCTAATCAGTATAGAATTAACTCTATGGTGATTAAAAATAGAATCAACTAATCAGTACAGACTTAATTTTAATAGTGGTTTTAGAAAAACTTCAAGGACTTGTTTAGTGTCTTCTAGTTATAGGGATTTCTGCCTTCTTGTCATCATGCAGTTCCAAATGCAGTGTGCTGCTTTTACTTTTTATATCATTCACACGCAAGCAAATGCCAAAAATGTTGTTCCCAATCATTTTTTATTTGACATATTATACTGTTATGAACACTTCAGAGTCTGGGATAACACACTAATTCCTAAACGGGTTTCAATTTTCGTGGAAAACAGCAACACTATAACAGATATTATAGACATATAATATGATACATCTCTATCTGTGTTCCTATCAGAGGAATAACAAGATTCAACAGCATACAAAAGAGAGGAATAATAAAATCCACCTGTGTTCCAATCAGAGGAATAACAGCATCACCAACTAGAAAAATAACTACGGGCATGTGCATATTCCTACTGGAGGAATAACAAAATCCACCAGTGTTTAAACCAGAGTAATAACATTCACCTGTGTTCCCTACTAGAATAACAAAATTTACTTGTGTTTCTACTGCAGGAATAAAAAAATCCATCATGTTCTGACAAGAGGAATAACAAACTCCCCCTGTGTTCCAAACAGATGAATAACAAAATCTACCATATTTGCACCAAAGGAATAACAACATCTGCCTGTGAGCCCAACATAGGAACAATAACATCCAACAGTGGAATAATATAAAATCCACGTATGTTCCCACCAGAGTAATAATATCAACCTGCATTTCTGTACCAGAGGAATAACAAAATCCAATAGTGTTTCTATCAAAGGAATAACACAATCCACCTGTGTTCCAACAAGAGAACTAACAAAATGCAGCTCTGTTTCCACTAGAGGAATAACATCCATCTGTGTCCCAGAGAGAGGAGAAACAAATCCACCTGTGTTTCCATATGAGGAATAACAAACCTCGGCATAATACTGGCATATTTTTACTAAGATGAAAATTTTTGGAAGAAATCCTGCTTTCAAAGTTGGGGGATCGGATTATATGTGGGTCACTAAAAATTAGGGCTCAACTCCTGCGAATTCTCCCATGGAATTTATCAGCGAATTTGTTTATGTTTTAGACCACATCTTTCCACATAGTTTTCTGACCTGAAGAAAAAAAGATAATAGTAATTATGAAATATTTTTCCACCCAGAGTAGAATTCCTATGAGAATAGGCTCCATGCCGCCAATATAAGTGAAATACCTAATTAAATTCAGACTTTGAAATTGCTTTCTTCCAATCATGGGATACCTCATTATTTCCCCGTGTTCAATCGCAGGACACCATCGACACTACGTAAATCACTTAGCTGGTGAGGTGGACAACAGCCAATAGGGCATCTCCCTTTAACCAAGTTTTCACAACAAGCATGGGAGAGTGCGTTTGTGCTCCACACTGGCGAAAGTCATCCATAATATTGAATAACAAAGACAGTGTTTAATGAAAAGTGGTAACTTGAAAGAAGGACAACACAACCATGCTACTTCTTGGATGAAAGAATTGTGGGATGCAATTTCAACAGAAATGGTTATAAATTCTCTCAAAAAATGCTGCATAAATAATGCAATGGATGTTACTGGAGTTATTTGGAGACTCCAACAGTGAATCGTACTTTGAAGGATTTTATTGAAGATAATCTCAGAAATTTGCATAATTCATTTCAATAAATATACAGGGTGTCCGAGAATTATTGGACACATTACAAAATTATATAAAACAAAACATTAAACAGATAGAAAGAAACTGACTGTACTAACTTACAATGTAACTACACAAGTTAATAAATTTCAATGTGAGATCCCTTGGTTGCTCGTAGTACGTCCAAGCGATACTCGATTTCATGCCATGTATTGGCAAGCATCTGAGGAGTTATGGAATTAATAGCAGCTGTGATATGCTGCTTCAATTCCTGCAACTCAGTACAAGGCGTCTGATAGGCACGATCCTTCACATAACCCCACATGATATAATCCAATGGAGTTATATCTGGAGAGCGAGGAAGCCACAGAATGGGACCACCACGCCCAATCCATCTGTTGGGGAAATGCTCATTTAGGCACTTATGCACACACGTTGACCAATGCGGAGGAAAGCGTCTTGTTGGAAAATGACGTCATACCTTTCGATCTGGTGACCTGGGGTATAACGGAATTTTCTAGCATATCCAAGTAAATGTCACCATTTATGGTTTTTTCGCAGAAGAAGAAAGGGCCAATCACTCCTCCTTTTGATAGGGCAAACCAAACATTAACTTTTGGAGAATCACGTTACAGTTCAATAGCAGCATGAAGCGGTTCACTGTCCCATATCCTGCAGTTGTGACGATTCACAATACCTGATACATGAAATGTGGATTCATCACTAAAAATTCCAGTACTGAGAAAGTTTTCGTCGTTGTCCACTGGATTCAGCATATCCACAGCAAAATCGTTTTGCAGAGTGTGATCATTTACATGCATCTTTTGCACTATTTGAATTTTATAAGCATGAAACTTTAATTTCTTGTGCAAGTTATCGTGAACTGTCAATTTCAAAATGCACAGTTCTCTGCTTGCTTTACGAACGGATTTCTTGCGGCTTCGTCGGAAACTTTCATTAACTTGGTCAACCATCTCACCACTGACGCTAGACCTACCGGCTCCTCCATGATGTTCCACATTGCCAGTTTCTTCAAACTGTTTCATCCACCGCTTAATTGAATTTGTTGACGGAGGATTACAACCATACTCTAAACGGTACCATCTTTTAACTTTATGACAAACTTTAATTCCGCAAGCCATAACACACACACATCGCCTTCTGCTGTACGGATGACATGACTACTGATTGCGCATTTCTCATACATTCCTCATCAGGCCACACCTAGCGCCATCTACTGGATTCTGGGAATAAAAAATTCTGCAAAACAAAAATATAGAAACTGTGTTAGTAATATGTGACAAAGAAAAACAGACAATGCTCATAGTTTTTTTTGTACATAATTTTGTGATGTGTCCAATAATTCTCGCACACCCTGTATTTTCCAAAATCTTGAAATTTAAGGTCGGCTTATGCTGGTCAAGGTTTTTCACAATTTTTTTCTCTTGAAGTAGGGGATTGGCTTATACACGAGATCAGCTTATATGCGAGTATATACGGCAGTTCAACATCATTTCTTACTGCTTAAAAGAACATCAAAAACATATTGTTGCTCTGATTGTAACAAATCCTGCACAAGGTACACCTGCTTATACAAGTCTTCCCAAGTGATGTTCTGGGGCTATAAAAACAGCACAACACAACACTTCGGTGGTTATGTGGCATGCATGGAATGTGAACAAAAGATTTTATTTAGGGGGTGGAGGGGGGGGGTTGGAGTAATAGCAAAAACTGTGTGAAATCGCGAGATAGAAAAAAAAATATTAAAAATATATCACAAATTCATCTTTCATTTGTATATTCTGAAATGCCCATAACAATGTACCAAATAAAAACATACTGACAATTTTTTTGAGATTGTATTTCAATTAAAAAAACTTTGCAGCTCTAGTATGGCTGGACATGCTGCACACTGGTGAACCATGCTCAATATGAAGGTGTTCAGAAGGGTCTGAGGCAACAAATCCCATTCTGTCAATAGAGCAACTAAGAAGGAAATGTGCCTTTCAAGAGTGTTCTCTGCATGTTCGATGAGATCCATTCATAGGATATCTTTAGTTTCTAAGTACTTCTCTACCAAATGAAGAAGCACATTGTCTTTAATTTACAGCAGTTGTGCCAACATCACCTCAAAAAGTAATGCACAGGGTTGTCTACACTGCTGAGCTGTATGGCTCCTTTGTCAAAGACATGAAGCATTTGACACACTAGCATGACCCTTCACCACAGAGATCCCTGTTCTTGTTGCTGGAGTAATATCCCTTTTCTGATGTCCTCCATATTAAGCAGCATCTAGAATCAGGTTGTAGGCTGAAACAAGACTCGTCAGAAAACAGAATTTGTAGCCCATTAATCAGGGCTTCATGTTATATGCAGGATGGACCCATTCTAAACAACTCTTCCTACATTGATGGGTCTGTGGGACACATAACATGAGTCTTCTGACACAGAGTCCAATTCTTGTATTTATTTTTTCAAGTCGACCATGGTTTCGCTGGGTACTGACCTAGCTTCATCATGACAAATGGCCTGATAAAGCTAGGTCAATAGAGTCCAATTACATTTAATTTTTATGACACAACTTTATTAGAAATTCTTTCACCTTTGGATGTAGCAATCTCAATAGACAGTTGTTACATGATCATTCCTGTGTTTTACTTCACTGTTAGAGACAGAATGTGGTCAGTTTGAGTTGATGTTGAGCTTTGGAAGCATTTGCCAACTGTTCTTGCAATGTTCTAAATTTCCTGGAACTGCTTTCAAATGATTAAATGATCTTTCATGATGCAATGAGCCAACATGCAACCTCTGCCTGAGACTGTCCTGCTTGAAGTCATTCAACAGCCTATCATCTAAAAGACAATGACTAATCATATTCGATACTGACAGTGTCTAATCTTTTGAGCATGCAAGGATTTATGTATGAAGCAATATGGTAAAAAGCTTTTTGTGTGTGTGTGTGTGTGGTTGGAGGTTTAATTGGCCACCATGAGCAACTCAATGGGCTATAAGCAGTCGCCGTCCCTAATTTAGGGCCACTGGTTCCAGGAAAGGGAGAGAGCCAGTGTCGTAAGATAAACACAACATCCATGCACCACCGGGATTCGAACCTGGACCCTTCTTGGATGAATAATCATAAGCCAGCAATTAGCAAAATAAAGTTCTAATATGAATAATT
Source organism: Macrothele yani (assembly GCA_039090855.1). NCBI lineage: Eukaryota > Metazoa > Arthropoda > Arachnida > Araneae > Macrothelidae > Macrothele > Macrothele yani. The sequence continues at coordinate 31,008,853 of CM076993.1, forward strand.
AATTTACATGCTGCACAAACTTGTAAGATCAATCTTTTTTATTGGATATTCCAGAAATACATATAGTAATATCATGCTTGCACAGTTTTCCCAGTATTAAAATGCAAATATTGATGGAAAACACTATATTTACAGAGATAGCACACATAACAAGATCCCAGACACCAACCTGCTTCCTGGAAATAAATTTTTGGGTGTACATGACCAATTGAGAATAAGTTTTCTACCTGAAAATACAAACAAAGCACAGCAGTTATACCCAGTAATGTTAACACAGAAAATACAAAATGTATACTTGCAATGTGAGCAGACAGCATTCCAATTTTCACATGCTCATCTGTTTCTGGTACTTGCAGTATCTTAGCTACAGTACAAGGAACTATGTTTGTAATTCTGTCTGTCTGGGAGGAAAGAAACAATTCACTATGTAGTAATTAAAACTTCAGCTTCCAAGTTCTGTTTTCATTCAACTTAGACAGAAAATCTTAAACCACAACTTAAAAACAAATGTTATCAATTACTTCTGATCACATAACAACCAGAATGACAAAGAAAAAAATAGCTTTTAGCTTATACACAGCTTTAGCACAGGTTTAAAATATGCAACCCTTAAACTAAAAATGGCATATGAAAGTTTTATATATTGTTGCAAAGCCTAAATTTAGAAAAAAGTAAACTTTACAACAAATCTATATATGGCAATATCTTATCAACTATTATAAAAAAGGTGGCATATATCTATATCTATCCATAGCAAAACCTTATTAACTCAAAAACAACAAGGTGGTGTAAAGGACCTTGTCATTTACATGAACTATAAAATGACAAGGTCATGTAAAAGTCACCAGAAAGTTATATTTATTGGCTTTTCTCAGAGATATTTCTAAGGTTTCTTTAACTCTGTGAAGAGACTTATTTCTCCTTCACTTCCTCCTCTGAATATTTATTTTCTTGCAGATGTTTCTGGCCTTTAGGTGACTATCAGTGCCTGTTACCGAGGCTTCATTTTACTACATATTTCTTGTTGGCACAGAATGCAAACTAAATATTGTTGTCATAACACCAGAATCATGGTATGCCATCTTTCAAATAAAATACAACACTAAATGCAGTAAAATCTTAGAATAGCAGACACCCTGGGACTTCAAAATTTGTCTGCTATTGGGAGATGTCCGTTATTCAGGAGGTGAACTTCCGAGCGCTACTAGGTTCATGATACAAAAAACTTCATATTAAATGTGTACGTAAAATAATATTTTTTACAGTAAGAAACAATACAGTACATGTACAGCACTTTCATTTTAAAATACAGTAAATGCAATGTGTGCATTTTGATTCATGTTTAAACACACACACACACACACAACAAAAAATGTCACATATCTACTGTTCATTATTTAATTAAATCAGCCAGCAATTTTTTGGCTGCAAAAAAATTATGATAAAAGTATTTTTTTGGAGAGGGTGGTGCCAATATATACCATGCTTTTTAAACTGTATTCTTTAGGTTTTTTTAATAGCACTAATCCCCCATATCCTCTTTGTTTATAAAAAAAAACTTTTGTAACTCTTCACTACACTTTACAGTACCTTTAAAAAAATTGCACACCTCTTTTACAATTGCCTCAGATACTTCCTCAATCAAATCTCTTTCTTCCAATGTTTTCAAAGTAATGAATTCACATACATTGCTTGTTTTGTCTTCAATACAATCTTCATCAACCGTAAGGAAATCTTTTGCATTTCTTTCAGTCTAGATATGTAATTAGTTTGACAATGGCGTCTAAATTCTCTTTTGATTGACAACAAATGCTCCATTTTGTTTGAAAGAAGCTTGTTGGAAGTCAAAATCTTCAAGCAAAAATAGCTTGGAACTGCACATAGTGCACAACTACACAACGGTAGCAGTGGTCTTAAACGTAAACAAGTCCATAGACCAATTCAGCGGAAAGACACACTTCAAAAGTTTAACACAGTAAACAGCAAGATCAAATTTCAAATTGTAAATCATGCTCATTATGTTGGACTTGGAACATGGGTTGAAGAAATCTAGTCAAAATCTTTCTGCAGAAATACTTTCGAATTTCTTGTAGGCTTGGTTACACAGAGAGCCTTTGTCTAAAACATAAACAAACCTACCTGCAAATGCGGAGAAACCATACACAAATGCATCCCCAAAAATTTTGCAGCAACATATAAATATTGTCGCTTCTATTGTGCTACAGGTGTTCTCCTACATATGTTTCTAGTATTAGTCTGCTTGCCTCAATAAAGCCACCCATAAATGTGTAAAGTTTCAGGTGTATATAAGTTGCTACAAAAAAAAAAAAAAGAAAAAGAAAAAAAAAAAAAAAGACTTTTTTAATTTTTTATCGAATTTAGCATCAGGTTCTCATAATTTACAAAGCTAACAATGAGAAATTGTTACACTTATGTAAAATGTGATGAAATAATGTCTGGTGCTAGTTTAGTAAAATACACTATATTCTTGGGTAATAATGAAATCAACTATTGTTGAATTGCATCACTTCATGGGTCAGCATACTGCATGATCAGATTTCAACAATGGTTAAATGCTTTTAAAACCAACAAATTAATTAAAAATCAGTAAATTTGAATTCAAAGGAAAAAAGGCTCTGAGGTCTATAATATCCTCTTAACCGCTGTGTGCATTCCAAATTTCAAGTCTCTACATTCAGTTCTTTCCTGTGTAGGCAACCAACAGATAGACACAATAACTTTATTAATTATTACAGATCAAGTAAAGCAAACAACATTCAAATTAATTTTAAAAATTAGTCTACATAAACTATAAAATAATTTTGATTTGCTTTTTTAGCTATGTGATACAAAATGTTTTCAGTGAGAATTAACTAAATTCTCCAACAATAATTTGGGTAATGCAAAACTCAACATCTTGTTTATTTTTTACTGGATTTACGTATATTTATTCAAGTGGTTCCTTTTTTTCAAATTTAAGCAAATTTAAATAGTAGTAAGTCATTTAGTGATTTTTTTTTTCAGCTGAAGGCTTGTGCAACTGAAATTTCTTCTTCACATACTTCGTCATTTGATGAAAATATAACGGACACACTGGTTTTTGAGCAACTTTGTTGCCAATGCTTTATTAATATCATCTACCACTAAAACTGCTATAGTAATGGAATTGCTGATAAGCAACTGACATTTACCAGAACATTAAGGCCTCTGAAACTTCTCAAGTCAAAAGATGCTTCTTGACTGAACAAAATGAGACACCTGAAAATTTTCTTTCTTTGTATGCCGCTTGACATAGAAAAAGCCAAACTCTGAAGGAATGCACAAAATGAGATTAAATTTACCTCATACATATAAAAGAAGGTGGGAAAGAAATTATTTAATTTCTGATCAATTACATTTGAAGTGAGCGAGGTCATGGTACAATGGAGCCTGAGTCTACTGTAGATGGCATGATGCCATGCTGGGCTTTCCATTTGGAAACACGGCATGGCATCGAGTGGAAGTCTCCAGACGGTGCTCTGAAGTATCACTGTTCACGAGTCATTCACCTGCATCCACAATTCACCGATGCTGCAAGGGAGTCTTGCAGAGGCATTAAGTTGTCTACGAATGATGTCCCACAAGTTCTGTATCGGAGTGAGAGGTCTGGAGATCGCACTAGCCAGGGCAGCACCTGGACACCTAGTAGGCACTATATACTAGTGTTGGCAGTGTGTAGACAGACAGCATTATCTTGTTGAAACTGGGCATCAGGAATACCACAGAGATACAGCAACAATATAGACTGCAACATCTTATTAATGTATCACCATACTGTCATTGTACCCAGTATGTGTACAAATAGTGAAACTGATAGCACTCGGATGCAGGGCCTGATTTCTGCACGTGCACGAGGCCTCAGAATTTGGAGGGGCCACCAAACTACCTTTATAGTAGTATAAGATCATATCAGATCATATGTAGAGGATTTTAGGAACGGAGTGTCTGACCCCTGGTCTTAAACAACCCTTAGAAATAGGAAGCTAAGAGATTTGGGCTAGAGTGCCTGATAGGAAAGTGACACGGAAGCAAAGTAGAAAAGGGGAGAAAGTCGCCCTTATTTATTACCGGAGAGCCAGTACCCTGGGTTCGATGGCTTAATATGCCCATCCGACGCACAGCAGGTATTTAGTGGATCGAGCGTTCGTACCTGCTGGGATCGAACCCGAGATCCTTTCCGTGGCAGTCATGAATGCACGGCGGGTATTTAGTGGATCGAGCATTCGTACCTGCCTGGGATCGAACCTGAGGTCCTTTCCATGGCAGTCACGAATGTTGCCCACTAGGCCACCCGCGGCCCATAATAGTAGTATAAATTTTCAGAACCAAAATATATTTTTCGTTATAACACAAAATTATTGTACAGTTCGGTTTCAAAATTTAGGATGAGATTTTGGAAACCAAATTATTATTATTTTGTACAATAAAGCTGAAGTGTTGCGATGAGCTGTGATCGGCCAGTGTAATATCTTAATCTCACCCTTATTTGTTACAATCAAATGTAATGGGAACAGCCTATATTCGGGGCAATACAGTATATTAGACATAAAAGCATTTCAGCAAACATGTACAATTTGCTAAAAAAAAAAATATTATTAATATTAGTCTTGTGAGAACAAAAATTGTGAATCAATATTCATAATTATGTAGGGTTTACTTTTACATAAATAAAAATACAAAAAAAAAATTTAACTGACACTACTTTATTTAAAGACTTGTAATAATTTACATGGAGTGTTGGAATAATTTATCCCACAATGTGTGTGAAAAATTATGGTAAACTTAAACTAGGTGTTTTAAATTTTAGATAATATTATAGTAAACTAGGTGTTTTAAATTATATCTGGGAGGAGAGTTATTTGTTTGCGTAAATGATACTATATAAAAAAAAAAAAAAGAATTCCAGAGTAATTGGTGTTACAGCTGTAAGCTCTGCAGGTGTGGGAAAGTATAAGTGGTATGAATGCTCGTCTATTACAAGCCACATTGGCTATACAGTTGGCTAGCATGTGGGATGTGTTTTAATGTTTTTACAGCTAGAAAAACTGCTCGCAAAAAAATATTTACCAGTAAGTATTCTTTTTTACTGTTTGACTGAACATTTTAATCGAGGGGGCCAAAGATATAGGATGTGCACAGGGCCTCGACTGACCTAAGCCGAGTCCTGCTCGGATGTAGCCTCATTTGAGTGCTATCGGTTTATCATTTGGATGTAGCTTCAGGTGGTAAAAAAACAGAAAAGTATGAATTTAAACTCAGATCTTGATGAACTGCACAGTCATCCTTTAGAAGCAAAATTTTCTTTTCCACAATATATTTTTTTCAACTATTAGTTTCACTGAACTTTCAATGATTTTACCAGGCACTTGTGTGTTGTTCACAAATTCAAAGCATTTTTAGTTAAAATCTTATCAATTACGATAAGTTTATGCTTTTTCAAGCCATCCTTAATTATCAATAGACAAACAGTTAAATGCTGTTTACTTTGTTTTCTACCAGAGAGAACAAGTTACTCCCTTAAATATAATCATTTTACTATTTGGAGTGATTTAATAATAATAATAATAATAATAATAATAATAATAATAATAATAATAATAATAATAATAATAATAATAATAATAATAATAATAACAGTAAGCAAGAATTCTGACTAGAGCAATGCAAAACACAAAGTATGAACCAAGGAAAGCATGATTCATGTAGCTACCAATTGAAGACCCGAGAAGAGATTGCAGCAATGGAAGAAGGAGAAACCTATACGTACCTTGGTATGCTTCAGGCACAATGCCTGGAACACAAAGAAATCAAAAACAACCTAACCACCAAATACAACCAAAGGCTGAGGAGGCTAATGACAGCCAAGCTCAATGCTTGCAACATCACCAGAGCTATCAACACATACGTAGTTCCAGTCTTCACGTATTCCTTCGGAATCATCAAGTGGACCACCACTGAGCTAGAAAAAATAATGCGCAATACCAGAACAACCCTCACTAAATATCGCCAGTATCACCAACTGAAGTCAGCAGTAGAAAGTCTGACCATTGGACAGGCAGGAGGAGGTCAGGGAATGATTGATCTCCTGGAACACCAAGACTAAGAAATCAGCAGCCTCAGAAAATACTTCCATCAGAGCATGAGAGCCCCTTCACCAACCGATAAGCCAGAGTGACAAGAAGTACACAGCCCTATAGCTCTCTACCCAGAACATTGAGATTAGAATGAGGAGCCAAAAGAAGCTTAGTGAAAGAAAGTTCTACATGGAAAGCATTACAATGATTTGCAATCCGATCATGTGGATAAGACTACTTCCAGTGCATGGCTAACAAACAGATCACTTTCCCCCAAGACCAAAAGGTTCGTGATGGCTATGCAAGATCAAGTTGTAAACACCAGAAGCCATCAGAAGCATATCCTGAAGGACACATCAGTGGAAAGCGTCATATGTCAGTAATGCCATCAAGCACCAGAGGCCATCCAACATATCATTGCAGGGTACAAAGTCCTCACACAAACAGAGCACACGAACAGGCATAATCAAGTCACCAAGATCCTCCATCAGAAATTGACAAGAAAGCACCACTTCATTACAAATGAGCCTGTTCCCTACTACAAATATGAGCCAACAATGCTGCTAGAAAACAACACTCACAAGATGTACTGGGACATATCAATCAGAACAGATAAGACCATCCCCCACAATTGGCCCAAAATCATCCTGGTCAACAAGAAGAAGTCAATATACCTCATTGACATAATTGTGCCCAACACATGCAACATCCAGAAGACACATGGAGAGAAGCTGTCAAAGTATAACAACCTAAGATACGAAGTCAAGGAAATGTGGCACATGGAGAACGTCACCATCGTCCCCATAAAAATATCAGCCACAGGAGTTGCACCTAAGACCATTCACAGTTCTATACAGACACTAGACCTTCAACCAAACACCTACATGGAACTACAGAAGGCAGTTCTGGACAACTAAGAAAGAAATACCACTTCCCAGACTTGGTACGTCATACCCATACTGGAAAGAAAAAATATCACCCCAGAAAGGGGTGGAATCATCTATAATAATAATAATAATAAAAATAATAATAATAATAATGTAATTTCATCATTCTTAGAAGTACCTTAACCAACATTATATTTTTTTCACTGTATTTTGTGAAACATTTCTTTTTCACAGTATTTTGTGAAAATATTTAACTGGTTAATGCACTGAAATCCAGGAAACACAACTTCAAAGTTTGATATTAATTTTGCTGCTTTCCCTGTGACTGCAAGGCAAATAATATGTATCATTTCATGTTCAGACTTGAAGTTCTGAATTCTTCTTTGGCATAACTTCATCATAAGCACTGGATGACTGTTGTCACAAGGAAGACACAATCACAAAACAGCATCAGTTATCTTGGCATCTCAATATTTTTTTTTCTTACATTTGACTTTCCTGTACTATCAAATTAGCATTTATGGTTTATGATATGGCATTACCGTCAGTTGTGAAAGAAAGAAAATAATAAATGTCACTTCAAGTTCTAGGAGAAAAATAATAATCTCTTTTGATTTGATAAGACAACCACAGGAACATTTAACCTGGAACAATGTTCACAATCACAGGAATGAACACAACCACAGGAACATTTATTGGTTAGTTACAACTGAAGATTCCATTTCCTTCTGTTTTTAGGTAGTAACATTCTGGATGTCATATGGAATTGAGAATGGTTGCTATCATCATCAATCATAATTAATCAACTGCTGGGTGAAGGTCTCCCCAAGTCACTTCCACACATCCATGTCTTGAGCAATTTCCTTCCACGTCATTCTTCCAGGTCTAATCTTTTCCTGTGTCTTATAGAGTGTAAAAGGGCTAAATAAGTGTTATTACCAAATGAGTGAGACTACAGAGTTGGCGAGAAAGTAATGTCTGCAAGTGCAAGACAACAGAAAAGTGTTAATTACCATATATATACAAGTACAAATCAGTCCAAAATGTAGTTGCTATCATTTGCCAAGACCAGCTCCCATCATCTGGGCAGCTGTTGTATACTGTCCCTGTGGAATTGTAGTGGCATGGTCACAAAAAGTGAGTAAGTGCATGTTCGACATCATCCTGTTTAGTGGACCACTATCCATCCAGGAAATGCTGCAATGACTGGAAAAGGTGTTAGTCACTTGGGGGCAATGTCTGGGGGATAGGCTGGATGTGGCAGCAGCTCCCAGCCAAAGTTCCTGATCTTGTGACAGGTCACCCATGCTGTGTGAGGTATCACTCCATCCTGCTGCAGGAGGACACCCTTGCAGTTCAGCAGTGCTGGTCATTTCAAAAAGGGGCAATGTATGCAGATCATCAAGCTGACTGCAGTACACATCGGTGGTGATAGTTCGGTTACCCGGCAGTAGCTCGAAAAACATGACACTCTGCTTATCGCATGAAACAGACAGCAGAACCTTCCGTGGGTGTAAGCCAGATTTGGTGGGTTGGCATGGGCTTCTGTTTTGGGTCCAACCACTGTTTCCGGGTGCTGACATTGTCATACAGGATCCATTTCTTGTCACCTGTCCCAATGTGGTCCAAGAACGGTTCAACTTAGTCACATGCAAGCAGAGAAATGCATGAATTGACACGATTTGATTTCTGCTCAACTGTGAGTTGATGGGGTACCCCAACTCCCCTCTTATGCTCCTTCCCAAATTGATGCAAGTGCATGATAATGCTGGTGTGGGTAGTCCCCAGCTGTTTGACTAACTCCAGCATGGTCACACATGGGTTGGTCTCCACTAAGTCTTCAGAATGTCCATATCCACTGTTGTGGGTCTTCTAGTTTTAGGACAGTCTGAAAGGTCAAAATTTTCCTTTTGAAACTATTCGAACCAACGACAGCACTAATGATGTGATATGGTATTGGGACACACACTGGTAATGTTCTTTTACAGCACTTGCGGGGATGCATATGCAACCAAAACAAAACTCATACAGCCTGCAATGGTGGATGTGCTCCTTGTCACTTCCATGTTGGCTGGTGCTTACACTCTTCGCCTTCAGATGGCTAACTGCCACTGACTTAAGCCACCTACCTGTTGATGTCATGCCAGTGTGCTGTGCAATCTCAGTGGCCAATGAGCACCATGGCTGGGGCTTTGACTTCGGGTACCACGCTATTGGACATTATTTTCTTACCAACCCAAAACTTGCACAAGTTTTAGTTTGTTCCCACTTAAAGCTTCATGTAAATCAAAGTACTGTGATTCAGAGTTTCCCCCATGAACATTCACTGGAATAAAATAACCCCATAACAATCACATACATCACAGTATCTTTCCTACTGAGTGCTGCTGTTGGATTTCTGCTGAACAAGGAGATGATGGATACACCCCAAAGCTGGATTTTTACTGAACAAGGCGATGATAGATGTTTCCCACTGAGCATGCTGAAATTTCAGATGCAGCTTATAAACTTAAGCCCCTGCCTCAACATGTGTGACTGCACACCTTAAGAAAACATCACCAAAACATCAATCTTTTGTGATGTTGTAGACACTTTTTGCAAACAGCAAACTAATAACTTTTTGAAATTCAGTTAAATGATGTATGGCCTATTTACCTGGTTTCTTTTTTCTTTTCACTTTTAAGGTTTTACAGACAAGCCACAATGGACTACCCATTTAGCATACATCTATCAGTGGTTCTTCTACAAACAACACTTCACAAAGAGCCCCTTCTCCAAGAAATATGTTACTAACCACTGTGATCAAAATTTGCTGTTTGTGTGTAACCACCTTACATCTGAACTCATGGCTATTGTTAGATGCGACACTGCACGTACAGCATCTAAAAGGTTCTCACGATTTCCATCATACATTCCCCACAAAAGTCTGAATTTAACAGATGTACATTAATTTTCCTTCTTTACTTGTGTCACTTGAAATCTGCATATCTCACTGCCTTTCACGGTTACTCATTTTACTCTTGCAACACAGACATGTACTCTAACACTATTAAATAAAACCTTTTAATTTTCTGATGTACAGTATTTGTACATACAAAAATGCTAATACGTGTTCTTCAGATCATGACATGTGGCAATGACTTACAGCCCCTAGTACATAAACTAGAAATTAAATAAATAAATGAATAAAATAAAAATAAAAAGCCTGTAATCATGCAAACATAACTCACTCTTCTCTTATCTTCTGGTGCTTTAGATGGTGAAGGGAAATTATGAGTATTATCCAAAAATCCACCACTAGGTTGGCCACTGGTATTGCCAAAAACTGAAACAGAAGCATAGTACATATAAGTACAAATACACATGCATAGGTCTGTTAACATAATATGAATATGTTTTATGAGCTTCCCGGCACCATTCAAGGATTGGTCACTCTAAGAAAATCTGCAGGACCATGTACAAACTGTCAAACAAAAGGAAAACAAATAAGAATGCATACAGCATCACAAAATACAATGACAAAGATTATCCTGAACTCCTACTTTCAACACCATATGGAATTTTAAATGCTGAAGTAGAATTTTACATATATCCAGCTATATACCATTACAAACGACTCAACTGGAAAATACAAAAATGTTAGAACAAGTGCTTCTTTACCAAATGCAATACTGTTTTATTCTTGACAAATAATATTTGGATGGAAGGGTGTTAATGCAGCAGGGGGCAGGGCTTCTTATATGCAAAGTGTCAAGCTGACTTTTGCTAACCTGGTTTAATTAATTATAATACTCTTGTATTATTTATATAACACCTTTGAAATGTTGTACATGTGAACACTTATTTTCAGAAAACTGATATATTTTGTTTGTTTGTGTGAAGCATTTAATTTTTTTAATGCGGGGAAACAGCTAGACATGATGATTTTCAATACAGGGTTATAACAAAGGAAATAGTTTCAACATTTTATAAAACCAAAACTATTAAAAGATATTGACACTCACATTGTACTGTTTTCTAGGAGAACTCTTGAACTTAGTTGAATTCTTGCCAAACACATGTTAACATATTTTCACCAACTGCAGCAACAGCTGTTGTGATATGTTGTTTCAGATCAGCAAAATTAACAGGAAGGGGAGCGATGAAGACTCGCTGTGTGTGTGTGTGTGTGTGTGTGTGTGTGTGTGTGTGTGTCTTTGACATAGCCCCATAAAACAAAAGTCACAGGACAGGGTATTAGATCTGGAATTCGTAGTGGCCAACATCAGAGTGACTTGTTGGCTGCTGTGGGGCCAATCCAACACTGCAGAAGATTTTCATTGGAATTATTTCCAACTTCCCAATGCCAGTGGATGCTCTATCCTGTTGGAAAATGAAGTTGCCACCGTCTTCTTGCAGTTGACGCGTCAACCAAATAATTAGCACATCAACATAAGAACTTCCCATTACAGTGTTTTCTTAGAACAAGTTAGTAAAATCATGCAATGCATTGATTATGATACGCTTTCCAACATACTAGAAACCATTACTCAAGTTATGAGGATAATGGCTGTGGAATAAATCTCACTACTGTGTCCTGACCTTTGACCCCATTTCGATGATATTTAAGAGAATTGGTTCAGTACATCTCCGGAACAACATGATAAAGTTTTGTCACAATCAAAGCATTTTTACGTAAGTTATGATGCATAAGAGCAATGGAATAGATCCGGCTCCTATGTCCTGACCTTTGACAACATTTTGCCCATTTTCAATAGGGTTCGTCCCCAGCTGGTCCCCCACCACATACTAAAATCATCGAAATTGAACCATTTATACGCAAGTTATGACGCATAACGGCAATGGAATGGATCCCGCTCCTATGCCCTGATTTTTGACCCCATTTCACCCATTTTCAATAGGGTTTGTTCCCAGCTGGTCCCCTACAACATACTAAAATTTCATCGAAATTGAACCATTTTTACGCAAGTTATGATGCAAAAGGGCAATGGAATAGATCCCGCTCCTATGTCCTGACCTTTGACACCATTTCACCCATTTTCAATGGGTCTGGTACGATTCGTCCAACGACGATTGGTCCAAAGGTACGATTGGTCCAATGCCGATTGGTCCAATTCCGTCCTATCTATCCAAAGTGCTACTCATGTTATAAAAATCTCAACTGTTCTGATTTTATCTCCGATGTTACACGAAAGTGCTGGTAGTACAAATAATGTAAAATAATGCTACATTTCATGCGTAATATTGTGGTTACAGATTTTTTTTTTTTTTACTGTCCTTGCTGCCGTATGAAGTTACTGATGTACGAGCCGTTCAATTAACTTCAATGTTTCTCTTTTGCATGAAATAATATAAAATACTAGTTTTCTGTTTGTTTGTAGCATGCAGTAGGGTTCCGCCAACTGGCCAATGGAAACGTTCTGGTCGGGTTCGGACAGAGGTCTTTTCACAATTTTTATTCTAGCGATGTCATATCCATAACGTTTACATATCAAATCAAATTAATAATATTGCGCTTTTACTTAAGCACGAAATATTAATTCATAGGCTATAAGCCTAAGCCTTTTTAGCACTTTGTATTCTACCGATGTCATATTCATAACGTTTATATATTAAATCAAGTTATAATAATATTGCGCTTTTACTTAAGCACGAAATATTAATTCCTAAGGCCTAGGCCTTTTTAACAGTTTTTATTCTACCGATGTCAGATTAGCAATGTTTACATATTAAATCAAGTTAATAATAGTGCGCTTTTACTTAAGCACAAAATATTAATTCATAGGCCCTAGGCTCAGACCTTTTCAAAACATGTTATTCTACCGATGTCATATTAATAATGTTTACATATCAAATCAGGTTAATATTGCGTTTTTACTTAAGCACGAAATATTAATTCACAGGCCCTAGACCTATGCCTTTTTGAAAGTTTTTATCCTACCGATGTCAGATTCATAACGTTTACCTATCAAGAAAACTTACTAATGTTGTGCTAGTATTTTTAACTTTACTTACACCTTAGAATATGACATCAGTAGAATAAAAAGTGCTAAAAGGCCTAGGCCTGGGTGCGTGTAAAGAGCTAAGAAATGATACGATGAGTGCCTTTTATTAGATTTTATAACATATTTACAAATACCAAATACCTAGGTTGTAACTTAAAGTCTTCCAAAAAGGCCCGCGGCCTAGGTGCCTGGTAGAGAGCTGAGAAATGATCCGTTGAATGCCTTTTATAAGGTTTTATCAAATGTTTACAAATACCAAATATCTAGGTCGTAACTTAAAATCTTCTAAAAAGGCCCACGGCCTAGGCGCCTTGTATAAAGGCCTGATAAATGATACGATGAGTGCCTTTTATTAGGTTTTATAACATGTTTACAAATACCAAATATCTAAGTTGTAACTTAAAATCTTCTAAAAAGACCCGCGCCTAGGTGCTTTGCAAACAGCTGAGAAATGCTCCATTGAGTGCCTTTTACCAGGTTTATGTAAAATGTTTACAATTACCAAATATACGGAAATGATCTTTCAAAAGGATATAATGAGCAGAATAATTTAAATCCTTATTCCTTTCTGGAAAATAAAACTGTTTACCATTGGCAAGATGATACCATTGGACGAATCGGCGTTAGACCAATCGTACCATTGGACGAATCGGCATTGGACCAATTGTCCTTTTGGACGAATCGGCATTGGACCAATCGTCGTTGGACGAATCGTCCAGGACCGATTTTCAATAGGGTTTGTCCCCAGGTGGTCCCCTACCACAACTACAATATCATCGAAATTAAACCATTTTTACGTGAGTTATCGTGCGGACGGACGGGCAGACAGACAGACAAAGCTGGAGCATACATATGCTTCTTCAACCTACGGTTGGAAAGCATAAAAAATGTGCCATACACTTTTTTACAGGATGTAGCATAGAACACATTAACTTTTGAGGAATACCACACGTGCTTCACTGTTGCTCTAGGATTTTCAGTTCCCCATATGTGAATGTTATGTTTGTTAACTTTCCCACTTATGTGGAATGTTGATTCGTCACTGAAAATTAGACGTTCACTAAAACCTTCTTCAAAATGCTCCTGCATTTCTGCCCAGTAATCAAGATGTGCGGTTCTGTCATTGTCACAAAGACTTTGCAATAACTGCAGTTTGTAGGGAATCATTTTCAGCCACTTCCTCAAAATTTCCCAAACAGTTGGTTGTGGAATTTGTAACTTCAATAAACCATAGAATTTACTTTTAAAGTTAGAGCACAGTTAAGCTTAGAACTGAAAATCCATATAAATGCAACCCTATCTTGATTACTGTGCATAAATGCAGGAGCATTTTGAAGAAGGTTTTAGTGAATGCAAAATTGAGTGTTTGCAAGCAAATTGCACTATAGATTTACATTTTTGATGAATCAATGATTTTGCAGAAGATTCTTATGCATGCACCAAGAATTAAATACATAATTTTATCCCTTATTTACTGCCATACTTATTAATATAGACATCTTTATTTATTATTATTTTTATTTGCCATTCTATTCACTGTACACCATTTTCAGTAACTTCTCTTTTAGCCATTGTGATGGAGTTTTAATGATGCAGTGATAATAAAAATAAATGACAGCATAACACTGTCTCAAAAACTGTGCAATACCCAATTTATGTAAAAATTAAAGGCTTTTTAATTTCACAAACCTTTCAACATGTCTAAATTGCTTGCCCAGATCCCAACAAAACATGTGCTGGCTTTAGTTGGAGTAAAATGCTAATGAAGACACACTTTTTTCTTTTGTTGTTGTTGTTGTTATTATTATTATTATTTTGTTTCTGAGATTTAGGTTTGAATAACCCAAAGCCCTTATAAAAGCAGGGATCCCTGCTTTTAGGGCAAAAGGCGCACTCGATTGCAAATGGGGAACTTTTGAACTCAAAGGGGCATAATTTCAAGCAACCTCCCTCCTCCCCTCGATTTCGCAATGGTTACTATTGAAAGGTCACAGTTTATGCAGGGCTAAGCACAGGGTTGGAGCGAGATTTACTTATCGGGGAGGGGAGGAGGTTGCTTTAAATTATGCCCCTTTGAGTTCAAAAGTTCCCCATTTGCACTCCAAGATAATGTATTACAATCATTCAAAAATCTCATTTCAGTTCTAAAATTTTATTAATATGAAAACTAGGTAAATACCCATGAGCCAATGGTCGTAAATGCATGGTTCATCCCTGGGTTCATACGCTTTTTCAATCACGAACGTTCCAGGACTTTTGGATTTTTTTTACAGGACATACGATCCAAACGCTTTTACTTAAAAATATAATGAAACCACAGGTCTGTTCAACATGTAACCTACAGCAAACAACTTCCTACATGTTTGGGCAAACTTAATGCAGAATGTTAAAAACGATGCCTGCTACAGCTAATCAGAAACTTAGAATCACAGATAAATACTGAAATACCAAAACTGTCACTGAAAATGTGACCAGGTTTAATATCTACTAAACTTTTACATACAGTATACTACACTGATTGAGAAAAATGTATTTTTCTACTTTGGCTTTAGTTCAATTATTGAAGCAAATTACAGAATTAAAAAAACAACAACATAAAACTCAAGAACACATAGGTATGTGGCATTACTCTTGAAATGCTTTCATATACCACACAATCAATACATAAAATACTATTTATATTTAACTATTTTGAAATAATGCTTACATTGGAAATTTAAGCGTAAGGAAAAGTGAAATATTTGGAATTTTTTCAAAGGACCAAAGAGATTTTTATTTCTTAAACACATAATCATAGGAGCTACATTTTATTTAGGGAAGGAATTTTCAACATAATATTGATGCCATATCTAATGTTTTAAATTTGTACTCGCCAGCAAACAAAGTATGCACAAAAATTTCCAACGTGAAATGAAAACGAATAATCGGAAAATCTTAAGTCTAAGGGCTGTGTACAATTGCATTCATTAGTGATCAAGGCAATTTAACTGGGCATGATTAGAAAACTAATTATAGAACATGCAAAGTGATTACTTAGCTCAGAAAATAAAAAAGAAACAACTAGATTTAAGTTTTTGATATTAGAAAACAATCTGATTTTATGGCAAATTTTTATACAAAGTATTCATCAGAAAATTTCAGTAAAGGTCAAAACAACCCTCAAAAAAAAAAAAAAATCATCTATTTACTTCCACCAGTGGCTATTAAGTATGTTACAAAAATTAACAAATGGCGCAAAAAAGGTTCCAATAGCAGAAGAAAGGTATTGGAGACAAAAAGATTTTCAAATTGAACAGTTAAAGGAAGAGATATAGATGGAAACATGATATAACTCTGTGCCTTTTAGCAGGAGAATTTTGCATAATGGAAAAACAGGCAAAAAGCATTCTGCATAGCAAAAGCTATGCTAAGGAAAAATAATTTTTCATATAAGAAGAAGCAGAGATAGCAAGAAAAATGTTTTGACCTTTACAAAGCCTAGGAGGGAAGTTGTACATTATTTGCAGAGGTCTTCTTATTGTAGCAAAAATCTTATTCACTCTCCATCTTTATTATAGCAAATGGCATACAGCAAAATAAAAAAAAATCTCAATAGGGTTTTTAGAGGCAGAGATAAGCTGCAAATGGAAGTACACAAACACCACCTAGAGGCAGAATTGTGAACCACAAACCTCCTCAAATACAAACCTAAAGTGTTCTACAAGGTAAATGGTATCTGGCATTAAAAGAATGTTTTAAATCGGACATTTAGAAGTACAGATATTGAGAAAAATAGATTAAATATTTGCACCCCCAAGCGGCGAAATTGTGCATTATTTTGGAAAGAAAATATACATAAGGAGTTTTCATAGTTAATAGTATCTGATCGAAAGAGAATATTTTTCAGTCGGGTTTTTAGTCCTGCAGATATTTCTGTAAATGTGAACTAACGCTCTTTAGTGGCACACTTGTGTGTTAAGAAATATTTGAAATTATATGAAAAACATTTCGCACCAAAACTGTTTTCCAATAAAAAAAAAAAAGAATTTTTCAAATTGGACTCCTAGAAACAGATATGGACAAAAATAAGATATATGTACATTTTGGGCTCCTGGTGGAAAAATTCTGCACTATTTTAAGCAGGAGGTATTCTCAGAAAGTTTTCCGAGGTGAGCGGTATCGGTTCACGGAAAAATTTTTTAGTCGAGTTTCCAGCTGAGATTTTGTTGCAAATACAACAGAAGCGAAAATAAACCCTTACGCCCCCTGGTGGCCAAACCATTCTTTACCAAAAATGAGAATTTATATACAAAATCTTTCTCCTCAAGAGCTGTATCCGCCGCAGAAAGAATTTTCCAAATCGGACTTTTAGATGCGGCGATATTGGGAAAACCGCGATTTACCTTTATGCCCCCAGCGGAAAATTTATGCATTATTTGAAAAACTGACTAACTAAAAACAAAGTCTTCGATATAAATGTCATCGAAAGGAAAAGGATTTTTTCAATTGGATATTTAGAAGCAACATATGAAATAAAATGCATTTTAAATTCGATACGATCTCCATTTGACCTCTCTAGCGACGAAGTTATGCATCGAAAAAAAAACCCGGAACGAATGGATCAGCATTCTCACATTTTAAGCTTCCCAATACAAAAAGAATTTTACAAGTCGAACTAATAATCGCAGAGATATGGTCTCCTCGGTCGGACAGACAAAGTGATAACATAAGTACGACGCAAATGATGCTAATAAGCGCGCTTCAGTCCTCCTTCAGGACATTTCCCGGACTTTTCCAGGACAAAATGGAATTCCAGGACTTTTCCAGGACGCGTACGAACCATGTAAATATCACGTAAAACGTAAAAGTTATGTGAACGCCGACAACACAGCACTCAGCAAAAATGCAGAATGAAATACAAGCCAGCATATAAGGAACGAGTGGCAGACAGCGAATGTAACAGTAGCAAGATGCTTTTGGGGTAGAGATTGAAAAAATTACGCTCAAGGTTAAATACTAAGTTGGGCTTTCTGCGACAGATAACTAATTAGTTCATCATTCATACGCAAGGCCGTAGCCAGGCGGCGGGGGGTGGGGGTCTTAAAGCCCCCCCCCGAAATCCCAATCAATTTTTCGCAACTGAACTTCAACAAATAATGTTTTTGTTTTTTATTTGGCCTTATACGTTCATTGTGGAGAACATTCTCTACATTTGGCACTAGGGGACTCTTGTACAATTTCATGTATATGAAACTGTATAGGCACAATTCAATCTATAGGAACTTTTTTTAGCTCATCTGCGAAAAATAACGAAGTACTCAAAAGTTTCATCAAGCAAGTATTACCAGCTTCCAGGCACACGACGTTAATATCAATGTGCGAAACACAAGCATGAAGCTTTATTGAGATTCCGAGAAATCTACGTTGCAACAATTCTATCGTTACAAAATTTGCAAGATATAAAAAATCGCAAATCCTCCCAAAAAGCTCATTAGCTATTAAGTGCTATTACCCAAGGTCAGTTTGTAGTCACACTTTACCTTGTATTTTCGTGGACATTACCGCTGTCGAAAACTCTTCAAAACGTTGACTGCGATTTGACGACATCACTGAAACATATTAATCTCGTGGTAACTTCGCTAGACCATCTAAGAAGTAACGCCATCGATAAATTCAGTGTTATTTTTAATGCAGCGTCAAAACTGATCACATAAGTTGATAGGGTTATCACAATGCCAAGAGTTACACCCAAGATGATTCAAAGAGGGAATATTTCATCAGAAACTCCACAAGAATATTTCCGGAAGGATCTTTTCGTGCCATTTGTTGAACACGTGCGAACACAAGTTAACGATCGATTCGAGATTAACAAGACTTTAGTCATAGGGCTTCAAACATTTCTACCTCGTCATGTTACGTTAAACTGCGGAAAAGAGCTAACAACTTGCAAATAATTTTATGTAAACATACTTCCAGAGAGCAGTACTCTCATAGTCCGTTTGGCGAAACAAATGGATCAAAATAGACATTAATTCAAGACCTGGTAACGCAATGGAGGCCCTTTTACAATGAGACTCAAATCTTTTCCCCAACTCACACACGTTGTTACGGATTCTTGCTATAATTCTGATTTCCACAGCTACGCCAGAAACGACATTTTCAACACTTAGACGATTGAAGATATATTTAAGAAACTCGACGGGAGAAAACAGACTGAGTAGATTAGCACTTTTAGCAACCCACTGCAATACTGAGGTTCAACTGGACGAAATTTTAAATAGGTTTGTTAAATCTTCAAGGCGCGCTAATTTTTTTTATAAGGTGAGTGAAAATGTAAACCTTATTTGTTCTTCTTAAGGTAAAAATTCCTTGAATTTTCTGATTTGAACAAATTGTATTATACTTATGTTAAATGTTTTAATGTTCGCCTTAAAATTTAAAACTTTCTATCGATACATACTGTAATTGTTATTGCTTGTATCAAAACATTGGTTCAACATAATTTTTAAGTCATTAAAAACAGTTATCTGAAGGAATTATCTCCCGTTGTGTTTGATCTATGTTTATTGCAAATTCATAGGCGGAAATGAAACTTTACAAGTAACGCAAATTTATGAGGAACATTTTACAATTAGGTACTAATCCCAAAAATGGGTGGGGAGGGAAGTTTTGGTATAGTTTTTTGAATTGTAAACTAAAAAAATTGTAGTTTCCATTCAATCATCAAAAGAAATGAATACCTCACCTAAAAAAAATTATCGCCCCCCCCCCCAAAAAAAAAATCCTGGCTACGGCCTTGTTTATACGGAAGGGTTGCGGAGGTTAAGTATATCCGCATATCGTTCTATATGCCTCTCTCCGCTGTTTCCAACAATTCTTTTCGTAGATATGTGGAAACCACACCACACCGAGTAGGTTACTTTGTATCCTCGTTCGCTGCACAGAATACTGTATGCGGCTAATAAGCCTTAAAAACAATACTGAAATGTATAAATTCCTTTTTTCAGTAAAGTTATTCACACGTTGTGCATTTTTATGTTTTACGCCCCTCAAAGAACGAATTTACGCTTCTAGTATGGCCATTCTGGGAGGCCAACCCCTTCCTCCCCCATAGATACGAAGGAATAATTACTCTATTAGTTGTTTAAGATCGTCTGATCGCCCAGTCAACTGCTATAGTTCCCCATACCGATCAAAATAATTCAAAAGCTGCACTCGCAGATTTTGACTCAAAATACGTTTACGGCCGCACACAGCGGTAATTCTGCGGAAGTAGTCGCCACGAAATTAAGTAACAGAGTGATCAATCACTTTAACGGGTCACACTACAGTTTTATCAGACCCAACGAACAGTAAGTCGCAGAAACCCTTTTTTTTTTTCACAGTTACCGAACTGTAGGAGGCCTCTGTGACTCGTCGTGAACACTTGTAAGGCAAGCACAGCTAAAACGGCATTTTCTTTCTCTTGTGAGGCCTGAAAAATTCGGTCAAAATCCTGGTTATGAATCATGGAAGGATAAGAGCGTAAAAGTGGTGTAATTCTGAGACGAAACTAGGTCTAAGGGAAAGCAGGAAGAAAGAACAACTTGTGGCGGGAAACACAGAAATTACAAGAGAGAAAATTTTCTGTAACAGCAAGTTGATTTATTTCACCGGCACTTAAACAACAGGAAGTGAAGAACAATTTTAAGAAAAGCGAATGACGTTTAAAAGATCAACAAAGAACTGACCCAGAAGTGCCAATCATCGCTACTACCATCACAAAACCTAGTTTATTTTTATTCTCACCACATAGCAAGTTTTACAAATCAATCACATCTGTTCCGCTTTCAACACCACAGGTGGGGAGGGGAAGCGACAAACAGGCTGTACTAGACAACGTTTTCTCCTTTTTTCACATTAGGATATAACAAGCAATTAAACATACAAAAAAGTATGTACATTAGATTTTGACATAATTACGATAACAATAGAATTCCTTGTAATTAAATGCATAAATTGGGCTCTTTCGGCTGCAGCAATGAACAGCACCTCCTGCCTTCAACGATTTTGCAGAACACAGAAGAGTAATTTTGCAATATCACATTTGAGAACATGAGGAGTAGCTTAACAAGGAATTCGGGAATTACTTTTCCGTTTTTCCACAAGCTTTGATCTGCAGTGAGTTTGAAGCACCGTTTTCCATCTGTGAATAGCGGATGTAGATCGACGAAAAAAAAAAAGAGAGAAAATAATTTTATCCCGTGGAGATCAAATCAGGCTTGGCTTCCAATGAGTTATACTGTTATCAAACTCACCTGTCGCTTTATGCGAACAGCTGCTAAACCTCTATGACTAGCAATTAAATCGACTAATTCATTTGACTAGCTCATTTTATACAGATTAAATTAATTCATGGAAGCTTATATATATATAAATTTTTACTTAAAAAAAAAACTACGCACGAAGAACTCAAAACAATTTATTTGAACACAAAGTTGCTTACACGAAGCGTCAACAGGACACGCGAAGAAAAAAAAAATATGAAAAATTCACAAATGAGATGAAATTGATGACAATATTTACAAATGTGAGAATGGTTCTTTATACGCAGAAGCATGGTGTATACAAATGTGTCATAGTGCAGTCCAGAAACAGAAAATTCTAAATGTCACAGTCTTATTTTGAGCTCTGTGGAAGGGTCTGCATTTCCGAAGGCAAATTACCTTAAGTGATATACAGTTCAGAGCAATCTATGTGGCAGGTTGGCAGCAGCTTGAGACAAACTCAGAGCAAAAGGGAAAACCGATTGTTCGTGATCTGAAACTATGTGGTCCTGGGGAACAAACAGCGGAGAGTAAAAAAAAAAAGAAAAAAAAAACCGAGCGATCAATTTCGATCACGAAGATGCTGATCTACCAAAAAGAAAGGATGGTTCTCCATAACTATGCAGAAGAAGCAACCCTAACCGCAGAACACTACCTTGGGGTGAATTCAAGTTCCTAGAGATCATCAGTGAATGACAGATGATGGAATAGCGACTTACGTCGAAGAGCAATACTAATCAGGTCAGACACGGGGCGAAGACAATTCCATCGTGTCAAGCGAACTGGGCAGTAGCGCGCGCGCACACACACCCCTTCCCCAAGAATGCCTTTGTCCTTCACTCATCAGATGAAGGAAACAAATGCTGCAAGATCTCTTTTAACTTACATTATTCCGACTACGGCTGAATTAAAAAAAAATCTGTGTACAAAGTTTTACAATTTTAATACTTATCATCAAAAAAAGTAGTTGCACCCAGAAAGAAACAACCGACAGGAATGAAACTTGGTGGGCCGCCCCGGTGGCGCAGTGGTCTAAGGCGTTGGCCTCTGATCGTTCGTCCGTAAGGGGCCCGGGTTCGAATCCCGGTCAGGCATGGATGTTGTGTTTGTCTTACGGCACTGGTTCTCTCCCTTCCCTGGAACCAGTGACCCTAAATTAGGGACGGGCGACTGCTTATAGCCCATTGAGTTGCTCACGGTGGTCGTTAAACCTCCAATTAAAAAAAACAAAAAAACTTGGTGGGTAGGTCTGACATCGTGAGACATGCAAATGATTAAAGTATCACGCTTGGCCGCGCATGTCACGCAAGCAAGGAGGGGTCATAGCGCTGTGCCCGAACGGCTATGTAAGGTCGTCTCGTTGCGCGTGCTTGCCATTACGGACTAGTGTTGTCGTATTGGTTGCATCCTTTGCAAGTGAAGTATACCTCGGAGAAAAGTTCGGAAGGAATTCGAGCAGTTCGAGAGAGGCCGCATTGTCGGGCTACGGGATGCCTTATCGCCATACCGGTTGTGCGGATATCACCATAGCACGCTGTTGGCTGCAGTGGATAGAACAAAGCACGCAGCAGCGACAGGAAGGGTCTGGGAGAACTAGACGAACCACGGAGAGAGAGGACTGACGAGATTTTTTTTTTTTTTTTTGATTGGAGGTTTAACGACCACCGTGAGCAACTCAATGGGCTATAAGCAGTCGCCCGTCCCTAATTTAGGGTCACTGGTTCCAGGGAAGGGAGAGAGCCAGTGCCGTATGACAAACACAACATCCATGTCTCACCGGGATTCGAACCCGGACCCCTTCGGACGAATGATCAGAGGCCAACGCCTTAGACCACTGCGCACACGGGGCGGCACCGACGGGTTGTCCGACATGCGCAAGGTGACCCAACAGCCACGATCAGATCATATGTAGATGATTTTAGGGAGGGAGTGTCTGACCCCAGGTCTTAAACAACCCTTAGAAATAGGAAGCTATGAGATTTGGGCTATAGTGCCCGATAAGAAAGTGACACGGAATCGAGGTAGAAAGGGGGAGGAAGACGCCCTTATTTATTACCGGGAGGGAGGGGGAAGTCCCCGGGGTCCGACGGCTGAACGTGCCCATCCGACGCACGGAGGATATTTAGTGGTTCGAGCGTTCGTACCTTCTGAGATTGAACCCGAGATCTTTTCCGTGACAGCCCTGAACGTTGCCCACAAGACCACCCGCGGCACCCTACAGCCACGATAATGGCGGTTCTGGGCCAGTGGAGGATCAATGTTAACCTATAGGATCTTCCACTTTGGTGGGTGGAGGATCATGGGGTTGCGGAGGATCAGAATTTCCGCAATCTTGGGTGATTGCGTGAAGCTGATAACGG
The DNA here is from genome assembly GCA_039090855.1 of Macrothele yani. Lineage (NCBI taxonomy): Eukaryota > Metazoa > Arthropoda > Arachnida > Araneae > Macrothelidae > Macrothele > Macrothele yani. The sequence continues at coordinate 31,032,503 of CM076993.1, forward strand.
CGTGGGAAGTGCTGCAGGGAGTTGACAGATAAGCGTGCACCATCCTAATATGCGGATGGATGATGTCATGGGGTTGTAGATGTGGCGTTCGGTTATGGTTAAATTAGTATTTCGCTATACTATCTCGGTACGGAGGGTGGATGGAGTTACAAATGTTTCATTTCTTTTTCTTTTTTTTTTTTTTATCTAACATGTATGTGGAAATTTTTCTTTTAATCTCTCATCTTGTTAATTTTCTTTTCTATTTCCTTCAGGTGATTTTTAAATTTTGAATGTTTTATTCCCAAAGAATTTGTTTTTCTTCATGGGTTTTTAATATTCTTTACAGTTCTCCGAAAAATAGATATGAATGTTCTGGTGTCAGACGACACCACTGTTCTGGTGGATGACATCATGCTTCTCCGGCCAGCTTCATTTTCCCATCAGAAAATTTTACTGAGTTGTGCGTTTTTGCAAATTTTTCTTACAAAAACTTTATTGTCTACTCTTGTGCTACCCCTTTGCGGTGCTTCTTGAAACTTTATTATTTTGACGGATCTTTGATTTTGAGGGACGGCAACGACCCAGTTGGGAAAGGGGGTTTCATAGGTGTTAGATATGCTGGTGCTTATGAGGAAATGCTTATGTGCTTCTTGGAACTTTATTATTTCGACGGATCTTTTATTTTGAGTGCTGGTAACGACAGAGTGGGGTTCGTTGGGAGTTTTTTTTTTTTTTATTCCTTGTGGTTTTCCAGCGGGATCCCCCCAATCCCCCCCCTCTTCAATGCTATTTTTCCCTGGAGGAAATTTTTACGTCACGACACTGAGGAATTTTTTTTTCCAAGGGAATAAATTCTGATGGTCTCAGCGGGGTTCGAACTCACGATGATTTGGTTTCAACAATGGTCGGGTGGCCAAATGGTTTTCGTGTACTATGTATTTCCTCTATTTTTTTTTTTTATTTCTTTTATGCTATTTTTTTCATGTAGTTTTATATACACTGCTGGCCACCCAAAATGCACCACCAAAAATGAAGCATCCGATTAGCCTGAAATTCGCAGCATGCGTCGCCCGCGAGAGGACATGCAAACGATTAGCATTGCAGGGCATATACAAATCATATGCGCCCGGCACGCCACCGAGAAGCACTATAAGAAGGGAGCACAGAAAGGCGGGGTGTAAGTAGTTGAAGTGTGTTGTGCTGCCGGACTTGTGCGTGGGAAAGCTTCCTGATGCCTCGTCGCAGAATACAGCAGTCATTCCAGCACGTTTCGGAGTTCGACAGAGGACGAATAGTGGCTTATCGCGACAGCGGTTTATCTTACCGAGACATCGGCGCCCGTATGGGACGACATCCAGCCACAGTGAGGCGAGTATGAATTCGGTGGGTGCAGGAGGGACTGACGGACCGACGTGAGCGATTGCCGCAGCCGCGGCACACCACCGAACGAGAGGACCAGCATGTTGTGCGGCGGGCATTGACAGCTCGCACCAGCCACATCACGAACGTTAGCGCAGGAATTAGGGTGTGTTGCGCAACAACCTGTGTCAGCACTTTCCGTTCGACGTAGTCTGCAGGAGCAGGGACTTGTCGCACGGCGCCCATTGCCCCGATTACCATTAACGTTACACCACCGGCGAGTGCGGCAGCAGTGGGCCATTGAACGCCGCACCTGGACTACGGAATGGCGCGACATTGTCTTCTTCGACGAATTCCGCTTCTGCCTGCAACACCACGATGGTCGGATCCGCGTGTGGCGGCACCGCGGTGGGAGACTGTATGACGCCTGCATTATGCATCGCCATATCGGTTCATCGACTGGCCTTATGGTTTGGGGCGCAATTGGATATGACACCCGCACCCCTCTGGTACGCATCGTCGGTACAATCTACATCCACCGGTACATCTCCGACGTTTTGGAGGCTGTAGTCCTCCCTAACCTGCCAGCGGCAACGTTTCAACAGGACAATGCGCGCCCGCACGTGGCATGCATCGTGCAACAATTTTTCACGGCCCACCAGGTGTCACTGCTGCCGTGGCTCGCCTGTTCTCCCGATATGTCGCCCATGGAACAAGTCTGGTCGCTGATCGGCAACCGAGTGGCCCGGCAAGCACCACCAGCGGCTACGCCTGATGAACTGTGGCAACGTGTGGAAGCAGCCTGGACCGACATACCCCAAGCCCACATCCAAAGCCTCTTTCGTTCGATGCCGCACAGCGTGTAGCTGCCGTTATTGCCAGGCCATGGGGGGCCACACGAACTATTTGATGTCTGCGTGTTCCGCAAAGTCGCACGGGCCTGTAAGCTCAAACGTTTCATCTTTGTATCTGCTGTTATGTGTCCAGTAAATCTGGCTTTGCTATCTCGTGTCCTTCTTGGTGTTGCATTTTGGGTGGCCAGCAGTGTATATATTTTTGTATGTTTTCAGGGAGTTTTATCACGTAGATGTAATGAATTTTCTGGGGAACTTTTCATTTTCCTCACTACAATTTTAATCCAGGCCATGAGACGAGGAAATGTTTCTTTAAAAACTATTTCGTTGCTGTTCGCAGTAATTTTTGGACTGACAAAATTTTAGGAAATCAAGCGGAAATGTAGACATGTTAGTTCTGAGTCTTTCGGCCCTTTAATATTTTTTTCAGTCTTAATGTTTTCGTGTACTATGTATTCCCTCTATTTTTTTTATAAATTTTACGCTATTTTTTCATGTATTTTTTATAATTTTTGTATGTTTTGAGGAAGGTTTTTTCGCGTAGATGTAATGAATTTTCTAGGGAACTTTTCTTTTTCCTCCCTTCAATTTTATTCAAGGTCATGAGACGAGGAAATGCTTCTTTAGAAACTATTATTTCGTTCCTGTTAGCAGTAATTATTGGACTTTGGCAATTTTTTTTTTTTTTTTTGTGAAATGAAGCAGAAATGACTTCATGTTAATTCTGAGTCTTTCGCCCCTCCAATATTATTTAATCGTAATTTTTTCATGTTTGTTTAAGAATGCTACAAATCTTTCGCAGTTAAAATTCTATTGAAACAATATTTTCTTACTTTATTTCGCATGTTATTCTAACAAACGTTTTCTTCCCTATTTCCCGTATTTAACTTAAGTTTAGAAATTTCATTAAACTTCCCAATATGACAGCATTTTATTTCTTACTTTACCAAACTTACGACTACTTTTATTAAGACTATTTTTTTCATTTCTTTCTAACAAACGTTTTCTTCCCAATTTCTCTTCTTTCATTTTTGAAATTTCGTTAATCTTTTCAATATGACAGCATTTTATTTCTTAATTTGCTAAACTTAAGACTACTTTTATTCAGTCTTTATTTTTTTCATTTCTTTCTAACAAACGTTTTCTTTTCAATTTCCCATATTTCTCTTCTTTTATTTTTAAAATTTCGTTAAACTTCTTAATATGTCAATTTTTCCCCACTTTGCCAAACTTACGACTACTTTTATTCAGACTTTATTGTTTTTTCGTTTCTTTCTAACAAACGTATTCTTCCTAATTCCCCCTATTTTACTTCATCTGTTGTTTGAAATTTCGCTAAACTTCACAATATGTCACCCTTTTTTTCTTACTTTACAAAACCTACGACTCCTTTTTTATTCAGACTTTATTTCTTTCACTTCATTTCAGCAAATAATTCTTTTAAATGTAGCAAATCTTCAGATTTTTGTTTAAATTTATAGCACATTTTCCAACTTGGTTTTAAGTATTCCTGAAAGCTTGCATGTAGCTCAAATATGCATTTTTTTATTCTTTTCTAGTTTGCTATACTCTTTTATTTTCCCTACAGAAAATATACCACAAGAAATACAAATTTTAGTGTAAGTACGAACTTTTTAGAATGTATGTCTTGAGAATTAATGCTTTCCTATGGGGAAAATATAAGCAAACTATGAAACAATAAAAAAAATGCATATTTGTCATACATACAAGCTTTCAGGAACACTTAAAAGCAAGTTGTAAAATATGCTAAATAAGGAAACAAAAATCTGAAGATTTGCTACATCTAAAAGAATCGTTTGCTGAAATGAAGTGAAAGAAATAAAGTCTGAATAAAAGCAGTCGTAAGTTTTGCAAAATAAGAAAAAAATGGTAACATTGAGAAGTTTAACGAAATTTCAAAAAACCGATGAAGTAAAATAGCGGAAATTGGGAAGAATACGCTTGTTAGAAAGAAATGAAAAAATAAAGTCTGAATAAAAGTAGTCGTAAGTTTGGCAAGGTAAGAAATAAAATGCTGTCATATTGAGAAGTTTAATGAAATTTCTAAACATAGATTAAGTTAAATAGGGAAAATAGGGAAGAAAACGTTTGTTACAATGGCATGCAAAATAAAGTAAGAAAATATTGTTTCAATAGAATTTTAACTGCGAAAGATCTGTAGGGTCTTTGAACACACATGGAAAAATTCCGAGTAAATAATATTGGAGGGGCGAAAGACTCAAAATTAACATGAAGTCATTTCTGCTTCATTTCACAAAAAATTTGTCAAAGTCCAATAATTACTGCGAACAGGAACGAAATACAGTAGTTTCTAAAGAAGCATTTCCTCGTCTCATGACCTTGAATAAAATTGAAGGGAGGAAAAAGAAAAGTTCCCTAGAAAATTCATTAATCTACGTGAAAAACAACTCCCTCAAAACATACAAAAAATATAAAAAATACATGAAGAAATAGCGTAAAGGTTATAAAAGAAATAGAGGGAAAACATAGTACACGAAAACATGATGACTGAAAAAATATTGAAAGGGGCGAAAGACTCAGAATTAACATGTCTACATTTCCGCTTGATTTCCTAAAATTTTGTCAAAGTCCAATAATTACTGCGAACAAGAACGAAATCGTTTTTAAAGAAGCATTTCCTTGTCTCATAGCCTGGAATAAAATTGAAGGGAGGAAAATGAAAAGTTCCCCAGAAAATTCATTACATCTACGCGAAAAAACTCCCTCAAAACATACAAATACAGTATATATATGTATAATCATCATCATTGTCAACCATTATCAATCCACTGCTGGACGAAGGCCTCCCCCAGTTTCCTCCACAACGGTCTGTCTTTTGCCAGTCTCCTCCATGTGACTCCCGCATACTTTCGAATTTCATCCACCCATCTTCCATGTGGTCTTCTTCTGGGTCTTTTCCTGTCCCTTGGAATCCAATCTAAAATTTCGGCTGTCCATCGATGGTCTGTCCTTCTGGCAGTATGTCCAGCTCATTGCCATTTCAGGGATTTAACTCTGATCATGATGTCTTCCACTCTTGTCATTTTTCGGATCCACGAGTTCCTCTTCTTATCTCTCCTGGTTACACCAAGCATGCACCTCTCCATGCTACTTTCAGTTGTCTTCAGCCTTTGTATGTCTCTTTTAGTTAAGGTCCACGTCTCTGCACCATACGTAAGCACTGGAAGGATGCATTGATCAAACACTTTTCTTTTAAGACATAATGGCATATTGCTCTTGAAAATTATGCTGTTTCTTCCAAAAGCTCTCCAGGCAAGTTTTGTACGCCGATTAATTTCTTCATCAATGTGACCCTCACTTGATATCTGCTGTCCAAGATAAACGTACGTGTCTGTTATCTCCAGCTTTTCTCCATCAATCGATAAATCTTCATTTCTTGTAAAAGCATTGAACATCACTTTTGTCTTCTGAACGTTCATTTTCAATCCCACTTCTTTACTCTTGTCAGCAAGTTCCTGGACCATACTCTGCAGCTCTGAAGGGGTAGTTGCAAAAATGACTACGTCATCAGCAAAACGAAGGTGGGTTAGATAATCTCCATTAATCTTTATCCCTTTGTTTTCCCAGTTCAGTGATTGAAAGACATTTTCCAATGTGTCATTAAAGAGCTTCGGAGATATGGTGTCACCTTGTCTCACTCCTTTTCCAATTTTTATGTGTGTTGTATTTTCAAACAGCCGAATCTTTGCACTTGCACTTTCATAGATGTTATTAATAATATTAATGTATGCATCTTCAATACCGAAGGATTTCAGAGCCATTGTAACTGCCGATGGTTTCACCGAATCAAAGGCTTTTTCATAATCGATAAAAGCCATGCACAATGGAAGTTCATATTCCCTCGCTCTTTCAATTAGTTCTCTCAGTACGTGGATATGATCTATTGTGCTGTAGCCACTCCTAAATCCAGCTTGTTCTCTCGGTTGAGCCATGTCCAGTATCACCTTCAAGCGGTGTGAAAGAATTTTAGTGAAGATTTTATAAACCACTGATAGGAGGCTGATAGGTCTGTAGTTCCTGAGATCCTCAATGTCACCTTTTTTATGTAGCAAGATCATTGTAGCGTTGTTCCAATCCTCAGGAATCTTCCCTTCATTAAGGCATCGAGTGAAAATTTGGGCGAGTACTGTTTCGATTTCTCCACTTGCTTCTTGTATGATGTCTACAGTAATTCCATCTTCTCCTGGAGCTTTCCCCCGCTTCATGTTCTTGATTGCATGTGCAACTTCTGCTGGGAGGACTGGGATAACTCTGGTACTGGTACCTTTCATGATGTCTGGAGTACATGTATCATCCCTTTCATATAATTTAGAGTAGAAATCTTTCACTCTTGTCAAAATTTCGCCTCTATTTCTTGTTACAGAACCATCTTCTTTTCTCAGTGCCATAATCTGTTTTCTTCCCTTACTGAGACGTTCCTTTGCTATCTTTAGGCTTTGATTGTTTTCAATTGCTTTCCTCACTAGTTCACAGTTGAATTTCCTTACGTCTTCAGTGATACTTTTTTGTACTGTCTTGCACAGCTCTATATATTCCACTTTGGAAGTCACATCTTCTTTAGTTGTCCTCATCTCTTCTTTTTTGCATCAAGATTTTGGTTTTTCCTGATAATTTGTTCACATGCAACTTGTTCTTAGACCCAGCTAATTTTGTTGCTGTTTCCATAAGAGCTTTGGTTACTTTTCTGTTAACTTCAGAAATATCCACTTCTTCCGATGTTAGGCATTCTGAAGCAAAGAATCTGTTCTCCAGTTCCAACTTGAAGGTATTATGGTGTTTTTTAAGGTTGGTTATGTCAATACATTTTGTTTGTCTTATGAGTTTGCTACGTTCGAGTTTAGTGTTGAGGTGCATCTTACATCTCGCCAATCGATGGTCACTACCTGTGTTGAACTTGTTTATAGCCCAGATTTTGCAACAAATACTTCAGAAGCAAAAATATATATATATATATATATATATATATATATATATACTTAAGAGCAAAACTGAAGACTAAGGAAACAATTTTAGAATTTAAAACGAAGGGTGCAAAATAACCTGAAAATCAAAACGCGCAACGCAGCAGTTTTGAAAATTCAGAATACACATTCTATAAAGAAGATACCTAAGCAAAAAAATACATATATAATTTTGACTCACACCTATACAACATAGAAAAGGTTATGTATCTACCTGTGTGAGTAAAAGGAGAAAAGATAAAAAATAAAATAAAACAACTGAATGTAGAAGGTGTCGAGAATACTGAGCCTTGGCTTTATCAAGGACCAGCAAAAACTCTGCATTTTCTCACTTCCACAAAGACCTAGTTGGAAATGGGTTTCTGCAAGGCCATAGATGCAAGTAACATTCCCACCAAAAATAGTTAAAAAATATATATATATAAGTCATGTCCTCCGTAGAGTAGCATGACCTAGCACTAGTTAACAATTTCGCTTGCATCCATTAACCTTCATGGCCCGACCCATGCTCTTCATCTGTTACTATTAAACAGAGAGAAGAAGATTAAAGAGAACTCAAGCTGTGAGAGTGACATAATAAATGGAAATGATTTTCAGCTATAACGAAATTCCAAGTTCGTTTGAGAGAGAATTTAAACCTGAAAAATAATGCAAAGGAATCCAAATTTTACATTGCAATTATAAAAAAAAAAAAAGGAAATGTTAATTTATACCGAACAGATTTTTGAAAGAAAACTTGAGTCTAAAACCCCCTACTCTACACCTTATGACAGCACGAAAACGAGAATAAGTTAAAGATAAATATTAACTAAAGAAAACTTTGTGAAAGTTATATACCTTAAACAGTTAGTTGCAATATGTACAAAGTATTTCAGCAGTGCTTTAAGTGCATAATTAATTAGTTATTAAGAACTTAACTACTTTGAAAAAACAGCGCATAGACAGCGCATAGAAAAGGAACAGGCTTAGCCTTCTTCTGTTCCTAGGTACCTCAAAAGACGCTCAAAGTTACAAAGAAAAGTAAGAGTTAAAACCCGCAAAAATGTTAACAGACAAACCAATGCTTAAAAGCTGAAAAGCTAAAAAACGACAGAGAAAAGGTACATAAAGTACAAACATTGAACTTATAAAACCTAGAACCCAAAAACAAGGAAGAGAGCTTACCTCTTGTGTAACAAAAACTTTTCTCCACACAAGAGGAGAACATGGCTGACCCCTTCTGCCACTCCCTAGACGCTGGGGGGCAGTGAGGGTGGGGCTGATGGCCTCCTCATACAGCAAGAAAACAACGCGCGGAGATTTTAACCAGAGAAAAAATATATAAACTTAAGACTGTGGATCTGTATGATCAGAATGAGCAGAATTAACTCTCCAGAATACATGAGAAATATTATGAAATACACGAGCAGTTTATTTAATAATCTTTGCATGTATTAAATCACCTTAGTGAGCTTCTATAGATTAATCAGAATCTTATTAATTTTAATGTTGGTTTTACTATTTTTAGTATAGCTATCCTAGTGATGAATAACTAATTTTCTTTTTTATTTGTTTTTATTTTCTTTTATAAACAGATTTTTAAGCTTTTTTGTGATTTTGTTTATATTATTTAATTTTTTGTTTTAATAGGACCGTCATATCCATAGCACTAAGGTTCCTTTAGGTAGTTAATAGGCATCCTCTAGCCAACTTCCTTACGGCTTTGATTGGTCAGAATCATATTATTAACTGTGTAGAAAATTAAAGCAGATCTGCCAACCTTACTCTATTATTCAGAATAATTTTTCTTAAAGTTCTTTTGATGAAAGAAGAAGGAATTTCGTTCTCTAGAAAACTTTCTAATAGTATATTAATGTGGTAATTGAAATCCAAATTGTTGCTGCAAATTCTTGAAATTCTTAGGACCTGAGAAATTAGTACATTCTCAATTACTTTGGTTGAAATGTTATTATTCCAGTGTAGATATTTAATTACTTTGAAAGGAAAATTAACTCTTTTATCAAAGAGGCTAATAGATGGGTTACCTCTGTTGAGCTTAATGCTTAAGTCTAGGAACTCAAGTTCCTGATTACTGTGGTTTGTTTTACATAAGTTAAGAGAGCTAGGATAGATATTATCAAAATCACTCTCTATAACTTCTGAATTATTGATACACAGCAGATCATCAATATATCTAAAAGTGTAAAGGTAGTTATCTGAGCAGGTGGGGTGATTTTTAATGAATTTATATTCCTTAAAGAACAGGAATAGATTAGCGATATTTGTGGACAATGATGTTCCCATTGGAATACCGTTCACTTGCTTATAGAGAGTATTATTATATAAGATATGGTTATTTTTTATGCAGCAATTGAGATAAGAGTTCCAAGTTCCTACATCAACAAATTGGTTAAGTTTAAATTCTGCATACAGCTCCTTAAATGTAGTGATTATATCTGATAGAGGCAGATTAGTATATAGGTTTTCAAAATCATAACTATTAATATCTAGGGGACAAACTTTGAGTATAGTAGAAATTACTTCTGCATTATTATTAATTATCCAAAAATCTCTGTACATCAAGTTAGAACAGTTTCTAATGTGTTTCAAAACCTTCTTTAAGACATCTTCAAAAGCAAGATCTATTTTCTTTTTATGACTCCTTACTCCACTAGCTATGAACCTGAACTTCACAGGATCCTTATGAAACTTAACCGTTGCAAAAAGAAATGGAAATTCAGGCCCATATCTTCTAGTTTGTGGAATTTTAAGTTTCTTGAAGAATGCCTTAAACCGATTTTCTAACTGCTTGGTAGAATAACTTACGGGCTCGTATGTTACTCTATTATTGAGTTCCATAGTTAACAATTCAAAATAGAACTTCTTACAGATAATTGCAAAATTATTGCTAGCTTTATCCGTAGTGGTAAAAATAAATTGGTCTTGTAGTTTGGAGAGTGACCTTTTAGCTTCTCCAGAGAAAAAGAGATTTCTGTCGAAACAAAAGTCCAGACCTGCCAACTCACCGGTGAAGCTATTGATTATATTATATTTCCATTCTGCGAAGGCCTCAATAGGCTGATTGTACGTCAAACTGGTTTTTACGATGTACTTATTTACATCTTGAGTGAAGCTCTCAAGAATCCTTTCTTTGGAAATTGTGAAGGAAGGTCTGAATTTAGAGCCATACTTTAATAAATTCCTAAGCTTTTCATTTTCAACATAACTCAAGTTTCCGGTGATAATATGGTTGTAATTCTTATCATAGTGAACTGTTTCTTTATGTTCATCACAAGAACAAGAAGTAATTACAGGAATGTAGCTCGAAGAGTTAAGTTTGTAGTTTTTAACTATTGACCCTAAGGTCTTAACATATTTAAAACTTACAATAGACTGGTGCCTGTGGATGGGAAAAAAAATTGCATTATTGTAGAACAGCTTCCTTACATTGAGATTATCGTAGGCTTTATTGAGGAACCTGATGGTAACAAAATTACTGGAAAATTCTTTAAGAGAAATTTTATCTTTAAGAATATGTTTAAGAATGTCCAGAACCAAAACAAAAACATGCTTATCAACATGGTCAGCAGTTTCATTCCAGAATTTGAAAAAACATTTAAGGACAGAGTGCTTGAAGGACTTGAGAATTTTGTAAGTATTTTTAACAAAATTAGTGCCAGTTTTAAAGCTTTCCAGAGTTTTTAGCAAGTTAGCAAAATCAACTTTGCTTGATGTGCGAAATAATATTATATATATATATATATATATATATATATATTCTATAAAGAAGATACCTAAGCAAAAAAATACATATATAATTTTGACTCACACCTAGTACAACATAGAAAAGGTTATGTATCTACCTGTGTGATCAAAAGGAAAAAAGGTAAAAATAAAATAAAACAACTGAATGTAGAAGGTGTCGAGAATACTGAGCCTTGGCTTTATCAAGGACCAGCAAAAACTCTGCATTTTCTCACTTCCACAAAGACCTAGTTGGAAATGGGTTTCTGCAAGGCCATAGATGCAAGTAACATTCCCACCTAAAATAGTTTAAAAAAATATATATAAGTCATGTCCTCTCCTTAGAGTTGCATGACCTAGCACTAGTTAACATTTTCGCTTGCATCCATTAACCTTCCTGGCCCGACCCATACTCTTCATCTGTTACTATTAAACAGAGAGAAGAAGATTAAAGAGAACTCAAGCTGTGAGAGTGACATAATAATTAGAAATGATTTTCAGCCATAACGAAATTCCAAGTTCGTTTGAGAGAGAATTTAAACCTGAAAAACAATGCAAAAGAAATCCAAATTTTACATTGCAATTAAAAAGGAAATGTTAATTTATAACGAACAGATTTTTGAAAGAAAACTTGAGTCTAAAACCCCCTACTCTACAACTTATGACAACACAAAAACGAGAATAAGTTAAAGATAATAATTAACTAAAGAAAACTTTGTGAAAGTTATATACCTTAAACAGTTAGTTGCAATATGTACAAAGTATTTCAGCAGTGCTTTAAGTGCATAATTAATTAGTATTAAGAACTTAACTACTTTGAAAAAACAGCGCATAGACAGCGCATAGAAAAGGAACAAGCTAAGCCATCTTCTGTTCCTAGGTACCCCAAAAGACGCTCAAAGTTACAAAGAAAAGAAAGAGTTAAAACCCGCAAAAATGTTAACAGACAAATCAATGCCTAAAAGTTGAAAAGCTAAAAAACGACAGAGAAAAGGTACATGAAGTACAAACATAGAACTTATAAAACCTAGAACCCAAAAACAAGGAAGAGAGCTTACCTCTTGTGATACAAAAACTTTTCTCCTCACAAGAGAAGAACATGGCTGACCTCTTCTGCCACACCTAGACACTGGGGGCAGTGAGGGTGGGGCTGATGGCCTCCTCATACAGCAAGAAAACAACGCGGAGATTTTAACCAGAGAAAAAAAATATATAAACATAAGACTGTGGATCTGTATGATCAGAAAGAGCAGAATTAACTCTCCAGAATACATGAGAAATATTATAAAATACACGAGCAGTTTATTTAATAATCTTTGCATGTATTAAATCACCTTAGTGAGCTTCTATAGATTAATCAGAATCTTATTAATTTTAATGTTGGTTTTACTATTTTTAGTATAGCTATCCTAGTGATGAATAACTAGTTTTCTTTTTATTTGTTTTTATTTTTCTTTATAAACGGATTTTTAAGCTTTTTTGTGATTTTGTTTATATTATTTAATTTTTTGTTTTAATAGGACCGTCATATCCATAGCACTAAGGTTCCTTTAGGTAGTTAATAGGCATCCTCTAGCCAACTTCCTTACGGCTTTGATTGGTCAGAATCATATTATTAACTGTGTAGAAAATTAAAGCAGATCTGCCAACCTTACTCTATTATTCAGAATAATTTTTCTTAAAGTTCTTTTGATGAAAGAAGAAGGAATTTCGTTCTCTAGAAAACTTTCTAATAGTATATTAATGTTGTAATTGAAGTCCAAATTGTTGCTGCAAATTCTTGAAATTCTTAGGACCTGAGAAATTAGTACATTCTCAATTACTTTGGTTGAAATGTTATTATTCCAGTGTAGATATTTAATTACTTTGAAAGGAAAATTAACTCTTTTATCATAGAGGCTAATAGATGGGTTACCTCTGTTGAGCTTAATGCTTAAGTCTAGGAACTCAAGTTCCTGATTACTGTGGTTGGTTTTACATAAGTTAAGAGAGCTAGGATAGATATTATCAAAATCACTCTCTATAACTTCTGAATTATTGATACACAGCAGATCATCAATATATCTAAAAGTGTAAAGGTAGTTATCTGAGCAGGTGGGGTGATTTTTAATGAATTTATATTCCTTAAAGAACAGGAATAGATTAGCGATATGCGTGGACGTTGATGTTCCCATTGGAATACCGTTCACTTGCTTATAGAGAGTATTATTATATAAGATATGGTTATTTATTATGCAGCAATTGAGATAAGAGTTCCAAGTTCCTACATCAACAAATTGGTTAAGTTTAAATTCTGCATACAGCTCTTTAAAGGTAGTGATTATATCTGATAGAGGCAGATTAGTATACAGGTTTTCAAAATCATAACTATTAATATCTAGGGACAAACTTTGAGTATAGTAGAAATTACTTCTGCATTATTATTAATTATCCAAAAATCTCTGTACATCAAGTTAGAACAGTTTCTAATGTGTTTCAAAACCTTCTTTAAGACATCTTCAAAAGCAAGATCTATTTTCTTTTTATGACTCCTTACTCCACTAGCTATGAACCTGAACTTCACAGGATCCTTATGAAACTTAACCGTTGCAAAAAGAAATGGAAATTCAGGCTCATATCTTCTAGTTTGTGGAATTTTAAGTTTCTTGAAGAATGCCTTAAACCGATTTTCTAACTGCTTGGTAGAATAACTTACGGGCTCGTATGTTACTCTATTATTGAGTTCCATAGTTAACAATTCAAAATAGAACTTCTTACAGATAATTGCAAAATTATTGCTAGCTTTATCCGTAGTGGTAAAAATAAATTGGTCTTGCAGTTTGGAGAGTGACCTTTTAGCTTCTCCAGAGAGAAAAGAGATTTCTGTCGAAACAAAAGTCCAGACCTGCCAACTCACCGGTGAAGCTATTGATAATATTATATTTCCATTCTGCGAAGGCCTCAATAGGCTGATTGTACGTTAAACTGGTTTTTACGATGTATTTATTTACATCTTGAGTGAAGCTCTCAAGAATCCTTTCTTTGGAAATTGTGAAGGAAGGTCTGAATTTAGAGCCATGCTCTAATAAATTCCTAAGCTTTTCATTTTCTACAAAGTTCAGGTTCATAGCTAGTGGAGTAAGGAGTCATAAAAAGAAAATAGATCTTGCTTTTGAAGATGTCTTAAAGAAGGTTTTGAAACACATTAGAAACTGTTCTAACTTGATGTACAGAGATTTTTGGATAATTAATAATAATGCAGAAGTAATTTCTACTATACTCAAAGTTTGTCCCCTAGATATTAATAGTTATGATTTTGAAAACCTGTATACTAATCTGCCTCTATCAGATATAATCACTACCTTTAAAGAGCTGTATGCAGAATTTAAACTTAACCAATTTGTTGATGTAGGAACTTGGAACTCTTATCTCAATTGCTGCATAATAAATAACCATATCTTATATAATAATACTCTCTATAAGCAAGTGAACAGTATTCCAATGGGAACATCAACGTCCACGCATATCGCTAATCTATTCCTGTTCTTTAAGGAATATAAATTCATTAAAAATCACCCCACCTGCTCAGATAACTACCTTTACACTTTTAGATATATTGATGATCTGCTGTGTATCAATAATTCAGAAGTTATAGAGAGTGATTTTGATAATATCTATCCTAGCTCTCTTAACTTATGTAAAACCAACCACAGTAATCAGGAACTTGAGTTCCTAGACTTAAGCATTAAGCTCAACAGAGGTAACCCATCTATTAGCCTCTATGATAAAAGAGTTAATTTTCCTTTCAAAGTAATTAAATATCTACACTGGAATAATAACATTTCAACCAAAGTAATTGAGAATGTACTAATTTCTCAGGTCCTAAGAATTTCAAGAATTTGCAGCAACAATTTGGACTTCAATTACAACATTAATATACTATTAGAAAGTTTTCTAGAGAACGAAATTCCTTCTTCTTTCATCAAAAGAACTTTAAGAAAAATTATTCTGAATAATAGAGTAAGGTTGGCAGATCTGCTTTAATTTTCTACACAGTTAATAATATGATTCTGACCAATCAAAGCCGTAAGGAAGTTGGCTAGAGGATGCCTATTAACTACCTAAAGGAACCTTAGTGCTATGGATATGACGGTCCTATTAAAACAAAAAATTAAATAATATAAACAAAATCACAAAAAAGCTTAAAAATCCGTTTATAAAAGAAAATAAAAACAAATAAAAAAGAAAACTAGTTATTCATCACTAGGATAGCTATACTAAAAATAGTAAAACCAACATTAAAATTAATAAGATTCTGATTAATCTATAGAAGCTCACTAAGGTGATTTAATACATGCAAAGATTATTAAATAAACTGCTCGTGTATTTTATAATATTTCTCATGTATTCTGGAGAGTTAATTCTGCTCTTTCTGATCATACAGATCCACAGTCTTATGTTTATATATTTTTTTTTTCTCTGGTTAAAATCTCCGCGCGTTGTTTTCTTGCTGTATGAGGAGGCCATCAGCCCCACCCTCACTGCCCCCCAGTGTCTAGGGTGTGGCAGAAGAGGTCAGCCATGTTCTTCTCTTGTGAGGAGAAAAGTTTTTGTATCACAAGAGGTAAGCTCTCTTCCTTGTTTTTGGGTTCTAGGTTTTATAAGTTCTATGTTTGTACTTCATGTACCTTTTCTCTGTCGTTTTTTAGCTTTTCAACTTTTAGGCATTGATTTGTCTGTTAACATTTTTGCGGGTTTTAACTCTTTCTTTTCTTTGTAACTTTGAGCGTCTTTTGGGGTACCTAGGAACAGAAGATGGCTTAGCTTGTTCCTTTTCTATGCGCTGTCTATGCGCTGTTTTTTCAAAGTAGTTAAGTTCTTAATACTAATTAATTATGCACTTAAAGCACTGCTGAAATACTTTGTACATATTGCAACTAACTGTTTAAGGTATATAACTTTCACAAAGTTTTCTTTAGTTAATTATTATCTTTAACTTATTCTCGTTTTTGTGTTGTCATAAGTTGTAGAGTAGGGGGTTTTAGACTCAAGTTTTCTTTCAAAAATCTGTTCGTTATAAATTAACATTTCCTTTTTTAATTGCAATGTAAAATTTGGATTTCTTTTGCATTGTTTTTCAGGTTTAAATTCTCTCTCAAACGAACTTGGAATTTCGTTATGGCTGAAAATCATTTCTAATTATTATGTCACTCTCACAGCTTGAGTTCTCTTTAATCTTCTTCTCTCTGTTTAATAGTAACAGATGAAGAGTATGGGTCGGGCCAGGAAGGTTAATGGATGCAAGCGAAAATGTTAACTAGTGCTAGGTCATGCAACTCTAAGGAGGACATGACTTATATATATATTTTTTAAACTATTTTAGGTGGGAATGTTACTTGCATCTATGGCCTTGCAGAAACCCATTTCCAACTAGGTCTTTGTGGAAGTGAGAAAATGCAGAGTTTTTGCTGGTCCTTGATAAAGCCAAGGCTCAGTATTCTCGACACCTTCTACATTCAGTTGTTTTATTTTATTTTTTACCTTTTTCCTTTTGATCACACAGGTAGATACATAACCTTTTCTATGTTGTACTAGGTGTGAGTCAAAATTATATATGTATTTTTTTGCTTAGGTATCTTCTTTATAGAATGTGAATTCTGAATTTTCAAAACTGCTGCGTTGCGCGTTTTGATTTTCAGGTTATTTTGCACCCTTCGGTTTAAATTCTAAAATTTTTTCCTTAGTCTTCAGTTTTGCTCTTTAGTATATATATATATATATATATATATATATATATATATATATATATACTTCAGAAGCAGCCTAAATATATATATATATATATATATATCTATAGGGCAACGGCAACAGAATGAAACTTCAGTAGGTAAATTCGGTCACGGCAACAGAAACCAGCGTGGAAATACTCTCGTTGAGTTTGCAGAGGCAGAAGGATTTTTCATCTTGAACTCCTTTTTCAAGAAAAAGCCACACAGGAAATGGACATGGAGACATCCAATTGGGACGACAAGTGAAATTGATTTTATTATGTGTAACAAAAAATTCATCATCGAAGACTGCAGTGTGCTGAACAAGTTCAACACAGGTAGTGACCATAGATTGGTGAGATGTAAGATGCACCTCAACACTAAACTGGAACGTGGCAAGCTCATAAGACAAACAAAATGTATTGACATAACCAACCTTAAAAAACACCATAATACTTTCAAGTTGGAACTGAAGAACAGATTCTCTGCTTTAGAAGGCCTAACATCGGAAGAAGTGGATATTTCGGAAGTTAACAGAAAAGTAACCAAAGCTCTAATGGAAACAGCAACAAAATTAGCTGGGTCTAAGAACAAGTTGCATGTGAACAAATTATCAGGAAAAACCAAAATGTTGATGCAAAAAAGAAGAGAGATGAGGACAACTAAAGAAGATGTGACTTCCAAAGTGGAATATATAGAACTATGCAAGACAACACGAAAAAGTATCACTGAAGACGTAAGGAAATTCAACTGTGAGCTAGTGAGGAAAGCAATTGAAAACAACCAAAGCCTTAAGATAGCAAAGGGACATCTCAGTAAGGGAAGAAAACAGATTATGGCTCTGAGAAAAGAAGATGGTTCTATAACAAGAAATAGAGGCGAAATTTTGACAAGAGTGAAAGATTTCTACTCCAAATTATATGAAAGGGATGATACATGTACTCCAGACATCATGAAAGGTACCAGAGTTCTTCCAGTCCTCCCAGCAGAAGTTGCTCATGCAATCAAGAACATGAAGCGGGGAAAGCTCCAGGAGAAGATGGAATTACTATAGACATCATACAAGAAGCAAGTGGAGAAATTGAAACAGTACTCGCCCAAATTTTCACTCGATGCCTTAATGAAGGGAAGATTCCTGAGGATTGGAACAACGCTACAATGATCCTGCTACATAAAAAAGGTGACATTGAGGATCTCAGGAACTACAGACCTATCAGCCTCCTATCAGTGGTTTATAAAATCTTCACTAAAGTTCTTTCACACCGCTTGAAGGTAACACTGGACATGGCTCAACCGAGAGAACAAGCTGGATTCAGGAGTGGCTACAGCACAATAGATCATATCCACATACTGAGAGAATTAATTGAAAGAGCGAGGGAATATGAACTTCCATTGTGCATGGCTTTTATCGATTATGAAAAAGCCTTTGATTCGGTGAAACCATCAGCAGTTACCACGGCTCTGAAATCCTGCGGTATGGAGGATGCATACATTAATATTATTAATAACATCTATGAAAATGCAAGTGCAAAGATTCGGCTGTTTGAAAATACAACACACATAAAAATTGGAAAGGGAGTGAGACAAGGTGACACCATATCTCCGAAGCTCTTTAATGCCACATTGGAAAATGTCTTTCAATCACTGAACTGGGAAAACAAAGGGATAAAGATTAATGGAGATTATCTAACCCACCTTCGTTTTGCTGATGACGTAGTCATTTTTGCAACTACCCCATCAGAGCTGCAGAGTATGATCCAGGAACTTGCTGACAAGAGTAAAGAAGTGGGATTAAAAATGAACTTTCAGAAGACAAAAGTGATGTTCAATGCTTTTACAAGAAATGAAGATTTATCGATTGATGGAGAAAAACTGGAGATAACAGATACATATGTTTATCTTGGACAGCAGATATCAAGTGAGGGTCACATTGATGAAGAAATTAATCGGCGTACAAAACTTGCCTGGAGAGCTTTTGGAAGAAACAGCATAATTTTCAAGAGCAATATGCCATTATGTCTTAAAAGAAAAGTGTTTGATCAATGCATCCTTCCAGTGCTTACGTATGGTGCAGAGACGTGGACCTTAACTAAAAGAGACATACAAAGGCTGCAAACAACTCAAAGAAGCATGGAGAGGTGCATGCTTGGTATAACCAGGAGAGATAAGAAAAGGAACTCGTGGATCCGAAAAATGACGAGAGTGGAAGACATCATGATCAGAGTTAAATCCCTGAAATGGCAATGGGCTGGACATACTGCCAGAAGGACAGACCATAGATGGACAGCCGAAATTTTAGATTGGATTCCAAGGGACAGGAAAAGACCCAGAAAAAGACCACATGGGAGATGGGTGGATGAAATTCGTAAATATGCGGGAGTGACATGGAGGAGACTGGCACAAGACAGACCGTTGTGGAGGAAACTTGGGGAGACCTTCGTCCAGCAGTGGATTGATAATGGTTGACAATGATGATGATGATGATATATCTATGTTGTACTTGGTGTGAGTCAAAATTTTTTTTTTTTTGCTTCCGTCTCTTAATAGAATATATATATATTTATTATATATATGTATATACGAGTATATATAAAACTAACATAAAGAAATAGCGTAAAAGAAATTTAAAAAATAAAATTAGAGGGAATACATTGGCCTAGTACACGAAAACCATTTAACCACGCGACCATTTTTGAAACCAAATCATCGTGAGTTCGAGACCCGCTGAGAACACCAGTTTATTCCCTTGGGAAAGAAAATCCCCAGCGTCGTGACGTACAAATTTCCTCCGGGGAAAAATAGCATCGACAGAGGGGGAAAAATCCCGCTGGAAAACCACAGGAATAAATAGGAAAAAAAAACCACAACGAACTCTGTCGTTGCCATCCACTCAAAATCAAAGATCCATCGAAATAAATAAAGTTCCAAGAAGCACATCAACATCATCATCATCATTGTCAACCATTATCAATCCACTGCTGGACGAAGGTCTCCCCAAGTTTCCTCCACAACGGTCTGTCTTGTGCCAGTCTCCTCCATGTCACCCCTGCATACTTTCGAATTTCATCCACCCATCTCCCATGTGGTCTTCTTCTGGGTCTTTTCCTGTCCCTTGGAATCCAATCTAAAATTTCGGCTGTCCATCGATGATCTGTCCTCCTGGCAGTATGTCCAGCCCATTGCCATTTCAGGGATTTAACTCTGATCATGATGTCTTCCACTCTTGTCATTTTTCGGATCCACGAGTTCCTCTTCTTATCTCTCCTGGTTACACCAAGTATGCACCTCTCCATGCTGCTTTGAGTTGTCTGCAGCCTTTGTATGTCTCTTCTAGTAAAGGTCCACGTCTCTGCACCATACGTAAGCACTGGAAGGATGCATTGATCAAACACTTTTCTTTTAAGACATAATGGCATATTGCTCTTGAAAATTATGCTGTTTCTTCCAAAAGCTCTCCAGGCAAGTTTTGTACGCCGATTAATTTCTTCATCAATGTGACCCTCACTTGATATCTGCTGTCCAAGATAAACGTACGTGTCTGTTATCTCCAGCTTTTCTCCATCAATCGATAAATCTTCATTTCTTGTAAAAGCATTGAACATCACTTTTGTCTTCTGAAAGTTCATTTTTAATCCCACTTCTTTACTCTTGTCAGCAAGTTCCTGGATCATACTCTGCAGCTCTGATGGGCTAGTTGCAAAAATGACTACGTCATCAGCAAAACGAAGGTGGGTTAGATAATCTCCATTAATCTTTATCCCCTTGTTTTCCCAGCTCAGTGACTGAAAAACACCCTCCAATGTGGCATTAAAGAGCTTCGGAGATATGGTGTCACCTTGTCTCACTCCCTTTCCAATTTTTATGTGTGTTGTATTTTCAAACAGCCTAATCTTTGCACTTGCATTTTCATAGATGTTATTAATAATATTAATGTATGCATCTTCAATACCGCAGGTTTTCAGAGCCATTGTAACTGCTGATGGTTTCACCGAATCAAAGGCTTTTTCATAATCGATAAAAGTCATGCACAATGGAAGTTCATATTCCCTCGCTCTTTCAATTAGTTCTCTCAGCACATGGATATGATCTATTGTGCTGTAGCCACTCCTGAATCCAGCTTGTTCTCTCGGTTGAGCCATGTCCAGTGTTACCTTCAAGCGGTGTGAAAGAACTTTAGTGAAGATTTTATAAACTACTGATAGGAGGCTGATAGGTCTGTAGTTTCCGAGATCCTCAATGTCACCTTTCTTATGTAGCAGGATCATTGTAGCTGTGTTCCAATCCTCAGGAATCTTTCCTTCATTAAGGCATCGAGTGAAAATTTGGGCGAGTACTGTTTCGATTTCTCCACTTGCTTCTTGTATGATGTCTACAGTAATTCCATCTTCTCCTGGAGCTTTTCCCCGCTTCATGTTCTTGATTGCATGTGCAACTTCTGCTGGAAGGACTGGAGGAACTCTGGTACTGGTATCTTTCATGATGTCTGGAGTGCATGTATCATCCCTTTCATATAATTTGGAGTAGAAATCTTTCACTCTTGTCAAAATTTCGCCTCTATTTCTTGTTACAGAACCATCTTCTTTTCTCAGTGCCATAATCTGTTTTCTTCCCTTACTGAGATGTCCCTTTGCTATCTTTAGGCTTTGGTTGTTTTCAATTGCTTTCCTCACTAGTTCACAGTTGAATTTCCTTACGTCTTCAGTGATACTTTTTCGTACTGTCTTGCATAGCTCTATATATTCCACTTTGGAAGTCACATCTTCTTTAGTTGTTTTCATCTCTCTTCTTTTTTGCATCAACATTTTCGTTTTTCCTGATAATTTATTTACATGCAACTTGTTCTGAGACCCAGCTAATTTTGTTGCTGTAAGCACCAACATATCTAACACCTATGAAACCCCTTTTCCCAACTTGGTCGTTGCCATCCCTCAAAATCAAAGATCCATCGAAATAATAAAGTTCCAAGAAGCACCGCAAGGGCGGCAGTACATCGAGTAGACAATAAAACAAGAAAAAACGCACACTCAGTAAAATTTTCTGAGGGGAAAATGAAGCTGGCTGGAGAAGCATGATGTCATCCACCAGAACAGTGGTGTCGTCCGACACCATAATATTCATATCTATTTTTCGGAGAACTGTAAAGAATATAAACAAGAAAGATGACACCGAATTTTCGGGTGTAATAAGCACGTCTTTTGAATCCGTTCTGACGCAAATTAAATTTATCAAAGCTATTCAAAGTCAATGGAACCGGTATGGAAAACAATAGATCTGACGAAAGAAAGAAGATTTTCAATAGGGTTTTTAATCCCTCAGATATTGCTGTAAACAGAATCGTGAGCTTACGAACTCTTAGAAACAGAGATATCAACAAAAATAAGATGTGACTTTACGTCCCCTGGTGGGAAAACCATGCATTATTTTAGGAAGAAAGTATTCTCAAAAGGTTTATCCATATGGCGGTATCGGTCCAAGAAAAAAAAATTAGTCTAGTTTTTTTTGTTTTTTTTTTTGATTGAAGGTTTAACGACCACCGTGAGCAACTCAATGGGCTATAAGCAGTCGCCCGTCCCTAATTTAGGGTCACTGGTTCCAGGGAAGGGAGAGAGCCAGTGCCGTAAGACAAACACAACATCCATGCCTCACCGGGATTCGAACCCGGACCCCGTTCGGACGAATGATCAGAGGCCATCGCTTAGACCACTGCGCCAGGCTGTCGAGTTTTCAAGAGCCCAGATTTTGCAACAAATACTTCAGAAGCAGAAATTAACACGTATTTTTGAATTCGACGTCATCTGCATTTAAAGAATGGTTTAGCCACCCCTGGTGGCTAAACCATTCTTTACCAAACATTAGAAATTATGTGAAAAATATTTTCCATCAGGTCTTGTTTGCGATACAGGAAGAATTTTTCAAATCAGAGCTTTAGTAACAGAAATAACGTAGAAAACGCAATTTACCTTTGTGCCCCCTAGCGGAAAGTGTATGATATACTTGAAAATTTTGAGTTTATAGGGAAAAACATTTCGCATTGAAAACACTATCCAACAAAGAAGGAATTTTTCAAATCGTACGCTTAGAAGTAGAGATATTGACAAAAATAAGATATACATCTACGCCCCCTAGGGTCGAAACCATGCACTATTTTCAAGAAGAAAATGTTTCTAAAAGGTTTGTCGACATCAGTAGTATCGGTCAACAAACGACTTTTCTTTCAATCGAGATTTTAGAAGCTCATATTTTGCTGCAAATACAACAGAAGCGAAAATTAAGATTCACGCCACCTGGTGGCCAAACTATGTCTTAACAAAAATTAGAAATTATGTGCAAACGATTTCCCATCAGGAGCTGTATCCGGTGCAGAAAGAATTTTTCAAATCGGAGATTTAGAAGCAGAGATATAGGGGGAAACGCAATTTACCGCTACGCCCCCTAGCAGAAAGTCTATGAAATACTTGAAATTTTTGAAATTATATGAAAAACATGTCACACAGAAAACATTATCCAACAAAGAAGGAATTTTTCAAATCGGACTTTTTTTTTTTTTTTTGATTGGAGGTTTAACGACCACCGTGAGCAACTCAATGGGCTATAAGCAGTCGCCCGTCCCTAATTTAGGGTCACTGGTTCCAGGGAAGGGAGAGAGCCAATGCCGTAAGACAAACACAACATCCATGCCTGACCGGGATTCGAACCCGGACCCCTTACGGACGAATGTTTAGAGGCCAGCGCCTTAGACCACTGCGCCACCGAGGCGACCAAAATCGGACTCTAGAAGTAAAGATATTGACAAAAATAAGATGTACATCTACGCCCTCTGGCGGAGAAACTGTGCAATATTTTAAGAAGAAAATATTCCGAAAAGGTTTATCGATGTGAGTGGCATCAGTCCACGAAAGAATTTTTCAATCGATATTTTAGAAGCTCTGATTTTATGGCAAATACATCAGAAGCAAAAATTAACACTTACACCCCCTGGTGGCCAAAGTATTCTTTACCAAAAATTTGAAATTATATTCAAAAGATTTTCCATCAGAAGATGTATCCGCTGAAGAAAAAAAATTTCAAATCGGAGTTTTAGAAAACGAGTTACGCCCCCTAACGGAAAATCTATGCGTAATTTGAAAAAGTAACTATATGTAAAATACTCTTCGACATACATGGAATCGAAAGATAAAAAAATATTTTCAATCGGATGTTTAGAAGCAAATATGTGGAATAAACGTATTTTTGAATTCGACATCATCTCCATTTACGTCCTGTACCGGCGAAATTGTACATCGTAAAAAAAAAAACGAAATGAAGGATCATCATTTGCATATTTCAAGCTTCCGAATGCAAAAAGAATTTTTCAAATCGGACTAATAGTTGCAGAGATATCGTGGGTACAGACGGACAAACCGATAACAGAAGCACGATGTTTTTTTACAAAAGACGTGCTAAAAACCCATGAAAAAAAACAAATTCTTTGGGGAAAAAAACATTCAAAATTTAAACATCCCCTGAAGGAAATAAAGAACAATTCACAAGATGAGAGACTGAAAGAAAAGTTTCCACACATGTGTTAGATAAAAAAAAAAAATGAAACATTTGTAACGTCATCCACACTCCGAACCGAGATAGTATACTACTCACGGTTGCGGATATTCAGCGAGCAGTGGTGCCCTTCATGCATCGTCCGATTAATGTACCAGCACCACTGCCAGACGGCTGCACGACGTAGGACTATACACGCACGCAGACCATTACGAGGACTGCATTTAACACCAGTGCATCGTCGCCAAAGACTGCAATGGTGCCGTGTCAGACTGTCATGGAGCCACTCAGAATGGCAGCGGGTGATCTTCAGTGACGAGTCCCGCCTTTGTCTTGGAGGAGACTACCACCGAATCCGTGTGTGGAGGCACCGTGGTCAGCGCCAAGATGAACGGTTTGTTGTCGAGCGTCACACGTCCAGAAGGCCTGGTGTCATGGTGTGGGGTGCAACTGCCTACGATGTCAGATCACCTTTGGTGTTCATTACAGGCATTTTGACAGCCCAACGTTACGTTAATGGACGAGGTCCTGCAACCAGTGGCCCTACCTTTTCTGAACACTCACTCCGGTGCGATTTTCCAACAGTACAACGCTCGTCTGCATACTGCTGTCTCGAGAGCTTTTTTTTTTTTTTTTTTTTTTTTTTTTGATTGAAGGTTTAACGACTACCGTGAGCAACTCAATGGGCTATAAGCAGTCGCCAGTCCCTAATTTAGGGTCAGTGTTCCGGGGAAGGGAGAGAGCCAGTGCCGTAAGGAAAACACAGCATCCATGCCTCACCGGAATTCGAACCCGGACCCCTTTCGGACGAACGATCAGAAGCCATCGCTTAGACCATTGCGCCACCGGTGAGGCCTCGAGAGCTTGCCTTTAAAACACTGACACTCTGCTAAGTCCAGCCGCATCGTCAGACCTATCGCAGATTGAAAATGTGTGGGATGCTATTGAACGCGCTATCCACACTCCACCTCTACCGCACAATCTGCAGGAACTGCGTCAGAAGATTCAATCTGCATGGGATGGCTTATTGCAGGACACTATTAGGAACCTGTACAACTCCATGCCGAGACGTCTGGCATGCTGTGTGAGGAAACATGGCGGCCCGACGCCATACTG
Organism: Macrothele yani; assembly: GCA_039090855.1. Taxonomy (NCBI): domain Eukaryota; kingdom Metazoa; phylum Arthropoda; class Arachnida; order Araneae; family Macrothelidae; genus Macrothele; species Macrothele yani. The sequence goes on from CM076993.1 coordinate 31,057,823, forward strand.
AGAGACACTACTTATTGCCGTTTAGTTCAATAAATATTGCCCATATCAGGCTCAATGTTTAATCATTTATTGTTCCTGGTAACCTTTACTTTCCTCCAGAATAGCATTGCAATCCGACATGTCCTTCTGGGTGCAACTATTTTTTCTGACGAGGAATGTATTTTCGTTTTTATCTCTACGCTTTTGCTCTAGTTTTTCCAATGGTCGTTTTCCTGTACGTCTTACAATCATTATTAAACTTGATTTACATATTCAAAAAAGTAATTTTTTAAACCTGTTTGGCAGCAGTAGTGTTTTATGACAACATTCACATTCTTTTCAACACACACACACACACACACACACACACACGTGTATGATTTAATTTTGCTGTATTCTGAAGAAGGTATACACATCGAAGAGCGATAACATTATGCCCATCTGGCTAAAATGATGGTCTTCCACGTACAGACAGAACAGCTCTTAACCGGCGAGGCCTCAGTGCTACAAGATTTCTAAAGATGTCTTGTGGTATATGATACCAACACATTTCCAGCAGATCCTTTAACTCCTGCTGTAAGTTACGTGGTTGAGCCGCTGCAGACCGGATTTGCTGTTCCAAAACGAACTATTGATGTTCGATTGGATTGATGTCTGGGGAGTTTGGAGGACACGGCAATACCTGAAAGTCTTCCTCATGATCCGGGAACCATTCTCCAACAATCCAGGCAGTGTAACACATGGCGCATTATCCTTCTGAAAAAAAAGCACCACTTGAGGGGAATATCGATGGAATGAAAGGATGTACCCGGTCTACAATGATGTTAGGTAGGTGTTCATGACAGGACCCAGGGTTTTCCAACGGAGCATTGCCCAAATCATTACACTTCTCCACTGGCTTGTTTTCGTGCCACTTCCTCAGGTAAACAACGCCCACGTAATCGGCCCTCCACATTATTTAACATGAAACGAGATTCATGGGACCAGACGACCTTCTTCCAATCACTCAAGGCCCCATTTTGATACTCGCGTGCCCTTTGTAGGTGCTTTGGACGATGAACCAAGGTTAGCATGGGCACTTGGAGCGGCCTGCGATTACTCAGCCTCATTTTCAGCACGGTTCGATGTACTGTGCGTTGTGAAACATTACTCCCGTCACCAGAACTCAAATTACCGGCGAGTTGTGCTACAGTAACCCTTTTGTTGGCTCAGCGTTCCAAATGTTGCAGTGACGAAAGTTTTGTTTTGTTTGTTTGTTTGCCGTTGCAATTTCTAAACTAAAATTGGTAAAAAATCATGCTCGCACTTCAGTGATGCAGAATAGGCTATCAGCTCTGAGCCTTGTTAGCATAAGGTGTATTATATATTTATTTTCTGATTTTTTTTTAGCTCGAGAAGACGTGCGCGAAGAATAATATAATTACGACTAAGAAGTACATTTTATTTTAAAAATTCATTTTTTTTTCTGCTCGAAGTTATATATATTTGCATTTAACATACAAAACATTCATTATTCCTTACTCCTGTTGTGTAACGTCGAGGTGGCCGACGAGACAGTTAAATCTGTACTTTGTGCATTTTTCTGATAAGAATTCTGTTTCAATGGTTCAATAACTATTGTTCTGCTAATCAAGACGAAATCTGGCATTCTTAACTTTATCTTTAGATAATACTCACAATAGACTTGTTTGAAATCTGCCAGTGGGAAGAGGCTGTTCTTTCCGCCATTTTCCCATTAAAATCAAGTAGCTCAGAAAAATTTATTCGATCAATACTAAATTTAATATTTAAGTCTGTCAAACATTAAAAAGCAATGCTTAAAACCAATTTTAGTTGAAACTGGCCAAGTGGACGGGTCGGTCGGTTAGGTCTTTTTCATAATTACTGAAATCGGAATATGAAAAGTCCATGTGCGCGTGTATAAGAAAGTGAAACGAAGGCTTCAACCACTTTTTTCTTTCTTCTTCTTTTTTTTTTTTTTTTCATTTAAAGGGAGGAGGAAGGAGATCGTGCAATGCGGTACGATCGAGATATCGGCGACGAAGGATGAAGTTACTACTGAGTCGAATGTTAAGTCCACATTTAGATAGTAGTTTCTGGCTCATCATTACTTAGAATCTAACTGCAATAATTCCCATTCAATTTGTCAACAGCATTGATTTTTTTTTTATTTGTATTTTTTTTTTTATTTGATTTTTTTTCAGAAGGGGACTTTTCGACGATCTAATTTAAATGATCGAAATTGTGAAAAACTAATATTTCTTGACGGAGGGGACAGTAAATGCTTTTCGCGGGGGGGGGGCAAAAAACGAAAAGTGTCAAAGAAAACGGAAAAACTCATCAAACGTCATTTGAAGAGTTTTCATTAGAAAAAAAACTTATGAAAAAATACGTATTTCCACAATCTGACTCCTAGAAACGAAAGTACCATGCCAAATACAAATATAGGTTATTAGACGCTAAATCAATCTAAAAAAACTGGAAAAAATTACTTCACCATCTCCGATGTTAATAAGAAATGGTAATTAGTTGGACTGCACTAGAGCTGAAAACATACAAAATTTTAACTCACTTCATCTCATCTCATCAAAAAGTACAAAGTCTTAAAAAAAATGCTCAAAATAGCCATTTTTGCATTTGGCCTACATAAAAATTGGTACATAAAAAAAATTCAGGCAAAATATGAGCACAGTTCAACAATATGTAGGGGGTAACTCAATGACGGTGAAGTTTCTAATGTACATGATAAATATAGGGCTTGGAACACTAGAATACAATAAGTGACTAATAGAATAAAAGTGACAATAATAAAGTCACTTACAAGCACATCATTTTTTGACATATGTTACACTCTGTGGCACTGTAATTGTAGAATTGCACCATGAGTGGAGCATAGTTGCAGATGCTTGGGGGAGGGGAGACTGCAGTCCCAGACGAAACTCTCTTTCTGACTGTAATAGTAAATCTTTGGGGGCCCCAGCCTTTCCAAGTTCCCTCACCCACCGTCTTCGAGGTGTTGCAAATTGGCAAATGGAAGAATTGTGCCAAGAAATGCTGATGAGGAAAGCACGAAACTAACTGAACAGAAGCTTCACATGATATAAACACAGATGTACAGAGTGTAGGGCTCAATGCAACATGTATGTGAGACAGTCAACAGGCTTCTCTCTCATAAGCATGCATGGGCATCAGTGTGTACGATTATTGAAAAATCCCAAGATGCCACGTTTGACATCAGTATCAGCAACCCTGATAGAAGGTGGATTACTGGCCTTCGAGAAGCAGGGAATTGCAACATGTGGGCAGTGACAGTGTACTGATATTGTAAAGACAGGCTGAAGGAAGGTCAGCTGAAGGTCAGACTTTTATTCATTGGAAGGCTCATAACCCCACCTACAGCCACACTAGCAACCATATGCTGCACGTCACCCTATCTCTCATGGAATCATTGCACACTGACTGGTGGAAGGGAACCTCCATGCATGCCAGCAACTGTATCAATTACTACTGGCCATAGTCTAACTGTGCAAGAGCATCTGCAATAGTGCAGTGCACAGGCCACCTGGACCAACAAACGGCATCAAGTGGTCTTCAGTGATGAATCCTATTTCTTCTTGGAGCTTGAAGATCAATGCATTGGCATGCAGCGATGATGTGATGAACACAATGAACTTAGCCATTATAGAACACCATAGTACTGGTGTGAGAAGTGGTCAATTATGACTATTATTCATTGTTTAGTGTTTGTCAACAGCAATCTTACTGCTCACAACTATGAAGATGAAGTTCTGTGACCTGTCACTCTTCACTTTATTGCTGAGTTGCCTTACACCATTTTTCAGCATAATAATGCCGGCACACATACCACAATGGTATCCTCTGAATATCTTCATGGTGTTGTGAATATCCCGTCTTTCCGAGCAAGGTTTCCCAGATTTACATCCAACTGAGCAGGTGTGGGCCATGATCGGAAGTCATTCACACACCTACCCACAGCCACAATTGTTTTGCAGAACCAGGTCCAAGAACACTTGTCACGAAATGCAGCAAAAGGATACTTGACAGCTGTACAACTCCATGCCAAAACACTTAGTTTACTACAACCATGGAGGTTTTACATCACATTGATCTACCCAGTAGGCATTGTTTTGTATCAATAAATGTGTTCATTAGCCTCTGCAAATTTTATATGCTCATTATCTCCTTGATTATCATTACTCCATGTATCCTATCTGCACTCCTGTTCCTTCATTTTGCTACAATGTCGAACTGTATGACAAAATACCTGCTAAAAAGCAATCACTAGCAAGATAACAGAACTGCCAGCTAACAAAGACTGAGTGAAGGAAGGTGCATGATCTGTATGTGCATTGTGAGATGACAGAAACAGCTGAGCCTGAGTGATGGCTCTCTTTTGCACTGCAGAATTTTTTGTTAACATTTAGAAATAAAGTTAATCAGATCTTATCAAATGGGATCCTGCCTAACTTTCCAAATTAAGTATAAGATCTATTTATGCTATATAGTTTAGCAGACTTCAATTAAATTTACTTACATAATATTTTAGTGGAATTCAAGATTCGCTATGAATTTAAAGATATTTCCTGCTATGAGAAAGCTGTTCAGAGCCAGAACTTGCCAACTAACACCACAGAAAGACCAAAAATTATTTCTGCATCGTATGAAGTCAGCACACACAAAAAGATTTCCACTTTTACTAATTTATAAATTATTTGAATTCCAATTCCAAAAAAAATGTCATACTTTCAAGAGACACTTTAAAAACACAACATGAGGCACTGAGAAATCACTTCACACTGGCCACTTTGCAAATTTATTAGCAAAAATTTGCACATACTCTGCAGTTTTGGAGAGCTATTTTGTTACATCTGAATATTAAATTGCATGGTTATACCAATTGCACAGCTGTTCAGCATAGCTAAATGTTACTGCATCTACTGTTTTTTTTTTTTATTTATATTTTTTATGGTTTAACTTATTTTTGCACTGAGAAATTTAATGAACTGCACAACTCTGAACAAAGAATCATAAAACAGATATTTCACAATGACATATTTTTTTAATTCTTTGATCAAGAATTATCTATTGCAGAAAATTTCCATTTCATTTTCAGTCAAATTTCCATTGAAAATAAAATGATAGGGATGCAAAAGATAATTTTCAGTTGCTCAAATTCTAGAATCTAGAATATCTTATGAAATTCCAGAATCCTAAGATAACCCATATAATATTATATGGCAATGAAAATATTACATCCAGGAAAAGCAATAACACCTTACATTTTTTTTTCAAAAATACCATACAGAACAAGAATTCTGCCCTAAGGAAAACTGGAAAACCTTAAATCATGCATATTGCTATATAATTAGAAAATGACTTTTCAAATCACTCTTCTTGAAATCAGGATGTTGTGTTAAAACTTTAAGGCATAAATTGTACATCAAGATAAGGGGAAAACGTGCAATACCTTCAATGGTGCAGCCAGAATTTTTTTTAAAGGGATGATGTCCATGGATTTGGTTAATTGGTAAAAGCCTCATATATAAATATTGCTTTAAATTTGTACTCAATCCCCCCACAAGGGTAGGAAGGAGTCCAGACCCGAAGACCAACCCCTTGACTATGCCTCTGAATACCGTTGATGTACTTACTGCTGTTTAATAAAAGAGCGCACAAATCAATGCATGTCCAAATGGGATTAGGCTAAGAAGGTGAAACATTCAAGTCACATGTGAATATATAATAAACGCTGGCAAAGTTTCTGTACTTTTCCACTTTGCATGCATGCATGCAGCTAAGCATGTATTATACAACCACAATTAGAAATAGACTCCCTGATGCGGAATCCCTGGAATGTTGTGTATGCGAAACAAAGTGAAGTAATTCAGATCAGATCAGATCATATGTAGAGGATTTTAAGAAGGGAGTGTCTGACCCCAGGTCTTAAACAACCCTTAGAAATAGGAAGCTAGGGGATTTGGGCTAGAGTGCCCGATAGGAAAGTGACACAGAAGCGAGGTAGAAAGGGGAAGGAAGACGCCCTTATTTATTACCGGGGGGCCAGTACCCGGTGTCTGATGGCTTAACGTGCCCATCCGATGCACGGCGGGTATTTAGTGGTTCAAACGTTCGTGCCTACCCAGGATCGAACCTGAGGTTATCTCCATGGCAGTCACGAATGCTGACCTAACTAGGCCACCCGTGGCCCTGAAGTAATTCAAGACAATTTCAGGCTCATTTATAGGAGTGACCATGCTGCTGGAGACAATGCAAGATGTTGCCATGCATAGGCACTGACCATGTGGGTGCTGCTGGACTGAGGAACTCACTGAATCATCATCACAGCAGTAAAAGTTCCCAATATAAAAGTTCCCATAATAAAAACAACATAGATTGGCCATTTTTTTATTTTCAACGGATAACATAATTTTCTCCTTTTCAGTACTTCTGGGAAGGTGTGTGCCAAGCAGGGATGCAACAGATGCACAGCACCCACGTGCCATGTTTTTGAGGGGAGGGGGGCAGCAGGAAGCCCCAATCAAAGTTTACGTTTAATAAATGAATGTCAGAAACATGGAAGTAAAGAAATTAATTTACTGTGAGGAAACACAATATTACAAGACACGTTTAGTTTTTAGTAAAAATAATTCAGTATATTATTCAATAGAACATGACTTGAAATCAGATGAAAAATTTTTTGTTTTGTTCAGTAACAGACACCACGAGCAAAGAACTAACAACCTTGTTTTTTATTTTTTTTACTTTTTTTTTTATTGTAAAGATTTCAGCATTTATGAAACACATAGCCAGGACAATAACAATGGGGCTAATATGAAGGAAAAGCACAATGGACTTCAAAATCCATAATTTTTTTACCTATAACCCTAGGGCATTTTATGTAGTTTGAGTGGCTCATACTTTAAATTTGGTGGTGAATGTCGACAAAAAAGTTTCTCTAGAAATTGAGAACTTTTTCAGCATTGTTCAAGAAGTATATGTTTCTTTTCTCCGTTAACTTACCATTGGCAAATTAAAAAAAAAAACTCCCAACATTGGCCATAAAACCACGCTCTGAAACAAGATGGGAAAGTAGGACTGATGCTATAAGGGACTTGAGGACTCAGGAAAATTTGGATATAATCCATGAAGCATTATATTATTGCTTTAATGATTCTTTTAGAGACAGTGTTACATGAAATTTAGTCATTTTTTAAAAAGAAAAAAAAAATTATGCAAGTTTATTTGTTCCAGAAAGATTTAGTACACAATTTCAACAAAAGTTAATGTTAGTAGCAAATTAATAATTAAATCTGTTGTAGTTATATTAACCATAATATAAAAGTAAATGGTTATTAAAAAGAATGTAGACCACATCAAGGTTTTAAAGGCATGTTAGCTGGAGATAAAATAATTACCAAGGTATTAAATAGATTGTAAAAAGGCATTTCCAGCAGTTGGATTGGGTAAACCACATAAGATAACGGTATCCAAAATAGAATATATTATCCAAATAGAATATACAATATTCAAACTGTTCTATGTTGGATGCAACAGTATCCAAAATAGATTGGTTTGAACACCTGAACATGCATAATGAGACCTTATTTTTTTAAATGACTTATTCTTTATTGGCACTATGCAGAGACATAAAAATAAAAGATTGTATGAACTTACACATGAGATTCTCAGGTATTGCACAAAAAGAATCTGATATAATTGCTTCAGATTTGTATGTTAAAATTGAAATTCTTTGGACTTATGTTAAGGATCATATGGATCCATTAAATACTTTAGAATTTCATATTTTCAAATGATCTGATTAATATGTTTTCCAAACACTTCAATAGCTTTACAAATATTTTTAAAGCTGCCTATAGCCAAAGACGGTTGCAGAGGAGGGGGGGCATTTGTCCCCCATTAAACAAAAACTTTTTTGGATTTTTATACTCTGGCTAAAAAGAAGCTTTTCTTTTTCTTACTGTTAAAAGCTTGAAATCCAAAAAGGTGTTTAAACTTACAATGCCCTCATTTTCATTCCATAGAATTGATAGTGATCACATGCACACCCATCTCTTTTCAAATTTCTATTCTGCAACAATGCTTGGGAGGAAAGATCATTTTCCAAATTTAAAATCATAAAAAGTTACTTTTGATGAGATATGAAATTGAAATAACTTTCAAATATAAGTATTGTTAGTATTGAAAACAAAATTGCTACAGATTTAGACAATTTGTACATTGTTTAAAAGTTTGCAAAATAATTAAGAAATCTAAAAGAGTTAGTTAATTTTAGCTGAAACAATGCATGATTATTTGTGTGGTTTCTTGAAGTTCCAGTTTTTAGTTTATAGGAAGAAAATATTTTTATTTAATATGAAAACCAGTTATTGCGAATTCTGTTTTTAGTTTTAGACAGCTCATTTGTATCGGGTTTGGTGCGAATGAAATGTACGGCGTGAACGAGAAATGGAGACAGGCCCCCACCACAGCAGAATGGAACCAACCACAGGTCTTACGGGTACTGTGTCACAGAGTTACTAAAAATAGCTAGCACGTGTGTGAAGAACAAGGTTCGAGCATGGTTCGTTCAGGCGTAATGAAGCTTGCAAAGGAAACATGCAGACACCGGATTTGAGAGTCATCTTCCTGTATGAATTTAAAATGGGCCAATCTGCAGGAATTGCCGCTAGAAATGTAATGTTAATGACGCATTTGGAGATAATACAGCCAATGAACGAACCATTCAGTGATGGTTTGTGAAGTTTCCAAGCGGAGATACATACCAGCAAAACAAAAGACGTGGTCACTGACCTGTTGCTGTTTCTGACGATGTTTTGTTACATGTGGTTGAAGCGGACCCCCGAAAAACATATCATGAGACAGCGGCAGAGGTAGATGTCCACCAAACGACAGTTGTTTGGCGTCTGGCTGCACTGGGTAAGGTAAAAAAACTGGACATGTGGCTGCTGCATGAGTTGACAACTGCCAACAAGACTAGGTGTTTGGAAGTCTGCACATCGCTGCTTGCCAGGAATAAACAGGAACCTCTACTGCATCAAATTGTCACCTGCGACGAGAAGTGGGTTCTTTATGATAATCAGAAATGATCTACACAATGGTTAAGCAAAGCACAGCCTGCGGACGGCATCCTAATAAGTCACCCCTACACACCAAAAAGATGATGCTCCTTGTCTGGTGGTCCACAGCCGGGATAATTAATCAGAGTTTCTTGGAAAGAGGCCAAACCATCACTGCAGAACATTATTGTGGTGAATTACACCAAATGCACCTGAAATTGCTGCAGAAACAACCAGCTTTGGTCAACCGACATGGTGTTTTTCTGCTCCAAGACAATGCCCGCCCTCATGTTGTACAACAAACAATGCTGACATTAAGAGCCTTGGGCTATGAAGCACAGCCTCATCCTACCTATTTCCCGAACTTATCTCCGACAGGCTATCATCTATTTTGTCACCTGGATCACTTCTTGTCCGGGAAACAGTTCACAACAGACAACAAGGTTCAATGTGCAGTTGATGACTTCTTCGGGTCCTAGCCACAAGACTTTTTTTTGTTCCGGGATCATGGCCTTGCTGGACAGATGGCAACTATGTGTCGATGCCAAGGGGGAATATTTTGCCTAGGTAAGTTGTCCTGCTTCTCCGTTCTCGCTGTCCACGTGTGCTGATCCTTTGCCGCACATTTCATTTGCACTAACCCAATATATGTACCCAACGAGATGTATTTTTTTGTTGTTTTAGCTTGATTAGTTAAGGAGATGCTTGTCATGTTCAATGTTATATGTAAACCAAAGAGCCAAAACATTATGACCACCTATCTAATATGATATTGGTTCTCCACGTGCCACCAAAATAGCTCTTACCCGGCTAGGCTTAGATGCTACAAGATTTCTAAAGTTGTCTTGTAGTATCTGGTACCAAACAACATGTTATCTGTAGATCCTTTAACTCTAGTGAATTACATGGTTGAGTCGCCACAGATTGGATTTGCTGTTCCAACACAAACCACAGATGGATTGATGTCTGGAGAATTTAGAGGACAGGGCAATACAAGTTAAGTTGATGATAGTTGAGAACACCCTAAGTTACTTATAATAGTTTTTAAGGCAAATATATTTCAGCCATTACTATGGCCTTCATCAGTGCGACTACGATTTGTTTCATTGTCAGATTGGAAAGGTAAGTTTTGTAACGGTAACTCCGGGTGACATGATGCAATGAGAGATTTCCAGATGTATGGAACGTAAATGGGGAGAGCTCAGAGTTGCAATTTTTGGAAATAAAATTTCCAAACTTAGTCTAAACCTCAGAGCAAAACGATTTTGGAAGGAAGCCAACTTTTTTGTATCGGACCAAAGTGGAATAGCAGAAGTATCAGCCATGGTAAGTTGAGACAAGGAAGGTCATTCAATTTTCTCCTTCAATTTCTGTTTTCCTCCATAATGACAGAGACCGAAGACCTGCACTTTCTTCTCCTGGAGTGTATAAAATCCCTATCAAGATAAATGTTGGATTAACTGCATACATAGGAAGTTCATTGCGAAAAATTCTCTCAAGACTTCAGGAACACAAATCTGATGTGAAATTTGGAAAACCTTCCTCTTCCTTGTCTCAACTTACCAGGGCTGGCACTTCTGCTATTCCACTTTGGTCTGATGCAAAACAGTTGGCTTCCTTCCAAAATCGTTTTGCTCCGAGGTTTAAAGAAAGTTTGGAAATTTTATTTTCCAAAAATTGCAACTCAGAGCTCCCCATTTACGTTCCATACATCTGGAAATCTCTCATTGCATTACGTCACCCGGAGTTACCATTACAAAACTTACCTTTCCAATCTGGCAATGAAACAAATTGTGGTCGCACTGATGAAGTCCATAGTAATGGCTGAAATATATTTGCCTTAAAAACTATTATACGTAACTTAGCGTGTTCTCAGCTACCATCAACTTAACTTGTTTGTTAGATACGTGCATTGCCTACCACTCATTTATGACCAGGGCAACACCTGGAAGTCCTCATGTACCCCAAATCTTCTTATACAAGCTGAGTAGTGTGGCATGATGAATTGCCCTGCTGAAAGAAGGCACTACTAGAGGGGAATACCATTGCCATGAAAAGATGTACCTGCAGTGATATTAGGTAAGTGATAGATGTCATAATTTCCTGCACATGAATGACCAGACCCAGGGTTTCCCAGCAGAACATTGCCCAAAGCATTACACTTTATCCCCCGGCTTATTGTTGTCCCATGGTGCATCGTGATACCAACACTTCCCCTGGTAAAAGACATACCCTGTTTTCCACATGGTGCAACAGGAAATGGTATTCATCATGCCAGATGACTTTCAAATCATTCAAGGTCTGGTTCTGATACTCTCGTGCCCAATGTAGGCACTTTTGACAGTAAACCAAGGTTAAAGTGGGCACTCGGGGCAGCATGCGGCTAGGCAGTCCCATTTTCTGCAGGGTTCGATGTACTGTGTTGTGACACTTTACTTCCATCACCAGCATTAAAATTACTGGCAAGTTGCACCACAGTATCCTGTCTGTTGGCTCGTACTGTACTAGATAGTCTTCATTTACCTCTAGCCAGGGGCGGCTCCTGCTATGGGGCTGTGGGGCTGCAGCCCCCTTAACCCAAAGCAGTTTTTTTTCATGCCGTACCAAGAGAGAAAAGTTTTGTGAACACCGCTGTAAGTTTTCCCAGCATAATGCCACGACTGCAATTTTCTGAACTCAACTGGAAGTTTTCCCTGCATAACACCAGGGGGAGCAGGAAGAACGTTACGGACTGCGCTTCTCGCAGCCCTGACGGCTATTGAAACCAACTCATGTGGGAAACTCTGCCTATTCCCACATCAGTTCGTTTCCTTTGAATAAAACTTCCCTGGGGACTGCATTCATGGCAGCTCTCGCTAGCAGGGTTGCTCTCGAATGCAGTCTCTTGTTGGGGGTGGGAATGCATCGCCGGGCCTGTGTGCTTTGTTGATTAATACGGTTCTTGTGCTTCCGAATAAGACATAAAATAGGGGAATAAATGAAAAATAATGACGAATGTTGAAATAAAGTATTAAAAAAGGTACGTTTGAATGTATTACTCAACCTGGGTTTTTTTTTCTTCTAATTTTTGGTTTGTTCCTGCTTTTATTCAACATAATAATTCTAACAACATTGTTGCTCCCATCTAATAACAAATACTCAGTTGCCGGGACTTTTGCAAAAAAAAGTTTTACTTATATTTTCTCTTCTGGTCAAAATGAACATGTGAACAAGTTGCGATTAAAAATAGAGTTCAGTATTGGATAAATTGAAAAAAAAAAAAAAAGATACTAATTTTTGCAGCGAAATAATTGCACAAAATTGATTTCTTCACTTACCAAGCACAGCGAAATTTTCGCTTTTAAACTCACGTTAATTTTTATTCACCAAAAATCATTGAAGTCACTCCACTGGATACATTTTATTTTTCTGCTGCATCCCCCCTCCCTCCCAAAAATCAGCTGCGCATTTCAATTGAGGTAGTGTACTTAATTACTTTGAAAAGAACATTTAATCAGATATCATTGTTTAGAAAATTTACGAAGTTGGTAAATTTTGGAAAACAAATTTTTCTACACTAAATTGTTATCATGATGGCTTCAGAATTAAAACTGGACTGAATATGTTTGCAATCCGTTTTTATTAAAGAGAATGCCGGTGTGTGAGTATCGCAATAACAACTCATCGCGGAATTCTGGCAGACCTTGCAAAATTCCACAAAATGTTTTTCATCGCCGTCCAAGTTGCAGTGGTCGGTACAAGTCGAAGTTTCAAAGGGAGTGTATCGGAAGAAAAAATATTTATTGTCATATTTCTAGGGGTCACAATGAGACACTTGAGAACGCGTACATGACCTTGAGTGTTTCTCTGCTACCACCGGCACACGCATTAATTTTTTTTAATTTTTTGTCCTTATTTATATATATATATACGTACAGTATATGCATGTATATATAATTTGCAACCACTATCAATCCACTGCTGGATGAAAGTCTCCAAGTTTCTTCTTCCACAAGTCTGCCTTGAGACAGCTTTTTTTCATGCTTTCGAATTTCATGTACCCATCTCCCTCTTGTCATCTTCTGGATATTGTTTTTTCCCTTGCTATCCAGTTCAATATTTCAACTCTCCGTCGGTGGTTCTTTCTTCTAGCAATATGTCCATCCCATTGCAATTTCAGGAATTTTGACCATGTCTTCCACTCTTGTCTTTTTCCCGATCCACGAGTTCCTATTTGTATCATTCCAGGTAACAACAAACATGCATCTCTACATGCTTCTTTCAGTTGTCTGCAACGTCTGTCTGTCTATTTTAGTTGAGGTCCATGTCTGTGCTACATGCGTAAGAACTGGAAGAATGCACTGATTAATCAGTTTCTTTTTAAGAAATAATGTATCCGACGAAGTTTTATAGGTCGATTATTTTCTTCATAAAGGTGACAATGTGGCCATCGCTTAATATCTGTCGCCTAATTTAGGTATCGGTACCTTTACATTTTCCCCATCAATCGCTAAATATAAAATATTAATTTCTTGTAAAAAAATGCACTTTCGATCAGTATATATATATATATATTATTGTTATTACTATTATTATTATTAAATGGACAGCATCAGCACAGGCGCAGTAACTTAGCTTTCGAAGTGGTATCGTGATATCTACAAAATTGAGACGCAGCCCCCATCTCAGCTTACGACGAGCCGCCACTGCCTCTAGCATTGATGAGCCGTGGTCGGTCCATACATGGCAAGTGAGTTTTGGTTATTTCCTCCTCCAACCGACCACTTTTTGAAGGTGCTAACCATGGCTGACCATGAGCACTTCACCAGCCTTGCAGTCTCAGAAAAGGCCATTACAGTTTGTCCTTTGTCAAACTCGCTTAAATCTGCAAATCTTTCGCATCTGAAGAACAAGAATAACGATGATTAACAGTGTTATTTATACTGTTTCAAGGTCTTCACAAGCACAGTCATTTATCTGCAGTTGCTTTGATTTGTATAAAGACGCACTGGTCATAATGTTTTGGTTCTTCATTATATACCACAGCTGGTCCCCCCCCTCCTCGTGGAGAGAGCTGTAATATGTTTATCACTGTACAATGTGCATCCTACTTGATAGAAAGGAAGCTGACTTCTTGGATTATTTGGCAGTGCCTTTTGAACTAGAGTTTCAGACTTTTTTTCAAGTTTTATATGAGACACTTGTGTTTTATGAAAACTCTTAATGTAAGGGAAATAGAAAAGGATGCTTCTAAAAGTAATTATTTCATGTAAAAATGAGTAAAAATTAGAAAAAAATATATTCTGCTATGAGGGGCAGCAAATCTGGACTGGCATCCAGGTGACAAGAGCCCTGGGCATGCCCCTGCTTCTATGTATGAAGTGATTTAATGCCAATCTATGTTGTGAAAAAACATTAATTCCCTTGGTATTCCATTTGGAGCAAGTGAAAGGTTATGTGGTTTGTACAATTATGAGAACATAAACTACTGTGAAAAGAACAAACTACTTTGGCTTGTGAAATGCTTTCAAAATCTAGTTTTAGAATCATACACTAAGTGAAGGAGGATGAGGAAGAAATAATTTGATCAAAAATCTGTTTTTCAGAAACATGTTACACACACACACAAAGAGGCACATAAAAATAAAATAAAATGGCACATAGATTATAAGTCTTTTTTCAAAAGATCACACAATTAAAACGCATAACCCTAAAAAAAATGGCGTAAGAAAAATTAAGAGCCTGCTTAGTTATATATGCATTTCACTCTTAAAAACCTATCACTAATTAATTTGCATGCCCAATTGATGTATAATCAATGTTCCCTGGTAGGTTTATGTGTGTATGTATGTGCGTGTGTATGTGTGTGTGTGCAGGTTTAAAGAGTTTGAGATCTCATTGGACTTCACATCCTGAGCTCTAGTACCAAAAGGACTTATTCAGAGCTTACGCACTCACAGAGTGGCAGAATGTAGACGTACACCGCGTACACTGTATGCGGATAATTTCCAAATTATTTGCAGATAGTTTTTGCTTGGAGATTTAAAAAAATGTTATTTACAGCAGTCAAAACACTTACTCAAGGATGTACTCAAGTAATATACTTAATTCTATTTGAACTTAAAGATTGTTTAATTATTTTTTCACAACTTCTGAGTTCTTTTGTTTTTACAGACGTTTCTAGATTTTATCAAGGCCTGTTCTCAAGTATAGGAACTGTATCAAAAGTTTTGTTTACACAGAAAAGATTTAAATTTTATTGCCAGGTTCCTCTTGTAGTTGCCAGTTATTAAATCAACATTTTTTCCTTATGTATTTTGTGTCTTATTTCTGAATTAAGTTGTTGAAAATGTTATTTATAATTTTTGGAGGTTAATTAATGGACCTTTTTTTCTGGATATAAAAAATTTCCTTCATTAATCTCTTGTTTTTATGAGGCTTGTAGTCCAATATTTTGCCATAAAGGTCCATTTCACACACATTGCTGTACATTCAACTGTATTGTACTGATTTTGTCCTCCATTGGAATCTGTAATGTTCTAATAATTATTTATTGTTTTATTAATTTTTCCTTAAGTAATCTTATTTTATTGTCATCGTGGTTCGCTTTTCATGGGTTTGCAGTAAGTTTCCTTTTTCAATGGTTGTGTATGCAGATACATTTTATTTTTATACAACTCATTGTTCAGAACTAGAGCATCCACTGGATTTCTGGAAAGTTGGTGTCTATGTCACTACATCTTCTTGCTATCATATTTACTTGTACTGTGAGCAGGGCCGTAGCTCTCCCAGAATGGTCATATTAAGAGCGTAAGTTCATGCTTTTAGGGGCGAAAGAAAGAAATGTGCAACATGTGAATAAATTTACCGAAAATTGTAACTGAAAGAGAAAGTTATACACTTCAGTATTTTCTCTTTTTAAGACCTTAGTTAGATGCATACAATATGCTGCGCAGCTAAACAGAAAACAGAGCAGCCTATACTGTGAGGTGTGATCCCTCATATGCATGAAAGGAATTGTCTGAAACAGGAGATGGAAGCATATAAAATAATATGCCTAACCTCCATTATCTTTCTGAACACGTGCAGGGATGAAGAGCTAATTAGTCATTTGTACTTTGTTGCAGGAAGTTCCTCTGAGCGTTTAACCTTGAACGGAATTTTTCCAGGCCCAACTCTCAAAGCATTTTCTCATGGTTAATTCACTACTCATACCATTTGTTGCGCGTTTGCTTTCATTTTGCATATGCTGTGTTATCGGTGTTCACATAACTTTTATCTTTTACTTAATATCTGCAACTGTTGGCTCTTGGGTATTTACCTAGTTTATCTTTAGTAAAATTATGTCAAAAACTGGAAGTGCGACTTTTGAAGGATCATGATATTTTCCCATGATGGAGATGTGAGAAAGTAAAAACCGCGTAATTTTTGAGTGGAAGTGGGGAACTCTTGAACTTGAAGGGGTGTAATTTCAAGTCTCACTTTCCCAGATAAAGAAAGCTTGCTATGGCTCTGACTGTGAGACACAATTTTTTCATTATTTTTTTTTAAATGGCTTTTATAGGGCCTTTTTTATGGTGAACACTGTGGGGCATCCCTTAACACAGCTTTTATTACTGGAGGCACAAAGGATTTAGGTATACAAGAGAAGATTAGTAGGCCCAGGGGTAGTCACTGAGATCTATGAAGCCATGATATGTCATTCTTCAGGTGGACAGTAAGAATTCTAAGATAGCTACCAGAGAGGTTATGTTGTCTGCACAGCCTGAGTTGTCTCTTCTTTGTAGCAAGAAATACCTTTTTGCTCTTCCAATGCACAAAATGTCCTTTTAAGAGCCATTTGGAAAAAGTGTAAAGTATAATGGCTTATTTGGGTGAGTACATCGGTTTATTTAGGTATTACATTAGGAAAATGAAAACTAATTACAACATCTGTGCACCTACCACTGATGATAGATAGCTATGAATATTAGCAGAAACTAGTTTGGTGCTTCGCAGTCGGGAGATGTATTTCTTTGGGCTTTGTAATCAAGATGATTATTTCTTTTTCAAGACTTTGTTTTTTAAAATTTCGACAAACGTTGTAATTCATTTTCATGTTTTGTTGTTGTCGTGGTTGCTTCGCAGTCAAGATGATTTCCTCTTCAAGATTTCAGTTCGTTTTTTAAAAATTCGGCAAGGTTTTAATGCAGTTTCATATTTTGTTGCTGTTAAAGGAATTTTTTACCTTCATTGTAAAAATTCACCTTGTTCAATTTTATCTGGTGCAGATTTTACAATATCCTTAATTTTATTTTTTTAAACTTCACAATTGGAAAAAGTTATTTGAATGAGTCAAATAGTTACGGCAATGTCTTGTGAATAAACATATTGCAGGCGTTCATAAGAAGCCCCGACAGCCACTACGAATATAATAAGTACATATATAGTTCATTGCTTCTTGATATAAATTGCCGATACTATGCCCCATACGTATCTAACATCATTTAACAATCTCCCGATTGCCGAACTTGCATAACGTGTGAAAGAGTAATGACGGACATTTAATGTCAATTCAAGTTATATTATCGTAGCCATGTAAAAATTATGTTCATCGCATTTATGTTCATCGCAAATCAACGAAATTTGAACGATATATTTAAAAACAAAACTTGTTTGCCTTGAATACTCTTCTAATGCACAAAATGTCCTTTTAAGAGCCATTTGGAAAAGCAAGCATACATGGTGAAATTTAGAGCCATCTAGGCCACCAGAGTCAATGAGCACAATTTCATACAATATTTTTGTAATATAAGGTTAAAAGTACATTAGACTGCACAATCAAAAACACTTGTATTATAGTAAAATCCATTTATTTACTGGCATAAAAAGTCTGTAGAATTGCCAAAGCTTTTTCAAGGCAATAATACACTGGCGTGCAAAAATTAAGGACCAGACAGTTTTTCGAATGTAACGTCATGCAGAAGTGTTTCACATTAACTCAAATTATACCATAAGATCCCTAAGATGTAAGAATATGGGACAAGTGAGCAAAACCGTCCAAACAAGGAATCCAAAGGATACAAAGGCACTTTATTGAAAAGGTAGCTTCGAGCACAACTGGACAGAAGAGAAACGTCCATGTGACCGGCAGCTGCCAAGAAAAATCCAGTCTTTATTAAGGGATATGATCGTCCCTGACTACGTTGCAGGATTTACAACATCTGTCCATGCTGAGGACGAGGTTGTCGAGGAGCTGTTGAGGCATCGCCACCCATTCCTCTTGTAGCGCCAATCGCAACTGCGGAATCGTTGCTGGCGGCTGGTGACGTGCTCCCAAGCGTCTCCCGAGAAGGTCCCACACGTGTTCGATTGGATTTAGGTCAGGAGACCTTGCGGGCCAATCCATGCATTGAATATATTCACTCTCCAACAGCTGTGCGACAGCCACTGTACGATGAGGTTCAGCGCTGTCGTCCAAGAAGAGGAACTCAGGACCCACAGCACCTCTAAACAGACGCACGTGATGCAGGAAAACCTCCGTACAATAGCGTACACCAGTGACTGAACCTCCTTGGAAGATGTGGAGGTTGGTACGACTACCAAGCATGATACCGCCCCAAACGAGAACTCCGTCACCTCCAAACCGGTCCCTTTCGATGATGTTGGAGGTGTGATTGCGTGTTCCCTGCTCTCTCCAGATGTGTATACTTCGAAAATCGCTCGTCAGACTAAATCGGCTCTCATCCGTAAAGAGAACTCGACCTCATTGCTGATGTGTCCAGTTCTTGTGTTCCTGGCACCACAGAAACCATCGTCTCTGATGAGCAGGCATTAATGGCACACACCGTACTGGTCGTCATGCAAATACACCACCTTTGTGCAGCCTCCTGGCCATGGTAAAACGCGATAACGGACATCCAGTTGTCTGTTGCATGTGCCTTGCGATTTCTCCCGCTGTCTGCCGTCTGTCTCTTCTCGCCTGTAGGACAATATGCCGGTCGAATGCCGCGGTGGTTGTTCGTGGACGACCACTGCTAAACTCTCGGACAGCTGTTCCTGTCATTTGAAATGCTCTTCAAGCTCGTGAAACGATGCTGTGAGCTATCCCGAACTCCTCGACCACACTAGTCACACTTTGACCTTCTTCCAACTTCCCAATAACGCGTTCTTGGGTAGTCATCCAGATGTCATCTACTGGATTGCCTGTTGGCCATATCACACTGTGGCAGCAACTCGAAGTCGTTCAAACCGATGTACACCGTGCAATAGAATTCACCAAATTGCTGAGTGTACACCGCCCGTGTGCTTTATACCCTTCCGACCCCCATGTCATGCTGCATATATGCGCATGCCTTACCGTACCTGATCCTAGTCTATCTCCAGTGGCGGCCCATGGCCAAAATTGCTGGGGAGGCAAACTACTTTTTAGCCTGGATTCAAATAAATTTATTCAATTTAATGCCATTTTTTTCACATAATTTTTTTTATTTACTTTCTCATGTGCGAAGTATAAAATAAGTAACGTGACTCGTGAAAGGATTTATAATGATTTTACTTTTACCAGAGACACACATTTTACATGACTTTGAGACCAACACAAAACCTGTTTATGTAAGCTTCCAGCCCCTCGCCTAAATATATTTTTTCTCAGTCTGAATTGCCCTCTTAGACTATTTGGGAACTGTTAAGCCAGTTTGAATATGAAATATATTGCATCGAAATAGTTTTTTTTTTTTATTATTAAAGAGATCAACAGAAGATAAAAAGCAAGACTGAACTATACATCTTTTTCATCTCAAATGAAATTCTATATACACCTGTACCTTCACTGACGCCAAAAGAAAAGTCTTGAAAACTTCTGCACACAGCGTTTACCTATACAGCGAGAGAGAAAGCTTACCTTACGCTTATATTGTTTTGTATATGAGGTCTATCTTTTGTTCTTTCTGTTTGGCGAAGTGATTTATTATATGGTCATACCATGTCTGTTCTGCTTTCATCCTCTTCACAAGTGCCTTCTCGATGGACAGAACTGATAAACTTGGCAATCTTTCTTGCCCAGTGGAGTTTCTCTTGTAGTTTTTTATCCTCTCCAGGCACGAGAAACTGCGTTCCACAGAGGCTGATGTTGCAGGAATTGTTACTATGAGGGAAAGAAGTCTAAACAACTCTGGCAGTGCCTGTGCTACATTATTATTGTATATGGCAGATAGAAGTTCTGTTGTACTTTTGGCATTGTTCCACAGATCTCTGTCTGAATACAGAACCTGCAGCTCACTTATGCAGTTTGGTGCTGTCAAATTAAATGTTTTTATCCAAGATTCCTAAACTGTCCGACGGCGTTTTTTTGCGTACACTTTATCATAGTCCGCTGCTTGTGTAAGTTTCAATTTTGCCAACGATGCAGATTCCGATTCTGAAATTACGCCACTCAACAATGCAGAAGACGAATTTTAACAACCGCTGACAGATCGGGAATTTCACATAATTGGTTACTATACGATATACTCTCATTGCTGGATCCCCCCCCCCAAAAAAAAAATCATGTCCATTACTAAATACAACTTATATCCGCAGCTAACACAAACTACTGTTCTCGCAGATAAACTATGTTATCAGTGTCAGTAATTTTCGCCCTTCTCCCGGTGAAGTGGAACGCATTATGCAGGCTCATTCTTAAACGAAACATAGCTTTTGTTTCAGCAGTACCGCTGTCAGTTCATGGGTGTGTGGGTAGGAGGGGGTGCACACGGGCGGAAGCTTCCGCTTTCCCCTCCCTCACTCGCGCAAGTTATATCAGAGACCCAATCCCACCCAGGGCTGTGCAATAAATATTCCGTTGTCACTCCCTCCTCATAAAGCACGGCTTTTTTGCCCATTAGTCTACATCTGCTTGTTTCATTGCAGTTTACGCATTTTGTCACTAAACACCGGAGGCTAGTTTCACCAGAGGCAAGCATCTTGTCGTTAACTGTAAACGACATCTGGAGCAAAACTACGTATGGCCCCAATTTCTGGATGTAGAGCATAATATAATTAAAGAAACGCTATCCTCTTGGCCTTGGCATTCATTCCATAACAATAATACAACTTCTGGTAATTTGCAGTAAAATGAAAAACGCGACAGTCTTTTTTTTTTTTTTCTAGAGTAGAAAATTTCTTTTTTCTTTAAACCTAGTTGCCTGACCGGGCAACTAGATTTCATTTTTACTTGCCCAGGCCAATAATTTACATGCCCCTGGCATCTTGGGCATGGTATTTTTCAAGTCCTGCACAAGTATACACAGTATCGGGCTGGTCTTCGGAGCACCAGGCTACTTCTTATTTCAGGAATGCTCCAGGCTACTTCTTTTTTCAGGAATGCACCACTGTTTTTTATAGTGTTTTGATTACATTTGGTTTACAGTTGTTTGAAGCATACCATTTATAAACAAATGGTGAACCAGAATGGCCAATCATCCTCACTTCCCTCTGAATAACAGAGGTGTCTCTTTTAGCTAGTCATGTGGTCTGGAAGACTTGAAAAGTGTACAATCATCACCATCATCATGAAACAAACAGTCTAATCAGATCAAATCTGAAACTATGCATTTAATTTCAGCCAGCTCGGTGAAAAATGTAACTGAAATAAAAATCTGGGACTTGTATTTTGGAACAACATTGTTATTTGAGGAATGCTTCTGCCATTCAATGCAAAAAGTATGGGCAGCAAATAGGGTAGTGATGCAGAAAATATACACCCTCCTTTTCAGCTATGAATCTCACCTTCACATGATGCAGTCAGTTATTACAAAAGAACCCCTGATTATTGAGTATTAGTGGTACAACTTATAAATCAGGATATAAAGAAAATGCTATCTCACACTCCACCTAGGAATGAACTTAAGCCAGTCTATTCACAGTTGGTCACAAGTCCACTTGATGGCACAAAGGGCATCTTGTCATAAACAGATGAAAGAAGGATTCATAAGAAAGTGAAGGCTAGGTAAGGCATTCCTCTCAAGTAACAAGCAGGATAAAAGCTGTAAAATTGGAAAGGAGCATTAGGCGTTAGAAGACAGGGGTTGAAGATAAGAAGAATTAAAACAGAGTGCATGTTTGGAAAAGAAGGAGAAAATCATTTCCAGGAAGGTGTGAACAAAAGTGCACGAAGATTAAAATCACCTGGGATGATGGTGGAGGAAGATGGTGATCTGAAATGAAAAGTGAAAAGCAGAGTGCAAGCAGGATGGAATAACTGGAGAAAAACATCAGTTGTAGTGTGTGATAAAAAAGATGCCAACAAGGGTCAAAAGTCAGGTTTATAAGGCTATATTAAAACCAGCAATACAATACAGTGCTGAGGCTTGGCTAATGACAAGATGTACAGAGAAAATGTTTCTGGAATGAAGATAATGAGGTAGATGGGTGGTGTCACCATAATGGACAGGATTTAAAGGGAGAGAAAAAAGGGCATCAGTTTAATGGGCAGAGCTTCAAAGAAGACTCAAGAAACAACACTATGGTTTAGTGATGGTATAATTCCTTCTTGGAAGTTCATTCATCATTCACAAATAGCCATTCAACTTCCAAGTTGTCATTATGCTCACTGAGTAAATGATTTGTTGCTGGGATCCCGTGTTTATGAGTAAAGGCTCACAGCGCAAATTGCTCCAAAGAGCACGATGAATATAATTCACCACAAGACAATTCAGGCACATCAGTCACCTGAATGACATTCATATATCATTCCAACTTTTAAGTTTCGCAATTATTCCCTAGCTGACTAAGGGCATGAAAAATACCATGCCCGAGAAATGTAAATTATTGGCTTGGACAGGTAGAAAAACAAATCTAGTAGATTAAAAAAAAAAAGTTTGGAATACAATTTACTCCTATAACAAAAAACATGCTCATCACATATAATTTTTCATTTCATGCAAATCACTGGAAGTTGTATTATAGTTACAAAGTGCCAAGGACAGGAGAATATCATTTCTTTAATTACATTATACTCTAGGTCCATAAATTGTGGCCATATCTAGTTTTGTTCCAAATGTTTACATTTAGTGATGGAACTGGAGGGGGGACGACAGCGTGATATTGCACAGCCCTAAGTGAGGTTGGGTCTCTGGAGCAAGTGACGCAAGATGCATGCTTTTGTGCATTGAACATTTGGAATACAGACCCTTAAAATAATAATGCAAAAGATGAATAAAAAGTTTAAAATATTTTTTAACTTAAAAGAAATGTTTGACATGTAGTTGAATAAGCTTGATGAGTCTATCGACTTTAAAAAAACTTTTTGCGTGTTCTAGTCTTTGGGCTCTATCATTCTCAATGTCGTCGAGATTAGTCCTTTTTGTAAGAATGCACAGGATTAAAACACAATTCTAAAAGGAACTAAAATAGGTAATTCACTTAGTTGGTTACTTACTTTTGTCAGCTTTGGGTGTCTAAAGAATCATTCAAGGGTTTTTTTTTGTTTTTTTTTTTTTTTTTTTTTTGATTGGAGGTTTAACGACTACCGTGAGCAACTCAATGGGCTATAAGCAGTCGCCCGTCCCTAATTTAGGGCCACTGGTTCGAGGGAAGGCAGAGAACCAGTGCCGTAAGACAAACACAACATCCATGCCTTACCGGGATTTGAACCCGGACCCCTTTCGGAAGAATGATCAGAGGCCATCGCTAAGACCACTGCGCCACCGGGCTGGCTATTGGGGATTTAACGACCACTGTGAGCAACTTGATGGGCTGTAAGCAGTTGCCCTTCCCTAATTTAGGGCCACTGGCTCCAAAGAAGAGAGAAAACCAGTGCAGTAAGACAAACACAACATCCATGCCTCACCAGGATTTGAACCCGGACCCATCTCAGACAATAATCAGAAGTCATTGCTTAGACCACCTGGGCGGCAATCCAAGGTTATCTCAGCGTCGAAAAACGTCATCAGGAAACCATAAAAAGGAATTCTTGAACACAAATGAATGTCTCAAAAACATGTATCTTATCAAAAGAGATCTTGGTATGGAGGTTTTTACAATATGGAGGTTGATTAATCAAGTAAAAAAAATACTATAACAAAATTACTCTGTGTAGTCCGTAGGCAAGGCCTAAAAAGGACCACAAAAAATGCTAAGAAAAGAACCATGTTATTTCGATATTTAAAAGCTAAAGAAGTATACAAAAATGATGACAAACTGAAAGATAAAAGCACCACAAAACACTAAAATCAAGAATGGGAAATGAGGCTTCTAATTTGTTAATTAAAAAACCAATTTTCTTGGGTATCCAGCTTTTACTACATGGGCAGGTAAATAATTTCTGAACCTGCCCAGTCAGGCATGTAACTTTTCAGATATTTTACAAGCTCTGTAACTGCTCACTCACACGATAGTTGGCACTTATTGATTCTTAACAATTACTTTTTTAATTGAGCATTTATTTTCAAACTTGTGGGGGAAGAAGAAAGTTAAACATGCTACAACTTCAGTGGGTATCCTAATAATAGCATAGCAGATTGAATGATTATTCACAACTTGTGAAAAACATCTTATAAATCATAGAGGCAAAAACAGGGCAAGGGTGGTATTTTCAAAAATTAGAATATAAAGAGCATTCCTAACAAATCCCAGGGCTCATTTTACTATTATAAGACATTTGCAATATTTTGTTTCATTTTAATAAAAATTTAAAGAATCATAAGCACTTTTATTCATGTGATGATTTGATTAAAAACAGAAGGAAAAGGGAAATGTTATTTTAATCTGCTTAAGTCTCATTTGTCTATATTCTGTTACATATATACCTAAAAGTAAGTGCAGTAGCCTAGCATTGCACATTGCTTACCAAACACTTTTATAGCTGTATTTTTTATTTGTTGTCTGTGTACATATTTGTACAACCTTTGAGACAGTTGGCTAGAGGGCACAGGACAGACCAAACTTAGCAACCAAATATTTACATACACTGTATATCAGCAAAAAAATAAAAAATAAAATAAAAAAAAAAAAAAAATATTTACTACTGTGAGGGGGAGGGGGGATTTTTTACTATAAATTGTACTGGAACACAATAAAAAAGTATAAAAATGACAGTCCCTCCCCCTCAAATGTTATCCTCCACTGATTCTTGTTACAGAAACAAAATAATTTCATGCAATTTAGACTATTAGAGGTGCCAATACAGAATTGAATATTTGTATTTCATTTCAGAAAACTACTACTATTAATACCAGCAAAAATTTTGATTTTCCCTATTGATTAAAAAGGTTAAATATTTTCATCTTGCACTGAATTTCAAAAGACATGCCAAAACTTGCAACAGATATCATTTTAATTCCATTGTAACGAAATAAGACATGATCAGATGGTGTCCACTTGTAGACACGTCTGATGAAAAAAAATGAAGGAGCATTAGATAACGTAAGCTGTAAAAAGGAAGAAATTTACGTAACATGGCCACATGAGTATATAATCTCCCAAACACATCGCGACCAGCTGTTGCTGCACCCGTGGGGATAAGATCTGTAGCTATACTATTACAACCCGAACAGGTGGGAAATGTAGGTTTTCAAGAAAGTTACTTTTTGGCCAAAACTTCCTAAATTTTATATCTCTAAAAAATGAATAATAAGGAGCAAATATAATCATTAATAATTTAAAAACTGCTTTCGAATGATAATGAAAACTTCACACACATCTACGGGTTGCACCAATTATAATCTAGCATTTGTGGTGCGAGATTATGACATTCGATTATTTCAGTTTTCTCTTTGTATCGTATCATCTCGCAAAGAAAATGCATAAAGTTATTCCATAAATATTCTTATGTTCTACAATTTCACGCTTCAAGACATTTAACAAAAATTGTTATTACGCGTAAACAGGGACATTTAAATAAACGTAAGCCTAACTCACCATTAGAATCCCACATGGCTTCTTTTGTAAAACTTGATAGAAAAATAAAACATAAATACAAAGTCAACACCTTCACCTGCCCCGAGGCTTACACCTCACCTGTCACTCAAAATTAAACAAAATAAATTCAGGTGTTCTCATCACTTTCTCTGACACAGTTAAGCACTCGAACTTGCGCTCGCCATTACGAAACAGACGAAACTCTTTACTTCCGGAAATATGATGCTGTCCAACCAGAACGTGAGGACTTCTGGCCATGGGACGTCACTAAGACGGAAATGAAAACTGTAACAGCGCGAAGTTCAGAATTACAGAAGCGGAACGGTGGCTACTACGTCCAGCTGCATTTATTCATTCGCTTTAGTTAGATCCATGGAATACACAGCACAAATACCAATTACTTCTTCAACAAGAGTTGCTACTTCGCGTTCCAAGAATTGCATATTTTGCTCTATTGCTTATGGTGAAGATCCCTTGACAGAGTTACTTTTTGAGGTAAGCAGGAAAAAAAACAAAAAAAAAAAACTTCAACTTTAAAACAGTTTCGGTGAGTTAAACTTTAATTTAGTTAAATTAATTGTCAAAAAATATGAATTGCAATTATTTTTTAAAGAAATTGACAATTCATTTGTTAGAATCATATGCTATCCCAAATCCAGCAGATTTATTATTTTTTTCATTTTGAAGTCGTGCAGCGGTGAAATAAGATGTTTTATTTCTTTCATATAGAAAGTAACAGTTTACTAGAAGCTAGAAGCTTTGTTAAAGTTACAACAGCCCAGGTTTTCCGTTTTTTTAAGGGGGGGAGATGATCATATTTCCACCAATCTTTAGAAAATATCTAAAAAGACAAGGATTTTTATTTTACTTTCAGTTATTCTCTGTCAAACAACAATGATAAATAAATAACAATCATTGCTAACAGTAAGACATTAGCATTATTTTGGAAACCACACTCTTCGGATTGAAAAAGTTGGAATCATGTGCTATCCCAAATTCAGCGGATTTTTTCTTTTCTTTTCTTTTTCTTTAAGTCGTGCAGCGAACGGTGAAATAAGATGTTTTTATTTTTTTCGTTTAGAAAGTAACAGCTTACTAAAGAGTTACAGCTGCCCAGGTTTCCCGATCTTGGGGGGGGGCAGGGATGTGATTATGCTTCCACTAATCTCTAGAAAATATCGATAAAACAAGGATTTTTTATTTTACTTTTAGTTATTCTCTGTCAAAAAACAATGATAAATAGATAATAACAACCATTGCTAACAGTAACACACTAACATTATTTTGGAAACCACACTCTTTCGATTTTTTCTTTTTTAATTTAATTACAGGTTTAACAAACACTGAGCAACTCAGTGGGCTATAAGCAGTCGCCCGTCGCTAATTTAAGATCACTGGTTCCAGGGAAGAGAGAGCCAGCGCCGTAAGACAAACACAATATCCATAATCCATACCTCGCCGATATTCGACCACGCACCCATCACTGACGAATGATCATAAGCCATCGCATCGCTAACACCACTGCGCCACCGGAACCGAGGCGGCCTCTTCCGATTGAAAAAGTTAACTTTGATAACACACAACAGTGTGGTTTGCTCAGTAAGTTCATACCGAAGGCTTTCTAAACGGAGTCTCATACGAACTGCATTAGAAGTGGCCAATCTTTTTTCTCATTTGAGGTGCATTTCCTTTTACGCAAGGACGTCGCCAAGGGGATTGGAGGGTGGGTTTGAGCCCACCTTGAAATTTGTTTTGCCCACTCTGCCGCCCACCCAGATCAAAACGCCATATTTCAGTATATTTAACTTTAAAATATAATATGCACTTTGCCAAGTAATAAGTCTTGTGTTTTATTTCATGTAGCCCTACATATTTTCCCCTAGGAAGTGCGTTGTTGACGTCACCAAAAAAGCTTATCAAAATAGCATCGTCAGGGCCATGAAAATTCAATTGTTCTCCACTGTTCCAATTCCTTAGTTTAAGCCTCTTCTTCATGTTTGTATGGCCAGGGGGATAATTAGGAGGGTGGGTAGGAATTCACTGAGTGCGTCACTACTAATTGTTCTGTTGTTGTTGTTTACAAAATAGGGGATTCTAACACAGAAAGCAGTGTCTAAAACTACGCTAGGCTCTTAAGACTGTCCCGGGAGCCACGGATGGCCTAGTGGTCAACGTTCGTTACAGCCAGGGAGGAGCCTCAGGTTAGATCCCAGGCAGATACGAACGCTCGAACCACTAAATATCCACCGTGCTTCGGATAGGCACGTTAAGCCGTCGGACCCCGGGTACTGGCCCCCGGTAATAAATAAGAGCGTCTTCTTCCCTCTTTCTACCTCGCTTCCGTGTCACTTTTCTATCGGGCACTGTATCCCAAATCTCCTAGCTTCCTATTTCTAAGGGTTGTTTAAGACCAAGGGTCAGACACCACACTCCCTTCCTGAAACGCTCTACATACGATCTCAAGACTGTCCCGGGACAGTGAAAATGTAGAAAGTGGCTGACGACTGCTTTGTAGGAGAGGAGTGCAAGGCAAAGTCGCATAGCTTGCAGGAAGGAAGTTAAAGAGGGAGGATGTATCGTGTCTGCCTGGCAGGAATTTAAAATTTGATTTAGATAAACAAAAACGACATTTTCTTTTAAATAAATTGTTCAAGTACAGTACTATTTTCGTAAAAAAATTTCAAAATTTTGAAAAACAATTTAAGACAATGCAAGCAAAAAGTTGAAGGTGACATTCTACCAAAACTTGTATCTTACATCAGTGGCATAACTAGTCAGATCCGTGTATGTATGTATGTATGTATGTATGTATGTGTGTCCAGCTAGATGGAGGGGGGATTGCACGAATTTCTTTGCAGCGGATAATGAAGAACATTGGCGCCGCCCGGGTGGGGCATTGGTCTAAGCGCTGGCGGATGACCATTTGTCCGAGAAGGATCCGGGTTCGAATCCCGTGAGGCATCGATGTTGTGTTTTCTTACGGAACGGGCTCTTTCCCTTCCTTGGAACCAGTGACACTAGATTAGGGACGGACGACTGCTTATAGCCTATTGAGTTGCTCACGATGGTCGTTGAACCTTCAATCAAAAAGAAAAAAAATAATTAAAAATTCGTTCTTTCAGTGTTTCGTAAAAAAAAAAAAAAAAAAAAATTGCTATTCAAGCTTGCCCCACCAAAAATAATGCTCGCCAACCCGTCGCCCTTCCTGATTTTAAAGTTTAGCGACGTCTCTGCTTTTTAGGAAAGCCACTTGCATGTGTTGGGATTCTGCATTATCCAACTGTTATTTTGAGGTGCACACTGATGCCATAAAACAATGCTCTCATGTTATCATTTTCTCAGTGACGTACACAGAGCCGGCTGGACCATAGGGGCAACCGGGACAGTCGCCCCGGGTCTTTACGGGGCCCCGTATTTTAGAAAATAAAAACAAAATCGGTTTTGCTAGAATTCTTTACATTTATTGCTATTTTTTTTAATGTTTTGGGGCGCGAGTCCCTTCAAATATATTTACATCGTTTTCTTTTTTTTTTTTTTTTTTTTTTTTTGGTTTAGAATCTCCCCTTTACTTTTTTAGGCCTTAAACTTTTCCACATTCATGAATAGCAAATTAAATTTCATCACATTTTGAGACTTCCTACTATACGCTCAACAATTTATATGTAAACCAGATACTGAAATTAAAAAAAAAAATTAAAAGAACAATATCCAAGTTATTTTGAGGTTATATATGGATATAGATTGTTCAGTGACTTTCAAAACAGTACTAAAAATTTAAAATAAAAAAAAAGCAATTTTCGTACATGCGAGCACATGAAAGATTAACAAAAAAAAAAAAAAAAAAAAGTAGCTAATTTGTCAGTTATTCCACCTTGCGTCAAAAATCAATCACTAAAACATGCACCAGGAAAAATATATACTGTATATAAACGAATTTATTTAAGAAGGATCCTTATCATTCACTGCGCAGATTAGTTAAAGTTATGG
Source organism: Macrothele yani (assembly GCA_039090855.1). Taxonomy (NCBI): domain Eukaryota; kingdom Metazoa; phylum Arthropoda; class Arachnida; order Araneae; family Macrothelidae; genus Macrothele; species Macrothele yani. The sequence continues at coordinate 31,087,744 of CM076993.1, forward strand.
TTTTACCATTTTGTGAGAAAGTTTATATATATATATATATATATCTTTGTATCTTTGTCTGCCTGTCTGTCTCTATCTTTCTCTTATATCAGATGTTCACACCTCAAAGTACATGATATTCACGCCTCAAAGTACATGATAGAAAGTTTTTATAAAAATCACAATGCAACCTAAACCCCCTTCTACCCGGAAAGAAAATCGTAGACTCTAGCACTCTTTACTCTCTCTGTCTCTGACTGTTTTTCTGTCTCGAACTTTCTGTGTACCTCTCTCTCCCTCTCTTTCTGTCTGTTTCTCTCTGTATCTTTATTTTTATTTATTTCTTTCTCCATCTCTCTCTCTCTCTCTCTCTCTATCTTTCCCTACATATATATACATATATCATCATTGTCAACCATTATCAATCCACTGCTGGACGAAGGTCTCCCCAAGTTTCCTCCACAACGGTCTGTCTTGTGCCAGTCTCCTCCATGTCACCCCTGCATACTTTCGAATTTCATCCACCCATCTCCCATGTGGTCTTCTTCTGGGTCTTTTCCTGTCCCTTGGAATCCAATCTAAAATTTCGGCTGTCCATCGATGATCTGTCCTTCTGGCAGTATGTCCAGCCCATTGCCATTTCAGGGATTTAACTCTGATCATGATGTCTTCCACTCTTGTCATTTTTCGGATCCACGAGTTCCTCTTCTTATCTCTCCTGGTTACACCAAGTATGCACCTCTCCATGCTGCTTTGAGTTGTCTGCAGCCTTTGTATGTCTCTTTTAGTTAAGGTCCACGTCTCTGCACCATACGTAAGCACTGGAAGGATGCATTGATCAAACACTTTTCTTTTAAGACATAATGGCATATTGCTCTTGAAAATTATGCTGTTTCTTCCAAAAGCTCTCCAGGCAAGTTTTGTACGCCGATTAATTTCTTCATTAATGTGACCCTCACTTGATATCTGCTGTCCAAGATAAACGTACGTGTCTGTTATCTCCAGCTTTTCCCCATTAATCGATAAATCTTCATTTCTTGTAAAAGCATTGAACATCACTTTTGTCTTCTGAAAGTTCATTTTTAATCCCACTTCTTTACTCTTGTCAGCAAGTTCCTGGATCATACTCTGCAGCTCTGATGGGCTAGTTGCAAAAATGACTACGTCATCAGCAAAACGAAGGTGGGTTAGATAATCTCCATTAATCTTTATTCCCTTGTTTTCCCAGCTCAGTGACTGAAAAACACCCTCCAATGTGGCATTAAAGAGCTTCGGAGATATGGTGTCACCTTGTCTCACTCCCTTTCCAATTTTTATGTGTGTTGTATTTTCAAACAGCCTAATCTTTGCACTTGCATTTTCATAGATGTTATTAATAATATTAATGTATGCATCTTCAATACCGCAGGTTTTCAGAGCCATTGTAACTGCTGATGGTTTCACCGAATCAAAGGCTTTTTCATAATCGATAAAAGCCATGCACAATGGAAGTTCATATTCCCTCGCTCTTTCAATTAGTTCTCTCAGCACATGGATATGATCTATTGTGCTGTAGCCACTCCTGAATCCAGCTTGTTCTCTTGGTTGAGCCATGTCCAGTGTTACCTTCAAGCGGTGTGAAAGAACTTTAGTGAAGATTTTATAAACTACTGATAGGAGGCTGATAGGTCTGTAGTTTCCGAGATCCTCAATGTTACCTTTCTTATGTAGCAGGATCATTGTAGCGGTGTTCCAATCCTCAGGAATCTTCCCTTCATTAAGGCATCGAGTGAAAATTTGGGCGAGCACTGTTTCGATTTCTCCACTTGCTTCTTGTATGATGTCTACAGTAATTCCATCTTCTCCTGGAGCTTTTCCCCGCTTCATGTTCTTGATTGCATGTGCAACTTCTGCTGGAAGGACTGGAGGAACTCTGGTACTGGTATCTTTCATGATGTCTGGAGTGCATGTATCATCCCTTTCATATAATTTGGAGTAGAAATCTTTCACTCTTGTCAAAATTTCGCATCTATTTCTTGTTACAGAACCATCTTCTTTCCTCAGTGCCATAATCTGTTTTCTTCCCTTACTGAGATGTCCCTTTGCTATCTTTAGGCTTTGGTTATTTTCAATTGGTTTCCTCACTAGTTCACAGTTGAATTTCCTTACGTCTTCAGTTATACTTTTTCGTACTGTCTTGCATAGCTCTATATATTCCACTTTGGAAGTCACATCTTCTTTAGTTGTCCTCATCTCTCTTCTTTTTTGCATCAACATTTTCGTTTTTTCCTGATAATTTATTTACATGCAACTTGTTCTTAGACCCAGCTAATTTTGTTGCTGTTTCCATAAGAGCTTTGGTTACTTTTCTGTTAACTTCAGAGATGTCCACTTCTTCCGATGTTAGGCCTTCTAAAGCAGAGAACCTGTTCTTCAGTTCCAACTTGAAGGTATTATGGTGTTTTTTAAGGTTGGTTATGTCAATAGATTTTGTTTGTCTTATGAGCTTGCCACGTTCAAGTTTAGTGTTGAGGTGCATCTTACATACATATATATATATATATATATATATATATATATATATACCAACCTTAAAAAACACCATAATACCTTCAAATTAGAACTGAAGAACAGATTCTCTGCTTTAGAAGGCCTAACATCGGAAGAAGTGGATATTTCTGAAGTTAACAGAAAAGTAACCAAAGCTCTTATGGAAACAGCAACAAAATTAGCTGGGTCTAAGAACAAATTGCATGTGAACAAATTATCAGGAAAAACCAAAATGTTGATGCAAAAAAGAAGAGTGATTAGGACAACTAAAGAAGATGTGACTTCCAAAGTGGAATATATAGAGCTATGCAAGACAGTACGAAAAAGTATCACTGAAGACGTAAGGAAATTCAACTGTGAACTAGTGAGGAAAGCAATTGAAAACAACCAAAGCCTAAAGATAGCAAAGGGACATCTCAGTAAGGGGAAAAAACAGATTATGTCACTGAGAAAAGAAGATGGTTCTGTAACAAGAAATAGAGGCGAAATTTTGAAAAGAGTGAAAGATTTCTACTCCAAATTATATGAAAGGGATGATACATGTACTCCAGACATCATGAAAGGTACCAGTACCAGAGTTCTTCCAGTCCTTCCAGCAGAAGTTGCACATGCAATCAAGAACATGAAGCGGGGAAAAGCTCCAGGAGAAGATGGAATTACTGTAGACATCATACAAGAAGCAAATGGAGAAATCGAAACAGTACTCGCCCAAATTTTCACTCGATGCCTTAATGAAGGGAAAATTCCTGAGGATTGGAACAACGCTACAATGATCTTGCTACATAAAAAAGGTGTCATTGAGGATCTCAGGAACTACAGACCTATCAGCCTCCTATCAGTGGTTTATAAAATCTTCACTAAAGTTCTTTCACACCGCTTGAAGGTGACACTAGACATGGCTCAACCGAGAGAACAAGCTGGATTCAGGAGTGGCTACAGCACAATAGATCATATCCACGTACTGAGAGAACTAATTGAAAGAGCGAGGGAATATGAACTTCCATTGTGCATGGCTTTTATCGATTATGAAAAAGCCTTTGATTCGGTGAAACCATCAGCAGTTGCAATGGCTCTGAAATCCTGCGGTATTGAAGATGCATACATTAATATTATTAATAACATCTATGAAAATGCAAGTGCAAAGATTCGGCTGTTTGAAAATACAACACACATAAAAATTGGAAAAGGAGTGAGACAAGGTGACACCATATCTCCGAAGCTCTTTAATGCCACATTGGAAAATGTCTTTCAATCACTGAACTGGGAAAACAAAGGGATAAAGATTAATGGAGATTATCTAACCCACCTTCGTTTTGCTGATGACATAGTCATTTTTGCAACTACCCCATCAGAGCTACAGAGTATGGTCCAGGAACTTGCTGACAAAAGTAAAGAAGTGGGATTAAAAATAAACTTTCAGAAGACAAAAGTGATGTACAATGCTTTTACAAGAAATGAAGATTTATCGATTGATGGAGAAAAGCTGGAGATAACAGACATGTACGTTTATCTTGGACAGCAGATATCAAGTGAGGGTCACATTGGTGAAGAAATTAATCGGCGTACAAAACTTGCCTGGAGAGCTTTTGGAAGAAACAGCATAATTTTCAAGAGCAATATGCCATTATGTCTTAAAAGAAAAGTGTTTGATCAATGCATCCTTCCAGTGCTTACGTATGGTGCAGAGACGTGGACCTTAGCTAAAAGAGACATACAAAGGCTGCAGACAACTCAAAGCAGCATGGAGAGGTGCATGCTTGGTGTAACCAGGAGAGATAAGAAGAGGAACACGTGGATCCGAAAAATGACAAGAGTGGAAGACATCATGATCAGAGTTAAATCCCTGAAATGGCAATGGGCTGGACATACTGCCAGAAGAACAGACCATCGATGGACAGCCGAAATTTTAGATTGGATTCCAAGGGACAGGAAAAGACCCAGAAGAAGACCACATGGAAGATGGATGGATGAAATTCGAAAGTATCCGGGAGTGACATGGAGGAGACTGGCACAAGACAGACCGTTGTGGAGGAAACTTGGGGAGACCTTCGTCCAGCAGTGGATTGATAATGGTTGACAATGATGATGATGATATATATATATATACTTAAGAGCAAGACTGAAGACTAAGGAAAAACTTTAGAATTTAAAACGAAAGTTGCAAAATAACCTGAAGATCAAAACGCGCAACGCAGCAGTTTTGAAAATTCAGAATTCACATTCTATTAAGAAGATACCTAAGCAAAAAAATACATATATAATTTTGACTCACACCAAGTACAACATAGAAAAGGTTATGTATCTACCTGTGTGAGTAAAAGGAGAAAAGATAAAAAATAAAATAAAACAACTGAATGTAGAAGGTGTCGAGAATACTGAGCCTTGGCTTTATCAAGGACCAGCAAAAACTCTGCATTTTCTCACTTCCACAAAGACCTAGTTGGAAATGGGTTTCTGCAAGGCCATAGATGCAAGTAACATTCCCACCTAAAATTGTTTTAAAAAATATATATATGTCATGTCCTCCGCAGAGTTGTATGACCTAGCACTAGTTAACAATTTCGCTTGCATCCATTAACCTTTCTGGCCCGACCCATGCTCTTCATCTGTTACTATTAAACAGAGAGAAGAAGATTAAAGAGAACTCAAGCTGTGAGAGTGACACAATAATTAGAAATAATTTTCAGCTATAACGAAATGCCAAGTTCGTTTGAGAGCGAAATTAAACCTGAAAATCAATGCAAAAGAAATCCAAATTTTTACATTGCAATTAAAAAAGGAAATATTAATTTTTAAAAAACAGATTTTTGAAAGAAAACTTGAGTCTAAAACCCCCTACTCTACAACTTATGACAGCACGTAAACGAGAATAAGTTAAAGACAATAATTAACTAAAGAAAACTTTGTGAAAGTTATATGACTTAAACAGTTAGTTGCAATATGTACAAAGTATTTCAGCAGTGCTTTAAGTGCATAATTAATTAGTTATTAAGAACTTAACTACTTTGAAAATACAGCGCATAGAAAAGGAACAAGCTTAGCCATCTTCTGTTCCTAGGTACCCCAAAAGACGCGCAAAGTTACAAAGAAAAGAAAGAGTTAAAACCCGCAAAAATGTTAACAGACAAGCCAGTGCCTAAAAGCTGAAAGGCTAAAAATCAACAGAGAAAAAGTACATGAAGTACAAACATTGAACTTATAAAACCTAAAACCCAAATACAAGGAAGAGAGCTTACCTCTTGTGTGACTAAACTTTCTCCTCACAATAGTAAAACATGGCTGACCTCTTCCGCCACTCCCTAGTCGCTGGGGGGCAGTGAGGGTGGGGCTGATGGCCTCCTCATACAGAAAGAAACCAACTCGCGGAGATTTTAACCAGAGAAAAAAATATATAAACTTAAGACTGTGGATCTGTATGATCAGAAAGAGCAGAATTAACTCTCCAGAATACATGAGAAATATTATAAAATACACGAGTAGTGTATTTAATAATCTTTGCATGTATTAAATCACCTTAGTGAGCTTCTATAGATTAATCAGAATCTTATTAATTTTAATGTTGGTTTTACTATTTTTAGTATAGCTATCCTAGTGATGAATAACTAGTTTTCTTTTTTATTTGTTTTTATTTTCTTTTATAAACAGATTTTTAGGCTTTTTTTGTGATTTTGTTTATATTATTAATTTTTTTGTTTTAATAGGACCTTCATATCCATAGCACTAAGGTTCCTTTAGGTAGTTAATAGGCATCCTCTTGCCAACTTCCTTACGGCTTTGATTGGTCAGAATCATATTATTAACTGTGTAGAAAATTAAAGCAGATCTGCCAACCTTACTCTATTATTCAGAATAATTTTTCTTAAAGTTCTTTTGATGAAAGAAGAAGGAATTTCGTTCTCTAGAAAACTATCTAATAGTATATTAATGTGGTAATTGAAGTCCAAATTGTTGCTGCAAATTCTTGAAATTCTTAGGACCTGAGAAATTAGTACATTCTCAATTACTTTGGTTGAAATGTTATTATTCCAGTGTAGATATTTAATTACTTTGAAAGGAAAATTAACTCTTTTATCAAAGAGGCTAATAGATGGGTTACCTCTGTTGAGCTTAATGCTTAAGTCTAGGAACCCAAGTTCCTGATTACTGTGGTTGGTTTTACATAAGTTAAGAGAGCTAGGATAGATATTATCAAAATCACTCTCTATAACTTCTGAATTATTGATACACAGCAGATCATCAATATATCTAAAAGTGTAAAAGTAGTTATCTGAGCAGGTGGGGTGATTTTTAATGAATTTATATTCCTTAAAGAACAGGAATAGATTAGCGATATTCGTGGACGTTGATGCATAACCTTTTCTATGTTGTACTTGGTGTGAGTCAAAATTATATATGTATTTTTTTGCTTAGGTATCTTCTTAATAGAATATATATATATATATATATATATATATATATATATCTTTGTCTGCCTGTCTGTCTCTATCTTTCTCTTATATCAGATGTTCACACCTCAAAGTACATGATATTTTTAACCTGGTTAGTTGCATGGAATACTGTATGAGACTAACTGAAGTCTAAGAAAGAAAATACTGAAGGGTGTAACTTTCTTTGTTAGCTACAATTTCTATTTTTTTCATCCCCCAGAGCATGAATTTACGCACCTGGAATGACCATTCTGGGAGGGCAACTGCCCCCTCCCCCTCTTCCGGTAGCTACGGTCCATTGTCGGAGTAATAGCTACATATGAGATAAAGTTTCCACAGACGGACTGACGGATATACTAATAATATAAACACGAGCGTTTGACGTCTTGGAATAAAGAAAAGAAAAAGGACTACGTTATCACTACATCCATCCATCTGTAGACACCACATCTCTCTGCACCTATCAATCCGATTTAAAAAACAAAATAACCCTTACTGCATTTTTCTACGCATGGAGGAATTCCGAAAGCAATATACACTGAAATGCCAAAAGTCATGGGATAACAGTATGCACATTTTTAACTGGTGCCACCGTCGTATAAAGACTTCGACGTACGCCACGATTTTTATCAACTGCGAGGTGTAATCTCGTGAGTCAGGTTGAACAACCGCCAGTAGGATTATGGCAAGCAGACGTGAATTGTTGGAGTTTGAACAAGGCATGGTAGTGGGAGCCAGACTGATGTGACATTCAATTTCCGAAGTTGTGCGAACATTCAGCATTCCTCGTTCCACGGTGTCACGTGTGTACCGAGAATACCTCATGGAAGGACCTACCGTGGACAGCGCAGTGGCCGACCAGCGGCGTCTGATCAGGATTGCTCATGCTAACAGACAAGCGACACTGGCTCAAATAACATCCACATTCAATGCAGCAGGTATCAGAGACATATCCATCAGGTCAGTTTTAGCGTCCATGGGGTATGGGAGCAGAAGACCCACCAGAGAGTCTTTGTTAACACCACGACATCGGACACAGCATCTCACCTGGGATCGTGAACAAAGTAGTTGGACCCTGGATGAATGGCAGCATGTGGCGTGATCCGATGAGTCACGTTACAGTTGTTACGAGCTGATTGTAGTGTTCAGGTGTGGAGTAGACCCCATAACGCCATGAACCCAAGTTGTCAACAAGGCACTGTGAAAGCTGGTGGTGGTTCCATACATGTGTGGGGGGCCCTCTGGTTCTCGTAAACACGTCATTAACCGGTAATCGCTTTGTTGTTCTGCTGGGCGACTATTTGCAGCCCTTCATGAACTTTATGTACCCCAACAACGATGGGATTTCAGAGGCAGACAATACACCATGCTATCGGGCTCAGGTTGTCCAAAATTGGTTCGAGGAGCATTCTGGACAGTTCCTACGGATGGTGTGGCCACCACGTTCGCCCGACATGAACCCGATAGAGCACTTGTGGGACGTAGTGGAAAGGTCCATTCGCACCCAGGATCCTGCGCCTACAAATACCAGGGAACTGTGGGCTGCTGTTCAGACGGCATGGCTCAACATCTCTCCAGAAGTCTTCCGGTCATTTGTGGAATCGGTGCCACGTCGCGTTGCTGCACTTCTCCTGGCTAGAGGAGGTTCTACACACTTTACTAGGTACGTATCCCATGATTTTTGGAACTTCAGTGTATAATAATAAAATAAAATATTTGGTCATGTACGCATGTACTAGTATGTGTGTATGTCAGCCATAACTCATTGAGAAATCGTGATAAACACTCAAAACTTGGCAGACTGTTTATCATTGTCGTCCAAGTTGCAGAGGCCAGTTTCAAGTTGAAATTCCGAAAGAAAGGTGGTGGGTGGTTTGATAGAAGCAAAAAATATTTACCACACTATTTTCACCGGAACCAGGAAGTTATAAAGGAGACAAATGAGGAGCAGTATAGATTGGCGCAGGTATAAGTATAAGGAGTACAAATAAGTTTTAAAGCGTTTTAAGACAACGCAACATGTAATTTGAGAGAAAACAACAATACCTTTACGAATCAAAATATGCGCCGTCATTATCTATTACCTTCCGCCATCGGTCGGGCAGCTGACGGATTCCAGCCTTCGTCGTGTGACGCGATGAAGTCGTCAACCCATTTTTGCACTTCGTCACATGTCAGGAACCGTACAGCAGACAAACCATGTTACATCGATCGGAACAAATGATTGTTTGAAGGGGCTATGTCGGAACTATACGCCGGGTGCTCCAAAACTTCCCAGCCAAGCGTCAATAATGTTTCCTTGACCGATTTCGCGACATGCGGCCTAGCGTTGTCATGCAGTAATTTCACGGGACGTAATCCTTTGCCTGTGAATGGACATTTCCGACAGATTTCCTGGTTCAATCGCAGCAAGTGTTGCTTGTAGCGATCAGCAGTAACAGTTTGACCCTGTTCCAATAGTTCATAATAGAGCACACCATTCATATCCTACCAGATGCACAGCAGAACGTTCTTGAAGTGAATTTTGGGTTTAGGCATCGAAGTCATTGTTTCACAGGGGTCTACCCAGAGTTTTTTTGCGCTTGTTGTACTATATCCACTTTTCATCACCCGTAACGATTTTCCACTGGAGAGTATTTCTGTGTTGCTTATTCAACAGATTCAAACACTTCATGACGAGCTTATCCTTGTTCCTCTGACTCAGGTCATGCGGCACCCATTTTCCTTCCTTCTCAATCTTTTCCATTGCGCGTAAACGATTGGAAATAGTTTGTTGAGTTACCCCTAGTTGTTCAGCTAGTTCTTTTTGCGTTTGAGAAGAAGCCGCGGAGAAAGCTCCACTGCGTTCTTTAAGAGATGGAAAGTCATGAACCTGGGAAAGTCATGAACCTGGACATTACATTTCATGTAATGTCCCAGGTTCATTACATAGGGGTCATTTTTGCTTCTGTTACTAAACGAGCCGTGGCCACTAACTCCGTTATCTTCATTTCAGCGTAATACACTGACGGAAAATAAAATTCCAACACCAAGAAGGGGTTGTGTTAGATAAACGACAGTTGGTAGGCGGTGAGAGTACATCTGTAAGATGACGTCTATGCGAATTTCGCGCTCGGCGCATACGTGTGGCGCTAGTAGCGCCCCTCGGAACATGAAAAGCAGGTTTGCTGAAAATACGCGCTGTAACGTTCGTGAGCGTTAGTTATCGTTGAGATTCGACGTAGGGTGTTGATGTTAGTCAAGAATTCCTTTAAGAAGACGAAGAAGCCATTATCAACAGCTCACGGAGTTTGAACGAGGTCTAGTAATAGGGCTACGAGGTGGATTTTCTTTCCGCAATATTGCAGAACGACTTGGCAGGAATGTAGCCACTGTGCATGATTGTTGGCAGCGGTGGTCAAGGGAAGGTACTGCCTCAAGAAGAACGGGTTCCGGCCGGCCACGTGGCACTACTGAGAGGGAAGACCGCCGTGTACGGCGTATGGCCGTGGCGCATCGTACCGCGTCTGCGGCATCAATTCGAGCTGCAGTTGCCATCACAGTGACACAACGAACCGTTACAAATCAGTTACTTGAAGGACAGCTCCGAGCCAGACGCCTTGTAGCGTGCGTTCCACTTACTCCAAACCACTGCCGTTTGCGACGTCAGTGGTGTCAAGCTAGAGCTCATTGGAGGACGGAGTGGAGATCTGTTGTGTTTTCGGATGAAAGCCGGTTCTGCCTGGGCGTCAGTGATGGCCGTGTGTTGGTTAGAAGGAGGCCAGGTGAGTGCCTGCAACCAACCTGTCTGCGGCCGAGACACACTGGACCTACACCTGGAGTTATGGTCTGGGGAGCAATTTCCTATGACAGCAGGAGCACTCTCGTGGTTATTCCACGCACCCTGACGGCACAGTTGTACGTCGGTCTGGTGATTTAACCTGTTGTGCTGCCATTCATGAACAGCATTCCAGGGGGTGTTTTCCAACAGGATAACGCTCGCCCGCATACCGCTGTTGTAACCCAACATGCTCTACAGAGTGTCGACATGTTGCCGTGACCTGCTAGATCACCAGATCTTTCACCAATTGAGCATGTATGGGACATCATTGGACGACAACTCCAGCGTCACCCCCAACCAGCATTAACCGTCCCTGTATTGACCGACCAAGTGCAACAGGCATGGAACTCCATCCCAAAAACTGACATCCAGCACCTGTACGACACAATGCATGAACGTTTGCGTGCTTGCATTCAACATTCTGGCGGTTACACCGGTTATTAATGTACCAGCATTTCACATTTAAAATGGCCTTTCTCGCACTTACAATAAGCTGTGATCTTGAAAATTTAATCGATTAAATATGTTACCTATACAAATGTATTGCCGCCATTTCATTCCTCTACAACTAATTTTTCGTGGTGTTGGGATTTTTTTTCCGTCAGTGTAGTTTCTCTGATTGCCGGGTCATCCAGCAATTCTCGCAGTTTCTCATGCGCAACCTTCTGCGAGACGCCGCTATGTTCTCGATCGCTAACATCAAAATCACCTGCTTTAAACAGTCTAAACCAAAACTCGCATGTGCTTTACGATACAGTATTCTCCCCCAGAACAGAACAGATCGATGCACATGCTTTTGCAGCACTTTTTCCTTGATGAAATTCGTAACGAATGCAGTGTCGAATAAATGCAGTATCGCTTGCCATCTTTCACCTACCGATGTGCAAGTGCGTTTCACTGTTGGGCAAACTTCTGTGTCACATTTTATACTCTGGACCAGTTACGGTCACATGACGACAACGCGAAGGAATGTCAGATATGTAAATTAGCGGTATACGTCACACACAAAAACGCTTTAAAATTTATTTGTACACCTAATATATTACGAACATGTATTCACCAGGAGGAGAAAAACAGTTTCCCTTATTTGGGCATTATTTTTCCACCGGTGGTCGCAATCTTTGATGGCAACGGAGCTGCTTCACTCTTCCGAAGCAATGCTATGTCACCGGTGTTTCACTGATTTCCATCATTTAGTTGTTGTATTTTGCCTACCGTTCAGAAATGATGATACAGCGCAGGCTCGAACACAAGGGGAAGACTTTAGAGGCCATGGACTGCCACATGAGGGTTTAATGAATTTAATTTTAATATACGTTACTTTGTGAAATCTACGCTAAGTGCTCACTGAATTTTGACAACCTACATAATATTACTTCGTGGGTCCTCCTTTAATGTGGAAAACAGCCACAGCCCGGCGTAACAACAACTCCACGGCGTTTCTGTAGAGTTGTGTGGCGATCTGTAACCAAGCTGTTTGTATTCCTCACCAAAGTTCCGGTATAAAGTGGAGCGGTGTGTTTAACTGCCTCACCAGGCGTTCCACAGCATCCCACAGAAGTTCGATTGGGTTGAGATCAGGCGAGTTTGGGAGCCATTCCAGATATCTCATATGAGCACTATGTCCGTCGAACCAAACCCTTCATGAGGTGAGTCCGATGTCACGGAGTATGATCGTTCTGGAAGAACTCATACACCTCTGGGTGGAGGTACAGCACTGTGGGGGGTGTAAATGGTCCGCAAACAGTCCCTGGTTGCAGCCGACGCCCATACGTTGGTTCATATGCACCAGGGACGCCAGTTCATTCCAACTAAACATGCCCCATATCATACAACCTCACCTACTGAACTGGATAGTCGATGCCATGCATGATGGGAGTTCCATAGCCCCATGCTGCTGATGCCAAATACGGACTCAACCAGCGACAGAATGGAGCACATATCGGGATTCGTCGGACCAGCACATCTGCTTCCAATCTTACAACGTCCAATCCGCATGCTGTTGGCACCAGGAAATACTATTTAAGAGTCATTTACGTCAAGAACGTGTTGTTAGGAGAGGGTGGCGTATACGGACGTCTGCTTTTGTAGTCCATCTGTGCCAGCGTTCGACGCATAATCAAGCAGGATATTGTTTCTCGTTCACACATATTGCATTGAGCAGTCAACTGCGAAACTGTGCTACGCCGATTGCCATGTAAGAGGTGACGGAACCGTCGTTCACCTCTGAAATCCGCCTGTCACTGCTCTTTACAGTTGTGTCGCCGGTTGGCTGTTTCGCTATTTTGGCACCACTGCTGGTGCACTTTACTCACGGAGTCCCTCGAACAACCCACAAGTTTTGCGGTTTCCGAAATAGACGCACCGACCCTACGTTTGCCCACAATTTGGACTTCTGTAAACTCCGATATATCATTGGTCTCACCAATCACGTCCGTAACTTCGCTCTCAACTGAACCACCAATGTTTTATTAATAATTACACCCCTTAAGAATACAGGCCACACCCGTATTCCGAAGGGGTGTTAATATTAATGAACGTGATTTGCGCCGGCGTTGCTGAGTGGGCGGTCTGTAGTAGCCTGGCGGTCGTTACGCCCATATCGGGTGTAATTAATTCTGCACAGGGGTGGTTGTAATTCAGTGAGCACTCAGCGTGCATTACACTTGTTGTAATGATTTTAATTTTGATAGCATTTTTCAGTTTTGTTACATGCTATGATCAATAGCAAAATTTATGTTTACTCAAACGATGTGTCCTACCATAACTTCATTTCAATAAATTTAAGTCATATTTTTATGGCTTTCCTCTTGTAAGAGTTTTGAATCCGCACTTGGATACAGGGTGTATTTGACAAATATATGATTTTTTCTTTAGTTCTAGTGCTGCAAATGAAATACTATTTAAATATGTAGAGTACATTAATATCGTATTAAGGAATACGTTCATTCACTGTGGTAAAAATCAAAATATGCGGATTACACCTTTTTAAAAGTTATACCCTGGCAGCTGCGGGTACGATTGAGCAAATATATGATTTGTTTTTTCATTAGTTCTAGTGCTGCAAATGAAATACTGCACTCAATCGACAAAACATAGAGATACCTACCTAATAGCGTGTTGGTCCTAGTGCCAATAACAGTCTGTACACGCCGAGACATCGACTCCACCAGATGCGGGAGAGTTTACGAAAATGTTGCACCATTGTCCACAATTCCGCCTGAGACGTCGGTCCAGGAATCATGGATCTTATGTTCCGCTCCACGGCTACCCAGAAAACTAGCTATGTCTGTTGCAGCATTGTCCACAACTCCGCATGAGACGTCGGTCCAGGATTCATTGATCTGATGTTCCACTCCACGGCATCCCAGAAAACTAGCTATGTCTGTTGCAGCATTGTCCACAACTCCGCATGAGACGTCGGTCCAGGATTCATTGATCTTATGTTCCGCTACACGGCATCCCAGAAAACTAGCTATGTCTGTTGCAGCATTTTCCACAACTCCGCCTGAGACGTCGGTCCAGGATCCATGGATCTGATGTTCCGCTCCACGGCATCCCAGAAAACTAGTTATGTCTGTTGCAGCATTGTCCACAACTCCGCAAGAGACGTCGGTCCAGGATCCATGGTTCTTATGTTCCGCTCCACGGCATCCCAGAAAACTAGCTATGTCTGTTGCAGCATTGTCCACAACTCCGCCTGAGACGTCGGTCCAGGATCCATGGATCTGATGTTCCGCTCCACGGCATCCCAGAAAACTAGCTATGCCTGTTGCAGCATTGTCCACAACTCCGCATGAGACGTCGATCCAGGATCCATGGATATTATGTTCCGCTCCACGGCATCCCAGAAAACTAGCTATGTCTGTTGCAGCATTGTCCACAACTCCGCATGAGACGTCGGTCCAGGATCCATGGATATTATGTTCCGCTCCACGGCTACCCAGAAAACTAGCTATGTATATGTCTGTTGCAGCATTGTCCACAACTCCGCATGAGACGTCGGTCCAGGATCCATGGATATTATGTTCCGCTCCACGGCTACCCAGAAAACTAGCTATGTCTGTTGCAGCATTGTCCAAAACTCCGCCTGAGACGTCTGTCCAGAATCCATGGATCAGATGTTCCCCTCCACGGCATGCCAGAGAGCTTCCATAGGGTTCAAATCCGGTGAACTTGGGGGCCACTGAAAGGTTCCAAACTCAGATGAGTGTTCCTCGAGCCATGCATAGGTGGTTGCAGCTCGGTCGGGTGGCGCATTGTCATTCTGAAACAGAACCATCGGCCGCAGGATGCGCGAAGACCATGAAAGCGTGTAGGTGATGAACCAGCACATGCAGGTAGCGCACAGCAATTAAGGACCTCTCCAAACACACTAAGGGACTTGAGGTGTCCCATGAAAAGGCTTTCCAAAACAATCACAGAGCCACCACTGCCTTGAACAGAGTCGATGGCCTAATGCTATTGACGCCACACCCGCACCCTCCCGTCAGCTCGGTACAGCTGGAAACGGGACTCATCTGACCACACGACGCCACTCTGCAGAGGTCCAGTTTTATTGTTGACGTCACCAGGCGAGGCGTAATGTCCAATGACGAGTAGTCAGCAGTGGCACACGAGTAGGGTGTCGGCTTCCGTAGCACAGGGTATAAAGCGTGCGTCGTGCCGTTTGCTCGCTGACGCTGTTCGGGCCTTCGACATTTGACCTGGACGTGATTTGCGCCGGCGTTACCAAGTGGTCGGTCTGTAGGAGCCTGAGTAGTCTACGCCGACCCCGGTCATCAATGGCTTGTAGTCGGCCACCGTTTGCTTTTTGGGCGGTGGTAGGTCTGTCGATGGTATACTCGCGGTACACCCTTGATATGGTTGCCCTCGGGTACCTGAGGGTTCTTACCTCTTGGGTGATAGAATGACCAATCTGTCTTGCTACGACAATGCGTCCACGATCAAAGTCTCTCAGATCACCACGTTTACCCATGTTCTTCGATTGCGATACAGTGTTGGGAAGCCCTGCTGTCCGCCTATTTACCGCCTACGAACGATTTGGGTCCACCCTGCGCTGGCGATGCCCATGACAACTGCCCATCTCCCCTATCTTTAATGCTTTGTCAATTAAGTGTATTTAAATATGTAGAGTACATTAATATAGGATTAACTAATACATTCCTTTACTGTAGTAAAAGTTAAAAAACCTCAAAAGTTAGACAAAAAGAAACACGCACCTTAAAAGTTAGACATTACCTTAAAAATTTTCACCTTAAAAGTTAGACCCGGGCAGCTTACTTTTAAAAATTTTGTGGTAGGTTGCACCAAAAAGTGGTGCTACACCAGCTGTACCACATTCTGAGAAAAGATACACCATCGTGTTTCGCAAACAAAACCCCACAACGTGGTTCAACTTTTCACCACGTTATGGTACAAGGTTATACGCAAGGTTGAACCATTTTTTTGGATTTATTTTGCACCACAGAATGCTGTATCTTTTCTAAAAAAAGATACAGCATTCTGCGTACAACCTTGTACCATAACGTGGTTCAACTTTTCACCACGTTATGGTACAAGGTTATACGCAAGGTTGCACCATTTTTTTTTATTTATTTTGCACCACAGAATGCTGTATCTTTTCTAAAAAAGTGCTGCAGCTTTTGTAGCAAATCTTTTTGGTGCAACCTTCCACAAAATATTTAACTGTGTGCGGGTACGGTTCAGCTATCCAATAAAATTTCGTTTATGCGATAAATAGTATTAAGAAAAGGAATCATAAGGTATACTAATTTCATAGTTAATTTTATTTATTAAAGCTTCGCTTTAAGCGGGTGTTTAATTATTTTTCTTTTGTACGTGTCTCTGTTTCAGGATAAAGATCTGGTTGCTTTCAGGAATATCACGCCAGCAGCAGCTCATCATTATCTGATTATACCCAAAGACCACATTCCCGATGGAAATGCTCTGACGAGGAAACATATTAACTTGGGTGAGTACTTGACGCTTGTTCACATAAAAACGTATTTTCGATCTCTGTGATGTGAATAAAGAACCTGTATAGGGAAATCGTAACACTGTACTAGTGATCCGATTCATTGGCGTAGAAAGTAGACACATTAGCGTTTCCAAGCTTTTGCACATCAACCAGATGGCTTTTTCAAGGAAGTTAGACAGAAACTGCTACTGAAAAATAGAACGCATTAACAATTTAAATGCGGAAACTTGACTTGACAACAATAGATACGAAGTTATATTCATTTAAAGATATGACGCATCACGTTGGTTGCACGCGCGGTATCCTGGTAGGCCGAAGGCTTTACTTGAAGAATTGGTTCCAAATTCGTTCCAACTCAAATGAGGCGCAATCATTGCAAGTATCGCTGTTGGTAATGATTTCCAAGGTTTCCCGAATAGCTGTACCTTTAGGGGTACAGCCATTCGGTCCCTACAGATTCTTTAGGGAGCCTGTAGGAACCGAAGGTACAGTTTAATGTTATTTGCTGCATATTGAGAGGCGCTGAAATTCTGGGAGTCCATGTGACAAAAGATGTTCTACCTTAGTACAGAATAGAATAAAAAACAACACACCAATCGGCAATGAAATAGCATTTTGCATTTCTACAATCAAAACTCAGTTGTGTAAGACAGTTAATACTTAATACTACAATTGAATTAGTACTCTTTGAATTTATTTACGCGTAATTACTAAAAATACCAATTCACTTTGAAACGAGGACGACAGAGAGGGCAACACAAATCGCAGGATGAGGTAAAATCAGTAAGACAGGGAAGTCGTACGTTTTCGTGGCAAGGTCAAATATAAAACTAAAAAGAGAGGGGGGTACAAAAGCGCACTTTTTAAAACTAAATTCGCTGACTGCCGGGGGTACAAAAGTGTGGGAGGCTGGTGCGGATTGTTTTTACAAGGCATTTTTAACAAATTTGTGGGTGACAGTGGAAAGTCTAAAATCGCAATCCATTAAGCAGATTTCTACAAGATCAACATTAACATTAACATGAGCTAAAAATAGAAAAAAATTAAAATAATTATACTAGTTTCCCACCCTCCCCGCAAAAAGAACCTAGCGGCACCATAAAAAATTATTAATACAAAAATTTAATTAAAGCGGGTTTTAGAATGCCGCTAGCCAAACATTTCTGCACCACAGGACGAAATTTTTTACAGGGTGACCTCAGAAGTCTCCAAAAAATAAAAGTTGTGAAATCCTAGAAAAACGCAAGCAAAATCACTAGAAATCTACCTAAAAATTCTGACCTATCCAATTTAGCAGGCAGGGACGGATTGGGTCGACGAAATTAGGCCGGGAATTTTAGTCATGTTGTCCACTATAGAAACACATGTACTCACAGGGCACAGAGAAACACCTCGTAAGTTTCCTACCGAAAGAAATTGTGTTAACTCCTGGATGAAAGGGAACTGTTGAAATATGAATTGTAAAACTAATTCAGTTGTGAACAAGTTTTAACAGCAATTTAAGGATGAATTTTTTTAAAAATCCACTCGTGATTATTAAATCATGCTCAAAACGGGGTGCCGTATCAGATAATTATATTTAATGGTCACTGATTGTCTACTGATCAACAGTATCCCTACTGCCTGCTTGAATTGATGCGTTTTGTTTATCTACCCATTATTTTGACTCATGCACTGGCATTTCGATCTATGAACCAGTCCCAGTAAATCGTTGTTTCTGGGACAGGGAATTTGGAATATCTCTGTATCTCTTTTGGAAAATCGGTTTGTGCTCTATGTCTGTATGGTCAATGTACCGTTAAAATTGTTACTAGTGCCCCGTTCAAGATTACAAAAGGAGGGTAGGGCCTACCAATTTTCCTTGGGCACCAAGCCTACGAGTAATTATTCTTAACTGTTAGCTGCTTGGTGCTTGGTCCAGCGGCAAATTTTTCATTGCAGTAGAGATAATTTTGCTTTGCCATTTTAGAGCAAACACCCAACGTATACACTATATTGATAAAAGTCACCGGACACCTAGAAGAGAAACACAACATAGCATTTAACGACATACATTAGTACGGTGTCGGTCCACCTTTGGCCTTAATGCATGCACTGACCCTTCGAGACATGCTTTCGACAAGGTTTTGGAACACAGCGATAGGTATGCGCTTCCATTCAGTACATAATGCTGTCGCTAACTGTTGCTTAGTAGTAGGCCTTGGTTCCAAACTTCTTATGCGGCGCTCTAATTCATCCCATAGGTGCTCTATGGGACTAAGATCAGGGCTCTGTGCTGGCCAGTCCACACACACTACGGAATTATCGTCACACCACGCCGTAACAGTCCTTGCTTTATAGCTCGGTGCATTATTATGCTGGTACCAACAAGGCTCGGTTCCATAGTATTGCCACAGAGTTGGTAGGGCATAATTGTCCAGAATATCGAGGTAGACGTGCTGGTTAACAGGTTTGTCCACGATAACCAATGGGCCGGGACCATACTACGAAAAACACCCCCACACGAGTACACTGCGAGCTCCAAACTTGACCGTAGGAACTATTTTTTTGTCTACCCATTATTCGTGGTAAAGAGCATTCCCATTATTCGTGGTAAATAATATTCACTGTGGTAAATAGCGTTCCCCCGGCTGCCGCCATACCCACATACGGCCATCAGACTGATGGATCGTGTATCTGGATTCATCAGTCCATAGCACCCGTTTGCATTGATCTACGGTCCACGATAAATGTTCTTTACACCATGTTAAACGACGAGTAGCATTCCGAGTGGAGATGAAAGGCTTATGAGCAGCCGCACGACCACAGTAACCCATGGAATGAAGTTCTCTGCGAATGGTACGTGCACATATCGAGGTTCCGGCATTTTTACTCCCCTGTATACTGAGGTCTTGTGCAGTACTCCGTCGATTAGCTGTAACGACTCTCCTGAGGCTTCGACGTCCTCTATCACTGATTTTCTTTGGTCTGCCGGTATGTTTTGCTGCTTCAGGCACGCCACGTGTCTTCCACTTATTCAGTACATCCAAAACGGTTGACTTGGGTAAGTTCAAACGCCTCTCGGTTTCTCTTATGGACAACCCACTAATATAACACCCAACAATCTTTCTTTTCTCAAAGTCAGTTCTCTGCCGCTTCGAGATTTTCACTCAACCTCACAGTGCGATATGATCACGGTCAGCTGCAGGCTTGTTTCTATACCGTTTGCAGCTGTACCGCGCATCTTAACAACACAGCGGATCCGTTCATTTGCTTTTTAAGGGGTATCCGGTGACTTTTGTCAATATAGTGTATATAAATAGAAGGGAAAGCCAATTTTTTTTAAAAGTCAGTAATGTTTTAGACAGATAACGTACAGCTCAAATGAAGTTAACGATCTTTATTCATAAGTACCAAAATAACCATTCGTTCTTTCCAAACGATACAGATAAAGAGGATACGACAAAGAGTGAGCCATTTCTCGATTGGTCCACCCGCTCCTTTTAGCAAGGGATTAAAAACAGCACAAATGCCAAATAATCATGACTCCCCCATAAGCACCGAGGAATACTGACCACAATAGCAAGTGTGTATAGGATAACCTCGTACAAAGTGCAAAAGGTGCTAATGCTGAAAAAAATGACAGCAAGAGGGTAACCTTATTTGTTGCGAGAAATGGTAAAGCACGAGAAAAGGCAGCAAGCAGGGTAACGGCTACGTTTGCTGCGAGACAATAACTTAATTAAGGGAAAGCAGCATCTATTTCATTCTCATCGGATGATGAGGAAGATCTTTTGGGTGGTTTCCTCCCAGTGGCGGCTTTTCAGGTGAAATAGGGGAAGTGCCTCTTCACCTATTTCATCTGAAATAAGGTTTTATTTAATAATTTCGTATAATACATTCTTTTCTTTCCTTTATTGAGTGCCAAAATACCCAACATTTTGATTAGATATCAATTCACAATGCGCGTTCAATATGGAAAACAAGTCCTTATACGCAAACCAGTTCAAGTGAAGAGCTGAAATGAGACTGCTTGGAAGTCTGCAGTTTTCGTCGGAGTTGCCATGGTAACTGTGACGTCACCCTCCCCTATCTGCCGGGCAAGTGAAGTGTTTTAGGTTGAGACGCCAAGGCTCTGCACCTGCAGTCGTGACCTTCCGAAGAGATCGCAGTGGAACGGGACGGATTGCCATTGCGGTGTTTTGGTACATACTTTCCGAAAGAGATTTGTTTTTTCGTGTTTTGTGATTGTTTTTTAAAAACTTCATTAGTTACTTTAGTTTCGTGTACAGTTTACCTGATAGTGATAGTTTTAGTTTTCAGTATGTATCCTGTGAACGACATTGTCTGTAATTTATTGCAAACTCCGTTCAATCGGTGGAAAGATGAAAATAAAAGAGACATTTTACTTCAATGACGACCGACGGATTCACTGAAAATTGTCGCCAAGAAAGAAATCAAGAAGAGCAGTAAATCTTACAATATTAATTTTAAAAATTGTTGGTTTACTGAATATAAATGGCTTTGTAGCCCTTCTGTGATACAATTTTTTTTTTTTTGTTGTCCCTGCTTATTTTTTAGTAATAAAATTCGGCGTGGAATAAAGACAATTTTCAGATTTCTTAAATATAAAACGGTCACTTCACAAACGTGGTGATTCTAGCGAACACCTGAAATGCGAATTAATGCTAAATAATTTTGAAAAGAATCAGAACACCATTGCCGATGCCCTGAGGGAGAATGCTAGGCTTTTGAAATGCATTTCGACGAAAGTGTTTGTTTAAATAGACTTTTCCTGCAGACAATGATTGATGCAGTACTGTATTTGAGTAAACAAGAACTAGCATTCCGTGACCATGACGAAGCACTGACTCGATAAATCGTAGAAATTCAAGGAATTGCTTTCACTGTTGATATCAAGAAGTCTTTTAAAAATTCAAAATCAATATGAAACGATAAAAAATGTCTTCACAGGTGACTCAAAAGCTATT
The DNA here is from genome assembly GCA_039090855.1 of Macrothele yani. Classification (NCBI taxonomy): domain Eukaryota; kingdom Metazoa; phylum Arthropoda; class Arachnida; order Araneae; family Macrothelidae; genus Macrothele; species Macrothele yani. The sequence continues at coordinate 31,109,449 of CM076993.1, forward strand.
CAAAACGAATTAATTGAATGCATTTCTGAATATATAAAGATCACGTCAAAAATGAAATAAATGAAGTTCAATGCTTTTCTATTCAAGTAGATGGGAAGACATAACCAGACTTCCGAGTGCTCTTTAATAATAAGATCTGTTGATTCGGAAGGTGTATTGGTTGAGCGATTTTTGGGTTTCCATGATGTGAGTGAAGATAGAACGTCAGAAGCTTTATACAAAATGCTAGACAAAAATTTGGAACAGTTTGATTATCAACACAAGTCAATAGGACAATGTTACGATGGGGCAAGCGTAATGTCGGGACACTTGACTGGGCTCCAGAAAAAATGAAGCATAAAACTTCTCAAGCTGTTTTTGTTATTGCTTAGTACATCGTTTGAACCTTGTATTACAGCAGAGTTTTTCTAAAATTTCTAAGCGTCGAATATTTTTTGCAAGCCTCAGTGTAATTTCTTTGTTTTTTCACCACTCAGCGAAGCGATCGCTTCGCTGTGTGGCGAAAAATCAATACACTCACATCAACAACCGCAAGATGCATGCCAACCATAACAGAAACTCGATGGTCCTCCACTTCGAAGTTAGTAAGTGTAATAGTAGACGATTGGGATAAATTGAAGAAAGTATTCAAATTTCTCACAAAGAGTGACCAATCAGACAAAAAATCAATTCAACTTGCCCAAGGGTTTCTAAATGATATGAGCACTTTTGAATTTACATTTTTGGCAATAGTATTTAATGAAATATTTGGCTTCACCGATCTACACAGCTGGCCACACAATATGCAACACCAAGAAGGAATCATCCGACTGGCCTGAAATTCGCAGCATGCATCGCCTGCGAGAGGACATGCAAACGATTAGCATTGCAAGGCATATGCAAATCATGTGCGCCCGGCACGCAACCGAGAAGCACTATAAGAAGGGTGCACAGAAGGCGGGGTGTAAGTAGTGGAAGTGTGCTGTGCTGCCGGACCTGTGCGTGGAAAGTTTCTTGATGACTCGTCGCAGAATACGGCAGTCATTCCAGCACGTTTCGGAGTTCGACAGAGGACGAATAGTGGCTTATCGCGACAGCGGTTCATCGTACCGAGATATCGGGGCCCGTGTGGGACGACATCCAGCCACAGTGAGGCGAGTATGGATTCGGTGGGTGCAGGAGAGACGGGCGGACTGACGTGAGCGATTGCCGCAGCCGCGGCACACCACCGAACGAGAGGACCGGCATGTTGTGCGGCGGGCATTTACGGATCGCACAGCCACATCACGAACGTTAGCGCAGGAATTAGGGTGTGTTGCGCAACAACACGTACCGTTCGACGTCGTATGAAGGAGCAGGGACTTGCCGCACGGCGCCCATTGCTCCGATTACCATTGATGCTACACCACCGGCGAGTGCGGCGGCAGTGGGCCGTTGAACGCCGCACCTGGACCACGGAATGGCGCGACATTGTTTTCTTCGACGAATCCCGCTTCTGCCTGCAACACCACGCTGGTCGGATCCGCGTGTGGCGGCACCGCGGCGGGAGACTGTATGACGCCTGCATTATGCATCGCCATACCGGTCCGTCGCCTGGCGTTATGGTTTGGGGCGCAATTGGATATGACACCCGCACCTCTCTGGTACGCATCGCCGGTACACTCTACAGTCACCGCTATATTTCCGACGTTTTGGAGCCTGTAGTCCTCCCTTACCTGCAGGACCTGCCAGCGGCCATGTTTCAACAGGACAATGCGCGCCCGCACGTGGCACGCATCGTGCAACAATTCTTCACAGCCCACCAGGTGTCACTGCTGCCGTGGCCCGCCTGTTCTCCCGATATGTCGCCCATCGAACACGCTGGTCTCTGATCGGCAACCGAGTGGCCCGGCAACCACCACCCGCAGCTACGCCTGATGAACTGTGGCAACGTGTGGAAGCAGCCTGGACCGACATACCACAAGCCCACATACAAAGCCTTTTTCGTTCGATGCCGTGGCGTGTAGCGGCCGTTTATTGCCAGCCATGGGGGCCACACGAACTATTGATGTCTGCGTGTTCCGCAAGTCGCACGGGCCTGTAAGCTCAATCGTTTCATCTTTGTATCTGCTGTTATGTGTCCAGTAAATCTGGCTTTGCTATCTCGTGTCCTTCTTGGTGTTGCGTTTTGGGTGGCCAGCAGTGTATATATAATTTAGATACGAAATATATAATTTAAATTATAATTAAAATTGAAATTTATGTGAAGCAAGTGTTTTACCATTTTTTTTTTTTTTTTTAAGTGGTGCGATTCTACGTTTGTACACCACTTAAAAAAGAAACGAGAACCCATGGAATCGCGGTGCAAACTACTAGCTCATAAATCTAGTAAATAATTCCGTTTGTGATGAAGCCGTCCGAAGACGGCGAAAGCTTGCTGAAAGTGTATTCCTTTGCCTCTTTATGCCAATAAACGGAATTATTTACTAGATTTATTCTCTTTTGGTGTTTAGCAACCTATACAATACCTAACATAGCTTATGATTTTCTACCTTTTAAAGCCCATTTATTGCCGAAGAACGTTTTCAATTGTTGACGTTCGTATTGCAACAAAGCCCAAATGACGGCATTCAGTTTTATCAGATACACTGAATAAACAGTGGTCTTAAATATCCGTTCATTATACGTAAAATAAAATCAAGAACTGCCAAGCTTTTGCTCTCCTCCCGGAGAATTTTTCTAAGCTATACGTGGAACAGGATTCAAGGTACTAGTAAAGCAAATACATAAAATTGAAATCTTGACGGTTTGGGGAAAAGAAGGGATGTGGAATATAAAGCCATTGTAACTGATGAGGAACGTGGAATCTGTAAAGTCATTGTAACACGTGCAATCGTACTTGCTGTTAACCACGATTCTTGGTATGCTTTTTGTTTGTTTGTTTGTTTTTTTAATTTGTTTTACGTAATTCTCACAGGGGCAACCGGGACAGTCGCCCTGCTGGGCCCCGCGCCTTCAAGGGGCCCCGTAGTTTAGGAAAAAATCATTTACGGTAGAATTTTTTACAAACAATATTTTGTGTGTGTAAGTTTTCGGATGCGAGGCCCTTAAAAAGATGTTTTTTGTTTTGTTTTGTTTTTTTTTTATTTTTTTTTGTTTCCAATTTCCCCATTTTCGAACAGAATACCGCCCTTCGCTGTACAAATACTGAGATTTGCAAATTTCAAGTGATTATTGTAACTACCTTAATATTTTCCGCATTCACAAAATAGCAAATTAAATTTCATCATTTTGCGGCCCTTACTTTTATATATTTCACAATTTGCGTGCAAACTAGATAATTAAATTTAGATAAATAAAAAGAACAATATCAAAGTTGGTTTCGGGCTGCACATGGAAGCCAATTATTCAGTGACTTTAAAAACATTACTAGAAATTTAAAAAAAAATTCATATATGAGCGTGTATAAAAGTTTCAAAAAAGTTTTAAAAATCAATCAAGATCTCTGATTGATTTTTATGCCATTTTGCGTTAAAAATCAATCACTAAAACATGTATCAGGGGAAAAAACTATTTATATGTATTTATTTTAGAATGATCCTGATTATTTCCTACACTGAAGTGTTCACAATACAAAAATTTTCGCTACGCAGGGATCTTTTTATCATTTTGTGAAGAAGTTTTTATAAGAATCATAATACAACCTCATCATCCCGGAAAGAAAATCGTAGATTTTGACAGTTTTTATTTACTCTCTCTCTCTCTCTCTCTCTCTCGGAACTTTCAATCCATATTATGGTCTTTTTCTTAAGCTTAAAGCAAATATTTTTTTGAGATAAACATTTTGTCTTTATGATAGTTTCGTTATGACGTACGACAGAGGTGAAGCACATGGCAAGACGGAAAAATTGCAGCGATAAATTCCGTCGGTTAACTTAGTTGGTAAAGCATTCGGCTCCGGAGCAGAGGGATCAGGATTCGTTGTTGTCAGAGTGAAATTTGTGAATTTCACATCGTGTGTGTTCTTTACGGACATTTTTCACGCAACAACTTTATTAAAATATGAGATTTATTTCCTGGTGCCAGAAATGAAATTTTGCTCCGGGGCCCCCCAAAAGCTCCAGCCGCATCCGGCTCAGCATCCCGTAATATTTAAGTGATGTAACTGCTGTAGGAATGGCCCAATATCAAAAGAAGAAAACCAACACAGAGAGAAAGGTTTGCAGTAACTGTACATAGATCGGTATTTATAGTTCCGCAATGTTTGCATAAGGAAAAGTAGAAGTTAAAAATAACTTCCCTCCTGCTTGGCGGCGTATTCATCTTCGTACGGAGCGGAGTCTCTGAATTCGTTCCTCACAGTTTTTTTGAGAATTGTTGATTTCAGGGGGCAAACTGCTGAAATTCTTGGTGGATCATATATGATTGCTTAAAAGCTAAGGATTGGACAAGGCTGTGACATAGTTTTGTCAGCTTCTGCCAGTTTTATCACAGCTGTGCAAACCCCTCTCCCGTTAAGGGGGGTCATAGGTATGGACAGTAACATAGCCAGTCAAAGTAAATCCCCAAATGAATGCATCGTGTTACTTAAGATTTCTTAAACGTGAGGGCGTCTTTTGACTACACACTTGTTTCCGCGCAACATTAAATTCACAGGCTGGCCTTTATATGGTAGTTACATCGGCACGACGCCGAGCACGAGAGACAAGTAAGGTTTAAACTTCTTTTTTTTTTTTATTGGAGGTTTAATGATCACCGTGAGCAACTCAATGGGCTATAAGTAGTCGCCCGTCCCTAATTTACGGCCACTGGCTCCAGGGAAGGGAGAGAGCCAGTGCCGTAAGACAAACACATCATCCATGCCTCACGGGATTTAAACCCGGACCCCTTTCGGACGAATGATCAGAGGCCATCGCTTAGACCACTGCGCCCTTCTTTTTCCCCCAATAAAAAACGATTGCATTTCGTTACTGCTAATGTTAAACTTTCTCTGTCTCTTGGTGCCATTAATTTTACCATTGCGCTGTTCCTACAGTGAGATACATCTATTCGGAAATCACGGGAAGTCTTGTGTACGATTTAAAGCTTCCAAATTTCTTAATTGCGATTATAAAAGAGAAACAACATAGGAAGAGATATCTGTTCTTCTTTATTCTTTACAGTCTCAGAGCGCTCTTTGCTTCTTTTTTTTTTTTTTTTTTTTTTTTTTTTTTGCACAACTGTATCAAGGGGCGGATTGGTCCACCGGAACAATTCACTCGAGAAATGGCCCACTGTTTCGTAACCTCTTTGTCTGGATTGTGTGGAAAGAATGAATAATTATTTTGGCACTTATGAATAAGAATCGTTAACTTCATTTGAGATTTATATTAACTGTCTAAAACATTGTCTTAAAAAAATTGGCGTTTTCTCCTATTTATATACACTGAATAGCAACTGAATTAGAGATACCTGTCTAGTAACGTGTAGCACCACCTTTCGCCCTAATGACGGCGGCGATTCGTCTCGGCATGGACTCGACAAGACACCGGAAGCGTTGGGAAGCCATACGGATCCACGACCCCTGAACAAGCTCCCACAGTTCACTAAGATTTGATGGAGGGGGGTCAGAGCCTCGAACATCACTCTCGATGGCATCCCAGATGTGCTCGATGGGATTGAGGCCAGGTGATCTAGCTGGCCAAGGAAGCGAGGTCACGTCGGTGAAGTGTTCATCCAACCATTCGGATACAATTCGGGAGCTGCATTTTCTTGTTGCAGGTTGAGGTCCCCAGTGGGATGTTGAAGACGCACAAACGGGAGCAAATGGTCGTCCAGGATATCCCTATAACGTTGACCTGTGAGGGACGATGTCACACGTACCAGGGGTACCATTTCAGTCCACGTAAACAGTCCCCAGATGAGAATGCCACCCCCACCAGCTTGAAGAGTACCCTGCTGGCAAGAAGGATCCATCGCTTCATGTGGTTCGCTCCGTACTCGTATCCTGGCATCCGCATGTACCAACGTGAATCTCGACTCATCAGTCCAGGAAACATTTTTCCACATGTCTAGAGGTCCAGTGGCGATGTTCCCGCGCCCATGATAATCTTTTGCACCCTGTGATGTGCGGTCAGCAGCGCTACCCTCGTGGGACGATGGCTTCTGTACCCCATAGCGAGGAGATGGTTCTGGATGGTGTGGCTGCTTACACGTTTTTGTGCACCAGCATTAAATTGCCGAGTGATTTCTTGCACTGTGGCCCATCTATCCGCTGTGACAATGCGAGCTAGCCGACGATGACCCCGCTCATCCACACGCTGTTGTCCACGGCAGTTGGTCCTTGCAGGGATGGTTTTAACGGATTCGATGTACTCACGGTGCACCCGTGATACAGTGGCTCGTGAAAATCCCAGTGCCTGCACGACTTCCGAGATGGAGTGACCCATTCGTCGGGCCCCGAGAATTTGCCCACGATCAAATGCGCTTAGATCCTTCGTCTTAGCCATACTGCGTCCGACTCTTACTGATTCCCGTCGCATCACTCCTTATATTGTCGGATCGCTGCACACGTCATGTCGTTTCCGCTTACAGGGCCGCCCACAGCGGCACATTTGCATAACGCCAGCTGTCTCTAATTCGATTGCTCTTCAGTGTACATATATGTTGGGCGTTTACTCTAAAATTACAAAACGAAATTCTCTGTACTTCAATGAAAAATTTGCCGCCGGACCAAGCTCGCTGTTATACACCGATAGATTATGACCACCCCCACGTGCCTGGAGACCGAGCGGCGGCGCAGGTAAAGTTCACAGAGAAGTATATATATACAACCCGAGGACCTGCTTTCGGTTAGTAGAATGTTCCGAGTGAGAATGCGAAAAGCCAAATTGTGATAGCACGGCGCCACGGAACAACGATCTCGGAAACGGCGTGGCTTGTGGGACGTTCGCGTGCCGCTGTAGTGAGTACGTATCAAAAGTGGTGCACAGATGACCAAAAGAGGAACCGTCGTCTATCCATGTGTCATCCGCAGCTCACTGATGCCAGAGGGGAGCGGAGACTGTCGCGCATCGTTCACAGCGACCGCAGGGCGACAAATCCCCCGCAGCTACAACAGTGGTGATCAGGGCAATGTGTCACAGCACACAGTTCATCACAGCCTTCTGAGCATGGGACTGCGTAGCCGAAGACACAGCCGGGTCCCCATGTTCACTGCACGTCATCGCCAACAAAGCACGAGATGCGCCCAAGATCATCGAGATTGGACCGTTGATGATTGGAAGAAAGTAGCCTGGTCTGACGAATTAAGATTCCTGGTGCATCACGTAGACGGCCGAGCGCGGATACGCCGATTACCAACGGAGGCTATGGCACCTGGATGCACCTGTTGGGCGGAAACAGGCCGGCGGTGGCGGTGTTATACTGTGGGCGATGTTTTCTTGGGGCATTTTAGACCCCATTATCCCAACAGCACAACCCCTGACAACTGTCAGGTATCTGAACATCGTTGCAGACCAAGTTCACCCATTCAGGGCAACTGTGTTCCCTGCTGGTGATGGTCATGACCAACAGGAAAATGCGTCATGCCACACTCGTGAAGGAGTGGTTCGAGGAACATACTGGTGACTTTCCGTTAATGTCCTGGCCTCGAAATTCACCTGACATGAACCCAATCAAGCATTTGTGGTTCGACTTGGAAAAGCAGGCTCGCGCTAAAATCACTACCACCCCGAAATGTACGGGAACTGGAGGACCTGCTGCTGATATTGTGGTACCAGGTACCCCAGGATACCTATCGTCACCTCATGGAACTAATTCTTCGCCGAGTGGCAGCTGCTTTGTAGGCTAAAGGGGGTCCTACAGCTTATTAGATAGATGGTCATAATGTAATGGATCATCGGTGCAAAATAAATTAAGCTAACTACGGTTAAGCGTAGGTAGTTGAAGTTGGAGCCAAAGGGTTATTGGTAGGTCTTACTCTCCTTTTGTAATCTTGAAGGAGGCACTAGTAACAGTTTTTATGGTAAATCGTCCCCACTTCCTTCTTTATTAATACGTAGAGAGAACACAACGCCATTCTCCTGCAGAGATGTTTCGAAATCCGTGTCCCATCCACATTATTCTTAAAAGAAACAACGATTTGTCGGTACTAGTTCATGGAACAAAATGACAGTTCGTGAGTCAAAGTAATGGGTAGACTTTGAAAAAGGGTCTATTCAATGATATTGTACGAACAGCGTTGCACAGTAGACGATCAGTGACCAAATGAATACAATTATCTGGTGCAACACTCTGTTTCGAGCATGGTTTGATAGGCTACGTTCAATCATGAGTGAATTTTTAAAATTCTTTCACCCTTAAATTCTGTTAAAATGTGTTCACGACTTAATTACATAGTTTTGCATTGCACTTTTCAACAATTCTCTTTTATTCAGGAGTCAACAGAATGTTTTTCGTGAGGGAATTTATACGGTGTTTCTCTGTATAGTGGACCACAAGACTGAAATTCCCGGCCTAGTTTCATGGACCCAGCCTGCTCCTCACTGGATCAATACGGTTATTGAAAAGTTATAGTAAACAGCCAAGGAAAGAACCTTGGTAAACAATAAGGTGCACGTTGAGTATGCTTGGAGGAAAGTTATATAGAATCTTCCCATTATATCGCTATCAAATACGACCCAAACTAAGACACTTATCGGCGCCTTAAATCTAGTGACTAACCATAACTATTTCTAATTGGATGAAGGCATCTACAAACAAACAAAAGGAGTACCGATGGGTTCACCTCTATCTTCGGTCCTTGTAGAAGCAGTACTTAGACCACTAGAAGACCTCATCTTTCTAAATTGTAAAGAAACCCCGGATGTGGATCTGCTACCCTGACAATATATTACTCATATGGGAACATGGAGCAGGCAAATTGAATGATTTCATGCGCAAGATAAACAACCTACACAGTACGATAAAATTCACGATGGAGCTTGAAGTGAATGGGAAGCTGAATTATCTTGACGCGCCAAAAAGAAATGAAACATCCTTCTTAGATTCTAATGTTTGATATAAACCTACCGCAATACCGAACCTTGTCCCTCCCGATTCACACTGCCCAAAAGAGGGCAAACTTTGTGCCCTTAGAGCATGGTTCTATAGAGCGTATAACGTATGCTAGCCCGATTAAATAAATAAAAAGCCTGGATATATGAAATATGACATAGACAGAATGCATAGAGCTGTAAGAAACCGTGTTATGTCTACGATAACGAAATCATCTAGTGAGACAATGAGATACGCAGGATCCGTCACATATGTCCCAGGATTTACATATTGGTTAAAAAAATCCTTACGTAGGTACAACATTTCAATAGTAGTGAAGTCACCGACTCCGTTATCACGCATAACATCAAACTGCAAGGAGAGAGAGTGTGAGAAAGAAAAAGCGGGTGTTTACGCTAAACCGTTAGTGTACCCTAACAACACAGAAAAAATATACACTATATTGACAAAAGTCACCAGACACCCAGAAGAGAAACACAACATAGCATTTATTGTATGCTACAGTATGTATTGTATGTCGATCCTCCTTTGGCCTTAATACATGCACTGACCTTTCGAGACATGCTTTCGACAAGGTTTTGGAACACAGCGATAGGTATGCGTTTCCATTCAGTATGTAACGCTGCCGCTAACTGTTGCTTAGTAGTAGACCTTTGTTCCAAAATTGTTATGCGGCGCTCTAATTCATCCCATAGGTGCTCCATCAAGGCTCTGTGCTGGCCAGTCCACATACGATACGGAATTATCGTCAAACCACGCCGTAACTATCCTTGCTTTATGGCTCGGTGCATTATCCTGCTGGTACCAACAAGACTCAGTTTCATAGTATTGCCACAGAGTTGGTAGGGCATAATTGTCCAGAATATCGAGGTAGGTGTGCTGGTTAACAGGTTTGTCCACGATAACCAATGGGCCGGGACCATACTACGAAAAACACCTCCACACGAGTACACTGCCAGCTCCAAACTTGACCGTAGGAACAGCACAGTGTGGTGAATTGCGTTCCCCTAGCTGCCGCCATACCCACACATGCCCATCAGACTGATGGATCGTGTATCTGGATTCATTCAGTTCATAGGACCCGTTTCCATTGATCTACGGTCCACGATAAATGTTCTTTACACCATGGTAAACGATGAGTAGCATTTCGAGTGGAAATGAAAGGCTTATGGGCAGACGCACGACCACGTTTTTTTTTTTTTTTTTTTTATATTGGAGGTTTAACGACCACCGTGAGCAACTCAATGGGCTATAAGCAGTCGCCCGTCCCTAATTTAGGGTCACTGGTTCCAGGGAAGGGAGAGAGCCAGTGCCGTAAGACAGACACAACATCCATGCCTCACCGGGATACGAACCCGGACCCCTCACGGACGAATGATCAGAGGCCAGCGCCTTAGACCACTGCGCCACCGGGGCGGCGCACGACCACGTTAACCCATGGAATGAAGTTCTCTGCGAATGGTACGTGTACATACTAAGGTTCCAGCATTTGTACTCACCTGTACACTGAGGTCTTGTGAGTACTTCGTCGATTAGCTGTAACGACTCTCCTGAGCCTTTATCACTGATTTTGTTTGGTCTGCCGGCACATTTTTCTGTTTCAGGGACGCCATATGTCTTCCACTTATTCAGTACATCCAAAACAGTTGACTTGAGTATGTTTAAACGCCACTCGGTTTTTCTTATGGACAACCCACTAATATAACACCCAACAATCTTTCTTTTCTCAAAGTCAGTTCTCTGCCGCCGCGACATTTTCAGTCAACTTCACAGTGCGACGTGATCGCGGTCAGCTGCAGGCTTGTTTTTATGCCGTTTCCAGCTGTACCACGCATCCTAATAACGCAGCGGATCCGTTCATTTTCTTTTGAAGGGGTGTCCGGTGACTTTTGTCAATATAGTGCATACTGGAATGACAAAGCAATCCTTAGACTCTAAATGTAATAAAGAACACATTCGAAGTGTGAACCAAGGCATGCAGAATACAGCCATCTCCAGAGAAGTCATGCATTACTCGACCGTTCATTTATTGAATAACATTAGAAGAGTTGTCCCTTACACGAACTTCAAAGAGACTGCTATCGGAAAACAGTCGAAATCCTCTCTAGCAATCTAGCATGGAATGATATGGTCTCTATCGAACTACCAATGGTTTGGCATGCGTTATTGAGCGATGAACACAGATCGCAGCACACCGCATAATTTCGTGATAAAAATTCTCGTAATACTATTCGTAAGGTTGTCCACATTTTTTTTTTTTTCAAAAAATCATCTTTGTTTCTCACGTGTTCTAATTCACTGCATTTTTCTGTCTACCATTGCCTTGAAAAAAGCCCCCGAGCGTAGTTCGAAAGTTTGGCGAAACTTTATACGACACTGGCGTTCAAAATTAAGAGAATTTGCACATTTTGTCGACTTTCACATAAAGTATGGAACCAAAGGTGCAAATTATGCCGCCGAATAAGAATGCAAATTTTCAGTGTCAAATACGTAAGCGTACACGTGCGTGTATGCTGAGCTGTGACAGCGGAGGGCATGAAAAGCACACGTGGCTTTTTCCGCGATTCCGAAGCCGCTGTTTGCTAATGCCTAGACCTAGGATTACGACATTTGAATTCCCATTTCAAAATTTCCTCATGAACATTTACCCTTTTCAAAATGCTTTAAATTAAACAAAAACGGATGAGTGAAAAAAGCCCACCCGAAAAGCAGTACCTTAGAGAAACAGCGACTACTGAAGGCGTTGGATAACAAGAGGTTTTAGAATCCAAAACGTGAGACAGGAAATGTCACTTTCTGAGCTGGGAGTGTGAGCTCTATCGAAATGTAACATCCAACAGTTAAGGTATTGCTATTTAGTAAAATCGTAAAAGGGAACCACATGGGCAGGGTAATTAGTCCCCAACTCTTCATTCCCGTTTGGTTTCTGTTGTCTCATGTAAATTTTGGTTCATTCTATGAAGCATTTTCTGCTCTTAACGCTACATTTTCTCTTTTGCTGAATGTTTTTGTGGCAACCTGACTTGAGGTCAAAAGCTGAATGACGAATGATATTTACGATTATATACCTTCTCTCGTTAGAAGGCTCATTCTTGTTCGAGTCTGCTAGATTGTGAGATCGCTTTATTGCTTTGGATGGAGATAGATGTTAAGTGAGTTTAATCTACCTGTTAGTAATTAATTCTTTCGCGTTGAATGTTGCGCTGCTTTGATATTGAAGCTGAGTTTATAAAATAATTGAGAAGTATTCAATACATTGGAGAATCTGTTGTATCTCCCCATCGAAGTACATGATTACGTACGAAGTGAATTCTGTTTTGATGTGCTGCATTGAATATCTATAAAGATCAATAAAGGATTAAAATAGTAAGTAGACTTGATTTTCCTGGTCGTTAAAGTTATTAAGAGTGCTTATCCATTCATCCATCTATCTCGTCCACCCATGACGGATTGAGTCCCGCAAAGACGATTATGCGCCCTTGAGGGTTACTGGCAAATTAATGCAGCCGTAAGTGCTTATATATTAATTAAATTATCAACAGCACAACTTAACACTACGGAGCGTTTCAGAACAAGAGTATTAAAATTTAAGTAATGGTAGTTTTTGGTGAAACAGACATTTAGCTGATATTCTGCAACCAAATGGACTAAGAACATTACACAAGATCCAATTTCACCTGAGATTTGAAAACAGATCTTCGAACCGAGAAACTATTGTTTCAACTTCTGGGCTAGTGAGATTTCTCCTTTATTTCTAGGAAATATTTACGCAGAGACTTCTAGCGTAAAAATCATGACATTTACCGTGCTCTTTCAAATGCTTTTACAAACTTTTCTTACATATTAAAATGTTCATCTTTTACTTTCAGTAAGAAGAATGGCAGAAGTTGGGAAAGCCGTACTTCTGGAGCAAGGTGGAGGTACAAGAAACTATCGGTAATAAATAAAATTTATATAATTTTGGGGAAGATATGTTTTCCCTTCATGACAATTTTTTTTTATATTTCATGGAAGTGCGTACTAAAACAACTCACTGGGAGATAGGAAACTGACAATAGTATAAAAGTATAATACGTTTATGTACACATTCTGTACCAAAGGTAAAAACTCCAGAATTCTAACTTTGGAAATTTTCTATGGCCTCCAGGATTTTATAGATTTCATGGGGAGAACAGAATTTCAATCCAGTTTTCACCGTAAAATTTAAGAAATATAATCTCTCTTCAATAACTGAAAAATGTGAAAACAACGCGTTTTATAGACTTTTACCATTTGCATAATGTTATATACTTTGCATCAGTGGCGACTCCAGCTGCTCAGAAAAGGGTAGGCTATTAAAGGGGCTGAGCAGGATGGTGGTGGCATAAATTCTGAAGCGCTAGGCAGAATGGGAACCATAGAAACGAATATCTGTGGCAAGTTACTATTTCTTCGCAATTTTACTTACGTCGGTTTTTTTGTTTTGTTTTGTTTTTGCTGTCATAAGGTTGTTTACGAAATTTAATTTCTAACCTTACAAGGAATCTCTCTCTCTCTTTCTCTTATCTTTTAAACTATAATTATAAAAATGGTGTGTTTCTACTACTTTCTTAGAAATTTGCTCAGAGGACTCCCTCCATTTCCAAGAAGTACAAACACTTCTTGGAAATGGAGGGAGTCCTCTGAGCAAAAAGTTCATTTTATATTACAAAATTTCTGTGAATTCGAAAAATTCAGGTGCGCCTATACAAGTTCCCTAAAATCTTTGACGGTTGCACCAGCTATATGTTCTAACGACTTAAATATTTCGGGGGGGGGGGATAGAGGATTCAACCCACCTGTAGCCATGCGTCAGCTCGGCATACGTATATTTCAACTTTTTTGGGCGCTGAGAATGCTTGCATCTGAAGCTACAGTCATACTCATTAGATGAAGGGGGCGAATGAAAAGAAAAAGTCTAAACTTCAGGTATTTTAAATCTAATGTAAGGTGGCCAGATTTTTGAGAATGCAATTGAGGACAAAATGACATTTGTCCTTAATTTCAAGGCAAAATTGAGGATAATTTCGCTTCAAAATAAGGACATAATTGAGAACAGCGTCTGACACTTTATGGTAAAGCCAAAGGTTAGCAAAGAATGTTATGAAATGTCCCATAATTGTCTAGTTTCATTGGAAAACATACGATGAATCGGAAGATGATTTTCATGTGAAATATAAGTATAAAATAGCAATAAAATACTATCATGCAGACAGAGCCGGATGGAGCTTTTGCGGGGCCTGGGGCGAAATTTCATTGCGGTCCCCGGAGCAAAATTTCATTTCTGGCACCAGGAAATAAATCTCATATTTTAATAAAGTTGCGTGAAAAATGTCAGTAAAGAACACACAGTGAAATTCACAAATTTCACTGTGACAACAACGAATCCTCATCCCTCTACTCCGGAGCCGAATGCTTTACCAATTAAGCTAACCGATGGAATTTATCGCTGCAACTTTTCCGTCTTGCCATGTGCGTCTTCACCTCTGTAGTACGTCATAACAAAAACTATCATAAAGATAAAATGTTTATCTCAAAAAATATTTGCTCATAAAGACAAAATGTTTATCTCAAAAAAAAAATTTCGTAAGCTTAAGCTTACGAAAAAGACCATAACATGTATTGAAAGTTCCGAGAGAGAGAGAATAAAAACTGTTAAAATCTACGATTTTCTTTCCAGGACGATGAAGTTCAGGCTGTATTACGACTCTTATAAAAACTTCTACACAAAATGAAAAAAATAACCCTGCGTATAGCGAAAATTTTTGTATTGTGAATACTTCAGTGTAGGAAATAATCAGGATCCCTCTAAAATAAATTCAGATAAATAGTTTTTTCCCATGATACATGTTTCAGTGATTGATTTTCAATGCAAAATGGCATAAAAATCAATCAGGGATCTTGATTGATTTTTAAAACTTTTTTGAAAGTTTTATACACGCTCTTATATGATTTTTTTTTTAATTTCTAGTAATGTTTTTAAAGTCACTGTAGCGCGAAACAAACTTTGATATTGTTCTTTTTATTTCTCTAAATTTAAGTTTTTAGTTTGCACGCAAATTGTGAAATATATAAAAGTAAGGGCCACAAAATGATGAAATTTAATTTTCTATTTTGTGAATGCGGAAAATATTAAGGTAGTTACAGTAATCACTTGAAATTTGCAAATTTCGGCATTTGTACGGCGAAGGGCGATATTCTATGCGAAAATGGCGGGATTGGAAACAAAAAATTTAAAAAAAAAAAATCCATCGTTTTAAGGGCCTACCTTAAAACTTACACACAAAAAATATTGATTGTAAAAAATTCTATACAGTAAATTATTTTTTTCCTAAACTACGGGGCCCCTCAAAGGCGCGGGACCCATGGGCGACTGCCCCGGTTGCCACTATGGTCCAGCCGGCCTTGCATGCAGAATATTGCTTCCGATACATTTTAAATCTTACTTGTAGGGGGCAGCACTTGCAAACAAAGCTACATTTTCAATTTGTAATGAAATTTCATTATGATTCAGTACAAGAATAGATATCTGAAGCCAGAAAATTTCTATACGCTGACCGAACAGAAATTATGGAATAGCTGCATGTTATCTTTGTGAGAAGGAATATTCCAAGTCCAATAACCTCACTTGAAGAAACAGTTTAATGAAAGATGTACTGAACAAAAGTTGTGGAACTCTCAATGGAATCTATCAAATATAACCAAATTTTACATCAATTACTTATTTAATTGCAAGAAAGTGGATGCTGAGAAAGATGAGATTCTTTTTCCATCATAAAAACATTTTAGTTAAATCCAGTTAAAATAGAAAAGATGTACTTAAAACAGAAACGAAATCGTAACTCCACATTTATCGAGATGACTTTGTTCAATGTTTCGGCATGACTCCCATTAATACTGCATGATTTCTAACTTAATTAAAAAAAAAAAAATCATCCGCTTCGGAAAATAGTTTCATACTTTTCCTTCATGAAACCATTTCTTAGCAATTAAATAAGAAATTGATGCTAAATTTGGTTGTATTTGGTAAATTCAATTGAATTATATGCCTTTTGTTTAACACATTTTTATCTGTTTCAATTTTGCGGGGGAAATTTAAAAAATTGTGGACAAAAACTAAGAAATTGAGGACATTTGACGTCCTCAATAAGTTTTTACGAAATTGAGGACAAAGCACTGAAATTGAAGACAAAGCATTGAAATTGAGGACTGTCTCCAGGAAATGAGGACGTCTGGTCACCTTAATCTAATGGCTAAACACAGAGATTTTAATCGTCTGAAATATCTTGGAGTTTATTCGCTTATTTTGTTCATTTGTAAACGGCTGCAGATACTTGCTATCAGGAGGTCTGTACTCTTAGTTATATCAGCAGCACAATCGAAATGAATCCCTGAAGAATAGAATACGAAACGACATTGAAAAAAAAGGACCTTCCTTTCACGGCCGTAACCGTAGAGTATGGCCAGTGTGGCTCTTACCATAGGCGTGACCAAAAAATGGGGAGGGAGCGAATAAGTGTAAACTTATGTTTTCCTTCGGTGGGAGAAAAAAATGTAAAATGATTTTTTTTTTTTTTTTTTTGGAGAGGCCATTCTTGGAAAGAGTTTCTCCGAAAACGTCACAAAATTTGGGTCATTTAAGTGCATAACAAATATTGGGTTGGAAAGAAAGTAATATCCGATGACAAGGTACCGAAGTCAAACCCCGGGCCACGGCGCACATTGGCTACTGGGATTGCGCAGCACACCAGGTAGGTGTGCTGCGCATCACCTACCTGGCAGTTGGTAGGTGTGCTGCGCATCACCTACCAACTGCCACTGACTAAAGCCACTTATCAGCAGGTAGGTGGCTTAAGTCAGTGGCAGCTGGCTGTCAGAAGGCGAAGAGTGTAAGCGCCAGCCATCATCGAAGTGGACTAGGAGCACATCTGCCATTGCATGCTGTATGAGTTTCGTGGCTTAAGTCAGTGGCAGTTAGCCGTCTGAAGGCGAAGAGTGTAAGCGCCAGCCATCATCGAAATGGACTAGGAGCACATCTGCCATTGCATGCTGTATGAGTTTCGTGGCTTAAATCAGTGGCAGTTAGCCGTCAGAAGGCGAAGAGTGTAAGCGCCAGCCATCATCGGAAGTGGACAAGGAGCACATCTGCCATTGCATGCTGTATGAGTTTCGTTTTGGTTGCATCTCCGCAAGTGCTGTAAAAACATTACTAGTGTGTACCCCAAAGCTATGTCACATCGTCAGTGCTTCGTTGGTTTGAAAGGTTTCGAGAAGGAAATTTTAACCTGTCAGACCGTCCCAAAGTCGGAAGACCCGCAACAGTGGATATGGACATGCTGAAGACCTTAGTGGAGACCGACCCACGTGTGAATACAAGGGAGTTAGCCGAACAGCTGGGGACTACCCACAGAAGCATTATCACGCATCTACGTCAACTTGGAAAGGTGCACAAGAGGGAAGTTTGGGTACCCCATAACTCACAGTTGAGCAGAAAGCAAATCGCATGAGTGCATGCGTTTTCCTGCATGCACGTGACCAAAGTGAACCGCACTTCGACTGCATTGTGAGAAGTGACGAGAAATAGGTCTTTTGTGACAGTGTCAACGCTCGAAAATAGTGGTTGGACCCAAAACAGAGGACCATGCCGACCCCAAAGCCATCTTGCATCCCCATACGGTCGTGCTGTCTGTTTGGTGGAACATGCGGGGTGTCGTGTGTTTTGAGCTGCTGCCGGACAATACCACTATCACCGCCGCTGTGCACTACCGTCAGCTCGACGATCTGCACGCATCGCTCACGTCGAAACGTCCAGCAATGCTGAACCGCAGGGGAGTCATCCTATACCAGGACGGAGCAACACCTCATACAGCACGGATGACCTGTCACAAGATCAGGGACCTGGACTGGAAGCTGCTATCACACCCACACCCAGCCCCGGACATTGCTCCAAGTGAAAACTCCCTTTTCAGAGCTTTGCAGCACTTCCTGGACGGGCGCGCTGTTCACCAGCCGGGACGATGTCGAACGCGCTCTTACTCACTTCTTTGCGTCCAAGGCGCCACAATTCTACAGGGACGGTATCCCACAGCTGCCCAAATGATTGGAGCAAGTCGTGGCGAATGATGGCGACTACATTTTGGACTGATTTGTACTTGTATATACGGTAATCAGCTCTTTTCTGTTGCTTTGTATTTACAGACATTACTTTCTTTCCAACCCAATATCTTTTGTTATGCGTTATTCTTCGACCATTGCTGATAATGAACGATGACGATCAGTCCAGTGTGTTTTTGACAAGATGTTAAGTTTTCTGAAAATAAAGTCTCCTCTCTTTTTTTATAAATTCTATTAAATATCATTAACACTTTGTTTTACTGATACATGGATACTGCTACATATACACTGTTGTTCTTTACATGGATACTATTTTGTGTGGTTTTACCTTCTTACAAAAAACGAATCACAGCCAAATCTAAAAGGTGAGCATAACAGTGTGTGTGTATAAAACTTTTGGTTCTTCCTTTTGAACTGCGTAGCAATTCCATTAAAACTCCTATAGATATTTGCTGCCACATTGTAGGCTTGCCCTCTTTTTTAAATTTTCTGAATTTGGGGGCCACGTGCCCCTCCGTGAATCCCCTCCCACTTTGACGTTACTCCTATAGTCCTTGTCCCAATTAAACGAAGGGATCTATTATGTTTAAGATAGCTAAATTGTAATTTGTTACTGTAAGTTTTGCTTTTTGTATTTTTATTCTATATAATTTTATGTATAAATTTCTATATAAATTAAATATTATCATTATTTTTACACTTATCTGAAGTTTGCATTTTAAGTGGCAACATGAACTGACGTTATTATTCCAGAAGTTGAATGCAAGTCTTTCGGTAACGAGGGCACTGAAAATATATCAATCTTTTTCTTGACTGTCGAACCAAGGCCGTCTAAAAAATACAAGGCCATGACATTAGAGAGATGAGTTCCATCTCTCAGTGACGTCACGCAGGAATCAACGCTTCCGGTTGGTTTCTAACGCTGTCCTGCGTGATGTAAAAAACGACTGAGACGCAGGGCGGAGCTTTCTTTATAACGCAGGACCGAATGGAGCTTTTGCTGGGCCCGGGGCGAAATTTCACTGGGGGGCACTGAATAAAATTTTACTGCGGCCCCTAGAAAATGAATCTCATATTTTAATTAAATTGCTACGTGAGAAACATTGTTCGTAAAGAACACACACAAATACTATTACAAAGTCAAAATGATCATCTCAAAGAAGTATTTGCTTTAAGCTTATGAAAAAGGCTATAATATGGATTGAAAGTTCAGAGACAGAGAGAGAGAGACAGAAAGAAAGAGAGAGAGGGGGGAAGGTAGAGAGAAAGGAAGAGGGAGAAAGAGAGAGAGAGAGAGAGAGAGAGAGGGGAAGGTAGATAGAAAGGAAGAGGGAGAAAGAGACAGAGAGGGGGGGGAGGTAGAGAGAAAGGAAGAGGGAGAGAGGGAAATGTAGAGAGAAAGGAAGAGAGAGAAAGAATGAGAGAGAAAGGGAGACAAAAGAGAGAGAAAGAAAGGGGGAAGACAAAAAGAGATAGGGAAAGGAGAGAGGAAGAAGGAGAACGAATGAGAAAGAAAGGGGAGACAGAAGAGAGAGAAAGAAAGAAAGAAAGGGGAAAGAGAGAAAGAGACAGGGAAAGGAAAAAGGAAGAGGGAGAAAGAATAAGATAAAAGGGAGAGAAGAGAAAGAAAGAAAGGGGAGAGAGAGAGAAAGAGAGAGGAAAAGGAGAGAGGGAGAAAAGAGAGAGCAAAATGAGAGAGAAAACTGAGAGAGAAAAGAAAGAAGGGGGAGAGAGTGAAAGAGAGAGGGGGAGGGCAAATGAAAAGAGAGAGAAAAAGGGAGGGAGAGAGGGAGAAACGGACAGAGAGAGAAAGAAAAGGAAGAGAAAAGAGAAAGAAAAAGAGAGGGGTGGAAAGGGATAGAGAAAGGAAGAGGGAGAAAGAGCAAGAGAAAGGGAGGGAGAAAATAAAAAGCATTAAAATCTATGATTTTCTTTCCGTGGAGATGGGGAAGAAAGGAAGAGAGAGAAAGAGAGAGAAATGAGAGAAAAAGGAGAGAGATGAGAGAAGAGAGAGAGAACAAAAAGCGTTAAAATCTATGATTTTCTTTCCATGGAGTGTGGGTTGAGCTTATATTGTGATTCTCATAAAAACTTCCACATAAAACTACAAAAAGACAACTTTAACTAATCAGCGTAGCGAATATTTTTATACTGCAAATATTTTTGAGTATGAAATATAATAAAGATCCCTCCAAAATAAATTCGTATGAATAGCCCCCCCCCCCCTTCCAGCGATACATGCTTTAGTGATTGATTTTTAATGCAAACTGGAGCCACTTTCATATTAGTGACTTTTTAAACGTGTATACGCGCTCAATTGTTTTTCGTTTTGTTTTTCTAAATTTCTAATAATGTTTTTAAAGTCACTGAACAATTGTCCTCCACATGTAGCCCAAAACGAACTTTGATATTGTTATTTTTATTTTTTTAAATTTAAATATTTGGTTTACACACACTTTGTTGAACATATTATATTGTGATTCTTATAGGGGCCAAAATAATATATTATATTCTGATTCGTAGGGGCCCCAAAATGATGAATTTTAATTTGCTATTTAATGAATGCGGAAAATATTAAGGTGGTTACAACAATCATTTGAAATCCACAAATTTGAGAATCTGAACGACGATAACCTACTGGAAAGGGGGGGGGATAAGAAAAACAATTTAGAAATATCTTTAAGGGCATAGCGCCTCAAAACTTACAAAAAAAAAAAAATCTTCTGAAAATTATTTGTTTTTATTTCTTAAACCGCGGGGCCCGGGGCGATTGCCCCCATGGTCCAGCCGGCCCTGCACCGACGTATCAGGCCATATAACATGGCAGTGACGTTACAAACAGAGGGAACTCCTTTCTCTCTCTCTCTCTCTCTAATGTCATGGCGTTGTACTTTCCAGACGCTCATTGTCAAACCAAGCTGACGTAGTCCCTGGCTATAACCGCGAGTGAGTATGTATTTCGTTTTTCTGGACAAGGAGGCTTGTCTGGTTGAAGACCAGCCTAAATGGCTGGTGGACAGGACGCGAGTTATGCACGTGACGGAGACAGAAGCAGGATATTTGGATGGTCCCCAAAATGATTTGTGTGCAGAAATAGATTTTGAAGATGCTATTGCTGAATCTGTAAAACTGAAGTAAGGTGAATTTAAATTGTAGGTCAGTTAGGCAGTTATTTATTTCTTTAACATGCACTGAAAACAGTAATAAAGTATTTTTCATTACGAAAGAGCGTACTAATAAAAGAAAACTGGAATTATAATCTTTGCATAAGTATTATTTTTCATGATTAAACCTTTGTTATTATCTTATGATAATTGCGTTTCATATTGTTTTTTTTTTTTTTTTACTAAGGTGCGTTTTTAATGTATGGTCATAAGCGCCCGAAATTCTAGCTACGACTCTGCTTTCTTTGCACCTTTCGCATTTGCTCTCAAGAAATATTTGGTGGATGCCAGGTGTAAACAGTTACATCACATAGGACTCAGCAAAAGTTGATGGTTTAGAGTTTAGACTAATATGAAGTGAAGGGGAGAACTTTGTCCCATGGTCCAGCCAGCCCAGGTTTTTTAAATAAAAATCGAGAACTACGAATTCGAAGGTTACTCACACACAGCTTAGTTAAATGGAAATACATTGATGCTGAAGGATTTCAGAAGAGAACATGAAAACTTAGCTGAGTCCTATTAAGTTACAGGACAAACAGATTTTAAATTTCATAAGACTAACTTTTAAAGTGCATATTATATATTTTTAACAGAAAAATAATGCCCTCTATGCTCACATTCTGTATCCAAATTTTGTCCAGAATTTCAGTCAGTTATTTCTCTTTGAAAATTATTCATTTTTTTCTTTTTCTTAGATTAGGATTCCACTGGCCACCTTTCATATCTGTGCCTCATTTACATCTTCACATCATTTCACCACAGAGGGATATGTCCCTGAAATCTTGGTTACTCTTCTTACCTGGCACGCGATGGTTTCTCACGGTGAGTTCTCAAATGCGGAAAGGAGTCTTTAAAAAAAAGTTTGTTGACTCCAGTAATGTATTATAGCATACACTGAAGTGCCAGAAAAACTAGTACAGACGAGCTTATGCAAAAGACATAGCAACTTCACCTATGCGCGTACTCGGCTGTGTCCGTCAGTGCGTATATAAAGCGATAGACATCCTTGCCAGCTGTCAGAGCTGTTTTCGGCATGAGCATGGCAAGTAATAACGATTTCAGATATTTTCAACGCGGTATCATAGTTGGCACTCGTGAGATGGGCCATAATATTTCGAAAGTAGAAACGAAGTTCTGATTTTGAACGTGACCATCGTCGGCTGTCAAGAATCGTTTTACGCGATAGGCGTGCAACACTCTAGCATGTATCATCGGAATTCAATGCTGGAGCCTCAACAAGCATCAGCGTCCGGACTGTGCAACGTACCCTGCACGATTTGGCTTTGGGAGCCGACGCCCAACTCGAGTCAACTTGATGGGTGCACGACACAGAGGTATGCGCCCCGCTTAGGCACGGCAACACCGCCACTGGACACTTGATGACTGGAAACAAGTGGCCTGGTCTGACAAGTCCCATTTCCAACTGTATTGGGTAGAGGAAGGATTCGTGTGTGGCGCAAACCCCATGAAGCCATGGATCAAGCCTGTCAACAGGGAAATGTACCGGCTGGTGGGGAGTCCGTAATGGTATGGGGTGTGTCTAGCTGGATTTCACTGCGACCCCTGTACGTCTACAAACGTCTGTGACCGGCCAACGCTATGTGAACATCCTTTCTGACGAGGTACACCCGTTCATGTCTTGCATTCATGCTGATGGGTTGGGCCTGTTCCAACAGCACAATGCACCTCTACACAAGTGTCGGGACGCCACATTATGGTTACAGGAGCATTCATCTGAGTTTGAGGTGTTGCCATTTGCACCCAAGTCCCCAGATCTGAACGTGATAGAACACATTTGGTATGCCTTGCAACACGCTATCGAACACAGGAATCAGAGACCTCGGAATACACCCGAATTGTAGAACGCTCTGCAGGAAGTATGGAGTGCATTGCCAACAGCATATTTCCAGAAGGTAGTGGAGTCCATGCCCCGTCGTATTTCTGCAGGCCTGCGCTCCTCGCGGGGGACCTACCAAGTATTAGACTGGTGTACCAGTTTTCCCGGCACTTCAGTGTATTTCATCTTATTTGTGCTATTTCAATTTTAACCTAAATGAAACTTTAAATGATACCTAACTTATAAATATATTTGAAAATAACACTTTGCTCTATTGAATTGGGACATCCCCCCCCCCCTTCACCACCACAACCACCATCACCTCCTTACGAGACAGTAGACATGAAGCATCTTCAGCCACCAACCCCACCACCTGTTTTGGAACCTAACTACAGCTCCTGGTTACTCTTCTTACCTGGCACGGTAAGAAGAGTAATCAACTGAGTAACAGTGCCAATCAGTGATGCAGTTCTGAAAAGAAGTGGCCTGACGCTCCGAATACCGGCCCAGACGTTATCGACTCCAGCAGATAGCAAAGGAGGGGGCGAGAAACCTCTGAAATTGAATATACAAGGGTTCTCCCAAAAAAACTGAAAATGCTTTTTATAAAAAAATATGCATACCTTAATTATCAAGAAAGTAGTAATTTTTTCGGAATAGCCTATATACTGCTCATTGCATCGAATACAGGTGTCCCAACGTTCCTCCCACTTTTTCAATGTCTTTTGGAATTCTTCTGAAATGCAGGGGGCGTAGATGTATATCGTATTTTTGTCAATATCTCTACTTCTAGGAGTCCGATTTGAAAAATTCCTTCTTTGTTGGATAGTATTTCTACTGTGACATGTTTTTCATATAAATTCAAAATTTTCAATTAATTCATAGACTTTCCGCTAGGGGGCGTAAAGGTAAATTGCTTTCCCCCTATATCTCTGCTTCTAAATCTCCGATTTGAAAACTTCTTTCTGCACCGGATACAGCTCTTGATGGGAAATCCTTTGCACATAATTTCTAATTTTTGTAAAAATGCTTTGGACACCAGGTGGCGTAAGTCTTACTTTCCGCTTCTGATGTATTTGCAGAAAAATATGAGCTTCTAAAATCTCGATTGAAAAGAAAGTGGTTTGTTAACCGATACTACTCATGTCGACAAACCTTTTAGGAACATTTTCTTCTTGAAATAATGCATGGTTTCTACGCCAGGGGGCGTAGATGTATATCTTATTTTTGTCAATATCTCTACTTCTAGGAGTCCGATTTGAAAAATTTCTTCTTTGTTGGATAGTGTTTCCGATGCGAAATGTTTTTCCTATAAATTCAAAATTTTCAAGTAAATCATGGACTTTCCGCTAGGAAGCACAAAGATAAATTGCGTTTTCTGCGTTATTTCTGCTTCTAAAACTCCGATTTGAAACATTTTTCCTGTATCGCGTACTAGACCTGATGAAAATATTTTTCACATAATTTCCAATGTTTGGTAAAGAATGGTTTGGCCGCCAGGGGGCATAAGTGTTAATTTCTGCTTCTGATGTAGTTATAGCAAAATCTGGGCTCCTTAAAACTAACTAAATTTTTTTTTTCTTGGACCGATAGTGCTCATATGGAAAAACCTTTTGGAATACTTTTTTCCTAAAATGCATGGTTTTTCCACCAAGGGACGTAAAGTCATATCTTATTTTTGTCGATATCTCTGTTTCTAAGAGTCCGATTTGAAAAATATTTCTATGTTGGAGAGCGTTTCCGGTGTGAAATGTTTCTCATATAAATTCATGTTTTTTTTAAAGCACAAGTCTGCAACCACAGGGCGTAAGCTCACGATTCCGTTTACAGCAATATCTGGGGAATTAAAAACCTGATTGAAAAACTTCTTTATTTCGTCAGATACTATTGTTTTCCACACCGGTTCCATTGACTTTGAATAGCTTTGATAAATTTAATTTGCGTCAGAACGGATTCAAAAGACGTGCCTATTACACCCAAAAATTCGGTGACATCTTTCTTGGTTAGAAGTTATCGCCAATCCTAATCCTACAGCGTTTTTACCTAGCATAGAGGGTTGGGGACTCAGAAGTGAAAGGGAGTAAATGTTATCATGAAGACCAGAAAATACAGGCTGTGGTTTTCGAGACACTTATTCTCCTCTCGAAATTGGACTAATCTTGAGAAAAAAAAAAAAGAAAAAAGGAAATCTGTAAAATAGTCGTCCGTAAAATAAGTCGAATTTCCGTAAATTTTACGAGTAAACCGTAAATCTTGGCAGATATATGCACCTGTCAACGCATTTCCTTTCCCTTCTTTCTTTTCCTGAGGAAAGGAAAAACAATGTTACTTTTTCTGAAGCTCTCTCCATCAGCAGTGCAGTATTTCTCATTAAACAAAGAAAACAGTTGCTTGGAGTGATAGTTAACAGTGGGGTGGCGGTCTTGCCCCCAAAAGTGTTTAATTTTTTAATGTTTTGGGGTAAAAATGTCTTACATTAGAAAAAAATGCCTTAATTTGATAAAAAATACACCAACTTACATTAGAAAAAAATGCCTTAATTTTTTTTCTTCTATTTTTCAATAACTTTTATTTTGTTCTAGTGGATTTCAAACACTTCTCTTTTTCGTCGGCCCTCTCTCAAAAAAAATTCTTTTTACGCCCCTGTCGACTACACTTGTTGGAAAATTGACATTTACTGAAAATTTTTCTCTGCGCATTTCATAACCAACATCCAAAACCAAGACCAACTAACAAATTCTGTGCACTTCAGTGGTAAGAGTTGCACGAAATATATAAATACTTTTTTTAACTTTAATATTATGGGAATTACTAGGATAAATTATTGCATCGTTTGTCAAATTTTCGGGTTGAACACTAACACGTCGCCGGCACTGACTTAAGTGACGTTGCCTTTCTGTTCGTCAATTGTGGCTCTTTCTCTCCCAATTTAAACACGACTTCCAACTTCTTTTTCACAAAGCGCTGCTAAAGTGATAGAATTTTTTATGGAGTCCCAATTAATTGAATGTCCGGTGTTTTGAATGTGTCTGTCAAGTCCTGTTTCGCTGGTAACGATTTTTCTTTTTTACGGAGGCTTTATGTTTTGCTACTTGGGCTTTCAGTTGCTTCTCAGTTTATCCTTCATACGTTATCTTACATTGTACAGTGTGTCCCATAAAGGTGTAACCCATTTCAAATAACCATAATAGGTTTAATATAAATGATCTCAATACACAACTTGTGTTAATTGACAGAACATATCATGAAGTTTTATAGACATTCGACATGGGCGCCATTTGTCACCTGAACAATGTTTAAACGGTTCCAACCATGTTTGTTCGAGAATGTCCGTATTAACTTTCTGCAGTGCGTGTGTAATCTTCCTCTTTAGGTCAGCAATGTCTGCAACAGGGATGCTGTAAACCTCACCCTTGATGAATCCCCATAAAAAAAAAAATCAAAATGTGTTAAGTCCGGAGGATGTGGGGGCCATGCAATGGGGCCATCACGTCCTCAATTGGGAAATTTGGTATCCAGAGACCTCCTTATAATCAAAGCCCAATGAAGTGGCGCCCCATCTTGTTAAAGAATCGCCGAAGTTGCAAGTTCATCCAACTGGGTATTCACAAACTGCTCATTCATGTCCAGGTAATTGTCAGCTCTCACGGTCGCTTCTTGAAAGTAAAAGGGTCTAATAACACGGTCGACCATTATGCTACACCAAACATTCACTTTTGGGCTAGCATGTTCATATCCCATTGTGCAGTGCGGGTGTTTAGTTCCCCGAATTCTCACATTCTGTTTATTAACCTTTCCAGAAATATGGAAAGTGCACTTATAACGAAGTAAATTTCTCCGTCATTTCTGTCCACGCCAGGATTCGAACCCGGATCCCCTCATTCCGAAATAAGTCACTCTACCAATTGAGCTACGCGGACGTTTGTTCTGACTACTATCTGCCTTTATGTCGTGTGCGTCCTGCTGGCAGGTACGTCACATCTCTCCCCCCGAAAGAGGGCCGGGGGCATGGCCCACGGGTCAGCCGTGACCATGAATCGTTGCAGGCATCCATCCACTGTAGAACGTGCACTTGAGAACTCCCAGTCAATCTGGTGTGTGGAATGCAACGTCACACACATTTATTTTTCGAAGCGCTGGAGAAGGGATTCTCTGATTTTTCCTATCTCGCGGTGTGGAAAGAACATCACACCATTGCGAGATTTTGAACGGTCGGGTCATCCGGAAAGTTCGGGCGCCATTATAACGAAATAAATTTCTCCGTCATTTCTGTCCACGCCAGGATTCGAACCCGGATCCCCTCACTCCGGAATAAGTCACTCTACCAATTGAGCTACGCGGACGTTCTTTATCGCTGTTATCTGCCTTTATGTCGTGTGCGTCCTGCTGGGCAGGCACGTCACACACTCATCCGAGAAACAGATTTGTCTCAGAAAAGATTCAGCATTTGCAATGTTCTCCAACATCTCTTCAGCAAGAAAAAGAAAAACAAAAAGTTCCGTTTCACATGATCATCTGGAGTTATGTCATGGGTTATCCGGAGTTTATACGGGCGCATTTCCAATCTTTGACGTTATCTTACAATTATACAGTGTGCACTGACGACTTCGGAATGGCCAGCTGTAGTGATGCTTGACTTTCGAGAGCTACGAGTAAATGTTTGTCTCACAACCTCCTCCTCCTTCTCCCTTTCTGGAACCAGCGATTGTCGTCCAGGGCTTTTCTTTGTAAGAACGCTACTACTTTCCTTGAATGACTTGTACCATTTTCTGATGCTGTTACGTATGGGCGGTTTGCCCCCATATTTTGTGCTGAAATTCCTGCGTTTCAGATCGCGTTTCAAGAAACCACTCCACAGTCCGTGCTTTCGTCGCAAAATCCATTGGGTACACTTCTAGAAAACTTGAGAGTATTTCTTACCACCTGCAACAAACAGATTGCTGATATTAGTTTTGTATCCAAAGTTATCAACATTTGAAATTGGTTACACCGTTTTGGGACATCCTGTAGCTTGCAACTACATTTTTTTTTTATCAAAAATTATCTCAGCAAGCAATGGTTGAAGTTATTCAGGTTACAAATTAATTCGGGCAAATAATGGAGTTGAAAAAACTTGAATGACGCTTACACTGATGGCAGCCTTTTGTTTATTTTCAAGTTTTTATTTTGAACAAAGCACATCCCTTCAAGTCCCTCATTACTTCTACCATGAAATGTTTACAGGCAGGAGTTAACCGAATAAACTCACATAACTTTTGAGTGCGTGTAACACAATAAGATCAAATTAAATACGTTTTTAGTGTATTTCAACTGAGAAAAATTAAGTTCACAAGTTCCTGATGAGTTAAAAATAATCCGTGTTTGTGTAACACATTTTAAGATAATGTCTGATGTTTCAGAACATTTTTTTTTTATTGGAGGTTTAACGACCACCGTGAGCAACTCAATGGGCTATAAGCAGTCGCCCGTCCCTAATTTAGGGTCACTGGTTCCAGGGAAGGGAGAGAGCCAGTGCCGTAAGACAAACACAACATCCATGCCTCACCGGGCCGATTCGAACCCGGACCCCTTTCGGATGAATGATCAGAGGCCAACGCCTTAGACCACTGCGCCACCGGGGCGGCGTTTCAGAACATCTCATTGAGTTAAATTGCATGGTGAAATTTTTTAATAAAAGCATTTTAACAGTAGGGGGGGGGGAGGTTAACTATCACCACGAGCAACTCTAAAGGCTATAAGCAGGCTGCTCTTTCTGGCCACAGGTTCTAGAGAAGGAGCCAGTGCCGTCAGACAACAGACAAACAAATCACCGATGCCTTATCAGGGCTCAATCAAACCGCAGTTATACTAACGATGGCTCCAAACCCAGTCTCACTCAGATAACCGCTCAAACGCAGGCGTTTACACAACGGCGCCTCCGGGCGGCCATAAAATTTATCGCTTACGACAGTGGGTATAGACTGTCATCAGCAGCTCAGCCAGGATTTCTGCTTCGGAAGAGGGTCTATAAGTACTGCTGGAATCAGGAAGTGTGGCTACACGAGTCTCCCAGAAAGGTTGATGAATGTTCCGTAAAACTTTCAGAAAGCGGAAAAGTGTACTATTTGTTTGTTCAGTCTCGGTTTCAAGACGCGACAATACTATAGTAGGAAAAAGGTCACAATCAAACAGAAAAATTATCGAAGTGATACTTTTTTTGTTATTTTTTCATTGTTTTGTCTTTCTCCCTCTCTCAAGAAGCCATTGCCTACGTCACAAAATGTGGGGCCATGAGACTTAACCAACATTAATAAAATTCTGGAAGACACTTTGGCTCTTTTGTTCTTCAATCTCAGTTGCCATTTGGATTTCGAGGATTCAAAGTTTATGAATAGTAGGGATGACATTTTGAAATTATTCTGTGGCATGAAGTCAGTAATTTTTCATTTCTTCCTACAAATGGAGATTTAATTGTATGGATTCCAGACAGTAATCAAAACACTTCGGTGATCCAAATGTAACTCATTGTAAGGGAAGGTATAATGCATAGAAAAATGTTTTGCAACCTATTTGTTGTCGCAAAATAATTTAGGACGCCCCGGTAGCGCAGTGGTCTAAGCGATGGCTTCAGATCATTCGTCCGAGATGAATCCGGGTCCTTTTTTTCTTTTTTTTTTTTTATTGGAGGTTTAACAACCACCGTGAGCAACTCAATGGGCTAAAAGCAGTCGTCCGTCCCTAATTTAGGGTCACTGGTTCCAGCGAAGGAGAGAGCTAGTGCCGTAAGACAAACACAACATCCCTGCCTCACCGGGATTCGAACCCGGACCCCTCACGGACGAATGATCAGAGGCCAGCGCCATAGACAACTGCGCCACTGAGCTTTTACCGAGGACTACTAAATTGTTGGAAGTGGAGTATCTATTAGTAGCCGCCCAGGTGGCGCAGTAGTCTAAGCGATGGCCTCTGATCATTCGTCCGAACGGGGTCCGGGTTCGAATCCCGGTGAGGCATGGATATTTTTTTTGTCTTACGGCACTGGCTCTCTCCTTTCCCTGGAACCAGTGACCCCAAATAAGAGACGGGCGACTACTTATAGCCCACTGAGTTGCTCACGATGGTCGTTAAACCTCCAATAAAAAAAAAAATCTATTAGTATATACACTGCTTGACAGAGAAAATGCCACACCAAGAAGACATGAACGCAGCGCCATGCAAATTGCAGGATGGGTGCACACGCACAAGTTAGCATAGCAAATGAATGCATTTGCAGGCCAATCGCACGAACGGCGCGCGGGATATAAGCAGACAACCAGTCCGCGAGGCCATCAGTCGAGACGTCCTCACGGCCGCTAGTGGTTCTGCTGTAACCATGTCTAGAGAACGAACAATGGGCGTCAATGCCGTTAAGACGGAGTCGTACGCGATTTCGTCAAACGGATGAGTTCACGAGAGGTGTCATCGTAGGCTATCGTACCGGCTGATGGTCCTTGCGTCGTATTGCGGAAGAAACGCAACGTGATGCCAGAACCGTCGGTCACATTTGGAGAAGTGGTCCCAGGAAGGATCTGTGTAGCGTCGTAGGGGGACCAGAGCACGGAGACGAACGTCCGAGCACACCGATCGTCGTCATGCCGTAGCGGACCCACATGCCACAACGGAAGCCATTTTGCGGAGTGTACGGGGAGGCTTGGATGATCTGATATCGACGCGGACAGTGTCGCGCCGATTGGCTGCGTCTGGTTTGCTGTCCAGTCGTCCGTTGCGAAGGCTACCATTAACAGCAAGCCATCGTCGTCACCGTTTGGCGTGGTGTTCATCGACGAATCACGGTTCTGTCTCACCACGGATGATCGCCGTGTTAGTCTGGAGGCGACGCGGCGGATTCCACAGCCGTTGTGGAGCGCCACACAGCCGGACAACGTGGAATCACGGTGTGGAGTGCTATCAGCGCCAACAGCCGCTCACCGCTGGCACGCATTACGAGCACATTGACGGCACGCCGCTATGTTGACGAGGTGCTGTGACTCATGACACTACTGTATCTGCAGGGTATCTCAAACGCCGTTTTTCAACAGGATAACGCCCGGCCGTGTACCGCTCAGATCAGCCTGAATGCTTTCGTCGCCAGCACGATCCCCCGACCTCTCGCCCATCAAGCATCTGTGGGACACAATTGGACGTCGGTTGAGTACCCTCCCACGAAATGAAGATGAACTGCAGACTCGGATCAACACCACATGGTCTGCGATACCCCGGGACTCATATTGCCTCGATGTCACGTCGAATTGAACGCTGTATAGCCCAAAATGGCGGCCATCCTTATTGATCATCCTGTATATTCGGCCACTGGAGCCTAGTCTGTATGTGACAATTAAATCATTTGTTCAAGTCCTACTTGTGTGTGTAGTTTGGTCTGTTTTCGAGCATTCCTTCATGGTGTGACATTTTCTCTGTCAGGCAGTGTATATAAAATCGAATGTTTGTTTGTATGTCCGCTATACAAATTTACAGTTTTCAATTTAGAACCACCAAATTTGGTATACTATCTCATGGTACTCTCAGTTGGATCGTACACGGCTTTTGGAAGGGGTCGGGACCCAGGGTCAAGGTGCCCCCATACAAAATTTTTGTAAAATCTACAGTTTTCAATTTAGAACCACCAAATTCCGTATACTATCTCATGGTACCCTAACATAGACCGCAGACGATATTTGGAAGGGGTCGGTCGGAGCCCGAGGTCAAGGGGCACCCACACAAAATTTCCGTAAAATCTACAGTTTTCAATTTACATCCACCAAATTTGGTATACTATCTCATGGTACCCTAACTTAGACCACAGACGGTTTTTTTTTTTTTTGGATTGGAGGTTTAACGACCACCGTGAGCAACTCAATGGGCTACAAGCAGTCGCCCGTCCCTAATTTAGGGTCACTGGTTCCAGGGAAGGGAGACAGACGGTTTTTGGAAGGGGTCCGTCGGAGCCCGGGGTCCCCACACAAAATTTCCGTAAAATCTAGTTTTCAATTTAGAACCACCAAATTTGGTATATACTATCTCATGACACCCTAACTTAGACAGTAGACGGTTTTTGGAAGGGGTCGGAGACCTTGGTCACTGTGCCCCACACAAAATTTCCGTAAAATCTAGTTTTCAATTTAGAACCACCAGATTTGGCATACTATCTCATGGTATTCTAAATTAGACCGTAGACGGTTTTCGGATGGGGTCGGAGCCAGGGGTCAAGGAGCCCCCATACAAAATTTTCGTAAAAAGTTCCATTTTTTACTTTTAAGAACTGCAACACAATTCAGCACTCCAATACCCGATCTACGGTCTAAGTTCGTGACCGTAAATAACAATAAAGTGCAAACAATATCCGTTTAATGGTGTATTAAAAACACAAATGAATAAACCTTAGCTTTCACCACCAACGGGTGGCTTTATCAGGAAGAAATACAATGTAATGTAAATAGAGAGTTCCGGTGATTCAAAAAGTAAACAAAAGGATGATCAATGCCAGGTCGCATATACGCGAATGACATAGGCACATTGCATTTCAGTGTCGAGGGATTCTCAGAATCCCAACCAGATGTACGGCAGTTCTATAGATGTCTCCTCGAAGGTAAGTATTTCCATTCTTCTTCCTTTATTTTTTGTTTCGTAAAAGTAAATTAACTAAATATATATATTTTTTATTTTTCACATTTGCAGTCATCCCGGCTCCTTCTTTTTTTTTTTTTTTTTTCTTTTTTTGGCAGAAATATTACTGCATCAGGCAGTCATTGGCAGTGGCTGGCATTAATTTGGAAGAACCCTGCTTTGCACACGGACAACCTACGTCACCTTTTCAAGGGTTGGCAATCATAAAAATCTCTACATTTTTGCTCCCAATCGAAAAACCAAAAATATTGTTGACCAAAAAGCAGTAACCTAAAATAAATTTACTGGAAAATTACAGGAATATCTTTTTCATTCATTAACTTTCACTCGTTGATTCCACGAATAGTAATATTTACCCGAGAAATACCGGGTACCCCTGTTAATGCTGCATAAAAGACTACGGTACTCTCTCTGCTCACCCAAGTAATCTTTTTTTTTTTTTTTTTTCTAAATTGCGACGAGTTTCTGAGTTATTCACCAATAGAGATAATTTCAGGTTTAAGCTTTCTATTATACAATATGGAAATATTAGTTCTGTCATCTAATTAGGCTTTCTATTACACAACAGGAAATATTATTTGTCATCTAATAAAGAGCCAGTCTCATTCCACAAGGGCCCGTTTCTTTTTTTTTAGTGGGGTTTTAACGACGACCGAGGGCAACTCAATGAGCTATAAGCAGTCGTTCGTCCCTAATTTAGGGCCACTGGTTCCAGGGAAGGGAGAGAGGCAATACCGTAAGGCAAACGCAACATCCATGCCTCACCGGGATTCGAACCCGGACCCATCTCGGACGAATGATCGGAAGCCGTCGCTTAAACCACTGCGCCACAGGGGCCGTTTCACTGGAGCAAACACATGCATGGCCAAAAGTACAGTTTATCAGAGTCACTAATTCCAGTTAACCACAAGTACTGGGTAATTAATTAATTTTGGAGCAAATATGCACGGTAATAACCTTATAAATTCGAATATACAGGGTAATTCAAAATGATACAGGGTAATACAAATGATAGTACCTCGGTTATGAACATAGATCACATTGTTGCACAATAAAAAAGGAAGTTTAGAATTTTGTTTCCATACCTTACAAATGTTTATGTGACTTCCCTGGGTCACGCGGACAACATCTAAACGATAAACCATTTCATGCCATACATTATGAAACATGTCCGTAGTCACTGATGTCAGTGCAAGCTGAATGCGCACCTTCAGTTCTTGCAATGTTCTCGGCAAAGGTGGCACATACACGTAGTCTTTTGACATACCCCGACGAAAAGAAGACACAAGGAGTCATTGCAAAATGACACTTTTCAAACTCCAGCATGCAAAATGCTTTTTCTGTTACGGTCGCCATTTCTTCCCACTGGCTTTGGCGCACAAGCAGCCCACTTTCCTACGTCACCACAGTAGGTTCCAATAAAATTCTAAACTTCCTTCTTTCTTGTGTAGGGATATCAGCTGTCTGTTTATCTTCATAAATACGTTATTGTCATCTCTAATCGGGACAATCATTTTGAATTACCCTGTACTTTGGTAATAACCTTAAAAATTCACAGCTCTCATGTTAACCCTTATATTTGAAATTGAAGCACAGATGGGTGGTGGAACTCGATAATTTCAGGGGGGGCAACTTCTCCAAGGGTTAAAACAATAAAAAAAGAAAAAGAGAGAAACCGTAGGTCATATATGCAAGTACTCTAACAAATCATCGTCTGTCATCAATCCACTGCTGAATGGTCTCTCCCATTTTTGGACTTGAGCGTGTCTCTTCCAAGTCACTCCAGCACACTTTCGAATTTCATCCACCCATCTCCCAGGTGGTCTGCTTCTGGGTCTCCTCCTGCCGCTTTGTCAAATCTAATCTAACAACTCAGTTTAACGGTGGTCAGTCAGTTAATACACTGGTGTGCAAAAATTAAGGACGAAGAGGAGAAATGAGCATAACCGTGGAACGAGGAGGCAGAACGGACCGAAAGACTACTCAGGAGATAGACTAGGGTCCGGTACGGTATAGCATGCGCATATATGCAGCATGACGTAGGGGGTCGGAAGGGTATAAAGCACACGGGCGGTGTACGCTCAGCAATTCGGTGAAAGCTATTGCACGGTGTGCATCGGTTTGAACGACGTCGAGTTGCTGCCACTGTGTGATATGGCCAACAGGCAATCCAGTAGACATCTGGATGACTTTACCCGAGGTCGCGTCATTGGGAAGTTGGAAGAAGGTTGAAGTGTGACTAGTGTGCCCCAGGAGTTCGGGATCGCTCACAGCATAGTTTCACGAGCTTGGAGAGCATTTCAAACGACATTAACAGCTGTCCGAGAGTTTAGCAGTGGTCGTCCACGAGCAACCACGGCGGCGGACGACCGGTATATTGTCCTACAGGCGAGAAGAGGCAGACGGCGGGAGAAATCGCAAGGCATATGCAACAGACAACTGGATATCCATTATCGCGTTTTACTGTGGCCAGGAGGCTGACCAAAGGTGGTCTATTTGCACGACGACCAGTGCGGTGTGTGCCATTAACGCCTGCTCATCGGAGACGGCGGTTTCTGTGGTGCCAGGAACACAAGAACTAGACACATCAGCAATGGGGTAGAGTTCTCTTTACGGATGAGAGCCGATTTAGTCTGACGAGCGATTCTGGACGTATACACATATGGAGAGAGCAGGGAACACGCAATCACACCTCCAACATCATCGAAAGGGACCGGTTTAGAGGTGGCGGAGTTCTCGTTTGGGGCGGTATCATGCTTGGTAGCCGTAATGACCTCCACATCTTCCAAGGAGGTTCAGTCACTGGTGTCCGCTATTGTACTGAGGTTCTCCTGCCTCACGTGCATCTGTTTAGAGGTGTTGTGGGTCCTGAGTTCCTCTTCATGGACGACAACGCTACACCTCATCGTACAGTGGCTGTCGGAGAGCTGTTGGAGAGTGAAGATATTCAACGCATGGTTGGCCCGCAAGGTCCCCAGACCCAAATCCAATCGAACACGTGTGGGACCTTCTCGGGAGACGCTTGGTAGCACGTCACCAGCCGCCAGCAACGATCCCGCAGCTGTGATTAGCGCTACAAGAATGGGCCGCGATGCCTCAACAGCTCCTTGACAACCTCGTCCTCAGCATGGAAAGACGCTGTAAATCCTGCAACGCAGTCAGGGGTGATCATATCCCCTACTAAAGACTGGATTTGTTTTGGCAGCCGCCTGTCACATGCACGTTTCTGTCCAGTTGTGCTCGAAGCTACCTTTTCAATAAAGTGCCTTTGTATTCCTTGTTTGGACGGTTTTGCTCACTTGTCCCATATTCTTACATCTTGGGGATCTTATGGTATGATTTGAGTCGATGTGGAGCACTTTGCACGACGTTACATTCGAAAAACCGTCTCGTCCTTAATTTTTGCACGCCAGTGTATAACAATATATACAGCCCATTGCCATTTGATTTATTTTTTAACGATCTTCTTTAAAGTGAAAAACACACCGGAGGGTTAACTTTTCAACTTATTTGTGCAAAATCAATCTCCAGGAAATTTTCAATAAACAAAAAAGTTATACCACGTGTGCACCAAAAATTTTAAAGACGTTTCGTACGAAGACTCTACTCCAGGGAGGGTCCGGACCCCCGTGTCCTCTACCTTCTGCCACCCATGGAAGCACATTTTTTTCCACAAGTGTTAAATATGTGCTTTCTCCGTAATACAGCATGCCTCAATGATGATAAAATTCTTATCCAGCATTGCCTTGTCCACTTGCAATATAGCTTCTGAAATCTGGGTTTTCAACTTAGCAACACTGTCCAGTATCTTTAATACAGCCTCCTAAAGCAAAATTTCTGCCCATTCGCCCGAGTGGGCCTGCGTTCGAGACCCAGGTAAGGCATGGGTGGTGTGTTTGTCATACATTTATACCTTACCTGGAACCAGTAGCCCTAAATTAGGGACGGACAAATGAGCTCATTGAGTTACTCACAGTGGCTGGTACCCCCCCCTTCCCCTCGGCCGTTGATTTGTCAGTGGCGCAGTTATCTAACTGCAACGTCTGTTTACTACAGCTACATGAGAAAGAGTTACATAGACCATACGCAAGCAACTCTACCAAAGAGGACTGGATGCCCAGAAACAGATGGTGTACATATCCCTCTCAGCACTGCACATCACCAGAATGGGCTAAAGCCTATCGTAGTTGGGTCGTGAACAGTGCAGCTCTATTCTTTTCACAGATGAGTTGCGATTCAATCTACAGTCCAATAACTGTAAGGTCCTTCTTTGGCGCGAACACAGAATAATCCAGCCTTCACGCAAGAAAGAGGTGCGTGCCTTTAGTGGTGCTAGAATTCTCGTGTAGGCGTGCATCAGTATTATCAGTCATACAGAATGGACCCCTGACAGCTGTGAGATATCGAGATGTAATCCTGCAGCCTATAGTTGTGCTCCATGCCACAGAAGCTGGGGATGTGTTTCTCTTTACGGATAATAATGAATAACCATATCGAGCCTAACTTGTGGGAAATATGCTTCAGCAAGAAAGCCTGGGATGGGCTTTGTAATTTCCAGATCTCAACATTGAGCATGTGTGGGATGCACTGGGCAGAAGTGTCCGCTTTTCCCCTACCATATGTTAGCAGCTGGTGCACCACCTCAACAAGGAGTAGCGGAGAATACCCTAAGAACTGCTGGATAATCTCATCCTTTTGATGCCTCACTGTCATGTGTTTTTTTTTTTTTTTTTTTGATTGGAGGTTTAACGACCACCGTGAGCAACTCAACGGGCTATAAGCAGTCGCCCGTCCCTAATTTAGGGTCACTGGTTCCAGGGAAGGGAGAGAGCCAGTGCCATAAGACAAACACAACATCCATGCCTGACCGGGATTCGAACCCGGACCCCTTTCGGACGAATGATCGGAAGCCATCGCTTAGACCACTGCGCCGCCATGTGTTAGCAGTGGCTAGTAACCCTACTAGAGGTCAGTACACACTGCCTTCTTCCATTTGTTCATCTGAAACTTTTCTACCATGTGTTGTGTCAATTTGCTTAAATGTCAGTTTTGTCACGTTTCATGCTCAGACTGTCTCACATTCGTGCTTTCAATAGCAATCGACCATGTGTTTGACCATGCATGATCATTAATTACTGCAGTACCTTCTAATTTTTTTTAACACTGCATTAAAAATATTTACCCAAATGGTCATCAATATTTCTGTTACAGTCTTTTTTTTTTTATGTTTTTTCTGTTGCAGCCAGAAGAAGTTGTTACAAGGATACAAAAAACCACCTTATCCAGCTCACTGTAAATGAAAAGGTATCTATTTTGATGGAAGAACTAAAATAACTGACTCGAAGAATGCCAGTTCTGTAAATACAAGAATGGAAAAAGACAACTCATCTCACCACATGTGTATCAATATGGATAAAAAAAAAAAACAATACAAAACTATCCAAAATGCCAGTGTAAATAAATTAAAAAATTCTTTTGTAAAAAAAATTCTTCCTGTTGCAAGCATGATACTTACGATTATAGGTATTTTCTCTGGGCTTATTCCATTCGATACATTCAATATGTAAAAGGTATTAGTATCTGAATACATTCACACATTGGTATCCATGCTTAGTACACTGATCAATGCAGTTTCCACTCTACACAGTTTATTTTAGCATATGAGGTTAATAGTATCTGTAAATCTTCCATTTTCCCAGATTCCTCCTATACTTAATTTAATTGAATCAAGTAATTCTTAGCATATTTTTTTTATTTCCCTCGCTAATGAAATTCTGGTATTAAAAATCCCTCTGTGTACTAGAATCTGAAGTTTTGTAATATTAATTGTTTCACAAGTTTTATCAGAAGACATCGCTATAATAAAAAAGAAAATGGCTAATAATTGAACAATTATTTTTCCAGCATATGCTGAAAAACATAATACCGATTGCCTCAATTAGTGAAGTTAGAGTAAGTGGTCATGACTGATCACACGTGCTGTGCCGATTTATTTTCGCAAAAGCCTAATTAAAAGTTGCCCTTGATGTTTGTTGCTGAATATGTTTTAAGTGTACATAGAGAAGAAAAAAACAAAAAACAACAACATAAAAAGCTGTTACTTGTGACATCAATGGGAAGCTAATGTATAACCTAGACAAGTTTTGAAGGGTAATAAATGATGCTCCCAACAATTCACAAATGTCACATGAGTTGTTACACTATCCCTAACAGTATGACTTTTGAGAGTAACCTGAAGGGTGGAGCCTCACCTGAAGCTTCGACAAATTGTTCTCCCACGAAGCAGGGGTATTGGCTCCATGGAAGGGAGATAAGCAGAAGAATAAATACAATAGTATTTATTTCGTATTCAAACTCAGGCATTTCATAGAAGAAGTTAGCTACCCTTACTCAAAGCCTAATTTACAATTTTGCAAGGCCCTATGCAAGTAATTGCGTGCCTAGCAAATCAAGACTTCTTTTCATTTGCAAGTTTTATTTATAAAAGGGGGACATTCATTTAACAAAATGCTTATAATGAATTACCTTACTTTCTGAGAATGATGCAGCAGTTCCCTTTATCTTATTTGGTTTATCGAAAATAACACCAGACCCAGTTTAAGGCCTCAGATAAATATATCACAAAGGAATTTTTATTTAATGACTATTATGCCCCCCCCCCCCGTCTTCCCCGATATGATAGTAGAGTTCATTGTACGACTTTCATTGACGACAAATGACGCACTGACAGTTTACGAAAACTCTTCATTTTTAATACAAAATAATGATCTGGTGATCATGGAAGAGATTTCACTAGAAGCTGCAGTGACAGCAATTTGGTGGCTGTGGTAATGGTAAAAATATAATTGCTAATCACAGAAGTAAAAAACTACCAAAATAAAGGCCCACTACAGAAGACACCCTACTCTTCAATTGTGGCACCTTTAACAGTAAGTCACTTACACCTTTCTTTCAAATGGTATATTAATTTTTTTAATCCAAAATAGGTCAGAGGCAAACAAGAACCACTGTGTTTTTTTATTGTCATAACAGAAGTTTCAAGCCTCCTGTTGTTTAGTACAAGGGTCGTTTTCAGAGTTATACAAAACCATTCAATAAAATGGAAAGCCAAACAAGAAATGCTTTTACTAATATATATTTCCTCCAACTTTAACACTAAAAAATTTTGAGCTTTTCGGGACGATGTACTCTGGAAAGACAAGGAGGCATCCAGATCCCCTGTCATTTCATCAAATGGCCCATTAAAAATACAGATAATGGATTTGGGAAATTTGTTGATTTAAGTGTTCAGTTAAGAATGAGTTTAAAACCCAGCATCGGCACTTATTTGCAGATAAGTCAACACATTCATTAATGTGGTTGATAATCAAACTATTTTTCTTTTAACAAGCAGAAAGGTCTGATTTTTCTTTTTAACAAGCAGAAAGGTCTGGTTTTAAATTATGAATTGTTTCTCCAAATATAGTAATTTCTACATATTAGTGGAATCTTGTAAACGACAATGCTTTTCTTACATATATTTATCAGCTAATCCACTTGTTCTCACAGAAGTCACACCACCTTTATTTGATTTTGGATTTTAATGACCATTGTGAGCAACTTGTAGGGCTGCAAGCAGTTCATTGTCCCTAATTTGGGGCCACTGGTTCCAGGGAAGAGTGAGAGCCAGTGCCTCAACAGGAATACCCCATCCATGCCTCACCTAGGATTCAAACCGGGAACCATCTTGGATTAAAAGCCAGGGTCTCTTACCAATCGGCTATAGTGGTGGCCGTCTTCATTTAAAGTAGGAGCTTATAAGGTTTGGATGTATTGGCCAATATATACAGGGTGTCCAGCCCTAAATGACAAGAAATACTTATAACTTCATTGTTAGAACATTCATCAAAACTATCATATTCATAAACATTGTATGCCACTAAATTTTGTATCTGTTTAGTAGATTACAGTATCTGACAGTAGTGGCCTGACATATATGTCATTTAGATATTCAATTTCTCGTTGCTTATAGGCACATCTTGCAGCCTCCATAATTTTTGTCGCATAGGCGACTCAAAATTTACTTTCTCTCTAACACATGACTTCACCATTCCCCCATCAAAAGAAAGAAATCAAGGTGTGTTAGATCTGGAAAGTAAAAGGTCTAAGACTTCACTCCCCCTCCTCCCCCCAATCAGTGACTGAAAAACCTGACATGAAAGGCACAGCCATTTGGAAAACTGCTCCTGCTGGAACGTAACAATGCATTGTTCGTCACTGCTATGATTATTTCACCAGCTACCATAAGCTCTTCAAAGAAAGAACCATTAAACTTGTGGGTGGACACTATGATAACCTTTGGTACATCATGCTCACAATCAAGCATATGTGCAGATTTTCTTTGCTCTATACATGACAGCTATGCCTATTAACTGTTCTGCAAACACAAAAGATTGCTTCATTTAAAAAGAAGTATGTCACAGGTCTCGTCGCATCAGTGCAAGTGAGCATTTAAACTCTTTTCTTAAACCACAATCTGTTTGTAACATTCTGAAACAACTGAAGTTTGTACATAAGCAGTCAAGACTTTCCATACAGTTGAGTGTGTCTTACCAAATTGTGAGCTTGTTTAGCAAGAGGTCTTTGCGAGTGTTTATCAAAAACGCTTCGATCATTCACTCCATAGTTTTCTCCGACACAGTCGAAACATTCAGGGTCAAGTAACAGCCCTCAGGCCTTATACTTAACACACACATACTGGCCAAAAAAATAACAGATCTTTATTTAGTATTGAGTACTGCCACCTTTGTTATGAATGACAATATGACATGGATTCTATTAGGTGTTTGATTTTATTTTGGTCTAAAGATAGCCATTTCTGCAAGAAAATATTGCACAACTGTGTTAGTGTTCATAGAAGCAAAAACTGATGGAAAAATAGAATCAAGTTCTGGGGATTGTGGAGGTCAGCAGGGGTGATGATTGCACATGCAGGAAAAAAACTGGAACATTACAGAGTGCACTTGGTCAGCTACAATACTCAGGAGGCATACCATGGATGTCATCTGATCTTCCAGTGGCATCAGAAAACCCAGTTCATTTGAACAGAATATATTTCCTATAGCATGGTG
Source organism: Macrothele yani (assembly GCA_039090855.1). Classification (NCBI taxonomy): domain Eukaryota; kingdom Metazoa; phylum Arthropoda; class Arachnida; order Araneae; family Macrothelidae; genus Macrothele; species Macrothele yani. The sequence continues at coordinate 31,151,328 of CM076993.1, forward strand.
CCACTTCCATATGCTTAGATTATATTCACAAGTTATGCCAGGCGCACTAACTTAAAGAGGTTCTCACCACTCTCTTTAATGACCATTAGTGCAATACACAATGTAGTGCAATTCATCTGACCACATCACTTTCATCCATTGCTTCACTGCCCACAGACAAGTATTCTTGGGGATACTATATATGGATTTTATTTTTCTGATAAGTGGTTCCAAATGAGAGGGCAAATTTTAAGACCCAATTTCTTTTAACTCCCTATTTTGACATGGTACATGTCAAAATAGGCCATTTTGGGCATTGGTTAAATTCAGCAGTCAATCGCTGCATGCTAGAAGACTTTTGTACAATCTTCACAGCATGTAGGCCATATTCTAAGTCATTTTAAGGTCACATTTATGACTTTCAGATATAGAACATCTGCTTGTCTACCAGTCACCAAATGTTTTTCATGTTTGCATGAAGTACTGCAGATCCTGCTAAGCATGCACCTACATTTAGACCTGTTTTGAATTTCACCAGATTTTGGGTTTTCCCATGTTTGCATGAGGTACAGCAGCCGGATTAACCTGTAAACTCATTATAAAGGACAAAGCTAAATGTCATCTGCCCATGTGACTGTTATATTTGCATTTATTGTCTGTGACTGTCTAATCATGAAAGTTTGCAGTTTTTTGGCCCTGTGTGTAAAGATTTTGATCATAAGAAAAGATTTTCACAAGTCAAATCATTAAAGTAGCATCTAAACACGTTTTTGTAATTTTTTTAGCCAGTGTGTGTATAAGGGTCTAGAGGTGGACATAAGTGAAGATCAGCACTTGCCACTCGCCAGATGGTGATTAACTGGCAACTTTGGTGATTAAATTTATTTTAGTGGTCACCAGTTTGGCCATTTGTCATTTTTAGAGCCCATTTACAAAGATATAATAATTTGAAAGTAAAAGACCTAACTACGGATGGGCAAAAAAAAAAAAAAAAAAAAACCCTCGATGTTTTAGAACATTGAAGTTTTGCCACTGATAACCTCAGTGTTGCAGAAAAAAACTGATATACATATAGAAAAAAACATCAGTTTCATGACCGACGTTTGAAACTGGTAAAGCATATTTTCTACATAAAGTAAATTAGTTTTGTTGTTGCATTCTTGTAAAGTAGAAAGGAATATAATTTTTCTATGTCATGAATTAGCTGTTTTAGTTTATGTTTCATCGGCGAAATCGAGTCCTTTTCCTCGATGTTACAGGAACCGATACAAGCATTTTAACAAATATTGGCTACTCAATTTGAATTAGTGAGTAGTCACCATTATATTGAGCAGAGATTTTACCCACCGATGCACCCATTTACTGCTGCCGATGGAAAAGTATAAATTCGTCGTCTCATTAGAAAAAACCATCAAGGTTTTCACCGATACATAAAAAATTTCCACCAATACTATCGATGTTTTGTGTTTTGGGGATGAGTAACCACCGATGTACTCCTCCCTAGTTCTAACTGAGTTCCGGGGGGGGGGGACTTACGAAATGGTTTTAAACAACAGCAGTTACTTTAAAGTGCCTATTAATCCCTCCCTATTCTTTATGCTTCTTTTTGGTAACTAAGATTTGTTAACTTAGCACAGGTTTTGTTTTTTTGGCCACTAACTTTTGTTGATTCACCGGCCATTGCACTTAGCTAAAATTCCAGTCTGTACCTATACAGGCAGATATTCCTGCAAGCTCAAGAAGCAGCATCCGCAGTTCAGATGGCAGGTTGTCCGAATTTCAGCCATTTGGAACATGGTACGATAGTAGACGCCAGGGAAATGGGTCACTCCATCTTGGAAATCACCACGAAATTTGGATTTCCACGGTTAACAATCTCACGGGTGTACTTGGACTACATCTATCCAGAGAAAACAGCCTGAGTGAAAGACCAGTGGGGCCGTAGATTAGATGGGAGACTGGAATTTTAGCTAAGCGGCTCTCATATGTCTGCAGGCTGCTCTGACCGGTGCAGGCCACGTAACCATTCTTGGGTATCATTTGCACCCATTCATGTAATGCTCTGATGGGTGCAACCTCTTTCAACATGACAATGTACCACTGCACACATCCACAGTTGCCCGAAGGAACATTCCACGGAGTTTGGCATCCTGAAGTGGCCGCCTCGTTCACTGGATTTAAATGTCATCAAACATATTTTAAAAAGTTACATCAATGCCGGGAATCCTCCACCAGCAAATATTATGGAATTGTAGGATGCTCTTCTGAAAGCAAGGTGTGCACCGTCTCCACAGTGCTACAAAAGAGCTTGTGGAGTCCATGCCCTGTCACACTGCTGCCGTTATCCGATTATGAGGAAGGCCAATGCGGTATTAGAGAGGTATCCCAGGTTTTTTCTGGCACTTCAGTGTATGCAACAGCAGTACAAGTTATGGAGCTTTAATTTGCTAACAATGCATGTTTTCTCGTTTGTTAGTCATTTTTTGCTAGGTCAAGGTACAAAGCAATAAGTTTTCCTTTTGTTTAAAGCCAAACTAAAATTAAAAAAATGCTACTGCCTGTTCATTTATGCAGAGAAAACTCACAAAAAACTGCAGCAGAGAGAGGGTACGTTCAAATTTTGAAGGGGTTGACCTGAAGTGTTACGTGAATCCTTCTACTGTAGTTACCGGCAGGTTTGTTTACGTTTTAGACTGTGCCACTACATGATAGTTTCCTAACCTTCTTTCAGCTATATCCTCAGCTGATTGTTTCCTACCCTTCTTTCAGTTATATCCTCACAAAAAAACAAACAAACCCTGTTTCGCATTTTATTATGAAACCATTTAGATTGCATAGTGACACACAGAGAGCCGTGATCCCAAACTTAAAGAAACTCACCAGCAACTTCCACAGAAAAATTTATGTAATACTTTGGAAGCACTTCCTTTTTAACATTTTGTTTCATATAAAAGGAAAAATGCTTACTTCATTTTTTGATACAGTTGAAAGACTAAGAACTAAGAAAACAATTTCATGTCAACACCAGAATTTATTTTAACATATGACACTGCTGCCCAACTACTGCAGGTATAAATCACAGAAGATGTAGTGCTTCACAAGTCACTATGAAACTAATTTCAAATTGAATAATTACGCATAAGAACATTTTAGAAATATGGGGATTTAAAGATATCTGCAATAAGAAATGATAGACAATACATTATTACTGTACCTGAACTGTAACAATGGCTCTACTTCCAAAGTACTGTATAAAGGCAGCAGAGTAGCAGAATGTAGCCATACGCAAAGTTTCCAAATTATTAGCAGGTTTTGCAGATACTTTTTGCTTGCAGATTACAAAAATATAAAAATGTTATTTACAGCAACTAAAACACTTACTCAAGGCTTTTATTCAGATCAGCCCTTGCAAATGTCAATAGCCAGTGGCGACCAGATGTTTTGTAGTGGCTAGTAAATTTTTTAATATAGTAGTCAGTGACGGCCAGTAAATTTTTTTCCCCAAGTGAGCAACTATTTTGTCCAACTTTTCCCCACACTTGTGAATGAATGTCGAGTTCAGTTTTCTCGCCCGTGTCCCAGCACTGCTTCGAAAATGCATGGAAATGAAGGTGGGATTCAAGAAAAACTTAATCTGCTGACGGATCAGCCTAGTGACCAGAGGGTCAAGGTTACTAAAGCAACCTTTGCAATGGTATATTTGCCATGCCAACCTTTGCCACAGTATACCTTGCATAAAGTTGAAATTCAATATCATCTACAGGTAAAAGAATTATCGGTGAAATTCAGAATAGAACCTAATAAAAACGAGTAAACATTCATGTCTGAATAGTGGCACTTTAATGACTAAATGATGATTAGATGCAATGCCCTTCAATTGAACATTTTGATCCTCAAAATGCTATTCCATTGCAGTGGGCAGATACCTCTGATGGGAAAATCAGACACAGTACATGTAAGCAGTAAACTGTATCAACATTATTAGTGCCACTTTATGTATATATACGAACTCTTTGCACGTTTACATCTGGAGTGCATTTGCTCATTGGTATATGGGCAAGTCTGTCTCGCATTATCTCCGCAGGCTGTAAAGTCCACATAGCTATACAGGGTGCCTACTAAAGTCCTTTCTCAGCCCCATAACTTTCGAACGCCAACAGCTATAGCCATAAAAATGGTGTCTAGGTATAGTAAAGTGGCTATGCGCTATTCGATGAGAATGTTTACAGCGCCTTCTAACAGCAAAGTCAGGAGTTGGCGTGCCGATCTCGAAAACTATACGAGATATGGGAAAATAGTCAATTACAAAGTTGTAGAGAAGCATTGATTTAGTACGAAAAGACACCTTGCGCACATGAATGCTAAGAATAGAATGCGTACAACGCTCGTTTGTTTGTTCGCGATGTCGGACACTGTTACGTCACGAAACGCGTCAGAAAGGAGACAATATCGCCTTCCCCAAAGCATTAGCCCGACTCAACTGCGGAATGTTTGGTTCCAACATGGCGGCGCCCCTCCGCACCAGCCAGGAAATGTAAGAAGGTTCCTGGTCGAGACATTCAAGCAACAAATCCTCGGCTATGGTGGTTGCGTAGAGTGGCCTGCACGCTCACCGGACCTCACCCCACTGAACTTCTTATTGTGGGGCTACCTCAAAGAGCAGGTGTATCAGACCCCTCCGACAACCTTGCAGGACCTTCGACGCCATATAACCGATGCTTGTTCCAGCGTGTCACCTGAAATGCTGCAAAATGTGCAGCGTGAGATTAAATCTAGAGTCCAAATGTGCATTGTGGCTGATGGAGAGCACATTGAGCACCGACGGTAAATGTGCCTAGTGACAGCTAATTGCTCCTTTTCTGACGCATTTCGTGACGTAACAGTGTTCGACATCGCGAACAAACAAATGAGCGTTGTATGCGCTCTACTCTTAGCATTCATGTGCGCAAGGTGTCTTTTCCTACTAAGTCAATGCCGCTCTACAACTTTGTATTTGACTATTTTCCCGTATCTCGTATAGTTTTCGAAATCGGCAGGCTAACTCCTGACTTTGCCGCAAGGAGGCGCTGTAAGCTGTCTCGTCGAATAGCGCATAGCCACTTCACTATACCTAGACACCGTTTTTATGGCTACAGCTGTCGGGGTTCGAAAGTTACGGGGCTGAGAAAAGGCTTTACTAGGCACCCTGTATATTCCACATGCTGGCTGTAATTTTCAAATTATATCATATTAACAAAGAGGAGGGGGATGGGGAATTTGCTATTATATGAGGGTGACTTATATACAAATGTTACTGATTTATGCCAGCATATATTATTAATGTTTTACTAATTTGCAGAATTTACAACAGTAGTTGCAGGATGAAAGGTGTAATTTACTTACATTGGGCATCTTGTACTGTGACAGTCCTTGAACTTGGTATTATGTCTATAAATCCTTCTGGCATTCTCACAGTCCAAAACCTCAGGTTTGGCCGTCACATTTACACCTGTCTGTTGGTATAATGTTTGTTGAATATATGGGGCTGAGAAGGGGGGTGGTGTCAAACGACTTTCCAGTAGTTAAACATATCAGTGCATCCAAGTTGTAGGTAAATCTAGGCATTTTATGCATGGTGTATTACTATGTTGCATAACGTTGAGACAGACGTACGTATAAACAGAAGAAAATATATCTAAAGGTTGTTAAAACATGAAGATACTATGTACACTGAAATAGCTCAGAAAGATTTAAACAAGCAACTTGTATCTTTCAGTATGTGTTCGTTGACTATGGCACACGAAGTATAAAAACCACAAGGACAGAAACACGAACCAAATACAAATAACTCCAATGAAAATGTTAAAAAACAACGAGGAACAGCCATAGTTCTTATTACTGCAATGCATTTCAGTGCCTCATGCACCATCTACAGGCTGGGGAATCCGCCACTGGTTTGTCTCAGAAACAGCCACGAAGTGTCCTGGTGATTAGGTTTGCCCGTGAATCGAAATTACACAAAGGGGGAGTTGGCAACTGTCTCTCATGTCAGCAACATAGTTGCCAGTGTTTTCATTTGTTGAAATTGGAGCGATGAGAAAGGTTGTTAAAACATGAAGACAACGGGCGAACTTAATCACCAGGACACTTCGTGGCTGTTCCTGAGACAAACCAGTGGCAGAGTTCCCCAGCTTGAAGATGGTGCACGACATCTTCAAGCTGGGGAACTCTGATGGTGCACGACACCATCTTCACCATTAACAGCTGTAGTTCTTATTACGCAGTAATAAGAACTACAGCTGTTGCTCGATGTTTTTTAACATTTTCATTGGAGTTATTTGTATTTGGTTTGTGTTTCTGTCCTTGTGGTTCTTATTTTCCATGTGCTATAGCCAACGATCACATACCGGAAGATACAAGTTGCTCGCTTAAATCTTTGAGCTATTTTAGTGTACATAGTATCTTTGTGTTTTAACAACCTTTTGATATACACTATCTACCAACAAGTAATTGGACACCTGTGATAGCAAAGGAAAACAAAGTTTATTCACCTTCAATAGTTGGTGGAGCCTCCACGAGCGGCGACCCTCCGGGGCATACTCTTAACCAGGCGTTGTACGACGGCTAGCGGTATTTTCTTCCACTCGGCTTGGAGAAGACAGGTCAGTTCCTTCATCGATTTCGGACGGTGAGGGCACCCCTTAAGTCGACGCTCCAACTCGTCCCAGAGGTGCTCGATAGGGTTAAGGTCCCGGCTCTACGCAGGACAGTCCATTCGATTTACCCCATTGTCACCATACCAAGTCATGGTGGACCTCGCAACAGGACAGGTGGCATTGTCAACCTGAAAGTAACATGGGTCCACCCCGTAAACTGCCAAAACGTAGGAAGTGCATGGTCATCCAAAATGGTGCAGTAGGTCTCGGTGTCGAGTCTACCAGGAATTGCGACCAAGGGTTCCGTGCCATACCAGGAGAAACACCCCCATAGCATAATCCACCGCCGCCGAACTTCACAGTTGGCACAACACATTCCGGCAGGAGGCGTTCTCCAGGCAGACGCCAAACATAGACCCTGCCATCCGAACGGTAGAGGGTGAACCTTGATTCGTCACTCCAGAGAACTTGTTTCCACTATTCAACGGTCCACTGTCGACGTTCTTTGCACCACGTTAGCCATGCAGCGCTATTGGACTTGGTGATCAAAGGCTTGTGGGAGGCAGCACGTCCATGATAACCGAGCAGATGGGCTTCCTTACGGGTGGTATTCATCGAAAGAACACTCCCTGATCAATGCCTGTTGAAACTCCTCACGGATGTGGCCCATTGATTTGGTGTGGTTCTTCCGAATTTCTGTGGCCAGCACCCGTCAGTCACTTAAGTCCCAGTTTTGTAGGTCTGCCGGGTCGGGGCACATTCCGACTATCAGCTCTCATCTTCCACTTGTCCATCATGTAGGTCACTGTCGATTTTGGGTACTTCAACTTGCTGGATATGTCGCGCATGGATCGGCCATTTCTGTGATACCCGATGATTACACCTTTCTTGAAATCAGAGAGCTCCGAACTGCGCTGCATCTTGCATGCGACTGGTTGCGTTGTTTCCCACACGATATTTAACAGCGGCGGCCGTGACGTGTATCAGGACCACATATATCGTCGATTGCAGGGGTGTCCAATTACTTGTTGGTAGATAGTGTATTTTCTTCTGTTTATACGTCTGTCTCAACGTCATGCAGCATAGTAATACACCATGCATAATATGCCTGGATTTATCTAAAACTTGGATGCACTGATACATTTTACTAGAAAGTGGTTTGAAACCTCCCCCCCCCCCGCCCTCAGTTCCATATATTCAACGAACAATATACCAACAGACAGGTGTAAATGTGACGGCCAAACCTGGGTTTTGGACTGTGAGAATGCCAGAAGGATATATAGACATAATACCAAGTTCAAGGACTGTCACAGTACAAGACGCCCAATGTAAGTAAAATACACATTTCATCCTGTAACTACTGTTGAAAATTCTGCAAATTAGTAAAACGTTAATAATATATGCTGGCGTAAATCAGTAACATTTGTATATAAGTCACCCTCATATGATAGCAAATGCCCGTCCTCTTTGTTAATACGATATAATTTGAAATTTACAGCCAGTGTGCAGAATATATAGCTCATGTGGACTTTACAGCACTTGGAGATAACGTATAACAGACTCACACATATACCAATGGGCAAATGCACTCCAGATGTAAACGTGCAAAAAGTTCATGTTTTCAGCAATCATCATCATCATCATCATTGTCAACCATTATCAATCCACTGCTGGACGAAGGTCTCCCCAAGTTTCCTCCACAACGGTCTGTCTTGTGCCAGTCTCCTCCATGTCACTCCCGCATATTTACGAATTTCATCCACCCATCTCCCATGTGGTCTTTTTCTGGGTCTTTTCCTGTCCCTTGGAATCCAATCTAAAATTTCGGCTGTCCATCTATGGTCTGTCCTTCTGGCAGTATGTCCAGCCCATTGCCATTTCAGGGATTTAACTCTGATCATGATGTCTTCCACTCTCGTCATTTTTCGGATCCACGAGTTCCTCTTCTTATCTCTCCTGGTTATACCAAGCATGCACCTCTCCATGCTTCTTTGAGTTGTTTGCAGCCTTTGTATGTCTCTTTTAGTTAAGGTCCACGTCTCTGCACCATACGTAAGCACTGGAAGGATGCATTGATCAAACACTTTTCTTTTAAGACATAATGGCATATTGCTCTTGAAAATTATGCTGTTTCTTCCAAAAGCTCTCCAGGCAAGTTTTGTACGCCGATTAATTTCTTCATCAATGTGACCCTCACTTGATATCTGCTGTCCAAGATAAACATATGTATCTGTTATCTCCAGTTTTTCTCCATCAATCGATAAATCTTCATTTCTTGTAAAAGCATTGAACATCACTTTTGTCTTCTGAAAGTTCATTTTTAATCCCACTTCTTTACTCTTGTCAGCAAGTTCCTGGATCATATTCTGCAGCTCTGATGGGGTAGTTGCAAAAATGACTACGTCATCAGCAAAACGAAGGTGGGTTATATAATCTCCATTAATCTTTATCCCTTTGTTTTCCCAGTTCAGTGATTGAAAGACAGCAATACAGTCTAGTAAATGCTGAGAGTAAGTGTGCATTACGGCCGGTTCTTCAGTAATGACATTTGAACAGATCACGATATGTAATTCAATATTTTGCAATAAAAGTCCATTTCTCACACATTGCTACACATTCAATTGTAATATACTTATTTTGTCCTCATTAAAATCTGTAATGATCAAATAATTATTTATTGTTTTATTAATTTTTCTTTAAATTATCTTATTGTATAGTTATCCTGGCGGGTTTGCAGCAAGTTTACTGTTTCAATGGTTGTGTACGCAGATACATTTTTATACAACTCTGGATGGCGGTTTTTTTTTTGCTACCAATCATAACTCTGTGTGCCACTATTAGGTCATGGTGACTAATTTTTTTTTTCTACTTTAAATTTTGTAATTTGTTGTAAATACTGTAATTTCTATTGTGTCACAGTTCAACAAATATGCTCTAGATCTTGGAGCCAGCTCCCAAAATTTAGGAGCCAGGTCAAATGAAGTCAAATTTCAAAGAACAATGCATGAACAAAAACATGTGGTGATGCTGCAACGAAAAGTGACGAACTGTATTTGTTATCATTTTTTTTCTTTTTACCTAAACCACTAATTGCAAAACAATAAAAAAGTTCCAATTCACTTAATCATTTTCTTTCCCCATTTTTCCACACACAGTTGCTGCTCTCAAAAAATTTAAATTTTATATTTTCATTTCATGAAGTCATATTTTGTACATAATAATTCAAAGTACCATATTTTCTTTCGTATAACCTACAGACCATAAAATTCAGGAAAACGAATTTCATCCTAAGATCCGCAGCAGAGTAAATCCACGGCAGTGAAAAAAAAAAAAAAAAAAAAAAAATCAAGCGCATAATCCACAGTGGAATATAATCCGTAGATTGTGAAATTCCGAGAAAATTTTTTTTTCCCTTCACATAATCCATGACAGTGTGTGTTACAGACCATGAAATTGGAAAAAATAAAAGATCGTTGCATAATATCTGCACCTGTCATGTTAATCATGAACTGTAATTATCCACAGAAAAGCTCAGATTCACAGGATGGCTGACCCAGAAGTCTAAAGATGTAAGAAAGGAACAATCTGCTTATTAAAGAAACAAGAAAGTAACTCATTTTTAAGTGCTTCTGTGTTATTTTTGAGTAAACGAAGAACTAAAATCCCTAGCTTTTGCAGCATTACCATAGTTTGTCAGATAGCCCTAAAAAAATCCATGGTATGTCTGTTTTCTGAATGAATTTAAACTGAACAGCAAAAAAAAAAAAACAAAAAAAAACTAAAGAAACATAACTAATACGATTAGCACAGCAAAACTAAGAAACACAATTCGGAATAGCTCTGCGGTCTTCTCACAGCAAATTGACTTCCATGGAGTGCAAATAGTACCATCTTCACTGCGTCTTATTTTCTGTCAGAATGCTCATAAGAAAAAAAATTCCTACAATGTCCTTTCTGTCCTCTATCTCCATTGAGAACTTTTTCAATAACCTCTCAAGACAACCTGATGGAATTTGGAAATGCAGCACTGTTTTTTTATCTTTTTGCTGTCGTATGAACACAGTACCTACATATATCATAAATTTTTAACAGATAATCTGCAGATTATACAACAAAAATTACGGTATTTACTGCAAATTACGAAATCTGAAGTAAAAACTGGGCGTCAGGAGGGATCTGTTGAACCCTGAACTGTGTAATCTGCGAATTATCTGTTAAAAAGTTACAGAATTTAGTTCTGCAGGAAAAAAAAACAAAAACTACTTTGGTTCTGCAGATAATATGCTACGTAAAAATAATTTTTGTGGGACACTAGATAACTATTTTTGACTCACTAATGTAAATAAAAGACACCTAAAACTTATAGGTATATCTAATATACTAAACAGAGTTTAATAAAAAAAAATTGTAAGCATAAGTTTAACAAAAAATATTCACTTACCCACTTCCTTTGTAGGAAGATCACTATTTTCCACGTTTTTAATCTATTTATGATAGGAACTTCTTGTTATCCGATGTTTTTCAATTCTTCAGAAATATTTAAAATTAAATCACTTACTTAAGGCTTTACCCAGATATATTCCTTTGGTTTTTAAATTACTACATTTCCATTAAAATAATTGCTGAGCTGTACCCTAGTAAATTATTTTAATGGAAATTTAGTAATTTTAAACAATGATTTTCCTGAAGAATTGAAAACATCAGAGTACAAGAAGTTTATGTTGTAAATAGATTTTAAAAAATGGGGCACTCTGATTTCTAAAAACTCTGTATGGTAATAATCAGGAGAGGTGATATAAATTGAGAAAGCACAGAAAATGCATTAGCAACACAAAAACGTAAAGCAATACGAAGATTGAGGCTGATGCAAAGAAATTTTTTTACTACAAGCATTTTAACAGAAAATATGCAGTGAATGTGGTACCCTTTGTGCTCGCGGAAAATTATCTGCTGACGTATTCCACAGCATGTGATTGCTGCCAATGATAACAAAGTGAAACTTGTTAAAAAAAAAAAAACTGTGGCAAAATCTATACACAATTATTTTTTTGAATAGCAATATTTTTTTATTTTGAAACTTCACATTTACTACATATACAGAGACCCCAACCCTGACTGGAAATGATCAGTAGCAAACACTAAAAAAAATCTAGTTTTTATGTTATTCAGGGCTAAAAACTACAAAAATCTGAAATTTTTAACATTTTTCTGGAGTAATGAATAAACTTGTATTACACTATAACAAATTGTCAAGGCAGAAAAATGACAGTGCAAATTCATAAAAAAAACTGAATTTTTACTTAAATAATTGTCCATAAATTGAGAACTTTTTGAGGAAAACACTAATTAGCACCAACAATTTTTTCTTTGTTTTCTAATTTTCCTTAAAAACAATGTTTCAAAGCTACAGTAAACACAGGAAATGCCTACACAGATTTGAAGTTACTCATGATTGTCTTCAAACCACAAAAACATAAAAGAAAAAAAAAAAAAAAAACCAAAGAAACAGAGGAACGTCATTTGTAAAAAATGGGGTTGTAGTGCAGTTCCTAGTTTTTTGAAAAATTTCAAAGTAAAATGTACCTTCTCGTATTCCTTATATTCCTTACAGTACTTTCTTTGTACATCAATGAGTGGAACAAGCATTCTTGTTTTTGAATAGGACAAAATTCAAATAAAAAATCATAATTTACCTTACCCTTGCTAAAAATTGCCCTATATCTATGACCAGTACAGTTGTTTTCATGTCAGAGTAGGATCGACATTATTGCATTTTAAACTTTACGCTGAAAATGCCATGATTCCTATTACTTTTTTTTTATATCTAGAAACCAAAAGAGCATTTTTCCTTTTGTTCAAAAAGAAATCCAAGTTCAAAATTGGAACTTTAACTCTCTGTTGTCAACTTTTGTTCATCATAAAGTAGTTTTCTCTGCAGAATGAGCTAGTGGCATTTTTGAATTTTAATTTCAATTTAAGTGAAAAAAAACAACAACAGACTTTTAAAATAAATTGCTGGCCACCCAAAATGCAACACCAAGAAGGACACGAGATAGCAAAGCCAGATTTAATGGACACATAACAGCAGATACAAAGATGAAACAATTGAGCTTACAGACCCGTGCAACTTGCGGAACACGCAGACATCAATAGTTCGTGTGGTCCCCATGGCTGGCAATATCGGCCGCTACATCGAACGAAAGAGGCTTTGGATGTGGGCTTGGGGTATGTCGGTCCAGGCTGCTTCCACACTTTGCCACAGTTCATCAGGCGTTACCGCGGGTGGTGCTTGCCGGGCCACTCGGTTGCCGATCAGCGACCAGGCGCGTTCGATGGGCGACATATCGGGAGAACAGGCGGGCCACGGCAGCAGCGACACGTAGTGGGCTGTGAAGAATTGTTGCACGATGCGTGCCAAGTGTGGGCGCGCACTGTCTTGTTGAAACGTGGCCGCTGGCAGGTCCTGCAGGTAAGGGAGGACTACAGGCTCCAAAACGTCGGAGATGTAGCGGTGGCTATTGAGTGTACCAGCGATGCGTACCAGAGGGGTGCGGGTGTCATATCCAATTGCGCCCCAAACCATAACACCAGGCGACGGACTGGTATGGCGATGCATAATGCAGGCGTCATACAGCCTCTCGCGGATCCGACCAGCGTGGTGTTGCAGGCAGAAGCGGGATTTGTCGGAGAAGACAATGTCGTGCCATTCCGTAGTCCAGGTGCGGCGTTCAACGGCCCACTGCCGCTGCACTCGACGGTGGTGTAACGTCAATGGTAATCGGAGCAATGGCCGCCGTACGACAAGTCCCCACTCCTGCAGACGACGTTGAACGGTACATGCTGACACAGGTTGTTGCGCAACACACCCCAATTCCTGCGCTAACGTTCATGATGTGGCGTTGCTAGCTGTCAATGCCCGCCGCACAACATGCCGGTCCTCTCGTTCGGTGGTGTGCCCCGGCTGCGGCGATCATTCACGTCGGTCCGCCTGTCCCTCCTGCACCCACCGAATCCATACTCGCTTCACTATGGCTGGATGTCATCCCACACGGGCACTGATATCTCGGCACAATAAACCACTGTCGCGATAAGCCACTATTCGTCCTCCATTGAACTCCGAAACGTGCTGGAATGACTTCCATATTCTGCGACAAGGCATCAGGAAGCTTCCCACGCACAGGTCCAGCAGCACAACACACTTCTACTTACACCCCGCTTTCTGTGCACCCTTCTTATAGTGCTTCTTGGTGGCGTGCCAGGTGCACATGATTTGCATATGCCCTGCAATGCTAATTGTTTGCATGTCCTCTCGCGGGCTACGCAATATTAGGGTGTCCCAAAATTCAATGTAAAAAAATTTTTCTTAAAAAATGTGGGTCTCACCCCTAAAAAGTTTCTTCTACTCCTATTATTAAAATATATGAAGCTCATTTGGAAAAGATTAAAAAGGTCCCTTAAGGTCACACAAGCTACACTGATTTATGTGAAAATCGGGAATTTTAATCAAAAGCATAAGTGATGATCAATTATATATTTTATTTTCATTATTAATAAATTTTTAGTATCTATATAACAAAAAATAATATAAAAAACATAATTAAATATAAAAACATAATTAAAAGCTGCGCCTGCTTCTATAGTGCAATTATATATCTATATATGATTTCTAAACCTTAACTGTAACTACTAGCATCACTTATTGCACTGTAACTTTAAACTTTAACCGTAACCACTAGCATCACTTATTGCACCTTAACTGTAGCTTTAAATTTTAACCGTAACCCCTAACATCACTTATTGCACATGTGTTGTTGTTTGTTCTATTGTATGTGTTGCCTTTTGCTGTTTGTTGAGATATTTCTATACAGTGTTGCCTTTTTGCTGTTTTGTCCAGAAGAGAAATTTGTTTTAGTGTTTCTTTTTAATATAATGGCAAAACAAACTAGGAGTAGTAATTATGTATGGCTTATTGGTTATCCTACTGAATCAATAACAGGTTCACGTCTGCCATCTGGAAGAGATGTTATGACCAATTTTATGTACTTTCACCGTACTAAGAAGCTTTCGATCAGTGATAGTGCTGTTCTTGTAAACAATAACATTGTACCATTTTGGGAAAAATAAAGGTTGCCAATAAGACATAAGCAGCATATCTTAAAAAATATTAAGGATTTATATGGCAAACAAGTAGGCTTAATGAGAAATCAAAAAAGGAATAATGCAAAGGACCAAAAAAATCAAATAATGTACAGTGAAAATCTGGATATGTTATTTGACATAAGTCACGCTAATTCGGAACAGCTTATTAAAAATGAAGAAGATCGTCAGTTTCTCAGATTACAAAGACAATCTAGGACAGGTTGTATTGGATCTCTGGACAGAAAGCTTTGTACACGTGAGAAAAGATCAGCTGAAAGACAGAAAAAATTTGCAAGGCGATTAAAAGAAGCTGCTTCATCTCAGAATTCCTTTGCTTTATCAACTGCATCTTCTACGTCAACAATGGATGAGAGTGAAAGTGAAAACTCTAAAGAAGACTCTGATGATGAATATGCTGCAGAAATTACACCACAAAAAAAGTTATTACGTGAGAAGCATACAGGTAAAGATGAACGAAGTCGAAGGTCTGTCATAACACCAAAAGTTGCTGCTGCTTTTGATAGAAATAATATAAGTGTAAGAAAGTCAACAATGTTACTTGCAACTGTCTTAAACATGGCTGGTGGCAGTGGTGGTGGTGAAGCAGACTGTTCAAAGAGTAATGAAACTTTAAAATCTGTAATTATTTCAAAAAGTACTGTTCATCGTGAACGTCAACGCTTACGTAGTGAAACTGCGCAACAGATAAAAATGAAGTTTAATGCCTCAAAATCAGTAGTTCAATGGGACGGAAAGTTATTACCTGATTTATCATTAAATGAAACAAGAAAGGTAGACCGTTTACCAGTGTTAGTTTCCTCTCTAAAAGATAGTAGTACAAAACTTCTTGGAATTCTTAAGCTGTTATCTGGTACAGGGGAAGCAGCAGCTAATGCAGTTTTTGAACTTTTACAGTCATGGAAATGTGATTCTCAGGTTATTGGTATGTGCTTCGACACAACCTCCTCAAATACTGGAAAGTTCAAAGGAACATGTGTTCTTCTTGAAAATAAAATAGGAAGAAGCCTTCTGTGGTTAGCCTGTAGACACCACATGTTTGAAGTGTTACTTTAAGATATATTTCATGTATGTCTTGGACCGTCGAGTGGACCCAAAATTATGTTTAAAAGATTTCAAGAAAAATGGATTGAACTTAACCACCGCAACCCAAAATGTCAAACAACGCCATTGATAGCAGCATCTGACACTTTGAAATTTTTTATTACTAATCAACTTCAGATAGCTGCTAAACACTTTCCTAGAGATGATTACAGAGAACTATCAAATCTTTCCGCTCTTATGATTGGAATAGATGCGAACAATATTATTCGGAAACCAGGTGCTCTCCATACAGCTAGATGGATGGCAAAAGCCATTTATTCATTAAAAATTGAACTATTGTTTGATGGAAATGAATCTATCATACAATTGACACCTCAACAATTTCAAGGCCTTCAAAGGTTCAATCGGTTTGTTGTATGCGTATACATTCAATCATGGTACACATGTCAGTCTATTGTAGCTGCACCAGTGAACGACGTTTTACTGATACAAAGATTGCATGAATATGATGATATACAACTACGCAAAACAGGATTAAAGATGATTTTACGTCACTCCTGGTATTTAAGCGAAGAGCTTGCCACTCTTTGTTTGTTTTCAACACTTCTTAGTGCCAAGGAGAAATATATGTTAGTTAGTAAAATCAGTGAAAAAAAGAATTTGCACCTGTTAAAGAAACTTCCTTTAAAATTTGATGACTTAAATATCTCTCGTAGCTTCTTTCACACCGCACAAATAGAAGACAGCTTCCTAAGCGTGCCTTTTGAGAAATGGCCAGAAACACAATCTTTTAAAGAAGCTGAAGAAATTGTTAAACATTTGCCATGTGTTAATGACTGTGCTGAGCGAGGCACAGCATTAATCGAAAGTTTTAATGACGCAACAAAAGATGAAGAACAAAAACAGTATTTATTGCAGGTAGTTGAAATGCATAGAAAGAACTTCGCGAAGTGCAACCGCAAAGATCTTCAAGATATGTAAAAATTATTAATTATGTTATTTATAGAATGTTAGGCAATATTTTCCTCTTTATTATCTTGTTAAACTTGACAGGTGAATTTTGCTGTAAAACATTATTTTTACATTGCATTTTGCGATGTTGAATAAAGTTCATTTTTTGTCATTTTCTTAATAATTTTTCTTATATTTTCTACACTAAATATTACCAATAGAGTACATTTTTTTAGAAACGACATATTAAAAGCATGTAACATTTTAAATAAAAAATATATTTAAAAAATAATAATTTCGTAAGTAACTGTAAAAAATTATCGAATTAAAACTTTTTGGCGACCTTGAGGGACCTCTAAATATATTTTTTAAGCTGAAATTTTACAGGAGATCTTAAGTACACCAAACAAAACTTTTCAGGGGGCGAGAGTCAAAATATTTAAAAAATTTTTTTTGGGACACCCTACTACGCATGCTGCAAATTTCAGGCCAATCGGACACTTCCTTCTTGGTGTTGCATTTTGGGTGGCCAGCAGTGTAGTATAACTCGAATCCGAATTTCTTGGAGTAGAATAGGTACCATAGTTTCCAAGCTTTCTAACATCTACCAGATGGCTTTTCAAGGAATGCAGGCATTGCTGTCTACCTTCCTTGAAAAAGCCATCTGGGTGAAATGCGAAAGCTTGGAAACTGGCTTTTATTCTATACCAAGAAATTCGAATTTGGATTACTAGTATAGTTACATTAAAGTTGATATACAATTCCTTGTTAGTAATTAAAAGAAAAAATGCTTGCTCTGCCTTCTGATGTAGCAAGAAGTGACTAAAAAATGGGGCAAGCACACCCTTGAAGAAAAATTAAATGTGGAAAATCAGTACTGCATTGGTCACTTTCCTGTGAAATAATTTTGCGTGTCACAGAAATGATGCAGATTCCACCATGGATGGATAAGTACCAGTTTTTAAATTTAATTTCACTTTAAAAAAAATGGGGCCAGAGCAAAAATTCTTGTTCTCTACTGATTGGTTTTAAGAAGACACTAAGAGAAGCAGGAAAACATGCAGTTCATTAGAAAAAATTCTTAAAAAATGACGTTTTTTCACTATCATCGAAGGTATTGAAAATGAGGAACATGATCGGAAAAATAAAAAATATATATATTGGCGGTGGAATAACAACAACAAGGAACTTGATCAGGAAAATTACAAAATGCAGAAATGCAAAATGATGGAACGTCTTCATTACTGCTAGAGTAGTCGTTTCCGGCTGTATTTTCTTCAGTTTTTCTAATCATTGGCCACCCTATCTTAATGTTTTGACCTTTTTCTTAAAATTGTTCATTGCAGGAAAAAAATTCTGGTTCTACTCCAGGAGTTTATGAAAAAATATGAAAAATTAAGGACTTTCAAAGATCTAGAAAGAGATAAAATCTCAGGACGTTTCTGGAATTTCACGACCATGATAAATCAGTCATGTGACCAGAGATGCTTAAGACATCCAAAACATTGAAAAAACAGGGCTCCAAGAAATATGCCACAACATTAAAAACACTCCCCAAAATGTTTAATGAATGCTACAACCTTGAAAACACAAAAATAAACTCATGTACATCATCAAAAATATAGGTGCAAATTAGCACTCACCAGATGGCGACTAAATTTATTTTAGTGGTCACCAGTTTGGCCATTTGTTAATTTTAGTGCCAATTTACAAAAGTATAATAATTCAGAAGTAAAGGTAAAAGGAAGTGAAACCAGTCCTAACTAGAGATGACAAAAAACCTCGATGTTTTTGAATATCGAAGTTTTATCAAATCACTTGTTTGAGCCCTGTTCAAAGTGCAATAATGCGCAACTCATGGTCCAGTGACAATGGCGTGTTTATTTTTATTGTGGACTTGGCCGTGCAGGGGAATGAACTGTGTTTTATTACTAGAAACTCTTCACATTATTAATTTCTTTTTTCCCAAACAAACCGACACAATCGTAAAACTCAGCGAATTACGAATCCCCCTACACCTTTTTCAAATTTGTGTGTTAGCTGAGGATGAGCTTTATTGAAAGCTTGTTTTCCTCAGTATTTGCAGACGTGTGTTTTGAATCACCTTAGAATAACGTCAGTCTGTAAGTAAGAAAATCTTGAAATGGCTAGTTGAAGTGAGAGTGAAAGCTTGTTAAGTGATAGTGATGATTTTGAATCACTTTAGAAAAACATTAATCTGTAAAGGTATATTCAAAATAAAGGGAGTTATTATATTTCCTAATTTAATTTTTTTTTTCAGAAGAAAGGAGTCTGAAAATTTGTTTTGAATTTGCAATTTCTATTTTAAAAAAATATTTCATGTACCGTAATTTCGGGTAGATAAGCAGCGACGCATATGAGTTCAAAATTAAATTTTCGGCCTGTGCGTCTTATACAGCATGGTGTTGTAAACATTGTTTTTTTTGGTGGAGTGAAATTATGTAACAAAAAACGTTTTGGCTTGTTCCATTCTTTTTTCTGCGGGAAGATATCTCAATAGAGGGAATGGAATAATGATGTTACAGCCACGTGCAATAAATTTCACCCACCCCCTCTTAAAAGAAGACATGAAAATATTGGGTTGTCGGAAAAGTCATGACGTATTTTTGCCATGTTTTGCAAAGGTCATTTATTGATAGAAAGAACAAATATCAATCAATGATATAATGCCCGTTTTGTTCGATAACCTTTTGCCATCTTTCAGTGAGCTGCAGAATGTCTCGTTCATAGAAGGACCTGTCTTTCGTGGCGAAAAACTGTACAAGGTGCTGATTTACAGCCTCGTCTGAATTGAACGTTATACCATGCAAGGACTGTTGAAGAGAGTGAAACAAGTGGAAGTCTGACGGCGTAAGGTCAGGCAAGTATGCTGGGTGTGGCAACACATCCCGCCCAAGCTCCAATAATTTTTGGCGGGTGATCAAACTTGTGTGTGGTCTCGCGTTGTCGTGATGGAACACAACACCTATACGATGAACGAGCTCTTGATGTTTCTGGATGATGGATTTGTTCAAACTGTCCAATTGCCGACAGTATACATTCGAATTGATTGTTTGGTTCCGTGG
Organism: Macrothele yani; assembly: GCA_039090855.1. Lineage (NCBI taxonomy): Eukaryota > Metazoa > Arthropoda > Arachnida > Araneae > Macrothelidae > Macrothele > Macrothele yani. The sequence goes on from CM076993.1 coordinate 31,171,180, forward strand.
TAGGAGATCAAAAAACAAGACATCTTTAAAATCCCACCACACTGAGACCAGAACCTTCCGCTGATGAATGTCTGCTTTGGATGTAGTTTGAGGCGAAGCAGCATGTCGGGACCAAGACCGTTTTCCCAGCACATTGTTGTACACAATCCACTTTTCAATCTCTTCAAAAAAGGATCGTTTTCCTCACGTTTAATGAGCATATCGCAGATGTTTATACGCGCCATCAGTTGAGCTTCTTTGAGTTCATGAGAAACCCACACATCGAGCTTGCTTACATATCCCAGCTTCTTCAGGTGGTCGTGAACGCTTGAATGATGGATGTGCAGTGTGTCTGCAATCTCTCGTGTCGTGTAACGTGGGTTTGACTCGATCAATGCCTTGATTTGGTCGTCATCAACCTCGGTGGGCCTCCTGGACTAAGGAGCATCGTTGAGGTCAAAATCACCAGCACGGAATTTTGTGAACCACCGCTGGCACCGACGCTCTTGTAGAGCATTGTCACCATACACTTTATGCAACTTTTTACAAGCTTGACGCACGTTCTTCCCTTTACAGAAGTAAAACAGTAAAATATGGCGAAAATGCACAGTTTGGTCTTCCATCTTCAACTTCATGTCAAATCTCCGAAAATCAACCAAATCGCTCACTATTCCTTTTAGACTGCAGCTAGAACTGGCACCTGTCGAATGCCATAGCGATAACAGAGCTGTGCATGCCTCTAGTACTTCCAAAACCACCCAACCACCATCGGGTGCCAAAATAAGTCATGACTTTTCCGACAACCCAATAATAGGTTATAGGATTGAGGTGGGACAGGCAAGAGAGGTGTCTCGGAAAAAATGCGTGGCTGAGGGAAACTTTGCAGGGAATCGATCTTGTTAGCAAGGATCGCCCTTGTTTCATGCTCCAAGCGCCTAACTCTCTTTGAACTCGTGACGTTTTCAGCTTCGCTCCGAGGCTAATGCCAACGCTCTCTTTCTTCCCTCTTAAAATGGGATATCCGACTACCATCCAAGATTGATTGTCATTGGGTCAATGACAGCACGTGCAAATTTTGTCAGTGACGTGGGCGTTCGTTGCGTTCAGTTCGCCAAATCGCATTTTCTTGAGTACGCTACGCGTAGTTCTACGTTATCATGGAAAGTAAAATGACGAAACACAGAAGTTATACTTCTAGTTTTAAGCTAATGGTAAATAAATGTTTTTCTGAATCCTGAAAAACATCAAAACTTCGACGACTATTACAGACTTCACTGAAGCAAACATTATTTCTAAAAACTGCGGTGAAACGCCAGAAGAATGCGAAAGTGATGCGGACGACCCCAAAGTTTTTAGATGATGAGCTTTCAAAAATTTTTTTAATTTGGACAAAGAAGTTTCCGATTTTGATGGATTCGATTGAAAAACTATGCGTACCAGATATTTTCAGAATGTTGTGCGTGTAATTTTTTAATTCTCGAGGTATAAATGTTTTATAATTGGTTTAAGCGCCTTATGAATTCTTCGAATAAATTTTTATAAAATGGGTAGTAGGGTAAATGTTATCCTTAAGATTGAATCTTGTTTAATTGATATTTTTATTTATTATTTGACAGATCAGGTACTATATTTTTATTTACGTAATGTTTTCAAGACTCCGCCATGGTACTACCCCAATTTACGGCGAAGGTACGGACGTTCACATACCACACACTTCTGTTCTAGCTGTTTGTCACCACGAGGAATTGCCTTGCTCCATTCCTCCCGCCTTGCCTCATCTTTCGGCATAAAAAAACAGAGTTACTTTTCGTTCACAAGATCTGTAACCACTGTTACATCCAGGTACAAAACACGTTCTCAACATTACACTTTTATTATTTCTTCTTTTCATGATCGATCTAAAAAATAAATTACTTTTTACTCGCTATCCACCAAACACGGCATGGAAAAGCATGCTAGCGTTTCAAAATCATAGCATCAAAGCTCGCAGGAGTGCCACCTAGCGGTTTCATGAAAAGAGAGAGCTGAAATTTAAACAGTGAGGTATTATCGCACGGCACACGATCTCTTCTAGCCACTATAGTATCACTCTCACTTATGTGGATGTCATACAGCTTTACATTAGGATGTCTATATTCCTTGCTTAAAAATAAACATGCTGAATGTGGTTAAAGTTTTTGAGTTCTGAGCCCTATAAAGTTATTCGAAGATGATCACCTAAAGCACAGGGGCATGCTCAGTTACTTAAGCATGCCCATTCAGAAATCCGGGCATGTTCAGATGATGCCTAGATTTCAGCGAGGGCAACCTAAATTACCTTTTGGCAAGTATTTGTGTGTTGTTATCAGGACCTATGAAATAAGATGTTTCTATCAAGTTAACATCAGCCAAAGATTATTAAAAATCAAAATGTATTCAACACACACGTTTGAAAAGTTGTGTGTTGAGTATAAATGCATTTTGTAATGTGTTATGCCAGTTATAATTACATGCTTAATTCAATATAGCAAACATTTTTTGGTAAATGTGTAGTTTAGTATCCTAAATTATTTGGTTGAAAATTTCAAGAAAAGTTATACACATATTTTAAAGTATGTAATTTGATATGAAATGACAAAAAAAATTTAGCTTTACAATGCTTTTTAAAGATTTTTACCATGAAATTTACCTGCAAGTATGACGATGTAAATACACACTGGGGTGAGCTTATTCCCAAGTACCATCGAAATGTTGTTCGAGGCTCTGCGGCAGATATTTTGTGGATCTACCGAAACATAGATAATCTTAAAAACTGAGTTGTTAACGCTCTTTTGTAACAGTAAATTTAGTACTCTTCCATAGCAAAGTATATTGTCGCGAGATGCTAAGATTACCTATCTCGTTTTCCGCCCATAAAATGGCCACCGCAGCACGAGCTGAAGATCGTTTCAATGATGTGATGATCCTGGGAGTAAACTTGCTGTAGCATGTTCGTACTTGCAGGTAAAATTTATGGCAAAAATCTTTAAAATGCCTTGTAAGGCTGGATTTTTTTTTGCCATTTCACATCAAATTACATACTTTAAAATATGTATATACTTTTTTTCTCAAAATTGCTTGAAATTTTCAGCCAAATAATTTGGGACACTAAAGTAATCTATATATTAATTCTATAAGGTTTTTACTGTGAGTCCTGTTTTGAGACAATGGCTGAACATAAAGATACGGTTAAGGTATCAAAATAAAGGTGGTCTTACCATGTAGATGTGCCAGTCGAAGAGAAAAATCAGATTGGGGCAACGTTTCGGGCGGCAAAGTCCTCATGTAAAGTCTTTGGGAGAAGCGTGGGGTTGACATTGAGGGACTGAGATAGTCCAAAGTCCGAAGTTTTCTCTTTTCTGAGCGAACCGCTGCATAAAGCAACACTAGCAGACATTCGTATCAAAATTCTTCTCATCGGAACAGCGAACACTCTCGATGACCTGATTGCGTTATGCCGTGGGACTGTGTGATGTAATATACAATTTAATATTCATTCGATCCAGTTTATTCACGTAGGTAAGACGTTTCCCATTATGTAAAGACGTAAATAAACATTCCGCTGACCATTGTCGGTGAAAATATTTAGAATATACATATTGAGTTGTGCCATCTATATCTTCATTCTATAAGGTTTTTTTTTACTGTGAGACCTATTTTGAGAGAATGGCTGAACGTAAAAATATGGTTCAAGTAACAAAATAAAAGGTCTTGCTATATAGATGTGCCAGTCGAAGAGAAAACTGAGATTGGGGCAACGGTACGGGCGTGGCGGGGTGGCAAAGTTCTGATGTAAAGTCTATGGGTAAAGCGTGCACCCCTTATCTAAAATAGGCGCTCAGTTCAATGTCAGATTTGGTGTGTGCATGGTGTTCTGTGATTAGTCCTAAAGTAAGTAAATACTTTATTGCATACTTACCCTTAATAGAATGTCTCACCCGCAGGAGAGAAAAAAAAAAAAAAGAGAGAGAGAAAAAGAAAACTTAAGAGCCTTACTGGAAGGCATGAGCGATCGATGGGTCGAAACTATATGTCTCAGACAAGAGAGAATGAAGAGCATTTGTTGCTATGTGAATCTCATTCCAACAACATTTACAAACACAGTTGTGACTGAAGATGAGAGTGAAAGAGTGCGCTATCCAGTTCAACTTTTGCACACGGTTGAGATGAGTGGACTTCCACCTCACATTATATGACTGAAAAGGGTGCAACCTGGCCACCACAGTGGCCTAAGCGCTGGCTTATGATGAATCGTTCGTGAAGGGTCCGGGTTTGAATCCCGGTGAGGCATAGTAGTTGTGTTTGTCTTATGGCACTGGCTCTCTCTCCCTTTCCTGGAACTAGTGACCCTAAATTAGAGACAGGCGACTGCTTTATAGCCCATTGAGCTGCTCATGGTGGTTGTTAAACCTTCAGTCAAAAAAAACAAAAAAAACAACTGAAGTGGTTGAATGAATTTGTCAATCACATAAATTTTAGATTTATTGTTTCATACGAGGTTATTCTTTATATAAATATATATATATATATATGGGATGTAAGGTCAGGTGATGCGTAACATCACAGCCTCTCCTTGACAAATGTCAACTCCGCCTTCTCGTGGTGCATCCTGTTCCCACTAAAGGGGCTCTGACGACCGCCAATAGCGGTATAACTATACCATCGGGATCAGAGGAAATGCTATCCCACACTCACCAACCCGCTTGGCCAGCGTGGTGAGTTATGGCCAAACACCTCCAAAATGACTCTACAACTTAAATCTTGGCCCTCAGTCTCCGGCAGCTGGAATGTACCTGGCCAAGGCAGCGGCCAGTGCGACATGAAGGCAGAGGGTGCTAAGAATCCCCGGAGGACCGGACTAGGCTGCCATTTGATGCTGACCTTGGCTACCTATAACGGACGCTCCCTATCTTCTGATTCAAGGCTTCTTGAATTGGAAGAGGAACTACAAAGGATCAAGTGGGACATCGTCGGGCTAAGTGAGGTAAGGAGAAAAGGAGAAGATCTCATTGAACTGAAAAGTGGACATCTCTTCTATTATCGTGGGACAGATACTGGCAGAACTAGTGGTGTTGGATTTATTATAAACAAGAAACTGAAGGATAAAGTGGTAGAAGTTGAAAGTTCCTCTGACAGAGCTGCACGACTCGTTATCCAACTATCGAGAAGATACCAGGCTCAGATTATTCAAACTTATGCACCCACCACAAGTCATCCTGAAGAAGAAATTGAAGAATTTTATGAGGAAATTCGTCATCTAAATAATAAAGGTAAGCAGCACTTGAAGATAATTATGGGAGATTTCAATGCAAAAATAGGGCAACGGCAACAGAATGAAACTTCAGTAGGTAAATTCGGTCACGGCAACAGAAACCAGCGTGGAAATACTCTCGTTGAGTTTGCAGAGGCAGAAGGATTTTTCATCTTGAACTCCTTTTTCAAGAAAAAGCCACACAGGAAATGGACATGGAGACATCCAATTGGAACGACAAGTGAAATTGATTTTATTATGTGTAACAAAAAATTCGTCATCGAAGACTGCAGTGTGCTGAACAAGTTCAACACAGGTAGTGACCATAGATTGGTGAGATGTAAGATGCACCTCAACACTAAACTGGAACGTGGCAAGCTCATAAGACAAACAAAATGTATTGACATAACCAACCTTAAAAAACACCATAATACTTTCAAGTTAGAACTGAAGAACAGATTCTCTGCTTTAGAAGGCCTAACATCGGAAGAAGTGGATATTTCGGAAGTTAACAGAAAAGTAACCAAAGCTCTAATGGAAACAGCAACAAAATTAGCTGGGTCTAAGAACAAGTTGCATGTGAACAAATTATCAGGAAAAACCAAAATGTTGATGCAAAAAAGAAGAGAGATGAGGACAACTAAAGAAGATGTGACTTCCAAAGTGGAATATATAGAGCTATGCAAGACAACACGAAAAAGTATCACTGAAGACGTAAGGAAATTCAACTGTGAGCTAGTGAGGAAAGCAATTGAAAACAACCAAAGCCTTAAGATAGCAAAGGGACATCTCAGTAAGGGAAGAAAACAGATTATGGCTCTGAGAAAAGAAGATGGTTCTATAACAAGAAATAGAGGCGAAATTTTGACAAGAGTGAAAGATTTCTACTCCAAATTATATGAAAGGGATGATACATGTACTCCAGACATCATGAAAGGTACCAGTAGCAGAGTTCTTCCAGTCCTCCCAGCAGAAGTTGCTCATGCAATCAAGAACATGAAGCGGGGGAAAGCTCCAGGAGAAGATGGAATTACTATAGACATCATACAAGAAGCAAGTGGAGAAATCGAAACAGTACTCGCCCAAATTTTCACTCTATGCCTTAATGAAGGGAACATTCCTGAGGATTGGAACAATGCTACAATGATCCTGCTACATAAAAAAGGTGACATTGAGGATCTCAGGAACTACAGACCTATCAGCCTCCTATCAGTGGTTTATAAAATCTTCACTAAAGTTCTTTCACACCGCTTGAAGGTAACACTGGACATGGCTCAACCGAGAGAACAAGCTGGATTCAGGAGTGGCTACAGCACAATAGATCATATCCACGTACTGAGAGAACTAATTGAAAGAGCGAGGGAATATGAACTTCCATTGTGCATGGCTTTTATCGATTATGAAAAAGCCTTTGATTCGGTGAAACCATCAGCAGTTACCACGGCTCTGAAATCCTGCGGTATTGAAGATGCATACATTAATATTATTAATAACATCTATGAAAATGCAAGTGCAAAGATTCGGCTGTTTGAAAATACAACACACATAAAAATTGGAAAGGGAGTGAGACAAGGTGACACCATATCTCCGAAGCTCTTTAATGCCACATTGGAAAATGTCTTTCAATCACTGAACTGGGAAAACAAAGGGATAAAGATTAATGGAGATTATCTAACCCACCTTCGTTTTGCTGATGACGTAGTCATTTTTGCAACTACCCCATCAGAGCTACAGAGTATGATCCAGGAACTTGCTGACAAGAGTAAAGAAGTGGGATTAAAAATGAACTTTCAAAAGACAAAAGTGATGTTCAATGCTTTTACAAGAAATGAAGATTTATCGATTGATGGAGAAAAACTGGAGATAACAGATACATATGTTTATCTTGGACAGCAGATATCAAGTGAGGGTCACATTGATGAAGAAATTAATCGGCGTACAAAACTTGCCTGGAGAGCTTTTGGAAGAAACAGCATAATTTTCAAGAGCAATATGCCATTATGTCTTAAAAGAAAAGTGTTTGATCAATGCATCCTTCCAGTGCTTACGTATGGTGCAGAGACGTGGACCTTAACTAAAAGAGACATACAAAGGCTGCAGACAACTCAAAGAAGCATGGAGAGGTGCATGCTTGGTATAACCAGGAGAGATAAGAAGAGGAACTCGTGGATCCGAAAAATGACGAGAGTGGAAGACATCATGATCAGGGTTAAATCCCTGAAATGGCAATGGGCTGGACATACTGCCAGAAGGACAGACCATAGATGGACAGCCGAAATTTTAGATTGGATTCCAAGGGACAGGAAAAGACCCAGAAAAAGACCACATGGGAGATGGGTGGATGAAATTCGTAAATATGCGGGAGTGACATGGAGGAGACTGGCACAAGACAGACCGTTGTGGAGGAAACTTGGGGAGACCTTCGTCCAGCAGTGGATTGATAATGGTTAATGATGATGATGATGATATATATATATATTCTATAAAGAAGATACCTAAGCAAAAAAATGCAAATATAATTTTGACTCACACCTAGTACAACATAGAAAAGGTTATGTATCTACCTGTGTGAGTAAAAGGAGAAAAGACAAAAAAATAAAATAAAACAACTGAATGTAGAAGGTGTCGAGAATACTGAGCCTTGGCTTTATCAAGGACCAGCAAAAACTCTGCATTTTCTCACTTCTACAAAGACATCGTCGTCGTCGTCGTTGTCAACCATTATCAATCCACTGCTGGACGAAGGTCTCCCCAAGTTTCCTCCACAACGGTCTGTCTTGTGCCAGTCTCCTCCATGTCACCCCTGCATACTTTGAATTTCATCCACCCATCTCCCATGTGGTCTTCTTCTGGGTCTTTTCCTGTCCCTTGGAATCCAATCCTAAAATTTCGGCTGTCCATCGATGATCTGTCCTTCTGGCAGTATGTCCAGCCCATTGCCATTTCAGGGATTTAACTCTGATCATGATGTCTTCCACTCTTGTCATTTTTCGGATCCACGAGTTCCTCTTCTTATCTCTCCTGGATACACCAAGCATGCACCTCTCCATGCTTCTTTGAGTTGTCTGCAGCCTTTGTATGTCTCTTTTAGTTAAGGTCCACGTCTCCGCACCATACGTAAGCACTGGAAGGATGCATTGATCAAAGACATATATATATATATATATATATATATACATAAATTGATTCCGACGTATTTTGTCTAGTAGTGGGATATGAAACAATTGAGAAAACTGTGAAGGAAAACCAGAAAATTTTTTTGTTGATAATACAGGGTATCCGAGAATTATTTGACACATTACAAAATTATGTACAAGAAAAACTATCATTGTCTGTTTTTCCATTTCATGTCTAACACGGTTTCTATATTTTTGATGTGCAGAATTGTTATTCCCAGAATTCGATAGATGGCGCTAGGTGTGGCCTGAAGAGGAATGTATGAGAAATGCGTAATCAGTACAGCAGAAGGCAATGTGTGTGTTATGGCTTGCAAAATTAAAGTCTGTCATTAAAGTTAAAAGATGGTATCGTTTAGAGTATGGTTGTAATCCTCCGTCAACAAATTCAATTAAGCGGTGGATGAAACAGTTTGAAGAAACTGGCAAAGTGGAATATCGTGGAGGGCCAGCAGGCCTAGTGTCAGCAGTGAGACGGTTGACCAAGTTAATGAAAGTTTCCGACGAAGCCCTAGGAAATCCATTCGTAAAGCAAGCAGAGAACTGTGCATTCCGAAATCGACAGTTCACAATATTTTGCACAAGAAATTAAAGTTTCATGCTTATAAAATTCAAATAGTGCAAAAGATGCATGTAAATGATCACACTCTGTGATATGATTTCGTTGTGGATATGCTGAATCCAGTGGAAAACGACGAAAACTTTCTCGGTACTGTAATTTTTAGTGATGAATCCAGATTTCATGTATCAGGTATTGTGAATCATCACAACTGTAGGATATCGGGCAGTGAATCGCCTCATGCTACTATTGAACTGGAACGTGATTCTCCAAAAGTTAATGTGTGGTGCGCCCTATCAAAAAGAGAAGCGATTGGTCCTTTCTTCTTCTTCTGTGAAAAAACCATAAATGGTAACATTTACTTGGATATGCTAGAAAATTTCGCTATACCCCAGATAAAAAAATGACGTCGTGCCTCCGCATTGGTTAACGTGTGTACATAAGTGCCGAAATGAGCATTTCTCCAACAGATGGATTGGGCGTGGTGGTCACATTCTATGGCCTCCTCGCTCTCCAGATCTAACTCCATTGGATTATATCGTGTGGGGTTATGTGAAGGATCGTGCCTATCAGACGCCTTGTACTGATTTGCAGGAATTGAAGCGGCGTATCACAGCTGCTATTAATTCCATAACTCCTCAGATGCTTGCCAATACATGGCATGAAATCGAGTATCGCTTGGACATACTACGAGCAACCAAGGGATCTCACATTGAAATTTATTAACTTGTGTAGTTACATTGTAAGTTAGTACAGTCAGTTTCTATCGGTTTAATGTTTTGTTTTACATAATTTTGTAATGTGTCCAATAATTCTCGGACACCCTGTATATTAAATTTACTCACAATCACGAGTATTGAATAAAAAACGAGCACTATTTTAAAAGTTTAATAACATATTTTTACTAATTTTAAAGAAAATTAGTGCATAAACAGCCTTGAGTTTTTGTCGAGCATGCCCGAGTTTTACAAAACTTAATGTATGACCTACACTGCTGGTCACCCAAAATGCAACACCAAGAAGGGCACGAGATAGCAAAGCCAGATTTACTGGACACATAACAACAGATACAAAGATGAAACGATTGAGCTTACAGACCCGTGCGACTTGCGGAACACGTAGACATCAATAGTTCATGTGGCCCCCATGGCTGGCAATAACGACCACTACATGCCGCCGCATCGAACGAAAGAGGCTTTGGATGTGGGCTTGGGGTATGTTGGTCCAGGCTGCTTCCACACTTTGCCACAGTTCATCAGGCGTAGCGGCGGGTAGTGCTTGGCGGGCCACTCGGTTGCAAATCAGCGAACAGACATGTTTGATGGGAGACATATCGGGAGAACAGGTGGGCCACGGCAGCAGTGACACCTGGTGGGCCGTGAAGAATTGTGGCACGATGCGTGCCACGTGCGGGTGAGCATTGTTCTGTTGAAACGTGGCCGCTGGCAGGTCCTGCAGGACTACAGCCTCCAAAAAGTTGGAGATGTAGCAGTGGCTGTTGAGTGTACCGGGAATGCGTACCAGAGGGTTGCGGGCATCATACCCAATTGCACCCCAAACCATAACGTCAGGCGATGGACTGGTATGGCGATGCGTAATGCAGGCGTCATACAGACTCTCGCCGTGGTGCCGCCACACGTGGATCCGACCATCGTGGTGTTGCAGGCAGAAGCGGAATTTGTCGGAGAAGACAATGTCATGCCATTCTGTAGTCCAGGTGCAGCGTTCAACGAGCCACCGCACTCGCCGGTGGTGTAACGTCAATGGTAATCGGAGCAAGGGCCGCCGTGCGACAAGTCTCCACTCCTGCAGACGACGTCGAACGGTACGTGCTGACACAGGTTGTTGCGCAACACACCCTAATTCCTGCGCTAACGTTCGTGATGTGGCGGTGTGAGACGCCAATGCCCGCCGCACAACATGCCGGTCCTCCCGTTTTATGGTGTGCCATGGCTGCTGCAATCGCTCACGTCAGTCCGTCCGTCCCTCCTGCACCCACCGAATCCATACTCGCCTCACTGTGGCTGGATGTCGTCCCCAATGTCTCGGTACGATAAACCGCTGTTGAGACAAGCCACTATTCTTCCTCTGTCGAACTCTGAAACGTGGTGGAATGACTGCCGTATTCTGCGACCAGGCATCAGGAAGCTTCCCACGCACAGGTCCGGCAGCACAATACACTTGCACTACTTAGAAACCGCCTTCTGTGCACCCTTATAGTGCTTCTCGGTGGCGTGCCGGGTGCACATGATTTGCATATGCCCTGCAATGCTAATCGTTTGCATGTCCTTTCGCGGGCGACGCATGCTGCGAATTTCAGGCCAATCGGATGCTTCCTTCTTGGTGTTGCATTTTGGGTGGCCAGCGTTGTAAAAGTCTCTGTATTAATTGTTTCTGAAATCAGCTTTTACATGATTCAATGCTGAATATGGTCCTTCCACTTTTGTATAATTGACATTAGAAATACTTTCAAGATGTTGATAAAGGCGTGACACGCACTCTTTGTTTTCATTTGGAACCTAACGTCACCCAACCGAAAGATCAAATACAATAATCAATAATGTAGATTCTCTCTTTAAGCAACAGTCAAAAGAATGCTCCAAAAATACTCATTAACAAAAAAAAAAAAAAAAAAAAATTCTCCGCTCTTTGGCGGAGCTTTTTTTTTTTTTTTTGATTGGAGGTTTAACGACCACCGTGAGCAACTCTCAATGGGCTATAAGCAGTCGCCCGTCCCTAATTTAGGGTCACTGGTTCCAGGGAAGGGAGAGAGCCAGTGCCGTAAGACCAACACAACATCCATGCCTTACCGGGATTCGAACACGGACCCCGTTCAGACGAATGATCAGAGGCCATCGCTTAGACCACTGGGCCCCGGCGGAGCTTTATAACTTGCATTGCAAAAATATGCTACACAAATCTCAAATTATATCCCAACTCCATGGAATTGCATTGAGAAATGCGATGCAACAGCAGTAAAATTTCACCATGATCGGTAGTCATTTTACAAATCTAATTTGTTAGTTTTGCTGCACTAATTACATTAGTTAAAACTTTTGTACACGCTTCAGTTGAAGCATTTCCTTGGATGCCAAGTACCATGGATCATCTGCAATTCCTAGATCTAATAATGAACTATGGGCAGAGATCGCGATAACGCGTATTTCACGCCTTAAAAATGCCTAATATGCTTTAAAATTTAGAAATGCATATTTTTACACACTTTTTCCATATGAAATGTCCTTTTATTATTGGAGGTTACAGCGCTTTTTGTCATGAAAATAACCAATTTTTATATCAAGAATTATGTGCTAACTTTTATGTCACAGTTTATGAAAAAATCATGATTTGGTTCCCACTGCCGAGCTAGTCACGTACGGATCGGCTTTTGGTAATAATTCGGAAGAACCTTCAGGGCAAAGTGGGACTTCAGAGCAGTTCAACCGATGGGCATGCGCATAACAAAGGAGAATTCAGCTGTGTCGGGATTGAGCCGCTAGCGTATCGGTGCAGTGCGGTGAAGTTAAGCCTTGGTGTGGAGGAAGTGAAAAGCGACATGTTTTGAAGTTCATTTAATTGCCATTTCAGGATGGGATGGCCGCCGAAACAAAGCTGTTAAGCGAGAGTTTTCCGCCTTACGAAATTTTAAGAAAAAATATGTATGAATATAAAATGTGGGTCCGTTTTTGGATCGCTCACACAATTTGTGCGTTAAAAACATATCCTTTGTAAAAATACGTGATTTAGGAACGGATCACTCAGTTCCGAAAATTGCAATCAAACATAATCAGTTTACGGAGCCGTGAATCGGCTTCCATGCGTAGCTTTATGAGCAGTTCATTTTGCAGACTGTTACTAATCAGGCATGAGATTGTTCTTCAGATTCATGGAATTCCACATTTCAGTTATACTTGAGAGCAATGAAAAAAAAAAAACTGAAGATAAAGTTTAATTTTTGCAGGATTAGTGGGGAGGCTCGTTTTCTGACAGGGGAGCGGTATTCCGTTTTTCAGAACTTCTGAAAACGAAAGCTAAACAACGTGAAATTTTTTTCCGCGACCGTAACTTCTTTTTCTCGTGAAGTTTCCTCTGTCTAGTATTGTTATTAAATATTAATTTATTGTATAAATGTTTGCATTTCAGCTTGAAAGTGTAGACAATAGTTTCTGATAACGGAAGTTCGACGGAGCAAAAATTTCCTTGTAAACTTTGAATCCGCAAAAGAAACTCTTGCCTAAAGAGTAACTCTGACTTTGTTGTCATCAAAACTGAAGATAATTTTTTTGGGGGTGGTGTATGTATGAGTGCATGGTGGCGGTGGAGGGGGGGGTCTGGCCGGGGATGGAATTTCGTCTTTCAAAACTTTCGAAAAAGGAAGTTAGACGAACTGCAGATTTATTCTGTAATCGTTATTTTCTTTTTCCCTCGCAATATTTTCTCTGCTCATTTTTATTGTAAAATATAATTTTGTTTGATAACTATTTGTGTTTCAGCCTGAAAACGGAGGAAAAATTTCTGAAAACGGAAGTCGGACGGAGCGAAGATTTTTCGTAATCGTAAATTTTTTTCCGCAATGTTTCCACTGTCCTGAATTATTGTTAAATGTTATTTTCCTCTATAAATAGTTGCAAAGGGAGAAACTGGACATTCCTCATATCAGAAGAATGGTTGAATCAACCAAGTCTCAACTATGTGAACTGTAAACATCTCATACATAGTATTCAAGTTAGATATTTTTTTTTTAGAGCTGAAAGAAAACATGTTAAAAAATAATAAATTAGTTGACTTTTTGCAATACCAAACTTGCACATCACAATGTCCAATGAAGGTTTATTTTATCTTTTGTAATTGAGATAGACTATACATTTCCTTCCTCCACAATAGAACTCTTTTTGAAGTTTGAGTGTGTAGAATCTGAATCTGTGAAGCAACACACACACACAGAAAAAGTTTGGTGCAGTCTTTCAAAAGCAAAAGAAAAATTTTTGCAGCCTCGTGGATAAAACAGGACAAGTAGGTAAGATTTTGATAAATTATGATTTACTTATTTTATATAAAAGAAATTCAATAACATGCTCATTCATTTTGACATATTTATATATAGATATAATTAGTTGTTTATATATTTAATATTAATTAGCTAAAGTTTTAATGCAATAATTGTTCGTTCTCTAAAATTACTCCTTTGGAAAGAAAAATACTCCTTCAAAAAATATGAAGGAGTATTTTTACTCTTTTGAAAAAATCCTAGCATGATCTCTGACTATGGGAATGCTGAAAAAAACTAGGGTTTTCTTGCTCGGTACTCACTTGAAAAGTAAAAAAAAAAAAAATTGAAAATCATTTCTTTTATCTTTGGACTTCTAGGTCATCTTGTGAATCACGTGCTTTGTGTTGGAAATTATAGTTCAGGATCAATGGGGACAGTTGCGGATTACAGAATAGTTACTTTTGTCTTTTAAATTTCACAGTCTGTGGCTATATTGCCATAGATTATACAAATATCATACTTTGTTTATATTTTGCAAATCTACCTCAGCAACTACTATTTCAATAAAATCAGAATTATTATTTAATATTTTCAAGGTTAGTCAAATGTGCTCACCTATTCTTGAACCTATGTTTTGTACATTTTATCATTTTAGTTGACAATTCCCTCAGTCAATAAAATAATATTTACATACTAAAACAAATGACTAAAACCATAGCTACTCTTATTTTTTTCAACAATAATGAAGAACATTACGCTAAAATGATTAAATTATACTTGAAAAAATAAGGTAACTACATTTTTAGTCATTTGTTTTAATATGTAAAAATAATTTTATTTAAATCTGATGGGGTGGTTGACTCAAATGATAAAACATGCTAAACAAGTTCAAAAGTAGGTGAGTACACATGACTAACCTTGAAAATATTAACTTCACTTAATATATGTTTTTAAATAATGAGAATATCAAGTATTTAACTCATTATTTTTTATTCTAATTAACATTTTTTTTTTTGTAAGCAGCTATGGGATGAACGGGGAAAAGAAAATTATTGGAGTTGCGTTTAACATTAAGTGGTTTGAGTAAAAAATATTGTCACACAGCAAATGCACTAAGTAGATTACTTTTTGCTACAGCACTATATTCTTTGAAATTTGAATGTTTCATATCTGGCTCTTATATTTTGGGAGCCAGGTCTCAAATCTGAAATGTATTTGTCCAGCTCCAAGTTAAGATACAGTGCCACTTCAGGCGCAGCTTCCGCAGACCAATCAGTGTTGTTGGAACACACAGTTGCCATGTACAACAATAATTGTGTTTTCATTTTCTGCTGGAATGTTAAGGTTTATGTGGGCTTCTAAAAATGTGCTACTTGGTGAACAACTGAATCGGGCATGAGAAATATCTGAAAAGTTACATGCCTGAACCAGGGGCGCACACACAGGATGCCCCCCCCCCCCAGAATTTAAAAATACCTTATTCCGACTACGGCGAAAAAAAAAAAAAATCTTTCTGCACATGTTTATAGAAACGAGCTGGCTGCAGTGGTGTGATTGTATCAATCACAGAAATCAGAGTGCTCTTTTGCCTTAGGATTGCTGCATCTGTTTTGGATGGCTGCCGATGATGGCAAGCATTGAAGCAGAGAATTAGTGAAACCCCAGAGTGTTTGAGGAACCAGGAATCCATCACTCTCCCAGTCTCTCGTGTTCCCATAACCTTTTCCAGGAAATTTCTTCATGGCTCAGGCCTCAGTCACATATGGGGTGCTAATGGGCATTCCTCCTCTGAGGAGAGGGGGGGGATACACAAGATAAAGGCTTGGGTGTAAACACACTATTTTCTGTTAAGAAGGTCTGCGTCTGTGCTTGATATTTGTATCTGTTGATTTCCATCCATTTAGGACATGAGACTAACTTCATGAATTTGTCATTTTACGAGAGGAGCAGCAGCTTGCTTATGAATGACTTTTTCTAACCGAACTGTGAATGATTGTTTTTACTCAGAAGTATGCTTCATTGTAAACTCGTGGATTATTCAGTTTTAGATTTATTCAATTCCCTCTCTGAAAATGTAGTTCGACAACTGTAATAGTTTTCAAAGTTTGATGAGGAATACTTAGGTGAGTTAAATATTACTGTTTACTTAACTTTTTCGTTTTTAATTGATAATGTGCCTGCTCTTTAACAGTGTAATGAACAGTGCCGTCAGGGCAAGCATATAATTTATATATATTATTTAAAGTGAGCTTAGATGAAAATGTTTCTGCATTAAAGTAAGAGAAGCAATTTAAACTTTATTTTTCTGTATGTCTTAAGGTCTTACATAAATATTAATGGATATATTAAAGCACATTTAATTTAGTAGACTTATTCAAAAGAGTAAGGTTTTTTTAACCTATCACATCAATGCTGATTTATGCTAACAAAAGAATCCACACACACATACATATATAATCCAAATATGTGTGTGTGTGCCCAATTTCTAGCTTCATTTGTCCCGTACATTTTTTGTCGGAACCCCCCCCCCTGAGGAAATTCTGTGTGCACCCCTGGCCTGAACTGGGCGTATACAGAAATTATGACTGTATTTCTGAATTACAATGCTTCCAAGCAGTTCCCGATTTCTCGTGTATCATTCTGCTTTGTTTACATACAACGTGATTACACCCAAAGTGAAAGAAATAAGTTCACAATAAATTTTACAATTTTTTTTAGAATTTCGTTATAATAAGACACCTTAACGACCATTTTTATTTGTAAATGCATTTAATAAAAGAAATATAGTACTCAAATAACAGTGCTATGTTTTTATCCAGAGCTAGTGTATTTTTTAAGTAAAGCTATTTCCAACTTCTGTTCTGGAAGTCAAAGTGGCTAAGCCTGACGTCTCATTTTTTTTTTTATAGTATTTAATCAGATTTTATGATCACACAATTTTTTTTAATCCTGACAGTGGAGCTCATACACAAAGTACATAATCTAATTGGAGAGCTCTCCAACAAAATCTTAGAAGCCATACTAACAAATCTGAAGAACTATTAGCCAATAGCCTAATGGCATATTTGCTGATGATTTTGTTAAAAACAAAATGTAGATCCATTTGAACGGTTCATTGAAGTACTTCTTTCTACATACTGGTAAAAATGAGTATTAGACACATTAATTTTGTGAAAAGGGCGTTGCATTTACTATTATGATGTATAAATCTGCGAAAAGAAAATAACTGTATTATTGTTTTTTAAAATAAAAGTCCATAATTATTATTACAGTAAGATTTATCTCAATGTAAATAGTAAAAAAATTATGTATATTATCGTGAATGGCTTCCTTTCCCGTTGGGTGTGATCAGGTTGTTGTAAACAAAGCAGAATGATACACAGGAAATCGGGAATTACTTGAAAGTGTTCTGATTTGGAAGTATAGCTGAAATTATTTACCTGCTCATGTAGTAAAAGCTGGATGCCCAGGAAAATTTACCTTTCAAGTTAACAAATTAGAAGCCTCATTTCTTTTAAATTAAAAAAATATGATAAACTTTTCATTCATTTCTTGCAATGCCATTTAATGGTCTGTATTCCAAATGTCCAATACACAAAAGCATGCATTTTGCCTCACTTGCTTAAGACCCACCTTCACCAAGGGCAGTGCAGTATTCCATCATTGTTTGCCCCCCCCCCCCCAATCCAACTGCTAACTACAAACATTTGGAACAGAACTGCATATGGCCCTAATTTCTGGACCTCTAGCATACTACAATTAAAGAAATGATATTCTCTTGGCACTTTGTGATGATATGCGATGACCGTTCTTCCTTATAGGAGGAAAATCTCCATTCTAAATTTTTTTTTTTTTTTTATAAATCCAGTTACTCGATTGGGCGACTAGTTTTTCTACCTGCTCAAGCCAATAATTTATATATACAGGGTATGACATGTTTCAAGCCCTATGAATGCTTAACCAAATGCCAGTTAATCAAGCAGAATTTTAAATGCACACTTCTTTCCATTGTTACTCAAAATTATTTATGTTTCACCTTGGGGCAGTGTGACCACATGACTTTTTGGAATGGGAGGACATTTCAAGAAAAGGAGGACACAATAAATTTGTACAAAAATAAACATGAATGCACATACTCTGCATTTAAATTTTAGTTTGAGAGTTCATATGTGGAAATTTTTAAAAAGAAAGTTTTTTTTAGTCTGTTGGACATTTTTACTTATATTCACTGGAAGAGATTTTCTTCAGTAGATAGTGTTTCTTTAATGAATATTTGCGAAATTCAGAGCATGACATGTCTTTCAAATTGTATTTAACTTGTGGTATACCCCTCACTGATTAAGAAACTTGAATTATAAATAGAAAAAACTCACAAATAAAGCAGTATGAACCACTGAACTTACACGACTACACCGCATGATTCCGTACGCTACCCACATACGATGAACAGACTATTGCGTACTGGCAGGTTTTCTCTGTGCTGTAGACTCGCAAGTAACGCAATGCAGGAATAAACTGACTGGGGGAGGAGAGAGGGTGCGAGTGAGAATACAGAAATGAATGGATACATTTTACGAGTGGCTTGATGGGATATAAAAGAATTTGATTAAAACATATTTGAATTACTTCATATTGAAAAAGCCGGTCTTTCGGGCTATTTCCCTTAATGCCTGGAGGACATGTCCTCCAAAAGTGGGATGTCTGGTCACCCTGCCTTGGAAGGAAGGGACATACAAAATATTGAGCACTTGCCAATATCTTAAGTTTGTTTTCCCCATTGTTTTTTTTTTTTTTTTTTTTTGATTGGAGGTTTAACGACCACCGTGAGCAACTCAATGGGCTATAAGCAGTCGCCCGTCCCTAATTTAGGGTCACTGGTTCCAGGGAAGGGAGAGAGCCAGTGCCGTAAGACATACACAACATCCATGCCTCACCGGGATTCGAACCCGGACCCCGTTCGGACGAATGATCAGAGGCCATCGCTTAGACCACTGCGCCACCCCATTCTGTGTAGAATACACTTCATGCTTAAAACTGAATTACAAACCAAATGAAAATCCAAACATACCATGGCATCTATAAATACTTTATGTAAAATGTAGCCCATTTGAGTTGAATATGTACATAAGTGATAGAAAATCATCTACATCCATCGTCCTTGGGCGTTTTTGTTCTAAGTTGTTGGCTGCTAGTACTTCCTCAATTTTCTTCTTGATATCAAAATCTTCAGGTACATGTATATTTTTCAATGAACAATAAGTACTATAATTTTGCTTCATTATTTGGAGTGCAGAGGAGTGCTTGAAGTTGGCCCCCAAGGTCTTATTCTTCCGGACAAAGCACAAGCGAAGAAGTCCATCCCATTCCTTATAATTGATTGGCGGAGGTGGATTTCGTGGCTCTACTCTTACAACACTTGATTCAACCTTAGGTGGAGGTTTGAAGTTGTTTTTGCCAACTTTCATGAGGAGATCTACTCGAGCTAAAAGCTGGGTATTAACAGAGAGACGACAATATAATTTATCACCCGGTTTTGCCACCATTCTGTGAGCAAACTCTTTCTGGAACATTAGCACAGCACATCTGAAGAACGGGCGATGGTGCAGCAACTTAAATACGAAAGGGGAGGATATCTGGTACGGAAGATTTGCAACACAGACGTCAAAAAATGGAAGCTCAGTTTTCAGCACGTTTCCCACGATTATATGTAGCTTGTGCTTCA
Source organism: Macrothele yani (assembly GCA_039090855.1). Lineage (NCBI taxonomy): Eukaryota > Metazoa > Arthropoda > Arachnida > Araneae > Macrothelidae > Macrothele > Macrothele yani. The sequence continues at coordinate 31,190,875 of CM076993.1, forward strand.
GGGGAGAGCCTTGCACACGCTTCTGTAACTCGGCAACTAAACGTGGATCGATTTCGCATGCAACTACCTTTTTCACCTTTTCTAATAATTTAACAGTCATATTACCAGTGCCTGGACCTACCTCTAACAACACATCAGTAGATCGTAGAGCTGCTTTATCAATCATACTATTAATAATCAATGGATTTTTCAAAATATGTTGGCCTATGTCAGTATTGAAGCGTATACCTTGCTTCTGCACTTCCTCATGCTTTCGAGACTTTTTTATGAGATTTTACTTTTGGCATTATGAATAAATATAGGTCCTAACGTACATACACAACTACCCACATGGCATACAGTTCTAAAATGAGACCATCGCACTACGTGGCCGTTTCCACCAACAAAACCTAAAGCAACGAAACACGAGGACTATGTCATTGGAGCCGTTAGGCAACAAAAATGAATAGAACATGACAGTGGCACTGCAGAACGTCATCGGTGTCGTGACGTCACGGTATGGTGACTGGGCACAAACACATGTTGTTTACATGTTAGTTAACGTTAGTTTTATCATTGACGGCTGTCGATAGTCCTATAAAATTGATTTTTAAGGTGAAACTGAATATATCAGATATGGTTTTATGTTTTGCAGCGTACTGTAATCACCAGACTATAAAACTCAGTGTTCATTTTATAGATTTCCGAGAAACAAACGAAAAATGCCCTATGGACTGAAATGTCAAGATAAGCATTTGCAGACTGACTGGTATTCTTGTGAACAACAGAACAAACATTTTTTTTGTAGTCTGTAAAATATAAAATTGGATCACCCCCCCCCCCTTTTGGGTGTTTCTTATCGCTTTCAGAACAATAGGTTTTGCTTCGAGGCTGTTTTATCAAATTCTGTACCGATTTTTTTTTTTGATTGGAGGTTTAACGACCACCGTGAGTAACTCAATGGGCTATAAGCAGTCGCCCGTCCCTAATTTAGGGTCACTGGTTCCAGGGAAGGGAGAGAGCCAGTGCCGTAAGACAAACACAACATCCATGCCTCACCGGGATTCGAACCCGGACCCCTTACGGACGAATGATCAGAAGCCAGCGCCTTAGACCACTGCGCCACCGGGGCGGCACTGTACCGATTTACAGGTAAGCTCATGAGAAGTTTTTATAACCTTAGATACCTTTGGGAGTTTTATGTACCCTGTACAAAAATATAAATTTCACTAATGGGAGTTAAAATATATTGACATTTGACACAGTTGAAGAGCATCCATAAAATGTACACTTCGCAAAATGTAAGCATGTAAATGCACAGAAATTAGCAGATTTCCTTTATGTGCAAAATGACTTATTGCAAAGGGCATATTCCCAAACAACCAAAGACGTCTAACGCACATCTATATTACATCCATCTGGTCCAGCAGACTTCATGGATGAAATATAGACTTCCAGTAGATGTCTATGTATAAAAGTCCATTAGACATCACTATTATTTTAAAGGGAACTGATATGAATGAGCTAACACTAAGAACTAATACTCAGCTAAAATTAATAACAGATTGGCTGAATGCAAATGAATTAGTTGTTAATATTAATAAAACTAAATGAATAATTTTCTCTAATTCACAAACTTCCCATTTATACGATTTACCGATTCTGATGAATGGAGTCATGATTAATACGGTCTCAACACACTCTTATCTAGGTAAAACTATACACAATGACTTGAAATGGAACAAACACATTGAAAATTTAAGTAACAAGATTTCTAGAAATATCGGAATGGTCAGTAGTACTTTGACAAACTTAACACCAAAAATATTAATCTCTATATATCATACTCTAATTCAAACACATATTAATTATTGAACTTTAACCTGGGGACAAACCACACAATATAATATTAAAAAACTACAGGTACTGCAAAATAGATTTATAAGACTAACAGACCTTAAAACATCAAATAATTTTCAAACAATCTTATATATTCGGTCAAAAGTGAACCCCAATATATATAATATTTTAACGATAAAGCAATTATATGATTATAACTTGGGAAAAATAATGTATAAAAGAATTAAAAATGGTATACACAATCATATAATAACACTAAATATACATACTCATTACCACAATACTAGGAATAGATAACTACTAATTCCAATGTTCCCACAAACTGAGAAACTTAAAATGAATATAAATTATAGTGGCCCAAAATTCTGGAATTCATTGCCCCAAGAACTAACATCAATTAATAATTTTAGCTTATTTAAAATAAAACTAAAGGAATACCTTATGAAATAATTAGTAAACAATAGGCAATTTCGACTGAATGGAAGAAATGTGGGTTAGTATGATTATAAAGTGAGGTGCAAACGTTATTTGCTGTTTATTTATAAATATATATGTGATTATATAGTGAAGTGTATATGATACTTGTTTGTTTAGATATAGTGAAGACTATTGATGATGGAACACATTGTTATATGAGTTGGTTGTGAGCAAGTACGTGTACCTACCATATATGTATTGGCTTGCCTTTTCTGTTAAGCTTTCTTTTTTTGTATTCTGGGGAGAGGAGGGCTATGTCAGGCCTCACGGCCTTTTCCCTCCTTTTCCTAGTTGCTGTAGTGGCAACTGAATGAATAAATAAATGAAATGAAACATCACATATAGATGTCCAGTGGACGTCCTTATAATGGGCGAATTCAGGAGCTACCACATCTGGAAATCCATCGGATGGATGAATGGACCTTATTTTTTTTTTTTTTTTTTTTTTTTTTTTTTGAGATTTAACGACCACCGTGAGCAACTCAATGGGCTATAAGCAGTCGCCCGTCCCTAATTTAGAGCCACTGGTTCCAGGGAAGGGAGAGAGCCAGTGCCGTAAGACAAACACAACATCCATGCCTCACCGGGATTCGAACCCGGACCCCTTCTGACGAATGATCAGAGGCCAACGCCTTAGACCACTGCGCCACCGGGGCGGCGGACCTTATTCACCTGGCATTGCATCATGGGAAAGCCTTTCCGTGGCCGAGGACCAACAAGAGGTTTTTTTTTTTTTTTGATTGGAGGTTTAACGACCACCGTGAGCAACTCAATGGGCTATAAGCAGTCGCCCGTCCCTAATTTAGGGTCACTGGTTCCAGGGAAGGGAGAGAGTCAGTGCCGTAAGACAAACACAACATCCATGCCTCACCGGGATTCGAACCCGGACCCCTTACGGACGAATGATCAGAAGCCAGCGCCTTAGACCACTGCGCCACCGGGGCGGCCAAAAAAGAGTTTGTTTACATGCGTTTTCCCATTGCTTAACATGGCGTTACGTTGCAAGGGTTCAGGAAATCGCAATTTTCGTAAATTTATTAACGACATGTCTAACTTTTGCTCATCGTAAGGTTGTGCTAGTAAATCCTGCAACCTAAATTGTGTAGACGAAAGAAAAACACTCATTAATTTTCCGCTGAAAAAGACGAAATTATTAAGGGAATGCAGGGGCGGCAGAAAGTGAAATTCGTTGACCGGGCCCGAAATTTCGAATCGTCGTGCACCCGCTCCCTCGCCGCTTCCCGGAACAAATAGAAGAAAAACAATGCCTTATCTAGAGGAACTTTCTAAGGCACATCACAACAATCGCACATATGCCAAACAAATCAATAAATAAAAATCTTGGCGGAAATTATTGACCGGGCCCAGGCCCTGGCAGCCCGGGCGGTTCCGCCGCGATGATTTCCATTCCGCTCACGGTGGTCGTTAAACCTCCAATAAAGCAAACAAACAAATTAGTAAAACGGAGATTATTTTTTAATGGGTTTAACGACCACCGTGAGCAACTCAGTGGGCTATAAGCAGTCGTCTGTCCCTAATTTAGGACTACTGGTTCCACAAAAGGGAAAGAGCCAGTGCCGTAAGACAAACACAGCATTCATGCCTCACCGGGATTCGAACCCGGACCCATCTCGGACGAGTGAGCAGAAGCCATAGCTTTGACCACTGCGCCACCGGGTGGCGAAGACTATTTTTACGAACTTTTCCATTAGAAATTTAACAAGCTATGTGTAAATTTAAGGACACTTGAGTACAAAACTTAAAATTTAAGGACAATTTCCGTATCCAAAGACATCAGAAGTTTTTTGGGAAAGAAAACTAAATTCGAGAACTGTCCTCAAGATTTCGGGACGGGACTTCTGGTCAGATTACGTATGAAACATCTCCATTTACAGCAATCTTGGCACACAGCCAGAAACTTTTTATCACATGGTCGTACCCGGCGTTTGCCGGGAGCCTTAGGCTCTGGGGGCCACTGTTAAACACCGTTTTGACTGAGTCGCACAACATATCTGTGTTACACCATTTTCCCACTCTGACTCACATTTCAGACTGTATGTTTTCTACACTGGCGGAAAGTGAAAAAGAACACCAAAAAAGAATTGGTGGACGATCCTGAAATTTACATGTGTTAATGGGCCGAGTTTACGTAGGTGTGATGTTAATTTCGGGACCAACCGGTGAGCGCTTACGCCACAGCACGGCATAATATGCAAATTATCGTCGGTGGTATTTAAGGAGTACGGCGAAGTGAATGTAATCAGTCGTCGACGTACGGACACGTGCGAAGATCCTAAAGAAGCTGCAATGCCTGGACATGGAAGACGTGTACGATTTCAGTAGTTATCGGACTTTGAGCGAAATCGTCTAGTCGGACTCCGCGAGGCCGGGTGGTCGTATCGTTGTATTGCGGAGAGAATTGGACGGGAAGTATCAGTGGTGGTACGATGGTGGCGTAGATGGTCCGAGGAACATTCCCACACGAGAATACGTGGAACCGGGAGTCATAGACGGACTGATGAGCGGACCGATCGACGCATAAGAAGAGCGGCGTTGTCAAGCAGAACATCCACTGCGATGCAAATCCGAGATGCCGTTGCACCTGAGGTAACTGCGAACAATCCACAACCGTCTACTGGATGCAGGACTACGTGCACGTGTGCCTCTGGTATGTGTACCTCTGACTCCAGCCCACCGTCAGGAACGGATGCAGTGGTGTCGCCAACGTCTGCACTGGAGAACACAATGGCCATCTGTCGTATTCAGCAATGAAAGCAGATTCTGCTTGGGAGCCTCCGATTGCCGTATGCGTGTTCGCAGACGCACAAGGGAGAGTCTCCACCCTTCTTGCATCCGCCAGCGACACCCTGGGCCTACACCTGGTCTCCTGGTGTGGGGAGCGATCAGCTATCACTCCTGTGCACAACTAGTGTTTGTACCGGGTACGTTAAGCAGCACCTCCTACATCAACAACATCATTCAGCCCGTTGTTGTGTCATTTGTAAGGTCGGTCCATCGTGGTGTTCTCCAGCTAGATAACGCATGCACGCCCACACACAGCACGTGCAACGCACATGCACTTCAGGGTGTGATACAACTTCCATGGCCTGCACATTCACCGGATTTGTCCCCAATTGAGCACGCGTGGGATTTTATGGGACAACGGCTTATCCGATTTCCACAGCCAGCCACGACCATCCCCGATTTACGCGTCCAGGTTGAGGATACTTGGAACTCAATATCCCAAACTTACATCCAACATCTGTACGACAGACTCCATGCCAGAATTGCACAGTGTGACGCAGTTCATGGCGGTTCAACCTCGTACTAACCATGTTACATGGAAATGTTATTTTTCAGTTTACCAGCAAATACAGCTGCATTTTGCCATAATGTTTTGATCACGTTATCCTCCGTATTCCGTTATTATGCTGTATAAATTTCGTTGGTATCAGACGTCTTCTTCTTGGTGTTCTTTTTTCACTTTCCACCAGTGTATTTCCCTTTTAAGATTTGCCAAATCAAAAGGAGGGGGAGAGAAAGGAAATACGGAATGGAAATAAATAAAAAAACACACTTGTAGTTTAAAGCAAATTTAAACACAGTGCTAGGGTGTTTTGTACGTCTACTGGAGATCTCATTAGCGTAAAAAAAAAAAAAAAAAAAGATGCAACCCCAGCAAGCTTATTGCCCCATGGGCAATTGTGGAAATTGAGCGAACCCGCACTGGGTCAGCTGGATACCAGCTGACTGAGGGATGGCGGCCCCACGGCCCTAGCTGACCACGTAACTGCTTTCTGTCTGTACTTCGCGCTAAAACAAATAATGAACAAAAGCGGCAAGTTTAAAGCCATTCGTAAACCTAATATTATTCTCCTCCCTCAAAACCTGGTAGCTTTAGTCTGGGTCACTAAAATTAATCATCCCACCGATGCGCCCCATACTTAAAGACATTCAGATCTTTTTGTTGAGGACAATTTGTTTCAATATATTTTTAGAAATTCATGTATTTGTTTATTTCTTTGATTTATTTACAATAAATACTTATATTGATTATTTTATTGTGGATCTACTGAAAATTAGAAAAATGCACCAATACTTTCAATTTCACATGACTTTGATATAAACTACGGCTTCCACTGAACCACCACTGTTTCAAAGTCAGGGATGAACGTCGCATAATTATTTTCTCTTTTCCTGTCTTATTTATATGACAAACTTTTTACGTAAATGTAATAATATATATCAATTACATATAGAAATACACTGCTGGCCACCCAAAATGCAACACCAAGAAGGAAGCATCCGATTGGCCTGAAATTCGCAGCATGCGTCGCCCGCGACTGGACATACAAACGATTAGCATTGCAGGCCATATGGAAATCATGTGCGCCCAGCACGCCACCGAGAAGCACTATAAGAAAGGTGCACAGAAGGCGGGGTCTAAGTAGTGGAAGTGTGTTGTGCTGCCGGACCTGTGCGTGGGAAGCTTACTGATGCCTCGTCGTAAAATACGGCAGTTCCAGCACGTTTCGGAGTTCGACAGAGGACGAATAGTGGCTTATCGCGACAGCAGTTTATCGTACCGACACATCGGCCCCCGTGTGGGACGACATCCAGCCACAGTGAGGCGAGTATGGATTCGGTGGGTGCAGGAGAGACGGATGAACCGAAGTGAGCGATTGCCGCGGCCGCGGCACACCACCGAACGAGAGGACCGACATGTTGTGCGGCGGGCATTGACGGCTCGCACCGCCTCGTCACAAACTTTAGCGCAGGAATTAGGGTGTGTTGCGCAACAACCTATGTCAGCACGTACCGTTTGACGTCGTCTGGAGGAGCGGGGACTTGTCGCACGGCGCCCATTGCTCCGATTACCATTGACGTTACACCACCGACGAATGCGGCGACAGTGGGCCGTTGAACGCCGCAACCGGACTACGGAATGGCACGACATTGTCTTCTCCGACGAATCCCGCTTCTGCCTGCAACACCACGATGGTCGGATCCGCGTGTGACGGCACCGCAACGAGAGACTGTATGACGCCTGCATTATGTATCACCATACCGGTCCGTCGCCTGCCGTTATGATGTGGGGTGCAATTGGATATGATACCCGCACCACTCTGGTACGCATCGCCGGTACACTCAACAGCCACCACTACATCTCCAACGTTTTGGAGCCTGTAGTCCTCCCTTACCTGCAGGACCTGCCAACGGCCACGTTTCAACAGGACAATGCGCGCCCGCACGTGGCATGCATCGTGCAACAATTCTTCACGGCCCACCAGGTGTCACTGCTGCCGTGGCCAGCCTGTTCTCCCGATATGTCGCCCATCGAACAAGTCTGGTCGCTGATCGGCAACCGAGTGGCCCGGCAAGCACCACCAGCGGCTACGCCTGATGAACTGTGGCAACGTGTGGAAGCAGCTTGGATCGACATACCCCAAGCTCACATCCAAAGCCTCTTTCGTTCGATGCCGCGGCGTGTAGCTGCCGTTATTGCCAGCCATGGGGGCCACACGAACTATTGATGTCTGCGTGTTCCGCAAGTCGCACAGGCCTGTAAGCTCAATCGTTTCATCTTTGTATCTGTTGTTATGTGTCCAGTAAATCTGGCTTTGATATCTCGTGTCTTTCTTGGTGTTGCATTTTGGGTGGTCAGCAGTGTATATTGCTAAAATCTAGCACAGGAAAATTTTATTGTATTTTCTTGAGATCAAAACGAAAAGATATACGCAGCAATATTTTTTAGGGTTTTAGATTATAAATTGGAATTACACGCGTGTGTGTGCGCGCGGAGTACGAAAGGTTGGGGGAAGAGCTCATGCCACTAAGGGGGCCGCAGAGGTTCTTAAAGCGTCTCTGCACGCAGCTCGGGCTTCACTGACATCCTTCACACGACGTACACACGAACCTTCAGTACTTCATACTCATAATCCTTTACTCACGCAGACACTCCTAAATCTGGTCCTCCCATGATTTCTTGGCCTTCCTCTACCTTTCTTTCCTGCCACTTTGGCTGAAACAATTTTTTAGGTGAGCATCTAATCACTCATTTTTAAAACATGGCCAAACTACCTAAAAATATTACTCTACCCCTTATCGACAATATTTTGCCTCACATTACAAAGCTGCAACACATCTTCATCCCTCACATGATCGGAGAGTGTCTTGCCAAATACCAGACGCGACTCGTGTCCAGAGAAACAGGTGAAGTGTTAGTTACAAAATGAGAAGCCATGAAAAAAATGCATCTCTTCCTTATAAAGAAGGTCAGTCCTTCTTTCTTTCAAGTTAATATAACGGTCAATGATGCCATCGTAAAATGCCTGTTTAACTACAAGTTCGGGGAGTTCTTCTTGTATCGCGACATTAGATAACGATAGTAGTCTTTGTTGTGAAATAGTGTTCCTTAAGTAATTTTTTATTCGTTTCAAACAGGAAAAACTTCTTTCTAGTGGCACAGTGCTTGAGGGTAAAAGTAAGAAGTAGAGAAAGCAATTTATACACTTCTTGAAATATATCCTTATGAATATTGTATATCTGCAACAAAGTGCACACTGTATCATTTTCCTGGCTCATTTTTTTTAACAAAAGTATGAATCCAGAACACGCGGATAATAATAAAGAAACAACACCGAAACTGAAGTTCAGACTCGCATTTACTACATAAACACAACGGACAAAACCAGAATCGTCTAAACTCAAAATCGCCCTGCGGAGGCTGTTACTTCATTCGATCAAAGAGAAGTGACAACCAGTGGCGCGGACTCTCACTTCCCTCGATCATTGAAGTCATTGGTTGTCATAGCAACCCCCTCCCCTCTTCAAGGAATACGAAGTTCCTACGTCGTCGCTCTTCACTTTGTGGATGTGAAGCGATTTGGAATTGTATCTCTTAAGTATTCACGTGGCCTGAGAATCCCTTCTCTTGTAACTCAGCCATCGTCAAACAAATTGTGGTAATTTGATTTATTTTTAATATTCCACCTTAGACAATCACGAGGCTGTTTACTATAAAAACGACATTTAAAAAACCAGCCATTGGAATATATTTCATCCATGTTCTGACTCTTTTTAGGCAACTGTCAATAGTGTGGAATTTGATGATATCAGACAGCAGATACCGCATACAGCATAAAAAGCAAGTAGAGCAGTGCCGTAAACTAACTGTAGGTAACATACTAAAAGCCAGTCAGTAATGTTCTTGAGTGACTATCCTTACAAAATTTCACACTCTTTTCCTTAACAAAGGCTTGTGGGGCATTAGTCATTTGGGGGAGTAATATTTAATTTACTTAATAATTGTTTATGGTTTTACCTAATACCCAGTGTTTCTTTCAGGCATACATCCAGGGGATCGAAGCCCTCCCGGAAACGATCATTCGCCCCCCGGAGACATTTTAGCTTACCGAGCCAAATTTGAAATTCAGGCTATGATAAAAGAGGAAGTTTCGTTTCTTTTTATGCTACAAATATTTCTCCAATTATATTTTTTTTAACTTTTGTTCAAATAGTACTAGTTATAGTTTATTTTATTAAAAAGGACGCATGGTATTCTTCAAAATATATTAAGTAGACTAATCATACCTAATTGCCTGGGAATCGTGATTCAGGATCAAGAGCGCGTTGAATGACTTTTAATAGATGGAAATTTCAAGAGCCTGCGGAACCTCCCCCACTCCCCCAGACTCCTTTAGCTGAAAAAAGTTTGTTATTCCTGAAATATTTGAAGAAGTAATTACTATATCAGGGATGTATACAGAATTTTTGTTCGGGGGGGGGACGAAAAAAGGAAGTTTTTGAAATCCACCATCTGGAACAAAATTCAAGTTAATGGAAAATTGAAGAAAAATTAAAGCATTTTTTCTAATGTAAGTTGAAACATTTTTATCAAATTAAAGCATTTTTTTCTAACGTAAGTCGGATTTTAACCAAAAACAAAAAAAAATGAAACATTTACCGGGGGAAAGGCCCCCTCTGAATGCGCCCCTGTGCTAGATATATATATAGCAAGCTGGGTCTAAGAACAAGTTGCATGTGAACAACTTATCAGGAAAAACCAAAATGTTGATGCCAAAAAAAGAAGAGAGATGAGGACAACTAAAGAAGATGTGACTTCCAAAGTGGAATATATAGAGCTATGCAAGACAGTACGAAAAAGTATCATTGAAGACGTAAGGAAATTCAACTGTGAACTAGTGAGGAAAGCAATTGAAAACAACCAAAGCCTAAAGATAGCAAAGGGACATCTCAGTAAGGGAAGAAAACAGATTATGGCACTGAGAAAAGAAGATGGAGGCGAAAGAAATAACAAGAAATAGAGGCGAAATTTTGACAAGAGTGAAAGATTTCTACTCCAAATTATATGAAAGGGATGATACATGTACTCCAGACGTCATGAAAGGTACCAGTACCAGAGTTCTTCCAGTCCTCCCAGCAGAAGTTGCACATGCATTCAAGAACATGAAGCGGGGAAAAGCTCCAGGAGAAGATGGAATTACTGTAGACATCATACAAGAAGCAAGTGGAGAAATCGAAACAGTACTCGCCCAAATTTTCACTCGATGCCTTAATGAAGGGAAGATTCCTGAGGATTGGAACAACGCTACAATGATCTTGCTACATAAAAAAGGTGACATTGAGGATCTCAGGAACTACAGACCTATCAGCCTCCTATCAGTGGTTTATAAAATCTTCACTAAAGTTCTTTCACACCACTTGAAGGTGACACTGGACATGGCTCAACCGAGAGAACAAGCTGGATTCAGGAGTGGCTACAGCACAATGGATCATATCCACGTACTGAGAGAACTAATTGAAAGAGCGAGGGAATATGAACTTCCATTGTGCATGGCTTTTATCGATTATGAAAAAGCCTTTGATTCGGTGAAACCATCAGCATTGCAATGGCTCTGAAATCCTGCGGTATTGAAGATGCATACATTAATGTTATTAATAACATCTATGAAAGTGCAAGTGCAAAGATTCTTCTGTTTGAGAATACAACACTCATAAAAATTAGAAAGGGAGTGAGACAAGGTGACACCATATCTCCGAAGCTCTTTAATGTCACATTGGAAAATGTCTTTCAATCACTGAACTGGGAAACAAAGGGATAAAGATTAATGGAGATTATCTAACCCACCTTCGTTTTGCTGATGACATAGTCATTTTTGCAACTACCCCATCAGAGCTGCAGAGCAGGATCCAGGAACTTGCTGACAACAGTAAAGAAGTGGGATTGAAAATGAACTTTCAGAAGACAAAAGTGATGTACAATGCTTTTACAAGAAATGAAGATTTATCGATTGATGGGGAAAAGCTGGAGATAACAGACACGTACGTTTATCTTGGACAGCAGATATCAAGTGAGGGTCACATTGATGAAGAAATTAATCGGCGTACAAAACTTGCCTGGAGAGCTTTTGGAAGAAACAGCTAATTTTCAAGAGCAATATGCCATTATGTCTTAAAAGAAAAGTGTTTGATCAATGCATCCTTCCAGTGCTTACGTATGGTGCAGAGACTTGGACCTTAACTAAAAGAGACATACAAAGGCTGCAGACAACTCAAAGCAGCATGGAGAGGTGCATGCTTGGTGTAACCAGGAGAAATAAGAAGAGGAACTCGTGGATCCAAAAATCAAGAGTGGAAGACATCATGATCAGAGTTAAATCCCTGAAATGGCAGTGGGCTGGACATACTGCCAGAAGGACAGACCATCGATGGACAGGCGAAATTTTAGATTGGATTCCGAGGGACAGGAAAAGACCCAGAAGAAGACCACATGGGAGATGGGTGGATGAAATTCGAAAGCATGCGGGAGTAACATGGAGGAGACTGGCACAAGACAGACCGTTGTGGAAGAAACTTGGGGAGACCTTCGTCCAGCAGTGAATTGATAATGGTTGACAATGATGATGATGATGATGATGATATATAGCAAATGGAAAACTTGCCCCCTCTAAGGTTCCATTTGCCCCCCCCCCCCCGGCCAAAAAGTCCTGAAAGAAACACTGCTAATACCCTAACATAAACTTTACTGTAAAGCACTAATATGATTACAGGTGAGTGCTCAAAACCTGCTAAAGGAAATGGCTTCACTGTAAAGCTTGCCGAATTATCTTACCTAAGTCGCTTTAGTTGAATCAGGGATAGCTTAACACTTAAGGTGGCTCCTCCCAAAATCTCTGCCTTATGTTTCCAATGGTAAAACTTCTTTACATATTTTCTTCGCAATAAATGTATTCCCAAGGATGAAAATTTGCACATCGATAAAACTAACTTTTAGTTATAGCATGGGATACTTAATACTAGCTAAAACATAACCATAATTTTAATAAAAATAAATCATTTTTCTTTGAGTAATGTTCAGACGCGTTAATAGATGGCGTGACCTGTACATTGATGACGTCTGTAGACAAACAAATGCTGGATTGCTTGATTATGGTTATGTTTCAGCAAGTATTAAGTATCAAATGCTATAATATAAAGTTAGTTTAATCGATATTCAAATTTTCATCCGTAGGAATACATTAATTGCGAAGAAAATATGTGAAGAAGTTTTACCATTGGAAACATAAGACAGAGATTTTAAGTAAACCATTTTAATAACTGAAATTGTGACGTACCAGCTACAGAGGTGACGCAAATGTCATGACGACGAAGCTGCAGCAACAAACACTCTCGATGTAGTTTAATTGGGAAATCATTCGGCTCCGGAGCAAAAGGATACCGGTTCGATCCCAACAGCAAATGAATTTTATGCTATTAAAATTTATATATTTATATATAAAATTTATATATTGCTATTAAAATTTTATATTGCCGCCCGAACTTTTTTTTTCTTTGTAAAATGAAATTCCTGGTCGTTGGGTTCTTCAAAAAACGTGTGATACTCGTTATCGTCTGGAATTAGTTAGAATTCCTTCTTTTATAGTAAACTCTTCTTCAAGCGTGGTTTGCCGGCTGATCCGGAAACCTACAATTCCGTCCCAGCCCTTTCTCAAGGGGGAATATACGTGACATGTGCTATGTTCGTTCCACACATTGTCTGGAATTAGTCAGAAGTCCTTCTTCTACAGTGAGCTCTCCTTCAAGCGTGGTTTGCCGGCTGACCTGGAAACCTACGATTCCGTTCCAGTCCTTTCCCAATGGGGGATATACGTGACATGTGCTATGTTCGTTCCACACATTGTCTGGAATTAGCCAGAAGTCTTTCTTCTACAGTGAGCTCTCCTTCAAGCGTGGTTTGCCGGCTGACCTTGAAACCTACAATTCCGTTCCAGCCCTTTCCCAAGGGGGGATATACGTGACATGTGCTATGTTCGCTCCACACATTGTCTCGAATTAGTCAGAAGTCCTTCTACAGTGAGCTCTCCCTTCAAGCGTGGATTGCCGGCTGACCTGGAAACATACGTTTCCGTCCCCGCCCTTTCTCAAGGGGAGATATGCGTGACATGTGCTATGTTCGTTCCACACATTGTATGGAATTAGAAGTCCTTCTTCTACAGTGAGCTCTCCTTCAAGCGTGGTTTGCCGCACGTACCTCAGAGGTTACGCACATGTCAGGACGGCAAGTTGCAGCGACAAACTTCGTCGGTGCAGCTTATTTGGAAAAGCCTTCGACTCCGGAGCAGAAGGATTCCAGTTCCGCCCCTGGCAATGGCTTTTACGCAGTAAAAGTCTTTAACGGAACATAAAAATATCACTTTAGGAATCGTTCAGAAATTCAGTGACAACAAAGTCAGCTTACAGGTTCTTTTTTTTTAATTGGAGGTTTAAGGACCACCGTGAGCAATTCAGTTGGCTATAAGCAGTAGCCCGTCTCTAATTAAGGGCAACTGGTTCCAGGGAAGGGAGAGAGTCAGTGCCGTAACAGAAACACAACATCTATGTCTCACAGGGATTCGAACCCGGACCCATCTGGGACGAATGATCAGAAGTCATCGCTTAGACCACTCCGCCACCGCCAGATTACAGGTTCAGTCTCTTTATTCGTCCAGAAATCGTATGGCAAAGATAATATTCTCAATGAAATAACTCGGCCACAGCACACAGGCAACAGAACGCAATTCTCTTCTTGCTCAATACTTTAGCAATTCACAAGGAATTACAACATCGTGCTCCGACGCAGTATAATCATAACAAGTCGGACTCTCATACAAGGAAGCGTAAACAACCAAAACGAACGTGACTATTCAAGTCAGCGTGAATTTGTGAAAATCTGAAATCAAATCTCCGTACAAATCGAGCTCCTCTGTTACAAATAAAGTTTCTTCGAAAAAACTCAAGATCTCCCTGAAAATCAAGTTCGTGGATCATTTCAAAACAGCAAGTCTTTATTTTCTTAATTGCGATTTTAACGACTACCGTGAGCAATTCAACGGGCTATAAGCAGTGGCACGTCCTTAATTTAGGGTTACTGTCTCCAGGAAAGGGAGACAGCCATATAATACAAGCACAACGTCCATACCTCCCTTGGGTTCGAGCCCGGACCTATCTTGGACGGATGTTCATAAGCCAGACAACTCTTATTATTCGCTTTCGCGTACATCTTTTGACTGGTCATCAGATTGCCAAAACACAAATCATCGAGAGAGAAAACGTAGCGTTTAGGCAGAAAAATGCTTAACTAGAATAAACAAAAATTTACATAAGATAGAAACTAAAAAGGAAGGTAAAATTAAAGTATACGTCACGGGCTTTGCGATTTGTAACCTTAGCTACCTCTTCCCCTATGGGGGTATCACAGAAACCCTTAATATCGAATTTCGTCTTGATAGATTTTAAGTTACGGCGGCAACAAACCACTCACGCAGACACTATAGTGAAAATAGTCAAATCACGTTAGGGGGAACACAAAATATACATTTCTGTTGAAATCTAGAAGTCAATTTTTTGGGGGATTACAATAGTGGTCTGCACGGGCCTAATTTGGTGAGCCCGGCCCGTGCTCGTCAATTGCAGCTCTTATTTAGGCCCGGCCCGGCCCGTGATGTGCCATTTGGAATTATTTTGTCTTTCTATTGTTTCTCATTAAAAGGTGAAAATTAAATAATGAAATGAGATATTATTGAAAATATTAAGTTGAATGTAAGCCTAAAAATATTAACTAAACTTTGACAATTATCGAAATATAACCTTTAAAAAGAGAAAAAAGAAGACTAAGCCCGTTCAGAATCTCCCTTCTGAACTAGTAAGAGGTAACACTACAAAAGTAAATCCCTATACAGATTAGGGATAGGAGAAAAAAATCCATGTCGTTCCACTCTCACATACAAACAAATAAACACACACATACACACTTCACTGCAGACATCCTCCGTCACCCACTCTACAGAACACATACTCGCTCGCGGTCGAATCTTTTTTGTTTTCAACAAGTTCCAAAATTTGGGTGACCATATTTCCTTGAGACAAAAACTGGACAAAAAAGTAAGATGATAAAAAAGTTTTATTACTTAAACATTTGAGCTTACCATTATTCTTCAGTTAACATAATATTACGCAGCAAACTTCCGTCTTTCAACACCTTATCATAAAACTTCTCACACTCCATGACACAATTTTGTCTTACAACTAACATAGCTCTCATTGTCTCAACACTTAACCTAGATTTCATCTTTGACCACATACTGTTCATCACAGAAAATATTCTCTCAACAGGTGCTTTACTTCCTGGAACACAAAGAATAAACTCTACAATATTACAAAAGTCCTGAAAGTGTAGGTGATTTTCACTCATTTAAGAAAACATTTGTACCCATCTATCAGATACAGCATACAGGAATGTTTTCTAGGCGTTTTTGCTCATTTCAGAAAAAATTTCCTTGACCAATATACACTAAAAAGCAATTGAATTAGAGAGAGCTGGCGTTATGCAAATGTGGCGCTGTGGGCGGTCCTGTTAACGAAAACGACATGACGTATGCAGCGATCCGACAATATAAGGAGTGATGCGACAGGAATCAGTAAGAGTCGGACGCAGTATGGGTAAGACGAAGGATCTAAGCGCATTTGATCGTGGGCAAATTGTCGGGGCCCGACGAATGGGTCACTCCATCTCGGAAGTCACGCAGGCACTGGAATTTTCACGAGCCACTGTGTCACGGGTGCACCGTGAGTACATCTAATCCGGTAAAACCATCCATGCATGGGCCAACTGCCGTAGACAACAGCGTGTGGATGAGCGGGGTCATCGTGGGCTAGCTCGCATTGTAACAGCGGATAGACGGGCCACAGTGCAAGAAATCACTCGGCAATTTAACGCTCGCGCACAAAAACGTGTAAGCAGCCACACTATTCAGAACCATCTCCTCGCTATGGGATACAGAAGCCATCGTCCCAGGAGGGTACCGCTGCTGACCGCACATCACAAGGTGCAAAGATCAGCATGGGTGCGGGAACATCGCCACTGGACCTTAGACATGTGGAAAAATGTTTCCTGGACTGATGAGTCGAGATTCACGTTGGTACATGCTGATGGCAGGATACGAGTACGGCGCAAACCACATGAAGCGATGGATCCTTCTTGCCAGCAGGGTACTCTTCAAGCTGGTGGGGGTGGCATTCTCGTCTGGGGACTGTTTATGTGGACAGAAATGAGACCCCTGGTACGTGTGACATCGTCCCTCACAGGTCGACGTTACCGGGATATCCTGGACGACCATTTGCTCCCGTTTGTGCGTCTTCAACATCCCACTGGGGCCCTCATCCTGCAACAAGACAATGCACCGTGCCATCGCTCCCGAATTGTATCCGAATGGTTGGATGAACACTCCACCGACGTGACCTCGCTTTCTTAGCCAGCTAGGTGATCTGACCTCAACCCCATCGAGCACATCTAGGATGCCATCGAGAGAGATGGTCGAGGCCCTGACCCCCCCCTCCATAAAATCTTCGTGAACTGTGGGAGCTTGTTCAGGGTTCGTGGATCCGTATGGCTTCCCGACGCTTCCGGTGTCTTGTCGAGTCCATGCCGAGACGATGCTACACGTTACTAGACAGGTATCTCTAATTCAATTGCTCTTCAGCGTACAAGTATATTTATAATTTTTATTAAAAACGGGAGAACATTTACATTTTTATTAAAACGACGGGACGACCGGGAAATATGAAAAGAAACGGCACTGTCCCGTTCAAAACGGTACGTATGGTCAGCCTACCTGAAATGGTTTTACCACTTCATACCTACAGAATGGAAAAAACAGTGTGAGTGCTCCCTAGGATCAGTTAGATAAACAGTTAAAACACCAGGAAATCAAGGAACACGACTTTTTTCTTTCTTTACAATTGAGATAAAAAGACTGGGTCGACTTGGCCCGGCCCGTTGCTTTGTTCTCCAAACCAAAAAAAAGGCCCGTGCAGACCTCTAGATTACAATACCTTCTCATACATTAGCATGAGAAAATAAACATTAGGCCTCAATAAAAAAAAAGTTATTTTTCAAGGATTGCGTGCTAAGTGAAGAGGGCCCCAAAATTGATGCTGTGTGCAGGGCCCCGGTAACTCTAACTCCGCCACTGCAGCGTGAAGGATGCGACACGCAGAAACTTCCAGCAATGGGCATTCCTGTGGACGAAAATAGCTGGTAGGTCAGAGAGGTCAAAGGAGACTGCCGAGAATCACGAAAGAGAACAGATGAGCCACAAGCCACAGAGAAGACCCAGCGGTGAAACTTACATAGAAGCTAACGGAAACAGTTTGACGCAAGGTTAGCCGCGAAGTTCTCAATAGAACAGCGCGCCAGTGGACAGGCTTAGAATTAAAACGCCGTAACCACAGCCCTGAAAGTTTTCTTTTATGTTCTTATTTTTTATTTTCCCCCTTTTTTAGTATTCTTTGTGTCTTTTTAATCAGTTAAGTACACCAGTGTTGGGAATTAGCCCATAGCTGACGGTTCCAGTTGGCCATTCAACATAAGGATTCTGGAACAAAACCCAGTGAGTTGGGGTCTTTTTGCCAATGTCACACAGAACTAGCTGGCACCTCTCCAAGATTCACAGAGGCCCTTGTTGCCCATGGGGCGCCCCGAGGAGGTAAACGCATCTCTCACATTGCCCAAAATATTACACTTCCTCCACCAGCTTGGTTTCGCCCCAGAGGTGCATCCTGGTGCCAATATTTCCCCAGGTAAACGACGCACAGGTACTTTTTTTATTGATTGGGGGTTTAACGACCATCGTGAGCAAATCAGTGGGCGATAAGCAGTCGCCCGTCCCTAATTTAGGGTCACTGGCTCCAGGGAAGGGAGAGAGCCAGTGCCGTAAGACAAACACAACATTCAGGCCTCACAGGGATTCAAACCCGGACCCCTTCCGGAAGAATAATCAGAAGCCATCGCTTAGAACACTGCGCCACAGGGGTGGCGACGCACAGGGGTGGCGACGCACAGGTACAGCCGTCCATATGGAGCAACAGGACACGAGTTTCATCTTCACTGTGATGTATGCCAGTGAAGCCCGAGTTTTGTGTCAAGATCGCTGTAGATGGAGAAGTTTGATATGGAAACAGTAACTAAATAATCAGTTAAAAATTATCTGGTAGATTGTATTTCTTTGTGGAGCTAACATCCGAATCTCAGAGAACAGCTTAGTACTATTATTGTATTGTTGTTATTATTTTTAAGAGATCACATCTCTTTCCGCGATTCTACTTACAGCCAAAATTAAAACATCATGATCACATTTATAATACAAATAGACCTTCACGTGCCTTCAAAACAGCTCTTACCCGGTAAGGGATTGACGCTACAAGATTTCTAAAGGTGTCTTGTGGTAACAGGTACCAACACGTTAGCAGCAGATCCTTTAACTCTTGTAAGTCCCGTGATTGAGCTGCCGCAGATCGGATTTGCTGTTACAACACAAACCACAGATGCTCGATTAGATTGATATCTGGGGATTTGGGAATACCTGGAAGTCTTCCTCATGCTCCGCTAACCATCTTCGAACAGCCTGGGCAATGATGGCACTACTAGAGAGGAAGTGAAATATTGTTGCCATGAAAGGATGTACCTGGTCCGAAATGATATTTAGGTAGGTGGTAAACGTCATACTTTCCTGCACATGAATGACTGGACCCAGAGTTAACATTGCCCAAAACATTACATTTCCTCCACCAGCTTATTTTCGCCCCACGATGCATCTGGTGACAACATTTCCCCATGAAAACAACGGACAGGTACTTTGCCGTCCATATGGGGCAACAGGAAACGAGATTCATCGGATCAGACGATCTTCTTCTGATAATTCAAGTTCCAGCTTTGATGCTCGCGTTCCCATTGTAGGAGCTTTCAACGGCGAACCAAGGTTAGCATCAGCATTCGGAGCGGCCTAGCTATGCAGCGCCATTTTCAGCAGAGTTCGATGTGCTGTGATACATTACACCCGTCACCAGCATTCAAATTACCACCGAGTAATGCCACAGTATTCCTTCTGTTGGTTCATACCATACGGGATATCCTTCGCTAATCTCTAGCATCGATAAGCCGTGGTCGGCCCACACCTTGCCACAGTATCCCTTCTGTTGGCTCGTACCATATGGAATAGCCTTCACTCACCTCAGGCATCGATGACCCGTAGTCGGCCCACACCTTTCCACAGTATCCCTTCTGTTGGCTCGTACCATATGGAATGTCCTTTCGCTTACCTCTAGCATCGATGAGCCGTGGTCGGCCCATACCTTGCCACAGTATCCCTTGTGTTGGCTCGTACCATATGGAATAGCCTTCACTCACCTCCAGCATCGATGAGCCGTGGTCGGTTTACACCTTTCCACAATATCCCTTCTGTTGGCTCGTACCATATGGAATATCCTTCGCTCACCTCTTGCATCGATGAGCCGTGGTCGGCCCAAACCTTTCCACAGTATCCCTTCTGTTGGCTCGTACCATACGGGATATACTTCGCTCACCATAGCATCGATGAGCCGTGGCCGGCCCACAGCTGTAACAGTATCTCTTGTGTTGGCTCGTACCATACGGGATAGCCTTCGCTCACCTCTAGCATCGATGAGCCGTGGTCGGCCCACACCTTTCCACAGTATCCCTTCTGTTGGCTCGTACCATACGGGATATCCTTCGCTCACCATAGCATCGATGAGCCGTGGTCGGCCCACAGCTTGTAACAGTATCTCTTGTGTTGGCTCGTACCATACGGGATAGCTTTCTCTCACCTCTAGCATCGATGAGCCGTGGTCGGCCCATACCTTGACACAGTATCCCTTCTGTTGGCTCGTACCATATGGAATAGCCTTCACTCACCTCCAGCATCGATGAGCCGTGGTCGGTTCACACCTTTCCACAATATCCCTTCTGTTGGCTCGTACCATGTGGAATATCCTTCGCTCACCTCTTGCATCGATGAGCCGTGGTCGGCCCACACCTTTCCACAGTATCCCTTCTGTTGGCTCGTACCATACGGGATATCCTTCGCTCACCTCTAGCATCGATGAGCCGTGGTCGGCCCACACCTTTCCACAGTATCCCTTCTGTTGGCTCGTACCATACGGGATATCCTTCGCTCACCATAGCATCGATGAGCCGTGGCCGGCCCACAGCTTGTAACAGTATCTCTTGTGTTGGCTCGTACCATACGGGATAGCCTTCGCTCACCTCTAGCATCGATGAGCCGTGGTCGGCCCACACCTTTCCACAGTATCCCTTCTGTTGGCTCGTATGCTATGGTGAGCGAAGGATATCCCATACGGGATATCCTTCGCTCACCTCTAGCATCGATGAGCCGTGGTCGGCTTACACCTTTCCACAGTATCTCTTCTGTTGGCTCGTACCATATGGAATATCCTTCGCTCACCTATAGCATCGATAAGACGTGGTCGGCCCACAGCTTGTAACAGTATCTCTTGTGTTGGCTCGTACCATACGGGATAGCCTTCTCTCACCTCTAGCATCGATGAGCCGTGGTCGGCCTACACCTTTCCACAGTATCCCTTCTTTTGGCTCGTACCATACGGGATAGCCTTCGCTCACGTGCAGCATCGGTAAGCCGTGGTCGGCCCACACCTTGCCAACACTTCGCGGGTTTTCCCCTCCTCATACAACATTTTTAAGGTACTAACCACTACTAACCGTGAACACCTCACAGCCCTTGCCGTCTCGGAAATGCTCTGCCCCAGTCATCTGCGCATTACAATTTGGCCTTTGCCAAACTCGCTTAAGTCCGCTGCCTTTTCCATCTGAATAACACGGATTAGCAGAGTTCAGTATCAGATATTATTTATACCGTTTCGTGACATGGGTACATGCTGTCGTTTACCTGCAGTTTCTTCGAGTTGCATAAAGACGCGTTGGTCATAATATTTTGGCTCTTCGGTGTACGTTATGTTACACGTTTAACAAGTGATGCAGTCCTGAAGAAAGACGTGTCCTGGCGCTCAGAAGACCGGCCCAGGCGTTACGAACGCCAGCAGGTGTGTGGGGGAGGCGCCGACAAACCTTCCAAATTAAATATTTATAAACGGTCATGTCACATTACCACCACAGTAACCGACCTGTGTTGCGCGGACAGCAGCTAGACGGGCTGGGAGTGACTCAATAAGGTGCTGAAAGGTGTTCACAGGTATGTGGAGCCATGCTGCCTGCAGTGCATCTGACAGCTGCTGGAGGATGCGTGGTGGAGTATCCATAGAGCGAACAGCACGATCGAGGTGGTCCCACAGATGCTCAATTGGGTTTAAATCTGAAGAATTAGCGGGCCAGGGAAGTACTTTGAAGTCTTCATCGTGCTCTTCCAACCTCTCTCGGACATTTCTAGCTGTGTGATACGTCGCATTGTCATTCTGGAAGATCCCATCGGCCTCAGGGAAGACAATCTGTATGTATCAGTGTACATGGTCCGCAAGGATGGATTCATAACGAATTCGGTCCATAGTGACTTCCGCAGATATGAGTGGACACAGAGAATGCCACGAAAAGATGAAAAAATTCCCCAGACCATAACCCTGCCCCCCATCGGTTAGTGCTCTTTCAGCAATGGTTGAAGATTGTTTGTTCACCAATGTTTCTCGCCTTATACTCCAAAGTCCATCCGTTCGATGAAGAAGAAAACGTGACTCATCGGAGAAGGCATTTCTTGGCCATTCAGCGGAAGTCCAATTCCGATACTGACGTGCAAATGTAAGCCTTTTCTTCCGATGCACCTTCGCTAGCATAGGTGCAGTGACCATCCGTCTGTATCGGAGCACCATACGCAGCAGGGTTATCTGAACTGTCATTTTAGATACACTTCCGGTAGCCCCCTGGTTCATACGGCCAGAGAGTTGCTCCACTGTAGCGTGTCGATCGGCTCTCACGTATCTTCGAAGCAGACGTTCACTTCTCACATCAATGGCACGTGGTGCTCTGCAGTTTTCACATAGCTTATTTGAAATGGTGCCATTTCTCCAATCACGATACACTTTAACCACAGCAGCATGCGAACAGTTCACAAACTGCGTTTCAGAAATACTGCCATCCTTGACCCGAAAGCCGATAATAATTCCTTTTTGCAAATTTGATAAATCGCTCCTTTTATTCATGACAGCAACGAGCGATATGTTTTCAGAATGCCCACAGCACGCCTTATATACCCTCCAAGCCAGCTCACGACACGTGCCTTCTTTTATTGTCTCCGCGCTGTTGACGGCAAAAGTAGTAAGTGGTTCGAATAATGTGACTCGACTGTGTATATATATGTATAGGTGCAATCTTAAATAAAAAAAGTACCCTGGCAGTATCCTACATCCGGTCTGGCACTGTCAATCACTGCCGAATTACCGGAGAAGGTAAGTTAGTTGGAGCACAGGGTCAACCGCAATTTGAAATTTCAAAAACTTTTCGATACTCTCTATTGTTAGAAACACAGGATGCAACTTTGATCAAGGGTGTCCCGTCGAGGGGGGTAGGACAAGTAATCCCCCGCCCCCCCCCCAACTCTCTGACTGAAATTTAGCAAAATGCTCTCTCGAATTCTCGAAAGTCACGCAATATAACTACATAAAAACTGTGGGCAATTTTCGACCGTACTCCATAGAGCCTGGAGAGTGAAAGTTGTAATTTCCTATTACATGTTTAACCAATAGTGCAGTCCTGAAAAAATGCTATTAGCCGAAATATAACTGACCATAATTAACTTTCCGTCCAAATATACACTGAAGAGCAATTAAATTAGAGATACCTGTCTAGTAACGTGTAGCACCACCTTTCGACCTGATGACGGCGGCGATTCGTCTCCGGATGGACTCGACAAAACACCGGAAGCATTAGGAAGCCATACGGATCCACGACCCCTGAACAAGCTCCCACAGTTCACGAAGATTTGATGGAGGGGGTCAGAGCCTCGAACATCTCTCTCGATGGCATCCCACATGTGCTCGATGGGATTGAGGTCAGGTAACCTAGCTGGCCAAGGAAGCGAGGTCACGTCGGTGGAGTGTTCATCCAACCATTCAGATACAATTCGGGAGCGATGGCATGGTGCATTGTCTTGTTGCAGGATGAGGTCCCCAGTGGGATGTTGCAGACGCACATACTGGAGCAAATGATCGTCCAGGATATCCCCGTAACGTTGACCTGTGAGGAATGATGTCACACGTACCAGGGGTCCCATTTCGGTCCACGTAAACACTCCCCAGACGAGAATGCCACCCCCACCAGCTTGAAGTGGACCCTGCTGGCAAGAAGGATCCATCGCTTCATGTGGTTTGTGCCGTACTCGTATCCTGCTATCCGCATGCACCAACGTGAATCTCGACTCATCAGTCCAGAAAACATTTTTCCACATGTCTAGGGTCCAGTGGCGATGTTCCCGCGCCCATGTTAATCTTTGAACCCTGTGATGTGTGGTCAGTAGCGGTACCCTCGTGGGACGATGGCTTCTGTACCCCATAGCGAGGAGATGGTTCTGGATGGTGTGGCTGCTTACACGTTTTTGTGCGCCATCGTTAAGTTGCCGAGTGATTTCTTGCACTGTGGCCCGTCTATCCGCTGTTACCATGCGAGCTAGCCGACGATGACCCCGCTCA
The DNA here is from genome assembly GCA_039090855.1 of Macrothele yani. Lineage (NCBI taxonomy): Eukaryota > Metazoa > Arthropoda > Arachnida > Araneae > Macrothelidae > Macrothele > Macrothele yani. The sequence goes on from CM076993.1 coordinate 31,215,220, forward strand.
TCCACACGCTGCTGTCCACGGCAGTTGGCCCTTGCAGGGATTGTTTTACCGGATTCGATGTACTCATGGTGCACCCGTGACACAGTGGCTCATGAAAATCCCAGTACCTGCACGACTTTCGAGATGGAGTGACTCATTCGTCGGGACCCGACAATTTGCCCACGACCAAATGCGCTTAGATCCTTCGTCTTACCCATACTGCGTCCGACTCTTACTGATTCCCGTCGCATTACTCCTTATATTGTCGGATCGCTGCATACGTCATGTAGTTTCCGTTTACAGGGCCGCCCACAGCGCTGCATTTGCATATCGGCAGCTATTTCTAATTCAATGGACCTTATTCATCTCGCATTGCATCATGGGAAAGCCTTTTCGTGGTCGAGGACCAACAAGAATTTGTTTACATGCGTTTTCCCATCGCTTACGTTGCAAGGGTTCAGGAAAAACACGATTTTCGTAAATTTATTAACGACATGTATAACTTTTGCTCATCGTATGGTTGTGCTAATAAATTCTGGAACCTAAGTTGTGTAGACGAAAGAAAAACATTATTTAGTTTTCCGTTGAAAAAGACGAAGTTATTAAGGGAATGGTTGTGTAAAATGAAACGCGGTGATTTCCATTCCGATGTGGACTCTCCAATATGTTCTGTCCACTTAAAGAAAAAGCTTTTGGATATTATGACACTACGAATCAAAGGCAGTTGAAACCTCGTAGTATTCCTTCGAATTTCAATTTAAAAAGAAGAAAAAAAAAAAAGGTAGCCGAAAATTGATGGAATATTTGGATCGGTAAATTACGAATTAAGTTCTACTTTTCTCAAAGAATAAAACAAATATATCTATAATTTCTCTTTTATTTAATGTTACGCATTCATTTAATTTTTAAGCAGATTGCCTAGCGTGCGAACCCTAGTTTGTTTCCTTATTACGTATTTGCCTGAGCTTTTAAATGCTTTTCTTTTACAAAACAAGGTACTAATATTTTATGTTTCAGATATTTCGCCAATGTCTGGCAATAAGAACGTGAAAATTTAATATAGCGTGTACGAGAAATGCTACATTAAAAACTTCATGATGACTAACGGCGATGCTTTCCTGCGTCATGCGAAATAAACATCGAACACAAAACTGTCTTTGTATGTTATTGCAACCTTGATTTGTTCTTCTAAGAAATTAATTTCTTCTTCTTCGCCCTGTAGCTCTATTAATTCCTCGGCAGAATCCATGACGTTAGGATTGTAAAAATTAGGCAACAGTAAGGGATAATCAAATAGCGAAAACATTGAATCAGCAGCCATGTTGGTACACGGAAATCCACTTCTGACGTCACATGAATAAGGTCCATTGCTCTTCAGTGTAAATGACTGCAAGTTTGCCAGTTTTAAATGTATAATTTTTAAACAATTGTACAGGGCCCAATGCAATTTTTTTTAAGCTTTCCAATCGTTGGTTGAAGAAACGTATATTCTCCAGCTTTGTCCGACTGTCCATCCGTTTATCTGTCCGTCTGCACGATAATTCGTATAAATATCGTACGATTTAGATAAAACTTTAGTATGTTGTTTGGAACAGCCAGGACACGAACCCTTTTGAAATGGCCGAAATGAATCAAAATCCAGGACACAGGAGCGGGATTTATTTCTCGACCTTCTAAGTGATTCTTTCCGAAAAATTGCCTCGATTGCGTCCAAATTTTAGTATGGTGTTCCGAAACAACATTAAGGGATTTCGATGGGCAACGACTGAACAAATAAATTAAAAAAAGTCTGATTGAGTTAGGTAAAATGCAGCCTGGCGTCGCCAACGCTCAACTGCACTCCTGCGTGCAACATTTATTCTCTGCTCATTACATTTTTATAAGTGCTGTCTTCTGTTTCTCTCTCTTTATTAGTGCGATAAACACAGCGGTCTCAGCGCGTGTCTGTAAAATATCGCTGGGCAAACTTAATTTACTGCATCACTTAAGGGTCTTATTTTGGAAATCTTTTGTGTGTTCGTACAATGGCAATGTCAAAATATCTTATTTTGTGTGAAAGATGAAATCAGATACCAGAAGAATTAATACCCACAGAAGTCACTTTAGCTCTAGTCGCCTGTTAACAAGAATTCTACCCAAGTATTCGGAGACTATTGAAAGTTTTGGGTTAGCTCCAGTCTCACCGGCAAATAGACGGTCCTGTTCGATGATGAAAAGGGTTAAACTCGTTGTAAGGAAGAAAACTAGAGAGCAATGCCTGAATGGGTTGACTTTTCTTTCATTAAATTCAGATGTTCCTAATAGGGTAGACGTAGTCTTAGACGTAATATCTCTCCAACAAAGGTTTTTCCTTAGTTCTCTCTAGTAAAATACTTTTACGGAGATGAAAAGTTTCCAAATAATAATTACAGAATAAAACATGTAATGCTTACATGTCATGGAACATTATAGAATAAACAGATAGAGCAGTTCAGTTACTTCTGGTAGGCTCAATAAAAATACATACACACCCTCATGAACTTGTTTGTGGCTTTAACAACCACTGAGAGCAACTCGATGGGCTATGAACAGTCGCCCGTCCCTACTTTAGGGCCACCGGTTCCAGGGAAGGGAGCTATCCAGTGCCGTAAGACAAACACAATGTCCATGGCTCACCGGGATTCGAACCCGGACCCATCTCGGACGAATGGTCAGAAGCCAGCGCTTAGACCACTGCTCCACCGAGGCGTCATACTCATGGCCGTGTGCGTTTTAACCGAACATAAAACAAATATGATATATTTTAATTGAATTTAAATTAAATAAATACATACAGGTACACTAAGAGTGCGAGATAGATACCGGATCTCTCTCGAAATGAAATCTTGGCTACATCACTGTGCTTAGGCCTCCAAAACTAAGGGCAGAATCAACATTGTGAAGAGCATATTGTTTCAACCGGGAAGTTTCGATTATAAGGTACCATACTTCGCCATATTGTTCCTTCGTGTAAATTACTTACCGTAAGAGAAAAACTAAAAAAATGAGGAGAGGGAAGGGCAGGACCGTAGCAAGCTTTTCTTATATAAACTTGAAATTACGCCCCTTCGAGTTCAAAACTGAGTCCCCTTCGAGTTAAAAATTATACGCTTTCGAGTTCAAAATTGAGTCCCCTTCGAGTTCAAAATTATACGCTTTCGAGTTCCACTCAAACAATATGTGGTTTTTACTTTTTCACACACCACCGTTACAGGAAAGTATGGTTGTTCAAAATTGCACTTCAAGTTTTTGACATAATTTCATTAAAAATGTTATAACGTACAAGTTTGCCCACGTCAGGCATCGAGTCTGGGTCCCCTCACTCTGGAGTAAGTCGCTCTCCCAACTGAGCAACGCGGACATGTGCTCTCATTGCCATCTGCCTTTATCTCATCAGCGTCCTGCGGAGCAGGCATGTCACATCTCCCGCCACAGAAAGAGGGTCGTGAGCATGGCCCACGGGTCAGCCAAGACATGGGTCGCTGTAGGCAGTCATCCTATGAAGAACGTGCATTTGAGCAATCCCAGACAATTTGTTGTGTGGAACGTAACATCACACTGATTTACTTTTTTGAGGCACTGAAGAAGGGATTCTCATTTTTCCTGTCTCGCAGTGTGGAAAGAACACCACACCATTGCCAAAAACCCAACAGCCGAGTCATCCTGGAAGTTTGGGCGCCAATATAACGTACAAGTCTGTCCGCGCATGGAGGGCATCGAATCTGGGTCTTTTTACTCCGGAGTGAGTCGCTCTCCCACCTGAGCTACGCGGACATGTGCTCTTATCGCTATCTGCCTTTATCTCATGTGCGTCCTGCGGGGTAGGCACGTCACAATGTAAAAACTACATAAACACTCAAGAACCACAGGTTGTAAATACCAAGTAAAACTTAAACGTTGTGTGAACGCAGACAACACAACACTTCGCAGAAATTCAAAACGAAAAACAAACCAGCGCTGAACGAATGAGTATCGGAAAGCGAACGTAACAGTTGGAAGAAGCTTTAGAGGTAGGGGGCTTGGAAAAATTCCGTTCAAGGTTGTTATTCCTGGTTTATCAAGGATTTATAGTATATATTATTAACTGCGTGTAACATGACTGATAAACTAAACTAAACGCTCAGAGAACTTTCTGCGACAGAGCACAAATAATTATTTAGCTCTTCAACCCAACGACATGTTCGGAAAGGTCATGGAGGTTAGGCATATCAGCATATTGTTTTCTATTCCTCCATTCACTGTTTTGGAAAATTCCCCTCATGGATATGAGATGTTCCCATCTCATAGTGCATGTTACTCTGTACCCTGGTTAACTGCATGGAATGCTGTATGAGACTAACCAAAGTTAAAGGTCATGGAGGTTAGGCATATCAGCATATTGTTTTCTATGCCTCCATGCACTGTTTTGGAAAATTCACTTCATGGATATGAGATGTTCAGACCTCATAGTGTATGTTACTCTGTACCCTGATTAACTGCATGGAATGCTGTATGAGGCTAACCAAAGTCTTTAAAGGTCATGGAGGTTAGGCATATCAGCATATTGTTTTCTATGCCTCCATGCATTGTTTTGGAAAATTCTCCTCATGGATATGAGGGGTTCACGCCCCATGTTGCTCCGTACTCTATTCAGCTGCATGGAATGCTGTATGAGACAAACCAAAGTCTTTAAAGGTCATGGAGGTTAGGCATATCAGCATATTGTTTTCTATGCCTCCATTCACTGTTTTGGAAAATTCACTTCATGGATATGAGATGTTCAGACCTCATAGTGTATGTTACTCTGTACCCTGATTAACTGCATGGAATGCTGTATGAGGCTAACCAAAGTCTTTAAAGGTCATGGAGGTTAGGCATATCAGCATATTGTTTTCTATGCCTCCATGCATTGTTTTGGAAAATTCTCCTCATGGATATGAGGGGTTCACGCCCCATGTTGCTCCGTACTCTATTCAGCTGCATGGAATGCTGTATGAGACAAACTAAAGTCTTTAAAAAGAAAATACTAAAGGGTTTGTAACTTTCTTTATTTAGTTACAATTTCTATTCTTTTTACACCCCCAGAGCATGAATTTACGCCTCTGAAATGACCATTCTGGGAGTCTGCCCTCCCTGTAGCTAAGGTCCTGGGGAAAAGGGACCGTAGTTACAGGGAGGGCAGACTTGTGCTGTGTTTCCACTGCTCTCTCAAAAAAGAGGAAAACAAGTGAATTGCACAAAGTAAATACCGACTTATTCATTAAAAATTGATGAAGGAAGTGCACAAAGTAAATACCGACTTATTCATTAAAAATTGATGAAGAAAGTGGACAAAGTAAATACCGACTTATTCATTAAAAATTGATGAAGGAAGTGCACAAAGTAAATACCGACTTATTCATTAAAAGTTGATGAAGAAAGTGGACAAAGTAAATACCGACTTATTCATTAAAAATTGATGAAGGAAGTGCACAAAGTAAATACCGACTTATTTATTAAAAGTTGATGAAGAAAGTGGACAAAGTAAATACCGACTTATTCATTAAAAATTGATGAAGGAAGTGCACAAAGTAAATACCGACTTATTCATTAAAAATTGATGAAGGAAGTGCACAAAGTAAATACCGACTTATTCATTAAAAATTGATGAAGGAAGTGCACAAAATTAATATTGACTTATTCATTAAAAATTGATGAAGGAAGTGCACAAAGTAAATACCGACTTATTCATTAAAAATTGATGAAGGAAGTGCACAAAGTAAATACCGACTTATTCATTAAAAATTGATGAAGAAAGTGGACAAAGTAAATACCGACTTATTCATTAAAAATTGATGAAGGAAGTGCACAAAGTAAATACCGACTTATTCACTTAAAAGTTGATGAAGAAAGTGGACAAAGTAAATACCGACTTATTCATTAAAAATTGATGAAGGAAGTGCACAAAGTAAATACCGACTTATTCATTAAAAGTTGATGAAGAAAGTGGACAAAGTAAATACCGACTTATTCATTAAAAATTGATGAAGGAAGTGCACAAAGTAAATACCGACTTATTCATTAAAAATTGATGAAGGAAGTGCACAAAGTAAATACCGACTTATTCATTAAAAATTGATGAAGGAAGTGCACAAAATAAATATTGACTTATTCATTAAAAATTGATGAAGGAAGTGCACAAAGTAAATACCGACTTATTCATTAAAAATTGATGAAGGAAGTGCACAAAGTAAATGCAGGCTTATTCATTAAAAATTGATGAAGGAAGTGCACAAAGTAAATACCGACTTATTGATTAAAAATTGATGAAGGAAGTGCACAAAGTAAATGCCGACTTATTCACTAAAAATTGATGAAGGAAGTGGACAAAGTAAATACCGACTTATTCATTAAAAATTGATGAAGGATGTGCACAAAGTAAATACCGACTTATTCATAAAAAATTGATGAAGGAAGTGCACAAAGTAAATGCCGACTTATTCATTAAAAATTGATGAAGGAAGTGCACAAAGTAAATACCGACTTATTCGTTAAAAATTGATGAAGGAAGTGCACACAATAAATACCGACTTATTCATTAAAAATTGATGAAGGAAGTGCACAAAGTAAATACCAACTTATTCATTAAAAATTGATGAAGCAAGTGCACAAAGTAAATACCGACTTATTCATTAAAAATTGATGAAGGAAGTGCGCAAAGTAAATACCGACTTATTCATTAAAAATTGATGAAGGAAGTGCACAAAGTAAATACCGACTTATTCATTAAAAAATGATGAAGGAAGTGCACAAAGTAAATACCGACTTATTCATTAAAAATTGATGAAGGAAGTGCACAAAGTAAATACCGACTTATTCATTAAAAATTGATGAAGGAAGTGCACAAAATAAATATTGACTTATTCATTAAAAATTGATGAAGGAAGTGCACAAAGTAAATACCGACTTATTCATTAAAAATTGATGAAGGAAGTGCACAAAGTAAATGCAGGCTTATTCATTAAAAATTGATGAAGGAAGTGCACAAAGTAAATACCGACTTATTGATTAAAAATTGATGAAGGAAGTGCACAAAGTAAATGCCGACTTATTCACTAAAAATTGATGAAGGAAGTGGACAAAGTAAATACCGACTTATTCATTAAAAATTGATGAAGGATGTGCACAAAGTAAATACCGACTTATTCATAAAAAATTGATGAAGGAAGTGCACAAAGTAAATGCCGACTTATTCATTAAAAATTGTAGAAGGAAGTGCACAAAGTAAATACCGACTTATTCATTAAAAATTGATGAAGCAAGTGCACAAAGTAAATACCGACTTATTCATTAAAAATTGATGAAGGAAGTGCGCAAAGTAAATACCGACTTATTCATTAAAAATTGATGAAGGAAGTGCACAAAGTAAATACCGACTTATTAATTAAAAATTGATGAAGGAAGTGCACAAAGTAAATACCGGCTTATTCATTTAAAATTGATGAAGGAAGTGCACAAAGTAAATTACCGGCTTATTCATTAAAAATTGATGAAGAAAATGCACAAAGTAAATAACACTTATAAAATGCACAAAGTAAATACCGACTTATTAATTAAAAATTGATGAAGGAAGTGCACAAAGTAAATACCGGCTTATTCATTAAAAATTGTAGAAGGAAGTGCACAAAGTAAATGCCGACTTATTCATTAAAAATTGTAGAAGGAAGTGCACAAAGTAAATGTCGACTTATTCATTAAAAATTGATGAAGGAAGTGCACAAAGTAAATACCGACTTATTAATTAAAAATTGATGAAGGAAGTGCACAAAGTAAATACCGGTTTATTCATTAAAAATTGATGAAGGAAGTGCACAAAGTAAATTACCGGCTTATTCATTAAAAATTGATGAAGAAAATGCACAAAGTAAATAACACTTATAAAATGCACAAAGTAAATACCGACTTATTCATTAAAAATTGATGAAGGAAGTGCACAAAGTAAATACCGCCTTATTCATTAAAAATTGTAGAAGGAAGTGCACAAAGTAAATGCCGACTTATTCATTAAAAATTGTAGAAGGAAGTGCACAAAGTAAATACCGACTTATTCATTAAAAATTGATGAAGGAAGTGCACAAAGTAAGCACCGACTTATTCATTAAAAATTGATGAAGGAAGTGGACAAAGTAAATACCGGTTTATTCATTAAAAATTGATGAAGGAAGTGGACAAAGTAAATACCGACTTATTCATTAAAAACTGATGAAGGAAGTGGACAAAGTAAATACCGACTTATTCATTTCCCTAGCATTACGTTTTTGAACGTGAAAGGCCAAACTTAATATAAACCTCAGTTCTGCCGTACTTGAAAAAAAAAATATCTAAGAAACGGAATAAAAGAAAGAAAGAAAAAACTCGTTAGAAGTTAAAACTTTGTTTCTTTAAAGGATCTTAATAAACAGGTCACGTGATTGGTTGTAACCTCAAGTCCGATACGTGCTTGGCCTCTGTTAAATACCTCCTAACGTTCGCAGCAGTTGTTACTAACACTCGCAGAAGTGTTGCTGTAACGTAAATTTTATTTTTCTCGCTGTTTGGATTTAGCGCCACTTTTGGCTCTCAATAATTCAGAATGAAAGGTTTTCGCTAAGCTGGAACACAGTTTGTCTGCAAATTGCTTTACCTTGTAAGCCCTGAGTAGTGTGCCTATTGAACTTTGTTTCCTTTCCTGACCTAGCTTCTTTTGTTTGGCAATAAAAGTTCCGTCTGACCTAATTCTTGTTCGGAAATAAAAGCCCCATGCTTTTGTTAGCAAAAATTGGTAAATAAATGAATTCCGGATGTTGTTCTGACTAAATTTCTGGAGCATCTCCTGAGGGGAGGTTCCCACCCCTCTTCCCCAGAAAGTCTTAATATTCTATTCAGAATTCTTGGAAGAGAAATAACAAGATGAAGAATGATCATGAATTCTTAGGTTCATAACGAGCACATCTTTTAAACAATATAGGAAAACAAATTAGTGAAATGTATTTCATGCTGTCGATTTTTAAGATGAAATGTACCCTTCGCTGCCCGGTGTACAACGTTTAAGATGTAATATTTATATTGTGATTGTGTCCGCCGCGAATGATCATGTTGTGAGAACCCCCCTCATGAATCTGCCTTACCACGAAAAATATTAATATTTTATGCAGCTTATGTCTGTAAATCTTGTTAGCAGTGCAGTTATAATATATTTGGAATACAACGGCCTTTCCATAAAAACTGAGAGTAAAAATCACATAAAATGAAGAAATGTAGGTAGAGCAAAATATATGTTATTCTTTCTCAAAGTATCTTCCCTCGGATGATATGCAACGGTCCCATCGTTCAGTCCACTTTTCGAAGCATGTGGCGAAGGCATTTTGTGGAAGCTGCTTTAGCGACTCATGTACAGCTTGAATAATGTCAGCATCTCTGTTGAATGTTGCGCCACGGAACTCCTCCTTCATTGTTGGAAGCAACCAGAAATCGCACGGGGCGAGGTCAGGACTGTAGGTAGGCTGTGGCTTGATTTAAATACTGCACTTCATAAGAAACTGTTGAACACAAGCAGCCACATGTGGGCGGGCGTTATCATGGTGTAGGCTCCACTTGCCCACCAGTTCCGATCGCTTAATCGATATTTGTCGTCTCGGACGCTTCAAGACTGAAATGTAATAAACAGCATTGACATTAATTTGTGGAGGAACGGCATTAGTAAAATACACCTTTATGATCAAAGAAAATTATTATCATTACCTTCCCAGCTGATTTGGTTTGGCGGACTTTTTTCGGAGGAGGCAAGCCTGCATGTTTCCAGACACTCGATGCACGCTTCGTGAGGGGGTCAAAATAGTGGACCCATGTTTCATCGGCAGTTATTACTGTGTTTAGAAAGTTTGGTTTGGATCCTTTGTAATCATTTGTTTCCACTCGTGACACACCTGAACTCTGGCTAACAATTTTTATTTGTGTTCCAGAGGGGTACATCTGGAGCACACACACGATGCAGCAGTAATTTGTCGCGTATAATGTGGAATGCCGACGTTTTTGAAATATTAGTTGACGCCACTATGTCTTCACACGTCCTTTGTTGATCTTGCAGGATTGCACAAACAGTGTTAACAGTTTGCTCCGTAACAACACTTTCAGGTCGACTAGGCCTAGGAGCGAGTTCTGCCGACAAACGCTCCTTTTTTTAAATCATGCTGCCATCTAAAAATCGTTGACTCCCCTATTTATCTTTGTAAGCTTTTTTCATTAAATGAACTGTTTCTGGAGCCGTTTTACCAAAAGAATAACAAAATTTTATATCACAACGCATTTCACTCCTTAACTCTGAATCACTCACCTCTATGGCTGTACGGCGAAATGATGACATACTTTAAGCAACTGCCCAATAACAGTATTAAAAGAAATCCGTCTTGTTGCACGATGATATTTATTCAGCTAAAAAATGAAATCTATATACAGTTTAAAAACACATGAGCACTTTCGGTGTCACATTGACACCTTCATCAGATGTAATTTCACCATGTGGCTACATGCTGGTCTTAAGTACGTGAAGTAGATGCATCATGGGAAAGGTAATGTCAATGTCACATGTTATACCAGATAACCAGACAATCAAAAAAAGGCATAGTTAGCCAATGATCACTTAACAGAAGCAATTGCTATTGTGCTGTCCTTCCCAACAAGATTGCTCCAAGGTTCAGGTAAAACATAAGGATAATAGTCATTACAGCAATTTGTATTATAAGCCGAAATATAGAGGCTTTCTGCAAATAACAAGGAATAAACAGAGTTAGGTGTGTTTATGATTTTAGCGTTGTCCCAGTCTGGAATGGAATTTCCAGCACTTATGGTTCTTGCAAAAGAGGTGCTTTGGTGATTCATTTTTAGATCATATCTGTGTTCATTTAATCTCAAATCCAAATTTCTTTTGGTAGAACCCACATAATGATTGTTTAGTTCACCAGAGATAGTGTCAAGCATAGGAATAACATACACACCCCATTTTTTCCCTTTGTCAATTTTGTCACGATCATTGCGGATAATGGTATATAGATTGCATGATCGTATTCCAAATTGTATTTTATGACGAGAACATATGTTGGTAAGGAGGTTTACAATATGTGGATTAAAATCAACAGATCCAACATACTTTTTAGGCACTTGCTCACTAATTAAAGCAGTTGACATAGAAAACCGTACTTTATTGTGCACTCCCTTAACAACGTTGTCCGGGTAACCATGGTTTTTAGCGAGGTATGATATCCATTGTAGTTCTTGAGCTCTGGCGAAATGGCTAGAAGAATGTGAATATGCTCTTCTAAATAGGAAGTGCAGAGCAGAAATTTTATGCTGAAAAATGTGAGCAGAATTGTACGGAATTAGAGTGGGTGTGGAAGTAGGTTTTCGATAAACGGCAAAATACAGGGAATTGTCAGAAGGGGTATGAGTAATTTGAAAGTCAAGATAAGGTAAGACGAAATTATTTTCAAGTTCCATCGTGAGTTTGATGGAGGGATATTGAGCAGACATAGCGTTGACAAACTGCTGTAACTGATTTATGGTATATGGCCAAATTACCAAGATGTCATCAACGTAACGGATATAGAGACTAGGTTTTTGTGGGAATTCTTGTATGACTTTATTTTCAATATGCTGTAGAAGAATTTCTGCTAAGACTGCTGATAAAGGTGAACCCATGGCTGTCCCGTCGGTTTGTTGGTAAAATATGTTCTGAAATTTGAAAAATGAACGCTTTTTAATGAGATGAAGAGCATTCATTATGAAAGCAATATCATTGGCAGGAATGTCAGAATCAATGAGCAAAGCCTGAATCAACTGAAATGTAGCTTCCATAGGTACATTCGTGTATAAAGAAACTACATCTAGGGACGCCAAAAAATAGGAATTTGGTAGTGGCTGAAATAACTTTAACCTATCAATAGCTTGTGTGGTGCTCTTTATTGAGTAGGAAGAATTCACTGTAAATTTGGTGAGATAACTTGCCAAAGCTTTTTCCAAAGGTCGGGTGGGGGCAATGTAACCTGATACAAGAGGGCGAATAGGGTAGTTTGTGTAGTTTTAATCTACCAAATAAATCAGGCACATGGCAGCCGGGGGGTGGATTGAAGGCTTTTGAAAAGGAGTCCGGAGGAGCTGAAGAGTTCTTAAGGCGGCTTAAAGCACTAACAGTAGCCCTGGTGGGGTCTCGTTTCACTATTACATGAGGGACACTAGAAATGGCATTGAGCATTTTTTTAATATAATCACTTTGATTTAAGAGCACAACTTGACTAGTTTTATCAGCTAAAAGAATGGCAATATCTGGGTCCTTTTTCAATTCAATCAGCTGCTGCATTTCCTCATGAAGCTGGCATTCTTCGGTGGTTTTACACCGTCGTGGATTGTATTTGTGAAGAGACCTTGCGATTTTTATTCTTGCGAAGTTCCTATCTTCTATTGGAAGTGAATATAGAATTTTTTCAATTTGCGGAACTGTTTTGAATAAGTCCACTTTACGTTGGTTAGGGTAAGCGAACTTGTAACCTCGTTGCAAGGCTCTTAGTTGAATGGGATTCAGAACTTTATCACTTAGGTTTCTGACTACATTATGTGAATCAGAGTTATAGCTGTCATGGTCCAGTTCATGCAAATCCAATCCATTACCCACATTAGGTGATCCATATAATGATCCTTGTTCAGAAAGGCCGATAGGATGTCTTGTTTGAAATCCGAACAGCCTATGCGTTCTACTACGAACTTCAGAATCTACCAACAATCTTAGTTTTTTCACATGGGTGTTAAATAAAACCTTCATTTCATTTTCGATTATTGCTGTAATTATGAATAATGTACGGTCCAAAATTATTGGGTGTGAGGAATCAGCTAGGAATGAGTAACAGGTATAGCATTTCTTATTAAAGAAGTCAATACTGCTGCGCTTACTTCTGATCTGTTGAAGTAGTCTCTTCCTTTCGGCAGTCCTTATAATCCTGGCGTCTCGTCTGGTAAATGGAGAATTGAAGATACGCAGATGTCGTGGAATGACATTTAAATCTCTGCAATTTAGTAAAAATGACAAATGTGCCGATTCCCTTGAAAGTTTTCCACGAAAACTTCTAAATGATTGCATAGCATGGCTCCACATGATGAATTTTGAAAAAAACTGTGATTCACAATAAAAAATGCGGAAGTATGACGGTTGACACTATAATTCGTGCATGAATACTAGTATTAAAGAAATCCGTCTTGTTGCACGATGATATTTATTCAGCTAAAAAATGAAATCTATATACAGTTTAAAAACACATGAGCACTTTCGGTGTCACATTGACACCTTCATCAGATGTAATTTCACCATGTGGCTACATGCTGGTCTTAAGTACGTGGAGTAGATGCATCATGGGAAAGGTAATGTCAATGTCACATGTTATACCAGATAACAAGACAATCAAAAAAAGGCATAGTTAGCCAATGATCACTTAAAAGAAGCAATTGCTATTGTGCTGTCCTTCCCAACAAGATTGCTCCAAGGTTCAGGTAAAACATAAGGATAATAGTCATTACAGCAATTTGTATTATAAGCCGAAATATAGAGGCTTTCTGCAAATAACAAGGAATAAACAGAGTTAGGTGTGTTTATGATTTTAGCGTTGTCCCAGTCTGGAAAAATCATTATATGGGTTCTACCAAAAGAAATTTGGATTTGAGATTAAATGAACACAGATATGATCTAAAAATGAATCACCAAAGCACCTCTTTTGCAAGAACCATAAGTGCTGGAAATTCCATTCCAGACTGGGACAACGCTAAAATCATAAACACACCTAACTCTGTTTATTCCTTGTTATTTGCAGAAAGCCTCTATATTTCGGCTTATAATACAAATTGCTGTAATGACTATTATTCTTATGTTTTACCTGAACCTTGGAGCAATCTTGTTGGGAAGGACAGCACAATAGCAATTGCTTCTGTTAAGTGATCATTGGCTAACTATGCCTTTTTTTGATTGTCTGGTTATCTGGTATAACATGTGACATTGACATTACCTTTCCCATGATGCATCTACTTCACGTACTTAAGACCAGCATGTAGCCACATGGTGAAATTACATCTGATGAAGGTGTCAATGTGACACCGAAAGTGCTCATGTGTTTTTAAACTGTATATAGATTTCATTTTTTAGCTGAATAAATATCATCGTGCAACAAGACGGATTTCTTTTAATACTAGTATTCATGCACGAATTATAGTGTCAACTGCCCAATAACAAAACGAGAATCGTCTGCCACGGCTAATAGCGGTTGTCATAAATACTTTCTTAATTCAGTTAGTCGTCTGCATGGTTATTAAAAATGCTATAAGTTCGTTTAGGGTTTAACAGTAACACTCGCCCAGCCTTGAAGCTGTTTTTCCTAGATTAACGTTTTTAACACTAATTAATAATATCTTTGCGCGTATAAGTAGAACTACTGCAGAAAATACTGACAAAAACAGCATTTTATGATAAAAATGTGAAACTTTGCATGTTTGAAGAAACAAGCATAGGCATACCTTTTTAGATATGGAGGCATTCAAAAACCACTTCGGAATCCTAAATGGCTTTCAAAATCAAAACTGAGCTTTCTTTATGAAAATTAAATGTTGTTTTGCTTATTTTAAGGTTTAAAAATGAAAGAGAGCTGAATAAACCTTCAGTAAAAAATGAATAGGGAAGCCACTTTTCAAAAAAAGAAATCGGGAAAACACTCCTTTCACAAATCTTTTGATTCGGCCATTTGAGATTCTGAACTGGTTTTTGATTACCTCTACATCTGTTCTGTGCATGTTTTGCAAAAGTGCAAAGTTTCACACTTTTACAATATTTCTGAGGCATTTAAAAAGTTTGCATTCTAACTAATTTCTAATGAATTTGATTAGGAAGTATATTTTTCTGCATGTAGCACATGTTATTGCTGTATTCCACCAGGGGTGTACTGGGGCGTACTGGAGTACTGATAGTCCCCGCAACCCCTGCATTGCAAGGAGGCCTCATGGCTAAGATGGCCACGCGGAAGGTTCATGATGATATGACACAGATATTGAGGAATAAGGTTCCTGCGAATTCCACAGTTGTCAAGTCGCACGGAAAAATTGCCTCTATAAAACAATTTTGCAAAATTTTTTGGCCGAAATTTCAAGTGCAACTGGCTAAAGAAGTAGCGATGGATTTTTGACCACAACCTTGAATAAATTATTAAAAAGAGAAGACATTCTTGGTAGTGTTATTATTTTTTTCAATACATAAATAAAATCTTTAGAAATCATTTTCGCGTTTTTAGATTTTATAACAACTGGGTGACTTGAAAGCAGCTACCCCAGAGGATGTGAGGCCCAAACAATAGTTCACCGTCATAGCAATAGTTCGGATACATGTATTATATTCACCGCCATAGCAATAGTTCCTATACATGTAATATATTCACCGCCATAGCAGTAGTTCCTATACATGTATTATATTCACCGCCGTAGCCTATACATATATTACATTCCCCGCCATAGCAATAGTTCCTATACATGTATTATATTCACCGCCATATCAATAGTTTCTATACATGTATTATATTCACCGCCATAGCAATAGTTTCTATACATGTATTATATTCACCGCCATAGCAATAGTTTCTATACATGTATTATATTCACCGCCGTAGCCTATACATATATTACATTCACCGCCATAGCAGTAGTTCCTATACATGTATTATATTCACCGCCATAGCAGTAGTTCCTATACATGTATTATATTCACCGCCATAGCAGTAGTTCCTGTACATGTATTATATTCACCGCCGTATCCTATACATATATTACATTCACCGCCATAGCAATAGTTTCTATACATGTATTATATTCACCGCCGTAGCAGTAGTTCCTGTACATGTATTATATTCACCGCCATAGTAATAATTCCTGCACATGTGTTATGTTCACCGCCATAGCAATATTTCTTATTCATGTATTATATTCACCGCCATAACAATAGTTCCTATACATGTGTTATATTCACCGCCGTAATAGTTCCTATACATATATTATATTCACCTCCGTAGCAATAGTTCCTATGTATTATGTTCACCTCCGTAGCAATAGTTCCTATGTATTATGTTCACCGCCATAGCAGTAGTTCCTGTTCATGCATTATATTTACAGCCGTAGCAATAGTTCCTATACATGTATTATATTCACCGCCGTATCAATAGTTCCTATACATGTATTATATTCACCGCCATAGCAATAGTTCCTATACATGTATTATATTCACCGCCGTAGCAATAGTTCCTATACATGTATTATATTCACCGCCATAGCAATAGTTCCTATACATGTATTATATTCACCGCCGTAGCAATAGTTCCTATACATGTATTATATTCACCGCCATAGCAATAGTTCCTATACATGTAATATATTCACCGCCATAGCAGTAGTTCCTGTACATGTATTATATTCACCGCCGTATCCTATACATATATTACATTCACCGCCATAGCAATAGTTTCTATACATGTATTATATTCACCGCCGTAGCAGTAGTTCCTGTACATGTATTATATTCACCGCCATAGTAATAATTCCTGCACATGTGTTATGTTCACCGCCATAGCAATATTTCCTATTCATGTATTATATTCACCGCCATAACAATAGTTCCTATACATGTGTTATATTCACCGCCGTAATAGTTCCTATACATATATTATACTCACCTCCGTAGCAATAGTTCCTATGTATTATGTTCACCTCCGTAGCAATAGTTCCTATGTATTATGTTCACCGCCATAGCAGTAGTTCCTGTTCATGCATTATATTTACAGCCGTAGCAATAGTTCCTATACATGTATTATATTCACCGCCGTATCAATAGTTCCTATACATGTATTATATTCACCGCCATAGCAATAGTTCCTATACATGTATTATATTCACCGCCATAGCAATAGTTCCTATACATGTATTATATTCACCGCCGTAGCAATAGTTCCTATACATATATTATATTCACCGCCATAGCAATAGTTCCTATACATGTATTATATTCACCGCCATAGCAATAGTTCCTATACATGTATTATATTCACCGCCATAGCAATAGTTCCTATACATGTATTATATTCACCGCCGTAGCAATAGTTCCTATACATGTATTATATTCACCGCCGTATCAATAGTTCCTATACATGTATTATATTCACCGCTATAGCAATAGCTCCTATACATGTATTATATTCACCGCCGTAGCAATAGTTCCTATGTATGTACTATATTCACAGGCATAGCAATAGTTTCTATACATGTATATCAACAAAAGGACATGAAGGAAGCATCAGTTCAGCGAATGATATTTTTATATCAGTGAGGATAAGATATTACATCTGTTTTCACACAACTGCGCGTTCGTCAGAATATGATGAACTAAAAGGTGTTCTTTGCGCGGACCAAGAAACAGAGACATGTAAAAATTTTACTATGTGCAAAACGTTGTGGCATTATGTTACGTGTGTGTTTCCAAATTCAAGAGTAAATAATTTAAAGCACCTTTTCGCTCCATCCCGATTCCGTGCGTGTCTTCACATATCTGCGCTCATTTTCTCGTCCCGTCTTTCTCGCAGATGAATAATCGGGACGTTACCGATTGGCATCACCGTCCTAACATGCGGATCGTAGATCCAGACTGTAGCTATGGAGGAAGATGTCTTGTCAACAATTTTTATCACTCAAACACCGAACAAAAGCTTATTCAAAAGCACATTTACATTAGATACAGAAGAAATTCGCAGTGATGTGAATATCTTAGATACGGATATTTCAAAAATATCTCCCGCACATTTTTGTTATGTAAAAGGCGGGAAAACGGTCATACTTTTAAATGTTAATTTAGTTACAAAGGGAATGTTTGCTGTTTTTACATAAATTTAGAAAGGAAAACGCACACCAGGACATATTATTGTCATATAATAAAAAAATTCTTTATGAGAAATAGGAAAAACATCTTGACAACATTCGCCAAATTTTTTAAATTAACAGTTGAAAATAGTATGCATTAAAAAAATCCGGTAGAATTTATGAAGATAATTCCAGCTGGTTTACGAATAATAATTCCGACACGCTGCTATGGTGCAGATACAAAGAAACGTGGCGATTAGGTAGTCTTAAGATGGCGATCTGGACAGTGACGTCACAAAGCAATCACCGGAAGTGAAGGATGAGCATAACCTTGTCATCTACTAACTTTGATCTGCGCCAGCGGGTCTAATCGCTGGCCTCAGACCATTCGTTTTAGATGGGCCCGAGTTTAAACCTTTAAGAATCATGGATGTTGTGTATGTCGGGCCGCGGGTGGCCTAGTGGTCAGCTTTCGTGACTGCCACGGAGGAACCTCAGGTTCGAACCCAGGCAGGTACGAACTCTCGAACCACTAAATATTCGCGAACGTTAAGCCGCCGGACCCCGGGTACTGGCTTCATGGTAATAGATACGGGGGTCTTCCTCCCCCTTTCTACTTTGCTTCCGTGTGACTTTTCTATCGGGCACTCTAGCCCAAATCTCCCAGCTTCCTATTTTTACGGGTTGTTTAAGACCTGGGGTCAGACACTCTGTTTCTAAAATCCTCTACATATGATCTGATCTGATGTTGTGTTTGTCTTATGGCACCAGCTGTCTCCCCTTTCCCTCGAACCTGTAGCCATAAATTAGGGACGGGCGACTAATTTAGGGATACAGTTTCCATTCCATCGCCCTTATGTATTGAGTTGCGCACTGTGGTCGTTGATAAGCCCCCCCCCCTCACAAAAATAAATAATTCAAGTAGTTTAACTTTTTTTGTGCCGCAGTTCTGGATTGTTACTTACTTATCTATTTGCTTACTTATGTTCTGTGTTTTTGAATAAATCGGAAAAGGTAATTCACACACTGCATGTCATACTTCAGTTACGTGTTCTGTGGTGTGATTGTAAGGCATTTCGAAGAGGCTGGCCTCAGCTTTGTAATGGAATAAAATTTGCATGATGTGATTAACTTTAGCGCAAGCATTTTTACGCTTTCCAACTGTAGGTTGAATAAGCGTATATGCTCCAGCTTTGTCCGTCTGTCCGTCCGCACGATAACTCGCATAAAAATGATTCGATTTCGATGAAATTTTAGTATGTGGTAGAAGACCACTGGGGACGAACCCTATTGAAAATTGGATAACTGAGATCAAATAAATGAGCTCAAATGAGCGACATAGGAGCGGGATCCATTCCATTGCCCTTATGCGTCATTACTTGCGTAAAAATGGTTCGATTTCGATGAAATTTTAGTAAGTGGTAGGGGACCACCTGGGGACCAACCCTATTAAAAATGGGCGAAATGGGATCAAAGGTCACGGCATAGGACCGGGATCCATTCCATTGACCTTAGGCGTCATAACTTACATAAAAATGCTTCTACTGCGGCAAAACTTTAGTATGTTGTTCCAGATATATACTAAACCGGTTCTGTTGAATATCATCGAAATGGGGTCAAAAGTCAGGACACAGGAGCCAGGTTTATTCGACAGCCATTATCCTCATAACTTGACTAAAAATGTTCCTATTGCGACAAAACTTTAGTACGTTGTTCCGGAGGTAAACTGAACCAATTCTGTTTGATATCATCGAAATGGGGTCAAAGGTCAGGACACAGGAGCGAGATTTATTCCACAGCCATTATCCTGATAGCGTGAGTAATAACTTGAGTAATGATTTCTGGTATGCTGGAAAGCGTATCATAATCAATGCATTGCATGATTTTACTAACTTGTTTAGTACTATGTATTGGAATAAAACTAGAGCAATCATTTTAATTACAACATGCACATTTGTGTCGCATACAATATAGTGCAATAAATTTGGTTTTACGAAAAATACTTGTAGGTTTAAAAAAAAATAGAAAAAAAAGCATTTATTAAAAAGCCCTTAAAAATTTTAAAAATTCAGTAAATGAGAGCTAATTTTTTAATGGAGCCCTGAGTTTTTCGGTACGCTACTGTACCAATTTTCAATGTTAAAGATCCATTCATTCATTTTTTTAAGTGATCTTCTGAACCAAACCCTAGAAACTTTGCAAAATAGAGGAAAATGATTTACGGGTGGTGATCAAATACCTGTCTTTGGAAGGAATATCAACGCAGAAGTTTCACGATGATATGACACAGACATTCAGGAATAACGCTCCTGCGAATTCCACAGTTGTCAAGTGGCACAAAAATTTCGGTTCGGTGTGGCACAGTAAAAAAGTAAGTAGTGTGAATTAAAGGAAAATTTCTGAAAATAACGTGCAGCAAAGTTGTTGGTAAGTGTCCGTCTTTTAACGGAATTTCGGTTTTTAAAAGTGCTCATTTTTTTTTTTTTTTTTTTTTTACGCTTTCCAACTGTAGGTTGAAGAAGAGTATATGCTCCAGCTTTGTCCGTCTGTCTAACTGTCCGCACGATAACTAGCACAAAAATGGTTCGATTTCGATGACATTTTAGTATGTGGTAGGAAATGACTTGGGGACGAACCCTGTTGAAAATGGACGAAATGGGGTCATAGGTCAGAATATAGGAGCGGGATCAATTCCATCGCCTTTATGCGTCATAACTTACGTAAAAATGCTTCGATTGTGACAAAACTTTATCATGTTGTTTCGGAGGTTTACTGAACTGGTTCTGTTCAATATCATCGAAATGGGATCAAAGGTCAGGGCAGAGGAGCGAGATTCATTCCACAGCAACTATCCTCATAACTTGACTAAAAATGCTTCTATTGCGACAAAACCTTAGTATGCTGTTCCAGAGGTATACTGAACCAATTCTGTTTAATATCATCGAAATGGGATCAAAGGTCACGGAAGAGGAACGATGATGAACAAGAACGAACCACAGCCATTATCCTCATAACTTGAGTAATAACTTGAATAATGATTTCTGATATGTTGGAAAGCGTATCATAATCAACGCATTGCATGATTTTACTAACTTATTATTATTTTTTTAACTTCCCTATTTTCACCGATTTTCTGTTGTCAGTAATTCCATTGATTTCAGAAAGGTCTGTTTCAAGTTTCTCCGTATTTAGATAGAAATTCCGCAAAATCCAGCATGCTGAATATTTCAGCCCTTTCGCCAGAGGATCCTTTTGCGCCTGTGGTGGGGATCGAGCCCAGGCCGTTTGCGTTGAAGCCGCGCGTCGCAACCACTGAGCCAAAAAGTCGTAGAACTCAGACTCTCGTTCACAGTAAAACTAACTGTGCGATGATTGATTATTTTTTTCATTACTGGAGTGATTTAGTCATTTTATTTTCTATTGGAGCTTATTATTTTTTTGAATATGTTTGTAAATTTTTTTTCTGTAGAAGGTCTTATTACAAAATTACGTACTTTTTTTCATCGTGATTTTTCGAAGTAATAGAATGATTTGGAATTTGCGATCCTTTTCCCAACTGACAATAACTTTCAATTACCTTTAAGAGAAGGTGCAATGTACTGTTTTATAATATTATTTCACAAAACCTCTAAATATAAATTTACTCTTGATACACTGAAGAGCAATTGAATTAGAGACAGCTGGCGTTATGCAAATGTGGCGCTGTGGGTGGCCCTGTAAACGGAAACGACATGACGTATCCAGCGACCCGAATATATAAGGAGTGATGCGACGGGAATCAGTAAGAGTCGGACGCAGTATGGGGAAGACGAAGAATCTAAGCGCATTTGATCGTGGGAAAATTGTCGGGGCCCGACGAATAGGTCACTCCATCTCGGAAGGCGTGCAGGCACTGGAATTTTCACGAGCCACTGTGTCACGGGTGCACCGTGAGCACATCGAATCCGGTAAAACCATCGCTGCAAGGGCCAACTGCCATGGACAACAGCGTGTGGATGAGCGGCGGGGTCATCGTCGGCTAGCTCGCTGTCTAACAGCGGATAGATGGGCCACAGTGCAAGAAATCACTCGGCAATTTAACGATGGTACACAAAAATGTGTAAGCAGCCACACCATCCAGAACCATCTCCTCGCTATGAGGTACAGAAGCCATCGTCCCACAAGGGTACCGCTGCTGACCGCACATCATAGGGTCCAAAGATTAGCATGGGCGCGGGAACATCGCCACTGAACCCTAGACATGTGGGAAAATGTTGCCTGGACTGATGAGTCGAGATTCACGTTGGTAAATGCGGATGCCAGGATACGAGTACAGCGCAAACCACATGAAGCGATGCATCCTTCTTGCCAGCAGGGTACTCTTCAAGCTGGTAGGGGGTGGCATTCTCATCTGGGGACTGTTTACGTGGACTGAAATGGGACCCCTGGTACGTGTGACATCGTCCCTCACAGGTCGACGTTACCGGGATAACCTGGACGACCATTTGCTCCCGTTTGTGCTTCTTCAACATCCCACTGGGGACCTCATCCTGCAACAAGACAATGCACCATGCCATCGCTCCCGAATTGTATCCGAATGGTTGGATGAACACTCCACCGACGCTACCTCCCTTCCTTGGCCAGCTAGGTCACCTGACCTCAATCCCATCGAGCACATCTGGGATGCCATCGAGAGAGATGTTCGAGGCTCTGACCCCTCCATCAAATCTTCATGAACTGTGGGAGCTTGTTCAGGGGGTCGTTGATCCGTATTGCTTCCCAACGCTTCCGGGTCTTGTCGAGTCCATCCCATGACGAATAGCCGCCGTCATCAGGGCGAAAGGTGGTGCTACACGTTACTAGACAGGTATCTCTAATTCAATTGCTGTTCAGTGTATAGCTTTTGTCTTAAAAACTCCACAGACTAATACATAGACATCTTACAATCACCTGTGCAATAAATTAAGTACCCAATTTCTTACGGTGGCACAATATATAATATCTGGTGCACACAATTTGGAAGAGAAGAAGAAATATCCTGTGCTACCGTAAGGAAAATTCATGCGATATAGTATCCACAATATTCGATCTCGCTACAGAACTTCAAAATCAAATAAATGCATGTCATGAAAGTTATCAAATTTATTAACTTCATGTTTCAACGTGCATTTAGAACGATTATTAGTATTAGGAGTAGCAACTTACCTCCAAAACTCAACATATATAGCACGTTATAAGCTCGGCAGACACGTGTTCCCACCCCGAGAGAGGCCTAACATACGTAGCTATTTGTTAGTTAAAATGAAATATTTACAAGCTAAAACACTGTTAATACTATTAATTTACAAAATGTAATTAATGAAATTTGCCTAGCTTAAATATTAAATTTCTATAATTCCTAAATTGAGAAGTTTAAATATTTAAGGTAGGTAAATATAATTAATTAGGTATTGTGAATTAATAGTATTAATAGTGTTTTAGCTTATAAATATTTCATTTTAGCAAACAAATAGCCACGTATGTTAGGCCTCTCTCGGGGTGAGAGCACATGTCTGCCGAACTCATAACGTGCCATATACACTATATTGACAAAAGCCACCGGACACCTAGAAGAGAAACACAACATAGTATTTATTGACATACATTAGTATGGTGTCGGTCCACCTTTAGCCTTAATTGCATGCACTGACCCTTCGAGACATGCTTTCGACAAAGTTTTGGAACACAGCGATAGGTATGCGCTTTTATTCAGTACATAATTCTGCCGCTAACTGTTGCTTAGTAGTAGGCCTTGGTTCCATACTTCTTATGCGGCGCTCTAATTCATCCCATAGCTGCTCTGTGTGATTAAGATCAGGGCTCTGTGCTGGCCAGCCACACACGATACAGAATTATCGTTAAACCACGCCGTAACAGTCCTTGCTTTATGGCTTGGTGCATTATCCTGCTGGTAATCAACATGGCTTGGTTCCATAGTATTGCCACAGAGTTGGTAGGGCATAATTGTCCAGAATATCGAGGTAGACGTGCTGGTTAACAGGTTTGTCCACGTTAACAAATGAGCCGGGACCATACCACGAAAAAAAAAAAAAAAAACCCACACAAGTACACTGCCAGCTCCAAACTTGACGGTAGAAACAGAATACTGTGGTAAATAGCGTTCCCCCGGCTGCCGCCATACCCACACACGGCCATCAGACTGATGCATCGTGTATGTGGATTCATCAGTTCGTAGGACCCGTTTCCATTGATCTACGGTCCACGATAAATGTTCTTTACACCATGTTAAACGACGAGTAGCATTTCGAGTGGAGATGAAAGGCTTATGAGCAGCCGCACGATCACGGTAACCCATGGAATGAAGCTCTCTGGGAATGGTACGTGTACATACCGAGGTTCCAGCATTTTTACTCACCTGTATCCCGAGGTCTTGTGCAGTATTCCGTCAATTAGCTGTAACGACTCTCCTGAGGCTTCGACGTCATCTATCACCGATTTTCTTTGGTCTGCCGGTACGTTTTGCTGCTTCAGGCAAGCCATGTGTCTTCCACTTATTCAGTACATCAAAAACAGTTGACTTTGGTATGTTTAAACGCTTCTCGGTTTCTCTTATGGACAACCCACTAATATATCACCCAACAATCTTTCCTTTCTCAAACTCAGTTCTCTGCCGCCGCGACTTTTTCACTTAACCTCACAATGCGATATGATCGCGATCAGCTGCAGGCTTCTTTTTATACCGTTTGCAGCTGTACCGCGCATCTTAACAACGCAGCGGATCCGTTCATTTGCTTTTGAAGAGGTGTCCGGTGACTTTTGTCAATATAGTGTATGTTGAGTTCTGGAGGTCAGTTGCTACTCCTAATACTAGTAATCGTTCAAAATCGAATACTTGAACAGACTATTGAAATTTAACACTTAATCAAACACCAAGTATCCTGTGATTTATATAAGAAAGGAAATTTCCGCTTTCATATAAGAAAGGAATTGTGGAAAGGTTTCTGAAAATTCAGAATTTTTGTGGCGTACGAAAAATCCGTGAAATTCAGAGTTTTCTCGTCCTTTCACGGAACAAGTTGTATCAGAAAATATACTTCGTTAATTCACAAAAGAAATCACTGAAAGTGGCTCGCGAGTTTCAAAGTTTATTTACAGTGCAGGGTCTCTTGAGTTGATGCAAATAATTCTGGTTGATTCTTCACACCCAGCTCTGAGGAAGACATCAATCGCGTGCCTGACCTAGTAATGTAAGCCAGACGAGTGATTTTTCTGTGTATGTCTGAATCTGTAGGCATTGCAATCGGGAGTATCGGTTCAATCCAAACGACGTTAAATGAGACTGTCCTGTATTGTTTAACAATGTGAAGCAGGACAATGTTAAGAAAAAGTTAAGGAGTGCTTATGGTAGGAGTAAATAAAACTCCTACACACATAAACACCCTAATTTTATGACAAAATCTCACATCTGCGATGGATTTTCATTAAAGGAAACGTAGTTTCTGTCACTGAAGCAGTACTTGATCAAATACAAAACGAGTATCACACAAAAGATGTAAAGGTTAATGACGTCGAGGCACAGACAAAGTGAATGAGAACTGCTAACGAGGTGATGAATAATTACGTAATAAAGACAGGAATTTTTGAGAGAAGGCGACATTCGACGTGGTCTGAGTTTGATCGATAGCAGGTCTTTCAAAGTAAGATGAGTTGCATTGTGAAAGATGAGGCGAGTTTTTTTGTTTTGAGAGAATCTCGTGCAACTTAATTTTGCTTTTCAATCCCCACGGCAGAATGACTGCCATGGAGATCAGGAATGTAAAAAATAAAAAAGTGTCGCCCGTAAATTTGCTCGCATTCTTATTCTGCGCTCTTTCGAGCTCTAGGGGGACACATGGAGGTTCATTTTGATGTTCATTTCGGGCATTCTCCGTTCCTTGAAGCCGCTATAACAAAGGGAAAAAGCGACTGCTACCCTTAAAGTTGCTCATGACGGTCGTTAAATTTCGAAAGAACAACAACAAATATAAAGTGAAAAAGTGTCGTCACTTTTGGTAAAAAAAGTACATGTGGCACGACTGTAGCTAGGTCCCAGCTCTGGGGAGGGGGGGGATAGTTATCGGGGTGGAGTTCGGTCCTCAACTACAAACTAACTACTAAGAATACAGATGCAAGTTTATCTTCGCTCCTTCTGCTAATTTACTTCACTAGCGAATAATTTTTCCACGCCAAAAAAAGTACAACCAACAAAATAAAATATAAAATATGAAAAATGAGGGGTAAAAGAAAACTAAATTTTCCTGAAATACACTGCTGGCCACCCAAAATGCAACACCAAGAAGGAAGAATCCGATTGGCCTGAAATTCGCAGCATGCGTCGCCCGCGAGAGGACATGCAAACGATTAGCACTGCAGGGCATATGCAAATCATGTGCGCCCGGCACTCCACCGATAAGCACTATAAGAAGGGTGCACAGAAGGCGGGGTGTAAGTACTAGAAGTGTGTTGTGCTGACGTACCTGTGCGTGGGAAGCTTCCTGATGCCTCGTCGCAAAATACGGCAGCCACTCCAGCACGTTTCGGAGTTCGACAGAGGACGAATAGTGGCTTATCGCGACAGCGGTTTATCGTACCGAGACATCGGCGCCCGTGTGGGACGACATACAGCCACAGTGAGGCGAGTATGGATTTGGTGGGTGCAGGAGGGACGGACGGACCGACGCGAGCGATAGCCGCAGCCGCGGCACACCATCGAGCGAGAGGACTGGCATGTTGTGCGGCGGGCATTGACGGCTCGCATCGCCACATCACGAACATTAACGCAGGAATTAGGGTGTATTGCGCAACAACCTGTGCCAGAACGTACCGTTCGACGTCGTCTGCATGTCGCAGGGCGCCCATTGCTCCGATTACGATTGACGTTACACCACCGGCGAGTGCGGCGGCAGTGGATCGATAGCAGGTCTTTCAAAGTAAGATGAGGGATTCGTCGGCTTCTCCGACGAATCCCGCTTCTGCCTGCAACACCACGATGATCGGATACGCGTGTGGCGGCACCGTGGCGAGAGACTGTATGACACCTGCATTATGCATCACCATACCGGTTCGTCGCCTGGCATTATGGTTTGTGGCGCAATTGGATATGACATCCGCACCCTTCTGGTACGCATCGCCGGTACACTCAACAGCCACCGCTACATCTCCGACGTTTTGGAGCCTGTAGTCTTACCTTACCTGCAGGACCTGCCAGCGGCCACGTTTCAACAGGACAATGAGCGCCCACACGTGGCACGCATCGTGCAACGATTCTTCGCGGCCCACCAGGTGTCACTGCTGCCATGGCCCGCCTGTTCTCCCGATATGTCTCCCGTCGAACACGTCTGGTCGCTGATCGGCAACCGAGTGGGCCGGCAAGCACCACCCTCGGCTATGCCTGATGAACTGTGGCAACGTGTGGAAACAGCCTGGACCGACACACCCCAAGCCCACATCCAACTCCTCTTTCGTTCGATGCCGCGGCGTGCAGCGGTCGTTATTGCCAGCCATGGGGGCCACACGAACTATTGATGTCTGCGTATTCCACAAGTCGCACGGGCCTGTAAGCTCAATCGTTTCATCTTTGTATCTGTTGTTATGTGTGCAGTAAATCTGGCTTTGCTATTTCGTGTCCTTCTTGGTGTTGTATTTTGGGTGGCCAGCAGTGTATATAAAAAAATCCCACTCTCTGAATTTACTTGACTGTGGTTGGGATTTCTTTTTTTATTGTTGAATAAGCTATTTATTTTTAGTTCACTATCCTGTTCCATTTTCGTGGACTTGCGAAATAGCATTGATGAGTTAATGATGTCTTATTTTGATTCTTCCTACTCCCCATCTTCAGTTTCACTCTTTCTTTATGTTTTATCACGATTTTTCTTTGCTAGTGCTCGGAGATAGCCTCTTCTTACCGTGGTCCGTAGCCATACCCTCCTCCTTTCCCTCCACTCAAAAACCAAGTCCCCCCTCACATTCTCGTCAACAAACACGTTTTCTCCCACGCACACGCATCGTAAAACCACTCCTACTGACCCCAAAACAATGAATGAGAAGAAGTTGAAATCTCTCTTCCTCTCTGTCTTGCACAAGGATGTTGCTTTAGCACAATTTTCTAGGGAATACACATTTACCTACCACCCACATATTCTCACCTCGACATTACTTCTTTGCAGACAATTAATTACGTGGAAATTTTTAATTAAAGACGTTTATTTAAAATTCAGTGAGTATGCAACGTAATGACAATAATGTACATTAGTGAGAGAACCTGTATAAAAACTTTTGACAAACAGGTAATGAGGAAGTAAATAAAATTACATGAACAAACAATATACACTCACGGACAATGAAATTTGCGCACCAAGAAGGAAGCATCGAATTGAACTGAAATTTTATGGACGTAATTATACAGATAAATGATACACGTGTTGGCAAAAACAGAGCTGCAGGGCAATTACAGAGGATCTGTGGCACGCAGTCCGGTCATCTTCAATAGCGCGTCGCACCGCCTCCTGCGGCGATACATGCTGCAATACCGTCCGGCATGGAGGCGAACAGACTCCTGATGTTGTCCTACGGCAAACTGGCCCACAGGTGTTGGACGGTGTGCTCCAAATCCCGGATAGTGCGGCACGGCGGAAGCTGGCGTTCCAATTGGTCCCACACATGCTCGATAGGAGACATGTCCGGGGATCTGGCAGGCCATGGAAGTGTCTGGACATGATGTAGGCAGTGCTGAGCAACCCTCGCCGTGTGCGGACGGGCATTATCCTGCTGGTATAGCGCACTTGGAATCACGGCCAGGAATGGGAACACATGAGGCCGTAGGATCTCATCCACATACCGCTGGCCTGTCAATGATCCACGTACCACTCCTAGAGCTTATCGGCTATCGTAAGCAATGTCTCCTCAGACCGTAATGTCTGCAGTGGGGGAGGTGTGGCGCTCGATAGCGAGGTTGGGATTGTGCCGTTGACCCGGGGACCTCCACACCCGGGCACGATGATCAGCTGTCCCCAAAATGAAGCGGCACTCATCGCTAAACACTACACATTGCTCTGGCCTGACACCATTGCACACGGAGCCGGCGATGTTCCAGTGTTAATGGCAGCACATGTAAGGGGCGCTGGGATCGCAGATTCGCTTCCGCGAAACGTCGGGAAATGGTTCGTAGGCATACAGGAGTGGCTACATCGGCCTGTATAGTGGACCGGGTCCCCGTGGGATCCGTTCGCACCTGGCGCACGATCAGTCGATCCTCTCTACTAGGGGTCTTTCTGGTCCGCCCGGACCCGCTCCGCCGTGTGGCAGTGCCGTCACACGTCCACTGCTCCCAAACACAGTCGGACGGTATGGTCAGAACGATCCACGTGGCTGGCTATACGGCGCGCCGACCACCCTGCGGTTTTCAGCCCGATGATCCGCCCTCTTTCAAAGTTCGTACGTTGCGCAAATCGACGCCTCTGGCATCTACCCGGCATTCATTCCACTATGTACTCTTACTTGCGTCGGCCAGTGCTTTTCGCTTTCATGGAACATCGGCTGCACGCCGGTTCATAAGGCTGTCGGTCCGTGCTTGCAACCCGACCACAGAGTGTGCGGTCATGCGCAATTGCACAAAACGTGGATCATTTGCACATGCATTCTAGTTATTTACAAAGTTTTGCTGTTGCAGCATGTTTTCTTCTAGGTGCGCAAATTTCATTGTCCGTGAGTGTGCAAATGTAGTAACAGTTCAATGAATATAAAGTCCTGAACTGACTGGCGATGAAAAAAAAAAAAAGAAATGGGGAGAAAGCGAACTAAACAGCAACTTAGCATCTCATAGCTAGTTGCCAAGTAACGAACAGTTTAACGCTTCTGCTCAACTACGTATCCACCACCGTTTATTCTTTTCCTTTCTTCCCTTTTTTTTTTGGGGGGGGGAGGGGATGGTGGTGGTTGGGGGTGTGGGGGTGTGGGGGTAATATTCTTTCATATTTTACGCTTCTTCGGAAAGATAAAAAAGGGGGAGGGGTATCAAACAAAGATCCTCGCTCTTTCCACGTTTATAAGTGAGTCACGGAAAAATTCTCATTGGCCGCCACCGGGAGTCGAACCCAGGGTCTTCCAGTTACGCGCCGGATATGCATCCGCTACACCACAGCGGCCTCGAATTCCTCCAGACTCACACACGCTAACTGCCAATCCAATTTGGCAGGTTGCTTCTTGGAGCCCCGCACAATGCTGGGGATGAACCAAAGATGGTAAGCAGCAACTGAAGAAATAATTAGAAGGCGAATGAATAATTAATACAGACATTTAACGTGGACCAGGAACATCAAACAAAGATATTCGCTCTTTCCACGTTTATAAGTGAGTCACAGAAAAATTCTCATTGGCCGCCACCGGGAGTCGAACCCACGGTCTTCCAGTTACGCGCCGGATATGCTTCCGCTACACCACAGCGGCCTAGAATTCCTCCAGACTCACACACGCTAACTGCCAATCCAATTTGGCAGGTTGCTTCTTGGAGCACCGCACAATGCTGGGGATTAACCAAAGATGGTAAGCAGCAACTGAAGAAATAATTAAAAGGCGAATGAATAATCAATACAGACATTTAACGTGGACCAGGAACATCAAACAAAGATCCTCGCTCTTTCCACGTTTATAAGTGAGTCACGGAAAAATTCTCATTGGCAGCCACCGGGAGTCGAACCCAGGGTCTTCCAGTTACGCGCCGGATATGCATCCGCTACACCACAGCGGCCTCGAATTCCTCCAGACTCACACACGCTAACTGCCAATCCAATTTGGCAGGTTGCTTCTTGGAGCCCCGCACAATGCTGGGGATGAACCAAAGATGGTAAGCAGCAACTGAAGAAATAATTAAAAGGCGAATGAATAATCAATACAGACATTTAACGTGGACCAGGAACATCAAACAAAGATATTCGCTCTTTCCACGTTTATAAGTGAGTCACAGAAAAATTCTCATTGGCCGCCACCGGGAGTCGAACCCACGGTCTTCCAGTTACGCGCCGGATATGCTTCCGCTACACCACAGCGGCCTAGAATTCCTCCAGACTCACACACGCTAACTGCCAATCCAATTTGGCAGGTTGCTTCTTGGAGCACCGCACAATGCTGGGGATTAACCAAAGATGGTAAGCAGCAACTGAAGAAATAATTAAAAGGCGAATGAATAATCAATACAGACATTTAACGTGGACCAGGGACATCAAACAAAGATCCTCGCTCTTTCCACGTTTATAAGTGAGTCACGGAAAAATTCTCATTGGCCGCCACCGGGAGTCGAACCCAGGGTCTTCCAGTTACGCGCCGGATATGCTTCCGCTACACCACAGCGGCCTAGAATTCCTCCAGACTCACACACGCTAACTGCCAATCCAATTTGGCAGGTTGCTTCTTGGAGCACCGCACAATGCTGGGGATGAACCAAAGATGGTAAGCAGCAACTGAAGAAATAATTAGAAGGCGAATGAATAATTAATACAGACATTTAACGTGGACCAGGAACATCAAACAAAGATATTCGCTCTTTCCACGTTTATAAGTGAGTCACAGAAAAATTCTCATTGGCCGCCACCGGGAGTCGAACCCACGGTCTTCCAGTTACGCGCCGGATATGCTTCCGCTACACCACAGCGGCCTAGAATTCCTCCAGACTCACACACGCTAACTGCCAATCCAATTTGGCAGGTTGCTTCTTGGAGCACCGCACAATGCTGGGGATTAACCAAAGATGGTAAGCAGCAACTGAAGAAATAATTAAAAGGCGAATGAATAATCAATACAGACATTTAACGTGGACCAGGAACATCAAACAAAGATCCTCGCTCTTTCCACGTTTATAAGTGAGTCACGGAAAAATTCTCATTGGCCGCCACCGGGAGTCGAACCCAGGGTCTTCCAGTTACGCGCCGGATATGCATCCGCTACACCACAGCGGCCTCGAATTCCTCCAGACTCACACACGCTAACTGCCAATCCAATTTGGCAGGTTGCTTCTTGGAGCCCCGCACAATGCTGGGGATGAACCAAAGATGGTAAGCAGCAACTGAAGAAATAATTAAAAGGCGAATGAATAATCAATACAGACATTTAACGTGGACCAGGAACATCAAACAAAGATATTCGCTCTTTTCACGTTTATAAGTGAGTCACAGAAAAATTCTCATTGGCCGCCACCGGGAGTCGAACCCACGGTCTTCCAGTTACGCGCCGGATATGCTTCCGCTACACCACAGCGGCCTAGAATTCCTCCAGACTCACACACGCTAACTGCCAATCCAATTTGGCAGGTTGCTTCTTGGAGCACCGCACAATGCTGGGGATGAACCAAAGATGGTAAGCAGCAACTGAAGAAATAATTAGAAGGCGAATGAATAATTAATACAGACATTTAACGTGGACCAGGAACATCAAACAAAGATATTCGCTCTTTCCACGTTTATAAGTGAGTCACAGAAAAATTCTCATTGGCCGCCACCGGGAGTCGAACCCACGGTCTTCCAGTTACGCGCCGGATATGCTTCCGCTACACCACAGCGGCCTAGAATTCCTCCAGACTCACACACGCTAACTGCCAATCCAATTTGGCAGGTTGCTTCTTGGAGCACCGCACAATGCTGGGGATGAACCAAAGATGGTAAGCAGCAACTGAAGAAATAATTAGAAGGCGAATGAATAATTAATACAGACATTTAACGTGGACCAGGAACATCAAACAAAGATATTCGCTCTTTCCACGTTTATAAGTGAGTCACAGAAAAATTCTCATTGGCCGCCACCGGGAGTCGAACCCACGGTCTTCCAGTTACGCGCCGGATATGCTTCCGCTACACCACAGCGGCCTAGAATTCCTCCAGACTCACACACGCTAACTGCCAATCCAATTTGGCAGGTTGCTTCTTGGAGCACCGCACAATGCTGGGGATGAACCAAAGATGGTAAGCAGCAACTGAAGAAATAATTAGAAGGCGAATGAATAATTAATACAGACATTTAACGTGGGCCAGGAACATCAAACAAAGATATTCGCTCTTTCCACGTTTATAAGTGAGTCACAGAAAAATTCTCATTGGCCGCCACCGGGAGTCGAACCCACGGTCTTCCAGTTACGCGCCGGATATGCTTCCGCTACACCACAGCGGCCTAGAATTCCTCCAGACTCACACACGCTAACTGCCAATCCAATTTGGCAGGTTGCTTCTTGGAGCACCGCACAATGCTGGGGATGAACCAAAGATGGTAAGCAGCAACTGAAGAAATAATTAAAAGGCGAATGAATAATCAATACAGACATTTAACGTGGACCAGGAACATCAAACAAAGATCCTCGCTCTTTCCACGTTTATAAGTGAGTCACGGAAAAATTCTCATTGGCCGCCACCGGGAGTCGAACCCAGGGTCTTCCAGTTACGCGCCGGATATGCATCCGCTACACCACAGCGGCCTCGAATTCCTCCAGACTCACACACGCTAACTGCCAATCCAATTTGGCAGGTTGCTTCTTGGAGCCCCGCACAATGCTGGGGATGAACCAAAGATGGTAAGCAGCAACTGAAGAAATAATTAAAAGGCGAATGAATAATCAATACAGACATTTAACGTGGACCAGGAACATCAAACAAAGATATTCGCTCTTTTCACGTTTATAAGTGAGTCACAGAAAAATTCTCATTGGCCGCCACCGGGAGTCGAACCCACGGTCTTCCAGTTACGCGCCGGATATGCTTCCGCTACACCACAGCGGCCTAGAATTCCTCCAGACTCACACACGCTAACTGCCAATCCAATTTGGCAGGTTGCTTCTTGGAGCACCGCACAATGCTGGGGATGAACCAAAGATGGTAAGCAGCAACTGAAGAAATAATTAGAAGGCGAATGAATAATTAATACAGACATTTAACGTGGGCCAGGAACATCAAACAAAGATATTCGCTCTTTCCACGTTTATAAGTGAGTCACAGAAAAATTCTCATTGGCCGCCACCGGGAGTCGAACCCACGGTCTTCCAGTTACGCGCCGGATATGCTTCCGCTACACCACAGCGGCCTAGAATTCCTCCAGACTCACACACGCTAACTGCCAATCCAATTTGGCAGGTTGCTTCTTGGAGCACCGCACAATGCTGGGGATTAACCAAAGATGGTAAGCAGCAACTGAAGAAATAATTAAAAGGCGAATGAATAATCAATACAGACATTTAGCGTGGACCAGGAACATCAAACAAAGATCTTCGCTCTCTCCACGTTTATAAGTGAGTCACGGAAAATTTCTCATCCCTTGGCTAATCGTCCGAGTTCGGCCCGAGCTCGCCAACTGCAGATTAGGCGAATGCGCGCCGAACTCCTAAGATTACTACCAGGCCACAGAGGATGCACTGTAAGGTTTATCAGACTCTCTTTGGTGAGACCTCACCGAAGACACTCATTTTTTTGGGGGGGAGGGGTGTTGATAAACCTCACCAAAGACTCAGACCGGCATCATGCACAAAAAACACTTGAACAGAAACCATATGTGTTAATTACCAAGTTTAAGCAGCACTCGACCTTCGCGTCCTCACCCTCAGGCTGAACATTTGCTGTAAAAAGATTCAATTAAAAAAAAAAAAACACACGACTTCAGAAAAAACAAAATCTGCTTCATTGAAGTTACGTTTAAAATTTGGTTGGAAGACTTTTAATTCAGTTACAGTTCAAGTTTCTACATATCTTGAACGAACACCCTTCCCCCCCTTTTTCTCTTTGTTTTCCGAGAGGAGGCTCACTTTTTAAGAAATTCCCCAAAAAGGGAAAATGTCCCTGAAAAGTGGAAGTCCTGCATCACGCTACACTAAAAAAAAAAAAAAAAAAAAAAAAAAAAAAGGAAAATAGGAAATGACATTGCAAAAGCCGAAAATCCAAAGATTTGCATAACTCCGTTATCGACCCCAAAACCCTCCACTGGAGGTGCTCCTCAGTGTATCGACAACTTTTCCCCTGGCTCATTTCCACTTTATGACCATTTTTATAGTAGGACGTTAAGGAATTATGAGTCATTCTTCCCAGTTCTTCGCGCGCAAGTGACTTGGCATTCCCTCCACTGACTTATCGTTTGCGGCCGCCAGGACGATAGGTGGCTGAAAGGGTTTTGTTTCGTGGTGAAATGTGTTCTATCTGGTTCAGTTGAAGAGATATTTTGCTTGCTACAGGTTGCACTGACCGTTGTACAGTGCGTATGTGCATTTAGTTTTCTCATAATGCATGGAACTCGCCGCAAATGTGTAAATCCATCGGGCAGTTTTTGTTACATCTGTAGTCTGTTCACAATGAAAAAACAGCATCGAACTTTAACAACCGACGTTAAATAAGCTTACCGTTATTATTTTGGGCGTCAAGTTGCTAACAAGACAAAAATGGGCTCCCCACATATCCTGCCTAACATGTTACTCAAAGTTGTTTACGTGGACGAATGGAGACAAACCACGGCTTATGCCTTTTGCAGTTCCGATGTTCTGGCACGAAACGACTAGCCATAAAGAGGACTTATATCTGCCTCACTGAAATCAGGGGTTTTCAAATAAAATAAAATGTAAAGATGAATACCCTACTGTTCCGTCTGCAATGCGTCCTCTGCCACACGGACCTGAACTGCCCGTTCCTGAGCCACCTTCACAATTGGAAGAATTCGTCCTTCCAGAAGAAGAAGAAACAGGAGGACAGACTGAACCATAAATGTCCTTTGATCCACCCTACAATCGCGAACAAAACACAACACCCCATCTGATTCAGCAAAAGTACCTGAAAGACTTCTCCAGACACTTAATCTTAGCAAACGTCAAATCGAATTTTTAGGGTCTAGGCTGCAGCAGGGAACTTACTGGTCCCAATCACTAGACTTTCATTGTACAGAAAGAGGTATGAACAATTTTCAGGGTACTTAACAATGCGAATTTCCATGTGTGTGTGTATGTGTACAAATACTGACGGATTAATGGTTGAACTTGTTTTCATACTTATCCCTCAAGAATTGAGAATCTACCCCAAAACAAATCGGAAGGCAGTGCTTCTACACGAAGGCATTACTAAACCATCAACACCGGTAGCACATTCAGTGGACATGAAAGAAACTCAACAGAGTATGTCGCCGTTGCCAAGTGCAATCTGGTACAACAAGTACTGTTGGCAAGCGTGAGGAGATTTGAAAATCATCGCTTTACTACTCGGATTTCAGGGTGGATTTACGAAATACTGTTATTTTTCTTTGTCTATAGGAAAGTAGAGCAACCGACAGATAGTAAGTATACTGTGAAAGACTGACCTCACAGAGGTAATTACGTCTTGGGCAACATAATGTTAAGTACGCCCAAGGCCGTAGCTACCGGATCGCAGAATTCATTCCAAGGGCGGAAATTCATGCTCTGGAGGATGTATGAAATAGAAATTGTAACTAAAAAAGAAAGTTACATTCTTCAGTTAAGGACTTTAGTTAGTCTCATACAGTATTCCATGCAGTTAACCAGGGTACAGAGTATTATACAGTGTGGGATCTGAACATCTCATATCCATGAAGGGAATTTTCCAAAA
This sequence comes from Macrothele yani, assembly GCA_039090855.1. Classification (NCBI taxonomy): domain Eukaryota; kingdom Metazoa; phylum Arthropoda; class Arachnida; order Araneae; family Macrothelidae; genus Macrothele; species Macrothele yani. The sequence continues at coordinate 31,251,720 of CM076993.1, forward strand.
CAGTGAATGGAGACATAGAAAACAATATGCTGATATGTCTAACCTCCGTGACCTTTCCGAACATGTTGTTGGGATGAAGAGCTAATTAATCATCTGTGCTCTGTCGCAGAAAGTTCGCTGAGTGGTTAACCTTGAATGGAATTTTTCCAAGCCCTATCCCTAAAACTTCTTTCTATTGTTACGCTCACTATCCGATATTCATTCGTTCTATGCTGGTTTGTTCTTCGTTCTGCATTTCTGTGTAGTGTTGTATTGTCGGCGTTCACACAACTTTTACGATTTACTTGGTATTTACAACATGTAATTTCTTGGGTATTTACATAGTTTTTACATTTTTTAATAAAATTATGTAAACAACCTGAAATGCGACTTTTGAACGATCATAATACTTTCCTATAACGACGGCGTGTGAACAAGTAAAAACCAAGTATTATTTGAGTGGAACTCGAAGGGGCGTAAGTTTGAACTCTAAGTGGCGTAATTTCAAGTCTCGCGATCCTAGATAAGAAGAGCTCGCTACAGTCCTGAGTACGCCTTTTGGTTAGACCCAAACAAGACATTGCTTCCCCCTTTACATATTAAGTTTGAGTTTGATGAAAATCTTCGTGAAAGCTTTGGTCAAGAGTGGGGAAAGTTTCATGTATGTCAGGAGCCAATTCCCAAGTGTAAATGATGCAAAAGTGAAAGGAAGAATATTCGTTGGAGCCCAAATCAGGAAACTTGAAAGATAAGAATTTCGAGAAAAAGTTAAATGCTCGGGAACTCGCTGCCTGGAAGGCCTTTGTATCAGTTCTTAAACGTTTTCTGGGCAATAAAAAAGTCGACTACTATCAAGAGGACTCCTGCACAGTTACCGGAGGCAAGGATGTCACTCAAAATACACTTCCTGGATTCCCGTTTGGACATTTTCCTGGAAAACTTAGGAGCTGCAAGTAAGGGAGAGATTCCATCAAGACATTCACAGAATGGAACAACGATACCAAAAACACGATGGTATAACAACAAATAACCAACAACAACAAGTAACGAACAGGTTAACACACAGATAACTCTACCGCTTCAGCTTTTATCACTGCTTAGCAATCTCGTGGCCTCACGTGCTTCCACATATGAAAATCATGAGCAGCCAATCTGTCGTATCTGCCTCGTACGTCGGTTGCTACCGTCAGCGATTTTCCGCCAACAAAGATCTACTTCAACGTCCGCAAATTTGTATATTGTCTCTGCCCCTTAATTTATGGACATCGGTGTAAAAAGGCCGTTCCATAAAAACTAAGAGTGAATTTTTTTGAGTTGGTAACAGTGCAAATGGGAAAAATAACCACGCAGACGACTAACTGAATTAAGGAAGTATCTATGGCAACCGTTATTAGCCGTGGCAGACGATTCTGGTTTGGTTTTTGCGCGGCTGTTTAAGGTACGTCTGCATTTCCCCATACAGCTATGGAGGTGAGTGATTCAGATTAAGAAGTGAAATGCGTTGTGCGATAAAATTTTGCTATCGTTTGGGTTAAACGGCTCCAGAAACAGTAGATTTAATGGAAAAGCTTACAAACATAAATGTCTGGGTGGGTCAAAGATTTTTAGACGGCACCATGATTTCGAAAAAGGGCGTTTGTCGGCAGAACTTGCTCCTAAGCTTGGTTTACCTGAGACTGTTTTCAGGGAGCGTATTGTTAACACTGTTTGGTTAATCCTGCAAGAAGATCGACGAATGACGTGTGAAGATATAGAGGCGTCAACTAATATTTCGAAAACATTGGCATTGCGCATTCTACGCAGCAAATTACTGCAGCATCGTGTGTGTTCCAGATGGGTACATCACCTGACGAGAGCAATTGTTAGCCACAGTTCAGATGTGTCATGAGTGGAAACAAATGATTGCAAAGGATCCAAACTTTCTAAACACAGTAATAATTTCCGATGAAACATGGGTCCAATATTTTGACCCCCTCACGAAATGTGCAATGAGTGCCGGGAAACACACAGGCTCGCCTCCTTCGAAAAAAGTCCGCCAAACCAAATCAGCTGGGAAGGTGATAATGATAATTTTCTTTGATTATAAAGGTGTAGTCTACCAGCATGCTGTTCCTCCACGATTTACTGTCAATGCTGAGTATTACATTTCAGTCTTGAAGCGTCTGTGACGACACATATCGATTAAGCGACCAGAACTGGTGGGTAAGTAGACCTTACAGCTTGATAACGCCAGCCCACATGTAGCTGCTTGTGTTCAACAGTTTCTTACGAAATGCAGTATTGAAATCATGCTACAGTCTACCTACAGTCCTGAGCTCGCTCCGTGCGATTTCTGGTTGTTTCCAACAATGAAGAAGTTCCGTGGCGCAACATTCAACACAAATGCTGACGTCATTCAAGCTGTAAAGTGGTCGCTAAAGCAGCTTCTATAAAATGCCTTCGCCACATGCTTTGAAAAGTGGACTGAACGATGGTACTGTTGCATATCATCCGAGGTAAGATACTTTGAGAAAGAATGACATACATTTTACTGCACCTATATTTTTATCACGTCTTTTGTAAAAAAAAGGTTGTGTTTATGTTATCGGTTTGTCCGTCCGCCCGTCTGTAGACACGATCTCTCTGCAACAGTCCGATTTGAAAAAAATATTTTTGCATTAGGAAGCTTGAAATATGCAAATGACGTTCCTTTAATTCGTTTTTTTTTTACGATGAAATATTTCGCCGCTAGAGGGCATAAATGCAAATGATATCGAATTCAAAACACATTCTAATCCATATATTTGCTTCTAAACATCCAATTAAAAAAATTCTTTTCCTTTTTGATTCCATTTAAGTCGAAGATTATTTTAGGTATAGTTACTTTACCCAGTTACGCATATATTCTCCGCTAGAGGGCGTAAAAGTAAATTGCTTTCCTCCCGATATCTCTGCTTCTAAAACTCCGATTTGAAAAATGTTTCTTTCAGCCGATACAGCTCGTGATGAGAAATATTTTGCATATAATTTCTAATTTTTGGTATGAAATTGTTTGGCCATCAGGGGGCGTAAGCGTTGATTTCTACTTCTAATGTATTTGCAGCAAAATCTGAGCTTCTAAAATCTCGATTGAAAAAATTCTTTCGTAAACCGATACTACTCACGTAGAAAACCCTATTCGGAATATTTTCTTCTTAAAATAATTCATGGTTTCTCCGCCAGGGGGCGTAGATGTATATCCTGTTTTTGTCAATATTTCTGCTTCTAATGATCCGATTTGAAAAAAATTCTTCTTTGTTGGGCAGAGTTTCCGGCGCGACATGTTTCTAATATAATTTCAAAATTTCAAAAAAATTCATTGACTTTCCGCTACGGGGAGTTTCCCCGATATCTCTGCGCTTTCCCCGATATCTCTGCTTCTAAAACTCCGATTTGAAAAATTCTTCCAGCACCGGATACAGCTTCTGATGGAAATTTTTTTTATTGCAATTTCTAATTTTTCATAAAATATGGTTTGGCCACCAGGGGGCGTCAGCGTTAAATTTCTGCTTCGTAGGTATTTGCAGCAAAATCTTAGCTTCTAAAAGCCAGTTTGAAAAAATCCTTTCGTGAACCGATACCACACCTGTCGATGAATATTTGAGAATATTTTCTTCTTAAAATAATGCATAGTTTCTCCACCAGAGGGCGAGATGTCTATCTTATTTCTGCCAATATCTCTGTCTCTAAAAATCGGATTTGAAAAATTCCTTCTTTGTTAGATAGCATATCCGGTGTAAAATGTTTCCCAAATAAGTTCAAAATTTTCAAGTAATGCATAGAGTTTCCGCTAGGGAGCGTAAAGGTAAATTGCGTTTTACTCAATATGTCTTCTTCTAAACCTCCAATTTGAAAAGTTCTTTCTGCGTCGGATACATCTCCTGATAGGAAGTTCTCAGCATAAAATTTCTAATATTTGATAAATAATTGTTCGGCCCCCAGGGGGACGTAAGTGTTAATTTCTGCGTCTGATGTATTTGCAGAAGACTCGATTGAAAAAATTGTTTCATGGACCCATACCGCTCACATCGGAAAACCTTTTGAAAATACTTTCTTTTTAAAATAGTGCATATTTTTTCTGCTGGGGGAGTAGATGCATATCTTATATTTGTCGATATCTCTGCTTCTAAGAACCCGATTTGAAAAATTCTTTCTTTGTTGGAGAGCGTTTCCGCTGCGAAATGTTTCTCATGTAAATTCTAATTTTTCTTAACGCACAAGTCTGCCACCAGAGGGCATAAGTTGACGTTTCCGTTTACAGCAATATCTGCGGGATTAAAAACCCGACTGATTTTTTTCTTCGGTCAGATACTACTGTTTTCCATACCGGTTCCATTGATTTTGAATAGCTTTGGTAAATTTAATTCGCATCAGAACGGATTCAAAAGACGTGCTCATTAAACCCGAAAATTCGGTGTCATCTTTCTTGTTTCATTTTATGTGATTTTACTCTCAGTTGTTAAAGAACGGTCGTTGTACATTCAATCATGAGTGGACTTTTTTTTTAATTTTTTCACCCTTAAATTGCTGCTAAAATTTGTTTTCGACTGAATTAGTTTACCAATGCATATTTCAATAATTTTGTTTCATACAGGAGTTAACAGAATTTTTTTCATGAGGGTATTTATGAGGTGTTCCCCTGTGGGTATGTGCTTTACTGTAGTGTACAACAGGACTAAAATTCCGGACCCGGTTTCGTCGACCCAATCTACCCCTGGACTCTAGTACAAGTCATGTGGGAATCACAAGTCTTGAGGTTTCAATTCCCGCTTTCGTTGGCTTAAGTACGTTTAGTGACTGTAACTTTAGCTGCAGCCAGTAGATGGCGTTAAAACGGCGCTGTTGGGATTACAAGCGCAGCGGAATGAGTTTTACAGGAAAACAAACAACCTGAGTTTACGAAACTCCAGTACGGCGGAAATGTGAGCAAAAATAATCTTGGTTGCGGGGAGGGGTGGAAGACAAAGGACTCTACTGATATAGATACATTATTAAAATTCAAAATCAAATAATACAAACTAATGACTTGAACATGTGCAGCGCATGAAGGATGAGAAATTGTCTAGACAGAAACTTAAACCAATGCTAGTTGAAGGCTTTGCTGCAGGCGGAACCTACGTAGACGCTGGGAAATGCTAAAATGATTTTTTTTTTTTTAATTGGAGGTTTTTTTTTGTTTTTTTATTGGAGGTTTAACGACCACCGTGAGCAACTCAATGGGCTATAAGCAGTCGCCGGTCCCTAATTTAGGGTCACTGGTTCCAGGGAAGGGAGAGAGCCAGTGCCGTAAGACAAACACAACATCCATGCCTGACGGGATTCGAACCCGGACCCCTTACGGACGAATGATCAGAGGCCAACGCCTTAGACCACTGCGCCACCGGGGCGGCCTAAAATGATTTAAGAACCTAGAATGCCGCCCCGGTGGCGCAGTGGTCTAAGGCGCTGGCCTCTGATCATTCGTCCGTAAGGGGTCTGGGTTCGAATCCCGGTCGGGCATGGATGTTGTGTTTGTCTTACGGCACTGGCTCTCTCCCTTCCCTGGAACCAGTGACCCTAAATTAGGGACGGGCGACTGCTTATAGCCCATTGAGTTGCTCACGGTGGTCGTTAAACCTCCAATAAAAAAAAAAAAAAAAAAACCTAGAATGGAGGAAGAAGGTGAATAATAGAGGGGAAGGAAAAGTAGGGTGCTAACACCTAAGAAACTCAGATCGAAGAAGAAGAAGGGGCTCGAATTATACGAATGGCGCAATTTTTTTGTTTAACAAAATCGGTATTATAATGTACCCGATTGTGCGGGTTAGATATTTATTTACTTCATTTCCAATGCATAAAGAAACAACAAACCCCTTTGTTGAAATTAAAAGGAAAATAAAACGAAAGAAAAGAGAACGCGAAACATGGCTATTTTAGAAGAACAACAGAGTTAAAACATCGGAATCTGCGGCGTTGACAAGAATCATTCTTTAAGGAAATTTCCACTGCTGAAAGTTCAATCGAAAAATAAGCAAATTTGTTCGAAACATCTTGACGTGAAATCAACCGGACCGATTTATTTATGCTTAATAACTCCGCGTTTGACAACAAACTGCCTTGCGTGCACCATAAATGGTTTCCTGTCAGATTCAAGGAAACTATATGGGTGAACGTGCGGTCTCGGTTAACTAAACGCAAAAAAAAAAAAAAAAAAACTCTCACTGAGCATGCGTGCTTCCAGGCTGCCGAAACTCTCTGCTGCGATGGTGTTTCAAGGTTACGACGCCTCGTTGCCATGGGAACAGAGCTTCTCTCACCTATTCGCAGCGCGTCGCCAGAGCACATCTCCGCTCCGCCGTTAGTGAATTGCATTAGGATTGATCAAAAGATCGGAATAATTTATCGGCATCCTAGGGTTAGCTTCCGGGATATCCGAGGGAAAGAAAAAAAGCGAACATATTGTGGTGGGAATTCGCGGAAAGATGGAACTCAGACGAAAGTTGCTCGGGTTTTCATTCTTTTATTGCCAGTTTTTATTAGCTTCCAGAAGCAAAGCGTACGTGCCTGCAGTTACACCAGAAACATGCTTATGCCCAGGAACGGGAAATTCTGTTTCGGCAAGGCTGCAGACTGGGTTCTAAATCTGGCCCTTAATGGGTGTTTCTAAAATGACTAAAGTTGAGATAGACAAGAAAGAACCGCTCACAGTTGTAGATTATCAGTACTTTGAAAGCAGTTCGGAAATATTTGTGGAATCAGTAGTTTCTTTCAGACTGTGTGATACTTGCATTTTTACAGCAGAAAAATACTTTTCAGATATGCAGAATTTTTGACATGTTTGCGTTTAGTTGTTTTGGATGAAAAAATTATAAAAAAATTCCATCGAGCATGGAACAAACTCCTTTGAGTTTGACTTTTCAGAAGAAATGGTTGCCTGGCATGTAACGTTTTAGAAAACAGACATGCAGGAGGTTTTTATTTAATTTATACCTCTCTTCCAAACAGAAAAAACTTGAATTTTTTTTTTTTTTTTTTTACAGTATATGGAAAGCGTATAACTAACAGGATAAAATTTTATATATTTATTGCATTTCTGCTGAGCTACATACATGCATCTTCAAAGTAGTGAACTGACTTTATTCGACAATAACGCAAACTTTTCTCACTGATATTTTGCAATCTTTAACTGCGACATGATATAAATTTGATTTTGCAATGAGTTTGGTGAAATACTCGTTTAAAAAAATAGGAGGGAAAACGGAAGGTTGGGAGGGGGCTGCCAACATTAAACTCATCAAAAACTGGTTTAAAAAAGGAGGAAGAATTTGGGAGGGGGGGCACCGTGAGCAACTCGATGGGCTATGTATAGTCGCCCGTCCCTAATTTAGAGCCACTGATTCCACGGAAAGGAGAGAGCCAGTGCCGTAAGATGAATGCAACATCCATTCCGCACCGAGATTCGAACACAGACTCATCTCGGAGGGAGAATATTTCTTCTTTTCTAGAAAAAGGATGGTGACTTTGTGACGTAAACCATTAAATTACTCTTCCTTTCAAGGTTCTGTGTTCTAATGTAAATTTGGTTTCTTCTCGTTAAACGTTTTTCTGAACTTAAAGACACATTATTTATCCCGTTGAGTTTTTCAGAGTTGGCAACCTGACAGTGAGTCAGATTTCAATAAACAGTAAATAAAACTGCTACCGTCTTCAAAACCCTTTATTATTTTATAACTTCCAATTTACTTAACTGTCTATTGAGTTGTTAAACAGCTAAACAATAAAATATTTAGATCTCTAACTATTGGACAGTGGTGAAATAGGAATTATTCGCTACCGAAACCGAACGTAGTACAAGTAAATGCCATAAAAATTTAATGTGCACAAATCCACTCGCAGTAGATATAAAACCATGTACGGAAATTTTGTTATTAAACTTTAAAAATGAAATACTCACATTTAGCTGAAGTCAGAGCTGTTTTCTTCATTCAGAAGTACGTTTCTTATTGGAAAGACCATTCGAACACCGGTGCAATTAAAAGTGTCCGCTATTAATAAACATTGGAGAAAAAAGTCAGCTCGCATTTGAGGCGAAGATAAGCAATTGTCTTTGGCGACAAAATAAAGAAACTCGGCTATATCTGAAATATCTATTATTCGATCTGAAAACAAAAATTATCTCCTAAGTACACCGATGCGTCATTTCATTATCACCACGCCCAGCGTAGAGAAATGAGCGCGCTTAGAGACCGAACGGTGGCGCAAGTGAAGTTCACAGAGCAGTATACACTGAAGAGCAATTGAATTAGAGACAGCTGGCGCTATGCAAATGTGGCGCTGTGGGCGGCCCTGTAAACGGAAACGACACGACGTATGCAGCGATCCGACAATATAAGGAGTGATGCGACAGGAATCAGTAAGAGTCGGACGCAGTATGGGTAAGACGAAGGATCTAAGCGCATTTGATCGTGGGCAAATTGTCGGGGCCGACGAACGGGTCACTCCATCTCGGAAGTCGTGCAGGCACTGGGATTTTCACGAGCCACTGTATCACGGGTGTACCGTGAGTACATCGAATCCGGTAAAACCATCCCTACAAGGGCCAACTACCGTGAACAACAGCGTGTGGATGAGCGGGATCATCGTCGGCTAGCTCGCATTGTAACAGCGGATAGACGGACCACAGTGCAAGAAATTACTCGGCAATTCAACACTGGTGCACAAAAACGTGTAAGCAGCCACCATCCAGAACCATCTCCTCGCTATGGGGTACAGAAGCCATCGTCCCACGAGGGTACCGCTGCGTTCCGCACATCACAGGGTACAAAGATTAGCATGGGCGCGGGATCATCGCCGCTGGATCCTAGACATGCGGAAAAATGTTGCCTGGACTGATGAGTCGAGATTCACGTTGGTACATGCGGATGGCAAGATACGAGTAAGGCGCAAACCACATAAAGCGATGGATCCTTCTTGCCAGCAGGGTACTCTTCATGCTGGTGGGGGTGGCATTCTCGTCTGGGGACTGTTTACGTGGACTGAAATGGAACTCCTGGTACGTGTTACATCGTCCCTCACAGGTCAAAGTTACCGGGATATCCTGGACGATCATTTGCTCCCGTTTGTGCGTCTTCAATATCCCACTGGGAACCTCATCCTGCAACAAGACAATGCACCGTGCCATCGCTTCCGAATTCTATCCGAATGGTTGGATAAACACTCCACCGACGTTACCTCGCTTCCTTGGCCAGCTAGGTCGCATGACCTCAATCCATTCGGAGTCAGAATGGGAAAAGCTGCCGATTTATGGGAATTTTATAAAATGCAAATTGTGATGGCATGGCGCCTCGGAACTACGAACTCGGAAACGGCGCGGCTTGTGGGTTGTTCACGTGCTGCTGTAGTGAGTACGTATCAAAAGTGGTGCACAGATTACTAAACGAAGAACCGTCGTCCAGGAGTGTGTCGTCCGCAGCTCATTTATGCCAGAGGGGAGCGGAGACTGTCGCACATTGTTCTCAGCGACCGCAGGTCTGCAGTGCGACAAATTACCCGCAGCTACAACAGTGGTGATCAGAGCAATATGTCACAGCACACAGTTCATCGCAGCCTTCTGCGCTTGGGCCTGCGTGGCCGAAGACCCTTCCGTGTCCCCGTGCTCATTGCACGTCATCGCCAATAACGCATGAAATGGGCCCAAGATCATCGAGATTAGACCGTGGATGATTGGAAGAAAGTGACCCGGTTTGACGAATCAAGATTCATGGTGCATAAGGTAGACGGCCGAGCGCGGATACCCCGATTACCAACGGAGGCTATGGCACCTGGATGCACTGTTGGGCGGAAAAAGGGCCGCGGCGGCGTTATGCTGTGGGAGATGTTTTCTTGGGATACTTTAGGCCGCATTATGCCAATAGCATAATCCCTGACACCTGCCAGGTATCTGAGCAATGCTGAGGACCAAGTTCACCTATTCATGGCAATTGTGTTCCCTGCTAAAGGGAGTCTTACAGCTTATAGGTAAGTGGTCATAATATAATGGCTGCTGTTTTGCGGGCTAAAGGGAGTCTTACAGCTTATTAGGTAAGTGGTCACAATGTAATGGCTGCTGTTTTGCGAGCTAAAGGGAGTCTTACAGCTTATAGGTAAGTGGTCATAATGTAATGGCTGCTGTTTTGCGGGCTAAAGGGAGCCTTACAGCTTATTAGGTAAGCGGTCATAATGTAATGGCTGCTGTTTTGCGAGCTAAAGGGAGTCTTACAGCTTATAGGTAAGTGGTCATAATATAATGGCTGCTGTTTTGCAGGCTAAAGGGAGCCTTACAGCTTATTAGGTAAGAGGTCATAATGTAATGGCTGCTGTTTTGCGAGCTAAAGGGAGTCTTACAGCTTATAGGTAAGTGGTCATAATATAATGGCTGCTGTTTTGCGGGCTAAAGGGAGTCTTACAGCTTATTAGGTAAGTGGTCACAATGTAATGGCTGCTGTTTTGCGAGCTAAAGGGAGTCTTACAGCTTATAGGTAAGTGGTCATAATATAATGGCTGCTGTTTTGCGGGCTAAAGGGAGTCTTACAGCTTATTAGGTAAGTGGTCACAATGTAATGGCTGCTGTTTTGCGAGCTAAAGGGAGTCTTACAGCTTATAGGTAAGTGGTCATAATGTAATGGCTGCTGTTTTGCGGGCTAAAGGGAGTCTTACAGCTTATTAGGTAAGCGGTCATAATGTAATGGCTGCTGTTTTGCGAGCTAAAGGGAGTCTTACAGCTTATAGGTAAGTGGTCATAATATAATGGCTGCTGTTTTGCAGGCTAAAGGGAGCCTTGCAGCTTATTAGGTAAGAGGTCATAATGTAATGGCTGCTGTTTTGCGAGCTAAAGGGAGTCTTACAGCTTATAGGTAAGTGGTCATAATATAATGGCTGCTGTTTTGCGGGCTAAAGGGAGTCTTACAGCTTATTAGGTAAGTGGTCACAATGTAATGGCTGCTGTTTTGCGAGCTAAAGGGAATCTTACAGCTTATAGGTAAGTGGTCATAATGTAATGGCTGCTGTTTTGCGGGCTAAAGGGAGTCTTACAGCTTATTAGGTAAGCGGTCATAATGTAATGGCTGCTGTTTTGCGAGCTAAAGGGAGTCTTACAGCTTATAGGTAAGTGGTCATAATATAATGGCTGCTGTTTTGCAGGCTAAAGGGAACCTTACAGCTTATTAGGTAAGAGGTCATAATGTAATGGCTGCTGTTTTGCGGGCTAAAGGGAGTCTTACAGCTTATTAGGTAAGTGGTCACAATGTAATGGCTGCTGTTTTGCGAGCTAAAGGGAGTCTTACAGCTTATAGGTAAGTGGTCATAATATAATGGCTGCTGTTTTGCGGGCTAAAGGGAGTCTTACAGCTTATTAGGTAAGTGGTCACAATGTAATGGCTGCTGTTTTGCGAGCTAAAGGGAGTCTTACAGCTTATAGGTAAGTGGTCATAATGTAATGGCTGCTGTTTTGCGAGCTAAAGGGAGTCTTACAGCTTATTAGGTAAGCGGTCATAATGTAATGGCTGCTGTTTTGCGAGCTAAAGGGAGTCTTACAGCTTATAGGTAAGTGGTCATAATATAATGGCTGCTGTTTTGCAGGCTAAAGGGAGCCTTACAGCTTATTAGGTAAGAGGTCATAATGTAATGGCTGCTGTTTTGCGAGCTAAAGGGAGTCTTACAGCTTATAGGTAAGTGGTCATAATATAATGGCTGCTGTTTTGCGGGCTAAAGGGAGTCTTACAGCTTATTAGGTAAGTCGTCACAATGTAATGGCTGCTGTTTTGCGAGCTAAAGGGAGTCTTACAGCTTATAGGTAAGTGGTCATAATGTAATGGCTGCTGTTTTGCGGGCTAAAGGGAGTCTTACAGCTTATTAGGTAAGCGGTCATAATGTAATGGCTGCTGTTTTGCGAGCTAAAGGAGTCTTACAGCTTATAGGTAAGTGGTCATAATATAATGGCTGCTGTTTTGCGGGCTAAAGGGAGTCTTACAGCTTATTAGGTAAGTGGTCACAATGTAATGGCTGTTGTTTTGCGAGCTAAAGGGAGTCTTACAGCTTATAGGTAAGTGGTCATAATGTAATGGCTGCTGTTTTGCGGGCTAAAGGGAGTCTTACAGCTTATTAGGTAAGTGGTCACAATGTAATGGCTGCTGTTTTGCGAGCTAAAGGGAGTCTTACAGCTTATTAGGTAAGCGGTCATAATGTAATGGCTGCTGTTTTGCGAGCTAAAGGGAGTCTTACAGCTTATAGGTAAGTGGTCATAATATAATGGCTGCTGTTTTGCAGGCTAAAGGGAGCCTTACAGCTTATTAGGTAAGAGGTCATAATGTAATGGCGGCTGTTTTGCGAGCTAAAGGGAGTCTTACAGCTTATAGGTAAGTGGTCATAATATAATGGCTGCTGTTTTGCGGGCTAAAGGGAGTCTTACAGCTTATTAGGTAAGTGGTCACAATGTAATGGCTGTTGTTTTGCGAGCTAAAGGGAGTCTTACAGCTTATAGGTAAGTGGTCATAATGTAATGGCTGCTGTTTTGCGGGCTAAAGGGAGTCTTACAGCTTATTAGGTAAGCGGTCATAATGTAATGGCTGCTGTTTTGCGAGCTAAAGGGAGTCTTACAGCTTATAGGTAAGTGGTCATAATGTAATGGCTGCTGTTTTGCGGGCTAAAGGGAGTCTTACAGCTTATTAGGTAAGTGGTCACAATGTAATGGCTGCTGTTTTGCGAGCTAAAGGGAGTCTTACAGCTTATAGGTAAGTGGTCATAATATAATGGCTGCTGTTTTGCGGGCTAAAGGGAGTCTTACAGCTTATTAGGTAAGTGGTCACAATGTAATGGCTGCTGTTTTGCGAGCTAAAGGGAGTCTTACAGCTTATAGGTAAGTGGTCATAATGTAATGGCTGCTGTTTTGCGGGCTAAAGGGAGTCTTACAGCTTATTAGGTAAGCGGTCATAATGTAATGGCTGCTGTTTTGCGAGCTAAAGGGAGTCTTACAGCTTATAGGTAAGTGGTCATAATATAATGGCTGCTGTTTTGCAGGCTAAAGGGAGCCTTACAGCTTATTAGGTAAGAGGTCATAATGTAATGGCTGCTGTTTTGCGAGCTAAAGGGAGTCTTACAGCTTATATGTAAGTGGTCATAATATAATGGCTGCTGTTTTGCGGGCTAAAGGGAGTCTTACAGCTTATTAGGTAAGTGGTCACAATGTAATGGCTGCTGTTTTGCGAGCTAAAGGGAGTCTTACAGCTTATAGGTAAGTGGTCATAATATAATGGCTGCTGTTTTGCGGGCTAAAGGGAGTCTTACAGCTTATTAGGTAAGTGGTCACAATGTAATGGCTGCTGTTTTGCGAGCTAAAGGGAGTCTTACAGCTTATAGGTAAGTGGTCATAATGTAATGGCTGCTGTTTTGCGGGCTAAAGGGAGTCTTACAGCTTATTAGGTAAGCGGTCATAATGTAATGGCTGCTGTTTTGCGAGCTAAAGGGAGTCTTACAGCTTATAGGTAAGTGGTCATAATATAACGGCTGCTGTTTTGCAGGCTAAAGGGAGCCTTACAGCTTATTAGGTAAGAGGTCATAATGTAATGGCTGCTGTTTTGCGAGCTAAAGGGAGTCTTACAGCTTATTAGGTAAGTGGTCATAATGTAATGGCTGCTGTTTTGCGAGCTAAAGGGAGTCTTACAGCTTATAGGTAAGTGGTCATAATATAATGGCTGCTGTTTTGCGGGCTAAAGGGAGTCTTACAGCTTATTAGGTAAGCGGTCATAATGTAATGGCTGCTGTTTTGCGAGATAAAGGGAGTCTTACAGCTCATAGGTAAGCGGTCATAATACACTGACGGAAAAAAATCCCAACACCACGAAAAATAGTTGTAGAGGAATGAAATGGCGGCATCACATTTGTATAGGTAACATATTTAATCGATTAAGGTTTCAAGATCGCAGCTTATTGTAAGCGCAAGAAGAGCCATCTTTAATGTGAAATGCTGGTACATTAATAACCGGTGTAACCGCCAGAATGTTGAATACAAGCACGCAAACGTTCATGCATTGTGTCGTACAGGTGCTGGATGTCACTTTGTGGGATGGAGTTCCATGCCTGTTGCACTTGGTCGGTCAATACAGGGACGGTTAATGCTGGTTGGAGGTGACGTTGGAGTTGTCGTCCAATGATGTCCTATACGTGCTCGATTGGTGAAAGATCTGGTGATCTAGCAGGCCACGGCAAGATGTCGACACTCTGTAGAGCATGTTGGGTTACAACAGCAGTATGCGGGCGAGCGTTATCCTGTTGGAAAACACCGTCTGGAATGCTGTTCATGAATGTCAGCACAACAGGTTGAATCACCAGACCGACGTACAACTGTGCCGTCAGGGTGCGTGGGATAACCACGAGAGTGCTCTTGCTGTCATAGAAAATTGCTCCCCAGACCATAACTCCAAGTGTAGGTCCAGTGTGTCTCGGCCGCAGACAGGTTGGTTGCAGGCGCTCACCTGGCCTCCTTCTAACCAACACCCAGGCAGAACCGGCTTTCATCAGAAAACACAACAGATCTCCACTCCGTCCTCCAATGAGCTCTAGCTTGACACCACTGACGTCGCAAACGGCAGTGGTTTGGAGTAAGCGGACTGCACGCTACAGGGCGTCTGGCTCGGAGCTGTTCTTCAAGTAACCGATTTGTAACAGTTCGTTGTGCGACTGTGGTGGCAACTGCAGCTCGAATTGCTGTCACAGACGGGGTACGATGTGCCACGGCCATACGCCGTACACGGCGGTCTTCCCTCTCAGTAGTACCACGTGGCCGGCCGGAACCCGGTCTTCTTGAGGCAGTACCTTCCCTTGACCACCGCTGCCAACAATCATGCAGAGTGGCTACATTCCTGCCAAGTCGTTCTGCAATATTGCGGAACGAAAATCCACCTTCTCGTAGCCCTATTACACGACCTCGTTCAAACTCCGTGAGTTGTTGATAATGGCTTCGTCTTCTTAAAGGCATTCTTGACTAACATCAACACACTACGTCGAATCTCAACGATAACTAACGCTCACGAACGTTACAGCGCGTATTTACAGCAACCTGCTTTGCATGTTCCGAGGGGCGCTACTAGCGCCACACGTATGCGCCGAGCGCGAAATTTGCATAGACGTCATCTTACAGATGTACTCTCACCGCCTACCAACTGCCGTTTATCTAACACAACCCCTTCTTGGTGTTGGGATTTTTTTTTTCCGTCAGTGTATAATGACTCGTCAGTGTAAATTATAAAGTTTTTGTTTCGGCAAGTCTTCGCTGACGTGTTTAATGTTTAAAGCGTTTCTAAAATCAGTTATTGTCAAATTCGTCGTCTGAAACCTTTTTCATACTCAGCTGTTGATAAATAGCAATCGAAGCAATAGATTTTAATACGACTTTTAAATGAGTGAAACTTGTTTGTTATCCTTGAAATCCCTGAACTCTTCAATTATTTTTCTTTCTTCCTCCAATCCGAATCTTTGGCATATACTTAGAACCTCTTCTTCTCCGTATAAAACATTTATGTCGGTCGGCCAAAAAGACGGATACAAAACCTGAACTTGTTTTGCATTGTCCTCACTGCTGAGTATGTGGAAACACAAATTTGTCCGTGACGGAGATCAAAACCAAACCCCCTCACTCCGGAGTAAGTTGCTCTCCCAACTAAGCTACAGGGACTGAATGTATCGCTGCAGATTTGTCGTCTTAACACGTGCTTTACCTGTGTAGACACTCCGAAAAAACTAAACAGGATTCATTTTTCCGTCAGATTTATATCCCATTGAATGTAAGTCCACCTCTTTGAACACTATATTTTTTATGAAATCTAATGCTACTAAATAAAACTCATCATGTAGGCACCGTCAGCTAAAGTTTGGAAAAGTTCCACTGTGAGGGAAATAAGGGAATGTGCTTCGGGTAATACAGGGGTGGACAACGAAGCTGAAAGACATGAGCTTAGGACACAACAATTTATTAGTACGGTGTAGAGCCTCCTTCGGAAGCCAATACAGCTGCAATTCGTCGTAGGAAGGACCAATACAAGTCCTGTACTGTGGTCAGAGGAATATAAAGCCATTCTTCTTGCAGAAAAGTGACTAGTTCATGGCGTGATGCTGGTGTAGGAAAACATTTCCTGACCCGCTTCTTCAGAACACCCCAGAGTGGCTCAATAATGTTCAAGGCGGGTGACTGGGCAGAAAATGACAGATGTTCAATCTCACTTTCATGCTTTATAAACCACTCTTCCACCAGTTTGGCTCTGTGTATCGGTGCGTTATCCCCCTGATACACGGCGCCACCGTCAGGGTACAAAGTTTGAACCATTCGGTGCACCTGGTCCTCCAGAACTGTCCATTAGTCCTTGGCAGTGATGTGCCCCTCAAGAATAATCAGCGGGCCGAAAGACTGCCACGATACTGCGGCCCAAACCATCACCGATCCACCTCAGTGCTGCACTGTGGGAAATAAACAGTCGAAGCCTGTGAGGGATCTCTCCAGGTTGTGGGAAAGACATTGAACGACATGTCATCGGAGAACAATACACATTTTACATTGTCCAACGTACACGATTTACGCTTCTAGCGCCCGTGCAACCGACGTTTGGCATTCACACTTGTGATCCAGAGTTTGGCGATAGCAACACGACCGTGAACGCTGACCCGGTAAAGTTCCCGACGAACAGTTTCGATGGAAACAGATGAGTCGCGATGCGTATACAACTCTGAGGTGTGTTGGGCAGTTGTGGTTTTATGTTTTTTGGCTACCATCCGTATTAGCACCCAGACGTCCCTGTCAGACAGCTTCCTCTTACCTTGACAGTTACTCCTATTGGATGTGGTTCTTCCCTCTCGCTGTTATGCCGACATGACCCTGGATACCGTGGCTCGCGATACAACACAAATTCTTGCTGTCTTGAACACAGATGCGCTTGCGAGACGCGCACCAACGATCTGTCCTCTTTGAAACTCGGATATGTCTCCCATTATGTTGTGTGGATCGCACTTTTTGACGTCCAGCTGTGCTACTGCTCTGCTGATGCAACCTTTACACTCCGCTCTCGTTGATCGGCTGTGGAATAGATGCAGACTGGCCACCAAGTAGCGCGCGCAGCGTCGTGAAACATGGGGTGCTATTTGCGCTGGTGTTTCCTTGTCCACCATATGTAATACAGTACAAAGTTTCCTTAAAGACACAGCAACAGTGAACTAAGTTGATTTAAGGCGGTTTTCATTAGTGGCAAATTTTCCAGAAAGCGTGTACCCGTAAGTTCCTTCTGTAAGCCCAAAAAACATGCTTTTCTCTTTACTAAATCTTGATGCATCAGCAGATGCAGTTTTAAATGCAATGCCAAGCCTGGGAACATATTTCAGACAGCAGATACGGTTCGCTCACTAGATGCAATCCTATCTTTTTCCAAGAACTCTCCCGACTGAAGAAAACTGAACTGCAATTTCTTCAGCATAGTGACGTAACGCGAGGAAGTTCTTTGTGAAACGTGATACAAAGAATATAATTTATCGCAAAAATGATTTAAAACTTTGCGTGCCAGAAACCTCTTTAATTACGTCACCGACAGCAAGTTCTAACTTATGATTTTCACAGTTCCATGTAACAAGTTTGGGAAATTTCTTTAAAGCTGTTAAGTCACACCAGATATGGAACCTGCAAAGTTTGGCCGTCGGAAGTGAAAGATATCAGATTACTTTTAATAAACTTAATTGGAAAGTTTAGGCAGATTACAGTATAAGTATTGAGAGTCGGCTTACAGTTGTACAATGCTTAACCAAGATACCGAATTTAAAATTTTGGGAAACGGTTTCCCCACAGAGCCTTTTGCTCATGTCATATCCTTTCTTTCTTTCTTTGATTTCTTTGATTGGAGGTTTAACGACCACCGTGAGCAACTCAATGGGCTATAAGCAGTCGCCCGTCCCTAATTTAGGGTCACTGGTTCCAGGGAAGGGAGAGAGCCAGTGCCGTAAGACAAACACAACATCCATGCCTCACCGGGATTCGAACCCGGACCCCTTACGGACGAATGATCAGAGGCCAGCGCCTTAGACCACTGCGCCACCGGGGCGGCTCACATCCTATAGAATCGCAAATATCCGTACATGTCTTCCTAGACTGCAATACCTTACCCATCTCAGTACCGTTTTCCTTTTGGATACCGCATATTACATCTTCGTGATGTAATATGCGGTATTGAATATTTTGTACATATTCTCCACTTGTTTTTCATTTATTTTATCAGCAATATTGTATAAGACGTCGACAGATCGTTTTTTACGCTTTTCAACAGTAGGTTGAAAAAGCGTACATGCTCTAGCTTTGTCCGTCCGTCAGTCTATCTGTCCGCACGATAACTCGTGTAAAAATGGTTCGATTTCGATGAAATTTTAGTATGTGGTAGAAGACAACCGGGAACGAACTCTATTAAAAATGGACGAAATGGGGTCATACACTGTTAAAAATTTTGTGGTAGGTTGTACCAAAAAGTGGAGCTACTCCAGCGGCACCATTTTCTGAGAAAAAATACACCACTGTGCGGGGCAAACAAAACCCAACAACATGGTGCAACTTTGCACCACGTTATGGAACAAGGTTGCTCCACATTATGGTGCAAGGTTGCACCATGTTGTTGGGTTTTGTTTGCCCCGCACAGTGGTGTATTTTTTCTCAGAAAGTGGTGCCGCTGGAGTAGCTCCACTTTTTGGTACAACCTACCACAAATTTTTTAACAGTGTAGGTCAGGACATAAGAGCGGGATCCATTCGCCCTTATGCGTCATAACTTTCGTGAAAATGCTTCGTTTGCGACAAAACTTTATCATGTTGTTCCGGAGGTATACTGAACCGGTTCTGCTGAATATCATCGAAATGGGATCAAAGGTCAGGGCACAGGAGCGAGATTTATTCCACAGCCATTATCCTAAAAACTTGACTCAAAATGCTTCTATTGCGACAAAACTTTAGTATGTTGTCCCGGAGGTATACTGAACCAATCCTGTTGAATATCATCGGAATGGGGTCAAGCGTCAGGGTACAGGAGCGAGAATTATTCCACAGCCATTGTTCTCATAACGTGAGTAATAACTTGTGTAATGATCCCTGGTATGTTGGAAAGCGTATCACTATCAATGCATTGCATGATTTTACTAACTTGTTTCAAACAAGTCGAGAGTACTCTTTCAAAAATACTTGGATCCTCAGTCCAACACTGGGATTTTTCTCTTGACTCATAGTTTTTCCCAAAGAAATCTGTTAGAGTTATTTTCATTATTTTCTGTTAGTCTTCTCACACAAGCACAAATTGTAACTTAAAACAACGACTATAATATAAGGCAAAAATGGCACGTCGCCACGTCCTACCACGACAGGAGCTGGTGCTGAAGTGAAAAGTACACTGAATAGCTTGTGCAGTTAAGCTCCGTTGTCAGTTCTAGGTCATTTTATGCATAGTGCGGAGAAGGGTTTGCAAGGTCGGTGACCAGCTCCTGTCGATCTTCACTCTCACCAAACACCTGGCACTCATCATGGGACTAAGCGGCATGGAAGTCACTATGGCGGGGGAATAAGAGGAGGAGGTCCGCTAGACGGTCGGCGATCAACTTCTGTCGTGAACTTTGCTCTCACCAAACAACTTACTAGAGCTTTATTAAAGAGCAGAAGGGAATTTTTTATGTTTGAAAAGACGAACAATTCATACAGGATGGAGTCATTAACTGAAATGTATAGTGAATTGAGGAATGTTTTACACAAATTAAATGCTTGCAGTCTTTTGGTGTCGCATCGCTCCCTCCCGGAACGTGGGTTTTCGCTCCCGGAACGGAGTTCCGCTGCCGTTTCGGCTCATTTCCACCACCGCATTTAGAATAATAATTTTGTGAATAAAATGAAAAACTTCAAAAATCTTTCAAATACACTCATCGTGAAAAAAATAAACTGACGGAAAAAAAACCCCAACACCAAGAAAGGGTTGTGTTAGATAAGCGACAGTTGGTAGGCGTTGAGAGTACATCTGTAAGGTGACGTCTATGCAAATTTCGCGCTCGGCGCATACGTGTGGCGCTAGTAGCGCCCCTCGGAACATGCTAAGCAGGTTTGCTGTAAATACGCGCTGTAACGTTCGTGAGCGTTAGTTATCGTTGAGATTCGACGTAGGGTGTTGATGTTAGTCAACAATGCCTTTAGGAAGACGAAGAAGCCATTATCAACAGCTCACGGAGTTTGATCGAGGTCGTGTAATAGAGCGACGAAAAGGTGGATTTTCTTTCCGCAATATTGCAGAACGACTTTGCAGGAATGTAGCCACTGTGCATGATTGTTGGCAGCGGTGGTCAAGGGAAGGTACTGCCTTAAGAAGACCGTGTTCCGGCCGGCCACGTGGCACTACTGAGAGGGAAGACCGCCGTGTACAGCGTATGGCCGTGGCGCATCGTACCGCGTCTGCGGCAGCAATTCGAGCTGCAGTTGCCACCACAGTGACACAACGAACTGTTACAAATCGGTTACTTGAAGGACAGCTCCGAGCCAGACGCCCTGTAGCATGCATTACACTTACTCCAAACCACTGCCGTTTGCGACGTCAGTGGTGTCAAGCTAGAGCTCATTGGAGAACGGAGTGGAGATCTGTTGTGTTTTCTGATGAAAGCCGGTTCTTTTTTTTTTTTTTTTTTTTTTTGATTGGAGGTTTAACGACCACCGTGAGCAACTCAATGGGCTATAAGCAGTCGCCCGTTCCTTATTTAGGGTCACTGGTTCCAGGGAAGGGAGAGAGCCAGTGCCGTAAGACAAACACAACATCCATGCCTGACCAGGATTCGAACCCGGACCCCTTACGGACGAATGATCAGAGGCCAGCGCCTTAGACCACTGCGCCACCGGGGCGGCTAAAGCCGGTTCTGCCTGGGTGCCAGTGATGACCGTGTGTTGGGTAGAAGGAGGCCAGGTAAGCGCCTGCAACCAACCTGTCTTCGGCCGAGACACACTGGACCTACACTTGGAGTTATGGTCTGGGGCGCAATTTCCTATGACAGCAGGATCACTCTCGTGGTTATCCCACGCACCCTGACGGCACAGTTGTACGTCGGTCTGGTGATTCAACCTGTTGTGCTGCCATTCATGAACAGCATTCCAGAGGGTGTTTTCCAACAGGATAACGCTCGCCCGCATACCGCTGTTGTAACCAAACATGCTCTACAGAGTGTCGACATGTTGCCGTGGCCTGCTAGATCACCAGATCTTTCACCAATCGATCACGTATGGGGCATCATTGGACGACAACTCCAGCGTCACCCCCAACCTGCATTAACCGTCCCTGTATTGACCGACCAAGTGCAACAGGCATGGAACTCCATCCCACAAACTGACATCCAGCACCTGTACGACACAATGCATGAACGTTTGCGTGCTTGCATTCAACATTCTGGCGGTTACACCGGTTATTAATGTACCAGCATTTCACATTTAAAATGGTTCTTCTCGCGCTTACAATAAGCTGTGATCTTGAAACCTTAATCGATTAAATATGTTACCTTTACAAATGTACAAATGTATTGCCACCATTTCATTCCTCTACAGCTATTTTTTCGTGGTGTTGGGATTTTTTTCCGTCAGTGTAGTTGCACCGAGAAGGACGTGTCGGATTGTACTGCTATTTGGAAGGAAGGTAAAGGTTACCAGGAACAATAAAGGATTAAACATTGAGACTGATATGGGCAATATTAATTGAGCTACACGCCAATAAGTAGCGTCTCTCAGTATAGCGTCGGGCCGCCATGTTTGCTCACACAGCATGCCAGACGTATCGGCATGGAGTTATACAGGTTCCTAATGATGTTCTTCGATAAGCCATCCCATGCAGCTTGAATCTTCTCACGCAGTTCCTGCTGATTGTGTGGTAGGAGTGGAGTGTGGATTGCACGTCCAATAGAATCCCATACATTTTCAATCGGTGATAGGTCTGGCGATGTAGCTGGTCATGGCAGAGCGTCAGTGCCTTGATGGCAAGCTCTCTAGACAACAGCAGCATGCGGACTAGCATTGTCCTGTTGGAAAATTGCGCCGGAGTGAGCGTTCAGAAAAGGTAGGGCCACTGGTTGCAGTGGCTCCAGGTGAATTCATCGACAACGAATTCATCGAAAGCAAATTCTTCGAAAACTAATTCATCGAAAACGAATTCATCAAAAAGCAAATTCTTCGAAAATTGGGGCTTCAGGTGACTTCATCGAAAGCGAAATACCGAAATATACAATATCGTAAGCTTTTGTCGAAAACTTTGACTATAATTGGAATACTGCTAAGTGGCAACAAAAGCGTTTGGGGAACCTATAAAAATCGCATTTTTGATTTCTTAGATTACACTTTCATGTAGGATGACCATAAAACCGTTAGGGAATCTAACAAGAATCAGACTTTTGATTTCATCGTGTCTACTTTTCCCATAGACCGCCTCTGAAGATACGACCTATGCAGTGGCCTTTTTATCAGTTTTTATTCCGACGTGATCATATTTATAAGGTTTGGACACCCAGATAGGTTAGTAATATTATAACCCTTTTACTTTGGCACGAAAAATAAATTAATGTGCCTAGGCCTAAGCTTAGGCGTTTTTAAGTTTTTATTCCATCCTGTTCTTATTCACCATGTTTAGAAAACAAGTCAAGTTAGTATTATTGCGCTTCTACTTAGGCATTAAATATTAATACCTTGGACTAGGGCTAGGCCTTTTAATAGTTTTTATTCCATCGTGTTCATATTCACAAGGTTTAAACTCCAAGTCACATTCAGGTCAAGATAATATTACTGCGCTTTTATTTATGCAATAAATATTAATACCTTGGCCTAGGCCTTTTTAATAGTTTTTATTGCACTGTGCTCATACTCACAAAGTTTAGACACCAATTCAAGCTAACATTATTGCGCTTTTACTTAGGCATTAAATATTAATATCTTGGCCTAGGACTATTTAACTGTTAAAAAGGCCTAGGCCAAGGTATTAATATTTAATGGCTTAGTAAAAGCGCATTTATACTAATTTGACTTGGTGCCTAAACCTTATGAACATAAACACGATGGAATAAAAACGGTTAAAATGGCCTAGGCCTGGGTCAAGGTATTAATATTCAATGCCTAAGTAAAAACGCAATAATACTAACTTGACTTGGCGCTCAAACCTTATGAATATCAGCAAGGTGGAATAAAAATTGTTAAAAAGGCTTTCCCCTAGGCAAAGGTATTAACATTTAATGCCTAAGTAAACGCGTTATAATATTAACTTGACTTGGTGTGTAAACCTTGTGAGTAAGAACAAGATGGAATAAACACTGTTAAAAAGTCCTAGGCCTGTTTACTCATATTTGATGCTTAAGTAAAAACGCGGCATTATTAGCTTGATTTATTATGTAAACGTTACGAATATATTGCGTCGTGCTCAGATTCCTAAGGTTTAGACACAAGACCAGTATTATTGCCCTTTTACTAAGGCATTAACCATTTAAGCGCCCGATGTAACTAAACCAAAATCTGCACTCTTCAAACAGAAATGTTCACACAGCCGCAGAGTTTTGTGAAAGGCAAGATATTCCCTTTCCTGCTTTTAGTCCTTGTTTCTCTGTTCCATCCTATTGTCCTTCATTCTTTGCTCTTTCTGACTTTCTCTCTTCACTGCTCCATTCTATATACTTTTATTATCTGCTCCACTATATATTTTATTCTCTGCTTCATGACGGAAGGCAGGAAGCAGAAGGGTAAGCTCCCCTGACATCATGCCACTGGGTAGAAACATGTGACTCAAACAACTCTCTCCTTTCTTAGGTTCGTCGACATTGTTATAGTTCTTTTAGCAATAAATCAGTCAGAAAGGATTAGTGTCAATCGCCTCCTTTAAATTACCACTTTAAAAAACAAAGCTAAAGGGAAAAAACGCTTTCTAATGCGCAGGCTCACTCATACCAGCCGCGTTCGGCCCACTTCTTAGACAACGAATATATTCATTCGAACTGATTTCAGCCCATTTAGCTAACCCCGAGTTAATTCGTTCCAGCTGGTTAAAGGGTTAAATATTAATTCATAGGCCTTTGCGCTTGTCTGTAACGAAGAAACTCCAATTTTAATACGGCACCTAAAGTGGGTGTCCACTTCGACCTTCTTCTAACTTCTCAATGACGCGACCTCTAGTAAAGCCATCCAGATGTCGTCTACTGGATTGCCTGTTGGCCATATCACACGGTGGCAGCAATTCGACGTCGTTCAAACCGATGTACACCGTGCAATAGCTTTCACCGAATTGCTGAGCGTACACCACCCGTGTGCTTTATACCCTTCCGACACTCCACCGCTCCCCTACGTCATGCTGCACATATGCGCGTGCCCTACTGTACCGGACCCTAGTCTATCTCCTGAGTGGTCTTTCGGTCCGTTATGTCTGCTCGTTCCGCTGTTATGCTAATTTCTCCTCTTCGTTCTTAAATTTTGCACAGTGTATGTGTTCGGTCATAAATACAAGTATGTTAGGCTGCTGCAGATGAAATGTTGGATTTTGCAGACACGTGCTGTTGGCAGGTAATTTAGGAATTAACACATCGCGAGATGTGACTTGTGATACATAAATTTAAAGCTTCAAGACTTATAAAATTAAAGCTTCAGGCTTATAAAGCTTCAATGCTTATAAATCTAAATTTCAGGCCTATAAACTTAAGTTTCAAGGCTTATAAACTTAGAGCTTCAGGCCAATAAACTTAAGTTTCCGGCTTGTAGAGATTCAAGTCTTATAAATCTAAAGCTTCAGGCCTATAAAGCTTCAATACTTATAAGCTTCAGGTCTATAAAGCTTCAATGCTTATAAACTTAAAGCTTCAGGCCCATAAATCTTCAAAGCTTCAAGGCCTCTAAACTTAAAGCTTCAAGGCCTCTAAACTTAAAGCTTCAAGGCCTATAAAGGCTTAAAAGCTTTAAAACTTCAGGCCTATAAAGCTTCAAGGCTTATAAAGTTAAAGCTTCAGGCCAATAAACGTAAGCTTCAGTCCTATAAAACTTCATGGTTTATAAGCTTCAGGCCTAAAAATCTTCATGGCTTATATGCTTCAGGCCTAAAAATCTTCATGGCTTATAAGCTTCAGGCCTATAAAGCTTCAAGGCTAACAGATTTAAAGCTTCATGGCTTATAAACTTAAAGCTTCAAGGCTTACAAACCTAAAGCTTCAGGCCCATGAAGCTCCATGGCTTATAAACTTAAAGATTCAGGCTTATAAAGCACTGGTTATTTCGTCAGTGGCATCAGTTCCAGGGGGACCGTGGTCCAATGAAGAGGACGATGGACCAGAGCCAAATTCGTGCCATTTCCCTATATGAGTTTAAACTGGACGCCGTGCTTCGGAGGCAACTCCCAACATCAATACGGAATTTGGGGTAGGCACCGTTAGTAAACACAAGACGCAACGTTGCTTTGCAAAATTCCGGTAAGGGGATATGAGCCTCGAATATGAGCCACGCGATAGAACAGAAGAAGCTATCGATGGTGCCAAGTTGGATACCTGGATTGAACCTGATCCAAGTCAGACGATACGAGAAACTCTGAGTACACTATGCAATCATTTCTCGATATGAAATGTCCATAACCGAAATGAAGATGGATAAATAGTTCCCACATGAGTTAACCGAATAGCACGCAACACGATGATTTCATGACTGTTTTCTGATTTTACACAGCCAAACGAACGCCATTTTGAGGTGCCTCGTCGAGCACGATGAGAAATGATACCGTATGACAATCACTGACACTCAGCGCAATAGCTCAACCGTAGTGAAGCACAGAAACACACTCCGAAGCCGGTACTCGATTCCAGCAAGACAATGGTATCATTGTTTGATGGTCCGTAGCTGGCGTGATCCACTCCTCCTTACAACCCGGTCAAACCATCACGGTGGACATTCATAATGCCAAGCACTTGACATTATTCATGAAATATTGGCCATCAAATAGACGGCATTAGTTAATCACCATGGCCCATACTTCTCTACGAAAATGCGATATCACAATTTGCACTCCAGACGATCCAGAGACCTCACCATTTGATGTACGAAACCGTACCTCATCCTCCTTATTCAAATGATCTGTCCTCTATGGTCTATTATTATTCACCTGATCTGTTCCTACGGACTGTCCTTATTCACTTGATTTGTCCCCTACCGACTATCCTTATTCACCTGATCGGTCTCCTACGGACTAACCTTATTCGCCTGATCTATCACCCCACGGTCTATCTTTTTTCACCTGATCTGTCTCCTACGGACCATCCATATTCAACTGATCTGTCCCCTACGGACTATTCCTCCTTCAAGCACCTGGACATCTTTCTACAGGGTAAATCGTATGGTTCATACGTTTTTTCAGTCACAGAATTCCAGGACATATGATCCAAATGCAATTATTTAAGATATAGTGAAACCATAGATAGGTCTGTTCAACCTGTAACCTACAACAAACAACTTCTGACATGCTTGAGCAAATTTAATACAGAATTCAGAATGTTAAAAATGATGTCAGCTGCAACTAATAAGAAACTTAGAATCACAGATAAATACTTGTAACGTACCAGGAGATGTGACGTACCTGCCCGAAGGACGCACACGACATAAAGGCAGATAGGAATCAGAATAAAACGTCCGCGTAGCTCAATTGGTAGAGTGACTCATTCCGGAATGAGGGGATCCGGGTTCGAATCCTGGCGTGGACAAAAATGACGGAGAAATTTACTTCGTTATAATGGCGCCCGAACTATCCGGATGACCAGACCGTTCAAAATCTCGTATTGGTGTGATGTTATTTCCACACCGCGAGATAGGAAAAATAAGAGAATCCTTTCTCCAGCACTTCGAAAAAAAAAATAATAAGGGGGAGATGATGTAACGTACCAGGAGATGTGACGTACCTGCCCGAAGGACGCACACGACATAAAGGCATTTAGGAATCAGAATAAAACGTCTGCGTAGCTCAATTGGTAGAGTGACTTATTCCGGAATGAGGGGATCCGGGTTCGAATCCTGGCGTGGACAAAAATGACGGAGAAATTTACTTCGTTATATACTGAAATACCAAAACTGTCACTGAAAATGTAACGGGGTTTAATTTCTACTAAACTTTTATATACAGTACACTACACTGATTTTGAAAAAAAAATATTTTTCTACTTTGGCTTTAGTTCAATTATTGAAGCAAATTATAGAATAACCCCCTCCCCATAAAACTCAACAATACATAAGTACTGTATGCGGCATTACTCTTGAAATGCTTTCATATACCACACAATCAGTATGTAAAATGCTATTTATATTTAATTATTTTGAAATAATGCTTACATTGAAAATTTAGGGATAAGGAAAGGTACAATATTTTGGAGCTCTTTCAAAGGACCATAGGGATTGTTATTTCTTAAACAAATATTCATGGGAGCAAGTATTTGTGTTACATTTTATTTAGGGAAGGAGTTTTCAACATAATATTGATGTAACTATGTTTTAAATTTGTACTTTCCAACAAACAAAGTATGCACAAAAATTTCCAAAATGAAACAAAGTAGAATGACTGGAAAATCTTAAATCATGTACAACTGCATTCATTTGTGATCAAGGCAATTTCACCGGGCATAATTAGAAAACTGATTATAGAAGATGCAAAGTGATTACTTAGCTCAGAAAATGCAAAGAAACAACTAGATTTAAATGTATGATATTAGAAAGCAATCAAATATCATGGCAAATTTTTACGTAGAGCATTCATTAGCGAATTTCAGCAAAGGGCAAAATAACTCACAAAAAGATAAAAAAAAATCAGCTACTTATAAAACATCGGCTACTTCTACCAGTGGCTAAAAAGTATGTTACGAAAATTAACAAATGGCGCACAAAAAGTTTATCATAGTAGAAGGAAGGTGTCAGAGATAAAAATATTTTCAAATCGAACAGTTAAAAGAACAGATATAGAAGGAAACATGATATAACTCTATGCCTTTTAGCGAAGAATTTTTCATAATAGAAAAGTTGAAAACAAGCGAAAAGTATTTTTCATGGCAAAAGCTAGGCTAAGGAAAAATAACTTTTCAAATAAGTCTCCCTGAAGCAGTAATAGCAAGAAAAGCGTTTTGACCTGTACAAAACCTAGGGGAAAAGTTGTACATTATTTGAAGAGGATCTTCTCATTGTAGCAAAATTTTATTCACTCCACATTTTTATCATAGCGAATGGCATACGGTAAAAAAGGAAATTTCTCAATAGGGTTTTTAGAAGCAGAGATACAGCCACAAACGAAATTACACAAACACCGCCTAGCGGCAGAATTGTGAACCACGAAGCTCCTCAAATACAAACCTAAAGTGTTCCATATGGTAAATGGTACCCGATGTTAAAATATTTTTTTTTTAAATCGGACATTTAGAAATACAGATATTGAGAAAAATAGATTAAATATTTGCGCCCCTAGTGGCGAAATTGTGCATTATTTTGGGAAGAAAATACACCCATAGCGTTTTCATAATTAGTAGTATTTGATCCAAAATTAATATTTTTCAATCAGGCTTTTAGTCCTGCAGATATTGCCGTAAACAGAAACGGAACTTAGCCTTCTAGTGGCACACTTGTGCGCTAAGAAAACTTTGAAATTATATGAGAAACATTTTGCACCGAAAATGTTCTCCAACAAACAAATAATTTTTCAAATCGGACTTCTAGAAACAGAGATGTCGACAAATATAAGATATACGTACATGCCCCCTGGTGGGAGAATTATGTACAATTTTAAGCAAGAGGTATTCTCAAAAGGTTTTTCGAAGTGAGCGGTAACGGTTCACGGAAGAATTTTTTTGATCGAGTTTCCAGCTCAGATTTTGTTGCAAATACATCAGAAGCAAAAATAAACACTTACGCCTCCTGGTGGCCAAACAATTCTTTACCCAAAATGTTAAATTATCTGCAAAACATTGCTCCTCAAAAGCTGTATCCGGCGCAGGAAGAATTTTTCAAATCGGAATTTTAGACGCGGAGATATCGGGAAAATCGCGATTTACCGTTACGCCCCTTAGCGGAAAATTTATAAATTTATTTGAAAAAGGAACTGTAACTAAAATAGCCTTCGATATAAGTGTTATCGAAAGGAAAAATATTTTTTTCAATCGGATATTTAGAAGCAAATAGATATGAAATAAAATGCATTTTAAATTCGATACGACCTTCACTTGCGCCCTCTAGCGGCAAAGCTGTGCTTCGGGAAAAAAAAAAAACCCCCGGAAGGTATTGATCATAATTCTCACATTTTAAGCTTCCAAATACAAAAAGAAATTTACAAATCGAACTAATAGTTGCAGAGATATTGTCTCCTCGGACCGACAGACGAAGTGATAACATAAGCACCACTCAAAGAACGCTAATAATGCAGCTTGTCCTCTTAATAGAAAAGAAAACCAACATCACCGAATTTTTCAGGGGTGGGGTGGAAAATTTGTCAAATACAAGTAATGTCAGTAGAAAAATCCTCAACTACAAAATATCGCGCAGGGACAAAAATGGATAAATATAATGGATATAATAGATAAAATTCCAGGACACGTAACAGAATTTTAGGACATTTCCAGGACAACATGGAATTCCAGGACTTTTCCAGGACGCGTACGAACCATGGGTAAATTGTTTCCCAAGCAAACATCAGTTGAAACCGCATTCCATGAGTTGATCGCATTCCGAAGCTCAACATATTTTCACGACGGCACACAGAAGGCTGTGCCTAGTGTAATATTCGTGAAAATATGTCTGTCTGAATACTATGTAAATCAGTTTTCAAAAACTTCACCTACAATGAAACAGGAGTCTTTCAAGAAAACGTCAAGAAAAGGTTACAAATTGATTCCTTTATTCTGTCAACAGATCCTTGAAAAAATCATTCCATCTAACAACATTACACTTTAACTTCCTTTGTAACATTACACTTTACTCGAAACGCTAAACGTTTCAGATTAGTAGTAAACTTCATAACTAAATAACATTAATCGGTAGAACTCTTAACGCTAAATATGTACGAATCAGCACAACACGCAGCCTTTAAATCGACACAACTTTAACTAAACAACGTATTTTTCACAATTAGCATTATACTTCCACCTCTCCCCATACTGCTGCTACTCAAACATTATACACTCACGGAAAATGAAATTTGCGCACCTAAAAAAAAAAACATGCTACAACCGCGAAACTTTGCAGATACCTAAAGTGCATACTATTATGCAATTGACCCACGTTTGGTGCGATTGCGCATCACCGCATATCCCGTAGTGGCGCTGGAAGCACGAACCGGCAGCCTTATAAACCGACGTGTAATCGATGCCCCATCAAAGCGAAAGGCACCGGCCGACGAAAGCAAAAAAGTACAGAGTGACTCCGGCATGAAGTCAAAGAGACGTCGTATGCTGTCCTGAGGCAGATTGGCCCACACTTCTTGCAACTGACGCTCTAAATCACGAACACTGGGGAAATTGAGAAATCTGGCGTTCCATCTGATCCCACACTTCCTCGATGGGAGAGAGATCAGGCGATCTAGCAGGCCACGGAATCGTCGCAGCATCACATAGACAGTCCTAGGAAACCCGAGAAGTGTGCGGACGGGCATTATCTTGTTGGAAAATGTCTCCTGGCCGCCCGGCCAAGAAAGGCAGCACATGGGGCCGCAGGATCTCCTTTACGTCGCGCTGGGCTGTCAACGTCCCTCGGATCACTGCAACGAAGTCCGGCTGTCACACGCGATTGTTTCCCAGACCATCACGCCTGCGGTCCTCCACACTCTGACACGGTGGTCGTCCGTTCCCATACAGAAGCGGGATTCGTCACTGAACACTATACGTCACCAGTCTGTAGCATTCTACGTTGCTCGCTGCTGAGACCACTGCAATCGATGCCGACGATGGTCAGATGTTAATGACGGAAAACGTAAGGGCCGTCGAGATTGCAGATTCGCCTCTGCCAGGCGTCTGGAAATGGTTCTGGTGGACACAGTAGTCCCTTGTACAGCCGCCACATGTCTCTGGATATTGGACAAAGACGTCGTTGCATCTGTGCATGCCGCTCTCACGATCCCACGGTCCTCTCTGCTGGTGGTGTGTCTGCGTTACGGTGCCAGTGCGCCGTGTCCGGGTGCCGACCCGTGTCCATTGCTCCCAACACGATCGCACCGTACTGTCCGACCGGCCATCCTGCCCCTCTCATCCCGACGATACGGCCTCGTACAAACTCCGTCAGTTGCCCGTACGCACATCTACGGCAGCTCCTCGGCATGTCTATCGCTCAGGGATCTCACCTGACTCTGACTGTGCACTTTGGGACGGATGTGGAGTCCCCCGCGCGGCATCTTATGAGCCCCAAGGATTGTGATTGCAGCGCCGGTCTTGGACGCGCGAGCATGCGGAATTGCACGAAACCTTAATCATCTGCCCTCCCCGTAGCTATTCGCCGAGTTTCGCGTTAATCACACGGGTTTTTCTTGGTGCGCGGATTTTTATGACCATGAGTGTATATTGTACTTAGGAGAAAAACAGTATTAGGCTTATTACATGCACACATTTGAAGTCCCATGAGTTCATTTCTCTAAACGAAATAAGGTATCTGATAACGCCTTGACAAAAGCCTCAAACATATTACGCTGTATGTTTTGAGTGATGTTTTTCTTAAGTGTACACTATCAATAAAATCGGATTTTATGCTACTTAACCAATCTGCGCTAATTAGAGAATGCTATTTCCTACAGTATCGGTATGCTACCAAAGTTTTGTCGAATTAGTTCGGAGGTGATTGCTTTTGATCTGAAGTCCTGAAATTAATTTAGCTACTTTTTTTTTTTTTTTATTGGAGGTTTAACGACCACCGTGAGCAACTCAATGGGCTATAAGCAGTCACCCGTCCCTAATTTAGGGTCACTGGTTCCAGGGAAGGGAGAGAGCCAGTGCCGTAAGACAAACACAACATCCATGCCTGACCGGGATTCGAACCCGGACCCTTTACGGACGAGTGATCAGAGGCCAGTGCCTTAGACCACTGCGCCACCGGGGCGGCAATTTAGCTACTTAGTATATATGTTGTATATACGGAACGACAGATATAATAGAAGCGAGTGCTTTTTTCTTTTTCCAAAAAGCGTGTTTAAAGAATTAAGGAAAAAATAAGGATATCATTACTACTCAATAATCTGACGTGTTTTCTTAATAAACATTTACGTTTGACATCCTAAAAATGAATCAATTGTATATATGTACATCGCGAAGCTGTTATTGTGAAGAGTTTCATTCCCGTTAACGAAATGCTCATGCCACTAAGCACATAACGTAATTTCGTGGAATGATTGATTCAGTCTTGTGGAAGCACGCGATGTTGCCACGCTTTTCGTCGGAAGTGTGTTTGGACCTGCTTCGAGATCGGAAGCTATACATCATGATCATGGTCAGACTGGAAAGACCGATAGTTTGTGTGGAAGCTTATATGTATGTGTGTGCGTGCGTTTGTTTGTTTCAGTGGTACGGATGGAACTAAAAATACCCGCTCCCATAGTTCATACTGCGAAAGAGACAGTAGCTGTTTTCTTTCAGATAATGCAACCACTGGGAGGGAAACGCCAAAACTCCGTCTTCCTGACGATGGATAACACTTACCTGCGAAGGCCGTCGTTTGTTTCTATTATGGATTTATAGAGTCAACCACCGATGCAGTTTGATATTTATGAACCGGGAATGACATATAAATGAATATCTCTTTGGAAAAGATTGCATCCCTCGAGCGAAATCCTAGGCTAGAAACTTTGAGAGCAAAATTGCCACGTTACGATAAAGGCGCTGAACTTAAAAAAGCATTTGAGAGTATTTTTAATTTTCACTATGAAGGAAAAGCATTTATTTCCACGTCTTTTGAGAAGACGTATCTGTTTACAACATCATTTTGTCTGTTCACCAGTCTGTGAACGGAGTATCTCCACAACTGTGAGTCGGACTCTAAATATTTTTTTGTATCAGAAAAGACTATCCTCAGCTGGGATATACTACAGAACTGGAGCAGGTGTCCAGACGACAAATCTGCAGCGATACATTTCGTCGGTGTATTTTAGGATACATTTCGTCGGTGTAGTTTCGGATACATTTCGTCGGTGTAGTTTCGGATACATTTCGTCGGTATAGTTTCGGATACATTTCGTTGGTGTAGTTTCGGATACATTTGTCGGTGTAGTTTAGGATACATTTGTCGGTGCAGTTTGGATACATTTATCGTCTTGGCACCTGCTACAGAAGTGGCGCAGGTGTCAAGACGATAAATCTGCAGAGATACATTTCGTCGATGTAGTTTAGAACATATATTTCGTTGGTGTATTTTAGGATACATTTCGTCGGTGTAGTTTAGAATATATTTCGTTGGTGTATTTTAGGATACATTTCGTCGGTGTAGTTTAGAATATATTTCGTTGGTGTAGTTCAAGATACATTTCGTCGGTATAGTTTACGATACATTTCGTCGGTATAGTTTACGATACATTTCGTCGGTATAGTTTAGGATACATTTCGTTGGTGTAGTTTCGGATACATTTCGTTGGTGTAGTTTAGGATACATTTTGTCGGTGCAGTTTGGATAAATTTGTCGTCTTGGCACCTGCTACAGAAGTGGAGTAGGCGTCAAGACGATAAATCTGCAGCGATACATTTCGTCGATGTAGTTTAGGATACATTTGGTCGGTGTAGTTTGGGATACATTTCGTAGGTGTAGTTTGGGATACATTTCGTCGGTGTAGTTTAGGGTATATTTCGTCGGTGTAGTTTAGGATACATTTCGTCGGTGTAGTATATGATACATTTCGTCGGTGTAGTTTGGGATGCATTTCGTTGGTGTAGTTTGGGATACATTTCGTCGGTGTTGTTTGGGATACATTTCGTCGGTGTAGGTTGGGACACATTTTGTCGGTGTAGTTTAGGATACATTTCGTCGGCGCAGTTAGGTGTAGTTCTGCATAATTTGAAAAAGAAATTGGGGGCAAACTGGCCAGAAAATGAAAAAAGCAAAGCATTCCCAAAATTCAAAATTAATTCGAGAAAATACTAAATTTTCTTTAACAACAGCTGTCCGTTTCACCTTTATTAAAATTACATAGGTATTTCGTAATATACAAATCCTTTTCTGCGTAAAAGATTTTTTGGTTGTCAGTAAATTTTGATTGAATACTTCTCCAGGAAATCCAGATGGCGCTTTGTTGTACGGTGCAATAATTTTGAAGTGTTGTATTCACAATGAAAAAGCTTGATCCTTGATTCACTTCAATATGAAGAACGCCTGTCCGGTGGCTCAGTGGTCTACGCGGTATCGATTCGGATTCCCGTTGAGGTTCCTTGGAACGAGTGATCCTAAATTTTGGACGGGTGTTCAAGGTGATCGTTATACCCCCAACTAAAAAAATAAATATGAAGAGAAAGTTTGAGCAGTTGCAATTTATTTCATGTTTTTCTGAAACACGACCCTACATCGTTACAGCATTCCCGGCGTAATACATTTCTTTTTGTGAGCCGAACCCTTATTCATTGGAAAGAAATGCACATTTTTCATGACCTAGCACTGCCAAGTTCAAATTCAACTTGTGTTGCCAGAACAAAGCAATGAAAAGATCTTTTACAATGTGCAAAACATTGTGACATTATATTAACTGTGTTTTTTTTTATATTCAGTAGTAAATTTTTTAAGTAAGTTTACTCTTTTTGTGCCATAATTAAATGTTACTTTTTTATTTGCTTACGTATGTTCTGTATTTTCGAATAAAAGGCCATTAGACACTATCACATGGCAGTTGCGTGTTTTATGTACACTGAAGAACAATTGAATTAGAGACAGCTGGCGTTATACAAACGTGGCCCTGTGGGTGGCCCTGTAAACGGAAACGACGGACGCAGTATGGGTAAGACGAATGATCTAAGTGCATTTGATCGTGGCCAAATTATTGGGGTCCGACGAATGGGTCACTCCATCTCGGAAGTCGTGCATGCACTGGGATTTTCACGAGCCACTGTGTCACGGGTGCATCGTGAGTACATCGAATCCGGTAAAACCATCCCTGCAAGGGCTAACTGTCGTGGACAACAGCGTGTGGATCAGCGGGGTCATCGTCGGCTAGCTCGCATTGTAACAGCGGATAGACGGGCCACAGTACACTAAATCACTCGGCAATTTAACGCTGCTGCACAAAATCGTGTAAGCAGCCACACCATCCAGAACCATCTCCTCGCTATGGGGTACAGAAGCCATCCTCCCACGAGGGTACCGCTGCTGACCGCACATCACAGGGTGCAAATATCTGCATGGGCGCGGGAACATCACCATTGGACCCTTGACATGTGGAAAAATGTTACCTGGATTTATGAGTCGAGATTCACGTTGGTACATGCGGATGGCAGGATATGAGTACGGCGAAAACCACATGAAGCGATGAATCCTTCTTGCCAGCAGGGTACTTTTCAAGCTGGTGGGGGTGGCATTCTCGTCTGGGGACTGTTTACGTGGACTGAAATGGGAGCCCTGGTACGTGTGACATCGTCCCTCACAGGTCAACGTTACCGGGATATCCTGGACGACCATTTGCTCTCGTTTGTGCGTCTTCAACATCCCACTTGGGACCTCATCCTGCAACAAGAGAATGCACCGTGTCATCGCTCCCGAATTGTATCCGAATGGTTGGATGAACACTCCGCCGACGTGACCTCGCTTCCTTGGCCGGCTAGGTCTCCTGACCTCAATCCAATGGAGCACATCTGGGATGCCACCGAGAGAGATGTTCGAGGCTCTGACCCCCTCCATCAAATCTTCGTGAACTGTGGGAGCTTTTTCAGGGGTCGTGGATCCGTATGGCTTCCCAACGCTTCCGGTGTCTTGTCGAGTCCATGCCGAGACGAATCCCCGCCGTCATCAGGGCGAAAGGTGGTGCTACACGTTACTAGACAGGTATCTTTAATTCAATTGCTCTTCAGTGTATGTGATCGTGAGACATTTCAAAGAGGCCGACCGTAGTTCTCTAAATGAATAATTTGCATGCCATGATTAATTTAGCATAAGTGTTTTGTAATGCTTTGTATTGGTGCAAAAACTAGGGGAACCACATTTTAATTGCAACGTGTGCGTTTGTGTTGCACACAATAAAGCATAACAATTTCAGTTTTACGAAAAATACCTATGGGTTCCATCGAATTTGAATTATTAAACCTCCCGTAAAACCTAGTTAATAACATGGAATTAAAAAAAAATCAGTAATGCAAAGCAAATAAAGTTTTGCAAAAGAGCCTCGAAGATATCGTTTCGCGGGGGTGGGGCGGGAGTGGGGGTCAGGTACGCCGTTGGACTCCTTCCAGTTCTTACTTATGGATCAGAGACATGGATCTTAACTAACAATGACATAAAGCATGGAGAGATGTAGACTTGGTGTAAGCAAAAAAAAAAAAAAAAAAAAAAAAAAAGAGAGATAGGAAAATTTATGCATAGATCAGGTAAATGACAAGATTTGATGACCTGATAATCAAAGTAACAAGCAATTTACAACTGGATATGAGAAAAGCATGAGTTTTGTAGGGTAAGTCCAACAACTTTTAATGATTGACACTGTGTCTGTTGATACTCATGACAAGACTGGGACAAACAGGAAACTGTAGAAGTTTAAACTGAAAATGGAAGGTCAGATGGGGCGATTGGAATGCGTGAGATAAAAACATGGCCTCCTGCACATGACAATCATGACTGTAGCTTCGATGACATTTGACCTGAGTTCCTAGAGCGCAATACACTGGAGATACTGCTAGAAGAAATGACAACCGTTGGACAATTGAAATATTTGACGTGCACACCGACGGACCGGAAAAGCCCCAGAAGAACACATGGAAGAATGAAGTTCGAAAGCATGCAGTAGTGACATGGAAGAGAATGGGCGTAGACTGAAGAGTTGTGGGAGAGATTTGGGGCGACTTTCATCCATCAGTGGACTAATATACCAGGATGAGTTTCGATGACATTTGAGCCAAAAGTTAATTCCGTTTGCCAGGATGAGCCAAAAAGTTAATTCCGTTTGCCAGGATGAGCCAAAAAGTTATTTCCGTTTGCCAGGATGAGCCAAAAAGTTATTTCCGTTTGCCAGGATGAGCCAAAAAGTTATTTCCGTTTGAAGATAAAATGTTTAATGACGCAAGAAAGCCATACACGACCACCTCATTTAGCAAATTAGAAGCCGTTGTTTCTAGAATCCCCCCCCCCTTTTTTTTTTTATATTTTTGATTGGAGGTTTAACAACCACCGTGAGCAACTCAATGCGCTATAAGCAGTCGCCCGTCCCTGCTTTAGGGCCACTGGTTCCAGGGAAAGGATAGAGCCAGTGCCGTAAGACAAACACAACATCCATGCCTCACCGGGATTAGAACCCGGACCCCCTTCGGATGAATGATCAGAAGCCATTGTGAAGACCACTGAACCACATGGGCGGCTTGTAGCCCTTTACCAACATTCTACCAGAACTACGATCTTACGACGGCGCTACTCTGCAGGTTTCAAGGACAGAAACTCTCTGATGCCAGATTCCACATCCACCGCTAAAGTGAAGTACCGTCCTTGTAGGAAATGGGCCATAGAGCGGAACAAGTGGTCGAATGGGGCAACTCTCTGATGCCAGATTCCACATTCACCACTGAAGCGATGAGCAGCTCTTTGTAGGAAATGGGCCATGAAGCGAAACAGGTGGTAGTCGGATGGGGCAAAGCTCTCTGATGCCAGATTCCACAATCACCGCTAAAGTGAAGTGCCGTCCTTGTAGGAAATCGGCAATGGAGCAAAACAGGTGGTAGTCGGATGGAGGAACTCACTGATGCCAGATTTCACATCCATCGCTACAGTGAAGTGCCGTCTTTGCAGAAAATGGGCCATAGAGTGGAACAGGTGGTCGCATGGGGTAACTCTTTGATGCCAGATTCCACATTTACCACTGAAGCAAAGTGCCGTCCTTGTAGGAAAGGGGTCATGGAGCGAAACAGGTGGTAGTCGGATGGGGAACTCTCTGATGCCAGATTCCACATCCACGGCTAAAGTGAAGTGCCGTCCATGTAGGAAATGGGCCATGGAGCGAAACAGGTGGTAGTCGGATGGGGGAACTCTCTGATGCCAGATTCCACATCCACCGGTAAAGTGAAGTGCCGTGCTTGTAGGGAATGGGCCATAGAGCGGAACAGGTGGTCGAATGGGGCAACTCTCTGATGCCAAATTCCACATTTACCACTGAAGCGAAGTGCCGTCCTTGTAGGAAATGGCCACGGAGCGAAACAGGTGGTAGTTGGATGGGGCAACTCTCTGATGCCAGATTCCACATCCACCGCTAAAGTGAAGTGCCGTCTTTTAGGAAATCAGTCATGGAGCGAAACAGGTGGTAATCGGATGGGGCAACTCTCTAATGCCAGATTCCACATCCACCGCTAAAGTGAAGTGCCGTCCTTGTAGGAAATGGGCCATAGATTGAAACAGGTGGTCGAATGGGGCAACTCTCTGATGCCAGATTCCACATTTACCACTGAAGCAAAGTGCCGTCCTTGTAGGAAATGGGCTATGGAGCAAAACAGGTGGTACTCTGATGCGAGATTTTACATCCACCGCTAAAGTGAAGTGCCGTCCATGTACGAAATGGGCCATAGAGTGGAACAGGTGGTCGAATTGGACAACTCTCTGATGCCAGATTCCACATCCACCGCTAAAGTGAAGCGCCGTCCTTGTTGGAAATGGGCAATGGAGCGAAACAGGTGGTAATCGAATGGAGCAACTCTTTGATGCCAGATTCCACATCCACCACAGAGGCAAAGTGCCGTCTTTGTAGGAAATAGCCCTTGGACGAAACAGGTGGTAGTCGGATGGGGGCAAATTTCGAACTATATGGGGTAGGATATCAAAGTCTTCTAATTCCTGTAGCTTTGGGGGACCACGCTGGAGGTATGACTTTAGGCCTTATCAACTAGCAACAACTCCCGCTTCTTATTGGTGATCGGTGGGTAGCGTTGGCGCAACGCATCATGGACCCGCTGCCGTCGTTCGGCGTAGAGGTTCAGGTCCACTGCCTGACTCTCTGGCACGAGTTCTCAATGCACAAGACACCAAATGCACAGCATAACTTTCCTCTCCAACTGCCCTCTTTGAACCCCTGGCTCTGCTTTCTGGTGTGGTCTCAGCCACTAGTTCTCAAGTTTAGGATAATTCAAGAATATCCACTTTTCTTGCCCTGTGAGGACATGACGCCAAAATCTATCACGCTGTGGATTTGAAAGCAATCAGCCATAGACAGCGGCATGATGTTCCGCCTGCTAAGGTTCCAATTCAGAATAAAAAAATTTCATGATCCCTGTAGGTGAGAAACTAAGGTGGTGCAGTTGACGAAAAATGGTGAATTAGGAACATCGTACATCAGCTAGTAATTGTCATGTACTGTTACCGCGGTTCACTGTCACAGCTTGGACCAGGGTGTCAGTACTGGTGGTCGTTGAACGTCGTCTTGACCACGGCTTGTCTTTGACACTGGTGTTCCTTGCATAGAAATACTGTCACAATTTTGGTGCAGTGCAGCTGTTTCCTCGCCTTCAACGGCACAAATTTATCTCTGTGCTGTTGCCGCGTTTAACAGTTGCTTTTCTGATAATGGCGTAAGAACACCCAAACAGCACGTTTATCGACTTTCATCCTCTGTTCATCTGACAGAGCAATGTGGCTTCGTGTCTAATGTACGCCAGCAGCCTTGTATGTTCCACGTCATCGTGGTACACAGTCGACGCATGCGCGCGTTTGGAAGCACAGAAATGGAGGCCCAACATTATGTGTAGCTCACAACGGTAGGAAATTTTAACTCAGTCTGGTATATGAGGTTGATAATTTAATTTCCGGAACGATCGCCTAGTGTCGCCCTTGTGGCGAAGCCGGCAGAATCACGTGCCTGTGCGTGTCTCGACATGTTTCAAGTAGTGCATGCGTTAACCGCAGACGAATAGAGCCATTCATGAATAAGCAGTTGCGAAAGCAATGCAAGTCTCTATATAAAGGAACTGTCGCGTAGTGTGGCCCTTGTGGCAATGCTAGCTGAATCACGTGCCTATGCGTGTGTGGACATGTTTCCAGTAGTACATGCGTTAACCACAGACCAGTAGAGCCATTCGTGAGTAGGCAGTTACGAAAGCAATGCAAGTCTGTATGTGAAGGAACTGTCGCATAGTGTGGCTCTTGGGGCGATTCGGGTAGAATCACGTGACTATGCGTGTGTGGACATGTTTCCAGAAGTACATGCGTTAACCGCAGACCAGTAGAGCCATTTATGAGTGAGCAGCTGCGAAAGCAACGCGAGTCTGTGGGTGAGTTTTGACGTATAAACGAGTGATAAAAATTTGGAGCAACGCATCAACATCAGAATCTGCGTGAAGACCGGTAAAAGTTCTACCGAAACGTAAGAGCTATTTAAAGTGGCGTATAGGGAAGGATGCTGTGAAAAAGTCAAGTGTCTTTTGTGTGACATAAGAGCTGGAAAGAAGCACGTATGTAACGAACGCAGTTCAAGACCGTGCTTGAGTATTTTTTTCCATTACAAGAGAATAGTTTATCACTAATTCATTGAACAGGGACAAACGGTCAACCAACAACGCCATTTAGAGGTGTTGAAAAGGTTGTTCTAAGAAGAGCTGAACTGTGGCCTGGCAGTGCCCTAAGCCATGATGCGCTCAGTGTTCGCGACTTCCTGGCTATGAAATCAATTACCAAATTGGACCATTCACCTTATTCACCTGACTTAGCTCCTTGTGATTTCTGGATCTTTTCAAAAAATAAATAAATAAATAAATAAAGCTCCTATGAGAGGACCAAGATGTTCGGATATCTGACATGCAGCGTAACGTGACAAAGGAACTCGAGAGTATTCCAGAAACAGAGTTCCACGTATGTTTGCAGTAAAGGCAACAGCGTCTAACTAAGTACGTAGATGCGGAATGGGATTATTTCAAAGAAGCAATTAGCCGCCAGTGTACAGAAATGAAAACATTTTTTTTCTACAGGTGCATTCCGGGAATTAAATTGTCACACCTCGTATGGTTAAGTTTTCGACTAGTGTCAACCACGCAGGCGCGGACTGGGCCGCCGGGATATCGGGAGTTTCGACTAGTGTCAACCACGCAGGCGCGGACTGGGCCGCCGGGATATCGGGAGAATTCCCGGTGGGTCGCCATATTCTGGGCTGGCAGGTCGTATGCTAACTTAAGAAGCAAAAAGTAGGTATATATATATACACACTAAAACTCTAAGTGAAGAGACTGCATATACCAAACTCACAAGAAAATGACATCAAAAATTGCAAAAAAATTGCAAAAAAATATATATTACAAAAAAAAAAAAAAAAACAAGCACACACCCAGACGCGCGATGCAGCAGACCGAACTGTGCTCAAATATACGATATAAAATATATTAAAATCACAAATCTAAAAACACTCAAATCACTTACCTCATCAAATGGAACGCAACAGCCAAAGTAAATAACCAGCCCAAGCAAAAGTATCAAAAGTATCAAAAATAACAAATCATCTCGAAGATTCAGCTGTCATCATCA
The DNA here is from genome assembly GCA_039090855.1 of Macrothele yani. Classification (NCBI taxonomy): domain Eukaryota; kingdom Metazoa; phylum Arthropoda; class Arachnida; order Araneae; family Macrothelidae; genus Macrothele; species Macrothele yani. The sequence goes on from CM076993.1 coordinate 31,293,381, forward strand.
AGAAGACCCCAGCTAAATATATGGCCTTTCAGAACGACAGCAAAGGCAGACAAGGTCAGATAAAATCTTTGATAGCCTATGTTTTAACAAAATATATCGGGAATATGAAACTTGCTTCCCTCTAAATGACTGGAACGTGACAGTTGGCTATAAATATGAACCTACTATTGGACAACAGCTTTATAATTACAGAGACATTGCTAATTATGAATGTAGTAATGGCGACGGCAGTACACTACCATGTTTTTGTGATAATGCTGAAATGTGCGACTTTGTCGACACACATTATGGACATATATTAACAGGAAATACAGATATCATTACCAACGATATTTTAAAATCAATCGTCAAAAAAGGTGCCAACTACAGAGTACCCAGGAAACTTAAGTATAAGGAACTTATAAGAGGTATTCTTAATGATTTGGTAAATTTTGGTAATGGTTGTTCTTCTAAATTTCATGTACCATATGAGTCATTTCTAGAGTGTATAACGAAGTGAATTTCTCCGTCATTTTTGGTCTACGCCGGGATTCGAACCCGGGTCCACTCATTCCGGAATAAGTTGCTCTACCAATTAAGCTACGCGGACATTTTATTCTGATTCCTATCTGCCTTTATGTCGTGTGCGTCCTTCTGGCAGGTACGTCACATCTCCTGGTACGTTACATCATCTCCCCCTTATTTATTTTTTTTTCGAAGTGCTGCTCCTATTTTTCCTATCTCGCGGTGTGGAAATAACATCACACCATTGCGAGATTGTGAACGGTCGGGTCATCCGGATAGTTCGGGCGCCATTATAACGAAGTGAATTTCTCCGTCATTTTTGGTCTACGCCGGGATTCGAACCCGGGTCCACTCATTCCGGAATAAGTTGCTCTACCAATTAAGCTACGCGGACATTTTATTCTGATTCCTATCTGCCTTTATGTCGTGTGCGTCCTTCTGGCAGGTACGTCACATCTCCTGGTACGTTACAAGTGGATAAACAATGTCTATACCAGTATTGATAAACAGCTCACATTCAACTTTCCTAAACAAATGACATATAAATGCACTGGTCTCCGTAGACAAATACGGAATCTGCGTGATAACTTTGTTATCTTGCCTATTGATAAGGCGAAAAATAATCTAGCCTTCATATGTAAGAGATTCTACTACGGTTTATTGACTAAGGAATTAAATGGTACTAGTACTTTTGCTCGCATTAACTTGGACAGCAATGTCATTAACAAAAAAATCATTGCACAATATAAGAGACTAAAAATTAAAAACTTCAATTTAAAATTTCCAATAATGTATGCAGTCCCAAAATTTCATAAATCACCAACCTCTTTTAGATTTATAACATCAGCTAAGGATTGCTATCGCACGCAAGTTGGTGCCATCTTTGAGTGCAAACTAAAAACCATCTTTAGACAGATACAAAATGTTTGGTTTATAGGAAATGGCGAACAGGTCCTGGAAATGGTGAAATCTAGTAAAAAAGGACAGTACACACACATTGCAGCCTACGATTTCAAAAATTTATTTACTAATATAGACTTGAAAGATTTGCACAGGGTATTTGACTGGTTATATGAGAAATTCGAAGATAAATCAGATATGTCACATGCCAATTGGAGATACATGGTTAGCCTATGTCTCGACAATGGTTATCTGAGAGTTGGAGGTTACATATACCAACGAATTAATGGAATACCCATGGGATCTAAGTATTCCAGTGCGCTTGCAAACCTGTATTTGCAGTATTATGAACAGAAATATGTCACAGAAAATAAAGACCTTACAGGTGTCGTGCTGCGCTACATTGACAAAGTCATTGCCTTTAATTGGGAAACCTTTCCAGTATCTGCTAAAAGCATATATCCTCCTTGGTTATCACTGGAGCAAACTAATGTCACCTCTGGTCAAATTAACTTTTTGGATTTGAAGATATGCAACTCTATGGACGGCTATATCACTACTTAAGAGAAGAAATTATATGTTTCATATCAATTATTACGTAAATTGGCATTCCAGTGTATCTAAGTCAATTTGCAGAAATTTTGTCATATCGAGGATTCATAGGTTGTTTGAGATTTGCAATACAGTAGATGTACTAATTAAAGAACTCATACAATTGTGGAACATCTTGAAGGAAAACGAATATTCACTGCAATATGTAAAAACATTATTTTTACAGCTATTGTACGACTCCAAAGCTCAAAATTTTTATAAGACATATAACATATCCCCATACATATTTAATTTTACTAACCATGACCCTACAATACTAAATGGTTAGTTCTTTAAGTGCCACTTGATGGGCCTCTTGTGGCTGAAGACTAAGTTAACATCTATCTATCTATAACCTTTCTCGTCACTCACTGTAGATATATAACTCACTGCAACCGCGGCGTTATGCGTCATTCTTCCGCTGCACATTTGTTACATGGTTGGTCATTTGGATTTCTGTCACAGGCTGTTGAGTTGTCCGGAGGTCTATCAACTGTTTCTTGCTGTGTCTCTGGATTGCCACCTTTATTTACGTATTTGTTTTGTACTTTTTGTTTTTTGTCTTACCTGGGTTTATCGTTATTTCCATTTATGGCCTAGGGCACCCACACAGCAGGTATTGACCTTGTCTGCCTTTGCTGTCGTTCTGAAAGGCCATATATTTAGCTGGGGTCTTCCTGATGATGACAGCTGAATCTTCGAGACGATTTGTTATTTTTGATACTTTTTCTTGGGCTGGTTATTTACTTTGGCTGTTGCGTTCCATTTGATGAGGTAAGTGAGTTGAGTGTTTTTAGATTTGTGATTTTAATATACTTTATATCGTATATATTTCTATTACTGGAAATAACATTCTGTAAAACTTCTATTACTCAAAATAACATTCTGTAAAAATATTTGAATTCAGGTTAAAATTCCATTTAAAATTATGTATAATATGTATTCCTGACTTTGCAATTACGTTGTATAAGTTGGCTTCAAACATTAAAAAATTGACTTTCGGTCTACTGGTGCAGGACTTATGACCACGATTGTATATATACTTGTGCTTCAATGTTATTGTAGAAGAAACCCAAATTATTAGTACTAAAATGGCAAAGTTTGTTTACAACTTTGACGACTTCAGAAACAACAACAGCGGAAAAAAAAAAAAAAAAGAAATGCGTGGCAAATATTCTGTTGAGCGAAACACTGACTTTGATACACATAGGAAAAGAGGAAGGGATGCCCTTCCTCTTTCTTAACTTTCAACTTTAAGCCTCGTCCCTTTGGGCTGGCATCCTCTATCTCAGTTCGCTTTTGCCAATTGTAGTTTCAGTTAAAAAATCTAAATCTAATCAAATATGTTACGAATAGCCTGCGATAGAAACTCGAAATTCATTGTGTTATGTTAATGGATTGAGATTCACCTATGGTAAAATATTTGAATTTCTGCTTTTTATATGAACGTATGTTTTTTTCTATTTTTTATTTCCTGAATGAGTTCTGCACCTGATCTACTACTTTTTGCGCCTTACAGGTTCTTGAACTGCCGTTCTGCAAAGTCTGTTCCAGCTACAGCAAAAACACTTTTTTCCATTTGAAAGTTATTCAATAAAAAATAATTTTCGCATTCCTTATATTTCTTTCAAAAGATATTCTGCACTGAAATTCTTGTAATTCCAGACATTTCTAATTTTTCAAAAGATTTATTCGTAATTATTTTATTAATGATAGGTAAGTTTTGAAAAAGGAAATTAATTTTTGGGACATGTGCATTCCCGTTCTCATTAAAAAAAAAAAGTAGAAACTATTATAAATTCTGAATTCAGTTATTGCAGCAAAAAGCATGAAAATGGAATCAAGTCTTCGACAATCACTCTCAGGGAACGTACCTTGTCTGTTGCTTCTCAGCAACTGAAGTAATTTCGTTCTTACATTAAATTTGACTAGGAACCTGCGGTCCAAGAAAACGGGTGAAATGTTGTTCATTATTGCACCAGTAAAAAAAAAATAAAAAAAATACAAATACAATGATTCGTAAAATTGTCTTGAAAATATGTTTAAATAATAAACGGTGATGCTGACATATCCTTTTTTTTTTTTTTTTTATTTACTTTTTTTTTTTTTAAGGAAGGGGTGCCACGATAATTTTTTCCCCAAAGTGGGCCACTGAAATTCAGCTCCCAAGGCCGTTTACGCATCACCAGTCTGCCCTTCTACAACGTAGTACTGCAGTACTAACTTCATGTGATACTCCTTCAGCTATGTTTGGCATATATCATAGATTTTATGTATTCGAAGTGATGTTCCGTGTTATGGAATGATTCTGCCATTCAATATACGCCCTTACTAGTTTGATGTGTAAATCGATCAAACATTTGAGTATGTGTGGGTGTCTCAGGGGGGGGGGGGGATCCAGAAGTTTACTTTAAGGGGAGCGGTTTTTCGGGTACAAAAAAAGGGGATGGGCAGACGCCATTATAAAATGTTTTTTTTATATAACGTTAGCATATATATAATCATTGTCAACCGTTATCAATCCACTGCTGGATGAAGATTTCCCCAAGTTTTTTCCACAACGGTCTGTCTTGTACCTACCTCCTCCATGTTACTCCCTCATATATACACTGAGTGGCCACTTTATTATGACCACCCCTCAGTACTTCGTTGGGCCACCTTTTGCCTTTAATACTGTGTCGATTCTTCGTGGCACGGTCTCCACGAGATGTTGATAGGTGGTTTGCGGAATCAGAGACCGTGCTTGATGAATAGCACTTTCCAGGAGTGTGAGATTGCAGGGTTGTGAATCCAGCTGTCTGATTGCTCGTTCAACTTCATCCCAGAAATTCTCAATGGCGTTGAGATCTGGAGATTGTGGGGGCCACCTAGGCAAAGTAAACTCACCGGCATGTTCCTGAAACCAATCCTGTGCAAAACGAACACTATGGCAGGACGCATTATCTTGTTGAAAGTAGCCATCGCCATTGGGATAAATCATCCACATGACAGAATGCACTTGGTCCGCAACGATATTTAGATATGATGTGCCAGTCAGACGTTGATCAACACGAATTAAAGGGCCTAAAGCATGCCAGGAAAACATTCCCCAAACCATAACGTTGCCTCCACCAGCTTGAAGGGTTGTAGCAATGCATTTGGGGTCCACACTTTCGTGCTATTTCCGCCAAATTCTCACTCGGCCATCGGTATGGGGTAACTGAAAACGTGATTCATCGGCCCACCTAATTTGTTTCCAATTATAGACTGTCCAATCCGTGTGCTCCTGTGCGAACTGGAGACGTTTTCTCTTGTTAACTGCAGGCAGCAAAGGTGTTCGAACAGGCCTTCGGCTGCCATATCCCATCCGATGCAGTATACGGCGAACAGTGCGTGCAGAGATCATTTGAGGGGATCCTTGATTAAGATGGTCTGTAATTTTCTGTACTATTGCTCTTCTGTTGTCTGTTGCTAGTCTGGGCACTCTCCGTTCCGCCCGAGCAGTCACTCGTCGATGACGACCACACGTTGCCCGTAGAGGCCCAGTTTTTTGGCTGACAGTCCAGTCTTTAAACACTTTAACAACAGCTGCTCTGGAACATTTCACGAATGCGGCGGTTTCGGTGATACTCGCTCCATGGCTCCGAGCTCCTACAATCATCCTACGTTGAAAGTCCGTCAAATCGCAGTTTTTGGCCATCTCGTCACCCAAAAATCACTTTTACTACTGTCGCAAGCACTAAGCTTTCCCTTTTTATACTAGCCTCGCCCTCTGGCGGCAACAGTGTGCAGCCATAGCTCATTTGCTTAAAACTGTCAGGTGGTCATAAAAAAAATGGCCACTCAGTGTATATATATAATGTTAGTAACAGGAGATGCCGAAAAGTACCCCATATTAGCCACGCTGCCTCCCTCCCAGCCCACCCTATTCAAGCAGGGATTGACTTCGGAGTGGGTGGAACAACGGGAAGCGCCCGGAAAAATAAAAAAATAGAAAGAAGTCCTAAAAAGACCATCTGGAAGGAAGCGGTGGGGACATTTTTACAAATTTTTTTTATGACCCAATTAAAATACGTGCGTATAGATCAGATTGTTATTCACAGTTTCTCCCACCTGCTCTGATTTCAGTACCAAGCTCTGCCTTACCATGTTTCAAGATGTTGCAGATGCTAGGCAATATGACAATAGCAAAGAACTAACAAAGAATATCCCCATGTTTTTTACCGCCGCTGTCCCTGTTTTCCCTTTATCTTTTGCAGTATCTCTCTCTCTCTCTTTCTCTCTTTATTCTATTCCCTTCTCTTTCTTTTATTACTGAACCTAAATCAATGTAATAAGTATTTCAAGTCCTCCTTACTAAGTTTAATTGTTAATTTTTTTTTAGAAAAACTGAAAACAAAATATGTAAAGTTAATCATCTACAATCTTCGCTAATATAAACGTAAAAACTTCGTAAGGGTTTAGGGGGGGGGGGCGATCGCCGCAATCGCCCCCGCGGGATCCGCCACTGGTGTGTGTGTGACGTTTCTACTTCCATTCACCGCATTATTACGCATATGACGAATTACTACCGCTTCGAATATGTACGGACTCATTTGTTCTCCACAATCATATCTAATATTACTGTCGCTAAATTCTGGAGGCTCCATCTTCTCTTATCTTTATTTATTTTCCTGGTTTTATATTCTACATTTATAATTCTTGTAAATAAATTCTTCCTGTGTTGTTTAATGGTTAACAACCTCGTTGAACTGCCTGCCAAAAGTGAATACAACAGCAATGTCCGGTCACGCAATTACGTATCGTTGGACTTTTCAGTTCCTCTTCATTTTTTTTTTTTCGGAAGCTGTATAACCTATTTTCTATGTACTATGTTCTGCTCTAGAACTTGGTAATTGGAGCTACGTGATTTACTTTTTGCAAATCTCGTATTTCGACGCCAGGGGCGTTGTAGTCGTACTTATCGGGAAATTCACGTACCGGCCTTTCTACAGTCCGTCCCACAATTATATGGAATGGTGTAAAAACAGAGTAAATGTATGATTAGTAAAAATGTACGCAACTCATTAACACAGTGGTGAAAATAAACCACATAGTCTTTGCAGACATATTTTGCGGTTGAGAAAATAATAATTTCGGATACGTATTAAACGTTTCAAACATGTTGTGTACTGAAACTGTCCCACAATTATATGGTATTTCATACAAACGCGCGAACACTAACACGCATTGCTATTCAAATTAGCCTGGCGTCAGAGCAGGATAAATAGTCGCTAAACGTGATGAGGCTGATTCATTTATAACAATGCCGCGTGGAAAAGAGCTGTCAGCGAAGGAGATAATTCACGTTCGGGAGTTACACGATCAAGGAATGAATGAATGTATGTAAGTGCGATTTCAAACAAATCAAAACGATCAAAATCTTCTATAACGTTTTAAGTGGTAGCAGAAATATCCAGCTCAGAAACTAACTGGGCGGCATAGTAATGTTTCGCCTCGAATGAAATGACTTATCCGGAAGCTCGCTGTGCGTGATAATCTGTCTGTACGAAATATAAGTCAACATGTAAACGTGAAAATGTCGAAAAGTACGGTTCACAGAGTATTGCAGCAGACACCCCTTGTGAAATATGCATGACTGTTAAATAAACTGCCTTTAACTGCACAACACACACAAGCTCGATTAAACTGGGGCAAAGACCATATGTCATGGAAGGAAGAATGGCTCCAAGTGTTATTGAGTGATGAAAAGAAATTTAATTTAGATGGCCCAGAAGGTGCGAAATGTTATTGGCATGATACGAGAACGGAAAAACGCCAAATATTCAGTCGACAATATGGAGTGGGCTCCGTGACGGTATGGGCCTTTTTTGGATTTAATGGGCAAGGTAACATCTGCGTTTTGTCAGGACGTCAAAATGCCGTAACATACCAGGAACTTTTAAAAGACTGTTTGCTCCCAACTGCTGTTGAAGTAAGTGGTCCTGATTGGGTTTTCCAGCAGGACAACGCCAGCATTCACAGAGCAACCTCTACGATGGCCTGGCTGAGATCGAATAATGTCAAATTGCTGCCGTGACCAGCTCGCAGCCCGGATCTCAACCCAATTGAAAATCTTTGGGCGAATTTCGGTTCGAAGTGTTTATGCCAATCACCGGCAATTTTCAAGCGTTAAAGATCTGGAAACCGAAATCCTGAATTGTTGGTATAATATTGACGGTACAATTACAGTATTCAGCTTACTGTGCGTGGAGGAATTATTAATTGTGTTTTCTATTTAAATATTCTGTTTTTTTTTTGTTTCCATATAATTCTGGAACAATGTTTTACAGTTTGATTTTATAAAGCTAGAATTATTATGTTCAGTATATGTTGTCAACAGCGTTTGACGAGTGTATATTATGTTACTGGTCATAATACATAATGTTCTACTAGAAATCTTTGTTGTTTTCTGCATGCAACTGTTTTCGTTTACAAAATTATGTTTCCATATATATACATGGGACGGATTGTACAATGCCCTACGCATACGTTGGTTGTGTACCTTGTTTTTCAGTAATTGCTCTGGGTAAGGACTCTCCTCACCGCCCTGTATACAGTATATGCACAAAAATCCACGCCCCCTTTTTAGCATGTCTTTTGTAAAAAAAACGATCGTGCTTATGTTACCGGTATGTCCGTCCGTCTGTCTGTCTGCACCCACAATATCTCTGCAACTATTAGTCCAATTAGAAAAATTATTTTTGCATTGGGAAGCTTGAAATATGCGAATGATGATCCTTTATTTCGTTTTTTTACGATGTACAATTTCGCCGCTTCAGGGCGTAAATACAGATGATGTCGAATTCAAAAATACGTTTTATTCCATATATTTCCTTTTAACCATGCGATTGAAAAAATTCTTCTATCTTACGATTCCATTTATGTCGAAGAGTATTTTAGATATAGTTACTTTTTCAAACTATGCATAGATTTTCCGCTAGGGGGCGTAAAAGTAAATTACATTTTTCCCAATAACTTCTTCTCAAACTCCGATTTGAAAAAAAATTCTTCAGCGGATACACCTCCTGATCAAAAACCTTTTGCATATAATTTCAAATTTTTGGTATACACCTCCTGATGAAAAATACTTTGGCCACCAGGGGGCGTAAGTGTTAATTTTTGCTTCTGATGTATTTGCCATAAAATCTGAGCTTCTAAAATATCGATTGAAAAAATTATTTCGTGGACTGATGCCACTCACATAGACAAACCTTTTCAGAATATTTTCTTCTTAAAATATTTCACAGTTTCTCCGCCAGGGAGCGTAGATGTATATCTTATTTTCGTCAATATCTCTACTTCTAGGAGTCCGATTTGAAAAATTTCTTTGTTCGATGGTGTTTTCAGTGTGACATGTTTTTCATATAATTTCAAAATTTTCAAGTGATTCATAGACTTTCCGCTAGGGGGCGTAGAGGTAAATTGCGTTTCCCCCTATATCTCTGCTTCTAAATCTCCGGTTTGAAAAATTCTTTCTGCACCGGATACAGCTCCTGATGGGAAATCGTGTGCGAAAAAATGGTTTGGCCACCAGGGGGCGTAAACCTTAATTTCCGCTTCAGATGTCATCATCATCATCATCATTGTCAACCATTATCAATCCACTGCTGGACGAAGGTCTCCCCAAGTTTCCTCCACAACGGTCTGTCTTGTGCCAGTCTCCTCCATGTCACTCCCGCATATTTACGAATTTCATCCACCCATCTCCCATGTGGTCTTTTTCTGGGTCTTTTCCTGTCCCTTGGAATCCAATCTAAAATTTCGGCTGTCCATCTATGGTCTGTCCTTCTGGCAGTATGTCCAGCCCATTGCCATTTCAGGGATTTAACTCTGATCATGATGTCTTCCACTCTCGTCATTTTTCGGATCCACGAGTTCCTCTTCTTATCTCTCCTAGTTATACCAAGCATGCACCTCTCCATGCTGCTTTGAGTTGTCTGCAGCCTTTGTATGTCTCTTTTAGTTAAGGTCCACGTCTCTGCACCATACGTAAGCACTGGAAGGATGCATTGATCAAACACTTTTCTTTTAAGACATAATGGCATATTGCTCTTGAAAATTATGCTGTTTCTTCCAAAAGCTCTCCAGGCAAGTTTTGTACGCCGATTAATTTCTTCATCAATGTGACCCTCACTTGATATCTGCTGTCCAAGATAAACATACGTATCTGTTATCTCCAGTTGTTCTCCATCAATCGATAAATCTTCATTTCTTGTAAAAGCATTGAACATCACTTTTGTCTTCTGAAAGTTCATTTTTAATCCCACTTCTTTACTCTTGTCAGCAAGTTCCTGGATCATACTCGGCAGCTCTGATGGGGTAGTTGCGAAAATGACTACGTCATCAGCAAAACGAAGGTGGGTTAGATAATCTCCATTAATCTTTATCCCTTTGTTTTCCCAGTTCAGTGATTGAAAGACATTTTCCAATGTGACATTAAAGAGCTTCGGAGATATGGTGTCACCTTGTCTCACTCCCTTTCCAATTTTTATGTGTGTTGTATTTTCAAACAGCCGAATCTTTGCACTTGCATTTTCATAGATGTTATTAATAATATTAATGTATGCATCTTCAATACCGCAGGATTTCAGAGCCGTGGTAACTGCTGATGGTTTCACCGAATCAAAGGCTTTTTCATAATCGATAAAAGCCATGCACAATGGAAGTTCATATTCCCTCGCTCTTTCAATTAGTTCTCTCAGTACGTGGATCTGATCTATTGTGCTGTAGCCACTCCTGAATCCAGCTTGTTCTCTCGGTTGAGCCATGTCCAGTGTTACCTTCAAGCGGTGTGAAAGAACTTTAGTGAAGATTTTATAAACCACTGATAGGAGGCTGATAGGTCTGTAGTTCCTGAGATCCTCAATGTCACCTTTTTTATGTAGCAGGATCATTGTAGCATTGTTCCAATCCTCAGGAATCTTCCTTTCATTAAGGCATCGAGTGAAAATTTGGGCGAGTACTGTTTCAATTTCTCCACTTTTATTTGCAGCAAAATATGAGCTTCTAAATTCTTGATTGAAAAAAACGTTGTTTGTAGACCGATAGTACTCATGTCGACAAACCTTTTAGAAACATTTTCTTCTTGAAATAATGCATGGTTTCTACGCCAGGGAGAGTAGATGTATATCTTATTTTTGTCAATATCTCTATTTCAAGGAGCCCGATTTGAAAAATTCCTTCTTTGTTGGATAGTGTTTCCGATGCGAAATATTTTCCCTATAAATTCAAAATGTTCAATTAAATCATAGACTTTCCGCTAGGAGGCACAAGGGTAAATTGCGTTTTCTGCGTTATTTCTGCTTCTAAAACTAAGATATGAAAATTTCTTCCTGTATCGCACACAAGACCTGATGGAAAATATTTTTCACATAATTTCTGTTTGGTAAAGAATGGTTTGGCCACCAGGGTGGGGGGGGGCATAAGTGTTAATATCTGCTTCTGATGTATTTGTAGCAAAATCTGGGCTCCTGAAAACTCGGCTAATTTTTTTTTTTTTCTTGGACCGATACCGCTCATATGGAAAAACCTTTTGTGAATACTTTCTTCCTAAAATAATGCATGGTTTTCCCTCCAGGGGACGTACAGTCACATCTCCGTTTTGTCGATATCTCTGTTTCTAAGAGACCGATTTGAAAAATTCTTTCTGTGTTGGAGAGCGTTTCCGGTGAGAAATGTTTCTCATATAAATTCATGTCTTTCTTAAAGCACAAGTCTGCAACCAGAGGGCGTAAGCTCACGATTCCGTTTACAGCAATATCTGAGGAATTAGAAACTCTGTTGAAAAACTTCTTTCTTCCGTCAGATATTATTATTTTCCGTACCGGTTCCATTGACTTTGAGTAGCTTTGATAAATTTAATTTGCCTCAGAACGAATTCAAAAGACGTGCTTATTACACCCGAAAATTCGGTGTCATCTTTCTTGTTTATTAATTCCTGAATCCGCACTTGTATGCATGCTTAAAAGATTTCGCTGTTGCCAGATACACACAGGTTTCGCCTTTCATAAGCTCTGTTCTCCGGTGAAGAAAAAAATAAATTCAGATAAAAGGAACTCATTCACTTAGTAATAACTTCCGGTTCTAAAAAAATTGTACTGACAGATAAAAAAAAGTCCATGTTGAAGTTCATTTAGAGAAAACTTGCAGTTATTGAGAAAAGAACGGTATGCGACGGCTGGGTAACGTAGTTTCATTTTAACTGTAATAAAGACAGGATCTAAATATACGTAATATTACAGTCCCTGGGGTAATTTGGTGTGTGATATTCTGAACGGCATTTTTGAAAGAAAGAGTAAGGAGTGGAAGAAAGGAGAAAACGTATTATACAGCGAGGAAGAAAAAAAAATAAAAAAGATCTGTTCCTTTGTATTAGCGGAAAGTTCTTTTTTTTTTCTTCTCGGTTGAATCCTGTCCCGTTACATTGCAAGAAATTCTTCGCAAAATGATTCTCGCTGCGGGGCAACTGCTACCTGAGTCTGAGCTGGAATAAAGCACCTGCGTTTTATTTTTAGGAAGCCCGGCGTCACGTGACAAAGGGCAGATAAAAGTTGTGCATCGACGTGAAGAATGGGGAATTTTCCGCTGACGGACAGGAGCAAGATTTCTTCCCGTTTTTCCCGCTGTCCCTACAGGCCATTTAAATCTCATCAATAAACCTTTTCTTCCCCTTTCAAAAATTCAAAGGAGAAGAATTTATCGGACTACAGGAGGGACACCCAACAGATATGCGCAGCACCCCCTCTTCAAGGGTCATTTAACTAACGACTGTCGGAAAGACTCTGAAATTACGGACCGTTCTGATCCCCGCGCCCCAAGATATCCGGGACATTACAATGGATGAGAAAAGGCAGTGATTTTTACGCTTCCGCACAAGAAAATCACTTTACGATGGGGGTCAAAAAATAAAATTAACTAAGCATGTAATACAGAGTGGCCTAGTACTTTTTTACGGTACTTACAAGGATATAAAGGTGTTCATGTCAGAAAGTAGTGCCGTCAGGAGAAAAGGCGGGAGACATCATTTTGATGCACCGCGCGGGAAACGGGAATTTATACGCGCATCTTAATAAATTGGTCGTTTTTGACAAGAACATCCGATGCAATAAAAAGAAAAGGGGGAAGAGGATATTCGATCTGCGCTTTGCTGTTAGACCCTATTTGTCACTGACTATCTTTAACGGACAGGTAAGTGGAAGAAATTCCGGATTCAAGTATTGCATGTCATGTTGCGAATAAATTACAAAACGTTTTCCAAATGTTGACGCAGGAAGAAGTTTTTTTTAACAAGCTGTTATACACATGGGGGAAAAAAAGAATAAAAAAGTCTTTGAAACCACAGCTAAAAAATTTCCTTCAACTAATCTCCCGTAGCCATAAATCTTTCATTGCTAACTCCATGCTTAAAAAAAAAAAAGGAGATGGGGTTGACGACACTTTTCATTTTCATACTACGTTTTGCAAATATAAGCTGCATATTGATAGAATTATGAGCATGCCTTTTATCAAAGGGTGTATCTTATTTACTAGCAAACTACGTTTTTTTTTTCATGCCTATGAAGAAAGCTTCCGTGAACAGAAAAATTGTGAACATATTGGTCACTGGAGTTCCGCCTTACTCAACTTTTATTGCAAAATGTATACGCTTCTCTTCAGTGGCGGATCCAAAAGAATTTGACAGGCCCAGCCCCGGATTTTTACAAATTTATTTTCAGGTACGGACACAGAGGGTGCCCGGGTATGCCTGAAAATTTTATAGATGCTTGTACTTTGTGCTAAACAACTGTTTTAGACAAAGAAAAATTTCCTCCACCAAACAGGAAATAATTTTTTTTTTATTTGGATTGGAGGTTTAACGACCACCGTGAGCAACTCAATGGGCTAAAAGCAGTCGCCCGTCCCTAATTTAGGGTCACTGGTTCCAGGGAAGGGAGAGAGCCACTGCCGTAAGACAATCACAATATCCATGCCTCACCGGGATTCGAACCCGGACCCCGTTCGGAAGAATGATCAGAGGCCGTCGCTTAGACCACTGTGCCACCGGAAATAAAATAAAAGTATTAGAAATGAAAAAGTTGAACGTGTGTGACATATACCAGACACCTCTATTTTTTCTGAGGTGGAGGTACCGGCCACCTAATTTAGGGCCACTGGCTCCAGGGAAAGGGGAGAGCCAGTGCCGAAAAACGAACACAGCATCCATACTCCACAGGGATTCGAACCCGGACCTATGTCGGATGAATGTTCAAAAGCCGGCGCTTAGACCATTGCGCCACCGGGATAGCGACATACACCTGTGTTTAACCTTCCTTCTGAGTTTCTGTTTGCTTGTAAATTTTGTTATACCGCGATTAAAGATTTTTTTACTGAACGGCACAGTACTTCCCCGGGCAGTTTTTTTGGAGTTTTTTTGTTTTCAACGCTGACAGTGAGTCAGAGGAAAATAAATAAATGACGTTGAATGTGAAAGAAAGGCAGAGAACGAGGAGATTGCGAATAGAGTGAAGAGTTGATATAGCGAAAGAGATTGAACTTGTTGGGTGCCGCCCCGATGGCGCAATGGTATAAGCGATGGCTTCTGATCATTCGAATCCCGGTGAGGCATGGATGTTGTGTTTGTCTTACGGCACTGGCTCTCTCCCTCACTGGAACCACTGGCCGTAAATTAGGGACGGGCTACTGCTTACAGCCCATTGAGTTGCTCACGGTGGTCGCTAACCCTCTAAGCGGCCGATGTACCTGAACGAAAAGTTGCCCAAATCTTCATGAGCTCCTCAAACAGAACTGTTCCCATAGTTACCTGCTTATACCAAAAGCTACGACAAAACAATTTCTTTCCCTGTTTCATCCCAGGGATACCGATTATAAATCTGTCGCTGGTTGTAAATGCTCCGTAACCGTCCTTAGTCTTACAGTATGTAGTCTGATTCCCTTATAGTTGTTTGTTTTCTGTCCCATTACCCAAGGAATGATTCGGAAGCAGTAGTCCCCCGGACATGGACATCATGCTACTGAGCAGAAACAAGTTACTCAAACACCTTTTCTCTTCTTTCTTAGGTTCGTTGCTCTTTTCTTAGCATACGTAGCGGAAAAAATAATCAGAAAGCAAGAATAAATGGCAATCATACCTCTCAAATTACGACTTAGAACGATAAACGTAAGGTAAAAGCAACGCGTTTTGATGCGCAGGTTCACTCGTTCCTATCGCTTTCGACCCACTTCTCAGAAAGCGAATATATTCGTTCGTGATGATGTCAGCCTATGTTGTTAACTCCGAGTTAATTCGTTCCAGCCGGTTAAAGGGTTAAACCTCCAATCAAAAAAAAAAAAAAAAACTTGTTCGATATCTATGTGAATCGCGGAATACGCTTTGTTGTTTTATGATTGAAGGCGATATGTCGATATAAGAGCTAATAGATAAATTACAACGTGAAGATTATATTGTACTGATGACCCGAACTTGCCACTCCGGTGGTGCAGTGGTCCAAGCGTTGGCTTGTGGCCATTAGTCCGAGATAAGTCTAGGTTCGAATCCCGTTGAGGCATGGACGTTGTGTTTGTCTTGCGGCACTGGCTCTCTCCCTTCCCTGGAACCAGTGGCCCTAAATTAAGGACGGGCGACTGCTTATAGTACAATAAGTTGCTCACGGTGGTCGTTAAATCTCAAAAAAAAAAAAAAAATAAACAAGACCCCGAACTACCAGTACGTAGAAAATAAAGAAACAGCTGCTGTTACACGTAAGTCCTGATTTCTTTAAATTAGGCCATTATTAATACTCATTTAGTAATTTTAGAAGTTCGACTTATGTTCTTTTTTTTTATTATTGGAAGTTTAACGACCACCGTGAGCAACTCAATAGGCTATAAGCAGTCGCCCGTCCCTAATTTAGGGCCACTGGGTCCAGGGAAGGGAGAGAGCCAGTGCCGTAAGCAAACACAATATCCAAGTCTCACCGGGACTCGAACCCGGACCCATCTCGGACGAATGACCAGAAGCCATCGCTTAGACCACTGCAGCACCGGGGCGACGGACTTATGTTCAGTGAAGTTATCTTGGAGCATTAATTCTTTGGTTAAATACTTTCTACTGCGTCAAAACTTAAAAATGCCGCCGCGATAGCGCAGTGATCTAAGTGCTGGTTCCTCACCATTCGTCCGACATGGGTGTAGGTTCGAATTCCGGTGAGGCACGGATGTTGTGCTTTACTTAAGGTACTGGCTCTTTCCCTTCCCTGGAACCAGCGGCTCTAAATTAAGGACGAGAGACTGCTTATATCCCATGAGTTGCTCACGATGGTGGTTAAACCTTTAATCACAAAAAACAAAACTTAAAAACACTACCAATATTTGTGTGTGTATATGTGTGCAGTGTATGCAATATTTATTCGTTTACAAATTATGCCTTCCTCTGATCGACTATCTCAAAGGTTGTTCACAATATGTTTTTTCATCAGAGTGAAATATATCGAGGAGTGGTATATACAATGAGCAAGGACGTCGCTTGACTTTGAAATCAATCTGAGACAACTTTTATTCAGAAAACACTGAAACAAAGAATTTTTGATGCTTTTTTACTACCGGCTACGAAGGAATTTAGCGCAATCCCTCCCCCCTCCCCCCACACACATGTACGCACAGCTGATCTGATAAGTTAAGCAACTGGTAAATCAAGATAACATGACAATAACTAGTGGTGTATCACAAAGTGTTAATAGAATGTCGCCTTCGACTTTTTTCTTGCTGTGAATGCATTGTCTTAATTGCTAATTATATTAATAACGAGAAACTATACACCAATTATGTAGAAAATAGTAAAACTATACTAGTAATCAGATTTATTGGCGTAAGAATATACACTGACGGAAAAAAAAATCCCAACACCACGAAAAAATAGTTGTAGAGGAATGAAATGGCGGCAATACATTTGTATAGGTAACATATTTAATCGATTAAGGTTTCAAGATCACAGCTTAAAGTAAGCGCGAGAAGAGCCATTTTAAATGTAAAATGCTGGTACATTAATAACCGGTGTAACCGCCAGAATGTTGAATGCAAGCACGCAAACGTTCATGCATTGTGTCGTACAGGTGCTGGATGTCACTTTGTGGGATGGAGTTCCATGCCTGTTGCACTTGGTCGGTCAATACTGGGACGGTTAATGCTGGTTGGGGGGTGACGCTAGAGTTGTCGTCCAATGATGTCCCATACGTGCTCGATTGGTGAAAGATCTTGTGATCTAGCAGGCCACGGCAACATGTCGACACTCTGTAGAGCATGTTGGGTTACAACAGCGGTATGCGGGCGAGCGTTATCCTGTTGGAAAACACCCCTGGAATGCTGTTCATGAATGGCAACACAACAGGTTGAATCACCAGACCGACGTACAACTGTGCCGTCAGGGTGCGTGGGATGACCACGAGAGTGCTCCTGCTGTCATAGGAAATTGCTCTCCAGACCATAACTCCAAGTGTAGGTCCAGTATGTCTCGGCTGCAGACAGGTCGATTGCACGCGCTCACCTGGCCTCCTTCTAACCAACACACGGCCATCACTGGCACACAGGCAGAACCGGATTTCATCAGAAAACACAACAGATCTCCACTCCGTCCTCCAATGAGCTCTAGCTTGACACCACTGACGTCGCAAACGGCAGTGGTTTGGAGTAAGTGGAATGCACGCCACAGGGCGTCTGGCTCGGAGCTGTCCTTCAAGTAACCAATTTGTAACAGTTCGTTGTGTCACTGTAATGGCAACTGCAGCTCTAATTGCTGCCGTAGACGTGGTACGATGCACCACGGCCATATGCCGTACACGGCGGTCTTCCCTCTCAGTAGTGCCACGTAGCCGGCCAGAACCCGGTCTTCTTGAGGCAGTACCTTCCCTTGACCACCGCTGCCAACAATCATGCACAGTGGCTACATTCCTGCCAAGTCGTTCTGCAATATTGTGGAACGAAAATCCACCTTCTCGTAGCCCTATTACACGACCTCGTTCAAACTCCGTGAGCTGTTGATAATGGCTTCTTCGTCTTCTTAAAGGCATTCTTGACTAACATCAACACCCTACGTCGAATCTCAACGATAACTAACGCTCACGAACGTTATAGCGCGTATTTAAAGCAAACCTTCTTTGCATGTTCCGAGGGGCGCTACTAGCGCCACACGTATGCGCCGAGCGCGAACTTTGCATAGACGTCATCTTACAGATGTACTCTCACCGCCTACCAACTGCCGTTTATCTAACACAACCCCTTCTTGGTGTTGGGATTTTTTTTTCCGTCAGTGTATATATAAACGTTTCCAAGCTTTCACACATCTACCAGGCGGCTTTTTCAAAGGAAGCTAGTCGACAGAAAGTTTCTGAAAGTTAGACAGAAGTATCTGTCTAACTTCCTTGAAAAAGTCATCTGGTTCATGTGCGAAAGATTGGAAATGTTTATTTATACAGGGTGGTCGAAAAGTCCCATAGGAGTTTCGATTGACAACTGTACAAAAACGAACAGATCTACAGCAATGCGGTTTGCGGCATTTGAAAAAGTAAATATTCGACTGCTTAACGACATCTCTTTCCAACAGATGGCGCTACGTGTTAGCAAATACTGACGCAGACTGCAAAACAACTGAAAATGTCGTCTCCGCAGAAAGCAATGTGCGTGCGTTGGTTTTTTGAGACGAAGTCTGTGATTACGGTACAAAGAAATTATCGTCGGATATACGGGAAAGATCCACCGAGTGATTTCAGCATCAGAGCGTGGCAGAAAAAATTCTTGGATACAGGTAGCGTCCTGGACCGACAAAGAAGTGGCCGACCCCCTGTCAGTGAAGAAACTGTGCAGAGCATGGAGGAGGTTTTCGCTCGCAGTCTTAGCAAGTCCATGAGAAGGGTCTCTTTACAAGTGAATGTTTGACGATCTACATTGATGGGAGTGTTTCACAAATGCCTGAAACTAACCGCATACAAAGTGCAACTCCTACAGCAGATTAAACCGAACGATGGATCTCAGCGCTTAGCATTCACTCGGGATATGGTGGAGCTGCTGAAGTTGAAAGTTTACTACGCCGTATAATGTTCTTGGATGAGGCAACCTTTTATGTGCACGGAAAAGTCAACACTCAGAACGTTCGTATATGGGGTAGTGAAAACCCACATTCAGTCAGGAAGCACGTCGCGCACAGTCCAAAGGTGAATGCTTAGTGTGGGCTCATGCATAATCGTGTAATTCGGTGATTCTTCTTCTCCGAGCCAACAGTGCAAATGAATAATTACCTGGACATGCTTCAGAACTTAGTGGTTCCTCAACTACAGGAATGGCAAACAAACGTCATACAGCAACAAGATGGCGCTCCCCCCACATTATGGACTTGACGTTCGTGAATACCTGAAGCGTGAGTTTCCCGACAGATGGGTTGGCAGAGATGGTCCCATTCCTTGGCCACCCCGGTCCCATGATATCACTCCTTTAGACTTCTTCCTCTGAGGCTATATCAAGGACATGGTTTACCGGGGAAGATTAAGCAGCCTTCAGGAGGTCAAACAGCGCGTTACAGCTGTGTTTGATAGAATCGATCCTGATATGTTCGAGCGCACATAGAAAGAAATTGAATACCGACTGGATGTGTTATGTGTTACCAAAAGGTGCACATGGAGAGGTGTGTTAAGGTAAGATTATTCAACTCGAATATTTATTCTTTCAAATGCCGCAAACGGCATTGCTGTAGGTCTGTTTGTTTTTGTACAGTTGTCAATCGAAACCCCTATGGGACTTTTCGACCACCCTGTATGTTCATACGCCAGCAAATCGGATTATTAGAATAGTTTTACTACTGTCTTAATTGCTTTTCAAAATTTCGCATTTTTGCTTATGAAAATAGTACAGTGCTAGAATAATTTGTTTCAAGAAAAAACGTTTTATTTATTTACCTAAATTAAACTTTAACGCCGTAACACGCAGCAACACTCCCTACTCCTTAACTCCCTTCCTATAAGCCAGTGACTTTTCTCTACATTCCTCTCCTCCAAAGAAGTCGTCAGCCGCGTCCTGCTCCCTCACTGTTCTGAAGCAGTCTGAACAGAGCTGGTACAGCTTTAGACTACGCTTTCTATGTTAGAATTCCCTTCTTAGTAGCACAAACAAACAGCAGACAATTAGTAAGGACATTCCTTATTGAATTTCTATTCACCCTCACCCTTGGCCGTACTAACATGGAAAGAGGCTTAAACTGAGGATTTGAAAGAATGGAGCAACTGAATTTTCGTTGCCCTGCAGATGCTATTTTGATAACCTTTCTACGGAGAAGTAAACTACGCACTTCCTAGGGGGAAATACGCAGGGCTGCATGACGAAATATGAGAGACTCATCATTATTGGAGAAGTTCAGATGTTTTTCCTGAAACCGTCGATAGTACTCGGCATTCACAGTTCGTTTGTGAGGAACAGCTGTGAGAACACAAGTTTGTACGCGACGGACATCGAATTCGTCTCCCCTCACTCCGGAGTAAGTCGCTCTCCCAACTAAGCTACGCGGACAGAATGTCTCGCTGCAGATTTGTAGTCTTGAGACATGTTTTCACCGCTCTAGTACGTCACATCATCTCCCTCTTATTTTTTTGTTTGTTTGTCTTTGAAGTGAAGTAGGAATTTTGCACTAATTCCAAACAATGTGTGAAACTAACATGACACGTTTTTCGAAGAACCCAACGGCCAGTGGATCCATTTTCCACGATCGGGAGCCAATACGAAAACACAAGTTTGTCCGTGTCCCCTCACTCCGGAGTAAGTCGCTCTCCCAACTGAGTTACGCGGACAGAATGTCTCGCAGCAGATTTGTCGTCTTGACACATGTTTTCACCTCTGTAGTAAGTCACACAGGGTAATGAAGGATTACACCCAGGGGTCACCAAACTTTTGCAGAGAATGGCCAAATGGGAAATTGACTTAAACTCGGAGGGCAGAGGGGGGGGGTAAATTTTCAGTGAACTAATATTTGTCAAGGTCATATTAATTTTATATTGCCTGTAATTTAACATAAAAGTTTTTTTTTATTCTAAGTTTTTTTTTGTTTTTTTTTTATTGGAGGTTTAACGACTACCGTGAGCAACTCAATGGGCTATAAGCAGTCGCCCGTCCCCAATTTAGGGTCACTGGTTCCAGGGAAGGGAAACAGTCAGTGCCGTAAGACAAACACAACATCCATGCCTCACCGGGATTCGAACCCCGACCCTTTCAGACGAACGATCAGAAGCCAGAGCTTAGACAAATGCGCCACCGGGGCGGCATATGTGGGGGTTTAACGACCACCGTGAGCAACTCAATGGGCCATAAGCAGTCTCCCGTCCCTAACTTAGGGCCGCTGGTTCCAAGGAAGGGAGAGAGCCAGTGCCGTAAGACAAACACAACATCCATGCCTCACCGGGATTCGAACCCGGACTCTACTCGGAGAAATGGTCATAAGCCAGCGCTTAGACCACTGCGCTATCTATACCTGGGCGGCGAAAAGTTTTCATATAAGTATTTAAAGATATTTATACGCATCCAGGGGCGCCGACTTCACCAAATTATTCGGTGAGGGGGGGGGGCGTGAAGAGATCAGACATGGAAGGGGCACGTCTCTTCCATTATCGGGGGGGGGGGTGTTAAAAAAAAAGGTCAAAAAGATAAACTACGAGCTTGGGCGTATATTTTAAAACGCCATTTTAATTGCTCATCAGCAAATGAACAAGGAAACAAATAATCTTTTGCTGAATCTTAAGATTTTTGCAAATAAAATTCTGCCTGTGACTTTATAAAAAGATCCAGAGAGATTTTATTTTCAAGCGTTTATAAAAAAATATGAGAAATTAGCGGGGTTACTCAAGCAAAGAACAAGAAGCGCAAGAATAGATAAATAAAGGCGCTAGAGATTATACGTTTCTGTATTTTTATTTATTTTATTTTTGATAATTGTTTTAAGCACTTACCACATATCGCAAGAACATGTCAAACACAATACAGGTCTGACAATCGAGTTTCTTATCAAATGCGAAATGTTGGATATGGAAAAATGTTAACTTATTTTGTTATTTATGAATTTCTTGAAAATAAATCGCTTTGGCATCATAAGGTGGAGCTTAGTCCATCTTATGAGGCTAAAGCGATTATTTAATTAAACAGGACGAAAAATATTGGTTGGGCACCAGTAAATTATTGGAGGGGCAAGATTCACTTTGCTCCCCACAGGAGAATAGTATTGTTTCTTGAATGACTTTATTACATTTTCGACAACCCAATTTTTTAAGATTATGAAAAGTGGTAATTGGGTTTTGTTTCTGGAATGATTTTTGCTACATTTTTTTCAGTCAATCGTAAACGAAGCTCTAATATCACGTATTTAATTTTGGAGATAGGTTTGTTTCACCTAACACGTTCACCGCTAAGGCACTTTTTTTCTCTCTCAGCACTACATCACTGATGCTGATTGTTTCATATAACATGGATGGTGTAATCTACGGGTCACCAAATTATAACCCGGCCCGCGAGAAGGCGTGATCCAGCCCGCGGTATAAATGTGGACATCATGTCTGATAAGTTTGTTTTTGATGTTGAGCACTGTGTGTCACAAATATTAACTTGTTGAAAGCTGAGTTTGGAAGACGTTTCAGTGAGTTTCACATGCATGAAAAATTATTCCAGCTATTGCAGCGCCTATTTAGTTTCACGGTTGATGATGCCAAGGAGAATTTATAGTTGGAACTGTTATAAGATTTGCAATGCACCGTATTTTTCCATGTATAAGGCGATATTTTTTTCCAAAAATTTTAGACCAAATATTGGGGTTCGTCTTATACACGGGGGTTAACCGGTTGAGAAAACTCTGCGGTTGCCGCGGCGAAACTGCCAGTACCTGTTATCCACTCTCCCTTCAAAGCCCTGATGAAAGAAGAATGGCATAAATTGATGCAAAAAGCAGGTAATAAACTTGACACCCACAGGGAGAGTGAAAAAAACCAACCATTTCTGAGGTCTGCAACTGGGTCCTAAACTCATAGAAAGGAGTCAAGCAAGAGGTGGTTGTGAAGTCCTTCAAGAAATGTGGAGTCAGCAATGCCATGGATGGAACTGAGGATGATCTGATATATATAGATAGTGACTCAGACGATAGCGGTGATGCAGTTGGGGTTGAAAAAAGCGATATGTCTGGAATTAATAGTGCTGAAATTACTTGTGGAGGACGAAATTACTTGTGGAGGACGAAATTACTTGTGGAGGACGAAATTACTTGTGGAGGCATCTTAACACAAAGAAAACAAAATTACAAATGCCCTTAAAGTGGAAGACTGCTACTGTACGATAAACATGGTTACGTAATGGTGACACACACGATTTGCATATGACGCGCATTTTACTTTGTCACTATAAACGTGAATCAACATCTGTAATTACAGTAAGCGCAATACTACTTCAAACGCGGTTAATGTCTTCCAAATAACTGATTCGGATTTAGTTTGTATTTTGCCGACCTAGTGTGCGGACAAACTTCGCTTCCGCTCAGACGTGTTCCGATGAGAAAAATTTATTTCCGTTCAGACGTAGTGTGTAACAACCATCACAAGTAACAGTTGAACTGGGACGACGAGCTTCAGTGTTACACTGTCCAGGTCCTCGTCAGGAGCATAATAACGTCGGAATTTACACCGAAACAACGGCGGCAACTGTGAGATGTGCGATCATCATGATCAGTAAAGATTTTCCAATCAAAATAATCTAAACGTAAAACAAAAGCGTAGTAATTATAGAAAGGCTTTGTGTCCATGCCGCAAAAAGAAAGAGGAAATTCAGGAACGCCAGAAGATGGCGCATGTAACCTTGCAGGACACAAGTACGGCAGATAAAGAAAAGACGAGCTGTAACTTCAAACTGGAGCTGACGAAGGTTTGATCTGTCACCAAGAGTAAGGGGGAAAAGTCAGCACTCAGGAAATCGAGAAATACCGCATCGGAGAAATCCACAGCGGCAGGGAGTAGAACAGCCGGAACTGGAAGAGAGATTCGACCAGGGGAAAGAACAAAAACAGCTGGGATGGATTTTCGTTTGTTGCTCCCGGTCGAATCACAAGGAGCAACAAAAGAAAATTCATCTTTACGAGGGGAGTCCATAAACGTCAAAATTCATAAGCAAGCACATCAGGCGAAGAAGCAGCAGTGGAATAGTAAGAAGGTAAGAAGAGGGAATGGGAGGGAGACGAAGGTAGAGCAGTCGAAAGGGGGTGAGAAAAAGTTTGTGAGTCCTCAAGAGGGTGGATACGGGGCATTTTCCACACAAGCCAGCAGTCCCATCAGAAAAATCTATAGTCTCAAAATGAAAACATCACCAGATGGAAAAAGAGAAGGGCCAAGAGCTACAGAAGAACGAGGACTGGAAGTTAAAGAGTCCGGATGAGAAACAGAAAAGGAAGGAGAAAAAACAGGATGTGCAACAGAAAACTCAGAGAGCACAAAGGAAGTGTGTAGTTCAACAGCCGCAGGACGCTGAGAATCAGCACATTAAGCATTCTTAACAGTTGGCTTCTTCTGGAGGGGAAGAGGAGGAGAGAGATGCCTCTTTACGCGAACCTTTTCAGCTTCCTGACGAATAACAGTGAGATAACTTGAGTCCGAAACTTCTGTCTCAGTATCCACAAGGAGCAAAGAAGCAGACGACAGGGAGGTAGAAACTCCAGAAAGGAAAGGATCTACCTGAACTGTAGAAAGAGTAGAAGAAGCAGATATCGGAGGCTATGCAGACTCGGCCGATGATGGAACAGCAGAAGAGTCACTTGTCACTGTAATCTTTGGTGAAGAGATGACAGGCAGAACAGAGGAAGAGGTTGATGATGAAGGCGCAGCAGATGAATTCGAGGTCGCAGCACCTGGACGGGAACCAAAGACATTGCGTGCATGAAGACACTTGGAACAAATGTGTCCAAACCTTTGCAACGAAAACAATGCGTGGAAGTCACGATGTATGTTTCACAGATCCAAGTCTGGAAAGTAATGATCAAGGAGGAGGGGCAATGGAGTAAAGCATCCTAGGAGGATAACACAATTTAAGCTTGCCGTTTCAGGCCAAGAATGTACTGAAATTCATTCCCTTTAAGTGCATCAGAAAATGTTTGAATGCTACCAACTAGCTTTCCCCAAAGACAGAGAGCCCGAATTAAGATGTCATTCGTAATTTCTGGAGGTATGGGCTGGAGAGGCTGATCAAGATCGGACGTTCGGCCAGATGGTCGGCGTCAACATGAACGTTCCCAATATCGAGGCCCTCAGCGACTTCTTTCTGGACGAAATGAACACTGGAGAAATGCACAATAATGTAGCCGCACCGGTGCGCCATGAAAGTGATGATCTCTTTAGGAGACCTGGTCTTCAACCCCGGGCCGTATTTTAGAATGGGGGTATCACTCAACGAGGGATAACAAACCCCTAGCTTTAATCTATGCTCTATATTATGCGCAACACTATAATTCAGAGGCACATTGATCCAAATCTTAGAGCCATCAGGTGAAAGTTCGATAACACGGTAGCAGGCGTAGCGCCATGGGAAAACACTGGGGCTGCAATATCTCCTTGCTCAGCGGCAGCATAATTGTGTGACGTCTCAGGATGGACAGACTGAGAAAAAGTAGGGAAAGACAGCTAGCTAGGTTGAGACATTCAATGAAGTAGATGACGTGCAGCTTGAGGTGATCATGGAGACACGGCAATTCTGGAGCTGGCAGAACCATGGAAATCAGCGGGGGAGTAAGAGGTGACGACACTGTATTTAGAGGACAGGATCTGGAACCGGTTTGTCGTCACTTCCGGTGGCGAGAAGTCAGTCCATCGGCTGTTCTGCACCAGATGCTCTCCGATGTAAAAAAACCATCTAAGTCAGGAAAGTCACTAAGAATAGCAAACTAAAACTTACTGGGCACTAGCCGGCTGGAATAAAGAACCACGGTATCTTTAGACGTGGAACACAATCAAAAACGGAAGCTGAATGGCCAGTAATAGCATCAATTCGCTGAAAGATCACGGAGCGCTCAGCGACACTTACTATCATCTCAAAGGTTGTATAGATATGTTCACATAAAATAGACAACACATACAAAGATACGTAATGCCGAAAACAGTTATACAAGAGCTTCGAAAACAATCCTAGGTTGCTGTTCTCATGTTTGGATCCGGGAATCGGTGAACTCCTACACTTTTTTCTACCGTTAGGAAAACTGCTACATCGCGAAAGCTCCCCTACCGATAAGCTCCAATTGGGAGCCCTTGTAACGCAATGGTCTAAGCACTGGTTTCTGACCATTCTTCCGAAAGAGATCCGGGTTCGAATTCCGGTGAGGCATGGCTATTGTGTTAGTCTTACGGCACTTGCTCTCTCCGCTCCATGGAGCCAATGACCCTAAATTAGGGATGAGGACACATTCAACACCAGAAGATTTTTGTAGCTCATGATGGTCGTTAATCCCCTCTTTTCCTAGAAAAATGTTTTTTTTGGAAAAACAAAAAAACAAGCTTTATCATAATCTGTTTGGTGAGAACTGTACGTTATTTTCCCCAATGAAGAATTTTTTATCTCTTGAAATTACAATTTAAATATTACAATATTGCGCTTTGTTTTCAACGTCAGAAGATTCTTTTAGAAAGACCGCATAGAATGTTTTTTTTTTCATGGAAGATGAAACTGTAAAGCTGACTGCAAAATCAAAATTTGAGTCAGAAAAAGAAAAATCGGGGGAGATGATGTGACGCATTTTGTCTGTTTAACTTTCCTTTTTTGTCGGCTATTTCTTATGCAAATTTTGATTATCTCTAGTTATACTTTCTGAACTTAACGTCATGTCGGAAAACTCCCAAGAATTTTTTCTGCACGTGGCAACACTGGCTACCAGTCAGGTTATTACATAAACAAACAACGGGTCAAAAAATGAGTGAGGGCGCTATCAGGGAGACGCGGATTCGAGTCCTGTTCCAGGACGATGAATTTTTTAAGTTTTCGGATATTATCTGACTTACCATCCTTGTCATATTTACGCCAAAAATCGCATTGTCATGTTCAAAATTTGCAATGAGTATAAATTTGCAACACTAGGTTACTTTGATGTTTTCAACTAAGATATACAACGTTCAGTGTCATACATAGAGATAAATCTAGGAAAGGTTACAAATCATATAGAGGAAGCTAGAAAAAAATGGGGTTACTTCTCAGACTAATTTTAATCTAATACAGCATTACTTATTGAAAAATTAATAGGGAAATAGAAATACAGTCATGAAGTCATTTCTATATTTTTTTAGCTTTTTAAAAAATTAATATATAATTTTTTTTTTTTAAAACAGAAAACAAGATTTATCATCGTCTATTTGGTGAGAACTGTATGTTTTTTTCCCCAATGAACAAGTTTTTTTCTTTCGAAATTACAATTTAAATATTACAATATTATTGAGCTTCGCTTTCAACGTCAGAAGTTACTTTTAGAAAGACCGCATATAATTTTTTTCATGGGAAATGAAATTTTAAGGCTGACTGCGAAATCAAAATTTGAGTCTGAAAAGAAAAGAAAAATATCGTGGGAGATGATGTGACGTATTTTATCTGTTTAACTCTCCTTTTTTGTTTGCTGTTTCAAAAAGTATAATGTAGAAATATACTTTCAAAATTTTTCTAAGCGAGATGTCTTTAACTAGCTTGGTAAAAAATCAGCAGAGGAATTGGCTCGTTATTTATTTTATCCAACAAACGGTTTGTTAACTATACATGATTTATAACTACAGAACTTGTGGTGTTGAGATAAAATAAAAATACCAACGTTTACCACAATCAAAGGCTTATCATCGACTATAGTTTCGTAGAACGTTTGGCTCGGCATCATTAGGACGGATGATGCCGAGTCAAATACTCGGCATATAATTAATTAAGCATTTATGTTTTTCAATTTTATGTGCTTTTAAAGCTTCCCATATAGTATTTAAAGGCCCCAAAAGAGGAGGTACCTTATGGATTTTTTTTTCTTATTTTAGAATGAGACTATCCTTCAACGAGGGATAACAAACCCCTAGCTTTAATCTATCCTCGATATTATGCTCAACCCATTCAAACGAAAAGTCTCAAAAACTTTTTAACCTATCAAGATGAATTTTGATATTTCCAAACTTTGTTAAAGAAAAATGTTTTCGGTCGTTTTGGTTGAGATTAGCCCAAAGTATCATTTATGTAATGCTATACCTGTAGTTGTTTCTTCCAGGCGATTAAAAAACATATCGAATGAAATGTGTTTGAGAACTCCAAAGGAAAGTTATCTAAGGAAAACCAACGATCACATAGCCGCCCCGGTGGCGCAGTGGTCTAAGGCGTTGGCCTCTGATCATTCGTCCGAAAGGGGTCCGGGTTCGAATTCCGGTGAGGCATGTATGTTGTGTTTGTCTTACGGCACTGGCTCTCTCCCTTACCTGGAACCAGTGACCCTAAATTAGGGACGGGCGACTGCTTATAGCCCATTGAGTTGCTCACGGTGGTCGTTAAACCTCCCCCCCCAAAAAAAAAAAACGATAACATACTGATTAACTTTTTATACGATGGATATTCGATTGCTGGGAATTCAGGCTTTTGAAGAATCCAAAGCCTGAATGATGACTAAAGGGAGGAGACAGGAGGAACAAAAGCCACAAAGGCGTTACTAGACTGCCTTCCATATTCCAGAACTGACTGATGTACGTGATTGCCCAAGTGGGAAGAGGTATAACCGTGTGAGAGCAACTAGCAATGTGTTCCCATTGCATTAATGTTTCTCTTCCGTCGAAACATCGCTTCAGAAGGCCACTACTAAAGTTTAGCTGCTCATGTGCAATTTCTGGTAGCCTCATCCTGAAGAAATAAAATTTCCCTCCAGCAAGGACAGACACTTTTGTAGTATAGTTGCGGTTTGGTTTAAGCTTGACATTGCGTTGAGTAAGATTTTCTTAACCTCAGCTTTCCGGAAATAAAGGGTGTTTCAGTTCGATATAAGATTCCAGAAAAGTTGTTTTTGTTACGAATTCGAAAGGTATG
The DNA here is from genome assembly GCA_039090855.1 of Macrothele yani. Taxonomy (NCBI): domain Eukaryota; kingdom Metazoa; phylum Arthropoda; class Arachnida; order Araneae; family Macrothelidae; genus Macrothele; species Macrothele yani. The sequence goes on from CM076993.1 coordinate 31,322,448, forward strand.
ATGGTTGAAACTTTTAACTATCCCCTGAATTCAAAAGCATTACAAAAAATGAGTAATTGAGATGAATACAGAGAAATGGACCGACATACATCGTACGATTTCAACAGTTTATCATGAAAGCCAATGCGATAAGTTGTTCTAGAAAGTTGTTCTGTCCTGCTGTGTCTTAAACAAGCATCTATACAAACACCAAAACTTCAAAAAAATTCTAATAATCCTATCGATGGGTTAACGGAAATTATCTTGAATCAGCTGATTTACAGAAGTTTTCTTTCAGTCAGACGATACATATAGCAGTGCTATATGAGTGATAAAATATCATCATCATCATCATCATTGTCAACCATTATCAATCCACTGCTGGACGAAGGTCTCCCCAAGTTTCCTCCACAACGGTCTGTCTTGTGCCAGTCTCCTCCATGTCACCCCTGCATACTTTCGAATTTCATCCACCCATCTCCCATGTGGTCTTCTTCTGGGTCTTTTCCTGTCCCTTGGAATCCAATCTAAAATTTCGGCTGTCCATCGATGATCTGTCCTTCTGGCAGTATGTCCAGCCCATTGACATTTCAGGGATTTGACTCTGATCATGATGTCTTCCACTCTTGTCATTTTTCGGATCCACGAGTTCCTCTTCTTATCTCTCCTGGTTACACCAAGTATGCACCTCTCCATGCTGCTTTGAGTTGTCTGCAGCCTTTGTATGTCTCTTTTAGGTAAGGTCCATGTCTCTGCACCATACGTAAGCACTGGAAGGATGCATTGATCAAACACTTTTCTTTTAAGACATAATGGCATATTGCTCTTGAAAATTATGCTGTTTCTTCCAAAAGCTCTCCAGGCAAGTTTTGTACGCCGATTAATTTCTTCATCAATGTGACCCTCACTTGATATCTGCTGTCCAAGATAAACGTACGTGTCTGTTATCTCCAGCTTTTCTCCATCAATCGATAAATCTTCATTTCTTGTAAAAGCATTGAACATCACTTTTGTCTTCTGAAACTTCATTTTTAATCCCACTTCTTTACTCTTGTCAGCAAGTTCCTGGATCATACTCTGCAGCTCTGATGGGCTAGTTGCAAAAATGACTACGTCATCAGCAAAACGAAGGTGGGTTAGATAATCTCCATTAATCTTTATCCCCTTGTTTTCCCAGCTCAGCGACTGAAAAACACCCTCCAATGTGGCATTAAAGAGCTTCGGAGATATGGTGTCACCTTGTCTCACTCCCTTTCCAATTTTTATGTGTGTTGTATTTTCAAACAGCCTAATCTTTGCACTTGCATTTTCATAGATGTTATTAATAATATTAATGTATGCATCTTCAATACCGCAGGTTTTCAGAGCCATTGTAACTGCTGATGGTTTCACCGAATCAAAGGCTTTTTCATAATCGATAAAAGCCATGCACAATGGAAGTTCATATTCCCTCGCTCTTTCAATTAGTTCTCTCAGCACATGGATATGATCTATTGTGCTGTAGCCACTCCTGAATCCAGCTTGTTCTCTCGGTTGAGCCATGTCCAGTGTTACCTTCAAGCGGTGTGAAAGAACTTTAGTGAAGATTTTATAAACTACTGATAGGAGGCTGATAGGTCTGTAGTTTCCGAGATCCTATATGGTGCTATAAGTGTGATACATAGTGCTATAAGTATGAAAACCAACAACCATCGTATGTTTCTTCGCTCATTTTTTTTTTCAATTATGACATGTGTTAATTATTACTACGTTAGTTAAGTACAATTAGGGCGGGCTCAAAATTTTTCAGGGTGGGCTGAGCTTCTCTTGACGTTCCTGAGGCAACGACCCTGACGATGTTACTTTGTTGTGTGAAAACAGTTTGTTGGTGACGGAGATCGAAATTGCGCCCCCTCACGTCGGAGTAAGTTGCTCTCCCAACTAAGCTACTCGGACGGAATGTATCGCTGCAGATTTGTTGTCTTGACACGTGGTTTGCCTCTGTAGTACGTCACACCATCTCCCTCTTAAATTTTTTTTTTTTTTTTTTTTGAAGCGAGAACGAATTTTCCTTAATTCTAGACGATGTGTGGAACAAACATCACACATTTTTCGAAGAACCCAACGACCAGTAGATCTATTTTAACGTTCGGGCGGCAATGTGAAAGCACAAGTTTGTCGGTGACGGAAATCGAACAGCGCCCGTCGCAAGTTGCTCTCCCAACTAAGCTACACGGACAGAATGTATCGCTGCAGATTTGTCGTCTTGACACGAGCTTTTATCTCTGTAGTACGTAATAGTTGTTACCTAGCTCATCGTTAGTTTGTTTTCTGCAAGTTTTCTGTTAATTATTCTGTAATCCTTATTAATATTTGTTCGCTCGATAAAACCAAAATGTTCAGTTATGCAAATTTGTGTGTGTTCACCATGCAACGTTAAGACATTAGCGTCGTGCTTCATTCTGTCAACGTCACAAAAGCGTGTCATCTAGGATACACTTAGCGCAGGCGCACAACCCATACCTCCCTCATCCGGGACTCCAGCCCGGCTCAACCTATGCCGACTAGCCACAACCTTACACCATTCTGCTACTGGGACGATACAAATTTTAGGAAGATTGTGATAATTGATTGTGGTGTGTGCGACTTCACAATTCCTCAAACCCATTTGTTCCTGTACGTTCTTAGGCTTCCCGCGGCGAAGTTTCTGAAGGCAGGAAATACAGCAGGTGCACCGAAATTTGCCGCCGATTTTTGATAAAAACTTATAACTTAGGAATGAAAGCAGCACTGAGCATAAAGCAGGTGACACTGCATAGGTACAAACGTCAATTTTTAAAACAAGTAAGAACTTTACAAATGCTCTGTTGTGGCTGCTACATGTTACATTACAAAATTTCCACGTATTTCGGCTGTGTCCGTTCATTCATATTGTAATAAATTAGATACATGCAGGCTCTTCTGATCACAGTCCGATAGTAAAGGAAGTAGCTGCAGTTCCTGCGGCTTCCAGATTCGTCGTTTACGCAAGATAGTTGTGTTTGGCACCTGAAGTTCCAAGCTCGCTCACTTAGTCCATTTACGCGGTTTTATTATTTTTTTTTTATGTATACTTCCCGCATACGTTCCACTAGAGCTTCGAAAAGAGATGGTCGACACTGACGTAATTTACAGTGCACTTGGTTATTCTCTTGATACGAAACGTGAATGCCACTCAGTGCTGGAAGAACGTGCAAGAGAGTTCTGACATGTTCGTTTAAAAAGCCACTGCACAGAAGTGTCGTAGAATGACTTTCGTTGCATCACAAAACAAGCTTGCTGCCAGTGAGGTCTCGGCCAATACGATATTATTTACTTTATGTTAATTACTGCATTCATTCCTAAGTTACGATTTTTTTTATCGTGGTTAATTTTGGTCTACACTGCATAACGATTGGAAATTTGTAAAATCGGATCTTCCTCTGATTTTGAAACAACGATGACATTTAGATTTCTGAAATCTTTCGTTCCATTAAAAAAGCAACGACTATTGCTTCTCTTACATATTGAATTGCGCCAGGGGATGTGTTCTCTCAAACAGAAAATTGTGTTTCACTGATTTGTTATTCGTGTTGGAGACAATGCCCGTAAAGCTATTTCGAAAAGTCGGCTGTGTCGGATGTTTATTTCTAAGACAACAGCTGCGAGCAAAAGACTTCGATCGCTTCTTACATCACACGAGGAGTCCAAAAATTCCAGATCTTAATAACGCTTTCGCTTTTTTTTCTCAGTTCCTGGGGGCCTGCAGCCGGAGAAGCTAGAACAAAGTTTCCCAAAGGAACTAACCATCATTAAAAGCAATTTAAGATAGGGCCTTGCGTTCTGATCTCAGTCGATGCTCAGAAAACGAGATTAGCGCTTCCAAAGAGAAGTTTTGTTTACTACGTCATGAGCGAAACGAAGTGCGGCGCTAACAGGTGTCGTTCTTGCTGACTTCCAAATGCGATTTCGTGTAGACACATGACAGGGAGTTTATTACCCGGGTCTTTGGAGGGAAATGAGCAAGGCGAGTAACGCAGCTGGAAAGGAAACTTTTGCTTCGCGCTTACCTCATCAGTTTTTTGATCGATCGAGCAATTAACAGTTGATAAAAAAGTCTTTCATTCGTGAAGAAAAGATCGTCGCGGAGTTTCGTTGCACTCGGTCATTCATTTAAACATTAATGACTTAATAGCCTCAGCAGAGTGAAACGAAATTGGTAATGGGAGAAAACTGCTGTCAACGCGAAATAAAATAACGACCCAAAACGGCTGAAAACCGAGTTTCCTTTTCTGCAAACAAATTTTCCTTAATTTTTTTTTAGAAAAAGCAACAACAACGACAAGAGAAAAACAGGAATTGGTAAAACTGAGTAAGACAATTACACTAATTTTTTCTGCCTTTTTTTTTAAATCTTAAAACTAGTTGCACTTAAAAATAATAGATAATTATATTCTGTTTTGAAATTTTCATCCACAGTGATGGACCATTCGTGAAAGATTCGTTCACAACGAAAGACTTCACCGTGAATGGTGATTGGGGTTCGCTCGCACAGCTGTCAATGATCATTCAAACCTCCATTACACACATTTCACAACGAATGACTCTTTACCGTGAATGGTGAGTGGTTTGCTCTCACCACAGTGAATGAGCATTCAAACCTCCATTGCACACATTTCACACCGAATGACTCTTCACCGTGAATGGTTCGCTCTCACAGCTGTGAATTATCATTCAAACCTCCATTACACACATTTCACAACGAATGACTCTTCACCGTGAATGGTGAGTGGTTTGCTCTCACCACAGTGAATGAGCATTCAAACCTCCATTACACACATTTCACACCGAATGACTCTTCACCGTGAATGGTTCGCTCTCACAGCTGTGAATTATCATTCAAACCTCCATTACACACGTTTCCCAAGGAATGACTCTTCACCGTGAATGGTTCGCTCCCGCCGCTGTGAATTATCATTCAAACCTCCATTACACACGTTTCCCAAGGAATGACTCTTCACCGTGAATGGTTCGCTCTCGCTGCTGTGAATTATCATTCAAACCTCCATTACACACGTTTCACAACGAATGACTCTTCACCGTGAATGGTAAATGGTTCGCTCTCGCAGCTGTGAATGATAATTCAAACCTTCATTACACACATTTCACAACGAATGACTCTTCACTGTGAATGGTGATTGGTTCGCTCTTACCGCTGTGAATGAACATTCCATCCGCCATATTTGCGACACACACTGAAGTCGCACCGCGTTTAACTCTCTTCTGCTTCCTAGAGTTTGGAAACGAATTCAACGTCGAGAATTAACAACCGAAAAGTAAAGTCGAGAATTAACAACTGTCAACTGTTATCTGAGTGAGCAATCAGCAACGAACTACGAAATGTGGTGAAACTTAAGAATGTCAAAGATACTTGAATGCCATTCATTTGAATGGTGTGCTAGAATCGGTCGCCAGAAGCTGACTGGTGGCAAAACATTCATCGTGAATGGCTGAAGAGCGCGAGCTCTTCAGGGCAGTTTGCTAATAACAGCTGTGCCCTTGAAAACGCTATAGTGGTAAACACGAGATCCCTGGAACGAGTGATTTACACAGCGTAGTGACAGCCTGGATATTGAATGATCATTCGTTAATCATTCGTTAATCATTCGTGAATGACTCTTATGCGTGAATAATGAATGAACTCCCAAGGAGTGATTTATGCCTTCAATGCACATTTCAGTGTCTAATACATTACTTGCCACCCAAAATGCAACACCAAGAAGGACACGAGATAGCATAGCCAGACGATTTACTGGACACATAACAACAGATACAAAAATGAAACGATTGAGCTTACAGGCCCGTGCGACTTGCGGAACACGCAGACATCAATAGTTCGTGTGGCCCCCATGGCTGGCAATAACGGCCGCTACACGCCGCGGCATCGAACGAAAGAAGCTTTGGATGTGTGTATGCGGTATGTTGGTCCAGGCTGTACCCACACGTTGCCATAGTTCATCAGGCGTAGCAGCGGGTGGTGCTTGCCGGGACACTCGGTTGCCGATCAGCGACTAGACGTGTTCGATGGGCGACATATCGGGAGAACAGGCGGGCCACGGCAGCAGTGACACCTGGTGGGCCGTAAAGAATTGTTGCACGATGGGTGCCACGTGCGGACGCGCATTGTCCTGTTGATACGTGGCCGCTGGCAGGTCCTGCAGGTAAGGGAGGACTGCAGGCTCCAAAACGTCGGAGATGTAGCGGTGGCTGTTGAGTGTACCGGCGATGCGTACCAGAGGGGTGCGGGTGTCATATCCAATTGCGCCCCAAACCATAACCCCAGGCGACGGACCGGTATGGCGATGCATAATGCAGGCGTCATACAGTCTCTCGCCGCGGTGGCGCCACACGCGGATCCGACCATAGTGGTGTTGCAGGCAGAGGCGGGATTCGTCGGAGGAGACAATGTCGTGCCATTCCGTAGTCCAGGTGCAGCGTTCAACGGCACACTGCCGCCGCACTCGCCGGTGGTGTAACGTCAATGGTAATGGGAGCAATGGGTGCCGTGCTACAAGTCCCTGCTCCTGCAGACGACGTGGAACGGTACGTACTGACACAGGTTGTTGCGCAACACACCTTAACTCCTGCGCTAACGTTCGTGATGTGGCGGTGCGAGCCGTCAATGCCCGCCACACAACATGCCGGTCCTCTCGTTCGGTGGTGTGCCGCGGCTGCGGCAATCGCTCGCAACTGTCCGTCCGCCCCTCCTTCACCCACCGAATCCATACTCGCCTCACTGTGGCTGGATGTCTTCCCACACGGGCGCCGATGTCTCGGTACGATAAACCGCTGTCGCGATAAGCCACTATTCGTCCTCTGTCGAACTCCGAAACGTGCTGGAATGACTGCCGTATTGTGCGACGAGGTATCAGGAAGCTTCCCATGCACAGGTCCGGCAGCACAACACACTTCCACTAAACACGACCAAGTTACAAGTTTCCGATCAATTTGAATATATAAACACTATAAGAAGGGTGCCTTCTGTGCACCCTTCTTATAGTGTTTCTCGGTGGCGTGCCGAGCGCACATGATTTGCATATGCCCTGCAATGCTAATCGTTTGCATGTCCTCTCACGGGCGACGCATGCTGCGAATTTCAGGCCAAGCGGATGCTTCCGTTTTGGTGTTGCATTTTGGGTGGCCAGCAGTGTATTTTCATTCAAGGCATTTTTAAGAAAACTTTTACTCTCCCTCAGCTGTATCACCACGACCTGAACTGTGGTCGTGAATCACTGTCGCCGATTCGCTATAGTGTGATATTTTGCAATTTTGAACCATTGCCGTGTATTGTATACACTATTAGATGTGTGTCAATGAAGTCATGGCGAAATCCTAGTGATATCTTAAAAGTATAATTTTGCAATACGGGGATTACTAGGGTGACTTAATTACTACTTTTTAGTCAAATTTTCGGGTTGCCCACCAACCCATCGTCGGGACTGACCCAAGAAAATATTGCGGGGGACCGGAAAGTAATGTTTTTGGAAAAGTAGAGAAACATTGTTTGTAACAGAAGAAATGTACAAATTTTGAAGATGACAATCCGATTTTTGGCGTAAATGTGACAAGGATGGTTAATCAGATAATATCCGAAAACTTGAAAATTTTCATCGTCCTGGAGCGGGACTCGAACCCGCGTCTCCCAGAAAACGCCCGGGTATGCTAACCACTACACCACCCAGAACGACCAAGTTACAAGTTTCCGATCAATTTGAATATAACCATCACAGGATTCGCTAGTCGAAGCAACCGGCATTCATGTTTAGCGAATCAGGAGGTTAAGAATCTTATCCCGTGTTTGCCCGGAGAAGCAGATAAATTATGAAAGAAATACGGGATTACGTCATATAATAAAAATTTTGAAGATGACAATCCGATTTTTGGCGTAAATGTGTCAAGGATGGTAAGTCAGATAATATCCGAAAACTTTTTTTTTTTTTTTTTTGGAGGTTTAACGACCACCGTGAGCAACTCAATGGGCTATAAGCAGTCGCCCGTCCCTAATTTAGGGTTACTGGTTCCAGGGAAGGGAGAGAGCCAGTACCGTAAGACAAACACAACATCCATGCCTGACCGGGATTCGAACCCGGACCCCTTACGGACGAATGATCAGAGGCCAACGCCTTAGACCACTGCGCCACCGGGGCGGCTCCGAAAACTTCATCGTCCTATAGCGGGACTCAAGATCGGAAACTTGAAACTTGGTCGTTCTGGGAGGTGTAGTGGTTAGCATACCCGGGCGTTTTCTGGGAGACGCGAGTTCGAGTCCCGCACCAGGACGATGAAATTTTTCAAGTTTTCGGATATTATCTGACTTACCATCCTTGTCACATTTACGCCAAAAATCGGATTGTCATCTTCAAAATTTGTATTATATGGCGTAATCCCGTATTTCTTTCATGAGAAGAAATGTATTTCTTAATCAATTATATAATCGCCGTTTTTTTTTTTTTTTTTTTGGTTGGAGGTTTAACGACCACCGTGAGCAACTCAATTGGCTATAAGCAGTCGCCCGTCCCTAATTTAGGGTCACTGGTTCCAGGGAAGGGAGAGAGCCAGTGTCGTAAGACAAACACAACATCCATGCCTCACTGGGATTCGAACCCGGACCCCGTTCGGACGAGTGATCAGAGGCCATCGCTTAGACCACTGCGCCACCGGGGCGGCCTAATCGCCATCATTATCGATCACACTTGCCCATCTTGAAACCAAACTTTCAATACTGTCTTTATAAAAAGACGATGGCGGTGATGCAAAGAAGTCGCCCGAGAGCCCCATTTTGAAATCATCAATATTGTGAATCTTTTCCCATTAAGAAAGTGCTGCAATGATCTGAACAAATGGTAATCAGATGGTGCAATGTCAGGGGAATAAGGGGGATGGGGCAGAACTTCCCAGCCAAAATATCTGATCGTCTGCTTGGTCCGTCTCGCCGTGTGAGGTCTGGCGTTGTCATGCTGGAGGTTGACACCTTTTCTGCTGACCAATGCTGGATGTTTAACAGTAAGAGATTGCTTCAAACGGTCCAGTTGTTGACAATAGGGGTCTGCTGTTACAGTCTGTCCGGGTTCCAAGAGCTCAAAGTGAGCTATGCCAGCGGTAGTCCTCGAAGCACAGAGCAAAACCCTTTTTGGGATGTAGGCCTGGTTTTGGCGTAGGAACTGGTTTCTGACCTGGAGAAAGCCACTGGTTTTTGCGTTTGTTGTTCACATAAGGAACTCACTTTTCGTCTCCAGTATCAATTCGATGAAGAAATGAATCTTTTTCCTGTCGGTTGAGCAGAGAGTTGCAGATGGTGGAACGCTGGGCTTTGTTGTCAGGTGAAAGTTGGAATGTCCGGTACTTCGTATATGTCTGTCAAGGGATGTCTTGTTCTAAACGTTCCTTATAGCAGCTTAATGTTCTACTACACAGGTGTGAAGTTGTCTCCCAGTTTTTCCTACATACAGGGAGTTGTCCAAAATAATGGAAGCAGCGACGCCGACGCCCCGATGACGCAGTGGTCTAAGCGATGGCCTCTGATCGTTCGTCCGAAAGGGGTTCGGGTTCGAATCCCGGTGAGGCATGGATGTTGTGTTTGTCTTACGGCACTGGCTCTCTCCCTTCCCTGGAACCAGTGACCTTAAGTTAGGGACGGGCGACTGCTTATAGCCCATGGAGTTGCCCACGGTGGTCGTTAAACCTCCAATAAAAAACCCAGCGACTTTGGTATGCACTGCTTTTTGAGTAAAACGAACATGTAGCTACAATTTGTTTTGTAAAAAAATGTCGCTTATAGTCTAATGGGTCTGTGTGATTGTATTGTAAATCGGTGTTTGCATAATTTCGTTCCAGGTGAAGGCACAATGAGTGAGTGACCTGTCGGAGTTCCAAAGAAGGCAGATTGTAGGAGCCCGTCTGATTGGTGAGTCGGTAACCACAGTGGCACAGGTATTGGGGGTATTGAGAGGTACCGTGTCGAAGGTCATGACAGCATACAATGTTCACGGCACAACATCGTCTGCGAGACACAACTGTGGAAGGAAAACCAAACTCACTGCGAGAGACAGGAGGACATTAAAGAGGATTGTGACCGCAAGGAGGAAGACCACGGCGACCAAAGTGACTGCTGAGCTTAATGCACATATCAAAAACCCAGTGTCGACTCATACCGTGCGAAAGGAATTGCATAAGCACAATATTTACGGCAGAGCTGCGATTGCAAAACCCCTGGTGTCACAGGTGAATATGAAACGGAGACTACAGTGGTGCCAGGAACATGAAACGTGGACTGTGGATCACGGGAAACATGTCTTGTTTTCCGATGAATCAAGTTTCTCACTATTCAACACCACAGGAGGACGGGTTTACGTGTGGAGTAAAGCCTACACCTTAGACTGTTTCCTTCCTACAGTGAAGTATGGGGGCTGTACCGTAATGGTTTGGGCCATGATCTCTTGGTTTGCAACAGGTCCCATTATTACGGACGGATCACTAGCGGTGACTATGTCACTCTTTTGGCCGACCATGTGCATTCAATGGCGCAGACATTGTTTCCGTCAGGGGATTGCACCTTTCAAGATGATAATGCCCCGATTCACAGAAGTCGAACTGTTCAATCATGGTTTGAGGAACATGAGGATGAAGTTGCACACCTTCCCTGGCCTGCACAAACACCGGACTTAAACGTCATTGAGCCTCTGTGGTCTGTGTTGGAAAACAGAGTGCGATCCCGTTATCATCCTTCGGCGTCTCTCAAGGGATTGGAGCAGTTTCTGCAGGAAGAATGGTACAACAGTAGTATAAGACCACGCTTGAGAGCCCTTTTCGCTGGCAACACTTCCGGTCACGTGACGGGTGGGCGGGTCGTGCGGACTTCCGGTCGCCTCTCGGCGCGATGGAGGAAGACGATGGCAGCGCCCTCTGGTCGTGGTGGTTCGCAAAAATTTGCAGGGCCATCTGTCGGCATTTTTTGAAATTAATTTTACAAATGGGTGACAACCTTTTTTTATCGTCGGTGTTGACGAAGCCACATTTAATTCTGGGAAATTTCTCCGCCATTTTTATTTTGTAACTGTTTTTAGGGTGGTGGGAAATTTAATTGTAAGGGGAATCGGGAAATTTTTTTGAACCATGGATTTATGTTCGGAAAAAAGCGAAGACAGGGTTTGGAACTGGTCGGATTCGAACTTGGGCAGTTTAAATTGCAGTCAGATGCTGTACCGATGTGGCTACCGAGACATTGCTTGGGTTGGGCAAGGAGATTAAGAGATATGATTCGTGTAATGGAGGAAAACGGAGGGATTTCGTGTTGGCCCTCTTTAGATTGAATGCAGGGAGGAGAGCGTATGAACTTATTAAATATTGTTTTCATGACGTATTGTTCTTCATAATCCTAAACATACTCTTTTTCTTCACGAATTTTCAAATGTAAGGTGTTGTTTAAACTTTTTTTCCCCGACGTGATTCATACGCGTTTAATCTGGTTCATACATTTCCTTATGAAATGAAGGACTTTTTTTCACGTTTAGAATTATTTTTTCCGTAGGGGTTTCTTTTAATTAGATTTTTTCAGTCGGACGACCTGTGAAATATTTTTTTTCATAACTTTTTCTACACAATATGTTGTTTTCAGTAATTGAGATTTTTTTTACCGTATTTTTGTTCATGTTTTTATCTTGCAAAAATGAAGAACTTTTTTATTTTTCTCTTCATGGGTTTATTATATTTTATTATTTCTAAAAGAGGACATATTAAATCTTTTCGTTACTTATTCTGCGCAACGTGCTTTTAAAAATACAGATTTATTTTTTGTATGGCATTTATGTTCGTTCATGTTCTTTTCTCTTACAAAATTTTGGGGGAAATAATTTTTTCTTTCACGTTGCAACAATTTTTTGTAGGGTTATTATATTTTAATTTTCTGTAGAGGGACAAAATTTAGTTTTTCGTGTGTAATTTTTCAAAACGCTACGTTATGCTTTGAGAACTTAAAATTCAAATTTTTTGATCTGTTACGATCGTGTTTAAGTTCGATCATGCTTGTGACCACGTGTCCGTCATTTTATAAAACGAGAGCTCATTGAGAAACAACGTACCCCCTTCTCCTCCCCTGCAGCTGCGGAGGGTGGTGGTGGTAAGGGAGGGGAGGTCGAAATGGTGTGGTGAAACGGCTGACGAAGATAGAATATTGACCGGGGCAACGATGAGCGTGTGACCACGTGTTTGCCTTTTTTTTTATGACATGTTGGCTTTTGTGTGACTCATATTCCGACTTTTGGCTCTGTTTGGCATTGTGTGACGTATAAAAAAAAGAGTAGATGGCAACATGATTTCATTTTGAACTCTACATGGGAAGGCGACAACATGAATTTTTCAATTACGGTGGAGAGGCCTAAATTTGAATGTTATAATGGAGAATGTTCTGAAACAAGGGTTTCTAAATCCCGGCCGAGAAGGAAGTTTGGCTGGTGTGAATGCCTTATTCCATGTTGTCCAAAAAGAAAAAGTAAAGAAAAAAGATGTCGAAAAATGGCTGAAGGTGGAGAAAACGTACACTGCACAAACAAGTGAGGCGCCATTTTCCGAGAAATAGAATCATTGTGGTGGGAATCGATGAACAGTGGCAAGCAGATTTAGCAGATATGAGCAGTCTGAGTCATCATGACGATGGATTTCGTTACTTGTTGACATGTATCGATATATTTTCCAAATATGCGTGGGTGATTCCCTTAAAACAAAAATCAGGGTCCCACATCGTCCAAGCTTTTTCCAAGATTTTTGAACATAGAAAACCATTAAAATTGCAGACAGACAAAGAAACGGAATTTAAGAACAAAGAGTTTTTAAAGTTTTTAAAACAGCAAGGGGTGCATTTCTTTATGACGAATAATGAGACGAAAACAAGTGATATGGAAAGATTCAATCATACGCTCAAAACTAGAATGTGGCGCTACTTTACAAGTCAAAACATCTTCAGATTCTTAGACGTGCTCGATGATTTAGTTCATGGTTAAAATCATTCTTTTCACCCCAGTATAAAATTGAAATCTGTGGATGTAAAGGAAAGCAATGAAAAGCAGGTTTGGAACAACCTGTACGGAGATCCTAAATCGAAAAAAAAACCCTCCTATAAATTTCAAGTCGGTGATCACGTACGTATTAGTAAACTCAAATTGACGTTTGAAAAGGGGTACGAATCAAACTGGACGGAAGAAATATTTGATGTGAGAAACCTTATTCCAAGATCCCCTCCCGTGCACAAAGTAAAAGACTTATTGAACGAAGAGCTGGAGGGAACATTTTATGCCGAACAGCTACAAAAAGTAACACTCTCCGAGACCTTCCCTGTTGAACGTGTTCTAAAGAAACGCAAAAGAAGGGGGAAAATGGAATACTTTGTTAAGTTTAAAGGGTCTCCCGATAAATTCAATGCATGGATACCTGTGGTGGATTTAACATCGCTATAAAAGCCACACGTTTCTTCGGTGAAGCGTCATTCGTCAAGATGAGTTTCTACCTGACGTTACCGAGCGACAACTCTCTCTGCTACTTTTCGGACAACAAAATATCTCATTTCATAACGCGTCTTCCTTCCCCAATCGAACTGAATGGAGACTGGGAAGTGGGACTCGTCGAACTCACCTACCACCATTTGTGGTATAATATCACGGAAAATTCCAAACATTTCGAATACGATTTAGGAACGGGCCAGTTTAGGACGGGAAGAATCTCTCCAGGCCATTACGAGTCTATAGCGGACATTGTCAAATCCATGAGAAATCACTTTGCCAAAATCTTTTGGAATTATAATAAAGCGACTCAAAAGGTCAAGTCAACTCTTCTTAAAAGTACTCGCTTGGTTTTGCCCCCAAGGGATTGCAGAAATCTTAGGATACCAACCCATGCAACTTTCGGTTGTGAGTGGAGCTCTCTCTGTAAATGGTGAATTTATCGCAGATCTAAACGGTCGGTTTTCCCTGTTGTATGTGTACAGCGATATTGTGGAACCTCAACCGGTGGAAGGCATGGTTGCTCCACTCCTTCGCATCGTTAAAGTGAGTGGTGTGGATGGAGAGATGGTGAGCGCTTTGTTCGATCGACCTCATTATTTGCCTATTGCAAGAAAAATTTCCAATCCATCGAAATTGTTATAAGGAATCACACAGGTCAATTAGTGCCATTTGAACGTGGGAGATCAAACGTGAAACTTCATTTTCGTCTCAAACATCTGTAACCATGTATGAACCCTACCACTGCTGTACGAAATCCTTTGAGGACTATTACATCAGCCAAACTGGAAAAGGATTAGTCTGATATCAAGGAGTACCACTGCGAAAAGGTTATGCACTTGGAAGACTCTTTCGTTATTTAGAGCGGCGGTACCATTATTCAAACAAGGTGCTAAAACTCTCGGAAAACAAGTCTTACGAACGGGGATGGATCTCGCCACGGATGTTATTCAAGGAAAAGATGTGAAGATAGCAGCCAAACAACGAGCTAAAGAAGCAGGACAACTACTCACCGACAAAGCCGCTAACAAAGTAAAGAAAATGCTGGGTGGAAGCATTAAAAGGAAGAGAAAAATAAAGACATGCATCATTCGTTCAAAGAAATAATGCAAGAGGACAGCACACGATATTTTTTATCCGTAAAACCATGGCTCTGATTCACAGTCATTCTCCCGTATGTATCAAGTCGGAACTGGATTTATTTGCTTTACCGCCCACACAAACAAGCATAGAAAAAGGACAATGGATTGAATACCACCCCTTAGCCAACATTCGAGTTGGCGGACCTCTGGAATTTAATATTTCTGGGAGTTTAGAAGAATACATGGACTTATCTTCCAGTCAACTTTACGTGAAAGTCAAAATTATAAAATCCGACAATTCCGTCCCATTAACAGTTTTCTTCATTCTCTGTTTTCACAAGTCGACATCAGTTTAAACGAAAGAGTGATTTCGTCATCAAGCAACACATATCCCTACAGAGCTTATGTTGAAACTCTACTGAATTATGGAGAAGAAACAAAGAAAACCTATTTAGCATGTGAAGGTTTTTACAAGGATACAGCCGGACATCTACAGGAAATTAACCCCACGAATGCTACAACGAACAAGGGATTGTATCAACGCTACGAACTCGTAAAGGACAGCAAGATGTTGGACATGATTGGAACCTTGCATTGTGATTTAGTTTTTTCAAAATAGACTGTTGCTAAATTTAGTTGATGTAAAACTCAAACTGAATCGAAGCAAACCGGATTTCTGCCTCGTTTCCTCCTTCGGGACACCCAATTACAGAGTTCTCATCGAGCATGCATCAATTTTTGTGAGAAAAGTCTAATTCAACCCAGGAATTGCCACATGTCATGCAAAAGCTTTAGAAAAATCTCCTGCCAAATATCCCATTGATCGTGTTTTATGCAAAGTGTATTCCATTTCTCAAGGAAGTACGTCCTTCGTGCAAGACAACGTATTCCTCGGGCAAATGCCCAAAAAACTGGTTATTGGATGTGTAGATAACGACGCTTTTAATGGTACATATAAATCAAACCCCTTTGAATTCAAGCATTACGATGTCAACTTTATCGCCGTGTACGTCGACGGACAGCCAGTTTCTCAAACCTCTAGAACCCAATTTTGAAAAGGGAAACACGATTCGTTCCTACCACAGCTTATTTCAAGGAACCGAGAAACTGGGTTAAGATAGAGGAATTTTCATCAACCGAGAAACTGGGTCAAGATAGAGGAATTTTCATCAACCGAGAAGAATTTTCCAAGGGATACACTCTTTATGCATTCCATCTCAGTCCCTATCTGTGTGATGGAGGACACATGAACCTGATTCAGCAAGGAAATTTAAGACTGGAAGTCAAATTTGGAAAAACTTTGACAAAAACCATTTCGGTGCTAATCTACGCCGAGTTCCAGAACATTATCGAAATTTCCAATTCCAGAAGTATTTTTTGTGACTTCTCCAACTGAAGAAATGAATAGTGTGCAAATAAGCAAGTCCCTTAAGCAAGAACACGTGACCCGACGTTCCTTCCTCGGAGTATTTGCTTGTGACCGACTTCCCAAGAGAACTGTCAAGTTCCCAGCATGCCTTGTTGTGAATACGGACTGGCATGGAAATACTGGGCAACACTGATTGGCTATGTATATACCAAACCCAAAAACAATGGAATTTTTTTATTCTTTCGGACATTCTCCAGAATATTTTCAAAGACCTATTTGCACGATTTGTCTCCAAGTTTGAAACTGTGAATTTTAATGATGCTCCTCTTCAAAGTTCGCTTACGGCCGTATATGGACAGTTTTGTATTTTTTTCCTTTATTCTAGATGTAGCGGGAAAAGCTTGTACTCCATTGTAAGTAATTTTCGATGGAATCTGAAACAAACGACGTGCGTGTCTATCATTTTGTTCGAAATAAATTTGGAATTGTACCAAAATTTAGAATGTGAATAATAAAAATTGATTTATCACTATTTTATGCGTCTTGTCTTTAAATTGGTTTGTAAGTTTTTAAATGACCTCAATTGACAACATGGAAGTGCCCAGACTACAACATCCTTTCACAGCTCTGATAGCGTGTCCTATGGGATGTAGAAAGATCCAGTTTGTAAAACGCTTACTTCAGCATCAAGAGGAAGTAATCTCTCCCCCTCCCGAACATGTGGTGTGGTTCCTATGGGGTTCACCAAACATTGTACGATGAAATAGAAGACGTGACATTTGTGGAAGGCTTCCCCTCTAATTTCCGTGAATATGTGAAAGGAAGAACGCTGTTTGTCATTGACAATCTCATGACTGAATGCGGAAGCGATAAAAAAATTAACTCACTTGTTCACTAAAGGGAGTCATCATTTCAATGTGTCCGCGATATTCATTACTAAAACTATATTTTTCACAAAGGCTGTGACGTACCTTCCAGCAACATGCACACGACATAAAGGCAGATAGGAGTCAGAGTGAACGCCTGCGTAGCTCAGTTGGTAGCGCGACTTGTTCCGGAATAAGCGGACTCGGGTTCGAATCCCGGCGTAGACCAAAAATGACGGAGAAATTTACTTCGTTATAAGGCAAAGAAATGCGAGAAATTTCCCTGAATGCTCATTACTTGCTTCTGTTTAAAACACGAACAGATGTGAATCAAATCACTCATTTAGGGAGGCAGTTGTACCCTAGCAAAGTTAAATTTTTCAAGAAGTGTATATGGATGCCACAAAATCCCCTTACAGCTATTTGTTGATTGATCTAAAACCTGAGACAAAAAAAGGATTAAGATTACGATCCCAGATACTTCCGGGAGACATTCAAGTAATACATATATCAATCTCGGGGATATGAAATAAGTCTCAGTTTTCATCATGATGCTATCTAAGCAACAGGTCCAACTTTTATGTATGATTCAAACTGTCAAAAAAAAAAGTATTAAATGACCTATTTTCAAAATGTAGGAAAAATGGAATTAAAGCTATATGCGAAGTTTGTATGAATACGCTAAAAAGGAAATGTTCCGCTTACTGCCTCCCAGAAACATTCATTGCAACGGCATAAGCACACCTTGCGAGTTCTTTCTCTAAAAAAGACGCCACTGTATAAAAAGAGGAAATTCCTTATTCAAAAAGGGGGATTTTAGGCGTGTTGATTCCTGCTGCTCTTACGAAATAACGGAATTCGCCAAGAAAATGGTTCTGATTCAAGAAGAACGGATTTCCCGTCATATGCCAACAGATGAAACGTTAACGGACTTGGACAAAGAAATGAAACGAATTCTGCAAAGCAAAGAGTCTGACGAAGTGAAAGTGAAATTATATAACCAAGTCTTGAATAAACGCATTCATGCATCCAGCTTTAATCATCCAGTAACATCTTATGAAACCCCATCGAGAACTGAAGAACCAGCGAAAGAAGAGCTTTTCAAAAGGGAGAAATAAAACGATTATGTTGAAGATCTTGTCATACAGACCGTTCCTACTAAATTGAAACGCTATGTAAGAAATGTGTTAGATATCTTTAAAACACTCTCTGACATAATTGGATGGAGCCCCAAAGCAGAACTTCAAGTCCGAGGACGCATTGTGAAAAACTCGAATATTGTCGATCTCGTCGATCTTTCTGCCCAGCAAATCGCAGCCTTGACAACAATCAGTTCTTACTTCGGCCAACTGCACCCATTCTTCATGCTTCACCACTCTGCTCCTGCTTTCTTGCCTTGGCGAAATATGTAATCTGCAGACTTCACCTCGACCTTTCTACAAGCTTCACCATCATCTCTCAACAACAAACTGAACAACAACTTCTCACCCACTTTAAATATAGGTCTCTTACCTGCAACCAAGCAGACTTTTCAAAAGGCCTAACGAACTGGTAATACTGCACATTTTAATAGTATCTGGCTTCCACAAAATAACAATTGGCTCATTTTTGAAAATCATAGAATCTCCTTCAACTTGCATTAGCTTCCTGCTTGTCATTCATCATCCTTTATGTGTTCCCTTTAACAACACTTCGAACTTTCTCAATTTGTTACTTTGCGTTGAACTCTGACAGACATTCTAAGCTACGCATTTATTTTTGTTCCTCATTATCCTTGATCATTCGCAAAATGTACCTGCTTCTTCCGTCAGTAGCTGATTTTCACCAATTCGTTGTAAATCATCATTTTTTATTGTAAATATCATTACATACACGGATAAGCCATTACATTATGACCACCCCAGCCGAGAGAAATGAACGCCACTGGAGACCGAATGGTGGCGCAGGTGAAGTTCACAGAGCAGTATATATACAACCCGAAGACCGGCTTTCGGTTAGTAGAGGGTTCGGAGTCAGAATGGGAAAAGCCTCCGATTTATCGGAGTTTGATAAAAAAAATTGTGATGGCACGACACCACTGAACTAGGATCTCGGGAACAGCGCCGCTCGTGGGCTGTTCAACCTGCCGCTGTAGTGAGCACGTATCAAAAGTGGTGCACATATGGCCAAACGACGAACCGTCGTCCAGCCGTGGGTCTCCCGCAGCTCATTGATGCCATAGCAGAGCGGGGATTGTCGCGCATTGTTCACAGCGACGGCAGGACCACAGTGCGACAAACCACCAGCAGCTACAACGCTAGTGATTAGGACAATGTGTCACAGCACACAGTTCATCGTAGCTTTCTGCGCATGGGCCTGAGTGGCCGAAGACCCATCAGGGTCCCCATGCTCACTGCACATCATCGCCAACAACGCACGAAATGGGCCCAAGATCATCAAGATTGGACCCTGGATGATTGGAAGAAAGAGGCCTGGTCTGAAGAATCAAGATTCCTGGTGCATCACGTTGACGGCCGAGCGCGAATACGCCCATTACCAACGCAGGTTATGGCTCCTGGATGCACTGTTGGGCGGAAACAGGCCGGTGGCAGCGGTGTTAAGCTCTGGGTGATGTTTACTTGGGGCACCTTAGGCCCCATTATCACAATAGCACAATCCCTGACATCTGTCAGGTATCTGAAAATCGTTGCGGACCGAGTTCATCCATTCGTGGCAACTGTGTTCCCTGCTGGTGACAGCTATTACCAACAGGATAATGCGCCATGCCACACTGCCAGAATCTTTAAGAAGTGGTTCAAGGAATATGCTGCATGACTTTCTGTTGATTTCCTTGTCTCCAAATTCACCTGACATGAACCTAATCGAACATTTGTGATTAGACTTGGGAAAGCGGGTTCGCGCTAAATTACCACCACCCCGAAATATACGTTAACTGGAGGACCTGCTGTTGACATTATGGTACACAATACCCCTAGATACCTATCGCCATCTCATCGAATCGATGTCTTGCCGAGTGGCCGCTGTTTTGCGGGATAAAGGGTGTCCTACAGCTTATTAGGTAGGTGGTCATAATACACTGGCGTGCAAAAATTAAGGACGAGACGGTTTTTCGAATGTAACGTCGTGCAGAAGTGTTCTACATCGACTCAAATCATACCATAAGATCCCCAAGATGTAAGAATATGGGACAAGTGAGCAAAACCGTCCAAACAAGGAATCCAAAGGATACAAAGGCACTTTATTGAAAAGGTAGCTTCGAGCACAATTGGACAGAAGACAGAAACGTCCATGTGACAGGCGGCTGGCAAGAAAAATCCAGTCTTTAGTAGGGGATATGATCACCCGTGACTGCGTTGCAAGATTTACAACGTCTGTCCATTCTGAGGACGAGGTTGTCAAAGAGATGTTGAGGCATCGCTGCCCATTCCTCTTGTAGCGCCAATCGCAGCTGCGGAATCGTTGCCGGCGTCTGGTGACGCGCTGCCAAGTGTCTCCCAAGAAGGTCCCACACGTGTTCGATTGGATTTAGGTCCAAGGACCTTGCGGACCAATCCATGCGTTGAATATCTTCACTCTCCAACAGCTCTGCGACAGCCACTGTACGATAAGGTGTAGCGTTATCGTCCATGAAGAGGAACTCAGGACCCACAGCACCTCTAAACAGACACACGTGAGGCAGGAGAACCTCGGTACAATAGCGGACACCAATGACTGAACCTCCTTGGAAGATGTGGAGGTTAGTACGGCTACCAAGCATACTACCGCCCCAAACGAGAACTCCGCCACCTCCAAACCGGTCCCTTTCGATGATGTTGGAGGTGTGGTTGCGTGTTCCCTGCTGTCTCCAGATGTGTATACGTCCAGAATCGCTCGTCAGACTAAATCGGCTCTCATCCGTAAATAGAACTCGGCCCCATTGTTGATGTGTCCAGTTCTTGTGTTCCTAGCACCACGGAAACCGCAGTCTCCGATGAGCAGGCATTAATAGCATACACTGTACTAGTCGTCGTGCAAATAGACCACCTTTGTGCAGTCTCCTGGTCACGGTAAAACGCGATAACGGACATTCAGTTGTCTGCTGCATGTGCCTTGCGATTTCTCCCGCTGTCTGCCGTCTGTCTCTTTTCGCGTGTAGGACAATATACCGATCGTTCGCCGACGTGGTTGGTCGTGGACGACCACTGCTAAACTCTCGGTTAGCTGTTCATGTCGTTTAAAATGCTCTCCAAGCTCGTGAAACGATGCTGTGAGCGATCCCGAACTCCTCGGCCACACTAGTTACACATTGACCTTCTTCCAACTTCGCAATGACGCGACCTCGGGTAAAGTCATGCATATGTAGTCTACTGGATTGCTTGTTGGCCCTATCACACGGTGGCAGCAACTCGACGTCGTTCAAACCGATGTACACCGTGCAGTAGCTTTCACCGAATTGCTGAGCGTACACCGCCCGTGTGCTTTATACCCTTCCGACACTCCCCCCCCTTTACGTCATGCTGCATATATGCGCATGCCCTACCGTACCGGACCCTAGTCTATCTCCTGAGTGGTCTTTTGGTCCGTTCTGACAGCTCGTTCCGCTGTTATACTAATTTCTCCTCTTCCTCCTTAATTTTTGCACACCAGTGTATAATGGCTCATCGGTATGTATAAAGTGGCTTTTTCTCCATTCTCGACTTCCTGTTCTAGTTGCCTTACATCAAATGAATCTGATCCCATTTCTACTCTGCCAGTTTTGCTCGTCACAAGGCTCCGTCCTGCACAAGTATCTCCATTGTCCAATTTTCCATTCCCTTTGATGTTTGTCCAAAATTTCTGTGCAGCAAATCACAACCTTGACAGCAATCAGCTCTTACTTCGGCCAACTGCATCCATTCTTCATGCTTCACCATTCTGCTCCCGCTTCTTTGTCTTGGCGAAATATGTAATCTACAGACTTCACCTCGACCTTTCTACAAGCTGCACATCATCTCTCAACAACAACTTCTCACCCACTTTAAATATAAGTCTCTTGCCCGCAACCAAGCAGACTTTTCAAAGGCCTAACAAACTGGTAATACTGCACATTTTAATAGTATCTGGCTTCCACAAAATAACAATTGGCTCATTTTTGACAATTACAGAAAATCCTTCAACTTGCGTTATCTTCCTGCTTGTCATTCATCATCCTTTGTGTGTTCACTTTAACAAAACTTTGAACTTACTCAATTTGTTACTTTGCGTTGAACTCTGCCAAACATTCTAAGCTACGTATTTATTTTTGTTCGTCATCATCCTTGATCATTCGTACACGTATCTGCTTCTTCAGTCAGTACCTGATTTTCAGCAATTCATTGTAAATATCATTACATATACTGGGTAAATGACCCATTCTGTATCTTTTGTACATATCGTTAGACCAGGGACGTCGCCAAGGGGGTGCGAGGTTAAG
Organism: Macrothele yani; assembly: GCA_039090855.1. NCBI lineage: Eukaryota > Metazoa > Arthropoda > Arachnida > Araneae > Macrothelidae > Macrothele > Macrothele yani. The sequence goes on from CM076993.1 coordinate 31,344,722, forward strand.
TGGGAGCCCAACTGAAATTTTTCTTGCCCACCCTACCACCCAGCGATTTCAAGATGTGCCATTATAACTTTTTAACTTTAAAATATAATGTGAACTTTGCCAAGTCATAATGAGTCTCGTATTTTTCGTCGGGTAGCCCTACGTATTTTCCCTGCAGGAAGTGCTTTGTTTACTTCTTCGTAGGAATCTTACCAAAATAATACCGGCAGGCCAAGGAAAATGTAATTGTTCTCCACTTCCTGAATTCCTTAGTTTCAGCCGTTTTTAGCACGTCTTTTGTAAAAAAAGATCCTGCTTATGTTATCGGTTTGTCCGTCCGTCAGTCCGTCCGCCTGTACCCACGGAATCTCTGCAACTATTAGTCCAATTTGGAAAATTCTTTTTGCATTCGAAAGCTTGAAATATGCGAATGATGATCCTTTATTTCGTTTTTTTTTTTTTACGATGTACAATTTCGCAGCTAGAGGGCGTAAATGCAGATGATGTCGAATTCAAAAATACGTTTTATTCCACATATTTGCTTCTAAACATCCGATTGAAAAAAATCTTATCTTTCGATTCCATTTATATCGAAGAGTATTTTGGATATAGTTTCTTTTTCAAATTGCGCATAGATTTTCCGCTAGGGGGCGTAAAAGTAAATTGCATTTTCCCCGATAACTCTTCTTCTAAAACTCCGATTTGAAAAATGTTTTGTTCAGCGGATACATCACCTGATGCACAATCTTTTGCATATAATTTCGAATTTTTGGTAAAGAATACTTTGGCCACCAGGGGGCGTAAGTGTTAATTTTTGTTTCTGATGTATTTGCCATAAAATCTGAGCTTCTAAAATATCAATTGAAAAAATTCTTCCGTGGACCGATGCCACTCACATCGATAAACCTTTTCGGAATATTTTCTTCCTAAAATATTGCACAGTTTCTCCGCCAGAGGGCGTAGATGTATATCTTATTTTTGTCAATATCTCGACTTCTAGGAGTCCGATTTGAAAAATTCCTTCTTTGTTGGATGGTGTTTTCCGTGCGACATGTTATTCATATAGGTTCAAAATTTTCAAGTAATTCATAGACTTTTTGCTAGGGGGCGTAAAGGTAAATTGCGTTTCCCCCTATATCTCTGCTTCTAAATCTCCGATCTGAAAAATTCTTTCTGCACCGGATACAGCTCCTGATCGGAAATCGTTTGCACATAATTTCTAATTTTGTAAAAAAATGGTTTGGCCACCAGAGGGCGTAAACCTTAATTTCCGCTTCCGATGTATTTGCAGCAAAATATGAGCTTCTAATTCTCAACTGAAAATAACATCGTTTGTAGACCGATACTACTCATGCCGACAAACTTTTTAGAAACATTTTCTTCTTATATTAGTGCACGGTTTCTACGCCAGGGGGCGTAGATGTACATTTTTTTTTTGTCAATATCTCGACTTCTAAGAGTCCGATTGAAAAAACTCTTTCTTTGTTGGATAGTGTTTCTAGTGTGACATGTTTTTCCTATAGATTTAAAATTTTCAAGTAAATCATAGACTTTCCGCTAGGACGCACAAAGGTAAATTCCGCTTTCTGCTCCTAAAACTTCAATTTGAAAAATTCTTCCTGTATCGCATACAACACCTGACGGAAAATATTGTTCACGTAATTTCTAATGTTTGGTAAAGAATGGTTTGGCCACCAGGGGGCATAAGTGTTAATTTCTGCTTCTGATGTATTAGTAGGAAAATCTGGGCTCCTGAAAGCTCGACTAAATTTTTTTTCTTCGACCGATACCGCTCATATGGATAAACCTTTTGCGAATACTTTCTTCCTAAAATAATGCATGGTTTTCCCACCAAGGGACGTAAAGTCACATCTTATTTTTGTCGATAACTCTGTTTCTAAGAGTTCGTAAGCTCACGATTCCGTTTACAGCAATATCTGAGGGATTAAAGACCCGATTGAAAAACTTCTTTCTTCCGTCAGATATTATTCTTTTATAAACCGGTTCCGTTGACTTTGAATAGCTTTGATAAATTTAATTTGCGTCAGAACGGATTCAAAAGACGTGCTAAATACACCCGAAAATTCGGTGTCATCTTTCTTGTTTAATGTTTGTATGGCCTAGGGCGAATGAGGACAATAAATAGGAATTCACTGAGAGGGGTCATTACGAATTGCTCTGCTGTTTGTTCTGCTAAGTAGGGGATTTCACCGTGAAAAGGGGAGTATAAAGCTAAACCAGCGCTCTTATTAAGTCTGTACCGGGGCAGTAAGGAGCGGGACGTGACAGATGTATGCTTTGGAGGTGAGGAGTGCAAAGCAAGTTCGCTGATTTGAAGAAAGGGTGTTAAAAGGAGGAAGGGAGGGTGTCTGTGTGTCACGACGTTAAAATTTGGTTTAGGTAACGAATAGAACATTTTTCTTTAAAAAAAGTGTTCATGTACAGTACTACTTTTATTATAGTACAAAAATCATTAAAACTATTTATTTTAATGTTTGGTAAATTAAGTTGCTATAAAAATTGCCGCAGCAAAAATAATACTCGCCCACCCATCGCCCACCCTGATTTTGAAGTCTAGTGGCGTCCCTGATTTAGACAAAAAAAAGCGATTTTGAATTCCTTTTCATGTTCACTCGCTGATTGTAGACTGGCTTTGAACAACGTAACAATATTAGAAAAAGAAATTAAAAATAAGGTACCCTATTGTTTTCTTACTTTTTATTACTTATTTTTTTTCCTAAGCAACTCCAGCTACTTTCTTAGTTTCCCATAAAATGCATTACGTAGTGATAATGTTTTTCACATTCAGTTTCTCATTTTTAGAAGCTTTGATATATGCCACACGAATTTTTTTCAGTTAACGAATATCAGATTTTCTACTCTAGAATATATATTCGTATAAGTCTATAAATTGATGTTAACAAAAACTGCCAAATTTTAACGGTTAAAGCTTCTTGTTATTAATTGTCAACGGCATAAGAAAGTAACATTTTTCTCGACAATTAATTTCTGGTGTATATGGGGATTTTCTTTTCTCCAGAAAATTGTAAGTGCATAAACGAGATGGAAACCTTCAGGATTTATAAAAAAATTTCTGGTTTAAAGTAGTGAGTCACTCATACCAGCAGCTGTCTTAATACTCTTTAGAACCCCGGCGCTCATAAATTGCGCATGATCACGTGATTTCAGCTACAGATTTATTAAGATTAAGCGAAGGGGGAGTAAATCATGCTTATCTTTGTGCTTTAAACGCAATCCTCACATATATAAACACAAAATACTCAACGAACGTGTATTAAACTTAAAACTGTTTCATAGCAAAAAAGAAAACTTAAATTCAAAGCTGTGAAATATTTCCACCGAGAATGATTGTCTTGCTTGTCATTTCCTAATTTTTCAAGCCTGGGTTTTATCTCCCGTAACACCTCCGTACAAGAGTGAAGAAAGATATTTATAGGAAAAGATAGATTACACCCTATCACACACTGGGAGCATGAATAAATGGCTACTTAAGAGACTATATGTAATGCGCATATCTCTCAGCCATTGCACGAAAAAAAAATATGTGTTAAAATCACACATTCACTAACACTTCTCTTAAAATCTACCACCGAACACCACTGTCTCCCTCATCGCACATTCATATGCATTTTCTGATTGGTAGTTGCTTCATAAACTGCAATTTTTAGTGAAAAAAAATTAAAGTTACAAAAAAGCATTCGCGAAGTGTTATTTTAAGTTTCCAAGATTTCTACTTACGTTTGGCAAAAACTTTCATTTTAAAATACAGTTAAAATTATCAGGGAAAACAGCAACAAGACAGATGGCACATAATTTTCGGCTGTATAATAATGGGCATGTCTTTTGATTCTGTTCTGATGCGAATTAAATTTATCAAAGCTATTCAAAGTCAGTGGAATCGGTATGGAAAACGGTAATATCTGACCGAAGAAAGAAGTTTTTCAATAGGGCTTTTAGTTCCTCAGACATTGCTGCAAACGGAAACATGAACTTACGCCATCTAGTGGCAGACTTGTGCGTTAAGAAAAATTTGAAATTATATGAGACACATTTCGCACCTGTAACGTTCTCCAACAAAGAAATAATTTTACATTTCGGACTCTCAGAAGCAGAGATATCGACAAACATATGATATACATCTACACCCCCTAGCGGAAAAAACCATGCATTATTTTAAGAAGAAAGTATTCTCAAAAGATCTTTCGATGTCAGCGGCATCGGCCCACGGAAGAATTTTTTCAATCGAGCTTTCTGAAGCTCAGATTATGCTGCAAATACATCAGAAACAGAACTTAACACTTACGCCCTCTGATGGCGAAACCATTCTTTACCAAATATTAGAAATTACATGCAAAACTTTTTCCATCAAGAGCTGTATGCGACACAGGAAGAATTTTTCAAATCGGAGTTTTAAAAGCAGATATATCGGGGAAAACGCAATTTACTTTTACGCCCCGTAGCGGAAAATCTATGCGTAACTTGAAAAAATGACTGTATCTAAAATAGCCTTCAATGTACATGGATTCCAAAGGTAAAAAAATTCAATCAGATGTTCAGAAGCAAATATATGGGATAAAATGCATTTTGAATTTGATACCATCAGCGTTTATGCCCTCTAGCGGCGAAATTGTGCATCATAAAATGAATCAAAACGAAGAATCACCATTTGCACATTTCAAATTTCCCAATGCAAAAAGAATGTCTCAAATCTGACTAAGAGTTACAGAGATATGATGTCTACAGACGGACGGACAGACAAACCGATAACATAAGCACGATCTTTTTCACAAAAGACGTGCTAAAAACAAGTTGAATATCATTTGATGGACATTAACAAATTTTCACTTGCTTGCAAATACAGAGGAGAGACACATTTTTAGAACGTTTTTGATAAAATACTACAGAAAATAAAAGAAGTTCAAAGAATTAAGACAGGCAACAGCGTGTTAGATGAACACAAAAGAAATATCTGCTGCAGTTAAATATCGTCTGCTAAGAAAATGGCATACAAAACGAGCCGTGGATAGATAGTTACGTTTTTGTTCTTTACGAAGAGAAATATTCGTACTGTAATTAAAAACCTGTGAAAATCATGGAATTAGCATTTCTAAACGTAAGACGAGAAATGTTATTAATAATAGAGGGGGAAAATCGTCAAGCATTGCTTTTAACAGGAAAAAAAATTTCTACCGACCCAAACAACAATCGCTATCTTTGTATCAACTGTAAACGAGGTAATAAACAAAGATTTAAATCTAAAAAAAATAATAATAATATAAACCGCCTTTTCCCCTACGCACCTGGCTGAGCGCAGAACACGGTGCAGACTTCTCCATGAAAATCACTTAGCCGCAGACAGATGGAAATTTATTGTGATTATTAATGAAGCATTGATATACCTAAACGATTTTAACAAAATCGGTCTATTCACTACAGCAAAAGAGCAGGAAAGGACTTTCAAACTTGGTTCCAAGAATATTAAGAAAGATTTAGTAAAAAGATTCATGATTATTGTTGGTTTCTCGTACAACGAGAAATTAAAGTTAAGAAAAGTTGAAAAGAATGTTAACATCAATTCTACATATTCCCAAAATAATGTTTAAACTCCTATATTTAAAGAGAAAATGCCATTTCTTTATATACAAAGCCTTCAAAGAGTAGAACTCAATCAGAATAAGGCTACCAGTCATACTTCCAAATCTACCAGCCTATTTCTCGAAAAAAAATGAAAAAAAAGATGGGTATTAAATCTATACCTTTGCTCATATTTCTTCAAAGTCCCTTGATGTGTCACTGATGGACTGTTGTGCCTCGGACCGCTAAAAAGGGCTCTTTTTCAACGCAGACCTAAAACAATGATTGGACTTCGTAAAGAAGTGGAATAAAATACCACCACCAATTTTAAGAAACGTCCTGTTATATCGAAAATCCAGATGTAGATTCATAGTCCAGAGAAAATGTTATCAGATAGAACATTTAAGAAAGAAAAACTGTATTTTAAACATTAATTACATTGCTGTAAAATCGTTCTAAAAATGTGTGAACATTCTGCGTACATTCCCCCAAACTCAACATGAAAATAACACAGGGTGCCTGAAGATATTTTGGTCATCCTGTGGCCGAGAGATGTCAGAGGTTTCTGGCTAGTTCTCCTAGATAAGTCCGCTTTCGAGTCGCGAATAAGGCATGGGTGGTGTGCTTGTCTTACGGTACTGGTCTTCTCTTCTTTCAGAAAAACTGTGGCCTCAAATTAGGAATGGGCGGCTACTTACAGCCTTCGGAATTGCTCATGGTGGGCGTTAGACTTCGAAACAAAGCAGCAATGATACCTTGCGGGCTTCCTAAAATTCCCTCAAAGTCACTAACTTTGGCTAATGGGATTAACGGGACCTTCTATCTGATGATTTGGTATAATCAACAGATAGGAGGTTCCCGTTAATACATGCTAAGAGTACTTGGTACGCTTCGAGTGTCCAACGCATAGCAATAAATTGCGTTGTAGCTGGCACTTGGACTTAGACCTTCAAACCTGCGTCAGAGGAGTTCAAGAGGGGATTACGTGCACGTATTCGCCTGGGCATTGCCGTTTCACTGGCAGGGCTACCAGTTGCGCGATGGTACTGCCCTTGTGTAGGACACGGAATTCACGTATGACTGTTGTGCATGTTTTTTCAGTTGGTCATCATTTCTCTAGTCAGCATGCACGTTTTTTTCTTTCTTTTATGGACGTTACCGATGAATCAGCAACACTGAGTCACCTTTCAAACGATCAATGAGATGTACATTTCCTGCTCCCTTTTCCAGTTATATTTCTTTTCTTTGACTTCGTTTTTGATGCGGGAGTCTATGCCTCTTAGCCTTTTGCAGCGTTTAATGTAAAGTCTGCGTTTCCCAATTCCATTTTGTAAACTCTTTTATTGTTTTCATGCTACATTTTGATTTTTTGTTACTCGTGGTCTTGCACCCGTAAGATCTGTTAATCAACCAACTGTTCACGATTACTTCGTCGCTATTACACTTAGAATACAGAAGGCCACCCCAGTGACTGAGTTGCCGGAGGCGCGAGCTTCTGGCTAATCGTCAGAATTGCGTCAGGTTCCGAATACTGTATGAAGCGTGAGTGGTGTTTTTGGTCATTTGTCCCTTCCCTGAAACCGACGGTCCTAATCTCTCTCTCTCCCTCTCCCTCTCTCTTTATATATATATATATATATATATATATATATATATATATATATATAATCATCTTCATTATCAACCATTTTCAATCCATCTCCCATGTGGTTTTCTTCTGAGTCTTTTTCTGTCCCTTAGAAATATATATACTGTATATACACTCATCGTCAAAAAAATAGTTGCACCCAGAAGGAAGCAACTGACAGGAATGAAACTTGGTGGGTAGGTTTGACATCGTGAGACATGTAAATGATTCAAGTATCACGCTCGGCAGCGCATGTGACGCATGCAAGAAAGGGTCGTAGCGGTGTGCTTGGTCGGCTATAAAAGGTCGTCCCGTTGCGCGTGCTTTCTATTCTGATTCGCACTGTTGTATTGGTTGCATTCTTTGCCAGTGAAGTATGCCTCGGAGAAAAGTTCGGAAGCGATTCCAGCAGATGGAAGAGTTCGAGAGGGACAACATCGTCGTGCTCCGGATAAGCGGGTTGGTATTATCGCCGTATTGTGCGCCATACTACCACCATATAGAACAGCGTTCTATGGTGGCGACAGTGGATAGAACAAGGCACGCAGCAGCGACAGGAAGGGTCTGGGAGACTTATACAAACCACGGTGAGAGAGGACAGACGGGTTGTCCGACATGCGCAGAGTGACCCAACAACAGCCATGATTGCGGATATTCAGCTAGCAGTGGTGCCCTCCATGCATCGTCCGATTAGTGCCAGCACCATTGGCAGACAGCTGCAAGACGTAGGGTTACAGGCACTCAGGCTATCTTGCCCTTAACACCATTGCATAGTCGCCAAAGACTGCAATAGTGTCGTGCCAGACTGTCATGGAGACCTTCAGAATGGCATCGGGTGATCTTCAGTGACGAGTCCCGCTTTTGTCTTGGAGGAGACAACCACCGCATCCGTGTGTGGAAGCACCGTGGTTAGCGCCAAGATGAAAGGTTTGTTGTCGCGCGTCACACTGTGCAAAAGTCATGGTGTGGGGTGTAATTGCTTACGTTACCAGATCAACTTTGGTGTTCATTGCGGGCACTTTGATAGCCCAACATTACGTTAATGAGGTCCTGCAACCAGTGGCGGTACTTTTCTGAACGTTCACTCCTGTGCGATTTTCCAACAGGACAACGCTCGTCCGCATACTGCTGGTGTCTCGAGAACTTGCCGCCAAGGCACTCACACTCTGCCATGGCCAGCCGCATATCCAGACCTATCGCCGATTGAAAATGTGTGGGATGCCATCGGACGCGCTATCCACACTTCACCCCTACTGCACAATCTGCAGGAACTGCGTGAGAAGATTCAAGCTGCATGGGATGACTTATCGCAGGACACCATTAGGAACCTGTACAACTCCATGCCGAGATGTCTGGCATGCTGCGTGAGCAAACATAGTGGCCCAACGCCATTCTGAGAGACACTAATTATTGGCGTGTAGCTCAATAAATATTGCCCATATCAGTCTCAATGTTTAATCATTTATTGTTCCTGGTAACCTTTACCTTTCTCGCGAATAGCATTGCAATCTGACACGTTCTTCTATGTGCAACTATTTTTTTTGACGATGAGTATATATATATATATATATATATATATCATCATCATTGTCAACCATTATCAATCCACTGCTGGACGAAGGTCTCCCCAAGTTTCCTCCACAACGGTCTGTCTTGAGCCAGTCTCCTCCATGTTACTCCCGCATACTTTCGAATTTCATCCACCCATCTTCCAGGTGGTCTTTTGGGTCTTTTCCTGTGACTTGGAATCCAATCTAAAATTTCGGCTGTCCATCGATGGTCTGTTCTTCTGGCAGTATGTCCAGCCCATTGCCATTTCGGGGATTTAACTCTGATCATGATGTCTTCCACTCTTGTCATGTTTCGGATCCACGTGTTCCTCTTCTTATCTCTCCTGGTTACACCAAGCATGCACCTCTCCATGCTTCTTTGAGTTGTCTGCAGCCTTTGTATGTCTCTTTTAGTTAAGGTCCACGTCTCTGCACGATACGTAAGCACTGGAAGGATGCATTGATCAAACACTTTTCTTTTAAGACATAATGGCATATTGCTCTTGAAAATTATGCTGTTTCTTCCAAAAGCACTCCAGGCAAGTTTTGTACGACGATTAATTTCTTCACCAATGTGACCCTCACTTGATATCTGCTGTCCAAGATAAACGTACGTGTCTGTTATCTCCAGCTTTTCTCCATCAATCGATAAATCTTCATTCCTTGTAAAAGCATTGAACATCACTTTTGTCTTCTGAAAGTTCAATTTTAATCCCACTTCCTTACTCCTGTCAGCAAGCTCCTGGATCATACTCTGCAGCTCTGATGGGGTAGTTGCAAAAATGACTATGTTATCAGCAAAACGAAGGTGGGTTAGATGATCTCCATTAATCTTTATCCCTTTGTTTTCCCAGTTCAGTGATTGAAAGACATTTTCCAATGTTGCATTAAAGAGCTTCGGAGATATGGTGTCACCTTGTCTCACTCCTTTTCCAATTTTTATGTGTGTTGTATTTTCAAACAGCCGAATCTTTGCACTTGCATTTTCATAGATGTTATTAATAATATTAATGTAAGCATCTTCAATACCGCAGGATTTCAGAGCCATTGTAACTGCTGATGGTTTCAACGAATCAAAGGCTTTTTCATAATCGATAAAAGCCATGCTCAATGGAAGTTCATATTCCCTCTCTCTTTCAATTAGTTCTCTCAGTACGTGGATATGATCTATTGTGCTGTAGCCACTCCTGAATCCAGCTTGTTCTCTCGGTTGAGCCATGTCCAGTGTCACCTTCAAGCGGTGTGAAAGAACTTTAGTGAAGATTTTATAAACCACTGATAGGAGGCTGATAGGTTTGTAGTTCCTGAGATCCTCAATGTCACCTTTTTTTATGTAGCAAGATCATTGTAGCGTTGTTCCAATCCTCAGGAATCTTCCCTTCATTAAGGCATGGAGTGAAAATTTGGGCGAGTACTGTTTCGATTTCTCCACTTGCTTCTTTTATGATGTCAATAGTAATTCCATCTTCTCCTGGTGCTTTTCCCCGCTTCATGTTCTTGATTGCATGTGCAACCTCTGCTGGGAGGACTGGAAGAACTCTGGTTCCTTTCATGATGTGTGACGTACATGTATCATCCCTTTCATATAATAGTTGGAGTAGAAATCTGTCACTCTTGTCAAAATTTTGCCTCTATTTCTTGTTACAGAACCATCTTCTTTTCTCAGTGCCATAATCTGTTTTCTTCCCTTACTGATATATATAACAAAATCATACAAGTTAGTAAAATCATGCAATTCATTGATTATAATACGCTTTCCAACATACCAGAAATCAGTACTCAAGTTATCCCTCAAGCTATGAGGATAATGGCTGTGGAATAAATCTCGGTCCTGTGCCCTGACCTTTGATCCCATTTCGCCCATTTTCAACAGGATTCGTTCCTAGGCAGAGCCTTACGACATACCAACATTTTATCCAAATCGAAGAATTTTTACGGAAGTTATGACGCATAACGGCGATGGAAGTGATTCCGTTCCAATGTCCTGACCTTTGGCCCCATTTCGTTCACTTTCAATAGGGTTCCTTCCCAGGTGTTCCTCTTCCACATACTAAAATCTCATCGAAAGATTTTTACGCGAGTTATCGTGCGGACGGACATACGCACACAACGCGTGACGTATGAGGCAGATGAGAATCGCGACCATCTGCTCGAAAGAGTGTAACGTCATAAAACTTTAATAGGATCCACGCACAACGCGTGACGTAATGAGGCAGATGAGAATCGCGACCATCTGCTCGAAAAAGTGTAACGTCATAAAACTTTAATAGGATCCACGCACAACGCGTGACGTAATGAGACAGATGGCGTGACCGCACGCCATCATTTCAATCGCGAGATTGTGACGTCATAAGATTTCTAAGCATGGGTAAATTAATAGGACGCCATGACACTAAAACGTGGTAATTCGGGGTGGTTATTTAACGCACTAAACGAATTTTCCTAAAGTCGAGATCAAGCTAAATCGATTTCTAGTACCAGAAAACGGTAGGTTAACGACTTTCATCAAAATATTTAAAGCCGTTTTCAAAATAAAATTTACATACATACAAGAATTGCTCCTTTAATACAGTAGTATAGGATAAGGGCGATGGAATGGAACCCGATCCTATGTCCTGACCTTTGATCCCATTTCGCCCATTTTAAATAGGGTTCGTCCTCAGCTGTTCCCCTACCACATACTAAAATTTCATCGAAATCGAACCAATTTTACGTACGTTATGATGCATAAAGGCAATGGAATGCATCCCGCTCCTATGTCCTAACCTTTGACTCCACTTCACCCATTTTCAATAGGGTTCATTCCCAGGTGGTCCCCTTCAGTATACTGAAATTTCATCGGCATCGAACGATATTTATGCAAGTTATGACGCAACAGAGCAATGGAATGGATCCCGCTCTTATGCCGTGACCTTTGAACCCATTTCGTCGATTTTCAAAAGGGTTTGTCCCCAGGCGGTCCCCTACCACACACTAAAATTTCATCGAAATCGAGCCATTTTTACGCGAGTTATCGTGCCGACAGACGGACGGAAAAAGCTGGAGCATATACGCTTCTTCAACCTATGGTTGGAAAGCGTAAATAAAGGGAAAAAGCAAAAAACGAAGAACAAATTTGAAATTCCAAAGTGCCAGAGGCTGCATGGAAGAAAGAACAAACAATATAAAAATGTGAAACTAAAGAGCAAATTTTGAACAAAGAAAAAAACAAAAATTCGGGGAACGAGAAGTAGAACAACAATCACCACTTTCCAACCACCCGAACCAGGCAAGCTTCAAACGATGGAAATTTAACGAACAGAAGCATGCAGGGAAGCATATTAATGACCGACTCTTTTGGCTTTGTCAAGGGCAAGCAATAAGAAAATCACTCATTAATCTACTGAGACCAGAGAATTGTGGGTTTCTGCTATTTTAGTTTGCTATAAAGACCGATTAAATTTAGGGGTGAAATTGCCAAAATAAAAGGATTTCTCAAAAAAACCCAAACTCAGCAAACTAAAACACGTTGCCCGACCGCACAACAGCCAAGATAATCACACATAAAATAAAAAGAAAGGGAGCCGAGCTCCACAAAAAAACACAAAACCAGGTAAGAAATTAGTATTAAAAAATAAAGAAAAACCCAACCAATGAAAGGTACTGAAAGGATATCTTTAAGCTTGTCACAGAAAAAGTGAAACCTCAATCCTGCCAGATAAAAAGATAAACAGGAAACACCAGAAAAAAAATACAAAAATAAATTAAAACAAAAAAAAGCAACATTACAATTTTGAAAAAGAAAGGAACCAAGCAACAAATTTAGGAAAAAGGAAGCAAAAGTTGCTCAAAGAGCATTTTACAGTTGAAAATCCCGAGAGTGAACCCAAATAACCAAGTTGCATGTCTCAGAATGCCGAGGTAAATGCCCAATACCCACAGCAAAAAATTTCTTAAATAAAATAAATATATAACTCGTGGATAAGAAAAAGGACAAGAGTTGAAGACATTATGATCAGAGTAAAATCCCTGCAATGGCAACGGGTTAGGCATGCTGTCAGAAGAACGGACCACCGATGGACAATCGAAATTTTAGACTGAATTCCAAAGGACAGAAAAATACCCAGAAGAAGACGACATGGGAGATGGGTGGATGAAATTCGAAAGCATGCCGTAGTAACCTGGAGGAAACAGGCTCAAGACAGACAGTTGTGGAAGAAACTTGGGGAGACCTTCATCCAACAGTGGATTGATAATGGTTGACAATGATGATGATTATATACATGTATTTAAGTTATCATAGCTGCTGCTATACATTTTCTATATACATCAGAAATCGCGGGCCTACTATACCGGGGGGGGTATCATCACACTCCCTTCGTTCGCAGAAACACTAGAACAAATCAAAAACCCTACAAGATTACTGCTTCATCCGTGTAAACTACTTTCAACATTGCATACGTTTTCTGTGGGGATTTTCCCAATGTTACGAATAATTTTATATTGTTTTTTTGCTCCATTTTCGTCAGTTAAAAGCGTGCATCTGGATAAGCTTCGGCTACACGTTCTCTGTGCCACATCTTTTCTCACAGCTTCGTAACAGTCACGAACATCTTCGGTCATCTACTTGACTGTCGTTGTATGCTACCGCACCTTTCACAATGTTTCCTTTTTACACCTTACGACAGCATTTACCGAGCTTTATTGACACATCTTCTAAACACTAAACAGTACCTTACATAAATTTTTAGGTCCTACTCTGAGCTAAATGTTTAATTTACGGATTGGAAGAAATTAGTTTTGCATGGAACACATGTAAACATGGTATAGGGTAAAAGCCATTTGCGGTGTGGGAAATAGAAACCGCATCTTTCTCCTCCGGAGCAGAGTACTTTTTCAATCAAACTACACTGACGAATTTTTTCGCTGCTACTTTGCCATCTTGACATTGCGTCACCTCTGAAGTATGCGCGTCAATAACCCCCCTCTCCCCCATCCAAGGAAAAGCAGGGGCACGATATCGCAGGTTTCGTGACAGCCGCAAACCATGCTCGAAGTAACTCTTTGTAGAAGAAGGAATTATCACGAATTTCAGACGATGTGTGGAAGAAGCATTACATATTTTTCGAGGCGGAGAAGGAATTACACTGTTCAACACACATTTTGAGTTTTGCCCGCTGAATATAAATTTGCAATCCGTTTCGTTCTATCACGTAACATTTCTGAGAAAACAATGATTACTGTGTTTCCGGTATTGCGCAATCGTCGGCGAACGCTCTCAAAACAGGAGTTCCCGTGCTGGACTTTGTTCAGTGCTGTTATTGCAGCCTACCATGAGTAATCGTGCTGTAAGACCAGCATGCACCATTCACGCACCAATTCAATCAGAGTTAGTTGTTTGTAAGTGAAACATGTCGCTAAAGTGCCTTAATTCTCTCGACCTGTTTTGCTATGGGTGTGCTGGGTTTACACCGAAGAAAAACAGGAGGCCATTCACACGAATGATAAAACAAGCGTATGAATTTTATTTCGGATGTAAGGTTGGTGACCAAGACAAAAGGTCTGCACCACATTCATGCCATGTAAATTGTGTTGTGAATTTCGAAGCATGGTTGAAAAGGACAAGGGCGTCATATGCCATTTGCCGTACCTGCTGTATGAAGGGAACAGAAAGATCACACGACAGGTTATTACTTTTGTTTAAAGAAAGTGACCAGATTTTCTTCAAAAAACAAACAAACAAACTCTCTGTTGTTTATGCTAATGTTTTTCAGTCATAAGACCTGTGCCGCAATCAGAGGAACTGCCAGTGCCACAACCTCCGGTCCTTGCTGATGTACATATTGAAAGTAGTGATGAAGAGGAAATGGCTGTATGTGAAGAAATTGACAGCGCATGCTCCTCAAATCCTCATATGATCACACAAGGGGAACTTAATGACCTGGTAAGAGATCTAAATCTATCAAAGGCACAGTCCAAAGCATTAGCGTCTGAACTCCAGGGATGGCATCTTTTTGCTCCACGAACGAAGGTGACATACTTTAGGTCTCGTCACAGTGAGTACATGCCGTTTTTTTAGAGAAAGGGGTGAACTATATTACTGGAACAACATTGATGGGTTGTTTGAAGCTCTTGGTATCGCGCATAAACTTGAAGAATTGAGACTGTTTGTAGATTCCTCCAAACGCAGCTTGAGATGAGACTTGCTACACAATAGTAACCTGTATCCATCTGTCTCTGTGGCACATTCACATACTAAGAAGAAAACATACAACAATATGAAAATTCTATTAGAAAAATCAATTATGAAATCTATCAGCGTAACATCTGTGCGGACTTAAAAGTAATAACGATGTTGCTTGGTTTGCATGGTGGATATGTTACCGCTAAAGCTCGAAAGCCGTTAATGTGCACATTACCTGGCTAATCTGCAGATTAACTGATTTGTTCCGTTAACGTGCGGAATCAAAAGTTTTCCGCGTTTTACCTAGGTAATGTGCACATTAACGGCTTCCGTATCGTTAAAGTTCAAAAGTTTATTTCTCTCATTTCCTTTCCCTACACCTTCCCCCTCTCCCTCCACTTTTAGTTTGGTTTCGCGTGTTTCTTTCATTTCCTTTCCCTACACCTTCCCCCTCTCCCTATACTTTTAGTTTGGTTTCGCGTGTTTCTCTCATTTCCTTTCCCTACACCTTCCCCCTCTGCCTCCACTTTTAGTTTGGTTTCGCCTGTTTCTCTCATTTCCTTTCCCTACACCTTCCCCCTCTCCCTCCACTTTTAGTTTCGTTTCGCCAGCGTCTAGTCGTCGCCGGTTGTTTTTATTTCTCATAATTGGCGTCGGCTGCCAGTGCGTAGCATAGCTAATTCTGTTTTCAAATTCGTTTCTGCCTGTTAGCGCGTGAATTTGTGTCGTGATTTTTTTAAAGCAGATAAATTTAACTCCTAGTATGCAAGCAAGCACCGAATTGGTGAGTAAAATGAGCAAATCTAAATGTACCACAAATAGGTGTGCTTGTCGCAAAAACTAATTGCTATGTAATTCAAAGTGTCACCAATCTTTAGATTGCACTAATAAGTAAGCATAATTTTATCATGTTTTGCAAATTCATTTCCTTAATTATAATAATATTTTAAACCGTTTGATTCTTTCTATTATAGTTTTTCAATTGATTGATTCTATCAACTAATTTGTTGATTGTATTAACTTGATTCTTTATATATCGAAAAATAAATAAATAACATTATGTTAATTTAAGCGTACAGAAACGTTGCTGTTGTTCCAGCAAAGATCTTATTTTCACTTTAAAGAGTGCCTGGTAGGTAATGTGCAGATTACCTAGGTAATTTGAGCAATGAAACAATTTTCGGCACTTTAACGGATCACCCTAGTTAATCTGCACATTTCCTAGATAATCTGTAGAATAACTGATTTCTGCACTTTAGCAGTAACAGATACACAAAATACTGCTGTTTCCTCTGCGAATGGGGTAGCAGTGCAAAAGGGAACACTATGTGGTGCAACAGTAGCTACCATGTGGAAATCTAACCTCTGGAGAAAAGAATGCGAAAACTATTCCATTAATAAATGCTGAAAAGGTTCTGGTCCCGCCGGTCCACATTAAACTGGGGTTAATGAAGATATTTGTAAAAGCTCTGAAAAGTATTGAGGCTGCGTTTCAGTATTTGCAACAGAGGTTTCCTAAACTGAGCTCTGCTAAGCTGAAGGAGAGGATGGATATTCAATGGTCCTGATGTTATACAACTAATGCAAGACACTGCATTCAAAGCCACTTGGGATGCAATATGTCTTTCAAACTTCATTTCCTGGACTCCCACACTGACTTCTTTCCATACAACATGGGCTCCGTGAGCAATGAAAGCGGAAACCGTTTTCACGAGGAAATTTCGACAATAGAAGACCGAAAGTGGAATCCTGCAATGCTCGTAGATTACTGTTGGGCTCAGTCAAGGAAACACGAACTTCATACAAACGGAAGTCAGCAGCTCGGGCATTCTAGGGAGAGTCAGGAACGTTTCATTATGTAACTTCTATTTCTATTATGTGTGTTATTATGAATATTTTCGATGTTTCTCAAAAAGTATACGTGATAGATAAAAAACTAAAAACAGATTCAGAATCAGCACGAAAAATATTGAAATCAATTATTGCTGTTCGGGAAACGTGAAAAAAGTTAAAATTCGTCGAACAGTATTATCATTAATTCCAAAGGATGTATGGAAGGAACATCACACAATCTTTGAAGAATCCAATGGGCGCCAATATAGTGTAAAAGCCATTTACCGGTGGCGGAAAACGAGCCGGCATCTTTCTGCTCCGGAGCCGAATGCTTTCCCAATTAAGCTATACCGACGAAGTTTGTCACTGCAAACTTACCATATTGACATGTGCGATAGATACGCCCCAATGGCTAAAACTGAAGTTTTTTTTTTTATTTATTTAGTGAATAGGAAAGTAAGCTACGATATTAAAAAAACGTGACTTATCTCTCTATGTCAGTCGCAAACGATCAATATGTTTGTGTAATATTTCTCAAAATCTTAAATTAGAGACATTCTTTTCGGAGAAAGACATGTTCCTTGGTAGCATTGTTTTTTTTTTCTTTTTTGCGCATGTGTACATTCAATATGGCTCCGCAATAAGAAAGATGGCTCCTTAGTTAATCACCATTACACAAATTCCTTTCTGTTATTATCTACATTTATTTTTCTTTCCTGTGCAATACAAACCACTGTGCGTTTCCATCGAGCAGGCAGAATGTCAAATCTTATGTTCTGCAAAAATTTTGTTAATTTAGGCAGAATGTACTTCAACGGGATTTTCATTTAACATTTTATCTAAAGAGACATTGATCATTTTCTTTCCTTTATTACCAGCGTTATTCTGCATTTCCTTTTATTTCTGTTAGGAGCTCCACGAGAAATCTTTTTATTTTGACCGTCACCCCTCCGGCGTTTGCAGGGATAGGAAAGTACTTGATAATTCCCCATTACTGACTTACAACCGCACGTTTGATATTGGAAATCATTTAAAAAAAAAAAAAAAAAGGCTTAGGTGCTATACGGAGGATGATGTCAAAGAAACCCACGAGAACAACTTTTGGGGAAACTCTGCATTTTATATTTAATGAGATGTGTCCTTTTCAATTTCCGAAAAAAACATTTCTCACGCCGATGAAAAGATTTGACTCAAACTGAAGAAAATAAAAATAAAGAAATGATTTTAAACATCTAGTGCATACTTTATTTTATTTTTTGCTTTGCAGTATACATTAATAATGCGGTTGTTACGAGCGCAGATTTAAAGAATTTTTTTGTCATGTATGATTGTTTTCGATTTTCTTATTCAAATGGAGAGAGCGAGAGAGAAAATGATTTCTGTAAGCTCCCGTAAATCAGCTAGCTAGCTTTTCGTGATCGCTTAGTCCGTTCTACTCGGCACCCATTATCGCTAATATCGGTAAAGACTTAAAAAGCCTCCTTCATCAACCGATATGCTAATATTTATAACAAGCGAATCCAGAATGCGTTGAAGTTGAATTACGAAGTGGTGACTTGAGGTAAATTGTGAAAGGGATAAAAAGAAAATCTCCAAAAAGTGCACGTGTTTTCAACTTTTTTTTTTTTTTTTTTAGTTATGACTTTTGGAATTATTTGTAACTTCGATAAAAACTGCACAGTCTCTAAAGAGGAAGAAGTACATCACTTTTTTTTAACCGTTTCGGAAGACGTAGTTTCAACAAGCGCTGAAACTTGGCATGCACTTCAACAATTACGATGTAGTTCCAATATATATTCCTTTTCCAAGATGTTCTAAAAAAAAACTAAAAATTGGGCATTACTTTTGACTTCGAGGAAAAAGGCAGCTAAAATCATTTGTGTGTGTGAGAGAGGAAGATAAAATAGATACAGAGGGAGGGAGGGAGGGGGGGGAGAACAAAAAACTTAAACAGAAAAGAGTTCATGCAACTGATCTGCAAAACACTTGACTTAAGCATCATCACATAGAGTGTCAAGAGGTACCAAAGTAGTCTGACTGAACATTGGCCGCTTAAAGGGTCCCAGAATTTTCTGTACTCCCCAAGCAGAAATGTTCATATAGAGGCCGTGTTTTACGAAAACCTGCGACAAGACAATTCCTTTCCCTATATATCATCTCAGCAGTATAGATCATAAACATGACATGAATTATAAGAACTCGTATCTAGCTCTTTACTCTTTTGTCCATGAACCAAGGCATAATGGTAGAGCACTAGTTTCTCTGACACTGACATCATATCACTGGGTAAAAACAAGCTATTCGAACCCATGCGATATTCAAATCCTCTTCCTGTGGGTGGAGATCACGACCACATCCTTCTGCTCTAGACCACAGTGCTTTCCCAATTAAACTATGCCGACAAGGGTTTATTATTTTTTAAATCGGCGGATTTTTGAATGACTTGAGTCTGCTTGCTCAGTATATATTTTGTTCTAAATTCATTTGTTCCGAATTTATTTAATAAAAACCTTAAAACTAACGTAAAAAGCGCTGTATCATAATATGCTTTGCATTTAAACATTTATCAAGGTTTTTCTGATTTGTTCTGAATTTATTTAACAAAAATAACCTTTTAAAAATATCACGTAAAAAGCTCTATATCATAATATGCTTTGCATTTAAACATTTTATATTATCGTTTGATCAAATTCAAAATCAAATTACCAACATTCGTTTTCACCGAAGCAGCGGTGACGTCATATAAGAGGTAGGGTGACTGCAAAAAATATAAATATGCGGGTAGATTTTCATAGTAATTGAAATTTGAAAAAAAGTCTCCCCCTTGAGATATTAGCGATGGCAACACAATTTTGCTCACGCTTCCAAAAACATCTGATTTGCTAGCTTTTAAATGTACAGTTTCGAACGAAATTGTTTACGAAATTGTTTAGAAGCAAGGCTCTTTTTACATTTATGCTGAAAGTAACAACGTATTTTTGTTCTGTTTTCTATTATTATTTTGTTCTGTTGTCTATTAATATTTTAACGATATAAGTGATGAGTAACGACGTAATTTGATTTGCTTTGTGTAGTCTTGAAGTTTTAAATTTACGGTTATGGGCGAAATCGCTTTTGTGCCGTCTGACATTGAATAAGTCAGTCAGACATGTATTTCCCAAAAGAGCGAAGAAGTATGCAGTGTATGGCCATTTCAAGTGTCGTAATTTGTTATGGTATAGGTTTATCAAAATCTTTCTTTTCAGTGGACCAAATAGATTTTATTTTAAGGAGAAGTGACCAGTTTTACATGGAGTGCAAAATTATTAATCAAATAAGACATCCTTTTTTTCTATTGAAGATATTATTCCTACTGTTAATTTGAACTGTACAGTGTTGCGTATAGAAATTGTGTATCAGTTTTCTGGGTTATTTCCTTCAAACGAAATCTCTTTCAAAAATACAGTTTGGTAACACTGGGGGATGATTCCAGAACAGACAACGTATGTGTACAAAGATGCACTAACATAAGTCAATATATTCTTTACATTTTTCCATTCGTTCATCGCTATAAAAATGTTCAGTTACAAATGACAACACTCCGCATCCCATAAGGATGCATAAATTCATGCTATAAACATTATGTATTTGAATCCATTTTATTACCGATATGATATAATAAAGTTATAGAACAAACCGATCAAGTGTATTTACTAGTACATTAATTTATGGTACAAATTATATTATGGTATGAAATCCTGTAATATAGAAATATTTTTAATATCATCACGTTCGTCCTGATGACGGCGGCGATTCGTCTAGGCATGGGCTCGACAAGACACCGGGAGCATTGGGAAGCCATACGGATCCACGACCCCTGAACAAGCTCCCACAGTTCACGAAGATTTGATGGAAGGGGGTCAGAGCATCGAACATCTCTCTCGATGGCATCCCAGATGTACTCGATGGGATTAGGTCAAGTGGCCAAGGAAGCGAGGTAACGTCCGTGGAGGGTTCATCCAACCGTTCGGATACAATTTGAGAGCGATGGCACGGTGCATTGTCTTGTTGCAGGATGAGGTCCCCAGTGGGATGTTGAAGACGCACAAATGGGAGCAAATGATCGTCCAGGATATCCCGGTAACATTGACCTGTGAGAGGCGATGTCACACGTAAAAGGGGTAAAATTTCAGTTCACGTAAATAGTCCCCAGACGAGAATGCCACCCCCACCAGCTTAAAGAGTACCTTGCTGGCAAGAAGGATCCATCACTTAATGTGGTTTGTGCCGTACTCGTATCCTGCCATCCGCATGTACCAACGTGAATCTCGACTCATTAGTCCAGGCAACATTTTCCCACATGTCTAGGGTCCAGTGGCGATGTTCTCGCGCCCATGCTAATCTTTGCACCCTGTGATGTGCGGTCAGCAGCGGTACCCTCGTGGGGCGATGGCTTCTGTACCCCATGGCGAGGAGATGGTTCTGGATGGTGTAGCTGGGTACACGTTTTTGTGCACCAGCGTTAAATTGCAGTGATTTCTTGCACTGTGGCCCGTCTATCCGCTGTTACAATGTGAGCTAGCCGACGATGACCCAGCTCATACACACGCTGTTGTCCACGGCAGTTGGCCCTTGCAGGAATGGTTCTACCGGATTCGATGTACTCACAGTGCACCCGTGACGCAGTGGCTCGTGAAAATCCCAGTGCCTGCACGACTTCCGAGATGGAGTGACCCATTCGTCTGGCCTCGGCAATTTGCCCAATATCAAATGTGATTAGATCCTTTGTCTTACCCATACTCTTTCTTACTGATTCCCGTCGCATCACTTTTTATATTGTCGGATCGCTGCATACGTCACGTCGTTTCCTTTTACAGGGCCGCCCACAACACCACATTTGCATGACGCCAGCTGTCTCTAATTCAATTGCTCTTCAGTGTATATATATACACATTGAGTGGCCACTTTATTATGACCACCTGACAGTGTTACGAAAATGAGCTATGGCTGCACGCTGTTGCCTCCAGAGGGCGAGGCTAGTATAAAAAGGGAAAGCTTAATGCTTGCGACAGTAGAAGAAGTGATTTTTGGGTGCAGAGATGGGTAAAAAAATGCGATTTGACGGACTTTCAACGTAGGATGATTGTAAGAGCTCGGAGCCATGGAGCGAGTATCACCGAAACTACCTCATTCGTAAAATGTTCCAGGCCTCTGGGGTCATCTACAGGAAATGGTATACCGACGGCCTGTCAACAGCCTGCACGACCTAGCGGCCGGCCACCTTACACGCGGACCTCACAAAGATAACCCCTGCTATGCTAGAACGCGTGCAAATGTCTATTCCTCGGCGAGCTGCCGCCTGTTCCACACTACAAGGTGGTCATTTTGAACACATGTTGTAATCTGACACCAATCCACGTGTTTTATCATTTGTTTTGTAGTGGCACACATCAATAAATTACATGATTTCTGTCGAAGTGATTGGGTGAGTTATTTCTAATGTCTGTATTCTTACCGGATGTCACGTCAAGAACTTTGGGCGCGTATATCTCCGGAATGCGACGTTCGATCGGACAACGGGTTTCGGCTTCTTTCTCCACGAGGAATCGTCCGGTAGGTTTATTGCGCGGTCGATTCTGATCACCCTGTAGATTGGCAAAAGTTACCGGACACATAGAAGGGAAACACAATATAGCATTTATTCACATACATTAGTACGGTGTCGGCCCACCTTTGGCCTTAATGCATACACTGACCCTTCGAGACATGCTTTCGACAAGGTTTTGGAACGCAGCAATAGGTATGCGCTTCCATTCAGTACATAATGCTGCCGCTAACTGTTGCTTAGTAGTAGGTCTTGGTTCCAAAATTTTTATGCGACGCTCTAATTCATCCCATAGGTGCTCTATGGGATTATGATCAGGGCTCTATGGGATTATGATCAGTGCTTTATAGGATTATGATCAGGGCTCTATGCAGCCAGTCCACACGCGATACGGAATTATCGTCAAACCAAGACAATGTTTGCTTTATGGCTTGGTGCATTATCCTGCTGGTACCAACAAGGCTGGGTTCCATAATATTGCCACAGAGTTGGTAGGGCATAATTGTTCAGAATATCGAGGTAAACGTGCTGGCTAACAGGTTTGTCCGTGATAACCAATGGGCCGGGACCATAACACGAAAAACACTCCCATACGAGTACACTGCGAGCTCCAAACTTGACCGTAGGAACAGTACACTGCGATAAATAGCGTTCCCCCGGCTGCCGTCATACCCACACACGGCCATCAGGCTGATGAATCGTGTATCTGGATTCATCAGTCCATAGGACCCGTTCTCATTTATCTACGGTCCACGATAAATGTTCTATACACCATGCTAAACGACGAGTAGCATTCCGAATGGAGATTAAAAGCTTATGAGCAGCCGCACGACTACGGTAACCCATGGAATGAAGTTCTCTGCGAATGGTACGTGTACATATCGAGGTTCCAGCATTTTTATTCATGTATACACTGAGGTTTTGAGCAGTACTCCGTAGATTAGCTTTAACTACTCTCCTGAGGCTTCGACGTCCTCTCTCATTGACTTTCTTTGGTCTGCCGGTACCTTTTGCTTCTTCAGGCACGCCATGTATCTTCCACTTATTCAGTACATCCCAAACAGTTGGAGGGTATGTTTAAACGCCTCTCTGTTTCTCTTACGGAAAATCTACTGATATATCTCCCAACTATCTTTCCTTTCTCAAAGTGAGTTCTCTCCCGCCAAGACATTTTCACTCAACCTCACATTGCGATATCGCGGTCAGTTGCAGGCTTGTTTTTATACCGTTTGCAGCTGTACCGCGCATCTTAACAACGCAGAGGATCCTTTTATTTGCTTTTGAAGGGGTGTCCGGTGACTTGTCAATATAGCGTATATCATCATCATTGTCAACTATTATCAATCCGATGTTGGATGAAGGTTTCCTTATATAAGTTTCTTCTACAATTGTCTCCCTTACGCCAATCTCCTCCATGTCACTCCAGCATGCTTTCGAATTTCATTCATTGATCTCCCAAGTGGTCTCTTTCTTGGCCTTTTCCTGTCCCTTGGAATCCAGTGTAAAATTTTGGTTGTCCATCGGTGAACCATCCTTTTGGCAATATGTCCAGCCCATCGCCATTCCAGGATTTTACTCTGATCATGATGTCTTCCACTTTTGTCATTTTCCTTATCCACGAGTTCCTCTTCTTATCTTTCCTGGTTACACCAAGCATGCATCTCACCACGCTTCTTTCAGTTGCCTGTAGTTTTTGTATGTCTTTTTTAGTTATATATATACTGATATACTGTATATGTTATAGTTCAAAGTACAGATTTGTCCGGGTCGAGTTCGGATCGGGTCCAATTATGGGACATTTTAGTCCGGGTCCAAAATTTTTGACCCGTTTCCAACTCTGCTGCAAATCATGCTTGAAGTACCTTTCTGTAGAAGAAGGAATTCTCACTAATTCTAGACAACGTGTGGAAGAAGCATCAAACACTTTTTTGAAGCGAAGAAGGAATTCTCACTAATTCCAGACAACGTGTAGGAAGAAGCATCACACATTTTTGAAGAACCTAACGGCCAGTAGATCCATTGTTACGTTTAGGCGCAAAAGTGATATTTCACATTTGCTCCGGAGCCGAATGCTCTCACTAATTAAGCTACGCCGACAAGGTCTTATCACTGGTACTCTGTTGTACATCACACACACACACTCTCTCTCTCTCTCTCTCTCTTTTATGGTTCATCGCCATTGCTATAACCCTTTTCGCAGGTTATCACTCAAAGGATTAGTATCAATCATCCCACTAAATGACCACTTTTAATAACTAAAGCTAAGAAGAAAGCAACGCTTTCTGATAAGCGGGTTCACTCGTGCCAGCCGCGTTCGTCTCACTTCTTAGACAGGTAATATTCTTTCTAGCTGATTTCAGCCCATTTGCCTAACGCCGAGTTAAATCGTTCTAGCCGGTCAAAGGGTAAAGACGAATTAAAATAATTATTTACGATACAGAAATCATATGATATCGATATACGAAGCTCTCGCAAAAAGTTGCATAATTTGATTCCCCACTGACGCATTCAAATTAACTCTCAGTCTACCAGATAGTGTTTCTGCTGTACAAACCACTACATGAGTCGCTGAAAGTCACTTAAGCATTTATGCCGAAAATAGTGACTTTTACGTAACCTGAAATTTTTATGCGTGCGTTTGTGTTTAATTAATATATTTATTTATACGTGAGTACTTGCTATAAATGCAGATATTAAACTCACGTTGTGCTCACGCAGCCATCTTATACTTTGTATGTAGTAAAAACGAAAACATGGAAATAAATTCTTCAAAATACAGCTAACAAACTTTCTTTTTTTATGTGAAGGGGAGGAAATGTTCGTTATAAGTTCGTTATATTTCGTTACAAAAATTTAATCTAAGGGGCTCAAATTATTCTAAACAATCCAGACTATCGCACGGATGCGCTCAAGTGTTGATACCATTCCGAAAATTAATAAAATTATTGAAAAAAAAATTCTACGTGATTGCATCAAACAAGTCATATGTGCAATGTGGCGGTTTCAACACTGTTTGCAGGTCTGAACACCAAAGGAAAAGTCTTAGATTTTTAATATACGCTATCTACCAACAAGTAATTGGACACCCCTGCAATCGACGATATCTGTGGTCCTGATACACTTCACGGCCGCCGCCGTTAAATATCGTGTGGGAAACAACAACGCAACCAGTCGCATGTAAGATGCCACCCAGTTCGGAGCTCTCTGATTTCGAGAAAGGTGTAATCGCCGGGTATCACAGAAATAGCAGATTCATACGTGACATATCCAGCGAGTTGAAGTACCCAAAATCGACAGTGGACTACGTGATTGGCCAGTGGAAGGTGAGGTGACTGTCGGAATGTGCCCTGACCCGGCAGACCCACAAAACTGGGAGTTAGAGACCGATGGGTGCTGGCTAGAGAAATTCGGAAGAACCGCACCAAATCGATGGGCCACATCCGCGAGGAGTTTTAACAGGCATCCGGGAGTGTTCTTTTGATGAATACCATCCGTAAGGAAGCCCATCTGCTCGGTTATCATGGACGTGCTGCCGCTCACAAGCCTTTGATCACCAAGTCCAATAGCGCTGCTCGGCTAACCTGGTGCAAAGAACGTCGATAGCGGACGATGAGATTATCTTTGGTGTATCTTTTCTTTATATATAATTTCTAGGTTGTATGCTAGTGTATACTTCGATTCACCCTAAGATGACACTGCAGTATAAGGTACAAGAGGCTACGCGCTTATTGAGCCTTCGAGGACGGCCGAGAGTTATGTTCGTCAGCGTCACTCCCCACTGTGTCCTGCTGTTAGCAGCTGTCAGTCACTTCTCCCATCAACTCATTGGCATCCTTGTCTCCCAAACACTGCATATCTACGCATGCGTGTGTTGGCCTAATTTTAAAACTTAATTTCTTAAAATTGATCATTTTTAGATTTGTCTAAAATACCTATATGTACTTATAAGTAAACAACTAGGACAGTATAAAGTAAGATTCTGGGCAATAAATGCATTGGCTTTCACGGAAAATGTTGGGAACTACTTTTAGTAGCGGCGAAAGGTTTCACGTACCTTCCCCTTCAGTGTCATCTTACTTAGTGTGAATCGAAGTATAGTAGAAGTTGTGTTCAGCAGAGGTTCGTACGAGTGTTCGGTGAAATGAGTGATCTGTCAGACTTCCAAGGAGGACACATCGTGGGATCCTGTTCAGCAGAGGTTCGTACGAGTGTTCGGTGAAATGAGTGATCTGTCAGACTTCCAAGGAGGACACATCGTGGGATCCTGTTTAGCAACAGCGTCTGTAACCATAAGAGCCAAACTGTTTGCTGTTTCAAGAGGACCTGTCTTCATGGTTATGACTGTGTGCACAAAGAATGGCAAGACTTTATCGGCGGGGAATAGTTGGCGCCAACCGAAATTGAATGAGAGAGACAGTCGAACGCTAACAAGGATTTTGCCCAAATAACACAGAACTACTACAACATAAGTGACAGCAGAACTAAATATCTACTTGGACGACCCTGTTTTCACTGAAACGGTGCTGCAATTGCTAAATATTTAATCACAGAAACCAACGCTATCATGGGAGAAAGATAGTGTCATGAGTATAAAACCTGGACAGATGATGACTACAAACGTGTGATATGGTTCTACAAGTGCTCATTTACAATATTACAAACAGTAAGTCGGGTTTACGGCATGGAGAGCTCCCAAAGAAGCGTACCATTCGGAATGTCTAGTTCCAACTGTCCAACGGGAGGGTGGATCTGCGAGGATTTGGGCAGCCACATTTTGGTATTCGGGCCTCTTCATTACGCTACATGGTCGAGCTACATGCTAGTTAATCATCTGCATCACATGGCCCAAATGTTGTTTTCCAACAATGATGCCATTTTCCAATATGATAATGCGCTCATACACACAGCCACAACAGTTCAATTTTGGTTTGAGGAGCACCAAGATGAAATTTAGCATCTGTCCTGGCCAGGGTAATCACCTGACTTGGATATTATCGAAACACTGTACGCAGTTTTGGAAAGCAGAATGAGAAGCAGATTTCATCCGCCAACATCTCTGAAACGATTGGCTGTTATTCTGATTGATGAATGGTATAACATTTTACTTCAAAAACTCTGAATCTATTCCAAGAAGGTTGGAAACTATTAAAGGAAAATGATGGTCAAATATCTTATTGATAAAGACATAACCTGTTTCCCAGGTGTTCATATCATTTTGTCCAACCTCTGTGTGTGTGTATATATATATATGGGGTGCGAGGTCAAGTGATGCGCAATATAGGTAGATTTAGCGATTTATAGAACAAATCTAGAAGTAACCGATGCCTACATTTTCTTTGGAAAACAGTTATCCAGCGGGAGGCCACATCGAAGCTTAAATTAACTGTAAAACTTGCTTGGAGAGCATTTGGAAGAAACAATAAAATTTCCAAGATCAATTTACCAGGATGTCTTAAAATTAAAGTGTTTAATCATTGCATCCTTCCAGATCTTACTTATGGATCGGAATCCTGGATCTTAAATAAAGAGGACATCCACAGCAGCAAGCTACTGAAAGAAACATGGGGGGGGGGGGGGGGTTCATGCTTGGCATATCCAGAACGGACAGAAAGAGGTACACATGGATCAACAAAATGACAAAAGCTGAGGACCTCATGATCAGTGTAAAAACCCTGAAATGGTAATGGGTGGTACATACTGCCCGAACTGACCATCGTTGGACAACTGAAATACTAAACTCGATAGAAAAGTACCAAGAAGACAATGTGCAAGGACCCCCTTACATCATTCCAACACCCCCAAATTTACTCAGACACACCTTATAAAAAATCTGAATTGCGCGTGTATGTGTGTGTTAAGCCCTCCATTTGGAGGTGTGTAATACACACCCGCACACACAAACTACGGGTGTATATGTATGTTTTAAATTTTGTATTAGTCCTTTTTGTTATCATATTGCACAATTGTCAACAGCAGTTACCATGTACATGAATACCTTAGCTTTACCTTGAAGTATTTTTTTACCACAATGTAATTTATTTTAATTTGAAGTCTATGTACAGTATGTACACTGAAGAGCAATTGACTTAGATACGCCTGTCTGGTAATGTGTAGCACCACCTTTCGCCCTGATGACGGCGGCGATTCGTCTCGGCATGGACTCGACAAGACACCGGAAGCGTTGGGAAGCCATACGGATCTACGACCCCTGAACAAGCTCCCACAGCTCACGAAGATTTGATGGAGGGAGGGTCAGAACCTCGAACATTTCTCTCGATGGCATCCCAGATGTGCTGGATGGGATTGAGGTCAGGTGACCTAGATGGCCAAGGAAGCGAGGTCACGTCGGTGGATTGTTCATCCAACCATTCGGATACAATTCGGGAGCGATGGCACAATGCACTGTCTTGTTGCAAGATGAGGTCCACAGTGGGATGTTGAAGACGCACAAACGAGAGCAAATGGTCGTCCAGGATATCCCGGTAACGTTGACCTGTGAGGGACGATGTCACACGTACCAGGGCTCCCATTTCAGTCCACGTAAACAGTCCACAGACGAGAATGCCACCCCAACCAGCTTGAAGAGTACCCTGCTGGCAAGAAGGATCCATCGCTTCATGTGGTTTGCGCCGTACTCGTATCCTGCCATCCGCATGTACCAACGTGAACCTCGACACATCAGTCCCGGCAACATTTTCCTACATGTCTAGGGTCCAGTGGCGATGTTCCCGCGCCCATGCTAATCTTTGCACCCTGTGATGTGCGGTCAGCAGCGGTACCCTCGTGGGACGATGGCTTCTGTACCCCATAGCGAGGAGATGGTTCTGGATGGTGTGGCTGCTTACAAGTTTTTGTGCACCAGCATTAAATTGCAGAGTGATTTCTTGCAGTGTGGCCCGTCTATCCGCTGTTACAATGCGAACTAGCAGACGATGACCACGCTCATCCACACGTTGTTGTCCACGGCAGTTGGCCCTTGCAGGGATGGTTTTACCGGATTCGATGTACTCACTGTGCACCCGTGACACAGTGGCTCGTTAAAATCCCAGTGCCTGCACGACTTCCGAGATGGAGTGACCCATTCGTCGGGCCCCGACAATTTATCCACGATGAAATGCGCTTAGATCCTTCGTCTTACCCATACTGCGTCCGACTCTTACTGATTCCCGTCGCAGCACTCCTTATATTGTTGGATCGCTGCATACGTCATGCCGTTTTCGTTTACAGGGCCGCCCACAGCGCCACAATTGCATAACGCCAGCTGTCTGTAATTCAATAGCTCTTCAGTGTATATAGCAGTCGAATGTGTCCTTTTCAATTTATCTTGTTTAAATCGCATCCATTCATCCATTGCAACCATAGAGCATACAAAACAGTGCTACAGATTTTGCAGATATACATCCGAATCATGTCGGCATGCACATCATTTGTGAAAACATCAATATCCGCAGGAAACATTTAGACAAGAGGGATAAAAAATAAATAAAAACGGCACAAAAACAAAATAGCGATGTGTAGTTTTTGGAAAAAACATCCCAGGTTATAACCATTCTGAACTACACTGAAGTGCCAAAGGTCATGAGATAAGTACCTAGTATCGTGTAGGACCTCCTATAGCCTAGGGAAGTGCAGCAACTCGACGTAGTACAGGTTCCAGAATTGGCCGCAAGACTTCTGCAGAGATGTTGATCCATGCCGTCTGAATAGCAGCCCACAATTCCCTGGTATTTGTAAGTGCAGGATTCAAAAGTTCTGCATTTGTTGAAGTTTTTCATTTATAGTCTTACATTTAAAGCCTATATATATATTATATTTCACTATACAAATTCTCAAATTCAGAAAAATTTCCTGTCATACAACACCCACCGCCTGAATTTTTTTTTCACCCTTTCCAGAATTTTTTAGCTTGCCCTCAATGTGAAATTCCTGGATACACCCCTGACCATGGAGAAGATGGAAGGATGAAATTCGAAGCATGTAGGAATGACATGGACGAGGGTAGCTTAAGACAGGAAGCTGTCCTGGTACGATTCGTCCAACGGCGATTAGTCCAATGCCGATTCATCCAAAAGGGACAATTCTTTCAATGGACAATTGGTCCAAAGATACGATTCGTCCAATGGTACGATTGGTCCAATGCCGATTCGTTCAATCGGACGATTGGTAGGATTAGTCCAATTCCGTCCGATCTGTCCAAAGTGCTGCTACTCGTGCTATACAAATCTCATCTGTTCTACTTCTACCTCCGATGTTATACGAAAGTACCGGTAGTCCAAAGAATGTAAAATAATGTTACATTTCATGCGTAATATTGTGGTTACAGATTTTTTTTTTCGGAATCGCGTTTTTTTTGTTATACTGTCCTTGCTGCCGTATGAATTTAAGGATGTACGAGCCGTTCAATCAACCTCAATGTTTCTTTTTTGCATTAAATAATATAAAATACTAGTTTACCGTTTCTGTTTGTAGCATGCAGTGGGGTTCGGCCAACTGGCCAATGGAGATTACTGGTCGGGGTTTAAAACCGAGGCCTTTTTAACAGGTTTTATTTTACCAATGTCATATTCATAACGTTTACATATTAAATCAAGTTAATAATATTGCGCTTTTAATCAAGCACGAAATATTGATTCATAGGCCCTAGGCCTTTTTGACAGTTTTTATTCTACCGTATTCATAACGTTTACCTATCAAGTCAATTTACTAATGTTGTGCTAGTATTTTAAACTACTTTTCTTAATATGCAAACGTTAGAATATGACATCAGTAGAATAAAAAGTGTTAAAAGGCCTAGGCGCCCCCTAAATACTTGAGAAATAATACGATGAGTGCATTTTATCAAGTTTTATAACATATTTACAAATACCAAATATCTAGGTTGTACTTTGAAATCTTCTAAAAAGGCCCGCGGCCTAGGTGCCTTGTAAAGACCTCAGAAATGATCCGTTGAGTGCTTTTTTATTAGGTTTTATAAAATGTTTGCAAATGCCAAATATCTAGGTCATAACAAAAAATCTTCTAAAAAGCACCGCGGCCTGCGGATGCCTTGTAAAGAGCTGAGAAATGATCAGCTGAGTGCCTTTTTATTTAGGTTTTTTAAAATGTTTACAAATACCAAATATCTAGGTTGTAAGTTTATATCTTTCAAAAAGGCCTGGGGGCTTAGTGCTTTGCAAACAGCTGAGAAATGCTCCATTGAGGTTTATGTAAAATGTTTTTTTACCAGGTTTATGTAAAATGTTTACAATTACCAAATATACGGAAATTATCTTTCAAAAGGAGAATAATTTAAATTATTATTCCTTTCTGGAAAATAAAAAAGTTTACCGTTGGTAGGATGACACCATTGGACGAATTGGCGTTGGACCAATCGTACCATTGAACGAATCGGTATTAAACTAATCGCCAATCGGGACGAATCGGTATTGGTCGAATCGGCATTACACCAATCGTCGTTGGATGAATTGTCCGGGCCCGGTGGAAGAGACTTGGGGAGACCTTTCTCAAGCTGTGGGTTGTGATGGTGATATAAATACTTACAAAAGTTCGGCTTGGGCAGTGGAAACGTTAATCCCCATATTAATTGCAAAATACCCGATTCCTGTGATTAAAGAGGGAGTTTACATTCATTCATTTGGTACACTATATTACCAAAAGTTTTCGGACACCATAATATTTTGGGACAGATGACTATTATCGCGATTAGTAGTTAGTCGGTCCACCTTTCGCTTATATAACAGTGGCAACACGTCCAGGCATACTATCAACCAATTTCCGGTAGGTCTCGACAGGAATGGCTCTCCATTCTTCCTGCAAACTGCTGCCAGAGTGGCGAGCGAAGATGGTTGTGTGGAAACAAAGTTTTGTTGATGACGTAGATCGAACCTGCGTCTCCTTACTCAGGAGTGAGTTGCTCTAACCGACTAAGCTACACCGACAGAATGTAATCGCTGCAGATTTGTCATCTTGACACGTGCTTTACCTCTGTAGTACGCCACAGTCGTTCTTGTCCATTTCGTATCAGTCACCCCAGTTCATCCCAGAGGTGTTCTGTGGGATTAAGATCGGGATTCTCAGCAGGCCAGTTTAACAATTCCACCTCGTTTTCAAGAAACCAGTCCTGCACACGCCATGCAGTGTGGCAGGGAGCTGGATCGTGTTGGAAGAGACAACGGTCATTTCCATAATACTGCCACATTGTTGGTAAGGCAGAATTATCCAGATCATTGAGGTACACTCAGGGTCGGTGCTAGGGTATTTGACGCCATAGGAAGGCCACCAGCGTTGTGCCGCCAAAAAATTGTTATTCTTTGTTTGGTCAAACATATTGCATTTATTCAATAATTATTTCAAGGTGCAAAAATACAATGTAAACTAAATAGAAAAAAAAACTAATGGAAACTATATTCGTTTACTTACTGGTCCAATGAAAATGAAATTAAAATTTCATTTTGCGTGTTCTATTTTTCGCAAAACTACCAACAAGTGTCTTCAAATCTATGTCACGGGCAAATTTTTTATTTGATCGATAATGCATACAACCCAACAAGGTTCTTTCTTCCTGCGTACCCCGATGGAGAGAGGAAAAGAGAAAAGAATTCAAGCGGAATGAATATACAGTAGTAGCAGAGCCTCTATTACTCTTGCCCCTGTATTACCAGAAAATTGCCTGAGTGAGACCATTACTAACTTTTAGTCAAGCCGCTCCCGTAACGCAGTGGTCTAAGCGCTGATTTTTGACGATTTGTCCGAGATGGGTCCGGGTTCGAATCCCGCGACGCGTGTATGTTGTGTTTGTCTTATAACACTGGATTGCGATATGAAAAAAGTGTTACGAATATTGATTTAATATCACTATCTAAACCTCCTATATTAAATCCTCGTAACACTTTTCCCTGAAACAAGTAGCCCTAAATTAGAGACGGGCGACTGCTTATAGCCATAGAGTTGCTCACTGTGGTCGTTAAATGCTCCCTCCCCCTCCCTTCCGCTCCCCAAGAACTTTAGACGTTGAGCATTGCTACTATTTGTGCTAGAAGTGGACGATCTAGATATTTTTATTGAAAGCCGGATAATACAGGATCTATTTTCTTAAAAAAATAAAAAAAAATCTTGTGCGGCCTCAGCGTCGCCGCGTAGCCTCACTTCCTCTAATCCGTTTCCCCTAATCACGTTTTCCCCTAATCACGTTTACCCCAATCGCGTTTCCCCGAGATCGCTTTTACCCGAATTCCCATTTCCCCTAATTTCGTTTACACTAATCTCGTTTCCCTTAGATCTCGTTTACATCAATTGAGTTTCCCCGAAATCGCTTTTATCCGAATTCCCATTTCCCGTAATTTCGTTTGCCCTAATCTCGTTTCTCCTAGTTCAAGTTTGCCCTAAACACATTTACCCCAATTGTGTTTCCCCGAATTCCCATTTCCCCTGATTTCGTTTGCCCTGATCTCGTTTTCCCTAAATCTTGTTTTCCCTAATTCACGTTTTCCCTAATGCACGTTTACCCCAATTGCGTTTCTCCGAAATCGCTTTTATGGCAGTTTTTAGACAGATGCGCGCTTTTGTGGAGTAGTAAAGGGGGGGGAGGGATTTACCGCAAGCTGACTTACCCATTCGATAAGAAGAGGTCTCCGTTTCTAAATGAGTAAGAATTCACAACTTGTATCGAATGGACAACAGAAAAAATCGAGTCTACAAGACCCAGCCCATAAAAACAGGTCTCTGTTTCTCAACGAGTAAGAATTCGCAAGTCATATCGAATGGACAGCAGAAAATAATATTGTCTTTGTTTTTACTTTTTTTTTTTTTTCCATTTATTAACTCATTTGATTTTATCAACTTAAATCTTAGCGCCCCTCAAATTTTGGTGCCCTAGGCAGCTGCCTAGTTCGCCTAATGGTTGAACGGGCCCTGAGTACACTTCAGAGTTCATGGTTTGTGCTATAATAACCAACGCGGTGAGTCCGATCCACGAAAACCAATTCCACAGCGACGGAAACGGCAAAGAAAGAACAGGATTTTTAACATTTCTTCCCATGGTTCTTCTGTCACGTACTGTCTGTTTGTGCGGTCTTCCTGAACGTTTTTTACTGCAGTTGCGCCGCCCTGCTTCCATCTCTTCACGACATAACTTATTTTGGTATGTTTAGTTTAGCTGCAATGCTCCGAATGGAAACGCTACTGAAGTGATATCCTATGAGCAGTCCACGCTGGAACTCGGAAAGTTCACACCTACGCAACGTATCCAATTCAAAGTTGCTGATAATACGACAGAACATCTCAACTTGCGCACCTTCCTGCGCAACTTATGCAAATATTTGGTAATGTCCGAACTTTTGATAATATAGTGTATTTCAGTTAGTTCCAGTGGCGGATTTCCTACTAGGAGCACTAGGCGCTCGCCTAGGGGCCCAGAACTTGAGGGGCCCCGAAAATATATAATTAGATTACCAATATTGTTTTGGGTTTCCAAGACCTAAACAAATAGATCCTTAAAGCGACCGCTTTATTTGTATTGCCAATTGATATTTTACTTTCTCATATTAGTAACATATATTTTTTCCTGCTGTTGTTGATATTCAAAAATGTCGAGTTCTCATTGATGACCTGGTTTTGAAAGAAACAGTTAAAATAATTTAGTCTTCCGTTTAGTGGAAGGTGAAGATAAAATTCACGCTTCCTACACTTTTCATTGTGTAAGGCGAATACTTAACTGGTGTTGTTTTATAACATATGTTACCGCTAAAGCTCGAAAGCCGTTAATGTGCACATTACCTAGCTAATCTGCAGATTAACTGATTTGCTCCGTTAACGTGCGGAATCAAGAGTTTTCCGCATTTTACCTAGGTAATGTGCACATTAACGGCTTCCGTGTCGTTAAAGTTCAAAAGTTTGTTTCTCTCATTTTCTTTCCCTACACCTTCCCCCTCACCCTCCACTTTTAGTTTCGTTTCACCAGCGTCTAGTCGTCGCCGGTTGTTTTTATTTCTCATAAACAATCCCTTGGTACTGGGCAGGGCTTCAGAAAATGTGATTGCAAATCTAAATGTATGCAAAATCTGAATTCAGTGTTTGCAAAGAGAGATTTTTAACGAAAGAAGATGTCCCTGCTGCAGAAATATCTTTACGTCAAAAAGCAATAGAACAATTTATTGGTACTGGGCAGGGTTTCAGAAAATGTGACTGCAAATCTAAATGTACCACAAATAGGTGTGCTTGTCGCAAAAAACCAATTGCTCTGTAATTCAAAGTGTCACCAATCTTTAGATTGCACTAATAAGTAAGCATAATTTTATCATATGTTTTGCAAATTCATTTCCTTAATTATAGTAATATTTTAAACCGTTTGATTCTTTCTATTATAGTTTTTTAACTGATTGATGATTGATTCTATCAACTAATTTGTTGATTGTATTAACTTGATTCTTTGTATATCGAAAAATAAATAAATAACATTATGTTAATTTAAGCGTACAGAAACGTTGCTGTTGTTCCAGCAAAGATCTTATTTTCATTTTAACGAGTGCCTAGTAGGTAATGTGCGGATTATCTAGGTAATTTGCAGATTACCTAGGTAATTTGAGAAATGAAACAATTTTCGGCACTTTAACGGATCACCCTAGTTAATCTGCACATTACCTAGATAATATGTAGAACAACTGATTTCTGCACTTTAGCGGTAACATTCAAATTACTTTCATGCGGCTTCCAGCCAAAGGAAAACATCTGTGCTGGAACTCCTTCCCCACTGAGTTGCGATGAGGAGTGCTTCTAGAAACTGTTTTGATGATTGGGGGATGTTTGGTGTTTATTACTTCTTCCCTTTGAGGTAAGGTAATGAAGTTCCTGTTGAGCCCTGATCCCCCTAAAGCGGCCTAAACAAAAGAGCCAATATTTAGGCTGCAAAAATAAAGAAATTCGAGAATGCCAACAGTATTTATCTTTTTCTTATTTGATAGTGTTAAAAGAAATTTCTATTGTATTGCACCATTTTCTTACTACTTTCTCCTCCCCTGATTTAATATTTATCTTTATGTCCTGTCATTCGCAGAAATAATTTTTGAAAAATCAACGAGAACCCAATTTTTTGGCCTTCAGCGCCTCTAGCAGGAAATTAACGAAATAATTGGAAAATTTAAATATTTTAGGAGGAACAATTAAGCCTAATTCTGAGAGGCACAAAAATAATTTTTACCTTTAAGTTGAATAGTTTCTTCACAACAGAACTTTAATTTTTTTGAACTTTCGACTTTGACAGCCCTTAGCTGTGAATCCATGAAAGTATATAGGATCAAGAAGAATAAAAAGGCAGCTGTCTAAGCATGTAGAAAACTACCCAAAACGTACAGTTAGAATTTTACTACTAAAAGGCATATTAGGTAAAAACAAGATCTTTCGCAACAGGCGCCCTGTGCGTCATCAGGTTAAAAGAACTGGAGCTAGGAGAACACACACACTTAATATATAGATATTCCCGAAGACAACAGCGATCCCGGTGAGTGACATGATATCCGCGTCACAGCTCGGATATAACCTTCGGAGCATGCTTAGGAAGGATCGTGAGCCCAAACCCATCCAAGAACAGTGGGGCGTGTACTGTGTGCCCTTGAAGACCGACGTTGCTGCTGCTCCTAATTCATGGTACATAGGATCCACTCTTCGTAATTTAGGAGTTAGAGTGACTGAACATCAGTACACTGTAAAGACTGGATCTACTACTACTGCCCTTGCACGCCTGGTTAAGTCTGGAACTCATCTGCCCTCATGGTCTGAGACTTATTTATTACTTAGGACCAGAGGTAGGTATATGACTCTCTTCGCCGAAAGTTTGTATATTGACGTTTTTAAGGACGTATGCTGTAACGATGACTTACCTGCACATGTACATGCACCGTGGATTCGCTTATTTAATTTTTTATGTCGTGCGAAGTACCCTACTGCGGGGGTTGATAACGGACCCTGTGCTTATTTTTCACTTCGGTGAATATGTATTTGTAATCTATTTGGTGTTTTCTTTCTTTGCTTTGTTTCTCGCTGTAACCGAGTTGTGACGCGGATATCATGTCCCTCACCGGGATCGCTGTTGTCTTCGGGACTATCTATATATTAAGTTTGTGTATTCTCCTAGCGCCAGTTCTTTTAACCTGATGACGCACAGGGCGCCTGTTGCGAAAGATCTTGTTTTTACCTAATATGCCTTTTAGTAGTAAAATTCTAACTGTACGTTTTGGGTAGTTTTCTACATGCTTAGACAGCTGCCTTTTTATTCTTCTTGATATTTTTAGCATGTAACTTTTATGATTGAGTATATAGGATATTTAAAGTGACAAGCTTAATATATTTTGATTTCCTGCTAGCCACAAAAATAATTCTTGAAATACCACTAAAAACAAAAAATTCGGTGTGCACAGACAGACATAGTGAGCACATTAGCTCTGTTTCTTACGAAATGTTCTAATAATAGAAAGCTAGAATGGTATTTTAAAAAGCGTAAAAACTTTATTCTTGACTTTACTTTTTTTTTTTTAATCTGACGGATGAAAATTACTGAGGCGATAAGAAGGAGAAGGAGGGCCCTAAATCTTTTAGCGTCTAGGGCCCCAAAAGATCTAGAGTCGCCTCTGGTTAGTTCTCTTAATACACGGATAAAGTATGTAGTACAATTTCCATTCTCTATTACGTGTTATATAAAGAATATATTTTTTTAAATTCTAAATTCAAGAAAATGTGGCCTTAGAAAACGGATATTTGCTTTGAAACGCTTTGGTGTTTCATAAAAAAATTCAATATTGTTAAAGTCAGCACTACATTTTAAAAAATGATCAAGAGGGATTTTGATGTCATAACTGAAGTGTTATGCCTGTGCTGAGTTAAGATGGATTTGGGTTCAGCAGAGAAAAGTTTACAAAAACTAAAGAGATGCAAATAACTCCGGAGGTTTGTGGAGCGGCTGCATATTTTTATTTCTGATAACCAGACAGAAAATTGTGATTGATTTTAGCTTCGAAACAATGTCTTTTTATATGTAGGTATGTAAAAATAAAGCAATCCATTTCTAAAAGCCCTCACTCTCCTATGTTTTAAAACATAGAAATAGATACAAAGTTCTTGACAAGAGATTATTCTCATACCGAGCGTGAAGAAATGAAAATAAATGCAGAAAAATTGCTTTGAGATCCCGAGGGAAACATCGCTCTTGGGTTGCGTGATTCCCATTAAATCCTTCTGAAATAAACACGGTTAAGTTTGAACAGCTTCTGATTTAGTGAATGTCGTCGACGAAAACCGAACTACTTTTTACTAGTAAAAATGGCTTGCATTCTAGAAATTCGCTATTCTTCAATTTTCCTTTTACAAGCAATTCCTGCTACACGACTTAATTCTTTCAGAAGATCAGAAACAAATAAACACACAGAGAAAATTAAATCGAAAGTACTGTGCTCGTGAAAACTTAACGATGCATTCTAGAGGGAAAGAAAAACTACCTATTATAATACATTAAATTTCCGCACTAATATAATAGGGTTTAAATATAAAATAATTTCTGGGTATTTGTGGGATTTTATGATCTTGTTAATTCGATACTGATTAATCAATCCTAATTCCTCGTTACTTCAAAGTAAACAAAATTTCCAATTTTATTGCTATTTGTAATGGTTTTTGAACTGGTCGGTTCGGGATATGGATCATTTTTACGCTTTTGTAGAAGCTGCATCTCTAGCTCAGCAATGACTTTAAAATTGAATTACACAATATTACACTGTTAAAAATTTTGTGGTAGGTTGCACCAGCTGCACCACTCTCTGAGAAAGGTACACCATTCTGTGGTGTACACAAAAAATCAACAACATGATGCAAGTTTGTACCACGTTATAGTACAAGGTTGCACCTTGTTGTTTTCGCATGCACCGCACAGTGGCGTATATTTTCTCAGGGAATGATGCAGCTTGCGCAGTGCCACTTTTTAGTGCAACCTACCACAATTTTAACAGTGTACTTTAGCGAAAAACCAGCTAAATTTACAAGTAAAAGAAAATCTGAAAGCTATAGGAAGTCAATTTTTCGTGCTGAAGGATATTAAAAACACAGTTTGCAGTCTTTACACGATTTAAAAAAATTACGGTTAAAATGTTACATACATTAAAACATGAGCACTTTCAAGTCCACTGTGGACCCGTCATCAGATGGTATGGTTGCACTATGCCCTGGGAGGGTATATATTATATAGTATGCACACTGACGAAACAGTATGTTTTGGCATGCGCATGCTCACTACACAATCATGTCGTTTCATTGGATCAGCCGGTATTGTCTCTTTCGCTGTAATAGTCACAAAGTAGTTTCCATGGCAACGGTATAATGATAGGGGTATCGTCGTTACAGCATTCTGCCCTATGTTTATGTATCAATAGGCTTTCTAACAGGAGGATAGAAGAACATGTAGTCGGCGTATGTAACATAGTAACATCGTCCCAGATAGGTCGGTGTTGACCCTTCAGGCATAGTCTTGAAAGGGCGGGGGAGGTGGAGCATGTTTTAACATTGTATATATGTTCAGAGACACATAAATTAATATTGCGACGGGTCGAACCTATGTATATCTGGTCGGTTACATCAGCATTCGAAGTCATCTTAACTCTCGAGGAAACAAGTAGATCGTCCAGTGGTTAGAAGCGTAGGTTTCGGGCTAATCGCCCGAAACTGGGCCGATTTCCAATCTCAGATGAGAAGTGGGTGGTGTGGTTGTCCAACTGCGTTGCGTATCTCCCTTCCTTGGAACGAGTGATCCTAAATTAGGGACGGCCGACTGCTTATATCACTTAGTTTCTCATGGTGATCGTTAAACCAGAAAACAAAAAAATACATAAACGAAAAAAGAAACAGTTACTTCTCTGTTTTCTTTATTGCCATTTTTGGAATTGGCCAACTAAAAGCAAGACCTAAGTTTTATCAGATTCCTAACTAGACAAATAATGAAAGTGAAATAACCCGCACCGTTTAGTGAAAACATGTACATAAATGAACGCCTCGAAAACTGGTGAAACGTCGGCTCATATATGGAAGTGTGAAGAGAGGCCTGTCTGAAAGTTTAACAGCTCCTGTGAGTGTCTAAGGCTATAAAGGATTGTCCATGCCTAATTTAGAGTCACTGGCTCCGAGAAAGGAAAAGAACTAGCACCGGAAAGACAAATACATCATCCATATTTTACCTCGGGTTTGAGCAGAGACCCAGAAGGACGGGAAATCAG
The DNA here is from genome assembly GCA_039090855.1 of Macrothele yani. Classification (NCBI taxonomy): domain Eukaryota; kingdom Metazoa; phylum Arthropoda; class Arachnida; order Araneae; family Macrothelidae; genus Macrothele; species Macrothele yani. Next base: position 31,385,301 of record CM076993.1, read on the forward strand.
AAGCTCACGTTGACCACTGGATCTCTTCCGGACAAGGAAGTATGAGTGTTTTGGTGTACTACCCTATACATGGGAGTGCATACGATTTCCAGATATGCGGTATTAGCTTACGAGAATTTTTATAATGTTCGAATTTTTTTTTATTGTAAATTTAACGACCACAGTGAGCAACTCAATGGGCTATAAGCAGTCTCCCGTCCCTAATTTAGGGTCACTGGTTCCAGGGAAGGGAGAGAGAGCCAGTACCGTAAGACAAACACAACATCCATGCCTCACCAGGATTCGAACCCGGACCCCTTTCGGACGAATGACCAGAGGCCATCGCTTAGACCCCTGCGCCACTGAAGTGGTCTAAGCGATGGCTTCTGGTCATCACTGATGTGGTCCGGCTGTTCGAATTCAAACGTTCTTTGTTGTTTTAAAGATGAAGCTCTTGCTTTGCTCATTCGAAGGAAGTTCCATTTCTAGGCGAACGCAAATAGTAGATCAGAATGCTTTCTGCGAGCTGCCGAAAATTTCGTATAAAATGGCCAAAAATCAACGGCACTATTTGTATTAATTGTTGACCATTGTAGCGGAAGACGCCCTTTGGATTTATTTGCTATAGTTAATATAAAGCTTGTGCCGTTAATGCCCACCAGATAGAGACGTCTCAGTTGCTGAGTCCATCCTACGGATATGTGATGTCAGAAGCGCACATAGCCCCGTTGATTGTTGGCCATTGTAGCGTAAGGCGAACGCACTCATCTAGATATCGAAAGATCTGGGGGTACGATCCCAATAGTGGCCGGATAACAATTTTTCTGTTACGATGTGTTCATAATCGTGGAAAGAGCGATGCCTTCGGTTATTTATTGAAAAAATTCATGTTTTCCGATTTCCTGGTCTGTTAAACTGTTTTGCTGGATTTACTTATTTCCATTACAGAGCACAAGTCACAGAGGCCCTAACAGTATTTTTACCATCTGTAGGAATTAAGATGTTAAAAACAATTCGGGGCTTGTTGACAACAAAAAGATTCGACCCAGAGCGTGTGTGTGTGTGTGTTGTGGAGTGGGGGACGAGGGGTGTCTGCAGTGATGTGGGGTGTGCGTGTTGGTATGAGAGAGTGGGACGACATTGATTGTTTCTCGTATCCCTAATCTGTATAGGGGATGCCTTTTGTAGTGTTACCGCTTATTACTTCAGAAAAAGAGTCTCTCTCTCTCTCCCCCAATCTCTCTCTCCCCCCATCTCCCCCCATCTCCCCCCATCTCTCTCTCCCCCCATCTCTCTCTCCCCCCCCATCTCTCTCCCCCCATCTCTCTCTCCCCATCTCTCTCTCCCCATCTCTCTCTCCCCATCTCTCTCCCCCCATCTCTCCCCCCATCTCTCCCCCCCCCATCTCTCTCCCCCCATCTCTCCCCCCCCCATCTCTCCCCCCATCTCTCCCCCCCCATCTCTCCCCCCCATCTCTCCCCCCATCTCTCCCCCCCATCTCTCCCCCCCCCCCCTCTCTCTCTCTCTCTCTCTCAACTATATTCCTCGATAATTACCAAAGTTTATTTAATATTTTTAGGCTTGCATTCAAAGTATTTTCAATAAGATCTCATTGCATTATTTAACTTTTACAATTTAATAAAATAGAATAGAAAGACAAAATAATACGAAACGGCAATCACGGGCTGGGCCTAAATAATACCCGCAACTGGCGGGCTGGGTTGGCTGGGCATTAAACGCACGGGCTCCAGGCAGGCTGGCTTCACTAAATAAGGCCCATGTAAACCTCTAACATACCGTACTCAGAAAAACAAGCTTCACGTAAGGTAGTGTTTTTTGGTTGAACTGACTTTGCACATATACACCAATGAGCAATTGCATTATGACCACCACCAGCCAAGAGAAATGAGCGCCCCTGGAAACCGAACGGTGGCAGGTTAAGTTCACAGAGCAGTATATATACAACCCGAGGGCCGGCTTTTCGGAGTCAGAATGGGAAGAGCCTCCGATTAATCGGAGTTTGATAAAGGACAAATGGCGATTGGACGGCGCCTCGGAACTACGGCGTGCCACTGTAGTGAGTACGTATCAAAAGTTGCGCACAGATGGCCAAACGACGAACCGTCGTCCAGTCGTATGTCGTCCGCAGCTCACCAATGCCCGAGGGGAGAGGAGACTATCGCGCATTGTTCACAGCGACCACAGGGCCACAGTGCGACAAATCACCCGCAGTTACAACAGTGATGATCAGGGCAATGCGCCACAGCGTACAATTAATCACAGTCTGCTATGCATGAGCCTGCGTAACCGAAGACCCAGCCGAGTCTCCATGCTCACTGCAGGTATTCGCCAACAACGCAGGAAATGGGCCTAAGATCATCGAGATTGGACCGTGGATAATTGCAAGAAAGTGGCCTAGTCTGACGAATCAAGATTCCTGGTGCATCACGTTGAACGGCCGAGTGCTGATACGCCGGTTAGTAACGGAGGCTATGGCACCTGGATGCACTGTTAGGCGGAAACAGGCCGACGGCGGCGGTATGCTTTGGGCGATGTTTTCTTGGGACACATTGGGCCCCATTATCCCAATAGCACAATCCCTGATAGTTTTTTTTTTTTTTTGATTGGAGGTTTAACGACCACCGTGAGCAACTCAATGGGCTATAAGCAGTCGCCCGTCCCTAATTTAGGGTCATTGGTTCCAGGGAAGGGAGAGAGCCAGTTCCGTAAGAGAAACACAACCTCCATGCCTCACCGGGATTCGAAACTGGACCCCTGACGGACGAATGATCAGAGGCCAGCGCCTTAGACCACTGCGCCACCGGGGCGGCCCCTGATAGTTGTCAGGTATCTGAACATCGTTGCGAACCAAGTTCACCCATTCATGGCAACTGTGTTCCCTGCTGCCGACAGGATAACGCGCCATGCCACACTGCCAGAATTGGCAAGGAGTGGTTCGAGGAACATGCTGGTGACTTTCTGTTAATGCCCTGGCCTCCAAATTCACCTGATATGAACCCAATCGAACATTTGTCGTTCGATTTGGAAAAGCGGGTTCGCGCTAAATCATCACCACCCAAAAATATAAAAGAACTGGAGGACCCGCTGTTGACATTATGGTACCAGATACCCCAGGATACCTATCGCCACCTCATCGAATCGATGCCTCACCGAGTGGCCGCTGTTTTGCGGGCTAAAGGGGGTCCTACAGTTTATTAGGTAGGTGGTTATAATGTAATGACTCATCCGTGTATTATACACTTTAAAACCTAGGATCATTACTCTTTCCGATACGGGAAGTATAAGAAAACAAAATCTGCACACTGTTTGAAGTAAAAACTGCACAGTGTTCGAAGGGACGCAATTTCAAGTCTTGACCCCCCCCTCCCTGATAAGAAAAGCTTGCTCCTGCCTTTTACCTACGCAAAGAGAATTTTAACAATCGCTAAATGGTTGTAGAGGTATGGTTCCCGTAGACAGGAGTTTAGAGCACGAGATTTCTGCGCGAGAAAACACAAGCTTTGCAGTTTTACGCAACAATGCGGCCAGATATTTTCGATTATTTTATTGATGTTGATAGGCTGCACTTCATCTAAACAAACATAATAGATTATGAGTCATATTTAAACACCTTACAGATTTGGAAGATGCGAATGCGTTTATTGGTGTAAATATGATGTGGATGTTAAGTCAGATAATATCCGAAAACTTGAAAATGTCGTCGTCCTGGAGCAGGAATAGATTCCGTGTCTCCCGGATAGCGCTTTAGTATGCTAACCACTACACCACCCAGAACGACCAAGTTTCAAGTTTCTGATTAATTTGAATATAACCATCACAGGATTCGCTAGTCGAAGCAACCGGCATTGATACTGTACGTTCAAAAAGTTCCGGGCCTTTTTGAATATTTGCCAAATGTCAGTGAATTACGTCATTTCCCACTGAGCAAGCGAAGAGCATCATATGACCGATCACCCAACACCGGTTTGATCCAGATCCAACACGTACAGCGTATGTGCGTAGTGCGTGATTACAGACATTCGAGGCTTTCCGTCACGAGGACAACGATGTCGAATTTTGAACAGCGTTCAAAAGTGTTAAATTTTGTGTTCTGCTCGGAAAATCTTTCGCTGAGACTTTTCAAATGATTAAGTCAGCGTACGGTGAGAGTGCAATGACTCGAACTAGAGTTTATGAGTGGCATCGACGATTCGAAAACGGGCGACAGAGTAACAAGGATGATGAGAGGTCAGAACGATCTTCAACATCCACAGCGGATGAACAAATCGCCATTGTCAAAGAAATTGTGAAAAATGACAATCGAAAAACTGTTGCAGCGATTGCAGAAGTTTCCGGCATCTCAGTTGGAAGTTGCCATGCCATTTTAACAGAGAAATTGTGCATGCATCACGTGTGCTAACAAATTGTTCCAAAAAACCTGACAAGAAAAAATGGATGAGCGCATGCAAGTTTGCGGAAATAACATCGATGCAGTGGATTCAGATCCCGATCTCTTGAATCGATTGATCACTGGCGATGACACTCTGTGCTTTCTGTACGACCCCCAATCTAACCGACAGTCAAAAGTGTGGAAATCACCGTCGTCACCACGACCAAAAAAGTTCAAGGCAGGCCGCTCCAAAGAAAATGTCTTGTTAACAGTTTTTGTTAATTGCAAGGGGTCGTACACAAGGAATTCCTTCAACATCGTCGTACAGTCACTAAAGAAGAGTACGTCAACATCCTGAAACGTCTCCGAGAATCAGTGAGACGCAAGCGACCCGATCTTTGGAAGACCAACTCGTGGGTGCTCCATCACGATAATGCGCCGGCTCACAGATCTCTCCTGGTGTCAGATTACCTGTCCAAACATTACATTCCCGTTCTTCCACAACCAGCTTATTCCCCTGATCTCTCCCAGCGTGATTTTTCCATTTTCCCCGGATGAAGAATTTGCTTAAGGGGCGACGCTTCTCAAGTTCCGAAGAAGTGCAACGAGTTGCGACGGAGGCACTGGAGGATGTGGCAAAAGAAGGCTTGCAATCTGCATTTAAATCTTTGTATGAGCACTGGCATTGATTTTATTTCGTTTTGATGATGACGTAGTCATTTTTGCAACTATCCCATCAGAGCTGCAGAGTATGATCCAGGAACTTGCTGACAAGATTAAAGAAGTGGGATTAAAAATGAACTTTCAGAAGACAAAAGTGATGTTCAATGCTTTTAAAAGAAATGAAGATTTATCGATTGATGGAGAAAGGCTGGAGATAACAGACACGTACGTTTATCTTGGACAGCAGATATCAAGTGAGGGTCACATTGATGAAGAAATTAATCGGCGTACAAAACTTGCTTGGAGAGCTTTTGGAAGAAACAGCATAATTTTCAAGAGCAATATGCCATTATGTCTTAAAAGAAAAGTGTTTGATCAATGCATCCTTCCAGTGCTTACGTATGGTGCAGAGACGTGAACCTTAACTAAAAGAGACATACAAAGGCTGCAGACAACTCAACCAAGCATGGAGAGGTGCATGCTTGGTGTAAACAGGAGAGATAAGAAGAAAAACTCGTGGATCCGAAAAATGACAAGAGTGGAAGACATCGTGATCAGAGTTATATCCCTGAAATGACAATGAGCTGGACATACTGCCAGAAGGACAGACCATCGATGGACAGCCGAAATTTTAGATTGGATTCCAAGGGACAGGAAAAGACCCAGAAGAAGACCACATGGGAGATGGGTGGATGAAATTCGAAAGTATGCGGGAGTGACATGTAGGAGACTGGCACAAGACAGACCGTTGTGGAGGAAACTTGGGGAGACTTTCGTCCATCAGTGGATTGATAATGGTTGAGAACGATGATTATGATGATGATGAGCACTGGCAAAAATGCATAGTTGTACAGGGTAACTACTTCGAAGGAAACACCACATAAACATGTATTATCTGTACTCATTCTTTTTTTTAATATAAAACGTTCCGGAACTTTTTGAACGTAGTAATATATAGCGAATCTGGAGGTTTTGAATTCATTCCAGTAATTGCCCAGAGGCGTAATATATTTAAATTAATCGGAAACTTGAAACTTGGTCGTTCTGGGTGGTGTAGTGGTTAGCATAATCGGGCGCTATCCGGGAGACGCTGGTTCGATTCCCGCTCCAGGACGACGAAATTTCCAAGTTTCCGGATATTATCTGACTTAACATCCATGTCATATTTACACCAATAAACGGATTCACATCTTCCAAATTTGTATTGTACATTGGTGTTATCCCGTATTTTATTCAATACTTCTTGTTTGTGATATACCCTAGTGAATGCAACATAAAAACCATTTAACTCTATTTTGTTCGTGCATTGTGTCAAATAGAGTATATGTGTTTCATGATAAAACATTCCTGATAATACCAGTGTATTTAATTCTTTCCATTATGCCGCATGTACAAAACTATCTGAAGATAAAATCCACTTACCGTGAAAAGAGAAGATATGAATAGCAAAAATGTGATTGCTCTTTTTTCGATGATACTTTTTTGCGGAATGTAGCATTACATGTTCAGTAAAGAGATTATGAATTTACTTTATAGAATTAATGCGCTGAAGTCTTTTTTTTTTTTTCGTTTTGTTTCGGTGATGTTTGTCGAGTTTCCGCAGCGTAATATTTGCAATGTTTGAGTTACTTATTAAATTTAGTTTACAGACATATATGGAATAATAAATAAAGTAAGCAGTACTCAGAGGAATTAAAACGATGCGGTGAGCTGCGTGGCAAAATTTTGTGAAACATTAAAACTGGTATTGGTTAGGAACTATTTCAGTCTCCTGGGCATTTAACTTTTTTGGATTATTTTCTTTATAAAGTAGCTGCAAAGTATTGCATTAATAGTTCCTTTTAAAAATGTATCTCTCATCGATTTCACACAAGAAAGCCTGGGGTCTAGAAAAGAAAAAAACAAACATGGTTTTTCGAATGTGCTGCTGAACAGCTCAGTCTGTATTGGTGGAAATATCTGATCATTGTTTGAACAGCGAAATTTTCATATTACTCTGTGAACATTAATATGATTGTATTTTTGGGTGTGTGCGCACGCGCATGATGGATTAATAATTTATTATCTTTTGCATATCTTTCATTTAAAGGACTTCTATCTTTTCATTCCCTGTGAGTCAGCCGTTATACACAGTTCCGAATAAAACATATAAAATAGGAAAAATCAGAACTGTTGATGGGTTGAAGCACACCAAGACAATATAAGAAACGATTGAAGATAATCCGTGTTATTGGTGTATATAAACAGAGAAATACGCTAATTTCTCTGCGAGCTTTCCCTGTCTACGACGGCTTCGCAAGGCGATTATTAACAAAAGAGCACAGAATCAAATGCGAATTTAAATCAATAGAAGTATTAACAAGAAAGATGACACCGAATTTTCGGGTGTAATAAGCACGTCTTTTGAATCCGTTCTGACGCAAATTAAATTTATCAAAGCTATTCAAAGTCAATGGAACCGGTATGGAAACCAATAGTATCTGACGGAAGAAAGAAGTTTTTCAATCGGGTCTTTAATCCCTCAGATATTGCTGTAAACGGAATCGTGAGCTTATGAACTCTTAGAAACAGAGTTATCGACAAAAATAAGATGTGACTTTACGTCCCTTGGTAGGAAAACAATGCATTATTTTAGGAAGAAAGTATTCACCAAAGGTTTATCCATATGAGCGGTATCGGTCCAAGAAAAAAAAAATTTAGTCGAGTTTTCAGGAGCACAGATTTTGCTACAAATACGTCAGAAGTAGAAATTAACACTTATGACCCCTGGTGGCCAAACCATTCTTCACCAAACATTAGAAATTACGTGAACAATATTTTCCGTCAGGTCTTGTATGCGATACAGGAAGAATTTTTCAAATCGGAGTTTTAGGAGTAGAAAACGCAATTTACCATTGTGCGCCCTAGCGGAAAGTCTATGATTTACTTGAAAATTTTGAATTTATAGGAAAAACATTTCGCATCGGAAACACTATCCAACAAAGAAGGAATTTTTCAAATCGGACTTTTAGAAGGCGAGATATTGACAAAAATAAGATATACGTCTACGCCCCCTGTCGTAGAATCCGTGCACTATTATAAGAAGAAAATGTTTCTAAAAAGGTTTGTTGACATGAGTAGTATCGGTCTACAAACGACGTTATTTTCAATCGAGAATTTAGAAGTTCATATTTTGCTGCAAATACATCAGAAGCGGAAATTAAGGTTTACGCCCCCTGGTGGCCAAACCATTTTTTTTTACAAAGATTAGAAATTATGTGCAAACGATTTCCCATCAGGAGCTGTATCCGGTGCAGAAAGAATTTTTCAGATCGGAGATTTAGAAGCAGAGATATAGGGGGAAAACGCAATGTACCTTTACGCCCCCTAGCGGAAAGTCTATGAATTACTTGAAAATTTTGAAAATATATTAAAAACATGTCACACGGAAAACACTATCCAACAAAGAAGGAATTTTTCAAATCGGACTCCTAGAAGTAGAGATATTGACAAAAATAAGATATACATCTACATCCCTGGCGGAGAAACTGTGGAATATTTTAGGAAGAAAATATTCCGGAAAGATTTATCGATGTGAGTGGCATCAGTCCACGAAAAAGTTTTTTCAATCGATATTTTAGAAGCTCAGATTTTATGGCAAATACATCAGAAGCGAAAATTAACACTTACGCCCCCTGGTGGCCAAAGTATTCTTTACCAAAAATTCGAAATTATATGCAAAAGATTGTGCATCAAGAGATGTATCCGCTAAAAAAAATAATTTCAAATCAGAGTTTTACACTGTAAAAATTTTTTGTAGATTTTACGGTTTTAAACCGTTTTCCAGGGTGCCAGCCAACACAAAACCGTAAAATCTACAGTTTTATGCCGTGTTGGAGCAAAGCTATAGCTTTGCTCCAACACCGCATTTAATGAAGAAAACAGCACAGAATTTGGCTGGAGCGAGTCACAGTCCAAATAATCACGAAAACACAAAAACTTGGCTGGAACGAATGTGTTGATTGTGTTGGAGCAAAGCTGTAGCTTTGCTCCAACACGGCAAAAAACTGTAGATTTTACGGTTTTGTGTTGGCACCCTGGAAAACGGTTTAAAACCGTAAAATCTACAGAATTTTTTTTACAGTGTAGAAGAAGAGATATCGGAAAAAATGCAATTTACTTTCACGCCCCCTAGCGGAAAATCTATGCGTAATTTGAAAAAGAAACTATATCCAAAATACTCTTCGACGTAAATGGAATCTAAACATAATTTTTTTTTCCAATCGGATGTTTAGAAGCAAATATGTGGAATAAAACGTATTTTTGAATTCGACATCATCTGCATTTACGCCCTCTAGCGGCGAAATTGTACATCGTAAAAAAAACCGAAATGAAGGATCATCATTCGCATATGTCAAGCTTTCGAATTCAAAAAGAATTTTTCAAATCGGACTAATAGTTGCAGAGATACCTTGGGTACAGACGGACGGACCGACAAACCGATAACATAAGCACGATCTTTTTTTACAAAAGACGTGCTAAAAATGTGAGGAAAATAAAAATATAGAAGCATTGCACAAGCGTCCGTTGTAAGAGACGTATCATGAATAACATAGTTTAACATCGGAGCGCTGCTGCAGCTCTCCAGTAATGTCTATCTATAGAAGGTGTTTATGTTGATCTCCTGTGCGAGTCGATGCCCAGAATGGAGAACCAGATTGATGGTAACTCAGTCGAGACTTCAGAGTTGCACACATCCTGGCGCATTAGAATCTCTATTGTTTCTCTGACAGCTGCGGATTTTTGATTGTGGCATTGGGTGACTCTGCGGAGATTCTGCCATTGAGGTTGGGCTGCCTTGTTCGCTACTTCTCTAGACAGGGCCGTTGATAGCTTTCCCTGTTTAACGTCACGTACGTGTTCCCCTAATCGCAGCTTGAAGGAACTTTTGGTGAGACCCACTAAGTATTTTAGCGTTGTGCCCGGATACCTTAGAAGGATGGTACAAATGCCTGCATTCGTGTGACGTGTAGATCTTCGCTCAGAAGCGTGACCAATGGCTCCGGTGGCTTTAGCCCTATTATCCAGGCCTTGGTTTCGGAGGTAGTTTTTGAGAAAGGATCCAACAATCTTCGGTGCAAGATAGCGGTCACGTGGTGTATGTCTGTCGGTCTGCGCTTTCTTAATGATCTCCTCCACTATGGCTGTGTCGTAGCTGCCAACAAAGGCCAGGTCCTTTAGGTCATTGATTTCTGCTTCATAATCAGCTCTGTCCGAGCATAACATCACCGCTCGATTGGCTCTATGGCGGAAGAAAGCGTATTTGTGGACCATTGGGTGGTAATATTAGCAAAATGAGGTTAGGCACATAAGGGGTCTCATAATGCACCCTGGTGCTAAGAGACCCTGTCGGGGACTTCTTCACCGTAACATCCAAGAATGGGAGCTCTCCACCGTTTTCAAGTTCCAAGGTGAATTTTATGCTGTCGTGTGCTCCATTCATGGTTGTGATAAAGTCTTGTAGTGCTGCTTCCCCGTGCTCCCAAGCAAATAAGATGTCGTCGGCGTACCGGAACCATAATTTAGGGATTCTGAGAGAGGTGGTGAGTAGGAAGTTCTCCAGGTGGCGCATCACAGCCTCTGCAATTAAGGGTGACAGCGATGACCCCATGTGGATTCTGGTCAGTTGCTTGTTGATCTGCGAGTTAAATTCGAAGAAGTTTGACTCGTGGCAAGATCCAGAGCTTTGAAGATGGCCATTAATGCTTCCTGCGAGAACGCACTGGCTTTGAACAGTTCTTGCTTAATTGTTCTCAGTAGCTTCCGCTAATGGAACCGAGGGGTAGGGTCCTACGGTATCGAAGCTTCCAAAAATATCGTTCTGGTCCAGGATGATATTTCTGAGTCTAGATATGAAATCGGCGGATGACCTGAGGACTCTGTCAGTGGTGGAAGAAATTATCATCCGCTGATTTCATACCTGGACTCAGAAATATCAACCTGGACCAGAACGATATTATTGGAAGCTTCGATGTCGTAGCACTCTACCCCTTACCCCCCATTAGTCCGTATATCGTAGTTGAGAGAGCAACTTACTCCGGACTGAAGGGAGGCGGGTTCGATCCCCGTCACGGACAAATTTGTGTTTTTTCACAACTCCATCTCGGAAATTATCACGCACTTTGGATTTACACGGTCAACAATTTTGAGGGTGCATTTAGACTACGCCTACTCAGGAAAAATATCTTGAATGCGATACCGATGTGGCTGTAGAAAGGCCCTGGACGGTCACGGACAGCGGGGTCTGGCACGCATCATAACATTAGCCCAGCGTGCACCATTGCCGAAATTCACAGCGCAGTTCAGTGCTGGAGCATCAGCGTTCGGACAGTGCGACGTTCCTCGTGTTCTATGGGGTTTCGGAATCGACGGCCCACCTGGGTACCATTGCTGTTCCGACGACACGAGGCTGTGCGTCTTGCCTGGGCTGGGTAGCACCACCATTGAACGCAAGATGACCGGAAACCTGGTCCGATGAATCGCGGTACCAACTGTTTCGGGCAGACTGACGACTCCCGTTGTGGCGACAACTCCATGAGACAATATATATCGCGCATGCCTACAAGGAACAGTGCAGGCCGGCGGTGGCTATGTTATGGTGTGAGGTGCTTTCAACTGGCACGCATTGGGATACCTCATACGTCTGCAGACCACTCTGACCGGTAGAGGCTACGTAGCCATCCTTGGGAATCATTTGCACAAGTTCACGTTATGCAACCACTCCGACGGGTGCGACCTGTTCCAGCACGACATTACGCCACCGCACACGCCCAAAGCCGCTCGATTACGACTGGAGGAACATTTCACGGAGTTTGGCATCTTGACCTGTCCTCCTCGTTCGCCGGATTTCAAAGCTATCGAACACATTTGGGATGCTGTTCAACGTGCCGCCAATGCCAGGAATCCTCACCGGCAAATATTACGGAATTGTGGGACGCTCCTCAGGAAGCATGGTGTGCACTGTCTCCACAGTACTACAGAAAGCTCGTGGAGTCCATGTCCCGTCGCGTTGCTGCCGTTATCCGATCGTGAGGAGGACCAACGCTGTATTAGAGAGGTATCGCAGTGTTGTTTGGCCCTTCGGTGTATTTTATGGCGCCCGAACACGGACATTTGCATCTTTCATTCATCAGTGTGGAGGAGTCTTTGAATTTTCTACCCAAGGTTGGTCGTTAGAATTTTGCATTCACCGTGCCGTAGCATATGTAGTGCGTGTAGCTTTTCTATTTTGTTAATCGGCGTAGAACCTGCACAACTCTCGACTCTGACAGTAACTTTTCTACCTTTTGCCCAGCAAATACAAAAATATCCCTAATGTTTCTTAAATAACTTGTGTGACTACTTTTGATACGAGAACGAAATTAAGCAGCTGCTAATACTAGGTTTTTTGGTACATTTTGCACACGACTGCACACACTTACAGGAAATATCAGATCAGACGCCGTTCATAAAGAAATATTTTTATGAACATTATTCATTATTATTATTTTTTTTTCATTAAGCATGATGCGCATAAGAACATAAAAATTATTATATCGGAAGCATTTTTAAATATTTAACTGAAACGGGCAAATTAGTGAAATCTTATCGTGGGATCGATGCTGACCCATATCGTATTCCAATTGTAGCTCTGGTCGCGATTTCCTCACATTGAATCATGTGATCCGGCTGATGCAAAATTATGTGGCAGTGCGTTTTTTCCAAAACAAGATACGGGAAATTTGGCTCTCTGGGGTGACATAGAAAAATTAATCATCATACGTACGAAGGTACGTCAGTATTTAAATTTAAGCCCTACTCTACGAACTACCGTAAATTATAAATTCAAAACAATCCTGATGGAGCGTTTTTGAGAACGAGGAGCCGCTGACAATGAGTGTGGAAGCGCTTACAAATTGCTATCAGCATGAGCACCAAACCAGCAATGAGTGCGCTGCGCGGCTAAATGACGTAGTAAACGGATATTTGACAGAGAACCCGAGTGACCCCCCCCTCCCTCCCGAATTACGGAGAATCAAGATCAGACGAAGTTAGGTCAATTCCTGCAGAGATTGAAACAAGACTTGAGAAGATGGGTGTTTTCTTCAAATCCACACCGGATTATTCGGCTGCGGTAGCTAAAGCTATCAACGAAGAGAGCTGCAAGGAAATTGCGTCGAAACCTCTACCTGTAGCATTCCCGGAGAGTCCGATCGTAGGAATGCACAGCCCCAATTAGACGTGAGAGAAGGAAGTGTGTTAGAGAAAGTGATGAAGAAACTGGAGGCAAACTACAAAGTGATTAGGATACAAACAGACCACATTAGTGTATTAAAACTGCGAGATGTTATGTCAGAACAACAAGGAGATACACAGTGTGGCAAAGAATTTTAAGACTGCGTCTGTAAAATGAAATAGAAACACGAAATTATAATTTGTTTTGGTTTGTTATTCTAAATAAGTCCCTCCGGCTTCAATACACTTGTTACAGCGATTTAATAATGATTCGAATGCCTGTTCCAGTTCACTTTGCGGAATTGCATCCAAAGCACGCGTCGAAGCTGTTTGTATGGTCGAAATATCATCAAAACAACACCCTTTTAACGTCATTTTGAGTTTTGGGAATAAAGAAAAGTCGCAGGGTACGGTGGATGATTCAACACACAGACGTTATTTTTCGCCAAAAATCTACGAACAAGAAGTGAGGTGACTGGGTGCATTTTTTTTTTTTTTTTTTTGAGGTTTAACGACCACCGTGAGCAACTCAATGGGCTATAAGCAGTCGCCCGTCCCTAATTTAGAGTCACTGGTTCCAGGGAAGGGAGAGAGCCAGTGCCGTAAGACAAACACAACATCCATGCCTCACCGGGATTCGAACCCGGACCCCTTTGGACGAATGATCAGAGGCCAACGCCTTAGACCACTGCGCCACCGGGGCGGCGACTGGGTGCATTATCGTGCAACAAACACAAACTGTTTTCATCCCAATATTCTGGACGAATGCAACGAATTCTGCCCATCAAATGCCTCAAAGCATTTAAATAAAACTCACCAGTAATTGTTTGTCCACTTGGATCAAATTCTTTGTGGATAATACCCTTTTATTTATTTGATTGGAGGTTTAACGACCACCGTGAGCAACTCAATGGGCTATAAGCAGTCGCCCGTCCCTAATTTAGGGTCACTGGTTCCAGGGAAGGCAGAGAGCCAGTGCCGAAAGACAAACACAACATCCATGCCTCACCGAGATTCGAACCCGGACCCCTTTCGGACGAATGATCAGAGGCCATTGCCTTAGACCACTGCGCCAGGATAATACCCTTACTATCTAAGAATGTAATGAGCATTGTTTTGATTTTCGACGGAACTTTTCTTGTTTTTTTTTTTTGGCTTGTGGGGAGTTTTTTGACTTCCATTCCGCACTTTGTCGCTTTGTTTTAAGATCATATTGAAAACACCGTGTTTCATCACCATTTCATCACAATCAATTTTAAGAAGCTTGGATCATTTTCAGCGGCTGAAATGATGTATCTGCTATATGCAGTTGTTTTTTGTTCATTGGTTAGCGTGTGTGGAACAAATTTAGCACAGACTTTTGTTTTGCCCAAATCTTCATGCAGGATGGTTCAAATCGCTTCTTTGTTGATGTTTAAAGACTCTGCCATCATTTTTAGTGACGCACATCGATTGTTTGCCACGAAATCACGCACTTTTTTAATAATCTCAGGTGTCCTAGATGAACTTGGACTTCCGGTACACTTTTCTAGCGTATCTCTTCCTTCCAAAAACGTTTGTGCCTCAGGAAAACATTTGATCTACTTAAACAAAACTCACCGTAAACTTGTTTCATTATTTGGTACGTTTCCGAGGCACTTTTACCAAGTTTTGCGTTAAATTTAATAACAGCCCTTTGTTCCATCCTAATAATTCTACATGAAAAAAATTTTACTTCTCTATTGAACGGCAGTTTCGTTTGAGTTACTTTAACAACTGCGCAGTACTTTTGGCAGAAAGCAAGCAGATGGTCACGGTTTATAACGCATTCGCGATTACACTGGTAACGCCACCGTAGGCTGAAATCTAGCGCCAGTCTTAAAAATTCTTTGACGCACTGTTTATATGCGCAGAGGACCGATGTGATATAGAGATACTAAAAATCAAGGCAGGTATAGGAATAGTAACAAGAGTTTGACATGGGTTCACTTCTACACCTGCAGCAGTATTGCAAGGAAAGGTCTTCCTCAGATTATTACGAGATCACAGCACCGACCGCAGAGGCAGAGAAACAGAAACTGTCTGGCAATACGCCCAATTTCCAAGCTGAACACTGACGACACGTAATCGGACAAAAACACAAGTCTTCTCAATGAAATACTGTAAGCTTCAGTGACGAACAACAATTACAGTGGAAACGGCAGAATCTGTAGGCATTACGTCTGTCACTATCTCCCACAAGACGTTCAAATAGTGCGGAGGATAAACAGAGCCCATTTTTTATTATTGATGCCCCTGTTCTAAATAACACTACACCAGTGCTCTTAGATAAATTGTAAAACAAATTCTGAAATTCACGACCCACTTTCCATGATTCCATTAGTGAATTAACGAAGTATGTATATTTCTGATACAACCTTTTCCGTGAAATAACGGAAAGAAACCTGAATTTCACGGATTTTTCGTACCCAAGAAAATTCTGAATTTTCAGAACCTCTCCGCAGCTCCTTTATTATATTGAGAGTAAATGGTCGTTTTTAAGGTGTGATAACGGAAAATTCTATATTTTCAGAAACCTTTCCACGATTTCTTTCGTATATTAACGGGAAAACTCTGTTCTCACCTTTTCCGTATCCACATGACCAGAAATTTCCTGGTGATAGGAGAGATTCGCGGGAGTACTTGAGGTTTGATTAACTGTTAAATTTCAGCAGTCTGTCGAAGGAACTGATTTTGAAGTTCTGCAGAGAGATCGGATATTGTGGTTTCGCATGAATAAAACAAAAGCTGTTATAGCTAATCAGAGCAAATTTTATATTGTGAAATAATTGAGCGAAGCGAGGCCGAAGGCCGAGCGGAGCTCTCTTTACAAGACTGGAGACAATTAGTTGTTCAGGCATAGGTACGAGATGACACATCCGATCACCGTGATTTTTGGCATGCTATTGGACATCGTCCATGGGTCAGGTTTTGAAGCCTTCCGATTTTGCAATAGCTTCGCTCTAAATTTGCCAACTGTACCCGTGTTATCAGTTACCGTTGACGGCTTGTCCTAGTTCTATAAAACAGTACATTTCAGCTTTGAATAATGATAATTGAAAGTCACTGTCAGGTTAAAACGATCTCAAGTTACAAAGCGCTGTGTTGTGCTTCGAAAAATCACGATGAAAAAATACTTAATTTTGATATATCCTCCTACAAAAAAAAAAAAAAAAAAAAAAAAAAAAAATTACATACCTATTGAAGAAAATAATAAAATATAAATATCTTAAGTTCCAAAACATTATGAATAATATAATAAATATAAAGATCTCAAGTTCCCAACAGAAAATAAAATGGCTAAATCACTTGAATTGATAACAAAAAAAATTTTCCTCATCACGAAATTAGTTTTACTATGAACGCAATTCAAATTGCAGTGTCTTTCTGGCTTAGTGGTTAAGACCCGCATTATCTGTTGAACCAACCCAAACGATGTAGGTTCGATCCCCGCCACTGACGTTAAAGGATTCTCCCGCGAAAGGGGTGAAACATTCAGTATGTTGGATTTTGTGAAATTTCTGTGTAAATGAGGAAAAACTTGAAACGGACTCTTCCGAAATAAATGGAATTACTGACTACGGAAAATCTGTCAAAATACGGAAGTTTAAAAAAAACAAAAAAAAACAAAAACGGAAACTTTCAAAAACGGAAATTTTGTTAAAAGACGGACATCTATCGGCAACTTTCCTGCAAGTTATTTACAGAAATGTTTCGTGAATTCACACTAGTTTTTTTTACGGTGTATCGGCTCTTGGCCACTTCCGTAGTGGGAAAACTACAGTGTATCTGCTCTTGGCCACTTCCGTAGTGGGAAAACTACAGTGTATCGGCTCTTGGCCACTTCCGTAGTGGGAAAACTTTCCACAGCTTTCGTATTTATAAGAGGCATTACAGGAGCAAGTACTACGATGGAGGCATTAGTACACCCACAGAGGGGCTTTGGGGCCTTAAGCCCAAGGAGATTAATCTTAATCTCCAAAAAAGATTATAATAAATCTTAATCTCCAAGGAGATTAAGAGCGACGTACGTCACAAATTAACATTCAAACATATTATTTTACATGTTCAAAAAATTACATAGTGTCTTCTCAAAGCCCCAAAGAGATTAAGAGCGACGTACGTCACAAATTAAACATTCAAAAATATTATTTTACATGTTCAAAAAATTACATAGTGCCTGACAACATAGTTAAACAGAAGTCATCGCTCCTTCCGCGTTTATAAGTGAGTCACAGAAAAATTCTCATCGGGCACCACCGGGAATCAAACCCAGGGTCTTCCAGTCACGCGCCGAACATGCTACCACTGCACCACAGCAGCCTCGATTTCTCCAGACTAACTGCCAATCTCTTGGCAGGTTGCTCCTTGGAGCCCCGCACAATGCTGGCGATTCACCAAAGATGGTGAGCTTCTTGAAGCCCCAGCATTGTGCGGGGCTCCAAGAAGCAACCTGCCAAGTGGTTTGGCAGTTAGTCGTATGCGAGTCTGGAGAATTCGAGGCTGCTGTGGTGCAGTGGTAGCATGTCCGGCGCGTAACTGGAAGACCTGGGTTCGATTCCCAGTCGCGGCTGATGATAATTTTTCCGTTACTCACTTAGAAACGTGAAAAGAGCGATGACTTCTGTTTCATGCTCCTAATACACGTCAATTGTGTGTATTCAAGTCTGACATAGTGACTTCTATTACATGGTGACTTCTTCCCAAAGATATTAAGAGCGACGTACGTCACAAATAAAACATTCAAAAATATTATTTAAGGTGTTCTAAAAATTACATAGTGTCTTTTATTATATTACATGGTGTCTTCTTCCCAAAGCCTTAAAGAGATTAAGAGCAACGCACGTCACACATTGTGTACGTATACTATATGTATATAGCCACCTCATACAGGACATACAGGAATTCCTGGGTGCGCCATTGGAGGAATGCTACATATTCGAAATTAACATCAGTGGAAAAAACTTAAAACTTTCCTTTTATGTCATCCATGTCTATTTCTTGAATTGTAATGCACTGTAAAAACTAAATTTTGGGAATTCACGGAAAATTTCTGAAAATAACGTGCAGCAAAGTTGCAGGTAGGTGCCCATCTTTTAACGGAATTTCCGTTTTTAAAAGTTCCTGTTTTTTTTTTTAACTTCCGTATTTTCACAGATTTTTTATAGTCCGTAATTCCGTTTAGTCCAGAAAAATCCGTTACAATATTTTCCGTACTTAGACAGAAATATCGCAAAATCCAACAGGCTGAATATTTCAGCCCCCCCCCCCCAAATCCTTTCGCACCAGTGGTGGGAATCAAGCCCAGGTCGTTTGGATTGAAGTCGCGTGTCTTAACCACTGAGCCAGAAAATCAATCACAGACATCAAACTCATATTCAAAGGAAAACTGATTGGGCGATGATGAACTTTTTTTTTTTTTGCCATTAACGTGTGATTTTGTCATTTTGTTTTGAATTGGAGCCTATTTTTTTGCATACGTTTGTAATAATTTTATTTTTTCTGTAGGAGATCTTATTACAAATTACGTATTTTTTTTACCGTGATTTTTCTAAGCAACAGAATGATTTGGAGTTTCATATCTCTTTTTGAACTGACAATAACTTTCAATTAATTTTAAGAGAAGGTGCAAAGTACTGCTTTATAATATTATTTCACAAAACTTCCAAATATATAATTTGCTCTTGATAGCTATACAGCTTTTGTCTAAATTACTCCACGGACTGATACACACACATTGTACAATCACCTATACAATAAATTAAGTACTCTGTTTCTTACGGTAATACAATAGCTGGTGCACAAAATGGGGAAGAGGAGAAGAAATATCCTGTGCCAACCAAAAATCATGCGATATACCTGTTCTCACTACAGAACTTCAAAATCAAATACTTCGACAGACTATTAAAATTCAACAGTTAATCAAACGGCAAGTATTCCCGGTAATTTCTCCTATTACCTGGAATTTTTAGGATACGGAAAAAGTGAGAACGGAGTTTTTACGTTAATATAAGAAAGGAATTGTGGAAATGTTTCTGAAAATTCAGAATTATCCGTTAGCACGTCTTAAAAACGTCAATTTAGCGTCAACATAAGAAAAGAATTGGTGAAACATTTCTGTTCGGAATTATTCTGGTGTAAGAAAAATCCGTGAAATTCAGAGTTTTTCCCAGTCATTTCACGGTAAAAGTTGTATCAGAAACATGCTTCAATTCAAGAATGAAATCACAAAAAGTGGCCCGTAAATTTCAGAAATGTTTTTACAATGTGCTGCATTAGGGTAAGACTTTTTGAATAGATAAGCAAAATCTCTCGACCTGTAAAACTATTCATTATCTTTAATAACCTCAACTGTAATATCAAACGAAATAACAGCGATCGATTAAAACAGTTGATTCCCTGCCTAAAGCTATTTCACCAGTAATATCGGATGAAACCGCAATAACTGAAACAGAAGCTTTAATAAATCCTACTGGGAAAAATTCGAAGAAAATTCATCAGTGTTCTCATTAGGGACATATGAAGGAGAAAACCTAAAGGTAATATTTTAGAGCAATCAATAAACGAAAACCTCGATCAAGGACTGCATGTGGCTCGATCTGAAAACTAAATTAGTAGCAATGGTCTTTACAATGTGTTAATAGCAAAAACATCTGATCAACCAATTTCGATAAAGGGATAGATTCGAAATTTTTGAAAAGGTTCCGGTGAATAATGTCATGAGAGCAAACACTGAAAATGTCAATAAGAATACGACTACCTCAAACCGCTTGACTTGTCTCGACATTCCTCCAAATCAAAGACGACATCAGATAGAAGAATTGCTTTAAAATGCTAAAAAAATGCCTTGATGATTTTGCAACAAATTTAAATGGAGCTGGGACATTCAACTGTCATCCAGCACAAAATTTTGGTAATTGACGATACTCCAGTGTATTCCAGACCTTACCGAACACCTTTAGCTTTGAAAGTAGAAATGACTATCAGAGGCAAGAATAGTCGTATTTATAGCCAGCCCATTCTCGAGACCTTGGTGGTTTCTGGCAGAGTGCGACATACACGCAACGAGTGTTGTTCTTCAATGCGTGTCAGTGCGCCTTTGGAACTTGCCAATCGGCTGAATCCACAGCTGCAAAGAACATGCCTGATTTAATCTGTTTTAAAATATTTTTGTGATAAACTGTTCACATCATACAAGTTGTTAACCCTTTAACGACCATGACCCAAAAATCTTGTATTACACTAAATACCATAACCCCCGAAACTGTCTTGTTTCACATCTTTGTTCAATAACAACAATAGTGACTGAGGGAGACTCCTGCTGATCCATCATATGTCGAGAAAATTTGAAGAACAAGTTAGGGTAGTAAATCTGACTCACCTTAGACAGGACTTTCGGACGGCTATGGCAGTTTGTACATACGAGCGTTTTTGCGCGTTATGGTCGTTAAAGGGTTTTAATGCCATATAGTGTACGCTCTACAATACTGATATGTTAGGTACAATTTAAGCACCACCGTAGACATTACTTTTCAAATGACGATTTTTTTGGCTATTAAAAGTGCAACACCACGAAAGACAAGACATATCAAAGCCATATTTGTTGTACAGAAAGCAGGTGATACAAGGGTGAATCTATTACAGATACATCACGGTGAGATGAGGGGAAGACATAGCAGTCAGTATCTGATGCAGCCACCCTGGGCGGCAATTATAGCTGCTACACGGCCCTACATCGAGAGTGAGAGACGCTGGATGTGTGTTTATGGAACGCCCGTCCATGCAGCTACAATACGGTGCCACAGTTCCTCCGTTTTAGCCGGGGATGGTAGCTGGCATGACAATCGTCCAGCGATCATGGACCACGCGTGTTCATTAGGCGACATATCCGTAGACCCCGAGGGCCAAGGACGACGTGGCACATGATGGCGATCCAGGAAGTATTGGATGTCGTGTGCCACACGAGGTCGCGATTATCCTGTAGGTAAATGGAACCAGGCAGTCTCTGAAGATATGCTTCAACATCTCAGTGATGTAACGATGACTGTTCAATGTAGCGGTAATGCGGACGAGGCGCGTGCGGGAGAGGAATCCAATGGCACCCCATACCATAACGCCTGGTGCCGGGACGGTATGGCGCAGCATAATGCAGGAGATTCACTCAGCTGGTCGCCACGGAACCGTCACACACGGGTTCGTCCGTCATGGTGCTGCAAACTGAAGCGGAATTCGTCGGAAAACGGGATGCCTTGCCACTCGCTCCTTCATGCGCAACGCTCTTGACACAATTGCAGTCGCAGACGCCGGTGTCGGACAGTCAAAGGTAGCCGAAGCAATGGGGGCCGTGCAAAAATGCCCTCCCCGCTGCAGACAACATCGAACCGTCCTTGAGGAGTCTGGGTGTTGTGCCAGAAAACATTCGTCGGAAAGCACGAACTGTTGAGTTAAGGTATTTGATGTGGCTGTGCGATCAGTCACAGCCATGCTCACCAGATATCGGTCCTCTCGTTCGGTGGTGTGACGGGACTGTTGGGATCCCGCACGTCGGTGTGTTCCTTCCTTCGCTACCCTCTGACGCCATATTCTGTACACCGTGCCCGAGTGCCGTCCTACACGAGCACCAATGTCTCGGAGTGATCCGCAATCCCGATATTCCACAATTCTCTTCGGTCGAAGTCGAAAATCTGCTGGTAGGGCTCCTGATGTCTTCCAAGGGGCATACTGCAGCTGTCCGTCGCCAGGAACGGCGGGCAAACACACTTAAAGTGCTTCAAACTGTCTCCTTCTTCACCCCTCTTATGCGACCTCCATGGGGCGTTACTGTTCCACATGATTTCCATATGTGCAGCCCGGTTAATCATTTACATGTGCACCTGCGTTCCGCCGTCCTGCTAACTTTCTAGCCCCTGGAAAGCGATCTCCAAATTATATGAAAGGGATGATACATGTACTCCAGACATCATGATAGGTACCAGTACCAGAGTTCTTCCAGTCCTCCCAACAGAAGTTGCACATGTAATCAAGAACATGAAGCGGGAAAAAGCTCCAGGAGAAGATGGAATTATTGTAGACATCATACAAGAAGCAAGTGGAGAAATCGAAACAGTACTCGCCCAAATTTTCACTAGATGCCTTAATGAAGGGAAGATTCCTGAGAATTGGAACAACGCTACAATGATCCTGCTACATAAAAAAGGTGACATTGAGGATCTCAGGAACTACAGACCTATCAGCCTCCTATCAGTGGTTTATAAAATCTTCACTAAAGTTCTTTCACACCGCTTGAAGGTAACACTGGACATGGCTCAACAGAGAGAATAAGCTGGATTCAGGAGTGGCTACAGCACAATAGATCATATCCACGTACTGAGAGAACTAATTGAAAGAGCGAGGGAATATGAACTTCCATTGTGCATGGCTTTTATCGATTATGAAAAAGCATTTGATTCAGTGAAACCATCAGCAGTTACAATGGCTCTGAAATCCTGTGGTATTGAAGATGCCACATCACAGCCTCTCCTTGACAAATGTCAACCCCGCCTTCTCGTGGTGCATCCTGTTCCTACTAAAGGGGCTCTGACGACCGCAAATAGTGGTATAACTATACCATCGGGATCAGAGGAAATTCTATCCCACACTCACCAACCCGCTTGGCCAGCGTGGTGAGTTATGGCCAAACCCCTCCAAAATGACTCCACAACTTAAATCTTGGCCCTCAGTCTCCGGCAGCTGGAATGTACCTGGCCAAGGCAGCGGCCAGTGCGACATGAAGGCAGAGGGTGCTAAGAATCCCCGGAGGACCGGACTAGGCTGCCATCTGATTCTGACCTTGGCAACGTACAATGGACGCTCCCTATCTTCTGATTCAAGGCTTCTTGAATTGGAAGAGGAACTACAAAGGATCAAGTGGGACATCGTGGGGCTAAGTGAGGTAAGGAGAAAAGGAGAAGATCTCATCGAACTGAAAAGTGGACATCTCTTCTACTATCGTGGGACAGATACTGGCAGAACTAGTGGTGTTGGATTTATAATAAACAAGAAACTGAAGGATAAAGTGGTAGAAGTTGAAAGTTCCTCTGACAGAGCTGCACGACTCGTTATCCAACTATCGAGAAGATACCAGGCTCAGATTATTCAAACTTATGCACCCACCACAAGTCATCCTGAAGAAGAAATTGAAGAATTTTATGAGGAAATTTGTCATCTAAATAATAAAGGTAAGCAGCACTTGAAAATAATTATGGGAGATTTCAATGCAAAAATAGGGCAACGACAACAGAATGAAACTTCAGTAGGTAAATTCGGTCACGGCAACAGAAACCAGCGTGGAAATACTCTCGTTGAGTTTGCAGAGGCAGAAGGGTTTTTCATCTTGAACTCCTTCTTCAAGAAAAAGCCACACAGGAAATGGACATGGAGACATCCAAATGGGACGACAAGTGAAATTGATTTTATTATGTGTAACAAAAAATTCGTCATAGAAGACTGCAGTGTGCTAAACAAGTTCAACACAGGTAGTGACCATAGATTGGTGAGATGTAAGATGCACCTCAACACTAAACTTGAACGTGGCAAGCTCATAAGACAAACAAAATCTATTGACATAACCAACCTTAAAAAACACCATAATACCTTCAAGTTGGAACTGAAGAACAGGTTCTCTGCTTTAGAAGGCCTAACATCGGAAGAAGTGGACATCTCTGAAGTTAACAGAAAAGTAACCAAAGCTCTTATGGAAACAGCAACAAAATTAGCTGGGTCTAAGAACAAGTTGCATATAAACAAATTATCAGGAAAAACGAAAATGTTGATGCAAAAAAGAAGAGAGATGAGGACAACTAAAGAAGATGTGACTTCCAAAGTGGAATATATAGAGCTATGCAAGACAGTACGAAAAAGTATCACTGAAGACATAAGAAAATTCAACTGTGAACTAGTGAGGAAAGCAATTGAAAACCACCAAAGCCTAAAGATAGCAAAGGGACATCTCAGTAAGGGAAGAAAACAGATTATGGCACTGAGAAAAGAAGATGGTTCTGTAACAAGAAATAGAGGCGAAATTTTGACAAGAGTGAAAGATTTCTACTCCAAATTATATGAAAGGGATGATACATGCACTCCAGACATCATGAAAGATACCAGTACCAGAGTTCCTCCAGTCCTTCCAGCAGAAGTTGCACATGCAATCAAGAACATGAAGCGGGGAAAAGCTCCAGGAGAAGATGGAATTACTGTAGACATCATACAAGAAGCAAGTGGAGAAATCGAAACAGTACTCGCCCAAATTTTCACTCGATGCCTTAATGAAGGAAAGATTCCTGAGGATTGGAACACCGCTACAATGATCCTGCTACATAAGAAAGGTGACATTGAGGATCTCGGAAACTACAGACCTATCAGCCTCCTATCAGTAGTTTATAAAATCTTCACTAAAGTTCTTTCACACCGCTTGAAGGTAACACTGGACATGGCTCAACCGAGAGAACAAGCTGGATTCAGGAGTGGCTACAGCACAATAGATCATATCCACGTGCTGAGAGAACTAATTGAAAGAGCGAGGGAATATGAACTTCCATTGTGCATGGCTTTTATCGATTATGAAAAAGCCTTTGATTCGGTGAAACCATCAGCAGTTACAATGGCTTTGAAAACCTGTGGTATTGAAGATGCATACATTAATATTATTAATAACATCTATGAAAATGCAAGTGCAAAGATTAGGCTGTTTGAAAATACAACACACATAAAAATTGGAAAGGGAGTGAGACAAGGTGACACCATATCTCCGAAGCTCTTTAATGCCACATTGGAGGGTGTTTTTCAGTCGCTGAGCTGGGAAAACAAGGGGATAAAGATTAATGGAGATTATCTAACCCACCTTCGTTTTGCTGATGACGTAGTCATTTTTGCAACTACCCCATCAGAGCTGCAGAGTATGATCCAGGAACTTGCTGACAAGAGTAAAGAAGTGGGATTAAAAATGAACTTTCAGAAAACAAAAGGGATGTTCAATGCTTTTACAAGAAATGAAGATTTATCGATTGATGGAGAAAAGCTGGAGATAACAGATACGTACGTTTATCTTGGACAGCAGATATGAAGTGAGGGTCACATTGTTGAAGAAATTAATCGGCGTACAAAACTTGCCTGGAGAGCTTTTGGAAGAAACAGCATAATTTTCAAGAGCAATATGCCATTATGTCTTAAAAGAAAAGTGTTTGATCAATGCATCCTTCCAGTGCTTACGTATGGTGCAGAGACGTGGACCTTAACTAAAAGAGACATACAAAGGCTGCAGACAACTCAAAGCAGCATGGAGAGGTGCATGCTTGGTGTAACCAGGAGAGATAAGAAGAGGAACTCGTGGATCCGAAAAATGACAAGAGTGGAAGACATCATGATCAGAGTTAAATCCCTGAAATGGCAATGGGCTGGACATACTGCCAGAAGGACAGATCATCGATGGACAGCCGAAATTTTAGATTGGATTCCAAGGGACAGGAAAAGACCCAGAGGAAGACCACATGGGAGATGGGTGGATGAAATTCGAAAGTATGCAGGGGTGACATGGAGGAGACTGGCACAAGACAGACCGTTGTGGAGGAAACTTGGGGAGACCTTCGTCCAGCAGTGGATTGATAATGGTTGACAATGATGATGATGATGACATTAATATTATTAATAACATCTATGAAAATGCAAGTGCAAATATTCGGCTGTTTGAAAATATAACACACATAAAAATTGGAAAGGGAGTGAGACAAGGTGACACCATATATCCGAAGCTCTTTAATGCCACATTGGAAAATGTCTTTCAATCACTGAACTGGGAAAACAAAGGGATAAGGATTATAGAGATTATCTAACCCACCTTCGTTTTGCTGATGACGTAGTCATTTTTGCAACTACCCCATCAGAGCTGCAGAGTATTCTCTTGTCAGCAAGTTCCTGGATCAAAGAAGTGGGATTAAAAATGAACTTTCAGAAGACAAAAGTGGTGTTCAATGCTTTTACAAGGAATGAAGATTTATCGATTGATGGAGAAAAGCTGGAGGTAACAGACACGTACGTTTATCTTGGACAGCAGATATCAAGTGAGGGTCACATTGATGAAGAAATTAATCGGCGTACAAAACTTGCCTGGAGAGCTTTTGAAAGAAACAGCATAATTTTGAAGAGCAATATGCCATTATGTCTTAAAAGAAAAGTGTATGATCAATGCATCCTTCTAGTGCTTACGTATGGTGCAGAGACGTGGACCTTAACTAAAAGAGACATACAAAGGCTGCAGACAACTCAAACAAGCATGGAGAGGTGCATGCTTGATGTTTTTTTTGTTTGTTTGTTTGTTTTTTTTGTTTGGAGGTTTAACGACCATCGTGAGCAACTCAATGGGCTATAAGCAGTCGCCCGTCCCTAATTTAGGGTCACTGGTTCCAGGGAAGGGAGAGAGCCAGTGCCGTAAGACAAACACAACATCCATGCCTCACCGGGATTCGAACCCGGACCCCGTTCGGACGAATGATCAGAGGCCAGCGCCTTAGACCACTGCGCCACCGGGGCGGCCATACTTGATGTAACCAGGAGAGATAAGAAGAGGAACTCGTGGATCCGAAAAATGACAAGAATGGAAGACATCAGATCAGAGTTAAATCTCTGAAATGGCAATGGACTGGACATACTGCCAGAAGGACAGACCATCGATGGACAGCCGAAATTTTAGATTGAATTCCAAGGGACAGGAAAGACCCAGAAGAAGATCACATGGGAGATGGGTGGATAAAATTCGAAAGTATGCGGGAGTGACATGGAGGAGACTGGCACAAGACAGACCGTTGTGGAGGAAACTTGGGGAGACCTTCTTCCAGCAGTGGATTGATAATGGTTGACAATGATGATATGTATTTATGAGGCTTTCACCAATGAAACGTATCCATTGACCCTCCCATAAGAAATTTCTTGCTACGCCACTGAGCACAATAAAAGAAAACATTGAATGTAGCAGTGATAAATGGTACAGTTTGATTAAGCAGTTAGTATTAAGAACAGATTGTGTAATTCTCGTACCATGCCCAAACTGAGTATGAATATAAGATCAACTTTCCATAAATCTAACACAACTTATGAAATAATCGCATAAGGCCGTGGGTATGTAACTCACGTATTACGTATGTTGGAGAGTGCCCATACGGTACAAAGGTGTACTGTATGACAAAAGCTAGTAAACAAAGAATGGGTAAAAAATAGTTTTGCAGAGTGTGCATCATACTTTAGATACAATTCTTATTCCAAATTAGTATTTTAGCCAAGGGAAAACAACCGTTGATATTTCATTATGTATGAGCGTTGGTACTACTTCCAAAGCACGATGAGTGTATTGTGTGTGTGTGGGGGGGGGGGGGGGGGGCAGAGGTTCGAACACCAAGCTGTCAGGCATCCATTCTGGTGCCCCACGTAGACTCCCTGAGCGTAAATGGTCCCCTTTGAAGCTAACCTCGGACGTACTCAGCGCTAGAATAGTCTAGCCGCCCAATCAGGTTATACACTGAAGAGCAATTGAATTAGAGACATCTGGCGTTATGCAAATGTGGCGCTGTGGGCCGCCCTGTAAACGGAAACGACATGACGTATGCAGCGATACGACAATATAAGGAGTGGTGCGACGGGAATCAGTAAGAGTCGGACGCAGTATGGGTAAGACGAAGGATCTAAGCTCATTTGACAGTGGGCAAATTTTTTGGGACCCGACTAATGGGTCACTCCATCTCGGAAGTTGTGCAGGCACTGGGATTTTCACGAGCCACTGTGTCACGGATGCACCGTGAGTACATCGAATCCGGTAAAACCATCCCTGCAAGGGCCAACTGCCGTGGACAACAACGTGTGGATGAGCGGGGTCATCGTCGGCTAGCTCGCAATGCAACAGCGGATAGACCGGCCACAGTGCAAGAAATCACTCGGCAATTTAACGCTGGTGCACAAAAACGTGTAAGCAGCCACACCATCTAGCACTATCTCATCGCTATGTGGTACAGAAGCCATCGTCCCACGAGGGTACCGCTGCTGACCGCACATGACAAGGTGCAAAGATTAGCATGGGCGCGGGAACATCGCCACTGGACCCTAGACATGTGGAAAAATGTTGCCGGGACTGATCAGTCGAGATTCACGTTGGTACACGCGGACTGCAGGATACGAGTACGGCGCAAACCACATGAAGCGATGGATCCTTCTTGCCAGCAGGGTACTCTTCAAGCTGGTGGGAGTGGCATTCTCGTCTGGGGACTGTTTAGGTGGACTGAAATGGGACCCCTGGTACGTGTGATATCGTCCCTCATGGGTCAACGTTACCGGGATATCCTGGACGCCCATTTGTTCTCGTTTGTGCGTCTTCAACATTCCACTGGGGACCTCATCCTGCAACAAGGCAATGCAGCTCCCGAATTGTATCCGAATGGCTGGATGAACATTCCACCGACGTGACCTCGCTTCCTTGGCCAGCTAGGCCACCTGACCAATCCCTTCGAGCACATCTGGGATGCCATCGAGAGAGATGACCCCCCCCCCCCCACCTCCATCAAATCTTCGTGAACTGTGGGAGCTTGTTCAGGGGTTGTGGATCTGTATGGCTTCCCAACGCTTCCGGTGTGTTGTCGAGTACGTGCCGAGACGAATCGTCGCAGTCATCAGGGCGAAAGGTGGTGCTACACGTTACTAGACAGGTATCTCTAATTCAATCGCTCTTCAGTGTACAATTCAGTGGACGGCGTGGGCGGGGCCGGTAATGGGTCCCGATTGGTCGGAAACACCACTGTACATAGTAAGTGAGGTCCGTTGGTATCAAGGAAAAAGGATATTGAACTTTTGGAATAGTAATGCAATTCCACACTCAGTAAAGCCAATAAACGTTTTATGCATTTTTATTGACTTTACTGCAAAAATTATATTCAGCACAAGGTCGAAGTACACTGACATATATATGAGCTAGAAGTACGGAAATTCACTAACATATACACTGAGATGCTAGTATATAATATTCGGTACACCTGCCCTCATCACACAAATGCCTCACTCGAACACGCGAGACGTCACGTGATCACTGTATTTCTTATAAATCAGGTAGACCAGCTCGTCGAGCATCAGCTAGTGTTGATTTAGGGTCTGAATGGGCAAAAGGAGTGATCTGAGCGATTTTAAAAGTGGCATGCTAATTGGCGCCTGTCGCGTCGGTTGCAGTATCTCCTAGAATGGGAAAAAGGAGTGATCTGGGAGACTTTAAAAGTGGCATGCTAATTGCCGCCAGTTGTTCCGGTTGCATTATCTCCCAGAATGGGCAAAAGGAGTGATCTGAGTGACTGTAAAAGTGGATAATAGTTGGCTCCAGTCGTTCCGGTAACTCCCAGAGTTGGCAAAAGGAGTGATCTGAGCGACTTTAAAAGGGGCATGATAGTTGGCGCCAGTTGTTCCGGTTCCAGTATCTTCCAAACAGTCGTCCTCCTGAACTTTTCACGTACAACTGTAGCAAGGGTTTACCATGAATGCTGAGATACGAGAAAAAAAAAAAAAAAAACCCTTAAGCAATTGGCAGTCCTGTGGACGAAAACAGTTAGTGGATCAGAGAGGTCAAAGGAGACACGTGGGAATCGTATAAACGAACAGACGGGCTACAACCCAACAAATCTATACAGAATTCAACTTTCGTATGTCGAGGGTAATCTTCGCGCACAGCACATGTTGTACGATGTCGCGAACGGACTAGAAAAGCCGTCGACGATGACGCAAGTCTCTTTTCACTCCTCTAATCCATCAGCTGCTTTCGTCCACAAGATCGCAGATTGCTGGAATTGTTTTACGTCTCGGACCACTCACGACAAACCTTTGCTAGGTTTTTTTTTTTTTTTATGAAAAGCCCAGGAGGATGGCCATTTCGAGAATACACGAACCAGCACGGCTGCGAACCCTCATGCTATGAAAATAAAGTGGCTTAGAGCAGTCTTGATGAGCTGGCCTGCCTGATTTACACTACACACCGCGCTCATGGGCCGTCTTACGTGTTGGAGTTAGCCATTTATGTGAAGAGGGCAGGTGTACCTAATAAACTGTCATGGTAGTGTACATACAACGAAGATCCAAGACATGATAATAGCCTAATATGGCGATTATGACCACCAGACTAATGGGATGTGGAAGCAGACATACCTCAGAAAACCCGAAAATCACATTGTCCTGGAACGGGAATATCCTCGGAAAACCGGAAAATCACATTAATCTGGAACGGACAATGTGACTTTCAGGTTTTCTGCGGCATATCTACTTGCATGATTAATTTGGTACCGATCTGCCTGTAACATCTATTTGGCTATAATATGATGTTGGTCCTCAACGTGCCGCCAAAACAGCTCTTACCCAGCGAGGTATAGACGCTACAAGATTTCTAAAGATGTCTTGTGGTATTTTGGTACCAACACATTACCAGCAGATCTAACTCTTGGAATCTACATGGTTGAGCCGCTGCAGATCGATTTTGCTGCTCCAATACAAACCACAGATGATCGATTGGATTGATGTTTGGGAAATTTGGAGTCTGGGATAATACCTAGAAGGAAGTCTTCCTTACACTTCACGAATAATCCGGGCAGTATGGCATGGCGAGTTACCTTTCTGAAAGAAGACACTACGACAGGGGAATGCCGTTGCCATGAAATTATGCACCTGGTCTGCAATGATGTTTAGGAAGGTGGTAAACGTCCTAGTTTCCTTTACATGAATGACTGGATCGAGGCTTTCCCAGCAGAACATTGCCCAAAGCATTTAACTTCCTCCACCGGCTGGTTTTCGTTCCACCGTGCATCCTGGTGCAGACACTTCCCCAGGTAAAAGACGCACACGTACCCGGCCCTCCGCATGGTGCAACAGGAAACGAGATTAATCGGACCAGACGACCTTCTTCCAATCATTCAAAATCCAGTTTTGAGGCTCGCGTTCCCATTGCCATTGTAGGCGCTCTCGACGGGAAGCCGAGGTTAATATGGGCACTCGGAGCATCCTGTGGATACGCAGCCCCATTTTCAGCACGGTTTGATGTACTGTACTGAGTGTTGTGACACATTACTCCCATCACCGGCATTTAAATTACTACCAAGTTGCGCCACAGAATTCCTTCTGTTGGCTCGTACCATACGGGATTGTCTTCGCTCACTCTAACATCGATGAGACGTGGTCGGTCTACACCTTGCCGGAGATTCGTGGTTTTTATCTCCTCGGATCACTTTTGGGAGGCATTAATCACGGTTGAGTGAGAGCATCCGGCAAAACTTGCAGTCTCAGAAATGCCCTGACACAGTCGTCTGGCCATAATTTGGGCTCTGCCAAACTCGCTTAAAAGCTGCCTTTCCCATCTGGAAAACAAGATAAGAGAGGACAGTAGGTGCTATTTATAGTGTTACATGACCTACACACGCGCAGTCGTTTACCGGCAGTTGCTCCGATTTGCATTAAGACGAGACGGTTATGATAGTTTAGCTCTTCGGTGAATATCATAGTGAGAAAAAACGAATAGTGGGGCAACGGTATTTCAGACTTTCTATCCTACTTAAAATCATGGCTACCGGCGAATTACGAAAAATAATTTTTTCAATCGGCCTCAAGAAGTATCATAGAGAGATGTATAACGAAGTAAATTTCTCCGTCATTTTTGGTCTACGCCGGGAATCGAACCCGAGTCCGCTTATTCCGGAACAAGTCGCTCTACCAACTGAGCTACGCGGATGTTTTATTCTGATTCCTATCTGCCTTTTATGTCGTGTGCGTCCTTCGGGCAGGTACGTCACATCTCCTGGTACGTTACATCATCTCCCCCTTATTATTATTTTTTTTTTTTTTTCGAAGTGCTGGAGAAAGAATTCTCTTATTTTTCCTATCTCGCGGTGTGGAAATAACATCACACCAATGCGAGATTTTTAACGGTCGGGTCATCCGGATAGTTCGGGCGCCATTATAACGAAGTAAATTTCTCCGTCATTTTTGGTCTACGCCGGGTATCGAACCCGAGTCCACTTATTCCGGAACAAGTCGCTCTACCAACTGAGCTACGCAGACGTTTTATTCTGATTCCTATCTGCCTTTTATGTCGTGTGCGTCCTTCGGGCAGGTACGTCACATCTCCTGGTACTTTACAGATGGAAATGGGTCATGGGTCACTGGGGTCAACGGATCGACAATTTCGTGCGGGTCAAACGAGTCGAGTCAAGGTGTTCCTGACCCGAAATCGACCCGGTTTTACCTTTGAAAAGAAAGAAAATATAGTTAAAAAATCCTTCAGAGGTTTATGAAATAATACTTCACAGCTGCAGAGTATGATCAAGGAACTTCCTGAGAAAGGTAAAGAAATGGGATTAAAAATGAACTTTGAGAAGACAAAACTGATGTACAATGCTTTTACATCAGTTTTGTCTTTTCAAAGTTCATTTACAGGAAATTAAGATTTAGCGATTGATGGGAAAGCTGGAGATAACCAATTCCTACATTTACCTTGGGCAGCAGATATCAAGCAAGATCACATTGATGAAGAAATTAATCGACGAGTAAAACTTGGTTTGAGACCTTTTGGAAGAAACATTACAATTTTTAGGAGAAATATGCCTTTATGTCTCAAAAGAAACGTTTTTAATCAATGCATCCTTTCAGTGCTTACGTACG
Organism: Macrothele yani; assembly: GCA_039090855.1. Lineage (NCBI taxonomy): Eukaryota > Metazoa > Arthropoda > Arachnida > Araneae > Macrothelidae > Macrothele > Macrothele yani. The sequence goes on from CM076993.1 coordinate 31,418,302, forward strand.
CAGCAATGACGCGGACCTTAACTAAACAAGTTAGTAAAATCATGAAGTGCATTGATTATGATACGCTTTCCAACATATCAGAAATCATTACTCAAGTTACGAGGATAATGGCTGTGGAATAAATCTCGATCCTGTGCCCTGACCTTTGACTACATTTTGATGATATTAAACAGAATTTGTTCAGTATACCTCCGAAAGAACATACTAAAGTTTTGTCGCAATAGAACCATTTTTAGTCAAGTTATGAGGATAATGGCTGTGGAATAAATCTCGCTCCTGTGCCCTGACCTTTGATTCCATTTCGATGATATTAAGCAGAATTTGTTCAGTATACGTCCGGAACAACATACTAAAGTTTTGTCGAAATAGAAGCATTTTTGCATAAGTTATGACGCATAAGGGCAATAGAGTGGAAGACATCACGATCAGAGTAAAATCCCTGAAATGGCAATAAGCTGGACATGTTGCCACAAGAACGGACAACAGACTGGACTGACTTCTAGACTTTATTTCATGGGACAGAAAAAGACCCAGAAGAAGACCACATGGGAGATGGGTGAATAGAAGAAACTAGCACAAGGCAGACGGTTGTGGAAGAAACTTGGGGAGACCCTTCATCCAGCAGTGGATTGATAATGATGGACAATGATGATGATGTTGATATATTCGAATTCATAGTTCAAAGCAGATTTATCCGGGTCAGAACCGGGTCCAAAATTTTTGACCCGTTTCCAAATCTGGTATCATATCGCCCAAAATGTGAAAATATTTTCATGCGATTGGCGAGGAAACACTGCACCACTGAAATTCAATTCGTCATTCGCATCGTTAGCTCTATGCGATGCAATAAGAATTTTTCGAATCCAGTATGCAGGCGCAAAGATATCGTTCCTCAGACGGACATACAAGGCAGTAAATATTATAAACACGTGCTATCTTTTCTTTTATAAACAAATGTTAAAAGATAAAGTTTGATTTATCATCATAAATTTCACGTCCATTCGCTTACCAAGGGAGTCATACAGATTGTTGGTTGACGAAAATTTCGTTTTCTTTCTCTTTTTTAATGTAAATGCAAAATAATTATGAAATACAGTCACGAAAGAATTTTTTTTGTTCTGGTTAGCGTTTTATAATATACTCAATACAATATAATTTGTTTATAATATTTTTTTTTATAATTACACATTTCGCACTGTATGATTACTTCTATCAAGAAAAGTCAATAATTGAGTGCGGGAATTTTGTTTTATCATTCATCAGGAATTTTTAATCTTTACAAACAAACATGATAAAAATTGAAATTTCGCATATATTTCCGTTTTAAATTGCTTGAAAATTAACATGTGTAAACTATTCTATCTGATATCATAAGCATTTTAGAGGAAATCTTTGTTTAAAAAATTCCAGTAAGAGTGTTTATTAATGGAGTCTTAAATTTCTTTTTAGACATACTAGGAAATGTCGAGATCATAATCGATTCAAAATTACCAAAAGTGAAAAAAAGAAAGTATTATAAATGTCATGCAAGAGAATGATTGATGCTACGAAGCAAGAGGGCAAAAATAAAGGGGGAAGGAGTGCAGTTTCTAGTAAATCAGAATATGAGGAGTAAAAAGGACCGAGAAACGTTTATCTACAAAAATAATCCTCTTGATGAAATAAATAGGAAAAATCTAACTAGTCTTTCATTTCATTTTTTTTTCTTCTGCGAATAAGTGCACGATAGAAATTAAATGCAGGACTAAATTTAAGAGTATAATATCCTCTTCTCAGGATTAGTGTGTGTCTTTCAGAGTATTAGTTCCAGTAAAGGGAATTAGTAAATTGAATTTAAACATTAGAATAAAGTTTAAATTCAATTGATAATTCCCTTTACTGAAACTAATACTCTGAAAGACACACACTAATTATTATTATCCTCATAAATATCATGCTGATTACGATTTCGAATTCCATTTTTCCGAGTAAGGATGCTCACCAAGAAAAAGAAAAGAAAGCTTTGAACACATCTTTTAACGCATTTCGAAACAGTAACATAATCAAAACGTGATTACGTTGCCATTTTGTTTATCAAAATTGTTTGTGGGACAAATATCTCCTTTCAAGAATTCGAATTGAGATTTTTTTTTATGCATCAAATAAGGATGCTCTCATGACCCAGCGTGTTCTTTCAACATTTAATGAAGCAAAGTTTTCCCCACGAGGCACGGAAAACATACGTATCATCTTTGGACTGTAAAGTTGCAAATACATCACAATTAATTCCAGGGATCAGTTTCTCAAAAAAAAAACAAAAAAAAAAACAAGAAAGATGACACCGAAATTTCGGGTGTAATAAGCACGTCTTTTGAATCCGTTCTGACGCAAATTAAATTTATCAAAGCTATTCAAAGTCAATGGAACCGGTATGGAAAACAATAGTATCTGACGGAAGAAAGAAGTTTTTCAATCGGGTCTTTAATCCCTCAGATATTGCTGTAAACGGAATCGTGAGCTTACGCCCTCTGGTTGCAGACTTGTGCGTTAAGAAAAACATGAATTTATATGAGAAACATTTCGCACCGGAAACTCTCTCGAACACAGAAAGAATTTTCCAAATCGGACTCTTAGAAACAGAGATATCGACAAAAATAAGATGTGACTTTACGTCTCCTGGAGGGAAAACCATGCATTATTTTAGGAAGAAGGTATTCTCAAAAGGTTTTTCCATATGAGCACTATCGGTCCAAGAAAAAAAATTTTAGTCGAGTTTTCAGGAGCCCAGATTTGCTACAAATACATCAGAAGCAGACATTAACACTTATGCCCTCTGGTGGCCAAACCATTCTTTACCAAACATTAGAAAATATGTGGAAAATATTTTTTATCAGGTCTTGTATGCGATACAGGAAGAATTTTTCAAATCTGAGTTTTAGGAGCAGAAATAACGCAGAAAACAATACGCAGAAAACAATTTACCTTTGTGCCTCCTAGCGGAAAGTCTATGATTTACTTAAAAATTATGAATTTATAGGAAAAAACATTTCGCATCGGAAACACTATCCAACAAATAAGGAATTTTTCAAATCGGACTCTTAGAAGTAGAGATATTGACAAAAATAAGATATACATCTACGCCCCCTGGCGTAGAAACCATGCGTTATTCCAAGAAGAAAATGTTCCTAAAAGGTTTGTCGACATGAGTAGCATCGGTCAACAAACTACTTTTTTCATTCGAGATTTTAGAAGCTCATATTTTGCTGCAAATACATCAGAAGCGGAAATTAAAAGTTACGCCACCTGGTGGCCAAGCCATTTTTTACAAAAATTAGAAATTGCGTGCAAAGGATTTCCCATCAGGAGCTGCATCCAGTGCAGAACGAATTTTGCAAATCGGAGATTTAGAAGCAGAGATATAGGAAGAAACGCAATTTACCTCTACGCCCCCTAGCGGAAAGTCTATGAATTATTTGAAAATTTTGAAATTACATGAAAAACTTGTCACACTGTAAACAATATCCAACAAAGAAGGAATTTTTCAAATCGGACACCTAGAAGTAGAGATATTGACAAAAATAAGATATACATCTACGGCTCCTGGCGGAGAAACTGGAATATTTTAAGAAGAAAATATTCCGAAAAGGTTTATCGATGTGAGTGGCATCAGTTCACGAAAGAATTTTTCCAATCGATGTTTTAGAAGCTCAGATTTTATGGCTACTACATCAGAAGCAAAAATTAACACTTACGCCCCTTGGTAGCCAAAGTATTCTTTACCAAATATTTGATATTATATTCAAAAGATTTTTGATCAGGAGAAAAAAAAACGCTGAAGAAAAAAATTTCAAGTCGAAGTTTTAGAAGAAGAGTTATCGGGAAAAATGTAATTTACTTTTACGCCCCCTAGCGGAAAATCTATGCGTACTTTGAAAAAGTAACTATATCTAAAATACTCTTCGACATAAATAGAATCGAAAGATAAAATAATTTTTTCAATCGGATGTTTAGAAGCAAATATGTGGAATAAAACGTATTTTTGAAATTGACATCATCTGCCTTTACGCCCTCTAGCGGCGAAATTGTACATCGTAAAAAAATAAAAATAAAGGATCATCATTCGCATATTTCAAGCTTCCCACTGCAAAAATAATTTTTCAAATCGGACTAATAGTTGCAGAGATAGCGTGGGTACAGACTGACGGACGGACGGAGAAACCGGTAACATAAGCACGATCTTTTTTTACAAAAGAAGTGCTAAAAAAGATCGCAAACTCCAAATCATTCTGTTGCTTCGAAAAATCACGATGAAAAAAGAATACGTAATTTGAGTAAGACCTCGTACAGAAAAAATAAAATTATTAGAAACGTATTTAAAAAACAACAAGCTCTAATAGAAAATAAAAGGACTAAATCACTCGCATTAATGAAAAAAAAATAATCCCCGTCGCGCTATTAAGTTATATCTTGAACGTGAGCCTGGTTCCGATCTCATTCTAGCTCAGTGGTTAGGACGTGCGACTTCAACCTAAATTGCCCGGGATCGGTTCTCGCTGCCGACGCAAAAGGATTCTCTCGTGTAAGGGCTGAAACATTCAGCGAGTTGAATTTTGCAAAATTTCAGTCTAACTACGGTAAAACTTGAAACGGACTTCTTTGAAATAAACGAATTATTGAGTAAGCGCGGAAAATCTGAAAATACGGAAGTTAAAAAAAAAAATAAAAAAAAATTGGAACTTTAAAAAAAGGAAATTCGGTTAAAAGACGGGACAGCTACCGGGAACTTTGCTGCAAGTTATTTTCAGGAATTTTCCATGAATTCCCACCGCTTTTTTTTTACGGAGTAGAATTAATATGTGCCAACAGTTATGCGAGTGGAACAATCAGCAATCTGCTAGGAAATATGCTGAAATGTAAGAATGGGAATGAACCGTGAATGCCATTCATACGAATGGTGTGCCCCAATCGTTCGCTACTAGTCGGCTCGTGGTTGATCATTCATCGTGAATAGCTCTCATTCTTTTTGGCAATTTGCCAAAAAGAGTTGCGGCCTTGAAAGCGCAACGCGAGATCCCTGCAACGAATGATTTACTCAGTGCGCATAACGACAACATGGAAACTGAATGCCCATTCGTTTGAATCACCATTCGTGAATGACTCATTTGCGTGAATAATGATTAGGAATAAACCCGCAAGAAGGAATGGTTTCTGAATGCCATCACTACGCTACTGACATCCATACGAGTTGTCACGATGTACTCCTTTCCTCCCTCAAAAGATATGACTTGAACATCGAATGAATCTTAGCAAAAGATTGTTGCACCTTCTTTTTCACAGAAACCTACATATGTTTTAAAATACTTCCACAAATAAATTAGTTTTTACTTTACATCATGAATGGATGTCCAAAAATTTGGTGAAGAGCAGTCAAACAAAACAAGTCAGAAAAAAGTACCGAGGTAAAGCTGTTGTTGATGTGGTTCCACCTAAATTCTCTGCATTATGTTTCCAATGATAAACCTTCTTTACATATTTTCTTCGCAATTAATGTATTCCCAAGTATAAAAATTTGCACAGCAATAAAACTTAACTTTTAGTTACAGCATGGGATACTTAATAGTTGCTAAAATGTAATTATAACCATAATTATACTAAAAATCAATCTTTTTCTTTGAGTAATGTTCATACCTGTAAATAGATGGCGCGACCAGTACATTGATGACGTCAGTTAATAAATGTATGTTGGATTTCTTAATTATGGTTACGTTTTCGCAAGTAGGTATCGCGTGCTATAACTTAAAGTTAGTTTTATCGATGTGCAAATTTTCATTCTTGGGAATGCATTAATTGCGAAGGAAATATGTAAAGAAGTTTTACCATTGGAAACATAAGGCAGATTTTATGTGGAATCACCTTAAATGACCATTCCCCCCCCCCCTTCTTTCTTTGTACGTTGGTCTAACTTTTCTTTCGACAGAAGGACAATAATTTCGTTTTGTAAACTGGCTGACGGCAGTGTTTTTTTTTCTGACAGCTAAACATTGCATTTGATATTTTTAGCTTTAACAATTACGTAATAGGATAAATGCAAAGATGGTCACGGGTCAACGGGTCGATAATTTCTTGCGGGTCAAAAGGGTCGGGTCAAAGTGTTTCTGACCCGATTTCGACCCGGTTGATTTCAGTTATATTTTTGAAAAAAAAAGAACGTAGTACACTTATCTTCCTTACTTACATATCATACTTCCTGTAAGTAAGTAAGAAAAAGTGCCTTTCCTTCTGAGTGGCAATGATGAAAACAACATCCACATTTTGGAAACTTTCAACTCGCCAAAAGCTTGTAAAAATTGGTGCTGCTGCGAGACATATTCTGAAGCTTGATATGTTATAAAGAAAACAATAGAAACTGAAATTAAACATACAAGTTAAGTAATTCAAAAATGTTGACTGGTGTGCAATCGAAAATTAGTTGGAACAGATTTAATATTACTTCGGAGGGACTTTTTGACGCTTGCTGATGTATTTCAAAACATGTGTAAAACAATTAGGATACTTCTTGCAAATTAAGAAAGAGTTTCCATAATTCTTGTAAGTAAGTGAGTAAATTATACGTTCCCATAATACGTTTGTTTGATTTCCGCGTATATATATATATATATATATATAATCTAACTCACCTTCCTTTTTCTGATGACGTAGTCATTTTTGCAACTACCCCACCAGAGCTGCAGAGTATGATCCAGGAACTTGCTGACAAGAGTAAAGAAGTGGGATTAAAAATGAATTTTCAGAAGACAAAACTGATATACAATGCTTTTACAAGAAATGAAGATTTATCGATTGATGAAGAAAAGCTGAAGATAACAGATACGTAAGTTTATCTTTGATAGCAGATATCAAGTGAGGGTCACATTGATGAAGAAATTAATAGGCGTATAAAACTTGCTTGGAGAACTTTTGGAAGAAACAGCATAATTTTCAAGAGCAATATGCCATTATGTCTTAAATGAAGTGTTTGATCAATACATCTTTCTAGTGCTTACGTATGGTGCAGAGACGTGGACCTTAACTAAAAGAGACATACAAAGGCTGCAGACAACTCAAAGCAGCATAGAGAGGTGCATGCTTGGTGTAACCAGGAGAGATAAGAAGAGGAACTCGTGGATCCGAAAAATGACAAGAGTGGGAGACATCATGATCAGAGTTAAATCCCTGAAATGGCAATGGGCTGGACATACTGCCAGAAGGACAGACCATCGATGGACAGCCGAAATTTTAGATTGGATTCCAAGGGACAGGAAAAGACCCAGAAGAAGACCACATGGGAGATGGGTGGATGAAATTCGAAAGTATGCGGGAGTGACATGGAGAAGACTGGCACAAGACAGACCGTTGTGGAGGAAACTTGGGGAGACCTTCGTCCAGCAGTGGATTGATAATGATTGACAGTGATGATGATGATATTAGAATTCAAAGCAGACTTTTTCGGGTCGGGTCCGGTTCAGTTATGTGACGTCCGGGTCCAAAATTTTTGACCACTTTCCAACTCTGGATAAGTGTACTACTTTTTTTTTTTTTTTTTGAGCAAAAAAAAGAAAGAAAATTTAGGGGAGGGGGGCAAAAATATTAACCTGTAACTCCATGAAAAAAAAAGAGTAGCTCACACACACAGATAACAAAACTGTAATATACGGGTGCAGAAGTAAAAAATAAGAATATTTAAACTCACATCTCTGTTCACTTATCGATCTTTATTTACATATGTGTTTCTCATCAGTCTCGATTCACACTCTATAATAATTGCACTTCTTCCTGTTAAATGCTAGTTGACGACTGTCTTGCTGCTGCAGATGTTTTCTCTCTTTCGCCACTGCGCGCTCCAACATCGTATTTAAATTTACTTTAGGAACGGATTCATACTAAAGCAGAGGTTCTTCAACTGTGATCTTCTAAGCTATTACCAGGGATCCAAGTGTAAAGTTCGGTGGAACTATTCGCGCATGCTCAGTATTGACAAAGCGTGCTCCCCTCGATTTGTTAAACAGGCGAGAATTTCCCTAAGGATCGTTCACTAATTCCGGGATATATAAAATTCCTTGTGAGGAGAGTACGGGGATGATATACCAAAATGGATAGCAACCGGTTCTCATGAGCAGCGAAAAGAGTGATGTGGTTGAAGTTAAGTGTGACAAAACAGGCGGCATTTACCAATAGAGGAATTAACTGCGGTTCCTAAAGAATTACACTTTGTCTGGAACTTTTTTAAAGTTTCCAAGCGCATTGGGTCGAACAAAATCTCAATGTTCTATGTGGTTCCTTGAAATGTAAAGGCTCCGATTTGCAGTTGGGCCCAGTGACTCTAAGCAGAACTTGTCTGACGTGAGAGGAAAATAGAAACGAAAGAAGGAAAAAAGGCAAGAAACTAAGTAACAAACTGACGAATATTTTTCTTAATTCCATCCGGACGTTTGATTTAACAAACTGTTCCGACGAACCATCCGGATTTTAACAAGCGTTTCATGCGAACCATTTGTTGGGAGAGAGAAAGTCAACATAAGCAGCTTCTATTGCATCAGAAGTTGTTTGGTTTTGTCTATCAGAAAAGTACTCTTATTTAATTTTCTTCGATTTGCGCGATGATATGAGAAACGAGAGTTTAACTGGGCGAGAAATTGCGTGATTTTTTTTTTTTTTGGTTTAACGACCACCTTGAGCAACTCAATGGGCTATAAGCAGTCGTCCATCCCTAATTTAGGGCCACTGACTCCAGGGAAGGGAGAGAGCCCGCGCCGTAAGACAAACACAACATCCATGCCTCACCGGGATTCGAACCCGTACCCATCTCGGACGAATGATTATAAGCCATCGCTTACACCACTGCGCCAGCTCCGTGATTTGTCGTAATTAGCTATGGTCAAGGGCTTATCCAGGAATTTTAAATTGGACGGGTGCTGAAAAAGTTTGGATGTGTTGAAAAATTTTTTGGAAGGGGGTGGGGGTTTGGATAAAAGAAAATTTTTCGAAGGCTTAAATTTTTTTTATATTGAATTATTTAAAGGATTTTTTCATCTAGTAATTAAAATGGGAAAAAACTTTAAAAAGTTGAGAACTGTTGAATTTCTTTTATATCGTTAAGAATGGTTAAAACCGTGAATTCGTTTTTCCAAAACTACACACGGGTATTTTGTTGTTGTATTTTTATTTTTTATCTCACGTTTAAATGCTTTCCTAAACAAGACAAAAGCAACTGACCATTAAAATAGGTTGCTGAAACAGTTGATATTAATATTTTCATAAATCTTTTGCCTGCTGAAGTGATTCAAAAGTAGGTATATCTGCAAAGTATGTGAGAATAAAGTGACGAGATTCGTACGTATGCTTTGAATTTGTAATGACTGACATTAAACACATGATTTCAACAAGAAAAAAAACAAAACAAGAAAAATGAACAATAAACCTTTGACTGTGTGTGTGTGTGTGATATACATACAGTTCGAACTGAAAGAAAAATATATTGCATTATGGTAGAAGTTAGTTTAAGATGGAGCTGAGGAATTCGTGCAAATGCTAACTACTATTGACAACTGCTATATAATAACAATATATATATATATTATTACGTTATACAGATACCGGACAAAAAATTAGTCATCTCCAGAAATTTACTTTTAGCACTTCCCAGCAAAAACACAAGTGTCGGTAAACTGCTGGCCACCAGCTGGTAGTGATGGGTCACTGCTGGCTTAAATCTGCCATTCACTGCCCGGTAGCGGTCTGTTGGTGGCAGCGCCATCAGTTGGCAGCCATTGATGGCCCTGCAGCATCGCCGTGAATTGCAGGCCCCCAAGCAAGTGCCACTTGTGGTCTGTAGCTATCAACCGATGAAACCCCAACACTAAGTGGAAGCAACGGAACTGCGCATGTGTAGAAGCAACACGTGCTGTGTCTCTCGTGGTACCAGTTAGTTGAAGACGACGCTATCGCGTGATTTTGTGGATGTTAAGAAAAAAAAAAAAGCATATGTAGAGACGCGAATTAATTACCTAATGAAATGCCACGTCGACGAAGACATCGGATTAAGCCTTGAAATACTAGATTACAACCATAAAATACACCCACTCCATTCCCATGAATAACAAGAAATAATTTCTGTGTAATCTTTTGTTTTAACAATCACTAAACTGTTTGAAACAAAAGTCCCGGAAAAAAAACCATTAAAAAAGAGTTATGTTGAAAAAAAAATTACACGCGTACAAAATTTATCAATTATTTGAAAAAAAAAAAAAAAAAGCAATGCTATGTGGATATAATGAACACATACATGGGTTGAATACACAAGACTGGAGGAATTCACTTTTAAAAATAATGCGAAGTAAAATAAAATATCTTTCCTCTTTAAGACAAATGTAGCTTCGGACAGCAGAAAGGAAAGATACAACGTTAAAAATGTAAGAGAATGTGACATTTTTTTTTTTCTGATTGGAGGTTTAACGACTACCGTGAGCAACTCAAATGGGCTATAAGCAGTCGCCCGTCCCTAATTTAGGGTCACTGGTTCCAGGGAAGGGAGAGAGCCAGTGCCGTAAGACAAACACAACATCCATGCCTCACCGGGATTCGAACCCGGACCCCGTTCAGACGAATGGTCAGAGGCCATCGCGTAGACCACTGCGCCACCGGGGCGGCAAATGTGACATGAACGGATAAATATATTAATTCAACAATAGTCTTTCAAGGCGACAAAGGCAGCTCGAAACTTCGGAAAGCGCCTTTAAGTTTATACCCTCGTTGAAAAAGTGAAGTTCCATTAAGGTAAAAAGAAAGCAATCGTACATTGAAAAAATAAATTTATGAATTATATGAAACTGACATTTATGAAAAATATCTCTCAATATTGTAAAATTAAATAAAGAGCCATTCGTTACACATTTCGCAGAAAAGAGGATCATCATCAGTCCAGTTGGTAGAGCTCCCGCTTCCCACGCTGACAGTCCTTGGCTAGTTTCCAACTAGATCCAAACGAACGCTTTTCCGGACATGTTGAGAAAATTTTCCCAGCGCAGTGCTATAATTCAGAAGTTTCGTAAGGAGAAAAAGAAAGTAGTTGTAGCTTTGGGAACCTGCGGTTATCCTTTATTTTTATTACGGCTACTACTGGGTAATTGGCGGACAATATTCGGCAAGCCATCAGTTACGTGACGTGATTGCCGGCTGCCACCGCCGGGAAACTAGTGGACCGCATTAGACTAGCCATCATTTATGGCACGTGCTTGCAGGGCTGAGGGCCTCTAGTGGCAGATACTGCTTGTGATGGATAACTGATGGCCCTGTTGTAGAATATGACAACTGATGGGGATGGCAACTGTTGGCCTCCCGGACATTTTATTGACGGTTCGGCAGCGGCAACATAGTGCTGGGCAATTGCTGGCAGTGCCGGCTGCCAGCAATGGCCCAGTGCTGGCTCAGCAAGACTGTTTTTGCTGGGTTAGTTACATCATCACGTACAGAAATCACAGCATTAATTCTTGCTGGAAGAGACTGATCAAGATGATTTAAATAACTTGAGCCAATTTTTGAGAATTCTAGGAACAGTTTGTCTCGCAATTAATTGAGAATCCAGGGATGCTGAAGTTTGGTTTTTACTCTTAGTTCAAGGTGGTCCCATAAATTTTCGATGGGATTTAAATCTGGCAATTTAGCTGGCCAGTCCATGTGTCCCAATGTTGTATCATGCACTTCACACCAATCCATAACGGTTTTAGCCCTATGGATCCTACAGTTGCCATCCTGGTAAATCGGTTAAGTTACTTACTGAGAATCCTGCAAATGTTGTGCACATAAAAACAACACATGATTGTCTAAAATTTCTCTGTAAACATGCCGATTCATCTTATTTTTCACCTTTGCTAAGTGGGCCTAATTCACAATCATTAAAACAACCCCACAGCATTACAGACCCACCTCCTTTGGCAAGAACTTCTTGGACACCCTCAGGATTGAACGCATCTTTAGACCTCCTGTTCAATTCAATTAATTTATTTTGCTGTGCAGGAGAGATTGCATTACAAGTGAATGGAAACGAACACACCAAAGGAGCACGGAAAAAAGCCAAAAAGGCCTGACAGTCCCATGCTCCCTGAGCACGAATTACAAGGTGGTTGAAAAAAAAAAAAAGTTGATGAACTTGACATAGTATAGCCAAACACAGTGGCAAACAGGAGAAAAGAAAGCATTATTGTAATATATATCAATGGCAGAGGCTTAGTATTAATGTATATAGATAGTAGTCATTCTTTACTATTATTGATCCAGTGGCTGCAGTTCATTATGTAATTCTTTAGTGTTTTTTTTTTTTTTTGAGTAGGTTGATATTATTTAATGATGTTAATTCCTTTGGCAGTGAGTTCCAGTAAGAAGGGTTAATGTAGTTTAGAGTTTGTTTCATGGTTTCAGTCTTTGGATGAATTGGTCGGATCTGCGTTTTGTGCGTGTGTCATGTGAGTGCGTCTTTGTTACAATTTGTATGATATTAGCTTGCAAGTTGTTTTTAATACGCCCAAACATAATTTTTCCAATATTAAAGTAGTATAATTGGTTAATTGTACCAATGTTAAATTTGTTAGGGAAAACTTTTGCGTTATTGTATAATGAGAGTTGAGTATATGAGTCTGATTTTATATCAATTAGTCTAATAAATGATTTGAAGTTTAGTAAAATTATATTTGGTAGTTTGTCTCCAAGATAGGATTGCGTAGTTTACATGTGTCGGAAACACAGTATAGTATAATTGAATGAGTGATTTGAAGGAAACGTTAGTGAGTACCGAGCTAATGACACCAATGTTATTAGTGAGTTTTAGTAACAGATTAATTATCAATATGTTTGTTCCATCTCAGGTCATTATGCAATGTAACCCCAAGGTACGATAGGGAGCTAACCTCTTTTATAGTTGTACCGTTTACGGATAACGTGGGGGAGAGTGGTCGAAGAGACTTTTGTTTAGAGAATGTGAGGAATCTAGTTTTGATAGTATTAATTATCAGTTCGTTGGAGATCAGCCATTTAGAAATGTTATTGAGTATTGACGTTCATATTGTTATTGTTAGTAGCGTTAAACGAGGTAAGAATAGTGATATCATCGGCATATAGGAGGAGATCAATGTTTGTAATTGAAGTGAAGGTATATCATTAATGTATAAGTTGAATAGTAACGGACCCAGGATAGAACCCTGTTTTTCACCGGACGTCATAAACTGAAGAGAGGATTGATATTGGTCAATTTGTGTGTATTGTTGCCTACCTGACAGATAACTTTTAAGTAACGATTATGCATTATTCCTAATTCCTATAGTATAAAGTTTATATAGCAGTATACTATGGTTAAGGGTATCAAATGCTTTAGATAGATCCAGAAATAGAGCAATAGTATTTAGGTTTAATTCAAAATTATTTCGGACTGTTTGCTGTAGGTAAAACAGAGCTTGTTCTGTCGATTTACCAGCTTGAAATCCAGGTTGGTTTGGGTGAACAATATTGAATTTGTGAATAAAAGATATAAGTCTATTGTAGATTAATCTTTAAGATTTCAGCAAAAATTGACAAGTTTGTTATCTGACTGTAGTTGTTTGCCTCAATTTTTGATCCGGATTTATATTTTGGAATAATTTTTGTTATTTTAAGGTCGGGAAATTCGATTCGCCAGATAGGAATGCATCATTAAATATTAGTAGTAAAGGGTACGTGATTAGATACGCAACATTTTTTTATGATAGATGGTTAAAGATAATCATATCCAGGACCGGAATTGGTATTTATTTGGTTAAAAGCCTCCGATATCTCGGTTTCAGAAATTTCAGTAAGATGGAAATTATTAGATCTATGCGAGTTTCTTAGGTAATCTGTAAACGGAATATTTTTTATAGGCAAGTTGTTCGTTAGTGTGAGTGGAAATAAGCTAAACTGTTCGTTGAATGCATTTGTAATGTCGTTCATATCTGTAAGTTTATTATTCAGCAAGGCATATTTATAATTGGCGTCAGTGAGGTACTTTGGTGATTATGTATGATTTTGTTTACCCATTAGTGAATTTAAGTGTTTCCATGTTAATTTGGGAGAGTTTTGTGAGAATATGCTAAAGTAGTAGTCACGCTTGCAACGTCGAATATCGCTATTGAGGTTATTGCGGTAATTTTTATAATTTTGTAAATCATGCGGTTTGCTTTTTATAAATTTCGAGAAAATATATTTATTTTTATTAATTCGACGCAGCAAGGCATATTTATAATCCAAGGCTTGTGCAGTTTTTTAGGAGGGGGGTATGATGTTTTAGGAGTTTTGGAAGGGATTGATTATAAATTTGTGTTAAGGTTGTGATGAACAATTCATAATTACTATTAGCAGATCCATGAGTTAATAAAATGCTCCAGTTGATGATTGCTAATAGTGTTATGAAATTTTCCAAGTTCGTTTTGTTAATTTGTATGTAAATGTAGTGGTCAACAGGCGCACTTATAGGTTGTTGAAGAGGGTGAATTAGAGTCTGTGAGGTGGGAGTTAGACGAGTTGGTACAGAAATAATGTTATTATGTCCAGACGCGTTTAGTGTTTGAATAAGTTGAGCAGACTGGCTAGTGGTTTGAAGTAAGTCAATATTCAAATCGCCCAAAATAAAAGTTTTTTTTTGTTTAGTAAATTGCAGTAGGTAAGTAGCTCAGTCAGCAAAAACTGGAAGATAAAAGTTTGAGCTAGGAGGACTATATCAGACGGCAATTAGATAAAATTTATTCTCAATAGTGAGAATTTCACCAATAGGATTAGATATTGTGAAGTTTGACGTGATCGAGAAGTCGCTGTATGTCCCCTTAACCAAATTAGCAACCCCTCCACCACTGGAGTAAGCTCTGTTTAAAAACAAAATTACTGTAGTTTGAAATTTGTAAAGAGTAACCTTTGGTTGGAAACCATATCTCAGAAATGCAAATAATGTCTATATTTAGATTTGTCAATTGGATAAGTGATTCTAATAATGTTAATTTATTGATGAGTGATCTGGCATTAATGTGAAGTAATGTTAAGCTGTTGGGTGAATATGTTGTTAAGAGGTAGTTAAAAGTTTGCAGTGAGTAGTATTCGAACTGCATCCAATTGGTAGCAAAGAGGAATCAAGTTAAAGAAAAAACAAAAGTTGATAATAAGCACAGATTATTATACAAATGCAATAGGCACCGGGACTATCGCACAAGTAAGCGGCAGAATTCAGAGTGAGCAGTGTCAATCGACAGTATCATGGGCCGTGATACAAAAAAGCATGTGGATGTAATTTGAGTCTAGTTAGACCGAGTCGGCAAGTAGTAAACTATACTGGCAAAATGTGTAAGTAAAATAGGAGAGATCTCCAGCAAATGCGAGATACCCCAGTCCACGAGGAATAAATTTAAATAGGTAGGAAGATATCAGCCAAGGGCAAACACAAATTATCTCATCTAATGGATTTAGTAGGTCTGAAGTGGCTGGTAAATATAATAGGTATCCCGGTCGGATACATATGGCTACAAGTACCATAACTCAGTCGAAGTAAGGCAACAATATCACACAGCGCTTCTTCAAAGACATCATGCGATTTAGAGGTCTCTTGGCATATAAGTAGCCGCCCACGATCATAAACACATATGTATGAGTGTAATATTTATTGGATGCTTAAGTATTTGTGTTATACATGCGTATTAGTGAAAAGCACAGAGCCAGAGACTTTGGTTGATTCAGTGTAAAGAAGCAAGTTGACACAGTATATGAACTTACCGGAGGGTCTAAGGTGCTAGTAATGGTGGATGAGATAGCACCCGTTGACAATGTAAATGCACTTTTAGGGATAAATTACATGGATTAATACTATTTATGACACAGTACTAGAGCATCACAAGGCCGCACTCCAGACCCAACGTGACCGATAGTTGAGATACAACAAAATATTAATAACCAAAATATCGGTCAGAATATAGTAGCATGTGAGGAGGCCTGCAATACAATGTAGATATATGTGAGGTCAGTATAGGCGAGAAACGAGCATCGCATTCATAATGCAAGACAAATATTCAATGTTCAAATCACAACAGCACAGAGACGATAGCCGTGACCTTACAGGGAAACCCGATACTCATGAGGCATTGGTTTAGTCATCAATCAGTGGAAACAATTGAGGGTTATTATTGGTCAAAGATACTAGCAGGAGCCAAAAAGTCCTTCGCACACGAATAGCTATAAGTGAGGGTGAGCAAATGCTGGGTGACTAATTGACCATACTGAACATGTTAGACAGGCAAAGGACTAGGGCAGGAAATTGGGTTGATTAACTGTTTTCGAACTGGATGCCGTTAAGTGGGGAAATTAGAGCCGAGCAGCAGAGTGAGGACTTACCTCAAATCCTGCATAACCTGTAGTTGAAATATAATCTATGAATTATGATTAAAAAACCAGTGGAAATATAATGAAATGCAAGGGAGTCTGGAGCTAAATTTAAGAGACGAATAATGGTAGCAGGGTGAGCAGCCAGCAGTATGTTCGTAGCGTAGGCAGAACATCGAAGGCAAAGAAATGTAAGAAGACGGAGGCGATATGCCCATCTGTCCCGATTCTCCCAAGCCATACAAGGGGACAACGTAGTAATTAGCTGGGTACAGGTCGAATCATATATAGCTTGGCGCACAGAAAAACTATAGAAAACGGTGTAATTGTATCGCAGCATTGGGCGCTTGACACAGGAAAGTTAATTTGTAAGACAGATAAATATAGTTGGTAGTCAGTCACTCGTTCCAAAGCAAAGCGATACCAGCTCCGTTGCACGGGGAAACAGGCAGGAATCCAACCACAAGCATGTGCAAATATAAAGGGGCAGTAAGGAACAAGGTTAGCAAGCAGTAGTTGAGTGATTAACGTAGAAACCTACCATAACGAAACTAAGTTAAATGTTAGTATATAGCCCAATATATATATTGGGCTATATGTATATATATATATATATATTGGGATGTAAGGTCAGGTGATGCGTAACATCACAGCCTCTCCTTGACAAATGTCAACCCCGCCTTCTCGTGGTGCATCCTGTTCCCACTAAAGGGGCTCTGACGACCGCAAATAGCGGTATAACTATACCATCGGGATCAGAGGAAATGCTATCCCACACTCACCAACCCGCTTGGCCAGCGTGGTGAGTTATGGCCAAACACCTCCAAAATGACTCTACAACTTAAATCTTGGCCCTCAGTCTCCGGCAGCTGGAATGTACCTGGCCAAGGCAGCGGCCAGTGCGACATGAAGGCAGAGGGTGCTAAGAATCCCCGGAGGACCGGACTAGGCTGCCATTTGATGCTGACCTTGGCTACCTACAACGCACGCTCCCTATCTTCTGATTCAAGGCTTCTTGAATTGGAAGAGGAACTACAAAGGATCAAGTGGGACATCGTCGGGCTGAGTGAGGTAAGGAGAAAAGGAGAAGATCTCATTGAACTGAAAAGTGGACATCTCTTCTATTATCGTGGGACAGATACTGGCAGAACTAGTGGTGTTGGATTTATAATAAACAAGAAACTGAAGGATAAAGTGGTAGAAGTTGAAAGTTCCTCGGACAGAGCTGCACGACTCGTTATCCAACTATCGAGAAGATACCAGGCTCAGATTATTCAAACTTATGCCCCCACCACAAGTCATCCTGAAGAAGAAATTGAAGAATTTTATGAGGAAATTCGTCATCTAAATAATAAAGGTAAGCAGCACTTGAAGATAATTATGGGAGATTTCAATGCAAAAATAGGGCACCGGCAACAGAATGAAACTTCAGTAGGTAAATTCGGTCACGGCAACAGAAACCAGCGTGGAAATACTCTCGTTGAGTTTGCAGAGGCAGAAGGATTTTTCATCTTGAATTCCTTTTTTCAAGAAAAAGCCACACAGGAAATGGACATGGAGACATCCAATTGGGACGACAAGTGAAATTGATTTTATTATGTGTAACAAAAAATTCGTCATCGAAGACTGCAGTGTGCTAAACAAGTTCAACACAGGTAGTGACCATAGATTGGTGAGATGTAAGATGCACCTCAACACTAAACTGGAACGTGGCAAGCTCATAAGACAAACAAAATGTATTGACATAACCAACCTTAAAAAACACCATAATACTTTCAAGTTGGAACTGAAGAACAGATTCTCTGCTTTAGAAGGCCTAACATCGGAAGAAGTGGATATTTCGGAAGTTAACAGAAAAGTAACCAAAGCTCTTATGGAAACAGCAACAAAATTAGCTGGGTCTAAGAACAAGTTGCATGTAAACAAATTATCAGGAAAAACCAAAATGTTGATGCAAAAGAAGAGAGATGAGGACAACTAAAGAAGATGTGACTTCCAAAGTGGAATATATAGAGCTATGCAAGACAGCACGAAAAAGTATCACTGAAGACGTAAGGAAATTCAACTGTGAGCTAGTGAGGAAAGCAATTGAAAACAACCAAAGCCTAAAGATAGCAAAGGGACATCTCAGTAAGGAAGAAAACAGATTATGGCTCTGAGAAAAGAAGATGGTTCTATAACAAGAAATAGAGGTGAAATTTTTGACAAGAGTGAAAGATTTCTACTCCAAATTATATGAAAGGGATGATACATGTACTCCAGACATCATGAAAGGTACCAGAGTTCTTCCAGTCCTCCCAGCAGAAGTTGCACATGCAATCAAGAACATGAAGCGGGGAAAGCTCCAGGAGAAGATGGAATTACTATAGACATCATACAAGAAGCAAGTGGAGAAATTGAAACAGTACTCGCCCAAATTTTCACTCGATGCCTTAATGAAGGGAAGATTCCTGAGGATTGGAACAATGCTACAATGATCCTGCTACATAAAAAAGGTGACATTGAGGATCTCAGGAACTACAGACCTATCAGCCTCCTATCAGTGGTTTATAAAATCTTCACTAAAGTTCTTTCACACCGCTTGAAGGTAACACTGGACATGGCTCAACCGAGAGAACAAGCTGGATTCAGGAGTGGCTACAGCACAATAGATCATATCCACGTACTGAGAGAACTAATTGAAAGAGCGAGGGAATATGAACTTCTATTGTGCATGGCTTTTATCGATTATGAAAAAGCCTTTGATTCGGTGAAACCATCAGCAGTTACCACGGCTCTGAAATCCTGCGGTATTGAAGATGCATACATTAATATTATTAATAACATCTATGAAAATGCAAGTGCAAAGATTCGGCTGTTTGAAAATACAACACACATAAAAATTGGAAAGGGAGTGAGACAAGGTGACACCATATCTCCGAAGCTCTTTAATGCCACATTGGAAAATGTCTTTCAATCACTGAACTGGGAAAACAAAGGGATAAAGATTAATGGAGATTATCTAACCCACCTTCGTTTTGCTGATGACGTAGTCATTTTTGCAACTACCCCATCAGAGCTGCAGAGTATGATCCAGGAACTTGCTGACAAGAGTAAAGAAGTGGGATTAAAAATGAACTTTCAGAAGACAAAAGTGATGTTCAATGCTTTTACAAGAAATGAAGATTTATCGATTGATGGAGAAAAACTGGAGATAACAGATACGTATGTTTATCTTGGACAGCAGATATCAAGTGAGGGTCACATTGATGAAGAAATTAATCGGCGTACAAAACTTGCCTGGAGAGCTTTTGGAAGAAACAGCATAATTTTCAAGAGCAATATGCCATTATGTCTTAAAAGAAAAGTGTTTGATCAATGCATCCTTCCAGTGCTTACGTATGGTGCAGAGACGTGGACCTTAACTAAAAGAGACATACAAAGGCTGCAGACAACTCAAAGAAGCATGGAGAGGTGCATGCTTGGTATAACCAGGAGAGATAAGAAGAGGAACTCGTGGATCCGAAAAATGACAAGAGTGGAAGACATCATGATCAGAGTTAAATCCCTGAAATGGCAATGGGCTGGACATACTGCCAGAAGGACAGACCATAGATGGACAGCCGAAATTTTAGATTGGATTCCAAGGGACAGGAAAAGACCCAGAAAAAGACCACATGGGAGATGGGTGGATGAAATTCGTAAATATGCAGGAGTGACATGGAGGAGACTGGCACAAGACAGACCGTTGTGGAGGAAACTTGGGGAGACCTTCGTCCAGCAGTGGATTGATAATGGTTGACAATGATGATGATGATGATGATATAGCCCAATTGGTCTTCCATACTTGGAAGTCAACATGTGAGTATAAGCAAAGATGGGGTGGTTGTTTGTTAACAATAACATACTACGAGCGTAAAAGTATAAGTCAAACAGTGAGGTTATTTTCGTATAAATGGTTGGAAGCCGATGAAGCAGGGAGCCTGAAACCAAGATGATAGGCATATTGACTGGAGTGAAAGTGACACATAAAATAACAGGAAACTGGTTGGAAATACAACAGAGCATGAAAAGTTTTGAGTCAACAGCACTAAAAAAAATGTCATGCAGTTGAAACCCAGATGCATTGCAGCCAGAGTAAAAATAAACTCATGCCATCTTGCGAAAGAACATTAGATGTAATTAGAAGGTAATTTATTCCAAATAGCTACAGACAGAGAGTCATATGTTTGTAGCGAACGCTGAGCAAATCAGGTTTGTGCCGCAATATAGCAAATGCTTTTGCCGCTAGTCGCCATGACCGTCACATGCTCACGAGACATCAATTAGTCAGCAATACAGCACAGACATAAATTATGTGTCAGAGAGCAATAGTCAGCAATATATTAGTCAGCAATACAGCACGACATAAATGTGTTAGAGAGCAATAGTCAGCAATATATTAGTCAGCAGTACAGCACAGACATAAATTATGTGTCAGAGAGCAATAGTCAGCAATATATTAGTCAGCAATACAGCACAGACATAAATGTGTTAGAGAGCAATAGTCAGCAATATATTAGTCAGCACTACAGCACATACATAAATGTGTTAGAGAGCAATAGTCAGCAGTACAGCACAGACATAAATGTGTTAGAGAGCAATAGTCAGCAGTACAGCACAGACATAAATGTGTTAGAGAGCAATAGTCAGCAATACAGCACAGACATAAATTATGTGTTACAGAGCAATAGTCAGCAATACAGCACAGACATAAATTATGTGTTACAGAGCAATAGTCAGCAATACAGCACAGACATAAATTATGAGTTACAGAGCAATAGTCAGCAATACAGCACAGACATAAATTATGTGTTAGAGATCACGCTTAAGCAGTATCAGATACAATATCAACAACTGAGCATACTCGATTTACACAAGAAGTAATTAAGGGCAAGAAAAATACATACAGTTCGTAACTCATTATTCGTATAGCCAGGCTGTCAAAGTGAATGAAAAAGGGAACAAAGTAAATGGGTTGACAAATGAAATGCAGATGAAAAACATACTGTCAGCACTAAGCCAATATACCGCATCAGTGCAAAGTGAAGATAAAGGCCCCTGAACCAGCGGGAAAATAGAGTCTGAAATATGAGTTTACATACCATGTCATGTCCCATCATCGATAGCCTGAAAAGAGGTGTCTTTCAGAGTTCTAACAATCCTGGTTCGGCCAGCCGCTTCGAGGTAGAAGATCTTACCGTTTTGGGTTCAATAGCGACATCCTCTCGCCCTGAGTTTGCTTCAGAAAGTCTTCCTGGCAGACATGAGACTCTCAGCGATCACAACACCCGATCCTTTAAGCAAGCTCTTGATCCTGTAAATGACGTCCCGCTGTAACATGCGCAAGAATTTCACCACGAGCGGTCTCGAACCGGTAGGAGACTCCCTGACTAGTCGGTGGGCTATGATTATATCTGTAGCAAGTAGCATTTGATTTTCTCATTGAGGAAATCAACAGCCTCATTAGTTGAGTTGCCCGAACAATCAGGCAGATTGTAAATCATGAGCCCAGGATGCCGTCGTACTGTTCGAGGTCGTCTAGCGAATTCTCAAGGGCCCCCACGGAAGACTGCAGAGTATATACACTGAAGAGCAATTGAATTAAGGAACAGCTGGCGTTATGCAAATGTGACGCTGTGGGCGGCCCTGTAAACGGAAACAACATGAGGTATGCAGCGATCCGACAATATAAGGAGTAATGCGACGGGTATCAGTAAGAGTCGGACGCAGTATGGGTAAGACGAAGGATTAAAACGCATTTGATCGTGCGAAAATTGTCGGTGCCCGACGAATGGGTCACTCCATCTCGGAAGTCGTGCAGGCACTGAGATTTTCACGAGCCACTGTGTCACGGGCGCACCGAGAGTACATCGAATCCGGTAAAACTATCCCTGCAAGGGCCAACTGCCGTGGACAACAGCGTGTGGATGAGCGGAGTCATCGTCGACTAGCTCGCATTGCAACAGCGGATAGACGGGCCACAGTGCAAGAAATCCCTCGGCAATTTAACGCTGGTGCACAAAAACGTGTAAGCAGCCACACCATCCAGAACCATCTCCTCACTATGTGGCACAGATGCCATCGTCCCACGAGGGTACCGCTGCTGACCGCACATCACAGGGTGCAAAGATTATCATGGGCGCGGGAACATCGCCACTGGACCCTAGACATGTGGAAAAATGTAGCCGGGACTGATGAGTCGAGATTCACGTTGGTACATGCGGATGGCAGGATACGAGTACGGCGCAAACCACATGAAGCGATGGATCCTTCTTGCCAGCAGGGTATTCTTCAAGCTGGTGGGGGTAGCATTCTTGTCTGGGGACTGTTTACGTGGACTGAAATGGGACCCCTGGTACGTGTAACATCGTCCCTCACAGGCCAACGTTACCGGGATATCCTGGACGACCATGTGCTCTCGTTTGTGCGTCTTCAACATTCCACTGGGGACCTCATCCTGCAACAAGACAATGCACAGTGCCATCGCTCCTGAATTGTATCCGAATGGTTGGATGAACACTCCACCGACGTGACCTCGCTTCCTTGGCCAGCTAGGTCACCTGAACTCAATCCCATCGAGCACATCTGGGATGCCATCGAGAGAGATGTTCGAGGCTCTGACCCCCTCCATCAAATCTTCGTGAATTGTGGGAGCTTGTTCAAAGGTCGTGGATCCGTATGGCTTCCCAATGCTTTCGGTGTCTTGTCGAGTCCATGCCGAGACGTATCGCCGCCGTCATCAGGGCGAAAGGTGGTGCTACACGTTACTAGACAGGTATCTCCAATTTAATTGCTCTTCAGTGTAGTTTGGATTCAAGTTCGTTGATACGTCGGGTCCATCTGCTTCCCATCTCCCCGATAGTAGCTGTTAAACCGCAAGCAGCTCCTGCCTGACCATTGAGACCTCGCTATTCTCAATCTTGTCAGGAGCCACACCAGTTATATTCAATCTTGAGTTAATTTTATCATCTAAGCTTTTTGTTAGAGCCTCCAGGTCTGAAGCCCACTTCTTCCGGAAAGTTGACAGTTCCTCTGAGATGCTGAGTATTCTCTTATTTCCAGATGGTGTGCAGCTAGATGTTCCTCTGCCCTGGAACTTTGGTGATATTGTATTATTTTTATTTTTATTTTTCAATTCACCTTCATCGAAGTCCCTTTTTTCTCTTTTTTTAATTCATTTTGTGACATAAACGTTACATTTCTCTATACCAGTCGTGAGTCTAGACTGAAGATGCCCACACATACAGCAACTGCAATAGCTCCCGATGCCCGAGAAAGAAAAAAGATAAAAAAAAAAAAAACGAGAACACTAATCAAAGATGCATTAAATCATGCGACTTGTTCGATCGACCTCTGTGTTGCCACCCAACACAGTGTTCATCGACCCTGCGTCTGGCGTCATTTGAGTATATGCATAATTTGGATTCATCAGACCATATGACAGCCTTCCACTGATCAACAACCCATGTCCTGTGAACTTTGGCCCAAGCTAATCGGGCTCTTTGGTGAGCTGAAGTTACTATACTGTGCAAATTAATTGGGACAAAGTAAAAAATCACTCTTTTTTCCAAAACTATGTCTTTATATCATTCTATGCCTTGATATACACTGATAAATACCTGTATTAGTATGAAGTATGTCCTCCTTTAGCAGAAATGACCTCTTTAATTAGTTTTGGCTTTGACTCCACTAATTGAGTGCACATATTTTTGACTTCATAATCGTAGAACCACACTTTTATAGCATTCGTTATCATGCGTTCTTTGGTTGTACAGTCCATTTTACCTAAACGTCGCTTCAAAATATTCCACAAGTTTTCTATGGGATTTAAGTCTGGTGAATTTCCAGGCCAATCAAGCAAATGAATTTGATTTTCCAGCATGAAATTCTTGACCAATTTCGAATTGTGACATGGTGCCAAGTCATGTTGAAATGTCCCGTCAAAAGTTTGCAAGAATGGAACAATCCTACGTTGTAATATTTCTATGTACTTGGCTGAATTCATCATACCTTGAACAGGAACTAAGCTTCCAGAGCCATTTGATGTGAAGAAACCCTAAAACATCTGTTTCAGAGGGTGTTTTACAGTTTGTTTGACATGCTCAGGTCTTATGGGTTCACAGTTGCTTCGTCTAACGACATTTGCTTGGTAACGCTGCACAAACAAATGATTTTCATCACTGAAAATTACCTTTTTTCAGTCGTCAGCAGTCCATGATTTATATTTTTTGGCTCATGCTAAACGTTTTATCTTAATTTTCGCATTCAAATATTGCTTTTTCGTTGGTCTTCTTGCCTTCCGGCCAACTTTCAGAAGCCTACGGCGTACAGTTGAATCACTAACATCACAACCCCTAGCCAATAAATCTCTTTGAAGGTCGGTGCTTGTTTTTTTTTTTTTTTTTTTGGATTCATTTTACTATTTCTGA
Organism: Macrothele yani; assembly: GCA_039090855.1. Taxonomy (NCBI): domain Eukaryota; kingdom Metazoa; phylum Arthropoda; class Arachnida; order Araneae; family Macrothelidae; genus Macrothele; species Macrothele yani. Next base: position 31,443,132 of record CM076993.1, read on the forward strand.
TTAGATATTTATCGGTTCGTGGAATTGTTTTTCGTTTTCTTCCACATTTACCTCTCCTTTTTGGAAACGATGATCCAGATGCATTGTATCGCGTAAGCAGTCTTGATACACTTGATTTGCCTACACCAACTGCAGAAGCGATATCTCTCACTGTCATAGAAGTGGGATCATTCAGAGCAATTATTTTTGCACGCTTCCTTGGGGAAATATCCATTTTTCAATACAGGAAAGCAACACGTATACTCACAGAGAGCAAAAACTAACATCCACCTGTCACACACGAAAGCTCACAACTGAAGCTGAAGTGTCTATTTCCTGTTTAAAACCGGTCAAACCACATTCTTACTATCAAGTTCTAACAGTCACAGCACCTCACAGCTGATAAAACCGGTTTACGTGCGTTTCCGACATCAACTGGCGATTACATTACAATTCTGAGAATGAAATAGCTTGTCCCAATTAATTTGCACGGTATAGTAACATTGGTTCCGGTCTTGAAATCCCATTTCAGACATCCATTCGATGAAGTTCCCTACGCAATATTTGCTCATATATAGATGTGTGGGGTCCATTATCAACAGATTGGAGGAGTTCCTGCCTTATTTGAAATCTGTTTCCGTTGATAGGGCGAGAACTTTTGCGCCGTTCACGACTTGCAGAAACGCTGTTTCGTACACAGTTTTTCCTTTTATTTCTAGTCGAGTCTGACTTACACCAATCTTTATAAACACGTAGAATTGTTCTTTTCCTAACACCTGCAAATTCAGCAACTTCCTTGATGCTGTATCTTTTTGACTGGCCAAAAGCTACACCATTTTGCCAAGACTTAAATCTGTCTTTAGACCCACTGATTTTAATTTTAAGGAAACACGGAACTAGAAAAGACTACAAAGTATCGAGCATTGATTTGAGAATTGAAATTCAACACTTCTGGGTGAATAGGGCAACAGTTGCTCCAGTAGTAGTTAGCTGCCGCTAGAGATGGCATAAATTATCCCTTCTTGGGAGTTCATTCATCGCAAAAGAATCATTCACGAATGATCACTCAAACGAATGATCCAATTTCCAGGTTAGCTATAAGTGTATGTCTCTAAGCTATGTAAAACAGTGCCAAAGAGAAATCTTCGTGCGAAAGAGAGACAGAAGTTTAAAAAATTCAGCTTACAAGTTTGCCTGTAGAAATAAATAAAATAACATATTTTATTATCATATAACCCTGAAATATTTAAATAAAATTCTAATGATAACCTCCGTAATATATTAAACAATTACATATATAGCTGCAGCTGACTAATTTTTTTCCTGGTATCTTTATATGCCTGCGTGTGTGTGTGTGTGTGTTCAAATGAAGGGGGCCGCCCCAGTGGTCTAAGCGCTGGCTTCTGGCCATTCGTCCAAGACGATCCCAAGGTGGCATAGACGTTGTGTTTGTTTTACGGTACTCGCTCTCTTCCTTTCATGGAACCAGTGGCCCTAAATTAGGGACGGCCGACTGCTTATAGCCAATAGAGATGCGATGCTATAGATGCCACTGAGGTAGACGAGAAAAGCAAATGAAAAAAATAATAAACATAGCTCCTGAAAATTTAAGCCTAACCTCCAAAGAAACGGAGCTGCCCTGGTGGCATAGTGGTCTAAGCGATGGTTTCTGATCATTTGTCCGAAAGGAGTCCGGGTTCGAATTCCGGTGAGGCATGGATGCTGTGTTTGTCTAACGGCACTGGCTCTCTCCCTTCCCTGGAACCAGTGACCCTAAATTAGGGACCGGCGACTGCTTATAGCCCATTGAGTTGCTCACAGTGGTCGTTAAACCTCCAATAATAAAAAAAGAAATGGCTTCACTAAGAAAACAGACGTCTTACAATTCCACAGATGACCATGTTAGACCGGGTTTATTGTATTTGCATTTGTTATTCCAGATTTAAAACACAGCGAACTTTTTTTTAAATATTTAGCAAAAGTCTCAAACCAACTGCTGAAGGAATCTCAAGATTTAGTTGAAGAGTCAGCAGTATTCAAACAAAAACAAAAAACTCCACCTATTGGAGTAACAGGCATGAGAAAAGTTAGAAGTGCATGGAAAATATTCGCCATGGTTATCTAAGCTAATGGTTACATTTCTTTCGAGTTGGGGAGACATCAACATGACACGATAAGTATGTACTTTTCTCCGAAAGGCATGCAGGAAGACTATTTTTTTATATCGGGACATGTACTCTGACCACTGTTTTTCATAAAAATATATATTCATTTTATATGATACTCAGTTTCTCTTCTGAGATATCTTGGGACCTGAAAGATGAATTCAAAAAATTTTGTTTGCTCCCAGATAAACATAATCGAGTTTGAAATTGGACTTCGGATATGTTTGCTGAAAATTTGTTGAGTTTTTCGTGGAAGTTCCCCAGCCTCTGCTGGCGGAATTCTGTAGTTATTTCTGTCACGATTGCAAAAGCCGGAATAAAAAAGAAAAATATTTTTTTAAAACCAAATGGAGACCAAGATACTCTTGTATTTTCTCCGTATACGACAGGTATGCCGAAAGTAAATAGTAATGCCAACGTTATTGAATGTATTTACAAAAAAAAAAAAAAAAAACTCTGAACTTTTCAAAGTAATCACCATTAACATTTACGCACTTTTGAATAATTGCAAACCACTTTGAAAATATTTTTTATCAGATTTGTTTCTCTTCTCGATGCTGCCTCCAAATACGCAGTGACGGCTTCTTCATCGGATGAAAATGACGTCCCCGAAACCTTTCCTTGGCTTTCGGAAACAGATACAGATCGCACGGTGCTAAGTAGGGCGGATGACCTGGATGGCGAAAGGAAATCCGCTGTTTCGGTTGCAATGTGGACAGACCCATTGTCATGGTGCAGGAGCCCCTTTTAAGATCCAGACGGATGTTTCTGTTAAACTGCAATCACTTTTGCAAATCAGTGGGAGGTATCCATTCTTTTTATAAGCAGTCGCCCGTCCCTAATTTAGGGTCACTGGTTCCAGGAAAGGGAAAGAGCCAGTGCCACAACATCCATGCCTCACCGGGATTCGAACCCGGACCCCTTTCGGACGAATGATCAGAGGCCATCGCTTAGACCACTGCGCCACCGGGGCGGCATCCATTCTTCAGTGACCGTTTGTTTATTTTCAAGGCAACTGTCGCCACTTGTCCCGTTCTAGAGAAGAACCAACTGTTTTCTCCTTAGCAGATGTCACTCTGGAAGCCCCAGATCCTCGATTGCTGTTTAGTTTCCGAGGTCATATATCCCCGTATCGTCATCAGCCGTGATGTTGTAAATGCCTCTGCTTTGTCCGCTGCCGATCTTGGAGAGCATGAAACAGCAGCATTCAATACTCCCCGATTTTCTTTATCAGTGAATAAGGCATACACATCGAACTTATCGCTTGCTGACGCTTGTGAAGTATATTCTAAATTAGCTTTCCTTTTTAGTTTCTTTCCCTATGTAAATTTTGAGTTTGTTCTCAGGTATACTTCACAACTTAACGTGACATCTTCTCTCTCAAACGAATACTGTTGGCAACAACACATTTGAGGTCAGAGTGAACGTGACGTATGACTGTATGAGGTAAGAACGTTAGATAAAAACTAGGATACAACAGTTGCTCGTGTGGGATGTTGGATGCGTGTTGGAGATGTGATATGGGAATTATGTTGAAATGTGATATCTGATCTATTGAGATAGTCCTGGAATAAAGCCAATTTCCGTAAGTTTGACTTCTGTTTAAATGTTTCGTCTGGCCGTTAAGGTTTAATTAAGGAAGTGTTCCACCGTATTCATACCTAATGATACAGACATAACTTAAGAACGACAAGATTTCAGTACGAAAGGAACTTTACGTTATACGCTCAATTGTTGTTGATCAGATGCTGAGGGATGTCTCTATTTGACAAATTGTGATAGGATTTTCTTTTTTTACTTTCCCCACAGCATCGACGTTTCCAGGAGTTACGGCGGAAAGTAGACGATCACATCGAGGACTGTCTTCAAGTGAATTTCGGGCGTTACCAAATTCTCGAAAGTAGTTTGTGACTGTTGCTCGTGAAGGAGCGGAGTCCCGCAAAGTGCTTGACAGCGATTTAAAATCCTGCTCCTGGCTTAAACCTTTTCGAAATCCTGGTAAATCATAGCACAAAAATCACGCAAAGAGGTATCCATCGCGGACGAAAGTCAAAGCAACACTGTCGCATTTCCGTCCGCAGCAGACTAAAAACCGATTTTAGCAGAAAGTTAAAGCTGTGTTCTTTTATTAATATTTTACTCTGTCGCATGAGCTGTTTTTCAAAGTTAGCTTATCGCTAGTTTCACTCCAACTAAAAACTTTCGGCATAGCTTACGTTGAATTATCCAATCGGGTAGCAATGCACCATATACACTATATGATCAAAAGTAACCGGCAGTGGATTTGCCGACATACGTCACAGCCATGGCTCATACAGGTGCTCTGATTAAGTGGAAGTGATGTTACTATGAAATTAAAACAAATTCAAATGAATTAATAATCAATGTTAATGAAATTAAAGCAATGATTTTCTCCAATTCGCTATCTCCTTTAATATCAAATGTACAAATATCACTTAATAACAAGAGAATTGTTATAGTACCTTCATTTGACTACCTGGGAACTATAATAAATTTTAACCTCAAATGGAATAATCATACTGATTTTCTTTTAACTAAATTATCTAAAAACAATGATATAGTAAAGTAATATTCTGACTGTTCTTACAACTTTTGATCTCATTGTATTACACATTTCAAACTCATATTAAATATCGCATATTATCTTGGGGACAAACGACACAATACAATATTAATAAATTACAAATTTTACAAAATAAATATATCAGACTAATTGATCTCAAATCACAGCCTAATAAACGACCTTTAATAAATTTTGGAACAAAAGTATATCCTAATAAATATAATATACTAGCTCAGCTATATTATTTCAATCTAATTTTTTTTTTTTTTTTGTAAAATTATAATCAAACGAATTAAATATAATTTATATTCAGATCTTATATTACTTAATACACATAAACATTCTTATGAAATAAGGAATAAATTACAATTAAAACCTATTTTTTCAAAAACGAATAAATGAAACTTACCTCAAATTACAGAGGTCCTCAATACTGGAATTCTTTATCCAATGACCTGACTAATTTGAATAATTTTAATTTATTTAAAAAAAAATCGATTTTTTTCTACAATAAATCAAAAAAGAATGGGTAAAACTCATTCTAATTGTCTGACTTGATGTGTTGTTTCATTTGTTTTTCTTGTTCGGGGAGTAGAGGGCAATGTCAGGCCAATATTCACATTTTCCCTTGTCTTTCCTGATGTTTCTGTACGTGATAGACATTTATGAATTGTCAAAAAAAAAATTCACTCTTTTTTTCTTAAAATCATGTAAAAAAAAAAAAAAAAAACGCCTGAAGAGTGGATTTAGCAACATACGTCACAGCCATGGCTGATACAGGTGCTCCGATCAACTGTAAGTAATGTTATTATGAAGTGGAAATGCCTAGGAGCAACAATAGCGCAATCGCAATCTGGTAGGCCAGCAAAATGACTGAGTGGGACGGCTGAGTTCCGAACCGGATGGTTCGTCAAAATCGCCTGTCCTCGGTTGCAGCACTCACCAACGAGTTCCAAAATGTCTCTGGAAGGAACGCCAGTATTATAATGGTTCGTTGAGAGCATCTGAGATGGGTTTCGATGGTTGAGCAGCGCACACAGCACTAACATCGGCAATATTAATGCCAAGCGTCGCCGCCCTGGCGACGCAGTGGTCTAAGCGATGATTTCTTATCATTCATCCGAGATGGGTCCGGGTTTGAATACCGTTGAGGCATGGATGTTGTGTTTGTCTTATGGCACTGGCTTTCTCCCTTCCTTGGAACCATGCAGTGGTCCTAAATTAGGTACGGGTGACTGCTTATAACCGAGTGAGTTGGTCACAGTGGTCGTTAAACCCTCAATAAAAAAAATGAAAAAAACCACACCCGCCAAGCGTCGGTTGGAGTGGTGTGAAACTCCGCAACTGTGGATTCTGGAGCAGTGGAAACGTGTTCTCTGGAGTGATGAATCACGATTCACCACCTGGCACTCCGACGGACGAATCTGGATATAGAGGATGTCAGGTAGACAATACCTGCCCGACTGTGTAGTGTATTTGGTGGAGGAATCATCATGCTCTATGACTGTTTCTCATGGTTTAGAATAGACCCAGTAGTTCCAGTGACCGGGAATCTTAATGCTGCCGCCTATAATGACATTCTCGACAGTACTGTGTTCCCAAAATAAAGGCAACAGTTTGGTGAAACCGACTGAATAAAGAAAAAGAAATTTTAAGGAGAACAAGTTAGTAAAATCGCGCTATGCATTGATTATGATACGCTTTCCAACATACCAGAAATTATTACTCAAGTTATGTGGATAATGGCTGTGGAATAAATATCGTTCCTGTGTCCTGACCTTTGACCCCATTTCGATTATATTCAACAGAACCGGTTCACTATACCTCCGGAACAACATGATAAAGTTTTGTTGCAATAGAAGCAGTTTTACGCAAGTTATGAGAATAATGGCTGTGGAATAAATCTGGCTTTTGTGCAATGACCTTTGACCCCATTTCGTTGATATTCAACAGAACCGGTTCACTATACCTCCGGAACAACATGATAAAGTTTTGTCGCAATCCAAGCATTTTAGGTAAGTTATGATGCACAAGGGCAATGGAATGGATCCCACTCCAGTGTCCTGACCTTTGACCCCATTTCGCCCATTTTCAACAGGGTTCGTGCCCAGGTGGTTCCCTACCACATACTAAAATTTCATCGAAATCGAACCATATTTACGCATGTTATGACGCATAAAGGTAATGGAATGGATCCCGCTTTTATGTCCTGACCTTTGACCCAATTGCACCCATTTTCAGTAGGGATAGTCCCCACCCAGGTGATTCCCTACCACATACTAAAATTTCATCGAAATCGAACAATTTTTACGCAAGTTATGACGCATAAGAACAATGGAATGGATCCCGCTCCTATGTCCTGACCTTTGACCCTGCTTCGCCCATTTTCAATAGGGTTTGTCCCCAGGTGGTCCCCTACCACATACTAAAATTTCGGCGAAATCGAACCATTTTCACGTGAGTTATCGTGCGGACGGACGGACAAAGCTGGAGCATATACGCTTCTTCAACCTACGGTTGGAAAGCGTAAAAAATGACACACCTTACAAACGATTAATTTATGGCAATGTTTTGCCATTTATGCCATACGCAGTGTGAAATCTGCTGTCGCATGTCGTCAGATTCCATCCGACTGACTGTTCCCCGGAAGAGCATGAAAATGCATGAAATTTATTCCCGTGTCTCGGTGTCTCGTAAAATCAGATTTTTCAGTGCCATTTTACTTGTACGGCAATGGTCTCCGGATTGCTCCTTAAACTGGACTGAATGAAGAAAAAGAAATTATAAGAGAAAGTTGGACGGCCGTATTTAATACAGGATTAAAGAGCAAAATAGTCATTACATTCTAAGCAAATTGCATAGAAATAACAGTTTACAGAAGACCCCAGGAGAGAAGTCTTTTTGCAAAACAGCTAATGGTCTGTATCCCATTCAACTCGGTTATCGAGAAGTATTAAAACAATTTTTAATCAGCCTGCATTTAAGCTGGTAAATTAATGTTTCTAGATGACATTCTCCGAGAAAAGGCAAAATAAAATCATGCTCCCAAAACTCGGAATAGCGAATTTATACCTCAGTTTATGCCTTTTTCTTTTTCTTTTTACATTTTTAGAAGAAAAACAAAATATTCTCTTTATTTTCGGGGCCCTCGAGAATCGAGGGGACCCAGCGATGGGCTTCCCCGTGTAAGTCTGCTTCTAGTAAATAAATTGGTGTCCAAAATTAAGGTAACAAATACAAATTCGAGAATATATCCAAAACGAGGCGACCAATTGAAAACAAATTTCTGAGACATGTGCATTATGCAAGGGGAAACGCTAAGTCAACGTACCCAAGCAACATTGTGCTACCTTCTATGAAATTACGTATCGAGCTGGCAGGTACGTGACCTTGATAAACATTGTTTTGTGCGGGGTGTGGCAATTGAAGCTTGAGTTGGACTGTTAGTAGAAGAATGGCTCCGCACCATCGCTTAGAAGACTCTTTATGGTGGAGATTGATCCATAGATTGAAAGAAGGGCAATCGCAAGCTGAGGTAGCAAGATGGCTGAATGTGTCTTGAGTTTGACTGTTAGTAGGAGAATGGCTCTGTACCATCGCTTAGAAGACTCTTTATGGTGGAGATTGATCGGTAGATTGGAAGCAGGGCAATCGCAAGCTGAGGTTGCAAGATGGCTGAATGCGTCTTGAGTTTGACTGTTAGTAGAAGAATGGCTCTGTACCATCGCTTAGAAGACTCTTTATGGTGGAGATTGATCCATAGATTGAAAGAAGGGCAATCGCAAGCTGAGGTAGCAAGATGGCTGAATGTGTCTTGAGTTTGACTGTTAGTAGAAGAATGGCTCTGTACTATCGCTTAGAAGACTCTTTATGGTGGAGATTGATCGGTAGATTGGAAGCAGGGCAATCCCAAGCTGAGGTAGCAATATGGTCGAATGTGTCGAGGCAAGTAGTCTCCAATCTCTGGAGATAGTTCCAGGAAACCTGGATAATAACCAGAAGGCTGGGACCAGGACGCTCACAAGTCAAGAGGACCAGTATTTGTTTCTAACAGATCACCAACATAAGGAGTCGACAGACAAGCAACTCTCGCAGGAGCTCTGCTCTGCTATGAAAGCTACTATATCGAGGTAAATAGTTAACAGAAGACTCCGCTAGAGAGTTCTGCATGAAAAGAAGAAGGTCAATGGCCTGTATCCCACTGGTCGTAAAACACAGAAGGGTCCATTTGAATTGGGCCCGACAACATCACTCTGGTCCACTGATCAACGGCCCTGTGCTTTCTTCAATGACGAGATGCGGTACAGCATAAGCACGGATTCTCGTCGTGTGTACATTTGAAGACAGGTGGGAAACAGAAATCTTCTCTTCTACAGGGAAATTGACCACTACGGTGGTGTAGGACCAGAGTTGGAAACACGTCAAAAATTTTGGACCCGGACGTCACATAATTGGACCCGACACTGACCTGACCTGGATCTGTAAGTGACCCAGAAACGACCCCAAAAAATCTGCTTTGAATTTTTATATCTATATACATATACAGGGATCTCAAAAAGTCTCGGTCTCTCCGCCAGAGTTATCGTACCTAAGTTATACGGAAATCACACAAACGTATTATCGGAACGTTTTATTTACCCACTTACATACAGGAAGTATTGAAACTGTCGTCTTTCTTTTGCAAGACGTAACCTAATTGTTTTATACATATTTTCAAATACATCTGTGGACGTCAAAAGTCCCTCCGCAGTAATATTAACCCAGGTAGCACAGCCTTGCAATTTAACGTAGGCCCAATACTGAGCCGCTATCTTCTATTCCTAAAAGACGGTGGCTCAATGCTGGGCCTACTTTAAATTGAAAATCTGTGCTACCTGCTACATGGGAAGGCTGTTCCACATGATTTGGATGGCGGCGCTACAGTAAAAATTTTGAATTAGGTTCCTTGTTGTATGTTTAGTTTCAGTTTTTGTTGTTTTCTTGATAATATATCAAGCTTCAGAATATGTTTCACAGCAAAACCAATTTTCACAATCCTATGATGAGTTGAAAATTTCCAAAATGTGGATGTTGTTTTCATCACTGCATCTCAGAAGGAAAAACACTCTTCCTTCTGAGGACAGTCTTCCTTCAATTTGCATGATAAATCATTTTTCAGTCCGCGGGCATCAGTATCGGGCACAAAATTCCACAGTGCGCATTTATTTTTCTCTAAAAAAAAAAAAAAAATCTGCTTTTCAAAAATATAACGGAAATTAATCGGGTCGAAATCGGGTCAGGAACACCTCGACCGGACCCGTTTGACTCGCAAAAAATTGCAGACCCGTGACCAGGAGTTTCCATCTCTGTGGAGGACTGGTTTGGACTGGTATCATGTTGGATGGATGCACGCCGCTTCACGGATTTCCAGAAGGCACCCCGATTTTTGCGCACTACAAGGATGACATCCTAGAGCCATATGTACTGCTTTTTAGGGGAGCTGTTAGTCCCCAGTTCCTCTTGATGAATGATAAAGCCAATCTCCATAAGGCTCGTCTAGTCGATGAATAACCGGAGAGGTATTTCCAGGGAAGCTGTTCACCCCAGTTCCTTTTTATGGACTATAACGCCCGTCCCCATAAGGTTTGGCTAGTCGATGAACACCCAGAGAGGGAGGATATTCACAGGATGGAGTGACCCGCAAGATTTCTGGGCTTGAACCCGATAGAGCATGTCTGGGATGCCCTGGAAAGAGCAACTACAAGCTGGCAGCCTCTTCCCAGAACCCTCCCGGAACTACGACGCACCTTCGTGGAGGAGTGGCACTTATTGCCCAAACTCTCATTCACAGAACAGCACGAACTGTATTGCTATTCGGGGTAATCACACTCCCTTTTATCCCCTCGAAATTTGCGCCACTTGCTGCATCACTTTCGAACTGCCATGCTGTCATGCGCATGCCTCCTCCTCATGCGGTGATGGCATTTCTTTTCTGCTGTGTATTGCTGTGTTATCAAAATATGCATGTCTGAACACACTGTCATTAAATTGTCGCGTGGATTTTGCGTTATTCAGGATTTTGTGTTTGCCGCACTAAATTTGGATATCGGTGTATATGGTCAATCAGGTACATAGTAATCACCAAAATATGATAAACCAGTACTGCATTTCCAAATCTTAGTCGCTGGCAGTTTTGTTTTCATTTATTGAGTACAATTTAATGCCCACAGCAGTGGCGTGCCCAAAGGGGGCGGGGAGTGTGGTTAAAACATTTTTTGGAACCATTCGATATTTCAAAAACGCGATTTTAAAAAGCAAAGCTCTGCTAGTATTTGAAATTGTTTTTATGTCTCATGGCAAAAACTGACAATGTTTTCTCCATGAAGATGAGGAAGCGGCAAGGAGCCAAGGACAAGAAAGTTTCATTGCAATGAAAAGCCAATACATTGGCATACTGAAAGTTTCTGTGGAGATGAGGCAATGCAAAATTTGAGTTCCATGACTTATTACTTCAAAGCATGCTGAACAGTAAAGAGTTTTGATTAAAATACCAAGAATCACATCAAAACAAAAACCAGTACTGTAACATGAACACAGAAAATCCAGAAGACTATTACAGGATTTCAATTTAAGTGCCATTTTTAGACATGTTTATTAGTGCTTCGGAAAATATACAGTATTTCTCGCACACAAATACAGTAGATTTTATCAGGATTCCAGTCACTTTTCCCAACAAATCCCAATGTGCCACCTCTCAAGATATTGATGGGTTTAAAACTTTAATTGAATTTTATACAGGTGACTTGAATCGCTCGCAAGAATTAATCGAAGAATTGAAACTGTGGTTCAGTAAGATTGCCCGCAAAGAAAAGGAGCACTGGTAAAAAGATGCATTCAGTTTTTTAACTGTGCAACAGTGAGGTGTTACCCACCTCAACCGCGAATGCTCACTTTCTGAAGTTGTCACGGGTAGAGTACCTACTATGTGAAACAATATACAAACATAGTTTCACATTCTTGGTACTCTACCCGAGACAACTTCAGAAAGTGAGCATTCGGTTTCAACACTGCGTCTCTTAAAATGATATCTACGTCATCAGAACTGAGACTCAGTGGGTTAGCATTACTTCACATCCATCGAGAATACACACCGAAACCTGAAGAAGTTTTAGATCAGTGGTGGCCAAACTTTGAGAAACCTGAAGAAGTTTTAGATCAGGGGTGGCCAAACTTTGAGAAACCTGAAGTTTCAGATCAGAGGTGGCCAAACTTTGCGAAACCTAAAGAAGTTTTAGATCAGGGGTGGCCAAACTTTGAGAAACCCCAAGAAGTTTTAAATCAGGGGTGGCCAAACTTTGAGAAACCCGAAGAAGTTTTAGATCAGGGGTGGGCAAACTTTGAGAAACCTGAAGAAGTTTTAGATCAGGGGTGGCCAAACTTTGAGAAACCTGAAGAAGTTTTAGGTCAGGGGTGGCCAAACTTTGAGAAACCCGAAGAAGTTTTAAATCAGGGGTGGCCAAACTTTGAGAAACCTGAAGAAGTTTTAGATCAGGGGTGGGCAAACTTTGAGAAACCTGAAGTTTTAGATCAGGGGTGGCCAAACTTTGAGAAACCTGAAGAAGTTTTAGGTCAGGGGTGGCCAAACTTTGAGAAACCCGAAGAAGTTTTAAATCAGGGGTGGCCAAACTTTGAGAAACCTGAAGAAGTTTTAGGTCAGGGGTGGCCAAACTTTGAGAAACCTGAAGTTTTAGATCAGGGGTGGCCAAACTTTGAGAAACCTGAAGAAGTTTTAGGTCAGGGGTGGCCAAACTTTGAGAAACCCGAAGAAGTTTTAAATCAGGGGTGGCCAAACTTTGAGAAACCTTAAGAAGTTTTAGGTCAGGGGTGGCCAAACTTTGAGAAACCCGAAGAAGTTTAAAATCAGGGGTGGCCAAACTTTGAGAAACCTGAAGAAGTTTTAGATCAGGGTTGGGCAAACTTTGAGAAACCTGAAGTTTTAGATCAGGGGTGGCCAAACTTTGAGAAACCCGGAGAAGTTTTAAATCAGGGGTGGCCAAACTTTGAGAAACCTGAAGAAGTTTTAGATCAGGGGTGGGCAAACTTTGAGAAACCTGAAGAAGTTTTAAATCAGGGGTGGCCAAACTTTGAGAAACCTGAAGAAGTTTTAGATCAGAGGTGGCCAAACTTTGAGAAACCTGAAGAAGTTTAAGGTCAGGGGTGGCCAAACTTTGAGAAACCTGAAGAAGTTTTAGATCACGGGTGAAAATCATCTAAATACATGGCGTCAGTTGAAGAAATAAATCCATCATTCTTTCCACGTTAAGCAACGCACAGCAACCGAAAAATTGTTTTTCAGCCGCCGTCGGGGAAACGAATCTCGAAGTAGCGTCCTGCAGCTGAGCATAATTTTCTCCCATTACGTCTAGGAATTCGATTATTTCTGGCAAGAGATTCAAAAATCTTTCAAGAAACTTTCCTTTACTAAGCCACCTAGCATTCGCGAAAAACAGCAGGTCTTCGTATTCAGTTTCATTTTCTTCCAGTTGGCTTCGAAAAAGCCTCCTACGTATACTTCGTGCCCGAATAGAATTAGCTATTTTGGCAGTTATGTCGATAACGTCTTTCACATTTAAAACATTGATGCACAGTACATTTTGGGGGAAAATGCAGTGAAAAGAGGTAAAGTTTGGAAAATTGCCGTTTTCCCTACGAAGTGAAATGAACCCATTTGGTTTGGCCTACCATCGAGGTGCCCAGTCAGTAGTGATACAAACAGGCTTCCACAATGACAAATTTATTTTTTGAGTGAATTTGGTAAATACTGTATATTAAAAAAATCTTGACCCCCAGTTGGTTAGGGATGGGGAGGGGAGTATGACTGATTCAGTCTGTCATCTGGTTTCAGGCAGTTCGTATGGAACAGCATACGCTAGTCTGATAAAGTAAACAATCGACCGTACGAGAGCTTGCGATCTGCCGTTTGGCCACCAATGTTTTAGATGAACTAGCAAAAAAGATCCAGAAGGCACACAATAAAAGTAACATAAGAGTTGAATTAAATCTAAAAATATTTGTCGAAATGAGTGTCGTCAGCGATTGTTAGTCTTACTGTAGAATGAAAAAAGCGCCATTATACACTGAGTGGCCACTTTATTATGACCACCCCCTCAGTACTTCGTTGGGCCACCTTTTGCCATTAATACTGCGTCGATTCTTCGTGGCATGGACTCCACGAGATGTTGATAGGTGGTTTGTGGAATCTGAGACCATGCTTGATGAATAGCACTTTCCAGGAGTGTGAGATTGCAGGGTTGTGGATCCAGCTGTCTGATGGCTCGTTCAACTTCATCCCACAAATTCTCAATGGGGTTGAGATCTGGAGATTGTGGGGGCCACCTAAGCAAAGTAAACTCACCGGCATGTTCCTGAAACCAATCCTGTACAATACGAGCACTATGGCAGGAAGCATTATCTTGTTGAAAGTAGCCATCGCCATTGGGATAAACCATCCACATGACAGGATGCACTTGGTCCGCAACGATGTTTAGATATGATGTGCCAGTCAGACGTTGATCATCACGAATAAAAGGGCCCAAAGCATGCCAGGAAAACATTCCCCAAACCATAACGTTGCCTCCACCAGCTTGAAGGGTTGTAGCAATGCATTCGGGGTCCATGCTTTCGTGCTGTTTCCGCCAAATTCTCACTCGGGCATCGGCATGGTGCAACTGAAAACGTGATTCATCGGACCACATAATTTGTTTCCAATTATCGACTGTCCAATCCTTGTACTTCTGTGCGAACTGGAGACGTTTTCTCTTGTTAACTGCAGGGAGCAAAGATGTTCGAACAGGCCTTCGGCTGCCATATCCCATCCGATGCAGTGTACGGCGAACAGTGCGTGCAGAGATCATTTGAGGGGATCCTTGATTAAGGTGATCTGTAATTTGCTGCACTGTTGCCCTTCTGTTGTCTGTTACCAGTCTGGACACTCTCCGTTCCGCCGGAGCAGTCACTAGTCGATGACGACCACACGTTGCACGTAGAGACCCAGTTTTTTGGCTTTGGCTGACAGTCCAGTCTTTAAACACTTTAACAACAGCTGCTCTGGAACATTTCACGAATGCGGCGGTTACGGTGGTACTCGCTCCATGGCTCCGAGCTCCTACAATCATCCCACGTTGAAATTCCGTCAAATCTCATTTTTTACCCACCTTGTCACCCAAGAATCACTGCTACTACTGTCGCAAGCACTAAGCTTTCCCTTTTTATACTAGCCTCGCCCTCTGGCGGCAACAGTGTGCAGCCATAGCTCATTTGCTTAAAACTGTCAGGTGGTCAAAATAAGGTGGCCACTCAGTGTACAAATAAAGAATGTTTCACTAGAAGGTAAATTTTTATTTCGTTCTGGAATTACTTTTATCTTTTAACTATTTAACAGTAAGTTTCTTGTTTTCTGCGCAGATAAGTAGCAGAATATAAGTAGTCAACTATTATGTGGTGATAAGAATATAAGGTAATAAGAATATTAATAATTTCCAGCAATATTTATTCGAATATGTTTGCGTGGATGTTGAATACATTTTAAAAATGCATTCATAACATATTTAGCTATATAAAAAATATATTTCACCGCCCCCTCCTCCCCCCAGAAAAAAATTTCTGGGTACGCCACTGCTTATCCATATATGCATGTCTGCACCAACTGTCGTATGGATTTTTGAGTTATTCGTAATTTTGTGTTTGCCACGATAGATTTGGATTTCGGTGTATATAGTCAATGAAGTACACAGTAATCACCGAAATATCGTAAACCGGTACTGCATTTATAGGGGGCAAGGTGAATCTTGCCCCTCCAATAATTTTACTGGGAGGGGCAGTGCCCACCCAATATGTTTCATCCTGTTTAATTAAATAATCGCTTTAGCCTCATAAGGTGGACCTAGCACCGCCTTATAAGGCCAAAGCGATTTATTTCCAAAAAATAATAAATAAAATAAATAAAATATTTTTTCCCAATCTCAGCATTGCTCATTTGATAAGAGACTGGATTGCCAACAACATATAGTGTTTGACATGTTCTTGTGATGTGTGGTTGTCTAAAACTATTATGAAAAATAAAATAAATAAAAATACAGAAACGTATATCTCTAGCGCCTTTATTTATCTATTCTTGCGCTTCTTGTTCTTTGTTTAAGTAACCCGGATAATTTATCATATTTTTTACTAAACTTCGGAAATAAAATCGCTTTGTATATTTTTATAAAATCACAGGCTGAATTTTATTTTTAGAAATATTAATATTCAGCAAAAGAATATTTCTGTTTCCTTGTTCATTTGCTGATGAGCAATTACAGTTGCGCTTTAAAATATACGTCAAATCTCATGTTGTATCTTTTTGCTCCCTATTTTTTATTTTCTTCCTCCCACGTCTGATCTCTTCACGCCTGCCACCAACTAATAATTTGGAGAAGTCGGCTCCCCAGCTTTATTTTCATTTATCGAGTACAATTTAACCCCCATAGTAAAATGTAGCGGAAAATTACAGCCATTTTTTTCGTGTTCTTTTCCGTAGTCCGTCCCTCACAGTACACAGCGGAGCACAAAGGACCAAAAAGCAAGCCAGCCAGCCGTCTTGGCGTAGTTTGGCAAGCTTCCTCTCGGAAAGCCTCCCAGTTCGACTTCTGCTGCGGAGATCGAGGTTCCAGAGCTTTCGTTCAAGGATAGATGGCGCTTCATTCGGCTCAGTTTTAGCCAACGCAGTCAGGGAAATCGTCTGCTTCTGAGACCTATTCGCTAGAGTCGGGATTGTTTACTTTTCTAGAAGAGCAAGAGGAAGACGCGTGTGTGTATATGTGTGTGTGTGCGCCCTGCACTTCTCGTCCCAGAAAAACAAATTTTCAAATAAGCACTTGTAACCGGCCTCCTGGGTTTTACATCACTGCAACAGCGAATCATCGTTGACTCGACTGAGATCACCAAACTTAAAACAAAATAAAGAAAAAAAAAAAAAAAACCGTAGTAATAACAGGACATCCCCAAAAAGAAAACTTCCTGCAACTTTACGCAGTTTTGGAGCTGTTTTTGTGCTGTTGTCCAATTCGTCACGAGATTGGAGACACGAATTTTCACAAGGTTAGTAGGCGCTTTTTTTCTTTTCTTTTAATATAAATATATACCTCTCTATCAACTGTTGGTTCCAGTTAACACTGCCAAATATACTGTTCAGAGATGTGCTTACATTTCCATTTGCGTGATTTTTTTTTGCAAGCTGCGAGAAGCTAAAATACAAATTTATAGTAAGAGTTGGAAAAAACGGTCACCGTAAGCTCCTAAAAATTGAAAATAGGGTGGTTTTCCTTTATGTAATACTTCTATTTCGTGTACACACATATAATATGTAAAATAAAAGAAAGAAAAACAGTTGGTCTACAGTTTATAGAAGATTACATACACATTCATGTACAGTTTTAATCCCACTTCCTTACTCTTGTCTGCAAGTTCCTGGAGATCACACACATAAATATATAATACGCGGAACGCACAAAACGGTTTTGATGCCGTAATAACCACAACATGTAATTCGTTAATTTAAGTAATGTAATAACTGTAACATGTGAGCAGGGACGTATATAGAATTTTTTTTCTAAGATGGGGGCAGAAAGAGGAAGTTTTTGAAATCCATCGGGACAAAATAAAAGTTAATGAAAAACAGAAGAAACAAAGCATTGTTTTCTAATGTAGGTTGCAGTTTTATGAAATCAAAGCATTTTTCAAATGTAAGTCAAATTTTAACAAAAAAAAAAAAAAAAAAAAAAAAGATTTTCTAAGGCACCACCTCTAAATATGCCCTTGAATGTGAGAAGTGGCAGGACTTGACACCTCGCATGTCTTTTTTTTTTTCAAGTTGTACACGAAAATGCTCTTTTTCTGTACATACGGTAAGTGCACAACCTTACATATAAAGGGAAAATTTACTATATGGCTAAAAAGAAATCAGGAAGTTATCTAACAGGTTTCAACTCAAAGGAAGAAACATGATTCGCAAATTTCGAAAATGCTTGCATCGTCAACGAAAAGAAATATATCTAAACAACTTTTACATATTACTTTTACATATTAAATGACCTTTGCGAATTATTGCTGTACCTTTTAGCAAAGAATTTTCTCTGATGAATTTGATAGTTTCCCCAGTTAGCCTTCTCTTTCAGTCGATGCAATAACCTCATTATTATTCACAAAAATGGTTGTGTCTTCGATGATCAAATTTAGTCGTACAAAATACTTCTGATCGTGGCTCCTTCGCAGATATCATTCAGTAGTGGATACCAGTGGATCACTCAGGAATTCCTGAAATGCCTGTTTGGGGGGCGGGGGTTTATATATGTGTGTGCGTGTGTGTATAGACACATAGTATGTAGATAGATCTATCTATCTAGATACATGGGCCGCGGGTGGCCTAGTGGGCAACGTTCGTGACTGCCACGGAAAGGACCTCAGGTTCGATCCCAGGCAGGTACGTACGCTCGATCCACTAAATATCCGCCGTGCGTCGGATGGGCATGTTAAGCCGTCGAACCCCGGGTACTGGCCCTAGGGCCGTAACTAGCGGGGAGCTAGAGGGGGCTCAGCTCCAATACAAGGCTAGCGAGCTCCCCCCTCCTCTGGAAAATTGGCGCTGTCAAAA
The DNA here is from genome assembly GCA_039090855.1 of Macrothele yani. Classification (NCBI taxonomy): domain Eukaryota; kingdom Metazoa; phylum Arthropoda; class Arachnida; order Araneae; family Macrothelidae; genus Macrothele; species Macrothele yani. The sequence goes on from CM076993.1 coordinate 31,461,526, forward strand.
ATGACTTGAACTTTTATTTCGATGGTTTACGTAAATTACTTTGATATTTCGTCAGAGGCATAAATACTTTATTCGTATACTGGACTTTTTAAAAAATTAAGTAACAGTTAAACGACGCAGTATGAATGTAACTCAAAAGAAATTTCGACTTTTTGAATTGTGAATTAGTTGTAACGGCTGTATTAGTAATTTTAGTGATTCTCTACTAGCGGTAGGAATTATAAGGAACAAGAAACGCATTTTAGGAGGGGACGTTAAATTTAGAAGAACAAGCTAAAAGAAAGTAATCAAGGGGGAGGCGTACTTGCACTCGGGACCAGATTAAAGGTAGGTGGGAAGCTTGGGGGGGGGGGCTTAAGTCCCAGGCTGCATCCTTTGTAGTTTTAAGGAGACAATTGAATGTTGCCCTTGATGGCGAACGAAGTCCTATTGCCGTTGGGTCTGTTCTGTGCCCTCAAAGGGAAGGTCTCTCATTATGCTGGAGGTAACAAATTCGTACATTTGTTTTGCTTTTCTTGGCGTGTCACTTGCTAACACATATGGTGACGCGAAGGGGCTCCAAAGACGGAAACAATTAAAGGTGAGAAGTTCTGGAATTCTAAAGCATACAAAACACAATCTGATAGTTCTTAAGGAGGAGGGAAAACAGCAATAATTTTGAAATGCCTAAAAAATCTAGTTCTCAAAGAACTTACTGAGAAAAAAAAAGATATTATTATCTTAGCAGGCCAAAACCTATTTTTCATCATAGTCCACTGATCGTTGTTACTCTCTCGGCCTCTGTTACATTCCGAGCGAACGAGAAGGGAGTATTCATCGCACCACTATCATATTTACGGCCTAAGGGAGCACAGATATTTTTTTTTTCTTCTAGTGTAACTCAGTAGACACAGGCAAGCTTTCTGTGCCTGTCAAAAATAAAAGCGGAAAGGGATTGCATATTATAAGAATTAAAAATCACGGTTATGGAAACTACGGAACTGAAGAAGTTTCAAATACAACATTTTAAATGTTTGAAACCATAAATGTAAAAAGTTACTGAAATCGTTCAAAACATTAAAAAATCCGCTGAAAAAGTCATAAATACGAAAAAAAAAAAAAAATATTTCTGCCACTAACTCCATTCTGAAATCTCCTGAATTTAGTGAATGTCCCCCAAGTCGGCAAAACTGCGTGAGCGACTGCCCTCTTTGCCTACGCCTAGCAAAAATTTTAGCCCCGAGCCTTCCCCCCCCTAGTTCTGGGACCTAGCTACGGCCTTGACTGGCCCCCCGGTAATAAATAAGGGCGTCTTCCTCCCCCTTTATACTTCACTTCCATATCACTTTCCTATTGGGCAATCTAGCCCAAACCTCCTAGCTTCCTATTTCTAAGGGTTGTTTAAGACCTGGGGTCAGACACTCCCTTCCTGAAATCCTCTACATGTGATCATATCTAGATACATAAAAGTTGACGTACGTCGTTATTAATCTCTCTACGGTTGCTGGCGCGCCAGTGGTGGATACTAAAAACAAGGATCAGATCAGATCATATGTAGAGGATTTTAGGAAGGGAGTGTCTGACCCCAGGTCTTAAACAGCCCTTAGAAATAGGAAGCTAGGAGATTTGGGCTAGAGTGCCCGATAGGAAAGTGACACGGAAGTGAGGTAGGAAGGGGAGAAAGACGCCCTTATTTATTACCGTGAGCCCATTTTATACACGGGGCCCGACGGCTTAACGTGCCCATCCGACGCACGGCGGATATTTAGTGATTCGAGCGTTCGTACCTGCTGGAATCGAACCTGAGGTCTTCTCCGTGGCATTCACGAACGTTGCCCACTAGGCTACCCGCGCTGAAAACAAGAAGCGGACGAGAACGGTAGAAATATCTCAAGAGTTCAAAAAATTTAGACCGTATTTTAGGACCAAAATGAGACTTCCTTCTGTTCTTCAATGAAATTTAATTCTTAGCGCAAATTTAACACTGTTAGTTGGTAACCTTAACAGAGATTTTAATTTCAGCATTTGTCATGTGTTATAAAACTTAGGAAAAATGTTTTTTTTTAATTTAATGTTTTATCTTTTTTACGTAAGGTCAGCCGGCATTATGGGATGTTCGAAGATTCTATCTGAGGCGGCATCAGTAATTAGACTTGTAAAAGTGAATGCCATAGGGAAATGTTCTTTATTATGAAAGGTCGTTTGAAAAACCGATGCGTGCTTACTGCTTAAATCGCTTTATGGCATACGCCGCAATCATTGTTGTCATCAGCCAGCATTCGGGAGGGGCATGATTGTTTTATTGCATCAGTAGGCGTCAGAGGCCGAGCCTTTCAAGCTATAACGAACGCTGAGCAGAGGTCAGTGAGAGGGAGGTCTAAGAAGAGTCTAAGCTGGCGGGTAGGTAAAGAACTTACCTACCGCCAGCTCAGACTCTGGTTGCATAAAAGATAACTTCAGGGCAGTGAAGGGAAAGGAAGTTGATTGGAATCGGAAAGCAAGATAAATAAGTAAAAAAAGTAAAAGATAAATTAGTCAGTTTCTTAGAACGAACAGGAAACAGCGAATATCTTTAAAAATAAGCTAAGATCAATCCGGGACAACCTACACGTGTAAAGAACAAGTTAATAAACAATTTGAGATCGCAACTATATCAATTATTCACTTGTTTCGTGTTTTCCTCAATTGGTTGCACGTAGGCATAAGGAATCGGACCCCGCAGAAATCTCTTAACAAAGGCTTAAGAGAACAGAAAACAACGTTAAAGAAATTGAGTTGCTTTTTATTAGATCCCCCCCCCCTCCATTTTACAAAAAAATATGTTTAAAGGTTCGAACACATATCTTCTCCAGGAAACACTGAAAATGCATATCCTCCCCCCCCCCTCTATTTTTTTCCAGCAGATTTATTGGTTCTGAGGACATACAAACGAGAAAATATGCGAGGTGTAAAGCATGGCTATCGTTAGGCGAAAACTGGAAATATCGGTTTTCCTTTTTTTTTTTTTTTTTTTTTATTGGAGGTTTTACGGCCACCGTGTGAGCAACTCAATGGGCTATAAGCAGTTGCCCGTCCCTAATTTTGGGTAACTGGTTCCAGGGAAGTCAGTGCCGTAAGATAAACACAACATCCATGCCTCACCGGTATTCGAACCCGAACCCACCTCGAACGAATGAACAGAGGCCATCGCTTAGACCACTGCGCCACCGGGGCGGCGGCGTTTATTTTTAACGCCGCTTGACAATGCGAAAACAAACTGCGCATTTCTGCTGTTTCCAGACATATTATATTCCCCTTCACCTGATTTTTTTCCGGACTTCTTGACACGCCAGTTTTTCACTTCATTACTTTTGTAAATACTGTGAGAAGAAAACTTTAAAACTGTTATGAAAGAAAATGTAACTACTGATTTTGGTGGGTTAGGGAATTTTTTTTTTTTTTTTTTTTTTTTTGATTGGAGGTGTAACGACCACCGTGAGCAACTCAATGGGCTATAAGCAGTCGCGGTTAGGGATTCAGACTGTTAAGTTGAAAGGCATTTTCTTTTTATTTTATTTTTTTACTTGAGGGTTTAATCACCGTGAACAACTCGACGAGCTATAAACACTCGCACGTTCCTAATCTCGAATCACTGGCTCCAGGGAAGCGAGAGAGCCAGTGGTAAGACAAACACAACATCCATGCCTCAACGGGATTCGAACCCGGACCCATCACGGATGGGAACCGCCAGAAGCCAGTGCTTAGACCACTGCGCCTCCGGGGTGGCTGCACGGAATTGTAGTAGGAGTAATAATAACTATCCAACCCATGTTTGCCGCCCCGGTGGCGCAGTGGTCTAAGCGATGGCCTCTGATCATTCGCCCAAAAGGGGTGTGGGTTCGAATCCCGGTGAAGCATGGATGTTGTGCTTGTCTTACCACTGGCTCTCTCCCTTCTCTGTAACCATTGACCCCAAATTAGGGACGGGCGACTGCTTATAGCCCATTGAGTTGCTCACGGTGGTCGTTAAACCTTCAATAAAAAAAAAAAAAAGATCCATGTTTCTTCACCTCGTTATGAACATTAATCAGGAGCTGTACTTTAATACAAAATATCCATTAGAACATACTTATTATGGCAATGGGCTGGACATAATTTCTATAAGGACTGACCACCGTCGGACAACTGAAATACTAGATTAGATACCAACGGACAGGAAAAGACCCAGAAGAAGACCATGTGGGAGATGAGTGGATGAAATTCTAAAACAATATCTAGTGACTTTGATGAGACTTGCTTATAGTTGTCGAAGAAATTTAGGCAGACCCTCATCCAGCAGTGGATTGTTAATGTTTGTTGATGATGATGCTCATCATCTAACGTAAGCCCAGGGTCTATCACGTGGGAGGCAGGAGGACCATTTGGTCTGGGCCTCTTTACGGTGAGCCTCAAATTTAAGCTTTTGATATTGTATCCAAATAAGAATAAACAGCACAGAGATATAGGACTAAAATAATTTATTTCTTCATTATTTATTATACCGGACGAACCTGAAGATGTGGAAGTGGCCCGGACCTCCTTCATTTAAAAAAACACAATTGAACACAAGCCTTCTAACTATAAATTCTAAGAGGTACTGCGTCTTACACAAGATAAATACGCACATCACAAGTACGTGTATAGGCCCGGATTCTGGTATGAGAGTGTGGCCATTAAATTGTAATGATAATTGCTGGACTTACCCTGAAAGGAATTTATCGTTTTGGTACACAATAACGGGATAAAATCGAAAACAATTTTAAAAATCAGGTATAGAATATTTGATGCTAAATTTCCATTATTTGTGTTTTGCTGATGAAGAAACTGGAATCTAATCTTCATGATGCTCTTGCAAAATAGCTCGATGAAAATAAAGCTATTTTGAAATAAGATTTTTCACGAAGTTATTGCAAAATAGGTCATTAAAAAGATCTGTAGGTATTAGATCCTGAGCAACATTTTCGGTTGTATCCTGCACGAACTAGTAAACAATAGTATGTTGTGCGATATGGGAGTTCTAATTGTTCACATAACGCGAAGAAAATATCTGAACCAGAATACGCCACTTGCGTTGTCTATTATTAAGTACATTAGTATCATACCTAATAACAGGTGAGTAAGAATTTGGCAGCGACTTAAGTAAATTTGTGAACGGGTTAGAATTTGGCATTTTGGTAATATTATCGAATTTGGAACGTTCAAATTCTGTTCACAGAAACCGAAGGTTATTCATTTCTTGTAATTTTCAATATAGTAATACCATTAACCGTGCCGTCAGTTGGATTTTTTTTTCTGCTGGTTAGGCCATCAAAAAAAAAAAGTCTTTTTTTAAACCCCTTTCTTTACGAATTGTTAGTAATTCACTGAAAATTATTTTTCTCCGTGTACCGATAGTCAGCTATGTTACTAATGCAAAACGTTTCCCGTTTTTGAAACCTGAGTTACCAAAAAGAACAGCTGAAATTTATCTCCTGCCCATATTCTTATGAGCAGCTACCTACTCCTTGAGAAAATGCTAAGTTTTGCTTCTGCTGAATTTGGTAGGCACTATTTGCTCAACACCACAGGCATAGCGCAGTTGGTTAAGTCCCTATGCACTACATGGGAGATTGACGGATGACGAACCCCCCAGTCTTGCCGGCTATCTACAGTATGCTGTTTTTCCGGGGTATTTTTCGTACACTCCCCGTGTTTGGGGACGCGAATACGTAGATGTTTCTCCTCTGCAATCTACACCAGACGCGCTTTGTTCTTGCCCCCCCCCCTTCTCCCGCTTCCCAGGCTGCCTGGGTTTACCAGAGGGGGTCGATGCGCTGGTAGCGAAACACTGTAAGCCGACTAAAATTTGATGGCCCATGGCATCAAGCACCTACGGGATTTGTACCCATGGTTGTTGAACAACATTTTAGCCGCCCCGGTGGCGCAGTGGTCTAAGCGATGGCCTCTGATCATTCGTCCGAACGGGGTCCGGGTTCGAATCCCGGTGAGGCATGGATGTTGTGTTTGTCTTTCGGCACTGGTTCTCTCCCTTCCCTGGAACCAGTGACCCTAAATTAGGGACGGGCGACTGCTTATAGCCCATTGAGTTGCTCACGGTGGTCGTTAAACCTCCAATCAAAAAAAAAAAAAAAAAAAAGAACAACATTTTAGGTTTCATGCTGCTTTTTTCCTTTTCTTTTCTGGAGACAACTAAAGGAGTGACTTAACGATGTTTCCGGGCGCTGATGGCTAGTGTAAGAAGATTCAAGCCGTTTCCGGCGCAGAGTTGCAAACGGGTCAAAAATTTCGAACCCGGACGTCCCTAACTGAACCCGACGCAATCAGGACCCGTAACTGCCCGGGCAAATCTGCTTTGAACTATAAATTCGAAACTCAATTTACATATATATATATAAACGTAATATATATATTCATCCCAATAACTGCTTGATATTTAATAACTGAAATCCTTTTCTAATAATAAAATTTGGTTACTTGCTAAATTTTATTGCCACTATTTTGCGTGATCCAGAAGTAATGGCTGACTATGACCGTGAGTATATTACAAATCGGAATCCTTTTAAATGTATTTAGATTGTTCACTCTTTCCACGCTTTGATATCGTCCGTTAGATTTTTGGTTCCATAATCTATTATTACACCGACGACATCTTTCTTCGTAATTAAACGCTTTCCACATTTTGAACAACAAGCAAGACCAAACACAACACAGAATTATTCACCTGTTCCTTAATGAGAAGAAACAATTTTCAGCATTCACTCTTCCCCTTGTGGTTTTCAACAAGTACGTATTTGTTGGCCTCGACGCCTTTCTCAACCTCCTTAATATTAAATCCATCCATATTAACAAATAAGGAGTTAATTTCGACATGACATGTCATGGGAACGGGATGTTAGCGCATCAATCGAAAACCTCTGAATGCTCAATGTAAAAGATGCGATGTGAAAAGTAACTCTTAGTCATACAGTGAACTTTGCACGGAGAGAGTGAATCAGCTGAGAAGCAGGCGAATGGCGTTTGCCTGTACCTTGCTCTAGACAATTGCAATGTAAAAGAACACAAAGGAAGTATCTTTTTACGATATGGTGTCGGTGTGTTTGACGTCGGCCGGTGGAATTCTTCGTTGCTTTAAGAAAGAGACGACAATATTTTTGCATGGCAAATCACTATTCACTCCGTGCGCACCGGTATCGACTACAGAATTCCACAACGCGCGTTTTTCTTTGGAATATATTTTTCTCTTTTCAAAAATAAAACGGGAATAAAACCGGGTCAAAATTGGGTCAGACCCGACCGGTTGGACCCCCAAGAAATTGTCGACCCGTTTCCATCTCTGCCCCGGTGGTGCAGTGGTCTAAACGTTGGCTTCTGACCATTCGTCCGAGTTGGGTCCGGGTTCGAATTCCGGTGAGACATGGATGCTGTGCTTGTATGGCACTGGCTCTCTCCCTTCTCTGGAACCAGTGGCCGTAAATTACGGACGGGTGAACTTTATAGCCCACTGAGTTGCTCACGGGGGTCGTTAATCCCCAACAAAAGAAAAGAAAAAAAGATTGAGAGATCTCAGGTTTAAGGTTATGCAATTTCGGGAATCACCCGTGTGCACAGTAAAAGATAAATGGTGTGAAATCACGGAAAATTCCTGGAAGTAACGTGCAGTAAATTCGCCGGCAGGTCTCTGACTTTTAACGAAATTTCAGTTTTAAAAAACTTCCTTCTGTAATAACGGAAACTTCAATATTTTGATAGATTTTCCGTCTTCACGAATTTCGATTTAATTTCCCCTGAAATGACAGTTTCGGGGTTTTTCGGTTTTTCTTTTATTTGTTTTTTTTATTTTGTGGTTTAACGACCACCGTGAGCAACTCGGTGGGCTATGAGCTGTCGCCCGTCCCTAATTTAGAAACGCTGGTTCCAAGAAAAGGAGAGAACCAGTGCCGTAAGACAAATACAACATCCATGCCTCACCGGGATTCGAACCCGTACCCATCTCAGGGGAATAGTCAGAAGTCTGTGCTTATACACTGCGCCACTGGGGAGGCATTCCTGTTTTATACAAAATGTTTTCCGGTGGCACAGTGGTCTAAACGCTGGCTTCTGACCATTAGTCCAAGATGGGTCCGGGTTCGAATCCCGCTGAGGCATGGATGTTGTGTTTATCTTACGGCACTGGCTCTCTTTACCTTCCCTAAAACCAGTGGTCCTAAATTAGGGACGGGCAACTGCTTATAGACCATTGGGTTGCTCACGGCGGTCGTTAAATTCCAAACCCAGAAAAAAAGTTCCCAAAAACTTTGATTTTGACTTTTCCAGTCCCTATACAGAAGTAACTTTGCTGCCCGGGTGGCGCAGTAGCTCTGACTTCTGACCATTCGCCCGAGAGGGGTCCGGGTTCGAATCCCGGTGAGGCATGCATGTTGTTTGTCTTACGCCACTGGCTCTTTCCCTTCCCTGGAGTCAGTGACCCTAAATTAGGGACGGGTGATTCCTTATACCCATTGAGTTGCTCACGGTGGTCGTTAAACCCTCAATCAAAAACAAAAAATAAGTAACTTACGTTCCAACTTGTTTTATGGGCAGTTGCACCTGTGGTAACGCAGGATTTTCCCTCACGTGCGAAGTGGAGAAATCCCACCCATTGCCCGAAGCCCGAGGTGGGAATTAAGTCCACAATGGTTTGCAGTCCAGTGAGGAGCGGTACCGATTGAGATCAAGACACCGCCAAATCATGATTGAGGTAGTAACACAGATGACATGAATCGCCCGAAGATTAAATGTTTTTCACTATAAATGCTGGTTAATTAATCATTTTTTTTTTTTTTTTTTTTTTTTTTGTCGGAGCTCGCTGTTTGTCTGAATGAGTATATAATTTTTATTTTTTCTGCAGGAGGACTTATCGCAAATTACATTTTTTTCATCCTGATTTTTCAAAGCAACAGTGTGTTTCGGAAATCAAGATTTATTTATTTTTAACTGACAAGGACTTTCAATTTTGTTTAAGGACAGTTAATCATCATCATCATTGTCAACCATTATCAATCCACTGCTGGACGAAGGTCTCCCCAAGTTTCCTCCACAACGGTCTGTCTTGTGCCAGTCTCCTCCATGTCACACCTGCATACTTTCGAATTTCATCCACCCATCTCCCATGTGGTCTTCTTCTGGGTCTTTTCCTGTCCCTTGGAATCCAATCTAAAATTTCGGCTGTCCATCGATGATCTGTCCTTCTGGCAGTATGTCCAGCCCATTGCCATTTCAGGGATTTAACTCTGATCATGATGTCTTCCACTCTTGTCATTTTTCGGATCCACGAGTTCCTCTTCTTATCTCTCCTGGTTACACCAAGCATGCACCTCTCCATGCTACTTTGAGTTGTCTGCAGCCTTTGTATGTCTCTTTTAGTTAAGGTCCACGTCTCTGCACCATACGTAAGCACTGGAAGGATGCATTGATCAAACACTTTTCTTTTAAGACATAATGGCATATTGCTCTTGAAAATTATGCTGTTTCTTCCAAAAGCTCTCCAGGCAAGTTTTGTACGCCGATTAATTTCTTCATCAATGTGACTCTCACTTGATATCTGCTGTCCAAGATAAACGTACGTATCTGTTATCTCCAGCTTTTCTCCATCAATCGATAAATCTTCATTTCTTGTAAAAACATTGAACATCACTTTTGTCTTCTGAAAGTTCATTTTTAATCCCACTTCTTTACTCTTGTCAGCAAGTTCCTGGATCATACTCTGCAGCTCTGATGGGCTAGTTGCAAAAATGACTACGTCATCAGCAAAACGAAGGTGGGTTAGATAATCTCCATTAATCTTTATCGCCTTGTTTTCCCAGCTCAGTGACTGAAAAACACCCTCCAATGTGGCATTAAAGAGCTTCGGAGATATGGTGTCACCTTGTCTCACTCCCTTTCCAATTTTTATGTGTGTTGTATTTTCTAACAGCCGAATCTTTGCACTTGCATTTTCATAGATGTGATTAATATTAATGTATGCATCTTCAATACCGCAGGTTTTCAGAGCCATTGTAACTGCTGATGGTTTCACCGAATCAAAGGCGTTTTCATAATCGATAAAAGCCATGCACAATGGAAGTTCATATTCCCTTGCTCTTTCAATTAGTTCTCTCAGTACGTGGATATGATCTATTGTGCTGTAGCCACTCCTGAATCCAGCTTGTTCTCTCGGTTGAGCCATGTCCAGTGTTACCTTCAAGCGGTGTGAAAGAACTTTAGTGAAGATTTTATAAACTACTGATAGGAGGCTGATAGGTCTGTAGTTTCCGAGATCCTCAATGTCACCTTTCTTATGTAGCAGGATCATTGTAGCGGTGTTCCAATCCTCAGGAATCTTTCCTTCATTAAGGCATCGAGTGAAAATTTGGGCGAGTACTGTTTCCATTTCTCCACTTGCTTCTTGTATGATGTCTACAGTAATTCCATCTTCTCCTGGAGCTTTTCCTCGCTTCATGTTCTTGATTGCATGTGCAACTTCTGCTGGAAGGACTGGAGGAACTCTGGTACTGGTATCTTTCATGATGTCTGGAGTGCATGTATCATCCCTTTCATATAATTTGGAGTAGAAATCTTTCACTCTTGTCAAAATTTCGCCTCTATTTCTTGTTACAGAACCATCTTCTTTTCTCAGTGCCATAATCTGTTTTCTTCCCTTACTGAGATGTCCCTTTGCTATCTTTAGGCTTTGGTTGTTTTCAATTGCTTTCCTCACTAGTTCACAGTTGAATTTTCTTACGTCTTCAGTGATACTTTTTCGTACTGTCTTGCATAGCTCTATATATTCCACTTTGGAAGTCACATCTTCTTTAGTTGTCCTCATCTCTCTTCTTTTTGCATCAACCTTTTCGTTTTTCCTGATAATTTATTTACATGCAACTTGTTCTTAGACCCAGCTAATTTTGTTGCTATTTCCATAAGAGCTTTGGTTACTTTTCTGTTAACTTCAGAGATGTCCACTTCTTCCGATGTTAGGCCTTCTAAAGCAGAGAACCTGTTCTTCAGTACCAACTTGAAGGTATTATGGTGTTTTTTAAGGTTGGTTATGTCAATAGATTTTGTTTGTCTTATGAGCTTGCCACGTTCAAGTTTAGTGTTGAGGTGCATCTTGCATCTCACCAATCTATGGTCACTACCTGTGTTGAACTTGTTTAGCACACTGCAGTCTTCTATGACGAATTTTTTGTTACACATAATAAAATCAATTTCACTTGTCGTCCCATTTGGATGTCTCCATGTCCATTTCCTGTGTGGCTTTTTCTTGAAAAAGGAGTTCAAGATGAAAAACCCTTCTGCCTCTGCAAACTCAACGAGAGTATTTCCACGCTGGTTTCTGTTGCCGTGACCGAATTTACCTACTGAAGTTTCATTCTGTTGCCGTTGCCCTATTTTTGCATTGAAATCTCCCATAATTATTTTCAAGTGCTGCTTACCTTTATTATTTAGATGACAAATTTCCTCATAAAATTCTTCAATTTCTTCTTCAGGATGACTTGTGGTGGGTGCATAAGTTTGAATAATCTGAGCCTGGTATCTTCTCGATAGTTGGATAACGAGTCGTGCAGCTCTGTCAGAGGAACTTTCAACTTCTACCACTTTATCCTTCAGTTTCTTGTTTATTATAAATCCAACACCACTAGTTCTGCCAGTATCTGTCCCACGATAGTAGAAGAGATGTCCACTTTTCAGTTCGATGAGATCTTCTCCTTTTCTCCTTACCTCACTTAGCCCCACGATGTCCCACTTGATCCTTTGTAGTTCCTCTTCCAATTCAAGAAGCCTTGAATCAGAAGATAGGGACAGTTACTTCAAAGTATTAGGACAGTTACTTCAAAGTATTACTTCCTTTTTAAGTATGCTACTTCAAAGTATTATTTTACAAAACTCCTAAATATATTTACTCTTGATAGCTTTTATATTAAGAGGTTCACAGACCGATGAATGCAATTACCCGAATCATTCATACGACACTGGAAACACCCGGTTTCATATGGTAACACAATACAAAGTAGATATGCTATCCAAAATCTCAAAATCAGGTCTTCCAACAGACGATTGAAACATAATAGTTAATCAAAACTTAAGTATTCCAGCGAACCGTTCATATTATTGAAAATTTTTCATCACATGGATACGGAAAAGGTGATAAGAATATTTCCATTAATATACGAAAGGAATTACGGAAAGGTTCCCAGATAATTCAAGATTTTCAGTTAACACCATTTCAAAACAGTTTTCCGTTTATAACTGGAGAAAAATGAACAACAATATTTCTGTCAATTCACGCATGAAAATAAAATGATTCTCTATCGAGGAAAATAACATCTGTGTAAAAATTATTGCATAATGCTCTTCTGCGTCCTCTCCTTTTTTTTTTTTTTTTTTTTTTTTCCTACCATTTCTTGGTGGATTGGTGTGCGAAAACAAATGAGCTCCCTTTCCATTATGTACTTTATCCTAATCTCACGGAGTCGCTGTCTCACGTGTTTTATTAATGGAATTTGTCGTTTCCAGTGCGCTTTTATTAATGACATCTTTCGGCCTAATTAGTTGATACCATCTCCAGACTGATCTACCTGTAGATAAATGCATACGATTAATTTCAATATTTATACATCGTTTATATAAATCAAAAATAAAATAAATTCCATTAAATGTTGGGCCTTCGTGCAATGTTTTGATGATTTCGTTTCAGTGGACAAGTATAATGTATGCATATATATATACCGCACACACACACACACACACACACACACACACACACACACACACACACATATACTGAAGAGCAATTGAATTAGATATACCTGTCTAGTAACGTGTAGCACCACCTTTCGCACTGATGACGGCGGCGATTCGTCTCGGCATGGACTCTACAAGACACTGGAGCCGTTGGGTAGCCATACGGATCCACGACCCTGAACAAGCTCCCACAGTTCACGAAGATTTGATTTGATGGAGAGGGGTTAGAGCCTCGAACATCTCTCTCAATGGCATCCCAGATGTGCTCGATGGGACTGAGGTCAGGTGACCCAGCTGGCCAAGGAAGCGAGGTAACGTCGGTGGAGTGTTCATCCAACCATTCGGATACAATTCGGGAGAGATAGTACGGTGCATTATCTTGCTGCAGGATGAGGTCTCCAGTGGGATGTTGAAGACGCACAAACGGGAGCAAATGGTCGTCCAGGTTATCCCGGTAACGTTGACCTGTGAGGGACGATGTCACACATACCAGGGGTCCCATTTCAGTCCACGTAAACAGTCCCCAGACGAGAATGCCACCCCCACCAGCTTGAAGAGTACCCTGCTGGCAAGAAGGATCCATCGCTTCATGTGGTTTGCGCCGTACTCGTATCCTGCCATCCGCATGTACCAACGTGAATCTCGACTCATCAGTCCCGGCAACATTTTCCCACATGTCTAGGGTCCAGTGGCGATGTTCCCGCGCCCATGCTAAACTTTGCACCTTGTGATGTGCGGTCAGCAGCGGTACCCTCGTGGGACGATGGCTTCTGTACCCCATAGTGAGGAGATGGTTCTGGATGGTGTGGCTGCTTACACGTTTTTGTGCACCAGCGTTAAATTGCCGAGTGATATCTTGCACTGTGGCCCGTCTATCCGCTGTTACAATGCGAGCTGGCCGACCATGACCCCCGCTCATCCACACGCTGTTGTCCACGGCAGTTGGCCCTTGCAGGGATGGTTTTACCGGATTCGATGCACTCACGGTGCACCCGTGACACAGTGGCTCGTGAAAATCCCAGAGCCTGCACGACTTCCGAGATAGTGACCCATTCGTCGGGCCCCGACAATTTGCCCACGATCAAATGCGCTTAGATCCTTCATCTTACCCATACTGCGCCCTACTGTTACTGATTCCCGTCGCATCACTCCTTATATTGTCGGATCGCTGCATACGTCATGTTTCCGTTTACAGGGCCTCCCCCAGCGCCACATTTGCAAAGCCCAGCTGTATGTAATTCAATTGCTCTTCAGCGTATGTATCATCATTTTTTGTAAAAGCATTGTACATCAGTTTTGTCTTCTGAAAGTTCATTTTTAATCATGCTTCTTTACTCTTGCCAGCAAGTACTTCGATCACACTCTGCAAATTAATCGGCGTATAAAACTTGGATGGAGAGCTTTTTTTTGGGAAGAAACAGAACAATTTTCAAGAGCAGTACGCCATTATGTCTTAAAAGAAAAATATTTAATCAGTGCATTCTGCCATTGCTTACGTATGGAGCAGAGACATGGACCTTAACTAAAAAAGACATACAAAGACTGCAGAAACTCAAATAAGCATAGAGAGATGCATGCTTGGTGTAACCAGGAAAGATAAGAAGAGGAACTCGTGAATAAGGAAAATGCCAAGAGAACGACATCATGACCAGAGTTTTTTTTTTTTTTTTTGATTGGAGGTTTAACGACCACCGTGAGCAACTCAATGGGCTATAAGCAGTCGCCCGTCCCTAATTTAGGGTCACTGGTTCCAGGGAAGGGAGAGAGCCAGTGCCGTAAGACAAACACAACATCCATGCCTCACCGGGATTTGAACCCGGACCCCTTTCGGACGAATGATCAGAGGCCATTGCCTTAGACCACTGCGCCACCGGGGCGGCCATGACCAGAGTAAAATCCCTGATTTTACTCTGGTCATGATGGGCTGAACATGCTGCCACAAGAACAGACCACCGACGGACAACCGAAATTTTAGACTGGATTCCGAGGGACAAAAAGAAAAAAAAAAAGACTCAGAAGAAGACCACATGGGAGATCGATGGATGAAATCAAAAGCATGCCGGAGGGACATGGAAGAGACAGGTTCAAGTCAGACAGTTGTGGAAGAAACTTGGGAGGCCTTCATGCAGCAGTGGATTGTTAATGGTTGACCCCTTTTTTTACAAAAGGCGTGCTAAAAATGGACCATAATGTCATATCTTCCTGTTTGTATTAAAAGGCGAACTTTATTAAATCTCGTATACGTACACTTCCTAATCACTTTATTACACCTACCTTCAATTTTGTCTGGGCAAAGGAACACTTATAATTAAATAGTAGGTTTAACGACAACCCTGAGCAGCTCAGTGAGCTATAAGCAGTCGCCTGTCCCTAATTTAATATCATTTGTTATAGGGAAGGGGGACAGAGACATAAGACAAACACATCTGTGCGTCACCGGGATTTGAACCCGGACCCATCTCGAACGAATGGTCAGAAGCCAGTGCTTAGACCATTGAGCCATAGGGGCGAAAATGTGTCCAGACACTCATTCTCTTCATCAAAGAACTTTTAACGCACGCATCAATCACTCTCATTTTTTTATAAACGGAATTTTCCCATGCAAAAATTTCTGAAAACTTAAACTTTAAGTCGAAAACACTCTTCTTCGTAGTAAGCAAGATAACTAGACATCTTCCGAAGAGGAACATTTGCTTTTCATAATCGTGAAAATGCTGAAAGAAAAAAAAATTCACACGCACACAAAACTAATGATGAGAAATTTGCTTTGTAGAACACAACACGTGTCGCATTGAGAAATCGTTGGTGCCGACGCACAGCAATTCCGCTTTGTAGAACGTTGCGTGGATAACTTCTGTACAATGAGCAGTTCAGTGAAAGCTCTCCCAGTTCTTTGAACCTGGCAATGAGAACTTTTTGTTTTTTTTGATTGGAATTTTTTTTTTCAAATTAAATTATTTATTGGACTTGTCTGCCTGTATATGTCCACCGTGTACAGTATAGACATTGTACGCAGATTTTTTACATCAGCAAGTACATATCAAACATGGTACACAGTATGCCAAATGATCAATGTACACAGAGAGAGCCAGTGTTGATCAAGGAACACACGGCGAATCAATGCCGAAAGACAAACATCCATGCCTCACTGGGATTCGAACCCGGACCCCTTCACAGACGAATGATCACAAGCTAGGGCTTAGAGCACTGCGCCACCGGAGCGGCAAGGAGAATTTAACACCCACAATAAGGAATAAGCACTTCACATTTTTGTAAGTAGAGTTTCTTGCACAATAGGCACATCAATTCACACTAGCTGCTCCGGTGGCGCAGTGCTCTAAACGCTAGCTTGTGATCATTCGTCCGTGAAGTGGTCCGGGTTCGAATCCCGGTGAGGCATGTATGTTGTGTTTGTCTTACAGTACTGGTTCTTTCCCTTCCCTGGAACCAGTGGCCCTAAATTAGGGACAGGCGACTGCTTATAGCCCATTGAGTTGCTCACGGTGGTCGTTAAACTCCCAACCAAAGAAAAAAAAAAAATGGGGTCATAGGCTCCGGGGGAAGGGCAGTGCCGCGGGGCAGGCGCATCATCCATGTCTCACCCGAAACTGGCGCAGAGCCATCTTGGAGGAATGTTTAGAAACCAATTTTTCGTATCACTCGGCTATATTAGCGGCACGGGTTACATCTTTAGACTTCAGCTCTCGTTTCTTGCTTTAAGTTTTTTCGCGGTCACTTTTGTTTGCTGAAAGCGACTACTTCTGGAAATCATGTCTCCTGTTTCAAATAAAAGCTGTATTTCGGCAGCTATTTGCGATACTTGCATTCAGCTTTCTCACAAATTCTCCCAAAACGCTCCTTCGGCATTTGATTTTCAGACGCCAATGAATTTGCTTCTCTTCCAACACTTGTCAGTTCTGTCCTAAAGGATTTAAATTTCTTGATTTAAGTGAACGTGTTAAACTTTATATGTAAATTTTTACATAGCCAGTATCCTGTTTTCCGCGAATTTTTCAGCAATCCCTTTTTACTTTCTTTAAAAACTACATGTCACATCTTTTTCAAATCTGCGTAAGGTTGATGCATAAGTTCATGCAGTTTTATTTCACGAGTGTTTCCCAGGTCAGTAGTGACGGTGCAGATGGTCAGTTGTACACTGAAGAGCAATTGGATTAGAGATACCTGTCTAGTAACGTGTAGCACCACCTTTCGTTCTGATGACGGCGGCGATTCGTCTCGTCATGGGCTCGACAAGACACCGAAAGCGTTGGGAAGCCATACGGATCCACGACCTCTGAACAAGCTCCCACAGTTCACGAAGATTTGATGGTGAGGGAACAGAGCCTCGAACATATCTCTCTCGAAGGCATCCCAGATGTGCTCGATGGGATTGAGGTCAGGTGACCTAGCTGGCCAAGGAAGCGAGGTCAAATCGGTGGAGTGTTCATCCAACCATTCGGATGCAATTCGGGAGCGATGGCACGGTGCATTGCCTTGTTGCAGGATGAGGTCCCCAGTGGGATGTTGAAGACGCACAAACGGGAGCAAATGGTCGTCCAGGATATCCCGGTAACGTTGACCTGTGAGGGACGTTGTCACACGTACCAGAGGTTCCATTTTAGTCCACGTAAACAGTTCCCAGACGAGAATGCCACCCCCAACAGCTTGAAGAGTACCCTGCTGGCAAGAAGGATCCATCGCTTCATGTGGTTTGCGCCGTACTCGTATCCTGCCATCCGCATGTACCAACGTGAATCTCGACTCATGTCTAGGGTCCCGACTCATGTCTAGACTTTCCCCCATGTCTAGGGTCCCGTGGCGATATTCCCGTGCCAATGCTAATCTTTGCACCCTGTGATGTGCGGTCAGCAGCGGTACCCTCGTGGGACGATGGCTTCTGTACCCCATAGCGAGGAGATGGTTCTGGATGGTGTGGCTGCTTACACGTTTTTGTGCACCAGCGTTCAATTGGTGAGTGATTTCTTGCACTGTGGTCCGTCTATCCGCTGTTACAATGCGAGCTAGCAGACGATGACCCCCGCTCATCCACACGCTCTTGTCCACGGCAGTTGGCCCTTGCAGGGATGGTTTTACCGGATTCGATGTACTCATGGGGCACCCGTGATAGAGTGGCTCGTGAAAATCCCAGTGGTGGCACGACTTCCGAGATGGAGTGACTCATTCGTCGGTCCCCGACAATTTGCCCACGATGAAATGCGCTTAGATCCTTCGTCTTACCCATACTGCGTCAGACTCTTACTGATTCCTGTCACATCACTCCTTATATTGTCGGATCGCTGCATACGTTATGTCGTTTCCGTTTGCAGGGCCGCCCACAACGCCACATTTGCATAACGCCAGTTGTCTCTAATTCAATTGCTCTTCAGTGTATATCAAAATGTAGCCAGTAATATCGTGTATCTAAATCATATTACCTTGTGTAATTGTGGCTAATGTTTTTTTTTTGGTTTCCAGGTCTGGAAGTATGGAGTATCAAGTAGAGAGGACTAAATATTTCCGATATCTGCTCCTCTACGAGTTTAACAAGGGATCCACAGCGGCCGACGTTACTGGACAAATTTGTGCTGTGTATGGGGAGGATGTTATTGCTCCGAGGACAGTCCGCAAATGGTTGGAGCGGTTTCGAGGTGGCAATTTTGATTTCAACGGCTCTGCACGCTCAGGTCGTCCATCTCACTTTGATGAGGATGGTTTGAACCATCTCATTAACTTGGATCCGCATTAAACCACACGCGAATTGGCCACTGAGATGGACTGTGATCAGGCCATCGTGGTGCGACACCTGAAACGTATGGGAAAGGTCCAGAAATTGGGGTTTTCGGTGCCTCACACTGTCACCGATGATAACAAGAATCCGCGTATTGCCATATATGGTTCCTTGCTCGCTGGTTATCGCGAATGTTCTCAGCAACACAAACCCTTTCTGTCACGTATTGTTACTGGAGATGAGAAGTGGTGTGCCTGTATACGTGAATTTCAGGCATCGGACGAAATGGTTAAGTCCAAACAAGACGCTCGCACCGCTTCCAAAACATGACCTTCATCCTGCGAAGATCATGTTGTGTGTCTGGTGGGACATCAAAGGGATTACTCACTGGGAAATGCTGCCGAAGAATCGGACAATCAACGCTGTACTCTATCGTGAGCAATTCAGCAGAAACGGCCACATGGGCGCCATGATGTCCTTCTCCAACATGATAACGCACGCCCTCACAGTACAAACATGACCAAAATGGCCATTCAGGACATGAAACGGGAGATCCTTTCACATCCGGCCTATTCCTCAGATATTTCCCCTTCGGACTATCACCTCTTCCTATCTCTGTCAAATGCACTCTGTGTCAGAACCTTCAACAATGATGTTGATCTCCAGAATTTCCTTGATTTCTTCGCAGCAAAACCTGCATGTTTTTTCAAGAATGGCATTGAAGACCTATCCAGACGTTGGGACACCATCGTAAACAATGAGGGGGGGGGTTAGGAGAATACATAGTTGATTGATTCCATGTTCCCTTCTGATGTAATACATTCCTGTATAGTGCGATAAAAAAAAACCGGTATGCACTTATGAATCAATCCAATAGTCAACTTACCATAGACTAATGACCTAAGATTTGGCGCTGTATGTGACTTTTAAAACCTGGTATTGATAAAAAAACTCAGGAAAGAGATGGATATTCTAATTACCTCATCAAAGAATCCGAGAAGAGCAGCGTTTGAAGTCACTCGTTTATAACATCTGTGAATATATATCGCATTTTTAAGTTTCCGAAGTATAACGGCTCACTTTTAGCAGCTGTTCACAGATGACATCTTGTATGTCAAAAAGTAAAAAGTTTAAAAAACACACTTTTTTTTATTGAGTCTCGCTCTGCGTTTGAGCCCTTTTTTTTGGTGGGTGACTTCCTTAAAAATCTTGAAAAAGATGATTTTTTTAATTTTTTTTTTTTTTTTTTTAGAGAGAGGAGAGAAAAAAAAAAAAAGACATAGGAACGTTATCATCTTACGCCCATTCCTTCATTAACAATCTGAAGTATTGTCGCCTGCATTGAAATATTTATAACTGTGTAAGCGCCCCCTACTACGGCAGATGAAATGGAACCTGCTGCTGAGATAAGGCCTACACAACATTAACCGCCTGTTTTGATGGACTTCAAAATGTAATTATTAGTAACTCAAGCTCTCGCGAGACTGCGTCGGCATGCTCCTGAACCATTCATTCTCCCCTTGTAAAAGAGACAGAGCGGGAAAAAGTTTTTTTTTTCAATGTGTTAAGTTGATGTGGTAAAAAATAAGTTTTTCTTTTTTTTACTGACCTTGGGCAGATGCGATTCTGTCCGTGCGTTTTCCTTCTGCGACCAGCTGGCGTTCCTCCTTCAGCACATAATGGCTCCCCATTGACAGTATTAAGAGACGTTACACATGAGCAAACAGATAGTATTACTCTTTTCATCATCTGTCTAATAGCTGAGAATTTCCGCCCTTTTTTGCTATCAAGATCAGTGCCTTAACTCAGGGGTACTTTGATGCAGGTACATTAGGCGGCCACATTTTCTCACAATTAAAGAAAAAAAAAAAAGAACAGAGATATGCAGAAAAATTATGCAAAACATTCATTTTTGCCAAAATAAATAATTAGTTGTTGCTTAAATTGCTGGCGCAGCTTTAAAAAAAAAAAGTTCGTCTCTCCATTTGACTGTGAACAACACCATACTAGGTTGAGTCAAAAGGTTCGTCCGTTTTAAGCTACGTATAATGTTGGGTCTCTATTCCAGTGCGAAACATGCCGCAGCATCGACTTGGTACGACGATGACGTGGAGCACACGAGGCAGATGATGTGCATCTGGCACATCAAAGGTTCGTCCGTTTTAAGCTACGTATAATGTTGGGCCTCATATTCCAGTGCGAAAAATGTGTCAGTATCGACAGGGTACTGCGATGACGTGGAGCCCACGCGGCAGACGATGCTCATTTAGCATGAGCAGAAGACGAAGGTCGATAAACGTGCTGTTCGGGTGCTCCTACGCCGTTATTGGAAAAATGGAATAAAACGCGAGAGAGATTTGTGTAGTTGAAGGCGGGGACAGCTCTCGAAGACAGTATTTCATACCGACACTTTTTTTATCCGGAATTTACATACCGGCACTAATTTTACAGTAGGAACTGCGGAAAGGATTTTTGTTTTTGTCCCTGACTTACGAGCGCGCATTCTTAAACATAGAAACCTTATGTATCTCGCGCCCTTGAGAAATCGCTGTGTGGGAACCGTAAAGGCTAGGGCAGTAGTATACACATGAGCTATTTCAGTCCTTCAAAAATGAAAACGAAGCTACACATAGTACATGATCACTTCTTGTCCAAGCCCCAGATCAGCCCATTAAAGAAGTCTGTAATTTTTATTATATTATTTATTTAATACACTCATCGTCAAAAAAATAGTTGCACCCTGAAGGACTTGTCAGATTGCAATGCTATTCAGGAGGAAAATAAAGGTGTCCAGGAACAATAAATGATTAAACATTGAGACTGGTATGGGCAATATTTATTGAGCTACACGCCAATAAGTAGTGTCCCTCAGTATGGCGTCGGGCCGCCATGTTTGCTCACACAGCATGCCAGACGTCTCGGCATGGAGTTGAACAGATTCCTAATGGTGTCCTGCGATAAGCCACCCCATGCAGCTTGAATCTTCTCACGCATTTCCTGCAGATTGTGCGATAGGGTTGGAATGTGGATAGTGCGTCCAGTAGCATCCTACACATTTTCAATCGGCGATAGGTCTGGCAATGCGGCTGGTCATGGCAGAGTGTCAGTGCCTTGAAGGCAAGCTCTCGAGACAGCAGAAGTATGCGGACGAGCGTTGTCCTGTTGGAAAAACGCACCAGCGTAAACTGTCAGAAAAGGTAGGGCCACTGGTTGCAGGACCTCATTAACGTAACGTTGGGCTGTCAAAGTGCCTGTGATGAACACCAAAGGTGATATGGCATCGTAGGCAATTGCACCCCACACCATGACCCCAGGCCTTCTGGACGTGTGACGATTGACAATAAACCGTTCATCTTGGTGCTGACCACGGTGCCTCCACACACGGATTCGTTGGTCGTCTTCTCCAAGACAAAAGCGGGACTCGTCACTGAAGATCACCCGATGCCATTCTGAGTGGCTGCATGACAGTTTGGCACGACACCATTGCAGTCTTTGGCGACGATGCAGTGGTGTTAAGGGTAGTAGTCGTAACTGTCTGCGTGCTTGTAGTCCTACGTCGTGCAGCCGCCTCCCAATGGTACTGGCACTAATCGAACGATACATGGAGGGCACCACTGCTCGCTGAATATCGGCAATCGTAGCTGTTAGGTCACTCCGCGCATACCGGACAACCCGTCCGTCCTCTCTCCCCAGTGCCGGATTTAAGGCTTTTGGGGCTCTAGGCCAAATTTTCTATGCGCTCCCCTTCCCCCTCCCCCGGTTACCCATATTTGAATTTGCTCCTATAAGATTTTCTAATAAACTTATCTTTAAGTTAAGAATATAATAATTGGTAGTATAATTCTATTGTTATGTAAGTATTATGTAAATAAAAATTATTTTGATTTAACTTGTTATTAAATTAAAGGTTATAAAAAATATTTGTAAACGTAGTCAAAGAGGTTCATGCTTATCCAGGAACAACACTTTACATTTTGAATGCGCTCTCTATCGCACATTCAAAATGTAAAGAATTACACTTTACGTCGAATGCACTCTCTTTCGCACTCGTACGAACACGGGCGTGCTCGCAATAGAGCTATTACATGTATTACGTTCTTATTTCTTTAGTTATCATTCAAGATAAAATACAAAATTACCACTACTTTGTTTTATTCAAGTAAATTAAAATAAAGGTATTTCCCTTTTCTAAATTTTTCTGTTCCATGCTCTCCGTTTTTCTGGATTCTACACCTAGTGCCCCTGGGCCCCTGGGCCGCGGCCTAGTTGGTCTAGTGGTAAATTCGCCGCTGGGTCTTACAGACCCTTCCTGTCTCTGCTGCGTGCCTTCTTCCATCCACTGCAGACAACAGTGTGTTATGGTGATATCCGTACGACCGGTATAAGCGCAATACGGCGATAAGACCATCCCGCTTCCCGGATCCCGACGATACGGCCCCTGTCGAACTCCTCCAAGTGCTCGAATTATTTCCGAACTTTTTTCAGAGGCATACTTCACTTGCAAAGGATATAACAAACAAAACAGAGTCAGAATGGAAAGCACGCGCAACGGGACGACCTTATATAGCCGGTTGAGCAAAGGCCTACGACCCCTCCTTGCTTGCGATACATGCACGGACGAGCGTTATATTTGAATCATTTGCATGTTTCACGATGTCAAACCTACCCACCAAGTTTCATTTCTTTCGGCTGCTTCCTTCTGGGTGCAACGATTTTTTTTTTTTTTTTGACGGTGAGTGTATATTCAGTTTGAAGAGCATCTTCATAGAAAGGAGAATTGGAAGTATACATCAAACATAAATTTCAGTTTTGCAGTAATGAGTGTAAACTTTTTCCACACCTCGGACTTTTTTTTTTTCTTTTGAGAGTGGTGAGATTGCTATTAATTTAAAACTGAAATTCAAATTGTCCGACTTTCTACTTCATGAAAGTCCCTGTTGGAAGGAGATGGTTGCCTTTTCAGCTTGGGACCTTAAAAGTTCCGGGTTCAAGTCTAGCTGAATCACTTATTATTAACCGAGGTTCGGAAGTCTCATTAATCCGTTGGCCCTGGGGTAGAGACTCCTCGTTATAAGCAAGTCTAACCCCAGTCCTCGGTGTAGCATAAGTAGTGCCCTCTGGGTCCACAAACCAACCAACTGAAATCGACCGCCATTGTTTCTGACGTATCGGGCAATGATAAAGTGGAATTGTCAATTACATTTTCAAATAAAGGAGTTTTTGTTCCAGGGATTTTGTTTTTCTTTTTCAGTTTTGGAGTTTTTCTAGAGAAGTTATTTTTTCGGATGATTTTTAGCTAGCATTGTTCCTACGTTATTCTACTATTGGCAACCAGTGGCTGAGGTCACGACAGGAAGCACAGTCAGTGATGCAAAGAGGGCAGAAGGCGATTCGAGGGGAAAGCCATTCTGTGCATTTGGTGGAATTGCACGGACCCTGTGCACTGGGAACTTGTACCAGACGGTAAGGGTGTGGACGGGAACCTCCATGCCGAACAACTGCAGCGGGTTCATGATCCTCCTCTCCAACTCAACCAAGCTCTCATCAATAGGAAGAGGGCATTTCTGCAAGTGGATAATATCCCAAATCACAGCTCCAGAGTGGTACTCCTAAAAACTACAGGAATTCGAAAGGGCTGCGGTCCTATCCCATGCTCCATACAGTCCAGATCTTGCCCCATCCGACTACCATCTGTTTCGCTCCAGGGTCCATTTCCAACAAGGGCGACACTTCAGTGGTGGAAGCCGAACCTGGCATCGGTGTTGCCGCCGTGGAATCGATGCTTTGGCGAAACGTTTGGGAAATGGCTACAGAAAACAACGTTCTGGAACGAGGTGAGCTTGTACGGCCTTCTTGCATCATCACGCGCGTTTGCTGCAAACTGGACGAACTTTGGACTCACCCTGTAATTACACCTAACTACTTAATGATAACGAATAAAATTTTTATCTTGGAGCAAAAAGGGACATATAGTATGCGGCACACAGTGCCTCTCCGATTTTTAAGCCAACAAAAAAAATTGAGGCTGCCAAGTAGACTAAATTGATACCGAGAATGTATAACTCTCAGCACAATGTACACACAGAAATAAATAAATGAAAAATAAACTTACCTTGTTCGGATTTCGCCCCCTCCCCCGTGGTTACGAACATGTGTTAGAACTTGCATACTTACTAATTTTTCCCACACATGAAATGATGATTGAAAATACATAAAAACGAAAATTGAAATATATTTATTTGCATGGGGTTTAGGGTAGTTAAACTGGGGTCAGGACATAGTTCCCCTGTAATGATAATTATCAAATGTCTTTGCCAGAATTTCGAGATCTATATTCCCATTGTTAGTAGGGCACACAGGAAGAACAGATTCATTAAGTAGCTACTACAAACATAGCATACTTTCTTTTCTCTGACTTGTTATGTAAGCAGTGATTTTTCAACTTGGTGAGTAGTTATTTAAAAATATCTTTAAAAATACAGAAGCGCACTTTAGTCCCAGTTCAAATTTGATTTGATTACATTTTGAACATTTTCCGTTTGCGACCAAAAAACAAAAAAAAAAAAAAAAACTTCTTTGCCGCTAATTTTTTTAACACAAATTTTACATTTTGTACATGAAGTAACTGCTCACAATCATTAGTCAAAAGGAATTTAAATCATTTGAAGCAAATGATCAATATTTTCACAATGTCTTCAGTTACCTATGGACGGTGCTCGTTGCTTAGCGTGACGTCACAAGCAAGTTCTTAATCAGGTAGCCAGGCCCGTAAACATAGAGAGGAGGAGAAGGAGTCCCGTGGGCCCCGGGTATAATCACTTAAACAGTTGGCTCATAGTGCTTGTTTTGTGCATTGTGAGTCGTTGCTGTGAGGATTTTCTATTTATAATCCAAGTTCCTTAATCAGTGAGGGGTAAACTGCTTATTAAATACAATTTGAAAGACATGGCATGCTCTGAATTACACATATATTTGTTACAGAAACCCGATCTACTGAAGAAAATCTTTTCCACTTAAAATTACACTGGTGTGCAAAAATTAAGGATGAAGAAGAGAAATTAGCATAACAGCAGAACGAGCAGGCAGAACGGACCGAAAGCCCACTCAGGAGATAGACTAGGGTCCGGTACGGTAGGGCATGCGCATATATGCAGCACGACGCGGGGGAAGGGGGGTGTCGGAAGGGTATAAAGCACACGGGCGATTTACGCTCAGCAATTCGGTGAAAGCTATTGCACGGTGTACGTCTGTTTGAACGACGTCGAGTTGCTGCCACCGTGTGATATGGCCAACTTGCAATTCAGTAGACGACATCTGGATGAATTTACCCGAGGTCGCGTCATTGGGAAGTTGGAAGAAGGTCGAAGTGGGACTAGTGTGGCCGAGGAGTTCGGGATCGCTAACAGCAGCGTTTGACGAGCTTGGAGAGCATTTCAAACGACAGGAACAGCTGTCCGAGAGTTTAACAGCGGTCGTCCACGAGCAACCACGGCGGCGGACGACCGGTATATTGTCCTACAGGCGAGAAGAGACAGACGGCAGATAGCGGGAGAAATCGCAAGGCACATGCAACAGACAACTGGACGCCCGTTATCGCCTTTTACCGTGGCCAGGAGGCTGCACAAAGGTGGTCTATTTGCAAGACGACCAGTACGGTGTGTGCCATTAACGCCTGCTCATCGGAGACTGCTGTTTCTGTGGTACCAGGAACACAAGAACTGGACACATCAGCAAGGGGGTCGATTTCTCTTTACGGATGAGAGCCGATTTAGTCTGACGAGCGATTCTGGACGTATATACATCTGGAGAGAGCAGGGAACACGCAATCACACCTCCAACATCATCGAATGGGACCGGTTTGGGGCGGTATCATGCTTGGTAGCCGCACTGATCTCCACATCTTCCAAGGAGGTTCAGTCGCTGGTGACCGCTATTGTACCGAGGTTCTCCTGCCTCACGTGCGTCTGTTTAAAGGTGCTGTGGGTCCTGAGTTCCTCTTCATAAACGACAACGACACCTCATCGTAAAATGGCTGTTGAAAAGCTGATGGAGAGTGAAGATATTTAACGCATGTATTGGCCCGCAAGATCCCTGGACCTAATTCCAATCGAACACGTGTGGGACTTTTTCGGGAGACGCTTGACAGCACATCACCAGCCGCCAGCAACGATTGGCACTACATGAAGAATGGGCCGCGATGCCACAACAGCTCCTTGATAACCTCGTCCTTAGCATGGACAGACGTTGTAAATCCTGCAACGCAGTCAGGGGTGATCATATCCCCTACTAAAGACTGGATTTTTCTTGGCAGCCTCCTGCCACATGGACGTTTCTGTCTTCTGTTCAGTTGTGCTCGAAGCTACCTTTTCAATAAAGTGCCTTTGTATCCTTTGGATTCCTTGTTTGGACAGTTTTGCTCACTTGTCCCATATTCTTACATCTTGGGGAACTTGTGGTATGATTTGATTCGATGTGGAGGACTTCTGCACGACGTTACATTCGAAAAACTGTCTCGTCCTTAATTTTTGCACGCCAGTGTATAACTAAAAGCAGTCAGCAGACTAAAATCTTTCTTTTTAAATTTTTAAATTTTTTCTCAAAATGTAAAATTTAAGTACAGAGTATGTGCATTCATATTTATTTTTGTACAAATTTATTGTGTCCTCCTTTTTCTCGAAATGTCCTCCTTTTTTTAATGAAAATGTCCTCCCATTGCAAAAAGTCATGTGTCCACTCTGCCCCAGTAGTACGTTATACACGTCATGTCATTGCATCAACCTCCCTTGTGAAACATGCAGGCTTCGGGTCAGCTGATAACCGAGTTTGAAGGACCATCTCATTGTAGAAGAATTAATTTCATTAATTACGTGTGTTGTGTGGAAGACTCGCCATACAAATACTTCAAACCTAAGACTCACTTTCACTTGGGCGCCAATGTCACTTATCACCTTTTGCCGGGATTCGAAACCATGTCTTCCTACTCCGGAGCGGCTGTTTTCCCAACTGAACTATGCAGACAGGTTTATCGCTGCTTCATTGTAGATTTGATTGATGCGTCACCGGAGTAGTACGCAGACTTGGAAAGGGGTCAACAATTTCGGACCGGGACAAATCTGTTTTGAGCTACAGACTCGAATACATCTTCATCATCATCATTGCCAATCATTATCAATCCACTGCTGAATGAAGGTCTCCCCAAGTTTCTTCCACAACAGACTGGCTCCTCCATCCAACCATCTCTCACGTGGTCTCCTGGGTCTTTACCTGTCCCTTGGAACCCAGTCTAAAATTTTGGTTGTTCATTGGTGGTCCGTTCTCCTGGCAATATGTCTAGCCCATTGCCATTTCAGAGAGTTTACTCTGATCGAAATGCCTTCCACTCTTGTTATTTTCCTTAGCTACAAGTTGCTGTTTCTATCTTTCTTGGCTACACCAAGTGTGCATCTCTCCATGTTCTTTCAGATGTCTGCAGTCTTTGTATGCTTTTTTTTAGTTAAGGTCCACGCGGCTGCTGCGTACGTAAGCACTGGAAGGATGCATTGATTAAACACTTTTCTTTTAAGACATGATGCCATATTGCTCTTAAAATTGTATTTTTCTTCCAAACGCTCTCCAATAGGCCAATTATTTTTTTTTTTTATCAATGTGATCCTCGCTTGATATTTGCTTCCCAAGGTAAATGTAAGAATTGGTTATCTCCAGCTTTTTCCATCAATTGATTAATCTTCATTCCTGACAAAAGCACTGTACATCAGTTTTGTCTTCTAAAAGTTAATTTTTAATCCTACTTCTTTACTTTTGTCAACAAGTTCCTGGATCATACTCTGCAGCTCTGAAGTATTATTTCAAAGACCTCTGAAGGGTTCTTTGAATTTTTTATTCTGTTCAAAAATAAAACCGGGTCGAAATCGGGACAGGAAAGCCTTCACCCGACCCGTTTGACCCGCAAGAAATTGTCGACCCGGTGACACGTGACCAGTTTCCGCCACTAGTAGTACGTCATCTACACCATGCCACGCAGTACTTTACAAGTTCGAGCTGTGAAAACGGTGATCTATTCCTGTTGATCTGTTTATGATGCATAACCATTATCGTGAAGCCGCTCACGCCTTCAAAAACTAGATTGGCGCCCAGAGCTGATATGCAGGCGTCGGCCGCTATTTTCGGGGCAGGGTAGACCTTATGCCGACTCAAGCAAAAAATCAGTACATATATACTTGTATTTCAATATTCTTGTAGAAGAAAACCAAGTTAAACTAAAACGGCAAAGCTTGTTTATCACTTTGATGGATCGGAAAGAAAAGAAAAAACAAACGAAAGCAAGTGCTCCGTTGAACCAAACACTGTTTTTGATACACTCGCTTCCCCTTTCTCGACTTAAATTTAAGCTTTGTTCCTTTGAGCTGACATCCTTTACCTCAGTCCACTTTTGCGAATTGCATTTGCAGTTAAATAATCAATACAATCTACTCAAATATGCTATCAGTAGTCTGGTATAGAAACTCTAAATTCATTGTGTACGTCAATGCATTGAAGTTCACCTACAGTCAAATTTTCGGGTTGCTGTTTTTTAGATGTATGTGCTTTATTTATTTATTTATTTATTTATTTTGAACGAGATCTGCATCTGATTTATTACTCTTTGGGCCTTGCTGTCACACAAATTCTTGAACTGCATTCTGGAAAGTCTGTTTCAGTTACAGCAAACATACATACTTTTTCAATTTGAAACTAAAAAACTATAAAAAAAATTAATTATTGCAATCTTTAATTTCTCTTGATTTTTAAAATTTGAATCAAAATTCTTGTAATTCTGGACATTTTCAGTGCTTTAAGAGATTTTTTCGTAATTATTTTATTGATGATAGGTAAGTCTTGAAAGAGAAATTAATTTTTGGGCTCATTTGGATTTCCCGTTCTTACTAAAAGCGAAGAAACTATTACAAATTCTGAATTCAGTTGTCGCAATAATATTCATCAGAATGGAACAAAGGCTTCAACAGTCTCACTCAAATGACGTACATTGCCTGTTGCTTCTCAGCAACGGAAGTAGTTTTGTTGTTACATTAAATTGTACTGGGGATCTGCTGTCCTGGAAAATAAGTAAAATGTTGTTAACTATAACATCAATACAAAGAACTGCAGTGATTCGTAGACTTGTATTGACGTTTATCTTTAATTAACACACAGCAACCGAAAAATTGTTATCCGGTCACCGCTGGGATCGAACCCCAGATCTATCGATAATTAGCCGAGTGCGTTCGCCTTCTGCTACGGGGCCAACAACCCACAGCGCTATGTGTGTTTTATCTGTCAGCATCTGACTTCACAAATCCGTAGGGATGGGCTCAGCAACTGAGACGTCTCTATCTATTAGCTATATAGCTTGTGCCGTTGAGCCCCACCAGATGGAGACGTCTCAGTTGCTGAGCCCCTCTGACAGCATCTGACGTCACAAATCCGTAGTGATGGGCTCAGCGACTGGGACGTCTCCATCTATTAGCTATAATTATTCAAATAGCTTGTGCCGTTAAGGTGGACTTCAAGTAATTTTGCTTCCTATACTTCCAATGGAAAAACTTTTATACACAGTTCCTTCACAATTAGTGTGTCCCCCAGGATGAAAATTTGAACATCGATTAAAATAACTTTATATTATAACTTGGAATATTTAATATTTTCTAAAAAATAGCCATAATTCTATTAAAAATCAATAACTTTTCCTTTGGTGGTGTTGAAACCGGGAAAAATGGCGCGACCTGTACTTTGATGACGTCAGTAAACAAACAAATGTTGGATTGCATAATGATGGTTATGTTTTAGAAAATATTAAGTATTCCAGGTTATAAAATGAAGCTATTTTAATCGATGTTCAAATTTTCATCCTTGGGAACGCATTAATTGTGAAGAAAAGGTGTACAGAAGTTTTTCCATTGAAAGTACAGTGTAGGAAGCAAAATTACTTGACGTCCATTTTAAGCACCCACCAGATGGAGACGTCTCAGTTGCTGAGCCCATCCCTACGGATTTGTGAAGTGAGATGCTGACAGATAAACACACATAGCGCCGTGGATTGCTGGCACCGTAGCGTAAAGCGAACGCACTCGGCTAGTTATCGAGATATCTGGGGTTCGATCCCACCGGTGTCGAAATACAATTTTTCTGTTGCTGTGTGTTAATTAAAGAAAAACGTGGAAAGAGCAATGATTTTGTCTATTTACATTGCCTCCAAGTATTTGGAAGTTTTTCATCACATTCTAATATTTTGATGTACACATTCCTACAATTTTTTCTCATTCTGCAGAAGTATCTCAAAAAGTTGAAGCCTATTTTGTGGAGATTGAACAATATGAATTCTTGTAGCAACTTTAGCTTAATGAAGTTCCGCTTCCAGTAAATTAAAAAAAAAATGTTTTATATTTGAAAGCAATGAAATTTAATTATTTGGGGTAAGTGAGAAATATTTTAGGGGCAGTAGCTGCTCCTTCCCCTCTCCTCCCGCTGGTCTATGAATGTAAGCATCATCATATTCCGTTAAATTCCTAACCTTAGTGCGTGGAAATGTTAGATACGTGTGTTTCTTGCCGAGTAAACACGCTATGAGATTAAATGTTTATTTTTATTTTTCGTGACCCGTATGTCGTGTCTCGGAATGTCATTAAAACATTTTCCGAACAGAACTTTTCTGCTTTTTCTCATGACTCACGAAAGATATACCTTGAAACGTAATTAAAATATCTTCCTTCCAGGTGAGGCGCATTTGTTTCCCATCCACAGGAAGTGATTAATTTAAAGGTACATTTTGCAAATTATAAATAAACGAGTGAACTCTTTTCATTTCGTGGTGCGGTGACGTTTTGTACTTAGCTTCGAAAAAGTTTCGGGTATGCGATCGCAGCGCCACTACAGTTGATCACAACTTAGGTTAAATTTGTTTCAGCGCTCTTCCCCAAGTGTGTGGAATGAAATGTTATCTAGATAAGTAACCCAGAGTTTATAGAGTCATCGTTGGGAGCTGCTTTCGAAACAGAGGAAATCCAAACTGGCGAGTTGATTCCTTTGCGACAAAATAAATTAAGCATGTCATATTAGATAGCAGCTCTTCAGAATCTTGAAAGCAGTATAACAAGTTAGTAAAATCATGCAATGCATTGATTTTAATACGCTTTCCAACATACCAGAAATCATTACTCAAGTTATGAGGATAATGGCTGTGGAATAAATCTCGCTCCTGCGCCATAACCTTTGACCCCATTTCGAATATATTAAACAGAATTGGTTTAGTGTACCTCCGGAATACATTCTAAAGTTTTGTCGCAATAGAAGTATTTTTAGTCAAGTTATGAGGATAATGGCTGTGGAATAAATCTCACTCCTGTGCCCTCACCTTTGACCCCATTTCAATGATATTCAACAGAACCGGTTCAGTATACCTCCGGAACAACATGGTAAAGTTTTATCGCAATCGAAGCATTTTTACGTAAGTTATGACGCATAAGGGCGATGGAATGGATCCCGCTCGTATATGTCCTGACCTTTGACCCCATTTCGTCCATTTTCAAAAGGATTCGTCCCCAGGTTGTCCCCTACTGCATATTACAATTTCATCGAAATTGAACCAGTTTTACGCGAGTTATCGTGCGGACAGACGGACAAAGCTGGAGCATATACGTTTCTTCAACCTACTATTGGAAAGCATAAAAAACAGTCTTATCTCTCAAATCGAATTTCCTTCAGAGACATTTTTCAAAAAATATCCGGCAAAATCAAATTCCTGACTGGTAGCTTTTTGATATAGGTGCTTTCGGAAGTATTTCACACAATGACTGTGAACTAACCAGGGGAATACATAGAATTTTTTTTTTTCGGAAAAGGGGGAAAGAGAAAAAGGAAGTTTTTTGAAATTCATTAGGGTAAAATAAAAGTAATGATAAATGGAAGAAAAATTAAAGCATTATTTCCTAAAGTAAGTTGATGCATTTTTATTAAATTAAAGCGTTTTTCTAATGTAAGTCGCATTTTAATAAACAAATAAATTTAGGGTGGGGCCAAGGCCCCTTGATCCCCCCCCTCCCCCCAAAAATACGCCCGGCTCAGGGCACCTTTTGCAGGGCAGATTACGTGAACCTGAAGTCAATACTAATGTCCGCTTGATATGTAAAATCTTTCAATTTTTCTATGTTTTACCAGATTATCATCTAACAGATTAATTAAGAACGGGAAATATTTACATAAAATTAGGATGCTTCCAGTTTTCAACTCAAATTTCTGGGAAATGTTTGAACAGATTAAAAAAATTTCATGAGGAAGCGCACGTAACGCATTCATACTAGTCCAAAATTCCCGAAATTTTCAAGCTCTATGCTATCTATCATTAGTAGAAAGATTTCTCAAAATTTCGAAAAAGAAAAGGGGGAGAATTCAGTTTCGGTGTACACGGACAGATTCGTCGAAGGATGGATTGACAAAGAGTTTGTTTGTATTGGTGTAAATAGCGGAAGCACACTAAATAACCATAAGCTTAAAATTTAGTACTCTAGGGTTTCCTTCGTTTATTTTCATTTTCATTTTTTGTTTGTAAGGCAATAAATAAAAAAAAGCTAGTAAAATCATGCAATGCATTGATTACGATACGCTTTCTAACATACCAGAAATCATTACTCAAGTTATTACTCAACTTATCAGGATAATGGCTGTGGAATAAATCTCGCTCCTGTGCCCTGACCTTTGATCCCATTTCGATGATATTAAACAGAATTGGTTCAGTATACCTCCGGAACAACATACTAAAGTTTTATTGCAATCGAAGTATTTTTAGTCAAGTTATGAGGATAATGGCTGTGGAATAAATTTCGCTCCTGTGCCCTGACCTTTGACCCCATTTCGATGATATTAAACAGAATTGGTTCAGTATACCTCCGGAACAACATACCAAAGTTTTGTTGCAATCGAAGTATTTTTAGTCAAGTTATGAGGATAATGGCTGTGGAATAAATCTCGCTCCTTTGCCCTGACCTTTGACCCCCTTTAGATGATATTCAACAGAACCGGTTCAGTATACCTCCGGAACAACATACTAAAGTTTTGTCGCAATAGAAGCATTTTTAGTTATGAGGATAATGGCTGTGGAATAAACCTCGCTCCTGTGTCGTGACCTTCGACATATTTCGATGATATTAAACAGAATTGGTTCAGTATACCTCCGGAACAACATGATACAGTTTTGTCGCAATCGAAGCATTTTTACGCAAGTTATGACTTATAAGGCCAATGGAATGAATCCCGCTCCCATGTCCTGACCTCATGTTATTCATCATCAAGGTTGTCCCCCTACGATATACCACAATTTCATCGAAATCGAACAATTTTTACGCGAGTTATCGTGCTGACAGACAGACGGACAAAACTGGAACATATGCTTCTTCAACCTACGGTTGGCAAGCATAAAAGGTGGGGCCGTCAAAAAATGCAGATTCATCTCTACTAGCAAGTCAGAACAGGATGGCGCTCTGAAGCACACGGACACGAGCAATTTTTCTAATTTGTAAAACACCCAAGAAACGGTTGCCGGGTTATACGCAGGAGAGTCATAGAATTTGTTTCGGGGGCGGGCGACAAAAATGGAAGTTTTTGAAATCCATCAGGACAAAAAATTAATGAAAAATAGAAGAAAATTTTAAAGCATTATTTTCTAATGCAAGATGGTGAATTTTTGTTAAATTAAAGCATTTCAACGTAAAATTAAGTCTTACCCCTAAGTCGGGTGCACGGATGCAACGAAAACATATCAGACCTTGAACACTTATATCTTCGAAACTAATAATCATAGAGTAAAAAATAATACATCATTATACACTGAAGAGCAATTGAATTAGAGATACCTTTCTAGTAACGTGTAGCACCACCTTTCGCCCTGATGACGGCGGTGATTCGTCTCGGCATGGATTCGACAAGACACCGGAAGCGTTGGGAAGCCATACGGATCCACGACCTCTGAACAAGCTCCCACAGTTCACGAAGATTTGATGGAGGGGGTCAGAGCCTCGAACATCTCTCTCGATGACATCCCAGATGTGCTCGATGGTATTGAGGTCAGGTGACCTAGCTGGCCAAGAAAGCGAGGTCACGTCGGTGGAGTGTTCATCCAACCATTCGGATACAATTCGGGAGCGATGGCACGGTGCATTGTCTTGTTGCAGGATGAGGTTCCCAGTGGGATGTTGAAGACGCACAAACGGGAGCAGATGGTCGGTAACGTTGACCTCTGAGGGACGATGATGGGAGCGGTAACATTGACCTGTGAGGGACGATGTCTCACTACCAGGAGGTCTGATTTCAGTCCACGTTAAGAGACCCCCGACGAGAATGCCACCCCCACCAGCTTGAAGAGTACCCTGCTGCACAAGAAGATCCCTCGCTTCATGTGGTTTGTTCCGTACTCGTATCCTGCCATCCGCATGTACCAACGTGAATCTCGATTGATCAGTCCAGGCAACATTTTCCCACATGTCCAGGGTGCAGTGGCGATGTTCCCGCGCCCATGCTAAACTTTGCACCCTGTGATGTGCGGTCAGCAGCGGTACCCTCGTGGGACGATGGCTTCTGTACCCCATAGTGAGGAGATGGTTCTGGATGGTGTGGCTGCTTACACGTTTTTGTGTACCAGCGTTAAATTGCCGATTGATTTCTTGAACTGTGGCCCGTCTATCCGCTGCTACAATGCGAGCAAGGCGACGATGACCCCGCTCATCCACACGCTGTTGTCCACGGCAGTTGGCCCTTGCAGGGATGGTATTACCGGATTCGATGTAATCACGGTGCACACGTGACACAGTGGCTCGTGAAAATCCCAGTACCTGCACCACTTCCGAGATGGAGTGACCCATTCGTCGAGCCCCGACAATTTGCCCACGATCAAATGCGTTTAGATCCTTCGTCTTACCCATACTGCGTCCGACTCTTACTGATTCCCGTCGCATCACTCCTTATATTGTCAGATCGCTGCATACGTCATGTCGTTTCCTTTTACAGGGCCGCCCACGGGGCCACATTTGCATAACGCCAGCTGTCTCTCATTCAATTGCTCTTAAGTGTAGTTCACAGAGTCTTATTTGTAACAAAACAAGTTTCAACCCTCCACCACTTAATCTTTCGATATAGTAGCGTTAGAAAGTTAAGTTAAATTTCGGGTGATTTTGTTTCTCCGCACGCCGTTTTAAGGTTGATAACTAGTGAATAGATAATGACCGCGATGGCCTCAGCCGCGCATTTCGTAGCTGACGGTCAGAGCTAACGGACGTATGCGATAAACCGAAATAAAGTGGACTCAAAATTTATTTATTTAAAAAAAAAAAATTGCTGATGAAAATTTAGAAATGCCGCGAAAAATCAGAAAAAATTACTATAAAAACCGACGAAAGTTGAAGAGACAGCTGAAGGAGAATGAGAGGAATCCGAAAAGGCCCGCTAAGTCATCAACCTAAAGGTCGCGAGAATGAAGGGAGCGTCAAAAGTTCGAACACCAGGATGCGTTTCACCCGATTTCGACTTTAGAACCACAACCCTTCCACTTCAACCGCACAAATTGAGCCTGAGCAGCAAAAACAGATGAAGATTGATGCCATCGATCCAAATTTTCACACCGAGCATGGAATATCAATGTACATTGCCATCCTTCACAACTTTGCTGCTGGATAATGAATGTATATGTGTGAAACTATTACACCGCCAATGCATTCCGAATCTAGACAAGAACAATAGCAACAAGAAGGAAAGTACATTAGGCCTGAGACTTATTGCCAAATTTATAACAAAGCAACTAAGGAGTTCGAAAACTTGCTTCTGAAGAACGATTTCTTCAGAAACAATTTAAGCAATAACTACTGATAACGATGATACTACGCATTTCTACTTCGACTAACATTAAGTGATAATCAGAATAAGTTATGAATCGTATAGAGTATAAGTTGTTTCTCAGTAAATAAAGAAAAACATTTTTTTCGTTTTATTTCTTAAAAATTTTATATTTGAAAAAAATAAAAGCGGCACAGTAGCAATTGTGCCGTTACCTACAACGTAGGGTTACGTCAACTGTCCTTCGCTGAATACTTTAAGGACGTAGAACTAGTGAGATAGTAGCATCAAATAGTGACGGTTGACGTAGTTTTACGTTGTAGGCTGCGGCACAGTTACTACTTTTTTTTTCATATGTAGAGGATGTTAGGAAGGGAGTGTCTGACCCCAGGTCTTAAACAACCCTTAGAGAAATAGGAAGCTAGGAGATTTAGACTAGAGTGCCCGATAGGAAAGTGACACGGAAGCGAAGTAGAAAGGGGGAGGAAGATGCCCTTATTTATTACCGGGGGCCAGTACCCGGGGTCCGACGGCTTAACGTGCCCATCCGACGCACGGCGGATATTTAGTGGATCGAGCGTTCGTACCTACTTGGGATCGAACCTGAGGCCCTTTCAGTGGCAGTCACGAACGTTTCCCACTAGGCCACCCGCGGCCCAATACAGTTACTACTGCGTCCCTTTAATCTATATATTAATTCTATAAGGTTTTTTACTGTGACTCCTATTTTGAGAGAACGGCTGAACGTAAAGATATGTTTGAGGTATCAAAATAAAGGTCTTACCATGTAGATATGCCAGTCGAAGAGAAAACAGAGTGGGGTAACAGTTTGTGCGTGGTGGGGAGCGCAAAGTTCCCATGTAAAGTCTATGAGAGAAGCGTGCGGCCCTTATCTACATCAGGCGCTCAGTTCAGTGTCATACTTGGTGTGTGCATGGTGTTCTATGATCAGTCCTAAAGTATGTAAATACTTTACTGCATACTTACCCTTAATAGAATGTCTCTCCCGAAGAAAAAAGAAAACGTAAAAGCCTTACTGGAAGGCATGAGCTATCAATGGGTCGCAACTGTATGTCTCAGACAAGAGAGAATGAAGAGTATTCGTAACGCGAATCTCATTCCAACAACATTTACAAACACAGTTGTGACTGAAGATGAGAGTGAAAAAGTGCGCTATCCAGTTGAATGTTTGCACACGATCGAGATGAGTGGACTCCCGCCTCACATTTTACGACTGAAAAGGGTGCAATCGTGATACTCATCACGTACCTGGCCGCCCCGGTGGCACAGTGGTCTAAGCGCTGGCTTATGATGATTCGTTCGTGAAGGGCCCGGGTTCAAATCCCGGTAAAGCATGGATGTTCTGTTTGTCTTACGGCACTGGCTCTCTCTGTTCCCTGGAACCAGTTACCCTAAATTAGGGACGAGCGACTGCTTATAGCCCATTGAGTTGCTCACAGTGGTCGTTAAACCTTCAGCGAAAAAAAAATCACGAACCTGGTCTTTACTGAAGTGGTTGAATGAATTTGTCAATCAAATAAAGTTTACATGTGTTGTTCCCTATGAGTTTATTCTTCTAAAAAAAAAAAAACTAACCGTTGATTCCGAAGGGTTTCTTCTAGTTTTTTTTCTAACTTAAGTAGCATTAAAAAAATAATGATACACCTTCGGAGTGAGGCCAAGGCCCTTGGTGCCCGCTATAAATGCGCCCCTGGAATTAACCATCAAAGGCCTTCATTTGCGAATATATAGATGACGAATTTCATATGTTCAGAAGACTATGGGAAAAATTATAGAGTAAAACCTCCATTTACTGACATCTCCAAACAATGTTCGGAAGACCATAAGAAAAATTATAGAGTGAAACCTCCATTAACTGACATCTCCAAACAATGTTCAGAAGACCGTAGGAAAAATTATAGAGTGAAACCTCCATTAACTGACATCTCCAAACAATGTTCAGAAGACCATAGGAAAAAATTTTGGAGTGAAACCTCCATTAACTGACATCTCCAAACAATGTTCAGAAGACCATAGGAAAAATTCTAGAGTGAAACCTCCATTAACTGACATCTCCAAACAATGTTCAGAAGACCATAGGAAAAATTATAGAGTGAAATCTCCATTAACTGACATCTCCAAACAATGTTCGGAAGACCATAGGACAAATTATAGAGTGAAACCTCCATTAACTGACATCTCCAAACAATGTTC
Source organism: Macrothele yani (assembly GCA_039090855.1). Lineage (NCBI taxonomy): Eukaryota > Metazoa > Arthropoda > Arachnida > Araneae > Macrothelidae > Macrothele > Macrothele yani. The sequence goes on from CM076993.1 coordinate 31,500,080, forward strand.
AGAAGACCATAGGACAAATTCTAGAGTGAAACCTCCATTAACTGACATCTCCAAACAATGTTCGGAAGACCATAGGAAAAATTCTAGAGTGAAACCTCCATTAACTGAAATCTCCAAACAATGTTCGGAAGACCATAGGAAAAATTATAGAGTGAAACCTCCATTAACTGACATCTCCAAACAATGTTCGGAAGACCATAGGAAAAATTCTAGAGTGAAACCTCCATTAACTGACATCTCCAAACAATGTTCGGAAGACCATAGGAAAAATTATAGGGAGAAACCTCCATTAACTGACATCTCCAAACAATTGCAAATTTCGGTTGGCACAGAAGAGTTGTGGTAGGATTAACATTAGCGATAACCTCCGAACAACGGAAGCTCTTAACAGGGGTCAACGGACGCCCAAGTCAGTCAGTGGCGACGCCAGCAGTTCAGAGCTGAGTGGGCTATTGAGGGAAGGATGGCTCTAATTATCGTATAAGGGGGCAGAATAACTTGAAGTGCTTGGTAGGAATTTTTCCAAAAAATTACGTCTCATATATTTGTGATCCGATCCTGATGATGTTATGCCCAGTAAGAAAAACAAACAAACTTTCCTATACGTACGAGGCCCGATTACCACACGGGCCCTCAGGGCCCTGCCTAACCCCCTTTTAATTTTTTTCCTAAAAATGACTTAATCGTGACTGGACTTCTTTTCAATACTACTGTTGTTGTTGTGAAAGTAACAGTTTAAGTGGAGTTTTCTGGCACCCTCTGGTCTTCAATCTTCAGCACTTTCTTAAAGGAGGAGTTTCAATATTCTACGCAGTTGTAACAGAAAAATATGATCACCCCCGGAATTACATTGTACCCGTCCAGGCGCGTCCCAGAGTGCATGGAGGTATAAGCGGCCAGCCAGGGCAGATGAGCCATAGTGAATAACGTGAGCACAATGGGCAGAGGTAGTGATTTGACGGAGTTCAAAAAGGAATGATCACCGGTTACAGCGCCAGGAGTGGGAAGCATCTCAGAAGCAGTAGATTTCGTGGTATGTTCGCGAGGTCAGCAAATGACCAATCAAATGCACGCTGGGGTACCCAGGTGCGTGTCCCCGATAACAATAGACCGAACTCTGTTACGCATGGGTCTCTGGAGTCGAAGCTGCTCCAATGAGCCGATGGTAACCGAGGTCCATCGGCAACGACGCCTGAAGTTTGTATTGGACTACCGACATTGGGCAGTGGGAAAAGGTTGCCTTCTCCGACTAATCGAAGTTTCTACTCCATAGAAGTTATGGGCGATGGCGGATACGCCGTCAGACACACGAGAACAAACACGCGGATAAGCTTGTTGGTCAAGTACAGGCAGGCGGTGACAGTGTGCATGTCTGGGTGGTGTTTTCCTGGTGTGACCTGCGACCGCTGGTACCACTGGATGTGTCCCTGAACGCCAATGGCTACCTGTCCATCCTCACTTTCCACATGCATCCCTTTATGTTGGACGTTTACCCTGGTGGTGATGGTGTCTACGAACAGGACAATGTGCCCTGCCACGTCGCTAAGGGGGTGCGTGAAAAGTTCCAGGGCCGCCCCGGTGGCGCAGTGGTCTAAGGCGTTGGCCTCTGATCATTCGTCCGTAAGGGGTCCGGGTTCGAATCCCGGTCAGGCATGGATGTTGTGTTTGTCTTACGGCACTGGCTCTCTCCCTTCCCTGGAACCAGTGACCCTAAATTAGGGACGGGCGACTGCTTATAGCCCATTGAGTTGCTCACGGTGGTCGTTAAACCTCCAATCAAAAAAAAAAGTTCCAGGAACACAACAGCGATGTCTCCGTTCTTCCTTAGCCGGCGAAATCGCCCTACCTTAATCCCACAGAGCACGTATGGGACTACTTAGATGGACTGGTTGGACGTGCCGCCACACAACCACGTCATCGTCGGGACCTCCGTTCTCTGCTGCAGTCCGAATGGGCACGTGTGCCTCGGGCAACCTTCTAGGGCGTCCATGAGACGCCGTCTCGCTGCTGTCATCCGGGCGAAGGAAGGGTGTGGTTATTCCAATTAGGTAGGTGGTCATATTATTCTGATACGACCGTGTATTCTTCTTCTTTGCAGTTGCTGCCTCACTTCAAGCTGCAATCAATTCTACTTTAAAATTTATTAGAAATTCTAAGATTATTGCAAATTAGTATGTTTTTTTATATTATTGATAGAATCCTGGACTCCCGGGTGTCTTCGTCATGTTCCAGATACCTATTGTATGTGGTATTTATTCAGTGTACGTAGTACTGATAACAGGGCCTTAGCTAACAGAGGGCTGTGGTCCGGGCCGCGCAACAGCAATCAGCCCGGACCAGAGTCACGGATAACGCACGAATGGTGCTCTTGTCCGGCTCGTTCCCCTTCCTGGAACCAGTGGCCCCAAATTACGAACAGGTGACTGCTTATAGAGTGCAGAGTTGACCATAGTGGTGGGGAAAATCGAAACGCGAAAAAAGATAAGCAGGCATAGCCGCCATCTACCTGTGCCTATGAGTTTTGGACTTGGTTGAAACAAAGGAACACATGTTCTCGTTACGGAGGAATTAATTCCCAGTATTTCATTCCTATGACCACCCAATCTAATAAATAAATGGCGGCTCTTTTAATAATTTACATCGATATTCTCTGCTACAATTTTTACGTGATTAAAGCACGTTGAAAGACATTGCACTTTTTGTCACAGTTCTAAGAAACATGACTGGAAAGCCTGAACACTTCTGTCCTTAAAATTTCCTTTAACGAGGCAGCGGTTTCACGAAATGTCGTGCGTGCAGACGAGAAATGAATATAAAACCCATTTTTTCAGCGTGTAGTTGGACGGCGTTAGAAATCAAATAAACTGTGAAATGGTTAAACAAGATTGCTGACCCCTCGAGTAAAGTTTTTATTTTATGAACAAAAGATCGATAAATATTCACTTTAAAGGTGTTTAGAAAGATTTCTATCATACTGCTGAATGATTTTTATGGGTAGACACCAGATAAAAGTAAATTGACAGCAAGGTCTGCAGGCCCGAAAAGAATTTTCCAGATGCCAAACCGTGGCAATGCAGTGTAAGCAGAGGCGTTGCCATGAGAAGGGTCCTCTGATTCGGACCCCTCATACCCTTGGGAATGAATTGCATATGAATTTAAAGCGATACATACACTATATTGACAAAAGTCACCGGACACCTAGAAGAGGAACACAACACAGCATTTATTGGGCGCTGTCGGTCCAACTTTGGCCTTAATGCATTCACTGACCCTTCGAGACATGCTTTCGACAAGGTTTTGGAACACAGCCATAGGTTTGCGTTTCCATTCTGTACATAATGCTGCAGCTAACTGTTGCTTAGTAATAGGCCTTGGTTCCAAACTTCTTATACGGCGCCCTAATTCATCCCATAGGTGCTCTATGGGATTAAGATCAGGGCTCTGTGCTGACCAGTCCACGCACGATACGGAATTATCGTTAAACCACGCCGTAAAAGTCCTTGCTTTATGGCTTGGTGCATTCTCCTGCTGGTACCAACAGGGCATAGTATTGCCACAGAGTTGGTTGGGCATAATTGTCCAGAATATCGAGGTAAAAGTGCTGGTTAACAGGTTTGTCCACGATAACCAATGGACCAGGTCCATACTACAAAAAACATCCCTACACGAGTACACTGCCAGCTCCTAACTTGACGGTAGGAACAGTACACTGTGGTAAATCGCGTTCTCCCGGCTGCCGCAATACCCACACACGGCCATCACTCTGATGGATCGTGTATCAGCATTTATCAGTCCATAGGACCCGTTTCCATTGATATACGGTCCACGATAAATGTTCTTTTTTTACAGCATGCTAAACGACGAGTAGCATTCCGAGTGAAGATGAAAGGCTTATGAGGAGGCGCACGACCACGCCAACCCATGGAATGAAGTTCTGTGCGAATGGTACGTGTACATACCGAGGTTCCAGCATTTTTTATTCACCTGTACACTGAGGTCTTGTGCAGTACTCCGTCGATTAGCTGTAACGACTCTCCTGAGGCTTCGACGTTCCCTCTCTCTGATATTCTTTGGTCTGCCGGTACGTTTTGCTGCTTCAGGCACGCCATGTGTCTTCCACTTATTCAGTACATCCAAAACAGTTGACTTGGGTATGTTTAAACGCCTCTCGGTTTCTCTTATGGACAACCCACTAATATAACACCCAGCAATCTTTGCTTTCTCAAAGTCAATTCTCTCCCGCCGCAACATTTTCACTCAAAATCACAGAGCGATATGATCGCGGTCAGCTGCAGGTTTGTTTTTATAGTGTTTGCAGCTGTACAGTGCTTCTTAACAACGCAGCGGATCCGTTCATTTGCTTTTAAAGGAGTGCCCGGTGACTTTTGTGAATATATAGTGTGTATATAATGGGGTCGTTCAAAAAGTAACAAGACTGATTTTACGTTGGACAGAAATAAAATGCAGTAAACATACTTACACTTCGGAAAATGAGCACAAGAATACATAACCTAGTTGAGACTCCAACTTGATTTATCGTTACTCTGCTCTTCAGCCCAGAAGAATGTAATATCCTAATAACCCTCTGTACAATGTTATCAGTCCATAAGTCAGTCATGAAAGATACAGCGTGTTCTTCTATGACTGGTTGTAAGGAATATTTAATATTGTTTTTCACGCTTTCAGCCGTCTTTATACAGTCGGGACTTTCTGTCTTCCTGCCCACTAATACACAGTTTACATCTATATTTCCATGCGTTGCACCCAGTTTCGCTAGTTCTTGAGGAAAACCATGAAAGTATATATTATCTATTATGTTAAATGCTAAATGAACTCCTGCCACTAGTTCACTTTCACATTTCCTTATTTGACCCAAATCAGCAATTCGTACTTTAATTGATTATCATTTGAACGGCAAAACAGATTGGTCACTCTTTCCACGCTTTGATGGAAGTGCACATGCTGTCATACGGACAGTTAGATTATTTATCGGTTTCATAATCAGTGATTACACTGTCGAAATCTTTCTTTGTGATCATACACTTTCCACATTTTGAACAACCAGCAAGACCAAACAACACAGTATTGTTCACTGGTTCCTTAATGAGACGAAGCAATTTCCAGCATTCACTCTTCTTCCAATTTTTAGCACGTCTTTTGCAAAAAAGATCGTGCTTATGTTACAGGTTTGTCCGTCCGTCCGTCTGTACCCACGATATCTCTGCAACTATTAGTCCGATTTGAAATATTCTTTTTGTATTGGGAAGCTTGAAATATGCGAATGATGATCCTTTATTTCGTTTGTTTTTTTACGATGTACAGTTTTGCCGCTAGAGGCCGTAAATGCAGATGATGTCGAATTCAAAAATACGTTTTATTCCACATATTTGCATCCAAACATCCGATTGAAAAAAATATTTTATCTTTCGATTCCATTTATGTCGAAGAGTAGTTTAGATATATTTACTTTTTCAAATTGCGCATAGATTTCCCACTAGGGGGCATAAAAGTAAATTACATTTTTCCCGATAACTCTTCTTCTAAAACTCCGATTGGAAAATGTTTTTCTTCAGCGGATACTCCTCCTGATGAAACATCTTTTGCATATAATTTCAAATTTTTGATAAAGAATATTTTGGCCACTAGGGGGCCGTAAGCGTTAATTTTTGCTTCTGATGTATTTGCCATAAAATCTGAGCTTCTAAAATATCGATTGAAAAAATTCTTTCGTGGACTGATGCCACTCAAATCGATAATCCTTTTCGGGATATTTTCTTCTTAAAATATTCCACAGTTTCTCCGCCTGCAGGCGTAGATTTATATCTTATTTTTGTCAATATCTCTACTTCTAGGAGTCCGATTTGAGAAATTCCTTCTTTGTTGGATAGTGTTTTCAGTGTGACATGCTACTCATATAATTTTAAAATTTTCAAGTAACTATAGACTTTCCGCCACGGGGCGTATAGGTAAATTGCATTTCCCCCATGTCTCTGCTTCTAAATCTCCGATTTGAAAACTTCTTTCTGCACCGGGATACAGCTCCTGATGGAAAATCGTTTGCACATAATTTCTAGTTTTTGTAAAACAGTGTTTGGCCACCAGGGGCGTATGTCTTAATTTCTGCTTCTCATGTATTTGCAGCAAAATATGATCTTCTAAAATCTCAATTGCAAAAAAAGTCGTTTTTTGACCGATACTACTCGTGTCGACAAACTTTTTAGGAACATTTTCTTCTTGAAATAATGCATGGTTTCTACGCCAGGGGCGTAGATGTATATCTTATTTTTGCCAATATCTCTACTTCTAGGAGTCCGATTTGAAAAATTCCTTCTTTGTTGGATAGTGTTTCCGATGCGAAATGATTTTCCTATAAACTCAAAATTTTCAAGTAAATCATAGACTTGCCGCTAGGGGGCACGAAGGTAAATTGCGTTTTCTGCGTTATTTCTGCTTCTAAAACTCCGATTTGAAAAATTCTACCTGTATCGCATACAAGACCTGATGGAAAATATTTTTCACATAATTTCTAATGTTTGGTAAAGAATGGTTTGGCCACCAGAGGGCATAAGTGTTAACTTCTGCTTCTGATGTATTTGTAGCAAAATCTGGGCTCCTGAAAACTCGACAATTTTTTTTCTTGGACCGATACCGCTCACGTGGAAAAACCTTTTGAGAATACTTTCTTCCAAAAATAATGCACGGTTTTCACACCAGGGGATGTAAAGCCACATCTTATTTTTGTCGATATCTCTGTTTCTAAGAGTCCGATTTGAAAAATTATTTGTGTGTTGGAGAGCGTTTCCCGTTCGAAATGTTTCTCATATAAATTCATGTTTTTCTTAACGCACAAGTCTGCAACCAGAGGGCATAAACTCACGATTCCGTTTACAGCAATATCTGAGGGATTAAAAACCCGATTGAAAAACTTCTTTCTTCTGTCAGATACCATTGTTTTCCATACCGGGTTCCATTGACTTTGAATAGCTTTGATAAATTTAATTTGCGTCAGAACGGATTCAAAAGACTGCTTATTACACCCGAAAATTCGGTGTCATCTTTCTTGTTTTGATTTTAGTCTCGTTACATAGCAAAGCAAAAAAAATGGCAACCCCAGAGGCAAACCCACAGCCGTGTTTAAGAAGGTGGACATCAACCCCTCCCGAAAATTGTTTCTGCAGTTTTAAAATTTCATCTCGAGCAGGCTAAATTTTAAATACTTTTAAAAATTTCTGATTTGAAGTTTTTTTAATAGAGAATTTTTTATTCCACGAAGGAAGTTTGGATTTTGTGCTATACAATTCAAATATTCATATAGACGGATATTATAAAATATAAATATCATCATCATTGTCAATCCACTGCTGGACGAAGGTCTCCCCAAGCTTCCTCCACAACGGTCTGTCTTGTGCCAGTCTCCTCCATGTCACTCCCGCATACTTTCGAATTTCATCCACCCATCTTCCATGTGGTCTTCTTCTGGGTCTTTTCCTGTCCCTTGGAATCCAATCTAAAATTTCGGCTGTCCATCGATGGTCTGTTCTTCTGGCAGTATGTCCAGCCCATTGCCATTTCAGGGATTTAACTCTGATCATGATGTCTTCCACTCTTGTCATTTTTCGGATCCACGTGTTCCTCTTCTTATCTCTCCTGGTTACACCAAGCATGCACCTCTCCATGCTGCTTTGAGTTGTCTGCAGCCTTTGTATGTCTCTTTTAGCTAAGGTCCACGTCCCTGCACCATACGTAAGCACTGGAAGAATGCATTGATCAAACACTTTTCTTTTAAGACATAATGGCATATTGCTCTTGAAAATTATGCTGTTTCTTCCAAACGCTCTCCAGGCAAGTTTTGTACCCCGATTAATTTCTTCACCAATGTGACCCTCACTTGATATCTGCTGTCCAAGATAAACGTACATGTCTGTTATCTCCAGCTTTTCTCCATCAATCGATAAATCTTCATTTCTTGTAAAAGCATTGTACATCACTTTTGTCTTCTGAAAGTTCATTTTTAATCCCACTTCTTTACTCTTGTCAGCAAGTTCCTGGATCATACTCTGTAGCTCTGATGGGGTAGTTGCAAAAATGACTATGTCATCAGCAAAACGAAGGTGGGTTAGATAATCTCCATTAATCTTTATCCCTTTGTTTTCCCAGTTCAGTGATTGAAAGACATTTTCCAATGTGGCACTAAACAGCTTCGGAGATATGGTGTCACCTTGTCTCACTCCTTTTCCAATTTTTATGTGTGTTGTATTTTCAAACAGCCGAATCTTTGCACTTGCATTTTCATAGATGTTGTTAATAATATTAATGTATGCATCTTCAATACCGCAGGATTTCAGAGCCATTGCAACTGCTGATGGTTTCACCGAATCAAAGGCTTTTTCATAATCGATAAAAGCCATGCACAATGGAAGCTCATATTCCCTCGCTCTTTCAATTAGTTCTCTCAGTACGTGGATATGATCTATTGTGCTGTAGCCACTCCTGAATCCAGCTTGTTCTCTCGGTTGAGCCATGTCCAGTATCACCTTCAAGCGGTGTGAAAGAACTTTAGTGAAGATTTTATAAACCACTGATAGGAGGCTGATAGGTCTGTAGTTCCTGAGATCCTCAATGTCACCTTTTTTATGTAGCAAGATCATTGTAGCGTTGTTCCAATCCTCAGGAATTTTCCCTTGATTAAGGCATCGAGTGAAAATTTGGGCGAGTACTGTTTCAATTTCTCCACTTGCTTCTTGTATGATGTCTACAGTAATTCCATCTTCGCCTGGAGCTTTTCCCCGCTTCATGTTTTTGATTGCATGTGCAACTTCTGCTGGAAGAACTCTGGTACTGGTACCTTTCATGATATCTGGAGTACATGTATCATCCCTTTCATATAATTTGGAGTAGAAATCTTTCACTCTTGTCAAAATTTCGCCTCTATTTCTTGTTACAGAACCATCTTCTTTTCTCAGTGCCATAATCTGTTTTTTCCCCTTACTGAGATGTCCCTTTGCTATCTTTAGGCTTTGGTTGTTTTCAATTGCTTTCCTTACTAGTTCACAGTTGAATTTCCTTACGTCTTCAGTGATATATATATATATATATATATATATATATATATATATATATATATTCTATAAAGAAGATACCTAAGCAAAAAAATACAAATATAATTTTGACTCACACCAAGTACAACATAGAAAAGGTTATGTATCTACCTGTGTGAGTAAAAGGAGAAAAGATAAAAAAATAAAATAAAACAACTGAATGTAGAAGGTGTCGAGAATACTGAGCCTTGGCTTTATCAAGGACCAGCAAAAACTCTGCATTTTCTCACTTCCACAAAGACCTAGTTGGAAATGGGTTTCTGCAAGGCCATAGATGCTAGTAACGTTCCCACCTAAAATAGTTTAAAAAATATATATATGTCATGTCCTCCGTAGAGTTGTATGACCTAGCACTGGTTAACAATTTCGCTTGCATCCATTAACCTTCCTGGCCCGACCCATGCTCTTCATCTGTTACTATTAAACAGAGAGAAGAAGATTAAAGAGAACTCAAGCTGTGAGAGTGACATAATAATTAGAAATGATTTTCAGCCATAACGAAATTCCCAGTTCGTTTGAGAGAGAATTTAAACCTGAAAATCAATGCAAAAGAAATCCAAATTTTTACATTGCAATTAAAAAAGGAAATATTAATTTTTAACGAACAGAATTTTGAAAGAAAACTTGAGTCTAAAACCCCCTACTCTACAACTTATGACAGCACGAAAACGAGAATAAGTTAAAGATAATAATTAACTAAAGAAAACTTTGTGAAAGTTATATACCTTAAACAGTTAGTTGCAATATGTACAAAGTATTTCAGCAGTGCTTTAAGTGCATAATTAATTAGTTATTAAGAACTTAACTACTTTGAAAAAACAGCGCATAGACAGCGCATAGAAAAGGAACACGCTTAGCCATCTTCTGTTCCTAGGTACCCCAAAAGACGCTCAAAGTTACAAAGAAAAGAAAGAGTTAAAACCCGCAAAAATGTTAACAGACAAACCAATGCCTAAAAGCTGAAAAGCTAAAAAACGACAGAGAAAAAAGTACATGAAGTACAAACATTGAACTTATAAAACCTAGAACCCCAAAACCAGGAAGAGAGCTTACCTCTTGTGTGACAAAAACTTTTCTCCTCACAAGAGAAGAACATGGCTGACCTCTTCCGCCACTCCCTAGACGCTGGGGGCAGTGAGGGTGGGGCTGATGGCCTCCTCATACAGCAAGAAACCAACGCGCGGAGATTTTAACCAGAGAAAAAAAAAAAAAGTATATATATATATATATATATATATATATAAACTTAAGACTGTGGATCTGTATGATCAGAAAGAGCAGAATTAACTCTCCAGAATACATGAGGAATATTATAAAATACACGAGCAGTGTATTTAATAATCTTTGCATGTATTAAATCACCTTAGTGAGCTTCTATAGATTAATCAGAATCTTATTAATTTTAATGTTGGTTTTACTTTTTTTATTATAGCTATCCTAGTGATGAATAACTAGTTTTCTTTTTTATTTGTTTTTATTTTCTTTTATAAACAGATTTTTAAGCTTTTTTTGTGATTTTGTTTATATTATTTAATTTTTTGTTTTAATAGGACCGTCATATCCATAGCACTAAGGTTCCTTTAGGTAGTTAATAGGCATCCTCTAGCCAACTTCCTTACGGCTTTGATTGGTCAGAATCATATTATTAACTGTGTAGAAAATTAAAGCAGATCTGCCAACCTTACTCTATTATTCAGAATAATTTTTCTTAAAGTTCTTTTGATGAAAGAAGAAGGAATTTCGTTCTCTAGAAAACTATCTAATAGTATATTAATGTGGTAATTGAAGTCCAAATTGTTGCTGCAAATTCTTGAAATTCTTAGGACCTGAGAAATTAGTACATTCTCAATTACTTTGGTTGAAATGTTATTATTCCAGTGTAGATATTTAATTACTTTGAAAGGAAAATTAACTCTTTTATCAAAGAGGCTAATAGATGGGTTACCTCTGTTGAGCTTAATGCTTAAGTCTAGGAATTCAAGTTCCTGATTACTGTGGTTGGTTTTACATAAGTTAAGAGAGCTAGGATAGATATTATCAAAATCACTCTCTATAACTTCTGAATTATTGATACACAGCAGATCATCAATATATCTAAAAGTGTAAAGGTAGTTATCTGAGCAGGTGGGGTGATTTTTAATGAATTTATGATCTGCTGTGTATCAATAATTCAGAAGTTATAGAGAGTGATTTTGATAATATCTATCCTAGCTCTCTTAACTTATGTAAAACCAACCACAGTAATCAAGAACTTGAGTTCCTAGACTTAAGCATTAAGCTCAACAGAGGTAACCCATCTATTAGCCTCTTTGATAAAAGAGTTAATTTTCCTTTCAAAGTAATTAAATATCTACACTGGAATAATAACATTTCAACCAAAGTAATTGAGAATGTACTAATTTCTCAGGTCCTAAGAATTTCAAGAATTTGCAGCAACAATTTGGACTTCAATTACCACATTAATATACTATTAGAAAGTTTTCTAGAGAACGAAATTCCTTCTTCTTTCATCAAAAGAACTTTAAGAAAAATTATTCTGAATAATAGAGTAAGGTTGGCAGATCTGCTTTAATTTTCTACACAGTTAATAATATGATTCTGACCAATCAAAGCCGTAAGGAAGTTGGCTAGAGGATGCCTATTAACTACCTAAAGGAACCTTAGTGCTATGGATATGACGGTCCTATTAAAACAAAAAATTAAATAATATAAACAAAATCACAAAAAAAGCTTAAAAATCTGTTTATAAAAGAAAATAAAAACAAATAAAAAAGAAAACTAGTTATTCATCACTAGGATAGCTATAATAAAAAAAGTAAAACCAACATTAAAATTAATAAGATTCTGATTAATCTATAGAAGCTCACTAAGGTGATTTAATACATGCAAAGATTATTAAATACACTGCTCGTGTATTTTATAATATTCCTCATGTATTCTGGAGAGTTAATTCTGCTCTTTCTGATCATACAGATCCACAGTCTTAAGTTTATATATATATATATATTTTTTTTTTTTTTTTTTTCTCTGGTTAAAATCTCCGCGCGTTGGTTTCTTGCTGTATGAGGAGGCCATCAGCCCCACCCTCACTGCCCCCAGCGTCTAGGAGTGGCGGAAGAGGTCAGCCATGTTCTTCTCTTGTGAGGAGAAAAGTTTTTGTCACACAAGAGGTAAGCTCTCTTCCTGGTTTTTGGGTTCTAGGTTTTATAAGTTCAATGTTTGTACTTCATGTACTTTTTCTCTGTCGTTTTTTAGCTTTTCAGCTTTTAGGCATTGGTTTGTCTGTTAACATTTTTGCGGGTTTTAACTCTTTCTTTTCTTTGTAACTTTGAGCGTCTTTTGGGGTACCTAGGAACAGAAGATGGCTAAGCGTGTTCCTTTTCTATGCGCTGTCTATGCGCTGTTTTTTCAAAGTAGTTAAGTTCTTAATAACTAATTAATTATGCACTTAAAGCACTGCTGAAATACTTTGTACATATTGCAACTAACTGTTTAAGGTATATAACTTTCACAAAGTTTTCTTTAGTTAATTATTATCTTTAACTTATTCTCGTTTTCGTGCTGTCATAAGTTGTAGAGTAGGGGGTTTTAGACTCAAGTTTTCTTTCAAAATTCTGTTCGTTAAAAATTAATATTTCCTTTTTTAATTGCAATGTAAAAATTTGGATTTCTTTTGCATTGATTTTCAGGTTTAAATTCTCTCTCAAACGAACTTGGAATTTCGTTATGGCTGAAAATCATTTCTATTTATTATGTCACTCTCACAGCTTGAGTTCTCTTTAATCTTCTTCTCTCTGTTTAATAGTAACAGATGAAGAGCATGGGTCGGGCCAGGAAGGTTAATGGATGCAAGCGAAATTGTTAACCAGTGCTAGGTCATACAACTCTACGGAGGACATGACATATATATATTTTTTAAACTATTTTAGGTGGGAACGTTACTTGCATCTATGGCCTTGCAGAAATCCATTTCCAACTAGGTCTTTGTGGAAGTGAGAAAATGCAGAGTTTTTGCTGGTCCTTGATAAAGCCAAGGCTCAGTATTCTCGACACCTTCTACATTCAGTTGTTTTATTTTATTTTTTTATCTTTTCTCCTTTTACTCACACAGGTAGATACATAACCTTTTCTATGTTGTACTTGGTGTGAGTCAAAATTATATTTGTATTTTTTTGCTTAGGTATCTTCTTTATAGAATGTGAATTCTGAATTTTCAAAACTGCTGCGTTGCGCGTTTTGATTTTCAGGTTATTTTGCAACCTTTATTTTGCAACCTTCGTTTTAAATTCTAAAGTTTTTCCTTAGTCTTCAGTTTTGCTCTTAAGTATATATTTATATATATATATATATATATATTCTATAAAGATACCTAAGCAAAAAAAATATACAAATATAATTTTGACTCACACCTAGTACAACATAGAAAAGGTTATGTATCTACCTGTGTGAGTAAAAGGAAAAAAAAAAAAAAAAAAAAAACAACTGAATGTAGAAGGTGTCGAGAATACTGAGCCTTGGCTTTATCAAGGACCAGCAAAAGCTCTGCATTTTCTCACTTCCACAAAGACCTAGTTGGAAATGGGTTTCTGCAAGGCCATAGATGCAAGTAACATTCCCACCTAAAATAGTTTAAAATATATATATATAAGTCATGTCCTCCGTAGAGTAGCATGACCTAGCACTAGTTAACAATTTCGCTTGCATCCATTAACCTTCATGGCCCGACCCATGCTCTTCATCTGTTACTATTAAACAGAGAGAAGAAGATTAAAGAGAACTCAAGCTGTGAGAGTGACATAATAAATAGAAATGATTTTCAGCTATAACGAAATTCCAAGTTCGTTTGAGAGAGAATTTAAACCTGAAAAACAAATTTTACATTGAAATTAAAAAAGAAAATGTTAATTTATAACGAACAGATTTTTGAAAGAAAACTTGAGTCTAAAACCCCCTACTCTACAACTTATGACAGCACGAAAACGAGAATAAGTTAAAGATAATAATTAACTAAAGAAAACTTTGTGAAAGTTATATACCTTAAACAGTTAGTTGCAATATGTACAAAGTATTTCAGCAGTGCTTTAAGTGCATAATTAATTAGTTATTAAGAACTTAACTACTTTGAAAAAACAGCGCATAGACAGCGCATAGAAAAGGAACAAGCTTAGCCATCTTCTGTTCCTAGGTACCACAAAAGACGCTCAAAGTTACAAAGAAAAGTAAGAGTTAAAACCCGCATAAATGTTAACAGACAAACCAATGCTTAAAAGCTGAAAAGCTAAAAAACTACAGAGAAAAGGTACATGAAGTACTAACATTGAACTTATAAAACCTAGAGCCCAAAAACAAGGAAGAGAGCTTACCTCTTGTGTTACAAAAACTTTTCTCCTCACAAGAGGAGAACATGGCTGACCTCTTCCGCCACTCCCTAGACGCTGGGGGCAGTGAGGGTGGGGCTGATGGCCTCCTCATACAGCAGAAGTAATTTCTACTATACTCAAAGTTTGTCCCCTAGATATTAATAGTTATGATTTTGAAAACCTATATACTAATCTGCCTCTATCAGATATAATCACTACCTTTAAAGAGCTGTATGCAGAATTTAAACTTAACCAATTTGTTGATGTAGGAACTTGGAACTCTTATCTCAATTGCTGCATAAAAAATAACCATATCTTATATAATAATACTCTCTATAAGCAAGTGAACGGTATTCCAATGGGAACATCAACGTCCACGAATATCGCTAATCTATTCCTGTTCTTTAAGGAATATAAATTCATTAAAAATCACCCCACCTGCTCAGATAACTACCTTTACACTTTTAGATATATTGATGATCTGCTGTGTATCAATAATTCCGAAGTTATAGAGAGTGATTTTGATAATATCTATCCTAGCTCTCTTAACTTATGTAAAACCAACCACAGTAATCAGGAACTTGAGTTCCTAGACTTAAGCATTAAGCTCAACAGAGGTAACCCATCTATTAGCCTCTTTGATAAAAGAGCTAATTTTCCTTTCAAAGTAATTAAATATCTACACTGGAATAATAACATTTCAACCAAAGTAATTGAGAATGTACTAATTTCTCAGGTCCTAAGAATTTCAAGAATTTGCAGCAACAATTTGGACTTCAATTACCACATTAATATACTATTAGAAAGTTTTCTAGAGAACGAAATTCCTTCTTCTTTCATCAAAAGAACTTTAAGAAAAATTATTCTGAATAATAGAGTAAGGTTGGCAGATCTGCTTTAATTTTCTACACAGTTAATAATATGATTCTGACCAATCAAAGCCGTAAGGAAGTTGGCTAGAGGATGCCTATTAACTACCTAAAGGAACCTTAGTGCTATGGATATGACGGTCCTATTAAAACAAAAAATTAAATAATATAAACAAAATCACAAAAAAGCTTAAAAATCTGTTTATAAAAGAAAATAAAAACAAATAAAAAAGAAAACTAGTTATTCATCACTAGGATAGCTATACTAAAAATAGTAAAACCAACATTAAAATTAATAAGATTCTGATTAATCTATAGAAGCTCACTAAGGTGATTTAATACATGCAAAGATTATTAAATAAACTGCTCGTGTATTTTATAATATTTCTCATGTATTCTGGAGAGTTAATTCTGCTCATTCTGATCATACAGATCCACAGTCTTAAGTTTATATATATATATATATTTTTTTTTTTTTTTTTTTCTCTGGTTAAAATCTCCGCGCGTTGGTTTCTTGCTGTATGAGGAGGCCATCAGCCCCACCCTCACTGCCCCCAGCGTCTAGGGAGTGGCGGAAGAGGTCAGCCATGTTCTCCTCTTGTGAGGAGAAAAGTTTTTGTAACACAAGAGGTAAGCTCTCTTCCTTGTTTTTGGGCTCTAGGTTTTATAAGTTCAATGTTAGTACTTCATGTACCTTTTCTCTGTAGTTTTTTAGCTTTTCAGCTTTTAAGCATTGGTTTGTCTGTTAACATTTATGCGGGTTTTAACTCTTACTTTTCTTTGTAACTTTGAGCGTCTTTTGTGGTACCTAGGAACAGAAGATGGCTAAGCTTGTTCCTTTTCTATGCGCTGTCTATGCGCTGTTTTTTCAAAGTAGTTAAGTTCTTAATAACTAATTAATTATGCACTTAAAGCACTGCTGAAATACTTTGTACATATTGCAACTAACTTTTTAAGGTATATAACTTTCACAAAGTTTTCTTTAGTTAATTATTATCTTTAACTTATTTTCGTTTTCGTGCTGTCATAAGTTGTAGAGTAGGGGGTTTTAGACTCAAGTTTTCTTTCAAAAATCTGTTCGTTATAAATTAACATTTTCTTTTTTTAATTTCAATGTAAAATTTGTTTTTCAGGTTTAAATTCTCTCTCAAACGAACTTGGAATTTCGTTATAGCTGAAAATCATTTCTATTTATTATGTCACTCTCACAGCTTGAGTTCTCTTTAATCTTCTTCTCTCTGTTTAATAGTAACAGATGAAGAGCATGGGTCGGGCCATGAAGGTTAATGGATGCAAGCGAAATTGTTAACTAGTGCTAGGTCATGCTACTCTACGGAGGACATGACTTATATATATATATTTTAAACTATTTTAGGTGGGAATGTTACTTGCATCTATGGCCTTGCAGAAACCCATTTCCAACTAGGTCTTTGTGGAAGTGAGAAAATGCAGAGCTTTTGCTGGTCCTTGATAAAGCCAAGGCTCAGTATTCTCGACACCTTCTACATTCAGTTGTTTTTTTTTTTTTTTTTTTTTTTTTTTTCCTTTTACTCACACAGGTAGATACATAACCTTTTCTATGTTGTACTAGGTGTGAGTCAAAATTATATTTGTATATTTTTTTGCTTAGGTATCTTCTTTATAGAATGTGAATTCTGAATTTTCAAAACTGCTGCGTTGCGCGTTTTGATTTTCAGGTTATTTTGCAACCTTTATTTTGCAACCTTCGTTCTAAATTCTAAAATTTTTTCCTTAGTCTTCAGTTTTGCTCTTAAGTATATATATATATATATATATATATATATATATATATATTATCACATTGTGTGAAACTGATTTTAGTTTGAAGCGAAAATTTGATAACTGATTAAAACGTTGGGATGTTTTCGAATGCTACTATTGCAAAATCCTAAAAGTTAGAGAATATAGATTATTTCGCACGAATGTAAAACTCTTAATTGAATATCTGTGTGTGTGTGTGTGTGTGGCGGGGGGGGGGGCAGTGCCTATATATGCCCCTTCCCCTGAAATCAGGTTCTATTTACGGGCTTAGACAACCCTACGTCGACCACTAAGCTATACGTAACGCCCAACCGTGATGTTAAAAGACAAAACAAAAAACTTAGACATGTTACGTTACAAAATTATTTACAAACGTATTTAACTCCGCTAAAATTGCAAGAAAAACAGTGTCACTGGGGCAAAAGATAATCGCTATTTATAAATGCTCTGGTTATTAACATTCCGGTTTATCTTAGTGAAACTTGTGTCTTACTGTAGTCCCTTATCAAGCAGATTTCTCTATATGAACATTTGCAACGTCATTCATTTCGTTTTTAGGGAGTCGATTAAGATTGTATTGGACGCCGTTGTTTGATGTCTATCTCTTTATGGGGGAAGGAGAGGGAAACAGATTAGCAGACATGGGGTCAAGTAAACTGAGGTCAAGGTACTTCAGCAGGTCAGATTCATGACTTCTGTTGTCAGACATTTCCCTCGCTACTTTACTTTTCGTTCGGGAAAAACAGTCTCACCCTGAAGTGTGAGATGCCCGCGACCTTTTCTCAGAAGAATAGGTTTCCAGCAAGGAAGATGACGATAAGGAATGATAGATTCCTTGCTGGGAGGTGGCTTCGAAAACGGCGATGGCATAAGTGACTCGTTGATGGACGTCTTCGATCAAGCGCTCTTTTGAGACGTCCGTATAAATCAAGTAAGATAACCTCAGGACATAAAAATTATGGCTTTTCTTTGAGACTGTCTAAATTTTCAATGCATCGTAACTTATTTCCTATTCGGCCGAGTCTGTGAACTGAAATAGTCTGGAGTCCTAACGAGCCAGACGTTTCTCTGTTTAGCTTTTTTCTTTTGGAATTTATATGCAAGTCAAAGAATCACACCTAAATGCCGACGCTTTGGCTGTCTGTAAGCACGATGGTGTGTTATACGGATATATGTGAATATCAGTAAATTATCATAAAATAGTGACTCCAATCATTCCACTATACTCGGGGCAAGACAAACCTGATTACACTCTTAAGGTTGTGAAACTGATTCACCGACATGAAATCTCTTGTTTATCAGTATTTCTCCGCGCACTAATGGGGTGCCATGTCACGCAGACCCTTCTCCCTAAGGGTGACTTAAGGCAAGACAAAAGGAAACTTCCCGCGTTCCATCACGATGTCCCCACCCACCCCCACACCTTGCAACCTTGCCGACCACCAGACAAACGATTTCTGAATGAGTATTTTAAAACAGTAACCACAAAGAAAGGAGTAAGCTAGTTACAATGACCAGCAAACTATTATCTCCCCGCCTCCGACTAACAATTCCTTCCTCCCAGTCGCAGTAAATATCCTCGTGTTAACTGTATAGCCTCTCTGAAGCAAAAAGGAAGTGACAATGATGCCGCCGAAAGACATTTTGTACTTCATACTTCTAATCTTTTTCTCTTGCAAACATTCCTGAATCTGGCCCTTCCATAATTTCCTTTACCTTCCTCTACCTCTCTTTCTTGCCACTTGAGCTGAAAACATTTTCTTAGTAAATATCTCATCGCTCATTCTTTCAACATGGCCAAACCAACTAAGAATATTAGTCTCCACCTTACTGACAACATTTTGCCTCACATTACACCAACACATCCTGATTCCGCACATGATTAGAGAGTTATGCCACAAACCCTCCCATAAGTAACGCACTCTCCAGCACACAAACGACTCCTATGTATCTTCTGCAGTGCCCAGGTTTCAGTGCCTAGGAAATCAGAGTAGGAACAATTATACCTTCAAACACATTCGGGAATTTCTTGAGAATCCATCATTCCTGTGAAATCTTCCAAAAGCAGCTATGACTTTCAATGAAGAATTCAGTGTCTACTAATTTCTCAATCTAATTTGTTCTCTCTGTCAAACATGCTTCATAAATACACAAACTAATTCAACTCAGTCATTGTGTCATTTAAACTTATCCTACTTCAGTACCAACAGTTCCGCGCCCAAAAACCATAACTTTGATTCTTCCCTTATTTATACTCAGTTTGAATTTCATACAAACTTCGTACATCCGGGACAATAGACCATATTTTTACACGCTTTTTTTTTTTTTTAATGAAATCTGCATCTGATTCATTACTTATTGGGCCTTACGGTTACACGAATAATTGAACTGCAGTTCTGGAGTCTTCTACTGTATTTCAGCTACAGCAAAAATAATTTTTCAGTTTGAAAGTAAATAAATAAAAATTAATTGCGCATTCTTTAATTTCTCTAACCATTTTTTTCTCGATTGGGTGTATACCGACCACCGTTAGGAACTAAGATGTAAGCAGTCACCCATCCCTAATTTAGGGCCACTGCTTCCAGGGAAGGGAGAGAGCCAGTGCCGTAAGACAAACACAACATCCATGCCTCACCCGTATTCGTACCCATCTCAGACGTATGAGCGGAAGTCATCGCTTTAGGCGGTGTACATTGGATGATGTCCTAGCGAAGTAGAACACCCCGTCGCAATTTTCCTCGCCGTTTACTCTCGATGGTTTCACGCAATTGTCGCAATAGCGCGGCATAATAGGTAGCATCAATGGCCCTTTTATGAGGCAAGTAATCAATTAATAGCAACTCTTCTGAGTCCCAAAAAATGGTGGCCATTATCTTCCCTACAGGTATTTGTGTTTTGAATTTTTTTGGCGGTGGTGATCCATGATGTTTCCATTGCATGCTCTCTTATTTAGCATTAAAGTCCCAATGGTGAAGCCACTTTTCATCACCAGTCACAATGCAGGAAGAGAAGTCATCTGGATCGCGGTCAAGTTGAACCCGACTTGCTTCATCATTCGCGGAAACCATCTGGCTCAGACTTTCGACATCCCTAATCTCTCATGCAAAAATGGTTCAAAAACTACCCGTATTTAACTTCAGGTCCTCAGCAGTCTGTACGACACGAATTCACTGATTTGGCATCACGAGGTTCTCCACTTTCTGCCGCATTTCATCTGTGGTCCCCTCCAGTGAGCGTCCCTCACGAGGGTGATCTTCTAACGAGTCTCTTCACCGTTAAAAGAAAGCAAGCAGCATATCTTTTGACAGTGGCATATGAAGCTGCACCATCGACGTACACACGGACCATCCGTTCATGAATGCTGCGTGGCCTTTCACCTTCCTTCGTCAAAAATTCAATCGCCGCTAGGTTCAGCAGTTTCATCTGACGCTCATCCATTGTCACCTTATAGACTTCAATGTACTGTGGAGCCGTCTCAAATGCTGACGCAGTGACGTGGCGTGGCTGCTATATAACTGAAGGATGATGCACTTTCATCTGCGCTCATCCATTGTCACCTTTATAGACTTCAATGCACTGTGGCACCGTCTCAAATGGTGACACGGCAGCGTGGCGTGGCAGCTATATAGCTGAAGGATGATGCAATTTCATCTGTCGCTCATCCATTGTCACTTTATAGACTTCAATGCACTGTGGCGCCGTCTCAAATGGTGACACGGCGGCGTGGCGTGGCAGCAATATAACTGAAGGATGATGCAATTTCATCTGTCGCTCATCCATTGTCACTTTATAGACTTCAATGCACAGTGGCGCCGTCTCAAATGCTGACACAGTGATGTGGCGTGGCTGCTATATAACTGAAAGATGATGCACTTTCATCTGCGCTCATCCATTGTCACCTTATAGACTTCAATGCACTGTGGCGCCGTCTCAAATGGTGACACGACGGCGTGGCGTGGCTGCTATATAACTGAAGGATGATGCAATTTCATCTGTGCTCATCCATTGTCACCTTATAGACTTCAATGCACTGTGGCGCCGTCTCAAATGGTGACACGACGGCGTGGCGTGGCTGCTATATAACTGAAGGATGATGCAATTTCATCTGTGCTCATCCATTGTCACCTTATAGACTTCAATGCACTGTGGCGCCGTTTCAAATGCTGACAGAGCGACGTGGCGTGGCTGCTATATAACTGAAGGATTATAGAATTTCGTCTTTCGCTCATCCATTGTCACCTTATAGACTTCAATGCACTGTGGCGCCGTCTCAAATGGTGAGACGATGGCGTGGCGTGGCTGCTATATAACTGAAGGATGATGCAATTTCATCTGTCACTCACCCATTGTCACCTTATAGACTTCAATGCACTGTGGCGCCGTTTCAAATGCTGACACAGCGACGTGGCGTGGCTGCTATATAACTATAGGATGATGCAATTTCATCTGTCGCTCACCCATTGTCACCTTATGGACTTCAATGCACTGTGGCGCCGTTTCAAATGCTGACAGAGCGACGTGGCGTGGCTGCTATATAACTGAAGGATTATAAAATTTCGTCTTTCGCTCATCCATTGTCACTTTATAGACTTCAATGCATTGTGGCTCCTTCTCGAATGCTGCCACAGCTACGCGGCGTGGCTGTTATATAACTGAAGGATGATGCAATTTCATCTGTCGCTCACCCATTGTCACCTTATGGACTTCAATGCACTGTGGCGCCGTTTCAAATGCTGACAGAGCGACGCGGCGTGGCTGTTATATAACTGAAGGATGATGCGATACTTGCGTCGGTCGTCAAACACTCCTTTGAAGGTCAGGCTCAGAACTTATTGAACAACCCTCGTATATAAACTGCGCACCAGGAATATTGGGAAATATAAAAAAAATTGGTATCTCTATAGGAAAATTTTTTCAAGAAATGACACGCGTTGGCATAGGTGCCAACTTGTTGTCGCAGATTGATTAATTTTGAGCGGATGCTAAGAGACTTAATAATGATTGCATGAACGCTAAGTGAAATCAGGAGAACTGCACATTCCTTACGTGTAGGACCTGATGAGAACAAACAAGTGAATCAACTCTCATGTAAAATCTTTATTTCTCTGAATGGGAGGCAATGTTTACATGGATAAATATTTGTTACTTCCAGCTGGGAGATGAGTGCACGGGCCTTCCCTACATTTTGTGCCTAAAATTCGCTCACTTTTTTTACGCTTTCCAACCGTAGGTTGAAGAAGCGTATATGGTTCAGCTTTGTCCGTCTGTCTGTCCGCACGATAACTAGCGTAAAATGGTTCGATTTCCATGAAATTTTAGTATGTGGCAGGGCACAACCTGGGGACGAACTATATTGAAAATGTGCGAAATAGGATCAAAGGTTAGGACATAGGAGCGGGATTCATTTCATCGCACTTTTGCATCATAACTTACGTAAAAATGCTTCGATTGCGACAAAACTATCATGTTGTTCCAGAGGTATACTGAACCGCTTCCGTTGAATATAATCGAAATGGGGTCAAAGGTCAGGGCACAGGAGCGAGATTCATTCCACAGCCATCATTATCCTCATAACTTGAGTAAAAAAGCTTCTATTGCGACAAAACTTTAGTATGTTGTTCCGGAGTTATACTGAACGAATCAATAGTCAGGGTAGAGTTTGTCTGCGCGCGATTTCTGGTATGTTGGAAAGCGTATCATAATCAATGCATTACATGATTTTACTAACTTGTTCTTTCTAGCGACACCCCTAAAAATTACGTCCTTCTCCGGTCCACTATAACTACACGACTGAATTCCTTTTTCTCTCCACTTTAGAGAAAAATACCAGCTTTGTGTGTTCCTTGAAGAAAGAAGTTGTGAACAAATCAGCACTTATACACATCTGAAGGGAATGCGTGCGTGATCAGCACTCAGACACCTGAAGAAAATGTTCTCACGCGGACAGCTGGCTGAAGTCGCACGTGACTGTCAACTGATTTATAACTCCTTGTTCATGACATTAATGATAGATTATGACAAATGTGAACGTCCCTTCTCTCCTGATGGTGGGTGGGCTGGTCAACTATTAGATCAGTTTCTCGAAGAAACTGTTAAGTGCTATTTTCCCTGAAGACAAAATGCTCTGTGCTTTTCAATACTCGGGGCAAGGCCAACCTGACTATGGAGTTTAAGTTACGGAGTGTGTACTTCCACTGCTTAATAGAGTTTCAGTTTAAAAGCCGTGTTCGAGCTTCAACTGAGACCTAAGAAAGCACATGGATATATAGATGTTCTAAATGTCGTACGTACGCACATTAAAAAAGCGAAGATCCCAGTTTCGGTCGCGTTTCTGAAAAAAAGAAAATGTTTTCAGCCCAAGTGGCAAGAAAGAGAGGTAGAGGAAGGTCAAGGAAATTATGGAAGGGCCAGATTCAGGAATGTTTGCAAGAGAAAAAGATCAGAAGTATGAAGTACAGAAAGTCTTATGTACGTCGTGTGGTGGATGTCACTGAAGCTCGAGCTGTGTGCCAAGATCGCTGTAAATGCAGACGTTTGATACGGCAAACGACAAATAAATAATCAATTAAACATTTATCTGGCGGATTGTTTTTCTTTGTGGAGTTAACCTCTGTATCTCAGAGAACCGCTTAGTGATATGTATGTATGTAATGTGAACTACTTTCTTTCTCGTAGGGTGCAGAGATGGAAACGCATCACGGGTCAACGGGTCGACAGTATCTTACGGGTCAGGTCAAGGTGTTCCTGATCCAATTTCGACCCGGTTTTATTTAAGTTTTATTTTTGAAAAGCAAAAAAAAATTTTTTTTTTCGATTAAAAAGGCGCACTCTGGAATTTTGTGTTCGATACTAGCGCACGCGGACTGAAAAATGATTTGTGACGTACTACAGAGGTGAAAACATGTGTCAAGACGACAATTCTACAGCGAGATATTCTTTCCGCGTAGCTCAGTTGGGAGAGCGACTTAACTCTGGAGTGAGGGGACACAGATTCGATGGCCGTCCCAGAAAAACTTGTGTTTTCAGAGATTTGTGTATGAACGAAGAGTGTCCCTTCCTTCTGAGGGGCAATGATGAAAACAACATCCACATTTTGGAAACGTTCAACTCATCATGAGCTTGTAAAAATTGGTGTTGCTGTGAAACATTTTCTGAAATTTAGTATGTTGTCAAGAAAACAGCAAAAACTGAAATTAAACATACAAGTTACTTAATTAAAAATTTTCACTGCAGCGCCATCAGAATTAAGTGGAACAACCATAACATCACTGCTGAGGGAAATGACTTTTTTTGCCGCCCCGGCGGCGCAGTGGTCTAAGGCGCTGGCCTCTGATCATTCGTCCGTAAGGGGTCCGGGTTCGAATCTCGGTCAGGCATGGATGTTGTGTTTGTCTTACGGCACTGGCTCTCTCCCTTCCCTGGAACCAGTGACCCTAAATTAGGGACGGGCGACTGCTTATAGCCCATTGAGTTGCTGACGGTGGTCGTTAAACCTCCAATCAAAAAAAAAAAAATGACTTTTTTTTTTTTTTGATTGAAGGTTTGACGACCACCGTGAGCAATGGGCTATAAGTAGTCGCCCGTCCCTAATTTAGGGCCACTGGTTCCATGGTTCCAAGGAAGGGAGAGAGCCAGTGCCGTAAGACAAACACAACATCCATGCCTCATCGGGATTCAAACCCGGACCCTTCTCGGACGAATGGTCATAAGCCAGCGTTTAGACCACTACGTCATCGGGACGGCGGGATATTTTGACTCTCGCAGATGTTTGAAAGCATGTGTAAAAAAGCTAGGTTGTATCTTGCAAATGAAGGACGATCGTTTCTTTTTTTTTTTTTTTTGATTGGAGGTTTAACGACCACCGTGAGCAACTCAATGGGCTATAAGCAGTCGCCCGTCCCTAATTTAGGGTCACTGGCTCCAGGGAAGGGAGAGAACCAGTGCCGTAAGACAAACACAACATCCATGCCTCGCCGGGATTCGAACCCGGACCTCGTTCGGACGAATGATCAGAGGCCATCGCTTAGACCACTGCGCCACCGGGGCGGCGACGATCGTTTCAATACTTTTTGTGAGAAAGTGAATAAATAATACGTTCCGTAATCCATACATTTATTGGATTTCCATATAACCTAAGATACTAACTTAGAGAGACTTTTTGAACGCCCTGTACACATATTATATATATATATATATATTTGTCCGGATCGGGTCCAATTATGTGACGTCCGGGTAAAAACTTTTGACCCGTTTCCAACTCTGGTTGGCCATCCCGGTGGCGCAGTGGTCTAAGCGATGGCCTCTGATCACTCGTCCGAAAGAGGTTCGGGTTCGAATCCCGGTTAGGCATGGATGTTGTGTTTGTCTTACGGCACTGTCTCTCTCCCTTCCCTGGAACCAGTGACCCTAAATTAGGGACGGGCGACTGCTTATAGCCCATTGAGTTGCTCACGGTGGTCGTTAAACTTCCAAAAAAAAAAAAAACTCTGGTTGGGTGTGTTCAGGTTCTTTGTAAACAAAGCGGAACGATACACTGGAAGTCGGGAACTACTTGAAAGCGTTCTGAATCGGAAATCCAGCCGACGTTAGTTAATTCATTGGTCAACTGATCAACAACCTCGAAAGCTAAAAAAAACCACTGCTTAGTATTTAAAACTCAGCCGAGGAACTAATTTTTTTTTCTCTGTTTAGGTTTCCTTTAATTTCACTGTTTGTTTTGAAAACACTTGTTCAGAACGAGGGAAAAGAATTATATTTTTCACGGTTGAAGGACATTGCTGTAATAAAGGTACTCCCGCTTCCTTCACGGAAAACATAGATGCTGTTAGTGCATGTATGCTAAAGGGAAGGACATTCGGCGTTAAAGAGTTTTGTGAATAGCTTTCGGTCTGAAACAAGTAACGAAGACAGAAAATACACGCGCCAAAATTGCATTTCAGTAACATGACATACAAGTTAGTTCACGTTTTACGGCGTCATAACACATGTGTTTTTGCTGTTGGTTAACATCCGTCTGCTGCTCTTTATTGCGGGCAGGGGGATTAGGAATATGCCCAGGTAGAGGAATTCGACGGGTACTCAAGTCACACACTTAAACACGGAAGCCCGCGGAAACTAAAATAGGGAATTCTGGGATACTTAAACAGGGCACGCTGGGAGGGTGATGATGCAGAGCCTTATGCTAGCAACTCGTGGCTCTGCCACAAAAAGGAGAAAGGAAAATGTGATAAGGAATAATAAAGAAGTTTTTAGTGTCTTCTTTGAGTCTGATATTTGTAGGAGGCCGCGAGAAGAAGAGAACGATGTTTCGACTAAACAGGAGGTGGCCTGTGAAATGAAAATGAAAAATTTATTATGTGCCTGAAAATTCCGAACGCAGCTCGGCAACTAAAAATAGGGCTTTTACGTTGCACGGTGCTACTATTGAATGGATTATATTCTTCTATCCTTCCGTTATCTTCACACGCATGCTCAAGAGCCTTATAAAGAGTACCTGATACAAGCCTATGAACCTCAAAAATATTCTTTCTTCTATAAACAAATTGTAATGCAATTACTCATGTTAAAAATACAACACCTAAGACGATAACGTACCGCAATTTTCGGGCGAAGCTACACACCGCAAAATTTTATAATCCTTTAGCCACCGACGTAAGAACTTACAACAATCATGGAAACGTTTTGATCACTGTGAACTAACTATCGGCGGATTTTTAAAATCAGTTTTTTTTTCATAATTCCATTTTCTATAATTCAATGAGCTAATATACACTGCTAGCCACCCAAAATGCAGCACCAAGAAGGACACGAGATAGCAAAGCCAGATTTACTGGACACATAACTACAGATACAAAGATGAAACGATTGAGCTTACAGGCCAGTGCGACTTGCGGAACCCGCAGACATCAATAGTTCGTGTGGCCCCATCCATGGCTGGCAATAACGGCCGCGGCATCGAACGAAAGAGGCTTTGGATGTGGGCTTGGGGTTTGTCGGTCCAGGCTGCTTCCACACGTTGTCACAGTTCATCAAGCGTAGCCACGGGTGGTGCTTGCCGGGCCACTCGGTTGACGATCAGCGACCAGACGTGTTTGATGGGCGACATATCGGGAGAACAGGAGGGCTACGGCAGCAGTGACACCTGGTGGGCCGTGAAAAACTGTTGCACGATGCGTGCCACGTGCGGGCGCGCATTGTCCTGTTGAAACGTGGCCGCTGGCAGGTCCTGCAGGTAAGGGAGGACTACAGGCTCCAAAACGTCGGAGATGTAGCGGTGGCTGTTGAGTGTACCGGCGATGCGTACCAGAGGGTTACGGGTGTCATATCCAATTGCGCTCCAAACCATAACGCCAGGCGACAGACCGGTATGGCGATGCATAATGCAAGCGTCATACAGTCTTTCGCCGCGGTGCCACCACACGTGGATACGACCATCGTGGTGTTGCAGGCAGAAGCGGAATTCGTCGGAGAAGACAATGTCGTGCCATTCCGTTGTCCAGGTGTGGCGTTCAACGGCCCACTGCCGCCTCACTCGCCGGTGGTGTAACGTCAATGGTAATCGGAGCAATGGGCGCCGTGCGACAATTCCCCGCTCTTGCAGACGACGTCGAACGGTACGTGCTGACACAGGTTGTTGCGCAACACATCCTAATTCCTGCGCTAACGTTCGTGATGTGGCGGTGCGAGCCGTCAATGTCCGCCGCACAACATGCAGGTCCTCTCGTTCGGTGGTGTGCCGCGGCTGCGGCAATCGCTCACGTCGGTCCGCCCGTCGCCCCTGCACCCACCGAATCCATATTCGCCTCACTGTGGCTGGATGTCGTCCCAAATGGGCGCCGATGTCTCGGTACGATAAACCGCTGTCGCGATAAGCCACTGTCGCGATAAGCCACTATTCGTCCTCTGTCGAACTCCGAAACGTGCTGGAATGACTGCCGTATGTATTCTGCGACGAGGCATCAGGAAGCTTCCCACGCATAGGTCCGGCAGCACAACACACTTCCACTACTTACACCCCGCCTTCTGTGCACCCTTCTTATAGTGCTTCTCGGTGGCGTGCCGGGCGCACATGATTTGCATATGCCTTGCAATGCTAATCGTTTGCATGTCCTCTCGCGGGCGACGCATGCTGTGGATTTCAGGCCAATCGGATGCTTCCTTCTTGGTGTTGCATTTTGGGTGGCCAGCAGTGTAAAAATTAAATCGACGATGGCATTGGAAATCCCAAATTTTCTTTCCTTTATTACCTTATTTATTTATTTTCGTTCGTAGAGGGTGACATTGATTTTGAATTCACTTGTAAATGCAGTTATCACAGCATTAATAACCGGTGATATTTTTGGTTGAAAACCTGATTTGTGCTATCAAAAAATATCTAAACGAAAATAAAGTGAGAAGTATTAGACATTTCTTATTGAAGAATATTCATAAAAAACATTTAAAATGATAAATGATACAAAAACGTGCTAGAAAGAAGAAATAAAAAAATTCTGCTTTTAATTTGAAGTAATTTTACTACCAGTGTTAAAACCACGAATGCTATTTGATAAGAGCTTTTATATTACACGTTTTCTGGAGCAACGCTAAATTTATAGATGTGCTGCACTGCAGGTTGTGAGCAGAGTTGGAAACGGGTCAAACCTTTCGGACCTGTTTGAAGTTCCTGGTCCACGTCAAATGTCTGTATTAATTATTAATTCGCCTTCTAATTATTTGTTCAGTTGCTGCTTACCATCTTTGGTGAATCTCCGGCATTGTGCGGGGCTCCAAGAAGCAACCTGTCAAATTGACTTGGCCGTTAGTGTATGTGAGTCTCGAGGAATTCGAGGCCGCTGTGGTGTAGTGGAAGCATATCCGGCGCGTAACTGGAAGACCTGGGTTCGATTCCCGGTGGCGGCCGATGAGAAATTTTTCCGTGACTCACTTATAAACGTGGAAAGAGCGATGACCTCCGTTTGATGTTCCTGGTCCACGTCAAATGTCTGGATAAATGCACAATTGTTGTGCAGTGGAAGCATATCCGGCGCGTAACTGGAAGACCCTGGGTTCGATTCCCGGTGGCGGCCAATGAGAATTTTTCTGTGACTCACTTATAAACGTGGAAAGAGCGATGACCTCTGTTTGATGATCCTGGTCCACGTCAAATGTCTGGATAAATACACAATTGTTGTGCAGTGGAAGCATATCCGGCGCGTAACTGAAAGACCCTGGGTTCGATTCCTGGTGGCGGCCAATTAGAATTTTTCTGTGACTCACCTTTATAAACGTGGAAAGAGCGATGACTTCAATTTGATGTTCCTGTTATTGGTTTTGTTTTAATTGGATTTTACGTTACTGTTGGCCATGTACAGACTATATTAGGTACAGGTTCCCAACTACATAATAAATCGTAGTCTCTGACCTGGACTTTAACCTTTTAACGACCGGGCCCCTAAAATCGTGTCTTGCCCAGAATACGATAAAGACCAAAATTGTCTTTTGCTATTTTCCGAGTTTCTCTCCCCCCCCCTTCTTTTAATGGTTAACAAAAGGAGGATTAGTTGTGAAAACACAAGTTGTCCGCGAGGAACATCGAATCCGTGTCCCACCTCACTCCGTAGTAAGTCGCTCTCCCAACTGATGGAATGTCTCGCTGCAGCTTTGTCGTCTTAACACATGTGTTCATATCTGCAGTACGTCACATAGTACTGGGTCACTACATGGAACTTCCGATCTTGACGTGCATTGACCTTCCGACGTTTCCCGCGGGAACTCACCGCTTTCTTCCCGGGGAACTACACTGAAGTTCCAAAAGTCATGGGATAGCAGTTGCAAATTTTTAACTAGCGCTGCCGTCGTATAAAGGCTTCGACGCACGCGACGGTTTTTATCAGCTGCGATGTGGAATCTCAATGAGTCAGATTGAACAACTGCCAGTAATATTATGGCAAGCCGACGTCAATCATCGGAGTTTGAACGAGGCATGATAGTGGGAGCCAGACTGATGGGACATTCAATTTATGAAGTTGTACGAACATTCGACATTCCTCGATCCACGGTGGTGTCATGTGTCTACCGAGAATACCTCATTTGAAGTGTGACGTGCCTGTCCAGCAGGACGCACACGACATAAAGGCAGATGGCAGCCACAACGAACGTCCACGTAGCTCAATTGGTAGAGCGACTAATTCCGGAATAAGTGGACTCGGGTTCGATCCCCGGCGTAGACAAAAATGACGGAGAAATTTACTTCGTTATAGAAGGTAATACCACCCACCGTGGACAGCGCAGTGGCCGACCACTGGTGCTGAATGACCAGAATTGTCTATACTAACAGACAAGTTACATTGGCTCAAATAACATCCACAGTCAATGCAGGAGGTACCAGAGACATATCCATCAGGTCAGAGCATCGTAATTTAGCGCCCATTGGGTTATGGAAGTAGAAGACCCATCAGAGTGCCTTTGTTAACATCACGACATGCACCACAGCGCCTCACCTGGGCTCGAGAATACGGTACTTGGACCCTGGAAGACTGGCAACATGTGGCGTGGTCCGATGAGTCACGCTACCAGTTGTTAAGAGCTGATGGTAGGGTTTGGGTGTGCCGCAGACCCCATGAGGCAATGGACCCAAGCTGTCAACAAGGCACTGTGCAAGCTAGTGGTGGTTCCATGCATGTGTGGGGTGTATTTACGTAGTACGGTTCGGATCCTCTGGTCCTCGTAAACATGTCATTTACCGGTAATCGCTTTGTTGCTGCGATGGGTGAACATTTGCAGCCCTTCATGGACTTCATGTACCCGAACAACGATGGGATTTTTTAGGCGGATTTGGGCCAGATGGATCATCGGGCCCAAGTTGTCGAAATTTGGTTAGAGGAGCATTCTGGACAATTCCGACGGATGGTGTGGCTACCATCCGTCGGAATTGTCGAGAATGATGCGTCATGCTAAACATCATGCTAAACGACGAGTAGCATTCCGAGTGGAGATGCAAGGCTTATGAGCAGCCGCACGACCACAGTAGCCCATTGAATGAAGTTCTCTGCGAATGGTACGTGTACATACCGAGGCTCCAGCATTTTTACTCACCTGTACACTGAGGTCTTGTGCAGCACTCCGTCGATTAGCTGTAACGACTCTCCTGAGGCTTCGACGTCCTCTATCATTGATATTCTTTGGTCTGCCAGTACGTTTTGCTGCTTCAGGCACGCCATGTGTCTTCCACTTATTCAGTACATCCAAAACAGTTGACTTGGGTATGTTTAAATGCCTCTCGGTTTCCTCTTATGGACAACCCACTAATATAACACCCAACAATCTTTCTTTCCTCAAAGTCAGTTCTCTGCTGCCGCGATATGATCGCGTTCAGCTGCAGGCTAGTTTTTATATCATTTGCAGCTGTACCGCGCATCTTAACAACGCAGTGGATCCGTTCATTTGCTTTTGAAGGGGTGTCCCGTGACTTTTCTCAATATAGTGTGTATGATATATCATCATCATCATCAATCATTATCAGTCCACTGCTGGATGAAGGTCTCCCCAAGTTTCTTCCACAATTGTTTGTCTTGAGCTTGTCTCCTCCATGTCACTCCAGCATGCTTTCGAATTTCATTCATCCATATCCCATGGGGTCTACTTCTGGGTCTTTTGCTGTCCCTTGGAATTCAGTCTAAAATTTCATCTCATAATATATAAATTTCACCTCATAATATAATATATAATAAATGTTTATTATATACTGCACTTGCGGCCCCTTAATATAACTTAAAAGTCAAATGCGGCCCGCATGTGTCAAAAGGTTGCGGACTCCTGGTCTAAGCGATGGTTTCTGATCATTCGTTCGAGATGGGTCCGGGTTCGAATCCAGATGAGGCATGGATGTTGTGTTTGCCTTCCGCACTGGCTCCCTGGTGTCAGTGACTCTAAATAGGGACGGGCGACTGCTTATAGCCCATCGAGCTGCCAACGGTTGTCGTTAAAGCTTCAATCAAAAAAAAAAAAAAAGGAACGAAATTTTGACTTACCCTAGTAAACTAACAGAAAGAACCGGAGAGTAAAGCGAATTTTTTTTACAGTCTTCCGGAGTTCAGAGTTTCAGTAAAATGGGAAAAGTTGTGTGGGTTCAAGTAACGTGGAAGGGACCGGCTGAAGCATTTCTGTTAAGCAATCAAAATGAAATGGCTCATAAAATATACTTGAAGTGCACTATCTTTCAAATACACATATTAATCACATTTTTTTATTTTTTATTTTTAAATAAAATCAGATTTGGTTTTATTCAATTTGCTAATTTAAATTAGAAGTATGATGAGGTAATCTGAAAAACCACCTATTTTATTATAAGTCAGACTTCATTTTGAGAGCTGAAATGTCTTTTGTTCCTGCAACAAAACGGTAAAACTTGTAGCTTTGGCGAGGAACTGCCCTGCCTAGCCTTAATCTTGGTTTTTAAATAACCCAAAAAAAAAAAAAAAAAAAAAAAAAAAAAAATCCTGCAGCCAAGCCCATGTGGACTTCTCAGACTGTAAGACGTTAGGACGTAGGTAAAGGTGTGTTAGTTGGTTGTGGTGCTTTTATTTATTTATTATTATTATTGGGACGAGTGTCTCCCACGGAGAGAAGGGCCTAAAATATTCTTAATTTCTAAACTAGGACGTCAACAGTTCCAAAAGCTTAAAATATTTCTGAGTAAATAGGCCATTCGTTTTTCATTTTAATGTTTTTTCTTTTTTCTTCTGGCTGCTGCTCTGCCGCAGTTGACACCATTCCCTAATCGCATAAATATATGACGGCCAAAATTCTCAGCGTCGTTTGACTACTGTCGAGCATCTTCTTTGTCACAAATGGAACATCTTGGAATGTTGCTCAGCAGTTTTATTTATTTTTCCATTGCGATTTGAGTCGGCGTAATGCCATCTCAGAGAACGCGGTTACAGGTGCCTCGGAGGTAACAACTCTATCTTATCACCAAGTGATTGATCAAGTGCAAATTATTCCTAATTACTATTTATAACCTGAGATCGAGAAAACACCTTTTTTTCTCTCGATTAATTATTTTTAGGAATATAAAAAACTAAAGCAAATTTATTGTTTTAATTTACAGTTTTCATTGTTATTCCATCAGTCGGGAGCCTTTTCTTCTCGCAGCTATGTATCTCTTTAACCTCGCGTCACTCATTTCATAGAAAACGCATGCATGCTACAGCTGGTATTTTGAATTTTTAACTAGCCGTGTTGCATACCGTCAGATAATCCATCTTGACGAACTGCACACGCAAAGAAGAAAATGATTAATAAAATATCATAAAACTTGCCTATTATTGGTAATTATACAGCTCAACATGAACTCAGATGCCATTTTACTAGGTATGCCTTCCCTCGTAACATAACTGTCTCACTCCACACGTAACAAGTCACGTGAACAGAGTTGGAAACGGGTCAAAAAATTTTGTACACGGACGTCACATAATTGAACCCGACCCGGAACAATGTGCTTTGAACTACAATATATATACAGGGTGTTTAATAAAGAATGTCCCGATTTGAAAAGTGGATGTCTCAGCAACCACGAACCACCGATGAATGCGACTCGTATCATGTCTACGGGCGTGGTCCAGAGTTTGTTATGACTCCCGCTAGATGGCAGCACGATCATTTTATGGCCTTTCTTTTTTGCAGAGAAAGGTTTGTGACCCTCCCCCCCCCGTTTTTTTTTTGCTGGCAACTCTTATCTTGCAATGCTGCAGGACTAGCTACTTCCACAGCTGCAGGACGACTGAAGATTACATTTTGCAGCAGGGCGGCGCACCGCCACATTGGAACCTTCAAGTTCGTCAGTTTCTAAACGACACATTGCCTCAGCATTGGATTCGACGCATGGGACCCCATGACTTGGCACTACACTCTTGGCCTCCAAGATCTCCAGACATCACACCATCTGACTTTCTTTTATGAGGATACGTAAAAGACCATGTTTATGTTCCCTCCTTACCCGCTGACTTGGATGAGCTCGAACGAGAATCACGGCCGCGGTAAATTCTGTGACTGAAGACATTGTCCGACACGTTAGGATGAATTCAGCTATCTGCTTGATGTTGTCCGTACAACAGGTGGAGGGCACATTGAGCATTTGTATTTGTGGTGAGTGAAACTTTAGACCTTCCTTTATACTTGGCTCTTTGTTTTGTAACTATCCCACATTTGCCTTATTAAATATACTACTTTGAAATCGGGTCATTCTTTTTGAAACACACTGTATATATAAACAAGTATATATAATAAATAAAATGGAATAAACAGTCCAGCATTATAAACACCTTCCAGTACCGCGAAATGCTGCTGGAATGAGGAACAGAATATATCAAAAACATCATGTCTACTCCAGATCACAACGCCCACGTACACACAGAATACCAAAGAAAGAACTCTCAACACAAGAAATTATCAAGAACCACAAAACCACATAGTGCGCAAAAAGAAAACCTCAAATTACGAACCTTAAAACAATCAGAACTAAAAATACAAGTACAAAAGTTGGTCAGCAGTTTGTGACCAATCATCAGGGAAAGACGTCACCAACTACTGACCACATCCAGATTCAGGTTTCATGTGGGTGATTAAAAATCTTGGCCAAAATTAAACGTTAGTAAATTTAGGAATAATTTCAGTTTACCCAGTCTTTACTACCTGAACAAGAACTTATAAAATCCAACAACCTTACCAAAAGTATCAGCAATAGCAGATGGGACATGTGCCCGAATTAGCCTGTTCGACGATATCCCAAAGAAGTTGGAAGGGCTTTTAAATCCGAGCTTTTTGGTGGCCACTGAAACGTTTCATATCCACTACAATGCACTTGTAACTATGCATCACTTAGGTGGAACCTTTGGGATTATCTTGCTGGAATACGCCATTGCCGCTGGAATGCATGCTGAACATGAATGGCATAAATGGTCGGGTAGGATGCCCACATTCACTGACGGAAAAAATCCCAACACCACGAAAAAATAGTTGTGGAGGAATGAAATGGCGGTAATACATTTGTATAGGTAACATACGTAATCGATTAAGGTTTCAAGATCACAGCTTATTGTAAGCGCGAGAAGAGCCATTTTAAATGTGAAATGCTGGTACATTAATAACCGGTGTAACCGCCAGAATGTTGAATGCAAGCACGCAAACGTTCATGCATTGTGTCGTACAGGTGCTGGATTTCAGTTTCTGGGATGGAGTTCCATGCCTGTTGCACTTGGTCGGTCAATACAGGGACGGTTAATGCTGATTGGGGGTGACGCTGGAGTTGTCGTCCAATGATGTCTCATACGTGCTCGATTGGTGAAAGATCTGGTGATCTAGCAGGCCACGGCAACATGTCAACACTCTGTAGAGCATGTTGGATTACAACAGCGGTATGCGGGCGAGCGTTATCCTGTTGGAAAACACCCCCTGGAATGCTGTTCATGAATGGCAGCACAACAGGTTGAATCACCAGACCGACGTACAACTGTGCCGTCAGGGTGCGTGGGATAACCACGAGAGTGCTCCTGCTGTCATAGGAAATTGCTCCCCAGACCATAACTCCAGGTGTAGGTCTAGTGTGTCTCGGCCGCAGACAGGTTGGTTGCAGGCGCTCACCTGGCCTCCTTCTAACCAACACACGGCCATCACTGGCACCCAGGCAGAACCGGCTTTCATCAGAAAACACAACAGATCTCCACTCCGTACTCCAATGAGCTCTAGCTTGACACCACTGACGTCGCAAACGGCAGTGGTTTGGAGTAAGTGGAATGCACCCTACAGGGCGTCTGGCTCGGAGCTGTCCTTCAAGTAACCGATTTGTAACAGTTCGTTGTGTCACTGCGGTGGCAACTGCAGCTCGAATTGCTGCCGCAGACGCGGTACGATGCGCCACGGCCATGCACCGTACACGGCGGTCTTCCCTCTCAGTAGTGCCACGTGGCCGGCCGGAACCCGGTATTCTTGAGGCAGTTCCTTCCCTTGACTACCGCTGCCAACAATCATGCACAGTTGCTACATTCCTGCCAAGTCGTTCTGCAATATTGCGGAAAGAAAATCCACCTTCTCGTAGCCCTATTACACGACTTCGTCCAAACTCCGTGAGCTGTTGATAATGGCTTCTTCGTCTTCTTAAAGGCATTCTTGACTAACATCAACACACTACGTCGAATCTCAACCATAACTAACGCTCACGAACGTTACAGCGCGTATTTACAGCAAACCTGCTTTGCATGTTCCGAGGGGCGCTACTAGCGCCACACGTATGCGCCGAGCGTGAAATTTGCATAGACGTCATCTTACAGATGTACTCTCACCGCCTACCAACTGTCATTTATCTAACACAGCCCCTTCTTGGTGTTGGGATTTTTTTTCCGTCAGTGTATTTGGGGATACTCAAATTCATCTGTTAACGCACCAAAGGTCCCAAAGCATTCCAGCTAAAGACCCTGAGACCATGAGCACTACCACTCGGTACTGTTCTAACTTGACATGAATGAATCATTGCTTGATGAGGTTTACGTCAGATCCGCACTCTCCCATTGGCTCAATGCAATTTTAAACTGGATTCATCCCTCCAGGCTATCCGCTTTCAGTCCTCTGTGGTCCAATGTCGCTGTGCTTTTGCCAGGAGAGGCTTTAAATCTGGTGTCGTGCCATTACCAGTGGGACTCTTGTGGGTCGGCGGATCCGAGACGTTTAAGAGTACGTTGCACTGACATGGCGACTTGATCCACTATTCAAATCGATGGTGATTTGTGCTAGTGTCTTACGTCTATCAGTTCAAAATATGATGCCCAAACTGCGCATATTTCGAACAGATGTACCAATATGAGATGCACCAGCTTTGATAACTTGCGTTATCAAAGTTTGGTACATCTCTGTGGTTCATTTGGAAGCTTGTTCTTTTCCATACTTCGAACTGATGTACCAACAGAAAAGTGCCAGCTTTGATAGCACGAGTTATCAAAGCTGGTACATCAGTTTTAGTATTCCAAGAATTTTAGTATTCCCGAAACACTGGGCACTGTATTACGGGAAAACCGCAGTGTGTGTGTGTGGATAATTTCCGAAATGGAATGACCCATCATGCGGACATCTGCTCTCTGCGAAAAGCATCCAAATCATGCGTCTTATCCACCACGCCTATAATCTATGGCGGGAGCTGTGGGTGATGGCTGTATATAACCAACTGTTTCGGTTCGACAAGCGCGATGATGCACAGGTAGTAGCAAAGTTTTCGCGTAACTTCACCTATCTCTGATTCAGTGGCACTTGAGTTGTGACGTACCTGCCAGCAGGACGCACACAACATAAAGGCAGATAGGAATCAGAACAAACGTTATAATGGCGCCCGCACTATCCGGATGACCCGACCGTTCAAAATCTCGCAATAGTGTGATGTTATTTCCACACCGCGAGATAGGAAAAATCAAAGAATCCCTTCTCCAGCGCTTCGAAAAATAAATGTGTGTGCCGTTGCATTCCACACACCACATTGACTGGGAGTTCTTAAGTGCACGTTCTACAGTGGGTGGCTGCCTGCAACGATTCATGGTCACGGCTGACCCGTGGGCCATGTCCCCGGCTCTCTTTCGGGGGTGATGTGACGCACCGGCCAGCAGGACGCACACGACATAAAAGGCAGATAGGAATCAGAATAAAACGTGTGCGTAGCTCAGTTGGTAGAGCAACTTGTTCCGGAATAAGCGGACTCGGGTTCGAATCCCGGCGTAGACCAAAAATGACGGAGAAATTTACTTCGTTATAGAGTGTGTAAAATTTCGAGCTATTACAGTAGTGTCGTTTATGTCCTGTTCGTCCATCAGACTGTGTATACCACATTCCTGCAGATAAGAGTCGGATTTGAAAAACTGTATTTCCGTTGCCCAGCTAAACTTATAGGAACGATGATCCTTGCCCTTTATTCCTTTTACGATTGTGCATGGTATTTCCCGATGGAGAGAGCTACTTGCGGTGGGATAATGTGCAATGCCACAAGGCTCTGATAGTCACTCAGTGGTTCCAGGAGTACGGCAGTGACTTTAATGCGGAAATGGCCACCACAGTCTCCAGATCGTAACCAAATTGATCATTTGTGGAATGGGATTGAGCAGCCGTTCGTAACAGACATCTACCTGCAGCCAACATTTGGCAGTTGACGGACTCCATCATATCTGCTTTGCTGAACAACCCTGTAGAACGACATCTGAACCTTCACAGAGAGAATAAAAGTTTTCCAGGAAATAAAAATAAATATTTTTTTAAATTTCCTGGAGTAGCAAGGCCTGAAATGCTAAGGTCAGCGTGGAAAAGAAATTTGCAGAAGGCAGAAAAGTTGTAACAGAGATGCTGCATACAGGCCATTTGCCTGTTATTATTTTGATGCTATGCGTCTTTCCCGACAGCAGTAAAGTAAATCCAAGTAAAAAATTTTGATGTAACAAAAATGGGTTACGGAAGTAATCAAAACTTTGTTGAAATCTGATATCTGAATTCACTCCCATGAAGTGTCGCAACAATTGTTCCTTTTATTGTAACTCAACAATATTTTATTGAAGTATCGCCGAACAAACAATATATCTCTTTGCAATCTGCGTATATTACGAGAACCTGATGCTAAATGTTCTAAAAGCCATTACAAAAATGCATTGTTGATATGCATCTTTCCCGACAGTAGTGAAATTTGGCTTCTTCTCGACTCCTAGGGAGGGGGGGTAACCTGCTATTGACGAGAGCTTTACAGTGATGAATAACCCAATGGGGATATCCTAGCCCCAGAGTTACCAATCTCCATCACTAACACACTTACGATTCAGCTTTTCTTTTATATCTTGAGGTCAGATGTTAGTTTGCGCGTGCGCAGATGGACTTTTGTTGCTACGTCACATTTCAGCGGTGTCAGTCTTTACGTTCGTCTAAATCTGAATGACATAAAATAACATTGTTTTTCAGAACTAAACGGTCGAAATATTTACCCCCATACTTTAGTAAATATTTACTCTTACGACTCACATATCATCTTGCATTGGTTACACGACAATTGCATTCATTAATCCACTTACATTCATTATCTTACAACTCACATATCATCTTTCATTAGTTATACGACAATTACATTCATTAATCCAATTACATTCATTATCTTACGATTCACATACCATCTTTCATTGGTTATACAGCAATTACATTCATTATCTTACGACTCACATATCATCTTTCATTGGTTATACGACAATTACCTTCATCAATCCAATTACATTCATTATCTTACGACTCACATATCATCTTTCATTAGTTATACGGCAATTACATTCATTAATCCAATTACATTCATTATCTTACGATTCACATACCATCTTTCATTGGTTATACAGCAATTACATTCATTATCTTACGACTCACATATCATCTTTCATTGGTTATACGACAATTACCTTCATCAATCCAATTACATTCATTATCTTACGACTCACATATCATCTTTCATTAGTTATACGGCAATTACATTCATTAATCCAATTACATTCATTATCTTACGATTCACATACCATCTTTCATTGGTTATACGACAATTACCTTCATCAATCCAATTACATTCATTATCTTACGACTCACATATCATCTTTCATTAGTTATACGACAATTACATTCATTAATCCAATTACATTCATTATCTTACGATTCACATACCATCTTTCATTGGTTATACAACAATTACATTCATTATCTTACGACTCGCATATCATCTTTCATTGGTTATACGACAATTACCTTCATCAATCCAATTACATTCATTATCTTACGACTCGCATATCATCTTTCATTGGTTATACGGCAATAACATTCATTGATCCACTTACCTACGTACCGCTCAATGCCTGGAATTAGTAAACTTTTTTGCTTGTTGTTATGATTTAATTCCACTTAGTATGTATCGGACTGTGGCTCGGTGTGGTTATGAGTGACGCGAATAAATGCAATGTGTTATACGAAAATTAATGTATACTCTCGAATCACTCTTTTTAGTTCCCACCCACAAAAATCTGGCCATGCGAAAGATGCATAGGCCGCCCCGGTGGCGGAGTGGTCTAAGCGATGGCTTCTGATCATTCGTCCGAGATGGGTCCGGGTTCGAATCCCGGTGAGGCATGGATGTTGTGTTTGTCATACGGCGTTGGCTCTCTCCCTTCCCTGGAACCAGTGACCGTAAATTAGGGACGGGCGACTGCTCATAGCCCATTAAGATGCATGCTCAAAGCTGGTCGTTAAACCTCCAATCAAAAAAAAAAAAAAAAAAAAATTGCATAGCATAAATGATCTACAAAGTGTACCAGCATTCTCTCTCGATTTTCTTTTTTTATTATGCGATATTCAGAGTTCAAAATAAGACTGTAAAAGTTCAACAGAAGGTACAAGGTTCAAAAGTTCTACGGTACACCGCTCAAAATAAGGTATCTCGGTACTGTATGACGCACGGACGTCATATCATGTGGTATGATACTGCAGGAAGCAATTCACTATTGATTTGTCGCAAAACCGAATAGGAAGAAACAAGATGCGACGTTTGGGACAGAGTTGGAAAAGGGTCAAACATTTTGGACCCGGCCGTCACATAATTGGACCCGACCCGGACAAATCTGCTTTGAACTATAAATGCTGATATGTCATCATCATCATTGCCAATCATTATCAGTCCACTGCGGCATGAAGATCTCTCCAAGTTTCTTCAACAACGGACTGTCTTGAGCCAGTCTCCTCCAATCACCCATCTCCCACGTGGTCTTTTTTCTGGGTCTTTTCCTGTCCCTTGGATTCCAGTCTAAAATTTCGGTTGTTCATCGGTGGTCCGTTCTCCTGGCAAATAAGACTGTCCGGTGGTACCATTGCTATATCAGGGGTTTAACTCTGATCACAATATCTTCCACTCTAGTCATTTTCTTATCAACGAGTTCCTCTTTTTCTTTCTTGGTTACACTACGCATGCATCTCTCTATGCTACTTTCAGTTGTCTGCAGTGTTTGTATGTCTTTTTTAATTAAGATCCATTCACTGCTTCGTACGTAAGCACTGGAAGGATGCATTGATAAAACACTTTTCTTTTAACCCTTTAACGACCATGACCCCAAAATCCCGTATCACTCTAAATACCATAACGCCCGAAACTGTCTGATGTTTCACTTCTTTGTTTAATAACAACAATTGACTCCTGCTGATCCTTCATAGGTCGCGAAAATTTCACTCTAGACAGCCCAACAAAAACACAAGTGCTGGGAAACTGCTGGCCACAAGCTGGCGGTGATGGGTCACTGCTGGCCACAAGCTGGCGGTGATGGGTCACTGCTGGCGGAAATCTGCTGCTTACGGCCCGGTAGTGGTCCGTTGGTGGCAGCGCTATCAGTTGGCGAGCCAGTGGTGGCCCCTAGGACATTCTACACCTCCTTTGCTGAGTTCCGTGGCACCCTGGTGGCCCTCCTCCACTCTACGACTCGTGCAATCCACACTACCGTTGAATTGTGAATGCTAATGCCATGACAGTGTTTTTTCATGCTTACTCGTGTACATTACTTACTTTCACCCCGCCTGTATTATGTTGCTTTGGTGCCCTCGTTAAATAACTTGCACAATTGTGCACGCTGTGTTTTTATCTCATGTATGTAATGTTTTACCTTCACGGCGGTGTTTGTGCTGTTCTTTTTCTAATTGTGTACTATTGTTTCGCCTGTGTTATCCTGTAAATCATGCCCAGCCAATGTCATGTGACACGATGTGTTTCTCTTTGTCACTTCTGCAATTTTTTATTCAATAAGCTTTGCTTGCAGCATTTGTTATTCATCCCCATTGTCATTGCAGTGTATATACCATCATGTTTTTAACAGTTTTGTATTATTTCCCAGTGAGATGCCCAATACTGTACGTCTCCCTCTTATGTTTTCTTATGATAAATTAGAATAAAGCGATTTTGAAACCTGCAGCATCGCCGTGAATTGTGGGCCTCCAAGCAAGTGTCACCAGTGGCCCGTTGCTGGCAACCAATACAACCCCAACAGCAGGTGGAAGCAACGGGACTGCGCATGCGCAGAAGCAACACTTGCTGTGTCTCTCATAGTACCAGTTAGTTGAAGACGACGCTATCGTGTTATTTTAGTGGAAGTTAAGAAAAAAATCCATATGTAGAGAGGCGAATTAATTTCCTAATGAAATTCCACTTCGACGAAGATATCAGATTAAGCTATGAAGTACTAGATTACAGCCATGAAATACACCCACTCCATTCCCATGAATAACAATTCATGGAATGGAGTGGGTGAATAACAAGAAAAAATTGAAACCGCTTGAAACGAATGTTTTGGAAAACCATTAAAAAACGTTTGTTGGGAAAAAAAATAATTATACGCGTACAAAATTTATTAATTATTTGAAAAAAAAAGCAACTCTATGTGGATATAATGTACTCAACCAAGGGTTGAATACACAAGACTGGGAGGAATTCGCTTCTAAAAATGACGAGAAGTAAAATAAAATATCTTTCCTCTTTAAAACAAATGCAGCTTCGGACAACGGAAAGGAAAGATACAACGTTAAAAATGTAAGAGAATGTGACATGAACCCGGGTAAATATATATTAATTCAACAATCTCCTTTCAAGACGACAAGAACAGTACAAAACTTTGGAAAGCGACTCTAAGTATGTACACTCCTTGAAAATGAGTGAAGTTCCCTTAAGGTAAATTAAAAAAAAAAAACTATCGTTACGTTGAAAAAATAAATTTATGAATTATATGAAACTGACTTTTATGAAAAATACCTTGCAATATTATAAAATGAAAAAGGGAACAATTCGATTACATATTCCGCACAAAACAGACAGCTCCAAACACACGCGAGTGCGTGGCAAATTAGTCCGGTCGGTAGAGAACTCAGCTCCCACACGAACGGCCCAGGCGTTTTTCCGGTCTGTTGAGAAAATTTCCCCAGCGCAGTGCTAAAATTCACAAGTTTCGTAAGGGTAGAAAAAAAAGTTGTAGCTTTGGGGAACTGCGATTATCCTTGATTTTTTTTTTTTTTAATGGCTACTACTGGTAATTGGCGGACAAGATTCGGCAAGCCACCAGTTACGTCACGTGGTTGCCGGCTGCCACTACCGGCATACTAGTGGACCACATTAGGCTAGCCATCATTTCTGGCAAGTGCTTGCAGGGCCGCTGAAGGGCCACTTGTGGCAGGTACTGCCTGTGATGGACAACTGATGGCCCTGTTCTGGCATATGACAACTGATGGGGTGCCAACTGCTGGCCTGAACTGCTGGCCTGAATTGATGGCCGCCCGGACATTTTATTGACGGTTCGGCAGCGGCAACATAGTGACGGGCCATTGCTGGCTGCCAGCAATGGCCTATTCCCTCTGACATGGACATCATGCCACTTGGAAGAAAGAAGCGACCAAACATCTCTCGGCCTTCTTAGCTTCTAGTCCTCTATTCTCTACCCAAGACATGGTGGGAAAGGGCTATTCCCCCTGACATGGACATCATGCCACTAGGTAGAAACAAGCGACCAACCATCTCTGTACTTTCTTAGCTTCTAGTCCTCTATTCTTTGCTGCGTGACCCAGCACATGGTGGGAAAAGGGGATCCCCCCCCTTCTGACATGGAGTCCCCCATGACACGACTCAAGACATAGTGGGAAAGGACTATTCCCTCTGACATGGACATCATGCCACTTGGTAGAAAGAAGCAACCAAACATCTCTCTGCTCTCTTAGCTTCTAGTTCTCTATTCTCTGCTACACGACCCAAGACATGGTGGGAAAGGACTATTCCCCCTGACATGGACATCATGCCACTTGGTAAAAACAAGATACTCAAACATCTTTGTGCCTTCCTAGGTTCTTCTCCATCGTTATAGTAGCCCTTTTAACAAATTATCAATCAAAAAGGATTAGTGCCAATTATCCTCCTAAATGACCAATTTGAATAACAAAGCAATACTTTCTCACGCGCAGTTTCACTCTTTCTAGCCGCGTTCGGCCCACTTCTTAGACAGCAAAAATATTCGTTCGAGCTGACATCAGTCCATTTCGCTAATTCCGAGTTAATTCGTTCCAGGCTGCAAAAGTTAATTCTTTCCAGTCCAGTGGCGTAACTACCACCCCCGCAGCTGCGGGGGCGCAGGTAACGAAGAGGCGTACTGAAGCTGACAGTGTTATAGTTTTATGAAAAAATCCAATCACGTGCAAAAACAAATAAATAATTAACTCAGATATTTATGTTCCTTTAAGATATGATATATAAGATATGAGATATTTATGTTCCTTTAAGAAAGAGTTAAACAAATGTCAAGTTTCGCTTTTAAAACACTGTGGATGCCCTACAAATTGAAGTTATTCGGCCGTTTGGCTCCGGGTAATAATACTATCACTGTGCGATATGTCATAATACAATCGCTCTGCAATGGATAGTAAATAATACTGTCGCTCTCCAATCGCCCTCTCTACGCCGCTAAAGGAAAATGCAAGACCACATGGGAACTCCCCGTGTAGGATGGGCAGTCAGTCACCTAGGATTACGTACACAGCAGGCGCCAACACTTATTCACAGCAGCCGCATATCTGCGATGTATAAGAAGGGGATTTCTTGAAGTTATTTATTTTAGTTTTAGACAAAACAATTGCAGATAGCTATTGCTTTTAGTTCTTCCTAATAGTATGTTTATCTCATTTACTGTGTGAAAACTTTGATACGCAAACGAACAACATCCATTTGTAAAATGTCACAAAAACGAACAAATGAAGCATAGTTTTGGTAAAAGAAAAGAGGAGAGAGCGCGAAGAAACTTCCAA
This sequence comes from Macrothele yani, assembly GCA_039090855.1. Classification (NCBI taxonomy): domain Eukaryota; kingdom Metazoa; phylum Arthropoda; class Arachnida; order Araneae; family Macrothelidae; genus Macrothele; species Macrothele yani. The sequence continues at coordinate 31,545,029 of CM076993.1, forward strand.
AACTCAACCAGTTTTTTTTTTTGAGCAGAGTCAATCAAGCGCAAGTGCTGTTTCTTATGAAAAGAATGATGATTTGTTAAGTACGCCAATTGTTCAAAGTTTAGAAGCAGACATTTTACAAAAACCAAACATTTCAGAAACAAGTGAAAGTAAAATGGGTGATTATGAAGTGTGCTAAGTATGGAGCGGACGCCAGCTTATCAGAAGAATCATTGTTTGCAGGTTCCTGTCATTAGAGCATGGAAGCAAATAAATCAATAGTTCAACAAATTGAGTGTAACGACAAGTGATTTCGCTCATACGAATTTTTATTCGAAGGATTGGGGGAAAAAGGGAAAATATTGGTTAGTCAAAATATGTGCTATATATGCATCCAGCGGGAGATGGGTATTGCAGATTGCTTCCTCTATGTACGAGCCCGAATTTCCCGCCAAAAAAATTCTCATTCATCCCTGTGGAAAATTGCTTTTAGCTCCCTCGAATCCTAAGCCAGACTGCCTTCAATACAAGTTTGGAAGTCGTGAATCCGTTTGTTGGTGTAAATATTATAACGAAGTAAATTTCTCCGTCATTTTTGGTCTACGCCGGGATTCGAACCCGAGTCCGCTTATTCCGGAACAAGTCGCTCTACCAACTGAGCTACGCAGACGTTCATTCTGATTGCTATCTGCCTTTATGTCGTGTGCGTCCTGCTGGCAGGTACGTCACATCTCCCTCCCCCGAAAGAGGGCCGGGGCATGGCCCACGGGTCAGCCGTGACCATGAATCGTTGCATTCAGCCATCCACTGTAGAACGTGCACTTGAGAACTCCCAGTCAATCTGGTGTGTGAAATGCAACGTCACACACATTTATTTTTCGAAGCGCTGGAGAAGGAATTCTCTTATTTTTCCTCTCTCGCGGTGTGGAAATAACATCACACCAATGCGAGAGTTTGAACGGCCGGGTCATCCGGATAGTTCGGGCGCCATTATAACGAAGTAAATTTCTCCGTCATTTTTAGTCTACGCCGGGATTCGAACCCGAGTCCGCTTATTCCGGAACAAGTCGCTCTAGCTACGCAGACGTTCATTCTGATTGCTATCTGCCTTTATGTCGTGTGCGTCCTGCTGGCCGGTACGTTACAATATGATAGGGATGTTAAGTCAGATAATATGCGAAAACTTGAAAATTTCGTCGCTCTGGAGCGGGACCATACTCGGGCGCTATCCGGGAGACGCGGGTTCGAATCCTGCTCCACGGCAACGAAATTTTCAAGTTTGGGGATATTATCTGACTTAACATCCATGTCATATTTACACCAATAAACGGATTCACATCTTCCAAATTTGTATTGTACAATGGTTTAATTCGGTACTTCATTCATTGATATTCTGCGCCTCCGGGCAATCATGGGAATGGGGGAAAAAAGCCCTCCAGATTCGCTGTATATGAATGCAGGTTGCTTCAGCTAGCGAATCCTGTGTTGGTTATATCAAATTAATCGGAAACTTGAAACGCGGTCGTTCTTGGTGGTGTAGTGGTTGGCATACTCGGGCGCTATCCGGGAGACGTGGGTTCGGTGCCCACTCCAGGGCGACTAAATTTTCAAGTTGTCGGATATTATCCGATTCAACATCCATGTCATATTTACACCAATAAACGGATTCATATCTTCCAAATTTATATTGTACAATGGTAGAATCTCGTATTTCATTCATTCATTGCCTTTTCACCTTTCACTCTCTGCCCCTGAAGGAAGATGCTCCTGACATAAGAAGATGATTGCTCTTAATTGCTTACCGACGAATTGTCACTTGAGGGGATTATTCGAGCTCCTCCAACGACGGGGAATAGAGGAAGGGTGTCCTTTTGTTCGTGTGATCCACGTCAATGAAGGAATGGCTATCCCTAAAGGATCTCTTAAGCGCCTTTTTAACTGAAGGCAAATTTCTAGCTGCTGTTCGCACACACAATAACCAAAGTCGCTATTTAATTATATTTTAAATATTTCCATATAACAGAAGTCTTATATAATTATGAATCTAAACCATTTAAATATATTTTGCCGAATTCGTTTCTTGCGATAAAATGTATATTCATGTTCACGCATTAGTCCGCGCACCGTATTAATCCTCATTGGCTGATTGATAACCTTGCATTATGTACTTCTGTTCCAGAAATTACTTAAAAAGTTAAAACCACAGGGCTCTAGGTACCCCCATACTTTTCCAGACACTTTCCCTGACTTCCTTAACGTCTCCACACACACCGCGAAAAACACATCCTCCCTCGTGTTTGAAATCCTGGAAAAAATATTGTGCTTAGGGGTACTGAAGTAAATTTTGCGAGAGGAAGGGGGGGGGGCACACACGGTTGTACTAGTTACGCTACTGCTTACGTCTCCAATATTTAAATAATACTGAACAATGTTATCTTTGTTCGGAATATACGCTCATAATTTCTGCGTGCACCTTAATAAAGAATTGAAAATCCGAATAATTCAATTTTAATAGAAGTCATATTTTCGGAGCATTCAAATTTGAATATTTTCGATGTAGAGACACAATGTAACGTAGCACCGGCAATGATAAATAACGATAATGAGATAATGAAGGGGATCAAGAAAGCTATAGAAAGAAAAAGCTAGAACCCCTTTCTATTTTTGCAATGCATATACTACTGCAATAGAAGACAAGCAAACCAAACAAATTTCGCAGTAGGCGTTTGCGAAGCTCGAAACAAGGCAATTGAAGACCGAATCAAGTTTTAATGGGGAGAAAGAAAGTAAAAACAAAGTTTTAGGAAGATAGTAGGGGCTTGTTGTTTTCAGGTAAGGCGCTTGACACAGTAAGCCCCAGGAGTCACATTTCGAAGGAGGACCGGGCCGCTAATTTGGGCAACGCGCAGAAGTCACAGGTTGCAGCTGTTTTTAAACCTAGCAGTTGTCGCTCTCCAAGGGTTCCTGCGCGAACAACAACGGAGCCAAAGGAGTAAGAAGAACAAAAAAGAAAAACAAAAAAGCGAGATAGATCGAGATAACGTGTAAGCTTTTGTCATCCTTAGAAAGAGCCGTGGGGAGTATAAAGATTGCCTTTTTTTTTTTTTTTTTTTCCTTGCCATTGTTGAAAGCGCCTTAAGCCTTAGTCCATGCTGCGAACATCTCCGAAAGCAGATAAGGAAGATTAAATTAGGAATGATTACTGTTCACTTAACGTGTATTGCCCTCAGACAAAGACTGAAAGTAATAGCTAATACAGAGCTGTTTGTTATAATATTATCTGCATATGAGAATTGTGTATTTATTAAACGCCGGGAAACATGAAATTCGCCGTGCATTAACCCGTCAATTGCAGCGAAAAGTATCGCAAAATTACTGCCGTGAAGAACCGTTCGTGCCACACACACACACACACACACAAAAAAAAACCCCACAGGTTTTAACGCGTATTTTCAGATATAAGAAAAATGTATTATACAACCTGAAAAGTTCCAGGCGCAGTGGTCTAAGCGTTGTCTTATGACCATTCGTCCGTGAAGGGTCCGGGTACGAATCCCGGTGAGGCATGGATGTTATGTTTGCTTACGGCACCGGCTGTCTCCCTTCCCTGGAACCAGTAACCCTAAATTAGGGACGGACGACCTGCTTATAGCCCATTATGTTGCTCACGGTGGTCGTTAAACCACCAATCAAAAAAAAAAAAAAAAAAAAAAGATTTAATATTAAGGAGGTTGAGAAAGGCGTCGAGGCCCACAAATACGTGCTTATTGAAAACCACAAGGGGAAGAGTAAATGCTGGAAATTGTTTCATCTCATTAAGGAACCGGTGAATAATTCTGTGTTGTTTGGTCTTGCTTGTTGATCAAAATGTGGAAAGTGTATAATTACAAAGAAAGATGTCGACGGTGTAATAAGAGATTAAGGAACCAAGAATCTAACGGACCATATACGAAAGTATGCGTACCTCCATCAAAGCGTCATCTGCGGAAAGAATTCCTACGAGAAATGGTACGCCTCACTGCGTTCCTTTCCGTTTACTACTGCAGTCGTTCCACTCAGTAGAGCAGATTTATTTCTCCAGAAGAACATACATATCTCTAAACTGTTCTCTGAGATTAAGAGGTTAGCTCCACAAAGAAATACAAACCACTAAATACATTTTTAACTAATTATTTACTTACTGTTGCCGCATCAAACTTCTCCATTTACATCGATCCTGACACACAACACGGGCTTCACTGACATCCATCACACGACGCACACAAGACCTTCTATACTTCATACCCATAATCTTTTTTCTCATGAAGACACCCCTGAATCTGATCCTCTCATGACTTCCTTGGCCTTCCTCTGCCTTTCTTTCTTGCCACTTGGGCTGAAATGTTTTTCTCAGTAACATTCTCATCACTCATTCTTTCAACATGGCCAAAACACCTATGAATATTAGTCTCCACCTTGCTAACAACATTTTGCTTCACATTACACATCTGCAACATATCTTCATTTCTCGCATGATCAGAACGTGTCTTCCCAGAACCCCGCCCCCTTTCCCCGTAAGTAATGCATATCTCCAGCACACAAACGACTCTTACAATACCCAGTTTCACTGCTATACATCAGAGTAAGAGCAATTACACTTTCATACGCAACCATTCGGGAATTTCTTGAGAGACCATCATTCCTGTGAAAACCTCCTAAAGCATCTATGACTTTCAATTAAAGCTCACCCAGACCTACAGCAGTAGCCAAAATTGTGGAAACCTACGTTGCGTTCCCAACGTATTTGGTAAAATAAAACTGCATAAACCTAAGCATCCGCTCCGCCCACTTGTCTCTGGAAGGTCTAGTCCTACACGACCCCTTGAAGCCACCCTTTCTAAATACCTCTCACATCTGGTTCAGGACTCCCATTACTCTATAAAGAATTCTACCCAAGTTGTTTCAAAACTTTCAAATCTTCCAACCCAGGCTAAACCATTCATTCTGGCTTCCCTCGACGTGGTGTCACTCTACCCCAATGTACCTGTTGAATTCACACATCAGATTATCGAAGATCAACTTCATTCTTTAGGGCACCCACTTACTGTGATTTCAACCATAATGAATGCGCTTCGGTTTGTTAAAAACCGGTTCTATTTCCAATTCCAAGATAAAATTTATCGCCAAACCGATGGCGCGGCCATGGGATCACCGCTTTCTGGCATTTTAGCCGAAATCTTCATGCAGTACCTTGAAAATATACATTTTTGACCTCTTATCCCCACCAACCTCTGTTATTTCTCAGGTATGTAGATGATATCTTATTACTCTGGCCCCACTCGTTATCTGAATTACGAGCATTCACGAATTCTTTCTCTTCACAATTTCCGTCAATTCAATTTACCCTAGAAATTGAACAAGACCTAAAACTTCCGTTTCTTGATATTATGATTACCCGTCATCCAAACCAGGTTTTACCATTGCACTTTGCTGTTTATAGAAAACCGTCCTGTTCACCAACTATGATCCCATACTCCTCTAATCACCCGAAAAACCAAAAGTTAACGTCTCTTCACTTTTTTATTCGTAGAGCCTATACCCATTCCTCAACTCGTACTGCACGCGTTGCAGAACTACAATGGGTCTCGTCGTTCGCCTCCCATTTTGGATATCCTGAATGCGTTTTTAACCGGATTCATTCCCGAGTTAAAAGTAAACTTGCTAGTACATTACAACCATTTTTGCCCACACCATTTCATTTCACTGCTTCCATCGATTACATCCCTTCAATTACCGAACCTCTCCTTAACATTTGCCGGAAATTTGGATTGGATTTCGGCACTCGCTCCCTTAATATACTACCGCTTGTTAGAAAGGACAGGACCCCGGCGGATATTTTACAAAGATGGGGTGTCTATTGTGTTCCATTAAAAGATGTTTTCGGAACTACTCAATCTGTCTATATAGGATCGACCGGACGGAATTTGTCTTGCAGGGTCAAGGAACATAAATATAATATCCAGACAGGAGGTACCAACACTGCACTTGCTAGGGAAGTTACAAAAGGGATCTTATATCCGGACTGGGAAAATTTTAAAATTGTGGTTACCCCTAAAAATCGCAGCACGCTGTTTCTTACTGAGAGCATGTTCATTTTTCACTCACAAAATATTTGTTGTAATGACTATATGCCGTATGAGCTCCCCAGTGCTTATAAGGTATTAATTAACTCTAATCCTAGGGGCTTTGAATTACCTATAACCGTGGGATAATGTGCCGGGAGGAATTTCTTCCTTCTTTGCATATATGTACAACAACCGACTTTGACGCGTTCATGTGTGTGTATATATTATGCGGATCTTGTCAATTTAGCTGTTCCATCTGAAGATGGGCCATGCGATGGCCCGAAAGTACTCATGTCTTTTAATCTGTTTTTAAAATATCATAAGGTTTTATTAAATTGATGTCTCATAATATGAGTTAATTTGATTTAAGCTAAGCCGAGTATTATTTTACTTTCAATTATCCGCACAAAGACGGCTTTTACACGTGAGATACAGTCTGTGCGACTCATCAGTATTGAGATGAGAGACTTTTGGAAATCGTGTATTTTTCAGGTTTGATGGCTCACACCACTACTTTGTTTTGGAGTAATACCATAAAATTATATATCAATAGAAAGATAATTTCATCAAGAATGTAATGCAATACCTTTTATGAAGTATTTTGTATTATAACAGCAGCTATAAAGAAGAAACGTGAAACACACAGAAAAAATGAAATATACAAAAATTCCCACCATGTCAGTTAATAATTAGTTGGGTAACCTTTAGCGTTAATTACGGCTTTACAACACCTTCTCATGGAGTGAACCAAGTATTTTAGTTCTGCAGCTGTTATAATGTGAAACCAAGATTGAACTATTGCTTCTATTAATTGGGTTTTATTGCTGGGTTGCTTCTGACTAACAAGTTTCTTTAGTCGGCGCCATAGATTTTCAATGGGGTTAAGGTCTGAGCTATTCCCAAGCCATTCCAGCAGTGGAATATGATTATCTTGAAACCACGTTTTGCACACAGCAGCAACATGACATGGAGCTGAATCTTGTTGAAATATATATGCTTCATTATCTTGGAAAAGATCATGTGCGGAAGGCTTCAGTTTGGGCTCAAGTATTTATGTAACCATTAATCACGCAAATTCTGCCCACACCTTTTGATGTCATACAACCCCTGATCTTAACACTGACTGGGTGTTTCACGGCACATGTAATGCAATCAGGATGCAAATCTTCTCCGATTCTTTTCCTTGCGTATTTTATGCCATCACTACCAAACAGGGAGATTTTGGTCTCATCACTCCAAATAACACTGTCCAATTGTTCCGCTGCCCAGTTAACATGGGTTTCAGCCCAGTTTAATCTGTTCAACCTTTGTTTGAGAGATAAAAATGGCTTTTTTCGTGGAATTCTAGCTTTTAGACCAAATTCCTACACTCTGCGCCGAACAGTCCTTGCACTCAACTTCACATTGCAGTCCGCCATTTCATCTTGTATTCACCCAGATGATTTTCGTCTGTCACCTAGGCACAGTTTCTTAATTCTTCTATCATCACTTGTTGTTGTGCACATTTTCCTGCCTTTACCAGTCTGGTTTTGTAGTGACTGAGTCTCCTTATACCTCTTCAAAAATTTAGAAATGCCACCTTTGGCAAAGTTTCCACCAATTTTTCTTCTAATGTCTTCATAACTGAAGCCTTGTTTACCTAATAGTACTATTTTACATCGCTTTCTGGATGACCAGTCAACTCTCCGCGCCATTTCTTTAATCCCATTGTATTTAACAAGGTCACTAAATGAAAGAACACATACACACAAAAAATCCAACTTGATAGCAATCACATAACACACTGACAAATGTCCTCCTCTCAGCTCCAATACATGACATCAATAGCTGAATCCTACTGTGACCTGATTGTCTAATTGCCAAAACAAGATGGCACCTGATTGGCTCTCTAAACACTCATGCTCATTGGTTACATTCAAATGAAGGAAAGCTACTTCATATCAACCTAAGCAAGTTGTGCTTCCTTTTTCTGGTTATTTTGGGCTATAACTTTTCATAGAATACAGATAATTGAACAAACTTTGTTGCATTACATTCTTGATGAAATTATTTTTCTACTGATATATAAATTTATGGTATTACTCTAAAAAACAGTGGTGTTTATGAGCCATCAAACCTGAAAAATACACTTTTTCCAAAATTGTGGAGGCCAGGGCCGGGGCGGCCTGGCCAGTAGTGGCGCAGTGGTCTAAGCGATGGCCTCTGATCATTCGTCCGAAAGGGGTCCGGGTTCGAATCCCGGTTAGGCATGGATGTTGCGTTTGTCTTACGGCACTGGCTCTCTCCCTTCCCTGGAACCAGTGACCCTAAATTAGGGATGCGCGACATTTTGTAGCCCATTGAGTTGTTCACGGTGGTCGTTAAACCTCCAATCAAAAAAAAAAAAAAAAAAAAAAAACTACTGGCTAGGTGAATGCTACCTTCAACTGCATCCCACAAATGATTGTTGGAACTCAGAGTAGGGTAATGTGGCGGCTAAAGGAGCACATGATATTCTTGAACATCATGCTTGAACTATTCCTGCACACTGCGGAGCTTATGACACGGGACGTTGTCTTTCTGAAAGTGTTGTCCGGGTATGTGGTCGGCATGTACAACAACACTTTGTCCTAAACAACGCATAGATAGGATCAGATGACATTATGTGTTCAACGAAGATGAGGGGACCTAGGAATGTTCAAGAAAACAATCCCTTTTGCCGTGAAGACACTGCCGCTGGCGTGTCTTCCGTCTAACTGTGCAGTCTGTTTTGGACGTCAAATACGGTCCATTTCAACGGGATATTGGAGCTGGAACCGAGACTCATCGGACAAGAGGAATGTTTTCCAATCACGTTATTTCCATGACAACGGCAGGCGGAGCATTCGATAACGGTCAGTCAACACTGGCTCATGAATGGTCGACTGTTTTCTTAGGTGACTGGATTGTGTGCGTGGAAACGTTTTTCTGAGCGTTCTGGTCGTTGTCAGCCGTAAACCGAGCGATCGGGAGCTATCTCTTATTCAGGATTGCACGTGCCAACTAGCGCTGACTTAGACTTTCAACAAGTGATGGTCTCCTCTGTACTTCACATTTGGTGGATGTGTGCCCTCTTCAGAACATTCCCGTTGCACTTTCATTACGGCGAAAGCGTTGTGAAAGCGATCCCTCGAACAGACAACAAACACAGGCATGTGTTTACTAAGATGCTGGCCCTTGTCTTTCACACGCCGATGATCATTCTCCCTTCAAACTCTGACAAGTCCTTCTCTTCCCCGTTGCATGGACTTCGTGTTGCCAAATTATCATTAATATCTTGTTTCTGTTCATGTAACTGCAAAACCAGCATCCGTAAGGGAAAGTGCAGCTGCCTCTCGTATGAGAAAAATTGGAAGTATTTTCAAAAACATAACAGTGCTCTCAAACTTTCACAAATGTGTTGCACTCTTTATCAAGCCTTAGCATGATCAAAGTGCAGGGAAATGAAGCGAAATAAGTTATACTCACGTATCGAGAAAATGCCCCAACGCTTAAGTCTCTTCAAAAACTAAAAACGCAGACTTTGAGAGTATTGCTTCTCATCTACTGGACAGCGATCAGTGTCAAAGCAAAGAGATCCAATAATGACACACGATGACCAAAAATGAAGGCAGGTGTGTATGTGTGAGGGGATGAGATGGACCTGAAGCCATATATTGCGTTTCTGATGCGGACAGTTTATTGGCATCTGCCATAACTTGAAATATTTCGACGACCAGGCTTTTACTGTCTTCAAGGACAAAAACAAATGTTACTTGGAGGATAACAGCTCGTATATTCCTTTGTCATGCCTTTTATTCCGTTATCTTTCTTATTTTGATGCCATTAACCATAACGGCATCAAGGCTCTTAAAGAGTTTTATGACTGGACTGAGCTCATTCAAATACTATTTATTGATGTCATGTCCTCCTCATACATCGAATATAGCTCTTCTGTTAGTTATCAATCATCGTTTTCCCTTATGGATTGTTTTTTATTGAACTTACTGAATACAATTCTTGCAAACATCTGCTCATTTTCTTGAAAAACAGAAATAATAATCTTTTTTACTGATTCTCCCCACACAGCACAGAATATTTCGTATATGTTGCAAGTACGTAGCACTGAAACATTGAGACTTTTCAGATACGTTGCGCAATGTAACAGTAATGTTTCAGAAACCTTACGGTTACGTCAAAATGTCCTCAAACGTTACATAACTTTAAAACATAACCGATACGTTATAGTGAAAGGTCTTTGTAACTTCAACATACCAACTTAATGTTACTGTTACGTATTTGAAAGATATTTGTGACATCATCATATTACTGTTGCGTATTTACTACGTTGAACATTATAGTTTTAATAAACTTTGTAAAATTACAATAAAAAATATTACACTGGACAGCTGTTTCAAAAGCAACAACAGTCGTATTACGAGTTGTTTACGTTTTCACAGGTTCAACGCAGTCCGCTGTCTATTGGGAACAGTGGCGGCGTTTATGTTTAACAAAAGAAATAAAAATCGGTCCCAAATGAGGGTGTCGAATTTCTATAATACATGTGGAATAGACTATATTTCAGCGAAAAACCGAAAGAAAATCAAATTCGTCATTTCTCTAAATACCTACCAATATGAAATTTCTCATCTTTCAAGTAAAAAAATACATGCTGGTATAGTATACGAATACAACACCACAGCCATCTACTTAAATTTTATAAAAAGCTTTTTAGAAATAAAAAGATCATAATAATCAAAACAGTTACTATCAACTAACTAGCTAACTCGAGTTCGACAGTATCACCAAAGAATATCCCAGTAGCACGTGGAAATACGACTACGAGAGTGCTTCGGTGAAATGGCATAAATGCGCATGCGCATCCACGTTGTTGCCAAACTAAAAATCTTACATATCGCCGTAATGTAACATCAAGGTAGTAATTATGTACAATGGAAACTATAAAACAGTAGTATCGGTGAATGCTATTTTTAACGTAACCGTAATGTACAAAGAGTTATGTTCCAAAATAGATGTTTCTGAAACTCAATTGTAAGATATCTCTGAAAGTGTAACGAACATTATTGATACATATCTGAAACGTTTTGTGCTGTATGGGTCTTACATAAGTTGTTTTTGTTCCTTATCTTCTAGAGTAATAATTATTTTAAGAAAAAATTTTATGGTTTGTAGCAACTACACTGCTGGACAATTGCTAAGGACGGATCATAAACGGCTATATAGTGCATAAAAAAGTAAGTGTGGTTGGATGCCAAGTGAAATAAAATAATGTCAGAATGCCAGAACATTACAAGAAAGACAATTTATTGTGCTCTGAAATCCAGAAGGCTTTGGAACGTGTTCAAGGGACAAACAGGCCATTTTGTGCAGTATACGTAAACGTGAAAAAAATGCAATTACCGTCCGCCGGCGTTCCGGCGTAAGATGTCAATACGGGATATGGCCACCATGGAGGGCGATGCAAGATTCCACACGTCGTGTCATGCTTTGCACAACATTATCAAGCAGCTGTTGGGGTAATTTATCCCATTCCTCTGTCAGTGCACGGATGATTGTGTCCTTGTTTATTGGAGGGCATTGGCGACCAGAGAGACTCCTTCCCAAAGCATCCCACACATTTTCAATGGGATTCAGATCAGGAGGGAGTGCTGGCCATACGAGGCGTTGAATATCCTCGCTCTCAAGACACTCCTGGACAGCGACTGTTCGATGACATGTTTTTTTGTCGTCCATGAAAATGAATCTATCACCGACAGCACCACTGAACATGCAAACATGAAGTAGCAGAACATCATTAATGTATCGTTGGCCAGTCATAGTCCCAGTTGGAAGCACATAGAGGGACGTACGGCTATTGATCATGATGCCAGCCCATACCATGACACTACATGTCGGATATCGATCCCTTTCCTGTATGTTTGCTGGACAATATGCAGTACCACTATCACGCCAGATCAGTTGTCGTCGACAATCAGACGATAGACTGTATCTACTCTCATCTGAGAAGAGGACAGCAGACTAGTCGTTATCAGTCCAATTGCGATGTTGATGGCACCACTGCAAACGGGCGGTACGGTGACGTCTGGACAATGGGATGCACACAACAGGACGGCGGGCGTATAGTCCTCCTTCATGCAAGTGTTTCGCGACAGTTTTTTCATGAGATCCGCTTGCCACTAGCAACCATAAACTGATTTGCTACCTCACTAGCTGTGCTGTGCCTGTGTCTTTTTGTTGATAGCACTATGTACCGATCTTCTGCAGGTGTCGTACTGCGAACACGACCTCCACCGTGACGTTTGCTACACTCTCCATTTGTTTGAAATGATTTCCAAAGCCTTGAAACAACACTGTGGCTGACGTCGAACTCCCTGGCAACATCTGTTATTTTTCGCCCTTCTTCAATCTTGCCAATAATACGGCCACGCGTAAAATCATCTAGGTGATGTCGGGAAGACATACTGAAAATTGCAAGTTCGTCAATTGATTCTTTCCCTTTCAACTTTGCGTTTGAACAACAACGGTCAATACGCGTCAAATCCTTTATATCTCTTATGAGCGCTATGACGTCACGAACAAGTTCGGCAATCCAAAATTTGCATACGCACAACACGTCTTACTGTATACCGCACTTATGCTAATTTCCACATTTTCCTGCCTTCCATTTTATGGTTGCTATCGTTGCTATTGTCATCCGTCCTTAGCAATTGTCCGGCAGTGTATTATCTTATCCTAACGTGATGTTGATTTTGGTGTAACCAGGGAAACACAGATTTTAACAATGACAAACTTTAGTAACCATTTTGGATATGGTGAGTTTAAATCATCTTCCTTTCCCATTTTCCCTTTTTTTAGCGTTTATTTGGAGACGACCCCATTTTCCCTTATTCCATGCAGCTGCGTTAATGATGCAGGGCACTCTCTTTTGCTTCTGAACTGTCCCATCCGAAGGAATCGCTGGGTTTGGTTTTATGACTTTATTGCTATATAAGCGAGGGGGATGAGTGGACAACGATCTTTTTTTTAGGAGGGTGTCAAGAAATTCTCTCATCTTCAGCTTAATGGTGGTAGTTTTAACAGTAGGCCGATGAACAGTTGACAGGTCAGGGAATGCACAAAAAATAAGGCTTTAACATAATGTTGTAAAAGTAGGGATCACGTGAAAGTGTCCGAAAGAGAGAAGGCAATTAAAATGAACTCTAGCACTTTCTGCGAGGAGCTGGGCGAGGGTGTAAAAAAGCGGACGAGATGAGAACGAACAAAGCAAGGGACTTCTGATAGGGGACTATCCACGGTCGAATCTCCATGATCTTGGGACCATTCCATGCGTTGTTGGCGATGACGCGCAGTGAGCATGGGGAACCTGCTGTGTCTTCGGCTACACAGGCCCATGCGCAGAAGTCTACGATGAACTGTATGCTGTGACACATTGCTATGATCACCACTGTTGTAGCTACGGGTTATTTGTCGCACTGTTGCTCTGCGGTCGCTGTGAACAATGTGCGACAGTTTTCCCTCTCCTCTGACATCAAGAAGCTGCGGACGACACACGGCCAAACGACGGTTCGTCGTTTGGCCACGTGTGCACCACTTTTGCTACGTACTCACTACAGCGGCACGTGAACAAGTTGCGCCGTTTCCGAGATCGTAGTTCCGAGGCCCCGTGACATCACAATTTGTCCTTTATCAAACTCCGTTAATTCGGCAGCTTTTCCCATTCTGACTCCGAACACTCTACTAACCGAAAGCTGGTCCTCTGATTGTATACACACTGCTATGTGAACTTCACCTGCGCCACCGTTCGGTCTCCAGGTGTGCTCATTTTTCTAGGCTGGGGCTGGTCATAATGTAATGGCTCATGGGTGCTATTGAATGTAGAGATATGACGCGCAGACTAACACAGTTGTTAGAGACAAAAACGCATGTTATGCCGAATGAGAATTATGCGATATATTCGCTGTGGAGTTGTTGAGCGATTTATGTGTCGAAATCTATGTTGCGCAGAGTTATTGTTATTGAAGGGTTACTGAATACAGTGTATAAGTGATCCAACGCTCCAGTGGTGGACAAAAAAGATGTGCAACTGTTCGTAAATCATCATGTTGATTCTTTCCGTATACTCTAATTTCACCTTCCTCAAAAAAAGATCGCTCTATCCACGTTTATAAGTGACCCACGGAAAAATTCTCATTGGCCGCCACCGGGAGTCGAACCCAGGGTCTTCCAGTTACGCGCCGGATATGCTTCCGCTAATCTCATTGGCCCGGTGGCGGCCAATGAGAATTTTTCTGTGACTCACTTATAAACGTGGAAAGAGCGAAGATCTTTATTTGATGTTCCTGGTCCACGTTAAATGTCTGTATTAATTATTCACCTTCCTTTTGAGTTCGGTCTCATGTAAATTTGTTTTCTCGTTAAACGTTTTTTCTAAGTTTAAGGCCACATTTTCTCTCTGGACAAATTTGAGTTTTGCAACCCTGACAACAGGTCAGAAGTTAATGACGCATGCTAAAGTTAGAGATAAGAGCTGCTGTCAGAATGTTTCAGACACACTACGTTTTTCAGGGCACTATGATTTTGAGTACGCTTTGTCTGATAACACTATGTTTTGGTGCTATGCAGCTATCCCGACTGTACATTCCATGCGTAAAATTTCGATGTAACGAAAATGGGTAACGGAAGAAGTCAAAGCCATTGTTGGAATCTGATTTTTGTATGCTGTCCCATGAAGTTATGCAGCAATAGTTAATTTCATTGTAACCCAACAACATCTTATTGCAGTCTGCGTAAGTCACAAAAACCTGGTGCCAAATGTGATAAAAACCACTACAAAATAGCATTTTTGATGCTATGAAAGCGGTGCTTCATATAGCCGAATTTGGCTTCCTCTAGACCGGATGCCTGCTATTTGACG
Source organism: Macrothele yani (assembly GCA_039090855.1). NCBI lineage: Eukaryota > Metazoa > Arthropoda > Arachnida > Araneae > Macrothelidae > Macrothele > Macrothele yani. Next base: position 31,560,044 of record CM076993.1, read on the forward strand.
AGAGCTTTAAAATTATGTATAACACGATGAGTTATAACCTGTAGATACCTACCCTAGAACAAATGTTACCAATCTCCTCCTCACTAACACACTTGTGATTCAGCGTTTCTATCTTGAGGTCAGATTTTAGCACTGCATGCGTAGACGAACTTTCCTTACTACATTGCTTTTCATTGGTGTCACGTCCGTTTCTTATGTTCGTCAAAATCTGAATAATATATAATAATAATAATAAACATATTGTTTTTGAGAAGCTAAACAGCCGAAATAAGTTACTTTCTAATTCTTCCCGCTATAGTTCAGTAAATATTTACTTTTATGACTGACATACTTTCTTTCATTGGTTTAAGATGAAAAAATTTCGTGCTGTAGTTGAAATTAAATGACAATTGCCATCTTAGCACGATCTCGAAGGATAAAATATTTAATATAAAACTTTAGTTAAAATCATATACACGTTAAAAACACATAAGACATTTTAGGTCCGTACCAAACCCTTCCTCAGATGTGATTAGTAGTATGTGAACGGTGTGGTTGGATACACTTGTACCTAACCACACCATTCATACCAAGTGTATTTAACCACACCATTCCTCATATTTGATTAGTAGCATGTGAGTGGTGTGGTTAAATACAGTTGCATATACACTATATATACATTTGTATGGATGGTGTGGTTAAATACAGCTATATTTAAACACTATTACGAGGTTAATACACTTATATTTAACCACACCATTCATACCCAAGTGTATTTAACCACACCATTCATACCCAAGTTTATTTAACCACACCATTCTTCAGATTTGATTAGTGGCTTGTGAGTGGTGTGGTTGAACACAGTTGCATATACACTATATATACACTTGTATGGATGGTGTGGTTAAATACGATTATATTTAAACATTGTTACGAGGTTAAATACACTTCCACACCATTCATACCCAAGTGCATTTCACCACATCATTCTTCAGATTTGATTAGTAGCATGTGAGTGGTGGGGTTAAATACAGTTGCATATACACTATATATACACTTGTATGGATGGTATGGTTAAATACACTTGTATTTAAACACTGTTACGAGGTTAAATACACTTATATTTAACCACACCATTTATACCCAAGTGTATTTAACCACACCATTCATACCCAAGTGTATTTAACCACACCATTCTTCAGATTTGATTAGTAGCATGTGAGTGGTGTGGTTAAACACAGTTGCATATGCACTATATATACACTTGTATGGATGGTGTGGTTAAATACACTTGTATTTAAACACTGTTACGAGATTGTATTTAACCACACCATTCATACCCAAGTGTATTTAACCACATCATTCATACCCAAGTGTATTTAACCACACCATTCATACCCAAGTGTATTTAACCACATCATTCATACCCAAGTGTATTTAACCACACCATTCATACCCAAGTGTATTTAACCACATCATTCATACCCAAGTGTATTTAACCACACCATTCCTCAGATTTGATTAGTAGCATGTGAGTGGTGTGGTTAAAAACAGTTGCATATACACTATATATACACTTGTATGGATGGTATGGTTAAATACACTTGTATTTAAACGCTGTTACGAGGTTAATACACTTGTATTTAACCACACCATTCATACCCAAGTGTATTTAACCACACCATTCATACCCAAGTGTATTTAACCACACCATTCATACCCAAATGTATTTAACCACACGATTCTTCAGATTTGATTAGTAGCATCTGAGTGGTGTGGTTAAATACAGTTGCATAAACACTATATATACACTTGTATGGATGCTGTGGTTAAATACGCTTGTATTTAAACACTGTTACGAGGTTAAATATTCTTATATTTAACCACACCATTCATACCCAAGTGTATTTAACCACACCATTCACATGCTACTAATCATATCTGAAGAAGTGTCCGGTGTGGACCTGAAAGGTCTTATGTGTTTTTAATCTGTATATGATTTTAACTAAAGGTTTATATTAAATATTTTATCCTTCAAGATCGTGCTAAGACGGCAGCTGTCATTTAAGTTCTTTCATTGGTTGTGCGACAATAACATTCGTTAATCCACCTACCTAAGTACCGCTCAATGACATGAATTAGTAAACCTTATTGTTCGTTGTCATGAATTAATTCCACTTAGTATGTACCGGATTGTGGCTCGATGCGGCCATGAGTGATGCAAATGTATTGTACGCAAATAAATGTATACTCTCGAATCACTCGTTTTATTTCACATCCACAAAGATCTTGGCATGTGAAGACGCACAGCATAAAATATCTACGAATAGTACCAGGGTGCTCTCTCGATTTTTTTTAAATACTGTTACGAGCAATGTTAATGTGATTATATTCAAGGCATCTTCCTTAGTTGATTCTAGTTCTATGATTAGCGAACGAACGAAAAGTTGCATGCTCAAATCTGTTAAATAGTAGGGATGATAATGTTGATTTTTGTCCTATGATTAGCGACCAAACGAAAAGTTGTATGCTCAAATCTGTTAAATAGTAGGGAGGATAATGTTGATTTTTGTCCTATGATTAGCGATCAAACGAAAAGTTGTATGCTCAAATCTGTTAAATAGTAGGGATGATAATGTTGATTTTTGTCCTATGATTAGCGACCAAACGAAAAGTTGTATGCTCAAATCTGTTAAATAGTAGGGATGATAATGTTGATTTTTGTCCTATGATTAGCGACCAAACGAAAAGTTGTATGCTCAAATCTGTTAAATAGTAGGGAGGATAATGTTGATTTTTATCCTATGATTAGCGACCAAACGAAAAGTTGTATGCTCAAATCTGTTAAATAGTAGGGATGATAATGTTGATTTTTGTCCTATGATTAGCGACCAAACGAAAAGTTGTATGCTCAAATCTCTTAAACAGTAGGGAGGATAATTAATACACACAATTGACGTGGACCAGGAACATCAGGCAGAAGTCATCGCTCTTTCCACGTTTTATAAGTGAGTCACGGAAAAATTATCATCGGCCGCCACCGGGTATCCAACCCAGGTCTTCCAGTTACGCGCCAGACATGCTAGCACTGCACCACAGCGACCTCGAATTCCCAAAACTCACATACGACTAACTGCCAAACCACTTGGCAGGTTGTGGAAAGAGCGATTACTTCTGCTTGATATTCCTGGTCCACGTCAACTGTGTGTATTAATTATTCGTTCGCCTTCTAGTTATTTGTTCAGTTGCTGCTTACCATCTTTGGCCAATCCCCAGCATTGTGCAGGGCTCCAAGAAGCAACCTGCCAAGTGGTTTGGCAGTTAGTCGTATGTGAGTCTTAGGAATTCGAGGCCGCTGTGGTGCAGTGGTAGCATGTCCGGCGCAAAATTGGAAGGCCCTGGGTTCGATTCCCGGTGGCGGCCGATGAGAATTTTTCCGTGACTCACTTATAAAACGTGGAAAGATGGATGACTTCTATTTGATGAAGTAGGGAGGATAATATTTAAATTTTGTCCTATGATTAGCGAGCAAACGAAAAGTTGTATGTTCAACTCTGTTAAATAGTAGTGAGGATAATACAAGTTTGTGAGACGACGTCCTTTAGGAATTGAAGTGCATTTGTTGTGCAACTTGTGCTAGGCTACTCATGGGGGTGTATGAAGGTTGTCACCATATGCGTTTTACAGTTTCCATGGTTTGGAAGGAACCAAAAAACAACTCATCAGACTGTTATTTCTCTTTAAGAAACATAACAGGGATAGTCCATCTAAGTCCAAATACACCCTTAAATACCCTGATTTGCTTTCTACAAAAGTAGCCTATTCCTCACAGAGATGATTTACCTGTACGTCCAGAAAATGCGACATTGACTAATGATGACTCAGACACTAATGACATTGATCAAGAACAAGAATAAAACGTTCATCATGATCCTGATTTTGAAGCAAATACTTCCTCATGTGAGCCTCACTTATTAATACAGGAGGACTTTAATAACCTGGCATGTGATTTAAATTTGCCCTAAAAGCAGGCTGAACTTTTGGAATCCAGTTTTAAAGGATGCCATCTTTTATTATTATTATTATTATTATTGGAGGTTTAACGACCACCGTGAGCAACTCAATGGGCTATAAGCAGTCGCCCGTCCCTAATTTAGGGCCATTGGTTTCAGGGAAGGGAGAGAGCCAGTGCCGTAAGACAAACACAACATCCATGCCTCACCGCGATTTGAACCCGGACCCCTTACGGACGAATGATCAGAGGCCATCGCTTAGACCACTGCGCCATCGGGGCGGCGGATGTTATCTTCTCCACCGAGATAAAGTATGCTTTCGTCGCAATTGATCAGGTTGAATTTTAAAATTTCTTTTCACGAGAAAGAAAGTTAATATTTTGTAATGGCGTTTGCGCTGTCATGGAAGCACAGGGCCATGAAGATGGTACAACAGAGTGGCGCTTGTTTATTGACTCCTTCAAAGTTAGCTTGAAAGATGCGCTTCTTCTTCACAGTGGAAATAAATCTCCCTCGGTGCCATCAACTGACTACACTGACACGAAAGAGTCATATGAAACTACTTTTGGAAAATATCCAATATGAAAGATATGCTTGGAACATCTGTGGAGATTTGAAAATCATTAATATTTTGCTTGATTTGCAGCTTAGTTACACAATTTTTTGTAGTTTCCTATGTGAATGGGATTATAGAAATAGGAGTCATTATATAAAAAAAGGACTGGTCGAAATTTAAATCGCTAACTCCAGGGAAAAATGTCGTAAACCATCCACTGGTCAACCCTGAAAGTGTTTTCTTACCCCTTCTCCCCACACTTTAAACTAGGACTTATGAGACACTTTGTCAAAGCAATGGACCAAAATAGTGCTGGATTCACATACTTAAAAGATAAATATCTCAGACTTAGTGACGCCAAAATTATGGATGGGATTTTTGTAGTCAACTTAGAAATCTTTCAGGATTTTTTACAGTAAAAAGCAACTTGGAAACCTTTCAAAAGTGTTACTAAAATCTTTTTGGGATATTTTAAGGCAGAAAACTATTGTGGCTTAGTATGTGAACTCTCTGATTCATACAAAGCTATGGTTTGTAATATGTCCCTTAAAATTCATTTCCTGGACTCTCAGTTGGGTTTCTTTCTTGAGAATCTAGGCGCTGTCAACAACGAACATGGCGAGCAATTTTAGCAAGGTATTTCGAGCATGGAAAAGTAGTACCAGGACCAGAGTTGGAAACGGGTGAAAAATTTTGGACCCGGATGACACATAATTGGACCGGACCCGGCCCGGATTTGACCCGGACAAATCTGCTTTGAACTATAAGAATTCAAAACTCTATTTATAATTATACATAATCATATATATATACTTGTATATATATATATATATATATATATATGATTATGTATAATTCGATATACACTGGCGGAAAGTGAAAAATGAACACCAAGAAGGGGACGTCTGATACCAACGAAATTTATACAGCATAATAACGGAATACAGAGGATAACGTGATCAAAACATTATGACAAAATACAGCTGTATTTGCTGGTAAACTGAAAAATAACATTTCCATGTAACATGGTTAGTACGAGGTTGAACCGCCATGAACTGCGTCACACTGTGCAATTCTGGCATGGAGTCTGTCGTACAGATGTTGGATGCAAATTTGGGGTATTGAGTTCCAAGCATCCTCAACCTGGACGCGTAGATCGGGGATGGTCGTGGCAGGCCGTGGAAACCGGATAAGTAGTTGTCCCATAAAATCCCACACGTGCTCAATGGGTGGACAAATCCGGTGAACGTGCAGGCCATGGAAGTTGTCTCACACCCTGAAGTGCATGTTTCATTGCACGTGCCGTGTGTGGGCATGCGTTATCTTGCTGGAAAACACCACGATGGACCGACCTTACAAATGGCACAACAACGGGCTGAATGATGTTTTTGATGTAGGAGGTGCTGTTTAATTTACCCGGTACAAACACTAGTTGTGTACGGGAGTGATAGCTGATCGCACCCCATACCAGGAGACCAGGTGTAGGCCCTGTGTGTTGCTGGCGGATGCAAGAAGGGTGGAGATGCTCCCCTGTGCGTCTGCGAACACGCATACGGGCATCGGAGGCCCCCTAGCAGAATCTGCTTTCATCACTGAACACGACAGATCGCCATTGCGTTCTCTAGTGCAGACGTTGGCGACACCACTGCAGCCGTTCCTGACGGTGGTCTAGAGTCAGAGGTACACATGCCGGAGGCACACGTGCACGTAGTCCTGCATCCAGTAGACGGTTGAGGATTGTTCGCACAGTCACCTCAGGTGCAACGGCAGCTCGGATTTGCGTCGCAGTGGATGTTCTGCTTGACAACGCCGCTCTTCATATGCGTCGATCGGTCCGCTCATCAGTCCGTCTGTGACTCCCGGTTCCACGTCTTCTCGTGTGAGAATGTTCATCGGACCATCTACGCCACCATCGTACCACCATCGATACTTCCCGTCCAATTCGCTCCGCAATACGACAATACGACCACTCGGCCTCGCGGAGTCCGACTAGACGACCTCGCTCAAAATCAGATAACTGCTGAAATCGTACACGTCTTCCATGTCCAGGCATTGTAGCTTCTTCAGGGTCTTCGCACGTGTCCGTACGCCGACAACTGATTACATTCACTTCGCCGTACTCCTTAAATACCACCGACGATAATTTGCATATTATGCCGTGCTGTGGCGCAAGCGCTCACCGGTTGGTCCCGAAATTTACATCACACCTACGTAAACTCGACCCCATTAACATATGTAAATTTCATGATCGTTCGCCAATTCTTTCTTGGTGTTCTTTTTTCACTTTCCGCCAGTGTATATATAGTGTATAACGTATAATTCTACAGTATATATATTAACATGATTTATTTATATACATACATACATACACAGGGCGTTCAAAAAGTCTCTTAGCAGTGAATATCGTAGGTTATATAGAAATATATTACGGGGGCGTATAATTTACTCGCTTACTTACAGAAAGTGTTGAAACTGTCGTCCTTCACAATACCTAACTGTTTTACATATGTTTTTAAACACATCTGCGAGTGTCAAAAAGTTCCTCAGCAGTGATGCTAAGGCTGCTCCACTTAATCTTGATGGCGCTACAGTCAAAAATTTTGAATTAAGTAACTTTGTTGTATGTTTAATTTCAGTTTTTGTTGTTTTCTTGATAACATATCAAGCTTCAGAATATGTTTCACAGCAACACCAATTTTCATCAGCTTCTAATGAGTTGAAAGTTTCCAAAATGTGGATGTTGATTTAATCATTGCTCCTCAGAAGGAAAGAACACTCATGAAATTCACGTTTTGGAAACTTTCAACTCATCACAAACTTGTAAGAATTGGTGTTGCTGTGAAACATATTTCGGTTTCTTAATGAGGCGAAACAACGTCCAGCATTCGCTCTCTCCTTTTGTTTTCAACAAGCACGTATTTGATGGCCCCTACGCCTTTTCCAATCTCCTTAATATTAAATTCATTCATTTTAACAAATAAAGCATTAATTCTGACACGAAATGCATTGAAACGGAATGTTACGAAAACCTCTTTAACCTCATCTTATCTTTGAAAGTTAGATCACTCAAAAGATGCTATCTGAAAAGTAACTCTCAGACTTACAATATGACACGTGGGATGTGATAAAGTGAATCACCAAAGAAGCAGGCGCTAGGCGTTTACCAGTATCTTTGTCTGGATAATCGCACTGCAAACAAACGCGAAGTATCGTTTTACGATATGGTATTGGTGATCTAGCGTCTGCGTCGTATCATCAGTCGGTGGAAATCTTTGCTTTAAGAAAGAGACGGCAATATTTTTGTACGACAAATCTATCTTCACTCCGCTGGCACCAGCATCGAGCACAAAATTCCACAGCGCGCGTTTTTCTTTGAATATTTTGTTTTCTTTTCAAGAATAAAACGGAAATAAAACCGGGTCGAAATCGGGTGAGAAACATCTTGACCCTACCCGTTTGACCGGCAAGAAACGGTCGACCTGTTGACCCGCTGACCCGTTTCCATCTCTGACCAGGACAAGTGTAGTTACAGTATGCTGGTTGACTAAAACTGGAAACTCAAGAAAGACCTTTCACCGGCGAAATGCACCAGGAAGTCATCAATTGTTACGTTTTAGATAATTTATTTAAGGTTTATAAATGTATTAGCAGTCACGAATGGTGAATCTATAAAATCATTTTATGTACATAAAATGAAAGAAAAATAAAAGTAATTAAGGGAACAAAAGTAATATAAGATCCGTAACTGTTTTACAATTTATACCAGGGTCGTGACGTCAATGCATAGGGTTTGAGGTAAAACGATGGGACACTTTGACGCCCCTTAATTTTAAATGAAAATTTCATGGAATTTTTTACATTTCAACGTTTCGGGCATAGTTATCTTTAAACCTATCCACATTTTGAACAGTAAAGCGAAGCCGCCCTTTTGAATTTTTTTGGTTTTCAGACTTTTCTAGGTGTAGAAGTGATAGAAAAATGCAAGCAGACAATATTCCAATGCCGCCATTTTGATTTGTTCAGTTTTCGGACTTTTCTAGGTAACTGGGCTTTAAGATCTATTTAGCGTGCCAGTTTTCAGATCTCTAGGTCATTTTGAAGTGATTAAACAAAGACATCGCTCTTTCTACGTTTATTAACACATAGCAACCGAAAAATTGTTATCCGGCCACTGTTGGGATCGTACCCCAGATCTCTCGATATCTAGCAGAGTGCGTTCGCGCCTTACGCTACAATATCCAACAATCAACAGCGCTATGTGCGTTTATCTGTCGGCTTCTGACATCACATATGCGTAGGATAGGCTCAGCAACTGAGACGTCTCCATCTGGTGGGCATTAACGGCACAAGCTGTATATTAATTATAGCAAATAAATCCAAAGGGTGCCTTACGCTACAATGGCCAACAATCGACGCACATAGCGCCGTTGATTGTTGGCCATTATAGCGTAAAGCGAACGCACTCGGCTAGATATCGAGAGATCTGGGGTACGATCCCAGAAGTGGCCGGATAAAAAATTTTCGGTTACGTAATTATAAGTACACCACAGTGAGAATATCCAAGAGACTCATATAGCGTATTAAATTCATTAATTTATTGCGTATTAAATGTTTATTGCATTTTTATGCCTACTATTCCCTTGAAAAAGTCTCTCAGTGGAGTGCGAAGGCTTGGCGAATCTTTGTACTTGCTACGTCACACAAAAAAAAAAAAAAAACGGATTTAATACGCTAATGAGTCTCTTGAATTTTTAGGTGTCTATGTGTTGATAAACGTGGAAAGAGCGATGTCTTTGTTTATTCACTGACGCCACGTATTTAGAGAATTTTCATTTCGAAGTGGTTGAACAATTCGCGAAAAATTCAAGCAATGTTCCAAAGCCGCCATTTTGATTTTGTTTGTTTGTTTGTTTGTTTTCGGACTTTTCTAGGTATCCGGAGCTTAAGACCTATCAGCATACCAATTTCCAGATCTTTATGTCATTTAAAAGTGGTCGAGCAATTCACGGACGAAAACACTCACATTTTCCCACTTTGCTTTTTATATCTTCTTCTTCTTCTTGGCCTGTTGGCACCCACTACAGGTTTATAGGTCTCCCCCAGTATTTTCCAACTTCCTCAAACCTTAGCCTCAGTCCACCATTTAGCACCTTTAAATTTCTGAAGGTCATCTCTCCATCTTATTCTCTGGCGCCCTCTTCGTCTCCTTTCATCTCTCGGTTGCCATTCTGTTATTAATCTTGTCCATCTTTCATTCTTCCAACATGTCCAGCTCATCTCCACTTTGATTCTTTTATTATTTTATATCTATTATTCCTGTTCTTTCTCTTATAATTTCATTTCTAACTCTATCTCTTGTTATTCCCAACATTCTTCTCTCTAACTTTGCTTTATATAAAAAAAGTAAACTGCAATACGCATTTTCAGCCGTGCTTTACTGAAAAACCTTGCGTGATAGGAAACAAAAAACAAATAGCATATTTGAATTCAGCATAAAAAATAGTAATAAAATCACATATTATTTCGTGTCGGACAAAGAAAAGTTTCTTTTTTTTAAACCAGTGTAATTTATCAGGATATAAGCTGAAAAATTGGGGGCAGGGCTATAAACATTGCAGATGTTTCCATCGAAACAAAATGCTTATTGCAGTTTACTTTTTCAAGTTTGGAATGTAATGAAGAATCTTGGAGCCTCTATGTTGTGCTCTCTGAGTGAAATTGCACTTTGATGCGATGCAAATTTTCCTTCAACTCTTTTTACCCTAAGGCATCTGTTCGCAGGTTAAAAGATCTGCTCTTTTGAAACAACACTATCTGTGGGTTTATCGCACTCCGACATAATATCTGCTACTTTGTACATTTCCTCATGAAAAACCGGCAGCTGCGGAAGAGACATAATAATAACAATAATAATGAGCTAGTTATATTGCTGCTTATTTTGAAACAGAGAAAGCTTAGCGAACACATTTCGCTGGAATGAAGCTTTGGGTGCGTTAAGACCAACCCGTGAAATACAGAACGAATTTTGAGATCAATTTCAGCGTTTCCGGTTAAGAATACATTTCTGAAGCAATGACTTTCTTTAGGAACAATCGTTAAAATACTGGAATACTCGTTGGGGTAATCACGCCACTTCCGTCAGAAAAATGAGTACATTTTGTTATACATCGCTAGTACGGAATTGTGGAAAGGTGTTTTTTAACATTTGGATATACACTCAGTAGACAAAATATTAGAGATAGGGGTGATGGGGAGTGTTGGCACGGGCAGAGTTGGAAAATGGTCAAAAATCTTGGACCCGGACCCGACAAGACCATCACATAATTGGACCAGACCCGGACAAATTTGCTTTAATCTGTTTAATTATAAATCTGCTTTAATTATAAATTCAAACATATCATCATCAATCAATATCAATCTACTGCTGGAGGAAGGTCTCCCCAAGTTTATTCCACCGACTATCTTGGGCCAGTGTCCTCCATCCACCAATGCCCCACGTAGTCGTCTTCTGGCTCTTTTCCTGTCCCTGGGAATCCAGTCTACAATTTCGGTTGTTCACCAGTGGTCCGTTTTCCTGACAATATGTCTAGCCCATTGCCATTTCAGGGATTTTACTCTGATCGTGACGTCTTCCACTCTTGTCATTTTCCTTATCCATGAGTTCCTCTTCTTATCTTTCCTGGTTACACCAAGCATGCATCTCTTTATGCTTCTTTTAGTTGTCTGCAGTATTTGTATGTCTCTTTTAGTTAAGGTCCAAGTCTCTGCTCCGTACTCAAGCGGAAGGATACATTGATTGAACACTTTTCTTTTAAGACATAATGGCAGATTGCTCTTAAAAATTGTTCTGTTTCTTCCAAAAGCTCTCCAACCAAGTTTTATACGCCAATTAATTTCTTCATCAATGTGATTCTTGCTTGATATCTGCTGCCTAAGGTTAATGTAGGAATTGGTTATCTCCAGCTTTTTCCCATTAATTAATAAATCTTCATTCCTTTTAAAAGCGTTGTACTTCAGTTTTGTCTTCTGAAAGTTCATTTTTAATCCCATTTGTTTACCCTTCTCAGCAATTTCCTGGGTCATACTCTGAAGTATTATTTCAAAGACCTCTGAAGGGTTCTTTGAAATATTTTGTTTTCTTTTCAAAAATAAAAAGGAAATAAAACAGGGTCGATGTCAGGCCAGGAACACTGTGACCCGAACAGTTTGATCCGCAAGACAATGTCGACCAGGTGACCCATTTCCATTTCTGGACATGGTCACTCCCCTCGCAGAGTAGAACAGGCAGACATCAGGGCTTTCCAGCAGTGCATCGCAATCGACAAACATGGGTAAACGTGGTGATATGAGCGACTCTGATCGTGGAAACATTGTCGGCACAAAGCAGATGTGTCATTCTATCGCCCTAGTGGTAAGAACCCTAGGGTTCTGAGGGCAACCTTGTGAAGGGTGTACAGTGATTAAACCATCGATGGACCTACCAATGCCCAGGGAGAAAGCGGTGGCCTACCAATGCCCAGGGAGAAAGCGGTGGCCTACCACACGCCATTGGTGACCGGGGTCGACGTCGATTATCCAGGCTCGCACAGACCGACCGCTTGGCTATGGCGATGCAAATCAAATCTCGGTTAAATGTCGACGAGCGCGGCATACGATGGGCTACGGGAGTCGACGCCCTGCTCGTATGCCACTGTTAACTGCTTGTCATCGGAAATTACGCCTCGCCTAGTGCCGGGAACATCAAAACTGGATCTCTGAAGAGTGGCACGGCGTCGTGTCGTCAGATGAATCCCGTTTTCAGCTATACCGAGCTGATGGAAGGGTGCAGGTGTGGAGTCGACAGCACGAATCAATGATCCAGTCGTACCAGATCGGCTCTGTTCAAGGCGATGGTGACTCTGTGATGGTTTTGGGAAGCCTCCTCATAGGACATATTAGGGCCCTTAGTGTGTCTGGAGAAGTGTGTGTGATCAGCCAGATACTGGAACCGCTGTGCGCTACCAGCATCTGGTTGCTCACATACACGCTTTCATGGTTTTCGCGCATTCTGATGCCGATTGGTCTGTTCTGGCAGAACAATGCGCCGCCCCACATGGCGGCAACCACCCAGGCATGTCTCGAGGAACAGTCATCTGAGTTTGGAACCATCCAGTGGGCCTCCCCAAAAGTCCCCGGATTAAAATCCCGTGGAAGCTCTTTGGGATGCCGCGGGGCGGAACATCAGATCCGTGGATCGTGGACCGACGTCTCGGGTGCAGTTGTGGACAATGCTGCAACAGGCATGGCTGGGAACATTAGATCCATAGATCGTGGACCGACGTCTCGGGTGGAGTTGTGGACAATGCTGCAACAGGCATGGCTGAGAACATCAGATCCATGGATCGTGGACCGACGTCTCGGGTGGAGTTATGGACAATGCTGCAACAGGCATGGCTGAGAACATCAGATCCATGGATCGTGGACCGACGTCTCGGGTGGAGTTATGGACAATGCTGCAACAGGCATGGCTGAGAACATCAGATCCATGGATCGTGGACCGACGTCTCGGGTGGAGTTATGGACAATGCTGCAACAGGCATGGCTGAGAACATCAGATCCATGGATCGTGGACCGACGTCTCGGGTGGAGTTATGGACAATGCTGCAACAGGCATGGCTGAGAACATCAGATCCATGGATCGTGGACCGACGTCTCGAGTGGAGTTATGGACAATGCTGCAACAGGCATGGCTGAGAACATCAGATCCATGGATCGTGGACCGACGTCTCGGGTGGAGTTGTGGACAATGCTGCAACAGGCATGGCTGAGAACATCAGATCCATGGATCGTGGACCGACGTCTCGGGTGCAGTTGTGGACAATGCTGCAACAGGCATGGCCGAGAACATCAGATCCATGGATCGTGGACCGACGTTTCGGGTCGAGTTGTGGACAATGCTGCAACAGGCATGGCTGAGAACATCAGATCCATGGATCGTGGACCGACGTCTCGGGTGGAGTTATGGACAATGCTGCAACAGGCATGGCTGAGAACATCAGATCCATGGATCGTGGACCGACGTCTCGGGTGGAGTTGTGGACAATGCTGCAACAGGCATGGCTGAGAACATCAGATCCATGGATCGTGGACCGACGTCTCGGGTGGAGTTGTGGACAATGCTGCAACAGGCATGGCTGAGAACATCAGATCCATGGATCGTGGACCGACGTCTCGGGTGGAGTTATGGACAATGCTGCAACAGGCATGGCTGAGAACATCAGATCCATGGATCGTGGACCGACATTTCGGGTGGAGTTGTGGACAATGCTGCAACAGGCATGGCTGAGAACATCAGATCCATGGATCGTGGACCGACGTCTCGGGTGGAGTTATGGACAATGCTGCAACAGGCATGGCTGAGAACATCAGATCCATGGATCGTGGACCGACGTCTCAGGTGGAGTTGTGGACAATGCTGCAACAGGCATGGCTGAGAACATCAGATCCATGGATCGTGGACCGACGTCTCGGGTGGAGTTATGGACAATGCTGCAACAGGCATGGCTGGGAACATTAGATCCATAGATCCCGAACCGACGTTTCGGGTCGAGTTGTGGACAATGCTGCAGCAGGCATTGCTGGGAACATCAGATCCATGGATCCCGGACCGACGTCTCGGGTGGAGTTGTGGACAATGCTGCAACAGGCATGGCTGGAAACATCAGATCCCGGACCGACGTCTCGGGTGGAGTTGTGGACAATGCTGCGACAGGCATGGCTGGGAACATCAGATCCATGGATCCCGGACCGACGTATGCTGCAACAGGCATGGTCGGCATTACCTCCGGAAAACCTCCGAAGTAATTATTCGATGCCTCGGTGTGTACAGGCTGTTATTCGCGCTAGAGGAGGAACAACACGCTATTAGGTAGGTGTCTCTAATGTTTTGTCCACTGAGTGTATATTTCTTACTTTAAAAATAATATTTGGCTCAGCCTTAGAGAAAAGAAAGGTGAAATGATTTGCTGTAGTTAACCATTTCGTAAATGACAGCGGTAGTGAAAAAAGTTTCGTTACTAAAATGCTTTTGTTTTTTCATTTCATTAAGAGGCGTTCAATTATTTTTAAGATTTCGAATATCTTTTACCTAAACAACAGCGAATCTAGTACGCAAAATTTGGTAGATAAAAAGTAATTGCTCCAGTGCATTACTTTTGAGAAAACGGGAAGTGCAAAAGTGTTGTACGGACAGTAGAGATTTTTTTAAAAGCTTTTTACGGGAAAATTATAGTCGCTTGATCCGATAAAATGACATATCACATACGCTTGAAAGAAGAAAATTTCCATTTCATGATCAAGCCATAAAAACAAATACAAAAATGTATGTTAGGAATTAACCGTCTTTCGGTTGCATATAAACGGTGGATGTAACAACCCTCACCCCTTTCCGCCTCTTTACTAGTATATTTGCGATCCCGCGAGAGTCGTCATTACATTCTATTTGCTGGTTCGATCCACAGACTCACACACTTGAAAATATTGAGTCCAGACTTTTTTTTTTTTTTTTTGTAATGGGAACAAGAAGTAGTTTGATTCGCTGTTTCTTATATGGCTTAAGAATTATCGAAGAGCAGGTTAATGGAAGACTTTTCATAGACCTGGTCTCAGTCTTATACAAACTTGCGGCTTCACAAACTCAAAGTCAACCGACGCTTTCCAGAAACGTTCCGCTCCCTGAGATTTCACCACTCCCCACTTAATCGTGGTTCGGAGTTAATCCCTAACAAGTTGGTAACACGTAAACACCCTTCAGCGCACGTTCCCCTCATTAACACCCCCCACAGAAGTAACCCCATGCCATAACACAAGTACAATACGTATTAAAACTCCATAAGAATCAACACAGCAATCAGAAATCTCTGAACTGACTGTATTTACTGTTCCTCACGTAATATCAGTCACATCAGAAAACTTGATATTTCCATCCCGCTCCAGGGCGATGGAAATATCAAGTTTTCTTATGTGATTGATATTATGTGAGGAACAGTAAAGACAGTCAATGCAGAGATTTCTGATTGCTGTGTTAATTACTATGACGTATTTTTCACGTAGGAGAAGAGTGTTTCTTCTACATTATATATATTTAAAAACACTTTGGCATACTTACACTGAAAAAAAAAACGTTTTGTTAATTCAGCAAAAAAATTGTTGAATCAACCAAAAAATTTTATCGATATGCAGTCAGCAAAAATGTTTGTTTTTGAATTTACAAATGTATTTCGCTGAAAATGATTGTTGATTCAAAAAAAATGTATTGTTATCATGACAAAACGTTTTGATCATTTAACAAAATGCCTAAGTCGATTTTTGGGAATTTGATACATTTATCCAAGTTCTCTAAAATCTTAGATGGTTGCATTTGCCATGTGTTCTAACTGCTTAAATATTTTGAGACTCAAAAGTTGGATGGGCTGCAGTCCACCCGTAGCATCGCGACGGAGGAACAGTCAAACATTCCGAGGAAACTGGCATCAAAATTTCAGCCCTTCAAGCTGCTCATGGTGGTCGTTAACACTCTCCTCCCTACTTCCGGAAAAAAAAAGTGAACATCATCTTGTCAACACAGCATTGGCCACCCCGGTGGCGCAGTTGTCTAAGGCAATGGCCTCTGATCATTCGCCCAAAAGGGTCAGGGTTCGAATCCCGGTGAGGCATGGATGTTGCGTTTGTCTTACGGCACTGGCTCTCTCCCTTTCCTGGAACCAGTAACCCTAAATTAGGGACGGGCGACTGCTTATAGCCCATTGAGTTGCTCACGGTGGTCGTTAAACCTCCAATTAAAAAACAAAACAAAAAAACACAGCTTTACTTCTCGAGAAATTGCCATTGAAGTCCCCAAGGGCGTCTAGAAAATGCAAGGCAATGACATTAGAGAGATGAGTTCCCTCTTTTAGTGACGTCACGCGGAAACCAAGGCTTCCGATTGGTTTTCAACGCTCTCGTGTATGATGACAAGCGCGACACCGACGTATCTGGTCGTGTAACAAGAGAGTGGCGTCACCAACGGAGGTAGCTCATGTCTTTAATGTCATGGCCTTGTGTTTTCTAGACGGCCTTGGCCGCCCCGGCGGCGTAGTGGTATAAGCTTTTGACCATTCATCTAAGATGGGTCCGGGTTCGAATCCCTGAGGCATGGATGTTGCGTTTGTCTTAGGGTACTGGCTTTCTCCCTTCCCTGGAATCAGTGGCCCTAAATTGAAACGGACGACTGCTTATAGCCCACCGAGTGGCTTACGGTGGTTATTAAGCCCCCCCCCCAAATAAATAAAAGAAGTTGTCATTAAAATGTTACGCTGCCTTTTCCAATGAAATAAAAGTCTATCTCTATAAATAAGGATTTGTATTACACTTTCCTTTTTTCGTCGCTTTCGCTCTCTTTTGAACCAAATTGTTAAAGCTAAAACTTTGTCTCGCGGTAAGCAAAGTAATTTGGATGATAAGTATTCTTGAAGTGACACTGTTTCTTCTAAAGAAAGAGTTTGTCGTCTGTTGTGACGTCGGATCACAGCCCCTGGGCTAAAGTGAAGACCTTCCTGGAGAGATTTCTATGCTATCGAGATTCTAAAATGTGACTGATGGTGTCGCCTTAAGGCACGTCTCTTTTACCTTCCTTAAGTCAGCGTTAAGAAAATTCTTTTATCTTTCGGCAGTGTTTATCTAAATGGTTTGCCAGCCAGTATATTTTGCAAAATTTAGTTCAGTTCATAAAAAATAAAAAAAGCTGTATAGTAAATTAAGTTATTCGTCGTAAATCACTGGTACATATGACAAAGTAACACAGCTTTCTTTCATGCCCTATCGCTCCCAAATTCTCGTAATCTTTATTCATTTCCTCGTACACCGAATGGATAAATTTTTATGTACACACCGAGAAAAATTTGCAAATCAGAAACATCACGTCCACTCACGTGGGACCCTGACACTGGGAATTACTATAAACTAGCAATCACGCTCGTTCTCCAAACGGTGAAGCTGTATAATATTTTTTGAACATAAAATTATACAAAAGCAAAAGTAATTAAAAGAAAGAAAAGTAATTTAAGATCCGTAACTATTTTACGATTTAGAACAGGGTCGTGACGTCAACGCATAGGGGTTGATTTAAACGGTACCAGTCTTTGGCGCCAACTAATTTTAAATCACAATTTTATTGAATTTTTGCAGCATTTCAACGTTTTTAACACGTGTCTTTAAACCTATCAGCATTTTGAAGAGTAAAGCTAACCAAACCCTTTAAATTTTTTGGTTTTCAGAATTTTCTAGGTGTAGAAATAGAAAAATTCAAGCAGATCATGTTCTAAAGCGCCGCCCCGGTGGCGCAGTGGTCTAAGCGATGGCTTCTGAACATTCGTCCGAAATTGGTCCGGGTTTGAATTCTGGTGAGGCATGGATATTGTGGTTGTTTTACGGCACTGGCTCTCTTCCTTCCCTGGAGCCAGTGACCCTAAATCAGGAACGGGCGACTGCTTATAGCCTTATTGAGTTACTCACGGTGGTCGTTAAACCTCCAATCAAAAAATTTTTTTTTTCTAAAGCCGCCACTTTGATTTTTTGGGGGAATGGGGGAGGGTTTCCGCCTTTTCTAGGTATCATGACCTTAAGACCTATCAGCATTTTGAACAGTAAAGCTAAGCCACCGTTTTGATTTTTTTTGGTTTTCAGACATTTCTAGTCTGTAGAATTTTTTGGTTTTCAGACATTTCTTTTTGAAGTTTTTTGGTTTTCAGACATTTCTAGCTGTAGAAGTGGTAGAAAAATTCAAGCAGAAAATATTCCAAAGCCACCATTTTTTTCGGACTTTCCTAGCTATCCAGATCTTAAGACCTATCAGCATACCAATTTTCAGATTTATATATAGGTTATTTAGAAGTGGTCGAACAATTCGCGAAAACTTCAAGCAGACAATGTTCCAAAGCCATCATATTTTGATTCTTTTGGTTTCCGGACATTTCTAGGTATTCGGACTTATCAGCATACCAATTTTCAGATCTCTATGTCATTTAGAAGTGGTAGAACAACTCGCGGATGAAAACACTCGCATTTTTCATTTTCCCCACTTTGCTTTCTATATACATATATAGATAGAGCAGGTCTCTACACAGTGGAAACCAGTCACGGAAAAGTAATCGTGGGTGAAGGCCGATACCTAAGGAAGTTTATCATGGCTAGTAAGTTGCTGCGAGGAAGGCAAATTGTTCTATCACTGCAACTGCTGGACTGAGGATTTACACGTCAGATCGTCGCACGTGTGTGACAAGACTACGTGAAAAACGGTAAAACTTCCAACAAACGGGAGAAATGTGGCCGTACACGCGCAAATGATTCTCGAGGTGGGCCCAGGATGTCCCGCATCGTTACAAGTAATCGCATGGCTATCACCCATCACATTCCGTTGAAAGTTAACGAAGGCTTTTCCACCAGCTTAGGCATTAGGCTATTTGTCGTAGCATGCAAAACAAAGAGATATGACAGTGGACGTCCACATCGTGCCCCCTTGTTGACTGCAAGGAATCGAAAGATTAGGCTGCAGTTTGCAAAGACCTATCGCAGCTGGAGTGCGGAGGACTGTAAACACGTCATCTCGTCTAACAAATCACGTTTTCAAATCTATTATGCCGATGGGACGGAGAGTGTGCTGTGCGACGTAAACTTCACGAAGCGATGGACCTAGCTGGCCAATTTGGGATCATAGGGACAGGTGGAGGCGGTGTAATGTTTGGGGTGCATTTACTTGGTCTTCCTTGGAGCCACTCGTACACAGTGATAATGAACATCCTTCCCGAGTATCTACACCCATTCGTAGTGATTCTTTTTCCGCACCATGTCGCCATCTTTTAACGGGACAACGCCAAACCGCACACTTCCCGAATGGAGTCCAATTGATTCCAGGAGCATTAAGTGAATTAAAACCCTATGAAAGCTTCAGGATCATTCAGGTGAGGCCCCCGGATTTAAACCCGGTGGGAGCTCTTTGGGATACCGTTGAGCAGAGCATCAGACCCATTAATTCACCGACGACTTTGGCAGAGTTGTGGACAATACTGCAACAAGCATGGCTTGCACCATCCCGGTGACACAGTGGTCTAAGCGCTGGCTTATGATTATTCGTCCAAGATGGGTCCGGATTTGAATACCGGTGGGGCATGGATGTTGTGTTTATCTTACGGCACTGGCTCTCTCCTTTCACTGGTTCCAGTGAAAGGAGAGAGCCAGCTTATAGCCAGTGAAAGGACGGGTTCCAGTGAAAGGACGGGCGACTGCTTATAGCCCATTGAGTTGCTCACGGTCGTCGTTAAACCTTCAATAAAAGAAAAAAAATGGCTGGCATTACCTCTGGAAACCCGCCTGCTGGCCCAGTGGTCTATGCGCTGGCTTATCACCATTATTCCGAGAAGGGTCCGGGTTTGAATCCCGTGTGGCATGGATGTTGCGTTTTTGTCTAACGGCACTTGCTCTCTCCCTTCCCTGGAACCAGTGACCCTAAATTAGGGACGAGCCACTGTATATAACCCATTGAGTTGCTCACAGTTGTCGTTAAACCTTCAATAAAAAAAACCCCGCCGGCATCTGGTGAAGTATTGCCTCCGCGTGTGCGGGCTGTAATTCGCACTAGAGGAGGACCAAAACTCTATTAGGTAGGTGTCTCTAATGTTTCGTCCATTGAGTGTATATGCGTATGTTAAAAGCTGGAGCACACATTGGACCTCACGTCCTGAGCTCCAGCACAGGGTTCAGTCAGGCACTATTAAACTTCATGCCCAAGGTTCCAACAGCGTTTGAACTTCATGTCCAAAGCTCGAACACCCATTGGAGTTCACGCCCAAAGCTTAAGCATCCATGAAACCTCGTGTCCAAAGCTATAGCACCTACTGAACTTCCTTTCAAAAGCTCGAGCCCATATTGGATTTCTGGAATGTCGGCTGCAATGGCATATGTCTCATATAAATTGTTGTAAATTTTGATGTATGAGTACTGCTAGCAAAGACATAGTGTAAAATACGTTAACAATCTGCATCACACTCAAATCTGTAGGCTTGGAGTGCTGAGAGAATACATATGGATCGGACGTTTCTCAGTTTCGTTTAAGCATACAGAACTCTCTCTCTCCTGTTCGTGGTTATGTATTAAAAAGTATTTTTCACATTTGCAGGGAGGAAAATTGGCATATTCGTGGACGCTTCCACAAATCAAATATCCACTTCTGCATAACCAAACAGATCAACCCCGCTGCTGCGCACTACACATTAAATTACCACTACTGCGCAGGCTTCGGTCGCATGCACTACAGTTATCAAAGAGCGTCGAGAATATGATATTGCATTCAGCGTGATGAATTCATTATTTGAGACATATACATTTAAAACGAAACAAATCTGTTTAAGTCTGTATCTAAATTGAATATTTCATCTTATCGCAAAGCAATCAAGGTCCCTGATGATTTAACGGAGTTGTTCGAGGGCCTGAAATCTTTCATGGAAGCAACCTTAAATTCAAGGGAGGAGTCAAACCCCCTAGAGACAAAGCCTCCGCGCGGCTGTATGACGTCAGCGCTAGTGGGCGGTTATTTCCGTTCCAAGAGATGGTTGCTTCCATGTTTCAGCGGAAAAGAATCCACGAGGCGAGAGATACGCCAGTTAATTCAAGTAAACTAGAGGTGGACATGTTTTTTGCAGCTGCAGTAGTCGTAGTTTTTAATAAAAAAGCTATGCATTTCTTTTGTTCAGTCTAATTTCAACCTCAACTAAACATTCATATTATTTTTCTTTTTCTTTTTTTCTGCTTTCCCGCCTTTCCTGCTGGAACCAATGGCCATAAATTAGGGACTGCTTATCGCCCTCTGTGAGGGTGTCGTTTAACCCTAAAATATTGAAAAACTGATATTTTTTAATTCCTTAAGGTAGCGCAAATTTGTGTCCTAGTTGTATAAAATTATTTTTCTTCATATAAAAATAATAAAATGCCCCAAATTTTATTACCAGTTTCCTATTCGAAAATTTCTTTAAAATGATGAAGCCATTTTACTTCTTTGTACTTCGATAAGAATAATCTGAGCAACTTAAAATTTTAGTTACTTTAAAGACGAAGCGTGTGTGAACAGAAGAACTCAAGAATAATTTCGCAGATACAACCAACCGCAACTGTCCTCACACAATAGGATTATATTAATACATAAGGTTTTACAATTATCCATACACCCCCACGTAAGAATCTTAAGAATAAAAACAGGTCATAAAAGTAATAATACATAAAAGGTAAATTTTGAAACTTTTGAATTTTTTGCTTAATTATATCACTGTCAGCATATACACAGTCGAGTCACATTATCGTGACCCCGGGTACTGGCCCCCGGTAATAAATAAGGGCGTCTTCCTCCCCCTTTCTACTTCGCTTCCGTATAACTTTCCTATCGGGCACTCTAGCCCAAATCTCCTAGCTTCCTATTTCTAAGGGTTGTTTAAGACCTGGGGGTCAGACACTCCCTTCCTAAAATCCTCTACATATGATCATTTGATAATTTTTTTATTGTGATCGCCTCCAACTTTTGACGTCAACAGCGCGTAGCCAATGAAAGAAGGCACGTGTCGTGAGCTGGCTTGGAGGGTATATAAGGTGTGTTGTAGGCGATCTGAAAGCATAGCACTCGTTGCTGTCATGGATAAAAGGAGCGATTTATCAGATTTGCAAGAAGGGATGATTATCGGCTTTCGGGCCAAGGGGGGACAGTATTTATGAAACAGCGCAGATTGCGAACTGTTCGCGTGCTGCTGTGGTTCAAGTATATCGTGATTGGAGAAATGGCACCATTGCGAATAAGAGACGTGAAAACTGCGGAGCACCACGTGCCATTGATGTGAGAGGTGAACGTTGGCTGCGAAGGTGCATGAGGGCCGATCGACACGCTACAGTGGAGCAACTCACTGGCCGAATGAACCAGGGGGCTGCCGGAAGTGTGCCTAAAACAACAGTTCAGAGAACCCTGTTGCCTATAAAGTTCCAATGAAGACGGATGGTCACTGCACCTATGCTAACGAAGGTGCATTGGCAGAAAAAGGCTTACATTTGCACGGCAGTATCGCAATTGAACCTCCGTTGATTAGCAAAGGATTGCCTTCTCTCATGAGTCACGTTTTCTGCTTCATCGAATGGATGGACGTTGACGTATAAGGCGAGAAACATCGGGGAACAAGCGTTCTTCAACCATTGTTGGAAGAACACAAGCTGACGGGCAGCGTTATGGTCTGGGGAATGTTTCCGCGGCATTCCCTGGGTTCACTCGTACCTGTGGAAGGCATAATGGACCGAATTCGTTATGAATCGAGCATCCTTGCAGACCACGTACACCCATACATGCTGATTGTCCTCCCTGGGGCGGATGGAATCTTCCAGCACGACAATTCGACGTGTCACACAGCTAGAAATGTCCGAGAGTGATTGGAAGATCACGATGAAGACTTCAAAGTACTTCCCTGGCCCCCTAAATCCCCAGACTTAAAACCAATTGAGCATCTGTTGGATCACCTCGATCGTGTTGTTCCCCTATGGATCCTCCACCAGGCACCCACCAGCAGCTGTCAGATGTACCACATACCTGTGAACACCTTCTAACACTTTATTGAATCAGTCCCAGCCCGTCTAGCTGTTGTCCGCACTGCACACGGCGGTTACTTTGGATATTATCTGGTGGTCATAATAATGTGACTCGACCATGTAGATTTCGTACATTTTTCTGTTTCCCATGTAGCAGTTCTTCAGAAAACTTGAAAACCACACCGCCCTGGAACGAGCGATACCAGTACCGACAGTACCCCTATACAGTACACCAAAGAGCTAAAACATTATGACCACCTGCCTAATATGATGTTTGTCCTTCACGTGTCGCCAAAAGCAGCTCTTACCTGGCGAGGTATGGACGCACCCTGGGTTAAATGATCTAAACCTGAATTTGCAAGGAAAAGATTAAATTGTAACCTTGTTGTATGACTTTGTTAAAGCTTTCAAAACCAAGGTGTGTCTTAGGGAAAGGCAACTAAACGATAATAATTTGAGACATTTCAGTGCACCGAAATCCAGAAATAAAAGTTATGGGAGCATCCTCGCCGACCATCTACTCCTATTCGTGGTATGTGTTGTAGATCTGGTACCAACATATTACTTTTTATTCTTGCAAGTTACGTGGTTGAACCGCCTTTGATCGGATTTGCTGTTTCAATAAAACCCGGAGATCCGGACAATACATGGAACTCTTACTCTCGCCCTTTTCTGGAACCAGTGACCTTAAATTGGAGGCGGAGGATGATTGCGTATAGGCCATCGAGTTGCTCACGATGGTCGTTAAACCAACAAATAGTGATATATACGCATTGCGCGTCCACAGACGCGTCAGGAGCATATCACAACCGTCGTTATAATAACAATCTAGTTTTCGCTCTGTTCCAGTGACGTCAAAATTAAAATTTTTGGAAACTCGGTAAAGATCTATAAAAAAAAGAAAGAACGGAAAAACTCGATGCTGAGATTTTTGTTGTTTACACTGACATACTGACATTTTGGAAAGGCCGCCCGGTGGCGCAGTGGTCTAAGCGATGGCTACTGATCATTCGTCCAAAAGGGGTCCGGGTTCGAATCCCGGTGAGGAATGGATGTTGTGTTTGTCTTACGGCACTGGCTCTCTCCCTTCCCTGGAACCAGTGGCCCAAAATTAGGGACGGGAGACTGCTTTATAGCCCATTGAGTTGCTCACGGTGGTCGTTAAACCTCCAATAAAAAAAAAAACATTTTTTTTTCGCAAGTTTCTGTTATTGGGATGGAAAATTTTCAAAAGTGAAAATTTCGTTAAGAATGGGTGAACTACCGAAACTTTGCTGCATGTTATTTTCATGAATTTTCCGAAAATTACAGCATTAATTTTTCAACAGTGTATAGTTACATTTGTGCAATTATTTTGAAAAGCGCTGTAAGCATAATGAGGCTTAAACGCATTTCTAAATGTAAATTTTAACGACATACAAATGCCTAAATCCAGATTGTTATATGATTGCATAAAGTTTAGAAAGTGTTTAAATGTTGAATATGGTATTTTAAACAATGACAAGTACTCTAAATTTAGCTCAATTATCTGCCGAAAAAGTATATATCTTGTAGCACTTTTTTATCAGGTGAAATATAGCAGATATTTTTTTTTTTTTTGTGGTGGACTATTCGCTAATTGGAGAATTAAAAGAAGCGACTAGTTCTTGAGGTATCTGAGAGCTGAAATATAAAAGCTCATTAAACTTTTAATGACGCTTATGCTCTATAAGTGCAACTGTGGTTCATTGTCTAATAATTTAATGGTTTGTATCGCTTGCAGAAAGAAATTAATACCTAACAGAGGAATTGAAAGAACACTGCGTTCCGATACATTTTCACTCTCATGGCAAAAAGTCCTGCCTCAAGACGCAGTCAGATTATTAACTTAACTTAATTACAATTACATTCCCTGAAGATAAAAAATGAACATGGGGAAAATTTTTCGCCGGTAATGAATACATTTTAAAAGTAAAGAGGCATTAAAAATGCATCTCTCTGTTTTATTTTACTGCCATGTAAGAAAAAGATATGTTTACAAAAACCTCGTTCAGTTAAATTAAAAAATAATAGTAGTGCAAACTTTTTGCTGCTACCTTTGCGAATGTTTTTTCTCCAGGAATGTTATATCTCGCATGAAGATTGTCGAAGAGATTCGGCTCTTGTAAGGTTTAGTTACAATGCCTGAGGAAAGCAGAGCATAATGTAATGTGTGTCACAACATAACGTAATTTGAAGAACGCTAGAACATCGAATGTTGCGTAATTTACAGAATTTTAAACCACTGCATGATTAATAGAATTCTGAACGTCCTACGGATATCGTCTCATTTACGAGGAATGATAAAATAAAAAAATAAATAAATAAAAAGCTTCCAGGGTTGACCATTGGACGATCACTTCTACGAAGTTCAACAAGCCATCCCCAGGTGGCGCAGCGGTCGAAGCGCTGGCTTCTGAATATTCGTCCGTGACGGGTCCAGCTTCAAATCCCGGTGAGACGTGAATGCTGTGTTTGTCTTAAAGGTCTGACTCTTTCCCTTTCCTGGAAACAGTGGCCCTAAATTAGAGACGGGTGACTATAGCCCATTAAGTTGATCACCGTGGTCGTTTAAACGCCTAAACGAAAAGAAAACGAAAAAACAAAAAGTTCAATTAGCGTGAGGACAGATAGTAATGTATTCAAATGGCTCACACTCCTCAGCATGGGGGCTGCGGATGGTCTAGTGGTCAACGCTTGTGACTGCCACGGAGAAACCCGAGGTTCGACACCAGGCAGGTACGAACGCTCGAGCCACTAAATATCCGCCACGTGTCGGATGGGCACATTAAGCCGTCTGACTCATGGTACTGGCCCCTCGGGTAATAAATAAGAGCGTCTTCCTTCCCCTTTCTGCCTCGCTTCCGTGTCACTTTCCTATCGGGCACTCTAGCCCATATCTCTTAGCTTCCTATCTAAGCGTTGTTTAAGACTTGGGGTCAGACATTCCCTTCCTAAAATCCTCTACATATGATCTGATCTAACTTCTCAGCCTGAAGACGAATGCGCACGTTACAGCTGTGATGCGGTAGCTAAAAATGGCGAGTAAAATGGAACATTGATTGCTCAAGGTAGTGAGAGGTGACATTCGTCTTGTGGTATAGTTAGGGTGACCAGATGACTTTTTGCAGTGGGAGGACATGTCCATTAAAAAAGGAGGACACAATAAATTTGTACAAAAATAAATATGAATGCACATACTCTGTATTTAAATTTTACAGTTTGAGAGTTTATACGTGTAAAACTTTAAAAAAAGAGAGATTTCAGTCTGCTGAATGCTTTTACTTATATTTTTCACTGGAAGAGATTTTCTTCAGTAGATTGAGCTTCTTTAACAAATATTTGTGAAATTCAAAGCATCACGTGTCTTTCAAATTGCACACTGACGGAAAAAAAATCCCAACACCAAGAAGGGGTTGTGTTAGATAAACGACAGTTGGTAGGTGGTGAGAGTACATCTGTAAGATGACGTCTATGCAAATTTCGCGCTCAGCGCATACGTGTGGCGCTAGTAGCGCCCCTCGGTACATGCAAAGTAGGTTTGCTGTAAATACGCGCTGTACGTTCGTGAGCGTTAGTTATCGTTGAGATTAGACGTAGGGTGTTGATGTTAGTCAAGAATGCCTTTAAGAAGACGAAGAAGCCATTATCAACAGCTCACGGAGTTTGAACGAGGTTGTGTAATAGGGCTACGAGAAGGAGGATTTTCTTTCCACAATATTGCAGAACGACTTGGCAGGAATGTAGCCACTGTGCATGATTGTTGGCAGCGGTAGTCAAGGGAAGGAACTGCCTCAAGGAGACCGGGTTCCGGCCGGCCACGTGGCACTACTGAGAGGAAGACCGCCGTGTACGGCGTATGGCCGTGGCGCATCGTACTGCGTCTGCGGCAGCAATTCGAGCTGCAGTTGCCACCACAGTGACACAACGAACTGTTACAAATCGGTTACTTGAAGGACAGCTCCGAGCCAGACGCCCTGTAGCGTGCATTCCGCTTACTCCAAACCACTGCCGTTTGCGACGTCAGTGGTTTTAAGTTAGAAGCTCATTGGAGGACGGAGTGGAGATCTGTTGTGTTTTCTGATGAAAGCCGGTTCTGCCTGGGTGCCAGTGATGGCCGTGTGTTGGTTAGAGGGGGCCAGGTGAGCGCCTGCAACCAACCTGTCTGCGGCCGAGACACACTGGACCTACACCTGGAGCTATGGTCTGGGGAGCAATTTCCTATGACAGCAGGAGCACTCTCGTGGTTATCCCACGCACCCTGACGGCACAGTTGTACGTCGGTCTGGTGATTCAACCTGTTGTGCTGCCATTCATGAACAGCATACCGCTGTTACAACCCAACATGCTCTACAGAGTGTCGACATGTTGCCGTGGCCTGCTAGATCACCAGATCTTTCACCAATCGAGCACGTATGGGACATCATTGGACGACAACTCCAGCGTCACCCCCAACCAGCATTAACCGTCCCTGTATTGACCGACCAAGTGCAACAGGCATGGAACTTCATCCCACAAACTGACATCCAGCACCTGTACGACACAATGCATGAACGTTTGCGTGGTTGCATTCAACATTATGGCGGTTACACCGGTTATTAATGTACCCGCATTTCACATTTAAACTAGCTCTTCTCGCGCTTACAATAAGCTGTGATCTTGAAACCTTAATCGATTAAATATGTTACCTATACAAATGTATTGCCGCCATTTCATTCCTCTACAACTATTTTTTCGTGGTGTTGGGATTTTTTTTCCGTCAGTGTATTTAACAAGCAGTATACCCCTCACTGATTAGGAAACTTGAATTATAAATAGAAAAAACTCACAGCAACGACTTACAGCACACAAAACAAGCACTATGACTGTTTAAGTGACTATACCGCACGGCACCGTCTACGTGCGGTGAACGACAGACAGACTAACGCGCTCTGGCTGGTGGGTTTTCTCTGCGCTGTTAACTCACAAGTAACGCATTGCAGCAGACAGCTGAAGGATTGCAGGAATAAACTGACCGGGGGACGAGGGAGGGCGCGATCAAGAATCCAGAAATGAATGAATAAATTTTAGCGGTGGTTTGATATGATATATGATTAGAATAGAAGAATTTGATCAAAATGTATATGAATTATTCCTTATTGAAAAAGTGGGACATTTGAGCTATTTCCTTTAATGCTTGCAGGACAGAAGGACATGGTAAAAAAAAAAGGCTGACATGTCCTCCAAAAACCGAACATCTGGTCACTTTGGTGGTAGTAGTCTAAGCGCTGGCTAATGATCATCCGTCGGGCCGCCCCGGTGGCGCAGTGGTCTAAGCGATGGCCTCTGATCATTCGTCCCAAAGGGATACGGGTTCGAATCCCGGTGGGGCATGAATGTTGCGTTTGTCTTACGGCACTGGCTCTCTCCCTTCCCTGGAACCAGTGACCCTAAATTAAGGACAGGTGACTGCTTATAGACCATTGAGTTGCTGCTCATGGTGGTCCTTAAACCCCCAATAAAAAAAAACTCGTCTTTTGTGGGCAAAGAAAGTTTCACCGATTGATGTTCATCGACAGCTAAATTTGCATATAAAAACACTAAAAATAACACAAACTTTGAAGATAATCCATTTTTTGGCGTAAATATGACAAGGATGGTAAGTTAGGTTCATCCTTGTGATATTTAAAGTTTTCGGATACTATCTGACTTACCGTCCTTGTCATATTTACACCAAAAATGGATTGTCGTCTTCAAAATTTGTGTTGTATGGTGTACTTCTGTATTCCATTCATGATGTATCTGCTTCTCCGGGCAATCACAGTATAGGATTCTTAACCTCCAGATTCGCTAAACATGAATTCCGGTTGCTTCGACTAGCGAATCCTGTGATGGTTATATTCAAATTAATCAGAAACTTGAGATTTGGTCGTTCTGGGTGGTGTAGTGGTTAGTATACCGGGCCGCTATCTGAGAGACACGCGTTCCATTCCAGGTCGACGGAATTTTTAAGTTTTCGGATATTACCTGACTTACCATCCTTGTCATATTTACACCAAAAAACGGATTGTCATCTTCAAAATGTGTGTTGTATGGCGTAATCCCGTATTCCATTCATGACTAAACAATAAGTTTAAATTAGAGGTATGAGTCACAAAGTAAAAATACGTAGGAAAATCATAAACAAGCGTATTATTTTAAGGAGACTGAATTTTATTGAGTACAGTGCTTGACCAAAGCAGGTGCTCTGATCTTCAATTCGTTTAACTTGTTAGATGATAAATTTTTGTCTTCAACAGAATAAATAAAGGAATAAAGTAAAGGAATTTAAGTATTCGTATCACGTGCCTTTCCTAGCTGTTGTGCAGTTAAGGGGAAGATAGAACCGAAAACAAATTGTCCCAAGCAATAATTTCTCCATGTTGTTACGTAAACAACATGGAGAAATTATTTTTTAGTATAGAGTATTAATTAATGTGACATGTTGTGCTCCTAGTACATTGTTTGCTAATGAAATTCATATCCTGTGTGGCCAGATTAAGTCTTACGCGTGATGTCCTCAAGCTAGGTGACGAATTTGTCGAAGAAAGTTCACGGAAGGAATATCTCGTTTTCGAAAGCGCTGGAAGCGTGATTGCGAAATTTCTCACCCCTATCTCAGCCGATTTAGCCTTTTGACCTAAATCGGAACCCTTAAATACCCGCATTAATTCATGAATCGACGTCAGTTATGCTAAAAACGCATCGCCTTGAGAAAAATACTACTTCACAAAGCTGCAGTTTTTTTTTTCAGCACTTTCTTTTTTGTTTTCTCCTTCTTACAAGTTGCGAAAAAGAAAGATTTCATAATAATGATTGATTCGTTGATTATAATAGCTGAATTAGTCATTATCATCAGTAGTTTTGCTTAGGCAAGATTAATTAATTTTGTTTTCATGTCATTTAAGAAGATCATACTATCTCGGAATTGCGTTACACATTTCGCGATGGATTCAGTGTATGCAGCCACTCTTCAGGTTAAAGGAAAGTTGAAAATATGTGATGAAAATTTAAATATACAAAGTTTTTTTGTTTTTTACAGAAAATGTTTTTCATCTTAGTTGCATTAAGTTCCTGGTGGCGCAGTGGTCTATCTAAGCGATGGCTTCGGATTATTCGTTTGAGATGGGTCCCAGTTGGAATCCCGGTGAGGCATGGATGTTCTGTTTGTCTTACGGCACTGGCTCTCTTCCTTCCCTGGAACCAGTGGCCCTAAATTAGGGATGAGCGACTGCTTTATAGTCCACAGAGTTGCTTACGGTTGTCGTTAAACCCCCAATAAAAAAAGTAACATTTTAGTTTACCTTTTCCCCTCTCAACAGCAGCCAGACGTCTAGGTAAGAATTCTGTGAGATGTTGAAAACACAAGGCTCTGACAGACCATTCACAGTTGCGGGTGGGGATTTCCTGACTGAAACAGATCTTTCCCATTCATCCCACAAATTCTCAATGAGGTTGAGATCCGGCGATCGAGGGGATCATTCGAGTGCGGTAAACTCAGTTGAATACTCGTGGAGCCAATTGGTCGCCACTTAGTAGGTATGTGGTGTGGCGTTGTCCTGTTGAAAGATGGCATCATAATGCGGAAAAGAGAATCGCGTTACGAATGGGAGTATATGGTAGGCGAGGATACTCCCATAACTTTTATCTCTGGTAATCCGTGCACTGAAATGTCTCAAATTATTGTCGTTACCTAAGACACACCTTGGTTTTGAAAGCTTTAACAAAGTCATACAAAAAGGTTACAATTTAATCTTTTCCTTGCAATTTCAGGTTTAGATCATTTAACCGTGCAACCGGCTGGAAGGAATTATTTCGGGGTTATCAAAATGGGCTAAAATCTGCTCAGAAAGCGTTGCTTCTCCTTAGCTATCTTATTCAAAACGGTAATTTAGAGAGGTGAAATAATTCCTGACTGATTACCTACTGAATGGGGCTAAAAGAATGGCGACGAACCCAAGAAAGGAGAGATAAGACGTTTGAGTCACTTGTTTCTATTCAGTGGCATGTCCGTTACAGGGTACTAGCCCTTCCCCATCATGGATTATAAGATTGGTATCATGGTTTATAAGCCCTTCCCCATCATGCCTTGTGCCATGGATTAGATTTATATCATGGCTTATAGGCCCTCCCCTGTTATGCCTTGAGTCATGGATTAAAAGATTTTTTACCATGGTTTATAAGCCCTTCCTCATCCTGCCATGGGCCATGGATACTAAGACTGACATAATGGCTCATAAGCCCTTCCCCATATTGGGCCATGGATTAGATTTATATCATGGCTTATAGGCCCTCCCCTGTTATGCCTTGAGTCATGGATTAAAAGATTTATATCGTGGCTTATAAGCCATTTCCCATCATGCCTTGGGTCATGGATTAAAAGATTTTTTACCATGGTTTATAAGCCCTTCCTCATCCTGCCATGGGCCATGGATACTAAGACTGACATAATGGCTCATAAGCCCTTCCCAATATTGGGCCATGGATTAGATTTATATCATGGCTTATAGGCCCTCCCCTGTTATGCCTTGAGTCATGGATTAAAAGATTTTTTACCATGGTTTATAAGCCCTTCCTCATCCTGCCATGGATACTAAGACTGACATAATGGCTCATAAGCCCTTCCCCATCTTGTGCCATGGATTAGATTTATATCATGGCTTATAGGCCCTTCCCCATTATGCCTTGGGTCATGGATTATAAGATTTATATCGTGGCTTATAAGCCCTTTCCCATCATGCCTTGGGTCATGGATTAAAAGATTTTTTACCATGGTTTATAAGCCCTTCCTCATCCTGCCATGGGCCATGGATACTAAGACTGACATAATGGCTCATAAGCCCTTCCCCATCTTGGGCCATGGATTAGATTTATATCATGGCTTATAGGCCCTCCCCTGTTATGGCTTGAGTCATGGATTAAAAGATTTTTTACCATGGTTTATAAGCCCTTCCTCATCCTGCCATGGATACTAAGACTGACATAATGGCTCATAAGCCCTTCCCCATCTTGTGCCATGGATTAGATTTATATCATGGCTTATAGGCCCTTTCCCATCATACCTTGGGTCATGGATTATAAGATTTATATCGTGGCTTATAAGCCCTTTCCCATCATGCCTTGGGTCATGGATTATAAGATTTTTTATCATGATTTATAAGCCCTTCCTCATCCTGGCTTGGGACATGGATTATAAGATTAATATCATGGTTTATAAGCCCTTCCCCATCCTGCCATGAGCTATGGATTGGATTTATATCATGGCTTATAGGCCCTACCCCATTATGCCTTCGGTCAAGATTATAAGATGTTTACCATGGTTTATAAGCTCTTTCCCATCATGCTTCAGCCCATGGATTACATGATTTATATCATGGTTTATAAGCCCTTCCCAATCATGTCTTGGGTCATGGATTATAAAATTTATACCATGTTTTATAAGCCCTTCTCCATGATGCCTTGGGATATATATTATAAAAAATTACTGGAAAACAATTTCCACCAGTAACAGGCTTAATGTTGATACTGCTGCGATGAAAAGGAAGAAATAATTATTTTGCTTTTTGCTGTATTTTTCAAAAGCCCGGAAGCTATAAGGACATTTCTGTTTAAAGAGCGCAAAACATTTGGGGGCACTATTTAGTTCAAGTACATCGGCCGCTTAAAGGGTTAAATGACCAATGATGTCAACCAAAAATGCTAAACCTCGGAGGCAATCTTTGTCACCAAGCTATTGGATTGTCTTTCGTTTGGTCTCCAAAAAAAAGCTTCTAATTTCTTGACGCAATTTCCAAAATCGGTCTAAAACTTGACGGCAAGAAAGCTGACGAACTTCAGTATAATACGGCAAATTTCCACGATACACACCCATTTATGAAAAAAAAAAGAAGAAAACTGCCGTTGATTTAGAACATTGAAACGAATAAAAGTTCGTTACAAATTTCGGAACGTGTTCAATTTTAATCATTTTGGAGCACAGCACTTCCTGATGAATGATACGTGTCAGTAGTTTTCCGCTTGTCAAATAATTTTGTTATAAATCCATTATGTTTTCCGCTCATTGTTGGAGCTCAGTCTGTAACCGCAGACATTAATTTTGGTAATGGAAGATTGTATTTCTTCAGAAGATTATCTTCATTTTGGATAATATCCTCATCGGTCGTAGTGTC
Source organism: Macrothele yani (assembly GCA_039090855.1). Lineage (NCBI taxonomy): Eukaryota > Metazoa > Arthropoda > Arachnida > Araneae > Macrothelidae > Macrothele > Macrothele yani. Next base: position 31,593,424 of record CM076993.1, read on the forward strand.
ATGAAGAGGGAGAACATCGAGTAACTCTTGTGTTACATTCCGATTTTCATCAACACTACGAATAAAAGCGGCCAATCGGGCCACGTCATTAATGTCAGCGAGGAAATAGAAGATGCAAGAAATCTTGCAACTTTCGTGATCGTTTGTTCACTTAAATTATTCGAAAACTCCTCTGTCCTTTCAGCAACAGTGTTTCGTGATGAAGAAATGTCCTCGAAAGCTTTAACTTTATCTGGACAAACTATTTCATCAGTTGTAGCCTTGCACTGCTTAATAAGTTCCATCAGACAAACATTTTGAATGTTTGGCCAAAAGTTCTGCCACAACGTAGCTCGGTTTAACGGCAGCCTCACTCACTGTCTTTATGAACCTTAGTAAACACATTTTGCTGTTTATAAAGGGCCACATTAAGATCCTGTATTTTTCCATCTTTTATTTTACCGGTGTATTGGTCATATTTAGACCGGTGTGTATCCTAATGACGTCTTATATTACACTTTGGGCGCACTTATACACTGAGTGGCCACTTTATTATGACCACCCCCTCAATACTTCGTTGGGCCACCTTTTGCCTTTAATATTGCGTCGATTCTTCGTGGCATTGACTCCACGAGATGTTGATAGGTGGTTTGTGGAATCTGAGACCATGCTTGATGAATAGCACTTTCCAGGGGTGTGAGATTGCAGGGTTGTGGATCCAGCTATCTGATGGCTCGTTCAACTTCATCCCACAAATTCTCAATGGGGTTGAGATATGGTGATTGTGCGGGCGACCTAAGCAAAGTAAACTCACCGGCATGTTCCTGAAACCAATCCTGTACAATACGAGCACTATGGCAGGAAGCATTATCTTGTTGAAAGTAGCCATTGCCATTGGGATGAACCATCCACATGACAGGAAGCACTTGGTCGGCAACGATATTTAGATATGAGTGCCAGTCAGACGTTGATCAATACGAATTAAAGGGCCCAAAGCATACCAGGAAAACATTCCCCAAACCATAACGTTGCCTCCACCAGCTTGAAGGGTTGTAGCAATGCATTTGGGGTCCATGCTTTCGTGTTGTTTCCGCCAAATTCTCACTCGGCCATCGGCATGGTGCAACTGAATACGTGATTCATCGGACTACTTAATTTGTTTCTAATTATCGATTGTCGAATCATTGTGCGAACTGGAGACGTTTTCTTTTGTTAACTGCAGATAGCAAAGGTGTTCGAACAGGCCTTCTGCTGCCATATCCCATCCGATGCAGTGTACGGCGAACAGTGCGTGCAGAGACCATTGAGGGGGTCCTTGATTAAGATGGTCTGTAATTTGCTGCCCTTCTGTTGTCTGTTACCAGTCTCGACACACTTCGTTCCGCCAGAGTAGTCCCTAGTCGATGACGAACACACGTTGCACGTAGAGACCCAGTTTCTTGGCTGACAGTCCAGTCTTTTTAAACACTTTAACAACAGCTGCTCATGAACATTTCACGAATGCGGCGGTTTCGGTGTTACTCGCTCCATGGCTCAGAGCTCCTACAATCATCCCACGATGAAAGTCCGTCAAATCGCATTTTTTACCCATCTCGTCACCCAAAAATCACTTCTACTATAGTGTCGCAAGCACTAAGCTTTCCCTTTTATACTAGCCTCGCCCTCTGGCGGCAACAGCGTGCAGCCATAACTCATTTGCTTAAAACTGTCAAGTGGTCATAATAAAGTGGCCACTCAGTGTATTTTGATGCATATTAAGCATGTTATTTTACCCTCACTTCGCTGTAGAGGTGCACTTCCTCCAATTTTTCTTGGAAAACTCAACGCTCTTCTTCAATCGATGTCTTCTTACCAGTAACAGGCTTAGAAAGTGAAACTTATTTAAAATTACGACTATAAAAACAAAATAACTGACTGTAATAAAGTTAACGGTATAAAAAAATTGTGGACAATGCTGCAAAGTCATGGCTGTACTTACCTCCGAAAACCCTACAGCATGAAGCGGAGTAGATGCCTCGGCGTGTACAGGCTGTTATTCGTGCTAGAGGAAGACCAACACCCTATTAGGTAGGCATCTCTAATGTTTTGTCCACTGAGTGTATAAATCAGTGTTTCTGCTTATAGCCCATTGAGTTGCTCATGGTGGTCTTTAAACCTCCTATAAAAACAAAACAAAAAAAACATCGTTTCCAGCAGTTTTTAGGTGTTAACCAGGTATTTTTTAATGAAAGAGCAACGCGCTGGGGAACAGATTCAGTTGAAAATAATGACCTGCCTGTAAACAAGTATAACGTGCCTGGCCCGCAGGACGCACATGAGATAAAAGCAGATAGCAGCGAGAGCATACGTCCGCGTAGCTCAGTTGGGAGAGCGGACATATGCTATCTGCGGAATGAGGGGACCCGGGTACGGTGCTCGGTGTGGACAAAAAGGACGGAGAAATTTACTTCGCTACATTGGCGCCCGAACTTCAAGAATGACCTGGCCGTTAAAGTTCTCGCAATGGTGTGATGTTCTCTTCACACCGCGAGACAGGAAAAATAAGAGAATCCCTTTTTCAGCGCTTCTGAAAATAAATGTGTGGGATGTTACGTTCTACACGCCGAATTGACTGGGATTTCTCAAATGCACGTTCTTCATAGGATGACTGCCTACAGCGACACATGATCCCGGATGACCCGTGGACCATGACCCCGGTCCTCTTTCGGAGGGGGCAGGGGAGATGTTACGTGCCTGCACCGCAGGACGCACATGAGATAAAGGCAGATAGCAGCGAGAGCATACGTTCGCGTAGCTCAGTTGGGAGAGCGACGTATTCCGGAATGAGGGGACCCGGGTTCGATGCCCGTCGTTGACAAAAGTGACTGAGAAATTTACTGGTCTTACTCGGAGATACGCACGGAGATTAGGTTGAACAGTGTTACCGAAAGATACACTTACATCTGACGAAAAGTCATCTTTCAGTCTTCTAGCAACAGAGCTTCCACACACGCTACGTTGCTGTCCGCTGTTGATGTTGAAGGCATGCCCGTGCGCTTCTCATCTGTCAACTCACTGTGCCTGAGTGCGTATTTCGAACCTATTGAGACCTGCTTCGAACTTCTATGACTTAAGGACCACGAACTTTTTGCACGGGGCCGATGGAACTCCTCTGTCGGTGTATTCCATTCCGAGAGAAACCTATTTACTGCCCTTACCTCCGAGTGGAACAACACTGGTGTGCAAATATACGAAGAGGAAAAATTAGCATAACAGCGGAACCAGCGGGTGGACCAGATCAGATCATATGTAGAGGATTTTAGGAAGGGAGTGTCTGACCCCAGGTCTTAAACAACCCTTAGAAATAGGAAGCTGAGAGATTTGGGCTAGAGTGCCCGATAGGAAAGTGACACGGAAGCGAAGTAGAAAGGGGAGGAAGACGCCCTTATTTATTACCGGGGGGCCAGTACCCGAGGTCCGACGGCTTAACGTGCCCATCCGACGCACGGCGGATATTTAGTGGTTCGAGCGTTCGTACCTGCCTGGGATCGAACCCGAGGTCTTCTCCGTGGCAGTCACGAACGTTGACCACTAGGCCACCAGCGGCCCAAGAGCGGGCGAACCGAAAGACCACTCAGGAGATAGACTGGGGTTCGGTACGGTAGGGCATGCGCATATATGCAGCATGACGTGGGGGGAGGGGAGTGTCGGAAGTGTATAAAGCACACACGGGCGGTGTAAGCTCAGCAATTTGGTGAAAGCTATTGCACGGTGTACATCGGTTTGAACGACGTCGAATTGCTGCCACCGTGTGATATGGCCAACAGGCAATCCAGTAGACGACATCTGGATGACTTTACCCGAGGTCACGTCATTGGGAAGTTGGAAGAAGGTCGAAGTGTGACTAGTGTGGCCGAAGAGTTCGGGATCGCTCACAGCATCGTTTCACGAGCTTGGAGAGCATTTCAAACGACAGGAACAGCTGTCCGAGAGTTTAGCAGTGGTCGTCCACGAGCAACCACGGCGGCGGACGACCTTTATATTGTCCTACAGGCTAAAGAGACAGACGGCAGACAGCGGGAGAAATCGCAAGGCACATGAAACAGACAACTGGACGTCCGTTATCGCGTTTTACCGTGGCCAGGAGGCTGCACAAAGGAGAAGGCTTTAACTTTTCTCAAACCAAAACTTATGATCAATATACGAGATATTTAAGCCACTAATAATTTTCAAGCCTTATCAGATGCAGAATTAACTGTAGCAAATTACCAGATACCAAACTGCGAAAATTCAGAAGTTGCAAGCAAATTTAACAGGGTACATTAGCTTTACTGATTCCTATGCTTAGCGGCTGCACTGAATTTTGCTTAGTTTTCTCTATTTTGTTATTCTAAAAAATGTTTTTCTTTTAAGATGAACCAAGTAAACCGTTTTTTCGTTTCATTCCTAGAACGAGAAAAATGACAAAGAAAAAAATTACAATAAAAGGGCGTGTGTCGACAAACAACTCTAAATCAGTTTGTCCTAAGTTATCAGAAAATCTTGACATAACAAGCCTTTTCTTTTTCTTTTATTTCTTTCCATTGCCTTTCACCTCCAAAGTATTTTTTCCCCCGCCATCGTGGTGGCATTTTAAGTAGGCCCATTAAAGTTCTTCATTCTAGATTAGGCGCACGTCCATATCAACTGCTGTTTTTTTCTTTTTTCTTTTTCTTTTCGCAGTTTGGAAAGGCGCCGGCGGCAGCTCGTATTCAACCCTGATCATCGGCGCCATGAATGCAACCGAAAACGTCTATCCCTATTAAGTTAAAAGTATTTGGTTGGAGGATTGAAAATGTTTCCGAGGCCTCTTAATCCGTGCATTGGTTGCTGATATTTGTTGTGTCAAACAGGCTCCCTCTCGCTACGCTTTCTCCCATGTTCCATTTTTGATCAGCCGATATTTTTGCAGGTCACGAACGGAGTTCTGTAGCTCGGCGATGCATCACGAGTATTCGATTAAGTAGTGTACAGTCCGTGTTCCGAAAATGACGTCATCGTTCGCTACTTCCGGACAGTTTGCAGTAAATTCACGTGCCGGCAGAATCTCCTCAGAATCGCTCGTGTTTTTCTTTACTACGCGAATTTTCACTATAACCCCTTTTTTTTCCCTACCTCTCTTCCCATCGGTTGTCTCATATGACATCGTCGTCTCCCTCCCGCGCAAGCATCCTCAGGCCCTCTTTCCCTATATTTTACACTTTATGAGGAATTTCCGGTGAAATCCTATTGTGTCTCTTGAAGTCTAATAAAGTTTCCTCCACGTAGAAAAGTTTCTTCTTAGATATTGAGAAACTAGTTTTTAGTAACAACGCGAATGAGTTTTAAAACCAGGGAAGAAATCTTAACATCACAAAACACACAATGAATACAGGATTTGGGTATTATACTTTGACGCATTAAATGCCTCTCCAGTTCACAGAATCTATTCTAATACTTAGATTATAAAGCTGTTTTGTGAATAGTGCTGAAAAGTAGCTGTTTTTCTTCTTCATTATTTGTTTGAGTTTGCAAGGATTTTCCGACTAATACCTCTAATTTACCTTACTTCTGAGTTTCTGCTTTTTTTTTTTATGTTAATTTAGTTATTTCTTAGTTCAACATTTTCTAGCTTGTCGCATACACACATACATGCTGTAGATGGTGTACTACTCAAGCGATGCACGAGTCAAATTGAAGTGACGCAGCGATAATCCTGATGGTGTAGTTGAATTGGGAGAACAACCGCTCCGGAGTAGCAAAATGTGGGTTCGAATCACACTGTCGGCAAAGAAAGATTGTATTAGCTCCCGAATGAAAATTAATCTTCTGGTTTAAAATATGTGTGTGGTGATTCTTCCACACAATGCAGGTAATTAATAAAAATTAACTCGTCTACGATGAGGTGCTCCTTCGAGCATGGTTGTCAGCTGACACACGAAACCTGCAATTTCGTGCCTCCTCCAAGGTCGTAGCTATGGAAGGATTTTTTAAAACCCTTTTTTGGGTTTTTTTTTAAAACCCTCCCCAAATGTTTAAAATGTCTCTAAAATCATCAGCATCAGGAGTTTCCACTACCAAGTGGATTTCCTCGACCATATAGTTCAGCCGTGGTCTTCCTCCATTTCTCTCTATCCAAGGCCATCATTTCAACTAGTCCATTATTTTTTAGACTTGATTTAATCTCCTTCATCCTCTCCTTGGTCTTGCTCTTTCCCGGAGCCTCCCACTCTATCAGAATCTTTGGAAGTCTTTCTGATGACATTCTCCTTACGTGGCCGAACCTCTCAAAACCTCTCAAATGTCTCAAAAATAAAGTAATTATTTTATAAATCTTTGCTAGCAGATCTTCAGAACTCTTTATTTTACACGCACATTTCCAATCACTAAAACCACCAGCGCCCGGATGATGATCTTTTGTATAATGATTCTCTCGCGTCAGAGATGAATTTGTGGAAAAGAAAGTGGAGCACCGTACCTAGGAATGAACGTCCTTGTATAGTTATTGAAGCATTATTTCATTGTAACAACAATCGTTTCCAGAATATTCGTTTCTCTTTAAAGGTGCTCTACTATTCTTTTTGAACTAGTACTTCGAAACGAACCTATTCATCCCTCAGGCATGTGAAAACATGCTTACGAAACTCTTCAAGGCAAGAGAAGTTAACTGCCTTGGCTCTCATTAGCAGCAAGAAGGATACATAACTTGCAATAGTCCCGAAGATGTCGGCAGTAGACTTGCTGAAGAAAAAGAACGACGGCTATAGCCTTTGTGCTATAGGAGAATTTGATACTTTGAACTTTGTGCTACTGCACTTCATGACAAGTAGCTGTATTACCTGTAAGTAAACAAAAATAATTTAATATATACACAGTCGAGTCAAATGGGATCACCACCTACTTTTCACGTCAACAGCGCGTAGTTAATGAAAAAAAGCACGTGTTGTGAGCTGGCTTGGAGGGCATACAAGGTGTGCTATGGGCATTCTGAAAACATATCACTCGTTGCTGTCATGGGTAAAAAGAGGGATTTATCAGATTTGCAAAAAGGGATGATTATCGGCTTTCGGGCCAAGGGGGGCAGTATTTATGAAACAGTGAAGTTTGTGAACTGTTCGCGTGCTGCTGTGGTTAAAGTGTATCGTGATTCGAGAAATGGCACTATTGCGAATAAACGACGTAGAAACTGCGGAGCACCACTTACCATTGATGTGAGAGGTGAACGTCGGCTTCTAAGGTGCGTGACGGCGGATCGACAAGCCACAGTGGAGCAACTCACTGGCCGAATGAACCAGGCGGCTAACGGAAGTGCGTCTAAAACAACAGGTCAGCGAGCCTTGCTGCGTATGGGGGCTCCGATGCAGATGGATGGTTACAGCACCTATACTAAAAAGGTGCATCGGCTGAAAAATATTGTATTTGGACGGTAGTATCGGAATTGGACCTACGCTGATTGACAAAGGATTGTCTTCTTCGATGAGTCACGTTTTCTGCTTCATCGAACGGATGGACGTTGGCATATAAGGTAAGAAACATCGGAGAAAAAACACTCTTCAACCATTACTGGAAGAACACAAGCTGGTGGGAGCATCGTTATGGTCTGGGGAATGTTTTCGTGGCATTCTCTGGGTCCACTTATACCTGTGGAAGGCACTATGGACCGAATTCTTTATCAATCCATCCTTGCAGACCACGTACACCCATACATAATGATTGTCTTCCCTGGGGAGGATGGGACCATCCAGCACGACAATGCGACGTGTCACACAGCTAGAAATATCCGAGAGTGTTTCAGAGAGCACGATGAAGACTTCAAAGTACTTCCCCCTTTCCCCCGTATTTCTCCAGACTTAAACCCGACTGAGCATCTGTGGGACCACCTCGATCGTGTTGTTCGCTACCACGCACCCTCCAGCAGCTGTCAGATGCACTGCAGTCAGCATGGCTCCACATACAGGTAAACACCTTCCAGCACCTTATTGAGTCACTCCCAGCCCGTCTAGCTGCTGTCCGCGCTGCACACGGCGGTCACTCTGGACATTAGCTGGTTGTCACAATAACGTGGCTCGACCGTATATATATATATATATATATGATTTTATTATGTGTAACAAAAAATTCGTCATAGAAGACTGCAGTGTGCTAAACAAGTTCAACACAGGTAGTGACCATAGATTGGTGAGATGTAAGATGCACCTCAACACTAAACTTGAACGTGGCAAGCTCATAAGACAAACAAAATCTATTGACATAACCAACCTTAAAAAACACCATAATACCTTCAAGTTAGAACTGAAGAACAGGTTCTCTGCTTTAGAAGGCCTAACATCGGAAGAAGTGGACATCTCTGAAGTTAACAGAAAAGTAACCAAAGCTCTTATGGAAACAGCAACAAAATTAGCTGGGTCTAAGAACAAGTTGCACGTGAACAAATTATCAGGAAAAACCAAAATGTTGATGCAAAAAGAAGAGACATGAGGACAACTAAAGAAGATGTGACTTCCAAAGTGGAATATATAGAGCTATGCAAGACAGTACGAAAAAGTATCACTGAAGACGTAAGGAAATTCAACTGTGAACTAGTGCGGAAAGCAATTGAAAACAACCAAAGCCTAAAGATAGCAAAGGGATATCTCAGTAAGGGAAGAAAACAGATTATGGCACTGAGAAAAGAAGATAATTCTGTAACAAGAAATAGAGGCGAAATTTTGACAAGAGTGAAAGATTTCTACTCCAAATTATATGAAAGGGATGATACATGCACTCCAGACATCATGAAAGATACCAGTACCAGAGTTCCTCCAGTCCTTCCAGCAGAAGTTGCACATGCAATCAAGAACATGAAGCGAGGAAAAGCTCCAGGAGAAGATGGAATTACTGTAGACATCATACAAGAAGCAAGTGGAGAAATCGAAACAGTACTCGCCCAAATTTTCACTCGATGCCTTAATGAAGGAAAGATTCCGGAGGATTGGAACACCGCTACAATGATCCTGCTACATAAGAAAGCTGACATTGAGGATCTCGGAAACTACAGACCTATCAGCCTCCTATCAGTAGTTTTTAAAATCTTCACTAAAGTTCTTTCACACCGCTTGAAGGTAACACTGGACATGGCTCAACCGAGAGAACAAGCTGGATTCAGGAGTGGCTACAGCACAATAGATCATATCCACGTGCTGAGAGAACTAATTGAAAGAGCGAGGGAATATGAACTTCCATTGTGCATGGCTTTTGTCGATTATGAAAAAGCCTTTGATTCGGTGAAACCATCAGCAGTTACAATGGCTCTGAAAACCTGCGGTATTGAAGATGCATACATTATTATTATTAATAACATCTATGAAAATGCAAGTGCAAAGATTAGGCTGTTTGAAAATACAACACACGTAAAAATTGGAAAGGGAGTGAGACAAGGTGACACCATATCTCCGAAGCTCTTTAATGCCACATTGGAGGGTGTTTTTCAGTCGCTGAGCTGGGAAAACAAGGATATAAAGATTAATGGAGATTATCTAACCCACCTTCGTTTTGCTGATGACGTAGTCATTTTTGCAACTACCCCATCAGAGCTGCAGAGTATGATCCAGGAACTTGCTGACAAGAGTAAAGAAGTGGGATTAAAAATGAACTTTCAGAAGACAAAAGTGATGTTCAATGCTTTTACAAGAAATGAAGATTTATTGATTGATGGAGAAAAGCTGGAGATAACAGACACATACGTTTATCTTGGACAGCAGATATCAAGTGAGGGTCACATTGGTGAAGAAATTAATCGGCGTACAAAACTTGCCTGGAGAGCTTTTGGAAGAAACAGCATAATTTTCAAGAGCAATATGCCACTATGTCTTAAAAGAAAAGTGTTTGATCAATGCATCCTTCCAGTGCTTACGTATGGTGCAGAGACGTGGACCTTAACTAAAAGAGACATACAAAGGCTGCAGACAACTCAAAGTAGCATGGAGAGGTGCATGCTTGGTGTAACCAGGAGAGATAAGAAGAGGAACTCGTGGATCCGAAAAATGACAAGAGTGGAAGACATCATGATCAGAGTTAAATCCCTGAAACGGCAATGGGCTGGACATACTGCCAGAAGGACAGATCATCGATGGACAGCCGAAATTTTAGATTGGATTCCAAGGGACAGGAAAAGACCCAGAAGAAGACCACATGGGAGATGGGTGGATGAAATTCGAAAGTATGCAGGGGTGACATGGAGGAGACTGGCACAAGACAGACCGTTGTGGAGGAAACTTGGGGAGACCTTCGTCCAGCAGTGGATTGATAATGGTTGACAATGATGATGATGATGATATATATTTAAAATTGTGGTTTACAGTGGTATCTTTTTATCGATAGTATATATATATATATATATATATATATATATATATATATATATATATATATATGTGCATGCATACAATAATATTATTAATAACATCTATGAAAATGCAAATGCAAAGATTCGGCTGTTTGAAAATAAAACACACATAAAAATTGGAAAAGGAGTGAGACAAGGAGACAATATATATCCGAAGCTCTTTAATGCCACATTTGAAAATGTCTTTTAATCACTGAACTGGGAAAACAAAGGGATAAAGATTAATGTAAAACACACATAAAAATTGGAAAGAGAGTGAGACAAGGTAACACCATATCTCCGAAGCTCTTTAATGCCACATCGGAAAATGTCTTTTAATCACTGAACTGGGAAAACAAAGGGATAAAGATTAATGTAAAACACACATAAAAATTGGAAAGAGAGTGAGACAAGGTGACACCATATCTCCGAAGCTCTTTAATGCCACATCGGAAAATGTCTTTTAATCACTGAACTGGGAAAACAAAGGGATAAAGATTAATGGAGATTATCTAACCCACCATCGTTTTGTTGATGAAGTAGTCATTTTTGCAACTACCCCATCAGAGCTGCAAAGTATGATCCAGGAACTTGCTGACAAGATTAGAGAAGTTGGATTAAAAATGAACTTTCAGAAGACAAAAGTGATATTCAATACTTTTACAAGAAATGAAGATTTATCGATTGATGGAGAAACGCTGGAGATAACAGACACGTACGTTTATCTTGGACAGCAGATATCAAGTGAGGGTCACATTGATGAAGAAATTAATCGGCATACAAAACTTGCCTGGAGAGCTTTTGGAAGAAACAGCATAATTTTCAAGAGCAATATGCCATTATGTCTTAAAAGAAAAGTGTTTGATCAATGCATCCTTCCAGTGCTTACGTATGGTGCAGAGACGTGGACCTTAACTGAAAGAGACATACAAAGGCTGCAGACAACTCAAACTAGCATGGAGAGGTGCATGCTTGGTGTAACCTGGAGAGATAAGAAGAGGAACTCGTGGATCCGAAAAATGACAAGAGTGGAAGACATCATGATCAGAGTTAAATCCCTGAAATGGCAATGGGCTGGACATACTGCCAGAAGGACTGACCATCGATGGACAGCCGAAATTTTAGATTAGATTCCAAGGGACAGGAAAAGACCCAGAAGAAGACCACATGGGAGATGGGTGGATGAAATTCGAAAGTATGCAGGGCTGACATGGAGGAGACTGGCACAAGACAGACCGTTGTGGAGGAAACTTGGGGAGACCTTCGTCCAACAGTGGATTGATACTCCAAATGATATGTACTCCAGACATCATGAAAGGTACCAGTACCAGAGTTCTTCCAGTCCTTCCAGCAGAAGTTGCACATGCAATCAAGAACATGAAGCTGGGAAAAGCTCCAGGAGAAGATGCAATTACTGTAGATATCATACAAGAAGCAAGTGGAGAAATCGAAACAGTACTATGAAAATTTTCACTCGATGCCCTAATGAAGGGGAAATTCGGCTGTTTGGAACAATACAATGATCCTGCTACATAAAAAAGGTGACATTGAGGATCCCAGGAACTACAGACCTATCAGCCTCCTATCAGTGGTTTATAAAATCTTCACTAATAACATCTATGAAAATGCAAGTGCAAAGATTCGGCTGTTTGAAAATACAACACACATAAAAATTGGAAAAGGAGTGAGACAAGGTGACACCATATCTCCGAAGCTCTTTAATGCCACATTGGAAAATGTCTTTTAATCACTGAACTGGGAAAACAAAGGGATAAAGATTAATGGAGATTATCTAACCCACCATCGTTTTGCTGATGAAGTAGTCATTTTTGCAACTACCCCATCAGAGCTGCAAAGTATGATCCAGGAACTTGCTGACAAGAGTAAAGAAGTTGGATTAAAAATGAACTTTCAGAAGACAAAACTGATGTTCAATACTTTTACAAGAAATGAAGATTTATCGATTGATGGAGAAACGCTGGAGATAACAGACACGTACGTTTATCTTGGACAGCAGATATCAAGTGAGGGTCACATTGATGAAGAAATTAATCGGCATACAAAACTTGCCTGGAGAGCTTTTGGAAGAAACAGCATAATTTTCAAGAGCAATATGCCATTATGTCTTAAAAGAAAAGTGTTTGATCAATGCATCCTTCCAGTGCTTACGTATGGTGCAGAGACGTGGACCTTAACTGAAAGAGACATACAAAGGCTGCAGACGACTCAAAGTAGCATGGAGAGGTGCATGCTTGGTGTAACCTGGAGAGATAAGAAGAGGAACTCGTGGATCCGAAAAATGACAAGAGTGGAAGACATCATGATCAGAGTTAAATCCCTGAAATGGCAATGGGCTGGACATACTGCCAGAAGGACTGACCATCGATGGACAGCCGAAATTTTAGATTAGATTCCAAGGGACAGGAAAAGACCCAGAAGAAGACCACATGGGAGATGGGTGGATGAAATTCGAAAGTATGCAGGGCTGACATGGAGGAGACTGGCACAAGACAGACCATTGTGGAGGAAACTTGGGGAGACCTTCGTCCAGCAGTGGATTGATAATGGTTGACAATGATGATTATGATGAAATATATATATTTATTTAAAATTGTGGTTTACAGTGGTATGTTTTTATCGATAGTATATATATATATATATATATATATGCATACAATAATATTATTAATAACATCTATGAAAATGCAAGTGCAAAGATTCGGCTGTTTGAAAATAAAACACACATAAAAATTGGAAAAGGAGTGAGACAAGGTGACAAAATTATATCCGAAGCTCTTTAATGCCACATTGGAAAATGTCTTTTAATCACTGAACTGGGAAAACAAAGGGATAAAGATTAATGCAAAACACACATAAAAATTGGAAAGAGAGTGAGACAAGGTGACACCATATCTCCGAAGCTCTTTAATGCCACATCGGAAAATGTCTTTTAATCACTGAACTGGGAAAACAAAGGGATAAAGATTAATGGAGATTATCTAACCCACCATCGTTTTGCTGATGAAGTAGTCATTTTTGCAACTACCCCATCAGAGCTGCAAAGTATGATCCAGGAACTTGCTAACAAGAATAAAGAAGTTGGATTAAAAATGAACTTTCAGAAGACAAAAGTGATGTTCAATACTTTTACAAGAAATGAAGATTTATTGATTGATGGAGAAAAGCTGGAGATAACAGACACGTACGTTTATTTCAGACAGCAGATATCAAGTGAGGGTCACATTGATGAAGAAATTAATCGGAGTATAAAACTTGCCTGGAGAACTTTTGGAAGAAACAGCATAATTTTCAAGAGCAATATGCCATTATGTCTTAAAAGAAAAGTGTTTGATCAATGCATCCTTCCAGTGCTTACGTATGGTACAGAGACGTGGACCTTAACTGAAAGAGACATACAAAGGCTGCAGACGACTGAAAAAAGCATGGAGAGGTGCATGCTTGGTGTAACCTGGAGAGATAAGAAGAGGAACTCGTGGATCCGAAAAATGACAAGAGTGGAAGACATCATGATCAGAGTTAAATCCCTGAAATGGCAATGGGCTGGACATACTGCGAGAAAGACAGACCATCGATAGACAGCCGAAATTTTTAGATTGGATTCCAAGAGATAGGAAAAGACCCAGAAGAAGACCACCTGGGAGATGGGTGGATGAAATTCGAGAGTATGCGGGAGTAACATGGAGGAGATTGGCACAAGACAGACCGTTGTGGAAGAAACGTGGGGAGACCTTCGTCCAGCAGTGGATTGATAATGGTTGACAATGATGATGATGATGATTATATATAATAAGAAAGTATAAATGAACATGCATTGGTGTACTACATATCTATTCCGGGAACCGCGCAAAGCTGCAAGAAACGATACTGTATATTCTTAGGAATGGATAGAGTCCGGATTACATGCAACTGCCTATTTTCATATACAAATAAATATTTTAGCCATTTCCGATATTTGTACATATCAGGAGCACAACCAAAAATGTTTTCTGCAAGGCGTTATGATATGGATTGGAGCGCTATAAAAATTTTACAGGCACGTAATATGGATACATTATAATGGTATTTGGGAAACAAGAAATTTTTGACTATACCTAAAATAGTCTTCGACACAAATAGAATCGAAAGGTAAAATAATTTTTTCAATCGGATGCTTAGAAACAAATATATGGAATTAAATGCATTTTGAATTCGATATCATCCGCATGTACGCCCTCTAGCGGCGAAATTGTACATAGTATAAAAAAAAAAAAAAAAAAACGAACGAAATGAAGGAACACAATTTACATATTTCAAGCCTCCCAATGCAAACTGAATTTTTCAAATCGGACTAATAGTTGCAGGAATATTGTGCCCACAGAAGGACCCACGGACAAACCGATAACATAAGCAGTTTTTTTTTTTTACTAAAGACGTGCCAAAAAGAAGAAAAACTTTAATTTCCCGGGATCTAGAAAAGGAAGCAAAGCCCAAACTCAAAGAACTTCTAGGCGGTACATTAAAGGATCGCCAAGTAACTGAAACCAAGCGAATGCAAAAATAACGAACTGCCTACGTCCACACGTGACAGCGAGATATGCTGCGTCATATACGTCTTCTGCCGGTCTCCAGTATAAGTGTAGGTGTCTGCATTGACGTTTGACCCTCTCGGCAGAAATTTCCTTCCAATTTCGCCTAGGAATATGGAAGGAAATCTATTTCGCCTTAGGTTAATCTCCTTAGGTATTGACTGACCTCAGTCGCAATTTATACGGAGGTGCGTAAAAAAATAAATAGCATGGGACGTTTAATGTCATTTTCATCGTCCCTGTGAAATAAGAGAAATAACTTAAGGGAAACTGAATGCTATTTTAAATAAGAACTTTAGGTTAGAGGGAGTGAAAAAAATAATGGGTTTATTAAAGGTGATGGTTGGGAATTACCATTGCAAGTTCCAGCAATGAAAGCGATATTGTTGTGCTGTCCAGTGAAGTGTGCAGACATACAAATAACAATTTCTGCAATAAAAAATGGTTTGGGATGACAAACAGATAAAACCTAACAGTTGAACACTTAAAATAACGCCCTGTGGTTTATTGCAGAAAAAAAAAAAAAAGTAAACAGGGTGTTTTTAAAACTATATCATTTAAGAAGTTTTTTACTTATTAATTATATAAATTATTACTTATTATCCGTTATTATGCCTAACAGTAATGCATTAATTTGTCCGTGGCTCATCAATTTATGTTAATCATTTCTCGGTCACAGGATTTATTTGAAGACAAATAAGCAAACGTTTTAAATGCAAATTGTGCATTTTAAGGGCATATTTCGTGCATTTTAAAAGCATATTTTTATGGGGGGGGAGGCGAGTGTGTGCGCGCGTGCGCATATATTCCTCTCTTTTTATCCATTACTAATGCATAAAAGAGACTGCCTTCTTCGCCATTTGAATCGCAGGAATTTTTCCATACTTTTGTTATTGCTTATTTCTTCCCCGAAACCTTCTGCAGAGATATTGAAGAAGAGTTATACAGTGTGTTTTTAATTCTTCTGTTTTACGCTGCAATAACGAATGAAGTCGGAGTTAGTACATTTTAATAGTTCTATTCGTGCCTCGAAAATGATGTGCCATTACCGATTGGGGGAAAAAGCATGACGAAGAAATTAAATTATGGATAAAGCAAAATTACGCATCATTTCGGTAAAGGATTTCTAAATATTTCCACACACACACACACACACACACACACACAAGCAATACTTTTATTTTACCTTTTATTTTAATGTAAATTTTAAGCGCAGTGGCGTGTTCTTAAAACAAACACAAAGGTGTCTGAAAATCTTCCTTTTCCTGTATAAAAAAGATATTTATACTGGATTAGTGACTCGTGTGATTATTTTCCGCATGAAGAGCTAATTTCGTGAATGCCTATGCAACAGAAATAATCCCGATGTACACTGGCGTGCAAAAATTAAGGAAGAGACGGTTTTTCGAATGTAACGTCGTGCAGAAGTGCTCCACATCGACTCATAAGATCCCTAAGATGTAAGAATAAAGGACAAGTGAGCAAAACCGTCCAAACAAGGAATCCAAAGGATACGAAGGCACTTTATTGAAAAGGTAGCTTCGATCACAACCGGACAGAAGACAGAAACGTCCATGTGACAGGCGACTGCCAAGAAAAATCCAGTCTTTAGTAGGGGATATGATCACCCTTGACTGCGTTGCAGGATTTACAACGTCTGTCCATGCTGAGGACGAGGTTGTCAAGGAGCTGTTGAGGCATCGTGGCCCATTCCTCTTGTAGCGCCAGTCGCAGCTGCGGAATCGTTGCCGGCGGCTGGTGACGTGCTGCCAAGCGTCTCCCGAGAAGGTCCCACACGTGTTCGATTGGATTTAGGTGCGGGGACCTTGCGGGCCAATCCATGCGTTGAATATCTTCACTCTCCAACAGCTCTGCGACAGCCACTGTACAATGAGGTGTAGCATTGTCGTCCATAAAGAGGAATTCAGAACCCACAGCACCTCTAAACAGACGCACGTAAGGCAGGACAACCTCGGTACAATAGCGGACACCAGTGACTGAACCTCCTTGGATTATGTGGAGATCAGTGCGGCTACCAAGCATGATACCGCCCCAAACGAGAACTCCGCCACCTCCAAGCCGGTCTCTTTCGATGATGTTGGAGGTGTAATTGCGTGTTCCCTGCTCTCTCCAGATGTGCATACGTCCAGAATCGCTTGTCAGACTAAATCGACTCTCATCCGTAAAGAGAACTCGACCCCATTGCTGATGTCTCCGGTTCTTCTGTTCCTGGCACCACAGAAATCGCCGTCTCCGATGAACAGGCGTTAATGGCAAACACCGTACTGGTCGTCGTGCAAATAGACCACCTTTTTACAGCCTCCTGACCACGGTAAAACGCGACAACGGACGTCCAGTTGTCTGTTGCATGTGCTTTGCGATTTCTCTCGCTGACTGCCGTCTGTCTGTTCTCGCCTGTAGGACAATATACCGGTTGTCCGCCGCCGTGATTGCTCGTCGACGACCACTGCTAAACTCTCGGACAGCTGTTCCTGTCGTTTGAAATGCTTTCCAAGCTCGTGAAACGATGCTGTGTGCGATCCCGAACTCCTCGGCCATACTAGTCACACTTCCACCTTCTTCCAACTTCCCAATGACGCGACCTCGGGTAAAGTCCTCCAGATGTCGTCTACTGGATTCCCTGTTGGCCATATCACACGGTGGCAGCAACTCGACGTCGTTCAAGCCGATGTACACCGTGTAATAGCTTTCACCGAATTGCTGAGCGTACACCGGCCGTGTGCTTTATACCCTTCCGACATCCCCCCTACGTCATGCTGCATATATGCGCTCATGCCCTACCGTAGCGAACCCTAGTCTATGTCCTGAGTGGTCTTTCGTACCGTTCTTCCTGCTCCTTCCGCTGTTATGCTAATTTCTCCTCTTCGTCCTTAATTTTTGCACACCAGTGTATATAAGCTTTATATGTTACGAATTCTCTCGTAGCCAATCATAAATGGCAAAGTCTACTGCTGGAATGATTGATTATTATAACCACACTCAGCAACTCTTTATTTTGATTTTAGCTCAAAAGACTGGAGGGATACTATCCGAATATTTCCCCTCGCCCAGAAGATACTACCTTGTAATCGATTTGATTATACTTGTAGTTCTATAGCCAAACGTAACTCTTGCATAAGAAGAAAACAAAAAATGAAAAAGTTCAGATCTTGACAAAACATTTTGAATCCAGCCTACTGAAGGTTTAACTAGCGTTGTTCATCTCATAGGCCTAGTACTACATTAATCCAGTAATGTAGGGATTTCTCTTCCCATCTTAAGACAGAGTCGACTCTTCTATAACAAGTTTCCAGATGCCTGTTTGAATTAAGTGCAATAGTTACTGCAGTGTTAGCGAGTACTGATTTCTGCATGTAGGTTTCCTTTCTGCTTTGCTGCGGCATTGTAGAAAGGAGATTTTCCATTTGTACCCACAAGGTCGCAAAGAGGATCTTGTCCTTATACTTCACAAACACGACTATCTGATCTGCATTTAGACCCCGCTCACTTGATCAGTGGCATCAGGGACAAGCAGATAATGGATTGTAACATGAAGCTCGTTATGGAGCTTACCTTGAGCAAAGGTACACAGGCGCTTGACTGATGTGGGATGTCAGGTTAAATCATCTTATCATCACCGAGTATCTAACATAAAATTTGCTGCATCTACGTACGTAACCTATGCAACTCAAGTCCAGAATGCTACACTTTCTTTCTTAAAAGGAGGGTGTTTTTTTTTTTTTTTTTTTTTTGGTTTAGGGGTTAAACGAACATCATGAGCAACTCGGTAGACTATAAGGAGTCGTATATCCCTAATTTAGAGTCACTTGTTCCAGGGAAGGGAGAGAGCCAGTGCCGTAAGACAAACACATCATCCATTCCTTATCGGGATGCGAACCTGGACCAATCTCGGACGAAAGGTCAGAATTCAGCGCTTAAAAAATTGTGCCACCAGAGAGGCAGAGGAAAGTTAGCCTTACTTTTTTGCCACTGATACCTTTGCTACTGTTATGGCGTGTTGTGGTTCATTTTAGTACAGGAGTACTTTCCGCCACTTTTATGTGCTCTATCTACACCGGCGTGCAAAAATTAAGGACGAGGCGGTTTTTCGAATGTGACGTCGTGCAGAAGTGCTCCACATCAACTCAAATCATACCACAAGATCCTTGAGATGTAAGACTATGGGACAAGTGAGCAAAACCTTCCAAACAAGGAATCCAAAAGATACAAAGGCACTTTATTGAAAAGGTAGCTTCGAGGACAACTGGACAGAAGACAGAAACGTCCATGTGCCAGGCCGCTGCCAAAAAATCCAGTCTTTAGTAGAGGATATGATCACCCCTGACTGCGTTGCGGGATTTACTACGTCTGTGAATGCTGAGGATGAGGTTGTCAAGGAGCTGTTGAGGCATCGCGACCCATTCCTCTTGTAGAGCCAATCGCAGCTGCGGAATCGTTGCCGGCGTCTGGTGACGTGCTGCCAAGCGTCTCCCGAGGAGGTCCCACACGTGTTCGATTGGATTTAGGTCCAAGGACCTTGCGGGCCAATTCATGCGTTGAATATCTTCACTCTCCAACAGCTCTGCGACAGCCACTGTACGATGAGGTGTAGCGTTATCGTCCATGAAGAGGATCTCAGAACCCACAGCACCTCTAAACAGACGCACGTGAGGCAGAAGAACCTCTGTACAATAGCGGACATCAGAGACTGAACCTCCTTGGAAGATGTGGAGGTCAGTACGGCTACCAAGCATGATACCGCACCAAACGAAAACTCCGCCACCTCCAAACCGGTCCCTTTCGATGATGTTGGAGGTGTGATTGCGTGTTCCCTGCTCTCTCCAGATGTGTATATGTCCAGAATCGCTCGTCAGACTAAATCGGCTCTCATCCGTAAAGAGAACTCGACCCCACTGCTGATGTGTCCAGATCTTATGTTCCTGGCACCACAGAAACGGCCGTCTCCGATGAGCAGGCGTTAATGGCACACCCCGTACTGGTCGTCGTGCAAATAGAACACCTTTGTGGAGCCTGCTGGCCACGGTAAAATGCGATAACGGACGTCCAATTGCATGTTGCATGTGCCTTGCGATTTCTCCCGCTGTCTGCCGTCTGTCTCTTCTTGTCTGTAGGACAATATACCGGTCGTCCGCCGCCGTGGTTGCTCGTGGACAACCACTGCTAAACTCTCGGACAGCTGTTCCTGTCGTTTGAAATGCTCTCCAAGCTCGTAAAACGATGCTGTGAGCCATCCTGAACTCCTCGGCCACACTAGTCACACTTCGACCTTCTTCCAACTTCCCAATGACGCGACCTCGGGTAAAGTCATCCAGATGTCGTCTCCTGGGTTGCCTGTTGGCCGTATCACCGATGTATACCGTGCAATAGCTTTTACCGAAGTGCTGAGCCTACACTGCCCGCGTGCTTTATACCCTTCCGACCCCCCTAAGTCACGCTGCATATATGCGTATGCCCTATCGTACCGGACTTTCCTGAGTGGTCTTTCGGTCCATTCTGCCTACTCATTCTGCTGTTATGCGAATTTCTCCTGTTCGTCCTTAATTTTTGCACACCAGTGTATATGCTCCAGTTATGTGTTTGAAAGCTCCAAGAACTCCTTTTAAATTCTACTTTGCCGTCCCGGTGACGCAGTGGTCTAAACGCTGGCCTCTGATTATTCGTTGCGCCCCGGTGGCGTAGTGCTCTAAGCGCTTGCTTATGATGACCATTCGTCAGGGAAGGGCCCGGGTTCGAATCCCGATGAGGTATGGATGTTGTGTATGTCTTACGGCACTGGCTCTCTCCCTTCCCTGGAACCAGTGACCCTAAATTAGGAACGTGCGACTGCTTATAGCCCATCGAGTTGCTCACGGTGGTCGTTAAACCCCCAATAAAAAAAATCATTCGTCCTAGATGGGTCCGGGTTCGCATCCCGGCGAGATATGGATGTTGTGTTTATCTTACGGCAGTAGCTCTCTCCCCTTCGTAGAACAAGTGGTCCTGAATTAGGGACGTACGAATGCTTATAGCCCATGTAGTTGCTCACGATGGTCGTTAACCCCCCCCCCCTAAATCTACCGCTAGTTTCTATCTGAAATTTTTAACGGTATAAAGTTGTGGCTAATTAGTAGTAGATACGCACTGCGCAAATTTATTTTTCATTCAAATACATAATCGTTCAGAATCTTTAGTTAAAGCTGGAGGGGCCGCCCCGGTGGCGCAGTGGTCTAAGGCGTCGCAGCCTCTGATCATTCGTCAGAAGGGGTCCGGGTTCGAATCCCGGTGAGGCATGGATGTTGTGTTTGTCTTACGGCACTGGCTCTCTCCCTTCCCTGGAACCAGTGACCCTAAATTAGGGACGGGCGACTGCTTATAGCCCATTGAGTTGCTCACGGTGGTCGTTAAACCTCCAATCAAAAAAAAAAAAAAAAGCTGGAGGGAGGTGAAATGCTTGGCTTCCTTGCAACTAAGGTGATTTTTCTTGTAAATCATTGAAATTTATTCAAGCTGCAATAGATAGGAGCGATTACAAGCATAAATGTTTTACTCATGTATTGTGTTGGGTTGGAAAGAAAGTAAAGTCTGCGTTTCCAACCCAACACAATACATGCCGCCTTGGAGGCGTAGTGGTCTAAGAGCTGGCTTATGACTGTTCGTCCGAGAAGGGTCCGGGTTTGAATCCCGGTGAGGCATGGATGTTGTGTTTGTTTTACGGCACTGGTTCTCTCCCTGCCTTGAAACTAGTGACTCCAAAATTAGGGACGGACGATTGCTTATAGCCCGTTAAGGTTCTCACGGTGGTCGTCAAACCTTGAAACAAACAAAAAAAGTGCAAGACAACAGAAAAATTCTAATTGTCGTACATACAAGTACAAATGTGTCCAAAATGCGGTCGCAATTGCTTGCGACGACCTGTAGCCATCGTCTGGGCAGCTGTTGGATACCGTTCCTGTAGAATTGCGGCTGCTTAGTCGCAAAGAAGTGAGGAGGTGCACACCAGATCAGTTATGTCTAAAAACATATCTTTAAAGAAGTGAGGAAGGGAAGTGCGCATCCGTCCCTGAAGAATTGTGGCTGCTTAGTCGCAAAGAAGTGAGGAGGTGCACACCAGATCAGTTATGTCTAAAAACATATCTTTAAAGAAGTGAGGAAGTGCGCATCCGTCCCTGAAGAATGGTGGCGGCTTGGACGCAAAGAAGTGAGGAGGTGCACACCAGATCAGTTATGTCTAAAAACATATCTTTAAAGAAGTGAGGAAGTGCGCACCCGTCCCTGAAGAATGGTGGCGGCTTGGACGCAAAGAAGTGAGGAGGTGCGCACCAGATCAGTTATGTCTAAAAACATATCTTTAAAGAAGTGAGGAAGGGAAGTGCGCACCCGTCCCTGAAGAATTGTGGCTGCTTAGTCGCAAAGAAGTGAGGAGGTGCACACCAGATCAGTTATGTCTAAAAACATATCTTTAAAGAAGTGAGGAAGTGCGCATCCGTCCCTGAAGAATGGTGGCGGCTTGGACGCAAAGAAGTGAGGAGGTGCACACCAGATCAGTTATGTCTAAAAACATATCTTTAAAGAAGTGAGGAAGTGCGCACCCGTCCCTGAAGAATGGTGGCGGCTTGGACGCAAAGAAGTGAGGAGGTGCGCACCAGATCAGTTATGTCTAAAAACATATCTTTAAAGAAGTGAGGAAGGGAAGTGCGCACCCGTCCCTGAAGAATTGTGGCTGCTTAGACGCAAAGAAGTGAGGAAGTGCGCACCAGATCAGTTATGTCTAAAAACATATCTTTAAAGAAGTGAGGAAGTGCGCACCCGTCCCTGGAGAATGGTGGCTGCTTAGACGCAAAGAAGTGAGGAAGTGCGCACCAGATTAGTTATGTCTAAAAACATATCTTTAAAGAAGTGAGGAAGTGCGCACCCGTCCCTGAAAAATGGTGGCGGCTTGGACGCCAAGAAGTGAGGAAGTGCGCGTTCGACATCGTCCCAGCTGGTGAACCGTTGTCAGTACAGAAAATACTGCAACGACCGGAGAAGGTATCAGTCGCTTGAGGAATTGTCCAGGGAATAGGCTGGATGCAGCAGTAGCTCCCAGACCACGTCCCTGATCTGACAGGTCACCGTGCTGTGTGGTCTCGCACCATCCTGCTGTAGGGGGACGCCCTAGCTGTTCAGTAGTGCTGGCTGTTTCGACGTGGGTGATGGGTGCAGATCATCGAGGTGACGGTACTGTACACATCGGCGCTGATAGTAGTGGTGTCTGGAAGTAGCTCAAAAACACAACACCCTGCATATCCCACCATACAGATAGCAGAACATTAAACGGGTGTAAGCCAGGCTTTGGGGGTCGGCATAAGCTTCCTTTTTGGGTGCAACCACTGTTTCCGGGAGCCGACATTGTCATTCAAGACCCATTTCTCGTCATCTGTCACAGTGGGGTCCAAAAACTATCACGACTGGCCACGCTGTAGGAGTCCCATGATTTTATTATACGCATTCCAATCATAACTCTGACCTATTTTAGTTTAAACGCCTACAGTTTCCTATTGTTCTCAGTTTGCCATGACTATCAACAAAACACAGGTTCAATTGTTAAAAGTTGTTGGACTTAATCTGCAAAATGCATGCTCTTCCCATGGCCAGCTCTATGCCGGTTGCTCCCGAGTTGATAAAAATAAAAACGTCTTCTTTTTTGTTCCAAATAAAGGAACATTCAACGTCGCTGACCGAGAGGTTCTTCAAAGATAAACTTATTCTCGCTTTGAATCAACTGTGCGTTACGCTGATCACAGCACTATAGTAAAATGCAGATGTTTCATACGTTTTTTCAAATTTCCTGTGTTCGTCGTCAATAAATCTGCTGGTTTGTGCCGGCACAAGTATAAATTTCGTTCGTTTTTTCCAATCTTTTCATTACCGAAACGGATTTCAGTTAAATGTTTCCGTGCAATATATCCTACTCATAAATTCACGAAAGCTCGGAAAACGCTTGCCCATTCATGAATATTTTGTTAAATCCGGGCAACATATTTTATCTCCGCTAGTAATATACACTGCTGGCCACCCAAAATGCAACACCAAGAAGGACACGAGATAGCAAAGCCAGATTTACTGGACACATAACAACAGATACGAAGATGAAACGATTGAGCTTACAGGCCCGTGCGACTTCCGGAACACACAGACATCAATAGTTCGTGTGGCCTCCATGGCTGGCAATAACGGCCGCTACACGCCGCGGCATCGAACTATAATGAATAAAGTTTTCCGCTGGACGTGTAGTGCAGGGAAGTTTTCGTTAAGTCACGTTAGGGTTATTGGAAGGTTACTTGACGTAGCTAAAGTGTACCTAATCTTCAAAGTGCTAGAGGTTGTTTAGGTAAGACTCGCGCGTGCAATAAATTCATTGAATATGGAACTTCTTTTTACTCAGCGTTCCTCATTATCTTGAATATCAGTACTATAACTTCGGTTTTAGTACATTAGTACCTTGAAGGCTCCTTATTAGAGCGGTAAACACAATATACCCTGGACTTAATGGAGACACTTAATGAAAGAGACTTAACGGCCAGACAGAGGTCTGACAATAATATGAACTGAGAAAACGTACTCACTTTAAACCTTTTATTGGAGAACTCCTGGTATTATCAAACACACTCTCAACAAATCACACTACTACTGAATATCCGAACTTTCGTAGAATCGCATAACAATAATTAAGAAGAACCTATCACATAAAACGAAGCTCTCTTGGTATAGTTGAGCGCGCCTATATATACTGCATACCACCACGTCATGACTTACACTCGTTGCCACATATCATTCAGCGGGAGAAATAACATCTCGTTAAGTGAGAAGATAATTTGCATAGGAAAATAAAATAACAAGAGATAGTAAAATCAAAAGGAAACTGAATCTAGAGTATATGTTACAGAACGAAAGAGGCTTTGGATGTGTGCTTAGGGTATGTCGGTCCAGGCTGCTTCCACATGTTGCCACAGTTCATCAGGCGTAGCCGCGGGGCTTGCCGGGCCACTCGGTTGCCGATCAGCGACCAGACGTGTTCGATGAGTGACATATCGGGAGAACAGGCGGGCCACTGCAGCAGTGACACCTGGTGGGCAGTGCAGAATTGTTGCACGATGCATGCCAAGTGCGGTCGTGCATTGTCCTGTTGAAACATAGCGGCTGGCAGGTCCTGCAGGTAAGGGAGGACTACAGGCTCTAAAACGTCGGAGATGTAGCGGTGGCTGTTGAGTGTACCGGTGATTCGTACCAGAGGGGTGCGGGTGTCATATCCACTCACGCCCCAAACCATAACGCCAGGCGACAGACCGGTATGGCGGTGCATAATGCAGGCGTCATACAGTCTCTCGCCGCGGTGCCACCACACGCGGATCCGACCATCATGGTGTGGCAGGCAGAAGCGGGATTCGTCGGAGAAGACAATGTCGTGCCATTCCGTAGTCCAGGTGCGGCGTTCAACGGCCCACTGCCGCCGCACTCGCCGGTGGTATAACGTCAATGGTAATCGGAGCAATGGGTGCCGTGCGACAAGTCCCCGCTTCTGCAGACGACGTCGAACGGTACGTGCTGACACAGGTTGTTGTGCAACACACCCTAATTCCAGCGCTAACGTTCGTGATGTGGCGGTGCGAGGCGTCAATGCCCGCCGCACAACATGCCGGTCCTCTCGTTCGGTGGTGTGCCGCAGCTGCGGCAATCGCTCACGTCGGTCCGTCCGTCCCTCCTGCACCCACCGAATCCATACTCGCCTCACTGTGGCTGGATGTTGCCCCACAAGGGCGCCGATGCCTCGGTACGATAAACCACTGTCGCGATAAGCCACTATTCGTCCTCTGTCGAACTCCGAAACGTGCTGGAATGACTGCCGTATTTTGCGACCAGGCACCAGGAAGCTTCCCACGCACAGGTCCGGCAGCACAACACACTTCCACTACTTACACTCCGCCTTCTGTGCACCCTTCTTATAGTGCTTCTCGGTGGCGTGCCGGACGCACATGATTTGCATATGCCCTGCAATGCTAATCGTTTGCATGTCCTCTCGTGGGCGACGCATGCTGCAAATTTCAGGCCAATCGGATGCTTCCTTCTTGGTGTTGCATTTTGGGTGGCCAGCAGTGTAATTTTTAGATCTAACGTGAAAGATTTCTTAGTATACAAGTTTTTAATATATTTTCTTACAGAAATCCGGGGTCTATTTGATATGTTTTCACACTGGTTAATTTAAAAATTTCACTCCGTCATGGGACGAGCCACATCACCTATATATTAATATTTATTTAAAGCTTAAAAACAGCCGTCCTAGGACGGGCTATACGTTAGTATATAAAGAATTAAAAAACTGTTTTTTTTAATTCTATTAAAAAACACACTACTGTTTGTGAAAATTCAGCACCAAGAAGGAACCACGCGATTGGCCGCCCCGGTGGCGCAGTGGTCTAAGCGATGGCCTACTGATCATTCGTCCGAACGGGGTCCGGGTTCGAATCCCGGTGAGGCATGGATGTTGTGTTTGTCTTACGGCACTGGCTCTCTCCCTTCCCTGGAACCAGTGACCCTAAATTAGGGACGGGCGACTGCTTATAGCCCATTGAGTTGCTCACGGTGGTCGTTAAACCTCCAATAAAAAAAAAAAAAAAAAAAAAAAAAAAGAACCACGCGATTCGAATGAAATGTGTACCACGCATTACTGATATGAATCTACATATGTGATTTAATTTGCAGAATAATACGACAATTTTTACCGGCAGAAATCAGTATCTTGTGAAGGCTCCGCGAACTGCAATAAGAGCTTCTAAACGGCGTGGCATTGAACCGAAAAGGCGTTGGATGGTGCCCTGGGTAATTGTTTGCCAGGTGGCATGTATCAGACTCCACAGATCATTGGTGTTGCCTGCTGGCCGCCCCGGTGGCGCAGTGGTCTAAGCGATGGCCGCTGATCATTCGTCCGAGCGGGGTCCGGGTTCGAATCCCGGTGAGGCATGGATGTTGTGTTTGTCTTACGGCACTGGCTCTCTCCCTTTCCTGGAACCAGTGACCCTAAATTAGGGACAGGCGACTGCTTATAGCCCATTGAGTTGCTCACGGTGGTCGTTAAACCTTCAACCAAAAAAAAAAAAAAAAAAAAAGTTGCCTGCTGGGGGACTTTGATGGGCCAGTTGCGGAGTGACCATATTCCAGACATGTTCAATAGGCGATGTGTCTGGCGAACGTGCAAGCCGGGGAAGAAGCTGTATCTGCTGTGCTGCAAAGAGGGCATGAACATTCGTGGCAACATGTGGTCGGGCATTGTCCTGCTAGAATACAGCGCCAGGAGTGCTCTGAAGGAAGGGTGGGACTTCTGCCTGTACAACTTCCCTGATGTAGCGGTCGCTGTTGAGATTTCCCTCAAGTCTTAGCAGCCGAGATAGCGAATGGTACCCAATGGCAACCCACACCATCACACTTGTCGTTCGGTCCGTATGACGCTCGACAATGCATGCAGGAAGGAGGCACTCGTCACAATACCGTCTGCGTATGCGTCCATCATGGTAGTCCAAGTTGAATCGCGACTCGTCCGAAAACACGACATGTTGCCAATCAGTACGCCATTGTCTGTATTGAAAACCTCATTCAAGCCTGGGACACCTATGGTTTAGGGTCAAATGTATCCGCCGCAAAGGGATGCGTGCAATAAGTCCTCTGTGCAGCAGACGACGTCGAACTGTAGAGGCAGACGAAGCCACACCTGTTCCAGTGTTCCACAGTTGTGCTAACACTTGCGAGGATGCGCAACGGTTCGTCACTGCCATGCGGATAAGGTGTCGGTCATCCCGCAGTGTCGTCACATTTCTGCGTCCACTTCCGCATCTGTCGATGCACCTGGATCTTCTTGGTCCACTGCCACCACACGCGCATTACTGTCGTAAGGGTATGCCTTGTCCGAACCGCAATGTCGCGGTACGAAAATGCACCTTCACGTAGACCAATCATTCGTCCCCGTTCAAACTCTGTCGTATAGTGATATTGCGTCCTTCGTCGTCGCCGAGGCTTTATTGAATCCTGGAGACCCGTTTACAACTCGCTGTCCGCGATGCACTATTGGTGTGTATCCTAAACAGCCCTGTTTTTACATCCCTCATTCGACCGTTCAGAGGGTACTGCCGGGCCCAGACATGCGCAATGACTGTGCGCTTCTAATCATCTTCATGTCCCACTCTGCTCTGCGTATCCTTATAAGTTCACGTGATTACCATCATTCCTCCATGGTGTTGCAATTTTCACAGACAGTAGTTTATATGAAGAATCAATTCGGAACTCTCGTTCGAGCTTGTACGCATACGCACGAAACCCTGTCATATGCTGGGCGTGGCAGCACAGCTGAAGGTAACTGGAATTTCTCTTCCCAAGT
This sequence comes from Macrothele yani, assembly GCA_039090855.1. NCBI lineage: Eukaryota > Metazoa > Arthropoda > Arachnida > Araneae > Macrothelidae > Macrothele > Macrothele yani. The sequence goes on from CM076993.1 coordinate 31,621,754, forward strand.
TATGACCATAGATAACGAATTTTTTGTTCGTATATTCCTTGGGCCTTTGGGGTCGTATTTTCCCGCAGCCCGAGATATGCGAAACAGCGAAGAGAGGCAGAGCAGGAGTGGGGAAGGAAAGAGGAATTGCGTTATTCATAGCGAAACTGTGGTTTTGAACAGTCAACGGCAAAAAAATTGTAATGATAATTATTTTTTTAAAAATCCGTAGAGGTCGGTTTTTAAATCAGACGGATGATATTTGGAGCAGTTAAAATACGTTCCGATTTTTTTTAGGAAGAAATTTTCGTTTTTTATGCTTGAAATACGCCTGTCCAGGCGTTATCGCAACCTCTGGGTGCAAAACGGCAGCACTTGAGAAATGTCCGAGGGCAGCAGTTTAAGTTTACAATGTGAACAAAACAGTCACCACCACTCAAAAAAACTGATATGAGCTCAAGGCGTGTAGTCGTCAGCGACTACTTGATGCTGGAGCTGAGCGGAGAGTAGGCAGACTTGTTCAGTACAACAGAAGGGCAACACTTCGTCAGATTACAGATAATCTGAATCGGTGACCCAGTCCGATGGCCTCTCAACGTACAGTTCGCCACTCATCACATGATATGGGTTGCAGAAGTAGACGGCCTGTCCGTAAGCCATTGCTATCTGCAGCGACAATAAGAAACGCCTCCTAACCGCTCAGGAACACAAAAATTGGACAGTAAATGAGTGAAAAAGGGTTATGTAGTCCGACGAATCACGTTTTCAAATACTAAAACGTAAAGTTCCTTTCGTACTGAAATCTTGTCGTTCTTACGTTATGTCTACATCAATAGGTATGAATACGATGGAACACTTCCTTAACTAAACCTTTACGGCCAGACGAAACATTTAAACAGAAGTCAAACTTAGGGAAATTGGCTTTATTCCAGGACTATATCAATAGATCAGATATCATATTTCAACATAATTCACATATCACATCTCCAATACACATCCAACATCCCACACGAGCAACTGGTGTATCGTAGTTTTTATCTATCGTTCTATCTCATACAGTCATACGTCACGTTCACTCTGACCTCAAATGTGTTGCCAACAGTATTCGTTTGAGAGAGAAGATGTCACGTTAAGTTGTGAAGTATAACTGAGAACAAACTCAAAATTTACATAGGGAAAGAAACTAAAAAATAAAGTTAATTTAGAATATACGTCACACTACACTATACAGATGGAAGGGTGAGGACATGGAGGCAGCATGACGAAAGCATAGATCCATTTTACATTGTCACGATTCTTCAAGATGGCGGAGGCAACGCTATGGTCCACAAAAGAAGTGGGAACCCTTTTCATGTTGGAAGGCCGCATTAAGTTAGTTGTAATCTAACAAGGCCGCATTCAAGAAACTTCAATTAGATATACTTCAAAACGTACATTATTTTGTAAAAATCTTACTATGTACTAACTATTGGTTGTGTGATATATAAAACAGAATGTTTATCTATCTACACTTTATCGTTGACGGCTTTCGGAAGCTAACAGAGCAATGCCCTAATGGCGAACTTAAAACTTCGGAAAAGAAAAATTATTGCATGCATGAACGAACTCACCTTGAATAATGGTACCGTTTGGAGAAAAAAGAGCTATTTAATAAAATAACGTAATAGGAACACTATACACAGAACATATTGAAGATTCATTTTTATAGCTTGCTTTAAAACATTGCAGCTGAGGAAGAACAACTTCTATATTCGGTTGCCACTTAGCGTGTGTGGGCTCACGTGATGAGCCACCCACTCAATGCAATGAGAATTTCTAAACAATTCTTTCTCGTCCTCGCTCGTATGGACTTTTACCCATCAACAACTGCGAAGCGCGCCGTATGTTCCCTTGTGTTTTCAACACTAACTAACTTCAAAAAATGAAAACAAATGTTAATTCTAAAGTTAACTAAACTTTTAATGACTTCGTTGTGACCACTTTTTTGTTGGAAAGCATTTGAATATTTGGTTGCAAAATGGAGGTCATCAGTTTTAGCTGATCCTCTAGATGGGAATCCGTCATTTGTGACCTTAGGGGCGTCTTGATTTGGGTTAGGTAGGAGAATGTACGTCCGCAGCAATAAATGGTTGAAAAGCAAGAAAGCATTTTTCGTGTACGTTGCCGAAGGCGTGGGTATTTTATTGCATTTTTTCATATTTCAATTGGATTTTTCTTAGTGTCAAATAAGGAATTTAAAATGTTATCTTCTGAGAGAGCAATCATTTCCAGCTGTCTTTTTTTTTTTTAGGAGCCACAGAACGAAAGCATGATCGTAGCCGGTGTCAAAATAGCCCTTATGACTCACTAATGTTTTAATGGTAGCCGTCAGTCGGAGAGTATTATTTCGTTGAATCTTCGTTTATTCTTTGGTGTTTTAAATACAGGTGGTGAGTCGAAAGTTTTAAAATATTTGCATAAATGCATGTGCTGCGGCGGGTATGCCACATGTTTAAACTAGTTCAAGTCGCGCACTACAGTCAGTCGAAAGGGATATAAAGTGGTAGTCGTTGCTGTGAACAACATTGCATGTCGTCGTTCTGTCAGTGGGTGGAACGCCTAAAAGATGAACAGCCACAACCGCTTATTAGGGAACTTTTGCTTTACGAGTTTGAACTCGGCCATAACGCTGCTCAAGCAACACGAAACTTTTGTCGTGCGAAAGGGGAAGGTTACGTGGACCACAGCACCTCAGCCAGATGGTTCAACAATTTCGCTCAAGTGACAGAAACCTCGACGATCAGCTAAGGTCAGATAGGCCGCGAACCGTGGATTCGGAGGCCATGCGCCAGGCCATAGAGGCAAATCCTACAACCGGCACTCGGATATTATCAGGTGAGCTGGGCATATCACAGACCACCGTGGTTCGTCACCTTCAGGACTTCGACAAGGTCTACAGGATCTGCCGCATTGTCCCTCATGAACTGACGCCAGCTGAAGCAAATCGCCGAGTGGAAGTGCGCATGAAACTCCTAGAAAACCTGCGCGATGAACGTTTCAGCAAGAGAATTGTTACGTGCGAAGAAAAGTGGTTCTATTTCCGTAATCCTAACACACAACGGCAGTGGTTGAGCTCGCGCCAGCTTCCTGAACCTGCTGCCAAACGTGGGGTGGGCACTTCGAGCACAAGGTGATGCTCTGTGTCTAGTGGAATTTCGAGGGGATAATCCATTACGAATTTGTTCCAGACGGTCAGACCATCAACGCCAACCACTACTCTGAACAGCTGGAGCGAATGTATGCCGTTTTGGAGGAGAAGTGCCCTGCACTGGTGAACAGAAAGCGCGCTCTCGTACAGCAGGTCAACACTCGGCCTCAAACCGCGCGAACGACCCGGCAAAACTCCAGCAACTTGAGAGCATCGAACTGATGCCACACCCAGCATATAATCCGGATCTTGCCCCGTCGGATTATTACTTGTTCCGGTCCATGGCCCACTTCCTTCGCGGGCGGCACTTCAACAACCAGGAGGAGGTGGCAGCTGGGGTGAAGGAGTTCTTCGCCTCGAAGGACAAGAACTAGTACCGCCGCGGAATCGAAGGACTGGCAGACAGATGGCTAAAGACGGTCCAACACGATGGCGCTTATACTTTAAATGCTATTCAGCTTTCGTTGTAAAGGTACGTATGAAGACATAAAGTGATCCAAATATTGCAAAACTTTCACCCTCTGTACGTTCATTTTAAGATTAAAATAAAAATAATAAAATACGAACAAAAACATAATAATAAATATAAAAATATTTGTTCTGCAAAATTTGGATTCACTTAAAAGGCCGCACTTAATGGCTTAGAAGATCGCAGGTTCCCCCACCTCTGGTCTAGGGTACGTTTTTGTGGGAGTAGTTGGTCCCCTTGATTCATGTGGAGCAACGTCTGACCGGCCAATTCTATTTAAATATCGTTGCCGACAGAGTCTACCAAATAATGTTGATGATTTATCGTAATGTAGATGGATACTTCCAGCGAAACAGTGCTCCATATAATAATGCTCACATTATATGCGGTTTTTTTTTTTTTTTGTTTATTTTGGTTGGGATTTAACGACCGTCGTGAGCAACTCAATGGTCGCGCGTCCCTAATGTAGGCTCACTGGATCCAGGGAAGGAGAGAGCTAATGCCGTAAGACAAACACAACATCCATGCCTGACAGGATTCGAACCCGGACCCTATGCGCCACCGGGGCGGCATGTGCGAATGGTTTGAAGAGTACCACGGAGGCTTCTTTTTCCTGCTACTATGGCCTCCTCAATCACCGAATCTCAATCCAATGGAGCATTTGTGGGACGATATATATATATATATATATATATATATATATATAAATCCTGGCTACTTACTTGTTGGAACACAAACTTTTTGAATGCCCCTAGTACGGACCTAGTTCATTTACCCGACGTTTACTTCACCGAAGGGTTACTTGACCGAAAATCACTTCACCGAAAGATCACTTGATCGAAAAGTTCATTTCACCAAAGGGTCACTTGATCGAAAGGTACATTTCACCGAAAGGTCACTTGATCGAAAAGCTCATTTCACCGAAAGGTTTCTTTACCCAAAAGTTCATTTCATCGAAAGATCATTTCACCGAAGGGTCAGTTTATGGAAAACTTTGGATTTCATTACATGATCTGTTGAAGCATGGCGTAAGTTCGGCAGACAGACCACCGAAACGTTAGGGGATTATACTCAAATTGCACTTTTGATTTCTCTGTGTCACAAGGAACGCAAAGACTTTTTTTTTTTTAAGACAATAAATAGGCCTCCTCGGCTTAGGCCTTTTTAGCAAATATTAATCATGTTAATAATGTGTACATAAAAGTCATGTTCAGTGCTCATGTTCATAAGGTTTACATAAAAAGTAAAATTAATAATGTTGCCCATTTTTTCACGCAAAAAGAATCAATTATAGGTCCCTAGGCCTTTTTACCCAATTTTAATGGGGCGAACTCATGTTCACAAAGTTTACATAAAAAGTCAAGTTAATAATGTTGCACATTTTTTCAGGCAAAAGGAATCAATTTTAGTTCCCTAGGTCTCGGCTTACGCCTTTTTAGCAAATTTTAACCGTGCGTGCTCATGTTCATAAGGTTTTCATAAAAAGTTAATTTACATTTTATGTAATGCTTACGAATATGAGTAGGGTTAAAATCTGTTAAAATGGCCTGTATCTAGGCTTACGGTCAAAATATTAATGTTTTGTGGTTGAGTAAAAGTGGAATATTACTTACTATATTTGCTACCCATATCTTATGAATATGAGCTCGGATGATTAAAATTTTACAAAAAGGCCCATATCTACGCCTTTTGATTAATGTTATATTTCGAAAAACCTGCTAATGTGGAGGCGTTTCATAGAAACTAAAAGTGTATTTTTTTATTCAATTCGACAATGCTTAGGTGGCCAGTTTTATAAAAACCCGCACCACACTCCAACAGATCTCCAACAACAAAATTCAAAGTTTTCGATAAACTGACCATTCGGTAAAATGATCTTTCGATATAATGAACTTTTATGTAAAGCAATCCTTCGGTGAAATGAACTTTTCGATCAAATGTCCTTTCGATGAAATGAACTTTTTAGGTGAAGTGATCTTTCGGTGAAATGAACTTTTCGGTCAAGTGACCCTACGGTGAAATGTACCTTTCGATCAAGTGATTTTCGGCGAAGTGATTCTCGCTCAAGTGACCTTTCGATCAAGTGAACGACATCCTCGTCGTACATGTCAAATGACATGCAAGAACAATTTAAGAGAGAAATGTTTGCTCCGAAAAGATTCCTGTTGCTTCCTTTCACAAATTTATAAAAAGCTTTACGTGAACGAAGGGCGTAAACAGAAATTGCAATTGTCAACTCGCTTTCCTTGAAGGGACAGTATAAAATTCGTTCCAAGAATAAGGAAAGCAATGAAGTGCGGTACCGTTATTCTTAGCAAATAAACCATGCTCATGTTTCTGATTAAGCAACAGACACACTTTCTTTTGGGTAAAAGGATCTGCATATAAAAGGCAAGAAATAAAAATTCATTAGAACGGAAGAACAAAACGAAATGGCAAATCAAGACCAGTCGTTGCGGTGTTTGCCCGTATATTTCTTTGAGTTTCTGGAAATATTGCACCTTCTCTTACGCAATCCTGATCATTGTTTTGGCGTACGATGTAAAGAAGAAAAAGAGACGTAGTTTTCGTCGGGAATGAACTATTTCCGGACCAAACATAATTGGTCTTGATATAAGAAAAAAGCATTTGATACACACAATTAATTCCTGTTGCTCACTGAAAGAATCACTGCTGATGCTTTACTCTTTGGAAAATAGGTCTGCAATTTCTTTAATGATGTAAATTTTGCTCTCTTGATAGATGTTCATTCGAAATTATTACCATGCTTTTCTACAAATAATAGTAGAACATGGAAAGCTACCTTCCTGGAACTAGTCATTGCTGCTGCCACGTAATAAATAAAATCAGTAATACAGATTAATCATTATTATATCAAAAATGCTTGGAACTTAACATGTTCCGCACTTCGGAATAACCCCTGTTAGTAGTCTGCATTTGGTTTTTATTCAGTACAGTATTTCACTAGTTGCCACCTTTGATTCCATGTTTTGATTAAGAAATATGTTTTTTACGGTCGTAGTTAGGTTTTATGTAACGAACATAAAGAAACAGAGCACCAAGTTGAATTAAAGTTGAAAGTAATGAAAGGTAAAAATAAAAAAGGCGTCAGGAGTAAGGAACATCAGAATCTTTTGAAGGACCAGAAAGTGAGTATTCTAGCCACGAGGATGTGTGACGTATATTCTATTTTAACTTCCAATTTTAGTTCCTTTTCCTATGTAAATTTGAGTTTGTTCTCTTTTCCATTTTCCAAAGTTAACGTGAAATCTTCTCTCTCACATGAATGGAGGTTTGGCAACATCCTGAGGTCAAGTACGTAAGTGACGTATGCATGTGATAAGAACACGACGAGAGGTATATAATGGGTACTCAGTAGCCATGAGATGGGGAGTTTGATGGTGAACGTTAATGCTGCTTTTGGATACGAGACTTCTTAATTGTCGTTTAAGTATTTAGAAGGCTACGTGTTCTACTTTAATGGCAGTATTGTGCTCCGTAGTCCGTCTGACAAGGATCACGGCTGGTATAGCTCTCTAGATATCCATCACTGCTGGTATAGCTCTCTAGATACCCTCATCTTTTTAATGCCTTGCCTTGTGTTTTCTAGACCTAGGCCATCTAGAAAACACAAGGCATGGCATTAAAGGCATGAGTTCCCTCTTTTAGTGACGTCACGCAGAAACCACGCCTTCCTGTTAGTTTCCAACGGTGTCGTGTGTGACGTCAGACGCGACTCCGATGTATCAGTCAGAGTTTGAAACGGGTCAAAAAGTTTGGACCCGGAACTGTATCTGATCCAGGCCCAACCCGGACAAATCTGCTTTGAACTATAACATACATATGGCGTTCAGAACGTCTCTCTGCAATGGATATCTTAAGTTATATGGAAGGCAAACAAATGTATTATACGAAATTAACTCAAGTTCCAGTGATATTAACTCGAGTTGCAGTGTTGTGTTTCATGGTTAATTGTTATTGTGGATATTAACCCAAGTTTTGGTTGATCTCACCTTGTTGAAGTGCAAATGATCAAGTGCCTATTGCCAGTAATAAGGGATTAACTGTAACGACTTCTTGAACTTTATTTGAGTGACTCGTATGTCACTCTAGGTGAACTTTTTGATCTATGTAGTGTTTCAGTAAGTCAGCTGCATACAAATGCTAGAGATGCCCTGATCTACATGGATTTCGAAAGGTTTCTTGTAGAGTCGTGTGTTGGAGAATTAATCGAAATACGTCTCGCTGTATTCCCATGGAGCGAAAAGTGCAGAAAGATTTCAGTCTTTGAACACAATGATAAGAGCGGACACAAGATCGCAGCTTCTCTCGACGTGCGCGTGCAAAAATCTCAGTCAGTTCGTGCGCTGCGTTTGTTCTGTGTACACCCAGAAATGTGTGTTCCATCTTGTGACTTCGACTTATCATGTTGCAACGTACACTGCAGCAATGATCGTTCGCAAGATTGTATAATGAACAACACCACGTGCTGTCCGCCATACACACAGCCAGCATAAATGTACGTGGGTGGAGTGCTGGCTTCGATGTGTGAGGAATTGAGTCACCGGTGGACAACCAATGTGTGGAACGTTTTGGGGGTGCTGTACTAGACCCACTTCTCATCACATGTGAGTACCCTATCCAAAAATAGTCCCTTGTCATAGCGAGACAGCAATGCAAGACAAGCTGAGACACGTTGCTGTTTCTTCACTGCAGACAATTCGTGCAGGACCCACTTAGACAATTTGTATGCCTTTCCCACTGCACGCAGATTTCTTCGGACGATTTCATCACTAACACCAAATGACTGGGCTAGTTCCTGGCATGTTTGGCTACTGTCCTGCTCAACAGCACCTTTTAGGGATTCTGTGTCAAGACTGACAGGAAGACCACTCCGGGACTTTTCTTGAAGGTATTCATCTCCGTCTCTGAACTTTGAAACAAATTCCGAGTTTGTGCGTTCCTTCGCAGTATCTGCCCGAATGCTAAGCAAATGCAACGAGCTGTTTCTGCAGCAGATGAACCAAGTTTAAATTCGTATAACGAACGTCAGCGAATAATCTCCACTGATACCGCCATTGTAATCGCACGTCTTTCCACTACCAAACTGCTTACACATCTGATTCATATGCGCAGGGCATCTTGGGATTTCACCTGACGATATACCGCTGGCGGAATGCCATCTCTCCACAAATTCAATCATCACAAGGTGTTCCTTATGCTCCATCGTAAAACGGCAAATACTTTTGTGGTTGCCTGATATTACAGGTGATCAAATACGCCAGTTTGATTGATGCAAACCGAGCAATCTCAAAGATATTTTAATTAAACAATCGTACGCTGCGACTAATAACCATATAGAGTATCGATCTTATCCTTTTCCAGCAACGTGTTTTGCTTGTTTGTTTGTTCGGGAGTTTTAACACTATGATGAGCAACACATTGGGCAATATAGCAGTCGCCCATCTCTAATTTAACGACGCTGGTTCCAGAGAAAAGGTAGAGCCAGCGCCTTAACACAAGCATAGCATTCATGTCTTGTTCGGCACTGGAGGTCTGACCCTCTTGAAAGAATGATCCAAAGACAGCGGTTCAAAACACTCTGCCATAGGCGGCAGCTTTCCAACACGTTTAACCTTCTAGAAATAGTCGCTAACAAAACACACAAATTTTGTTTAAAAGAAGAAAGCTGTTTGTATCGGGGGTGGTGGGGATTAGGATTAACGGCCACTACGTGCAACTCATAGGGCTAAAAACAGTCGTTCGACCCAAATTTGGGGCCACTGGTTCCAGGGAGGGGACAGAGTCAGCTTCATCAGATAAAAGCGCAATCCATGTGTAAGGGCGAAAATTAATTATTCAGAGTGTAATGTACATAGTATAATGTACATAATTTTTATAATTTATGCATATTCATAAAGAAATTATGTCAGGTGTTTTATGTGCAAGAGATGGACATGTCACGTATTCATATAATGAGTGATTGAATCACACTTTGGGAAAGGACTTCACTTCCTCACGGAGAAAATACCTTTCTTTTCGAAGCCATTGAAAAAACTGTAAATGTCTAGCAAGGTTCGAGTTGCGCCAACGAAGCACAATTCGGACAATCACAACGGAATTACGGAAAGCACTTAGAGGCTACATAACACGGTCCATTTAGATGTTTTCTCATCGAGCTAGACAAAGCTCAACGGCAAAAGTCGCCAGTCTGTCTGGTAGATTGTATTTTCATTTGTAATGAGAGTATGTAGCCAATGTTTATATATTGTATTGATGTACCTATGAAGAGTCTGATTTCAGACGAAGACGGCGGAAATGGGAACGACACGTAGTTATCCCGACGTGAGATAAAGACGTTAGGTGCGCGTGATAGAGAAGGCTAGCCAGGGTGTGGTCATCCCAGTCAGGAGCAGTTATAGCCGGCGGGAGTGCAAGTGGGGAGGTACCAAATATCGCAGAGTTAGGTGGCACTGCCTCGGGGCATCGAGCCGAGAGGTATGCTGGGTAATCTCCCAGGAGGAGGAGGTCACGTACAAGAAGAGAGTGGTAGTCAAGAGTATAGAGTGCGATGCACTAGCGTTAAGACGTGGTAGCAGGAGCTCCCGTACAAAATGTTGAGAGGGGGAATGATATAGAGAGCTTCATGATCGAAGGCTCTGAGTTGTGATAACTCGTAATGAGTCGGTGTGCGGATACACCTTAATTTCCTGAAACAAGTAGCAGCGAAGCACGGAGAAAGTGTTAAAAGAGGTAGATAGATTCCAACTCATGTGGCAGGAGGAATTAAGCCAATTAGAGGTGTGTATATTCGAACAATGCCGCCCCGGTGGCGCAGTGGTCTAAGGCGCTGGCCTCTGATCATTCGTCCGTAAGGGGTCCGGGTTCGAATCCCGGTCGGGCATGGATGTTGTGTTTGTCTTACGGCGCTGGCTCTCTCCCTTCCCTGGAACCAGTGACCCTAAATTAGGGACGGGCGACTGCTTATAGCCCATTCAGTTGCTCACGGTGGTCGTTAAACCTCCAACCAAAAAAAAAAAAAAAAAAAAAAAAAAAAAAAAAATATTCGAACAATGATAATAGACTCGTGTCAAAGCAACGATCACGTAAGTCTTTTTCAACAAAGCCGTCAGTCGCACGAAATCATACTTTAAAACCTTGAACTTTCTTCAATTTAATTGTTAAGTTTGCATTGCAGAGTGATTACTTCAAATATTGTCAAATGCCTTATTTATAACCTTCCCTCCCTCCCTCGATTAGCAGTTCACAATAGTAAAGCTGAGGAAGAGAGCACTTGGGCATTTGTTCTGCATACGAATGTTAGGTACGAAAGAACCTCGTTTAAGTTTGCTGGTGTGTGGGTAGGTGCTGTATGAAATACGTTGACGTCATCCTGAGTGGAGGCGGGCTACAGCACACGGGCGATACGCTCACCCCTACACCAAGCTTCATGCATGGCCCTGTTCGAACGACTAGTCAGCGATCTACGCTTGTCCCCACTTGGCGAGCGGAGCTATTTTGCAGAGCTGTAATTGAACAAATCTCACTCTCCTGTGTTTGTAATACTGATTCGGTTTCAATCATTTGTAACAAATGATCGATGGTGCTTTTCTACGGAATTTCGAATTTGCTAAACGGTTCACTAATCCTTCCTAATTATAACAAAGCGTTCGATCGAACCGGCCACATGGCACACCTTGTCTCAATAACGTGTGCAAAAATCAGTACGACATGTAAAATCGAATCTTCGGTTTGTAAAAGTGTCTGCTGTGGAGAAAAGTTTGAGGTTATTGAAATGTTTAGTATGTACTGATTTGTCCGTGGCAGTTTCACCCTTCCGTTTGAAAAATGGTTTCTGTCCCGTTTTTTTTGCCTCCGAACGGGCACTAGTATGCTACGCTCCAGGCAAAATGGTGGGGTACTACGGAGCAAATGGTGATGGTCTTGTTTATAGCGATCAATCCCGCGACTAGTTGCTTAATATGGCCTCTGAATTAAAGCGGGTGTTCGGCAGGATACGGTACAACCCCGCCAGACTATTTGCAATCCAATGTTGACAGCTGAAATGTCGCTGAAATTTCCCGAGGAAGCGAGGATAATTATGTTTTAAGAAGTGATAATAAAAGAGAGAGGCAAATTTGAAATATTGCTAAGCATCCCGAAAGAATAATGTATAAAATACCATTTTATTTTTCGTATATGCCACGTCTTCTGATGCCCACAGGGAAAATCATCTCCTAAGAAGCAGCAGAATCATTTTGCTGTCTGCATTTCTGAAGTAAACATATCGTTACTAACATTGGGTTGGTGTAGATAAAAAGTCGTCATAAAATAGGAAACACCTACCCGCCTAGAGTAGTAAAGTAGTTTTCCTTTGAATCAATACACTTCTGCCGAAGGGTTACGAGGCCGTGGATCCCACTGCGATAAAACTCCACAGTCTGTGAGACAAAAGTGGCAAAGGATGGATACAAAGCTTGGTCTTTTCAGAAGGCCTTCTCGGCCAGGAAATCATACACATGCCGGAAGAGGGATAATCCATGGCAACAAGGCCAGGGAAGTAAATATGCAGGGTGTGTAGAGTTTTGTAATCCAGCTGGTGGATTGGTAGGAAGGTCCTTTGGAAACATGTGGGGTGGGCGTTATCGTCAACAAGAGGATCCCGTGCTGGTTGACTAAAGCCGGCTGCTTGGTATGGAGATTTTTGTGCATCTGCTGCATTTCAGCACAATAGCGATCCGAATTGGTGGTTTTACCTTGTCGGAGAAATAAATGATGGATCAAGACAGCACCAAGCCACCTTACGAGAGCAAGTACTTTCCACGGGTATAGCGGAGGCTTTAGACAGTGTTGAGGTGGCTCCGTGGTATCCAACCACTGTGCTGATCGCTTACGGTTGTTGTAGAGGACCGACTTTTCATCGCAGGCTACAATCCGATGCAGGAATCTCTCCCATTTGTGTCTGGCAAGGAGGAAAATGCACTCCTCCAGACGACATGTCTTATTGGGTGTTGTCAATTCGTGTGGCACCTAAACATCCAGTTTTTTCACTTTTACTGGACAGCCTTTAGGAAGTGTTTAGGTGACACCATGGTATCAACCACTGTACTGATCGCTTACGATTGTTGTTGACGACCCATTTTTCATCGCTTATTCCTGCATCGTTACGATCCGATGCAGGAATCCTTCCCATCTGTGTCTGGCCAGACGACAGGTCTTATTGGCTGTTGTTAATTCGTGTGGCACCTAGACACCCAGCCTTTTCACCTTCCACTGATGTAGGGAAGACTTTATACAGGGTTTAGTGGTATCTAACCACTGTGTTGATCGTTTACGATTGTTGTAGGGAACCGAAATTTCATCGCAGGTTACGATCCGCTGTAAAAATCTGTCCTATCTGTATCTGGCAACTGTGTCTGCGCAGCTTCAGAACACATGTCTTATTGGATCCAGCTTTTTCACCTTTCCTGGAAATCCAGACGCCATATCGAATGAGGCACACGGACCTTTGGTGCGATCTCACAGACACCTTGTCGTGGGTCAGCTTCCACGATTTTCGTCAGATCATCATATGCTACAGCTACTGGTGTACGACTACAAGGCTCATTTGCACGGGGAATGTCTCCTGTTTAGAATTTTGTGAACCATTGACGAATGTGATACGTTCATTCACAGTGCCCTGCCCGAAGACAGCATTGATGTTTTGGGGCGCTATACCCTCAGAATGTCCGAGTTTGAACTCATTCAGAAGAATTTCTCGCCACTTTGACCGAGGTCTGTGGACTGGTGGTTGAAGCTTGTCACGAAATAAGGCACAGTGAATCTATCAACTAAATGTACTTTATATAAAATAGAGAAAATTTTACCTACTCTTCCGAACCTCCCCCCCCATCCTCCTAAAAATCCTCATAAAATAAAAAAAAAGTTAGCTTAAAAACAGCAGGCTCAAGAAAGAGCCAGCACAAGGCTTTCTTCATCAGTAAAGGAAAATGAGGGAGTAAGCTCAGAGAGTGTCTGAAATGTAAAGGAAATAAATCCTAACAAAAAGGAAATAAAAATACATGAACAATTATTTTGCCTAACAATTTAGTTCTAGTTGTAAATGAAATTATGGCAACTCTATTCATAGCTTACTGTGGAAATAACTTGTTTACGTGTCTCATAGAGGTTATTATTCAAAAAGTTGGTGGTCAAATTTTCGAACTAAAGCCTAGATCATCATCAGGACTACGTCACTGGAGTAGCTGCTGCCACTCAGTCGGAAGTGTCCAACCGCAATTATCGTTAATTGTGGTACATCTCACCATTTCCATCCCTCTTCCAGTTTCATTTTTACTAAGTTTGATTGGTGGGCGATTATTCTTACTGAGTCCCAATACACTTGCTTTTATATGTCTGTCTAGCCCTGTTTTTTTACTAGACCGACATATGCAAGCAAGTGGACACACCATGAATTGGGACTCAGTAAGAATAATCACCCACCAATCAAACTTAGTAAAGAGGAAACTGGAAGAAGGGATGGAACTAGCGAGAAGTACCACAAGTAACGATAATTGCAGTTGGACACTTCCGACTGAGTGACAGCAACTACTCCAGTGACGTAGTCCTGATGGTGAACTAGCCTTTAGTTCGAAAATTTGACCACCAACGTTTCTGAATATTAACCTCTATAAGACCCGTAAGAAACTTATTTCTACAATTTAGTTCTATCAAAAGAAAATGGTACCCACACCTTCCGAATCAAAACTAAATGAACCTAACGGCTTTGACCTAACTCAAGGACCTCACCCGCCAATGCTCAAGAAGTACCGAGAAATGGTAGCAAAAGAAAAACTTACGCATTCTTTTACCAAGAGAAAGCAACTTCTTCAATTTATGCAAGGTTGCATCAATTTTTTTCTTCACTAGAGAAGGAAGGGGATCTCTTCCTACAGAGCGTCATGGTGAGTCCTTTCGAGACTTAGAATCTGAAGAAGCAGAAGAAGCACTGGGAGGTTTTCCGGAAAACCTTTGCCCCCAAAAAACTTTTTTAAAACTCTTTACTGCTATGAAATATCCTAGGAATTCGGACATTTGTGGGGGTCGCTAGGGAAGAAGTATAAACAAAATCCCGTGAGTCCTTGGCTGACAGTGTGCCTCGTCCTCAACGCCCAGATACACCGTATCTCAAGCGCCTTTAGAGAATTGACGAAGCCCTCCGAGTAAAAAAAATCAGTCTCTCCTGAGATTGAATCCTTAGATGCTGTAGACGGCGAAATCAGGCAGAAATTAATCGTTAAATTAGAGAAAATCCGAACCCACCCTAAAAAAGTCCTCATAAAATTGTAAAAAATTGAATTTAAATATAGCGAGCTCATGAAATGCCCTAGCTCAGGAATCTCTACACCAGAAACAGGAAAATTAAGGAGTACAATGAGAATCCTTAAATCAGTATAAAAAAGGAAAAAGTTAGTAAAATGATGCAATGCATTGATTATGATACGCTTTCCAACATACCAGAAATCATTACTCAAGTTATGGGGATAATGGCTGTGGAATAAATCTCGCTCCTGTGCCCTGACATATGACCCAATTTCGATGATATTCAACAGAACCGGTTAAGTATACTTCCGGAACAACTTGATTAAGTTTTGTCTCAATCGAAGCATTTTTTACGCAAGTAACGACGCATAAGAGCAATGAAATGGATCCTGCTCCTATGTCCTAACCTTTGACCCCATTTCGTCCATTTTTCAATAGGGTTTATCCCCACGTGGTCCCCTACCACATACTAAAATTTCATCGAAATCGAACCATTTTTACGCAAGTTATGACGCATAAGGACAATGGAATGGATTCCGCTCCTATGTCCTGACCTTTGATCCCATTTCTTCCATTTTCAACAGAGTTCCTACCCAAATAGACCCCGACCACATACAAAACGTTCATTGAAATCGAACCATGTTTACGCACGTTAGGACCATAAAGGCAATAAATAGAATGGATTCCGCTCCTATGTCCTGACTTTTGACCCCATTTTGTCCATTTTCATCAGGGTTCGTCCCCAGGTGGTCCCCTACCACATACTAAAATTTCATCGAAATCGAACCACTTTTACGCGAGTTCTCGTGCGGATGGGCAGACGGACGGACGGAAGAACAGACGGACAAAGCTGGAGCATATACACTTCTTCAACATACGGTTGGAAAGGGTAAAAAAGCCTCACAAAACGCAAACTAAAAATTTAAATCTTGACAATTTTGTCTAACAAATTTAGACCTAAACATAAAGAGAAGCAGGGCATTCCACCCCCTCTATGCGAGAAAGAAGAAATAACTAAAAGAAAAAAGTAAACTAAGCAAACAGTCCCCTCTTCCACACTACCCCACCCCGACCCCTGGAAAAAACAAAGGAAGGGCAGCAAAAGAAGGGCTAACGCCTTTTACTGCGACATAGTAGCTTTTTCAGTTTGTTCAAAGTGGCAGAAGTGTGAGACACATAAGCGATAAAATAAAGAACATTAATTTTTTTTTTTTTAATTGGAGGTTTAACGACCACCGTGAGCAACTCAATGGGCAATAAGCAGTCGCCCGTCCCTAATTTAGGTTCAGACTCTTTGCTCCAGAAAAAAAATTAGGGATGAGATCAGAACGTTTCAAACAAAAAAGAAAAAAAAAAGAAGCAGCAGGGAAAAAAAAAACGAAATAAAAGTCCGCATGTTAATATTTTGACCCCAAAACTAACACACATATAAACAAACAAAAAAATCATTAAGAAGGGGAATAAGGGGAGGGAGAAGGGGGAAAGAAAAAATGCAAAATAGCGAGGAGGAAAGGAAAAAAAAAAGAAAATACGTACGCATATAGCCCGCAGCTGTGGAAAAGGAAAAATCGCCAGGGTAAGTAAAAGCAAGATTGTTACGTCTCCTTTTGACGTACAGAATTTATTTTTTTTTCGCTAATAATATTAGGATATAAATCTTCGTCTGAGAAAGAGGAACGCTTCCTAGAGCGTTTCTGGATCTCCATAGAGCGGAAGGATATGGGTGAAGATTTAGTGGGGCAGCTTGCAACAAATCTCCTTTCCCATACTTCCTTCAGGAATCTCCGAACTGACACGGCGTAACAGAGCAATTCGGAGATCTGTGGAATCTCCAGGCAATTCGGATATTTGTGAATCTTCAAAACCCAGTGAGGTTCCGGCCAATTGGATGACTCATACCAAATACTCTATTACAAAACACCTGAGCTCTAATAAAATTGCGGCCTTCCTCATCCGAAACAGAAAGTGGAAGTTCTCCACGATGGGAAAATCTTTCAGGTGGCTGGGAAGTCCCAGGTACTATTTTGGAGGGGATGTTCAATCAGAGCTGGATGCCTACGTAGAAGAGGCCAGATTCCCCTTACTGGAGGCCACCACAGATGCGTATGTGGGAGCCTTTGGGACAGGCTGAATTGAGATTAAACTCCTGACGTAATGATGCTTTAAAATCTCCTGAACTTTTTCTTTAACAAGGGAAAGAAAGTTGGCTTTTTGTCTTGTAATAAAAATTTGAAGGCCATTCATGGCCATCCTGAGTTGGGTTTTTTTATTATTGGGGGTTTAACTACCACCGTGAGCAACTCAATGGGCAATAAGCAGTCGCCCGTCCCTAATTTAGGTTCACTGACTCCAGGGAAGGGAGACTGCCAGTAGCGTAAGACTAACACAACATCCATGCCTCACCAGGATTTGAACCCGGACCCATTTCGGACGAATGATCAGAAGCCATCTGTTAGACCACTGCGCCGCCGGGGCGCCAAAAAGTTCCTGTTTTCAGTATGATGCGTTTGGAACAAATCAATTTTGTTGTTGCAATGATGTAGCGACGCCCATTTGGGATCCAGCTTGAGAAGATTCGACACGAAAGTGTTAATACAGGACATGAGGCTAGTGGATAACTGATCCAAAGGGATGTTCGGAGTCATCTTCATCTTCCTGAGGGGATGCTACCCGTTGAGATGAAGCACTAGCGGGTGATAATTGCTGTAATTCTATATCTTCTGAAATGGAATTGCAGCTGTTAGCGAACACCAGATACACGGAAGAGCCAAAACCTCATGACCAATATGATGTTGGAGGTGTCTTGTGGTATCTTGTGGTACAAAATTTCTAAAGGTGTCTTGTGGTATCTTGTGCTACAAAATTTCTAAAGGTGTCTTGTGGTATCTGGTACCAACACGTTACCAGCAGATCCTTTAACTCTTGTAAGTCACGTGGTTGAGTCGCCGCAGATCGGATTTACTATTCCAACACAAATCACAGATGATCGATTGGATTGATGTCTGGGGAATTTGGAGGACAGGGCAATACCTGGAAGTCTTCCTTGTGTTCCGCGAGCCATTATCAAACAATCCGGGAAGTGTGGCGGGGCGCATTATCATACTGAAAGAAGGCACTACTATAGCATTGGCATGAGAGCATGTACCTGGTCTGCAATTATGTTTAGGTAAGTGGTAGACATCATTGCAGTCTATCTGCACATAAATGACTGGATCGAGGGTTTCCCAGCAGAACATTGCCCAAAGCATTACATTTCCTCCACCGACTTATTTTCGTCCCACGGTGTATCCTGGGACCAACACTTCCCCAAGTAAATGACGCACACGTACCCGCCCATCCACATCGTGCCACAGGAAACGAAATTCATTGGTCCAGGCAACCTTCCTCCAACGATTCAAGGTCCAGTTTTGATGTCCGCATGTCCTTGTACGCACTTTGGACGATCAACCGGGGTTAGCATGGGTACTTGAACAAGGTTGTGTTGTAACACATTGCTCCTGTCACCAGCATTCAAATTACCGGCGAGTTGCGCCACAGTATCCCTTCTGTTGGCTGGTACCATACGGGATAACCTTCGCTCACCTCTACATTGTTAAAAATTGGCACTTAGAAATAAGCAAAATGTACTTGTTTTTGAGTACATTCTGGGCTTATAATAGCTACGAGTACTTGTGTCTCATTTTTGAAAAACACGCGTACTCATTTTTGAGTATACCGAGGGAATCAATTATGAGTATATCTGGTATTTCTAATTTCAAATATATGTACTCATTTTTGAGTACATATTTAAAATAATAGTACAAATCAAATATTATGTACATATATTTGAAATAATAGTACATATATTTCAAATATATGTACTCAAAAAACTCCATATGTATGTGCTCTAACTTCATTCAGTTTCTGTGCCCTTTCGGACAGGGCACAGAAACTGAAGGAAGTTAGAACGAATCTAGCGATTCTGACAGGATAGTTTGTAAGTGAAAAAGAGCACACTAGATGGCGCCACCGTACATACGATTTTGCACCTAAAAGGCAGAGAGAAATAAGGGAGGGGCTTCGGAACTTTAACCGGGGGATTCCTACACGGGGCTGTCACTTAACGTGCTCGTCCGATGCACGGCGATATTCAGCGATCGTCAGAAATTCACACTACCAGGCTAGGTTTGAACCTGGGGTCCCTCCATCAATAGTCTGAATCTCTAACCACTAAGCCATCCACGGCTCGATTTCAAATTTGAAATACGTGTACTCCATACATATTTATTTATTCATAGAATCTACTGGAAGTATATTATTCGATGGCACATCTGGGAAACAAGATATATATATATACTGGTATCACATGCTGGGCAAATGGACCGCACAGTTTTATGACAAATATAGTGATGAAGCTACAATATATTTTTATGCGATTGACACAAATATAGTTAATGTAAAAACGTGCACAAAGATACTTTATGCGTAATTAAATTACTTGTGACCAGTGACTCTTTTGTACTAATTATTTTTGTGTGTCACTTTACACATTTATTAAACAATTTCCCTTGAAATCTATGATAGCTAAAATGAAGTAATACGAGATTATATTTATTGACGCAGTTATTTGCAAGTACGTATCGTATGGTTACTTATATTTGAGCATGCTATGTACTCGTTTACAATACGATTGTACTTAAAAAAAAACCGAGTAGGTTCAGGTTCTCATTTTTAAGTAGATTCTTTTAAACAGTGAAAAAGCGAAGAGCAGTGGTCGGCTCACACCTTGCCGGCGGTTCGTGGGTTTTCCCCTTCTCGGACCACTTTTTGGTGGTACTAATAACTGCTGAGCATGAGCATCTCACAAGCTTTACCATCTCTGAAATGCTCTGAAAGAGTCTTCTGGATCAGATTTGGCCTTTGTCAAACGCGCTGAAGTCGCTGCCTTTCCCATCTGAAGACAAGAATAACACTTATTTAAGGGGGTTCGGTAGGTTACAATGGGCACAAAAATCGATTTTTTGTATTATTGTATATTTCCATTGCATGCATCATTGTCTTTAATTTGACACCTCATTTGTACTTATCCTACTGATAGAACAAAAGTTATGGCCATAAATGTGAGTGCATGTCAGGCGGTTTTCCGCGCGTTGCCCTCATTTGGTATTTGATCTCACACTATATCGTGTTTCTTTTTTTTTATAGTACTACATATTCCACAGTTCTAAGGACAGAAAAAAGAAAGCACATATTTCAGGATCTAGCTAACCCTGCACTGTTGAAAAAATGCCTGCATCGGAAAAATCATAACCCCAACGAATCTGTGAATATGATCATTTGGTCAAAACTACCGAAAACTGACTTTGTAGGGTTTCGTACTATGGTATTTGGTGTGTATGATACCATCCTAAACTTTAAAGAAGGGAATATATCTAGATGCATGGTTTTGCAACAGCTTGGGATCATTGTTAGCAAGAATACGGGATCAGTTCTGGCGGAGCTTGATAGTCTGCGGGTGAGAAGGGGTGAGCGTATGTTGTCCACACACCACAAAAAAACTAGTCAACAGCGTTTAAGTGCCAAGAGGAAGCTTGAAGAGACGTTCCATGAAGAAGAGGGACCGGATAACCCCTGCTATGGTGCTCGAATGCACTGAATCTACTGTTGTATGGTAAGCGTTAGCTCAATAAACTTCAATTGCATCTTTCCGAGAGTCGTATTTTTCAACATTAATGACCCGTTATCTCGGAAACTATAAAGAATACGGCTTTGAAATTTGTACCACAGGTTTCTCTTTTGTATCTACAGACTTTAACACAAGATTTTTGTAATACAAAGTTTGGGTATCCTTTTATGCAATTTTATGTTTCATTTTTTACAATGTTTTTAGTGGTTCCTGAAATAGAAATCATACACTGAAGAGCAACTGAATTAGAAACAGCTTACAGGGCCGCCCACAGCGCCACATTCTGCAAATGTGGCGCTGTGGGCGGCCCTGTAAACGGAAACGGCATGACGTATGCAGCGATCCGACAATATAAGGAGTGATGTGACGGGAATCAGTAAGAGGCCGCGGATGGCTTAGTGGTTAGCGAGTCAGGCTATCGATGCAGGGTCCCCAGGTTCGAACCTATGGGCTGATCTTTCAGAGATGGTGTGATTTACTAACAATCGCTGAATATCCGCCGTGCATCGGACGAGCACATTAAATGACGGCCCTCAGGCTGGACCCACTGGTTAAATGGGTATCCTTTCCTATGCCCCCTCTGAAATTCTCTCACCCCTCTATGTGCAACATCGTACTTGTACGGTGGCGCCATCTACTGTGCTCTAATCTCACTACAAACTGTTCTGTCAAAAGTCGCTAGACATTCTCTCCTTCCGCTTCTATGTCCTGCCCAAAAGGCGATCTCGCTGTAGGTGGCTGGGACCTAAACTCTACTCACTGTGGACGGAAGTCCTACAAGGAAATGACAAATACTGAATCAGTAAGAGTCTGACGCAGTATAAGTAAGACGAAGGATCTAAGCGCAATTGATCGTGGGCAAACTGTCGCGGCCCGACGAATGGGTCACTCCATCTCGGAAGACTTGCAGGCACTGGAATTTTCACGATCCACTGTGTCACGGGTGCAGCGTAAGTACATCGAATCCGGTAAAACCATCCCTGAAAGGGCCAGCTGCCGTGGATAACCGCGTGTGGATGAGCAGGCTCATCGTCGGCTAGCTCGTATTGTAACAGCGGATAGACGGGCCACACTGCAAGAAATCACTCGGCAATTTAACGCTGGTGCACAAAAACGTATAAGCAGCCACACCATCCAGAACCATCTCCTCGCTATGGGGTACAGAAGCCATCGTCCCACAAGGGTACCGCTGCTGACCGCACATCACAGGGTGCAAAGAATAGCATGAGCGCGGGAACATCGCCACTTGACCCTAGACATGTGGAAAAATGTTGCCTGTACTGATGAGTCAAGATTCACGTTATTACATGCGGATGGCAGGATACGAGTACGGCGCAAACAGCATGAAGCGATCGATCCTTCTTGCCAGTAGGCTATACTCTTCAAGCTGCTTGGGGTGGCATTCTCGTCTGGGGACTGTTTACTTGGACTGAAATGGGACCCCTGGTACGTGTGACATCGTCCCTCACAGTTCTACGTTATCGGGATATCCTGGACGACCATTTGCTCCCGTTTGTGCGTCTTCAACATCCCACTGGGGACCTCATCCTGCAACAAGACAATGCAGCTCCCGAATTGTATCCGAATGGTTGGATAAACACTCCACCGACGTGACCTCTCTTCCTTGGTCAGCTAGGTCACCTGAACTCAATCCCATCGAGCACATCTGGGATGCCATCGAGAGAGATGTTCGAGGCTCAGACCCCCCCCCTCAATCAAATCTTCGTGAACTGTGGGAGCTTGCTCAGGGGACATGGATCCGTATGGCTTTCGGTGTCTTGTCGAGTCCATGTCGAGACGAATCGCCGCCGTCGTCAGGGCGAAAGGTTGTGCTACATGTTACTAGACAGGTATCTATAATTCAATTGCTCTTCAGTGTACAATGACGACTAAAATTAATTTTAAGAAAGTCTTCTGTTAAAGTGTGTAGCAGTATATAGCGAACAACCCCTAAAAATTTCAGACACTTCTTTCCAGTGGTTCCTGAGATAACGGGTCTTCAGTATGTTACAATTAACATGGCCGTGATACAACCTACTGAACCCCCCTTAACATACTCAGTAGCAGGTGTTATTTATACTGTTTCGTGGTCTTCATACGCGCTGTCGTTTACCTGTAACTGCGTAGATTTGAATAAAGGCGCGCTGGTCATAATGGTTTGGGCATTCGGTGTATATGTCGACCTTCTGCCGTATGCACATGCAGGGTTTGCGCTACCGATCGCATTTATCGCAATTTGCGAAAAAAAGAATCGGTTTGATGATTGATAAAAAAAATTTGGCGAAAATACTGGCGATTACCTTTTTTTTAATTACGTTCCAGGCGAAAACAATCTTTAATTTTTATTCGATTTGGTATTTGAAAAATGAAATCCGAATGCTAGTTACTTTTTCACTGTTTACATTCCGCGTGACACGGAAAGCGATTACGTGAAAAAAGTGACGCTGACGTTAGACCTACTACACTACTCAAATCAATTAGGGGATACCGTAGTTTTGTATGAAAACTGTGAGTGACTGAAATCTTTGTAGGTTGGAATAGGAACTACAGACATACGCTGGTGTGCAAAAATTAAGGACGAAGAGGAGAAATTAGCATAACAGCGGAACGAGCAGGCAGAAGGGACCGGAAGACCACTCAGGAGATAGACTAGGACCCGGTACGGTAGGGCATGCGCATATATGCAACATGACGTAGAAGGGGGAGTGTCGGAAGGGTATAAAGCACACGGGCGGTGTACGCTCAGCAATTCGGTGAAAGCTATTGCCCGATGTACATCGGTTTGAACGACGTCGAGTTGCTGCCACCGTGTGATATGGCCAACAGGCAATCCAGTAGACGACATCTGGATGACTTTACCCGAGGTCGCGTCAAGAGCATTTCGAACGACAGATACAGCTGTCCGAGAGTTTAGCAGTGGTCGTCCACGAGCAACCACGGCGTCGGACGACCGGTATATTGTCCTAAAGGCGAGAAGAGACAGACGGAAGACAGCGGAAGAAATCGCAAGGCACATACAACAGACAACTGGACGTCCGTTATCGCGTTTTACCGTGGCCAGAAGGCTGCACGAAGGTGGTTTATTTGCACGACGACCAGTACAGTGTGTGCCATTAACGCCTGCTCATCGGACACGGTGGTTTCTGTGATGACAGGAACACAAGAACTGGATACATCAGCAATGGGGTCGAGTTCTCTTTACGGATGAGAGCCGGTTTAGTCTGACGAGCGATTCTGTACGTATACACATTAGAGAGAGCGAGGAAAACGCAATCACACCTCCAACATCATCGAAAGGGACCGGTTTGGAGGTGGCGGAGTTCTCGTTTGGGGCAGTATCCTGCTTGGCAGCAGTACTGATCTCCACATCTTCCAAGGAGGTTCAGTCACTGGTGTCCGCTATTGTACCGAGGTCCTCCTGCCTCACGTGCGTCTGTTTAGAGGTGCTGTGGGTTCTGAGTTCCTCTTTATGGACGACAACGCTACACCTCATCGTACAGTGGCTGTCGCAGAGCTGTTGGAGAGTGAAGATATTCAACGCATGGATTGGCCAACAAGGTCCCCGAACCTAAATCCAATCGAATACGTGTGGGACCTTCTCGGTAGACGCTTGGCAGCACGTCGCCAGCCGCCAGCAACGATTCCGCAGCTGCGACTGGCGCTACAAGAGGAATGGGCCGCGATGCCTCAACAGATCCTTGACAACTTCGTCCTCAGCATGGACAGACATTGTAAATCCTGCAACGCAGTCAGGGGTGATCATATCCCCTACTAAAGACTGGATTTGTCTTGGCAGCCGCCTGCCACATGGACGTTTCTGTCTTCTGTCCAGTTGTGCTCGAAGCTACCTTTTCAATCAAGTGCCTTTGTATCCTTTGGATTCTTTGTTTGGACGGTTTTGATCACTTGTCCCATATTCTTACATCTTGGGGATCTTGTGGTATGATTTGTGTCGATATGGAGCACTTCTGTACGACGTTACATTCGAAAAACCGTCTCTTCCTTAATTTTTGCACGCCAGTGTAGTACGTTATGTGAGAAGAAAAATATGGCCGAAACAATTAGTAATTTAAATTTAATAATTTTTGCGGAGACGAACGTAAAAATGCATATTTATGACATATCATAAATATGAAACTAAAGGTAAATTTTTTGCCAGAAAATTGGATTTAATAGGGGATATGGTTTTCCCTGACTGAAAGCAATCTTGCAAAACCGAGGCATAAAGTCAGAGTATTAATGAAGGATTGGGGAATTCCATCCCACTCCTGCAGAAGAGCACTTCGCAATATCTGGACTGTTTGTGGAGGGGTTAATCGAGCAGCAACCCTTCTCCCTAGAACGTCCCAGGCATGCTTCTTGACGGGGTTTATATCTGGGGAACATGCTGGCCAGTTCATTCGGATGATTCGCTCGTCAAACAGGAAGTCGTCCACACATCGAGCGCGATGTGGCCTGCAATTATCGTCCACGAAAATGAATTCATCTCCGACTGCTGCAGCATAAGGGACGACTAAGAGTCTGAGGATCTCATCCCTATACCGCTGAGCAGCAAGTGTTCCGTTTCTGATGATGTACAGGTCGGTTCGACCATTGAAAGAGATACCGGCCCACACCATCACTCCGCCTCCTCGAAATTGAACACTTTCTTTCACAAATAACGGGTTGTTACGAGTACTTCGTTTCCTCCAAATGATGAATCGCCCATTGTCAGGATGTACAGTAAAGAGAACATTGCATCATCCATTTCTTCTCCAATTGGCATGGTCATGTACCCAAAGTCTGCGGGCAGCACGGTGGCGTGCGGTTAAAGAAACATACCATAGGTTGTCGAGCATACAGACCAACACTGTGGAGTCGGTTCCGAACAGTTTGAGTTGAAACATTTGTGCCAGTAGCCGTACGGAGTTCGCGTTGCAGAAGAGTGGAGTTCGTTCTCCGGTTTGTCCTGGCAGTCAGCGTTAAAAACCGATCCTCATATCTTGATGCTGCTCTCCTACGACCTTGCCCTGGTCTTCGCCTTACATTTCCGGTATCTGAAAACCGATTCCAAAGTCTGGAAATCACCCTTTGATGGCTTCTGCCACTTGCGATTGGATTTGACCCGTTTCTAAGCGACCGATAGCCCTCCTGGCCACAGGTTCTGGTAAATCACGTTGTTTGAACATCACATTTTTCTATAGCACACATTCAAAGCATGTGAATCGCTTTTATCCTGGATTAAACGATCGTACGATACATGTCATTTTTCACACGCTGACGGAAAGACGCCCTATTTTAACGTCACGCAAAAATATTCGCATACTCAGGTGTCTGTAAGTGTGCAAAAGTTTCATTCTAATCACTTTCGCTCAATTTCTCTTAGCATGCAAACAGTTGATGTCAGTAGTTTATATCAAAACCACGATATCCCCTAATTGTTTTGAGTAGTGTATAATACTATGTTTTTATGGTTTTTATAATTGCAATGGAGGGTGAAAAAGTTTGGCCACTTGATATTACATTCGGCGAAAAAAATATTGAATTTAGTGAATGGGTTGGGAGAAAACTAAAAAAAAATATTGAATTTAGTGAATGGGTTGGGAGAAAACTAAAAAAAATATATTGAATTTAGTGAATGGGTTGGGAGAAAACTAAAAAAAAATATTGAATTTAGTGAATGGGTTGGGAGAAAACTAAAAAAAAAATATTGAATTTAGTGAATGGGTTGGGAGAAAACTAAAAAAAAAATATTGAATTTAGTGAATGGGTTGGGAGAAAACTAAAAAAAATATTGAATTTAGTGAATGGGTTGGGAGAAAACTAAAAAAAAAATATTGAATTTAGTGAATGGGTTGGGAGAAAACTAAAAAAAAAATATTGAATTTAGTGAATGGGTTCGGGAGAAAACTAAAAAAAAAAATATTGAATTTAGTGAATGGGTTGGGAGAAAACTAAAAAAAAAATATTGAATTTAGTGAATGGGTTGGGAGAAAACTAAAAAAAATATTGAATTTAGTGAATGGGTTGGGAGAAAACTAAAAAAAAATATTGAATTTAGTGAATGGGTTGGGAGAAAACTAAAAAAAAAGATATTGAATTTAGTGAATGGGTTGGGGGAAAACTAAAAAAAAAATATTGAATTTAGTGAATGGGTTGGGAGAAAACTAAAAAAAAAAAAAATTTAGTGAATGCTAAAAAAAAATATTGCATTTAGTGAATGGGTTGGGAGAAAACTAAAAAAACAAGAACAAAGAAACCGCTGCATGTGACGTTACTCGACGACATCATTCTGTTGGCGGGTTTAAACATGTACGCCTCCCTCCCCGGTGACGCAGTGGTCTAAGCGATGGCTTCTGATTATTCCTCCTAGATGGGTCCGGGTTCGAATCTCGGTGAGGCATGGATGTTGTGTTTATCTTACGGCGCTGGCTCTCTCCCTTTCCTGGAGTCAGTGACCGTAAATTAGGGACGGGAGACTGCTTATAGCCCACTGAGTTACTCATGGTGATCGTTAAACCCCCAATAAAATAAACAGAGCATGTACACCTTCTGAATGTGAGCATTTGATCTGCCAACCCAATAGAAATTTTTTGTACGCAGTGGCAATATTACGCATCTAAGATAAAAGTACGCGAAAAGTTTTGGGCAGTTTGCATCTGTTAAGTGCGAACAAAATTTTTCCAATAAGGTATTTAGAAGCAATGGTTTGGTGTCCCCAGAGGAGACAAAGCAATGACGTAAACATTTCATTTCTCAATACGTTTTCCAAAAAAGAGAAAAAAAAGAGATTGTTGATGAATATTCCCAGTACATTTTGCAAGGGAGCGAAATAAAAAGACTGTTAATGAATTTTAATGTGAGGTGTTTGGCATTTGGTTCCAGTTATTCCCTTCTAAGAATTCAAGTCTATGCAAGCCTAGTTGCCGGAGAGAGACATTTAAGTATTTACTAGCAAAACGCTAACGAAATATCCCAGAGGTGGATGAAAAAATCCTTCGATACTTTTCTGAAAGCAGAAATTTATCATAAAAATAAAATTTAACAGCAAATGCTTAGCTAAAACTCGTTGAAAAAATCAAAGAAAACAAAGCAATAAAAAGAATTCTCAGTGAAATTTGAAAAGTACATTATTCTTTTTACTTCTTGTAATATATCTGTTTTAGTTTGACATAGACATAATTAACAAAATGTACAAATATAATGTAGGATTAAGTGCAACCTTTAGAAAAAAAACTCTTTTTATATTGGTTCTTTCGCGAAATTTGCACTTAGTTTTGTTCAGTTCAGGCATCATTACTTAGTATATCTGAGTATACAAAGATGAAATAAAAGAAGATGATCATTAAAATGTTTTGACTTGGGCGTTTTATGATTCCATTTTTTTTATCGTCTTCCTTGAAATCCTTAACCACATTTAAGGTTTCATTAAAATTTAATGTTTGAACAAACAAAAATTTAATAAACTTTGCAGTGTTCAATTATCAAGAAACGAAATCATCCGAAATGAATAGAACATATAGGGATTTTGAAGATGACAATCCGTTTTTTGGTGTAAATATGACAAGGATGGTAAGTCAGATAATATCCGAAAACTTGAAAATTTCGTCGTCCTGGAGCGGGAATTGAACTCGCTTCTCCCAGATAGCACCCGGGTTTGCTAACCCCTACACCACTTAGAATGGCCGAGTGTGAAGTTTCCTCCGATTAATTTCAATTAATCAAGTTTCCGATTAATTAATTTCAGATTAATCGGAAACTTGAGACTCGGTCGTTCTGGTTGGTGTAGTGGTTAGCATACCCGGAAGCAATCTGGGAGACGCGGGTTCGATTCCCGCTCCAGGATGACGAATTTTCACGTTTTCGGATATTATCTGACTTACTATCCTTGTCATATTTAAATCAAAAAAAAAAAAAAAAAAAAACCCAACGGATTGTCATCTTCAAAATTTCTATTATATGGTGCAATCCCGTATTTCATTCAATACATATAGGATTTGATATTTAAATATGTATTATTTAACTAGATCCACTGAGGGATGAATCCTCCTTCTTGTTTGTTCCACTGCTGTAGAAAATGCGATATCAGGAAGTATCAATATATTACCTGCCTCATTTCTATGTATATGTGTTACTACAATAAGTTCTTGACGAGATCAGAGACATTTAAGTTTGTAACTAGGACAGATATATTTTAATTGTGATTGAATTCCTGAAATTAAGCAGAGGTCCAGTTTTAAAAGTGTATGACTAAATTAGGGAATCCTTAATTTTTTTTTATTAGATCAGAGGTATTCAAGCTTTTCACTAGATCAGCAAAATTTATTTAGTTGGAAAGAAAGTTAATACCTGCAAATGCAAGGCAACAGAAAAGTGCTAATTACCGTATATACAAGTACACTAAAGTGTCAGAAAAACTAGTACACCAGTCGAATACTTAGAAGGTCCCCCACGGAAGCGCAGGACTGCAGAAATACGACGGGGCATGAACTTCACTAGCTTCTGGAAATACGCTGTAGGCATTGCACACCATACTTCCTGCAGAGTGTACCACAATTCGGGTGTATTCCGAGGTCTCGGATTCCTGTGTTCGATAGCGCGTTGCATGGCATCCCAAATGTATTCTATCACGTTCAGATCTGGGCACTTGGATGGGAATGGCAACACCCCAAACTCAGATGAATGCTCCTCTAACCATAATTCGGCGTCCTTGTGTGGAAGTGCATTGTCCTGTTGGAACAGGCCCAACCCATCAGCATGAATGCAGGACATGAACGGGTGTAACTCGTCAGAAAGGATGCGCACATAGCGTTGGCCGGTCACACACATTTGTAGACGTACCAGAGGTTCCAGTGAAGTCCAGCTAAACACACCCCATACCATTACAGAAGCCCCCCCTCCCACACACATACACCAACCGGTACAGTTCCCTGTTGACAGGCGGGATCCTTGGCTTCATTGGGGTTTGCGCCACACACGAATCTTTCCAGCTGTCCGATACAGTTGGAAACGTGACTCGTCAGACCAGGCTACTTGTTTCCGGTCATCAAGTGTCCAGTGGAGGTGTTGCCGTGCCCAAGTGAGGCGCATAGCTATTGTGTTCGTGTATCCATCAAGGGGACTCGAGATGGGCTTCGGCTCCCAAAGCCCATATCGTGCAGGGTACGTTGCACAGTCCGGACGCTGATGCTTGTTGAGGCTCCAGCATTGAATTCCGATGCTGCCTGCGAGTGTCGCGTGAAACGATCCTTGAGAGCCGACGATGGTCACGTTCACCCAATGTCTTTTTTACGTCCACACTGGTATCGTAGGTTGGAGGTTTTGCCGGAATTTTTGTAGTCACGGTACACCCTTGCAATGGTAGTCCGTGAAAATCCGAGCTTCGTTTCTACCTCCGAAATACTATGGCCCATCTCACGAGCGCCAACTATGACACCGCGTTGAAAATTGCTTAAATCGTTATTACTTGTCATTCTCATGCCAAAAACAGCTCTGTCAGCTGGCAAGGATGTCTATCGCGTTATATACGCACTGGCTTACGCAACCGAGTACGCGCATAGGTGACGCTGCTATGTATTTTGCATAAGCTCGTCTGTACCAGTTTTTCTGGCACTTCAGTGTACATATCAGTCCAAAATGTAGTCTCGCCAAGGTTTGCCACGACTTGCTCCCATCGTCTGGGCAGCCGCTGTTGGATTGTGGCGGTTTAGAAGCACAGAAGTAAGTATGCGCTCGACATCGTCCCGGTTGGTTAACTGCTGTCCGTCTTGGAAATACTGCTAAGACCGGAAAAGGTGGCAGTCGCGTGGGGCAATGTCCGAAGAAGTCTGTCCCAAGTCCCTGATCTTGTGACAGGCTACACGTGCTGTGCGAGGCTTCGCTCCATCCTGCTGTATAGGAGGACGTCCTTGCGGTCCAGCAGTGCTGGTCGTTTCGACGGGAGCGATGCGTGCAGTTCGTCGAGCTGACGACAGTACACATCGGCGGTGTTTGTGGTGTTGACCAGCAGCAGCTCAAAGAAGACGACACCCCGCATATTCCACCAAACAGACAGCAGGACCATACGTGGGTGTAAGCTGGCTTTGAGGGTCGGCGTGGGCATCTGTTTTGGGTCAAACCACTGTTTCCGGGTGCTGACATTGTCAATCAGGACCCATTTCTCGTAACCTGTCACAATGTGATCCAAGAACGGTTCAGCTTGGTTACGTGCAAGGAGAAAAACGCGTGAACTCATGCGATTTGCCTTCTGCTCAACTGTGAGTTGATGGGGTACCTGAACTCCTCTCTTGTGTACCTTCCCAAGTTGACGCAGGTGCGTGATAATGCTCATGTGGAGAGTCCCCAGCTGTTCGGCCAATTCCCGCATGGCCACACGTGGGTCGGTCTCCACTAAGGTCTTCAGCATGTTCGTGTCCATTTTGAGGAGTCTTGAAGTTTGGGGACGGTCTAACAGGTCCAAATTTCCCTCTTGAAACCGTTTGAACCAACGACAGCGCTGACGATGAGCTATGACATTTGGGGTACGTTCGGGTGCAATGTTCCTTACAGAACTTGCGTATGTGCTACCTTGACGAAACTCATACACCATGAAATGACGGGTGTGCTCCTTGTCCACTTCCATGTTGGTGGGCCTTATATTCTTTGCCTTCTGACAGCTAACTGCTACTGACCTACCAAACAATAGGTTATGCTTGCTCAAATTATAGAAGAAATCTGTTCGCTATATGCTGAACACAGATTACATGTCTCATTCAAAACCATTATTTCTAAAACTAAATATTCTAAAAATTCATGAAATTTTTACCTTGAAACTAGGTATCACGTTTTTTATAATAATGCATCTTAAACTGCCTATTTTTCAATCTGACATCAAATATCTGGATTATTCTATCTTCACCAGATCTGTTGCTAACAACAAATTATGTCAGCCGTGTTTTAGACTTAATTATGGTTTAAATAGTATACTGTATAAAGCCATTATCCTATGGAATAATCTCCCAGAGAGCATCAGATCCCTGGAAAATATCAAAAAGTTTTCCTTGTCTCTGCGAAATTACATTGTAAATCACCCTGATCTCCATAACGAATTTCAATCCTATCATTAAATTGTAGTTCCAAGCATGTTGCTAACAGTGGTGCTTCTGTTATAACCATCTTACTTGCTTTCATATATGCCATATGTTTTATTCTTTTTCTTATATCTGATAGGGGGAATCGCCTTATAACCAATGTGTTCAGATTCCTCCTGGTGTATGTTTTAAATGTGTGCAATAAATAATTGTTTTGTATTGTATTGTATTGATGTCATACCTGTGTGCTGCGCAATCTCAGTGGCCAATGTGTGCCATGGCCAGGGCTTCGACTTCGGATACCTCTCCTCATCGGACATTTCTTTCTTTCCAACCTAATACTTTGAAACAACGAAAATGTCGTAGCCAAATAGTAGTACGAGGAGAAGTCAGTAAATAAGTTAAAAACAGTTGTGGCATAGTTGATATTGGTGTAGTTATTAATTTCTAAGGGTGTCATTAGGTGGCGGCACAATCCAGCTTATTTGTAGTTCATTGTGGCAGACGCTAGGTAGCACGTGCGCATGCCTGGCTCCAATTGCTATGGCGACCATGCTCCAAAAGTGTACGTCCGAAGAGTAGCGTGTTGTTGTGCTTTTTCTTTGGGTAAAAGGACTTCCTTCAGAGGATATTAATACAGAAATGTTTCCTGTTCACGGTGAGAAATGTTTGTCGCGTAAAGTAGTACGCAACTGGGTCGATAAATCCTCTCAAGGACGCTCAAAAGTTGCTGATGCAGACAGACTTGGTCGTCCTGTTCAGATTGCGGTGGAGTAGATGATTCGAGCTGACAAGCGAGTAACGATAGACAGTGTAGCAACTGCAATAGGGTGTTCTCATGGTTTAGCCTACACCAGAGGTGGGGAGCCTGCGACCTACTAGGCTGTTAAGTGCGGCCTTTTGAGTTAATTCAATTTTTGCAGAACAAATCCTTTAATTTTTATTAATATGCTCTTGTTCGTCTCTTATTATTTTTATTTTAATGTTAAAATAACCGTATTTAAAATAGCAAAAAGTAAAAGAAGATTCAACAAAAATATGCCCCCCGACTGTTGGCCACAATTAAAACATTACTCGTTCAAAAGGAAATTTCGGATGAACATTTTCCCCAGTAAGCAAAGGTCATTGACGAGCAAAAGGATGCATACGAATCATTTGAAGAATACGCAGCTGTTATAGACTTATTAATTGGAGAATACAATAAAAGGTTCACTGACTTTGAGAAGCATTACATCACACTCAAATTAGCATTTCAGCCTCACCTAGTTGATGTCTCCATGGCTCTTAAAGAGCCACAGATGGAATTGATGGTGCTTGTCAGGAGATAAGATTTTAAAGTACTTATTTGACGCTAAGAAAGATCCAATTAAAATATGAAAAAATGCAATAGAATACCCATGCTTTCGGCAACATGCACGAAAAATTCTTTCTTGCTTTTCAAGCACTTATTGCTGCGAATCTACATTCTCCTACCTAACCCAAAACCAGATGTCCTTAAAGTCACAAATGACAGATACCCATCTGAAGGATCAGCTAAAAGTGAGGATCTCCATGTTGCAATCAAACATTCAAATGCTTTCCAACAAAAAGCAGTCACAGCAACGTCTTTAAAAGGTTAGTTAACTTAAGATTTAACATTTTTTTTAAGTTAGTTTGTACATAGTAAGACTTTTACAAATTAATGTACATTTCGAAGTATATCTAATTTACACTGAAGAGCAATTGAATTAGAGACAGCTGGCGTTATGCAAATGTGGCGCTGTGGGCGGCACTGTAAACGGAAACGACATGACGTATGCAGCGATCCGACAATATAAGGAGTGATGTGACGGGAATCAGTAAGAGTCGGACGCAGTATGGGTAAGAAAAAGGATCTAAGCGCATTTAATCGTGGGCAAATTGTCGGGGCCCGACGAATGGGCCACTCCATCTCGGAAGTCGTGCAGGCACTGGGATTTTCACGAGCCACTCTGTCACGGGTGCACCGTGAGTACATCGAATCCGGTAAAACCATCGCTGCAAGGGCCAACTGTTGTGGACCGCAGCGTGTCGATGAGCGGAGTCATCGTCGGCTAGCTCGCATTGTAGCAGCGGATAGACGGGCCACAGTGCAAGAAATCACTCTGCAATTTAACGCTGGTGCACAAAAACGTGTAAGCAACCCACCATCCATAACCATATCCTCGCTATGGGGTACATAAGCCATCGTCCAACGAGGGTACCGCTGCTGACTGCACATTAAGTGGTGCAAAGATTAGCATGGCGGCGGGAACATGACCACTGAACCCTAGACATGTGGAAAAATGTTGCCTGGACTGATGAGTAGAGATTCACGTTGGTACATGCGGATGGCAGGATACGAGTACGGTGCAAACCACATGAAACGACGGATCCTTCGTGCCATCAGGGTACTCTTCAAGCTGGTGGGATTGGCATTCTCGTATGGGGACTGTTTACGTGGACTAAAATGGGGCCTCTGGTACGTGTGACACCGTCCCTCACAGGTCAACGTTACCGGGATATCCTGGACGACCATTTGCTCCCGTTTGTGCGTCTTCAACATCCCACTGGGGACCTCATCCTGCAACAAGACAATGCACCGTGCAACAAGACAATGCACCGTGCCATCGCTCCCGAATTGTATCCGAATGGTTGGATGAACACTCCACCTACGTGTCCTCGCTTTCTTGGCCACTAGGTTACCTGACCTCAATCCCATCGAGCACATCTGGGATACCATCGAGAGAGATGTTCGAGGCTCTGACCCTCCTCCATCAAATCTTCGTGAACTGTGGGAGCTTGTTCAGGGGTCGTGGATCCGTATGGCTTCCAACGCTTCCGGTGTGTTGTCGAGTCCATGCCGAGACGAATCGCCGCCGTCATCAGGGCGGAAGGTAGTGCTACACGTTACTAGACAGGTATCTCTAATTCAATTGCTCTTCAGTGTAAGTTTCTTGAATACGGCCTTGTTAGATTACAACCAACTTAATGCGCCCTTCCAGCATGAAATGATTCCCCACCTGTAGCCTCCAGCATAATACATGATCGTTTGGGATTTCGGCAAGTGTGAGCACGGTGGGTGCCGAGAGACCTCACTCAGGAACACAAAATGAGCCGAATGGATTACAGTCGAAAGTTTCCCAATATTTGCATAAATGCATGGGCTGCGGCGGGTACGTCACGTGCTTAAACTAGTTCAAGTCATGCACTGCAGTCAGTTGAAATGGATATAAAGTGGTAGTCGTTGTTGTGAAGAGCATTGTATGTTGTCGTTCTGTCTGTGGTTTCAGAAGCCTAAAAGATGAACAGCCACAACTGGCTATTTAGGGAACTTTTGCTTTACGGGCTTGAACTCGGCCATAACGCTGCTCGAACGACACGAAACATTTGTCATGCGAAAG
The DNA here is from genome assembly GCA_039090855.1 of Macrothele yani. Lineage (NCBI taxonomy): Eukaryota > Metazoa > Arthropoda > Arachnida > Araneae > Macrothelidae > Macrothele > Macrothele yani. The sequence goes on from CM076993.1 coordinate 31,656,804, forward strand.
AGAAAGGTTCCGTGGACCACATCACCACAACCAGATAGTTCAAGAACTTCTGCTGAGGTAACAGAAACCTCGACGATCAGCCAAGGTCAGGTAGGCCGCGAACCGTGGATTCGGAGGCTAGGCGCCAGACCGTAGAGGCAAATCCTACAACCAGCACTACCGTGGTTCGTCATCTTCAAGACATCGGCAAGGTCTCCAGGAGCTGCCGTATTGCCCCTCACGAACTAACGTCACTTGAAGCAAACCGCTGGGTGGAAGTCTGCACGAAACTCCCAGAAAGCCCGCGCGATGTACGTTTCATCAAGAGAATCGTTACGTGAGATGAAAAGTGAGTCTATTTCCGTAATCCTAGCACACAACGGCAGTGGTTGAGCCCGGGCAAACACACTACGAATTTGTTCGGGACGGTCGGACAATCAACGCCAACTTTTACTCTGAACAGCTGGAGCGGATGTATGTCGTTTTGGAGAGGTGCCCGGCACTGTTGAACAGAAAGCGAGATCTCCTACAGCAAGACAACGCTCGGTCTCATACCACGTGAACGACCCGGACAAAACTCCAGAAACTTGAGAGCATCGAACTGATGTCACATCCAGCATATAGTCCGGACCTTGAAGCCCCGTCGGATTATTGCTTGTTCTGGTCCATGGCCCATATCCTTCGCGGGCGGCACTTCAACAGCCAGGATAAGGTGGAAGCTTAGGTGAAGGAGTTCTTAGCCTCGAAGGACGAGAACTGGTACCTCTGTGGAATCAAAGAACTGGCAGACAGATGGCTACAGATGTTGCAATACGATGGCCTAAACTTTGAATGCTAGTCAGCTTTTGTACTAAAGGTACGCATGAAGACATAAAATCATCCAAATATTGTAAAACTTTCGGCTCACCCTCTGTATTAACACAGAAATCAGACATCTCTGAACTGCGTATTTTACTGTTTCTCACGTGACATTAATCACGTCAGAAAACATGAAAAATTAAATCGCCCTGGAGCGGGAAACCTGTATCTCCCGATTTCCGTTCGAGCCATCTAACTGTTATACGCCACCCAAGACGATGAACTCCCAAGTATCTGAGTTATAAGAACCAGAATAATCTCTGATTTTTGCCAGTCAAATCTCCTGTCTTTGCAAAATCTCCATGTGAAGGAGAAGGTGTCGTGCGCCAAGCGACCCTCTGGAAATCGTGCGAGAAGCGACCCTGTTATATTTTATCGTGGACGAAGCGACCCTGCTAATCGAATCATTTTACTTATATATATATATATACACAAATCGTAGTCAAATTACTTACATCTAATTAATTAATTACATCAAAGTTTTTTATACTAAACACACGCTTTTAATATCATTATATATATATAAATCGTAGTCAGGTATTTTTTAAGGTCTTTAAATTTCCAAATTTGACATGTGATGCACAAACAACAATTAAAAGAATTAAGAGAACTTGGTCCAAACAGGAAGAAAATGTGTATACAAGTAAAAGAACGCATTCGTAATATCATGGAGGAATTTGGAAATTCTAAAGACCTTCAAGCTATCAAAATTCAGAAGATATGTACTTAAAAAAAATGCCTGAAAGCATCAAAATTAAGAAGATGTAAGTACTTAATTAATTAGGTGTAAATAATTTGACTACGATTTGTATATATATATACGTAAAATGATATTAAAAACTTGTATTTAGTATAAAGAACTTGATGTAAATAATTAATTAATTAGATGTAAGTAATTTGACTACAATTTTTATTATATATATATATATATATATATATATATATATATATATATATACAAGAGTAGAAGACATCATGATCAGAGTTAAATCCCTGAAATGGCAATGGGCTGGTCATACTGCCACAAGGACAGACCTTCGATGGACAGCCGAAATATTAGATTGGATTCCAAGGGACAGGAAAAGACCCAGAAGAAGACCACATGGGAGATGGGTGGATGAAATTCGAAAGTATGCGGGAGTGACATGGAGGAGACTTGCACAAGACAGACCGTTGTGGAGGAAACTTGGGGAGACCTTCGTCCAGCAGTGGATTGATAATTGTTGACAATGATGATGATATATATATATATAAGTAAAATTATTCGATTAGCAGGGTCGCTTCGTCCACGGTGGAATATAACCGGGTCGCTGCGCGCACGATTTTCCACAGGGTCGCTTGCGCACGGTCGCTTCCCGCACGTAATTCAAGGAGAAGACATGCCTAACAGGAATGTTTGTGGGGACGGATCATGGATGCATCACTACCAACCAGAATGAAAGCGTGCTTCAATGCAATGGAAACATCCCTCTTCACCTTCAACCAAGGAATTCCGAATTTCATGTTACGCTTAGAGTGTTTTGGGATTCTCAAGGAGTGTTGTTAGCTGATTTCAGAAGTGAGGTGAGAATGTGATTGTAGCCGCCCCGGTGGCGCAGTGGTCTAAGGCGCTGGCCTCTGATCATTCGTCCGTAAGGGGTCCGGGTTCGAATCCCGGTGAGGCATGGATGTTGTGTTTGTCTTACGGCACTGGCTCTCTCCCTTCCCTGGAACCCGTGACCCTAAATTAGGGACGGACGACTGTTTATAGCCCATTGAGTTGCTCACGGTGGTCGTTAAACCTCCAATAAAAAAAAATGTGATTGTACTGTAAAATTATGTAGGTACTTCTGGATGCAATTCGAAAGAAACATCCAGGCCTACTAACAAGAGGAGTACTGCTCCATCACGACAACGCCAGACCTCATACTGCTGGAATAACGCAGCAGAACATTGAACAATTGGACTGGGAACTTCTTGAGCGTCATCCTTATAGCCCCGAGCGATTTTACCCTATTTGGTCTGCTAAAAACTCACCTTGGTGGCAACGTTTCGCGAATGACGAAGAAGTTGAACGTCGAATGTGAATCTGGCTGAGACTGATGACCGAAGACTTCTGTGCTGCAGGTTTCGATGCACTGATAAAGCAATGGGATAAGTGTGTCAATATTGGTGGAAATTATGTTCAGAAATGTAAAAGTAATAATAAATGTTTTTCAAGTTCATATCACTCTTATTATTTTTTAAGTTACTATTTGTGACTTATTTATTGACTTCCCATCGTATTTTTATTCTGCTGACAGGTCCTACTTATTTCGGTTGGATGATTCCTCTTACGCAATATACACTATATTGGCAAAAGTCACTGGATACCACTTCAAAAGCAAATGAACGGATCCGCTGCTTTGTTACGATGCGCGGTGCAGCTGCAAACGGCATAAAAACAAGCCTGCAAGTGACCGCGATCATATCGCACTGTGAGATTGAGTGAAAATGTCACGGCGGGATAGAACTGACTTTGAGAAAGGAAAGATTTGTTGGGTGTTATATTAGTGGGTTGTCCATAAGAGAAGCAGAGAGGCGTTTAAACACACCCAAGTCTACTGTTTTGGATGTACTGAATAAGTGGGAGACACATGGCGTGCATGAAGCAGCAAAACGCATCGGCAGAACAAAGAAAATCAATGATGGAGGACGTCGAAGTCTCACGAGAGTCATTACAGCTAATCGACGAAGTCTTGCACAAGACCTCAGTGTACAGGTGAGTAAAAATGCTAGAACCTCGGTACGTACACGTACCATTCGCAGAGAACTTCATTCCATGGGTTATCGTGGTCGTGCGGTTGCTCATCATAAGGCTTTCATCCCCACTCGGAATGCTACTCGTCGTTTAGCATGGTGTAAAGAACATTTATCGTGGACCGTAGATCAATGAAAACGAGTCCTATGGACTGATGAATCCAGATACACGATCCATCAGTCTGATGGCCGTGTGTGGGTATGGCGGCAGCCCGGGGAACGCTATTTACCACAATGTACTGTTCTTACGGTCAAGTTTGGAGCTGGCAATGTACTCGCGTGGGGTATTTTTCGTGGTATCCCCATTGGTTATCGTGGACAAACCTGTTAACCAGCACGTCTACCTCGATATTTTAGACAATTATGCCCTACCAACTGTGTGGCAATACTGCGGAACCGAGGCTTGCTGGTACCAGCAGGATAATTCACCGAGCCATAAAGCAAAGACTGTTATAGCGTTGTTTGACGATAATTCCGTATCGTGTGAGGACTGGCCAGCACAGAGCCCTGATTTTAATCCCATAGAGCGCATATGGGATGAATGAGAGCGCCACATAAGAGGTTTGGAACCAAGGCCTACTACTAAGCAATAGTTAGAGGCAGCATTATGTACTGAATGGAAGCGCATACCTACGGCTGTGTTTCAAAACCTTGTCGAAAGCCTGTCTCGAAGGGTCAGTGCATGCATTAAGGCCAAAGGTGGGCCGACACCGTACTAATGTATGTCAATAAATGTTATGTTGTGTTTCTCTTCTAGGTATCCGGTGACTTTTGTCAAAATAGTGTAGATCACATAGTTTCTGAGTGATTAGTCTTGTGTTGACTTACAGCAACACGCCCTGAATGTCCTACAAACAAGAAGGTGCTACGAATCTCTTACGAAACAATGTTTCTACTCCCAAACAACCGATCCCCTACGTGATCATTCATCTAACTCTCAGTTAGAACAATTCTCGACGCAGTTTGATATGGTCGATTCATTCCTTACTTGCGATGTTGCAGTACCCATGTTGAACAGCAGAAGTTCGTTACCGAAACAATTTGCCGGGGTGTAATTTTCCCCATTTGTTGAAGGTCGAAACGGACCTACGATAAGCTACGTAACATGGAGGTCAGATTATGCCTCAATTCGTCAGGTTCCCGACCTTTAGTTAATGCGAATCGCATTTTGGAAAGCATGAATCCATCTCCTGCAAGAACCGTACTTCTGCTTTGAAATGTTGACTTTCTGGAATTTTCTTCTTTCCCATTTACCGAAAGAACTCTACGAGGCCTTAGACACCGCTCCCTCTTTCTTCCTATTGCCAATTGGTCTGCCTGTTTGACCTCTGGAATTATTTTCCACTACTAAGGCCAGATTCAAGAAACTATTTCAGTGACCGGTGGAGAGATATGCAAGCGCACGAGAATATCAGTGTCTGTTCTCCGTTATTACGTCTGCAGAAACAACACATGCGTTTCAAAATGTCGGATAATAATTAATACTCTTTATGTGTCCTATAGGGGCAAATAAGAGCAAAGATTTCAGAAATCTTTTCTCCCGTCCATTCATTCGTCACTTTGTCTGTCCGTCCGTCTGTAGAACTTATATCTTCCCTTCAAAATTCTGCTTGTTAAAATTTTGTATTCAACGGAGAAAGAATTTGCGTATGACGAATGGATATATCTCCTTACGTGTATTCTTTCGTCAATTTGTCTGTCCTTCGTTCTTCAGAATTCATACCTACACCTTTTACGACCACGTTAATGTAATTCGTTCTGTGACTAATAGAGACCGGCGTCTACACAAGTTAATGAATGCCTGTCCTTCCCTTCATTCCATATTTCTTCCCGTTGGAAGAAACCGCATTTTCTAGCTATCAAAGTGAAGAATTTCTGCGACTGATAAGAGTTAGGGACTCGCAGAATTTCAAGGTCTCTCCACTTCCTCTGCCTGTATGTTCGGTTTGTAAAAATGACACTTGTCCGCTAGAAACGGAGATAGCATTCTTGCAGACGGAGGGACGGAAGGAAAGATGCCTGAAACCGTATGCTCATGGGGATTTTTTCGATGGCGCAGAGAAAGAATTTTAACAATTCGAAATTATAAAGCTAAAATATTGCTTCTGTGAAAAGGCAAAGAGAATGGAGAAGAGAAGGACAGGTATTTTTAATCTTCTACACATGCCAGGTCTATTAGCCACAGAAAGAATTTCTTCAATCTGATCATTAGAAGTAGAGATATCATTTCTACAGACGGACAGACGGATGAACGGAAGGAGAGACATCGATAATTTTGTGAGCATGTCTCTCACTATCAGTCACAGAATTTCTTCAGTCTGGATGTTCGTAGAAGCAAAGACTTCGTTTCTGAAGAATAGGTGGATGGACGGAAAGATGTCTGAAATCTTATGTTCAAGTTTACTTTTATGGGGCAGAAAAAGAACCTTAATCGGAAATTATATGAAATTAAAATAATGTTTTCTGAATATGGACATACAGACGTATGGGAGGAAGGATATGAATATGGACATACAGACGTATGGGAGGAAGGATATGAATACGGACATACAGACGTATGGGAGGAAGGACTGACATCGATAAGTTTGAGCGCATATCTATCTCTATAAGTTACAAAAAATTTCTTCAATTTGAGGGTTAGAAGCGGAAATATACTTTCGATGCACGGGTAAACAGACAAAGTTGCTATCAAGAGTTGGGAAAGACATAAGTCTGAAATATTCTTTTGGCAAATCAACATTTCGAATTAGGATACCATTATTACAAGAGAGAGAGAGAGCGAGAGAGAGAGAGAGAGATAAGACAATACAATACAATACAATTTAAACCATACGCCTTCATGTACACGATTTACATGTGACTAAAAGTTGGTAACGCGATGAATTTGTCTACGGCGTATCGACGGACACCGGAAGGTCAAAGTTCGGAAAGAAACGGAATTATAAGGTGTGTGTGATGGGAAGTTTCCTCAAAGACGTCTTTTACATTCATTGAACTCGAAGTCGCGCGTATTTCATGTAAATAATGTATTAGTGGTTATTCGTTTTGTCAGATACGGAATCGAACGATCTGTTGTTATTTCCCGTACCTCAATACTCATGCTGAACTCTGGCCTCCTCCGTAGTATACCAGAAAGATACAGGATCGGGTGACTAGTCCAGAGCTGCGAGAAAAGGCCCCGACTCTCGGAGACAACTACAAGATACGGTGGTCATACGTCCAGAACCAATTTCCGGGGTTGCATTCGTGGAAAATTTTGCAAAACGCGCAAAGGTGACTGTCGGCAACGTGATTAGAACTCGCAACTGTCGCCTGAGATACAGCCACGAGCCAGACGATTAGCCTGCGATACAGCCACGAGCCAGACGATTAGCCTGCGATACAGCCACGAGCTAGACGATTAGCCTGCTTAGGCACGGAGATAGTGATGTCGTTTAGATGCATTTCCATTTTATACTTTTCATTTGCGTTTTCTGTTTTCTAAATGCTCTTCATTTGAAGCAAATATTTTTTCACAATTACAATACAGCGAAGTCGTGTATGTGTAGCAAACTTCAGTAGTATTCGTATTTACAATATTTGTGAGCTGGCGTACCATTCTGGAGAACTACTGTTGTTAAATTTAGCCAATTAGACACTCGACTTTTCTTTATGAAACGATCATTCAAACAGTCACCCACTTCGACTGGTGTCTCGCTTACCCGACAAGAGCACTGAGGCCTCATATTTGAAAATCGCATTTGCCTGCTTTAAAAAGTTAAACTTTGAGAAATGCAAGAAAACTAAAACAGATTTGTTCCCTTTTTCTTCTAGCTTATGTTCTTGGAGAGAGGGGGTGGGGGTTGGAAATGGGAGGCAGATAAAATTTATTGGAAAGTAATTTAAAATTCATCGAAACGATGTATCCTGAAACCAGTAACGTGTGTTTAACCGCGAAGGAAAAGTATTAAAAGAGAATAATCGATTCAACACGAGTAAAAATCTTTAGAATTCTACTTTCGTATCGATGACTTTCCAAGTGGTGCTGGGACAATGCTAAATGCTTTTCGTCACGTGACATATGAAAGGTGAAACGCCCAATGAATGAATCTTGGCAAAGACGCCAAGAAAAATATCTTGGCGTGCAAATGCGCATTAGTTCAAAGGCAGAACATATGTTGTAGAATCTTCTAAGCTTACCAGGAGAAATAAGAAAGAGTTGATCCCTAAGATGTTCGCAAACCTTGTCGTTCATTTAAACTTGAAAAGCTTTATGTGTGTGAGACAGTAATTTACACACACACATCGCTAACAAACCCCTCCAGTGCGAAAAAACACATTCTTCCGACTCCCTCCGTAAAAACACTTGCCACCCTCCTTTTTGAAAGTCTGCAACTATATGTACACTGAAGTGCCAGAAAAACTGGTACACCAATCTAATACTTGGTAGGTCATCCACGGGAGCGCAGGACTGCAGAAATACGACAGGTAATGGACTCCACTTGCTTCTGGAAATATGCTGTAGGCAATGCAGACCATACTTCCTGCAGAGCGTTCCACAGTTCGGGTGTATTCCGAGGTCTCGGATTTCTGTGTTCGATAGTGCGCTGCATGGCATCCCAAATGTGTTCTATCACGTACAGATCTGGGGACTTGGGTGGGATGGCAACACCCCAACTCAGATGAATGCTCCTCTAACCATAATGTGGCGTCCCGACACTTTTGTGGAGGTGAATTGTCCTGTTGGAACAGGCCCAACCTATCAGCATAAATGCAGGACATGAACGGGTGTACCGCGTCAGAAAGGATGCGCATATAGCGTTGGCCGGTCACAGAAGTTTGTAGACGTACCAGGGGTCCCAGTGATGACCAGCTCAACACATCCCATACCATTACGGACCCCCTCCCCCCCCCCACACACACCAACTGGTACAATTTCCTGTTGACAGGCTGGATCCTTGGCTTCATTGGGGTTTGCGCCACACACGAATCTTTCCAGCTGTCCGATACAGTTGGAAACGCCACTCGTCAGACCAGGCTACTTGTTTCCAGTCATTAAGTGTCCAGTGGCGGTGTTGCCGTGCCCAAGTGAGGCGCATAGCTCTTGTGTCGAGCATCCATCGAGGGGACTCGAGTTGGGCGTCGGCTCCCAAAGCCCATATCGTGCAGGGTACGTTGCACAGTCCGGACGCTGATGCTTGCTGAGGCTCCAGCATTGAATTCCGATGATACCTGCGAGAGTGTTTGCTGCACGCCAATTGCATGAAACGATTCCTGACAGCCGACGATGGTCACGTTCACCCAATGTCTTTTTACTGCCACAATGGTATCGTAGGTTGGAGGTTTTGCCGGAATTCATGTAGTCACGGTACACCCTTGCAATGGTCGGCCGTGAAAATCGGAACTTCGTTTCTACCTCCGAAACACTATGGCCCATCTCACGAGCGCCAACTATGACGCCGCGTTGAAAATCGTTTAAATCGTTATTACTTGTCATTCTCATGTCGAAAACAGCTCTGACAGCTGGCGAGGAAATCTATCGCTTTATATATAACCACTGGTGGATGCAACCGAGTGCGCGCATAGGTGACGTTGCTATGTATTTTGCATAAGCTCGTCTGTACCAGTTTCTCTGGCACTTCAGTGTATATAGTTATACTGCATATACAGGGATGGACAACTAAACTGAAACAAATGGATTTAGAACAAAACAATTTATTAAGCACGGTGTAGCCAATACAGCCCAATACAGCTGCAATTTGTCGTTGGAAAGACCAATACAAGTCCTGCACAGTGGCCAGGTGGATTTGCAGCCATTCTTCTTACAGAATACGACAGTCAACTAAGGATGACAAAGACCAATACAAGTGCTGTACAGTGGTCAGATGGATTTGAAGCCATTCCTCTTACAGAATACCACAGTCAACTAAGGATGACAAACACCAATAGAAGTCCTGTACTGTGACAAGATGGATTTGAAGCCATTCCTCTTACAGAATAGTGGCTATTTCATGACGTGATGCAGGCGTAGGAAAGCGTTTCCTGAATCGCTCCTCCAGAACATCTCAGAATGGTTCAATAATGTTCAAGTCGGGTGACTGTGCAGCACATGACAGATGTTCAACCTTACTTTCGTGTTCAGTAAACCACTCTTCCACCAGTTTGGCTCTGGGCATCGGTGCGTTATCACCTTGATACACGGCACCACCGTCAGGGTAAAATGTTTCAACCGTTGGGTTCAACTGGTTCTCCAGAATTGTCCCATAGTCCTTGGCAATGATGTGCCCCTCAAGAACAATCAGTGGGCAGACAGACTGCCACGATATTGCGGCCCAAACTATCACCGATCCACCTCAGTGCTTCACTGTCAGCAATAAACAGACCGGGTGGTAAGCTTGTGAGGGATGTCTCCATAAGTAAACTCTTTAGGTTGTGAGAAAGACAGTGAAGGACGATTCATCGGAGAACAATACACATTTCAGGTTGTCCACGATTTGCGATGCTGGCACCATTGAAACCGATGTTTGGCATTCACACTGGTGATAAAGGGTTGGGCGATAGCAGCACGACCGTGAATTTGGGCCCACTGAAGCTCCTGACGAACAGTTTTGATGGAAACAGGTGAGTCACGGTGCGTATTCAACTCTGCGGTGAGTTGGGCAGCTGTGATTTTATGTTTCTTGGATGCCATCCGTGCTAGTACCCGGACGTCCCTGTCATACAGCTTCCTCTTACCTCGATAGTTACTCCTGTTGGATGCGGTTCTTCCCTCTTGTTGGTATGCCGACATGACCTTGGATACTGTGGCTCACGATACACTACAAAGATTTGCTGTCTTGGACACAGATGCATCGGCGAGACGCGCACCAACAATCTGTCCTCTTTGAAACTCGGATATGTCTCCCATTATGCTGTGTGGATCGCCCTTTTTGAAGTCCAGCTGCGCTACTACTCTGCTGATGCAACCTTTACACTCCGCTCTCGTTGATCGATTGCGAATTAGATGCAGGATGGCCACCAGGTAGCGCGTACAGCGGCGTGACACGTTGGGTGCTATTGGTGCAGGTGTTCCAGTTTCGTTGTTCAACCCTTGTATGTGTGTGTGCGTGTGTGGGCACCATTATCGTCATCAACCATTTCCAACCCACAGCTCAATGAAGGTCACCCAAATGTTTTCAACAATTTTCTACCTTTATCCCGTATCTTTCAAGTCACTCCAGCATGCTTTGGAATTTCATTCACCCATCTTCCACGTGCTCTTATTTTGGGTCATTTCTTATCCGTTGGTATCCAACCTAATATTTCAGTTGCCCAACGGTGATCTGTTATATGTCCAGCCCATTACAACTTTATGGTCTTCATTTTGACCAAAATGTCATCAACCCTCGTTATTTTTCTAATCCATGTATTCCTCTTCCTATTATTCCTGGGTATGCAAAGAATGCACCTCTCCATGATGCCTTTTTGTTTGTAGCCTCTCAATATCTTTCTTATATAGCAGTTTGAGGTCACGTCACGTCGGTGATCCATAAGTAAAACGACTTGCCCACCATTAAAGACACCGTGCGTTCGATTCTTGTGGAAAATTTGAAAAATAAAAAATGCGCTTCGTTCTGCATGCATTAACAGCAGAACGGGACACATAACTCCTCATTTGTGGACAGATACTGGCGGAAATAGTGATGTTGGATTTTTAATAAACAACAAACCGAAGGACAGTATTCAAGAAGTTTAAAATTCCAGAGAGTTGCACGATTCATTATTCAACTCTCAAAAAGATACTAGATGCGCATCATTCAAGCTTACAAACCCACCACAAGTCATCCTGAGGAAGAAATTGTAGAATTTTATGAGAATATTCGGCTTTTAAATAATAAGGGCAGGAAGCACTTTCAGACCAATACGGGTGATTTCAATGCGAAAAATAGGGTAATCGCAATAGAATGAAACTTCAATAGGTATATTCGGTAACGGCAACATAAATCAACATGGAAATACACTGAAGAGGAATTGAATTAGAGACAGCTGGCGTTATGCAAATGTAGCGCTGTGGGCGGCCCTGTAAACGGAAACGACACGACGTATGCAGCGATCCGACAATACAAGGAGTGATGCGACGGGAATCAGTAAGAGTCGGACACAGTATTAGTAAAACGAAGGATCTAAGCGCATTTGATCGTGGGCAAATTGTCGGGGCCAGACGAATGGGTCACTCCATCTCGGAAGTCGTGCAGGCACTGGCATTTTCACGAGCCACTGTGTCACGGGAGCCCCGTGAGTACATCGAATCCGGTAAAACCATCCCTGCAAGGGCCAACTGCCGTGGACAACAGCGTGAGGATGAGCCGGGTCATCGTCGGCTAGCTCGCATTGTAACAGCGGATAGACGGGCCACAGTGCAAGAAATCACTCGGCAATTTAACGCTGGTGCACAAAAACGTGTAAGCAGCCACACCATCCAGAACCATCTCCTCGCTATGGGGTACAGAAGCCATCGTCCCACGAGGGTACCGCTGCTGACCGCACATTACAGGGTGCAAAGATTAGCATGGGCGCGGGAACATCGCCACTGGACCCTAGACATGTGAAAAAATGTTGCATGGACTGATGAGTCGAGATTCACGTTGATGCATGGGGATGGCAGGATACGAGTACGGCGCAAACCACATGAAGCGATGCATCCTTCGTGCCAGCAGGGTACTCTTCAAGCTGGTGGGGGTGGAATTCTCGTCTGGGGACTCTTTAAGCGGACTGAAATGGGACCCCTGGTACGTGTGACATCGTCCCTCACAGGTCAACGTTACCGGGATATCCTGGACGACCATTTGCTCCCGTTTGTGCGTCTTCAACATCCCACTGGGGACCTCATCCTGCAACAAGACAATGCACCGTGCCATGGCTCCCGAATTGTATCCGAATGGTTGGATGAACACTCCACCGACGTGACCTCGCTTCCTTGGCCACTAGGTTACCTGACTTCAATCCCATCGAGCACATCTGGGTTGCCATCGAGAGATATGTTCGAGGCTCTGACCTCCCTCCATCAAATCTTCGTGAACTGTGGGAGCTTGTTCAGGGGTCGTGGATCCGTATGGCTTCCCAACGCTTCCGGTGTGTTGTCGAGTCCATGCCGAGACGAATCGCCGCCGTCATCAGGACGAAAGGTGGTGCTACACGTTACTAGACAGGTATCTCTAATTCAATTGATCTTCAGTGTAGACTAGAGTGACAAAATAAAGTACCTTTTTATTTTTGCATTGTTCTTCAGTGACAATTATTTCTTTATATTGAACACATTTTCTTAGGATAACTTATTATTTTAGCCGGTTTCCATGTAAATAGGTTAAAAAAATTTTCGATGAAAAGAAAAAGTTCATGCTACCGTGTAGTGCGATAACAAAGTAATGTATTTACTTTGCTGTCCGCCTAAAATAGTATAAAATCATAGGTCACGCACTCCTTCAGGAACCTTATCATATGCATTTCGGAACAGGTCTCAATGCAACATTTTAGGTGCTATATGTATATATATATATATATATATATATATATATCTCAACATTGTCACTCCTTGACAAATGTCAACCCCGCCTTCTCGTGGTGCATCCTGTTCCCACTAAAGGGGCTCTGACGACCGCCCATAGCGGTATAACTATACCATCGGGATTAGAGGAAATTCTATCCCACACTCACCAACCCGCTTGGCCAGCGTGGTGAGTTATGGCCAAACCCCTCCAAAATGATTCCACAACTTAAATCTTGGCCCTCAGTCTCCGGCAGCTGGAATGTACCTGGCCAAGGCAGCGGCCAGTGCGACATGAAGGCAGAGGGTGCTAAGAATCCCCGGAGGACCGGACTAGGCTGCCATCTGATGCTGACCTTGGCTACTTACAATGGACGCTCCCTATCTTCTGATTCAAGGCTTCTTGAATTGGAAGAGGAACTACAAAGGATCAAGTGGGACATCGTGGGGCTAAGTGAGGTAAGGAGAAAAGGAGAAGATCTCATCGAACTGAAAAGTGGACATCTCTTCTACTATCGTGGGACAGATACTGGCAGAACTAGTGGTGTTGGATTTATAATAAACAAGAAACTGAAGGATAAAGTTGTAGAAGTTGAAAGTTCCTCTGACAGAGCTGCACGACTTGTTATCCAACTCTCGAAAAGATACCAGGCTCAGATTATTCAAACTTATGCACCCACCACAAGTCATCCTGAAGAAGAAATTGAAGAATTTTATGAGGAAATTTGTCATCTAAATAATAAAGGTAAGCAGCACTTGAAAATAATTATGGGAGATTTCAATGCAAAAATAGGGCAACGGCAACAGAATGAAACTTCAGTAGGTAAATTCGGTCATGGCAACAGAAACCAGCGTGGAAATACTCTCGTTGAGTTTGCAGAGGCAGAAGGGTTTTTCATCTTGAACTCCTTCAAGAAAAAGCCACGCAGGAAATGGACATGGCGACATCCAAATGGGACGACAAGTGAAATTGATTTTATTATGTGTAACAAAAAATTCGTCATGGAAGACTGCAGTGTGCTAAACAAGTTCAACACAGGTAGTGACCATAGATTGGTGAGATGTAAGATGCACCTCAACACTAAACTTGAACGTGGCAAGCTCATAAGACAAACAAAATCTATTGACATAACCAACCTTAAAAAACACCATAATACCTTCAAGTTAGAACTGAAGAACAGGTTCTCTGCTTTAGAAGGCCTAACATCGGAAGAAGTGGACATCTCTGAAGTTAACAGAAAAGTAACCAAAGCTCTTATGGAAACAGCAACAAAATTAGCTGGGTCTAAGAACAAGTTGCATGTGAACAAATTATCAGGAAAAACCAAAATGTTGATGCAAAAAAGAAGAGAGATGAGGACAACTAAAGAAGATGTGACTTCCAAAGTGGAATATATAGAGCTATGCAAGACAGTACGAAAAAGTTTCACTGAAGACGTAAGGAAATTCAACTGTGAACTAGTGAGGAAAGCAATTGAAAACAACCAAAGCCTAAAGATAGCAAAGGGACATCTCAGTAAGGGAAGAAAACAGATTATGGCACTGAGAAAAGAAGATGGTTCTGTAACAAGAAATAGAGGCGAAATTTTGACAAGAGTGAAAGATTTCTACTCCAAATTATATGAAAGGGATGATATATGCACTCCAGACATCATGAAAGATACCAGTACCAGAGTTCCTCCAGTCCTTCCAGCAGAAGTTGCACATGCAATCAAGAACATGAAGCGAGGAAAAGCTCCAGGAGAAGATGGAATTACTGTAGACATCATACAAGAAGCAAGTGGAGAAATCGAAACAGTACTCGCCCAAATTTTCACTCGATGCCTTAATGAAGGAAAGATTCCTGAGGATTGGAACACCGCTACAATGATCCTGCTACATAAGAAAGGTGACATTGAGGATCTCGGAAACTACAGACCTATCAGCCTCCTATCAGTAGTTTATAAAATCTTCACTAAAGTTCTTTCACACCGCTTGTAATTAACACTGGACATGGCTCAACCGAGAGAACAAGCTGGATTCAGGAGTGGCTACAGCACAATAGATCATATCCACGTGCTGAGAGAACTAATTGAAAGAGCGAGGGAATATGAACTTCCATTGTGCATGGCTTTTATCGATTATGAAAAAGCCTTTGATTCGGTGAAACCATCAGCAGTTACAATGGCTCTGAAAACCTGCGGTATTGAAGATGCATACATTAATATTATTAATAACATCTATGAAAATGCAAGTGCAAAGATTAGGCTGTTTGAAAATACAACACACGTAAAAATTGGAAAGGGAGTGAGACAAGGTGACACCATATCTCCAAAGCTCTTTAATGCCACATTGGAGGGTGTTTTTCAGTCGCTGAGCTGGGAAAACAAGGGGATAAAGATTAATGGAGATTATCTAACCCACCTTCGTTTTGCTGATGACGTAGTCATTTTTGCAACTACCCCATCACAGCTGCAGAGTATGATCCAGGAACTTGCTGACAAGAGTAAAGAAGTGGGATTAAAAATGAACTTTCAGAAGACAAAAGTGATGTTCAATGCTTTTACAAGAAATGAAGATTTATCGATTGATGGAGAAAAGCTGGAGATAACAGACACATACGTTTATCTTGGACAGCAGATATCAAGTGAGGGTCACATTGATGAAGAAATTAATCGGCGCACAAAACTTGCCTGGAGAGCTTTTGGAAGAAACAGCATAATTTTCAAGAGCAATATGCCATTATGTCTTAAAAGAAAAGTGTTTGATCAATGCATCCTTCCAGTGCTTACGTATGGTGCAGAGACGTGGACCTTAACTAAAAGAGACATACAAAGGCTGCAGACAACTCAAAGTAGCATGGAGAGGTGCATGCTTGGTGTAACCAGGAGAGATAAGAAGAGGAACTCGTGGATCCGAAAATGACGAGAGTGGAAGACATCATGGTCAGAGTTAAATCCCTGAAATGGCAATGGGCTGGACATACTGCCAGAAGGACAGATCATCGATGGACAGCCGAAATTTTAGATTGGATTCCAAGGGACAGGAAAAGACCCAGAAGAAGACCACATGGGAGATGGGTGGATGAAATTCGAAAGTATGCAGGGGTGACATGGAGGAGACTGGCACAAGACAGACCGTTGTGGAGGAAACTTGGGGAGACCTTCGTCCAGCAGTGGATTGATAATGGTTGACAATGATGATGATGATGATGATGATATATATATATATATATATATATATATATATCAACATTGTCAACCATTATCAATTCACTGCTGGATGAAGGTCTCCCCAAGTTTCTTCCACAATTGTCTGTCTTGAGCCTGTCACCCACATGTCACTCCGGCATGCTTTCGAATTTCATACATCCATCTCCCATGGGGTCTTCTTCTGAGTCTTTTTCTGTCCCTCGGAATCCAGTCTAAAATTTCAGTTGCCCATCGATAGTCTGTTCTTCTGTCAACATATCCAGTCCATTGCCAATTAAGTAATTTCACTCTGGTCATGATGTCGTCCACTCCTGTCATTTTCCTTATCCACAAGTTCCTCTTCTTATCTTTCCTGATTACACGAAGCATGCATATATATGCATATATATATACACTGGCGTGCACAAATTAAGGACGAGACTGTTTCGCGAATGTAACGTCGTGCAGAAGTGCTCCACATCGACTCAAATCATACCATAAGATCCCCAAGATGTAAGAATATATGACAAGTGAGCAAAACCGTTCAAACAAGGAATCAAAAGGATACAAAGGCACTTTATTGAAAAGGTAGCTTCGAGCACAACTGGACAGAAGACAGAAACGTCCATGTCCATGTGACAGGCGGCTGCCAAGAAAAATCCAGTCTTTAGTAGGGGATATGATCACCCCTGACTGCGTTGCAGGATTTACAACGTCTGTCCATGTTGAGGACGAGGTTGTCAAGGAGCTGTTGAGGCATCGCGGCCCATTCCTCTTGTAGCGCCAATCGCATCTGCGGAATCGTTGCTGGCAGCTGGTGACGTGCTGACAAGCTTCTCCCGAGAAGGTCCCACACGTGTTCGATTGGATTTAGGTGCGGGGATTTAGGTGTCTCCCGAGAAGGTCCCACACGTGTTCGATTGGATTTAGGTGCGGGGACCTTGCGGGCCAATCTATGCGTTGAATATCTTCACACTCCAACAGCTCTGCGACAGCCACTGTACGATGAGGTGTAGCGTTGTCGTCCATAAAGAGGAACTCAGGACCCACAGCACCTCTAAACAGACGCACGTGAAGCAGGAGAACCTCGGTACAATAGCGGACACCAGTGACTGAACCTCCTTGGAAGATGTGGAGGTCAGTACGGCTACCAAGCATGATACCGCCCCAAACGAGAACTCCGTCACCTCCAAACCGGTCCTTTTGATGATGTTGGAGGTGTGACTGCGTGTTCCCTGCTCTCTCCAGATGTGTATACGTCCAGAATCACTCGTCAGACTAAATCGGCTCTCATCCGTAAAGAGAACTCGACCCCATTGCTGGTGTGTCCAGTTCTTGTGTTTCTGGCACCACAGAAACCGCCGTCTCCGATGAGCAGGCGTTAATGGCACACACCGTACTGGTCGTCGTGCAAATAGACCACCTTTGTGTAGCCTCCTGGAAACGGCAAAACGCGATAACGGGCGTCCAATTGTCTGTTGCATGTGCCTTGCGATTTCTCCCGCTGTCTGCCGTCTGTCTGTTCTCGCCTGTAGGACAATATACCGGTCGTCTGTCGCCGTGGTTTCTCGTGGACGACCACTGCTAAACTCTCGGGCAGCTGTTCCTGTCGTTTGAAATGCTCTTCAAGCTCGTGAAACGATGCTGTGAGCGATCGCAAACTCCTCGGCCACAGTAGTCACACTTCGACCTTCTTCCAACTTCCCAATGACGCGACCTTAGGTAAAGTCATCAAGATATCGTCTACTGGATTGGCTGTTGGCCATATCACACGGTGGCAGCAACTCAACGTCGTTCAAACCGATGTACACCGTGCAATAGCTTTCACCGAATTGCTGAGCGTACACCGCACGTGTGCTTTATACCCTTCCGACACTATTCCCCCCCCCCCCCTACGTCATGCTGCATATATGCGCATGCTCCACCGTACCGGACCCTAGTCTATCTCCTGAATGGTCTTTCGGCCCGTTCTGCCTGCTCGTTCCGCTGTTATGCTAATTTCTCCTCTTCGTCCTTAATTTTTGCACACCAATGTAGTTGCAGAGAAATGGTGTCCGCAGGTCGACGGACAGACGGAAGGACGAACAAAGTGATACTATAAGCACGTCCGTTTTTGGATATATGGATATGATCTATAGTGCTGTAGGTAGTCACTCCTGAATCCAGCTTGTCCCATCGGTTGAGCTATGTCCAGTGTTACCTTCAAGTGATGTGAAAGAATCATAGTGATGATTTTATAAACCACTGATAGAAGCTGATGTGCCTGTAGTTCTGAGATCCTTAGTGTCACCTTTTCTATGTAGCAGGATTATTGTAACATTGTTCTAATCTTCAGGAATCTTCCCTTTATTGAGACATCTGGCGAAAACTTGGGTGACTCCAATGTTAATAGACAGTAAGGTCTGCTGATCCCTCCTTTCTCGCAGACGAATAATCGTGACGTCACTGCGTGACATCACCGTCCTAACATGTGAATCGTAGATCCGAACTGTAGCTATGGAGGAAGATGTCTTGTAAACAATTTGTATAACTCGAACACATAACCAAATCTTATGCAAAAGCACATTTACATTAAATACACAAAAATTTGAGTCGTGTGAATATTTTAGTAACAGAGATTTGAAAAATACCATTTTTATTGCGCAAAGGGCAGGAAAACGATAGGAGGCGTAAATGTATTGTATTTTCCGCGAAATTCTTCTTTCCTTTCTTTCTTTTTCTTTTTTTTTCTTTCAAAAATCTAGTTTGAAATATTCCTTTTGTGTCTGAAGGGATTCAAATGATATGCTCATTACACGCGAGTATTCGGTGTCATCTTTCTCGTTTATTTTATTTATTCGTGCTGTGCGTTACTTTCAAATAAATTACCCAGATGATAAAGTTTAAAAACTATGTGATGACCTTCAGCTGCAATGAAGACTCGCGATTTCCCAAGAAGCATTCAATTTCCAATTCACTTGGTCTGTTTGGATGGCATAAGTAATTGGGGATCGTTTCCTAAAGGCTTACTTGAGACTTACAGTGTGTGCAGTACTTAGAACAATATTTTAAATCCTTGCATGTTGTAAGATGCATGCAGATCGGTCGGTCTGTCAAAGATTCGTTGGATAAAATTTCCGACAATGATATGTTGCGCATGATGAATGCTTTCTTCTTCTTGTTCTTCCATTTTTTTCCCCTGTTTCTCATAAGAAGCATAAAACAATGAAGAAGTATCTAAACTTTACAAAGTACCTCACGTTCAAAAGAAAGAGACAGATTAATCATTGCCTCAAATCTATATTATACGTACTACAGATTACAGATTCAGACATCTTTTTCCTCCCACTGGCGCTTTCTCCCTTTTTGTAAAAAAAAAAATGAAGACGTAATGAATCTCTTTGAGAAGAGTGACTACCCACACCATGTGCGTGGTTTATGTCATTGTTTTTTTCTGATGTTCCATGAGGTTCCATTCCTTTGTTAATAAGCTATTGCAGGGTAGAAATACATACAGTTCGATCCATTCGTTTTTTCCACAGTCAACCTGATATTTTATTCATTATTGATTTTCCTTTTTTTTTTTGTTGCAGGAATGGAAAGGCGGTGGGGGGGGGGATGAATTTGTGGCCCTAATTACCATTTCTCGCTCCTATTCCTTCTCAACTAGCAAGCAACATATAGAAAAATCATTTCTAGCCTCTCTTGTTTTTCCTTCCTTTTTTTGTGGCAAATAGTTTGTTTCACTCTTCATGTTCTCCCTCCCCATTACATTTTTTTTTTTTTGCAAACGTAATTTATCATACTTGTGTTTCTATTATTGCTAGGGTGCAGAGAGGGAGAGAGAGAGGGTACTGAAAAATGTCGCTTCGCAAAGAACAATTGGAAACAGAAACAAAACTTTAGTCTGGCTTATCACAATTATTCAAGTTTCCCTGCATTGGAAGAAAAATTAATCCCCCTGGTATCCGACGCAAATTATTTTTAGTTGCCGCGCCTATTTCCGTAATGGTGGCACCCCCTATTAATAAATACGCCTCTCTCTACAATGTTCTTCCTAAATGATATCTGCTGTACTCGTAATGGCTTCTTGCACGACCTTAATTAAAACAGACATTTTTGTAATTACTCTGATTTATGTCCTCTGGCTCGAGTTGTTTTCGCGTTTTGTGTAGTTGGAATAATGATACATTTGTCGTTCGAAAGTTGAATTTGTTGAACATACTGCGCGACGCTTTTGTTTGTAACCTATCGGCAAAAGAGAAGCTTAATTTATTCGCTTCTTCATTGTTAAGCATTGCTGGGACCAAAAAACGTCAAACGGGAAGAACAAAATATGCCCCTGGTTATTTCTGCCCAACTTGGATCAGCATTTCTATTTTTCAGAAAACTGTTGAAATAGTTTACCACCTTATTCATTTAATACATTAATTTAATTTATTTCGTGACTGAAAGTTTACGCTTTTCTAACTTTGCCGTGAAATATTTTTTTTATTATTATTCTGTGGTTTTCGGCTAGCTGAAAACTCATCATTTAATGCAATGATCTCTTGTGTTTGCATATTTGGGAAGTATGTTTGACAGAGAAAAAAGATTTGATGGAGAAAACAATAGGCAACTTTGAAAGTTTATAACTGCTCTAGGAGGATTTCATAGGAATGGCGGGTTCTAAAAAAAGAAAAAAGTCCCGAATGGCTACGTACGAAAATGTAATTGTTCCTACTCTGATCTATGGCAGTGAGACCTGGGTTCTGCAGAAGAGATATAGCAGTTCAAAGTAATCGAGGTAGTTGCCCTCAATGCACGATCTTAATAACAAGAGTCACTCACAATACAAATTTAAATTCGTTGGCTGTATTGTGAGTGACTCTTGTTATTAAGATCGTGCATTTAGGCAACTACCTCGATTACTTTGGATATAGGAGTTATTGGTGTTTTGGAGAGTATAACGAAGTAAATTTTTCCGTCATTTTTATCCACGCCGGGGCTCTAACCCGGATCTCCTCATTCCGGAATAAGTCGCTCTACCAATTGAGCGACGTGGACGTTCGCTGTGACTGCTATCTGCCTTTATGTCGTGTGCGTCCTGCTGGGCAGGCACGTCACTTACCCCCCCCCCCCCCCATCCGAAAGAGGGCCGGGCGCATGGCCCACGGGTCAGCCGTGACCATGAGTCGTTGCAGGCAGCCATCCGCTGTAGAATGTGCACATGAGAATTCCCAGTCAATCTGGTGTGTGTGGAATGCAACGTCACACATTTTTATTTGTTGAAACGCTGGAGAAGGGATTCTCTGATTTTTCCTCTCTCGCGGTGTGGAAAGAACATCACACCATTGCGAGATTTTGAACGGCCGGGTCATCCAGAAAGTTCGGGCGCCATTATAACGAAGTAAATTTCTCCGTCATTTTTATCCACGCCGGGGCTCGAACCCGGATCCCCTCATTCCGGAATAAGTCGCTCTACCAATTCAGCGACGCGGACGTTCGCTCTGACTGCTATCTGCCTTTATGTCGTGTGCGTCCTGCCGGGCAGGCACGTCTCAAGAGATGCGTTATTTACAGGGGATTTGTGGCAAGACGCATCATCATGTGAAAAACGAAGCTCTGCTGCAGATGTGTAATGTGAAGCAAAATGTTGTTAGTAAGGTAGAGACAAATATTCTGAGGTGGTTTGGCCATGTTTACCTCTTTAAACGGCGGAAGTGCCTGAACCAGATGGTTCCGAATATCGTGAAACAAAAAATTGTTACACCCAGAAGGACGTGTCGGAATGCAATGCTATAAGGGAGGAAGGTAAAGGTTACCAGGAACAATAAATGATTAAACATTGAGACTGATATGGGCAATATTAATTTATTGAGCTACACGGCAATAAGTAGTGTCCCTCAGTATGGCGTTGGGCAGCCATGTTTGCTCAAACAGCATGCTAGACGTTTCGGGATGGAGTTGTACAGGTTCCTAATGGTGTCCTGCGATAAGCCATCCCATGCAGCTGGAATCTTCTCACGCAGTTCCTGCAGATTATGCGTTAGGGGTGGAGTGTGTATAGCGCGAGCAATAACATCCCACACATTTTCAATCGGCGATAGGTCTGGCGATGCGGCTGGCCATAGCAGAGTATCAATGCCTTAAAGGCAAGCTCTCAAGACAGCAATAGTATGCGGACGAGAATTGTCCTGTTGGAAAATCCCACCAGAGTGAGCGTTCAGAAAAGGTAGCGCCACAAGTTGCAGGATCTCATTAACGTAACGTTGGGCTGTCAAAGTGACTGTAATGAACACCAAAGGTGATATGGCATCGTAGACAATTGCACCCCACACCATGACACCAGGCCTTCTGGACGTGTGACGCTCGACAACAAACCGTTCATCTTGGCGCTGACCACGGCGCCTCCACACACGGATTCGTTTGTCCTCTCCTTCAAGACAAAAGCGGGATTCGTCACTGAAGACCCCCTCTGCCATTTTGAGTGGCTTCTTGACTGTCTTGCGCGACACCATTGCAGTCTTTGGCGACGATGTAATGGTATTAAGGGCAATCGTCGTAACGGACAGCGTGCGTGTAGTCTCAGGAGTGGCTACAGCACAATAGATCATATCCACGTACTGAGAGAACTAATTGAAAGAGCGAGGGAATATGAGCTTCCATTGTGCATGGCTTTTATCGATTATGAAAAAGCCTTTGATTCGGTGAAACCATCAGCAGTTGCAATGGCTCTGAAATCCTGCGGAATTGAAGATGCATACATTAATATTATTAATAACATCTATGAAAATGCAAGTGCAAAGATTCGGCTGTTTGAAAATACAACACACATAAAAATTGGAAAAGGAGTGAGACAAGGTGACACCATATCTCCGAAGCTGTTTAGTGCCACATTGGAAAATGTCTTTCAATCACTGAACTGGGAAAACAAAGGGATAAAGATTAATGGAGATTATCTAACCCACCTTCGTTTTGCTGATGACATAGTCATTTTTGCAACTACCCCATCAGAGCTACAGAGTATGATCCAGGAACTTGCTGACAAGAGTAAAGAAGTGGGATTAAAAATGAACTTTCAGAAGACAAAAGTGATGTACAATGCTTTTACAAGAAATGAAGATTTATCGATTGATGGAGAAAAGCTGGAGATAACAGACACGTATGTTTATCTTGGACAGCAGATATCAAGTGAGGGTCACATTGGTGAAGAAATTAATCGGCGTACAAAACTTGCCTGGAGAGCTTTTGGAAGAAACAGCATAATTTTCAAGAGCAATATGCCATTATGTCTTAAAAGAAAAGTGTTTGATCAATGCATTCCAGTGCTTACGTATGGTGCAGAGACGTGGACCTTAGCTAAAAGAGACATACAAAGGCTGCAGACAACTCAAAGCAGCATGGAGAGGTGCATGCTTGGTGTAACCAGGAGAGATAAGAAGAGGAACACGTGGATCCAAAAAATGACAAGAGTGGAAGACATCATGATCAGAGTTAAATCCCTGAAATGGCAATGGGCTGGACATACTGCCAGAAGAACAGACCATCGATGGACAGCCGAAATTCTAGATTGGATTCCAAGGGACAGGAAAAGACCCGGAAGAAGACCACATGGAAGATGGGTGGATGAAATTCGAAAGTATGCGGGAGTGACATGGAGGAGACTGGCACAAGACAGACCGTTGTGGAGGAAACTTGGGGAGACCTTCGTCCAGCAGTGGATTGATAATGGTTGACAATGATGATGATGATGGTGACATCGGCCACTTAAATTGTTAACGACCACCGTGAGCAACTCATTGGGCTATGAGCAGTCGCCCATCCCTAATTTAGGGTCACTGGTTCCAGGGAAGGGAGAGAGCCAGTGCCGTTAGACATACACAACATCCATGACCACCGGGAGTCGAACCCGAACCCCTTTCGGACGAACGATCATAAGCCAGCGTATAAAGACCACTGCGCCACCGTGGCGGCCGCAATGATTCACTAGCTGATTCATGCCCCCTGGCTGGTCGGTGACGTTGCACACCGGTTGCGCGCCATCTGTCGAACGTTTGTAACATTATTTATGCTAAGGCTGGGTGCAAACGAGCCTTCATTTCTGAATGTGAACAAAAAACATCATTGAATATTTTGAGACCGAAACTGGCGAAACTTGTTTTATAACCCAGCCAAAACAGTCTTGCTGGCCCAGCACTATGTTGCTGCTGCCGAACCGTCACTAAAATGTCCGGGCGGCTAACAGAAGGGCCAGCAGTTCAGGCCAACAGTTGGCACCCCATCAGTTGTCATATGCCACAACAGGGCCATCAGTGGTCCATCAAAGGCAGTAGCTGCCACAAGTGGCCCTTCAGTGGCCCTGCAAGCACGTGCCAGAAATGATGGCTAGCCTAATGTGGTCCGCTAGTGTGCCGTTAGTGGCAGCCGGCAACCACGTGACGTAACTGGTGGCTTGCCAAATCTTGTCCGCCAATTTCCCAGTAGTAGCCATAATAATAAAAAAAAAAGAGCAAAGATAACCGCAGGAGGCCCACAATTCACGGCGATGCTGCAGGGCCATCAATGGCTCGCCAACTGATAGCGCTGCCACCAACGGACCACTACCGGGCCGTGAACGGCAGATTTCAGCCAGCAGTGACCCATCACTGCCAGCTGGTGGCCAGCAGTTTCCCAGCACTTGTGTTTTTGCTGGGAAGCAAATGCTGTAAATTAGCAAGTAAAAAAGTACAGCGCGAAAAGATCTGTAGAAGAAACTTGTGCACAAGTTTCAATTCCAATTTTAATCAGATTGTACGCTGTGAGATTTGCTCCCTGTGTTGAGCTGCGCCCGGGGCAGCCGCCGCGCCTGCTCCGCCCTAGTTACGCCTCTGGGCTTCATTTACAGATGAGGCAGGAGCTTTGTGTTTTTATGATGGCACTGGTTCCGTGCCTTCCCCCGATATCAGTCATAAGCCAGCGCCCAGATCACTACGGGGCGACAATTCACCTCTTCCGCTTCTTTTCTAACGATTTTACTTCTCCCCTTCGTATCTCTCAATAATTGTTCTGGTTTTTTTTTCCCTCTTCATTCTTTGTTTCCCTGTATCTCTCTATCCGCTTGTATCACAATCATCACCATAATTTATCTGTGCCAAAAAAAAGTCCTTATTTATCTATTTTAAATCCGTGATAACATTTATTCTGTTCCGTAATTCAGAGTAACCGAGTTCGTGCTTTTACAGTAACTCGAGATCTTCATGACTGTAGTGGCAAATTTCATTCGACGAACGTGTCTAAGGAGCGATAGCAAGCTTTGCCGGATTTACGCTCGTGGAGGTTTATCTCAATACTTAAGGATTCATTGGAATATTAAATGCCAGAATTTCGTTCCACAGATGAAGTCCGTGCAATTTACGTGCGCAGAGCTGTCACAAAATTAGCGTGATCATCTGTTGCATTTACCTTCATTATTGCGCTCATGCAGGGCAATGAAATATGAAAACCTCTTCGGTTTGGCTGCCCAACAGTAAATCTGTCCTGTGACTATGTAGGCTTTGTTCATTATTCAGAGATTTCCTTCTCAGCAAATGCATGCACTCACTCGCTTCAAAGGCCAATCGATTGCGAGGTTGTGAAGCTGCTGCTGCGGTTCAAGAGGGCTAGCTAGATCACTGTTGGATGATGAGAGACGCCTGTGCAAACCGCACGGAAGATGAAAATTCAAAAGCGCGCGGCTGGAGAAGATGAAAGGACTCCATCCACGCCTCTACTCTTCCATTGTGAATTTAATTGCCTGTAACTGATTTGACTTACCCGGTCGTCAATCGATGGCATCTTAAAGGAGAGGAGCTCTCTGGGTCGTCATATCTGCGACATTTCTAAGTTTATTTAAACCATTAGATCGAGTACGGCAAGGAGAAAACTACTTTTGCTAGAGATACCAGCTAATTAATTGTATGTAGCTGCCATGATTTTTTAAACGTACTATCCAAACTGGCTTTCTAAACGATGTTGATTCAAAGGCGATCTATTTTCTTTTTTATTGGTGTTACAAAATTTCACAGAATTATTGTTTTTAGCAAATCACAAATCACCCGTTGAGCAAACAACATAGTCATTTAAGTCTAATAACACAGCGAACGGCCAGGGTTCAAATAAATGAGAACAACTTACGCTAAAACTCAAGTGCCTTATTCCTTCTGAATGTAGGAGTCACACGATCGCAGAAAATTTGCTGTGACATCAGTAATATGCAGCAGCAATCGCATATAAGCTTTACGTTTTCGTAGTATCAAGTTAACATTCCGTGTACACTGAATGGTCAAATTGTTATACACACAATGGTAACAATATGCACTATTACACACAATGGTAACAATATGTTTCATCATCCCACGTGACTTGACGCCATACGTCAAGTCACGTGGGATGATGAAACTAGCACTTCTCATAAATAGAGCAGAATTTACGCATGAAACTAGCACTTCTCACAAATAGAACAGAATTTACGCATGAAACTAGCACTTCTCACAAATAGAGGAGAATTTATGCATGAAACTAGCACTTCTCATAAATAGAGGAGAATTTACGCATTGGAAATTAGTCACGGGAAAGTAATCATGGGTAGGGCAGTAATTCTGTCGCGGCGCGAATTTCCGTTATTTTTTTTTTTTTTTTCGCGATTTTTAGGCGGTTTTCTGTAATTTCGCAAACATCAAATATATCCGCGAATTTCAGATTTTTACCTATTTTTCTCTAATTTCTATTATATTTTTTTATTATTGTGTTTTTCATAATTAAATAATTTTAATACTGCCGTCGTTAGAATTTACGCGAAAAATATACCACAAAGTAATCCTACTCGAAAGTCCAAACCAGAGCTTTAAACCTTGAATTACCTCTCAAGATTGTTCGTTACGAAGATACTATTTTCCAACAAGCTTGACGGGTAAAGGTCACATGCACTCTGCTGAAGAGTGTATAGTGGTCTTTCGTGATTTTCCCCGCTACTGTTGAATGACCTTTGCGACTTGCCGGACTAGTAAACCGTAAACCGGATGTCGTCAGTTGTGTTAGTAATTTTACCTAGGAAAGCAGCTCACAGAAAAGTGTGTTACGCAGACGCTTAGCATAGAAAATTTGTGCTTTCGTGTGAGTAGTTTATGAAGTTTCTAGATATTGTTTTTGAATTTTGAGAAAGAGCCACGTGTGTAAAATGAGTGCATCTGAAAGATGGAAGCAGTACAGCAAGGGAACGTTTCATGAAAACAAAAATCTATTGTTCTGTTCGTGTTGCAACATACCAGTGGAATTTTCAAGAAAGAACAGTTGTGAAAAGCATTTAGCAAGTAAGCTGCATAAAAAAGGTGTGTCTGAACAGTCAACCGAAAATAATGCAGAAATGTGTTGATGAATTAATCGAGAAAAGAACTGCAAACAGCATCGCTCAATGGAACTTTCGAAATTAACCCTACATTAAACAAGAAAGATGACACCGAATTTTCGGGTGTAATAAGCACGTCTTTTGAATCCGTTCGGACGCAAATTTCATTTATCAAAGCTATTCAAAGTCAATGGAACCGGTATGGAAATCAATAGTATCTGACCTAAAAAAGAAGTTTTTCAATCGGGTTTTTAATCCCTCAGATATTGCTGTAAACGGAATCGTGAGCTTACGCCCTCTGGTTGCAGACTTGTGCGTTAAGAAAAACATGAATTTATATGAGAAACATTTCGCACCGGAAACGCCCTCCAATACCGAAATAATTTTTCAAATCGGACTCTTAGAAATAGAAATATCGACAAAAATAAGATGTGACTTTACGTGCCCTGGTGGGAAAACCATGCATTATTTTAGGAAGAAAGTATTCTCAAAAGGTTTTTCCATATGAGCGACACCGGTCCAAGCAAAAAAAAAAAAAAAAAAAAAATGTCGAGTTTTCAGGAGCCCAGATTTTGCTACAAATATATCAGAAGCAGAAATTAACACTTATGCCCCCTGGTAGCCAAACCATTCTTTACCAAACATTAGAAATTATGTGAAAAATATTTTCCATCAGGTCTTGTATGCGATACAGGAAGAATTTTTCAAATCGGAGTTTCAGAAGCAGAAATAACGCAGAAAACGTAATTTACCTTTGTGCTACCTAGCGGAAAGTCTATGATTGACTTGAACATTTCGATATTATAGGAAAAACATTTCGATATTATAGGAAAAACATTTCGCATCGGAAACACTATCCAACAAAGAAGGAATTTTTCAAATCGGTCTCCTAGAAGTAGATACATATATTGACAAAAATAAGATATACATCTACGCCCCTGGCGTAGAAACCATGCATTATTTCAAGAAAAAAATGTTCTTAAAAGGTTTGTCGACATGAGTACTATCGGTCTACAAACGACGTTTTTTTCAATCGAGAATTTAGAAGCTCATATTTTGCTGCAAATACATCACAAGTGGAAATTAAGACTTACGCCCCCTGGTGGCCGAACCATTTTTTACAAAAATTAGAAATTATGTGGAAACGATTTTCCCTCAGGAGCTGTATCCGGTGCAGAAAGAATTTTTCAAATCGGAGATTTAGAAGCAGAGATATAGGGGGAAACGCAATTTACCACTACGCCCCCTAACGGAAAGTCTATGAATTACTTGAAAATTTTGAAATTACATGAAAGGCATGTCACACTGGAGACACTATCCAACAAAGAAGGAATTTTTCAAATCAGACTCCTAGAAGTAGAGATATTGATGAAAATAAGATATACATCTACGCCCCCTGGCGGAGAAAGTGTGGAATATTTTAAGAAGAAAATATTCCGAAAAGGTTTATACATGTGATTGGCATCAGTCCACGAAAGAATTTTTTCAATCGATATTTTAGAAGCTCAGATTTTTCGGTAAATGTATCAGAAGCAAAAATTAACACTTACGCCCCCTGGTGGCGAAAGTATTGCTTACCAAAAATTTGAAATTATATGCAAAAGATTTTCCATCAGGAGGTGTATCCGCTGAAGAAAAAAATTTTCAAATCGGAGTTTTAGAAGAAGAGTTATCGGGAAAATTGTAATTTACTTTTACGCCCGCAAGCGGAAAATCTATACGTAATTTGAAAAAGTAACTATATCTAAAATACTCTTCGACATAAATGGAATGGAAAGATAAAAGATTTTTTTTCAATCGATCTTTTTTTACAAAAGACGTGCTAAAAATTACTTGGAAAATTCGTTGAAAGATATTTGTGTAAATGCAAATTGGATGCGGAAATATTATTTGCCGAAAATATATGATATTCACAAGCAACAAGTGAAAGATTTTTTTAAATCAGTATCCGGTGTAAGCATCGTAACAGACGAAACAACTGATTCAGAAGATAGATACATTTTGAATATTCTTACTGTTCTATCAGCCGAACCGAGTGTTGAAAGTTGCAATGATGAAACCTCTTTGAATGCAAATCTCCCTTGAGTGCATCACTTTGGAATCCGTAAATTTTAAATCAGTAGCGAGGCAGTACTTCAGTGCGTTAATAAGTGTGAAATACCTTTTGCTAATATAACCGCTTTTGTGACAGACAATGCATCTTACAAGAGTCTGAAAGCCGTATTTTTGAATGGTCTTCACGTCACATGCAATGCGCATATTTTAAACCATTCGGGCGAAATTTCTCACAATGAATTTGAAAATGTTAACTCTTTAGTAGTTGCTGTTAAACGTGCCTTCAATGCCTGTCCCTCCCGTAAAGGACGTTTTCGACTATTTTTGCAAGAGAAGGGCAAAGTACCTTGCTTTCCACCAGTACTTGCGCGCAGACTAGGTGAAACAGTTACACTATCTACCAACAAGTAATTGGACACCTGTGATAGCAAAGGAAAACGAAGTTTATTTACCTTCAATAGTTGGTGGAGCCTCCACGAGCGGCGATTACAGTTGCGACACTCCGGGGCATACTCTCAACCAGGCGTTGTACTACGGCTAGCGGTATTTTCTTCCACTCTGCTTGGAGAAGACAGGTCAGTTCCTTCACCGATTTCGGACGCTGGGGGCACCCCTGAAGCCGACGCTCCCACTCGTCCCAGAGGTGTTTGATAGGGTTAAGGTCCGGGCTCTGCGCAGGCCAGTCCATTCGATTAACCCCATTGTCACCATACCAAGCCATGGTGGACCTCGCAACATGACAGGTGGCATTGTCATCCTGAAAGTAACATGGGTCCACCCCGTAAAACTGTCACAACGTAGGAAGCGCATGGTCATCCAAAATGGTGCAGTAGGAACTTACGGACTCGGCGTTGAGTCTACCAGGAATTGCGACCAAGGGTCCCGTGCCGTACCAGGTGAAACACCACCCCCATAGCATAATTCCACCACCGCCGAACTTCACAGTTGGCACAATACATTCCGGCAGGAGGTGTTCTCCAGGTAGACGCCAAACCCAGATCCTGCCATCCGAACGGTAGAGGGTGAACCTTGATTCGTCGCTCCAGAGAACCTGTTTCCACTGTTCAACGGTCCACTGTCGACGTTCTTTTCACCACGTTAGCCGAGCAGCGCTATTGGACTTGGTGATCAAAGGCTTGTGGGGGGGGGCAGCACGTCCATGATAATCGAGCAGATGGGCTTCCTTACGGATGGTATTCATCGAAAGAACACTCCCGGATGCCTGTTGAAACTCCTCGCGGATGTGGCCCATCGATTTGGTGCGGTTCTTCCTAATTTCTCTGGCCAGCATCCGTCGGTCTCTAACTCCCAGTTTTGTGGGTCTGCCGGGTGGGGGCACATTCCGACAGTCGCCTCTCATCTTCCACTTGCCAATCACGTAGGCCACTGTCGATTTTGGGTACTTCAACTCGCTGGATATATCATGTATGGATCGACCATTTCTGTGATACCCGACGATTACACTTTTCTAGAAATCAGAGAGCTCCGAACTGCGTGGCATCTTGCATGCGACTGGTTGCGTTGTTGTTCCCCACACGATATTTAACGGCGGCGGCCGTGACGTGTATCAGGACCGCAGATATCGTCGATTGCAGGGGTATCCAGTTACTTGTTGGTAGATAGTATATTTTGAGGCCGTGCTTTTTCACTGCAAACATTTAAAAGACTACGCAGAGTTTTTTGATAAAGAAAACGACAACAGTAATAGTTTTATTGTGGATAAAATCATTGGGTATTGTCAAGATAGAGATTTAAAAGAAACTCTGAAGCAGGTTGAGGTTCATGCGCATTATATTTTCGGACAGCTCACTTTATTTGAAAAACAGCTAATTTCCACGCACAAAATATATGATGAAATGTCGGACATCGCCAACAGTCTTCTTAGCAAGAGTCGAGACTGCAATCACGTCGCTGTGAAAAGAGCTCTATCCACTCGTTATGAAAAAATTAAGCATTCTTTTTTTTTAAGATAAAAAGCATCGGTTTTGTCAGCCAGCCGCAAATTTCTTCAAAGCATGTAGGGTGTTTAATCCCGAACAATTTAAGTTCTTTGACTTTTTAGACGACGAAGATTTGTTTGTTTTCAGCCACACTGCTACGTTCGAAGATAGGGATCAACTAAAATGTGAATTTCGTTCACATAAAGATAGTGTAAAAGAATTTCGTATCAGCGAAGGTTTGCTAGACTTCTGGAATACGAAGAAAGGTCGTTTTCCTAAGCTACATTTAAGGTCGCCATTCGTTATCTGTCGGTACCCACAAACAGTGTCGATGCTGAACGATCCTTTTCTAAATTTAAAAATGTGTTACCGGACAACAGGTACAGCATTAAAGAAGAAAATCTGTGTATGTACAATATAATCTATCAAAATGCCGTCCGCTTAAATGGAAATCTTAATCTCGTGCAACGGCGTTGATAACATTGTCAGAATTTGAATGGTTTATAAATGTAAGTATCAATTTTAAAAAGTTATAATGCTTATTTAGTTACGTACTAGTCATTTGTATTATTGCTTCGTAACTTGGTAGACTTTTTTTTTTTTTTTGGTGATGTTAGAGTACATCATCCGCCGCAAACTTTTCGCGAAATTTCACAATTTGCCACGCTACCGCCCAGCGGATTTTGCCTTTTTTTTTCGCGATAAAATTACTGCCCTAATCATGGGTAAAAGTAGCGACGTAAGTTAGTTTGACCGCGGCCAGATAGTAGCTGCGAGGAAGCCTAGGTGCTCAGTCACCGCAACTGCTGAACTGATGGAATTTCCTCGTCCGTCCGTCGCACGCACGTGTTTACCAAGACTATGTCATATACTGTGAAACTTCCAGCCAACGGGAGAAACGGGGATGTAAGTGTGCAACTGATTCTCTAGCCGAGCGCATATTGTAAATCGTATGGATACCGTGGAGCAGGCTTAGCCTCGCTTCCATTAATTCCCGTTTGCCCTAATGACGTTTACCCCAATGGTTTTTAACCGAAATCGCTTTTACCCGAATTCCCATTTCCCCTCATTTCGTTTGCCTTGATCTCGTTTTCCCGAAATCTCGCTTCCCCTAATTCACGTTTGCCCGAGTCACGTTTACCCCAATCGCGTTTACCCGAAATCACTTTTACCCTAATTCCGATTTCCCCTAATTTCATTTGCCCTAATCTCGTTTCCCTTAAATCTCGTTTCCCATAATTCACGTTTTGCCCGAATTCCGTTTACTCCAATCGCCTTTACCCTAATTTCGTTTGCGTTTACCCGTATCAAGTTGCCCTCATTTTAGTTAACCGAAATAAAACGGTGGGTCTTGATATTTCAAGGAAATTCTTCTTTCTATTCTTCTTGTTAATGTCGAACTCCATGCCAGCAAAAGTGTAAAGTGCACGTTGTTACTACCATTATGCGGCTAGTCCTTAACGCAGCCATTGTACGCGTCTCCTCTAGCTCCCCTCCTTCACAGATGAACTATATAAATCCCGCAAAACTGTCATTAAAGCAAGAAATAGTATTTATAATGCATTCGCTGGAATTGTAAACGCAGAAGGCTCACTTTAAGAGTTATTTGTGTACTAGACCCCCTCCCCCTTACGAGACTAAAACTCCAGCTGTGAAAATGCCTTTTGTTAATTCAGTTTCACCTGTAAACGTCAGTCTACCCCGTTCTAATGTTTTCCCATTTGCCACCATCAGTAATTGTATTTCATGGAAACGTCCGTCTGTCCGTACCTGTGCTTCTCTGTTAATGTGGCACATTTTCCGTATCTCGAAAGTCAATAAACTATTTAAAAATAAACTGCAAGTGGAATTTTTTTCTCTTTAGATAAAAACGGTTTCAAGATTTCCCCTTCACAGCTACAGAGTATGATCCAGGAACTTGCTGGATTAAAAATGAACTTTCAGAAGACAAAACTGATATGCAGTGCTTTTTCAAAAAATGAAGATTTTGCGATTGATGGGAGAAAATTCAAGGTAATCGATACCTACATT
This sequence comes from Macrothele yani, assembly GCA_039090855.1. Classification (NCBI taxonomy): domain Eukaryota; kingdom Metazoa; phylum Arthropoda; class Arachnida; order Araneae; family Macrothelidae; genus Macrothele; species Macrothele yani. Next base: position 31,690,440 of record CM076993.1, read on the forward strand.
TATCTTTGTCAACAAATATCAAGCAAGGGTCACATTCAGGAGGAAAGTAATCGGCGTATAAAACTTGATTGTAGAGTTTTTGGAAGAAGCAGTACAATTTTTCAAGAGAGATGCATGCTTGGTGTAACCAGGAAAAATAAGAAGAGGAACTCGTGGATAAGAGAAATGACTAGACTGGAAGACATCATAATCAGAGTAAAATCCCTTTAATGGCAATGGGTTGGACATGTTGCCAGAAGAACGGACCACCGATGAACAACTGAAATTTTAGATTGTATTCCAAATGACAGGAGGAGACCAAACCACATGGAAGATGGATGGATGAAATTGGAAAGCATGCCGGAATAAAAAGGAAGAGGCAGACTCAGGACAGGAAGTTGTGAAAGAAACTTGGGGAAACCTTCGTTCAGCACTGAACTGATAATGGTTAACAATGATGATGAAAAATAAAATAAAATAATAGCTATAAAAATATATAAAAATAACTGTGTCCAACAAAGAAAGAAAGCTTTTCTGTATTGAAACAAAAAGTCTTCGAAACTATTATCTAAACTGAAAAAAATTCCATTTGCCGTTTTTTAAAAATAATATTATTGATTTTCGAGTTGCAGAAAATATGCCAGATTAATTAATAAGCACAAGTACGCAGAGGCAGCCGTTTCCATGAAATGTAATCAGTGATGGTGGCAAATAGGAAAACATTGAAGCGGGATTGACTGACGTCTGCTATTAATATAAAAGCGGAACTGAATTAACAAAAATTATTTTCACAGCTGGAGTTTAGTCTCGTACGGGGTGGGAAGGGGATTTAGTACACTAAGAACTCTTAAAGTGGGCCTTCTGCGTTTACAATTCCAGCGAATGCATTATTTCTTGCTTTAATAAAAGCTTGATGTGACAGCTACAATGGCTGCGTTAAGGACTAGCCGCATAGTGGTAGTACCCACGCGCACTTTACACTCTTGCTGGTATGGAGGTCGACATCATCAACAAGAACGGAAAGAAGAATTTTCTTGAAATATCATGACCCGCCGTTTTATTTCGGTTAACTAAAATGAGGACAAACTTGATACGGGCAAATGTGTTTAAGGCAAACGGGAATTAGAGCAAACGAGATTTAGTGCAAACGAGATTCGGGCAAACTAAATTAGGAAAAATGGGAATTAGGGTAAAAGCGATTTCAGGAAAACGCCATTGGGGTAAACGGAATTCGGACCAACGTGAATTAGGGAAAACAAGATTTAGGGGAAACGAGATTAGGGTAAACGAAATTAGGGGAAATGGGAATTAGAATAAAAGCGATTTCGGGTAAAAGCGATTGGGGTAAACGTGATTAGGCCGCCCCGGTGGTGCAGTGGTCTAAGCCATGGCTTATGACCATTAGGCTGGCAGGGGTCCGGGTTCGAATCCCGGTGAGGCATGGATGTTTGTGTTTATCTTTCGGCACTGGCTCTCAGTACGTTACTTGTCCAACACTGGTTATCTGTGTACATTGGTCCTTTGGCATGCTGTCAACCATGTATGATTTGTACTTGTTGCTGTGTAATTTCTGTCTCCTGTTTCTGTCTGCCTGTGTGTCTTTGTACCACCAGGTCCAATAAATCTTTTTTTTTAAATCTCCAACAAAAAAAATATATATATATAAATAAACGTGATTAAGGCAAACAGGAAGTAAAGGAAACGGATTAGGAGAAATGGGTGTTCACCGTGGAGAAGATAACGGAGGAACTTAACGAAGGCGCGTCCAAAACACATGCAAAGCCTATTCGTCGCACCATGAAAGAAATAGGCTATGGCAGTTGACCTCCAAATCGTGCTTCTTTGTTGACTGCAAGGCACCGATAGATTAGGCTGCAGTTTGAGAAGGCCTATCGCAACTGGGGTGCAGAGAACCGGAAACACGCCACCTGGTCTGAGGAATCAGGGTTTTAACTGTTTCACGCCGATGTCAGGAGTCGTGTGTGTCAGGAGTCCAAGCAAAGCAATGGCCCCCAGCTTGCGAAATTGCGGTCATGCAGGCAAGTGGAGGCGATGTAACAGTTTGGGCTTCCTTCACACGGGCCTCTCGTGTCCGCCGAGATCTCCATCACAAGGTATGTGGACATCCTTGCCGACCATCTACTCCCGTTCGTAAAGATTCTATTTTCGTAACATGACGTCATCTTTCAACAGGACAATGCCACACCGCATACTTCCCGAGTCGATACCAATTGGCACCAGGAGCATTCAAGTGATTTTACCACACTCCAATGTCCACCTCCATCACCAGATCTCAACCCCATTGAGAATTCATGGAACTAATTGGAAAGATATATTCGAATAAACAAATACTTTGCTCTTCCCACGTTTTAGAGACACATATAGCAACCGAAAAATTGTTATTCGGTCACCACTGGGGATCCAAATCCCAGATCTCTCGATATCTAGCCGAGCGCGTTAACCTTACACCACGGTGGCCAACAATCCACGGCACCTTGTGTGTTTTTCTTTCAGTTTATGACATCATAAATCCGTAAGATTCTCTCAGCTACTGAGACGTCTCCGTCTGGTGGGCATTAACGGCACTGGCTATATATTAATTATAGCAGTTAAATCCAAAGGGGAGCGATGTCTTTGTTTATTCACTGACGGTACGTATTTGGAGGATTTTCACTTTGGATCTCGCCCTTTGGATTTAACTGCTATAATTAATACAGCCAGTGTCGTTAATGCCCACCAGATGGAGAAGTTTCAGTAGCTGAGCGAATCTTACGGATTTATGATGTCAGAAGCTGACATCATGAATCTGCCGTGGATTGTTGGTCACCGTGGTGTAAGGCTAACGCGCTCGGCTAGATATCGAGAGATCCGTGGATTCAATTCCCCAGCGGTGACCGAATACCAATTTTTCGGTTGCTGTGCGTTGCTAAAACGTGGAAAGAGCGATGTCTTTGTTTATTTGGAGGATTTTCACTTTGGGTCTCGCCCTTTGGATTTAACTGCTATAATTAATATACAGCCAGTGCCGTTAATGCCCACCAGATGGAGACGTCTCAGTAGCTGATCCTAGCTTACGGATTTATGATGTCAGAAGCTGACTGAAAAACACACATAGCACCGTGGATTGTTGGTTGGCCACCGTGGTGTAAGGCTAACGCGCTCGGCTAGATATCGAGAGATCTGGGATTAGGATCCCCAGCGGTGATAACAATTTTTCGGTTGCTATGTGTTGTTAAAACGTGGAAAGAGCTATGTCTTTGTTTAATCACTGACGCCACGTATTTGGAGGATTTTCACTTTAGATCTATTCGAGCCCGGCAATTCCATCGGAAACAGTGGTTGCTCTACAACAGCCGATACTCTCTTCACCTCCGTGTTTTTCAACACCTCATTGAATCCTTACCAAGACGTTTGGTTGCTGACGTGAGGACAAAAAGTTTAGCAACACTTTGTTAGGTGTGTGTATAAAAAAATTGTGAATTCAGTGTAAATCAACCAATATCTCAGAATTGTACCACCACTCTCATCAGTGGCGTACCTAGTACAACGTGCCCCCCCCCCCCGCCCCAAGGTTTTCTTCAGCACCCCTAAGCACAGTAATTTTCCCAGGACTTTGAACACGAGGGATAATGCATTTTTCGCGGTGTGTGTGCGTGGTGTTTGAGAGGGGGGAGTGGTTAGGAAGTCAGGGAGAGTGTCTGCAAAAGTAATGGTAGTACTTACAGCCTTGTAGTTTTAACTTTGTGAGTAATAGATTTGACAGTACGTGTATACATGTACTTGCTTTGTTCAAAACTGAAATAAATCACTTGAAAAAATCACACTCTTACACATGGCAGATCTGCGGCTGCTGTGAATAAATGTTGACGCCTGTCGTGCACGTAATTCTAGCTAACTGACTGCTTTCCCACATCCTCCACGGGGAATCTCACTGTAGCCTCGTGCTTTTTCTCAGCAGCGCAGAGAGAGAGGGCGATTGGAGAGCGATCGTATTTTTACAGCCCATTGCAGAGCAATCATATTAAAACCCGAAGTCAAAGAGCCGAACACTTTCAATCTGTAGGACATTCAGTGTTTAAAAAGTGAAACTAGGCATTCATTTAGGTAAAGCTAAATATACCTTAAAGCAAAATATGAGTCTTTGAGTTCATTATTGTGCGTGTTAGAATTTTTTAATAAAACTATAACTGGGAGCTGCAGTACCCCTCCCCCTTCGTCGTTACCCCCCCCTCCCACAGCTGCGGGGTGGTAGTTACGCCACTGACTCTCATCATGTTCATCACTTTGCATTCGATGTAGTTTTTATTTACTCAGTCTCCAACCCGCTGTCAGTGTTGCCAAAACGCATAAGGAAACATGAGGAAATAATGTGCATTTCAGAAGGCAAAAAAATAACTCGGAAGAAGCACAATTCTAAAGAGATAATCTTCATAGGATTCAAGGCAGAATTAATCTTCAAATAAATAAGCAAACCTTTACCCCTCTACCTTAATGAATGTGACATAAAAGTTATACTGTATAAATAAATATGTTCACTCATTATTCTGTCCACAAAGGGCAAACCAGAAATATAATTTTTTTTCAGAGAGAGAGATAGATAGAGAGAGAGGAGGGGGAAACGACCACCATGAGTCACGTGGAGCGCTAGAAGCAGTGTACCGTTCGTAAACTGGGGTTGCTGGTCCCAGTGAGGGGAGAGAGCCAGACCATCGAGCAAACACATTACCAATGCCGCATCCTCCCGGGCTCATCTCAGACAAATGATTGGAAGGCAGCGCCTCTTACCGCTCGGCAACCTGGGCGACCAATAATTAATCTGAAATAACGCAGCAGTTATGAAGCCTTCACTCAAAGACAGATCAGAAAGTAAATTAAGCAAAAATTGAATTTTTATGTTTTTTTCGAAACAAGATTTTTTTTCCCGAAACATCACAAAAAATGAAATTTTTGGCAATTTTGGTAATCATAAATCGGGAATTACCCTCTTCTTCTAGCACAGACACGATCTAAGTATTCAGGTCGACAGCCGAAAGATAACTTTACCTATAGTATATTCAACATGGTCGCAATTTTGGTCTCTCATTTCACAAGGATTCCTCAGTTGCCAAAGAACATTAAAAGTTCTTTTTGACCTCACGGGGAAAAAAGTTAGCATTCTGAAAAACATTTGAAATATACTGCTGGCCACCCAAAATGCAACACCAAGAAAGAAGCATCCGATTGGCCTGAAATTCGCAGCATGCGACGCCCGCGAGAGGACATGCAAACGATTAGCATTGCAGGGCATATGCAAATCATGTGCGCCCGGAACGCCACCAAGAAGCACTATAAGAAGGGTGCACAGAAGGCGGGGTGTAAGTAGTGGAAGTGTGTTGTGCTGCCGGACCTGTGCGTGGGAAGCTTCCTAATGACCCGTCGCATAATACAGCAGTCATTCCAGCACGTTTCGGAGTTCGACAGAGGACGAATAGTGGCTTATCGTACCGAGACATCGGCGCCCGTGTGGGACGACATCCAGCCACAGTGAGGCGAGTATGGATTCGGTGATAGCAGGATGGACGGACGGACCGACTGAGCGAATGCCGCAGCCGCGGCACACCACCGAACGAGAGGATCGGCATGTTGTGCGGCGGGCATTGACGGCTCGCACCGCTACATCACGAACGTTAGCGCAGGAATTATGGTGTGTTGCGCAACAACCTGTGCCAGCACGTACCGTTCGACGTCGTCTGCAGGAGCGGGGACGTGTAGCACGGCGCCCATTGCTCCCATTACCATTGACGTTACACCACCGGCGAGTGCGGCGGCAGTGGGCCGTTGAACGCCGCACCTGGACTACGGAATGGCACAAAATTGTCTTCTCCGACGAATCCTGCTTCTGCCTGCAACACCACGATGGTTGGATCCGCGTGTGGCAGCACCGCGGCGAGAGACTGTATGACGCCTGCATTATGCATCGCCATACCGGTCCGTCCACTGGCGTTATGGTTTGGGGCGCAATTGGATATGACACCCGCACCCCTCTGGTACGCATCGCCGGTACACTCAACTGCCACCGCTACATCTCCAACGTTTTGAAGCTTGTTGTCCTCCCTTACCTGCAGGACCTGCCAGTGACCACGTTTCAACAGGACAATGCGCACCCGCACGTGGCACGCATCGTTCAACAATTCTTCACGACCCTCCAGGTGTCACTGCTGTCGTGGCCCACCTATTCTCCCGATATGTCGCCCGTCGAACACGTCTGGTCGCTGATCGGCAACCGAGTGGCCCGGCAAGCACCACCCGCTGCTACGCCTGATGAACTGTGGCAACGTGTGGAAGCAGACTGGACCGACATACCCCAAGCTCACATCCAAAGCCTCTTTCGTTCGATGCCGCGGCGTGTAGCGGCATCGAACGAACTATTGATGTCTGCGTGTTCCGCAAGTCGCACGGGCCTGTAAGCTCAATCGTTTCATCTTTGTACCTGTTCTTATGTGTCCAGTAAATCTGGCTTTGCTATATCGTGTCCTTCTTGGTGTTGCATTTTGGGTGGCCAGCAGTGTAATTTGAATGAAGAACACTATATTGCGGCACTTTCAAGCACAAACTTCAGCTGTGTACCTTTGAACGAATCGTTTCTTGAAATGAAGGACTATGTGAAGTTGGGTTTCGGGATTGGCCGTTCTGTGAAGAAGAATCTGCAATTTTTACGGAATTATGTAATTTTTACGGAGCCATGCCGCCCCGGTGGTGCAGTTGTTTAGGTGCTGGCTTATGATTATTCGCCCGTGAAGGGTCCGGGTTTGAATCCCGGTGAGACATGGATGCTGTGTTTGTCTTACGTCACTGGCTCTCTTCCTTCCATGGAACCAGTGGCCCTAAATTAGGGACGGGCGACTGCTTATAGCCCATTGAGTTGCTCACGGTGGTCGTTAAACCTTCAACCAAAAAAATAAATAAATAAAAATTTCAATATGATGAAGCAGATGAAGACACACTTTTTTTTTCAAAGTTGAGGTACACTACTCATTGAAAAACACAGTATGACTCAAGTTTACAATAATATTTCGTTGGCTTGCAATAATCACCGAAGTTTTTTATTCAAAATGATTACGTTCACATGTCAAATATGCGTGCGATACTTTCGGGAGAATATTCTCGCACGTCACCTAACCCCTGGCTGCTTGCATGTGTGTGTGTGTGTGTGTGATAGCAAGACATCGAAAGAGAGAGAGAAGGAGTGTGTGTGCATCTGTATACACTGAAGTGCCAGAAAACCTGGTCCACCACCTAATACATGGTAGGTCCCCCACGGGAGCGCAGGACTGCAGAAATTCGACGGGGCATGGACTCTACTAGCTTCTGGAAATATGCTGTAGGCAATGCACACCCTACTTCCTGTAGAGCATTCCACAATTCGGGTGTATTCTGAGGTCTCGGATTCCTGTGTTCGATAGCACGTTGTATGGCACGACGATGGTCACGTTCACCCAATGTCTTTTTACGGCCACACTGGTAACGTAGGTTGGAGGTTTTGCCGGAATTCCTGTATTTACGGTACACCCTTGCAATGGTCGTCCCTGAAAATCCAAACTTCGTTTCTACCTCCGAAATACTATGGCCCATCTCACGAGCGCCAACTATGACACCGCGTTGAAAATCGCTTAAATTGTTATTACTTGTCATTCTCATACCAAAAACAGCTCTGACAGCTGGCAAGGATGTCTATGTCTTTATATACGCACTGGCGGACGCAACCGAGTGCGCGCATAGGTGACGTTGCTATGTATTTTGCATAAGCTCGTCTGTACCAGTTTTTCTGGCACTTCAACGTATTTCTATGAGAGAGAATGTGAACAAGTGAGAGAAGAAGAATGAGAATATAAGGAAGAGAAACATGTAGAGAACGTCTGCGTGTTTTTGAGACAGAATGTCTGCGTGTGAGAGAGATAATAAGTGATCCAGTGTACTTGCGTGTGGGGCAAAGTATAATCTGTGTGAGAGAGAGTAAACGTGCGGGCGCATATAAGACAGAATATGTAAGTGTATGTCTGTGCGACATAGGGGACATGTGCACATTGAGAGAGAGAGAGAAGTGAGTGCGTGCGTGTGAGAAAGGGAATTTGTGGGTATGATAGAGAGCAAATGTGCCCTTGATACAGAATTTTTATGCGTGACATAAAGTGAGGCCGTGTGTATGAAAAAAAGAGAATGAACGTACGTGCATGCGCGTGTGAGACGAAATGCATGAGTGAGGGAGAGAGTCAGTGTGCGCATGTGTGTGATGTAATGTGTGTATGTATGAGATAGAGAACATAGTTGTATGAAGAGAGGGAGAGTGCCAATCTGCGTGCATGCGAAAAAGTATGTTTTTATGTATGAGAGAGAGTAGAAGTGTGTGTCTGTGTGTGTGTGTGTGTGTGTGAGAGAGAGAGAGAGAGAGAGAGAGAGGCAGAGAGAGACACAGAGAGAGAGAGAGTGAATGGGTGTATGTACGAGGCAGAATGTTTGTGAGTGAGAGAGAAAGAGAAAGAAAAAAGACTTGTGCTCATGAGAGAGAAAGAGTGAAGTGTGCATGTATGTATGAGGTAGAAAGAAAAAACGTGTATGTACGTCCTTAAGAGGAAGAATGTATGTAAGAGAAGGAGGGATAAAAAGACCTTCTGTTTATGAAAGAAAGAGAATTGTGTGTGCGCCATCTAATACCGTCAGTAAAACGAAAAAGGATTCTTAAAGATCTGCTTTAACCGTCAAGCACTAGATATACCACTGATGCAAGCAATATCATCCATATCATCCAACAGTTTAAACTTGCGTTTTACGTTCTTTTACTGGGGAAAATGACGTGAAATTACGTGGAAAATCATTTTTTAAGTAATAAAGATTTAAAAATAAAAAAAGCAATTTTTTTGGATTAATGGTTTAAAAACGCGCATTACGCAAGAACATTTTTCTTTATCTCAACTACGTAGTTTTTAAAAGCCAAAAATATGAAAATGATGTTAATCTTATTTTTTCATCTTTGCTGTATCAAAACTTTAAAAAAATGCAGCGTATCAATGAATTTTAAACATCAGTCTTCAAACTACTTGGGTCAAAGGCAAACAAACCGAATTTTAGTTAACAAAAAAAAAAAAAAAAAAAAAAAAGAAAGAAAGAAGGAAAAAGAACGATTATGATGCCAAAGGAATGGTTACTAAATCTTTCAGAAGCATCATGCGGGCCTTCCGAGAGGTTTTTAAAACTTCTCAAGAAATGTCTATTAAGAAATTCATTACATGTGGTTCGAAACTTTTTGGCATTATTTGTCCCTCAGTTATTTCAGAGTACAAGATAAATAGGTGTTATTATTTCATAAATAGGTGATGTTATTTGGTAAATAGGTGCTATTATTTGATAAATAGGTGATGTTATTTGGTAAATAGGTGCTATTATTTTATAAATAGTTACTATTATTTGATAAATAGGTGATGTTATTAAAGATTGAAATGTCAAGGGAAAAGATTTTAGATGTAATACAGCACTTTTTTCAAAACTAAACTTTTAGTGGTAGAAATGAAAGTACGATAGATTGAGTTGTTAGATGAAAAATGTGTAACTCTGGTGGTGGAAATTACACAGATTATGTCTTTTTGCATGGCATGGAGAATGGAATGGGAACAAAAATAATACATGTTTTTTGCTGTTTATTTACAAGACTTATGAGTATCCGTACCTTTTATCAAAAATGAAAATGGTGAAATCAAAATTCTGATCCCAACTGAATTGTGAAGCCAAAATTCTGATCCCAGCTGAATTATGAAGTCAAAATTCTGATCCCAATAGAGTATTTTACGACTGTATGTAAAACATTTCTCACTTAATACTAATGCACTCAGTAACACCGAACATGAGAGATAGCATTAAATGCAATTGTGATGTAATTTTCCATCACAGAATTTAGTTATTAATTAAAATACGTTGTATCTACAATATTCCCTACATATTGAAATATAACGGTCGTTCAAGTGAAACGTACACTCGGGAGATGGCGCTGTTGCTATCGACATGCCGTTACCGGCAGTGTCGCCACAGTGCACAAAAATAAGAGCAAACTGCCGCAGCAGGTGGTTAGTTGACGTGAAACAGCGGAAAGTTCACTTATTCGTAAATAAGAAATTTTCCCACTGTTTCAAGGTTCAGTCGACATGATCTTGACACTAAATTAAGCTGACACGTTAACGATTGGCACATAACGGTACATATAAAGTGAGTCTACGAGCAGATGGTCTCAGATTTGCGGAACCTTGTGTTCACAGAAGAGACAGACACTTGGCAAGTCCTGTCGCAAGCTGAGTGCTGTTGGTGTCAAAGATAGTTTGGCCAATAATGCGATGCAGCGTTTATCTTGAGCTGGTGAACAGACGGGAAGGCTGTACAGACGACTGTTGCACTTGTTTGAAATTCGATTTTTTTATTGGAGGTTTAACGACCACCATGAGCAACTCAGTGGATTATAAGCAGTCGCCCGTCATTAATTTAGGGCCACTGGTGGTCTTTTAACCTCCAATAAAAAAAATGATTTTCAAACAAGTGCAACAGTTGTCTGTTCACCCTTCCCGTCTGTTCACCAGCTCAAGATAAACGCATCGTATTATTGGCCAGACTATCTCTAACACTAACAGCACTCAGCCTGCGACAAAAAAGGGACGGGAGAGAGCCAGTGCCGTAAGACAAACACAATATCAATGCCTTACCGGGAATCGAACCCGAACCCATCTCAGACGAATGATCAAAAGCCATCACTTAGACCACTGCATCACCGGGGCTGCTAAAATTCGTTCCTGGCCTTGAGATCATATCGACGACTGTTTAGCAAGCCTCTAACCCCTTGACAATTAGTTCTGAATCCTCCAGGCGTCTTCTTTGCGACGTGAAAAAACAAGCAAACAAAAACACCTCGTCTATTCACCGATTTATTTACTCAGGAGCACTCCACATTTCACTGATTGTCTCCGATATACCTATATGAGTCGAAAGTTCGTCCCATCTGTAGCGAAAAAGTTTGATGATGCAAGAAAGTCATACACGCTCACCTCATTCTGTTAAGTACAGTCCCTTGTTTTCTATAGTACTTCGCCAACGACCGACAGGATAAACTATCCCACGGTGGAACCATTCGACAGGTTTCGAGAACAGAAACTCTCTGATGCCAGGTTCCACACAGCAGGCGATTCGGTGATTTCTTTCCACTGGGTACGAAGCCATGTCAGAACGAACGGAAACAAGCGTGCAGACCAGCTGGCGAAAGAAGCCGCTGGCAAGGAAGACATTGATTTCCATCTGAGAACGCCGCTGCAAAGCGTTCGAACTCAAATGAAAAAGCCATGCTGGTGGAGTGGCAGAGAAAGTGGATACAGGGCGGAAATCGAATTGTATCTTTCCTAGAGTCTCAACAAGGAGAGTAGAATCAGATGTGTTCCTTAACCAGGTACTTACCGGCTATGGCGTATCGGCGGAGTGCTTACTCCGTTTTTCGGTGAAGGAACAAGCGTGCGGATCCGGTGCCCACATGATACTGGAATGTACTTCTCTCTCAGGGAAAAAGAAAATTCCTCGCTCCTGCACTAGAAAAGACGAGAGACCCTCGAACCTACTGGGTCATTCCAGAGAGAGACAGGGACTCGTTGAGTTGGCCAAAGACTTCGTCGCGAGGAAGAACTACTGAAGACGGATCTTGGACGACACGATGTATAAAACGATGACTCCCGCTCAGAGTCATCACTATAAGCACCCGCCCAAATGCTATGGACTTTGTAAGATAGCGCAAATAGCATTTTCATTTTTTGATCTCTATGAGAAGGCTCATGAAAATAAAGGATTGATTTTTCCCAATGAATGAGACCCTCATTGTAAACAATGTGAATGTAACTATTTAGCCTAGACACCAATAAAGGAAATTTTGAAGATGACAATCCGATTTTTGGTGTAAATGTGACAAGGATGGTAAGTCCAAGAACTTGAAAATTTCATCGTCCTGGAGCGGGACTCGAACCCGCTCCAGGACGATGGAGCGGGTTCGATGAGCGGGTGGTGTAATGGTTAGCATACCCAGGCGCTATCTGGAAGACGCGGATTCGAGTCCCGCTCCAGAACGATGACATTTTCAAGTTTTCAGATGTTATCTGACTTACCATCCTTGTTACATTTACGCCAAAAATCGGATTGTCATATTCGAAATTTGTATTGTGTGGTGTAATCCCGTATTTCTTTCATGACCAATAAAGCACTTCAGTCCCAATTTTCATCGCGCTGGCGAACGAATCTCTCAGCTAGACGCAAAATTAAACCCCTTCCCATTAGCACGCCGCACTCGCGGGCTATGGCAAAGGGGTGGGAAGTAGTGGTCCTGTGGGAGCAGCAGACTCCAGCGGGTCCCTGGACCGATCCTGTTCGGGGGGGTCCAGATCCTTGTAGAATTGCCCGCGCAACGCCTTCACTATCAAATTTTAAGAAAGTTCCACACATCCCTGCAGAGTCGGCATTTCGACTGAGCAGGCGAAGTCATCAGCTTAGCTTACCTACCACTGAAGTAAAGTGCCGTCTTTGTAGGAGATGGGCCATCAAGCGCAGCATGCTGTATTCAGACGAGGCGAGCTGCGGATTGTATGGTGGATGATTTTTTCACTCCTTAGAATTCTTGTAGTTTTTGGCGGACCACTCTTTAGGTGTGACTTGGAGCATTATTCGCTTGCAGCAACGTCCGCTTCACATTGACGAACGCTGGGTAGCGTTATCGCAGAGCCTTATGGACCCATTGCAGTTATTCAGAATAGAGTTTCCTGTCTACAGCTTGTCCATTTGGCCCCAGTGCACAGAACCCTCCCAGTTCCACCACATGTGCAGTATGACTTTTCTCTCAAACCACATTCTTTGCACCACTGGCTGGGCTTTGTGACGTGACCACAGCCACTGGTTGTCAGTGGTAGGATAACATTGGAATATACACTTTTCATCGCCTGTTATGATACGATGATACGCAGCAATATACAACAGAGAGCAACACATTGTACCGCCTGCTGGGTTGTCAATTATTCGATGGCGCAACCAAGCTGGTGCAGTTCACGAACAGTGGGAGATTGAGAAGACCCCACATCAGTCGCCAGTGGTCGTGTACTGGTTGTTGTCACAGCTTCGGCGAGGGCGTCAGTGTCTGTGGTTGTTCTACGTCCTGACCTCGGCCTGTCTTCCAACCCGTGTTTTAAGCACTGAGACGCCCGAACTGTTTTCGTGCAGTGCTGCTATCAATTGTTTTAACTGCGCAAATTTCTTTCGCTTCTGCTGACGCGTTTAACCTTCTTTTGAATCCCGAATAGCACGTTTATTGATCTCCTTCCTCGGCTCATCTGATAACGCAATGTGCCTTCGTGCCAAAGGTGCATCATCCGTCTCTGTCATCGCGGTACCAAATCGAAACGGGTCTGCGTTTCGCACAGGAATAGAGGCGGAACATCAGGTGAAGCTCAAAACGCGACGAACTTTTGACCGTGTGAAATCCAGATTTGCCGGTGTCGATGGCTACATCCTTCTGCTCCGGAGCTAGTGCTTTCCCAATTAAGCTGCACTGACAAGAGCTTATCACTGCTGCTTGTTGTCTTCACGTGTGCGTCATCTCTGAAGTACGTCACACCTTCCTTGGCAAAACACTGCTTTATTTACATATTGCTTGCTGCGCCAAACTCCACCCAACAAGTTATCTTGGATTTTTTTTCGATTGGGGGGTTTAATGTCCACCGTGAGCAACTCAGTGGGCTATAAGCAGTCACCCGTCCCTAATTTAGGGTCACTGGTTCCAGGGAAGGGAAAGAGCCAGTGCCTTAAAATAAACACAAAATTCATGCCTCACAGGGATTCGAACCCGGACCCATCTCGGACGAATGACCAGAAGTCTTAAACGATTACGCCACCGGCAGGAAGGGGGTGCAACACGTTTTTGGACATTTAATTGTTTAAACCCACCAGTCGCACAGTAAAAAGTTTGCATAAGTTTTGGCTGCTGCATTTGTTATTCGCACTTTCCCCGTTTTGTGTTTTTCTTTTGAAAGTAAATGCATATCGAAACCCTCCTTTCTGAATCTTTCATTTTTCAAGTGCTGCTATTTCGCGTTCACTGAGTAAAACAAAGTAATCCACCTGTACGAGAAAAATTCTGTGGACTATTGTGTGTATCCGCACATAAGTTCCGCCTTAAATAACCAACTCTCCAAAAAAAAAAAAAATTTGATTTAGTTTCTCCATTTGAGGAAAGCGTTTCCAAAAAACGCATAAAGTTTCGTAGTAGAACGCCTTTCTCGAGGCTGCTGCCTAATCTAGATATATCTGAAACACACAACGCAATTACCGCACTAAAGAAACATTTTTTTTTTTCATTTTTAGTCTACTCTGCTAACAGTGGAAATGCTGGAGATCTCAACGAGATGGAATTGTAGTAAGGCTGGAAGTAAGCAATTTCCCTAATTGTGCGCTGGTTATTTTCCCCTGCCAAATCATTTTTCTTTACAGTCGGCTGGATTGAACGCCTCTTTAGCACGCGCTGTGGCCACTGAGGCAAAGATTCTCGAAATTCAGTTAATTTGTTTTTATTGCCAATTAATATGCTGTCGGAGAATATTAGGGAAGCGTACGAATTAATGGTGATCGAAAAACAAATGCCCGATATCGTGAAGTTTTTAAAGCGGTCTTCGTTATGCTAAATCACTAGTGTTTAAAAATGCATAACTCTTGCAGATGAATAAGATACTTTCGGAAACAAGTGCGTAGTTTTTTTTTTCCCGGCTTGGCGAAATGAATAGATAAGGATTGAAATAAAGATGAAAATCCAGAAAAATGAAGAATTGTTGAAAATTAATTTTCTTTCCGTTCCTAAGGAGCAGATGGATAAATCCTTTGCAAAAGAGTTTCGAAATCCATTTTTTTTACCTAAATTATAAAAATTATTAGTTTCCTCCTGAGGAAAACATGACGTTTTCCAAATGGAAAAATTAGAGTAACACTTGAAACTGCTCTCTCCTTTTTTTTTTTTTTTTTCTAGAAAGCAATAGTGTTAGTCTTAGGCAAAAATAAACCAAGCACTTAAGCCGAATGTTCCGTCGTCCACGTAACACAAATTTCTGTGGTATAAGCATTTAACATTTTGATACTAAGGGGATTTACCGATGGAAATTGCATTGGGTTTAGTTTTCGCAAAGAAACAGAAAACTTCCTTACGTAGATAATAAAGACAATAAATTTTTGTCTTCTGTTACCGTGTCAAATAATTATTTCTCAATCTGGTTTCAGTTTCATTATTTTTCTACCTCGGTATGTTTCATACGCACTTCTTCCATTTTAAATTTTGTTACTAAAGTTAAAATTTGAAATGCAAACTCAAAAGGTTTTTTTTTTCTTTTTTTTTTGAGTAAGTTAACATTGTACAAATACCTATTTCTCTAAATTCTGGATTAGCAATGTGAGTCTGTGAAATTCAAAAATTTTGCCGGTGACGAAGATCGAAGCCGCATCATTCCTCTCCGGAGCCGAATGCCGACGGAATCTGTCGCTGCAACTTTGCAGTTTTGACATGTGCATAACCTATGTAGTACATCACATATACACCCTCCCCCGTTGAGAAAGGTGGGGGCACGAAATCGCAGGTTTCGTGTCTGCCGCAAACCATGCTTGAAGTAACTCTCTGTAGAAGAAGGAATTCTCACTAATTCTATACGATGTGTGGAAGAAACATCACACATTTTTCAAAGAACCCAACGGCTGATAGTAATTCCTATACAGTAATTCTATAATAAATCTATACAGTAATTCGGCAATCGGGCGCCAATGTGAAATTCACAAATTTTGCCGGTGACGGTGATCGAACTCGCATCCTTCCTGTCCGGAGCCGAATCTGCGGAGTGATTTGTGCTTTACCGATCAAGCTGCATCGACGGAATTTATCGCTGCAACTGTGCCGTCTTGACAAGTACGTCACTTCTGTAGTACATCACAAGTCAAAAGTTATTTTCCGTTTTAGCAAGAAAGCTAAAATTCTTTCTGTTTGCGAGAAAACTATACACGCTAGGCCTCATTCTGGCTGCTGTTTCTTATATAGCAAAACGCTGATTATGCGGGGCTGTTGTATATACAGTAAAATGCTGATTATGCGGGCTGCTTTTATACAGTGAAACGCTGATTATGCGGGGCTGTTGTATATACAGTAAAATGCTGATTATGCGAGCTGCTTTTATACAGTGAAACGCTGATTATGCCGGGCTGTTGTATATACAGTAAAATGCTGATTATGCGGGCTGCTTTTATACAGTGAAACGCTGATTGTGCCGGGCTGTTTTTTATAAAGTAAAACGCTAATTATACAGGGCTGTTTTTTATAAAGTAAAACGCTAATTGTACAGGGCTGTTTTATACAGTAAAACCCTGATTATGCGGAGCTGTATTTTATACAGCAAAACGCTTATTTTGAGGGGCTGTTTTCTATACAGTAAGACGTTGATCATGCGATTCTGTTTTTATACAGTAAAACGCTGATTATGTGGGGCTGTTTTCTATACAGTAAAACGCTGATTATGTGGAGTAGTTTTTTTATCCAGCAAAACGCTTATTTTTCGGGCTGTTTTCTGTACAGTAAAACGCTGATTATGTGGGCTGTTTGATACAGCAAAACGCTTATTTTGCGGGGCTGTTTTCTATACAGTAAAACGCTTATTATGCGGGGCTATTTTCTATACAGTAAAACGCTAATTGCGCGGGGCTGTTTTCATGCAGTAAAACGCTGATTATTCGGGGCCGTTTCTTATACAGTATTTATGCGGGGGCCATTGATTATGCGGGGCCGTTTCTTATACAGTAAAACGCCGGTTATGCGGGGCCGTTTCTTATACAGTAAAACGCTGATTATGCGGGGCTGTTTCTTATACAGTAAAACGCTGATTATGCGGGGCCGTTTCTTATACAGTAAAACGCTGATTATGCGGGGCTTAATTATCCGTGCGGTTAGATTACACGTAGTTGATTAAAAGTTGCCTGTTTGTGTAAGTACGATATCTAATCAACCATAAAATGCTGGGGCCTTATGCATAGACCAAATACAGTGTGAAACTCAAAGTACTCCTTCTATATTCTTGATCGTTTTTTCACATCTAGGAACCATCGAAGTGTTGTTCCAGAACTACAGGTGTAATTTCCAGAATGAACTTCTAAATTCTTCAATGAATCGCTATTGTTTTATGATGTTCTTACATCTTGGCAAGTCTTACGCGAAGTTTCCTTATGTTAAGCTGTATTTGGTAACATATTAGGGGTATGCGAAAGTTTCCGCCATTTTAAGAAGAAAGGAGACAGGAACAATCAGGAAACCAGTACACATTTATTCAACAACCGTCAGCATCAATGACCTTTTGCCATTTTTCAGGTAAAAAATGAATGCCCCTGTGATAGAAGAACTCGGGTTTTGATCTGAAGAACGCTGTGACGAAATTTTCCACATCTGGAACTGTGGTGAACCGCTGTTGGGCTAGGGCATGTTGCATAGAGCGAAAC
Organism: Macrothele yani; assembly: GCA_039090855.1. Lineage (NCBI taxonomy): Eukaryota > Metazoa > Arthropoda > Arachnida > Araneae > Macrothelidae > Macrothele > Macrothele yani. The sequence continues at coordinate 31,707,972 of CM076993.1, forward strand.
AGATGCAATGTCCGGGGAGTTAGCCGGGCTCGGTAAAACCTCCCTATGTGTAACTGTTCAAGGGTTGATTTCGTGGTAGCACAGACATGTGGTCTGGCATTATCGTGTAACAGGATGACTGGGCTGCGTCCTTTACCTCTCCATGGGCGTTTTTGCTCAATTGCGGAGTTCAGTTTCAGCAACTGATCGCTATATCGTTGTGCAGTGATTGTTTCACCCGGTTTCAACAGTTAGAAGTACACCACTCCGTGCATATCCCACCACACACACACACAACAGCACCTTTTCCCCCGTCGATATCCTGTTTTTCAGAGGATGTTGATGGCTGGCCTAGGCCGACCCAGGATCGCTTGCGTACGGGGTTGTCGCAATAGACCCATTTTTCATCCCCCGTGACAACCTTCCACAAGAAATTCTTCCCTTGAAATCTCTTTATCAACGGCATGCAGATGTCCAATCGTTGACCAATATTACGCTCCGTTAAAGTATGTGGAACCCACTTACCAATCTTCTGTATATTCTCCAAGGCCTGTAAATGCCGTACCACCGTCTATTGAGCCATTTTCAAACGTTTCTCCAGTTGCGGGGTCGATTGTGTGGCGTCTACAGGCCTTGGAGACAGTGATAACAGCGATTTGCATGAGTGATTCCAGCTCTTCGTATGCGAGTTCCTGCGGTCTACCTGCACGTGGCTAGTCTTCCAAGCTTAGATCACCTTTCTTAAACCTGGCAAACCATTCTCGTCACGTCCACTCACTCATAACGGTTTCGACATACGCCCGACATATTGAACCATATGCTTCACTCGCACTTTTCCCTAAATTAAACATGAATAACAAACAGATGCCCAGTCGTTGACCAAATGAACTTTATCGACAGCCATGCTTAGGGTCGCCAGCCGTTTAGACCCCTACAGCGCCCGCTAGCGAGGGCGGCGGAAACTTTTTCATACCCCTAATATATTTGTGTTAACTTCATTTGATGTTTCAATACTTTAGGTGGGCAGTGCACCTGAACCAAATAGTTACCAAAAATTTCTGCGCTCCTCAAACAGAAATGTTAGCATAGCGGCTGGATTTTACATAGCTATGGCAAAATTCCCTTCTCCCCCAATCCCATCAACAGTAGTTTTTAGAGTAGTTTTTCTTTAAAGTAGATTTTAGAACAGAAAAGTGGCAGTTTTTGGAATTTAAATGTAATCTAAGTTATGTTGTGAACTATCGTTTTAGCATGTTTGAGACGATCATCCTTTTCTCCCTATCCAAGGGTAGATTAGCTGTTCTTCCTTGGCTAATTCATTTCAGAATCGCTAGTTCATGATAAATGTATTAATCTAAGTTTGGTTTATAACTTCTCAGATAATCAGTTGATCACGTCTCTTTCATTCAGCTCAGAAATTTCAAATTGAGAGGCTGGATTTTTGAAGTGGATTTTGCTCTTCAATAGATTTTTTTTTTTTTTACTGAAAACATTCTTTGAAAAGCTGTGGGAGAAAATTGTTTTCCTATATTCGGAATTCTCTATGCAAGGTAGAAATGTAAATACAACATATCTTTGTTTTCTGCTGTAGCATAGCTGGTAATTATCTTTCGACATCAAATTTGTATTTACATAAGGAGAACTCATTACATTTCAGGATGCGATTCAATGTGGATGGGCAAAGAACTTATTTCTGTTGTAAGGTTCTGAGACCGTCGTCATTTCTGTAATGTTTCAGAGAATTATTTCTACGGAAACATAACATTTTTTTACATGTATTCCTTTGTATATAGAAGTACGCAGTATTTCCGCATAAGAAAGAACAAATTTTTAAATAACAGAAACATCTTAAATATCTTTCCGCTGCTATGGTACATTCTTGAATTCACCTATACAGTTCCAAATTATCGCTTCCTTGAAATAAAGTTTGACATGTTTTCTAAGTGGGCTTTGCATGTGGTGCTTTGACTGAACTACAATTCAGCAATTTCCTATTTTCCTATTCAGTGATGCCTACTGACTTTCTTTTATTCTTTTTTTTTTTTACCATATGTGAACTCCTTCTTCCTTTTCATGTCTTTTTCCCCCTTCTGTCATTTGGCAACATCGTAGTCCTTTGTTTTTCTGTATTTCTCATCCATCTTTTAGTAACATCGCAGTCTTCTTATTTTCACCTCTTTATTTAGCAGTGTTGCAGACCTCTTTTTTATATTCTTTTTAACAATACTCAAGTCTCCCATTCTTACTTCTTTCCTTCTCTCTTTCCGTTTTAGTGATGCCGTCATATCTCGTTTTCTCCATCGTTTTCACACTTTTCTTTCCATGATGCCGCAGTTTTCTCATTACCTTTCCTTCTTTTTCCTTCCTTTTTAGTAATGTCGCATCTCCTGTCTAATTCTGCTTCTTTTTCTGCTTTTGTTTTGCAATGTTACTGTCTTATGTTTGTCCTTCCCTCCGTTTGGTTTTTAGCAATGCCACAGTTCTATTTTTATTTACTTCTTTTTCTTTTAAATCCATTTGTCTTTTCGTTTCTTCTTCACTTTCTCTTCGTACCAGGAAATGCTGCATTCTCCTGTTTTACTTCCGTCTTTCTGTCCTTCCCTATTTAATTAACACCGGAATATCCTGTTCTTTCTTATTTTTTGTGATACCACAGTGTCCTGCTCTGTTCCCCATTACATTTAGTGATTTTACAGTCTCCTGATTTACTTTCTTCTTCCCTAGTTAACGATGCCGCTATATTCTGTTTACCCTTCTTTTTATTTTTTAGTGATAACACAGCCTTTCCTTTTTCGATGATTCCATAACCTCCTGTATAACGAAATAAATTTCTCCGTCATTTTTGTCCACGCGAGGGCTCGAACCCGGGTCCCCTCATTCCGGAATAAGTCGCTCTACCAATTGAGCTACGCGGACGTTCGTTCTGACTGCTATCTGCCTTTATGTCGTGTGCGTCCTGCTGGCAGGTACGTCACATCCGTGTCATAGTTGGCGCTCGTGAGATGGGCCATAGTATTTCGGAGTTAGAAACGAAGTTTGGATTTTCAGGGACGACCATTGCAAGGGTGTACCGTGAATACAAGAATTCCGGCAAAACCTCCAACCTACGTTACCAGTGTGGCCGTAAAAAGACATTGGGTGAACATGACCATCGTCGGCTGTCAAGAATCGTTTCACGCGATAGGCGTGCAACACTCTCACAGGTATCGGAATTCAATGCTGGAGCCTCAACAAGCATCAGCGTCCGGACTGTGCAAAGTACCCTGCACGATATGGGCTTTGGGAGCCGACGCCCAACTCGAGTCCTCTTGATGGGTGCACGACACAAGAGCTATGCGCCTCACTTGGGCACGGCAACACCGCCGCTGGACACTTGATGACTGGAAACAAGTAGCCTGGTCTGACGAGTCGCGTTTCCAACTGTATCGGGTAGATGGAAAGATTCGTGTGTGGCGCAAACTCCATGAAGCCATGGATCCGGTCTGTCAACAGGGAACTGTACCGACTGGTGGGGGTCCGTAATGGTATGGGGTGTGCTTAGCTGGACTTCACTGGGACCCCTGGTACGTCTACAAACGTCTGTGACCGGCCAATGCTATGTGCGCATCCTTTCTGTCGAGGTATTCCCGTTCATGTCCTGCATTCATGCTGATGGGTTGGGCCTGTCCCAACAGGGCAATGCACCTCCACACAAGTGTCGGGACGCCACATTATGGTTAGAGCAGCATTCATTTGAGTTTGGGGTGTTGCAATTCCCATCCAAGTTCCCAGATCTGAACGTGATAGAACACATTTGGGATGCCATGCAACGCGCTATCAAACACAGGAATCCGAGACCTCGGAATACACCCGAATTGTGGAACGCTCTGCAGGAAGTATGGTGTGCATTGCCTACAGCATATTTCCAGAAGCTAGTGGAGTGCATGCCCCGTCGTGTTTCTGCTGTCCTGTGGTCCCGTGGGGGACCTACCAGGTATTAGACTGGGGTACCAGTTTTTCTGGCGCTTCAGTGTACATCTCTTTATCTTTCTCTCTCTCTCTTTATTTCTTCATCTCTCTATCTATCTCACTCTCTCTCTTTATCTCTCACTCTCTCTCACTCTCTCTCACTATGTCTCTCACTCTCTCTCTCACTCTCTCTCACTATCTCTCTCACTATGTCGCTCACTCTCTCTCACTATCTCTCTCTTTATCTCTCCATCCCTTTTGATCTCTCTCTCTCACTATCTCTCTCACTCTCTCTCTCTCTCTCTCTCACTATGTCTCTTACTCTCTCTCACTATCTCTCTGTTTATCTCTCCATCTCTTTTGATCTCTCTCTCTCTTTATCTCTCCATCCCTTTTGATCTCTCTCTCTCTCACTATCTGTTTTGATCTCTCTCTCTCTCTCTCTCTCTCTCTAGCAGCCGGAAGACACAATAGTCCATTGGAGACACATTAGGGGACTTTGAAGGAATATGAGCAAAATGTATAGATTTGACACCCGTCTTTTTTTCTTTTTTTTTTTTTTCTTTTTTTCAGGAAATAGAGTGGTAGATTTGGATGTATGACTGCTAGTCTTAACCTGATGGAGTTCTACTCTTCGAAGGCTCTGTGGATAAAGAATGGTATTTCCTCTTTAATTATAAGAGTTAAAGCCTTACTTTGGTAATATGTAAAATTGATTTTAACATTCTTTTCAACTTTTCTGAACTTTAATTTCCCACTGAACGAAGAACCAGCAATAATCGTGAATCCTTTACTGTAACTTTCTTTGGATTCCTGGAAATAAGTTTGTAAGTATTTTCCTGCGTCTCCGACTAAGTAATTTTCATAAAGAAGTTTACACCTTGTCCTGCGCTCAGCCACGTCTTTAGGCAAAAGACGGTGAATATTATGTTTTTGTTCTTATTTTCAGATTCAAATCTTTATTTATTACCTACTTTACAGTTGATACAGATATCTTTAAAGGACTTAGCGACTGCTGTTTGGGTCGGAGGATTTTTTTTAAGACCAAAGACGTTACTTTTGAAGTAGTCGTAAAAATACGTACCTTATTTGGATATTCGTTTGGGATTATATTTCCTGTTCAAAGCAATGCTTGACAATTTTTCCCTCTATTATTAATAATATTGCTTATTTTATATTCAGAAATGCTAATTAAATAATTTTCACAGCGTTTTTTAATTACAGAATGCGAATATTTCTCTTCGTGATGAGCAAAAAGCTGTTCTATTCACAGCTTGTTTATGTGCGTTATTTTCCCAGCAAAGGGCATTTAACTGCAGCAGATATTTCTTTCGTGTTCATCTAACACGCTGTTGCCAGTTTCAATTCTTTGAGCTTCTTTCATTTTCTGTAATTTCTTATCAAAAACGTTCAAAAAAAATGTGTTAACATCCTCTATATATGAGTTTCACTTCTGTAAATATGCTGCATTGTATATTCTGGACCACTAACGGTTTTATTGATCATCCCACAGCGTCCAAAACATTGCAGCATTGTGGAAATAAATCGACATGTGTTTTTCATAATTTTCACTCGGTAAGCGGTTTACAAATCCTTGGGAAATCGTTTAATTACCGTTCCTTATATATAAGAAACAGCATAATTTTCAAGAGCAATATGCCATTATGTCTTAAAAGAAAAGTGTTTGATCAATGCATCCTTCCAGTGCTTACGTATGGTGCAGAGACGTGGACCTTAGCTAAAAGAGACATACAAAGGCTGCAGACAACTCAAAGTAGCATGGAGAGGTGCATGCTTGGTGTAACCAGGAGAGATAAGAAGAGGAACACGTGGATCCGAAAAATGACAAGAGTGGAAGACATCATGATCAGAGTTAAATCCCTGAAATGGCAATGGGCTGAACATACTGCCAGAAGAACAGACCATCGATGGACAGCCGAAATTTTAGATTGGATTCCAAGGGATAGGAAAAGACCCAGAAGAAGACCACATGGAAGATGGGTGGATGAAATTCGAAAGTATGCGGGAGTGACATGGAGGAGACTGGCACAAGACAGACCGTTGTGGAGGAAACTTGGGGAGACCTTCGTCCAGCAGTGGATTGATAATGGTTGACAATGATGATGATGATATACCCGAGTGACTAACACACACGGGAAGAAGAAATTTAATTAAAGTATTGCTCAGAATATACACGTTTATAACGTGCGGCTTGAAATTCTTATAATCCACGAGATTTAAAAAACAAATTGGGAGTTTTCATTCACAAGTAATTTCGCAATTGTCTCCTGATACAACAATCTGCAATGTTGTGGAAACTGTAAAAAAAAACTGGCAACAGAAGGAGGAAATTGCAGTAATTACTTTCGCTTTCTTTATCAAAAAGTCATAATCGAAACTAATTAATTGCGTTCGACAGAGTTAATTAGTTTCCACTGTCTCAAAGAATTTTAAATTGTGTTACTCATTCGTCACATAAATTAGAGGTTACCAAAAATATCTTCAGCACATAAATCGCAAAAAAATATTTTCAAAAAACTCTAGTCCAGCACCGAATTTCTTGGCGTAGATTATAAATCAAACATTCTAAGCTTTCGCACATCAACCAGATGGCTTTTTCAAGGAAGCAAACGGAATAATAGAACGCTTCAAAAATTTGAAAGTGGTGACTTGACTTGACAATAAACGAACACATGCTACCTGATGACGCACAGGGAGCCTGTTGCGAAAGATATTGTTTTTACCTAATATGCCTTTTAGTAGTAAAGGCATACTAGGTATAAACAAAGTTCTAATTGTACGTTTTGGGTTGGTTTTCTACATGCTTAGACAGCTGTGTTTTTATTCTTATTGACATGCTAAGTAATTATTCATTCGCCGCCTATGTGGCGCAGTGGTCTAAGCGATATCTTCTGATCATTCGTCCGAAAGGGGTCCGGGTTCGCATCATTGTGAGGCATGGCTGTAATGTTTGTCTTACGGCACTGGCTTCATCCCATCCTTGGAGTCAGTGACCCTAAATTAGGGACGGGGGACTGTTTATTTCCCATTGAGTTGCTCACGGAGGTCGTTAAACCTCCAATAAAAAATATATATATATATATTCATTCAAAGACTCGAGGCGTCATGTTCGTTTAGCACGCGAAATCACAGAAGGAAACAAAAGGCATTCACTATTTGAAGAACTGGTTCTAAACTCGTGGCAACTCCAGCGAGACGCTGTCATTGCATGACTCGCTGTTGGTGATGATTTCTAAAGTTTCGCGAATGGCAGTAGATTTTGGGGTGGAGTAGAAAGCTAATTTCTTTACGTCATCTCACATAGGAGTAGCGGACTTGAGCTGGACTTCTCTGGATAGAGCCGTTGTTACTTTACCATTCTTTATGTCCTTTTTGTGCTCGTTGATTCGAGTTCCAAATGAACGCTTGGCCATTCCAAAGTAGTATCGAGTCTTTGAATACATAATTACTTAGCATCTGTTCGTTTATTGTCAAGTCAGCGCGTTCAAATTGTTGAAGCGTTCTATTATTCAGTTTGCAATTTGCTGTCTACGTTCCTTGAAAAGCCATCTGGTTGATGTGCGAAAGCTTGGAAACTTTGTTTTATATTATACGCCAGGAAATTCTGATTGCTAATGTAGTTATACTATTTTAAATGTAATTGGTGTACAGTTCCTCGTTATTACTTAAAAGAAGGGTATTTTAGAAATCAATGCTAAATCAAGAACACTGTAAGAAAGCGAAAGCAGAAAGTTCAATATGCCTTTTCTTAAATATGCAAAAGTTTTAGTGAGGTAAACATATTATAAAAGAGTTGAAACACACACACACACACACACAACGAAATAACAAGCCAAAAATTTGAATGTAGTAAATAAAGATGGAGTTAAATGAAAAATAGCATTTGCTGGATTTTTGCGGGGAGGGGGGGGGTACGACCACCATGAGCAACTCATAGTGTTATAAGCAGTCGCCAGTCCCTAACGTAGGGCTGCTAGATCCTGGGTCATGAACCGCCCATGCCCTTATCTGGGGCTCTAGCTCCAATGAATAGCTAGAAATAAATCTAAGCGTCTGACTACTGGGTCACCTGAAAGGCCACGTTATTGTCACGCAGAATATCTACACCGCTTCTCAGTAGTCAACATAACTTCTTTTACCTGTAATATCTTTTCAATTTTGTTGCTTTTTCTTCAGTCAAGGTGCTGTGTTCCGCTTTTGAATTTTATTCTTTTAGCTACGTATCTAAAATGAAAGAACATCGATCTGAACCTCCTTACACCCAAAGGAGAGTGAATCAAATGCAATTTAAAAAAATTATGTTCTTTATTCTCTGCAAACAAATACAATGGAACCCACATACTGTGTAGGATGCAAAAGTTCCCGAACTGCGCCTGTACGATAAAGTTCGTGTAACGCATACCCACGCTGATTATTGGATTAAATCACGACATCCCCCTTCCTCACACACACATAGGAAAATTGGTTTGGTCCATCTACGTCACGCGCTCTCTGTGGTACATCCACGTATTGTGAGCAACGTACGTTGGGTTCGACGATTGATTAAAAATGGCGTTTTTTGAGCAACGCGTTAACATTAAGTTTTGCGGTCATTTGGGCAAAAAGTCCAACATAAACTTACGAGATGTTGAAGCAAATTTATGGCAAAAGTACCCTGGAGGTCACAAACATATGATTGGCATCGACGCCTCAGAGAAGAAAGACAGGAGGTCAAAGACGACGAACGAAGCGGGCGGCCAGCTCGCACGGGTGAAGACATTTCTAAGGTTGCGGCCATCGCCCGCGCCAACAAACAACAGACGGTCGAGCAAATTGCAGATGCTGCTGAGATATCAGAGACTACATGCCAACGGATACTAACAGATGATCTGAAGATGCGCCGGGTGTGTCAACGATCGTTCCACGCATGAGATCAGTTAGCCATACGGATGGAAATGGCAGGCGATCTCGTAACCACCGCAGAAGGCCCACAATTTCGTAGAAGAATCATAACGGAGATGAAAATTGGTGCTTCCTCTTCGACCCGCAGATTGAGCGGGCATCTGCTACGTGGAAATCGCCATTGTCTCCACGCAAGCACAGATTTCTCAGAGATCGCAACAAATCAAGGTCGACATACAGGGCAATGTTCAGTTTTAATTTATCCCTGAAGGACCCACTGTCAATAAGGAGCTCTATCTGGACATCATGTGGCGTCTAAATGAGTTGATACGCAAGAAGGGGCCTTAACTGTGGGGGCGATCAATCGTGGATGCTGTTGAACGACAACGCACCGGCACACAGGCCACTCCTCGTTCGTGAGTTTCTCACCAAAACAAGAACTGTTGTCCTCCCTCACCCACCATACTCACCTGATCCCCCCCCTTCGCAGAAGTAAAAAACGCATCGCTGGTTGCACTGAAGACCATTGCGAATAATGGGTTCCAGAAGTGCTTCAACGAACTCTACAGCCACTGGCAGAAGTATGCCGTTGCAGGAGGGTCTTATTTTGAAGAAGGATGCTGGTTGCACTGAATGACATTGCAAATAATGGGTTCCAGAAGTGCTTCGAAGAACTCTACAGCTACTGGCAGAAGTGTGTTGTTGCAAGAGGGTCTTATGTTGAAGAAGGGTGTGCTTCAGCTGGTTGCACTGAAAGACATTGCAAATAATGGGTTCCAGAAATGCTTCGAAGAACTCTACAGCTACTGGCAGAAGTGTGTTGTTGCAAGAGGGTCTTATGCTGAAGAAAGATGTGCTTCAGCTGGTTGCACTGAAAGACATTGCAAATAATGGATTCCAGAAGTGCTTCGACGAACTCTACAGCTACTCGCACAAGTGTGTTGTTGCAAGAGGGTCTTATGTTGAAGAAGGGTGTGCTTCAGCTGGTTGCACTAAAAGATATTGCAAATAATGGGTTCCAGAAGTGCTTCAACGAACTCTACAGCCACTGGCAGAAGTGTGTCGTTGCAGGAGGGTCTTATTTTGAAGAAGGATGCTGGTTGCACTGAATGACATTGCAAATAATGGGTTCCAGAAATGCTTCGAAGAACTCTACAGCTCCTGGCAGAAGTGTGTTGTTGCAAGAGGGTCTTATGTTGAAGAAGGATGTGCTTCAGCTAGTTGCACTGAAGGACATTGCAAATAATGGATTCCAGAAGTGCTTCGACGAACTCTACAGCTACTCGCAGAAGTGTGTTGTTGCAAGAGAGTCTTGTGTGAAGTAATGTGTGCTTCAGCTGGTTGCACTGAAGGACATTGCAAAGAATGGATTCCAGAAGTGCTTCGATGAACTTTATAGCTACTGGAAGAAGTGTATTGTTGCAAGAGGGTCTTATGTTAAAGAAGGGTGTGCTTCAGCTGGTTGCACTGAAAGACATTGCAATTAATTGGTTCCAGAAATGCTTCGAAGAACTCTACTTCTACTGGCAGAAGTGTGTTGTTGCAAGAGGGTCTTATGTTGAAGAAGGATGTGCTTCAGCTGGCTGCACTGAAAGACATTGCAAATAATGGATTCCAGAACTGCTTCACCGAACTCTACAGCCACTGGCAGAAGTGATGCTGCAAGAGGAACGCTTGTTTTTGGTTCCACGGTGCATCTCAGTGCCAACACTTCCTCAGATAAACGACGCACACGTATTCGTCTGTCCACATGATGCAAACGAGATTTATCGGACCAGACGACCTTCTTCAAATCATTTAAGGTCCAGTTTTAATGCTCGCGTGCCCATTGTAGGCGTTTCTAACGGTGAGCCGAGGTTAGCATGGGCATTCGGAGTAGCCTGTTAGTACGCAGTCCCATTTTCAGCAAGGTTTGATGTACTGTGTGCTGTGACACATTACTTCCGTCATCAGTATTCAAATTACCGGCGATTTGCGCTACCGTATCCCTTCTACCATATGGGATAGCCTTCGTTCACATCTAGCATCGATGAGCCGTGGTTGGCCCACACCATGACGGAAGTTCTTGGTTAACCCTCCTCCGACCACTTTTTAAAGGTACTAACCACGGTTGACCGTGCGTACCCCACAAGCGTTGATTGCCGCCTTGGAAGTGCTCTGGTCCAGTCATCTGGCCATTGCAATTTCGCCTTTGTCAGAACTCGCTGAAGTCCGCTGCTTTTCTCATCTGAAGAATAAGAACGACACTGATTAGCATAGCTGAGTATCACGTGTTATTAATATAATTTCATGACCATCACACGCGCCAACGTTTACCTGCAGCTGCTTCGATTTTCATAAAGACGCGCCGGTCATTACGTTTCTTTTTTTTTTTTTGGAGGTTTTTTTTATTTTTTTGATTGGAGGTTTTTTTTGTTTTTGTTTTTAATGATTTATTGGTCCCAGGTAACACATACAATGAATTCATACATTCGTCATGATAAACACATGCATCTCGAATTCAGACAAATACAGTATTGTGCGTCACAGGGTACAAATATTATGCAATACATCGAAATCATCAAAGTGCAGATCGAACATGTGATGCAACATGCCAGAATTGCAAATAACAGAGAGAGAGAGAGAGCCAGTGCGGAATGACAAACACAGACATCCATGCCTTACCGGGATTCGAACCCAGACCCCCTCCGTTGGACGAAGGATTAGAAGCAATCGCTTAGACCACTGCGCCACCAGGAAGGCTATAATGTCTTGGCTCCCTTCGTTGTTTGATGCAACAGAAAACGAGATTTATCGGGCAGACGACCTTCTATTTAGTGTGCCTAACACTCCGCGTTTCTTAAGATTATGAGGTGGGTACATGAAATTTCTATTTTTTTTTTTTTACCTGTAACGAATCAGGAAAGGATCTCCGGGGCACTGCGTTCATTGGAGCCTGTGGGAAGTTTCTAGTATTCATACCGTTCGAAACTATAAAACTCTCTCTTGTCAGCTAGCCTTCATACCTTCATAATTTTTCTCTGCTGTTTTGCGGTATGTAGCAGTACAATTTTAACCTACGGTGAGGCCATTTCTTATAACTCTCTTTTGAGGATTGTCGTCTACAGAATGGAATTCACGTTAAACTGGAATCCTTACGATGTGCTGACTAGGAGGGTTACACAGTCGGACCGCGTTTATCCGAGCCTCCATCATCCGAGTTTCGGGTTAACCGGAGTACCAGCTAACTACGCACACAGCAGCGGTGACCTTTTCCCAAGGTCACTGACTCTCCCGCTCGTCGCGGGCACCCCGCCGCAGGGTACCGGATGTGGGTCACTCAGTATCAGTCGGTGTCTTCTGCTATTTGCGTTCTTCAGTTAACCGTGCAGTGTTGTGTTTCATTTGTAAAATGAATGTAACTGTTTTTATTTGAGGCCTTAGTGTAAATTTGTGTTGTTCTGTTTTGCGATTCAGAACAACATGAGTGCGAAAAGATAAAACATTGTTGTTTCATTAGAGACCGACGGGAGACAATAAAAAAGTTGCTTCAGATTTAGGTGTAGGAGACTCAATGGTCGCCAAAGGCCAGCGGGAGTGGAGAAAGGGGCGGGGCAAAGGACAAAAAATGAAACGGGACAAAAATAAATGAGTACATTGAGCAACAAGCAGAGGCCACTTCAACTGACCTTCTGCTACTGCGACACTGGCGTGAAATGGCGGCAATGAAGACGGCGAGCGTCTTCAAGCAGAAGACCTTGAAGGACTACTTTTCTGAATAAATCTTTCAAAACTATGTAAGTTTTGTTTTATATTATACACTGGCGTGCAAAACTTAAGGACGAGATGGTTTTTAGAATGTAACGTCGTGCAGATGTGCTCCACATCGACTGAAATCATACCATAAGATCCCCAAGATGTAAGAATATGGGACAAGTGAGCAAAACAGTCCAAACAAGGAATCCAAAGGATACAAAGGCACTTTATGGAAAAGGTAGCTTCGAGCACAACTGGACAAAAGACAGAAACGTCCGTGTGGCAGGCGGCTGCCAAGAAAAATCCAGTCTTTAGTAGGCGATGTGATCACCCCTGACTGTGTTGCAGGATTTACAACGTCTGTCCATGCTGAGGACGAGGTTGTCAAGGAGCTGTTGAGGCATCGCGGCCCATTCCTCTTGTAGCGCCAATCGCAGCTGCGGAATCGTTGCTGGCGGCCGGTGACGTGCTGCACAGAAACCGCCGTCTCCGATGAGCAGGCGTTAATGGCAAACACCGTACTTGTCGTCGTGCAAATAGACCACCTTTGTGCAGCCTCCTGGCCACGGCAAAACGCGATAACGGACGTCCAGTTGTCTGTTGCATGTGCCTTGCGATTTACCCCGTTGTCTGCCGTCTGTCTCTTCTCGCCTGTAGGACAATATACCGGTCGTCAGCCGCCGTGGTTGCTCGTGGAAGACCACTGCTAAACTCTCGGACAGCTGTCCCTGTCGTTTGAAATGCTCTCCAAGCTCGTGAAGCGATGCTGTGAGCGAAACCGAACTCCTGGGCCACACTAGTAACACTTCGACCTTCTTCCAACTTCCCAATGACGCGACCTGGGGTAAAGTCATCCAGATGTCGTCTACTGGATTGCCCGTTGGCCATATCACACGGTGGCAGCAACTCGACGTCGTTCAAACCGACCTACATCGTGCAATAGCTTTCACCGAATTGCCGAGCGTACTTCGCCCGTGTGCTTTATACCCTTCCGACCCCCCCGTCATGCTGCATATATGCGCACGCCCTACCGTACCGGACCCTAGTCTATCTCCTGAGTGGTCTTTCGGTCCGTTCTGCCTGCTCGTTCCGCTGTTATGCTAATTTCTCCTCTTCGTCCTTAATTTTTGCACACCAGTGTATATATTTAATCTTGCGTTTAATAAATGTTTGTAACAAGTTACCTTTAAATAAACGTTACTTGTACCATATGCGTCTTTATTTATAACCTCAAATTTTAATAAGGTCCGTATTATCCGAGATTTTGGGTATCTGAGCTAGGCTCGGATACCCAAAATCTCGGATAATCACGGTCTTACTGTACTAGAATACTTACATGAGGAGCCTTACTGCATAATCCAAGTGTTTAATATCACCATTGCAATATGCATGCATATAAAACACAATATTCCTTTATTTTATTTTTTTGTTTTTGTTGAATATCTGATCCCATCTAAACGAATTTCTTTGCTCAACTTCTGTAACCATCTAACCACGAGAAGTCCCTTAGCGCCACTAAGCCCGGAGAAATACAACCTTTAGAGTGCGCTAAGGCTTTTCTGCTCCACTCATGGTTTCAAACTCTGCATCACAGGCCATTAATTCTGAAGAAAACATCAACGGCTGGTGTGTTGAACTTATTTCGTAACCTTATTCTACCAGAAAGTCAGCAACTGCATTTGTCTTTTGGTGTGATCTCCTTGTTCCTGTAGAATAAGAAAGCTAGCCTCACCATCTCAGATATGCGCATCGTGGCTCGCAGAAAATTCCAACTGAGACAGTTGGCACTCTTTCTGGCGCAATCACTCTGTTTTTTGACGCATGCCTTAATGATTATCTTCTTCACTGTCAATTAGCCGAGGTGAGTTATTTTCGTGGCTGTTTCCACTGGAGTTCTGCCCTTACCACGGGACGGTCAGTAACGACTAAGCCTGTCTTTTTTTCTTTTTTCTCAATAAATTAAACGAACGGTCGAAGCATTTTCTTCTGTCCCTTAACCCGAACTAGGCAAGTAGCTGGGAGACTCACTCTCTTATTTTTGAATTAAAGACAAAGCTTTCTCCTCATAAAATAAAGTATGACGTGTGACGTGATCAGTTGTTTCTTTGAAATGCTTCCTCATAGTACTACTAACTTAAATTAATTAATTAAAAAATGGAATTTTACTTATATACTAGAAATGTGGTGTTCTCTAAATGCAGAAATATTGTAAATAATGAATAGAATACGGGATCAGACCATACAATACAAATTCTGAAGATGTGAATTCGTTTTTTGGTGTTTATATGACATGGATGGTAAGTCAGATAATATCCGAAAACTTGAAAATTTCTAATATATATATGTATATATATATATATATCATCATCATCATCATCATTGTCAACCATTATCAATCCACTGCTGGACGAAGGTCTCCCCAAGTTTCCTCCACAACGGTCTGTCTTGTGCCAGTCTCCTCCATGTCACCCCTGCATACTTTCGAATTTCATCCACCCATCTCCCATGTGGTTTTCTTCTGGGTCTTTTCCTGTCCCTTGGAATCCAATCTAAAATTTCGGCTGTCCATCGATGATCTGTCCTTCTGGCAGTATGTCCAGCCCATTGCCATTTCAGGGATTTAACTCTGATCATGATGTCTTCCACTCTTGTCATTTTTCGGATCCACGAGTTCCTCTTCTTATCTCTCCTGGTTACACCAAGCATGCACCTCTCCATGCTGCTTTGAGTTGTCTGCAGCCTTTGTATGTCTCTTTTAGTTAAGGTCCACGTCTCCGCACCATACGTAAGCACTGGAAGGATGCATTGATCAAACACTTTTCTTTTAAGACATAATGGCATATTGCTCTTGAAAATTATGCTGTTTCTTCCAAAAGCTCTCCAGGCAAGTTTTGTACGCCGATTAATTTCTTCATCAATGTGACCCTCACTTGATATCTGCTGTCCAAGATAAACGTACGTGTCTGTTATCTCCAGCTTTTCTCCATCAATCGATAAATCTTCATTTCTTGTAAAAGCATTGAACATCACTTTTGTCTTCTGAAAGTTCATTTTTAATCCCACTTCTTTACTCTTGTCAGCAAGTTCCTGGATCATACTCTGCAGCTCTGATGGGGTAGTTGCAAAAATGACTACGTCATCAGCAAAACGAAGGTGGGTTAGATAATCTCCATTAATCTTTATCCCCTTGTTTTCCCAGCTCAGTGACTGAAAAACACCCTCCAATGTGGCATTAAAGAGCTTCGGAGATATGGTGTCACCTTGTCTCACTCCCTTCCCAATTTTTACGTGTGTTGTATTTTCAAACAGCCTAATCTTTGCACTTGCATTTTCATAGATGTTATTAATAATATTAATGTATGCATCTTCAATACCGCAGGTTTTCAGAGCCATTGTAACTGCTGATGGTTTCACCGAATCAAAGGCTTTTTCATAATCGATAAAAGCCATGCACAATGGAAGTTCATATTCCCTCGCTCTTTCAATTAGTTCTCTCAGCACGTGGATATGATCTATTGTGCTGTAGCCACTCCTGAATCCAGCTTGTTCTCTCGGTTGAGCCATGTCCAGTGTTAAGTTCAAGCAGTGTGAAAGAACTTTAGTGAAGATTTTATAAACTACTGATAGGAGGCTGATAGGTCTGTAGTTTCCGAGATCCTCAATGTCACCTTTCTTATGTAGCAGGATCATTGTAGCGGTGTTCCAATCCTCAGGAATCTTTCCTTCATTAAGGCATCGAGTGAAAATTTGGGCGAGTACTGTTTCGATTTCTCCACTTGCTTCTTGTATGATGTCTACAGTAATTCCATCTTCTCCTGGAGCTTTTCCTCGCTTCATGTTCTTGATTGCATGTGCAACTTCTGCTGGAAGGACTGGAGGAACTCTGGTACTGGTATCTTTCATGATGTCTGGAGTGCATATATCATCCCTTTCATATAATTTGGAGTAGAAATCTTTCACTCTTGTCAAAATTTCGCCTCTATTTCTTGTTACAGAACCATCTTCTTTTCTCAGTGCCATAATCTGTTTTCTTCCCTTACTGAGATGTCCCTTTGCTATCTTTAGGCTTTGGTTGTTTTCAATTGCTTTCCTCACTAGTTCACAGTTGAATCTCCTTACCTCTTCAGTGATACTTTTTCTTACTGTCTTGCATAGCTCTATATATTCCACTTTGGAAGTCACATCTTCTTTAGTTGTCCTCATCTCTCTTCTTTTTTGCATCAACATTTTGGTTTTTCCTGATAATTTGTTCACATGCAACTTGTTCTTAGACCCAGCTAATTTTGTTGCTGTTTCCATAAGAGCTTTGGTTACTTTTCTGTTAACTTCAGAGATGTCCACTTCTTCCGATGTTAGGCCTTCTAAAGCAGAGAACCTGTTCTTCAGTTCTAATTTGAAGGTATTATGGTGTTTTTAAGGTTGGTTATGTCAATAGATTTTGTTTGTCCTATGAGCTTGCCACGTTCAAGTTTAGTGTTGAGGTGCATCTTACATCTCACCAATCTATGGTCACTACCTGTGTTGAACTTGTTTAGCACACTGCAGTCTTCTATGACGAATTTTTTGTTACACATAATAAAATCAATTTCACTTGTCGTCCCATTTGGATGTCTCCATGTCCATTTCCTGTGTGGCTTTTTCTTGAAAAAGGAGTTCAAGATGAAAAACCCTTCTGCCTCTGCAAACTCAACGAGAGTATTTCCACGCAGGTTTCTGTTGCCATGACCGAATTTACCTACTGAAGTTTCATTCTGTTGCCGTTGCCCTATTTTTGCATTGAAATCTCCCATAATTATCTTCAAATGCTGCTTACCTTTATTATTTAGATGACAAATTTCCTCATAAAATTCTTCAATTTCTTCTTCAGGATGACTTGTGGTGGGTGCATAAGTTTGAATAATCTGAGCCTGGTATCTTTTCGAGAGTTGGATAACAAGTCGTGCAGCTCTGTCAGAGGAACTTTCAACTTCTACAACTTTGTCCTTCAGTTTCTTGTTTATTATAAATCCAACACCACTAGTTCTGCCAGTATCTGTCCCACGATAGTAGAAGAGATGTCCACTTTTCAGTTCGATGAGATCTTTTCCTTTTCTCCTTACCTCACTTAGCCCCACGATGTCCCACTTGATCCTTTGTAGTTCCTCTTCCAATTCAAGAAGCCTTGAATCAGAAGATAGGGAGCGTCCATTGTAAGTAGCCAAGGTCAGCATCAGATGGCAGCCTAGTCCGGTCCTCCGGGGATTCTTAGCACCCTCTGCCTTCATGTCGCACTGGCCGCTGCCTTGGCCAGGTACATTCCAGCTGCCGGAGACTGAGGGCCAAGATTTAAGTTGTGGAATCATTTTGGAGGGGTTTGGCCATAACTCACCACGCTGGCCAAGCGGGTTGGTGAGTGTGGGATAGCATTTCCTCTGATCCCGATGGTATAGTTATACCGCTATGGGCGGTCGTCAGAGCCCCTTTAGTGGGAACAGGATGCACCACGAGAAGGCGGGGTTGACATTTGTCAAGGAGAGGCTGTGATGTTACGCATCACCTGACCTTACATCCCTATATATATATATATATATATATATATATATATATATATATACTGAAGAGCAAAACTGAAGACTAAGGAAAAACTTTAGAATTTAAAACGAAAGTTGCAAAAAACCTGAAGATCAAAACGCGCATCAGTATTCTCGACACCTTCTACATTCAGTTGTTTTATATTATTTTTTTATCTTTTCTCCTTTCACTCACACCGGTAGATACATAACCTTTTCTATGTTGTACTTGGTGTGAGTCAAAATTATATATGTATTTTTTTGCTTAGGTATCTTCTTAATAGAATATATATATATACAGGGTGCATAGGAAAGTCCCTTTAGCCTGGAATAACTTGCGAACGAAGAGGGGGAGCAAAATTTCCAACTATAAAGTTGTAGAGCATCAATTAATTAGTACAAAACGACATTTGTTTCACACGGATAAAATAAATTGTCGCCTGAATACCCTAAAATGTCCGAAATCGATACGCGACCTTTTGTGTGAACGTTTGAAGGGAAAAGGCATAGGTATGAGCAAATACACACAATTTATTGCATAAATGCGTACTTATGTCAATACAGTTTGATGACGTCAGACAAAACAAAAACGAAAAAGGCAAACTGGCGCACAGTGATAAAAAGTTAATGTCGAGTATGTTCGAAGAGTTCGCCATTGCCCACGATACACATTTGTATTCGTGAAAGTAACTCTTCATGCACATTCCTCAGCATGGAAGGTGTCACACTATTGCAAGCATCTGTAACACGACGACGTAGATCCAGCAGACTTGCAGGCGCTGTTGCATACACCTGATTTTTTACCTAACCCCAGAAATCCAAGTTCGCCATGCTCACACAGCGTACGTAGACCTAAATTTCTGATCAGGGTACATCCTGCTACTGGTTTCTATATCGTAGGTATGGTACAATGTCACAATCTGCATTTGCATACGGTTATTCACATTTCGCAAATGCGAAATGTGAATATGCAGATTCGAATCGTCGCGCATCGATTTCGGACATTGTAGGGTACTTAGGCGACAATTTATCTTATCCGTGTGAAACAAATGTCGTTCGTACTAATTAATTGATGCTCTACAACTTTGTAGTTGGAATGTTTGCTCTATCTCTTTTCATTTTCGATTTGGAATGGCTAACTTCCGCATTTCGCCACTAGGGGCGCTGCTATTGGTTGCATTCGATTGAGCGTTGTTGCTTTACTATACCGTTATCTCACTTGCATAACTGTATCGCTTTCCGTTCGCAAGTTATTCCTCCAGGCTAAAGGGACTTTCCTATCGACTCTGTATATATATATACATATTATATGCGTAACATCACAGCCTCTCCTTGACAAATGTCAACCCCGCCTTCTCGTGGTACATCCTGTTCCCACTAAAGAGGCTCTGACGACCGCCAATAGCGGTATAACTATACCATCGGGATTAGAGGAAATGCTATCCCACACTCACCAACCCACTTGGCCAGCGTGGTGAGTTATGGCCAAACCCCTCCAAAATGACTCCACAACTTAAATCTTGGCCCTCAGTCTCCGGCAGCTGGAATGTACCTGGCCAAGGCAGCGGCCAGTGCGACATGAAGGCAGAGGGTGCTAAGAATCACCGGAGGACCGGACTAGGCTGCCATCTGATGCTGACCTTGGCTACGTACAACGGACGCTCCCTATCTTCTGATTCAAGGCTTCTTGAATTGGAAGAGGAACTACAAAGGATCAAGTGGGACATCGTCGGGCTAAGTGAGGTAAGGAGAAAAGGAGAAGATCTCATTGAACTGAAAAGTGGGCATCTCTTCTACTATCGTGGGACAGATACTGGCAGAACTAGTAGTGTTGGATTTATAATAAACAAGAAACTGAAGGATAAAGTTGTAGAAGTTGAAAGTTCCTCTGACAGAGCTGCACGGCTTGTTATCCAACTCTCGAAAAGATACCAGGCTCAGATTATTCAAACTTATGCACCCACCACAAGTCATGCTGAAGAAGAAATTGAAGAATTTTATGAGGAAATTCGTGATCTAAATAATAAAGGTAAGCAACACTTGAAGATAATTATGGGAGATTTCAATGCAAAAATAGGGCAACGGCAACAGAATGAAACTTCAGTAGGTAAATTCGGTCACGGCAACAGAAACCAGCGTGGAAATACTCTCGTAGAGTTTGCAGAGGCAGAAAGGTTTTTCATCTTGAACTCCTTTTTCAAGAAAAAGCCACACAGGAAATGGACATGGAGACATCCAAATGGGACGACAAGTGAAATTGATTTTATTATGTGTAACAAATAATTCGTCATAGAAGACTGCAGTGTGCTAAACAAGTTCAACACAGGCAGTGACCATAGATTGGTGAGATGTAAGATGCACCTCAACACTAAACTGGAACGTGGCAAGCTCATAAGACAAACAAAATGTATTGACATAACCAACCTTAAAAAACACCATAATACCTTCAAATTGGAACTGAAGAACAGATTCTCTGCTTTAGAAGGCCCAACATCGGAAGAAGTGGATATTTCTGAAGTTAACAGAAAAGTAACTAAAGCTCTTATGGAAACAGCAACAAAATTAGCTGGGTCTAAGAATAAATTGCACGTGAACAAATTATCAGGAAAAACCAAAATGTTGATGCAAAAAAAAAGTGATGAGGACAACTAAAGAAGATGTGACTTCCAAAGTGGAATATATAGAGCTATGCAAGACAGTACGAAAAAGTATCACTGAAGACGTAAGGAAATTCAACTGTGAACTAGTAAGGAAAGCAATTGAAAACAACCAAAGCCTAAAGATAGCAAAGGGACATCTAAGTAAGGGGAAAAACAGATTATGGCACTGAGAAAAGAAGATGGTTCTGTAACAAGAAATAGAGGCGAAATTTTGACAAGAGTGAAAGATTTGTACTCCAAATTATATGAAAGGGATGA
Organism: Macrothele yani; assembly: GCA_039090855.1. Classification (NCBI taxonomy): domain Eukaryota; kingdom Metazoa; phylum Arthropoda; class Arachnida; order Araneae; family Macrothelidae; genus Macrothele; species Macrothele yani. The sequence continues at coordinate 31,729,003 of CM076993.1, forward strand.
TACATGTACTCCAGACATCATGAAAGGTACCAGTACCAGAGTTCTTCCAGTCCTTCCAGCAGAAGTTGCACATGCAATCAAGAACATGAAGCGGGGAAAAGCTCCAGGAGAAGATGGAATTACTGTAGACATCATACAAGAAGCAAGTGGAGAAATCGAAACAGTACTCGCCCAAATTTTCACTCGATGCCTTAATGAAGGGAAGATTCCTGAGGATTGGAACAACGCTACAATGATCTTGCTACATAAAAAAGGTGACATTGAGGATCTCAGGAATTACAGACCTGTCAGCCTCCTATCAGTGGTTTATAAAATCTTCACTAAAGTTCTTTCACACCGCTTGAAGGTGACACTGGACATGGCTCAACCGAAAGAACAAGCTGGATTCAGGAGTGGCTACAGCACAATAGATCATATCCACGTACTGAGAGAACTAATTGAAAGAGCGAGGGAATATGAACTTCCATTGTGCATGGCTTTTATCGATTATGAAAAACCCTTTGATTCGGTGAAACCATCAGCAGTTGCAATGGCTCTGAAATCCTGCGGTATTGAAGATGCATACATTAATATTATTAATAACATCTATGAAAATGCAAGTGCAAAGATTCGGCTGTTTGAAAATACAACACACATAAAAATTGGAAAAGGAGTGAGACAAGGTGACACCATATCTCCGAAGCTCTTTAATGCCACATTGGAAACTGTCTCTCTATCACTGAACTGGGAAAACAAAGGGATAAAGATTAATGGAGATTATCTAACCCACCTTCGTTTTGCTGATGACGTAGTCATTTTTGCAACTACCCCATCAGAGCTACAGAGTATGATCCAGGAACTTGCTGACAAGAGTAAAGAAGTGGGATTAAAAATGAACTTTCAGAAGACAAAAGTGATGTACAATGCTTTTACAAGAAATGAAGATTTATCGATTGATGGAGAAAAGCTGGAGATAACAGACACGTACGTTTATCTTGGACAGCAGATATCAAATGAGGGTCACATTGGTGAAGAAATTAATCGGCGTACAAAACTTGCCTGGAGAGCTTTTGGAAGAAACAGCATAATTTTCAAGAGCAATATGCCATTATGTCTTAAAAGAAAAGTGTTTGATCAATGCATCCTTCCAGTGCTTACGTGTGGTGCAGAGACGTGGACCTTAGCTAAAAGAGACATACAAAGGCTGCAGACAACTCAAAGAGGCATGGAGAGGTGCATGCTTGGTGTAACCAGGAGAGATAAGAAGAGGAACACGTGGATCCGAAAAATGACAAGAGTGGAAGACATCATGATCAGAGTTAAATCCCTGAAATGGCAATGGGCTGGACATACTGCCAGAAGAACAGACCATCGATGGACAGCCGAAATTTTAGATTGGATTCCAAGGGATAGGAAAAGACCCAGAAGAAGACCACATGGAAGATGGGTGGATGAAATTCGAAAGTATGCGGGAGTGACATGGAGGAGACTGGCACAAGACAGACCGTTGTGGAGGAAACTTGGGGAGACCTTCGTCCAGCAGTGGATTGATAATGGTTGACAATGATGATGATGATGATGATGATGATTCAAATTAATCGAAAACTTGAAACTTGGTCGTTCTGGGTGGTGTAGTGGTTAGCATACCCGGGCGCTATCTGGGAAACGCGGGTTCGATTCCCGCTCCAGGACGATGAAATTTTCAAGTTTTCGGATATTATCTGACTTACCATCCTTGTCATATTTACACCAAAAAACGGATTCACATCTTCAAAATTTGTATTCTAAATAATATTTCATTTAAACTTCCAAGTATTTCTGCATCTCCTTCGTAGTCAAATGGGACATCGAACTCTGAAATGTTCAAATACAATTTTTTTTACTTTTTGAGATATTCTTTTCTGTTGACTTTAGTTTCCCTTCATAGGGTGTTGGAGATACGAAGATTAAAAAAGCAAAATATAAGACGTGTAGGCATTGTAATATTCATGAATGCACCGCATTAGCTTTATCACACAACAATTCGAAAGAGATGCTCAAAAAATGAAAATTTATGCTGTTGGGCAAAAACATGAAACCTCTGAAGATCTAATTTTCCTGTTTCCAAATATCTTTCAATAACTTTACAGAAGGGCATTGGCGCAATTGGATTGTGAAAATAGGAAGTGGGGGGGGGGACGGACACACAAAAAGGAAAACAGGCTTATTTTATTGCAATTTTTTTCTTTTTACTAAGAACTCGCTCAAAATTTTATATCTTCCATTTCATAGAAATGTCTGGTTTAAGTCAACAGCTAATCAATTTACAGTCCGTATGCGTATTGCAATCCCCTTTTTTAAATATCATTTTAACAATTTCTTCTTTAGATAACTGAGCGGAGTGACCCACAAGTTTTCTGGGAGGGAAGTGATCCCATAATTTTATTTTATGGAATTTTTAACTACTGCTTTTTAAACATAAATAAGTTTTAGAAACACTTACATTAATATGGTGATATATATACAGAACTCACTTGGCTTGGCTGTTAGTGTTAACTGCAGTGCAGTTAAGGATTTTACAGGTTTGAGATTCCGTGAGTTCTGTATATATATATCACCATTTCCCAAACACTCGTCTGCGCTCTTCAGGCTTTTCAGAGAATATTTTCATTATTTCATTAATGTTCACACTATCAAATACTTCTTGATGTACATGGCAAAGAGCTACGGCATTCATTGTGCTTCTCAGGTAGGTCTTTAGTCTTCTTAAGGCACTAAAGCTTCTTTCAGCTTCACATGTAGATGCTGGAACTGTCACTATAGGAGACGAATTAAATGAACGACTTCGCTGAACAACTTTTTTACTTCAGGTAGCATGGCCTTAATAATCTGGATAGCCTCAGCTGTTGTTGAGTATTTATAATGCTGACGGAACATTGCAAGTTGAGCTATAAGAAAACTTTTGTCAAACTCCAGATATGAAGCTATATGCTCTGATGGGTCACACCTTTGACCTTTCAGAAGACAATCTTCCAGATCTCCATATTTAATGATCCCCTTTTGGGGGAACCGTGCAGTAAGTTGCACGGTTGCTGTGTCCAAAATTTGTAGAAACTGTATTTTGTAATATTCCTCGAGGTTTTTAGCTGCGTAATTTTCTGCATTTTCGCAAAAGCGCGTCGAGGTATTTTTGAGCCTTGGTAATTCAAGGGGATCCAGATTCTTCGAATCAATAATCAATAACATTCACTGCTCTCTCGATCACAATTCTAAAAGAACTTTCGTTTCTATAACGAAGTAAATTTCTCCGTCATTTTTGTCCACTCTGGGGCTCGAACCCGGATCCGCTCATTCCGGAATAAGTAGCTCTACCAATTGAGCTACGCGGACGTTCGTTATCGCTGCTATCTGTCTTTATGTCGTGTGCGTCTTGCTGGGCAGGCACGTTACAAGACATATGAATCACAGCACAACACGAAAGCAAATAACCACGAAATCCTGATTAGAAACTCTTGTAGGGTCAGGCCCAGGCAAGCAGACACAAACAATGAACTAAAGTTTCACAAAAGCTGCATGCAGTTTTCTGTTTAACTGAACAATTTCGTCATGAGGAAACCGCTCTTTACGTTCGCCACCAGACGCCAGACAACAATTTCCTTCCCTTGTGACCCGAAGTCTGAAACTGACTACGACCAGATTAAGAGAAGCTGTCATTTCGGGTGCGGCAACTGACACCTTGAATTTTTTTCGGATTTGGGCTTGAGACAGACAGACAGGGAGGGAAGTTAATCCCCTCCGGCCGGCTCCATGCGATTCCGCTCCGTAGAAATTTGCCAGCGTTCATTTCATCCCCACTCGGCCGCTTCCCTCTCTAAGCGAACTTTATCTACCCTGCCCTCTAACTCCGTTTAAAGCCAGAAGAGTTTGTCTTTGGTACAAAGAAGGCCGCGGATGGCCTTGCGACGGACGTTCGTGACTGCCATGGGGGAAACTCAGGTTCGAACCCAGGCAGGTACGAACGCTCGAACCACTAAATATCCGCCGTGCTTCGGATGGGCACGTTAAGCCGTTGGACCCCGGTTACTGGCTCCCTCGTTATAAATAAGGGCTTCTTCCTTCTCCTTTCTGCCTCGTTTCCGTATCACTGTCCTATCCGGCACTCCAGCCTAAATCTCCTAACATCCTATTTCTAAGGGTTGTTTAAGACCTGGGATCAGACACGACCCTCCTAAAATCTCCTACATATGATCTGATCTGATTTGGTACAAAAAAGAGTGCCCCCCTTACCTTCTAATCCTGTATAGTCATTCTATCAAGGTCAGGCACTTTTTATCAGTCAAACGCAATCTGCGATTAATCTTCGTGTTGAAGTTAGTCTCTTAGTCTTACTATTATACGTTTAAAAAAAAGAGAAAGAAAAAGTCCCGAATGAATTTTTTTGTACGATTAAAATGCTATTTTTTTTTTTGCTTCTTTTGGTGACAAAAGCAGCAGGGACACGTACCCCCCCCTGTAGCTGCGCCTATGCAGAAGGGGGACATCAACCAGTTCATTGCATGGCTGAAGAAAAGAATGAAATCAGTTCTTTGTAGTTCAACGTACATCACTTACCTGCACTCAGCCCAGAGTCGGAGTTCTCTGTAGTCGTCACATGCAGAGTTGGAAACGGGTCAAAACTTTCGGACCCTGACCCGATCCGGAACCTTAACTGACCCTAGACAAATTTGCTTTGAACTATAAATTCGAAACTCAATTTACATATACACTGGCGGAAAGTGAAACAAGAAAGATGACACCGAATTTTCGGGTGTAATAAGCACGTCTTTTGAATCCCTTCTGACGCAAATTAAATTTATCAAAGCTATTCAAAGGCAATGGAACCGGTATGGAAAACAATAGTATCTGACGGAAGAAAGAAGTTTTTCAATCAGGTCTTTAATCCCTCAGATATTGCTGTAAACGGAATCGTTTACAGCAATATTTTTGTCGATAACTCTTAGAAACAGAGTTATCGACAAAAATAAGATGTGACTTTACGTCCCCTGGTGGGAAAACCATGCATTATTTTAGGAAGAAAGTATTCACAAAAGGTTTATCCATATAAGCGGTATCGGTCCAAGAAAAATAAAAATTTAGTCGAGTTTTCAGGAGCCCAGATTTTGCTACAAATACATACATCAGAAGCAGAAATTAACACTTATGATCCCTGGTGGCCAAACCATTCTTTACAAAACATTAGAAATTATGTAAAAAATATTTTCCATCAGGTCTTGTATGCGATACAGGAAGAATTTTTCAAATTGGAGGTTTAGTAGCAGAAAACCCAATTTACCTTTACGCGCCCTAGCGGAAAGTCTTAAATGATTTACGTGAAAATTTTGAATTTATAGAGAAAACATTTCGCATCGGAAACACTATCCAACAACGAAGGAATTTTTCAAATTGGACTTTTAGAAGTAGAGATATTGAAAAAAAAAGATATATATCTACGCCCCCTGGCGTAGAAACCATACATTATTTCAAGAAGAAAGTGTTCCTAAAAGGTTTGTCGACATGAGTAGCATCGGTCAACAAAAGGCTTTTTTCAATCGAGATTTTAGAAGCTCATATTTTGCTGCAAATACATCAGAAGCGGAAATTAAGACTTACGCAACCTAGTGGCAATACCATTTTTTTTACAAAAATCAGAAATTATGTGCAAACGATTTCCCATCAGGAGCTGTATCCGGTGCAGAAGGAATTTTTCAAATCGGAGGTTTAGAAGCAGAGAAATAGTGGGAAACATAATTTATCCTTACGCCCCCTGGCGGAAAGTCTATAGATTACTTGAAAGTTTTAAATTTATAGGAAAAACATGTCACACGGAAAACACTATCCAACAAAGAAGGAATTTTTCAAATCGAACCCCTAGAAGTAGAGATATTGACAAAAATAAGATATACATCTACGCCCCCTGGCGTAAAAACCAAGCACTATTTTAAGAAGAAAATGTTCCTAAAAGGTTTGTCGACATGAGTAGTATCGGTCTACAAACGACGTTTTTTTTAATCGAGAATTTAGAAGCTTATATTTTGCTGCAAATATATCAGAAGCGGAATATAAGATTTACGCCCCCTAGTGGCCAAACCATTTTTTTTCACAAAAATTAGAAATTATGTGCAAACGATTTCCCATCAGGAGCTGTATCCGCTGCAGATAAAATTTTTCAAATCGGAGATTTAGAAGCCGAGATGTAGGGCGAAACGCAATCTACCTTTACGCCCCCTAGCGGAAAATCTATGATTTACTTGAAAATTTTGAAATTATATGAAAAACATGTCACACGGAAAACACTATCCAACAAAGAAGGAATTTTTCAAATCGGACTCCTAGAAGTAGAGATATTGACAAAAATAAGATATACTTCTACGCCCCCTGGCGGAGAAACTGTGGGATATTTTAGGAAGAAAATATTCCGAAAAAGTTTATCGATGTGAGTGGCATTAGTCCACGAAAGAATTTTTTCAATCGATATTTTAGAAGCTCAGATTTTAAGGCAAATACATCAGAAGCAAAAATTAACACGTACGCCCCCTGGTGGCCAAAGTATTGCTTAACAAAATTTTTAAATTATATGCAAAAGATTTTCCATTAAGAGATGTATCCGCTAAAAAAAAGATTTTTCAAATCGGAATTTTAGGAGAAGAGTTATCGGAAAAAATGTAATTTACTTTTATGCTCCCTAGCGGAAAATCTATGCGTAATTTGAAAAGGAAACTATATCTAAAACACTCTTCGACATAAATGGAATTGAAAGGCAAAAGAAATTTTTCAATCGGATGTTTAGAAACAAATATGTGGATTAAAACGTAATTTTGAATTCGACATTATCTGCATTTACGCCCCCTAGCGACAAAATTGTATATCGTAAAAAAAAAAACGAAATGAAGGATGATCATTCGCATATTTTAAGCTTCCGAATGCAAAAAATTTTTTCAAATCGGACTAATAGTTGGAGGGACATCGTGGGTACAGACGGACGGACGGACGGACAAACTGATAACAGAAGCACGATCTTTTTTTACAAAAGACGTGCTAAAAAGAACACCAAGAAGGAATTGGCGGACGATCATGAAATTTACATATGTTAATGGGGTCGAGTTTATGTAGGTGTGATGTTAATTTCGGGACAAACCGGTGAGCGCTTACGCCACAGCACAGCATAATATGCAAATTATCGTCGGTGGTACTTAAGGAGTACGGCGAAGTGAATGTAATCAGTCGTCGGCGTACGGACACGTGCAAAGACCCTGAAGAAGTTGCAATGCCTGGACATGGAAGACGTGTACGATTTCAGCAGTTATCGGACTTTGAGCGAGGTCGCCTATTCGGACTCCGCGAGACGGGTGGTCGTATCGTCGTATTGCGGAGCGAATTGGACGGGAAGTATCGGTGGTGGTACGATGGCGGCCTAGATGGTCCGAGGAAAATTCCCACACGAGAAGACGTGGAACCGGGAGTCACAGACGGACTGATGAGCGGGGAAATCGACGCATAAGAAGACCGGCGTTGTCAAGCAGAACATCCACTGCGACGCAAATCCGAGCTGCCGTTGCACCTGAGGTGACTGTGCGAACGATCCGCAACCGTCTACTGGATGCAGGACTACATGCACGTGTGCATCTGGCATGTGTACCTCTGACTCCAGCCCTCCGTCAGGAACGGCTGCAGTGGTGTCACCAACGTCTGCACTGGAGAACGCAATGGCGATCTGTCGTGTTCAGCGATGAAAGCAGATTCTGCTTGGGAGCCTCCGATGGCCGTATGCGTGTTCGCAGACGCACAGGGGAGCGTCTCCACCCTTCTTGCATCCGCCAGAGATACACAGGGCCTACACCTGGTCTCCTGGTGTGGGGTGCGATCAGCTATCACTCCTGTACACAACTAGTGTTTGTACCGGGTGCGTTAAACAGCACCTCCTACATCAACAACATCATTCAGTCCGTTATTGTGCCATTTGTAAGGTCGGTCCATCGTGGTGTTTTCCAGCAAGATAACGCACGCCCACACACGGCACGTACAACGCAACATGCACTTCAGGGTGTGAGACAACTTCCATGGCCTGCACGTTGACCGGATTTGTCCCCCATTGAGCACGTGTGGGATTTTATGGGACAACGACTTATCCGCTCTCCACGGCCAGCCACGACCATCCCCGATTTACGCGTCCAGGTTGAGGATGCTTGGAACTCAATAACCCAAACTTACATCCAATATCTGTACGACAGACTCCATGCCAGAATTGCACAGTGTGACGTAGTTCGTGGCGGTTCAACCTCGTACTAACCATGTTACATGGAAATATTATTTTTCAGTTTACCAGCAAATACAGCTGTATTTTGCCATAATGTTTTGATCACGTTATCCTCTGTATCCCGTTATTATGCTGTATAAATTTCGTTGGTATCAGGCGTCTCCTTCTTGGTGTTGTTTTTTCACTTTCCGCCAGTGTATATACATATAAACGTAATATATATATTCATCCCAATAACTGCTTGATATTTAATAACTGAAATCCTTTTCTAATAACAAAATTTGGTTACTTGCTAAATTTTAGTGCCACTATTTTGCGTAATCCAGAAGTAATGGCTGACTATGACCGTGACCATGGAGTATATTACAAATGGGAATCAGTTTTTACGATTACACAAATGTATTTTTTAATGTATTTAGATTGTTCACTCTTTCCACGCTTTGATGGAGGTGCGCGTACTTTCATATGGTCCGTCAAATTTTTGGTTCCATAATCTCTTATTACACCATCAACATCTTTCTTTGTGATTATACACTTTGCACATTTTGAACAACAAGCAAGACCAAACAACACAGAATTATACACCGGTTCCTTAATGAGACGAAACAATTTCCAGCATTCACTCTTCCCCTTGTGGTTTTCAACAAGCACGTATTTGTTGGCCTCGACGCCTCTCTCAACCTCCTTATTATTAAATCCACCCATATTAACAAATAAAGAATTAATTTCGACATGACATGTCATGGGAACGGGATGTTAGCACATCAGTCGAAATCCTCTGAATGATCAATGTAAAAGGTGCGATGTGAAAAGTAACTCTTAGTCATACAGTAAACTTCGCACGAAGAGAGTGAATCAGCTGAGAAGCAGGCGAATGGCGTTTGCTGTACCTTGCCCTGGACAATCGCACTGTAAAAGAACGCAAAGGAAGTAGCCTTTTACGATGTGGTGTTGGTGTGTCTGACGTCGGTAGGTGGAAATCTTCGTTGCTTTAAGAAAGAGACGGCAATATTTTTGCATGGCAAATCACTATTCACTCCGTGGGCACCGGTATCGACTACAGAATTCCACAAAGCGCGTTCTTCTTTGGAATATATTTTTCTTTTTCAAAAATTAAACGGGAATAAAACCGGGTCAAAATCGGGTGAGGAACACCTTGACCCGACCCGTTGGAACCGCAAAAAATTGTCGACCCGCTGACCTGTGGCCCGTTTCCATCTCTGGTCACATGCTGTGTAAAATGGAAGAAAAAAAGAGAGAGAGAGAAGGCGGGTAGAGACAGAACCCTCGCGACCAACCCTACCTTGCTGTCATATGAAGGTGATTTTCAATAAAACAAAAGGAAGTTCTTAGAGGAATAGACTAAAAAAATTAGCAATTGGCCTCAAAAAGAAGGCAAAATACATAAATCAAAAAGTAGAGAAAAAAAACAACTTAAAATGGTTGGATTAATAGATTAATTCAGCCATTTAAGTTGTTTTTTTTTTCTGTTTGGATTAATAGATCTTTATTTCATCTTCTGGTTGGATTAATAGATTAATTATTATTAAAATGGTACAAAATAATTGTTTAAAATAAACAAACAATTCATTTCTGTATATGAAACATTGTTTCGGCGTTTTTGTGACCGAAAACATTGTTTCGGCGTTTTTGTGACCGAAAACATTGGTATTCTGTTGAATAAAGATATTTACACTGGAATCGCGATCTAATGTATGCTAGATCTAACGATTTCTCGCATTTAACGTAACATTTTGAAATCCATCCCCAAATTATTTCTTACAAACATGATTTTAAAAATACCCGCACTTTTCGTTTTGATGTTAACGTTTTCCTGCATTTAAAGTTCCTATTTATCATCCCTTGAGTTTTTTCTTGCTTCCTCCTGTCCCACTCATAGGGGAGATGGAAAAGAACAACATCTTACGAAGCAGCGGCAATGAAATAGGTTGTTCAGCAACATTTTCGGCGTCACTGACTTTATTTCCCTCCCCACACACGCACGCGTGACACTAAAAGTGCAGGGATTCTGCAGAGAACTAGTAATAAGGTGTCACGTGATTAAGAGTCTGTTTTAGCGAGCTTCTAACGTGAGGCTTTGTTTGGTCAGGTCTCGAACAGTTCACGGCATCTTCTGGTTGGATTAATAGATTTATAGTGCGACATGAACTTGTTTACAAGGCGTTATCTGGTGAGTCAACACAGTGCAGATCCCGTGACATTACAAAAGTAAGAAAATGATGAATTGCTGAAAATTATGGGCAACCATCACAGCCACCTTCAAGCGTTAGTGTAATAGATCTCCTCTTAGGAAAGTACCAGTAGGATGCGTGTGTACAAGGGGCATCCTGAAAGTAATGCCTCCTCATTAATAACTTTAGACATTTTGAAGTATATTTTAATGAAACTGCTCTATGTTATGAATGTGGGAACACATGTTTTTCACAATCAGAAATAAAGATCATGAATGACAGAGAAAAGCAGCGAGCCGTAATTGAATTCCTGGCAAAAGAGAGATGTTAGGTTTCAGAAACCCACAGAAGACCCCTGGCGATGTGTGGAGTTACAACAGTCGGTATCTGTAATATCCGTAGATGGTTGAAGAGGTTTCAAGAGGGAGAACATTCAGTGTCGGAGAAACAACGGAGTGGAAGACCCGCAACTGCAGTTGCAGACGCCAACTGGCAACGAGTGAAAGACCTAATCCCAGCTGATCGTCGTGGCACCATCCAGGAGTTGAAAAAATAAACAGTGCATACTATGAGCAAACATTGAAGAAGCTAAAGAAAGCTATCAGAAGGAAAAGACGTGACAATCCACTTCATAGTGTTGTTTTACGCCATGATAATGCACGTCCTCGCACTTCAATGGAGACTTCACAGGCTATTGCCCAAATAGGGTGGACGGTGATATCCCAATCATCACAGTCCTGATTTGGCTCTCTAAGAATTTTTCCTGTTTGCCCTTTTGAAAAACACCCTTCTTGGGGGAACGTTTCGATGATGCGATAGACGTTAAACTGGCCGTGAACTCATGGGTGAAAAGACAGCCTTAGGAATTTTTCCAAAAAGGATTTTACCAATGGGTTCAAAGATAGCGGAAATGTGTAGAAAGTGGTGGACAATTCTTTGAATAGACCAGCATTATTAACAATACGTCCAAGTACTTTGCCACCAAATTTCACATTTTTGCTGCTACAAATAAATATCTTATGAAGGACGAGGCATTCAGAATGCGCTTTGTACGTACGTATACAAAATGTGAATTTTTCGATATAGTATTATACTACGTATATACACTATCTACCAACAAGTAATTGGACACCCCTGCAATCGACGATATCTGCGGTCCTGATACACGTCACGGCCGCCGCCGTTACATATCGTGTGAGAAACAACAACGCAAATAGTCGCATGCAAGGTGCCACGCAGTTCGGAGCTCTCTGATTTCGAGAAAGGTGTAATCGTCGGGTATCACAGAAATGGCCGATCCACACGTGACATATCCAGTGAGTTTAAGTACCCAAAATCGACAGTGGCCTACGTGATTGGCAAGTGGAAGATGGGAGGTGACTGTCGGAATGTGCCCCGACCCGGCAGACCCACAAAACTGGGAGTTAGAGACCGACGGGTGCTGGCCAGAGAAATTAGGAAGAACCGCACCAAATCGATGGCCACATCCGCGAGGAGTTTCAACAGGCACCCGGGAGTGTTCTTTCGATGAATACCATCCGTAAGGAAGCCCATCTGCTCGGTTATCATGGACGTGCTGCCCCCCACAAGCCTTTCATCACCAAGTCCAATAGCGCTGCTCGGCTAACGTGGTGCGAAGAACGTCGACTGTAGATCGTTGAACAGTGGAAACAGGTTCTCTGGAGCGACGAATCAAGATTCACTCTCTACCGTTCGGATAGCAGGGTCTGGGTTTGGCGTCTGCCTGGAGAACGCCTCCTGCCGGAATGTATTGTGCCAACTGTGAAGTTCGGCGACGGTGGAATTATGCTATGGGGGTGTTTCTCCTGGTATGGCATGAGACCCTTGGTCGTAATTCCTGGTAGACTCAACGCCGAGACCTACTGCACCATTTTGGATGACCATGCGCTTCCTACGTTGTCGCAGTTTTACGGGGTGGACCCATGTTACTTTCAGGATGACAATGCCACCTGTCATGTTTCGAGGTCCACCATGGCTTGGTATGGTGACAATGGGGTTAATCGAATAGACTGGCCTGCGCAGAGTCCGGACCTTAACCCTATCGAGCACCTCTGGGACGAGTTGGAGCGTCGACTTAAGGGGTGCCCCCACCGTCCGAAATCGGTGAAGGAACTGACCTGTCTTCTCCAAGCCGAGTGGAAGAAAATACCGCTATCCGTCGTACAACGCCTGTTTGAGAGTATGCCCCGGAGGGTCGCAGCTGTAATCGCCGCTCGTGGAGGCTCCACCAACTATTGAAGGTGAATAAACTTCGTTTTCCTTTGCTATCACATGTGTCCAATTACTTGTTGGTAGATAGTGTATTTTCTTGTGGATATCTGCAATATAATTTTTGTTTTGTGTCACTCTTTCATTTTACTTGTGTTCGCGTGATAACATGCAACAAAAATTAATCCGATTGTTGTCATTTCATGGCACTTTTTCTCGTGCATCGAAATTTTACCCCCCCGCCCAATAGTATTTCAGCTTTTAACAATTTTCGGGATTTAACGTAGATTTTTGGCGTTCCTTCCAGAAACGTTAGATCGCAATTCAACTATAGTCCTGATCATGTTCTGTCAAAGTTAATAAGAAAGCATTATCAGCTATACTTTTATTTTTTCTATATCAATTTGTATACAACTCTAGGCTTTAGAAGCACAAACAAATACAAATTATGACGTACAACTCATTTCTCTTTTCCAGGAATGTATGTGAAAGAAATGGTGAAAAAACGGCTTGGCATGACAAAGAAGGTACGTATTCTACAACTTTGTCTTTCGTTGTTGTTTTTTTCAACGCAGTAGAATATAACATGTGAAATAAGTGTTGAAATTGCCTCATTTATTATTAAGACGATATTTCGAAAATGGGGGTGGGTGGGGGACTCAAACTACGTATTGAAACGAAGGCGAGTCTGAAGCACATACGAGAAGAAGAAACGGCAAAATAAATTTTTGCGTTGATTTCTGTAGTCTTAGAAATTGGCTTTGTTGTGTACGTTCGACTGGATTTTGAGATATATATATATATATGGTATTTAGCTATACTTGCGTACCTTAGAAAATATTTAATTGATGCAGAATGTGTGCTTGTAGCAACGTAATTCCATTTTTTAATTTTTTACGCTTTCCAACAGTAGGTTGAAGAAGCGTATATGCTCCAGCTTTGTCCGTCTGTATGTCTGTCTGTTCGCACGATAACTCGCGTAAAAATAGTTCGATTTCAAAGAAACTTTAGTAAGTGGTAGGGGACAACCTGGGTACGACCCCTATTCAAAATGGGCGAAATGGGATCAATCCATTCTATCGCCCTTATGCGTCATAACTTACGTAAAATGCTTCGATTGCGACAAAACTTAATCATGTTGTTCCGGAGGTATACTGAACCGATTCTGTTGAGTATCATCAAAATGGAGTCAAAGATCAGGGCACAGGAGCGAAATTTATTCCACAGCCATTATCCTCATAACTTGACTAAAAATGCTTATATTGCGACAAAACTTTAGTATGATGTTCCGGAGGTATACTGAACCAATTCTGTTGAACATCATCGAAATGGGGTCAAAGGTCAGGTCATAGGAGAGAGATTTATTTTACAGCCATTATCCTCATAACTTGAGTAATGATTTCTGGTATGTTGGAAAGCGTATCATAATCAACGCATTGCATGATTTTATTAACTTGTTATTAGTAATATAATTATACCTGGTGTCTCAAAAAAGATTGAAACAAGCTTTTATCTCTACAACGGTTGATCACAGATACATACTTTTGATTAGAAAAATACTCAAAATGACGTAAAGATTTACGACCTCCTGTGGGTGGTATTTGCATAAAAATAAAAACGTTTTTATACAGTCTTTGCAGAAAAAAAGTTCAATTGAAAACAGTTGCGCAGTGTCCTAATTAGTCGAAAAATGCTTCTATTGCGACAAAACTTTAGTATGATGTTCCGGAGGTATACTGAACCAATTCTGTTGAATATCATCGAAATGGGGTCAAAGGTCAGGTCATAGGAGAGAGATTTATTTTACAGCCATTATCCTCATAACTTGAGTAATGATTTCTGGTATGTTGGAAAGCGTATCATAATCAACGCATTGCATGATTTTACTAACTTGTTATTAGTAATTATACCTGGTGTCTCAAAAGATTGAAACAAGCTTTTATCTCTACACCGGTTGATCACAGATACATACTTTCGATTAGAGAAATCCTCAAAATGACGTAAAGACTTACGACCTCCTGTGGGTGGCATTTGCATAAAAATAAAGTTTTTATACAGTCTTTGCAAAAAAAAAGTTCAATTAAAAACAGTTGCGCAGTGTCCTAATTAGTCGAAAAAAACAAACCTAGTCATTCTGCTTGCAAAACTCGCGGATATATTCACGATGAAAGTTGCAAAAAATGTATAATAAGGAGCGATAATTTCCTGCACGCGCGAAATCTCTTCCCTTACTCCCTTTGAGTGCAACAAAGCTATGCAGCGAAACAAGCTACCGTTTGTCCGTAAACAGGCTGCAGACGATACGTTTTTTACAATTTTCATCGCAAATATCTCCTTGAGTTCTGCAAGTAGAACAACGGGTTTTGTTTTTACACTAATTAGGACATCGCGCAACTTTTTTTTTCAATTTAACTTTTTTCTTCTAGGAAGCTTGTATAATTTTTTTTTTATTTTTATGCAAATACCAACCACATGGGTGCAACTATTATGTCGTAAGAGTCTTAACGTCATTTTGAGCATTTTTCTAATTGAAAGCATGTATCTGTGATCAACCATTGAAGAGGTAAAAGCTTGTTTCAATCTTTTTTGAGACACCCGGTGTAGCGCTCACATTTGACCCACCGTACAACATGGTAGAGAAGTTTGGTATTACATACGGACCTCGTGTACAGGGTTTCACAAGAACCGCTATGTAAGTTGTCTTGCATCAACAGTCTGAACTGAACGACGATGTGCAATGGGCCATTTTTGTGTATTCGTGTAACGGTCATTTCATTCAAACTGTCTCTCTCTCTCTCTCTCTGTGCACATTTTCGGTTCGTACTGGGTAGGAGTATTTGGAAAGTACTAATGGTTTCATCAAGATAGGATTACTGCCCAACATTCCGGCACTTCTGCAGTAATTCTTTGCTGAACGCAAGTTTTTCTGCGTGACCATTCCAATGTTAAACTTAGCATCACCAGCTGTTTTCACGCGGCTCAAAAGCATCATTTCAGATTAATTGTCATCTGTAGACTTCGATAGCATATTTACGCTTATTCTCAAGTATAATTCAGGTCAAGCATCATTCGATTTTTCTTATCATGTAAAGCTTTTCTGTATTGTATCTCATTGAAATCAGTCGCTGCTTTCACGTCTTGCTAGGTGTGTGTGCAGTATTTGCACTTCATTACACTGAATAGTACTATGTACATAAATTCTGTGGAAGAAATATTCTCACAATACGTGGAGATATGTCAGAATCGTTAATAGAGCAATCAAACATCTCTGAATTACCTGTATTTAATGTTCTTCACGTAACATTGAGCACGTCAGAAAACTTGAAAATTGCATCGTCCTGGAGCAGGAATCAAACCCGCATCTCCCGATTTCCGTTCGAGCATGGTGATTGCTGAATTAACGATCCTGTTCTATGTACATAACCCGGCATATGCGTTTGTGGGAATTTCAGGTTCACTTGACGAATTATATCGTTCATTTAAGTAGGATAACATAGAAATCTCAAAACTTACGATGCCCCGGTGCGCTTAAATAAAAATATGTTTCTAATTTCACTTTAATAGATGATTTTCTTTCACAATTTCCATCGCTTTCAGCGTCTTTCACTGCCTATTTTTAAATTTCTGTAAAACGAAAACTTTTAAGAACAAAAAGGAACAAATCACATCACAGAAGGCAATAAAATTGCAAACAATGAATCTTTAACAGCTCTGCTAAGTGTTCCACATTCTTATACAACACATTCAGCAATCACACCACGGCAAACAATAGATATAAAAGCAGAAAAGAATATACTTTTTTCATGCAAGAGAAAAAAGCGTGAGACACTGTGAGAAAAATAGTAGTATCAATATTTCAAGATGAAAGTATGTGTATACGAAAAGAAAAGGAAGAAGATGTACGTAGTTAGGTGAAGAGAGAGAAGCACACACACAGAAGGAAGGAGTTAGAAAAAGAGAGAGAGCGGATAGAAAAAATTTGATAAAGGAGCAAAATAGAGAGAGAGAACGATAGTGAGAACGACGAAGTAGAGTAAGAAAGAGTTTGAAGAAGGCAGAAGTGGAGTATGAAAAGAAATAGGGGAAAAACGGAGTACGGAAGAAAGAAAAACAAAGAGAAGGCAAAAAAGAAAGTTGACTCCGAATTTTCGGGTGTAATAAGCACGTCTTTTGAATCCATTCCGACGCAAATTAAATTTATCAATGCTATTCAAAGTCAATGGAACCGGTATGGAAAACAATAGATCTGACAAAAGAAAGAAGACTTTCAATCGGGTTTTTAATCCCTCAGATATTGCTGTAAACGGAATCGTGAGCAATCGACAAAAATAAGATGTGACTTTACGTCCCCTGGTGGGAAAACCATGCATCATTTTAGGAAGAAAGTATTCTCAAAAGGTTTATCCGTATAAGCGGTATCAGTCGAAGAAAAAAAAAGTAGTCGAGTTGTCAGGAGCCCAGACTTTGCAACAAATACTTCAGAAGTAGAAATTAACACATATGATCTCTGGTGGCTAAACCATTCTTTACCAAACATTAGAAATTATGAGAAAAATATTTTCCATCAGGTCTTGTATGCGATACAGGAAGAATTTTTCAAATTAAAGCTTTAGGAGCAGAAATAACGCAGAAAACGCAATTTACCTTTGTGCCCCCTAGCGGAAAGTGTATGATTTACTTGAAAATTTTGAATTTATAGGGAAAACATTTCGCATCGGAAACACTATCCAACAAAGAAGGAATTTTTCAAATCGTACTCTTAGAAGTAGAGATATTGACAAAAATAAGATATACATCTACGCCCCCTGGCACAGAAACCATGCATTTTTTCAAGAAGAAAATTTTCCTAAAAGGTTTGTTGACATGAGTGGTATCGGTCAACAAACGACGTTTTTTTCAATCGAGAATTTAGAAGCTCATATTTTGCTGCAAATACAACATAAGCGAAAATTAAGATTTACGCCCCCTGGTGGCCAAACTATTTTTGTACAAAAATTAGAAATTATGTGCAAACGATTTCCCATCAGGAGCTGTATCCGGTGCAGAAAGAATTTTTCAAATCGGTGATTTAGAAGCAGAGATATAGGGGGAAACGCAATTTACCGCTACTCCCCTAGCGGAAAGTCTATGAATTTTTTGAAATTATATGAAAAACATGTCACACGCAAAACACTATCGAACAAAGAAGGAATTTTTCAAATCGGACTCCTAGAAGTAGAGATATTGACAAAAATAAGATGTACATCTTCGCCCCCTGGCGTAGAAACCCTGCACTATTTTAAGAAGAAAATGTTTCTAAAAGGTTTGTCGATATGAGTAGTATCGGTCAACAAAGGACGTTTTTTTCAATCGAGAATTTAGAAGCTCATATTTTGCTGCAAATACAACCGAAGCGGAAATTAAGATTTACGCCCCTGGTGGCCAAACCATTTTTTTACAAAAATTAGAAATTATGTGCAAACGATTTCCCATCAGGAGCTGTATCTGGTGCAGAAAGAATTTTTTAGATCGGAAATTTAGAAGCAGAGATATAGGGGGAAACGCAATTTACCGCTACGCCCCCTAGCGGAAAGTCTATGAATTACTTGAAAATTTTGAAATTATATGAAACATATGTCACACGGAAAACACTGTCCAACAAAGAAGGAATTTTTCAAATCTGACTCCTAGAAGTAGAGATATTGACAAAAATAAGATGTACATCTACGCCCCCTGGCGGAGAAATTGTGGAATATTTTAAGAAGAAAATATTGCGAAAAGGATTATCGAAGTGAGTGGCATCAGTCCACGAAAGAATTTTTTAATCGATATTTTAGAAGCTACGATTTTACGGCAAATACATCAGAAGCAAAAATTAACACTTACGCCCCCTGGTGGCCAAAGTATTACTTACCAAAAATTTGAAATTATATGCAAAAGATTTTCCATCAAGAGATGTATCCGTTGAAGAAAAAATTTTTCAAATCGGAGTTTTAGAAGAAGAGTTATCAGGGAAAATGTACTTTACTTTTACGTCCCCTAGCGAAAAATCTATGCGTAATTTGAAAAAGTAACTATATCTGAAATACTCTTCGACATAAATGAAATCGAAAGATATAATTTTTTTCAATCGGATGTTTAGAAGCAAATATGTGGAATAAAACGTATTTTTGAATTCGATATCATCTGCATTTACGCCCTCTACTGGCGAAATTGTACATCGTAAAAAAAAACGAAATAAAGGATCATCATTTGCATATTTTAAGCTTCCCAATGCAAAAAGAATTTTTCAAATCGGACTAATAGTTGCTGAGATATCGTGGGTACAGACGGACGGACATACCGATAACAGAAGCACGATCTTTTTTACAAAAGACGTGCTAATAAAAAGGGCAAAGCGAGTGAAATGGACGTGTATGTGTCTAATCATTGAATGAAGGTTTTCATTAATCTCATACTTTTGTCCTCTCAGTTCTTTTAATCATGGAACTGATGGTGACAACGGTATTAAAGGAACTTATTTAATCGACCTTCGTTTATCTGATGATATAGGGATTTTTGTAAGTAACCCCTCAGGGTCATAGTGTAAGATCCAGGAACTTGCTGAAAAGAGTGAAGTGGATTTCAAAATGAACTTACCGGAAACAACATTGATGCACAATGCTTTAACAAGAACTGAATATTTGGAAGTTGATGGGGTAAATCCAGAAGTAAGTATAATACATACATATTACGAAAAATCCCTTTTTGCTGGTGGTAAGATTCGAATCCATTTCCTTCTACTCCGAAGCGGGATAATCTTCCGATTGAACTACGCCAGAAAAGCTCATCGCTGCAGCTTGCTTTTTTGACTCTTGCGTCACCTTAATGGTACGTCACATACACTTAACGACGGACAACATATTTCGAACTAGGGCCACATCGAAGGAGAACCAAACAGGTGTATAAAACTTGGTTGGAGAGCTTTTGAAATAAGTGGTGGAATTTGCAAAAGCAATTTTCGTCTTAAAAGGAAAGTGTTTAGTCAATACATCCTTCCAGCTATTATTTATGGATCAGAGACACGGACCTTAACTGAAAAAATGTACACGAACTGCGAGCTACTGGAAGAAGCATGAACAGATGTGTGCTTAATATAACGAGGAAAGATAGGAAGTGGAACTCATGGATCGGAGAAATGACAAGAGCGGATGACATCATGATCAAAGTAGTGACTCGAAAATTACAATGGGCTGGATGCATTGGTAGAAGAACCGATGTACTGCATTGGATACCATAGAACGGAAAAAAGAACCAAATGAGGGCCACGTAGGAGTTGAGTGGATGAAATTTATTAATATTAAGGAGCGACATGGAAGATAATTGCTCAAAACCGAGAATTTGAGGGCCGTAATCTAAAAGTGGACTAAAAATGGTTGTTGATGATAGATATATTTTTATATATTAATATGTATATACAGCTGTCTTTTTCTGGGTCCTTTCCTGTCCCTTGGAATCCAATCTAAAATCTCGGCTGTCCATCTATGGTCTATGCAACACCAAGAAGGACACGAGATAGCAAAACCAGATTTACTGGACACATAACAACAGATACAAAGATGAAACGATTGAACTTACAGGCCAGTGCGACTTGCGGAACACGCAGACATCAATAAATCGTGTGGCCCCCATGGCTGGCAATAACGGCAGCTACACGCCGCGGCATTGAACGAAAGAGACCTTGGATGTGGGCTTGGGGTATGTCGGTCCAGGCTGCTTCCACACGTTTCCACAGTTCATCAGGCGTAACCTCGGGCGGTGCTTGCCGGGCCTCTCGGTTGCCGATTAGCGACCAGACGTGTTCGATGGGCGACATATCGGGAGAGCAGGCAAGCCTCGGCAGCAGTGACACCTGGTGGGCCGTGAAGAATTGTTGCACGATGCTGTGCGACGTGCGGGCGCGCATTGTCGTGTTGAAATGTAACCGCTGGCAGGTCCTACAGGTAAGGGAGGACTACAGGCTCCAAAACTACGGAGATGTAGCGGTGGCTGTTGAGTGTACAGGCGATGCGTACCAGAGGGGAGCGGGTGTTATATCCAATTGCGCCCCAAACCATAACGCCAGGCGACGGACTGGTATGGCGATGCATAATGCAGGCGTCATACAGTCTCTCGCCGCGGTGCCGCCACACGCGGATCCGAACATCGTGGTGTTGCAGGCAGAAGCGGGATTCGTCGGAGAAGAAAATGTCGTGCCATTCCGTAGTCCAGGTGCGGCGTTCAACGGCCCACTGCCTCCGCACTCGCCGGTGGTGTAACGTCAATTGTAATCGGAACAATGGGCGCCGTGCGACAAGTCCCCGCTTCTGCAGACGACGTTGAACGGTACGTGCTAATACAGGTTGCTGCGCAACACACCCTAATTCCTGCGCTAACGTTCGTGATGTGGCGGTGCGAGCCGTCAATGCCCGCCGCACAACATGCCGGTCCTCTCGTTCGGTGGTGTGCCGCGGCTGCGGCAATCGCTCACGTCGGTCCTTCCGTCTCTCCTGCACCCTCCGAATCCATACTCGCCTCACTGTGGCTGGATGTCGTCCCACACGGGTGCCGATGTTTCGGTACGATAAACCGCTGTCGCGATAAGCCACTATTCGTCCTCTGTCGAACTCCGAAACGTGCTGGAATGACTGCCGTATTCTGCGACGAGGCATCAGGAAGCTTCCCACGCACAGGTCCGGCAGCACAACACACTTCCACTACTTACACCCCGCCTTCTGTGCACCCTTCTTATAGTACTTCTCGGTGGCGTGCCGGGCGCACATGATTTGCATATGCCCTGCAATGCTAATCGTTTGCATGTCCTCTCGCGTGCGAAGCATGCAACGAATTTCATGCCAATCGGATGCTTCCTTCTTGGTGTTGCATTTTGGGTTGCTAGCAGTGAATATGAAAATTGAGAGTAAATCATATGCGTGTATACATAAGAACTGAGAGTCAAATCCCACGAAATGAAGAAACATAGGTACAGAAAAATATATGCTATTCTTTCTCAAAGTATGTTCCCTCGGATGATATGCAACGGTCCCATCATTCAGTCCCCTTTTCAAAGCATGTGGCAAAGGCATTTTGTAGAAGCTGCTTTAGCGACCCCTGTACAGCTTGAATAATCTGTTGATAACGAGGAATAGTGTACCAATTATGTAGAAAAATTTTAAAACCACACTAGTAATCCGATTTATTGTCGTAGGAATATATATATATATACAAGCGTTTCCAAGCTTTCGCACATCAACCAGATGGATGCTTAAAGGAAGGTCTAACTCCCTTAAAAATTCATATATAAACGCTATATAAACCCTAATTTATATATATTCCTACGCCAATAAATCGGACCACTAGTGTGGTTTTACTATTGGCAGCATCTGTGTTGAATGTTGGGCCACGGAACTTCTCCTCCATTGTTGGAAACAACCAGAAATCACACTGGACGAGATCAGGACTTTAGGCAGACTGTGGCATGATTTCAATATTGCATTTCGTAAGAAATTCTTGAACACAAGCAGACACATGTGTGCGGACGTTATCATGGTGTAGGGTCCACTTGCCCACCAGTTCCAGTCGCTTAATCGATATGTGTCGTCTCGGACGATTCAAGACTGAAATGTAACACTCAGCATTGACAGTAACTTGTGGAGCAACGGCAAGTTGGTAGACTAAACCTTTATGATCAAAGAAAATTATCATCATTACCTTCCCAGCTGAAGTGGATTGGCGGACTTTTTTCGGAGGAGGCAAGCCTGTATGTTTCCAGGCTCTCGTTGCACGCTTCGTGAGGGGGTCGAAATAGTGGACCTATATATATTACTGCGTTTAGAAAGTTTAGATCCTATGCAATCATTTGTTTCCACTCATGACACACTTAAACTCTGCCTAACAATCGTTCTCTCGTCAGGTGATGTGGTGCCCATCTGGAACACAGAAGATGTAGCAGTACTTAGCCGCGTAGAATGCGGAATGCCGACATTTTTGAAATGTCATTTGATGCGGCTATGTCTTCACACGTCATTCGTCGATTTTCTTACAGGGTTTCTCAAACAGTTTTAACAATACACTCCGCAACAACACTTTCACGGCGCCCAGGCCTAGGAGCAAGTTCTTCCGACAAACACTTTCAGGGCGTCCAGGCCTAGGAGCGAGTTCTTTTTTAAATCATGGTGCCATCTAAAAATCGTTGACTTACCCAAACATTTATCTTTTTAAGCTTTTTTCATTAAATCTACTGTTTCTGGAGCCGTTTGACCCAAACGATAGCAAACTTTTAACGCACAACGTATTTCACTTCTTGACGCTGAATCACTTACCATATCTGTATGGCGAAATGCAGACATACTTTAAATAGCTGCGCAATAACAAAACCAGACTCGTCAGCCAGGGATAATAACTGGTTGCCATACGTACTTCCTTAAGTCAGTTAGTCGTCTGCGTGGCTATTTTTCCTCTTCGTACTGTTGCCAAATTAAAAAAAAATGACTCTCAGTTTTTATGGAACGGCCTTTCTGTGTGTACAAAAAAAAATAAAAATAAAAAAAGAAAGAGTTTGAGGGTGAGGGAAACAAAAAGTAGTGGACAGGGTAGAGCTATGGGGTCAACTGAAAGACGGATATACAAGAGAAGAAATAAATTGGAAACGTAAGAGTAAAATGGTTTTGAAGAAATAACGAGAGAGAGAGAAAATAGGGCGGAAGTTTTGTGGCTTAAGTCAGTGGCAGTTAGCCGTCAGAAGGCGAAGAGGGTAAGCGTCAGCCAACATGAAAGTGGACAAGGAGCACATCCGCCATTGCATACTGTATGAGTTTCGTGGGTTAAGTCAGTGGCAGTTTAGCCGTCAGAACGCGAAGAGTGTAAGCGCCAGCCAACATAAAAGTGGACAAGCAGCACATCCGCCATTGCATGCTCTATGAGTTTTGTGGCTTAAGTCAGTGGCAGTTTAGCCGTCAGAAGGCGATAGGTGTAAGCGTCACCCAACATGGAAGTGGACAAGGAGCACATCCGCCATTGCATGCTCTATGAGTTTTGTGGCTTAAGTCAGTGGCAGTTTAGCCGTCAGAAGGCGATAGGTGTAAGCGTCACCCAACATGGAAGCGGTCAAGGAGCACATCCGCCATTGCATGCTGTATGAGTTTCGTGGCTTAAGTCAGTGGCAGTTTAGCCGTCAGAAGGCGAAGAGTTTAAGCGCCAGCCAACCTGGAAGTGGACAAGGAGCACATTTGCCATTGCATGCTGTATGAGTTTCGTTGCGGTAGCAACCCCGTCAAGTGCTGTAAGGAACATTACCAGTGTGTATCCCAATGCCATATCACATCGTCAGTGCTGCCATTTGTTCCAACGGTTTCAAGGGGAAGAATTTGGCCTTTCAGATCGCCCCAAAGCCGGGAGACTCGCAGCAGTGGATATGGACATCATGTTGAAGACCATAGTTGAGACCTTCCCCCGTGTGACCACGTGGAAGTTGGACGAGCAACTGGATCTACACACACGAGCATTATGTCATACCTGCATCAACTTGGGAAGGTGCACAAGAGGGTATTTTGGACACCCCAGCAACTCAGAGAAAGCAGATCTCATGAGGCATGCATTTCCCTGCTTTTACGTGATCAAGTTGAACCGTTCTTGGGCCGCATTGGAACAGGTGACGAGAAATGGATTCTGCATGACAATATCAGCGCCCGGAAACAGTGGTTGGGCCCAAATCAGAAGCCATGCCGACTCCCCACCCCCGAAGCCGTCTTACCACCACGTAAGGTCCTGCTGTCTGTTTGTTGGTATATGCGGGGGTGTCGTATTTGTTAAGCAGCTGCCGGACAACACTGCTATCACAGCCGAAGTGTATTGCCGTCAGCTCGACAATCTGCACGCATTGCTCACGTTGCAACGACTAGCACTGCTGAACCACAAGAGTGTCCTCGTACAGCAGGATGGAGCGAAACCTCACACAGCACGGGTGACATGTTACAAGATCATGGACCTGGGCTGGGAGATGCTGCCGCTCGCAGCCTATTCCCCGGACATTGCCACAAGCGACTACCACCTTTTCCGGTTGTTGCATCATTTCCTAGACACACAGTGGTTCACCAACCGGGACAATGTCAAACGCGTACTTACTTCTTTGTGTCCAAGCCACCACAGCTCTACAGGGACGGTATCCAATAGCTGCCCAGGCGATGGGAGCAAGTCGTGGTGAACGATGGCGACTACATTTTTGACTGATTTCTTCTTGTATGTACGGTTATTAGAACTTTTTCGTTGCCTTGCATTTGTAAACATTACTTTCTTCCCAACTCAATAAGATGGAAGAACAAAATATATCTGCCAGTTTGAATGGAGGAGAGAATTCGGTAGATTGAAAGAATGCGTTGTAGGAGGAGGGGGGCAGTGGTGTTAGGAGTAAGAAGGAGAGAAAAGAGTGGTGGGAGAAGTAAGAGGGAGAGAAAAGAGTGGTGGGAGAAGTAAGAGGAAGAGAAAAGAGTGGTGGGAGAAGTAAGAGGGAGAGAAAAGAGTGGTGGGAGAAGTAAGAGGGAGAGAAAAGAGCGGTGGAAGAAGTAAGAGGGAGAGAAAAGAGTGGTGGGAGAAGTAAGAGGGAGAGAAAAGAGTGGTGGGAGAAGTAATAGGGAGAGAAAAGAGTGGTGGGAGAAGTAATAGGGAGAGAAAAGAGCGGTGGAAGAAGTAAGAGGGAGAGAAAAGAGTGATGGGAGAGGTAAGAGGGAGAGAAAAGAGTGATGGGAGAAGTAAGAGGGAGAGAAGAGAGCAGTGGGAGAAGTAAAAGGGAGAGCAAAGAGCGGTGGGAGGAGTAAGCGGGAGAGAAACGAGTGGTAAAAAAAGTAAGAGGAAGAAAAAAGAATGGTGGGAGAAGTAAGAGGGAGAGAAAAGAGTGATGGAAGAAGTAAGAGGGAAAGAAAAGAGCGGTGAGAGAAGTAAGAGGGAGGAAAAGAGCTGATATGGAGAGAGACACAAATAATGTGAGGATCGTGAGGAGTAAGAGAGAACGGAAAAGAAGGAGAAAGGTAAGGAAGTAAAAGGAAAAGAAGATGAAAGAACAGAAAGTGAAAACGGGGTTTGATCGGAAAAGAAAAATACAAAGATATTGCAATAATGACAAGAAAAGAGATTGAGAGGATAAGAAAGAAGGAAAAAACTGCAAGTACAAGATTGAATTAGACAGTCTGAGAGAGGGAAGCATTTGAATGAAGAGAAACTAAGTGGCAACAGTAGAAGCAGCAGAGCAAAAGTGCATGCGTGCGTGTGCGAGAGAGAAACAGCGCGAGAGAGAGAGAGTTAATTAAAAATGGATGAATGTTACGTGTTCCTTAATCGACCGGTTTGTTTCCCGAGCAGTCTTTGTAATTTTGCAATAAGCTATTTGCGTCCATGACAACCAATTCCTTTATTATTTGTTTGTAAAATGAGTCGCTGAGCTACCGTCGCCGATGATGAGGGGACAGGGAGGGCTGGATGTCTGTGACGGTAAAAAACAACAACACTAATTCGTCTTCGAGAATAAAAAACAATCTGTCCGCCACTCTGCAAAACGCTCGTCAATAATTGATATCCCGCTGTCGTGCTCTTGAAGTTGCGTTAACAGCTCATCAATTATGGATGTTTCACTATGCGTGATCTGCGCGCTTCTTCAACCCTCGACGGGTACATACACCACTAGATCTTTGGCGAAACACAAACATTGTTCGAATTATTTACTGGGAACTCCATACTCGATAACAAGTGGTTGTTAAAATTAATCATGTATTAGATGCTATCGCGGTCTTTCATGAGATGTTGGATTTCTATCAGATAGCAACGCTCATAGTCATTGCGAATGGTATTGTTCTCCGGAACTGTTTCAGTGGATTACTCTTTGGCAACCTGTGTACTATTTTGTGTTCGAAGAAAATCGAATTTCTAAAAAAGAAAAAAAAAGATACAGGTAGGCTCAGTTTTGATTGAGACGTCATTCTGGAAAGTAGGACTACGACTTGCAGATCGGAGAGTTGGAATGAGCTAGTCGAGTACGGCTTCAAAGCGTTTATTTAATTTGTTATAGCCAACACAGGTCTATGATATGAAGTTAGCTTACATATTTTTTACAAAAAATGCTGGATACATTTCGAACACAAAGCAGATAGATACATGAATTACCCAACGTAGTGCTCTGTCTTCTTGGGCTTCTTACATTCCTCATCACTTGCCTCTCGTTTGGATTTTCTCCACTTTTGCTTGCGTTCATTCTGTGAATTCCTCGGCATTCTCGAAAATGTTAACCCGTTCACACGAAAACAAGTTTTAAAAATTTTAGTTTAAACCACTGCGATATGTTCTTTATATATTTGAATAGATCTCGTCGAGAGCTTTAAAACGATACCACGCACAGTCGTTTTGCACTCACAGTTGTCCAGATAAATCGCGGTATTGTATAAAGTATTCACCCGTTCACAAGAAAACAATTTTTAAAATGTTCAGTTCAAACCACTGCGAAATGTTCTTCGTATATTTGAATAGATCTCGTCGAGAGCTTTAAAACGATACCACGCACAGTCGTTTTGCACTCACTTGTCCAGATAAATCGCGGTATTGTATAAAGTATTCACCCGTTCACAAGAAAACAATTTTTTAAAATGTTCAGTTCAAACCATTGCGAAATGTTCTTCGTATATTTGAATAGATCTCGTCGAGAGCTTTAAAACGATACCACGCACAGTCGTTTTGCACTCACAGTTGTCCAGATAAATCGCGGTATTGTATAAAGTATTCACCCGTTCACAAGAAAACAATTTTTAAAATGTTCAGTTCAAACCACTGCGAAATGTACTTCGTATATTTGAATAGATCTCGTCGAGAGCTTTAAAACGATACCACGCACAGTCGTGTTGCACTCACGGTTGCCGAGATAGATTGAGTCAAACGCGGCGGCACACCCAGAAATATTTCATCATCTCCCCGCGCACAGGGAGCGAGGGGAGCGTCGCGTGCACGATGAATTGCACAGTACGCGAATTGTACTCCATGTTGTTTACGAATATGCTAACACGATTAGTGTGCGCCACGTATTTTTAACGCTATAATGATTTCAATTGGGCAATATTTTTGCCACAGGCGGTAGGCCGTAAGCCGCACCATACTATCCGCGGTCTTACGTCAAAATTGAACTTTATATCTGAAGAGTAATCACGTGTAAACGGCGCACAGATACTGCTCAAAGCAAATTTTACGATCGTTAGATGTCAAAGAATATCTATTACAGCCGTTCTTAAAGTGTAGTCAGCGGACCCCTGGGTGTCCCCCAGACCCTTTCCAGAGGTCCTCGAGGTCAAAACTATTTTTACAACAATACGTTATTTATCTTTTCCACTATCATTCCCTCACAAGTGTACAGTGGAGTTACGAGTTTCCATGTCATTTAAGAATGCCCTTGATGAAGCAATAAACATTATAAACTTCATTAAATCTTGACCCTTGAGTACACGTGTTTTTAATATTCTGTGTGACGAAATGGGAAGTACGCATAAAAAAAGTTTTTCATACCGAAGTATGATGGTCGCCTCTAAGAAATACACTTGTGCGGTTGTTTCAGTTGCGAGCTGAACTAGCAGATTTTTTTTTCGTGGAGCATTTTTACTTGAAAGAACGACTAAACTTTGGATATTCAGATGTAGGTATTTGGCAGGCATTTTCTCGAAAACGAACAAAGTCAAGCCTATCACTTTAAGGAATGCAGCTAACAGTGATTTGTTGCCAATGGTAAAATTCGAACTTTCAAGTGAAAATAAGAATTTTGGAAAACTTGTTTATCCGACACCTTGAGCTTAACAGCTTCCCCAATATTTAAATCAGGCTTTTATTATGGGATCGGTGGGGATAAAAACGTATGTGATTTTGTTATATTGTATAGGGTTAATCCATATTGATTGACAATACCTGGTTTATGAACATAGATACAGAGATCACATTGTTGCACAATAAAAATGGAAGTTTAGAATTTTGTTTCCATACCTTACAAATGTTCTATGTGACTCCCCTGGGTCACGCAGACAACATCTAAACGGTAACCCATTTCACGCCATACATTATTAAACATGTCCGTAGTCGCTGATGCCAGTGGAAACTGAATGCGCATCTTTAGTTCTTGCAGTAAATAGAAATCATCGCTCTTTCCACGTTGATAAGTAAATCTCGGAAAAATTCTCATCGGCCGCCACCAAAATCGAACCCAGGGTCTTCCAGCTACGCTCCGGACATGCTACCACTGCACCACAGCGGCCTCGGTTTCCTCCAGACTCACATACCACTAACTGACAAACCACTTGGCAGGTTGATTCTTGGAGCCCCGCACAATGCTGGATATTCACCAAAGATGGAAAGCAGCAACTGAACAAGTAACTAGGAGGCGAATGGATAATCAATTCAAACACTCGACGTGGATCAGGAACGCCAAACAGAAGTCATCGCTCTTTCCACGTTAATAAGTAAGTCTCGGAAAAATTCTCATCAGCTCGAGACCGCTGTGGTGCAATGGTAGCATGTCCGGTGCGTAACTGGAATATCCTGGGTTCGATTCCCGGTGGAGACCGATGATAATTTTTCCGAGACTCACTTATTAACGTGGAAAGAGCGATGATTTCTGTTTGGTGTTTCTGATCCACGTCGAGTTTTTGAATTAAGTTATTTCAGTGTTCTCGGCAAAGGTGGCACATACACATAGTCTTCGACATACTCCCACAAA
This sequence comes from Macrothele yani, assembly GCA_039090855.1. Lineage (NCBI taxonomy): Eukaryota > Metazoa > Arthropoda > Arachnida > Araneae > Macrothelidae > Macrothele > Macrothele yani. The sequence goes on from CM076993.1 coordinate 31,758,404, forward strand.
AAGAAGTCGCAAAGAGTAAGCTTCGGACACCTGGGGGGGGGGGGGCACTTGAAGAAAACCCTGTCGTCCTGTCCACAACGACCAATCCAACGGTTTGGAAGAATTAGCCAAAGCATACCATTTAACAAGACCATAGAAACACAGCAGTAGGTTCCAATGAAATTCTAAACTTCCTTCTTTCTTCTGTAGGGATAACAGATGTCTATTTATCTTCATAAGCATGTTATTGTTATTTGTAATCGGGGCAATCATTTTGAATTACCCTGTACACTGAAGAGCAATTGAATTAGAGTCAGCTGGCGCTATGCAAATGTGGCGCTGTGGGACTCCCTGTAAACGGAAACGACATGGCGTATGCAGCGATCCGACAATATAAGAAGTTATGCGACGGGAATCAGTAAGAGTCGGACGCAGTATGGGTAAGACGAAGTATCTAAGCGCATTTAACCGTGGGCAAATTGTCGGGGCACGACAAATGGGTCCCTCCATCTCGGAAGTCGTGCTGGCACTGGGATTTTCACGAGCCACTATGTCACGGGTGCACCGTGAGTACATCGAATCCGGTAAAACCATCCCTGCAAGGGCCAGCTGCTGTGGACAACCGCGTGTGGATGAGCGGGGTCATCGTCGGCTAGCTCGCATTGTAACAGCGGATAGACGTGCCACAGTGCAAGAAATCACTGGGCAATTTAACGCTGGTGCACAAAAACGTGTAAGCAGCCACACCATCCAGAACCATCTCCTCGCTATGAGGTACAGAAGCCATCGTCCCACGAGGGTACAGCTGCTGACCGCACATCACAGGGTGCAAAGATTAGCATGGGCGCGGGAACATCGCCACTGGACCCTAGACATGTGGGAAAATGTTGCCTGCACTGATGAGTCGAGATTCACGCTGGTACATGCGGATGGCTGGATACGAGTACGGCGCAAACCACACGAAGCGATGGATCCTTCTTGCCAGCAGGGTACTCTTCATGCTGGTGGGGGTGGCATTCTCGTCTGGGGACTGTTTACGTGGACTGAAATGGAACCCCTGGTACGTGTTACATCGTCCCTCACAGGTCAACGTTACCAGGATATCCTGGAAGACCATTTGACCCCGTTTGTGCATCTTCAACATCCCACTGGGGACCTCATCCTGCAACAAGACAATGCACCGTGCCATCGTTCTTGAATTGTATCCGAATGGTTGGATGAATACTCCATCGACGTGACCTCGCTTCCTCGGCCAGCTAGGTCACCTGACCTCAATCCCATCGAGCACATCTGGGATGCCATCGAGAGAGATGTTCGAGGCTCTGACCCCCTCCAACAAATCTTCGTGAACTGTGGGAGCTTGTTCGCAGGGGTCGTGGATCCGTATGGCTTCCCAACGCTTCCGGTGTCTTGTCGAGTCCATGCTGAGATGAATCGCCACCGTCATCAGGGCGAAAGGTGGTGCTACACGTTACTAGACAGGTATCTCTAATTCATTTGCTCTTCAGTGTATAATGAAATGTATTCACATTTGGAAGATCCGCATAACTCAAACAGTACGAGGCGTGTTCAATAAGTAATGCCTCCACACAAGTGTCTCGCGCATTAATCGTTGCTTAGCAACCAATCGTGCGCATGACGATTCTTTGTGCCTTGGCTCCATTTTACTGCGTAACAGAACTCTGTATATATATTTGTTCTTATTTAATTGTGTTTAAAATGGACTATGGTTTTTCAACTGTGTCGACTGGTGTCAAACAACTATCAGTTGCACCTCACAAAGAAATTCACCCTAGATTAGTGGTAGTTTATGGTTCTCGAACTTTGGACATAAGCACTGTTCGTAGTTGGGTAACAAAATCAAAAGACAATTGAGGAATATTGGCCGTAAAGGATCAGCCGCTTAGAGGGAGGCTCGTAATCGCAACTTGTGATTTGAACAGCCAAAAAGTCGATGAGCTCATTTGGGAAAATCGAAGAATAACTCAGAGACCCACCATAGCAGGTAAGCTGAACATTAGTTTAGGTAATTACATAGTTGAACTACAGGCATTGCGGATACAATTTTTACAAATTCAAAGTCTACTATAGTTTCGCTGAAACTGTGGTTCAGCTTCGTCAGGACTAAACCTTTTTATTTCTTGCTTCTGACGAAGTTACAAATTCCACTCGTCAAACGGCTCAATTTTAGGATAGATGACCGGTTCTTCCAGTTATCCGTAAAATTTGTTTCCAAATTTCGAAAATCCTTAAGTCGTCAAATTTCAAAGTTATCTTCATTCCTGCATCTAAAATGATTTACTCTGCAAATAAAGACCTAATTCCTGACATAAATTCTTGTGGAATCTATCGCATCAAGTGCCAACGTGATCTGTCATACATAGGTCAGACACGGAGATCGCTTAAATTCAGATTAAAAGAACACGAATCATATATCAAACAAGAAAGATGACACCGAATTTTCGGGTGTAATAAGCACGTCTTTTGAATCCGTTCTGACGCAAATTTAATTTATCAAAGCTATTCAAAGTCAATGGGACCGGTATGGAAAACAATTGTATCTGACGGAAGAAAGAAGTTTTTCAATCGGGTTATTAAATCCCTCAGTTTTTGCTGTAAACGGAATCGTGAGCTTACGCCCTCTGGTTGCAGACTTGTGCATTAAGAAAAACATGAATTTATATGAGAAACATTTCGCACCGGAAACGCTCTCCAACACCGAAAGAATTTTTCAAATCGGACTCTTAGAAACAGAGATCTCGACAAAAATGAGATGTGACCTTATGTCCCCTGGTGGGAAAACCATGCATTATTTTAGGAAGAAAGTATTCTCAAAAGGTTTTTCCACATGCGGATTTTTTCTTTATTTTTTTTTAGAAAAAAAAATTTAGTCGAGTTTTCAGGAGCTCAGATTTTGCTACATATACATCAGAAGCAGAAATTAACACTTATGCCCCTGGTGGCCAAACCATTCTTTATCAAACATTAGATATTATGTGAAAAATATTTTCCATCAGGTCTTGTATGCGATACAGGAGGAATTTTTCAAATCGGAGTTTTAGAAGCAGAAATAACGCAGAAAACACAATTTACCTTTGTGCCCCCTAGCGGAAAGTGTATGATTTACTTGAAAATTTTGAATTTATAGGAAAAACATTTCGCATCGGAAACGCTATCCAACAAAGAAGGAATTTTTCAAATCCGATTCCTAGAAGTAGAGATATTGACAAAAATAAGGTATACATCTACGAACCCCTTTCGTAGAAACTATGCATTATTTCAAGAAGAAAATGTTCCTAAAACGTTTGTCGACATGAGTTGTATCGGTCAACAAACAACTTTTTTTGCAATCGAGATTTTAGAAGCTCATATTTTGCTGCAAATACATCAGAAGCGGAAATTAAGACTTACGCCACGTGGTGGCCAAAGCATTTTTTACAAAAATTAGAAATTACGTGCAAAGGATTTCCCATCAGGAGCTGTATCCGGTGCAGAAAACGTTTTTCAAATCGGAGATTTAGAAGCAGAGATATAGGAGAAAAAGCAATTTACCTTTACGCCCCATAGCGGAAAGTCTACGAATTACTTGAAAATTTTGAAATTATGTGAAAAATATGTCACACTCGAAATACTATCCAACAAAGAAGGATTTTTTCCAAATCGGACTCCTAGAAGTAGAGATATGGATAAACATATGATATACATCTACGCCCTCTGGCGGAGAAAGTGTGGAATATTTTAAGAAGAAATTATTCCGAAAAGGTTAATCGATGTGAGTGGCATCTGTCCACGGAATAACTTTTTAAATCGATATTTTAGAAGCACAGATTTTATGGCAAATACATCAGAAGAAAAAATTAACACTTACGCCCCTGGTGGCCAAAGTATTGTTTACCAAAATTTTGAAATTATATGCTAAAGATTTTCCATCAGGAGGTGTATCCGCTGAAGAAAAAATTTTCAAATCGGAGTTTTGGAAGAAGAGTTATCGGGGAAAATGTCATTTACTTTTACACCCCCTAGCCAAAAATATATGCGCCATTTGAAAAAGTAACTATATCTAAAATACTCTTCGACATAAATGGAATCGAAAGACAAAAGAAATTTTTCAATCGGATGTTTAGAAGCAAATATGTGGTATAAAACGTATTTTCAATTCGACATTGCCGCCCAGGTGGCGCAGTGGTCTAAGGCGTTGGCCTCTGATCATTCGTCCGTAAGGGGTCCGGGTTCGAATCCCGGTCAGGCATGGATGTTGTGTTTGTCTTACGGCACTGGCTCTCTCCCTTCCCTGGAACCAGTGACCCTAAATTAGGGACGGGCGACTGCTTATAGCCCATTGAGTTGCTCACGGTGGTCGTTAAACCTCCAATCAAAAAAAAAAAAAAAAAAAAAATCGACATGATCTGTATTTACGCCCTCTAGCGGTGAAATTGTACATCGTAAAGAAAAAACGAAATAAAGGATCATCATTCGCATATTTCAAGCTTTCCGATGTGAAAATAATTTTTTAAATCGGAGTAATAGTTGCAGAGATATCGTGGGTACAGACGGACAGACGGACGGACAAACCGGTAACATAAGCGCGATCTTTTTTTACAAAAGACGTGCTAAAAATGTGAAATCAAAAAAATCTTCTATAGCCCAGCACTGTTGCGGAAAATAACCACCCATTTGTGTTTAAGGACGCCAAAATGTTAGAAAGACCAAAATCGATATTTGACCTAGACTTTTTAGAAGCCTTTCATATATTTCAAAACCGTAATAACCTGGTAAATGATTTATCTTCATCTTCATTCCTATCAAGCGCATGGAAATCACTCAACAATCTGCAATTGATGCGTGGAATTTATAACTTCGTCAGCAGCAAGAAATAAAAACGCTTTATAGTCCTGACGAAGCTGAACCACAATTTTAGCAAAACTATAGAAGACTTCGAATTTGTAAAAATTGTATCCATAAACGTTGTTGTCTGAATTCAATGTAATTAGTTTAAGTAGTGTTAATGATATTGTTAACGTTTTAGGATACAACAAAGTATGTGCTTGTTGGGTACCGTGTAACCTAACGACTGAAATGAAGAAATCAAGACTTGAAACATACCAAAGGTTGTTTGCTCTCTATGAAAATATGGAAGTGATTTTCTCCAAAGCATTGTGACTAATGGTGAAAGTTGGGTTCACAATTATGACCCAGAAATGAAAAATTAATGGCTGCAACACCGACGCCCATTTTCTCTTCGAGCGAAAAAAGCCTCAAATCTCAAATTTCTTCAGGTAAGTACTTGGTAACTGTGTTATGGGACAACAGAGGAATTCTTCTTCTGGAGTACATGGTCAAAGATACGACTATCAACTCTGAGAGCTACGTTCATACCTTAAAAAAGTTAAAATAAAGAATAAACCGCGCGCGTGGTGGAAAACCCAATGATTCTGTAAGACAATGTACGCCAATGATTCTGTAAGACAATGTACGCCAATGATTCTGTAAGACAATGTACGCCAATGATTCTGTAAGACAATGTACACACAATGTACGCCAAACTCCACGCCAATGGTTTCACTTCACTGGCCATGCAGAAAATCATATTTGAAGTTCTTGAAAAACCTCCCTATAGCCCAGATCTCGCGTCGTCCGACTTCTGGTTATTTTCTACTCTCAAGAGAGAGTTTAATTCACCCATGACGAAGATGTTCAAGCCGCTACGAGGAAATGGTTCCGAAAACAACTTGGAGATTTTTACAGAGACGTTTTAAAAAACATGTTAAGCGTTGGGTATCTGTATCGAGTGTGAGGGAACTAAGTAGAAAAAAATATGTGAATTAAAATCTCAATTCTGAGCTTTGTTCTTGTTTTGTTTCAATTTGTTACCTTGCCGATGCGCTTATAAATACACTCATCGTCAAAAAAATAGTTGCACCCAGAACGACGTGTCGGATTGCAATGCTAGGTAAAGGTTACCAGGAACAATAAATGATTAAACATTGAGACTGATATGGGCAATATTTATTGAGCTACACGCCAATAAGTAGTGTCTCTCAGTATGGGGTCGGGCCGCCATGTTTGCTCACACAGCATTCCAGACGTCTCGGCATGGAATTGTACAGGTTCCTAATGGTGTCCTGCGATAAGCCATCCCATGCAAGCTTGAATCTTCTCACGCAGTTCCTGCAGATTGTGCGGTAAAGGTGGAGTGTGGATAGCGCATCCAATACCATCCCACACATTTTCAATCGGCGATAGGTCTGGCGATGCGGCTGGCCATCGCAGAGTGTCAGTGCCTTGAAGGCAAGCTCTCGAGACAGCAGCAGCATGCGGACGAGCGTTTTCCTGTTGGAAAATCCCACCAGAGTGAGCGTTCAGAAAAGGAAGGGTCACAAGTTGCAGGACCTCATTAACGTAACGTTGGGCTGTTAAAGTGCCTGGGATGAACACCAAAGTTGATCTGGCATCGTAAGCAATTGCATCCCACACCATGACACCAGGCCTGCTGGACGTGTGGCTCTCGACAACAAACCGTTCATCTTGGCGCTGACCACAGTGTCTCCCCACACGGATTCGTCGGTCATCCCCTCCAAGACAAAAGCGGGACTCGTCACTGAATATCACCCGCTGACATTCTGCGTGGCTCCATGACAGTCTGTCACGACACCATTCCAGTCTCTGGCGACAATTCACTGGTGGTTAAGAGCAGGCGTCGTAACGGTCTGCGTGCGTGTAGTTCTACGTCGTGCAGCCGTCTGCCAATGGTGCTGGCACTAATCGGACGATGCATGGAGGGCACCACTGGTCGCTGAATATCCGCAACGTGGCTGTTGGGTCAATCCGCGCATGTCGGACAACCCATCGGTCCTCTCTCTCCGTAGTTCGTCTAAGTCTCCCAGACCTTTCCTGTCTCTGCTGCGTGACTTGTTCTATCCACTGTCGCCAACAGTGTATTATGGTGATATCCGCACGACCGGTATGGCGCGCAATACGAAAATAAGACCATCCCGCTTCCCGAAGCCTGACGGTGCAGCCCCTCTCGAACTTCTCCAACTGCTCGAATTGTTTCCGAACTTTACTCCGAGGCATACTTCTCTTGCATAGGATGCAACCAAACCAACAGAACGAGTCAGAATGGCAAACACGCGCAACGGGACGACCTTATACAGCCTGTCAGACACAGCGCTACGACCCCTCCTTGCTGGCGTAACATGCGCGGCCGAGCGTGATACTTGAATCATTTGATGTCTCACGATGCCAAACCTACTCACTAAGTTTCATTTTTGTCGGTTGCTTCCTTTTGGGTGCAACCATTTTTTTTTATTTTTTTTTTTTTGACGATGAGTGTATATAAGATCACTTTCCGAACAACCTCTGTATTTTCCAAATGACAGTGAGTGCTACAAACTCATGCATAAAGATCCATTTCAAGCGAAAGACAGACTAATTCTAATGTAACAGAGTACGAAAATTTCGCTGATATGGTTTCAAATTCCACATTGCAACTAGCCTTTGAGAAACTGCCACTTGTCGAGTTTTTGGTGTTTTATCAAATACATAATTATCAGAAAAGTCTTAAAATACTCCTCACTTTTGCTACTACATATTTGTGTGAGGCCAGATTTGTTCATATGCTTCAACGAAAGGACCACATCGCAATAGATTCAATGCAGAAGCAAATATGAGAATCCAGCTGTCTTCTATTAAGCCAGGCATTAAAGAGATTTGCAAAAATTTAAAGCAATGTCACTCTCCTTGCTTACTTTTCGTTGTTTCGGAAAATGTACACTGCTCAAATTAATTAGGGGAGCATATGACATTGGCGAAATTATGCAAGCTAATCGTGAGATATCTCACTGAAACATGAAAAACGTAAGTCGAGTGTGACGCAGACAGCCGAATCATTTATATCCTTATGCACATTAGCATTTGTGACGTCACAATACATAACGAACAAATGGGGATAAAAACCAAGGTATTCCGGGAGCTCTTTTATTTTTCTGCGTTTATTATGACATTTCAATTCTTGAAGTCTTGGGTTCGAACGATATCTCAACAACATGATTTACCGAATCAACAAGCGTGGGCACCTATTGGTAGCATGGAAGCAGGTCAGGTGCAGCGGGTAGTAGCAGAAGCCATTGGAGTGTCACGAAGTGTCATTTCCCGACTGTGGACACAATTCCAGGATACGGGAACTGTTCGAAGAAGGCAAGGTCAAGGCCGTCCTCGAGCAACTATAGAAAGGGACGACCGTTATCTATATTGTTAACAGCCAGTCGGAACAGGCGGTAAAATGTTACTCAGCTCCACCAAGAGCTTCTAGTATCAACACAGGGCAGATTATCAACTCAAACTATCTGCTATCGCCTTTCCCAAGGTGACCTCTATGCATGTAGACCAATGGTGTGCATTCGTTTAACCGCACGGCACCGTACGGCCCGTAGAAACTGGGCTGAGGAACATCGACGAGTGGAGTCAAGTTCTTTTCTCCGGGCCTTCGACATTCAGTCTGGAGTCTGACAATCGCCGAATTTTTATCTGGAGGGAACCCAGCACATGAAATAACCCAGCTCTGACGGCCCAGAGGTAGAGACCAGATTATCAGACGTACTGTCATGGCACATGCTGCAGCCGTTGGTGATTCGTTCCTTGTCATGGACGATAACACTCGACCTCACAGAGCTCGGCAAGTGGACAACATGCTTCAAGAGGTGGGAATCGAGCGTACGGAGTGGCCAGCTTGCTACCCTGACTTAAATCCAATTGCGTATGCCTGGGACGCATTTCGCAAACGCATTCCAGCTCGGCTAGCATCTCCGTTGACTCTTCGTGAGCTGGAGGCTACAGGTGTGGACTAAGACGCTGGGCTAGGGTGGCTTCAGTCCGCTTAACCTTTTTGAGCCCTCGTCAGCAAATATTTAAGAAGTTTGAATAAATACATGGTGAGTGTGTGGCCATCTACGATTTTAGGTAACTTATAAATTTTTTGAATTCACAGAAATTTAGTTCTATAAAATTATTTTTCTGCTAAATTTAGTGTTGTACTATTCTGTGAAATGGAATGTGTTCTCTGAGCGAATGCCTAAGAGAATAAGTAAACATGCACCTCTTTTGTAATTATAGCTTAAAAAGGTAAGAGAAAGAGATATTCCTTACCAGGTTACAAACTAAAATTCATGAACAGCCTTACGACAGCAAATATTTAAAAAAGAATAAAAAATGACGTAAGTAAGGTTAAGTTGAAAAGAAATACGAACTTTTTAAAGGCCATGGACGTTCTTACCCATGGTCTTCAGTTCTGCATATTCTGAAAAAAAAATAAAACCACTACATATACTATATACCTGAAAACTGTCTTTCTCACTGGGGAATTTTGTACAGGAACGGAATTTTTTGGCAAAATTATTGCCAAGTTCTTCAAAATGTGTTACTCCTGTACCACACTTAGCGACCCAAATAGCCCACCCAGTTTTGTACTGATTGGCGGGGGCCGCGACTTCGATGATGAGCGGGGGAGGGGGTGCATCTGGCCTAGCCCGGTGTACCCCGCGAGATCAAACTTTGGTTCACGCTGAGCATGCGCAGAGGACCCCTTTCTCCTCGACAGAGCTCCTAGTCCTAGATCTTTCTAAGAGAGGAGACAGTACAGACAGACAGACATACAGATTCACGGCTTGCGGCACACCCGGAGATCGTGTCGGTCTTTTTTTCTTCGGGGTATTCTTCCATTCTTCGACGGTTTTTTTTTTTTTTTTTTTTTTTTTTGAGATATTTCTTACTAGAATGTGGCTCAATGGTATTGGGAAAGAACCCGAAATAAAAATAGCAAAAACAGATGTTGAGAAAACAGTAGTTCGAAACACGGCATATACATACACTCATCGTAAAAAAAAAACTACTTGTACCCAGAACGACGTGTCGGATTGCAATGCTAGGTAAATGTTACCAGGAACAATAGATGATTAAACACTGAGACTGATATGAGCAATATCTATTGAGCTACACGCCAATAAGTAGTGTCTCTCAGTATGGCGTCGGGCCTCCATGTTTGCTCACACAGCATTCCAGACGTCTCGGCATGGAGTTGTACAGGTTCCTAATGGTTTCCTGCGATAAGCCATCCCATGCAGCTTGATTCTTCTCACGTAGTCCCTGCAGATTGTGTGTATGGGGGGGGGGGGGTAGTGTGAACAGCGCGTCCAATAGCATCCCACACATTTTCAATCGGCGATAGGTTTGGCGATGCGGCTGGTCACGGCACAGTGTCAGTGCCTTGAAGGCAAGCTCTCGAGACAGCAGTACTATGCGGACGAGAGTTGCCTTGCTGGAAAAATCGCACCGGAGTGAGCGTTCGGAAAAGGTAGGGCCATTGGTTGCAGGGCCTCATTAAAGTAACGTTGGGCTGTCAAAGTGTCTGTAATGAACACCAAGGGTGATTTGAAATCGTAGGCAATTGCATCCCACACCATGACACTAGGCCTTCTGGACGTGTGACGCTCGATAACAAACCGTTCATCTTGGCGCTGGCCACGGTACCTCTACACACGGATTCGTTGGACATCTCCAAGACAAAAGCGGGACTCGCCACTGAAGATCACCCGCTGCTATTCTGAGTGCTCGTTGACAGTATGGCACGATACGATTGCAGTCTTTGGCGACGATGCAATGGTGTTAAGAGCAATGGTCGTAACGGTCTGCGTACGTGTACTCCTACATCGTGCAGCCGTCTGCCAATGGTTCTGGCACTAATCGGACGATGCATGGAAGGCACCACTGCTCGCTGAATATCCTCAATCGTGGCTGTTGGGTCACTCCGCGCATGTCGGACAACCCGTCGGTCCTCTCTCTCTCTCTCCGTGGTTCGTCTAGGTCTCCCAGACACTTCCTGTCCCTGCTGCGTGCCTTGTTCTATCCACTGCAGCCAACAGCGTGCTATGGTGATATCACACGACTGGTATGGCGCACAATACGGCGATAAGACCATCCCGCTTCCCGGAGCCCAACGATGCAGTCCCTCTCAAACTCCTCCAACTGCTCGAATTGTTTCCGCACTTTTCTCCGAGGGATACTTCACTTGCAAAGGATGGCAAGCACGCGCAACGGGACGGCCTTATTCAGCCGGTCAGGCACAGCGCTACGACGCATCCTAGCTGGCGCTACACGCGCGGCCGAATGTGGTACTTGAATCATTTACATATCTCACGATGTCAAACCTACCCACCCAATTTCATTCCTGTCGGCTGCTTCCTTCTGGGTGCAAATGTTTTTTTTTTTTTTTTTTGACGATGAGTGTATATGAAGAAGAAAGGCGAGCACGTATTTTTCGTATGCAGCGGACACAGAGGTTTAGTTGGCTTCAGTTCGATATCGAGGAAGAGAAAATATTTTGCAGTGAATGCATATTGTCACCTTTAGGAGATAGCCAGTCACCATTTGTAAGTGGCAGTAAGAACTTTAAAATCGATCATATCAAAGCAAATGATGTAAGCACATTGCCATGTGCGCGTAATTGGGAAGAAGAAAACAAGCCATCAACCAGCTGGTTCCAATTTGGCAAGCAAAGCTTTTTCTTCTGTACTAAGTTCAAAAACCCAACGTTTGGAGAAACTTTTCCGAACGGCTTATATGCTCTAGTTAAAAATTCGCGTCCATTCATAGATTTCTCCAAGCAGTGTAAGTTGGATGTAAAGAAGGGAATTGATATTGGGCAAACCTACCACAATGATAAGGCTTGCAAGGAGTTTACGAAATGAATACCACAGTCAGCTCTTCAGCAGCTGTTATGCGAAATTCATGAAGTATTATGTTTTTGCATTATATGCAATGAAAGCGCAGATTTTGCTGTTTTGAAAAGAGTTGATAATCTACACTGACGGAAAAAAATCCCAACACCACGAAAAAATAGTTGTAGAGGAATGAAATGGCGGCAATACATTTGTATAGGTAACATATTTAATCGATTAAGGTTTCAAGATCACAGCTTAATGTAAGCGCGAGAAGAGCCATTTTAAATGTGAAATGCTGGTACATTAATAATTGGTGTAACCGCCAGAATGTTGAATGCGAGCACGCAAACGTTCATGCATTGTGTCGTACAGATGCTGGATGTCAGTTTGTGGGATGGAGTTCCATGCCTTTTGCACTTGGTCGGTCAATACAGGGACGGTTAATGCTGGTTGGGGGTGACGCTGGAGTTGTTGTCCAATGATGTCCCATACGTGCTCGATTGGTGAAAGATCTGGTGATCTAGCAGGCCACGGCAACATGTCGACACTCTGTAGAGCATGTTGGGTTACAACAGCGGTATGCGGGCGAGCGTTATCCTGTTGGAAAACACCCCCTGGAATGCTGTTCATGAATGGCAGCACAACAGGTTGAATCACCAGACCGACGTACAACTGTGCCGTCAGGGTGCGTGGGATAACCACGAGAGTGCTCCTGCTGTCATAGGAAATTGCTCCCCAGACTATAACTCCAGGTGTAGGTCCAGTGTGTTTCGGCCGCAGACAGGTAGGTTGCAGGCGCTCACCTGGCCTCCTTCTACCAACACACGGCCATCACTGGCACCCAGGCAGAACCGGCTTTCATCAGAAAACACAACAGATCTCCACTCCGTCCTCCAATGAGCTCTAGCTTGACACCACTGACGTCGCAAACGGCAGTGGTTTGGAGTAAGTGGAATGCGCGCTACAGGGCGTCTGGCTCGGAGCTGTCCTTCAAGCAACCGATTTGTAACAGTTTGTTGTGTCACTGTGGTGGCAACTGCAGCTCGAATTGCAGCCGCAGACGCGGTACGATGCGCCACGGCCATACGCCGTACACGGCGGTCTTCCCTCTCAGTAGTGCCACGTGGCCGGCCGGAACCCGGTCTTCTTGAGGCAGTACCTTCCCTTGACCACTGCTGCCAACAATCATGCACAGTGGCTACATTCCTGCCAAGTCGTTCTGCAATATTGCGGAACAAAAATCCACCTTCTCGTAGCCCTATTACACGACCTCGTTCAAACTCCGTGAGCTGTTGATAATGGCTTCTTCTTCTTCTTAAAGGCATTCTTGACTAACATCAACACACTACGTCGAGTCTCAACGATAACTAACGCTCACGAACGTTACAGCGCGTATTTACAGCAAACCTGCTTTGCATGTTCCGAGGGGCGCTACTAGCGCCACGCGTATGCGCCGAGCACGAAATTTGCATAGACGTCATCTTACAGATGTACTCTCACCGCCTACCAACTGTCGTTTATCTGACACAACCCCTTCTTGGTGTTGGGATTTTTTTTTCCGTCAGTGTATGTTGGATTCTTTACCAAAAGAAAACTGTCTGTTAAACTTTTTTGTATAACACCTCTGAACAAACCTGATGCACAGCCTCAGCCATCGAAGAAGCTTTCACTAATAACTTAAGGCTCATAAATTCTCCGTTGAAAAGCTAAAATGTTTCACAGTTGATGATGCTACGACTATGCAAATCAGTAAAAATTGAGTTGGGCCGAAACTAGCTCAACAACAGCCGCAATTAATCAAACTGCATTGCATGGCCCACCGCCTATGTGGCAGCGTTTGAAGATTACAAGAAAGTGGAACAGTTTCTTCTGACGATATACCAGTTTTATCGTAACTGTTCTTCAAATAGGACACAATTAAAAGAAGCCTGTACACTGTACAGGCTTCTTTTAATGTGAAGTGCAGTACAGTGTACAGCACTTCCCTTCAAAGCATTGATTCGTACAAAATTAGGAGGAATACGTTGGCTTCTTCATTTAAGCAGAGCTTTTCCTACTTCTGGAACTCGTATGAAGCACTCATTCTTCAACTAGAAAACTGCGCATTCCTATCAAAGACTGATGCCTCCTTAAAGGCGAGTGTCATATTAAAGCTTATGAAAAGCAAACCTTTTATCCATTGGAGTGAAATGCAGCTGTAAGCTTACAGAAGGTATATATTGTGCTACATGATCGGAAAACAACATTATTTTAAGCCCAAAGATCAATATACACAGCGAAAGAAGTGCTTTCTGTTCTAAAAATCAATACAGGTGTGGACAACAAGATTAACAATATACCCCATTTAAAGATCAACATTACCCCCTTTGCCCTATATCTTCTGGAAGATACTTCCGGAAGGTAGAGGACAAATAAAGCCTTTGCTGCTGAAATTTTCCCCCAGTTTTTGGACAACTTGACAACACAAATGAACATCAGATTTCCCAGTGGGCAGCACCAGGCTTTGGTTTTGAATACAAAGCTCCTTTCCTTCAGTGAATGGCCAGTTGTCTATATTGACGAATTTGGAAATCCAGCATTGAGGCAACTTGTTGAAGAACATTTTTTGTTATTGGACTCACTTGGGATTGACACTAACTCTGTCCAAACTGATTGGATCACATTTCGAAATTATCTTTATTCTTCCAAGACAGAAATAAAGCATTTGACATGGAAAATAGTGAGTCCTGAGCACCACGTGGGACATAAGAACATTCTGTAGTTGCTTGACATTTTTTCATGCACTTCCACATAGTGTGAACGGGAATTTAGTACTTTTAAAAACTGACAGGAGAAGCTCCATAGTGGTACATGATGATGCGTGTGGCATTAGACACTTCCAGTATAGATGACTTTCACCTTGCAGATGACATTTCACTTTGATTAGAGTCTGGCTAGTGCAGAAAACTAGATACGAAACAATACTGACAAGGCAATGATGACCTTGATGCAGATAATGAATACAGAACTTGGAATAATATGTAAGTACCACATCCCCAGTTTCTTTGTAATTGATCATTTTATTGTTTTAAGTGTAAACAAGTATGTACGTTGTAAACAAAAAAAGTGTAACAAAACGGACCACTAGAACTTCATGCGGACCACACTTCACCACTAACTTTTACCTTTCGCTGGTCCGCCTGACAAAGTAGAATTCTTTTTTCAAATTCTGCCCCTGACACACACACACACACACACGCACACACATTATAACTCACCTATAACGAGCCCTTATTTCACAAGATCCCGGATTTAACAAGCAAAACAGGAACTTTAGTTCAATGTACGAGGGTTGTACCGAGAGTAATATAAAAGTGGACATAACGTTTTCCTTAACCGAGAGAGGTCGTTCAAATTGCACATGTCGGTAGAGTAACTCTTCCTCTATAGTCTTCATTGCAGGTAAATAATGGATTCCAAGCAGAAGCAACGTGCCATCATTGAGTTCTTGACGAAGGAAAGGTGCAGGCTGTCCGACATCTACAGAAGGCTACAGAATGCTTACGGAGAGGACACCATTAACAAGAGTAATGTGCACATATGGATGAAGAAGTTTAAAGAAGGGGAAACATTGAAGACAAACCACGCAGTGGGAGACCATCATCTGCGACTACTGACACGAATCGTCAGCGCGGAAAGACGAGTCACCATCCGTGAGCTTGTTGCACAACTGGACTGTGGTCACAATGCCATACAGAAGATGGTGGAAGACTTTGGGTATCAGAAAGCGTGTGCAAAGTGGGCACCTCGGCAGTTGACTCCCGATTTGAAGGAAAGAAGAGTGGAAGTCTGCTCTGATCTGCTGGAAGCGTTTGAAGCCAACGTTCTTTTTTTTCGATCTGGGGACGGGATGAAACGTGAGCATATCTTTACAATCCGGAAACGAAGAATTAATCCATGGAATGGTGTCTCACACCTCTTCACTAAGACCTAAGAAGTTCAACTGCCAGCGATCAGCACAGAAAGTCATGGTGACTGTTTTTTGGGATGGCAGGGCGTCATTCTCCTTGATTTTCTGGAACGTGGCCGTACCGTGACCAGCGAGCGGTACATTAAGACACTCAAGAAACTTAGAGAAGACATAAGGAGGAAGAGACCGAACAAGAATCTAAAAAGGATCCACATTCACCATGACAATTCGAGACTATACACCTCTTTTTTAACAAATCAGGCGATCAGCAAATTAGGCTGGTTGGTAGTCCCCCCACCCACCGTACAGCCCAGATCTGGCACAATCCGACCCCCCCACCAAAAAAAAGGTTTACTCATTTACTGAACGTTTCTACTCGAAAGTTAAATTCACTGTCCAAATTCAATTACATTTTACCATCTTTTTCATCTTATTTAATTAAGTTTTCACAATTTTAGCTTATTTCTATTTAACGAATTTTCTTTATAACGAACTTTTAAAATGGAACGATAGGACTTCGTTAAATAGAGACTCAATTGTATTTTCATCAAGATAAATATAGAAATATATTGATTGTCGACCGTAAGCTTCTCATTGTTAGTAAATCATTTTATTGTATATGGACGATGTCATCGCTCTGTCCACGTTATTTTATAAACAACGCATAGCGTTGTTTATAAAATAACGTGGACAGAGCGATGACATCGTCCTTGTGCATTACTCCACGTATTTGATATATACATATTAACCATTTTATTGTATGTATGCTGCTACTTACTTTGCACTGCCCTACGTCGTAGCAAAGGTAAGTTATGATTTATCAGCTCTTAGCATTATTACGATCTTTCTAGAAATTGTTGTTATAGTAAATTCATGGAGTCACACACTTCACACATCATCGGTAACACAGAATTCTACCTTGCTTTTTGTTTGAAGAAAAAGTTAAATACTATTTATTACCTATCTCTCTCTCTCTCTCTGTCTTTGTGTATCATGCTCGCCTTCAGCTCATAGAAGTCGAACTTACCTTGGTGTAGTAATATTTTTCTGTTGCCGTGTCATCTAATGATAGTGACTCTTCGCTTTTCCGTGAAACAGAAATTTATGATTTCAACGAAAGCAATAACTGCTTTCACAGATACAGTGTAATAAATATATCGTCCTGAGGCAGTGGAAATAGCCAACACCGAATGCTGCTGCTTCATAACTGAAACACATAGGAGAACGAAATGCACTAATAAAAAGAGCATGCTGTCGGCATAACGCGTTCCCCTAACCCCCTTTTCCCATTTTATAGACCCTTCATATTCCAGATTTCTGAACAACCTACAATCTTACATAACAACTAGATGGCCGAGATACATGTTATATTTTCGTTTGTCACAATATCTCTGTTTCAACAAGGCACGGATTGATAAGAAAAAGAACAAAAAAGAAGCATCTTTAATATGAATAGAAAATTCGCGTAGTAGTTTTAAAATATTTAAATTGGCCATGTCTATGATGGCTCCACACGAGCTAAGATATAATTTTAGTTAGCTGTAACAATTTTTATTAGTCAAGTGTATTAATTTTATGATGACATATATTATGTGGTGTAATTAATCCTTAATTTTAAGACTTAGAACGACCATTAAATGTGTAATCAATTCTAATTTTGATCTTTTTTATGATAAAAAAAAGAGAAAAGGGATCAGATGATTTTTTAATTAGGGGTAGTTTGGTGGCATGATTCTTGTCAACTGATCTCTGTGATGACAAGAAAATAAGACAGTGTATCAAAATTTGAAGGCACGTTCATTTTTCTGTCTTTTTTTTTTTTTTTTTTTCTGCGCTTTGTGAGCATTACGCCGCCGAAATTCTTCTCCAAGAAAAAGTGCATTGTGTTTTTAATAACCGAAAGCTTTTTAACAGATACTTAGGCGTTAATAAGAATTAAACAAGGTAGAAGCCATGAGATTCTCGGCTCTTAAAGAATTTCTGCTCCAATTGGTGGTGGGTGTAAGAAAGCATGCGAGTGGGAGTACTGCGCGTGACACAGCAAAGGATGTTAAGCGAAACTGCTTAGAATATCCGGTGCTTCGTCAGATGTGTTTCATAAGTAATTGAAGAAACGATGATAAATGGCAAGCTATCAAACACCAAATACAGAGCAAGGAAAGGAAAGGCAATAATCGAAAGCAGCGCTGCTACTGTAGCTCGCTATACAATAAAGTAATTTGTAGCGTAAAATTGCGCTACGTTAAGAAAAAACTAAACTGAAAATAATATTCTTCAAATCCCGTGGCATACACAATGCGGCAACTGAGTAATTATACTGATTTTCTTTTTAAATGGAAAAACACGAATCTTGCGTAAATATATTTTATTCGAAGTACATTCCTCCTGCGTTAATACAGCCATTTGCATAACTTCAAGACCACCTGTTGGTATTAGGAGATTTCTGCCAATTGCCTCAGCTACTGTCTGTATTACTCAACTTCTTGTCCTCTTTTTCATACAGCGGCAGCTATTGATAGAATTGGGGAAAGCGTGCGAGCGTCAGTTTGCTTCTGGTTTTCAAGCTGAGAGGTCCTGTACGTATTTTCTATATAGCGAAAAATGGGCAAAAAGGCGTTATTAAGTGTTACTCAGAGGGCACAAATAACGACTTTATATCATGAAGGATACTACGAGCGTGATATAAGCAGAAAGGTGAAAATGTGAGCAAGGCTGCTTTTCATAATACGATCACGAAAAGTTGAGATACAGGTGAATTTAACGACCGAAAGAGAAGTGGACGTCCAAGGAAAACAACCCAACGTGATGGCAATACCATAAGGAGAATAATCATGCGTTCTTCGAGGAGTTCGTGCAAGAAAATCAAGGCCTTCCTACACTCAAAAGGGTCTGATATTAGTATCAGCACTGTTTCCCAACATCGTAGCAAAGATTTTGGATTAAAGTCTTATAAACCTGCACCTAAACCTAGACTAACCTCTGTCATGTTAAAGAAGAGACTCCATTTTGCGAAGCGTCATCAATCGTGGAGTGCTGAAAATTGGAGCCAAGTTCTTTTTTCCGATGAATCAACTGTGCGTCAATTTGAATCACGTGTTCGACGAACAAAAGGCAAAAGGTTTGATGAAAAAATTACTGTTAGCACCGTGAGACATCCGCCTAGTCAAATGATATAGGGTGCAGTGTCAGCATCGGTTCCCTATCACTTCGTCCGTGTTCATTTCGTCCACGCTCACTTCGTCCAGTTCATTTCGTCCAACGTTCACTTTGTCCACTGCTCACTTCGTCCGCTGTTCACTTAGTCCAATGTTCACTTCGTCCACTGTTTATTTTGTCCACCGTCCACTTTGTCCACGTTCATTTGGTCCTCAGAATAAATGGAATACCGTGGATTTTTTTTTTTCATGGAGTTTTTGTTATAGGCAGAAGAAAAGGTCAGTGGATATTGCTTGCAAGCGATTTTTTTCCTGTCTGAGATTCTCGAATAAAATATAACGATTTTAAATGTTATTTAAAGTAGAACAAGGAACTTAACTTTGAAGAGCTTTTTAACTCTTTTGTGTGGTACGATGTCAATCACTACAGCATGACTCACGCTATGTTCGGAAAAGGACTTTAAGGTGGAATTTTTTTAATAAAGCTGCACTTTTATTTAGACACTAAATACTAATTACTATGCCTCATGTATAGGCCCTTTTGACAGTTTTCATTCTGCCGATGTCATATTCAAAACGTTTACGTATCCACTCAAGGTAATAATAATATTGTGCTTTTACTGAGGCACGAAATATTAATTCATAATCCCTAGGCTTAGTCCGTTTCAACAGTTTTTATTCTACGGATCTCATATTCATAACGTCTACCTATCAACTCAAGGTAATAATATTGCGCTTTTATTTAGGCACTAAATATTATTTCATATGCCCTAGGCCGTGGCCTTTTTCACAGTTTTTGTTCTAATTTTACGTCATATTCATAACATTTACATATGAAATCAAGGTAATCATACTGTGCATTTGCTCAGGTACTAAATATTATTTCATAATCCCTAAGCTAAGGCCTTTTTTTACAATATTTATTCTACGGATGTCGTATTCATAATGTTTACGTATCAACTCAAGTTGATTATACTGCGCTTTTACTTTAGCACAAAATATTATTTCATAGGCCCCAGGTCTAGTCCTTTTTCACAGTATTCCACGGATGTCATATTCATTACGTTTACATGACATAAAAATTTAGTAATATTGCGCTTTTACTTAGGCGCTAAATATTAATTCATAGGCCTTAGGCCTAGGACCTCTTAACTGTGTTTATTATACCGATGTCCTAGGCCTAGTAATTAATATTTTATGCCTAAGTAAAAGATCAATATTAATAACTGATATGTTATGCAAATGTGATCATAAACTGTTAAAAAGCCCTAAAATTTACTAATTAATGTTTAGAGCCAAAGTAAAGGTGCAACATTAATAACTTGACTTGATATGTAAGCGTGATGAATACAACATGGTTAGAATAAAAACTGTGAAAAAGGCCTAGGCCTAGGGCCTATAAAATAATATTTAGTGCATGAGTAAAAGCCCAATATTATTACCTTAATTTGACATGAAAATGTTATTAATATAACGTACTTAGAATAAAAACACTGAAAAAAGGGCTCGGCCTGGGGCTTATGAAATGATATTTAGTGCCTGAGCAAAAGCGCAATATTATTACCTTAATTTGACATGAAAATGTTATTAATATGACGTACTTAGAATAAAAACACTGAAAAAAGGGCTCGGCCTGGGGCCTATGAAATGATATTTAGTGCATGAGCAAAAGCGCAATATTATTACCTTAATTTGATGTGAAAATGTTAGGAATATGACGTACTTAAAATAAAAAAAGGGAAAAACGCCTAGGCCTAGGCCAAAAAATATTTAACGCTTGAGCAAAAGCGTGATATTATTAACTTGACTTGATACATAAACATTATGAATAAGACATCCGTAGAATAAATATTGTAAAAAAGGCCTAGGCTTAGGGATTATGAAATAATATTTAGTGCCTGAGCAAATGCGCAGTATTATTACCTTGATTTCATAAGTAAATATTATGAATATGACGTGATTAGAATAAAAACTGTGAAAAAGGCCACGGCCTAGGACATCTGAAATAATATTTAGTGCCTAAATAAAAGCGCAATATTATTACCTTGAGTTGATTGGTAAACGTTATGAATATGACATCGGCAGAATAAAAACTGTCAAAAGGCCTATACATGAGGCATAGTAATTTTTAGTGCCTAAGTAAAAGCGCAACGTTATTAAAAAATCCCTCCTTGTAGTCCATTTCCGAACATACCGTGAGTCATGCTGTAGTGATTGACATCGTACCACACAAAAGAGTTAAAAAGGTCTTCAAAGTTAAGTTCCTTGTTCTACTTTAAATAACATTTAAAATCGTTATATTTTAATTGAGAAACTCAGACAGGAAAAAATCGCTTGCAAGCAATATCCACTGACCTTTTCTTCTGCCTATAACAAAAACTCCATGAAAACAAAAAAATCCACGGTATTCCATTTATTCTGAGGACGAAATGAACGTGGACAAAGTGAACGGTGGACGAAATAAACAGTGGATGAAGTGAACATTGGACTAAGTGAACAGCGGACGAAGTGAACAGTGGACAAAGTGAACGTTGGACGAAATGAACTGGACGAAGTGAGCGTGGACGAAATGAACACGGACAAAGTGATCCGTCACCGTCAGCATCCGGTACTGCTTCATTATACTTTTTGTCGACAGGCACTACCATGACTGGTCCCTTTTGTGTGAAAATGTCACGTGAGAAGCTGTTAACTCATATGAAAGTGCACAGATGCACAATCTTTATGCATGACGGTGTTCCATGCCACAGATCAAACACAGTAAAGGACTACCTGCAGAGGAAAAACAAAACTGTGCTTGAATGGCCTGGTAATAGTTCCGACCTTAACCCCATCAAAAATTTGTGGATCATTTTAAAAGACAAGGTAGCAGAAAAACGGTCATCAAATTCCCAAGCTTTGATTCACGCGATAAGCAGTACTTCTTTCAGGACTGTTTTACCGGGGGGGGGGGGGGGGGGGGGGGGCAAATGGAACCTAAGACGGGGCAAATTTTTCATTTGCTATATAAATATATATAAATTTAACTACTATATTTATACATATAGAAGTAATTACTATATATCTAGCACAGGGACGAATTTAGAGGGGGCCTTCTTCCCCTCGGAAAATGTTTAAATTTTTTGTTTTTCGTTAAAATGCGACTTACATTAGAAAAAATGCCTTAATTTAATAAAAATGTATCAACTTACATTAGAAAGAAATGCTTTAATTTTTCTTCAATTTTCCATTAACTTTACTTTTGTTCCAGATGGTGGGTTTCAAAAATTTCCTTTTTTGTCCCCCTCCCCTCCTTCCCGAAGAAAAATGTTATATACATCCCTGATATAGTAATTACTTCTTCAAACATTTCAGGAATAACAAACTGTTTTCAGGTAAAGGAGGGAGGGGATGTGTCCGCAGGCTTAAAATTTTCATCTATTAAAAGGCATTCAACGCACTCTTGATCCTGAATCACGATTCCCAGTCAATTAGGTATGATTAGTCTACTTATTATATTTCGAAGAATTCCATGCGTCCTAATGAACTTTTTAATAAAATAAACTATAACTAGTACCATTTGAACAAATATTTTAAAAAATTATAATTGGAGAAGTATTTGTAGGATAAAAAGAAACGAAACTTCCTTTTTCATCACAGCCTGAATTTCTTAAAATTTGGTTCGGTAACCTAAAATTATAAACTGTCTCGGGGGAGGGGGGTGATCGTTTCCGGGAGGGCTTCGCCCCCTGGATGTATGCCTGAAAGAAACACTGGCCGATAAGGTACGTGAAGACATTTCAAGTGATGCCAATCCCTCATTGAGAGTTTTCCACATCGTATTCTGTCCGTTATAAAAAACAAAGGTGGCCACACGAAGTACTGATTTCGGTTTTTTTTTGTGTTCTAAAGAATAAGTATTCATCTGTGGTCTCATTTTTTCAAATATCTCTGACTAGTAATTTAGTTGTTACTTTGAAAATCTTAATTTTCAATAAATTGGCAGGTGGTCTTAAACTTTACCAAGTGATTGTAGACATAGGCGTAACCACTGGAGGGGTCGGGAGGTCAGGACCCCCAGATTTTCAGAGTCGGGATCCCCAACGTAAAGGTCCTCCCCCCCCCTATTTTTTCAGGAATATAATGATCAATATGCACACTTTTTGATTATGTGAACCAACTAAATTCAATAATATAAGATTGTAATTTTTCGTAGAATGCAAACACGTGTATAATGCGTATTTAATAAAACACCGCTATCGATTTCTAATAAGCAAAGTGAGTTCTATAACTTTGTAGTTTACATTACTGCTCTATCTATCATAGTTTTACAGTTGTGTTTACTAAGTTCCGCAATTCGCCAACAGAGGCGCCTATGTCGTGCCCGTTAGATCGCTCCTCAGCAACTGCTTTGCTCCTGCGTGTGTGTGTGTAGGGGAGGAGGTCCCAAACTCTATCTTATACAGCATGTATAAAACATTGTATATATATGTATACATATAATGTGTGTATGTGTGATCGGAGCCCCCAGATTTTGAAACATGGTTGCGCCACTGACTGTAGAAAAAGTGGCTCGATCAACCAACGAAAGAAGGGACTTGGAGAGGTCATCTTATTATGGAATGAAGAGGCGCAGTGGTCTAAGCGATTCGTCCGAAAGGGGTCCGGGTTCGAATCCCGGTGAGGCATGGATGTTGTGTTTGTCTTACGGCACTGGCTCTCTCCCTTCCCTGGAACCAGTGCCCTTAAATTAGGGACGGGCGACTGCTTATAGCCCATTGAGTTGCCCACGGTGGTCGTTAAACCTCCAATCAAAAAAAAAAATTCGAAACGTGGCCAGGTGCAATCAAGTTGCGGTTACAGTTAACGTAACAATAAACAAATTGAAGTTGCAGTTACAGTTAAAACATTAAAAAAACCTTTTTACTGAACTGATTGTAAAATCCAAAAATTTAAATTAGGCGCAATATAAAAGTATTTGTAAACAAAGCGATGGGAAGTGAAAATAGAAATGTTTTTGCAAAGTATTTTGAAAACATAAGTTTTCAAAAAAAAATTTAAATACTTTTAGTGCTCGGATTTTCTTATGCAATACATCGTTGTAAAGGTATGTTTCCAAACTTTCAGAAAAGCTTATAACAAACAAAATGTGATTTTTCGTCAATTTTAGGGTACCGGTCTCCCTTAAGCCGATGAATTTCGATAACGCTGTTTTTGCACTTTGATTATACGCTTCCAGTTTAAGTGCGAAAAATAGCGTCATTCGTTCCGTAACATTTTGTAATGGACATTAAATTTATAAATCTTGATTAATGCGTTACAAAAAAAAAAAAAAAAAAAATGTCTCTCATAGTGAGGTTTCACTCAGAATTTTTTAAAGTGTGCGTGAGTACAGTTTTATTTAATTTCTGTCTAATGACCAAATCAATTTCTGTGGTAGAAAAAACAACGTTACAAGCAACATTTTGGTGTAAATTTCAAGGAATAAATTACTTACATACACTATTTCCCGCAGAGGCGGATGCAGAAGCTTACTTTCGAGGAGAGGGGGAGGGGCGGTAGCGCTGGTCTAAAATAAAAAGAAGGAGATTGATAGAGACTGTGGAAGGGACACGCACACAAACTGATAGAGCTGCCTCTCCCTGGCATTACAGGGCTGTTTGAAAACTTGTTCCAAAAAAAAAAAATTGTTCTAACTTTTAAATTACAAAGTGAGAAAAACAACAAAAATCAGCACATTTTTCCTGGAGCTTCAGTTGGCTGTTTTGCAACGAAACGAATTTCTTGCTTTTTAAATATCAAGTCTGAATGGAAGCTTTCAAAATAAACTTGAGCTCTTCTATTCAGACGACTTAACGTAATATAAAAATTTCCAGCTTGAATCATCGAATACAGTATGACTGGTAATTCATCTTTAAAATATTCGTTTATTCTTTCGCAATCACGATTCCTATTTCTTTTGAAAGGAGCTTCCATTTACTTCACTTCATCAAGTCATTCTTGTGCCATTCATTGTTCTAAAGGCGATTATCTGCCGGAAGTTTGTGGACATGTTGTGTTAAACAAAACACGCACTTGCTTTACAAAATCGGTCAAAATCTCTTTTCCCTTCAGCTCTCAGCTTCCTCTGTTTCTGAAACTCTTTTTTTCTTTTTTTTCCGTTTTCTCACTCTCTGTTTCTGAAACCCTAGTTGTTGTTTTTTTTTCGTTCTCTCTCTCTCTCTCTCTTTCTTCCCCGCTCTCACTTTCTCACTCTCTCTCCTCCCATTATCGCTCCCTCTCTCTCTCTCTGTCTCTGTCTCCCTCCCTCTCTTCTGTCTCTCTCCTTCTCTATCCCTCTCTTTACGTCTCTCTCCCTTTCTCTCTCTCCCTCCCCCCTCTCTCTCTCTCTCTCTCTCTCTCTCTGTCTGTCTTTCTCCATATCTCTCGCTCTTCCTCCGTTTTCTCTGTCTCTCTCTAACTCGAACAGAACATTTAATCTCTTCCTCCCGCCCTTTCTCTCTGTCTCTCACTAATTAGATCAGAATATTTAATCTCCGAATTCACACAAATTCTAATTGCTTTGAAACTTTTATGAAACTATATTTGCATTTATTACTATAATTTTATAATTTTACAAAAATAAGTACTTTAATTATTTACAATCTTGGCCATTTAAACAGGCAAAATCTGTTTTGTGGGGGCGATCACCACAGGAACCCCCGCTGGATTCACTGAAATTCATTTACTATAAAAATGCAAAAAATTTGCAAAACATTCGAACTGTCATAAAGGCCGTTTCGGCAAAGTTATTTCTGTGAATAACTAAAGTGAAACGTAATAATAATATTAATAATAATAATCACCGGAGAACCAGACTTGATACCATATCCACCAAGTTGTTCTCTGCCACGTTACGGCAAGTTTTTCAATCATTGAACTGGCACGACAAGGGAATAAAAATTAATGGAGGTTATTTAACCCACCTTCGTTTAGCTGATCGCGTAATTATTTTTGCAACTACCTCTCCAGAGCTGCAGAGTATGATCCAGGAACTTGCTGACATGAGTAAAGAAGTGGGATTAAACATGAAATTTCAGGAGGCAAAACTGATGTAAAATGCTTTTATTGGAACTGACGATTTAGCTTTTGATGGAGCAAATACATATACTGTAGAAGTCGCCTACACGGAGAACAGATATCAAGCGAAAGCCATATCGAAGCAAAAATTAGTAGACTTGTAAAACTTGATTGGAGAGTATTTGGAAGAAACAGTACCATTATGTCTTAAAGGCAAAGTGTTTAGTCAAAGCATCCTTCTAGTACTTACTTATGGTCAAACACAAGGACCTTTACTAAAAAAGACATTCAGATGCGGCAGACAACTGAAAGAAGCACGGAGGGGTGTATGCTTGAGCAGCATGGAGAAAGCATGCTGGAGTGTCATGGAGGAGACTAGCTCAAGACAGAAAGCTGTGGAAGGTACTTGTTAAAGATAACTAGGAAATATAGGGAGAGGAAATCATGGATCAGGAAAATGACAAGAGTAGAAGACATCATAATCAGAGTAAAATCCCTAAAATGGCAATGGGCTTGAACATATTGGTAGAAATACTGACCACCTTTTGTACAACCGAAATACTAGAATGGATTCCGAGGACTCAGAAGAAGACCACGTAGGAATGAGTGGATAAAATTCGAAAGCATGTCGGAGTGTCATGGAGGAGATTGGCTTATGACAGAAAGCTGTGGGAGATCTACATCCAGCAGTGGGTTGATAAATAGTTAATGACGAAAAATGAAATGAAAGAACTAGTAAAAAAAGTTTAAGCTGCATACCCAGCTGTAACTATTATTGCGTGCCATTGTTAGAATATGACCTTTTAATAATGAAACGCATATAGCGTATTAAATCCGTTTATTTCTGTGCTGTAGTCAGCACAAAGAAATAAACGGATTTAATAAGCTATATGCGTTTCATTATTATTCATATCTGGTGTATTTAAAATAAAGTTATGACCTTTTAAATATCGTCCTTTTTAACGTTCACGAGCAACGGAAGCAACATTAACAAAAATATTCGATACTGGTGATACGGTCCTTATGGAAATTTGTTTCATTCCGATCTGCAAAAAATTACTGAAAGTCTTCCAACAGATAATAAATAGTATAAATTTGCAATAATGCAGAAAGAATATTGGCTTGAAGCAGACATCAAAATCTAGCGTAGCCAAAACATTCGCAACTGTTCATACACATGTCTGTTTCGATGAGGAAACAATGAAACGTATTTGTGGCAACAGCAGCACGTGAGGTAATGCCAACATGCCGGGAATTGACGAATGCCTCTAAATGAGGTATTTGAACACCGAAGAGAAAGAAGACTGGGTTGTGTAACGTTGAGTGTGTTATGCAAGGTTCGTTTTGCTTTATTTGAAAAAAAATCAAAATAAAAATAAAAAACCAGTGAATGAGACCTTGACACAAATTCCTTTCATCAGTTCGGGGAAGGTACGTCGGTACAAGAAAAAGGAAAACAAAGCACGTGAGTTCCAAAAATAATTCGCGTAGGAAATCATGGAAAGATAAGAAATAAAAAAAGAAGCTAGCTAGCTTGTTTAAATAATTTCTTTCATAAGAAGTGAATTGCATTTCCATAGCGCCTGTGCTTAAAAAGAAATTGGTTCCCCGTAGGCTGAGTGGTCTGATGCGCTGACCTCGGATCATCCGAGATGGGACCGGGTTCGAACTCTTGATGAGGCATACGTGCTGCGTCTGTCCAATAGCGCTGAACCTCTCTCCTTCCCGGAACTAGTGGTCCCGCATCAGGGAAACGCCCATACTCTACGAGCTGCTGATGGTGGTCCTTAACCCCCACCCCTCCCTCCCCCTTTTTTCAAAGATGCTTGGCACTAATCCGTTCTGTCTGAAGTGGGCCGCGGATGGCCTAGTGGTCAACGTTCGCGACTGCCACGGTGAACTCTCAGGTTCGATCCCAGGCAGGTACGAACGCTCGAACCACTAAACATCCGCAGTACGTCGCATGGGCACGTTAAGCCGTCGGACCCAAGGTACTAGCCTCCCGGTAATAAATAAGGACGTCTTCCTCCCCCATTCTATCTCGCTTCCGTGTCACTTTCCCCATCGGGCACTCTAGCCCAAATCTCCTAGCTTCCTATTTCTGAGGGTTGTTTAAGACCTGGGATAAGACACTCTCTTCCTAAAATTTTCTACATATGATCTGACGATCTGATCTTTCTGTCTGATTATCTGCTAAAAGGGTTATAACAATTGGCGACGAACCTAAGAAAGAAGAGAGATGTTTGAGTTCTCTACCCAGTGGCATGATGTCTGTGTCAGGGAACTAGTCCTTCCTCCACATGCCTAGGTAATGGAGCATAGAATAAAAGGGTAGAAGTGAGCACTTATCACCGGTGAAAGGTTTACGGTCGGTACTGCTAAGATAAGAGGGGTGAAAGAAATTGTCTTCTTACAGCTTTCGGTGAACCCGGCCCTGCTATGTGAAAATTTTCTCTTTTCGCAGAAAATTCTGAGCACATACAAAATTCGTTTTCTAAATTAATTCAAAATTCCGCCGTTAATTAACCCTATATGCGGTCAGGCACACATTGACAGTTTGAGGGGTCAATTAACGGCAGAGTTTTCGGCCCATACGTAAATTGAAGCCCCCTCCCCCCTTCTACTGTATTTGCAAAACTACAAAAAAAATGAATATGCATACATTTTAACTTGTAAAAACATTTATTTTATCAACAAAAATCCCATATATTTTTATAGGTAAGTAGATTTTTGATATTCAAATAAAAAAAAGGATTTTTCTTTTCACTTTCTGCGTTAGCAAAGTATCTTATTAAATCTTTGGCATTTAGTTTATCTGACTGTAGGACTTCAATGATGTTTCAGTCGTTCTTGACGCACTGCATTCCTCACATACCTTCTTTTTTTAGTATTTAGTTTATCTGACTCTAAGACTTCCATGATGCTTCAGTCGTTCCTGACGCATTGCATTCTCACATAATTTTTCTTTGGTATTTAGTTTACCTGACTTTTTAGGGCTTCAACGATGTTTCAATCGTTTCTAACGCATTGCATTCCTCACATAATTTTTTTTTTTTTCGCTTTTAGTTTATCTGACTCTAGCACTTCAATGATGTTTTAGTCGTTCCTAACGCGTTGCATACCTCACGTGATTTTTCTTTGCTGTTTAGTTTATCTTACTCTAGGACTTCAATTATGCTTCAGTCGTTCCTAATACATTGCATTCCTCACATAATTTTTCTTTAGTATTTAGTTTATCTGACTCTAAGACTTCAACGATGTTTCAGTCGTTCTTGACGCACTGCATTCCTCTCATACCTTTTTTTTTTTTTTTTGTATTTAGTTTATCTTACTGTAGGACTTCCATGATGCTTCAGTCGTTCCTGAAGCATTGCATTCTCACAAAATTTTTCTTTGGTATTTAGTTTATCTGACTCTAAGACTTCAATGATGTTTCAGTCGTTCCTAACGCTTTGCATTCCTCACTTACCTTTTTTTAGTATTTAGTTTAGGACTTTCATGATGCTTCAGTCGTTCCTAATGCATTCCTCACATACTTTTTCTTTAGTATTTAGTTTATCTGACTCTAGGACTTCAATGATGTTTCAGTCGTTCTTGACGCACTGCATTCCTCACATACCTTTGTTTTTAGTATTTAGTTTATCTGACTCTAAGACTTCCATGATGCTTCAGTCGTTCCTGACGCATTGCATTCTCACATAATTTTTCTTTTGTATTTAGTTTACCTGACTTTAGTGCTTCAATGATGTTTCAGTCGTTTCTAACGCATTGCATTCCTCACATAATTTTTTTTTCGCTTTTAGTTTATCTGACTCTAGGACTTCAATGATGTTTCAGTAGTTCCTAACGCTTTGCATTCCTCACATAATTTTTCTTTAATATTTAGTTTATCTGACTCTAGGACTTCAATGATGTTTTAGTCGTTACTAACGCGTTGCATACCTCACTTGATTTTTCTTTGCTGTTTAGTTTATCTTACTCTAGGACTTCAATGATGCTTCAGTCGTTCCTAATGCATTGCATTCCTCACATAATTTTTCTTTAGTATTTAGTTTATCTGACTCTAAGACTTCAACGATGTTTCAGTCGTTCTTGACGCACTGCATTCCTCACATACCGTTTTTTTTTTTAGTATTTAGTTTATCTGACTCTAGGACTTCCATGATGCTTCAGTCGTTCCTGACGGATTGCATTCTCACATAATTTTGCTTTGGTATTTAGTTTATCTGACTCTAGGACTTCAATGATGTTTCAGTCGTTCCTAACGCTTTGCATTCCTCACATACCTTTTTTTTTTTTAGTATTTAGTTTAGGACTTTCATGGTGCTTCAGTCGTTCCCAATGCATTGCATTCCTTACATAATTTTTCTTTAGTATTTAGTTTAACTGACTCTAAGACTTCAATGATGTTTCAGTCGTTCTTGACGCAATGCATTCCTCACATGCCTTTTTTTCTTATTTAGTTTATCTGACTCTAGGATTTCAATGATATTTCAGTTGTTCTTAACACATTCATTCCTCCCGTAATTTTTCTTTGGTATTTAGTTTATCGGACTCTAGGCTTCATCTGAGGATTCAGTCGTTCCTAATGTATTTGCATTCCGCACATGACTTCTGCTTTCAGAAGTAGCTATTGAAATAGGAACTGTTAGATTTAAAAATCAGTGCTGTACAGACATCCGGGTAGCTTCATGACAAGCAGTTAAAAAACATTATTACTAACAATTCTGCGAATTATTTAAATGAATTTATTTTGGTTTAATTTTTTTTTCTTTCATAAAGCTATTTGAAAAAGTCGAACGTGGAAAATTTTTTACCTTGGTCTTTATCACATACTTTTTGGAAATTTTCCACGTATTTTAAAAAATGACTTTTCATTCGTATAAGCAAGTTCTGAGGCTCCAAAAATGCGAAGTTATTGACATATTTAGCACGTCTTTTGTAAAAAAGTTCGTGCTTATGTTATCGGTTTGTCCGTCCGTCCGTCTGTACCCACGATATCTCTGCAACTATTAGTCCGATTTCAAAAATTCTTTTCGCATTGGGAAGCTTGAAATATGCGAATGATGATCCTTTATTTCGTTTTTTTTTTTTTTTTACGATGTACAATTTTGCCGCTAGATGGCGTAAATGCAGATGATGTCGAATTCAAAAATACGTTTAATTCCACACATTTGCTTCAAAACATCCGATTGAAAAAATTATTTTATCTTTCGATTCCATTTGTGTCGAAGAGTATTTTAGATATAGTTACTTTTTCAAATTACGCTTAGATTTTCTGCTAGGGGACGTAAAAGTAAATTACATTTTTTCCGATAACTCTTCTTCTAAAACTCCGATTTGAAATTTTTTTTTTCAGCGGATACATCTCCTGATGGAAAATGTTTTGGTTATAATTTCAAATTTTTGGTAAAGAATACTTTGGCCACCAGGGGGCGTAAGTGTTAATTTTTGCTTCTGATGTATTTGCCATAAAATTTGAGCTTCTAAAACATCGATTGAAAAAATTCTTTCGTGGACTGATGCCACTCACATCGGTAAATCTTTTTGGAATATTTTCTTCCTAAAATATTTCACAGTTTCTCCGCCTGGGGGCGCAGATATATATTTTATTTTTGTCAATATCTCTACTTCTAGGAGTCCGATTTGAAAAATTCCTTCTTTGTTGGATAGTGTATTCAGTGTGACATGTTTTTCATATAATTTCAAAATTTTCAAGTAATTCATAGACTTTCCGCTAAGAGGCGTAAAGGCAAATTGCGTTTCCCCTATAACTCTGCTTCTAAATCTCCGATTTGAAAACTTCTTTCTGCACCGGATACAGCTCCTGATGGGAAATCGTTTGCACATAATTTCTAATTTTTGTAAAAAAATGGTTTGGCCACCAGGGTGCGTAAATCTTAATTTCCGCTTCTGATGTATTTGCAGCAAAATATGAGCTTCTAAAATCTCGATTGAAAAAAACGTCGTTTGTTGACCGTTACTACTCATGTCGACAAACATTTTAGAAACATTTTCTTCTTAAAATAGCGCATGTTTTATACGCCAGGGGGCGTAGATGTATATCTTATTTTTGTCAATATCTCTACTTTTAGGAGTCCGATTTGAAAAATTCCTTCTTTGTTGGATAGTTTTTCTAGTGTGACATCTGGTTCATATAATTTCAAAATTCTCAAGTAACTCGTAGACTTTCCGCTAACGGGCGTAAATGTTAATTGCGTTACCCCAATATCTCAGCTTCTTAATCTCCGATTTGAAAAATTCTTTCTGCACCGGATACAGCTCCTTATGGGGAATCCTTTGCAAATAATTTCTATTTTTTGTAAAAAATGGTTTGGCCACCAGGTGGCGTGGTGTAAGTCTTAATTTCCGTTTCTGATGTATTTGCAGCAAAATATGAGCTTCTAAAATCTCGATTGAAAAAAAGTCGTTGACCGATACTACTCATGTCGACAAACCTTTTAGGAAAGTTTTCTTCTTGAAATAATGCATAGTTTCTACGCCAGGGGCGTAGATGTATATCTTATTTTTGTCAATATCTCTACTTCTAGGAGTCCGATTTGAAAAAGTCCTTCTTTGTTGGATAGTGTTTCCGATGCGAAATGCTTTTCCTATAAATTCAAAATTTACAAGTAAATCATAGACTTTCCGCTAGGGGGCACAAAGGAAAATTCCGTTTTCTGCGTTATTTCTGCTCCTAAAACTCCGATTTGAAAAATTCTTCCTGTATCGCATACAAGACCTGATGTAAAATACTTTTCACATAATTTCTAATGTTTGGTAAAGAATGGTTTGGCCACCAGGGCTCATAAGTGTTAATTTCTGCTTCTGATGTATTTGTAGCAAAATCTGGGTTCCTGAATACTCGACTAAATTTTTTTTTCTTGGACCGATACCGCTTATATGGATAAACCTTTTGAGAATACTTTCTTCCTAAAATAATGCATGGTTTTCCCACCAGGGGACGTAAAGTCACATCTTATTTTTGTCGATATCTCTGTTTCTAAGAGTTCGTAAGCTCACGATTCCGTTTACAGCAACATCTGAGGGATTAAAAACCCGAATGAAAATCTTCTTTCTTTGGTCAGATCTATTGTTTTCCATACCGGTTTCATTGACTTTGAATAGCTTTGATAAATTTAATTTGCTTCAGAACGGATTCAAAAGACGTGCTTATTACACCTGAAGATTCGGTGTCATCTTTCTTGTTGATTTTCAAACCGACGGATCTTTCTCTAATTTGTGTTGTACATATGTCTGAAATTCTGTAAACCACATTTACTTTGAATGAGTCTTCAGCTTCTTTTAAATCTGTAATCCAGTGTTTGGCATCATGCCAAAAAACGCCCTCTGCGCTACTGACACTTACGGAGAAGAGCGACGTTTAAAGATCTCTTCTTTCTTATTCTCTATTAACCTGGGATCACAGGTTTTAGCAACAGTAAACAATAACTTCTTTTAATATCTAGTAAGTTAAAATCATTTCCCGTTTTCTTAGTGCTTCGGGAAGGATTTGAAGGTGCTGCCTTTCTTCAACAGTTATCTGCCCGTAGTATTAATGACAAAGATTCGTGGAGTTTATTGCTTTACTGCTCTGCGAAGGAGTGAGGGGGAAACGATCTTATCTTTGTAGGGAGACTATCAAGCAAGTGTTACATCTTCAGGAATTAATGGAGGGAATTCTTGCAATGGGTCAAAATTACTAACGAAGTGACGATAATAAGTATTGACCTGACCAGGGGTCGCAAAACGGAAAAGAAACCCGCTCTCTTTCTGAGAAGAAAAACAAGACAGAGTTCAAAGAGGTACTCTGTCCACGACACGGAGGAAACCTTGCAAAACCTTGTTCACTGGGAGAAGGTTTTGCAAATTTTATGGAGGTCGTGAAGGAGTGCTCTGGATCCGCGAGAAAATGAAGGTAGAGAAAATGGTAGGTACCAATAAGGGAGCTGAAGGAAAAATACGGTGGGAAAAGAGAAATAAGTAGGAAAAACAAACTTAGTACCGAGGTGAGAAAGAAGCCTTATAGACAGGGTCCAATATTACACTCGTCCATGACGAGTCAAAAATTATAGCTGACGAGTGACATTCCAAGGCAAGCATTTTTTTCTTTTAATTCCCAGCCAAGTTAAACCCACTGGTTTTAATCTTATCCAGAATTTTTTTAAAAATTCTGTTTTTTTCTGTAACATGCGTTAGAACAACAACGTAGTTATTCATTATATACACCGGTGAGGAGCCATTACATTATGACCTCCCCAGCCTAGACAAATGAGCGAGTCTGGAGACCGAACGGTGGCTCAGGTGACGATCACAGAGCAGTATATATGCTACCGTTAAAGTGTATAATTCAGTTATTTCATAGAATACCTAGTTATTTCATGAAATAACTTATCAAGTTAGTGAAAGCGTAAAATTCACTTGTATTCTATGGTTTAACTATAGTTATTTCATAGAATAACGATCTACACCCCGTTAAAGTGTAAAATAACCGAGTAAATAAATCCCAAATTCAAAAGGCTGTAAAGTGAGAACCACTGGTCAGAAATAGCACACCATTGTCTACCCACTATAAAGTGTTATATAATAATAATGATATAAACTTTTATGTTTCGTTTTTGTTCGAAATGTAATGAGCCTGTCGACATGTCATGTTTAGAAGACTATGTTTTGGAAGACAAAGTTGTACAGAAGATCTGCAAATTGTGTTTTAATGAACTGAATGTTCGGAGGGAAAGAGAAAACTCTAGAGAATGTTTGGAAATTCAAGCTAAGAAGATGAAATTAATGTCAGATAAATCTCATTCTGAAGCCTCTGTGGGGCTTACAGTCCGTATCCCAGTACCTGAAGTTGACAGAGGAAGGGGTGACGCCAGATCTATTTTAGCTGTTATCATGAAAATAGCCGAAGAAGGATTGGGAACAAGAAACGGTCGCATAAAACAGCTATATTCCCGATCCCAGTTCAGCGTCTGTGAACAAAAACTAATTCAGATCGAAGAAGTGTCGGACATAGAGGAATCGCTCCGGTCGGTTGCTACAGCTCAAAGTTTAGGTACTGGTCAGGGATTTAAAAAATATTCATGTAAAACGCAGTGTGTCAAAAAAAATGTATTTGTTTTAGAAATAATGTTCTATGCAATTCCAAATGCCATTTTAGTAATCCCTGTTGTAACAAATGATTTTATTGTGTTTTTATATAAATAACATTCTGTATGCTGTATAATTCAGTCAAATTGTTTTACACTTTAACTGTCTATCATTAGTTAATTTATAGAATACCTAGTTATTTCATAGAATAACTAGTTAAAGTGTGGAAATATTAATTTATTACACGCTTTGACTAACTTGATCAGTTATTTCAAGAAATAACTGGGTATTCTATGAAATAACTGAATTATACACTTTAACGGTAACATATATTCAAACCGAGGACCGGCTTCCAGTTAGTACTGTGTTGAGAGTCAGAATGGGAAAAGCTGCCAATTTTTCAGAGTGTGATAAAGGACGAATTGTGATGGCACGATGCTTCGGAAATACGATCACGGAATGGGTTGTTCTTGTGGGTTGTTCACGTGCCGCTGTAGTGAGTACGTATCAAAAGTGGTTTACAGATGGCCAAACAACGAACCGTCGTCTGCAGCTCATTGATGCCAGAGGGGAGTGGAGACTGTCGCGCGTTGTTCACAGCAACCGTAGGGCCACAGTGCCGCAGATCACCGGCAGCTACAACAGTGGTCATCAGGGCAATGCGTCACAGCACACAGTTCATCGCAACCTTCTGCGCATGGGCCTGCGTAGCCGAAGACCCAGTCGGGTCCCCATGCTCACTGCACGTCATCACCAACCATGCATGAAATGGGCCCAAGATCATCGAGATTGGACCGTGGATGATTGGAAGAAAGTGAGTGTCCTGGTCTGACAAATCAAGATTCCTGGTTCATCACGTAGACAGCCGAACGCTGATACAATAATTACCAACGGAGACTATGGTACCTAGATGCACTGTTGGGTGAAAACAGGCCGGCGGCAGCAGTGTTATGCTGTAGGCGATGTTTTCTTGGGACACTTTAGGTCCCATCATCCCAATAGCACAATCTCCTATAGCTGTCAGATATCTGTACATCGTTGCGGACCAAGTTTACCCATTCATGGCAACTGTGTTCCCTGCTGGTGATGGGCATCAGCAACAGGATAATGTACCATGCCACATGGCCAGAATAGTCAAGGAGTGGTTCGAGGAACATGCTGGTAACTTTCTGTTAATTCCCTGGCCTGCAAATTAACCTGACATGAACCCAATCGAACATTTGTGGTTCGACTTGGAAAAGCGGGTTCGCGCTAAATTACCACCACCCAAAAATGTACGGGAACTAGAGGACCTGCTGTTGGCATTATGGTACTAGATACCACAGGTTACCTAACGCTACCTTATCGAATCGATGCCTAGTCGAATGGCTACTGTTTTGTGGGCTAAAGGGAGCCCTGCGGCTTATTAGGTAGGTGGTCATAATGTAATTGCTCATCGGTGTATGACTAATTAAATTCTCGTTCTGCCTTTTTGGGAATAGACTAATGTCTTGCTTTAACTCTTAAAGCAGCCGAAGTACCTGAACAAATATAGTGCCCAACATTTTCTCCATTTTCCAAACGGAAATATTTTTTCTACACTTTCCAAACAAAAATGCCGTAAAATCCGGCTACAAAGCGGCCGGGTTTTGCGAAAACTATGGCAAAACGATTTCTTTCCCTCACCATCTCAGCGGTACGGATCATAAACCTGTCATCCGTGAGACGATATCCTCTCTAGTCCTACATATTCTGCTCCATGCATGACCCAAGGCATAATGGGGAAGGGATAGTCTCTCTGCCACGGACAACATGCCACTGGGCAGAAACAAGTGACTAAAACATCTCAAGTTGCCCGGCATCCTGAGCTATGGAAGTTGGGGTGAAGGCGGGAGTGAAATGATTGGGGGCCAGTCTTAGAATACAGAACAAAGAGGCACGTGAAACGTTAAGGTGGGGAAGGAAGATGTCATGGTAATGTTGGATCTCACCTTGTATTGAGGAATGCAAGAAGTTGATGGGGGAGGGACACTGGGAGGTCTTGTTAGTAAGGAGGGAAATGTCGAAATCTCTGACTAGTGACATTTTCTGCTGACAGGTGGACAAGCATCATATTTTTTTACCCCTGCTTGTAGAATAATAAGCAGAAACAGATCAACATACTAATGATATATAAATACGCGTGAAGAAATCAGAGCAAAGCTTGAAAGGTTTTTTTCCGACTGAATAAACCTACTCTTCACTACAAAAGTGCAAGGCTTCACTTTAGCTGCTAATTTATTTATTTCATCATCGAGATGAAATATAATTGAAACCCCGGAACTTCTTAATTCTTCACGCGAAGGTCTAATGAACCCAAGCTACAGGAGGCACTGAGACTCAGTGAGTAGTCCTATAGCAGGTGTTAGCAGTTATTTCCCTCTGCCCGCCAGTGGCGCAGTGGTCTAAGCGCTGGCTTATGACCATTAGTCCGAGATGGGTCAGGGTTCGAATCCCAGTGACGCATGGATGTTGGGTTTGTGTTACGACGCAGGCTCTCTCACTTCCCTGGAACCAGTGACCTTAAATTAATGACGGGCGACTGCTTATAGCCCACTGAGTTGCTCACGGCGGTCGTTAACTCCTCCCCCTTCCCCAAGTTATCCCCCGCAATCTCTCATCTTTCTTTATTTGAGTAAAAACAAAATTATTTTCTTAATCTCTTTTGGGACGTCCCGGTGGCGCAGATGTCTAAGAGATGGCTTCTGATCATTCGTCCGGAAGGGGTCCGGGTTCGAATCCCGGTGAGACATGGATATTGTGTTTGGCTTACGGCACTGGCTCTCTCCCTTCCCTGGAACCAATGACCCTAAATTAGGGACGGGCGACTGCTTGTAGCCCATTGAGTTGCTCACGGTGGTCGTTAAACCTCCAATCAAAAAAAAAAAGGGGGGGGTGTCCGGGTTCGAATCCCGGTGAGGCATGGATGATTGTACTGGCTCTCTCCCTTTCCTGGAACCAGTTACCCTAAATTAGGGACGGGCGACTGCTTATAGCCCATTGAGTTGCTCACGGTGGTCGTTAAACCTCCAATCAAAAAGGAAAAAATCTCTTTTGGGCCCCCCTAGTGTCGTGGGCCCCGTAAGCATCGCTTAACCGCGCTTAATACTAGTTACACCACTCATCAGAGAATGGGCTCAATGCTAATATGACGGTGTGAGTCATATTCTCGTCTACCTGGCATCTGTGCTTGAGTCTGGGCTGGGCAAATACAGCTAAATGGTCAGCAAAGCAGGACTTCGAGCGAATGCTGTGGTACTCAAGATCATACATGTATACTGTCGCTTACCTGTTTATTAGATACTGAGATCAGAGCAAAGTTGTTTTTTCTTTAGATACATTAGTTCTGTTTTCCTTATGATTCATCAGCTTGAGAAAACCGTTTGCCTTTTTAACTTCAATTCGATTTCGACTCTCTCTATCTCTCTCTCTCTCTCGGGACTCCAGCGCTGGAAGACAAATCTATCTCATCTAATTACGCTTTTCCTTCGGGATTCCAGATTACATCATTATCGCCCAACACAACAGACAGAGCCCTAATCAGAGCACGACCTTTGACCTTGACGCCTGAAAGAGGAACGCGAACACGCGCGAGTCCGAGCGAACCTATGCCGTACAACAGCAGGACAATGCGCAAGAAATTCAAGCATTCGACTGGCGAGAAACCGAGCGCCAAATAAGGTAAACAAGCGCTCGTAACTCATTTGAGCCTATTTGTCCGTTCTCCGACGGTGATCCCATAAACGGGAAGTCCGCGATGCTAGACAGCAGGAGGACGGACCGCTCTCACGTCGGCGCTTAGATCTCGCGAGCACTGATCACTATAATCATGAACTCACAGGAGTCACGGTACAATGTGTTAATTGTGCGCATCATGACGCCGCACTTGATATTGTCCCAGCAGCGGTAAGTGGTTGGGCTCTCGACTGGACGAGCCGATAAGGCGTCCGACTGAAGGAAAACAAATTGAAGATTCTTCGGAGGAGCCAAATTCTGTGAGACATCCACTGTGGTAACCCCCCCTCCCCTCCCCTTTCGTCCACGAATATGAGGGGTCGCCTCTGAGTCGTGAGACTGTTTACTTTGCAGCACTGATTTAGGCATGCACTCTCTTAATCTCAATTCATGGTATATTTACCGTGCGGAATGGATAGTGTTTCGGCTGAACGATGCGTTACGTTGTTC
This sequence comes from Macrothele yani, assembly GCA_039090855.1. Classification (NCBI taxonomy): domain Eukaryota; kingdom Metazoa; phylum Arthropoda; class Arachnida; order Araneae; family Macrothelidae; genus Macrothele; species Macrothele yani. The sequence goes on from CM076993.1 coordinate 31,797,532, forward strand.
TCGCTGGTCATCTTTCCCACGAAGAAGTTCTGCATCCGCACACACATTCCTTGCTGGATTCCATCTTCGGAAGCATAACGGCAAACATTCTGTGATGGCTGAGAAGTCATGCGAAATGCCAAGTGCTTCTCTTTCTAAAACCTCTTCTTGGTAAGTGCTTTGTGAATGAGTTAACCCATCCATCCCTATATATTGTATATATACAAAGCCTACCTTTAGTTTATGTATATGGATAAGAACACTCGCGCAATTATTGAAATTACTGTTGCAGGTGAAAATTGTACATAAAGAATTTTAATCTTAGCAAAGAAAATTTGCCATCACTAATTTTTCATATTTTGAGAATGTGGAAGCTTTTTAATGATATTAAATGACTATTTTTCTCTCACAGCTTCTGTTCCCAAATTAAGAAAAAAAAAAGTTTGTCGAAATTAAATACGTGTGAAAGCCTGCGTAAGGGACATTGCTTTGCTGAAGAAAATAGTCCCAAAAGTTTTTCGTAATTCCTATTCATGCATATCCCCGCAGTTTAATGAATAACTGATGCGATGTTTCAGATAGAATAGGTAAAGTTAGATTTGTTTGCGCGTTACTCTTTCTCGTGAAACAGTTCTTTTAAGACATTTTACTTCAATTATATTTATTAGACAAATCAAATTTTAAAGAGTTCTAAAAATCTCATTTTTTAAAAAGTTGTGTTTCGTTATATCTAACTGGGTCGTTTTTTTTCAACTGAATTTATTTTCCCTCATTTCACTATAGATGATATATTATTTTCTTTCCAATGTTTTCCCATGAACCTTGATACGTCAATCGGATTTTTATCTAAAAAAACTTTCATTATTCCTCAATTGTTACAAGCATAAAAACAGTCTTGAGGAAAAGTTTCTAATGCTTTCTGGTTCATCCAACCATCTCTTCTTCTGGGTCTTTTTTTTTTAGTTCCTTGGAATCCAGTCTATTACTTGTCCAACGGTGATCATTTCTTCTAACAGTATGCCCAGCCCACTGCTACTTCAGCGTTTTTACCTTGATTATGATGTCATAAACTCGTGTCATCTTCGTTATCTATGAATTCCTCTTTCATACGAGTATCTTCCCTGGTTATACCAAGCATGCACATTTCTATGCTTCTTTCTGTTGTCTGCAGCTTTTGAATATTTTTTTTAGTTAAGGTCCATGTTTCTGATTGATAAGTAAGAACTGGAGGGATGCGTTGATAAAATTCTTTCCTTTAAAGACATAATGAAAAATTGTTCTTGAAAACTACATTGTCTCTTTCAAATGCTCTCCAACTAATTTTTACACGCCTACTTAGTTTCTCTTCGATATAATCCTCATCTTGTATCTGTTGACCAAGGTAAATAAATGTAGGCATCGATTTCTTCTAAATTTGACCCCATTAACCGCTAAATTTTCAATTTTTGTAAAAGCGTCGTACAACAATTTTCTTTTCTTTAAGGTCATCCTTGAGCCTTTCTTTGCTTTTGTCAACAAGTTCCTGGATCATGCTCTGCAACTCTGAAGGGGTACTTGCAAAAATGTCTATGCCGTCAGTGAAACGAAGGTGGGTTAAATAATCACCATTAATTTTCATTCCCTTGTTTTCCCAATTCAATGACTGAAAGGCATTTAAGAGCTTGGGATATAGTGTCACCTTCTCACTCCTTGTGTGTGTGTGTGTGTGTCACTATCATTGGCAAACCATTACCAATCCACTGCTGGATGAACGTCTCCTCAAGTTTCTTCCACAACGATCTGTCTTGAGCAAGTCATCTCCATGTCACTCTGGCATTCTTTCAGATTTCATCCCTCCATCTTCCATTTGGGCTTCTTCTGGGTCTTTTCCTGTCGCTTGGAATCCAGTCTAGAAATTCGGTTGCCCATCGGTGCACTTTGTATGTTGAATGGAGATCAACTCTATCGCGCCTCTTTTGATGCTTTACAGATTTCTATTTCAAAGGTGCCGACCAATGGATTACCCCTCACATTTTACTTTGAGGCTTGAGATTTACCGAAAGCGGCGTGGTTCTTTCTCACGGGGAATTTTCTGATACGCTTAAGGGCATTTTCGGGAGACAGGGGAATAGGAGGTGAGAAGACAGTTGTCTCTAGGTTTAGGAAGCGAGCGGTCACGAAAAGACGACGAGGTAATTGCACCAGGCGAGGTCGGGAAGGTCTGAGGTGGACCGGGAGGTCAGGGGAAATTCACGACAGCACGAGAGATGATCGAAAAGGGGACTTAAGAAAAAGGGAATTAGAGTTTTAAGCGGGAGAGTTAGGAAATATAGCACAGCTAACGGACAACCTTTGCAGGCTATTGAATGAAGAAAAGAATAAAAGTTTCTCAGACATATTTACGAATCGCAAAAATTATTTGCATACAATTATTATCATTTGGTTATAACGTGTTAATTACTATCATCTTCAACCATACAAGATTTAGCCACTCAACTACGGACTTGTTAACAGTTTCAAGTTAACAACTAGAACCAAGATAGCAATGAACTTGATAGCATTGCCTTGAAAAAGCCTCCCAGTGAGTGCGAAAGCGTGGCGAATATTTGTGCTGACTACACCACGAAAATAAACGGATTTCATACGCTATATGCGTTTCATTATTACTTGTTAACAATTGGTGCCCAACTCAGTTTACCCCAACCCTTTGGATTTAAGTGACGACTCGGAGACTCTACCGCAGCTTTTTGCCAGCCGAAGAGCGGGATTTTTTCATACAGGTTTGAGATCCGTGCTTGATATGAACTTCTACTTGTGCTTCAAAGGACTATGGAAAACTACTCTACTTAATTAATCACTTATCGAGGTTTGTTGGAAGTATCCAAATGTAAGTACTTTTTTCCATTTTCATTTTTTCACAAATGTTGACACATCATTTTTTGACATGGCAAACGAAACAGATCCATGACTCGGACCGAATACATAGAGTATCCCAGCCCTCATTGCAGGCTCTACATCTCTAATACCCAACTACAATCCTACAGACAAGAATCTTAAAATTAATTACTTTTTCCAAACCATCGAAGATATAGGAAATTTGGCAGGATGGAAAGATATGGAAAAAATCATTATTGTGCGGACGAAATTACGAGGAGCCGCAGCTGATTTTTTATTTTCAAATACATTGTTGCGTACGAAACTTTTAAGGCAACACTAACAGAGCGTTTTGACGATGAAGAGCCTCTAGCTATGCGTCTATCGGCAATCTCCAACTTTTTCTAAGAGAAGATGAAACAGTTAAGGAATTTGCAGCAAGACTCAGCGCTCTTGCTGATATTAACTTAAAGGTTACTCCGGATGATCCACCGAAATTGCGGCATTTCAAAGATCAAACTAAATTAGGCCTATTCTTACAAGGTTTGAGACCAGATCTCAGGAATGGGTATTATCTTCGAATCCCCATGCAGGATTATGCAACAGCAGTAATTAAAGCTATTAGCGAAGAGAGTTATACCAAATCTGCAGCACAACCCTTTCCAGCAGCTGAATCGTATTACACGTCACTCCAGCGAGTTTCCAGGAAAGATGTATTGCTCGAAAAATTTTTGAGAAAATTTGACGAAAGGGACGAAAGCATTAGAATCTTGTCGGAGGAAATAAAGGATTTTCAACTTCGGAAAACAAGGCAAAATATAAACCAGTATGATAGAATTTCGGAACTAACAGGACTCTACTGGTCAGATAATAGAAGAAACACTTATAAAACCAACAAAGAATGCTGGAACTGTGGTTCTTTTCAGCACATACGACGTAACTGCCCAGAGAAATCGTATCCCGATCGTTATGAAACCAGGCCTAATCACATCCAACATTATGAAGTCATCCCTGATCCAATTTCATACGCCCCGCACTCGCAATAGCAGCGTCTTAGAACAGAGGCGCGGCAGTCGGAGCGATCGGCCAACTTTAGAAGCCAGCAGGATTTAAACGAAGACCGACGGCGTTCATGGGCCTGAATTCCGTCGGGATGGATACAACTTCTCCCTCCCCGTATTTCAGCGCATATGAAAATGGCCCTCTGTGAAGCCCGTCATGTGACGAGGTAGAAGCGCGAAGTATATGCCTGGAAGAAGAGAGTAAAGCACGTTCTAGTGAAAATTCTGAAACTACAAACACAAGTGCTCTTCCTATCGTTAATAGTTTGCCTGCTTTTGTTACTAATGAACCACTAGCGACAGAAATTGATAGGAAAATCATTTTGCCTGAAACTGTCATTCCTGAAGAAAATCAGCCCACTATCACTCATGAAACTCAAAATACTTCTGATGATGGGAATAATGATTCTAAGGATTCGAGGGAAAATGACAAAGTTCTTACTAGTATTTCTAGGATAATTAATGTGAACCCTACAGAAATCATTCCTGATCTTTCTAAGATAAATTAGTACAAAGCTGAACCTGACTCCATGAAAGATGAATCCACTAGTGAACAATCCCTGACAGAAAATTCCCATCTAGTCAAAAGTGTTGAAAATGAATCATCAGTTAAATCCAAAACTGTAAATGAAATTCTTCCTAATGTGTAAAACAAAAATCACTCTTATTTGAACTGAATTGTGAAACTCATAACAGAAATCACAGATCATCTATGCAATCCTCTTTCCCTACAACTCAAGTTAGTCCAGATTACCAAACCCCGCAAGATGCAACTTCCCTTAAATTCGCGCAGTTCATGATGTGGAACACGAAGAAAGTCAAATACAAACCGTAATAACGCCAAGCCAATCATTAAGTGAATTTTTGCTAAATCGGAACATTACGGGAACGGAAACGGACTATGAACACAGTATTATCCTATCATGTGTCTATGTGTATAATTAAAAAAAAATTCATTCAGGTGAAACGTGATCTTCTATTTCACACAGGTGCTACTATATTAATTTCTATTGTGAATTCCACGCACAATATAATGCTCATAAAAACTGAAAATAAACTCTTGTTTATCAGCAAACAGCAGAGAACTTATGCATTTATGCGAACGTTTTCATAAACTATGTCAGACGCATATTTTCTTTAAATAAGCTTTGTTTAAAAATATATGTATATTGGTTAATACATGAACTCACGTGCACGATTCTAACAGACAATTTCTGGTATATCAACTGTGATCTACAATGATGGTATTTTGAAACTTTAGTAGCACAAAACTTTTGAAAAATGCAAATATGCACTGAACTGATTGCGAAACGGTTACTTTTACTCAGCACATACGAACTCTCTATTTTTTTATGCAAGGACTTTTGCATGCTCGAATTCTTGATATTTCATTTTTATTTTTTGGTTTATTTTATGTATTTCATGGTTCAGGTGATAAGTAAGGTCACCCAGGTTATTTAGCAGTCAACGTATTTGAAACTTAGAAATCATTCCTTTCGTAAGAGATATTTTGTGTTTCAGACAGATAGCATGTAAGTGATAGGAATAAATTTGAGCATAGGTTTTTCAATAGTTTTCACAGTGGAGCGGGAGAAATCATGTTATTGGTTAATGTAAGTTGATTAGCTATAGAGTTAGAGATAATTATCAGAGAAATATGTAACTTGAAGAAAGATGAAAGCGTTATTTTTCTTTTCTCTCCTTCGTATTTGTATTTCAGAGACATCGAGTTGAATAGGAAATGTATAACAATTTGTAGAAATGTGTTATCTCATATTATTGTAACTGTAACGAATAGTTCAACTTGCATATGTGTAATGTTGGAAAATTTTCCGGAACACATCAACGGCTAGTACCCCTTTCTTATTACTGAAAACGATTTGTTAAACCATTTGTTCATATGATCTATTTCACTTACGTATCAAGTAATGTTTAATTCAGTTTTCATTAATGAATTGGCCTGAAGTATCTCAGCAATGTAAATATGAAAGACATTAATTTGCAAACTTCGAAAATATCTCGTGTTGTTAAACCTCTGCATGTAGGTAAAATCAAGCTATATAATGTACATTAATTGAATTTATGTAATTCACAAAGTTGCCCTAAGCTCAGCATCAGCATCGAATCGAATACGGGCAGGAATTAGACTTTGAGCTAAAATATGCAACGAATTTCATTCATTTCATTTTTTTTTTTTCGCAAGGGGGAAGTATTGTTACAGAGATTTTATACTAGGCTGTAGGATCTCATATAAAATCTCAATATTGCTACTTTTATTCCATCCGTGCTCCCCTTCCTTTGTCTCCACAAAGCGTGAGAGAAATTTCTCAGAGTCAGTACCCCACAGACACCGGATGCAAGGTTACTTACTAAGACGACATTTTGTCTAAGCTTAATATTTGCACTTTGTATGTTGAATGGAGATTAACTCCATCGTGCCTCTTTTGATGCTTTACAGATTTCTATTTCAAAGGTGCCGGCCAATGGACTAACCCCTCACATTTTACTTTGAGGCTTGAGATTTACCGAAAGCGGTGTGGTTCTTTCTCACTGGGAATTTTCTGATATGCTAAAGGGCATTGTCGGGAGACAGGGAAATAGGAGGCGAGAAGACAGTTGTCTCTAGGTTTAGGAAGCGAGCGGTCACGAAAAGACGACGAGGTAATTGCCTCAGGCGAGGCCGGGAAGGTCTGAGGTGGACCGGGAGGTCAGAGGAATTCACGACAGCGCGAGAGATGATCGAAAAGGGGACTTAAGAAAAAAGGAATTGGAGTTTTAAGCGGGAGAGTTAGGAAATATAGCACAGCTAACGGACAACCTTTGCAGGCTATTAAATGAAGAAAAGAATAAACGTTTCTTAGACATATTTACGAATCGCAAGAATTATTTGCATACAATTATTATCATTTGGTTATCACGTGTTAATTACTATCATTTTCAACCATACAAGATTTAGCCACTCAACTACGGACTTATTAATTAACAGTTTCAAGTTAACAACTAGAACCAAGATAGCAAAGTAACTTGTTAACAATATAATGGAATACAGCTCTTCAAAATTGTACTATTTCTTCAAAAGCTCTCCAACCTAGCCTTCATACGTCGATTAATTTCAATTAACTTCATCAACGCCCTCGCCAGTGGCGTATCCGCACCCCCCCCTCAAAAAATGCTGTCGAAGCCCTTTGCGAAAATCTATTTGCTTTCATACTGAAATTTTAAAATTCCATATTATTAGCTAGGTTTTACGGGCGTTTTATTAATTCAAATTCTTTGGAACCTATATGTACAAAGGCCGTTCCATAAAAACTGAGAGTAATTTTTTTGAGTTGGCAACAATGCGATGGGGGAAAATAACCACACAGACGACTAACTGAATTACGGAAGTATCTATGGGAACAGCTATTAGCCATGGCAGACGATTCTGGTTTTTTTATTGCGCAGTTGTTTAAAGTGCGTATGCATTTCGCCGTACAGCTATGGAGGTGAATGGTTCAGAGTTAAGAAGTGAAATACATTGTGCAATAAGATTTTGCTATCGTTTGGGTAAAACGGCTCCAGAAACAGTCGATGTAATGAGAAAAGCTTACAAAAATAAATGTTTGAATGAGTAAACGATTTTTAGATGGCACCATGATTTCAAAAAAGGGCGTTGTCGGCAGAACTCGCTCCTAGGCCTGGTCGACCTAAGAGTGTTGTTACGGAGCGTATCGTCGACACTGTTTCGGGAATCCTGCAAGAAGATCGACGAATGACGTGTAAAGACATAGTGGCGTCAACTAATATTTCAAAATCGTCAGCATTCCTCATTTTACGCGACAAATTAGTGCTGCATCGTGTGTGTTCCAGATGATTACCTCATCACCTGACGAAAGAACAATTTGGTTAGCCGTAGTTCAGGTGTGTCATGAGTGGAAACAAAGAACTGCAAAGGATCCAAACTTTCTAAACACAGTAATAACTGCCGATGAAACATGGGTCCACTCTTTGGACCCACTCACGAAGCGTGCAACGAGTGCCTGGAAACACACAGGCTCGCCTTCTCCGAAAACAGGCCGCCGAACCAAATCAACTGGGAAGGTGATGATAATTTTCTTTGGTCAGAAACGTGTAGTCTACCAGCATGCCATTATTACTTCACAAATTACTGTCAATGCTGAATATTACATTTCAGACTTGGAGCGTTTGCGACGACACATATCGATTAAGTGACCGGAACTGGTTACAAGTGGACTTTACACAATGCTTGTGTTCAATAGTAGTAAGATACTGCTTATGTTCAATATTAGTAAGATACTGCTTATGTTCAATAGTAGTAAGATAATATTGAACATAAGCAGCCCGCTCACACGTGGCTGCTTATGTTCAACAGTATCTTACGAAATGCAGTATTGAAATTATGTCACAGCTTGCCTACAGTCCTGATCTCGCCCCGTGCGATTTCTGTTTGTTTCCAACTATGAAGGAGAAGTTCCGTGGAACAACATTCAACAAAGATGATGACGTTATTCAAGCTGTGCAGGGGTCGCTAAAGCAGCTTCCACAAAATGCCTTAGCCACATGCTTTGAAAAGTGGACTGAACGATGGGACCGTTGCATATCATCCGAGGGAAGATACAATACTTTGAGAAAGAATAACATATATTTTGCTGTACCTATATTTCTTCATTTTATGTGATTTTACTCTCAGTTTTTATGGAACGGCCGTTGTATTTTTCGAATAGTTACACCTTATTGCGTGTAACACAAACGTACACGTTATAATCAAAATGATTGCCCTAGTTTTATACCAATACAAAGTATTAAAAAACACTTACGCCAAATTAAATCGTGCATGCAAATTTTATTCTTTTAGAGAACCAAGTCCATCCTCTTTGAAGTGCTTCATGATCACGCAAACAAAACACGTTACGCCAGTGTGACTGACACAGTAATGACCTTTTCTAATTTATGCAAAAATATAAAACATAAGGAAGCAATAATAAAAGTAACAATTTGGCACAAAAAGGGTAAAATTAATTAAATTATTTCCTCTTGAAAAAAAAAACACTTAACATTAATTAACATTATAATGCTTTGCGCATTGTAGAAGTCTTTTCTTTTAACTCTGTTATGAAAAAAATTACACAGGTCTCTGTTTTTCTTTCCCACCAATAGCACCTTTTATAGGTCATTATATTCTGAAGGGTGCATAGTAAAGTAAGTGTAATAATTAACACCTTATCCTCATTGATGTAAAAATTTTATTTATTCAATTGATATTTCATTCACATTCTCTTGTTAATATGCTGAAAAAAATGAAATATATATTATCATCATTGTCAACCATTATCAATCCACTGCTGGACGAAGGTCTCCCCAAGTTTCTTCCACAACGGTCTCTCTTGTGCCAGTCTCTTCCACCTTACTCCCGCATACTTTCAAATTTCATCCACACATCTCCCATGTGGTCTTCTTCTGGGTTTTTTCTGTCCCTAGGAATCCAGTCTAAAATGTCAGCTGTCCATCGATGGTCTGTCCTTCTGGCAATACACGAGTTACTCTTCTTATCTCCCCTGGTTACACCAACCATGCATCTCTCCATGCTTCTTTGAGTTGTTTGCAGTCTTTGTATGTCTCTTTTAGTTAAGGTCCACGTCTCTGCACCATATGTAAGCACTGTAAGGATGCATTGATCAAACACTTTTCTTTTAAAACATAATGACATATTGTTCTTGAAAATTATACTGTTTCTTCCAAACGTTCTCCAGGCAAGTTTTATATTTCTTCATCAATGTGACCCTCACTTGATATCTGCTGTCCAAGATAAATATAGGTATTGGTTATCTCCAGCTTTTCCCCACCAATCGATAAATCTTCATTTATTGTAAAAGCATTGTACATCACCTTTGTCTTCTGAAAGTTAATTTTTAACCCCACTTCTTTACTCTTGTCAGCAAGTTCCTGGATCATACGCTGCAGCTCTGATGAGGTAGTTGCAAAAATGACTACGTCATCAGCAAAACAAAGGGGAGTTAGATAATCTCCATTAATCTTTATCCCTTTGTTTTCCCAGTTCAGTGATTGAAAGACATTTTCCAATGTGGCATTAAAAAGTTTGGGAAATATATATATTCAATAATATATTGCGTTAATGAAATATGAAAATTCCATTTATTCAATTTATATTGCATTCATATTCTCTTATTAATATACTAAAAAATGAAATATATTGAATAATATATTGAATAAATTAAATATAGAAATTTCATTTATTCAATTGATATTTCATTCACATTCTATTGTTCATATACATGTATAAGAACTATTAGTATGGCAGCGAAAAGGGGCCTCAAGTCCTCCGGGACAGCTGGTTTTCCGTCACCCACTTTTTATAAACCAAAGCGAAAATGATTTCTTAAATATTTTACTTATTTACTGAGAAAAAAATATTTTCTTTTTTATGCAGTCAAACCAGTATTTAACGGACTGCGATTTAACGAACTCAGCGATTTTAGGTACATTTTTTATGGTCCCGACGGAATCTCATTGAAATTAATGCTTGTCGTTTCCCGATTTAACGAACACATTTCCTCAATTTAGGGAACATTTTCTATTTTTTAAACCACAAAACTATGTTAACCAGCATTTCCTCGTTAAACGTTAACCCAAATGCAATCCCGTGATGATGTTCTCGATGAACAGATTGGACTAAATGCATCAGATTCTGATGAAGAAGATGAAGCAGAACTGAAAGTTAGCTGCTTTAGTGATGCCGGCAACAGTATAGAATGTGCTAAAAAATACTCGATGCCCTTCGATATTAATGATGATGTTTTTCATGCACTTCATAAAATTGAAGCTGCAATTTGTAAAGCTAAACATTCAGAAGGAACATAAGAAATCTTCCTAAACCATTTTTTTTTTTCTACAGTGTAAAAACGTGATCAACACATTCTGTTTTTACAAGTTAATACTAATTTATGTTCTGTTTCGTGCAGTTTAGGATACTGAAATCATTATTTAAGAAGTTAAATGCTCGGGAAAACAATCAACTATCGTATTTTTTTCGCAATTTTAAAGTACGCGTAAATTTTAATGCTACATGTTTGAAGTCTAATATCTACGAATTATGTATTTAATATGCAAAGCAAATATGTACGTATTATAACATTTTCTGCAGTGACAATAAATTCGTAATTAAAAGTACTATACATAATTTAAATGTCACTGAAAGAAATAGAACATAGCGGCTTACGTATTCTATTATGAACACTAGCTTAATTTGAATGTTTCATTCGAAAGGCTTCCTCGATTTAGCGAATTCCGCTATTTTACGTAAAAGACTGTTGGTCCCTTGAAGTTCGTTAAATCGAGGTTTGACTGTACTTCATTCAATGCTGCTATTAAAAATCCTGGCTATTTCGTTAACCAGTTTCATATGAAGTTCCCGCAAATATTTTGAAAAATCCTTCTGCCGAGGTTAGAAGCACTCAAAGCCGTATTTCATGAAAACGCTAACATGTCATTACTTTGGCGAACGTAATGGGAGTTTCAAACTCATATTCACGGACCCCATTAAATTTACGAAGATTAAAGAGTAAGAAATCCAGAAAAATGGTTTGGAATTGAAATACTTATTTTTGCTTTTTGTATAGCCATCATTGAACAGAAATGAATTTTTCTATATGCTTATGTTAAATAGTTACGTTTCCAAAATTTATCTTATAACTCTGCAATCAGTTACAAGAACGAGAGTTTTAGATTTTACAATTAATTCGTTTGCAGGAATAATAGGGAATATTCAGCAGTACATCTTTTTCAGTCAGCATGAAAAACGGTCTATAAGACGTTTCCTGTCAGAACAGCAATAAGAATTAGTAGGTATTAGTATGTTGGCTAAGTGCTTTTATCGTTTTATTTGCCCACACTGCAATCTAGAGATGAGCACGGGTTCGAGATATGAGAAAAAGCCTGGAAACAGATCTGGGCCCGAACTGTGCCCGTGCGGGCTCTTATATCAAATCTTTGCCTAAAACCCGGATCCCTGTGGGTCCGAAATGAAGTTAATTTTCCCTTTCCCTTTTTTAGCACGTCTTTTGTAAAAAGATCGTGCTTCTGTTATCGGTTTGTCCGTCCGTCCGTCTGTACCCACGATATCTCAGCAACTATTAGTCCGATTTGAAAAATTCTTTTTGCACTGGGAAGCTTGAAATATGCAAATGATGATCCTTTATTTATTTATTTTTTACGATGTACAGTTTCGCCGGTAGAGGGCGTAAATGCAGATGATGACGAATTCAAAAATACGTTTTATTCCACATATTTGCTTCTAAACATCCGATTGAAAAAAAATTTATATCTTTCGATTCCATTTATGTCGAAGAGTATTTTAGATATAGTTACTTTTTCAAATTACGCATAGATTTTCCGCTAGGGGGCGTAAAAGTAAATTACATTTTCCCCGATAACTCTTCTTCTAAAACTCTGATTTGAAAAAAATTTCTTCAGCGGATACATCTCCTGATGGAAAATCTTTTGCATATAATTTCGAATTTTTGGTAAAGAATACTTTGGCCACCAGGGGCGTAAGTGTTAATTTTTGCTTCTGATGTATTTGCCATAAAATCGTAGCTTCTAAAATATCGATTAAAAAATTCTTTCGTGGACTGATGTCACTCACATCGATAAACCTTTTCGGAATATTTTCTTCTTAAAATATTCCACAGTTTCTCCGCCAGGGGCGTAGATGTACATCTTATTTCCTTCTTTGTTGGATTGTGTTTTCCGTGTGACATGTTTTTCATATAATTTCAAAATTTTCAAGTAATTCATAGACTTTCCGCTAGGGGACGTAGCGGTAAATTGCGTTTCCCCCTATATCTCTGCTTCTAAATCTCCGATTGAAAACTTCTTTCTGCACCGGATACAGAACAGCTCCTGATGGAAAATTGTTTGCACATAATTTCTAATTTTTGTAAAAAATAGTTTGGCCACCAGGGGGCGTAAATGTTAATTTCCGCTTCTGTTGTATTTGCAGCAAAATATGAGCTTCTAAATTCTCGATTGAAAAAAACGTCGTTTGTTGACCGATACAACTCATGTCGAAAAACCTTTTAGGAAAATTTTCTTCTTGAAAAAATGCATGGTTTCTACGCCACGGGGCGTAGATGTATATATTATTTTTGTCAATAACTGTACTTCTAAGAGTACGATTTGAAAAATTACTTCTTTGTTGGATAGTGTTTCCGATGCGAAATGTTTTTCCTATAAATTCAAAATTTTCAAGTAAATCATACACTTTCCGCTAGGGGCACAAAGGTAAACTGCGTTTTCTGTGTTATTTCTGTCCTAAAGCTCTGATTTGAAAAATTCTTCCTGTATCGCATACAAGACTTGAATGAAAATATTTTTCACATAATTTCTAATGTTTGGTAAAGAATGGTTTAGCCACCAGGGGTCATATGTGGTAATTTCTGCTTCTGAAGTATTTGTTGCAAAATCTGGGTTCCTGAAAACTCGACTAATTTTTTTTTTCATCGACCGATACCGCTTATACGGATAAACCATCTGAGAATACTTTCTTCCTAAAATAATGCATGGTTTTCCCACCAGGGGACGTAAAGTCACATCTTATTTTTGTCAATATCTCTGTTTCTAAGAGTTCGTAAGCTCACGATTCCGTTTACAGCAATATCTGAGGGATTAAAAACCCGATTGAAAATCTTATTTATTTCGTCAGATCTATTGTTTTCCATACCGGTTCCATTGACTTTGAATAGCTTTGATAAATTTAATTTGCGTCAGAACGGATTCAAAAGACGTGCTTATTACACCCGAAAATTCGGTGTTAACTTTCTTGTTAATTAATTTTATTTAACACTGCTGACCGAATTAACTAACGCAATTGAAAACGCACGACTGAACGGTTAGACCTATAGTCTCTCTTTTGTTCTTTGTCTAAAATTCTTAATTATTGTTTATTGCTTTTCGCGTGCACTTCGTAACTCAAGAGCGCCTGTGAGTAGTTCTGCCAACTACAATATGAATAAGAAAGATGACACCGAATTTTCGGTTGTAATGAGCACGTCTTTTGAATTCCTACTGACGCGAATTAAACTTATCAAAGTTATTCAAAGTCAATGCAAATAATCAACTGGATTTCTACAATCGATAGAACATCCAGAAATTAAAACAGCTACTTACTTACAACAGCGGCTAAAAACGTATGGCACTAAAATTATCAAATACCGCCCAAAAAGCTCCTCATAGCAGAAAGAAAGTATCGGAGACAAAATGATTCTCAAATCGAAAAGTTAAAAGAAAATACATAGAAGGAAACGTGATATAATTTTACTCCTTCTACCGGAAGAATTTTGCGGAATGGGAAAGTTCAAAACACGCGGAAAATATTCTTCACAGGAAAAGCTATGCTAAGAAAAAAATAAATAAATAAATACAAGTACGTTTGCCGGAAGCAGAGATAGCGAGAAAAAGGTTTTGACCTTTACACTCCCTAGCAGGAAATCTGTGAATATTTTAAAGAGGATAATGCTCGACTTCTATATTGTAGCGAACGGCATACAGTAAAAAAGACATTTCTGAATGGGGTTTTCGAAGCCGAGATGCAGGTGCAAACAGAAGTAAACTAAGACCACCTAGCGACGGAATTGTGAACTACAAAACTCCTCAAGTACTTAAAATGTTCCATAAGGTAAATGGAATTCGGTGTTGGAAGAATTTAAATGAAGCATGTAGAAGCAGCGATACTGAGAAAAACAAATTAAAACTTTGGAGCCCCCTAGCAGTGACATTTTACATAATTTAGGGAAGAAAATACACAAAAAGAGTTTTAATAGTTAGTAGTACGTGACCGGGAAAGGAATTTTCAATCGGATGTTTATTCCCGCACATACTGCAGTAAATGGAAACGTGAACTTACACCCTCTTGCGGCAAACTTGTGCGCTAAGAAAAAGTTATGTGAAAAACATTTCGCAGAGGAAACAATCTCCAACAAAGAAAGAATTTTTCATATCCGATTCTTAGAGGCAGAGGCATCGACAAAAATATGGTGTACATCTACGCCCCTGGCGGAAAAACTATGCCATATTTTAAGAAGAAAGTACTCTGAAAAGGTTTTCTGAGGTGAGTGGTATCAGCCCACGAAATAATTTTTTCAGTCTAGTTTTCAGGAACTCAATTTTTTCTGCTAATACAATGGAAGTGGAAATGAACACTTACGCCCATTGATGGCCAAAACATTCTTTGTTAAAAATCAGAAATATAATCAAAACATTTCCCATCAGGAGCTATATCGACTGCAAAAGGATTTTTTTCAAATCGGAGTTTTAGAAGCAGAGATATCAAGGAAAAAGCAACTACCATTACGCCCTCTAGCGGTAAATCTATGCGTTACTTGAAATTTTTGAAACTATATGAGAAATATTTCGCACATGAAACGCTCTCCAACAAAGGAAGAATTTTTTTAAATCAGAATCTTAGAAGCAGAAATATTGAAAAAAAATATGCAAAACATTTCTTATCAGGACCTGTATCCGATGCAGGAAGAATTTTTCAAGTAAGAGTTTTAGGAGCAGAGATATTTGGGGAAATGCAATTTACCTTTACGCCTCCTAGCGGAAAACCTATGTATTACTTGAAAAAGGAACTGTGCCCAAAATAGTCGTTATAAATGGCATCGAATGGAAAAATTAATTTTTTCAATCGGATATTTAGAAGCAAATATATGCAATAAAACATATTTTGAATTGAATATCATCTATATTTACGCCTCCTAGCGGCGAAGTTTTGCATTGAAAAAAACACACGAAGGCAAGGTTCATCATTCACGCGTTTCAAGTTTTCCAATGTAAAAAATATTTTTTTATATCGGACTATTAGTTGTAGAGATATAGTATCCACAGACGGACGGACCGACAAACAGGTAACATAAGCACAATCTTTGTTTTACAAAAGACGTGCTAAAAATGAGAATGTTAGGTCATTCGCTGAAAACTTGAAGGTGAGCCAAGGTAAACGAATCAACTTGATAAACTTGAGAAACAAAATGAAGGACATTTTGTTACCTGAATATGATGTACATAATAATAATTATTATTCTCTCTCTCTTTCTTTGGG
This sequence comes from Macrothele yani, assembly GCA_039090855.1. Classification (NCBI taxonomy): domain Eukaryota; kingdom Metazoa; phylum Arthropoda; class Arachnida; order Araneae; family Macrothelidae; genus Macrothele; species Macrothele yani. The sequence continues at coordinate 31,813,543 of CM076993.1, forward strand.
GGAGTCCACATTAATGATATAACGGGAAGCCCTAATTTTTATCCGACGATGAAAATATAATTAAGAGTAAAACAATATGCTTGATTTTTTCCTTATTCGCATAGGAAAAATTTGCACAGATGTTCAAACTCGATCCAGTCTGGGCCCGGGACAGTCATAAATAATTATGTAACGGGGCCGTCCCGGACCCGGGGTTTAAATGTCTGTGCCTGGGCTGGTACCGGGCCTTAAGAACGGAGCCCATGCTCATCTCTACTGCAATCATGTACGTTGTGACCAAAAGTGCATCGAGAAGGCTAAAGGATTTTATTGCTTTTGGAGGGATGCAGGCAGAAAACGGTCGAGAGGGGGTCGGACGACACAGAAGTCACCCAGAAGAGCAGAATTTTAAGGAGAGAAGGCGCGAGAGAAAATGATATGAAAAGGATCAGTTTTTCCGGTCATCGAGAAGACCATCGTGAAAGAATGAAAGTCACGAAGAATTAGAGTGAGTACGAAAGAGCGAATAACTAGAGAATAGAGTAAGTAGCCAGAGCACTGAAAACTTAAGGATTAAGGAATTAAGACAAATTCCAAGACAAACCAAAAAAGAGAATTAGATAGTAATAAAAAAATATCTTTAATGCCGCAGCTGTTTTTAATACCTTTTTCGTGACATGCTTAACAATCATAACAAGCTGCAATCAGGCTTACATGAACGGGAAGTCACACCAAACGGGAAGTGAATCATCACACAAAGTGAAATCATCATACATTTCAAAATTGTCTTTATTCTTCAAATAAAAATAGCATTTCTATGTACATGACAGTAGAATTCTGCCAATAAATACAGTGGTATATACAACAACTGGAAAGTTCCAGTGAAACGTAAAACAAAATATTGTTAAAATCATAAAATTATTTCGTCCCGAAGGGCGATGGAGAGTCTCCAGCTGATGGCCTTACCGCGAGACAACCTGGCTGTTGCGTTTGACAACCTTTTGTGGTCAGTATCCGAGCTGGTGTCTCCAACACTGTCAGAAAGACAGAAGTCCTCCATGTGTTTGTGTGTGTGTGTGTGTGTGTTTGCTGTCAGAAAATTTCTGTTGGAAATACCTCGTATGTGTTGTGTAATACAAGGGGATTTTACACCAACAAAACATTCCAGGGTAAGTAAATGAAATACTTCATGCTCATGTCCAGTTATCTTAGTTATTTTAGCTGCTAAAGTGATTTGCATAAAAAATGTCTAGAAATTCGGTAAAAAAAGAAAATTTGAATTTTTTTTTTTTTGATCTTCATGTGTTAGTATTTCTGGTGGTTTTTAGGAGATAGTTAAATTTTACAATTTTACAATAGAAAATATCAATGTGTGCGCAAGCGCACGCGGGTGTGCGTGCTTGCAGGGGCGTACTGATAGCCCCCGCAAACATAGTTGGAAACGGGTCAAAAATTTTGGACCCGGACTCAGACGTCACATAATTGGACCCGACCCGTATCTGGAACTGAACCAGACCCGACCCGGAACTGACCCGGACCCGACTCAAGAAAATCTGCTTTCAATTCTATCATCATTGTCAACCATTATCTATCCACTGCTGGACGAAGGTCTCTCCAAGCCTCTTCCACAACGGTCTGTCTTGTGCCAGTCCCCTCCATGTTACTCCCGCATACTGTCAAATTTCATCCACCCATCTCCCATGTCGTCTTCTTCTGGGTCTTTTCCTGTCCCCCGGAATCCAATCTAAAATTTCGGCTGTCCGTCCATGGTCTGTCCTTCTGGCAATATGTCCAGCCCATTGCCATTGCAGGGATTTAACTCTGATCATGATGCTTCCACACTTGTCATTTTTCGGATCCACGAGTTCCTCTTCTTATCTCTCCTGGTTACACCAAGCATGCACCTCTCCATGCAGCTTTGAGTTGTCTGCAGCCTTTGTATGTCTCTTTTAGTTAAGGTCCACGTCTGTGCACCATACGTAAGCACTGGAAGGATGCATTGATCAAACACCTTTCTTTTAAGACATAATGGCATATTGCTCTTGAAAATTATACTGTTTCTTCCAAACGCTCTCCAGGCAAGTTTTATACGCCGATTAATTTCGTCATCAATGTGACCCTCACATGATATCTGCTGTCCAAGATAAACGTACGTATCTGTTATCTCCAGCTTTTCTCCATCAATCGATAAATCTTCATTCCTTGTAAAAGCATTGAACATCACTTTTGTCTTCTGAAAGTTCATTTTTAATCCCACTTCTTTATTCTAGTCAGCAAGTTCCTGGATTATACTCTGCAGCTCTGATGAGGTAGTTGCAAAAATGACTACGTCATCAGCAAAACGAATGTGAATTATATAATCTCCATTAATTTTTATCACTTTGTTTTCCCAGTTCAGTGATTGAAAGACATTTTCCAATGTAGCATTAAAGAGCTTCGGAGATATGGTGTCACCTTGTCTTACTCCCTTTCAAATTTTTATGTGTGTTGTATTTTCAAACAGCCGAATCTTTGCACTTGCATTTTCATAGATGGTAATAATAATATTAATGTATGAATCTTCAATACCGCAGGATTTCAAAGCCATTGTAACTGCTGATGGTTTCACCGAATATATGTATATATTATGAAACAAGTAATTCAAAACAATCCCCATTCCAAAATCACAAACCATCAACAGCACCCCACAGAAAAAACACAAGCCCTCAGCACGTCGCATGAAGAATACGACTAACCAAGCTTCAAATTAAATTATGTGAAGACATAAGCAGGCAAAAATTAGCGAATAGACTTTACCAAATAAGTCAAATAAGAAGCAAAAAATAAATACTGGAATAGGCTCAGGAGCTCCAGACCAATCTTCAGGGGGAAACGTCTGCACACCTGAGTCAGAAGTTCAGGTTCCGTTTCACGAGAGTGCCCAAATATTTCCAAATATGCAAAATGCAATGTCAATATCCAATTTTGAGATGTTAAAATTTTTTTGCACTCTGTTTTCTCTACCTGAACTTAAAAAATTTTAACTAAAAAGCATAAACTTGGAAAATATAAAATTAAAAATTGACAACTTGCAGCTGATTCTTTTCGTTGAAATGTAAACAGTACGAGAAAGTCGCGGTCAAGGATTTCACCAACGAACATGTTCATCTTTTAGGTGTGTTCGTTTTTTTTTTTTTTTTTTAACATACCCAAAAGATGAACATGTTCGTTGGTGAAATCCTTGACCGTGACTTTCTCGTACTGTTTACACTTCAATGAAAGGGATCAGTTGTAAGTTGTCAATTTTCGATTTTATACTTTCCAAGTTTATGCTTTTTAGTTAAAATGTTTTTAAGTTCAGGTAGGGAAAACAGAGTGCCAAAAAATTTTAAAATCTCAAAATTGGATATTGACATCGCATTTTGTATATTTGGAAATTTTTAGGCACTCTCATGAAACCTGAACTTCTGACTCAGGTGCTGCAGACGTTTTCCTCTGAAGATTGGTCTGGAGCTACTGAGCCTATTCCTGTATTTAATTTTTTGCTTCTTATTTGCCTTATTTGGTAAAGTCTTTTCGCTAATTTTTGCCTGCTTATGTCTTCACATAATTTAATTTGAAGCTTGGTTGGTCGTGTTCTTCGTGCGACGTGCTGAGGGGCTTGTGTTTTTCCTGTGGGGTGCTGATGATATTTTGTGATTTTGGAATGGGGACTGTTTTGAATTACTTGTTTCATAATATTATACTTGCAATTAACTCCTGCAGCATAGCGTGGTGTTTATGCAGGTTTATCACATGGGTGCCATCTGTGTAGATATATTTGACGCCCAGTATCGAGCACAAAATTCCACAGTGCGCATTTTTCTTTGAAAAAAAAAATGTTTTTTGCTTTTCAGAAATATAACGGAAATAAACCGAGTCGAAATCGGGTCAGGAACGCTTTGACCCGACCCGTTTGATCAGCAAGAAATTGTCGATCCGTTGGCCCGTTGACCCGTGACCCGCTTCCATTTGTGCCCGTAACTCCCGCAGTGCGGGAGGGAGGAGCTCGTGGTTAAAAGAGCCTCAGTCTGACCAAAAAAGATTTAACGAAATGTTATGCGGAAACTTCGTATGACACTGCTTAAGGAAATAGCCAAGAATTAAGGCAGCTTTGAATAAAGTATTTTTTTTTCTCAGTAAATACGTAAAATCTTTAAAAAATCATTTTCGTTACTTTAATACATAAAAACTGGATGACAGGAAAGCAGCTATTCAAAAGAACTTGAGGCCCGTTGTGATAGCCCTTGCTATTTCAAGGGGCCTCAAGTTCACAGCCCTTGCAATAGTTTCTATGCAGGTATGTTAACAATAGAATGTGAAAAAAATCAGTTCAATGAACGGAATTTTTATACCAATGAGAATAAGGTGTTATGTATTACAGTTGTTTGCACATAACTATGCATCCTTCAGAATACAGAACTAAGAGGTGCTCTTTGCGAACGAAAAATCAGAGACCTGTGTTAATTTTTTTTTTTTTATAACAGAGTCAAAAGATTTTTTTTTTCCTATGTGCAAAACATTGTGGCATTATGTTAAGTGTGTTTTTTATATTCTAGAGTAAATAATTTAAGTACTTTTAAGTTTTTCGTGCTACAATTCTTAATCGTTAGTTAGTTATTTGCTTATTTATGTTGTGACATTTCGCATAAATCGGAAAAGTCATTAGACACTGTCACGCGGTAGTTGCATGTTTTGTGTCTGCAATCGTGAGGCATTTCAAAAAGCAGGCCGTAGTTCTTTAGAAAAATAAATTTTGCATGATATAATTAACTTTGACGGAAACATTTTGTAGTAATTTGTATCGGTAACCAGGGCAATCATTTTAATTTTAACGTATGTTTCACGCAATAAAGTGAAATAATTTTGATTTTACGAAAAATACTCGTAGGTTCCAAAGAATTTGATTTATTAAAACACCCGTTAATAATATAAAAGTTAAAAATTTGGGTAATGGATTTTCGCAAAAGAGCCTCGAAGTTTTCCAGTACGCCCCTGCGTGTGTGTGTGTGTAAAAGTCGTTTTATTAGATAAATGCAGAAAACTCTTTAAAATTTAATTTGTAAAAGAATAGCGCTTCAACGTATTATGGTAATTTCTTCTTTATCCAGTTTGATAGAATTCATAAATGAGGGTGAACAGCCGCGGAAAACGAGTGAACATAATCATATGTTTAAACAAGAAAATATCGGAAAAATCGAGATGGTGGGAACAAAGGTAAAGTCAGATTGTATGACCAATAATTCCTGTCACTCAAAATTGAGCATGTAACAGCATAAATTTCAGAAATATTTGGGAAAATTTCAGTGTTTATCTATCTCTAGAAATCTTAGAAATAAACAGTCTAATTATTAGAGATATAATGAAGAACATTCCATGCAATGCACATTGTTTCATTGAAGCAGTATCACAAGAATAGGTAAACTAATAACAATTGCACTTAAAAATTTATTTTGCCATGTGAGATAAATAATTAAAAAAAATTACCCTTTTTCCATGTGAGATAAGTTGCATCATTTCTTGACCATTCTAACTTCCAAACCAAGTCCATTGATACATCTTTTAGTTTAATCCCAACAAGCAAATTTCTAGGTAAAACTTCATTTTTACCTCGAAATTTCATTTTTATCTTCAAGTATTTGTAGTACATTAGTTCAGGAAAGCCACTTGTTTATATGGCTTATTGAAATATATATAATCTTTCTATAGTGATTAATCATAGTGTTATCCTTCATAAATTCAGTTTGAGAAATGCAGTATAACTTTCAAAAATACTGCGACTTGTTCACTTAAGCCATAACACATCACCAATTAATTACATATTTAGTCACTTCTACAAATTAAGCAAATGCTCCAACGTAAGATGTTTTTGTCTTCTTATGACTTCCAAAACAAAGATCATTAATATTTATTAAATTATTTGCATTAATATTTATTAAATTAAATTAGTGTTTGTAATGTCAGTAGTTAAGGAGAAGCAGTACTTTCAAGGTTTGGAATATTCCTGCTTAAACAGACATGCCATAAATTAATTAACAGTAAAAATTAATTTAATAATAAAAGTTAATTTAATTTGGGCTGCCATCAAAACATTTCTGAACAACTACGCCAAAAAATTAAATGAATACACACTTCAGAACTCAAAAAACAAACAAGCTAAAAAAATTAAAGTTACAAACATTGCAGAAATGAAACTGGAGTGTAAATATGTCAAAGCCCATGTTATTTTTTATAATAAAAATTATCAATTAAGAAATAATTTTTTTTACTTATCAAGATAGTCTCATTTTTGAGTTTGTTATAAATTTGTTTGTATTAAGTGTTCTATTAGTGTGTAGTCTGTAAGCACAAATACTTATATCCAGTTTCAGGCTTTAAGAAAAAAAAAAAAAATGGTAATCTTATGAGACCCTAGATATAAATGACAGACTTCACCAGCAACAGCTGATAAAAGTATTCTGTAATTGCAATATTGATTTTTTTCTGCGATATCTTCGGTTTGGTTGTAATAATAATAATGCACGTACAATGATATCAAGTTTTAATTTCTAGTACGGAATTCGCAAAAATGAACAGTATCTTGTCACAGTTGCTGAAATCTTATGGATTATACAAACAGTTTTGAGTTTTTCTGGTATATTGTAATATATTTGACAATGAAAAATGTTTACGAAAGAAAGGAAATACTTGTTCTCATATGATCTATTAAAAACAAAATATATATTACCGTTTCGTGCAAAACATTGCATCGACCGTCGCCTCTCAGTGGATGAGCACGCGCGTGACGTCACGGATCCGCGGGGAAGCCTCCAGCTTGAGACGTTGATAACAAAGCACGCCTACCACAATAAAGCAATTCACGTACATATGCGGCAGAGTCATTTTTTTCTGAAAATAAATCTGAGTAATCGTATTTCTTCCACCACAGCTTTAAGTAACGGAACCATTTATTACTTTTAATCATTATCTTGATTACTTTAATCAACTTTCGGGACATCATTGATTACTTTAATCAGCTTTCGGGACATATACTTTGATTTTTTAAACAATGTCAGAGAACGTGGCAGCGCAATTGTTAAAAATTATAAATGACAGAATATAAAAAGTGCTATCGCAAAGGTTATCTACACTAGCCGACGATCTTCCGAACTGAAAGTCAGAAATGTTAAAATATAAATCAAAATAAAGCTAAATGGAGAAAAAGTTATAGACTATGTGACGTACCTGCCCAGCAGGACGCACACGACATAAAGGCAGATAGCAGTCAGAACGAACGTCCGCGTAGCTCAATTGGTAGAGTGACTTATTCCGGAATGAGGGGACCCGGGTTAGAGCCCCGGCGTGGACAAAAAATGACGGAGAAATTTACTTCGTTATAATGGCGCCCGAACTTTCCGGATGACACGGCCGTTCAAAATCTCGCAATGGTGTGATGTTCTTTCCACACCGCGAGGTAGGAAAAATAAGAGAATCCATTCTCCAGCGCTTCGAAAAATAAATGTGTGTGAAGTTGCATTCCACACACCAGACTGTCTGGGAGTTCTCAAGAGTACGTTCTACAGTGGATGGCTGCTTACGACGATTCATGGTCACGGGGGAGGGAGATGTGACGTACCTGCCCAGCAGGACGCACACGACATATAGGTAGATAGCAAGATAGCAGTCAGAACGAACGTTCGCGTAACTCAATTGGTAGAGTGACTTATTCCGGAATGAGGGGACCCGGGTTCGAGCCCCAGCGTGGACCAAAAATGACGGAGAAATTTACTTCGTTATAATGGCGCCCGAACTTTCCGGATGACCCGGCCGTTCAAAATCTCGCAATGGTGTGATGTTCTTTCCACACCGCGAGATAGGAATAATAAGGGAATCCCTTCTCCAGCGCTTCGAAAAATAAATGTGTGTGGCGTTGCATTCCACACACCAGATTGTCTGGGAGTTCTCAAGAGTACGTTCTACAGTGGATGGCTGCCTACGACGATTCATGGTCACGGGGGAGATGTGACGCACCTGCCCAGCAGGACGCACACGACATAAAGGTAGATAGCAAGATAGCAGTCAGAACGAACGTCCGCGTAACTCAATTGGTAGAGTGACTTATTCCGGAATGAGGGGACCCGGGTTCGAGCCCCGGCGTGGACTAAAAATGACTGAGAAATTTACTTTCGTTATATCTAGTTTGGGGAAATTAAATAAAGAACGCTCCTCAATCAGACTTTTTTAACGACTCATATGAGCATCTAAAGTTATATGGAGTTGCCTATGCCTCATTTGAGGTCACACGCGTTGAGGTATAGACGCACTTCCCCACGCCGCATCGTACGGAACTTGAGTCTGAGCCCAACTCAGATGACTGGCCCGAAGCCCACGCCTCTGATGACTCGGCCACAATTTAGCAGTTTAAATCATCATCATGAACTATTCGCAATCCACTGATGGATGAGGGTCTCCATTAGTCTCTCTCACAAATCTCTGTCTTGAACAATTCTCTTCCATGTCGCTCCGGCATGCCTTCGAATTTCATACATTCATCTACCACGTGGTCGTTTTCACGGTCTTTTTTTTTTTTTTTTTTTTTTTTTTGTTCCTTGGTATCCTCCATGTGACGTACTACAAAAGGTGAAAACAGGTGTCAAAACGACAAATCTGCAGCGAGACATTCTGTCGGCGTAGCTCAGTTGGGAGAGCGGCTTACTCCGGAGTGAGGGGAGACGGGCTCGATGGCCGTCCCGGACTCACATGTATTTTCATATCCAATCTAATACCTTAGTTGTCAAACAGTGGCCAGTTCTAAAAAATGTCTAGTGTATTGCCGTTTTAGGGATTTTACCTTTATTGTAATTCAACAACTTCTGTCATCTTCCTGATCTCCTTCTCCTATCTTTCCTGCTTGAAACAAGCATATATCTTTAAGTTGTCCGCAACGTCTGTACGTACCTTTTTTTTTAGGTACTTTTTTTCCCTTTTTGCCTTTGATACATAAGTGCCGGCACGGTGACGCAGGTTTCTGATCATTCGTACGAGATGGGGCTGGGTTCGAATCCCGGTGGGGCGTGGATGTTGCGTTTGTCTTACAGCACTGGCTCTCTCCCTGCCCTGGGACCAGTCACCCTAACTTAGGGACGTACGACTGTTTATAGCCCATCGAGTTTCTCGCGGTGGTCATCAACTCCCCCCTCCCCCTTTCCACCGCCGAAAAAAAATTCATAAGAGGGAACTGGAAGGATGCATTTAGTTTAAAACATAATGATAAATCACTTTTAAAAACTTTACGAAAATTGTAGTTTCTTCCAAATGCACTCCAACCAAGTTGTATACGCCCGCTAATTCCTTCTTCGATGTACACTCTATGCACAAAACATTAGAGATACTTAACTAATAGCGTGTTGGTCCTCCTCTAGTTCAAATAATAAACGCCGAGGCATCGACTCCACCAGATGCCGGTGGGTTTCCGGAGGTAATGCCAGTCATGCTTGTTGCAGCATTGCCTATCAACTCCCCCGAGACGTCAGTACAGAATCCATGGATCTGATGTTTCGTTCCACCGCATCTCAGATAGTTTTCAACAGGGTTTTAATTCGGGGACCGTGGGGGCCGCTGGATGGTTCCGAACTCAGATGAGTGTTCCTCTAGCTATACCTGGGTGCCTGCGGCCCGGTAGGTTGGCGCATTTTCCTGCTGATACAGGCCGTCAAGCGGAGAGTGCGCGAAGGTCATAAAAGCGTGTTGGTGATCAGCCATGACCTTTCCAGACAACTAAGGGACTTAATGTGTCCCATGAGAAGGCTCCCCAAACCATCACAGAGCCTCCACCGCCTTGAAGAGAGTAGAGCTGGCACGACGGGGCCCATGGCCTCATGCTCTCTACGCCACACCCGCACCCTCCCCTCTACTCGGTACAGCTGGAAACGGGACTCATCTGACCACACGACGCAACGCCACTCTGCAGGGGTCCAGTTTGGGTGTGCCCGGCACCAGGCGAGGCGTAATGTCCGATGACGAGTAGCCAACAGTAGCACACGAGTAGGGCGTCAGCTCCCGTAGCTCAGGGTACGCAGCGTGCGTGGTACCGTTCGCTTACTGACGGTGTTTGAGCCTCCGAGATTTAACCTGGGTGTGATTTGCGCCGCCATTGCCAAGCGGTCTATCGGAAAGAGCCTGGATGGTCTACGTCGACCCCGGTCATCAATGGTGTTTGGTCGGCAACCGCTTGTTCTCTAGGCGCGGGTACGTTCGTCAACGGTATACTCGCGGTACACCCTTGATACGGTTTCTCTTGGGAACCCTAGAGTTCTTACCACTTGAGCGATAAAATGACCCATCTGTCTTGCGCCAGCAATGTGTCCACGATCAAATTCGCTCAGATCGCCACGTTTATCCATGCTCGTCGAATGCGATGCATTGTTGGGAAGCCTTGTTGACCACCTATGTATCGCCTACTTTCGGTTTGGATCTGTCCCACTCTGCGTGGCGATACCCACGTGAACTGCCCATCACCCCTATTTCTAATGTTTTATCTATGAATGTACAGGGTGTCCGAGAATTATTGGACACATTACAAAATTATATAAAATAAAACATTAAACAGATAGAAAGAAACTGATTGTACTAACTTACAATGTAACTACACAAGTTAATAAATTTCGATGTGAGATCCCTTAGTTGCTCCTAGAACGTCCAAGCGATACTCGATTTCATGCCATGTATTGGCAAGCATCTGAGGAGTTATGGAATTAATAGCAGCTGTGATACGCTGCTTCAGTTCCTTCAAATCAGAACAAGGCGTCTGATAGACACAATCCTTCACATAACGCCACATAAAATAACCCAATGGAGTTAGATCTGGAGAACGAGGAGGCCACGAATGGGACCACCACGCCCAATCCATCTGTTGTGGAAATGCTCATTTAGGCACTTACGTAAGCACGTTCACCAATGCGGAGGCGCGCCGTCTTGTTGGAAAACGACGTTGTCATATCTTTTGATTTGGGGTATAGCAAAATGTTCTAGCATATCCAAGTAAATGTCACCATTTATGGTTTTTTTCGCAGAAGAAGAAAGGGCCAATCACTTCTCTTTTTGATAGGGCGTACCACACATTAACTTTTGGAGAATCACGTTCCAGTTCAATAGCAGCATGTGGCGGTTCACTGCCCCATATCCTACAGTTGTGACGATTCACAATACCTGATACATGAAATGTGGATTCATCACTAAATATTACAGTACTGAGAAAGTTTTCGTCGTTTTCCACTCGATTCAGCATACCCACAGCGAAATCGTATCGCAGAGTGCATCTTTTGCACTATTTGAATTTTATAAACATGAAACTTTAATTTCTTGTGCAAGATATCGTGACCTGTCGATTTCGGAATGCACAGTTCTCTGCTTGCTTTACGAACGGATTTCCTGGGGATTCGTCGGAAACTTTCATTAACATGGTCAACCGTCTCATCGCTGACGCTAGTAGGCCTACCGGCTCCTCCACGATGTTCCACATTGCCAGTTTCTTTAAACTGTTCCATCCATCGCTTAATTGAATTCGTTGACTGAGGATTACAACCATACTCTAAACGATACCGTATTTTAACTTTAATGACATACTTTAATTGCGAAAGCCATAACACACACACACATCGCCTGACATGACTACTGATTGCGCATTTCTCATACATTCATCAGGCCACACCTAGCGCCATCTATGGGATTCTGGGAATAACAATTCTGCAAAACAAAAATATAGAACCGTGTTAGTAATACGTGACATAGAAAAACAGACAATGCTCATAGTTTTTTTTTTTTTTTTGTACATAATTTTGTAATGTGTCCAATAATTCTCGGGCACCCTGTATTTCTGTTGTCCAAGATTGATGCAGGCATTAGTTACTTCTGAACTTGCCCCCATGAATCTCTAAAACGTTAGTTCTTTCGGCACATTAATTTTCTGTTCTGTAAATTCATTTTTAATTCTACTTCTTTACTCTTGTCAGCAAGTTTCTGGATTTAAATCTTATGTTTTCATTAAGAAATTTAAAATATGTAAGAGTAAGTGTACCCACACGGTTCCCATAAGCTGGTGTAGCACCAGCGCTTAAGGTTATAGTTACACGTCCTGAATATACGGGATTGCACGCTTACAGTGGCCATTTTAAAGCTCCCTACACTTCCTTAATAGTTTCGCTTTCATTAATCAGAAGCCTTTTAATTAAGTAGAAACACTAATTAGCACGAGTTCGGTATAATTGAGTTTTAAAAAAGGTCATCCTCGTATTAGCTTCCAATGGGCAGATTTTTTTTTTCGTACTTCGAGCACTCACAACTTCATCGACAACTCGCATGCCCGAAGCCGCTGCATCACTGAAGGTAAGAAAACTCAACGATGTTTTGGGGGTAAAAATACCACAGAATTTTGCCAACACGACATTTATTTATGAATCTGAAGTATTCGAACGCGGAACTTTTCCCAAGTTGCATAACTATGATTAATACCTATTCAAACTTCGGTCAGTTCATCTACTAGATTCGATGTATAAGCTCATTATGAGTAAACAGGTTAAAATTAAAATATAGCTTTACAACTTTTAACATAAAATATTCTTAAAAACAAGAGAACATACTGAAGACAGTTGATGTAAATCTTAATTGCAAATTAACCCCTTTTTCCCAGAGGTATCTTAAGCAGGTGTCCAAAGCGGTGGCTTCTCATTCTGACTGTTCGTCCAAGTTGGCCTGGATTCGAGTAACGGTTGAGACATGGGTGATGTATTTGCCTTGTGGCATTGGCGCTCTCTCTTCCCTGGAACCATTGGTTTCGCATAATCAGTCTATTAGATAATGTTCTGCGCTGTATTGCATATTTGCTGTACAAAGAGTCAGTTTCATATTTTCATTATTTGTATTGTACTCGATGTATAAATTTTCTGTAAAACGCAAGTTCTGTTTGTACTAATATACTTTACTCTTTGCACTGTGAAATTTACAGTTGTACCATGGAATTGTAATTCCTTATTAGTGTCTTCCCTATGCCGTTGCATCTTGTGTACATATGTTGTTGTTCACTACAAGTTAATCTATAGCACTGTGATTGAGGCACTTGTTTAAGCCTAAGTAATAGTTCTTTTTGTAATTTGACAGCGTTTCACAAGAGAGATATTGCATTCAATTTGTATAGAGTTCACACCATCATTGTGGATAGATCATTTATTCGCTTATCTTTCAGATACTGAAAAGTATAAACCTTCTGCTCTTTTCTTCTCTTTTCTTCTTTTTCTTCAAGATTGCTCAAAATATACATGTTTGTTTTTACACTGTAAAATTTATAGTTATACCTTGTACTGGTGTTCACCTATTAGAGATGGCACTCTGCTGATGCACTTTGCGAACATATGTTGTACATAGAGTAAGTCAACCCATCAGTCCAGTATTGTCAGTGTTATGAATTTGCTTACATTGTATATAGTGCATCCACATAATGTAAATATCTCATTGTCATTGTAAATAGGTCATCCACTTGTTTACCTTTTGGTAACTGTTAAGCACAGGCCATCTGTATCTTCCTGTCCATGTTTGCTCCAAATAAAATATTGTTGAAGCATTAGCGAGGGCACAGTGCTTACAGCTTTCAGTGTTGCTCATAGCGGTTATTAAACTTCCAGCAAGAAAATAATATTAATAATTAACATCTGTAACGTATACTCTAGATTCACTTTCCTTTTGATTTTACTATCTATCTCTGGTTATTTTATTTTCCTATGTAAATTATCTTCTTACTTAACGAGTTATTTCTCCCGCTGAATGAGATCTGGCAATGAGTGTAAGTCATGACGTGGTGGTAGCCACTATAAATAGGCGCGTTCAACGATACCAGAGAGAGCTTTTTGTGTTACGTGAGAGAGCTTTTTGTTGATGTGCATAGGGAGAGCTTTGTTTTATGTGTAAAGAGATCTTCGTTTATGTGAGAGGAACTTCGTTATAATGGCGCCCGAACTATCCGGATGACCCGACCGTTCAAAATCTCGCAATGGTGTGATGTTATTTCCACACCACGAGATAGGAAAAATAAGAGAATCCCTTCTCCAGCACTTCGAAAAAAAAATAATAATAAGGGGGAGATGATGTAACGTACCAGGAGATGTGACGTACCTGCCCGAAGGACGCACACGACATAAAGGCAGATAGGAATCAGAATAAAACGTCCGCGTAGCTCAATTGGTAGAGTGACTTATTCCGGAATGAGGGGATCCGGGTTCGAATCCAGGCGTGGACAGAAATGACGGAGAAATTTACTTCGTTATACATCGTATAACTCCAAAATTAACTTACAGTAACAAATTAAGGAGATGAAAAATTATCATTTCTTGCATGGTTGCGGTATATGCAAATGACATTTTTACATTAAACGGTTAAAAACGGTTTTTGAGTTACTGTTCAAATGTGTGGTTGACAAAAGTATGTCTCACAGGAACAGCGTGTGTAAGCAAGCACTGTCAGGTCTCGTAGTAACTGTTGCAGTTGTTACGTTGATACTAAGAAACGCTAGTTGCCGAGAACTACAGAGTAGCAGGCCCCTTTTGTCACCGTCTTGCACTCAGCTAAAAAAGGGAACTTTAAAAGGCCATCAAAATAAAAAAAAATTGCCTAACAAATGCACATTTATTTTTTAATTTCCTTGCGAAATTAATTAGGTAAAAAAGAAGAAGAAGTGTATGAAACAAAACAAAAAGTATCTAAAAATATCATTTAATCTGTTGATTGTGACTGTGTTAACTGAAATTTATTTTACTAACCCAACACATGACCTATAAAATAAAATTAAGGAGAAATACATTTTAATTGTTTTACAGTTCTTATGCCAAACTAAATACTTAATGCCCAAAAAACATGCCTATACGACAAAAAAAAAAAAACTTGAAACCTGAGGACCCCCCCCCCCCCCCCCCCCCCCACACACACACACATACACCGAATCTCGCTTTCCGATATACACTGAAGAGCAATTGAATTAGAGACAGTTGGCGTTATGCAAATGTGGCGCTGTGGGCGGCGCTGTAAACTGAAACGACATGACGTATGCAGCGATCCGACAATATAAGGAGTGATGCGACGGAAATCAGTAAGAGTCGGACGCAGTATGGGTAAGACGAAGGATCTAAGCGTATTTGATCGTGGGCAAATTGTCGGGGCCCGACGAATGGGTCACTCCATCTCGGAAGTCCTGCAGGGACTGGGATTTTCACGAGCCACTGTGTCACGGGTGCACAGTGAGTACATCGAATCCGGGAAAACCATCCCTGCAAGGGCCAACTGCCGTGGACAACAGCGTGTGGATGAGCGGGGTCATCGTCGGCGAGCTCGCATTGTAACAGCGGATAGATGGGCCACAGTGCAAGAAATTCTTCGGCAATTTAACGATGGTGCACAAAAACGTGTAAGTAGCCACACTATCCAGAACCATCTCCTCGCTATGGGGTACAGAAGGCTGCAATGGGGTTTCGAACATAGACATTGGCGCGTTGATTCGCAATAGGTCGTGTTTTCTGAAGAGTCACGATTCATCTTGATGCGCCATGATGGTCGCATACGTGTTTGAAGGCATCGTGGTGAACGGCACCTTGCAGCGTCATACCGGCCCAACGCCGAGCGTCATGGTTTGAGGCGCCATTTTGTTCAATTCGCGATCTAGCCTGATACGAATTGAGGGAACTCTCAACAGCCAGCGATACACCAGGGGTGTTTTAGAGGCAGAGGTGATACCCTTTCTTCAGAGTTGTCCTGCCGCTATATTCCAGCAGGGCAATGCTCGGCCACATTTGGCCTGGAATGTCCAAGTCTTCTCCCATGAACGGAAGATACCGCTTCTTCATTGGCCTGCACGTTCGCTGGATATGTTCCCGATCGAACATGTCTGGGATATGGTAACTAAGGGACCATCCCGTCAAGTGCCTTCGCCAGTCAGCACTGGCGAATTCTGGTCTAGCGTAGACGCCGAGTGGGATTCTATTCCCCAGCACGATATCAAAAACCGTTGAATGCCGCGCCGTGTAGAGGCGGTTGTTGTTCTTCGAGGTGTCTTCAGACGATGAGTTTTGAAGCGAATAAATTTTGTATAGCTCTACAAAGTAATCAGTCATCTCATGTAGCATGGGGAATGCGTGACATAAATTTCATTTGAATTGCGCAATTCTTTTTTAGTGTTACAATTTTCACAAAAACAGTTAGTGTATTTAATACTAAATTTCCTTAAAATAGTTTAACTGACAGAGCAGTAATTTTCAAAGAGGCATTACTTTAAAGGCATCTGCACCGGTGACGCAGTGGTCTAAGCGATGGTTTCTGATCATTCGTCCGAAAGGGGTCCGGGTTCGAATCCCGGTGAGGCATGGATGTTGTTTTTGTCTTATGGTACTGGTCCTCTTCCTTCCCTGGAACCAGTGACCCTAAATAAGGGACGGGCGACTGCTTATAGCCCATTGAGTTGCTCACGGTGGTCGTTAAGGTGGACGTCAAGTAATTTTGTTTCCTATACTTCCAATGGAAAAACTTCTGTACACATTTTCTTCCCAATTAATGCGTTCCCAAAGATGAAAATTTTAACATCGATTCAAATAGCTTCACTTTATAACTTGGAATACTTAATATTTTCTAAAACCTAACCATTATTATGCAATCCAACATTTGTTTGTCTACTGACGTCGTGAAAGTACAGGTCGTGCCATCTTTTTCTGGACAATTAATGCGCTCACAAGGATGAAAATTTGAACATCGATTAAGATAGCTTCATTTTATAACTTGGAATACTTAATGTTTTCTAAAACATAAATATAATTAAGCAATCCAACATTGTCAACTGACGTCATCAAAGTACAGGTCGCGCCATCTTTTTTCTGTTTTCAACACCACCAAAGGGAAAGTTATTGATTTTTAAAATAATTATGGTTATGTTTTAGAAAATATTAAGTATTCCAAGTTATAATATGAAGCTATTTTAATCGATGTTCAAATTTTCATCCTTGGGAACGCATTAATTGTGAATAAAATGTGTACAGAAGTTTTTCCGTTGGAAGTATAGGAAGCAAACCTACTTGACGTCCACCTTAAACCTCGAATCAAAAAAAAAAAAAAAAAAAGAATAAATCCCACATATTTAATACATTTCGAATAGCTATAATCACAAAACCCTTTTTGCACATTTCAGCACCGATTCGAAACGAACGTATGAGCTCACGTCATTTGCTTTGATAGTCGTCGAGTATTATTATCTTCTTGATCATTAAATCTTGTATAATTAAAATATTTATCAACGAGAGAAACAACTCGAAATCGTTGTATGCGACCCAAAAAAATGACGAAACTGAGCAAAAAGAAAACACTTAAGCAAGGAGAAGATTGAAAATTAGATAGTTAACAGAATATCCAAAAATAGAAATGCGTACTTAAGCACCACACTAGCGGCAGAAATGTATGTTACGAAAATTAACAAATAGTGCAATAAGAGTGTCTAATAGCTGATGGAGGACATTAGAAACAAAGGAGTTTTCAAATTGAACAGATGGAATAAAATATCTATATAGAAAAACATGATATAACTTAACGCACCTCCATCCCCCCCCCTACAGCGGAAAACCTTTGTGTTTCTTAAAGAAGAAAATGGGTTCGGAATACTTTACATAATGAAGAGTATCGTACCAAAACGCATTTTTCTAAAGGTTTCTTAGGATCGAATTAACTCTTTTCAAATAGAATTGTACACCATACACCGTGTCAGCAAAATTCTGAATAATGGAAAAGTAGAAAATACCCTAAAGGTATTCTTCAAAGCAAAAGCTTTGCTAAGGAAAAATACTTTTTCAAATACTTCCCTTTGTAGCAGAGATAACAAAGGGAACGTTTTTATGTTTATGCCGCCTATCCGGAAAACTGTGCGTTATTTAAAGGGGATAATATTCCACATCTTTATTGTAGCGAATGGTATACGGTAAAAAAGAAGAAATGTTTCAATAGGACTTTTAGAAGCGGAAATAAGGTTGCAAACATAAATATATTCTAACACCACCATAGCTCTAGAACTGTGAACTAAAAAACCCATAAGCGCAAGCAATGCGTTTTCACGTTGCGAATGATATCCGACGTTGAAAGAATTTTTTAATTGGGCTTTTAGAAGCAGAGATATAAAAGAGAAAACAGATTACAGATTTGCACTCTCTAGCGGGAAAGTTTTATATTATTTTGGGCAGAAAATGCACACAAAATGCTTTTGTAGATAGTGGTATCTCACCGAGAAAGGACTTTTTCAATCGGGGTTTTTAGACGTCTAGATATTGCTGTAAATATTCTGCTAACGGAAACAGAAAACTATACCCTCTAGTGGAAAATTTGTGGGTAAAGAAAAATTTCAAATTATATGGGAAACATATCGCACCATAAACTATCTCCGACAGAAAAAGAATTTTTCGAATGGGACTATTAAAAGCAGAGATATCGATAAAAATATGATGTACCATTACGCCGCTGGCGGAAAAGCTGTCTGCATTATTTTAAGAAGAAGCCACTCTCAGGTTTTTCGTCGCGAGCCCTGTCTTATCCCAAAAGATTTTTTTTCCAGTCGAGTTTCTCGGAAGCGCGGATTTCCTGCAAACACCTCAGAAATACCATAACTAAACACTTTCGCCCCTCGGTGCTAAAACTGTTCTCCTCAAAATTTAGAAATTGTATGCATAACACTTCTCGGTAAGCGCTCTTCTAGATGCTGAGAAATGTTTTTTAAATCGGACTTTTACAAAGGGCATTCTGAAAGTAATGCATCCTCCTTAATAACTTTGGAAATTTTGAAGCGATTTTAACGAAACTGCACTGACATGTACTATGATATATTACCAATCTGAGAACACATTTTTTTCAGAATCGGAAATAAATATCATGAATGACAGAGGTATGGAGCTTTCACAATCAATATAAGTAATGTCCGAAGATGTATGAAAAGGTTTCGATAGGGAGAAAATTCTGTGTCGGACAAACAACGGAGTGGAAGACCCACAACTGCAGTGACAGATGCCAACAGGCAACGAGTGAAAGACCTCATCACAGCTGATCGTCGTGTCATTATCCAGGACTTGTGTGATGCAATTCATTGTGGTCACAGTGCTCTGGAAACATTAATTAGGAATATGGGATACAGAAAAATTTGTTCAAAGTGTATCCCAAGAAACCTAACCCGTGAACAATGTGATTAAATTGTGGACATGTGCCGGGACATCTTGGACTGTTATGAGAGAGAGAGGGTGGGTTGCTTTTCTCTAATGTTGTGACGGGGGATGAAACCTGGGTGTTCTTTCATGATCCAAGAACAAAACGTGTGTCAATGGAATGGCAACGCACATCTTCACCTCGACAGAAAAGGTGAAATGAACTCGTTCCGCAGGGAAAGTGATGGTGATAATTTTCTGAGACAAACGTGGTGTCATTTTAACTGATTTCCTTGAACGGGGTGCAACAATAAACAGTCCTTACTATGTGCAGATATTGAAGAAGCTAAAGGAAGCTATCAGAAGGAAAAGACGTGACATTCTACTCCGTAGTCTTGTTTTACACCATGATAACGCACGTTCCCACACCTCAATGGAGACTTCACAGGCTATTGCCAAAATGGAGTGGACTGTGATGCCCAACCCCCGTACAGTCCTGATTTCGCTCCCCCAGACTTTTTTTCCTTTTTGCCCCTATGAAAGACACCCTTCGTGGGGAACGTATTGACGAGGTGACAGACGTTAAACTGGATGTGAACTCATTGGTGAGACGACAGCCTCAGGAACTTTTCTAAAAATGGATTTTACGAATGAGTTCAAAGATGGCGGAAATGTATAGAAAGTGATGGACAATACTTTGAATAGGCTAACATTATTAACAACATGTCCAAGTTTTTGCCACCAAGTTTAACATTTTTGCTGCTACAAATAAAAATCTTATGAGGGACGAGGCATTAATTTCACGATGCCCTTTCTGGAAGTAAAAATATCGGGAAAATCGCAATTTAACGATACTGTGTGCAAAAGATACTAACCAAAATAGTCGTCGTTATAAATGGTATCGAAAGAATTTTTTCAATCGGATATTTAGAAATCATTATATAGAATAAAATGCATTTTGTGTTCGATAGCATCTGCATTTACGCCATCGTTCTTACATTTCAAAAAAAAAAAATTGCTTAACGCTAAATTTGTTTTTTAAATCGGACTAATAGTTGCAGAGATATGGTATCTACAGATGGGCGGACGGACGGACAAAATGATATTGTAAGCACGTACCCTTTTTTTACAGAAGACGTGCTTAAAAAGAGTTTGGGGGAATCTTAAGAAATTGGCTAAGTTCTTCGTAGAACAACTTGTGTGAATTTAAGACAAAACGCAGTAATCACATTGTCATGATATAGCGAATTTTTAAGTAAATAAAATTGAAGTCCTTGCACTCTGGAAAACACAGTTGCTCACGTTTAAATTCATTTTTCTTTGCCGTTGTAGGATTCTCTACCTTCATATCAGGTTTTTTTACGAAAATGTTACTCCAAAAGTCAATTGTATTCCAAATGCATCTCTCGGAGACACTGTGAAGCGCTTAAATTATTTTATTTTGATCGTTCCTTCACAAGCGCATAGTATCATGTTAGCGCACTTTTGAACATAACGTCCGATGCACAAAGACAAACGGTTCGCCAAATTTATACTAAATTTAAATGCGCTCTCGTTGTGCAGTGCTAAATTTTCTATTTTATTACATTCGAAATGTTATTTCCACAGCATACAGCCCGACGGTAATGCATTGTAAAAGCGTGTATTTAAATATGGGGACCTAACTAGAAATATCCGACAGTGGCACAATGACAACAAAAAAAGAATCCGCGTGCTATCTGTAAGGTCTTGACTTGCCAATAAAGACAAACTGTGAAATAGTTTTGTAAAACTATGCAAACTTAAAAGTTCTTTTAAATATAGTTCTTGTTAAAGTAACGAATAAGCAGCACTTATGTAAAGAAGAATTAGTTCTCGAAGCAGTTTTCGTGAAAAAAAGAAATACAGAAGAAGATAGGAGCACTGAAAGCTTTCTATGTTACTAGAGAAGGTTTAATAAGCAATATACTAGAACATACCGAAACTAAAGATGTCACTTGTGCATTTAGCTTTCGTTTTAACTTCTTTTATCTCCAGAGCCACTGACAAAGCTTCACAGAGGTGACGCAATAATTGTAAACATGAAGTTGCGATGAATGATGTTTTAACAGGTAGATTAGTAGTAGAACAAATAACCAACGTGAACATGCTAAACATTGGTCGCTCAATATTAAACTTGAAAGGAGCCGAAGCATAACACACGTATAGATGTTCGGACTGGAGATTTAACTCTTTTGATTTCACGACAGCAGATCGTTCGACTGCCTAACACACTGTTAGTTTCCAGCTCTGAGATCAATCGAACCCGAGCCTGAACCCGGAAACCCAAAGAAGAGCCCGGGCTTGAACCGGGCCCAGAGAGAGAGAGTTTTCTTTTCTTTTTTTTAATGTGATTTTGCATGATTTAGCGTTCCAGATTCCCTAACACTTTGTAGTTGGTAAAGATAATTGGGTCGGATGGTGGGGGGGGGGGGGGGGGTACTTATTCCGGGCTTGGGTAGCAAATGCCGTAGGACAATGTGGCGTACTGCTGAGGTGAAAACATGTGTGAAGACGACAAATCTGCAGCGAGACATTCTGTCCGCGTAGTTCATTTGGAAGAGCGACTTACTCCGGAGTGAGGGGACACGAATTCGATGCCCGTAGCGGACAAATTTGTGTTTTCACATTGGCGCCCGACTGTGGAAAATTGATCCACTGGCCGTTGGGTTCTTCGAAAACTGTGTGATGTTTGTTCCACACATTGTTTGGAATTAGTAAAAAATTCCTACTTCGCTTCAAATGAAAAAAGAAAAAAAGAGAAAGATGATGCGGCGAACTACAGAGGTGAAAACATGTGTGAAGACGACAAATCTTCAGCGAGACATTCTGTCCGTGCAGCTCAGTTGGAAGAGCGACTTACTCTGGAGTGAGGGAACATAGGTTCGATGCCCGTCGCGGACAAATTTGTGTTTTTACAACACGCATTAATAGATTTCTGCGAAGAAAGAAAAGTTTTTTAGAGAACTATAGATAGTAGATAGAACCCCGATGAAATGTTGCCCCCTATTTCCACGTGGCAGCTCCCTGCTAATTCTATCGTCAAAGTACGCAGATTTCAGCGCCGCCCAATCTCACCTAATGTCCGACCACTCGAAGCGTTTCAGGAAGAAACGAAAGGATTATACACGGTCGTAACAGATTAATATGACCATCCCCGGAATCAGAGTGTACCCGACCAGGCGCGTCACACAGTGCAGTGACAAGGTCGACACACGGAGAAAAATAAGCGGCCGGTCAGGATAGATGAGCCATAGTGCACAATGTGAGAACAATGGGCAGAGGTAGTGATTTGACGGAGGTTTAAAAAGGAATGATCGTCGGCTACCGCGCCAAGGGTGGAAGCATCTCAGAAACAGCAGACTTCGTGGGCTGTCCGCGAGGTGCAGTAATAAGGGTGTACCAAAAATAGACCGCTGCCACACTGACTACATCGTGACGTCATAAATGTGGAGCACCAAAGGCCATCGACACCAGAGGAGAACGTCGCCTCCGTCGACTCGTAAAGGGCGATCGACGCGCAACACTGCAGCAATTGACCACGCGAATGAACGCTATGGCACCCAGGTACGTGTCCCTAATAGCAGTAGAGCGAACCCTGTTATACATGGGTCTCTGTACCCAGTGTACTAGAGTTAGAAAAGAAGAGCAATAGAATACCTAATAATTTTACCCGCGAAGAAAGAGTGCTTCCCAATGTAGCAGATATTTCTGCTGAATATGATGCACGTTAGCGTAACTTAGGCTTTTCCTTTGGAGGGATAAACTACCAAATCTTAATACGCAAAATTAAAAAAAAAATTTGAACCTTTATTTTTGGATGATTCAATAATGAATTCTCGTCGCAATTTTAAGTAAATGAAGTTGAGACTGAAGTAAATAAGTGTTTTAAACAAGTTAGTAAAATCATGCAATGCATTGATTATGATACTTTCCAACATACCAGAAATCGCGCGCAGACAAACCCTCCTCCCTACCCTGACTGTTGATTCGTTCAATATACCTCCGGGGCAACAATACTAAAGTTTTGTCGCAATAGTAGCATTTTTAGTCAAGTTGTGAGGATAATGGCTGTGGAATAAATCTCGCTCCTGTGCCATGACCTTTGACCCCATTTCGATGATATTAATCAGAATCGGTTCAGTATACCTCCGGAACAACATACTAAAGTTTTGTCGCAATCGAAGCACTGTTACGTAAGTTTATGACGCATAAGGGCAATGAAATGGATCCCGCTCCTATGTCCTGACCTTTGAACCCATTTCGCCCAATTTCAATAGGGTTCGTCCCAAGTTGTCTCCTACCGCATAATAAAATTTCATCGAAATCGAACCATTTTTACGCGAGTTATCGTGCGGACAGACGGACGAAGCTGGAGCATATACCCTTCTTCAACCTACTGTTGGAAAGCGTAAAAAAATATGCATTATTTGAAAGTAATAAAAATATATATTTATTTCGGAAAGTGAAAAGTGCTGGGGAGGGCAAGTTGAGCCTATAACGATACATAATGACGTTATTACTAAAGCCGAAACTCCCTGTAGTAATAGACACTGGATCACGAAAAAGAAAAATATTCTGTTGTATTAAACATTCTTTCCGAATTTCCCTCTTTCTGTTTCTAACTTCTAGGAAATTAGCATCCATTTATTTAGGATTTTTTTATTACAAAGAATATGACTTCAACTCTTTCTACATCAAAAAAACAGTAGGCGTGAACTACAAATTCCAACAACTGAATTCTTTTATTTTTTCAAATTTTTATGAATGTATCAACGATTAAAAGGATCCTAGAATCAGTGGTCACTTTGTAGTACGTAGTTCTCTCAGTCGAAAGACGCAGTTAGTGTGACGGAAAAAATAACACAATTTTCTTAAAGCAAATGAAGTAAACTTACCCATTACTGCAAGTAAAAGTTACATAACTTCATTCTAATCCACCACATTATGAAGAAAGAATTTGAAGAAAAATAATTTACTCATAATTTGTTTCAAATCACATCATACCACAAAACTTATAAACTTTTTCATTACGCGCACTCTCTTCGCCATTTTTACTGAGCTACTCACTCATTCGTGAAGTACTCTGTAGGCTTCGTCGAGGAAAGCAAAGCAAAAGAAAGACGCGCGCAGTGCCATCTACGAAGCTTTAAAAATAAAGAAACAACTCCGTGAACAAATCGAATCTTGTCTGACTGTTCTTGGGTGCCGTAAGAATGCATATACGCGAACCACCTGCCACCTATGATCGTTCCTGAACACATGCAACCCTAGAAGTAGCCAAGTTCAACATAAAAAGAGAAGGAAGAAAGATAAAAATAAAGAAGAATCCAAATGTTATCTGATGACCGTGGTAGCTTCATTTGTAACAGCATCCAACACAAAAAATAAAGAACCATTTTTGCCGTTTTGGCGTAAAGATGGGCAAACCGATTCTTTTGTAAGAATCGATTTACTAAAACGATTGGTATGAACCGATTCGTTCGTTTTGTCCGATGATACTTTGCGTTTAGAGAACGATTTATGTCTCAGGAATCAATTGTGAGACGAATCCTTTCGTTCGTTTCGTTCAGTGATAAATGAAGCGATAGAAGCCATTTGTAGAACGATTTGTGTATAGGGAATCGATTCTGAGACGGATCCTTTCGTTCAGAGACACTTGACACCTAGGAGGAGTAGTGGATGACTTTTAGGTTAAAATTTGTTTTTAATTCTAACGGAAAATTTTTCCTCGGGTTTTGCATAAGTTCGTTTCGAAAGGTACAGGTAATTTATTGCATTTGTACACTTCTGAATAAAGTAAGTTTTTCTGACCAGAATTTGAACCTCGCCGAGGCACCAAGGTGAAAGTTTGATGTCTAGTGAAAAGTAATTCTGACTGATTTAATTAGGTAATCGGCTCTTTTGCGGAATCGATTCTTTTCAGGAAAGATTCGTTCGCCAGTGACTCACTTTGCAATAATCTGTATCTCGATGGCTGAGTGGTCACAGCTTTTGGTTAGTCGTCAGAGTCGGGCTTGGGTTCGAGTCCCGGATGAGGCATGGACAAAGCCCGGCTAGGACACCTGGGGACCCAAGGCCAAGAAAATAGCGAAGCATCCCATGGAAGCAAAATATTTCTCCAATGCGCTGGACATGTCGCGTGGTAGACAAAACAACAGGATATCAATAAGTTCGTAGCCTGATATACACTATATTGACAAAAGTCACCGGACACCTGGAAGAGAAACACAACATAGCATTTATTGACATACATTAGTACGGTGTCGGTCCACCTTTGGCCTTAAGGCATGCACTGACCCTTCGAGACATGCTTTCGACAAGGTTTTGGAACACAGCGATAGGTATGAGCTTCCATTCAGTACATAATCCTGCCCCTGACTGCTGCTTAGTAGCAGGCCTTGGTTCCAAACTTCTTATGCTGCGCTCTAATTCATCCCATAGGTTAAGATCAGGGCTCTGTGCTGGCCAGTCCACACACGATACGGAAATATCGTCAAACCACGCCGTAACAGTCCTTGCTTTATGGCTCGGTGCATTATCCTGTTAGTACCAACAAAGCTCGGTTCCAAAGTATTGCCACAAAGTTGGTAGGGCAAAATTGTTCAGAGTATCGAGGTAGACGTGCTGGTTAACAGGTTTGTGCACGATAACCAATGGGTCGGGACCACACCACGAAAACCACCCCCACGAATAAATACACTGCCAGCTCCAAACTTGACCGCTGGAACAGTACACTGAGGTGAATAGCGTTCTCCCGGCTTCCGCCACACCCACACACTGCCATCAGACTGATGTATCGTGTATCTGGATTCATCAGTCCATAGGACCCATTTTCATTGATCTACGGTCCACGACAAATGTTCTTAACACCATGCTAAACGACGAGTAGCATTCCGAGTGGAGATGAAAGGCTTATGATCAGCCGCACGACCACGGTAACCCATGGAATGAAATTATCTGCGAATGGTACGTGTACATACCGAGGTTCCAGCATTTTTACTCACCTGTACATTGAAGTCTTGTTCAGTACTCCGTCGATTAGCTGTAATGACTCTCCTGAGGCTTCGACGTCCTCTATCACTGATTTTCTTTGGTCTGTCGGTACGTTTTGCTGCTTCAGATACGTCATGTGCCTTCCACTTATTCAGTACATCCAAAACAGTTGACTTGGGTATGTTTAAACGCCTCTCGGTTTCTCTTATGTACAACCCACTAATATAACACCCAACAATCTTTCCTTTCTCAAAGTCAGTTCTCTCCCACCGCTACATTTTCACTCAACCTCACAGTGCTATATGATCGTGGTCAGCTGTAGGCTTGTTTTCGTACCGTTTGCAGCTGTACCGCGCATCTTAGCAACGCAGCAGATCCGTTCATTTGCTTTTGAAGGGGCGTCCGGTAACTTTTGTCAATATAGTGTAGTTGTCTTCGTTGTAAAATTATTGTAACCCAATCTCGTGAAGGCTTATTCTTCTGACAGTTATTCTTCCAACCCTTTTTATAGCCCAAGGCTATAGGCGATCCCTCATCTTTTTCATGAGGGATTTTTTGGTCTAATTTCCCACAATGTCTTGGGAAATGCACTTTACCACCTTCTATCAGGTTTTTAGGTAGGAACAAAGAGCGTCCGCGGCCGACTTTACAGAGAACCATCTACGCATTCGTGTCCCAGGGAGTCTGTGGAAAACCACGGAGAAACTGCAGACTAACATGGCCGGCAGGACCGAGATTCGAACACCCGACAGAAACGTCAGCCTCCCACACTGCCCACAGAGCGTTAATCAATTGCGTCATGCCAATGATCTTCTGACAATTAAAGGACCAACTATGAAGTTCGTGTTATTAATGGCTGTATTTCTTTCTCATTTGTGAAAGTGTGAGGAAACGTGAATTTCGCCACACAAGAGAAGTGTGCTATCGTGAAGAACCATTTTGTTAAAGAACTGAGCCCAAAGGAAATGTATGAGGATATGATGATAACAATGCCTGATGACTTTTCATCCTACAGCAGAATATAGCCAAGAACTGAATGGTGGAATTTAAAAGTGGTCGGGTGTCCACACGAGATGTACCCTGTAGTGGAAGGCTAGTGTCACAGTCATCTCGAGAAAACTTTCATGCTGTGCACAACTTGGTAATGGAAAATCGGTGGATTGGCATCCCTATCCTCGACGAAGCTCTGAACATGTCCTACGGATGAGTCCATCATATATAAGCCATTTAAAAATTAGGTATCAAAATATTTGATACCACAACAGAAAAGAGAAAGGGTTGGTTGTGTAAACTCGATGGGCTATATAAGCAGTCGCCCGTCCCTAATCTAGGGCCACTGGTTCCAGGGAAGGGAGCGAGCCAGTGCCGTAAGAACAGCACATCATTCCTGCCTCACCGGAATTCGAACCCTGACCCATCTCAAACGAGTGATCGAAGGCCAGCCCTTAGACCACTGCGCCAACCGGAGCGCCTTTGACTATTTGGTACAGGATTATTCCAATTTGGTGACCCGATTTCTTACTACATTGTAAAAAAATTCTAAAATTCACGAGCCATTTTCCGTGATTTCCTTCGTGAATTAAAAAAAAAATTTTCTGATACAACTTTTTCCGTGAAATGACGTTAAATACTTTGAATTTTACAGATTTTTCGCACGCCAGAAAAATTCTGGATTTTCAGAAACCTTTCCGCAGTTCTTTTCTTATATTGACTGTAAATTACCATTTTCAAGAGACGTTAGCAGAAAATTTTGAATTTTGAGAAACCGTTCTGCAATTCTTTTCTTATATTAACGGAAAAACTCCGTTCTCACTTTTCCCGTATCCATATGACGAAGAATCGGAGCGATTCATGAGAATACTTGGGGGATTTGATTAACTGTTAAATTTCAGTAGTCTGTCTAAGTATTTGATTTTGAACTTCTGTAGCAAGATCGGATATTGTGGATAGTATATCTCATATATTTGATTACTGTGGCACTGGATATTTCTTCTCCTCTTCCCCATTTTTTTTATTTGGAGGTTTAACGACCACCGTGAGCAACTCAATGGGCAGTCGCCAGCCCCTAATTTAGGGTCACTGGTTCCAGGAAATGGAGAGAGCCAGCGCTGTAAGACAAATACAACCTCCATGCCTCACCGGGATTCGAACCAGGACCCATCTCGGACGAATGATCAGAAGCCATCGCTTAAACCACTGCGCCACCGGAACGGCCTTCCCCATTTTGTGCAGTAGCTATTATATTAGGTGTGCAAGTTAATTCACGGCCTTTAAACGCAAACGATCATAGAACGTCGACAAATGCGAATAGCTGTGTTTAATAATGGCTCATTTCAGCGCCATCCAACAGCTTTCCAGGCAACCGTAACCTGAGAAGTGACAGAAGGGATGAAAGTTGACGGTGAAAGCAAGGTCGTTCGAGAAATAACATTTGTGGCACTACCTCCTGTTCGCGTTTCAGTTGGAAAACAGTGCAGCGGAAGCCCAGCAAATGATCTGTGCTGCTTTGGGTAATGCTGCTGTGTCCTATAGTACGTGTAAGAAGTGGTTCCAGCGGTCTAAGCAGGGAAATTTCGATCTCCTTGATGCAGAACGTCCAGGACAGCCACAGAAAGTTGACGATGAACAACTGTTGGACGCGGATCCCTGTCGCACACAGTCAGAGCTCGCCCAGGAACTCGGAGTAACACGGCAAGCCATTGCAAAGCGCCTACACAAGCTTGGACGGATTCACAAGGAGGGTCGTTGGGTTCTCCACCACCTCACAGCTGCAAATAAGTCTAGGCGCTACGATGTTGCTCTGTCCTTGCTCTCCAGATTCAAGAAGAAGGATTTCCTCCACAAGATTTTGATCTGTGATGAGAAGTGGATCCTCTACAATAATCCTAAGCGGCGCAAATCGTGGGTTTATCCAGGTCAGCCTACCACCAGTACCGACAAACCGAATATCCATGCCAGGAAGTTGTTGCTGTGCATATGGTGGGATCAGCGCGGTGTCGTACACTATGAGTTGCTCAAACCTGGTGAAACGGTCAATGCTGAGCGTTATTGTCAGCAACTCATTCGTGTGAGTGACGCAATGGAGGCGAAAAGGCCATACACACGCAAGGGCAGAAGGTCGGTCCTGTTGTTTCAGGATAACGCGCGTCCTCACACCGCGAAAACGACTTTAGACACGATCACCAACTGAGATTGGAGATTTTGTCCCACCCGGCGTATTCTCCAGACTTCGCGCCGTTGGATTATCACCTTTTTCGCTCCCTGAAACATCACCTGAGCGAAACCACTTCACTTCTGTCGAGGAGGTCCACACAAGTATTGATGACTTTATCAACTCGAAACAGCCCTTTTTTTTTCGCCGTGGCATTCGGCAGCTCCCTGACCGATGGCTCAAATGTATCCAACACGACGGGGATTATTTCCCTGATTAGGTACGTATTCGATTTGCTATAATTTGACGTCAACGTGCCGTGCCTGTGGCCGAGAATTAAGTTGCACACCTAATATATTGTGTTACCGTAAGAAATCGGGTACTTAATTTATTGTACAGGTGGCTGTGCTTTGTCTGTGTATCAATCTGTGAAGTCCTTAAGACAAAAGCTATATAGCTACCAAGAGTAAATTTTACATTTAGAAGTTTTGAGAAATAATATAATAAAATAGTACATTGCACCTTCTCTTAAAGATAATTGAAAGTTATTTTCCGTTAAGGAAAAGATCTCAAACTCCAAATCATTCTGTTGCTTCGAAAAATCACGATGAAAAAAAATGTTTGATTTGTAATAAGACCTTCTACAGAAAAAATAAAATTATTACAAACGTATTCAAAAAGATAATAAGCTCCAATAGAAAATAAAATGACTAAATCACTCACATTAATGAAAAAAAAATTCATCATCGCGGAGTTAGTTCTAACTTGAGCGTGAGCCGGATTCCTGTGACTTTCTGGCTCAGTGGTTAAAACTTCCGGCTTCAACCCAAACGGCCTGGACTCGATCCTCATTCCTCACCACCGTGGAAAAGAATTCTGTCGCGTAAGAGCTGAAATATTCAGCATGTTGGGTTTTGAGAAATTTCTGTCTAAATACGAAAAAACTTGAAACGGACTTTTCTGAAATAAACGAAATTACTGAGTACGGAAAATCTGTGCGGGAGTTAAAAGAAACGGGCACTAAAACAAAACGGAAAATTCTGTTAAAAGATGGATATTTACCGGTAACTTTGATGCACATTATTTTCATGAATTTTCCGTGAATTCACACAAGTTAGTTTTTATAGTGTTTGGATGAAACCTAGTTTACCACTATGAGCTAAAGAACAAAAAATAATTCCTAGTGTATAGGCATTCTGGATTAGAGGCGTGCAAGGGTTCCGGCCCGAAGAGCCCATAGCCCTTGCAGACCCTTAGGCCTGGCCTCTATTGGAAGATTTAGTATTGTTCTCTTGGATTAAAGAAAAGCTTTTGATTCACAAAACGAAGACTGACCTCTGAAATATCAGATGGTGATGATCACTGTAGGAAACGACAGACTTGGAAGCACTGTACATCCTCCACCAGATGCGTTAATTAATTACAGCTGAAATCGACAAGCCGGGTTGTAAGATCTGCCTGAAATGGCCGGTTTATTAATTTAAAGGTTGAAATCAAATTCCAGTTCATCTCGTTGGTTTTGGTTTCCTTTTACGCTATGATGGCGGTACCAGTCGATATGTGAGCAACTATCTACGAATTTTTACACATTACACACTTCACGACTTTGTTGGAATTTTTTAGCACGTGTTTGTAAAAAAAGATCGTGCTTATGTTATCGGTTTGACCGTCCGCACGTCCGCCTGTGGACACCATATCTCTGCAATTATTAGTCCGATTTGAAAAATTCTTTTTGCATTAGAAAGCTTGAAATATGCGAATGTTGATCCTTTATTTCGTTGTTTTTTTTATGATGTACAATTTCGCCGCAAGAGGGCGTAAATGCAGATGATGTAGAATTCAAAATACATTTTATTCCGTATATTTGCTTCTAAACATCCGATTGAAAAAATTCTTTTATCTTTCGATTCCATTTATGACGAAGAGTATTTAAGGTATAGTTACTTTTTCAACTTATGCATAGATTTCCCGCTAGGGTGCGTAAGACTAAATTACGTTTTCCCCGATATCTCTACTTCTATAACCCCGATTTGAAATTTTTTTCTTCAGCGGATACAGCTCCTGATGGAAAATCGTTTGCATATAATTTCTAATTTTTGGTGAAGAATAATTTGGACACCAATGAACGTAAGTGTTAATTTTTGCTTCTGATGTATTTGCCATAAAGTCTGAGCTCCTAAAATCTCGATTGAAAAAATTCATCTGTGAACTGATGCCACTCACGTCGATAAACCTTATCGGAATATTTTCTTTTTAAAATACTGTATAGTTTCTCCGCCAGGGGGCGTAGATGTATATCTTATTTTTGTCAATACCTCTGCTTCTAATGGTCCGATTTGAATTTTTTTTTTCTGACCTTTGACCCCATTTCGCCCATTTTTAATAGCGTTTGTCGCCAGGTGGTCCCCTACCACATACTAAAATTTCATCGAAATCGAACCTTTTTTTACGTTAGTTATGACGCATAATAGCAGTGAAATGGATCCCGCTCCTATGTACTTACCTTTGACCCCATTTCGTTCACTTTAAATAGGTTTCCTTCCCAGGTGATCCCCTACCAGATACTAAAATTTCATCGAAATCGAACGATTGTTACGCGAGTTATCGTGCGGACGGACATACGCACACAACGCGTGACGTAATGAGGCAGATGGGAATCGGGACCATCAGCTCGAAGGAGTATGACGTCATAAAACTTAAATAGGATCCAAACACAACGCGTGACGTAATGAGGCAGATGGGAATGGCGACCATCTGCTCGCCGCAAGAGTGTGACGTCATAAAACTTTAATAGGATCCACACACAACGCGTGACGTAATGAGACAGATGGCGTGACCGCGCGCCAACATTCCCAAACGCGAGATTGTGACATCATAAGATTTCTAAGCATTGGTAACATTAATGGAACGGCGCCATGACACTAAAAACGTTAAAATTCGGGGTGGGTATTTAACCCACTAAACGAATTCTCCTAAAGTCGAGATGAAGCTAAATCGATTTCTAGTACCAGAAAACTGTAGGTTAACAACTTTCATCAAAATTCTTAGAGCCGTTTTCAAAATAAAATGTACATACATACATGCAAGAATTGCTACTTTAAGGTGGACGTCCAGTAATTTTGCTTCCTATACTTCCAATGGAAAAACTTCTGTACACATTTTCTACACAATTAATGCGTTCCCAAGGATGAAAATTTGAACATCGATTAAAATAGCTTCATTTCATAACTTGGAATACTTAATATTTTCTAAACCGTAACCGTAATTATGCAATCCAACATTTATTTGTCCACTGACGTCATCAAAGCACAGGTCGCGCCATCTTTTTTCTGGTTTCAACACCACCAAAAGAAACGTTATTGTTTTTAAATATAATTATGTTAATGTTTTAGAAAATGTTAAGTATTGCAAGTTATAGTATGAAGTTATTTTAATCGATGTTCAAATTTCCATTCTTGGGAACACACTAATTGTGAAGGAAATGTGTACAAAAGGTTTTCCATTGGAAATACAGGAAGCAAAATTACTTGACGTCCACCTTAATAGTGTGGGATAAAGGCGATGGAATGGATCCCGATCCTATGTCCTGACCTTTGACTTCATTTGTCCCATTTTTAATAGGGTTCTTCTCCAGGTGGTCCCCTACCACATACTAAAATTTCATCGAAATCGAACCATTTTTACGCACCTTATGACGCATAAGGGCAATGGAATGCTTCCCGCTTCTATGTCCTGACCTTTGACTCCACTTCACCCATTTTAATAGGGTTCGTCCCACCACATACTAAATTTTCATTGAAATCGAACCATATTTACGCACCTTATGATGCATAAGGGCAATGGAATGTATCCCGCTCTTATGTCCTGACCTTTGTCTCCACTTCACCCATTTTCAATAGGGTTCGTCCCCAGGTGGTCCCCTACCACATACTAAAATTTCATCGAAATCGAATCATTTTTACGTGAGTTATCGTGCCGACAGACGGACGGACGGAAAAAGCTGGAGCATATACGCTTCTTCAACCTACGGTTGGAAAGCGTAAAAAACGGTCACTAATTTATCCTTTGACAACAACAGAACTCTGACGGTGCAAGTTGTTTACATCACATGTGCGCGCCGCCATTTTTATATGTGTAAATATTGGCCTACATGGAACCATAGCAATCGCGTTCGGATAAACATTTCCTTTTTGCGCTTTCGAACTGTACGTTGAAGAAGCGCACATGCTCCAGCTTTGTCCGTCTGTCTGTCCGCACGATAATTCGCGTAAAAATGGATTGATTTCGATGAAATTTTAGTATGTGGTAGGGGACCACCTGGGGACGAACCCTATTGAAAATGGACGAAATGGGGTCACAGGGCAGGACATCGGAGCGGGATCCATTCCATCACCCTTATGCGTTATAACTGACGTAAAAATGCTTCGATTGCGACAAAACTTTATCATGTACCGGAGGTATACTGAACCTGTTCTGTAGAATATCATCGAAATGGGGGTCAAAGGTCAGGGCACAGGAGCGAGATTTATTCCGCAGCAGTTATCCTCATAACTTGAGTAATGGTTTCTGGTATGTTGGAAAGCGTATCATAATCAATGCATTGCATGATTGTACTAACTAGTTTTATTTCTAATTAAGAAAAAGCTATTTTATAATGGGAAAAACTATTGGCTGCCGCTTTAAACTTGCTGTTTTTTTATACTTCTAGACAGAAAAAATTGTCGAATCATCGGCCCACATGTTGGTTACGCCATCTAGTGACAAGTGACATTAACGGGCGATTTTTGTTTCCAGAGTTGTACCACCTGACTATCATACATCGTAGTAAGGACCGTGGCAACCGGGAGGGCTGCTGACCTCCCAGTCATACTAGGCGCATACATTCATGCTCTGAGGGGCGTAAGAAATAGAAATGGACATGTGAATAAATTTACTGAAAATGGTAAATAAAAAAGAAGGTTATGCACTTCAGTATTTTTTTTAGAAAGATTTAAGTTACCCGCATATGGTATTCCGTGAAGTCAACCAGGGTAAAGAGTAACCTATGCTGTGAGATGTGAACTCTTCATGTGCAACGAAAGGAATTGTCCGAAACAACGGATGGAGCCATGTAGAACATTATGCTGATATTCCGTGGCCTTTCGGAACACGCCACAGCGATGAGTAACTAATTACTTATTTGTGATCTGTCGCAGATAATTCCTCTGAGCGTTTAACCTTGAACGGAGTTTTTCCGAGCCCTACTCTGAAAGCATCTTGCTATTGTTACATTCACTGTCTAATACTCATTCCTGCCGCACCGGTGGCGCAGTGGTCTAAGCGCTGGCTTATGATCATTCGTCCGAGTTGGGTCCGGGTTCAAATCCCGGTGAGGCATAGATGTTGTGTTTGTCTTACGGCACTGAATCTCTCCTCTCCCTTCCCTGGAACCAGTGGCCCTAAATTAAGGACGGGCGACCGCTTAGAGCCCATTGAGTTGCTCACGGTGGTCGTTAAACTCTTAACTCCCCCCTCCCCCCGCAAAAAAAAAAGATTTTTTCATTCTTGGCAGGTTTGTTTTTCAATGCAAATTTGGAAGACGTGAGTCCGTTTATTGGTGTAAATATGACATGGATATTAAATCAGATAACATCCGAAAACTTGAAGTGGGAATCGAACCCGAGACTGCCGGGTATGCTGACCACTTCACCACCCAGAATCACCAAGTTTCAAGTTTCTGATTAATTTGAATATTTGAATATGACCAAATATATATAGATAGATAGATAGATTAATTAAAGTGTTTAACCAATGCATCCTGCCAGTGCTTACGTATGGAGCAGAGACATGGACCTTAACTAAAAAAGACATACAAAGACTGCAGACAACTCAAGGCACCACGGAGAGATGCATGCTTGGTGTAACCAGGAAAGATAAGAAGAGGAACTTGTGGATAAGGGAAATGACAGGAGTGGACGACATCATGACCAGAGTGAAATCCCTGAAATGGCAGTGGGCTGGACATGTTGCCAGAAGAACGGAACACCGATGGACAACAGAAATTTTAGACTGGATTCCGAGGTACAGGAAAAGGCCCAGAAGAAGACCCCATGGGAGATGGATGGATGAAATTCGAAAGTATGCTGGAGTGACATGGAGGAGACAGGCCCAAGACAGGCAATTGTGGAAGAAATTTGGGGAGACCTTCATCCAGCAGTGGATTGATAATAGTTGATGATGATATATATAAATATAAATATATACACAGTGCGTCAAAGAATTTTTAAGACTGGCGCTAGATTTCAGCCTACGGTGGCGCCACCAGTGTAATCGTAAATGCGTTATAAACCGTGACCATCTGCTACGCCAAAAGTACTGCGCAGTTGTTAAAGTAACTCAAGCGAAACGGCCGTTCATTAGAGAAGTAAAATGTTCTTCATGTTTCATTATTAAGATTGAACAAAGGGCTGTTATTAAATTTAACGCAAAACTTGGTAAAAGTGCCTCGGAAACGTACCAAACGATGAAACAAGTTTACGGTGAGTTTTGTTTAGGTTGATCAAATGTTTTCCTGTGGCACAAACGTTTTTTGGACGGAAGAGATACGGTAGAAGTTCATAAGCATACCGGAAGACCAAGTTCATCTAGGACACCTGATATTATTGAAAAAGTGCGTGATTTCGTGACAAACAATCGATGTGCGTCACTAAGAATGATGGAAGAGTCTTTAAACATCAACAAAGAAACGATTCGAACCATCCTGCATGAAGATTTGGGCAAAACAAAAGTCTGTGCTAAATTTGTTCCGCACACGTTAACCAATGAACAAAAATCAAGGAGAAGTGCGCATTGCAGAGACATCATTTCAGCCGCTGAAAATGATCCAAACTTCTTAAAATCTATTGTTACAGGTGATGAAACATGGTGTTTTCAATATGATCCTAAAACAAAGCGACAAAGTGCGGAATGGAAGTTAAAAACTCACCACAAGCCAAAAAAACAAGAAAAGTTCCATCGAAAATCAAAACAATGCTCATTACATTCTTTGATAGTAAGAGTAATATCCGCAAAGAATTTGTTCCAAGTGGACAAACAATTACTGGTGAGTTTTATTGAAATATTTTGAGGCGTTTGATGGGCAGAATTCGTCGCATTCGTCCAGAATATATGGATGAAAACAGTTGGTGTTTGTTGCACGATAATGCACCCAGTAACACCTCACTTCTTGTTCGTAGATTTTTGGCGAAAAAGAACGTCTGTGTATTGAATCATCCACCGTATACGCCTGATTTAGCACCCTGCGAATTTTCTTTATTCCCAAAACTTAAAATGACGTTAAAAGGGTGTTATTTTGATGATATTTCGACCATACAAACAGCTTCGACGCGTGCTTTGGAGGCAATTCCGCAAAGTGAACTGGAACAGACATTCGAATCATTATTAAATCGCTGTAACAAGTGTATTGAAGCCGGAGGGACTTATTTTGAATAACAAACCAAAATAAATTATACTTTCTTGTTTCTATTTCATTTTACAGACCCAGTCTTAAAAATTCTTTGCCGCACTGTGTATATATTCAAATTAATCGGAAACTTGAAACTTGGTCGTTCTGGGTGTTGTAGTGGTTAGCATACTTGGGCGCTATCCGGGAGACGTGGGTTCGATTCCCGCTCCAGGACGACGAAATTTTCAAGTTTTCGGATATTATCTGACTCAACATCCATGTCATATTTACACCAATAAAGGGATTCACATCTTCTAAATTTGTATTCTACCATCGTGTAAACCCGTATTTCATTCATTGAGGATTTGTTTTTCATTGTGCATTTCTGCGGTGTACTGTGTTGTTAGCTTTCACATAACTTTTATGTTTTTTCTTGTATTTATAACCGTTGGCTGTTAAGTATTTTCCTAGCCTGTACATTTTTAGTGAAATTATGCCGCCGCCCCGGTGGCGCAGTGGTCTAAGCGATGGCCTCTGATCATTCGTCCGAAAGGGGTCCGGGTTCGAATCCCGGTGAGGCATGGATGTTGTGTTTGTCTTACGGCACTGGCTCTCTCCCTTCCCTGGAACCAGTGACCCTAAATTAGGGACGGGCGACTGCTTATAGCCCATTGAGTTGCTCACGGTGGTCGTTAAACCTCCAACAAACAAACAAACAAAAAAAATTATGCCAAAATACCGGAAGTGAGGTATTTTGAAAGATCATAATACTTTCCTATACAACAGAGGTGTGAAAAAGTGGAAACGGCATACTATTTGAACGGAAGTAGGGAACTTTTGAACCCCAAAGGGCATAATTTCAAATCTCGCCCTCCCAGATAAAAAAAAAAAACTTCCTCTGGCTCCTGGTTTTGTGAAAGTAGAAACTGCTTCTTCCTAATGAAAGCATTAGACCAATAAGAGATGGTCCAATAAAACCTCACGTAGAATATTATTTTCACAATAATAATAATGATAAGAAGAAGGAAAAGTTCAACAATGGTTAAGTTATTTATGGAAATAATTTTATAAATGAAAGCCCTGTTAAGCAAGGGGAACAGTGCCCGTTGAATAATCGGGGATTCTGGTACAGGTGCCCATTCGAACTGTAGCAGAGCACTGACGTCCCGGAGATGACGTGCTTGTGGATCGGCACGTCGAACCTGTCGATCCAATTAGTCCCACAAATGCTCTATAGGATTGAAGTTGGGCGATTTTGCCGAACAAGAGAGAACAGAGACAGAGCTGTCGTGTTCCTGGAACCAGTCACGCACACCCTTAGCGAAATTGCTGGGCGCTTTGTCCTGTTTGTAGACACCATCACCCCTAAAGTAAACGTCCAACATGAAGGGATGCCTGTGGTAAGCGAGGATGGACAGATAGCTATTGGCGTTCAGGGACCCATCCAGTGGTACCACCTGTTCTAGGTTATACCAGGAAAACATCATCCTGACATGCTCATTGTCACCGCTGGACTGTACTTGACCGAGAAGCATATTTGGATATTGGTTCTCGTCTGTCTGACGCCATATCCGCCACCGCCCGTTACTTCTGTGGAGTAGAAACCTCGATTCTTCGGAGAAGCCAACCTTTTCCCATTCTTCCACTGTCGAATGACTGTATTCCCATGCGAACTGCAGGCGTCGTTTCCCATGGACCTGGGTTAACATGAGTGCCTTGACGCAGTATCGACTCCGGAGACAAAGGGGTTGATAGCTTTTGGGGCTCCATAGTTATGACGTCAGGAGGTACACGGTGTGCCAGCGGTCCATTCATTGTACACCATTACTACAGCGCCTCGCAAACAGCCTACGAAGTCTGCTGTTTCTGAGATGCTTCCACCCCTGGCGCGGTAGCCAATGATCATTCCTTTTTGAACGTCCGTGAAATCACTACCCCTGCCCATTGTGCTCATGTAAGGCACTATGGCTCATCTGTCCTGGCCGGTCGCTTATATCTCCGCGTGGTCGACCTTGTCACGTGCACTCTGACGCACCTGGGCGAGTACATTGTGATTTCGGGGGTGGTCATAATATTCTGATAAGACTGTGTACATGTACTTATCATCAAAATTATTGATAACAGTATCTAGCTCAGGAACAAATACTTTAAAATCTATAGCTTCGCCAAATATCATTATATCAAAAAGCTGCTTGTAGGATTGGAAATGAATCGAACTCTTTCTCTCTAGATTTGATTTTAACAATGGTGGCTTGTTACGAAAACCAGCTATATATGACTGCAAAGAGTACAGGTATTTTAGTCTTTCTTATGCAGAGAGCAATATTTAGCACATGTAAATGCTGCGCGATATCAGTTAGAAAAGCTAGTGAGCTAAGAAAAGCTGCATTACTGAGATATTTACTTAGATCAGTGTCACATTTCATCGCCAACTTTGGAAAACTCGTCGGGAGAAACAATATGTAATTTATTTCAGAAAAAAAGTTTAACTAGAGGAAATCAAGCCGCCCCAGTGGCACAGGGAGCTTTGTTAATTAGATGAGTCCAAGTTCAAATCCCTGTGAGGCATGAATGATGTGTTTGTCTTACGGCAGTAGCTTTCTCCCTTTCATGGAACCAGTGACCCTAAATTAGGGATGGGTGGCTGATTAGCTAATCCAGTTGCTCACGGTGGTTGCTAAAGCTATAAACAAACAAACAAAAACAGAAACCAAATTTACGTAAGAACACAGAATCTCAAAAGAAAGGCTAAATTAGTGGTATACGCCACAACTATTATAGTTAATTTCATTATTTATCAGTTATTCTATACCGCAATCTTGCCAAATCTTCCTTTTAGTTGTAATGCCTGAGAAGCAGTTAAAAGTTGAACCAAAATTCCACAGAAATCCATCGCCCTCGCAAAATATTCTGTCTCTT
The DNA here is from genome assembly GCA_039090855.1 of Macrothele yani. Lineage (NCBI taxonomy): Eukaryota > Metazoa > Arthropoda > Arachnida > Araneae > Macrothelidae > Macrothele > Macrothele yani. Next base: position 31,853,228 of record CM076993.1, read on the forward strand.
CCCACAACTTGCTAATGGATTTATTGCTCGTAATGAAATCATTAAAACAATTAGTGTCGTCTGACTGGGGCCATAGTTGCAATGATATTTTATTGTTCTCGTGTAACGGGAAGGTCACAGCTGGTTGTTGTGTTTGGAAGTCGTGTTTTCGAAATTAATCATTCGTATCAGTGAAAAGCTTTGTTAATTAGGAAATCGAATGGCCTTATGTTGTGTTTAGTGTTAGTTGTTTAATGGACCTTTTAGTAAATGCCTCTTGTAAAATGAAAATGGGCTCAACAAAATGCTTCCGAAGTCAAATGACACCATTTATGAGCTGTAAATTGATGTTTAAAACGTAGGATATATAGAATTACCTTTATGTATTTTATGTGTGTAACGCACGTAATATTTTCGCTTAAAAATACAACCCTATACCGTGGCACTTAAAGATTCCAAAAAGAATTTGCAAAGCGTCAAAAGAGATTAAATGGTTTCTGGGAGACTTTTAATTAAACCAGCTCTTGAGGGAAATTTCTGGTCTAAATTAAATTACTTGCGTTCTGTTCTTGAGAGCTCAAGGACTTTATTTTCCGCTGTATGAGGAACTGTTTTCAACTGTGTCATTGGCTTTTAATTCATGACATTTGGTAAGTGTTATTCCGAGAATCTCGATACTATCGGACCTTCCCAATAATTAATGGTGGCGAACAAACTCCTCCTGAAATTTCATCCTTTGAGTTTACAAGTAGCACACCCTAAAATTCTATATACTCTATATACTACAGGGTGTTCGTAAACTGTTTTGACAAAAGAAGGGCGGTGATAGTACCCATTAGGACGAACAATATTTACAACGGAACCTAGGGTCGTATTCCACTCTGAGTGTCAGAAATGAGTTACTTCGAAATACGTCCAACAAGCACAAGTCGTCACTTCAGACGTCAGTTCTTTCGTGCCGGAGAAGTAGCACATCTCCAAAACATCACCGTCAAGCATTTACCGTATGCAAATTGCCAGAGAAAAGACGCAGCTTCGACAGTTGCAGATGATTGGCTTACCAAGGTGCAGTAGACACTTCAGGAATGCCACATATTCCGCACGATGGATTGGACGTGGCGGACCTATGGCATGGCCTCTACGCTCACCGGACTTAAACCCACTGGACTTCTTCTTCTGGGGGCACATGAAATCATTGGTGTACGAGACGCCTGTGGACTCCGTGGCAGATCTCGTCGCGAGAATCGTTGTTGCAGCTGACAGGATAAACACGACACCAGGAGTCTTCGAGAGGGTGCGCCAGTCTTTCATTCGCCGGTGTGAACTGTGCAACGGCACCCGTGGCCGCCACTTTGAGTCTCTCCCTGATCTCCATAAATGGGATTGTGCAACTTATGATGTAGTTAATTCTCTTTCTTTGCACTGTTGAAAGTTCAACTTGGACATCTAACTTTACTCTTTTCTGACACTCAGAGTTAAATGCGACCCTTGGTTTCATTGTAAATATTGTTAGTCTTGATGGGTACTATCACCCCTCTTCTTTTGTCAAAACAGTTTATGAACACCCTGTATATATATAAGCACCTCATAAAATTGTTTACTCCAAATAATTAACGGAGACTCTCGAATGCTTCGTAAAAGTGGAAGGTGCTAGCTAAAATGCTTACAAGGTACAACGAGGACCTCCGAATAACTCACGGAAACCAATGAGCACCTTCTAAAATTGATCTTCCAAATAATTCATGACACGAACGAGCGTTTCTTAAAATTGATCTTTCCGCACGATTCACGGTGAAGCACCAATACTTCTAAAAAATGATCTGTCGAATAATTCACGGAGGCGCACGAGCACGTTCCTAAAATTGATCTCCGAATAATTCACGGCACACACGAGCACCTCCTAAAAGTAACTTTTCGAATATTTCATGGACACGCGCATCCTAAAATTGATGTTCCGAATAATTTTCGGAAACGCTCGAGCAAATCCGAAAATTGACTTTCCAAATAATTCACGACACGCAGGAGCACCTCCTTAAAGTGATCTTTCGAAAAATTACACGCACATCCTGAAATTGATTTCTCACAAAGATTCACAGAGACGCACTAAATATCTCCTAAAATTGATCTTTCGGATAATTCACGACACGCAGGGGAACCTCCTTAATGTGATCTTTCGAAAAATTTCACGCACACTTTAAAATTTATCTTTCCCAGTGATTCACGGAAAGGGATCAATACCTCCTAAAATCGATCTTCCGAATAATTCACGACACGCAATAGCACCTCCTTAAAGTGATATTTCCCAATGATTCACAGAGACGGATCAATACCTCCTGAAATTGATTTTCCGAATAATTCACGACACGCAGGAGAACCTCCTTAAAGTGATCTTTCGAAAAATTTCACGCACACTTTAAAATTTATCTTTCCCAGTGATTCACGGAAAGGGATCAATACCTCCTAAAATCGATCTTCCGAATAATTCACGACACGCAATAGCACCTCCTTAAAGTGATATTTCCCAATGATTCACAGAGACGGATCAATACCTCCTGAAATTGATTTTCCGAATAATTCACGACACGCAGGAGTACCTCCTTAAAGTGATCTTTCGAAAAATTTCACGCACACTTTAAAATTTATCTTTCCCAGTGATTCACGGAAAGGGATCAATACCTCCTAAAATCGATCTTCCGAATAATTCACGACACGCAATAGCACCTCCTTAAAGTGATATTTCCCAATGATTCACAGAGACGGATCAATACCTCCTGAAATTGATTTTCCGAATAATTCACGACACGCAGGAGTACCTCCTTAAAGTGATCTTTCGAAAAATTTCACGCACACTTTAAAATTTATCTTTCCCAGTGATTCACGGAAAGGGATCAATACCTCCTAAAATCGATCTTTCGAATAATTCACGACACGCAGGAGCACCTCCTTAAAGTGATCTTTGGAATAATTTACGGACACGCGGATCCTAAAATTGATCTTCTGAATGATTCACGGAGAACCACCAATACCTCCTAAAATTGATCTTCCAAATAATTCACGACACGTAGCAGCACCTTTTAAAAAATTTACCGAATAATTCACGGAGGTGCACCAGTGACTACTAAAATCGATATTCCGAATGATTTTCGGAGACACACCAGCACATCCGAAAATGGATTTTCCAAATAATTCACGACACGTAGGAGCACCTTTTAAAAAATTTACCGAATAATTCACGGAGGTGCACCAGTGACTACTAAAATCGATATTCCGAATGATTTTCGGAGACACACCAGCACATCCGAAAATGGATTTTCCAAATAATTCACGACACGTAGGAGCACCTTTTAAAAAATTTACCGAATAATTCACGGAGGTGCACCAGTGACTACTAAAATCGATATTCCGAATGATTTTCGGAGACACACCAGCACATCCGAAAATGGATTTTCCAAATAATTCACGACACGTAGGAGCACCTTTTAAAAAATTTACCGAATAATTCACGGAGGTGCACCAGTGACTACTAAAATCGATATTCCGAATGATTTTCGGAGACACACCAGCACATCCGAAAATGGATTTTCCAAGTAATTCACGACACGTAGGAGCACCTTTTAAAAAATTTACCGAATAATTCACGGAGGTGCACCAGTGACTACTAAAATCGATATTCCGAATGATTTTCGGAGACACACCAGCACATCCGAAAATGGATTTTCCAAATAATTCACGACACGTAGGAGCACCTTTTAAAAAATTTACCGAATAATTCACGGAGGTGCACCAGTGACTACTAAAATCGATATTCCGAATGATTTTCGGAGACACACCAGCACATCCGAAAATGGATTTTCCAAATAATTCACGACACGTAGGAGCACCTTTTAAAAAATTTACCGAATAATTCACGGAGGTGCACCAGTGACTACTAAAATCGATATTCCGAATGATTTTCGGAGACACACCAGCACATCCGAAAATGGATTTTCCAAATAATTCACGACACGTAGGAGCACCTTTTAAAAAATTTACCGAATAATTCACGGAGGTGCACCAGTGACTACTAAAATCGATATTCCGAATGATTTTCGGAGACACACCAGCACATCCGAAAATGGATTTTCCAAATAATTCACGACACGTAGGAGCACCTTTTAAAAAATTTACCGAATAATTCACTGAGGTGCACCAGTGACTACTAAAATCGATATTCCGAATGATTTTCGGAGACACACCAGCACATCCGAAAATGGATTTTCCAAATAATTCACGACACGTAGGAGCACCTTTTAAAAAATTTACCGAATAATTCACGGAGGTGCACCAGTGACTACTAAAATCGATATTCCGAATGATTTTCGGAGACACATCAGCACATCCGAAAATGGATTTTCCAAATAATTCACGACACGTAGGAGCACCTTTTAAAAAATTTACCGAATAATTCACGGAGGTGCACCAGTGACTACTAAAATCGATATTCCGAATGATTTTCGGAGACACATCAGCACATCCGAAAATGGATTTTCCAAATAATTCACGACACGTAGGAGCACCTTTTAAAAAATTTACCGAATAATTCACGGAGGTGCACCAGTGACTACTAAAATCGATATTCCGAATGATTTTCGGAGACACACCAGCACATCCGAAAATGGATTTTCCAAATAATTCACGACACGTAGGAGCACCTTTTAAAAAATTTACCGAATAATTCACGGAGGTGCACCAGTGACTACTAAAATCGATATTCCGAATGATTTTCGGAGACACACCAGCACATCCGAAAATGGATTTTCCAAATAATTCACGACACGTAGGAGCACCTTTTAAAAAATTTACCGAATAATTCACGGAGGTGCACCAGTGACTACTAAAATCGATATTCCGAATGATTTTCGGAGACACATCAGCACATCCGAAAATGGATTTTCCAAATAATTCACGACACGCAGGAGCACCTTCTTAAAGTGATCTTTCGAATATTTCACGGAGGCGCACGAATACCTCTAAAACTGGCCTTCCGATTATTTCACGAAGTCGGACGAGCACATCCTAAAATTCATCTTTGAAATAATTCCTGGAGACACAGATGCTCCTTTAAAAGTTATACTCACCGAATAAGTTACTGTGACGCACGAAAGCCTCCTAAAAGCCTATCCTCCGAATAATTTAAAAAATGTGCGAGTGCTTCTAAGCTAAAGGTTGTTTAAACCGTATATTACATGGCTTACTCATATTGCAACATGCTAGTATCTAACATAACACAATTGTTTCCCACGTTATACAGTTCTGGAATTTTACCGGTCTACTCCTAAATAATGAAAACTTATGGTAAGTAACATCAATAGCACTTTTGTTAATACTATATTTCATTGAATTTTATAAATAAAATATATTCAACTACTGAGTGTGTGAGTGCTTGTAATATCATTTGCAACTCGTTAACGTTTATTGTTGAACGATTTTGTTGTTTCAGTCTTTTTTTTTTTTTTTTTTTGTGATATCAGAAGAAGAAATATATTTAATTTTTGGAGACCGAGAAAATTTTTCGTTTTGAATTCCGCTGAGACGGTACTGTGCGTGTAATTGAGCTTCTTGAGATTGGGAAACTCAAAGAATCGATTGATATGTAAAAGCGAAACCTCACATCCTGTTTTCTCCGGAAGCTATGATGTGTAGGAAGTAAACATCAAACCGATAAGCTAAAAGGAGGTGAGGAAATAGGTCTGCACGATATTTCCTTTTGAATAACAGGAAACGCGGAGGCACTTCTTATTTTCCGATGTTTAAGGATCACCGTGAGCATATCTTACGCCTCACTCGCCTCCCTAATTTCTGGCAGCTGGTTTAGGGAAAGTAACAGAGCCAGCGCGATCCGATAATCAAGGCTCGAAGCCGGGCTCATCCGTGGCCAACGAGATATCTGAAGGCTTGGATAGCTTTTTGTGACTCAGTGAGCTATAAGCAGTCGCCCGTCCCTAATTTATTGCCACTGACTCCAGTGAAGGAAGAGAGCCAGTTCCCTAAGACAAACACGACATCCATGCCTCACTGGGATTCGAACCCGGACTCATTTCGGACAAATGATCAGAAGCCATCACTTAGACCACCGCCACCGGGGCAGCCACCGTCCTTCGTTGAACAGAGCACTGCTACTTTTCGGAAGACTTGTCTGCGCTAACAGTTTTGCTCGCGGAGCAACAGGGGGGGGATGTAAATATAGAATATTTAAGTTAGCATATGAAGTTGAGAATGTCTTGCAGGAAGAATGTCTGTACATTCTTCCTGCAAAGTTTGCATGATTACTTTTGTGTTCGAAATTCAAAAAATATAGCTTAACTCTTAGCTACAACCAAACACGAACACTAAAATGATACACACATTTAAAAGTACATAATTACGTTAATTTAAAAAATCATCATCATCATCATCATTGTCAACTATTATCAATCCACTGCTGGACGAAGGTCTCCCCAAGTTTCCTCCACAACGGTCTGTCTTGTGCCAGTCTCCTTCATGTCACTCCCGCATACTTTCGAATTTATTCCACCCATCTTCCATGTGGTCTTCTTTTGGGTCTTTTTCTGTCCCTTGGAATCCAATCTAAAATTTCGGCTGTCCATCGATGGTCTGTTCTTCTGGCAGTATGTCCAGCCCATTGCCATTTCAGGGATTTAACTCTGATCATGATGTCTTTCACTCTTGTCATTTTTCGGATCCACGTGTTCCTCTTCTTATCTCTCCTGGTTACACCAAGCATGCACCACTCCATGCTGCTTTGAGTTGTTTGCAGCCTTTGTATGTCTCTTTTAGCTAAGGTCCACGTCTCTGCACCATACGTAAGCACTGGAAGGATGCATTGATCAAACACTTTTCTTTTAAGACATAATGGCATATTGCTCTTGAAAATTATGCTGTTTCTTCCAAAAGCTCTCCAGGCAAGTTTTGTACGCCGATTAATTTCTTCACCAATGTGACCCTCACTTGATATCTGCTGTCCAAGATAAACGTACGTGTCTGTTATCTCCAGCTTTTCTATATCAATCGATAAATCTTCATTTCTTGTAAAAGCATTGTACATCACTTTTGTCTTCTGAAAGTTCATTTTTAATCACACTTCTTTACTCTTGTCAGCAAGTTCCTGGATCATACTCTGTAGCTCTGATGGGGTAGTTGCAAAAATGACTATGTCATCAGCAAAACGAAGGTGTGTTAGATAATCTCCATTAATCTTTATCCCTTTGTTTTCCCAGTTCAGTGATTGAAAGACATTTTCCAATGTGGCATTAAAGAGCTTCGGAGATATGGTGTCACCTTGTCTCACTCCTTTTCCAATTTTTATGTGTGTTGTATTTTCAAACAGCCGAATCTTTGCACTTTCATTTTCATAGATGTTATTAATAATATTAATGTATGCATCTTCAATACCGCAGGATTTCAGAGCCATTGCAACTGCTGATGGTTTCACCGAATCAAAGGCTTTTTCATAATCGATAAAAGCCATGCACAATGGAAGTTCATATTCCCTCGCTCTTTCAATTAGTTCTCTCAATTAGGTATGCATATTTTAAAAAATATGCATACTTAATTAATTAACCCTTTAACCGGCTGGAACGAAGTAACTCGGGGTTAGCAAAATGGTTTGAAATTCAGCTCGGACGAATATATATATTCGCTGTCTAAGAAGTGGGACGAACTCGAGAGGAACAAGTGAACCTGCACAACAGAAAGCGTTGCGTTTCCCTTAGGTTTGTAATTCAAAGTGGTTATTTACGGGAATGATTTTCCTTAATCCTTCCTACCATATTACCTTTTCTCCCGAAAATGCTGCAAAAATGTCTTAGAACCTAAGAAAGGAGAGAAAACGTATTAAGAGTAAAATGCTTCCACACAGTGGCATGATGTCCGTGTCAGTGGGACCAGCGCTTACCAATCATTCCTCGAGTCATGACGCAGAGAATAAAGCACTATAAGAGAATCAGACAATAGACTTTAAGACTAAAGACCATAAGGGAGCACGACTACCAGCGACAGATACATAGTCGATTCTTCTGAGATGAGAGAGGAAAAGAAATAGTTTTGCCATAACTTTCGTATAAGTCGGCCACTATGTCAACACTTTTGTTTGAGATAGGCAGAAAATTTTGGGCACCAGATACATCGGCCGCTTAAAGGGTTAAAGTCGCCGAATACTTTTTCTTAAAATGTGCAGTAATTAAACTGCATCCGTATAAAATAACTCTTTTCGGAAGTTTAATAGGTTTCTGAAAAGTTGGATGACTTACGTTTTGATCAAAACAAACGTTCTCGAGTTTAAAATGTTCTGACCTTTGTTTCAAAAAGACATAGTTTCAGTCAGGTGCGTACTTAGAGGAAGGGCCCCAAGCGGCCTTGCTCCCTCCCCCGAAAGTGAATTTTTTTTTTTTTTTTTTTTTTGTTAAAATGCAACTTACAATTGAAAAAAGTGTTTTAATTTCATAAAAATTCACCAACTTACGTTAAAAAACAATGCTTTAATTGTTTCTTCTATTTTTCATTAACTTTTATTTTGTCTCGATGGATTTCAAAAACTTACTTGTTTCGTCACACCCCCTCCTTTTTCCACGAAAATATTCTATATATGCCCCTGATTTAAATAATAAACAAGTTATTTTTGTATTTCCATTCGTATAGTTCAATTACTGACGCTTTTTAAATTTTCTTCCATAAGAAACACTGATCAGCTGAAACTTGTGTAACTGTTCAAGCATATGTTTGCAAACGTTTTAATAACTTTGCTGGAAAAAATTTAAAAATCCACTTTTACTAATTCATTGAATTCATTTGCTGAAAAAGAAGACGTCTTTACTTTTCTCAAAAATAGTTTAGCTAGTTGTAGAACTATGGAATTCTGAGCATTGGATTTAAAAAATAAATCTTCATGCTTTTTGGATAGGAGTTTCTGCAGAATTATGTATAACGACTGAAGCAGCATTAACTGTTTCAGCCGACGGTTATTTTAAGCCACCTCGGTTAAGCAAGTTAAAATTCTCATCATTTATTAAATGTTTCTTTATATCATCACAAGTTCTATGGAAAAACAAGAAATAATGAACTTCCGAGAACTCAAATACTTTAAAGAATGTGCGGGAGGTAAGTGTCAAGTACTTTGAAGAATGTGTGTATCCCTTTTGGTCCATACATGGTCAATGAGATAATGAAGGCCCGCGTAGCTGAGGTGGGAAGAGTTGCTACGCCACGACCACAGTCCCTTCAGAGGGCTGTCCCCTTCTCCCGCACATTCTTCAAAGAGCTTGAAGTCGCAGAAGTTCATTATTTCTTGTTTTTTCCAGAGCAACTTGTGATGATGTAAAGAAACATTTAATAAATGATGAAGAGTATTTTAACTTGCTTAACTGAGGTTACTTAAAATATCTGTCGCATGAAACAGTTAATGCTATTTCAGTAGCATACATAATTTTCCAGAAACCTCTATCCAAAAAGTATGAACATTTATATTTTAAATCCAATGCTCAGCATTCCATAATTCTACAACTAACTAAAATATGTTTTGAGAAAAGTAAAGACGTCTCCTTTTTTAGGAAATGCATTCAATGTAAAAGTGGATTTATTTATTTTTTATATTTTTTTTTTTTTGGCACGTTTGTGAACATATGCTTGAACAATTACACAAGTTTCAGCTGATCAGTGAAAGAAAAGTTAAAAAGCGTCAGTAATTGAACTGTACAATGGAAATACAAAAATAGCTTATTTATTATTGAAATCAGGGGCGTACACGGAACTTTTATCAGGAAATGGGGGCTGACGAAACATGTAAGTTTTTGAAATCCATCAGGATAAAATAAAAGTTAATGAAAAATAAAAGAAAAAATTGAAGTATTGTTTTCTAACGTAAGTTGATGCATTTTTATTAAATTAAAGAAGTTTTATTTCTAATGTAAGTTGCATTTGAACAAAAAAATGAAATAGTTTCGGGGAGGGGAGGCAGGGCCCCTTGTATTTGATATTTTAAGCAACTTCAGCCCATGTAATTGAAACCATGTCCTTTTAGAACAAAGGTAAGAACGCTTTAAACTCCAGAAAGTTTATTTCGATCATTATAGCAAGAAAACGTAAGTCATTCTTCAAAATTTCAGAAACCTATTTCGAAAAAAGTTATTTTAAAGAAATGTATTTTAATTACTACACATTTCTAGAAAAAATCATTAGGTATCATATTTTCGACATATGTATACCTAATTAATTTTTAAAAAAATAATTATGTATACATAATTTTTTATTTCACATAATTATGTACTTCTAAATGTGTGTATCCCTTTGGTTTTCGTGTTTGGTTGTAGCTAAAGTTAAGCAAGATTCTTTGAATTTCGACACAAAAGTAACCATGTGAACCTTGCAGAAAGAATATGCAGCTTTAGGGATATTGTCAGCTTCACGTGTTAGCTTAAAGATTCTATATTTATATTTTTTCCTGTTGATCCGCGAGCCAAACTGTAGCTCAGACAAATTATAATCTACCGAAAAGTCGCAGTGCTCTGTGTAACGAAGGACGATGCTGCTGACGTCACATAAAGCTGCTCAGGCCTTCAGATATCTCGTTGGCCACGGCTCATCCCGCGCAACTGCTGCAGGGGGCCACAAGGCTGTCGTCAGGGCCGTAGCTACCGGAAGGGCAGGGAACGCGGTAGCCCTCCCAAGATGGTCATTCCAGGGGCGTGAATTCATGCTGTGGGGGATGTAAAAAAAACAGAAATTGTAACTAAAAATAGAAAAGTAACACCGTTCAGTATTTTTTTTTAAAGACCTGATAAATTTGGAAAGCTTCCAAAATATCAAGTTTGCTGGTTGAATCTGGCTTTATGGTCCTTTTTCAAACACCAAAAATATCAAGTGGAAAAGAACCATAAATTTCCCTTTGAAGAAGCAAAACCGGATTCAACTACCAAACTTGATATTTTGGAAGCTTTCCATATATATCAGAAGTCTTGGTAACTTGTTAATGACATAGCATCCACCATGAAGCGCGTGGAAGTAACTAACCCAAAACCTGTTACTGTAAACACCGTTTATGATATATACAATTTGAATATTTACATGTCATTCGTCCTTATGAAGCTAAGTCAATACCAAACGAAACCATAGTCGACTTGAAAAAAATAAATATTTGTGACAAACAGCGTTGTATTCTCTTAATACGAATATGCTGATATGTCTAACCTCCATGACCTTTTCGAGCATGTGGTTGGGGTGAAGAGCTAATTAATTCTTTGTGCTCTCTCACAGAAAGTTACCTTGAACAGACTGTTTCCAAGCCCTAACCCTAAGGCATATTCCTATTGTCACGTTCACTAACCGATACTCATTCGTTCTGCGCTGATTCGATTTTTTTTTTTTTTTTTGCATTTCTGTGGAGTCTTATACCGTCGGCGTTCACATAACGTTTGCGCTTTACTTGGTATCTAACTAGCGGCTTGTATATTACCCAAGAACTTGTGGCTCTTGGGTATTTACCTAGTTTTTACATTTTTAATGAAATGATGTCAAAAACCTAAAGTGAGATTTTTGAACGATCATAATACTTTCCTATAACGCTGTTGTAAGAAAGTAAAAACCACGTATTATTTGAGTTAAACTCGAAGCGGCGTAATTTCAAGTCTCGCCTTCCCAGATAAGAAAAGCTTCCTACGGTCCTGCGCAGACAATATGGAAGGAACTTCGTTTTAGAAATCTAAAGTGCCAAATTTATTTGTAAATGGTGTATGTAATGTGATAGGAGACGGTTTGAGGGGAGGAATCTAAATGGAAAATGTATACTTCACCTTTTTTTTCAGAGCAGATCCCTTTGATTTCGTTCATTACTGGCCAACTCTTCATTATAAGACTTGCTTCTGATTCAGCTGAAAATAGTTAGACGTTTGAATTACGCAGTGGTGAAATTGGGCGATAACTATGGAGAACGGCGTTCCCTTAAGAAATTGGTTAGGGGAGCGGCGTTACCCTAAATAGTGATGAACTAAAGTACACAATAATGAAAAAAAAAAAAGTGTGCCGCAGAACTATGCTGAGAAAATGTTTGCTCGTAGTTTATTTATGAACTCTATTCGTCATTTATTATGAATTCATTTATTTATGAATTCTATTCTATTCTTTGAATTATATTCGTCATTTGTTTAAGATTTTTACGTTTGAAAATTCTGTCGCTGATTTAGCAGTTTTCAGAGCTATTAAAAAATGCTTCTATTGCGACAGAACTTTAGTATGTTGTTCTGGAGGTATACTGAACGAATCAATAGTCAAAGTAGGGCGCGATTTCTGGTATGTTTGAAAGCGTATCATAATCAATGCATTGCATGATTTTACTAACTTGTTTCTTATCAACATAAAAAATTTTGGTGTAGAAATTATTTTATTACTGCAATACTGTTTGAGAAAATTGCAACACCAAAAAAAATCACGCTATTCAGATGAAATTTATATCACAGATGTTTAATGTTACAGGAGATAGTTGATTACATTTGTAGAGCTGTACAATATTTTTTCGTTTCACAACTCAGTATCATGTAAAGCCACTTCGAGCAACAATAACAGTCTCCACACGGCGTGGCATTGAATTGAAGAGGTTTTTGATATCGTCCTGTGGAATAGCCTGCCAGGCTGTTCCTATGCGAGACCAGAGATCATTTGTGGTAACTGGAGATGGCGCTTAACGGGTCTGTCGCTTCACTACAATGCTCCAAAGATGTTCGATCGTGGACATATCCGGCGCACGTGCATGCCAAGGAAGAAACGGTATCTGCTATGCATGGAAGAGGAACATTTCGGTTCACATGTAACCAAGCATTGTCTTGCTGGAATATAGCGCCATGACAACTCGAAATGAAGGATATCACCTCTACCTTTAAAAGATCCCTGGTGTAACGCTGGCTGTTGAGGGTTCCCTCAATTCATATTAGGCTAGATCGTGAATTGAATCCAATGGCGCCCTAAACCACGAAGCTTGGCGTTGGGTCGGTATGACGCTGCAAGGTGCTGTTCACCACGATTTCTTTTAACACGTATGAGACCATCATGGTGCATCAGGTTGAATCTTGACTCATCAGAAAACACGACCTGCTGTCAATCAGCACGCCAGTGTCTGTGTTCGAGATCCCATTGCCGCCTGGGGGGTCTGTGGTTGAGGGACAAAGGAATGCGCAGCAATGGGCTGCTAGCTACCAGTCCTCTGTAAAGCAGACAATCTCGAATTGTGCAAAGCCAGTGCTGCGCTAACCCCGTGGATGTCGCTGTACGATTATTCACTATCGTGTGGTAGAGGTTTCTGTCATCCGGTGCAGTCGTGCGATTTTGCGGTTCATTTCCCTGATTTTTGTGCTTCCGAGCCTCATCTGTCCACTGACGTCACTTTCGCGTCATTGTGCTGGTGTTTCGTCTCGTACAACCGGTAATTTCGCGGTAGGAAAATTCAGCTTCTCTCATCGGAACAATCCTTCCTCGCTCAAAGTCCGTCAGATGTTCTTAATACGGCGACGGGGCATAGTGAGACAAGAGAACACCCTTTCGACTTGATGTCAGCTCTTCAGTGTTTATTTCAGGCATATATACAGGGGGCGAAGCCCTCCCGGAAACGACCCCCCCCCCACCACCACCCGAGACATTTTAAGTTAGCGAGCCAAATTTTAATAAATTCAGGCTATGATGAAAAAGGAAGTTTCGTTTCTTTTTATGATACAAATATTTCTTCAATTTTTTTTTTATATTTTTTCAAATGGTACCAGTTGTAGTTTATTTTATTAAAAAGTGTATTACGACGCATGGTATTCTTCAAAATATTATAAGTAGACTAATCATACCTAATTGTCTGGGAATCGTGATTCAAAAACAAGAGTGCGTTGAATGCATTTTAACAGATAAAAATTTCAAGCCTGCGGAATCTCCCCTTTCCCTCTTTTAGCTGAAAACAGTTTGTTATTCCTGAAATGTTTGAAGAAGTAATTACTATATAAGGTATGTACAATATATAAAACATTTATTCGGAAGGGGTGGGGGTGGGGGCAAAAAAAGAAGTTTTTGAAATCCACCATCTGGAACAAAATTAAAGTTAATGAAAAATTTAAGAAAAATTAAAGCATTTTTTTCTAATGTAAGTTGATACATTTTTATTAAATGAAGGCATTTTTTCTAATGTAAGTCGCATTTTAACCAAAAACAAAAAAATGAAGCATTATCCGGGGTGGGGTAGGCCCCCTCTAAATGCGCCCTTGTGCTAGATATATAGTAATTACTTCTATATATATATAAATATAGTAGTTGAAATGATATGTATATAGCAAATGGAAAACTTGCCCCCTCTAAGGTTCCATTTGCCCCCCCGGCCAAAAAGTCCTGAAAGAAACACTGCTCTTCACTGCTTGCAACATTCTGATCATATGTAGAGGATTTTAGGAAGGGAGTGTCTGACTCCAGGTCTTGGACAACCCTTAGAAATAGGAAGGTAGGAGATTTGGGCTAGAGTGTCCGATAGGAAAGTGACACGGAAGCGACTGCTTGCAACATTTCGTTTGAGTCAGCTCTTTATACGCAAGACTGGAAAGTTCAGAGGGCGCTGATCAGAAACCGCATGCGCATTTTCACTGACATTTTAATCATTTGCATGTCCCAACCTATTGAACATATCCTGTAAGTTTCAAAATAATACCATGGAGTCAGTATGTTCGATTAACTTGACTTTCATCTGGCAATTAGTATATTTATTGGTTAATTAGTTAATTCACGCCTTATTATTATAAGTATGCGACGAAATTAAGCTATCCGAGATTCATCTAAAGTAATTCAGCAAGCTTTGCGGTGAAGCAAGTTTCCTTCGGCAAGTTAAGCCTTTGTCGGTGATCGTTGTAGTGCTTTACAGTGAAGCTTCGTGTTAAAGCCTTTGTCGGTGATCGTTGTAGTGCTTTACAGTGAAGCTTCGTGTTAAAGCCTTAGTCGGTGATCGTTGTAGTGATCGTTTACAGTGAAGCTTCGTGTTAAAGCCTTAGTCGGTGATCGTTGTAGTGCTTTACAGTGAAGCTTCATGTTAGAGTAATAGTTGGAAACATAAACGTATTAAATAAAACAACTAAGGTTCCACGAGCTTACAGTTGCTAATTACTGCTTATTTAACTATGACAAACCGCGCGTCGTGCCATGATTTAATTGACTAGCAGTGCTGAGTTGAGGCTTAATCTTCGGAGCCCAAGTAGAGAAGGGCAAACCGATTCTTTCGATTCGACTCACTAAAAATATTCGTTCGGACCAATTCGTTCCTTCCGGTCGTTTGATTCTTCCGGTTTAGAGAACGATTTGTATCTAGGGGAACTAGCCTGAGTCGGATCCTTTTCGTTCGTTGACACTTTCCGGTTTAGTAGCCGAATTTTAAGTTTAAATTTGTTTTTAATTCTCACGAAAAATTTATCCTCGGCTTTCTTATAAATTCATTTTGAAACGTTCACGTAGCTTATTTTATTCGCACACTTCTGAATAAGGTAAGATTTTCTGACTAGAACATGAACCTCACCGAGACACCTCGGTGAAATTTTGATGTCTAGTAAAAAATTATTCTGATGTATTCAGAGAAGCGGTTCTTTTGCGGAATAGATTCTTTTCAGGAAAGATTCGTACGCCAATGACTCAGTTGGCTGATTCATTCTTTTAGAACGAATCGTTCGCGAACAACACATCTCCAAGCCCATCCGAGTACATTTGAGCTCGAAGTATATCAGCCCGAGAAATGCAAAAAATGTACGATCTTTTACAACAGCCAATCACTGCTGAACAAAGATCTCCTGAAGTTTTTTTCAGAAATGTGTCTTGAGGCCATTTTTCTTAATGACCGATTTGGTGATCGTTGGGGTTGCGTAGAGCGAAACCCCAGCGATCACCAAAAAGAAAAAAGAAAAAAATAGTGCGCGAAACCCCAGCGATCACTAAAATTTAATGTGTTAAGTTTCATAATACACGCCAAAACAGCTCTTACCCCATGAGGCAAGGACGTTACTAGATTTCTAAAGGGTATTTTATCTATATCTGCTACCAACACGTTATCAGAAGATCCTTTATGTCTTGTAAGCTACGCGGTTTAACCGCCGCAGATCAGATTTGCTGTTTCAACACAAATCGCAGATGCACGATTAGACTGATGTCTGGGGAATGCGGAGGCCAGAGCAATACCTGGAAGTCTTCCTCATGATCCGCGAAATATTCTCGAAAAATACAGGTAGTGTGGCATGGCACATTATCCTTCTGAAAGAAGGCACTACTAGAGGGGAATACCACTGGCATGAAAAGATGTACCTGGTCTGCAATGTTGTTTTGGTAGGTGGTAGACGTCACCATTTCGTGCACATGAATGACTGGACACAGAGTTTCAAAGCAGAACATTTCCCAAAGCATTACCCTTCCGTACTACAGTGTAGTCTGGTGCCAACACTTCTCCACGTAAATGATGCACACGTCCACGTGGTGCAAAAGTAAAACAGATTCATCGTGCCAGACGACCTTCTTCCAGATATTCGACGTGCAGTTTTAATGCTCCCATGCTCATTGTAGGCGCTTTCAATGGTGAAACGAGGTTAGCATGGGCACTCGGAGCGTCATGTGGATACACGGTCCCATTTTCAGCAGAGTTCGATGTACTGTGTGTGTTGTGACACATTACTCCCTTCTCCAGCATTCAAATTACCGGCGAATTTCGCCACAGTATTCCTTTTGTTGGTTCGTACCATACAGGATATCCTTCTCTCACCTCTAACATCGATGAGCCGTTGTCGGCCCACACATTGCCGACAGCTCGTGGGTTTTACCTCCTTGGACCACTTTTACAAGGTACTGACCACGGCTGACCGTGAGACCTCCCCTTCCCCCACCGAAAAAAAAAATTAGCTGTCCTTGAAATGCTCTGACCCAATCGTCTGTCCATTACAATCTGGCCTTTTCAAACTCGCATAAGTCCGCTGCCTCTCTCAGCTGAAGAAGAAGAATAACACTGATTAACAGAGCTCAGTATCAGGTGTTATTTATACCATTTCATGACCTTCACACACACTGTCGTTTACCTGCAAAGTTGCTTCGATTTACATCAAGTCCCGCTGGTGTCTTGAGGGCATTCGCTGGTGTCTTGAGGGCATTTTGTCATAATATTTTGGCTCTTCTGTGTATATACAGTCCTCTTTTACTGTAGTTATTGAAATTCAGAGAATTACAGGAGAAGTCAAAGAAGCTGCGAAACCCACTTTTTTTTTTAAGAATGCGAAGTTAACTTGTAATTTATTAACTGGGAGAGTGTTCCACTACTCTACAAAAATAGGCTGATCCACTCACTCAGTTCTCTACTTCGGGTTGAATCTACTGCCCTTCTGATAGGTAGTTACGTGTAGTTGTGAACACAAGGTTGTTGTCTCTTTCATTATTTTGTTTTTACGTTTCAATTGCTTAGCAATGTATCATCCACTGCAGGATGAAGGTCTCCCCAAGTTTCTTCCACAACTGTCTGTTTTGAGCCAATCTTCTCCATGTTACTCCCAATGCTTTCGAATTTCATCCATTCATCTCCCATGTGGTCTTCTTCTGGGTCTTTTTCTGTTCCTTGGAGTCCAGTCTGAAATTTCGGTTGCCCACCGATGGTTCATTCTTCTAGCAACATGTCCAGCCCATTGCTACTTCAGGAATTATACTCTGATCACGATGTCTTCCATTCTTGTCATTTTCCTTATCCACGAGTTCCTCTTCTTATCTTTTCTGATTACACCAAGTATGCATCTCTCCATGCTGCTTTGAGTTGGCTGCAGCCTTTGTATGTTTTTTTTAGTTAAAGTCCACGTCTCTGCTGCATATGTAAGAACTAGAAGAATGCATTGAGTAAACATTTTTCTTTAAAGACATAATGGCATATTTCTTTTGAAAATTGTACAGTTTCTTCCAAAAGCTCTCCAGTCAAGTTTCATACGCCGATTAATTTCCTCTTCAATACGACCCTTGCTTGATATCTAGCAATATATACTTCCAGTTAATAAAATATTGAATTATATTAATGAAATATTGCATTATTGAGATACGACGATGACCCGTTTGAAATCTTTCCGTGACCCATAGGTTGAGAACAGCTGCCATGAACGTTCCTCTAAAGACGCTTTTGCTGGTTGAGGGATTCGAGGTGTTGCATGTTGTTGTTTTTTTATTCCAGTAGTGTGCTGCAAAATATGAACTGAAAACGCGAGAGGAGTCTGTTTTGTTGTCGTTGTTATTGTTCGTTTATTTCGAAGTTAAACGGCCTCCATGAGCTTCTAGGGCTATGGCAAGTTACTGTTCTTCCCTAATATAGAGTCACAATAGCGCCGTGCAACAAGCGCGCCACCTCCCATACAACACAAAACGTTTCAGATATGTATCAATAATGTTACAATCTCTCATTTTCGTTACACTTTCAGAGATATCTTACAATTACGTTTCAGCAACATCTATTTTGAAACATAACTCTTGGTACATTACGGTTACGTTAAAAATAGCATTCACCGATCCTACTGTTTTATAGTTTCCATTGTACATAATTGCTACCTTGATGTTACATTCCTGCGATATTTAAGATTTTTCGTTTGGCAACGGCGTGAATGCGCATGCGCATGCATGCCATTTCACCGAAGCACTCTCGTAGCCGTATTTCCATGTGCTACTGGGATATTCTTTGGTGATACTAGTTGATTTAATATTTCATCCATTTTTTTGCGTGTGGTTCAAGATCATCCGAAAGTAAGTATTTGTTTTAATTATTATAATTTTTAAATTCTAAAAAGCATTTTATAAAATCTAAGTAGATGGCTGTGTTGTTGTATTGTATTATACCAGCATGTTTTTTTTACTTGAAGCTGAGAAATTTCATATTGGCAGGTATTTAGAGAAATGACGAATTTGATTTTCTTTCTTTTTTTTCGCTGAAATATAGTCTATTCCACATGTGTAATAGAAATTCGACACCCTCATTTGGGACCGATTTTTATTTCTTTTGTTATCAATACATAAACGCCGCCACTGTTCCCAATGGGTAGCGGATTGCGTTGAACCTGTGAAAACGTAAACAACTCGTAATACGACTGTTGTTGCTTTTGAAACAGCTGTCGATTGTAATATTTTTTATTGTGATTTTACGAAGTTTATTAAAACTATAATGTTCAACGTAGTAAATATGTAACAATAATATGATGATATCACAAATATCTTTCAAATACGTAACAGTAACATTAAGTTGGTATGTTGAAGTTACAAAGACCTTTCACTGTAACGTATCGGTTATGTTTCAAAGTTATGTAACGTTTGAGAACATTTTGACGTAACCGTAAGGTTTCTGAAACATTACCGTTACAGAGCGCAACGTATCTGAAAAGTCTCAATGTTTCAATGCTATGTACTTGTAACATATACGAAATATTCTGTGCTTTGTGGGCTAAGCTCCATCCGGGAATGCAGCGCAGCCCCAGCTCTGATGATTAACCAGAAATTCCCGCCTCTGACCACTCGGCTAATGGGAAGCGGGGGGGGGGTGTCGCGAAGACTCTGTTGGTTTGAGCCCTAAGATTTGTACATGAATTTGCGAGAGCAGAACGCCAGAGCAGTGGTATCGGGTGAGTTGTCCTCTCACTCTCTCTCAATAAAAATAAAATTGCGGTTGGGGATATCTATGATCATGACATTTTTATTCTTTTTTTTCCCCCCAATAAAACGAATGCCGTGCTGGAACGAAGCAGTAATCAGCGAAGTGCCAGCTTTTAGTGGGCAATTTGCTTGCAGTTTATTTAGACAAGATGACGTCCTCGTGTTTTTCTTCCCCGCGGTCATGTGACCCACCGAATGTAAACAGTTACTGAGTGCATGTTTTCTACGTCCGCCCACGGGCCAGTTGAAGGAGGTACTGACGGTTCAGTGTTCTACGTTCAAGACCAAGCTGTTCCCGACGACATTTTGATGTTTTTGCTGTCCTCCCACGTCTCCTGTCTCGCTAAGAAGATTTATTATGTTCGATCGAAGCATTACAACGGACTTAGGCTAAATTAATTTTTTTCCTATGCTCTGTAGCGCAATGCAAAAATACATAAAACGAAGTATAAGTTTCTTATACGTAAGTCGTGTTAGCTTTCGATGATTGTATTATAAATTCTGCACGAAACAACTTGCAAGTTAACCGAGTCACTGTCTATGAAAATGTGCCTGCAATGTCAGATAAATGATATACAAAGGACATCCTGAAAGTAATGTCTCGTCCCTCACAAGATTTTCATTTGTAGTAGCCAAAATGTGAAACTTTGGGGCAAAATACTTGGACATGTTAATAATGCTAGCCTACTCAAAGTATTGTCCACCGCTTTCAATACATTTCCGCCATCTTTGAACAAATTGGTAAAATCCATTTTGGAAAATTCCTGAGGCTGTCGTTTCACCCATGAATTCACATCCAGTTTAACGTCTGTCATATCGTCAAAACGTTCCCCACGAAAAGTGTTTTTCAAAGGGGCAAACAGGAAACGTCTGAGGGAGCCAAATCAGGACTGTAGGGAGGTTGGGGCATCACTGTCCACCCCATTTTGGCAGTAGACTGTGAAGTCTCCATTAAGGTGTGGGCACGTGCGTTATCGTGGTGTACAACAACTCTATGAAGTGGAATGTCTCGTCTTTTCTTTCTGATAGCTTCCTTTAGCTTCTTCAATGTCTGCACTGTTTATTGTTGCAACTCCTGGATAGTGAGACAACGATCAGCTCTAATGAGATCTTTCATTCATTTCCTGTTGGCATCTGTCACTGCTGTTGCGGGTCTTCCACTCCGTTGTTTCTTCGACACTGAACTTTCTCCCTCTCTAAATCTCTTCATCTCTCTTCGGACATTACTGATATCGATTGTGGCAGCTCCATACATCGCCAGGAGTCTCCTGTTCATTTCTGGAGGCTCATATCCCTCTTTTTCCAGGAATTCGATTACGGCTCGATGCTTTTCGCTGTCATTTCATGATCTTTATTTCCGATTCTGAAAAAAATTTGTTCTCACATTGGCAACATATCATAGTACCCGTCAGTGCAGTTTCATTGAAAGCACTTTAAAATTTCAAAAGTTATTAAGGAGGATGCTCAGGATGACCCTTGTATTTTCAAATGTGTTGCAATGTGAGAACGGCGGAGAACATCTGAAACACTTAAAAAAAATTTTATAACGTGACCATCGGGATTAAGCACAGCAGGATACAGAATAGCTCCAAATTTTCATCTTTGACAAAAAGCTTACTTAAACTTAAATGGAAAAAAAATTTGCAGGCTCTTTTTTCTAGTTTTAAATAGAAAACTCAGCAGTTTCATAACAAAGATCGAGCTTACCTGAAAAATTTTCTATCAGAAAACATGCAAAAGAGAAGACACTTCGTTGTGGTGATTACAGCGGTAGTTGAAAAGGGAAGTTTATAAAGATGGCGCATAGCCTGTGGCTATAACTGTACTTATGGGAAGTGAAAAAAGCGTCAAAAAGTTAATGATGATTAGAACTATCGGAGTCCTTTTAAGCACCTTTTTGACAAAAGTAAAATAATCTGAAGTAGAGAGAGTAAATCAAAATGTAAGGTCAATGTTGTCGTATATTAAAGAAACTAAGAGGCATACAGATAAAAATTACCTTATTTCTCAACATAGTACCCATGTCGTTCAACGCATATTTTATATCTGTCTACAAGCTTCTGGATTCCTGCGGAGAAGAATGTTTCGGGTTGCTCCTGCAGGCACGAATGCACCGCTTCCTGTACCTGGATATCATTCTCAAAACGGCGGCTTCGCAAAGCATCTTTCAGTGGCCCAAAGATATGAAAGTCGCACGGTGCCAGATCACGGCTGTAAGCAGGATGTGGTAACACCTCAAACTTCAGCTCGGTAATTGTTTAATGCTTTGCCAATGCCGTATGTGGAGGAGCGTTGTCGTGCAGCAACAGCACTTTTTTGGATAACATTCCCCGTAGCTTTGTTCGAATTGCTGGTTTCAGTATTTTTCAGCAAGTCACAACATGACCGACTGTTAATTGAGTCACCCTGTGCTTGACAGTGTTCAACGATGGGTCCTTTCGTGTTAAAAAAGAGAGTCAGCATTAACTTTCTTGCCGAAGGGACAACTTTGAACTTCTTTTTGCATGGAAAGCTCGGGTGTTTCAACTCCATGCTTTTCCTTTTGCTCTAGGGGTTGCAATGATTGACCCATGTTTCGTCCCCAGTAACAACCCTCTTCAGAACTGTGATATGACTCATACTGCGTCAAAACTTTTCTGCCAATTTCCACGCGCCGCTGCTTGTGCACATCATTCAACTGCCGTGGCACCCATCTGGAACACAATTTACGATATCCGAGATCGTCACGCACTATTGAGAATGCAGAACCATAGCTAATGTTTTCCTTTAGGGCGACTTCATACAGAGTAGCCCGCCGATTTTCTTTAATAAGCGTATCACTGCGATCCAGATGGTCCTTTGTACGAGAGGGTGACAGACGGCTCGAGCGAGCTTCATCAAACACATTCGTTCTACCAGCTTGAAACTTTTCTATCCACTTGTACACATGTCTCTGGCATGTGTACAAGTGGATAGAAAACTTTCAAGCTGGTAGAACGAATGTGTTTGATGAAGCTCGCTCGAGAATTAAACTGAAGTTCACATACAGAGTAATTCAAAATGATTCATCTGATTTCAAATGGCTATTTTTTATGTGTCTCTAAATATACAGCGATTAAATTTATGTAGGATAAAGAAAAAACGGTCCAAATTTTGTTTTCATACCTTATAAATGTTCTATGTGACTAAAGTTGGCCACACGAACTACGTCGAGGCAATAATTAAATTCCTGTCGTACGTGATCAAGCATGTCTGTTGTCAACGACTGCAGAGCACTATGAATGCGAACTTTGAGTTCATCTAGCGTTGTGAGCAGTGGTGGAACATACACATTATACTTAACATACCCCATAAGGAAAACGTTGCAAGGGGTCAGGTCCGGAGACCTGGCTGGCCATCGGTAGAGCGCCTTGTCGTCGTGTCCACAACGACCAATTCAACGGTTTGGAAGCTGTTCGTTAAGGTCGCGCTCAGTTTTAATTATTGCGTGTGGGTTTTCCGTGCCCCATATGCGAAAGTTGTGACTGTAGACCTTGCCACTTAAATGGAATGTTGCTTCGTCACTGAACACGAGGCATGAAGTAAATTCGACGTACTGCATAGCCTCCTCCATGACATTTTTCACAATGATAGTCTTTCGTCTAGGTGCAGATACACGGGTTAGGTTGCGCTATCTAGCGGTTCCGTTCGTAAACTAGGTGCGTGTCTCTTCATTTTAATGTGTGGAACGCTATTATTAACGCTATTATACACGGGTTACGTTGCGCTATCTAGCAGTTACGTTCATAAACTAGGCGCGTTTCTCTTCATTTTAATGTGTGGAACGCTATTATGAACGCTATTATACACGGGTTACGTTGCGCTATCTAGCGGTTACGTTCATAAACTGGGTGCGTTTCTCTCCATTTTAATGTGCGGAACGCTATTATTAACGCTAATATACACGGGTTACGTTGCGCTATCTAGCGGTTACTTTCATAAACTAGGTGCGTTTCTCTTCATTTTAATGTGTGGAACGCTATTATACATATGTTACGTTGCGCTATCTAGCGGTTACGTTTATAATCTAGGTGCGTTTCTCTCCATTTTAATGTGCGGAACGCTATTATTAACGCTAATATACACGGGTTACGTTGCGCTATCTAGCGGTTACGTTCATAAACTAGGTGCGTTTCTCTTTATTTTAATGTGTGGAACGATATTATTAACTTGATTTTTACGGAGCTGTGATCTAATTATATCGGATGAATCAATTTGAGTTACCCTGTATATATAAATATTTACATTCCTTGCCTTTCTTGCTTATTAATCCCTAACCTAATACTAATGTTGTGTTAATACTTAATGATGTTTGAATACGCGAGAATCTAAAACATTTCTTGCTCACAGAAAAATACACACTATACATACACTGATGAGCCTTTACATTATGACCACCTACCTAAGAAGCTGTATATTAGGTAGGTGGTCATAATGTAATGACCACCTGCCCTTTAGCCAGCAAAACAGCACCCACTCGGCAAGACATCGACTCGATGAGGTGTCGATAGGTATCCTGGGGTATCTGGTACCATAATGTTAACAGCAGGTCTTTCAGTTCCCGTACATTTCGGGATGATAGTGATTTAGCGCGAACCCGCTTTCCCGAGTTGAACCACAGATGCTCGATTGGGTTTATGTCAGGCGAATTTGGAGGCCAGGGCATTAACGGAAAGTCACCAGCATGTTCCTCGAACCACTCCTTGACGATTTTGGTACTAGGAGGGAACACAGTTGCCATGAATGGGTGAACTTGGTCCGCAACGATGTTTAGATACATGGCAGCTTTGTATCGGAACATCGTTGCGGACCAAATTCGCAACGATGTGCAAGGTGTTGCTCCAACCCTTGAAATCCAGCTACTACAAAATCTGACTTATTGTTTACAGAAAGTTTGTACATAAATATATTTGCTGACCACTGTTGTAACGATGACGTGCCATGGATTCTACCGATCTCGTTGAAATATTTTATATCGAATCATTGTACACATCATCAGAATTCTTAACCGTGTTTTGTAGCTTTTTTGCATTATTTGTATACATGTCAAATGCGCGTGTGTGAAGGGTTGGAGCAACACCTTGTCCTGCTGTTGCATTGTGGGTGATAGCTTCCGGCTATATAACCATGGTGCTTCACCCTCACTGTGCCTGATAACGAACCCATAGTGGGGTTGAAAGATCTTGCTAGTTGTTTTTAGCTGGTTTTAATTGTAAATAAAAGTATTGTCTTTTAAATGTTGCAATTATTTACATTATTAATCGTGTCTCGACAGCATTAAGAATCTTATGTATTTCAACTGGCACGGCTCGAAAAGGAGCCTTGGATATCTAGCTATATGATCATCTCACTGCCATGTTAGGGATTTTACCTTGATCATGATGTCATCAACTCTTGTTATTTTCCTAATCCATGAATTTATTTTCATTTTCTTCCTGGTTATACCAAGTTCGTATCTCTATATGCTTCTTTCAATAGTTTTCTGCCTCTGAACGTCTTTTCTAGTTAATATCCATGTCTTTGATCCATAATGATAAATGGAAGTATGCATTTGCGTGTTTATAACTGAATTAGAATTGTTCGTGTGGATAACGGAGCCATTAATTACTCTACGGGGTTTCTTGATTCTTTGAAATCTCATCCGCGGTACCTCTCAATAAAACTGAAAACTGAATTAAGGATAAGTATACACACATGCACTGTAAAAACAAATTCTGAAATTCACGAGCCACTTTCCGTCATTTCTTTCGTGAATTAACGAAGGATATTTCTGTCACAACCTTTTCCGTGAAATGACAGAAAGAAACCTGAATTTCACGGAATTTTCGTACCACGGGAAAATTCTGAATTTTCAGAAACCTCTCCGCAGTTTCTTTTTTATATTGACGTTAAATTACCGTTTTTAAAGATGTGTTAACCGGAAATTCTGAATTTTCAGAAACTTTTCCACAATTCCTTTCGTATATTAACGGAAAAACGACGTTCTCACTTTTTCCGTATCCCTATGACGAGAAATTATACCGGTAATAGGATCGACTGGTGAGAATACTTGAGGTTTGATTAATTTTTAAATTTTAATCGTCTGTTGAATTTTAAAGTTTCGTTGCAAGATCGGATATTGTGGATAGCATATCGCATGAATTTTGTTTATTGCGGCACAGAATATTTTTTCTCCTCTCATCTATTTTGTGCGCCAACTATTTATTATATATTGTGCTACTGTAAGAAACCAGGTACTTAACTTATTGCACAGATGATTATACGATGTCTATGTATCAGTCTGTGGACAACTTAACACAAAAGCTATTATAGCTATGAAGAGTAAATTTTATATTTAGGAGAGTGAAATAATACTATAAAAAGCACATTTCACCATTTTTAAAGATCATTGAAAGTCTTTGTCAGTTAAAAAACATGACATTTCAAAGCATTTTGTTGCTTCGAAAAATCACGATGAAAAATGCTTAATTTGTGAAGTCTTCCTACAGAAAAAAATATTACAAATTTATTCAGAAAAATAATAAGCTCCAACAGAAAATAAAATGACAAAATCACTCGCATTAATGATTAAAAAAATTTTTTTCATCGTCGCGCAATTTGTTTTACGATGTACATGAATAAGGTTTCCGAGCGTTTGTGGCTCAGTGGTTAAAGGCTGCGTTACCTGTTAAACCAACCTAAACGACGGGGGTTCAATCCTATTTGCTGCGGAAGGATTTTCTGGGGTAATGGCTGAAAAATACAGTGTCGTCGATTTTGAGGGATTTTAGTGTAAATGCGGAAAAAACCTGAAATGGATTTTTTCTGAAATAAACGGAATTTATTTATATCTACAGAAAATCTGCGAAGATACGGGAGTTAAAATAAACGGGCACTTTTAAAAACGGAAATTTCTGAAAAAGACGGACACCTACCGGCAACTTTGCTGCGCGTTATTTTCAGAAATTTTCCGTTTATTCACACCACTTATTTTTTACAGTACACACACACTAACCTTTAATGCCACTGAAGAATGCCGGGCGTTCAACTTTATGCAGTGGAACACGCTTTGCTGACAAGAAAGTCACGCGTCATTGAAGTTACAACTGCGCGTGTCCAAGCTGCTGACAAGAGTTTGTGCATCCATCGAATAACTGTAATCGCAACAGGCTTTCCACTTCATTTAAGTCTCCGGTAATATGCACACCACTAAGGTTTGTAACGATCTTCAGCGAAGTTCAAGGTTTAAAAGTTGCTGGGATCAGCTTAGGAAATGCATGCTTTTGTAACGGCTCACTTTATGCTGATTTTTTTTTTTCTGAGATTGGAGACGAGAGAAATACTTATATCTTGGAGAAGCAAGAGAACGGTCGTCATGTGCAGTACACAAGAATTTTCAATTGTAAGTCGTATAGTGTAATTTTCTGATAATGGGATTAAGTACGTATTGGCTTTCACATTTTTTACGATGGCAGTATGAGGTCATCTCCGGAACTCGAGTATGCACGCACCTCTTGTGCAGCAAATACAGGGGTTAGAGAAAATAATGTAAACACCTGGGAAATAAGCGATATGTCCTTATTAATAAAGTGTCGGACCTCCATTTGCCTTTAATACAGTTTCCAACCTTCTTGGAATAGATTCATACAGCTTTTTAATAGGCTTCAGTTGAATGTTGTGCCATTTGTCGATCAGAGCATCAGCCAATTGGTTCAGAGATATTGGAAACGGGAAACTGCTTCTCACTCCACTTTCCAAAATATGGTTCGATGATTTTCAGTGTCAGGTGACTGAGCTGGCCAAAGCGGATGTTGAAGTTTATTTTGGTACTCCTCAAACCAAGTCTGAACTGTTCTGGCTGTGTATATGGGCGCATTATCATCTTGAAAAATGGCACCTGTGACGTCTCTTATTATAATATCGAGATTATTGTTTTCGTATATCATCATTATCAAACATTATCAATCCAATGCTGGACGAAGGTCTCTCCAAGCCTCTTTCCACAACGGTCTGTCTTGTGCCAGTCTCCTCCATGTTACTCCCGCATACTTTTGAATTTCATCCACCCATCTTCCATGTGGTCTTCTTCTGTGTCTTTTCCTGCCCCTTGGAATCCATTCTAAAATTTCGACTGTCCATCGATGGTCTGTCCTTCTGGTAGTATGTCCAGCCCATTGCCATTTCAGTGTTTTACTCTGATCATGATGTCTTCCAATCTTGTCAATTTTCTGATCCACGAGATTCTCTTCTTATCTCTCCTGGTTACACCAAGCATGCACCTCTCCATGCAGCTTTGAGTTGTCTGCAGCCTTTGTACGTCTCTTTTAATTAAGGTCCACGTCTCTGCACCATACGTAAGCACTGGAAGGTCTCCCCAAATTTATTCTACAGTTGTCTGTCTTGGGCTTGTCTCCTCCATGTCACTCCAGCATGCTTTCGAATTTCATCCTTCCATCTCCCATGGGGTCTTCTTCTGGGCCTTTTCCTGTCCCTCGGAATCCAGTATAAAATTTCGGTTGTCCATCGGTGGTCCGCTCTTCTGGCAACATGTCCAGCCCATTGCCATTTCAGTGATTTCACTCTGTTCATGATGTCGTCCACTCGTGTCATTTTCCTTATCCACAAGTCCCTCTTCTTATCTTTCCTGGTTACACCAAGCATGCATCTCTCCATTCCGCTTTGAGTTGTCTGCAGTCTTTGTATGTCTTTTTTAGTTAAGATCCATGTCTCGGCTCCATACGTAAGCAGGATGCATTGATTAAACACTTTTCTTTTGAGACATACTGACATACTGTTCTTAAAAATTGCACTGTTTCTTCCAAAAGCTCTCCATCTAAGTTTTATATGCCAATTACTTTCTTCAACAATGTGACCCTTACTTGATATCTGCTGCCCAAGATAAATGTAGGAATGGGTTGTCTCAAGCTTTTCTCCATCATTCACTAAATCTTCGTTTCTTGTAAATGCATTGTACATCACTTTTGTCTTCTGAAAGTTCATTTTTAATCCCACTTCTTTACTCTTGTCAGCAAGTTCTTGGATCATACTCTGCAGCTCTGAAGGGGTAGTTGCAAAGATGACTTACTTCATCAGCAAACCGAAGGTGAGTTGAGTAATCTCCATTAATCTGTATCCCTTTGTTTTCCCAGTTCAATGATTGAAAGACATTTTGCAATGTGGCGTTAAACAGCTTGGGAGATATGGTGTCACCTTGTCTCACACCCTTTCCAATTCTTATTTGTGCTGTATCCTTAAATATCCGAAACTTTGTACTTGTATTTTCATATATGTTATTAATAATGCTAATGTATGCATCTTCAATACAGCAGGATTTCAAAGCCATTGTTACTGCTGATGGTTTCACGGAATCGAAGGCCATTTCATAGTCAATAAAAGCCATGCATAATGGGAGTTCATATTCTCTTGTTCTTTCAATTAGTTCTCTCAGTACATGGATATGATCTATAGTGCTGTAACCACTCCTGAATCCAGCTTGTTCTCTTGGTTGGGCCGTGTCTAGTGTTACCTTCAAACGATGTGAAAGAACCTTAGTGAAGATTTTATAAACCACTGATGGGAGGTTCATGGGCGCGTAGTTCCTGAGATCTTCAACGTCACCTTTTTTATGAAGCAAGATCATTGTAACATTGTTCCAGTCCTCAGGAATCTTCCCTTCATTAAGATATCTGGTGAAAACTTGGGTGAGTGTAGTTTCAATTTCTCCACTTGCTTCTTGTATGATGTCCACGGTAATTCCATCTTCTCCTGGAGCTCTTCCCCGTTTCATGTTCTTAATTGCATATGTAACTTCTGCAGGGAGGATTGGAGGGACTTTGGCACTGGTACCTGTCGTAATGTCTGGAATAGATGTATGATCCCTTTCGTATAGTTTTGAATAGAAATCTTTCACCCTTGTCAAAATTTCGCTTCTATTTCTTGTTACAGTACCATCTTTTTTCTCAGAGGCATAATCTGTTTTCTTCTCTTACTGAGATGTCCTTTTGCTCTCTTCAGGCTCTGGTTGTTTTCAATTGCTTTCCTCACTAGTTCACAACTGAATTTCTCAGTGTTACCTTTACGCACTGTCTTGCATAGCTCTATATATTCCACGTTGGAAGTTATGTCTTTATTTGTCCTCATCTTTTTTCTCTTTTGCATCAACATTTTTGTTTTTCCTGAAGTTTTCTTAATATGTCACTTGTTCTTAGTACCACCTATGTTTTTTGCTGTTTCCATAAGAGCCTTGGTTAGTTCTCTGTTAACTTCAAAAATATCCACTTCTTCCAATGTTAGGCCTTCTAAAGCAGAGAATCTGTTCCTCAGTTCCAACTTGAAGGTAGTATGGTGTTTTTTAAGGTTGGTTATGTGAATACATTTTGTTTGTCTTATGAGCTTGCCACGTTCGAATTTAATGTTGAGGTGCATCTTACATCTCACCAATCTATGCTCACTACCTGTGTTGAACTTGTTTAGTACACTGCAGTCTTCGATGACAAATTTTTCGTTACACATAATAAAATAAATTTCACTTGTCGTCCCATTTGGATGTCTCCATGTCCATTTCCTGTGTGGCTTTTTATTGAAAAAGGAGTTCATGACGAAAAACCATTCTGCTTCTGCAAATTCTACGAGAGTATTTCCACGTTGGTTTCTGTTCCCGTAACCGAATTTACCAACCGAAGTTTCATTCTGTTGCTGTTGCCCTACTTTTGCATTGAAATCACCCATAAGGATCTTCAAGTGCTGTTTGCCTTTGTTATTTAGATTCCGAATTTTTTCGTAAAATTCTTAATTTTTTTCTTCAGAGGGACTTGTGGTGGGTGCATAAGCTTGAATAATCTGGGCCTGGTATCTTCTCGAGAGTTGGATAACGAGTCGTGCAGCTCTTTCAGAGGAACTTTCAACTTCTACAACTTTATCCTTCAGTTTCTTGTTTATTATAAATCCAACACCTCTAGTTCTGCCAGTATCTGTCCCATGATAGTAGAAGAGATGTCCACTTTTCAGTTCAATGAGATCTTCTCCTTTTCTCCTTACCTCACTTAGCCCGACGATGTCCCACTTGATCCTTTGTAGTTCCTCTTCCAATTCAAGAAGCCTTGAATCAGAAGATAGGGAGCGTCCGTTGTAAGTAGCCAAGGTCAGCATTAAATCGCAGCCTAGTCCAGTCTTCCAGTGATTCTTAGTACCCTCTGCCTT
Organism: Macrothele yani; assembly: GCA_039090855.1. NCBI lineage: Eukaryota > Metazoa > Arthropoda > Arachnida > Araneae > Macrothelidae > Macrothele > Macrothele yani. The sequence continues at coordinate 31,884,083 of CM076993.1, forward strand.
CATGTCGCACTGGCCGCTGCCTTGGCCAGGTACATTCCAGCTGCCGGAGACTGAAGGCCAAGTGTAAGTTGTGGAGTCATTTTGGAGGGGTTGGCCTTAACTCACCACGCTGGCCAAGCGGGTTGGTGAGTGTGGGATAGCATTTCCTCTGTTCCTGATGGTACAGTTATATCGCTAAGGGGTTTAGCTACACTCCCGAAAAGAGGACCAGTTTAGTCTGGAGGAGATTAGGGAGAGACGACTCGGTCTTGAAAAGACGTGGCGAGAGAAGAGTACTGGGAGACGAGGACGTTATGGTGCACGTATAACCGAAGTGCTGCCGTGTTATAAATCTATTATATATGTCGATGTAATTCCATAAGACGTCGATCCTATTATAAAGTTGTTGTGTTATATACACTATATTGATAAAAGTCACCGGACACATAGAAGAGAAGCACAACATAGCATTTGTTGACATAAGTGTCGGTCAACCTTTGGCCCTAATGCATGCACTGACCCATCTGACATACTTTCGACAAGGTTTTGGAACACGGCGATAGGTATGCGCTTCCATTCAGTACATAATGCTGCCGCTAACTGTTACTTAGTATTAGGCCTTGGTTCCAAACTTCTTATGAGGCGCTCTAATTCATCCCATACGTGCTCTATGGCATTAACATCAGGGCTCTGTGCTGGCCAGTCCACGCACGATACGGAATTATTGTAAAACTACGCCGTAACAGTTCTTGCTTTATGGCTCGGTGCATTATCCTGCTGGTACCAACAAGGCTCGGTTCCATAGTATTGTCACAAAGTTGGTAGGGCATAATTGTCTAGAATATCGAGGTAGACGTCCTGGTTAACAGGTTTGTCCACGATAACCAATGGGAATACCACGAAAAGCACCCCCACACGAGTACACTCACAGCTCCAAACTTGACCGTAGGAACAGTGCACTGTGGTAAATAGCGTTCCCCTGGCTGCCGCCATACCCACACACGGCTATCGTACAGATGGATGTTGTATCTGGATTCATCTGTCCATAGGGCCCGTTTCCATTGATTTACGGTCCACGATAAATGTTCTTTACACCATGCTAAACGACGAGTAGCATTTTGAGTGGAGATAAAAGACTTATGAGCAGCCGCACGACCATGGTGACCCATGGAATGAAGTTCTCTGCGTATGGTACGTGTACATACCGAGGTTCCAGCATTTTTACTCTCCTATACACTCAGGTATTGTGCAGTACTCCGTCGATTAGGTGTAACGACTCTCCTGAGACTTCGACGTCCTCTATATCACTGATTTTCTTTTGTCTTCCGGTACGTTTTGCTGCTTCAGGCACGCCATATGTCTTCCACTTATTCAGTACATCCAAAACAGTTGACTTGGGTATGCATTGACTTCCTCTGCATTGACACGCATTTGCAGTGGAGACCGCTTGCGGAACAAACAAACGTGAGCTCTTTGAAAGTCACGGTGACGATTCTGAGCGAAATAAAAGGCATTAATTGTTGGGTGTGGGGAGGGGTAGATGGTACATATGTGTACCAATAGGAATTTGAAGTGTACCAATAGGAAACAGGTAAAACATGTCAGCATTAGCTACAAACGAGGTTTAGTAGGACGACATATTTGTGCAAAAATATGCTATTTCGTATGATACAACATGAAACAGTCTTTGCACAAAGGTAGATTACATTGCTGGCAAATTGTTTCTGTTCTTTTTTTATGCTTTGCTTCTGCACAACGAGCTCATTGTCTTCTTGTAGGACCTTCTACGGGAAGATGTAATGTTGCTCCAAAAGTTGTGTTTTCTTCGAAAGAGGGCCTCGTCTTGGTAATAGTGAATTAATGTTTTTTCTTTCCGTCGACAATCAGTTCTTCAGAAAGATCTAACATAAATATGAGGAATGCCGGGATTCCCCGAGTCTACCTCCGTTAGCGCCGTACAATATGCAGCGGATGTTGCACGAACCACTAATTGAAGGTGTCCGAATGGCGTGCGTCTGTAGTCATCCCTGCAAGAAGAGTGCAGAAGTTACTATACTAATATTTCCTGGGGTTTTTTCTTACACAGACGGAATTACAGTGTTGATTTCATGAATGACTAACATATAATCTTGCGTAAAACACTTCCATATAAAGAAATGCAATGAAGAATTATTTTACCGTCTAAGCATATTCATACCGCCTAAGCACGGTATGAATGTGCTTAGACGGTATTTTGTAGTCGTCACTTCCATTCAGCTGTCTTCATTACCCAACCTCAGCGAAAGTCTCTCTCCAGTCTCCCATGTGTTAACCTCTCAGCAAGCGGTAACACAAAACCCCGCCGTGTTACAATATTTACTTGTCTGTCAAGCGTCCTCCAAGTTTCCGGTAATTTGTTTCCGGTGTACCACTCTGGACTAAAGGGTTAAACCACTAATATAACACCCAACAATCTTTCCTTTCCCAAAGTCATTTCTCTCCCGCCGCGATATTTTCACTCAACCTCACAGTGCGATATGATCGCGGTCAGCAGGAGGCTTGTTTTTATACCGTTTGCAGCTGTATCGCGCATTTTATAACGCAGAGGATCCGTTCATTTGCTTTTGAAGAAGTGTCCGGTGACTTTTGTCAATATAGTGTATACGAGTCTAATTACGATTCGAGAATTAGGGTTGGTACACGAGTCTCAAAAGACTAATGGCATGTGGTAAAGAAGGACGTAATAGCTGAACCATACTAAGGGACCCGAAGCTGTACAGGTCTCTTATAGCACCATTGCTGGGGGAACAATATTTGGACTATAGGATACACCTGATTACCTAGAATGTCTGAGTACTCGCTGGCAGTAGCTCGGCTATGTAGGATAATATTGCCAAGGTATGGCAGCCCAAGTCATCACAGATCCACCCTCATGTTTGACAGTTGAAACCAGACATTCAAACCGTACTCGTCCTTTTATTACCAACGACTTACTGTTGGAAAGAATGTAAATGAGAACTCACCGGGCCATTTCACACGTTTTCAGTCATCAGCTGTCCGGGTTTTATGGTTTCTGTCATAAAAAGTTTAGCAATTGCAGCTCTTCCGTGGATGTTGGCTTTATGAAGTTCTCTGTGAACTGTTTTTATGGTGTTTCAAGTGGATCTTCAGTTCTGCTGTCACTTTTTCTGTAGTAGTTCTGTGTTCACGATCTTTGTTAGTGTTCTGTTCGAAGGCGCCTCTCATTCAGTCTCGGGTTTTTTTTCGTCCACTGTTCTTCTTCGCCGATGAAGTCTTGCCATGCTTTGTGTATGCAGTCATAATACTGTTCGTCCTAAAGCACCAAACAATTTGGCTGTCATGGTTACAGATGCTCCTGCTAAACAGGCTCCCGCGATTTGTCCTCTTTGGAAGTCTCTCAGGTCACCCATTTCACCGACGCTCGCACGAACCGCTGCAGAACACAACTACAGTGCCTAGAAGAATTAGTGTGACGTGCTCCCTAAGATGTCCCTCACTGTTTTGTGGCCAATCGTTATGAAATGACAGAGGGCGCTGGCATCGGAAGTTACGTTAGGATGCTTCATGCTATTCAATGATGGGAAGTTTGTTTGCCAAGGATTTGCTGCCTTACGAAACTTCAAACTTTCACAAAACAAAGGTTAGTGGAGGGAAATCTTTTTGGAAGTATCTTTGCTAATTCGTTGCAGCTCGATCATAACAGTAATACACTAGGAAATTCAACAGTTGATCATTAAAACGCAATACGCTTATTCGGGTGTTAGTGTGCTAGTTTTATTCAACTGTGGATTGTTTATAACAAAATTTATTTCCGAAATTAGTAACTTTTTATTCGTGGAGATGTAGAAGTTGATCAAGTATTGGTTGTCACGCGTTAAACCTACTGTGTGATTAAACTTAAGTGCAGTACTGAAATCGACTGTAACAGTTATTAGATCATAGGGAAATAATGTCAGCTATGAAATGACTGGGAAATTCTGCATTAGCAAATAATAAAAAACATAGGAAACGGAAAAGGCAAAGCCGCTGTTTTGTGCCAGGATGTAATACTGGCTATAAATCCTGCAAAAATAAAATATCACTCTTTGCTGTCCCCAAAATTCCTGATATGTTGAGCAAATGGGATAAGGCAATTTCCAGAGCTGATAAGAAACTTGATGAAAGTTGTGTTGTATGTGCCTTGTACTTTGAATCTAAATTCATGGAGATGCATTATCTTTCCACTACTCAAGGTAAGGAAGTTCTAACATGCCGAGACAAATCATTACTCAAGCCTGACGCCATACCTACTATTTTCCCAAATTTAAAAGACATTTAAAAGGCGAACGACTAATTAGTTTTTCCAATTTTTAAGGGGGGGGGGCGCATGCCCTACTGTGCCTTCCCCACGTTACGCCTGTGTGTATGCTACATTAATAATTTCCTTTTTTTTTAAGGTTAAAAATAGTTTACAGGAACTGCATAGAATTATCACATTTAGACAGACTCCATGAACACCCACTTCTTAACTTTTACCTTATTGAACTTTTTACTTAAGGTGCAAAAGAATTTTCCTCTCTTCAGTGCAAACCCATTTGAATAGCAAATTTAATCACATAATTATTATAAGGTGAAGAAAAGTAAAGAAAAATGTTATAATTATTTTGTTTTTATCATATACATTCAGTTTTTGTATATTTACTTCTGTCCAGTATGATTCATTTTATTTCTCGTATCACAGGCAAAGTTTTTTTAGGAATGATTTTTATAAATGGATTACAGTTAGTATATTATTAGAAAATAGACCAATTTTAAAAATAGTAATTGCATTTGTTGTATTCTATTTTCAACTCATTAAAAGGCTTCTTTTCACATTTTGATCCCATGTTCTTACCAAGAAATTTAGTCACTCATTGCTGAAAAATGAAGTACATTATTAAATAATTTATAAAGTTTTTAGGTTACTGAATTTTAAGACATTATTGGAATGCAAATTATAAAGCCGATGTCTCATTGAGAAAATATTCCCCCTTTTTTTCCGGTAAGGTTTTGAGGGGCAAAACATTTTCTTTTTTTTTAATTTTTACTTAAAAAAAATATTTAAATATTGGTCTCCAGTGTTTTTGCATAATGTAACCCATGTATGACTCTAAAACTTCCGAAATATCTTACAATAATGTTGACGTTAGCGCAATGCAAAGCTTAACTTAAACTACGATACCCTTATTAATGAATCTTGAGCACCCCGTTTGTTCTTTTTTTGGGGGGGTGAAAGTGGTGTGTCGATTATTTCGTATATACTTAAGTTATCTGCTTATAAAATATCGTTCAAGGAGCACACATAATACTGACACGTACCTTAACGTACATCTCACGTACCTTAACGTACATCTTTTATGACACACTGGGTGCGTGTCATAAAAAGATGTACGTTAAGGTACGTGAAACTTATCGCCGCGACTAAAAGTAGTTCCTAACATTTTCCGTGAAAGCCAATGATGCATTTAGTGCCCAGAATCTTACTTTATATTGTCCTAGCTGTTTACTTTATAAGTACATATAGTTATTTTAGACAAATCTAAAAATGATCTATTTCCAGTAATTAAGTTTTAAAATTAGACCAACCCACGGACGCATAGATATGCAGTGTTTGGTAGACAAGAATGCCAATGAGTTGATGGGAGAAGTGATTGGCAGCTGCTAACAGCAGAACACAGTGGGGAGTGACGCGGATGAACACAACTGTCGCCCGTCCCAGAAGGCTCAGTGAGTGCGTAGGCTCTTGTACCTTAAACTGCAGTGTCATCTTAAGGTGAATCGAAGTATACACCGGCATACAACCCAGAGAATATACAAAGAAAAGATAATAATCGCAACTTTTTTTAAGGACCATTGAGCCACTCGATGTTGCTATAAGCACTCGCCCGTCCTGTCGCATGATGAGTTCGTCAGGGCTTAGGTAATTAAATAGTTCGGGGATTTCAACTACGTTTTTCCACGGTGATGAAATGAATGACTTACTGGCTGAATGAGAACTCGTTCTCATGGAGTGGTGCTCTTTATTCGGTGCACTATATACACTGAAGAGCAATTGAAATTCGAGATACCTGTCTAGTAACGTGTAACACCACCTTTCGTCCTGATGACGGCGGCGATTCGTCTCGGCATGGACTCGACAAGACACCGGAAGCGTTGGAAAGCCATACGGATCCACGACCCCTGAACAAGCTCCCACAGTTCACGAAGATTTGATGGAGGGGGTCAGAGCCTCGAACATCTCTCTCGATGGCATCCCAGATGTGCTCGATGGGATTGAGGTCAGGTGACCTAGCTGGCCAAGGAAGCAAGGTCACGTCGGTGGAGTGTTCATTCAACCATTCGGATACAATTCGGGAGCGATGGCACGGTGCATTGTCTTGTTGCAGGATGAACAACATCCCAGTGGGATGTTGAATGGTTCAAATACCGATTCGTCTAAAGAGGACAACTGATCCAATGGCATGATTGCCAATTCGCGCCATGGTATACGACTGGTACGAAGGTTTTGGCAAAATTTCTGCCTAGCATTTCAAAATTTGTGCCCTCCGTACGATTGTTATCCCCTAACATCCCCCCTATCCCCCAGTTCCGAGCTGCTGGCATCGCCACTGAACCAGAAAACTCTAACGAAAAGGGAAATTATTTAATCTGAAGAGATGATATTAAAGATGGTCATTACATTATGACCACCCCAGCCTAGAGAAGTGAGCGTGCCTGGAAACCGAACGGTGGCGCAGGTGAAGTTCACATAGCAGTGTGTATACAATCAGAGGACCGGCTTTCGTTTAGTAGAGTGTTCGGAGTCAGAATGGGAAAAGCTGCCGATTTATCGGAGTTTGATAAATGACAAATTGGGATGGCTCGGCGCCTGGGAATTACGATCTCGGAAACGGCGGCGCGGCTTGTGGGTTGTTCATTTGCCGCTGTAGTACGTACGTTTCAAAAGTGGTGCACAGATGGCCAAACGACGAACCGTAATCCAGTCGTGTGTCGTCCGAAGCGCATTGATGCGAGAGGGGAGAGGAAACTATCGCGCATTGTTCACAGCGACCGGAGGGCCACAGTGTGACAAATCAAGGTGCATTTCACCAGCCCCCCACCACGGAATTTTTTAATTTTTCTGACACCATTCGTTTGTACCACGTATGAACCGGAATGAACTCGGTTTTTTTCGTTTGAACCGCAAAAGTTTTGGAGATATTTAAAAAACAAAGTGGGGGGGCTGGTGAAACGATAGCCCCCCCACCATGGAATTTTTAAATTTTTTTTGCACCATTCGTTTGTACCACGTATGAACCGGAATGAACTCAATTTTTTTCGTTTGAACCGCAATAGTTTTTGAGTTATTTAAAAAACAAAGTGGGGGGGCTGGTGAAATGGTACCCCCAAAAAATAGATCTTTCAAATTTCAGCATAGCCATTCGTTAATAAATCGTATGAACCGGAATGAACTCCATTTTCATCGTTTGAACCACAATAGTTTTTGAGATATTTAACAAATAATATTGAGAATTTGCATATAATTATAGGAGGCCGACCATTTCACCAGCCCCCACCATGGAAATTCAAAATTTCGAAATAGCCATTCGTTAGTAAATCGTATGAACCGGAATGAACTCCATTTCTATCGTTTGAACTGCAATAGTTTTTGAGATATTTAACAAATAATATTCAGAATTTGCATATATACAGAAAGACCGACCATTTCACCAGCCCCCCACCATGGAAATTCAAAATTTCAAAATAGGCATTCGTTAGCAAATCGTGTGAACTGAAAAGAACTCCATTTTCATCGTTTGAACCGCAATAGTTTTTGAGATATTTAAAAAATAATGTTACAGGCCTATCATTTCACCCCCCCCTCATCATGGAAATTCAAAATTCCGAAATAGCCATTCGTTAGTAAATCGTATGAACAGGAATGAACTCCATTTTTATCGTTTGAACCGCAATAGTTTTTGAAATATTTAATAAATAATAGAATTTACATATACGCACAGAGACCGCCCATTTCACCAGCAACCCACCCCCATGGAAATTCAAAATTTCAAAAAAGCCATTCGTTAGCAAATCGTATGAACCGAAAAGAAATCCATTTTCATCGTTTGAACCGCAATAGTTTTTGAGATATTTAAAAAATAATGTTACAGGCCTATCATTTAACCCCCCCCCCCTCATCATGGAAATTCAAAATTCCGAAATAGCCATTCGTTAGTAAATCGTATGAACAGGAATGAACTCAATTTTTATCGTTTGAACCGCAATAGTTTTTGAGATATTTAAAAAATAATATTGCGAATTTGCATATATACAGAGAGACCGACCATTTCACCAGCCCCCCACCATGGAAATTCAAAATTTCAAAATAGCCATTCGTTAGCAAATCGTATGAACCGAAAAGAACTCCATTTTCATCGTTTGAACCGCAATAATTTTTGAGATATTTAAAAAAGAATGTTACAGGCCATTTCATCCCCCTCCCCCTCATCATAAAAATTTGAAATTCCGAAATAGCCATTCGTTAGTAAATCGTATGAACAGAAATGAACTCCATTTTTATCGTTTGAACCACAATAGTTTTTGAGATATTTAAAATATAATATTGCGAATTTGCATATATACAGAGAGACCGACCATTTCACCAGCCCCCCCCCCCATGGAAATTCAAAATTTCAAAATAGCCATTCGTTAGCAAATCGTATGAACCGAAAAGAACTCCATTTTCATCGTTTGAACCGCAATAATTTTTGAGATATTTAAAAAAGAATGTTACAGGCCATTTCATCCCCCTCCCCCTCATCATGGAAATTTAAAATTCCGAAATAGCCATTCGTTAGTAAATCGTATGAACTGAAAAGAACTTCATTTTCATGGTTTGAACCGCAATAATTTTTGAGATATTTAAAAAAGAATGTTACAGGCCATTTCATCCCCCTCCCCCTCATCATGGAAATTTGAAATTCCGAAATAGCCATTCGTTAGTAAATCGTATGAACAGGAATGAACTCCATTTTTATCGTTTGAACCGCAATAGTTTTTGAGATATTTAAAAAATTATATTGCGAATTTGCATATATACAGAGAGACCGACCATTTCACCAGCCCCCCCCCCCCATGGAAATTCAAAATTTCAAAATAGCCATTCGTTAGCAAATCGTATGAACCGAAAAGAACTCCATTTTCATCGTTTGAACCGCAATAATTTTTGAGATATTTAAAAAAGAATGTTGCAGGCCATTTCATTCCCTACTCCCCCCTCATCATGGAAATTCAAAATTCCGAAATAGCCTATCGTTAGCAAATCGTATGATCTGAAAATAACTCCATTTTCATCGTTTGAACCGCAATAATTTTTGAGATATTTAAAAAAGAATGTTACAGATCATTTTATCCCACCTCCCCCACCTCATCATGGAAATTTAAAATTCCGAAATAGCCATTCGTTAGTAAATCGTATGAACAGGAATGAGCTCCATTTTTATCCTTTGAACCGCAATAGTTTTTGAGATATTTAGAAAATAATATTGAGATTTTGCATACATACAGAGAGACCGACCATTTCACCAGCCCCCCACCATGGAAATTCAAAATTTCAAAATAGCCATTCGTTAGCTAATCGTATAAACCGAAAAGAACTCCATTTTCATCGTTTGAACCGCAATAGTTTTTGAGATATTTAACAAATAATGTTACAGGCCTACCATTTCACCCGCCCCCCTCATCATGGAAATTCAAAATTCCGAAATAGCCGTTTGTTAGTAAATCGTATGAACAGGAATGAACTCAATTTTTATCGTTTGAACCGCAACAGTTTTTTTTATTGGAGATTTAACGACCACCGTGAGCAACTCAATGGGCTATAAGCAGTCGCCCGTCCCTAATTCAGGGTCACTGGTTCCAGGGAAGGGAGAGAGCCAGTGCCGTTAAACAAACACAACATTCATGCCTCACCGGGATTCGAACCCGGACCCTGTTCGAACGAATGATCAGAGTCCGTCGCTTAGACCACTGCGTCACCGGAGCGGCCAACAGTTTTTGATTGATTTAAAAAAAAAAAAAGTTTGAGAAAATTGGGGGACGACCATTGCACACACCCCCATGGAAAAATTCAAAATTTCAAAATAGCCATTCGTTAGCAAATCGTATGAACCGAAAAGAACTCCATTTTCATCGTTTGAACCGCAATAGTTTTTGAGATATTTAAAAAAGAATGTCACAGGCCTACACCATTAACCCCCCCTTCATCATGGAAATTCAAAATTCCGAAATACCCATTCGTTAGTAAATCGTATGAACAGGAATGAACTCCATTTTTTTCGTTTGAACCGCAATAGTTTTTGAAATATTTAAAAAATAATATTGAGAATTTGCATATATACAGAAAGACCGACCATTTCACCAGCCCCCCCCCCCCCCCCATGGAAATCCAAAATTTCAAAATAGGCATTCGTTAGCAAATCCTATGAACTGAAAAGAACTCCATTTTTATCGTTTGAACCGCAATAGTTTTTGAGATATTTAAAAAAGAATGTTACAGGCCTACCATTTCACCCCCCCTCATCATGGAAATTCAGAATTCCGACATAGCCATTCGTCAGTAACTCGTATGAACAGGAATGAACTCCATTTTTATCGTTTGAACCGCAATAGTTTTTGAAATATTTAAAAAATAATATTGAGAATTTGCATATATACAGAGAGACCGACCATTTTACCACCCCCACCATGGAAATTCAAAATTTCAAAATAGCCATTCGTTAGCAAATCGTATGAACCGAGGGGAAATCCATTTTCATCGTTTGAACTGCAACAGTTTTTGAGAAAAAAATAACAATATTGAGAACTTATGTATATATATATTCCAGACCGACCATCACCCCCCCCCCTCTCACCATGTAAATTCATTAAAAATTTCAAGATAGTCATTCGTTAGCAAATGGTGTAAACCGGAATAAACGCCATTTTCATAGTTTGAATAGCAATAGTTTTGGAGATGTTTAAAAAAGAATGTTAGTAGCCCACGATTTCACCTGCCTCTTCCCCCCGCCCACCCCAACCTGGACATTTCCCATTACAGGATAGCTATTCGTTAGCATGGTGTGAATCAGAAAGACCTCCTTCTTCATCGTTCGAATCTTGATAGTTTTTGAGATATTTGTAATAAGGGTAATGGAGAATAATGAAGAAGTAATTTGTTTTGCACAAAGTCTTTCATTCGTTCCTGACATTAGCTGAAAGAACTCCCCGTTTCTAGCTTTGAACCAAAGCAGTTGAAAAGACATTCCAAAAACAACGTGACGTTGCTTTATTAGGTATCGAGGACTAGTACACAGGAGAACGGAAAATAAATGGCATGATAAAACAATAAGAATAACGGTACTGGACGAGCAGCATAAAGCAGTCTGTAAAAGCCAATCAGGACATACAAAGATAAACGAAGCTGAACGAGCAGCACAAGGCAATCTGTGATAGGCGAAGCACACTGGAACAGTCACTGAGCAGAAGGAACGACGGACATGGAGATGGAGAATACATCGAACTGGAGGCTGCTTTTCATGCTCCGGGGCGCAGCATGAAAAGCAGAAAACGAGGTGCAACAGATAACACTTGCAAAGATGGCATGGTGTAGGTAACAGTATGGGACAATCAATTAGCATGAGGCAAAGCAATAACGGTAAGTATCTGACGAGATGAGTCACACTGGATGAGCAAGTAACGTAGCACAACAGTAGAAGGTATGCTGAGGCACATGGCATGACATAAGACAAATACTCGACGAGACAGGAAAAACACCTGAAAAAACTAACTGGGTGCGAACAGCAACATAGGGCAATCCAGGACAGTGACGAAAGGTATAAGAGAAGAATCGCGCATAACAATGCACACGGGAAGAAGCTCTGTGAACAAAACGATGTGACGGGTTCACGGAAGTAGGCACCGGGCGGATGTTTGAAAGAACCGAGATGTGGAGAAAACATGGCGGTACATAGGATACAACGGAAAGAAAAAGGTTGGGTACAACGCATACCAGAAACATGCAAAGGAGTAAGACGGAACAGCAGCAAGGCAAAGACGGCAGGAAGCGAAACATCATGCAAGTGCAGACAGAAACTAATCGGTCAGAACCAGATCAATGAGGCGATTTTGAGTATCACCAAGGTAGCAATTAAGAAAACTTTAATAACGAAATATCTCAGGGGTAAGATCTCGTGAGGTCAACGAAAACTTGGAGGAAGCAGCGAATATCCTCGATCATATTCGAGTAATCAGCTGGATCATGGGAGTCAAGAAGGGGATCCAAACCAGCGTCACAAGAAGAGGCAAAGAACAAGGGTTGGCAGCATCTGGGAAGAGAATCTTCGAATACCCAGGGACAGCTTGGAGGCGAGCGACAATTGCAGTGGAAACGGAGGGAGTACCAATAAGGTCGGCGTAAGCAGCAACAGTAGAATTAGGAGCGGAACCTGAAGAACGATGAAGAGAAGGCTGAGCGACCGCGGTTCGCTTAGTACGAGTCTCTCGATTAGAGCGACGACGGCACTTCTTATTAGAAGCAATACCAACAGGGACGTGGTGAAGAAGGAGTAACCGACAGCAAGTGAGAAGTCTGACAAGGAAGATCTGGATCATGTGCGCATAACGCAAGCAAAGAGGCAACTGATGGGGCAACAGGAGCTGGTGAAGGTAAGGCTTCACACAAATCCAGAAGAGTAGCTGTGCTGGAAAGCGGGGACCGATCACGGGACCAGAAATCGAAAGGCAGGCAACAATACTAGAGGCATCAGAATAGCTCGGAGAAGGTGAAACGGGCGGAGAGCACACCGGAGTACTGGAACGGCTGAAGAAAGGATGAGCGTCTGAGGGTGGCGAAGCTGACGTACACAGCGAAGATGATGGAGCAGAGAATCCCGGGGTTGGGATTGACGAGGTGACGTGCGAAAACAAAGAAGGCAGCACCTGAACAGGCGGAGAAAGGTTGGCAACGGGATGTGACAAAGCACAGACAACAGACGACGAAGAAGAAAGCAAGACAGACGAAGGCACCGAAGCAGGAGCAGTAGATCCAGATGTATCCACAAGAGGCAACGCTAGTGGAGAAGGAAAAAGACCTGCAGAGGAAGGCAACGACAATCGAGATGGAGACTAAGAAGGTGGAAGCGAAACAAGCGCAGGCGTGGTGACCGGAAGTGAAGAAGGGGGTTCTGTGATGGGCACTTGAGCAGCCGTTGAGGAAGAACAAGAAGAGGTGAGCGGACACTGCAAGCGATGATGACCAGGCGTTTTACATGAGAAGCAATGATACGCAGTGAACACGTTTATAACGACGTTGTGATGAACACAAAGCACCTGGAAAACAGTGGGGCAGGAAGTAATGGAGTCCATATCAGGGAAGAGAACTAAGGCTTGGCGTCGGAAGCCTAAATAAGGACGATCACCTTGATCGGCGGGAAGCGTGCGAATAACACAAACAATGCGCCCACACCGAGAAAGAAATGCATGTAAAACCGTCGTCGGGGCTGACGTTCGCAAACGGAGGACTTTGCTATGACATTTGTTACAGTTCAAACTGTGGTTACGAAGATACTGCAATATCGGAAAGTATGTTTACAATTAATCCCGCGGATGCTGACTGACCACCATAAGGAAGAATGTATGGGTTGGAGTTTGAACCACTTGCTGCGTTACAAAGCAGAGGGTGATGCATTTATATCGCGCATAGTGGCAGGTGACGAATTGCGGTGCCACGGCTTTGAGCCATCCAGCAAACCAGCGAGCATGCAATGGAAACATCCCGGATCACCAAAATACATAAAATTCAAGTCACAGGACTCCGTCGGGGAGGTTATGCTGAAGGGCTTTTGTTGGTGGACTTTAAAGAGCCTCACGTGAACAGCAATGCCAACCACTACATCGACACAGTGGACAAGCTGCATAAAGCAATCAAGAATGGGTGACCTGGCAGGCTTTCGCGTGGTGTGATTCTGTTGCACACATTATGCAGGATGCGTTAGCACGGAAAGGGTGAAAGGTTCTGCACCACCCAGCCTATAGCCCGGATCTGACAACATGTGACTTTCATGTTGGCATATCCAAATGATTCAAGGAGAAACTAAAGTTCCTTTTTCCAGACGGTATGCGTCGTCTTTCCCAGCGATGGGATGCGTCGTCTTTCCAAGCAATGGGATGCGTGTTAATTCTGCCACACCTGCGGATGTAACTCTTCGTTCGTTTATATGTATATATATATATATATATATATATATATATATATATATATATATATATATATATATATATATATATATGTGGAATGTAAGGTCCGGTGATGCGTAACATCACAGCCTCTCCTTGACAAATGTCAACCCCGCCTTCTCGTGGTGCATCCTGTTCCCACTAAAGGGGCTCTGACGACCGCCAATAGCGGTATAACTATACCATCGGGATTAGAGGAAATGCTATCCCACACTCACCAACCCGCTTGGCCAGCGTGGTGAGTTATGGCCAAACCCCTCCAAAATGACTCTACAACTTAAATCTTGGCCCTCAGTCTCCGGCAGCTCGAATGTACCTGGCCAAGGCTGCGGCCAGTGCGACATGAAGGCAGAGGGTGCTAAGAATCCTTGGAGGACCGGACTAGGCTGCCATCTGATGCTGACCTTGGCTACTTACAATGGATGCTCTCTATCTCCTGATTCAAGGCTTCTTGAATTGGAAGAGGAACTACAAAGGATCAAGTGGGACATCGTCGGGCTAAGTGAGGTAAGGAGAAAAGGAGAAGATCTCATTGAACGGAAAAATGGACATCTCCTCTACTATCGTGGGACACATACTGGCAGAACTAGTGGTGTTGGATTTATAATAAACAAGAAACTGAAGGATAAAGTTGTAGAAGTTGAAAGTGCCTCTGACAGAACTGCGCGACTCGTTATCCAACTCTTGAGAAGATACAAGGCTCAGATTATTCAAACTTATGCACCCACCACAAGTCATCCTGAAGAAGAAATTGAAGAATTTTATGAGGAAATTTGTCATCTAAATAATAAAGGTAAGCACCACTTGAAGATAATTATGGGAGATTTCAATGCAAAAATAGGGCAATGGCAACAGAATGAAACTTCAGGAGGTAAATTCGCTCACGGCAACAGAAACCAGCGTGAAAATACTCTCGTTGAGTTTGCAGAGGCAGAAGGGTTTCTCATCTTGAACTCCTTTTTCAAGAAAAAGCCACACGGGAAATGGACATGGAGACATCTAAATGGGATAACAAGTGAAATTGATTTTATTATGTGTAACAAAAAATTCGTCAACGAAGACTGCAGTGTGCTGAACAAGTTCAACACAGGTAGTGACCATAGATTGGTGAGATGTAAGATGCACCTCAACACTAAACTCGAACGTGGCAAGCTCATAAGACAAACATAATGTATTGACATAACCAACCTTAAAAAGCACCATAATACCTTTAAGTTGGAACTGAAGAACAGATTCTCTGCTTTAGAACGCCTAACATCGGAAGAAGTGGATATTTCTGAAGTTAACAGAAAAGTAACCAAAACTCTTATGGAAACACCAACAAAATGAGCTGGGTCTAAGAACAAGTTGCATGTGAACAAATTATCAGGAAAAACCAAAATGTTGATGCAAAAAAGAAGAGAGATGAGGACAACTAAAGAAGATGTGACTTCCAAAGTGGAATATATAGAGCTATGCAAGACAGTACAAAAAAATATCACTAAAGACGTAAGGAAATTCAACTGCGAACTAGTGAGGAAAGCAATTGAAAACAACCAAAGCCTAAAGATAGCAAAGCGACCCCTCAGTAAGGGAAGAAAACAGATTATGGCACTGAGAAAAGAAGATGGTTCTGTAACAAGAAATAGAGGCGAAATTTTGACAAGAGTGAAAGATTTCTACTCCAAATTATATAAAAGGGATGATACATGTTCTCCAGACATCATGAAAGGTACCAGTACCAGAGTTCTTCCAGTCCTCCCAGCAGAAGATGCGCATGCAATCAAGAACATGAAGCGGGGAAAGCTCCAGGAGAAGATGGAATTACTGTAGACACCATACAAGAAGCAAGTGGAGAAATCGAAACAGTACTCGCCCAAACTTTCACTCGATGCTTTAATGAAGGGAAGATTCCTGAGGATTGGAACAACGCTACAATGATCCTGCTACATAAAAAAGGTGACATTGAGAATCTCAGGAACTACAGACCTATCAGCCTCCTATCAGTGGTTTATAAAATCTTCACTAAAGTTCTTTCACACCGCTTAAAGGTAACACTGAACATGGCTCAACCGAGAGAACAAGCTGGATTCAGGAGTGGCTACAGCACAATAGATCATATGCACGTACTGAGAGAACTAATTGAAAGAGCGAAAGAATATGAACTTCCATTGTGCATGGCTTTTATCGATTACGAAAAAGCCTTTGATTCGGTGAAACCATCAGCAGTTACAATGGCTCTGAAATCCTGCGGTATTGAAGATGCATACATTAATATTATTAATAACATCTATGAAAATGCAAGTGCAAATTTTCGGCTGTTTGAAAATACAACAAACATAAAAATTGGAAAGGGAGTGAGACAAGGTGACACCATATCTCCGAAGCTCTTTATTGCCACATTGGAAAAGGTCTTTCAATACTGAACTGGGAAAACAAAGGGATAAAGATTAATGGAGATTATCTAACCCACCTTCGTTTTGCTGATAACGTAGTCATTTTTGCAACTACCCCATCAGAGCTGCAGAGTATGATCCAGGAACTTGCTGACAAGAGTAAAGAAGTGGGATTAAAAATGAACTTCCAGAAG
Source organism: Macrothele yani (assembly GCA_039090855.1). Taxonomy (NCBI): domain Eukaryota; kingdom Metazoa; phylum Arthropoda; class Arachnida; order Araneae; family Macrothelidae; genus Macrothele; species Macrothele yani. Next base: position 31,900,902 of record CM076993.1, read on the forward strand.
AGAAAAGTGATGTTCAATGCTTTTACAAGAAATGAAGATTTATCGATTGATGGAGATAAGCTGGAGATAACAGACACGTACGTTTATCTTGGACAGCAGATATCAAGTGAGGGTCACATTGATGAAGAAATTAATCGGCGTACAAAACTTGCCTGGAGAGCTTTTTGAAGAAACATCATAATTTTTAAGAGCAATATGCCATTATGTCTTAAAAGAAAAGTGTTTGATCAATGCATCATTCCAGTGCTTACGTATGGTGCAGAGACGTGGACCTTAACTAAAAGAGACATACAAAGGCTGCAGACAACTCAAAGCAGCATGGACAGGTGCATGCTTGGTGTAACCAGGAGAGATAAGAAGAGGAACTCGTGAATCCGAAAAATGACGAGAGTGGAAGACACCATGATCAGAGAAAATCCCTGAAATGACAATGGGCTGGACATACTGCCAGAAGGACAGACCATCGATGGACAGCCGAAATTTTATATTGGATTCCAAGGGACAGGAAAAGACCTAGAAGAAGACCACATGGAGATGGGTGGATGAAATTCGAAAGTATGCGGGAGTGACATGGAGGAGACTGGCACAAGACAGACCGTTGTGGAGAAAATTTGGGGAGACTTTCGTCCAGCAGTGGATTGATAATGGTTTACAATGATATATATATATCATCATCTTTGAATCCACTACTGGATGAAGGTCTCCCCAAGTTTCTCCCACAGTTGTCTGTCTTGAGCGTGTCTCCTCGATGACACACCTCTATGCTTTCGAATTTCATGCATCATTCTATCATAGGGTCTTCTTCTGGGTCTTTTCCTGTCCCTCGAAATTCATTCTAAAATTTCGGTTTTCCGTCGGTGGTCGTTCTTCTAGCAACATGTCATGCCCTCACCATTTCAGTGACTTCATTGTGGTCATGATGTCGTCAACTCTTGTCGTTTTCCTTATCCATGAGTTCGTCTGCTTATCTTTCCTGTTTACACCAAGCATGATTCTCTCCAGGGCTTTTTGCGTTGTCTGCAGTCTTTGTTTGTCTTTTTTACGCTTTCCAACCGTAGGTTGAAGAAGCGTATATGCTTCAGCGTTTTCCGTCCGTCTGTCCGTCCGCCTGTCGGCATGATAACTCACGTAAAAATGGTTCGATTTCGGTGAAATTTTAGTATGTGGTAGGGAACCCCCTGGGGACAAACCCTATAGAAAATGGACAAAATAGGGTCAAAGGTTAGGACACAGGAGCGGGATCTATTCCATAGTCCTTATGCATCATAACTTACGTAAAAATGCTTCGATTGCGACAAAACGTTATCATGTTATTTCGGAGGTATACCGAACTGATTCTGTTGAATATCATCGAAATGGGATCAAAGGTCAGGGCACAGGACCGAGATTTATTCCACAGCCATTATTCTCATATCTTGAGTAATTATTTCTGGTATGTTGGAAAGCGTATCATATTCAATGCATTGCATTATTTTACTAACTTGTTTAGTGAAGGTCCATGTCTCTGCTCCATACGTAAGCACTGGCAGGATGAACTGATTAAACCCTTATCTTTTAAGACACAATGGCATACTTTTCGTAAAAATTTTACTTCTTCCAAAAACTATCCATCCAAGTTTTACACGCCGATTAATTTCTTCATCAATGTGATAATTACTTCATATCTGCTGCCCAAGATAAATGTAGGTATCGGTTGTCTCAAGCTTTTCACCATCAATAAATAAATCTTCGTTTCTTGTAAAAGCAATATACGTCACTTTTGCCTTCTGAAAGTTCATTTTTAATTCCACTTCTTTACTCTTGTCAGCAAGTTCCTGGATCGTATTCTGCGGTTCAGAAGTCGTAGTTGCAAAAATGACAACGTCATCAGCAAAACGAACGTGATTTGAATTATCTGCATAAATATTTTTTTCTTTGTCCCAGTTCAGTAATTAAAAAATATTTTGCTATGTGGGATTAAAGAGTTTGGGAGATATGATTTTACTTTGTCACACTAGCTTTCCAATTTTTATTAGTGCTGCATCCTCAAATATCCAAACTTTTGCAAATGCATTTTCAGAGATACTATTAATAATGCTAATGTATGCATCTGCAATACCGCAGGTTTTCAAAGCAGTTGTAACTGCTGATGGTTTTACGGAATCGAAGGCCTTTTTATAATCAATAGAAGCCTTGCATAATGGGAGTTCATACTCTCTTGTTCTTTCAGTTAGTTCTCTAAGTACATGGACATGATCTTCAGTGCTGTAGCCACTCCTGAATTCAGCTTCTTCTCTTGCTTGAGCCATGTCCAGTTTTACCTTCATGCGATGTAAAAGAACCTAATTGAAAATTTTATAAATAACTGATAGGAGGTTGATGAGCCTGTAGGTCCTGAGATCCTCAACGTCACCTTTTTTATGTAGCAGGATCATTGTACCATTATCCCAATACTCAGGAATCTTACCTTCGGTGAGACAGCTGGTGAAAACTTGGGCGAGTGAAGTTTCAATTCTTCCACTTGCTTCTTGTACACTCGTGGACAAAAAATTTGCACACCTAGAAGAAAACATGCTACAACCGCGAAACTTTGCAAATAGCTAGGGTGCGTTTGGTGCGAGTGCGCATAACCGCACACCTTGTGGCGGCGCTGCAAGCACGAACCAGCAGCCTTATAAACCGGCGTGTAGTCGATGCCCCATGAAAGAGAAAAGCACCGGCCGGCGCAAGCAAGAGTATAGAGTGACAAGAATGCCGGGTAGACACCAGAGACGTCGATGTACGCGACTTACGGGCTTTGAGAGAGGCCTGATTATCGGGCTGAAAACAGCAGGTCGGTCGGCGCGCCGTATAACCCACCACGTGGATCGTTCTGACCATACCGTCCGACTGTGTTGGGAGCAGTGGACACGTGACGGCACTGCCGCACGGCGGGTGTCTCCGAACGAACCAGGAGGACCATCCATAGAGAGGATCGACAGTTCGTACGGCAGGCACGAATGGATCCCACGAGAACCCTGTCCTCTCCCCAGGCAAATGTAGCGGCTCTTGTGTGCCAACGAGCCATTTCCTGAAGTCTCGCGGAAGCGAATCTGCGATCCCAGCGCCTCTTACGTGTTCTGCCATTAACACCGGATCATCGCCGGCTCTGTTTGCAATGGTGCCAGGCGAGAGCAACGTGGAACGCCACAGACTGGCGACGTGTGGTGTTCAGAGATTGGTGTCGGTTCGTTTTGGGGACAGATGATCATCGTGTCCGGGTGTGGAGGTCCCGGAGTCAACGGCACAATTCCAACCTTGCTATCGAGCGTCCCACCTACCCCACTGCAGGCATTACGGTCTAGGGAGCCTTTATGGTTTATTGCCTACGATAGCCGATCAGCTCTAGTAGTGGTACGTGGATCATTGTCGGGCCAGCGGTATGTGGATGAGATCATATGGCCCCATGTGCTCCCACTCCTGGGCGGAATTCTAGGTGCGCTTTACCAGCAGGATAGTGCCATCCCGCACACTGCTCGGGTTTTCTAGGACTGCCTACGTCATGTCCATACAGTTCCATGGCATGCCCGCTCACCGAACATGTCCTCTATCGAGCATGCGTGGGACCAGTTGAAACGCCGGTTGACTCTGTGCCGCACTATCCGGGATTTGGAGCACACCGTCCAACAAGTGTGGGCCCTCTTCAGCAGGACATCAGGCGTCTGTTCGCCTCTATGCTGGACCATATTGCAACATGTATCACCGCACGAAGCGGTGCGACGCGCTATTGAAGATGACCGGACTACGTGCCAGAGATGCCTCTGTAATTGTCCTGCATTAATACACACAATCGACGTGGATTAGGAACATCAAACAGAAGTCATTTCTCTTTCCACGTTTTTAAGTGAGTCACGGAAATGAATTCAGGGTCTTCCAGTTACGCGCTGGACATGCTACCACTGCACCGCAGCGGCCTCGAATTCTCCAGACTCACATGTGATTAATTGCCAAACCACATGGCTGGTTGCTTCTTGGAGACCCGCACAATGGTGGGGATTCCTCAAAGATGGTAAGAAGCAATTGGTGCAGTGGCAGCATGTCCAGCGAGTAACTGGAAGACCCTTGGTTCGATTTCCGTTGGCGGCCGATGATACTTTTCCCGTGACTCACTTAAAACCGTGGAAAGAGCCATGCCATCTGTTTGATGTCCCAAATCTACGTCAATTGTGTGTATTAATTATTCATTCGTATACTAGTTATTTGTTCAGTTGCTGCCTAACATCTTTGGTAGGCAGCAACTGAACAAATAGTACTGAGATTTGAATTGACAAAATCTTCTATAGATCTAAAAATAAAATCAGTTATCTCCTGCAACATGAGGAATCTGTGATATAAATTTCTTTTGAATAGTGCGATTCTTTTTTGGCGTTGCAATTTTCACAAACAGTAATGTACGCATTTGCTCGTCGTAACAGAAAAATTCGGTAATATTAAGATACAATAAATAAGCTGTACGTAAAAATGGTACATTCAATAGGCGTCGAAAGTGTTTCAATCTGATTTTTGAGCAACGATATGAAGCAAAATATATTTTGAAATCGGTGGAATTTGCATTTCGCTCTTGGCGGCGAAATTATGGATCAGATAAAGATTAAAATGCTAGGATCATCGTTCTCACTGTTCTAGCTTCCCAAAGCAAAAAGAGGCTGATATTAAATCAGACTTAGAGGTACACAGATAAACGTATACAGACAGATACATGTATATAGTGAAGGTATAAGTACATCCTTTAGTTTTCAAAGAACGTGCAGGAAACTTTTCCACTTTAACACGCTTCGGTCGAAAGGAAGTGCAAAGCAGATGCACCCTTAAATTTAAAACAAACATTCTTGAAATGGTCCCATCCAAACAATTGTCTTTGCACGATATTTGACTCACACAGCATCCCGTCACGTTGCTCTGCTGGCCACGCCCTTTCGAGCTCTGCATTTTGTGCTCCGCCTGTATCTAGCGCCCACCGCCGAATTAATTTGTGTTTCTCTCGTGCATGAATGTCTGCGCTCTCTTCCTAGTCATTCTTTCGAGTTGGTACATGCATATTTTGCCGATATTCCTTTATAATTCATTTCGTTGGGCCTGTTTACAATTCATCTCGTTGGGCCTGTTTACAATCTGCCCATCGTGACTCGCCTTGACTTTTTGCTCTAAAACTGTCTGCTGCATGTAGTAGCCTTCCTGCTGCTGTGTCTACGTTTGCCTTCCGTGTTTGCGCTCCAATCATCGTTAATGGTTCTCTGCGCTGCCTTCACCGGTGTGTGGATTACCTTCCTTGTGTTCCACCCATTGACAGTGGTTCTCTGCGCTGCCTTCTTCGGTATGCTGATCGCCTTCCTGGTGCCCCACCTTGTTATAGTGGATCTGTGTGCCCTTCGCCGTGCATTTCTACACATTGTCCATGGCCTGTGCTTCTGCTTCTAAATTCTATTTCCCTCTCACGTCACTATGTGCTGCTTCGATGACTTGTCCTCCAAGTGTGCTGGATGCGTCCCAGGACTGCTCTTCTCCTCATCCTGCTACAGATCCGTGTTCAACGTCTCCGACTTTCCTCGCGACAGCCTTGGACTCCTATATTTCACGTCAAGGTTCCACGCTTATTGCACACGTACAATGCTTTCAACTCTTAGTTTAAGTGTCAAGTTCGACGCCTTACCCAATGTCAAGTTGCATGTCTATACAGTGTATGTCTGCATTGTCGTTTCTCCCTTCCGGTGCAATTACACATTTCGCCAGCAAGCCTAAGTCCATTCTTGTATATATTTTTTCACCTGAGTTTGTTCCTCAAGTCCTATCGACTAGCCTTTCCGTTGGAGATCATAGCTTGGTCCCTATCCTCCTTGCACATTCTCCCGTTTTTCTTAATTTGTAACTGTACCTCCGGACGTTTCCGATGAGTTTTTACATGCTTTTCCTTCTCGGTGTGGCCGCGTTCTTGGTGATATCCGCAAGATACCCGCCGCCCATGTTGATCAAGGTGATCGTCCTTATTTTGGCTTCCGCCGCCAAGACTTAGTTTTTTTCCCTGACACAGACTGTTTCTTACTGCCCCACAACTTTTCTGGTGATTTGTTGTCATCACAACGTCGCATTCAACGTATTCACTGCCTATCATTGCATCTCATGTAAACAGCCTGGTCACCATTTCTCGCAATGCCCCCTCATTTCTTCCTAGTCTTCTTCAACGGCTGCTCAAGTTCCCGTCACAGAACCTCTTTCTTCGCTTCCAGTTACCACGCTTTCGCCTGATCAGTTCACACCTTCTTAGTCTCCATCTCCATCATCTGCCTCCGTTGGTCTTTTTCCTTCCTCGCCAGCATCGTCTGTTGTGGGTACATCTGGATCTACTGCTCCTGTTTCGGTGCCTTCGTCTGTATTTCTTTCTTTTTCATCGTCTGATGTTTGCGCTTTGTCACATCCTGTTGCTGCACCTTCTCCGCCTGTTCAGGTGCTGCCTTCTTTGTTTTCGCAAGTCACCTCGTCTATCTCGATCCCGGGATTTTCTGCTCCACCATCGCCGCTGCGTACGTCGGCTACGCCACCCTCAGACGCTCATCTTTCCTCCACTGGTTCCAGTACTCCGGTGTGCTCTCCGCCCTTTTCACCTTCTCGGGGCTCTTCTGATGCTTCTAGTGCCGTTGTCTTTGTTTCACCTTCTGGTCGCCATGGTCTGTCCCCGCTCTTTCGCACAGCTCCTCTTCTAGTCTCGTTTGAAACCCCACCCTCCCCGGCTTCTGTTGTTCCTGCAGCTACCACCTTACATGTGTCATCCGACTTTGTACCCTATTCACCTCGTCAGAATCCCGAGACGCCGCCTGTTGTTCCTTCTACGTCGTCTCGTCCTCTTCGTCAACATTTCCCTACTGGTATTGCTCCTAATAAGAAGCGTCGTCATCGGTCTAATCGCAAGATTCGCGCTAAGCGTGCCGCTGTGATTATGTCTCCTTCTCATCGTTCTTCGCAAGGCACCGCTCCTGATCCTGCTGCCGTCACTTTTGCTCGCGTTCTTGACAGTCCCTCTGTTGTGCCTGATCTTGTTGCTCGCCTTCAAGTTGTTCCCGAGTTTACGCAGACTCTTTCTCTAGATGCCGCTTTCCCATTGTTCTTTGACTCTTCTCACGATGCTACACTTAATCACTTTATTGCTTCCAACGATCCGGCAGTTTACTCATCTCTGGTTGACAATCTTAGCGCTTTTTACTTTGCATTTTTTCACCTTTCGGGCTCTTACCCGGAAGTTGAATGTTACTATGGTTGTCTTGACCACTTCATTTGTCATGCTCAACATCGTCTCCTTCTTCGGTGTCCACCTGATTAGCTCTTGTGTGGTTTTGTTTGATGATTGATTTCTGTTGTGTTTTCTTAGCTATGTTTCTCCCTGTCTCTTTGAGCCCTTGTTGTTTCGTTCTCCTCTTTGTGAAGTGTTTTCCCTCGTGCCTCGTTTTTTTCCCCTCATCATTCTGCTTTGTGACCTTTTTCTGTGTGTTTTGTCTTACGATGTCCTGCCTGCATCCGCTTTACATGACCTTCACCAACTGCCTCGCACCGTTCGTTCTGCTTCTGTTTTTCTGTGGTCCAAGCATGACCCCTGCCCGATTTTCCCGGAGTGCCATGTGTTGCTTCCTACCCTGCTATGTTTTGTATAGTATGTCTAACTGCTATGCCACTGTTAGACAGAAAATGCCAATTTTAAAGAAAGTAATAGTTTTTCCTTAATGTTTTTCTTTTCAATGTGGCATTAGTACCATTATTTCTCTTTTTGTCGGAGGATGGCGCCCAATAACCACAGATGGACAGCAATAATTTCGCACCAATAATTTCGTTTTTTCCTTAAAAGGAAAAAGGAATAGTTCCTGGGTTTTCTACTCATCATGTTGCTCCCTGGTTCCAGGTATGGTGCTTTCTCTATTTGCTGACTCAGCCGTTCCTCTGCTCAGTGACTGTTCCCTGTGTGCTTTGCCTCGTGTTGTATCTGCCACCGACTACAGCGCACGATTGTAATGTAACGGACTGCTTTGTGCCTCTGCCATGCTCCCTTTCTTTCTGTGATGCCTTGTACTGTATGTTTACTACAGACTGGATTGCGTCGTTTGTTTCAGCTCCGAGATTTTGGCTGTTTTACTATGCCATGCATTTTCCGGTTCTCTTGTGTTCTGGTCCTTGAGACACATTGAAGAAATGTTGAAACCGTCACGTTCTTTTTGGAATGTCTTTTCAACTGCTGCGGTTCAAAGCTAGAAACGGAGAGATCTTTAAGATAACGACAGGAACGAATACAAGACTTTTTGAAAATAAATTACTTCTTCATCATCCTCCATTACCCTTTATACAAATATCTCAGAAACTATCCAGATTCGAATGATAAAGATGTAGCTCCTTCCGGTTCACACGATGCTAACGAATAGCTATTCTGAAACAGGAAATGTCCGGGGGTGGGGGTGGGGGCAGCTGAAATCGTGGAACATTTTTAAACATGTCAAAAACTATCGGGGTTGAAAAAATAAACATGGAGTTTGTAAGAACGGACACATTAACGATGTTAATTCATTTCAATGATAAACATTATGTGGTTTTTTTTTACCAAAGAAAACATCGCAAGTTCCCAAAATGGCGACAGAGAATTCGTAAATATGTTTAATCCTTTTTTTTTGGGGGGGGGGGGAAGGCGAGATGTATGACAAAAGACTTCAGGTTCTCACGCCTTAGAAAGGGCGAGGACTTGTTCTACGAACTGAAAGTATCGCCAAGGACGCTGTGACTTTCACAGATACATTGTTCATTTTCACTAGGCGCATACAAGTCTGAAATGCAGACATACTCTTTTGTATAGTTATAACAATGTGTATTGTATTGCTACGGATGTACTACGACGATAGGATTGCTTTCTCGGAAGGAGGCACTCAATAATGTATAGCCTGAGGATAAGCGAGGAATGCGCAAGGTAGATTTAAAGGTCTAGGAGCCCGATTCCCGGAAAACGACTAGGGATGGGGCAGGTGAAGGGAGCGAGAGGTGACACGTGGCGCGAGAGGAGAGCAGCATGTTGAAGGTCAGCGCCGTCGCCCTTGAAGAAGGAGCAGCGTGAAGGGGGGGGGGCGAAGAGGTCGCTCCGAGTGGACCTGTTTGAGCAGTCTGTCTTCGGAGAGCGAAGGTGATAGTCCTCCGATAGAAAGGAACGCGTTTGCGTGGATGGTGTGGTGGGCTCTCGGAGTCCACGGGGAAAGAGCGGCACCGACCTAGATGAAGTAGGTCGCCGCTACAGAAGGAATCTACCCGAGTCAGGGATACCGGTAGAGTAGCTGATGATATACTACTGAATTACGGACTTAGTACAGTCCACTGAAGCATCGATTAGAGAAGGATAGCTAGAAGACTAGTCCTGAAGCATCGATAAGATAGAGGTATATCTAGTGTCAAGGAGACCCTAAGTTAGGACGCCAACGCAGGGTGAGATTTCTACAGAATTCGATCACCTTATCTTGCGCGTTCCACGATCTTTGCCAGGTCCAGTCATAACGAGGTCACTTTCAAGAGCGAGTAATCCGCCGCCATCAAAATTCTAGTTGATGAAGAATAAGTGTTTCGTATATGTGTTAACCAAGCGTTCTTTTCAAATTATGTCTGAAAGTGGATAAACTTCGGTATAACCAGCTGTTGTCGCTCTGCCTCCCCGATTCACAGATATATATATAGTAAAGTGGGGGAGGTTTCGTTTGTTCGCTCGAACAGAGTGAGAGAGAGAGTGTGTACTTCCGGGAAGAGTAAACGAACTCTCTGCTTGTTGTGAGCCCGCTGCGCGTGCTCCTCGGATGCTTAAGTAGGAGGCGGCGCTAAGTCACGTGACGACACGTTCGCTCTTACAGAGTTTTCCCGGTTCATACGATTTACTAACGAATGGTCATTTTGAAATTTTGAAATTACATGGGGGGTGGGAATTGTCGGCTCCATATTTTCTGAATCCTTTTTTTTTGTAGGTATGTCAACTCTATTGCGGTTCAAACGATAATAATGGAGTTCTTTTCGGTTCATACGATTTTTTGATTGGAGGTTTAACGACCACCGTGAGCAACTCAATGGGCTATAAGCAGTCGCCCGTTCCCAATTTAGGGTCACTGGTTCCAGGGAAGGGAGAGAGCCAGTGCCGTAAGACAAACACAACATCCATGCCTGACCGGGATTCGAACCCGGACCCCTTACGGACGAATGATCAGAGGCCAACGCCTTAGACCACTGAGCCACCGGGGCGGCTATACGATTTACTAACGAATGGCTATGAAATTTCGAATTCCATGGTGAGGGGGGTTAATGGTGTAGGCTTGTAACATCCTTTTTTCAATACCTCAAAAACTATTGCGGTTTAAACGAAGAAAATTGAGTTCTTTTCGGTTCACACGATTTGCTAACAAATGGCTATTTTGAAATTTTGAATTTCCATGGGGGGTGAAATGGTCGATCTCTGTATATATGCAAATTCTCAATATTATTTATTAAATATTTCAAAAACTATTGCGGTTCAAACGATAAAAATGGAGTCCATTCCTGTTCATACGATTTACTAACGAATGGTTATTTCGGAATTTTAAATTTCCATGATGAGGGGGTGAAATGGTAGGCCTGTAACATTATTTGTTAAATATCTCAAAAATTATTGCGGTTCAAACGATGAAAATGGAGTTCTTTTCAGTTCATACGATTTGCTAACGAATGGCTATTTCGGAATTTTTAATTTCCATGATGAGGGGGAGAGGGGGATGAAATGGCCTGTAACACTCTTTTTTAAATATCTCAAAAATTATTGCGGTTCAAACGATGAAAATAGAGTTCTTTTCGGTTCATACGATTTGCTAAGGAATGACTATTTTGAAATTTTGAATTTCCATGGTGGGGGGCCGGTGAAATGGTCGGTCTCTCTGTATGTATGCAAAATCTCTATATTATTTTTTAAATATCTCAAAAACTATTGCGGTTCAAGCGATAAAAATGGAGTTCATTCCTGTTCATACGATTTACTAACGAATGGCTATTTCGGAATTTTGAATTTCCATGATGAAGGGGGGGGGGGTAAATGGTGTAGGCCTGTGACATTCTTTTTTAAATATCTCAAAAACTATTGCGGTTCAAACGATGAAAATGGAGTTATTTTCGGTTCATACGATTTGCTAACGAATGGCTATTTTGAAATTTTGAATTTCCATGGTGGGGGGCTGGTGAAATGGTCGGTCTCTCTGTATATATGCAAAAACTCAATATTATTTTTTAAATATCTCAAAAACTATTGCGGTTCAAACGATAAAAATGGAGTTCATTCCTGTTCATACGATTTACTAACGAATGGCTATTTCGGAATTTCGAATTTCCATGATGAGGGGGGGGTGAAATGGTTGGCCTGTAACATTATTTGTTAAATATCTCAAAAACAAAAATGGAGTTCATTCCTGTTCATACGATTTACTAACGAATGGCTATTTCGGAATTTTGAATTTCCATAATGAGGGGGGTAAATGGTGTAGGCCTGTGACATTCTTTTTTAAGTATCTCAAAAACTATTGCGGTTCAAACGATGAAAATAGAGTTCTTTTCGGTTCATACGATTTGCTAACGAATGGCTATTTTGAAATTTTGAATTTGCAGGGGGTGGGGGCTGGTGAAATGGTCGGTCTCTGTGCGTATATGTAAATTCTATTATTTATTAAATATTTCAAAAACTATTGCGGTTCAAACGATAAATATATAGTTCGTTCCTGTTCATACGATTTACTAACGAATGGCTATTTCGGAATTTTGAATTTCCATGATGAGGGGGTGAAATGATAGGCCTGTAACATTATTTTTTAAATATCTCAAAAACTATTGCGGTTCAAACGATGAAAATGGAGTTCTTTTCAGTTCACACGATTTGCTAACGAATGCCTATTTTGAAATTTTGAATTTCCATGGTGGGGGGCTGGTGAAATGGTCGGTCTTTCTGTATATATGCAAATTCTGAATATTATTTGTTAAATATCTCAAAAACTATTGCGGTTCAAACGATAGAAATGGAGTTCATTCCGGTTCATACGATTTACTAACGAATGGCTATTTCGAAATTTTGAATTTCCATGGTGGGGGGCTGGTGAAATGGTCGGCCTCCTATAATTATATGCAAATTCTCAATATTATTTGTTAAATATCTCAAAAACTATTGTGGTTCAAACGATGAAAATGGAGTTCATTCCGGTTCATACGATTTATTATCGAATGGCTATGCTGAAATTTGAAATATCTATTTTTTGGGGGTACCATTTCACCAGCCCCCACTTTGTTTTTTAAATAACTCAAAAACTATTGCGGTTCAAACGAAAAAAATTGAGTTCATTCCGGTTCATACGTGGTACAAACGAATGGTGCAAAAAAAATTTAAAAATTCCATGGTGGGGGGGGGCTATCGTTTCACCAGCCCCCACTTTGTTTTTTAAATATCTCCAAAACTTTTGCGGTTCAAACGAAAAAAACCGAGTTCATTCCGGTTCATACGTGGTACAAACGAATGGTGTCTGAAAAATTAAAAAATTCCGTGGTGGGGGGCTGGTGAAATGCACCTGACAAATCATCTGCAGCTACAACAGTGGTGATCAGCACACAGTTCATCGCAGCCTTGTGCGCATGGGCCTTCGTAGCCAAAGACCCGGCGGGGTCCCCATGCTCACTGCACGTCATCGCCAACAATGCATGAAGTGGGCTCAAGATCATCGAGATTGGACCGTCGATTATTTGGAAGAAAGTGGCCTGGTCTGACGAATCAAGTTTCCTGGTACTTGACATAGAAGGCCGAGCATGCACACGCCGATTATTACCAACGGAGGCTATGGCACCTGGATGCAATGTTGGGCGGAAGCATTTCAACGGCCGTGGTGTTATGCTGCGCGCTATGTTTTCTTGGGACGCTTTAGCCCCCATTATCTCAATAGCACAATCCCTGACAGCTGTCAGGTATCTGAACATCGTTGCGGACCAAGTTCACCCATTCATGGCAGCTGTGTTCTCTGCTGGTGATGGCCATTACCAACAGGATAATGCACCATGCCACACTGCCAGAATCGTCAAGGAGTGGTTTGAAGAACATGCTGGTGTCTTTCTGTGGATACCCTGGCCTCCAAAATTCACCTGACATGAACCCAATCGAACATTTATGGTTCGACTTGGAAAAGCGGGTTCGCGCTAAATCACCGAAGTGTACGGAAACGGGAGAAACTGCTGTTGACATTATGGTACAGATACCCCAGGATACCAATCGACACCTCATCGAATCGATGCCTCGCCGAGTGGGCGCTATTTTGCGGGTTAAAGGGAATCCTATAGCTTAGTAAATAGATGGTCATAATGTAATGTCTCATCGGTGTATATTTCACTGAAAGTAATGAGCTCAGGACAACAAGAGCCCATTATTGCTGACGGCGGTTGTTATACCTCCAAACAAACAAGAGTTTAAAGTTTCGTGTGCTTTTTTCTTGCGTACAGAATTTTTCATACGCTCTTTAAATGAATAGATCGAAAATCCGTTTAAGGGCACTGAGTTTCAAAGTTCAAGCCAATTAGAATTTGACACCACGTGAAGGACAAACACTGCGACGACGAGATGCCTTGCTTGGTGCTTTATAGGATGAGCATAAGCCTGTTAAATCCTTCCTCCCCGTGTCTCCAGCGTTATATCAAATTTCGTGGAGCTCCTACAATAAGCTGCATATCTGTTGAGAGAAGCGATTTAGATCATCCCCTTTTCCCCCATTCTTTCCCGCCACCGTCTCTCAGGTAAAGGTAACGTCGTTCGAAAGTTTAGATAGAATCAGCGGAGCGCAGCAACGCATAATCGGAAACACCCACGCTTTCATCCGGCGCTGGTGAGTTTAACTACCGGCGATCGTTTCCATTCATCTCGGTTCATTCATTCATTGAAACATCCCTTCTGAATTTTGAATTCGAGCTACTGCAAACCGCACGATAATTGCAGTTGGCGCGGCAATTCGCTTAATTACTGTGAAACACGCCTCACGGGGCTTCGGTAAATGTCACATTAATATTTCAAGCAGAATTAAATATGATTTATGGCATCTCGTTAATACAGATTTGTTCGTTTATTTTTGTGCTGCACAATGTCGCACATATTTCATCTTTTATATATCTGTATCGGTTGCAAAATCGATCTCTCTCTTTCTCTCTCTCCGTCTGCCGTTATCTTAACTTATTCAATGTTTAGGTAAATCTTGTTCTGGTCGAGAGATAGATCAATAGCATAAAGTCATGTAGAAGCGTTTTCATGAAACGGATCCAGGCCAATTCCCACACCTTCTCATACTATAAAGAAATGCATACAAATTGCGTTCCGTTCGGAAATCTTGTCAAAATGTGGAAGTTTTCCTAGTTGACTAAAACGAGATGTTCAAGTTTTCTTAGTGTTATAAATTCGTATGTAAGATCATAATGACGCAAGGATTTTAACTTAAGATCGCTTAAAAAGTCCCGCGGCCTAGGTGCTTTGTCAGCACCTGAACATCGATTTGTTGAGTCTCTTTTGATTAGCTTTTATTGCATGTTAACACACATGACAAATATGAAAATCACAACTCCAGATTTAGTGAGTCGGAAAGCTTCTACATAAATCTTGTGTCATTATGATCTTACGTACGCATCTATATCGCTAGGAAAACTCGTACATTTCGTTTTGCTCCACAACGAAAACTCCCACACTTTAACAAGATCTCCGAACGAAACATCCCCTTATAAACTATACTGACAAAAGTCACAGGACACATCTTCAAAAGCAAATGAGCGGATCCACTGCGTTGTTAAAATGAGCGGTACAGCTCCAAACGGTATAAAACCAAGCCTGCAGCTGACCGCGATCATATCGCACTGTGAGGTTGAGTAAAAATGTCACGGCGGAAGAGAACTGACTTTGAGAAAGGAAAGATTGGAAGAAATATTAGTGGGTTGTCCATAAGAGAATCCTATAGGCGTTTAATCATACCCAAGTAAACTGTTTTAGATGTACT
This sequence comes from Macrothele yani, assembly GCA_039090855.1. Taxonomy (NCBI): domain Eukaryota; kingdom Metazoa; phylum Arthropoda; class Arachnida; order Araneae; family Macrothelidae; genus Macrothele; species Macrothele yani. Next base: position 31,915,943 of record CM076993.1, read on the forward strand.
GAATACGTGGAAGACCCACGGCGTGCCTGAAGCAGCAAAACGTACCGGCAGACCAAAAAAAAAATCAGTGATAGAGGATGTCGAAGCCTCAGGAGTGTCGTTTCAGCTAATCGAAGGAGTACTGCCCAACACCTCAGTGTACAGGTGAGTAAAAATGCTGGAACCTCGGTATGTACTCGTGCCATTCGCAGATAACTTCTTTCCATGGGTTACCGTCGTCGTGAAGCTGCTCATAACCTATTCATCTCCACTCGGAAAGCTACTTGTCGTTTAGCATGGTGTAAAGAACATTTATCGTGGACCGTATATCAACGAAAACGGGTTTTACGGTCTGATGAATCCAGATACACAATCCATCAGTCTGATGGCCGTGTGTGGGTTCCGTTTCGTGTGTCAACTGGCCAGCACAGAGCCCTGTTTTTAATCCCATAGAGCACCTATGTGATGAATTAGAGCGCCGCATAAGAAGTTTAGGACAAAGGCCTACTACACTGCGGGACAATTGCTAAGGACGGATGACAATAGCAACGATAGCAACCATAAAATGGAAGGCAGGAAAATGTGGAAATTAGCATAAGTGCGGGATACAGTAAGACGTGTTGTGCGTATGCAAATTTTGGATTGCCGAACTTGTTCGTGACGTCATAGCGCTGATAAGAGATATAAAGGATTTGACACGTATTGACCGTTGTTGTTCAAACGCAAAGTTGAAAGGGAAAGAATCAATTGACGAACTTGCAAGTTTCAGTATGTCTTCCCGACATCACCTAGATGATTTTACGCGTGGCCGTATTATTGGCAAGATTGAAGAAGGGCGAAAAATAACAGATGTTGCCAGGGTGTTCGACGTGAGCCACAGTGTTGTTTCAAGGCTTTGGAAATCATTTCAAACAAATGGAGAGTGTAGCAAACGTCACTGGGGAGGTCGTGTTCGCAGTACGACACCTGCAGAAGATCGGTACATAGTGCTATCAACAAAAAGACACCGGCGCTGCACAGCTAGTGAGGTAGCAAATCAGTTTATGGCTGCTACTGGGAAGCGGATCTCCCGAAAAACTGTCGCCAGACGTTTGCATGAACGAGGACTATACGCCCGCCGTCCTGTTGTGTGCATCCCATTGTCCAGACGTCACCGTACCGCCGGTTGCAATGATGCCATCAACATCGCAATTGAATTGATAACGACTGTCCTGCTGTCTTCTTCTCAGATGAGAGTAGTTACAGTCTATCGTCTGATTGTCGACGACAACTGATCTGGCGTGATAGTGGTACTGCATATTGTCCAGCAAACATACAGGAAAGGGACCGATATCCGACATGTAGTGTCATGGTATGAGCTGGCATCATGATCAATGGCCGTACGTCCCTCTATGTGCTTCCAAATGGGACTATGACTGGCCAACGATACATTAATGATGTTCTGCTACCTCATGTTCGTATGTTCCGTGGTGCTGTCGGTGATAGATTCATTTTCATGGACGACAACGCAACGTGTCATCGAACAGTCGCTGTCCAGGAGTGTCTTGAGAGCGAGGATATTCAACGCCTCGTATGGCCAGCACGTTCTCCAGATCTGAATCCCATTTAAAATGTGTTGGATGCTTTGGGGAGGAGTCTTGCTGGTCGCCAATGCCCTCCAATAAACAAGGACACCCTCATCCGTGCACTGACAGAGGAATGGGATAAATTACCCCAACAGCTGCTTGATAATGTTGTGCAAAGCATGACACGACGTGTGGAATCTTGCATCGCCCTCCATGGTGGCCATATCCCGTATTGACATCTTACGCCGGAACGCCTGCGGACGGTAATTGCATTTTTTTCACGTTTACGTATTCTGCACAAAATGGCCTGTTTGTCCCTTGAACACGTTCCAAAGCCTTCTGGATTTCAGAGCACAATAAATTGCCTTTCTTGTAATGTCCTGACATTCTGACATTATTTTATTTCACTTGGCATCCAACCACACTTACTTTTTATGCGCTATATAGCCGTTTATGATCCGTCCTTAGCAATTGTCCAGCAATGTAGTGAGCAATAGTTTTCGGCAGCATTATGTACTGAATGAAAGCGCTGTGTTCCAAAGCCTTGTCGAAATCATGTCTCGAAGGGTCAGGGCATGCTTTAAGGCCAAAGGTGGACCGAGACCGTACTAATGTATATCAATACATGCTATGTTGTGTTTCTCTTCTAGGTGTCCGGTGACTTTTGTCAATATAGTGTATGACAAGGTGTAGGAGTCTACCTGTGTGGAAGTTTTCCTCCGTGTAGCAGTTTTCTTAGCAGCAGAAGAAAGTGTGGGAGCTTATCGCCACCTCCATGAAACACCTACATACTGCACTTCGAAAAGTGAGGGTGAAAACAGGGCACTATATAATGGAATTTATCTTTCGCACAGCTCATTAATTAACGTTCTTTCAGCAAATCATGTATGGAACAAAGAGTGATAAGGCAAGTGACTCTACGTGCCCGACCATACTTGTAAGTTCTAGCCCTTCGGGCGGTTGTAGTCACTTTTACTGTTGAACCCTGGCTTGTTAAAGGAATAAACCTTCAGCACACCTTGGTCAAAAATGACGAACCTTCAAAATCACAGACAATAAACGCCAGTGTATACAACTGTAACAGTCAGATGACTTTATGACGTGTAAAGTATATTCTATTTTAACTTTCCTATTGAGTTTCTTTTTCTATGTAAATTTGAGTTCGTTCTCTTAGACATTTTCAAACCTTAACGTTTTGTCTTTTCCCTCAAACGAGAATGACGTTGGCAACAATCTGAGGTCAGAACAAGAGTGACGCATATATGTGATAAGAACGTTAGATAAAAAGACGATGTAGCAGTTGCTTTTGTGCGTGAAGATGTTCGATCGTTGTTAAGCAAAATTATACGACAAATAATTAAGGCATGTGAAGTGAATGTATAGCTCTCCGTGCTATATTTTGGATTTCCTCTAATGTTGCTGGACCAATAAAAAGTTGACGTAAGTTGGACTTTCTTGACTAAGATATGTGAAGTGGTGTGTTTTGGATTTCGTCTAATGTTGCTGGACCAATAAAAAATTGACGTAAGTTGGACTTCTTGACTAAGATATGTGAAGTGGTGTGTTTTGGATTTCGTCTAATGTTGCTGGACCAGTAAAAAGTTGACGTAATTTGGGGTTCTGTATATGTTTCGTCTGGCCGTAATAAACCTTACTATGAGCTATTCGGCACAATTAGCTGCATCGCTTTTACCCTTCTTTTAACATCTATTCAGCCAGAAATCTTACATAACGTCAAAATGGTTACGTTATAGACGGAATGTACGAAAGAATGCCCGTGGAAAACATACCCACAGAAAAAACGCCCACGGAAAAAATGTCCATAGAAAAGATACCCACTTCTCGAAAATATTTTAAAATTACGTCTGTTAGAAACATGAGGTCTGTCTTAATTTCATGAAGAAATATCTTAATTTCAATTAAGCAGTCGACAAAACTATTCAGAATATTTCCCCTGCTCAGCCACATTACATTAACTAGCAGTACAAGGATATCATAGTTTGTTTCCAAAATGGGAATGTATGAAAAAATGGCCATAGAGAAATGCCCACTTATCGGAAATAGAAAAAAATCCCCAACTCGTGACGATAGATAAATACGCCAGCTGTTGATTGATGTTTACTTACGCCTGTTAGAAACGTACTGTCTTTCTTACTTTCACGAAGAAATATCTTAATTTCAACCAAGAAATCGACAAAACTATTTAAAACATTTCCAATGCTCAACAACATAAAATTAACAAGCATTACAAGGACATGGTGGTTTTGAAGAAGTCAATCCGTTTTTCGGTGTAAATATGACAAGGATGGTAAGTCAGATAATATCCGAAAACTTGAAAATGTCGTCGTCCTGGAGCTGGAGTCGAACCCGCGTCTCCCAGATAGCGCCCGAGTATGCTAACCACACCACCACCCAGAACTACCAAGTCTCAAGTTTCCGATTAATTTGAATATAACCATCACAGGATTCGCTAGTCGAAGCAACCGGCATTCATGTTTAGCGAATCTGGAGGTTAAGAATCCTATCCCGTGATTGCCCGGAGGAGCAGATAAATCATGAATGAAATACGGGATTACACCATATTATACAAATTTTGAAGATGACAATCCGACTTTTTTTTTTTAAATCGGAAACTTGAGACTTGGTTGTTCTGGGTGGTGTAGTGGTTAGCATTCGCGGGCACTATCTGGGAGACGCGGGTTCGAGTCCCACTCCAGGACGACAAAATTTCCAAGTTTTCGGATATTATCTCACTTACCATCCTTGTCCTACTTACACCAAATAACGGATTGTTATCTTCAAAATTTGTGTTATATGGTATAATCCCTTATTTCATTCATGATTTATCTGCTCTTCCGGGCAGTCACGGGATAGGGTTCTTGACCTTCAGGTTCGCCAAACATGAATTCCGGTTGCTTCGACTAGCGAATCCTGTGATGGTTTTATTCAAATTAATCGGAAACTTGAGACTTGGTCGTTGTGGGTGGTGTAGTGGTTAGCACACTCGAGCGCTATCTGGTAGACGCGAGTTCGATTCCGGCTCCAGGACGACGGAATTTTCAAGTTTTCGAATATTATCTGACTTACCATCCTTGTCAATTTACACCAAAAAAAAAAAAAAAAGAACAGATTGCCATCTTCAAAATTTGTATTATATGGTGTTATCCCGTATTTCATTCATGACATAGTAGTTTGTTTCCAAAATAGAGAACAACCTCACTGTTTGAAGAAACATACATCTCCAAGTGTGATGTCCTTTCCTTCCGCGGAAATAAAACTCAATTAATTTTGACTACAAAGCTGGCGACTATTCTCTTAGCCAGACAAGCGATGTCCAAGACTTGGGAGGCACATTTGATTTGAACTTGAACTTTAAAAGTCATATCAAAATAATCGTGCGTACGTCGTATAGAAATCTTGGATTCATCATTCACCATTCCAAGTATTTTCGAATCCTCAGACACATATTCGCATTTTTGAGATTACGGTCAGATCCTCATTGGAATATATGGCGATCATTTGCAGCGTAAGTCTAGTAAATGAAATCGAGAAAGTTCAAAAAAGATTTCTTCGAAACCATTTTTTACAAATTGACTGGCGTTTATATCGCGGATATCCCGAGAGCTGATCTGTCATTCTTCAAGATCTCTCTACAGTCGAGAAGGAAGGCTCTGCAACTTAAGTTCGATACGGTATCATTAACGGAGAGTAAAAATTATATTCAAATTGTAAATCAATTAAGCTTCCTGTGCCACGTATACGGAGGACAAAATGTGGAGTATTTGCAATGCCATTCTGCAGGACTGATGCTGGAAAAAATTATCCGTTATGCAAAATGTATAGACTTCACAACTCACTTAAAGAATGTCCGGATATTTCTAAAGTCATAATTTTTTTCGTGAAACGTGTTTTGCAAGATTGTAATTATCACTTTTAATGCACTATGATATTAACGCACAGTGATTTTACAGCAATTCCTGGAACCAGATCTACCATGTGTAGGGATGTGCTCAGAAATTAATAAATAAATAAATGGCTCATGCACGAAGAGTAACTACGCCTAAGGCTGTTATTACGTCACAAGTTCATTCGAATCATGACTACACAGGGTTGAAGAAAAGAGACCTTACCTGCCATCCAATATTATGAACTATGATTCTTGTATATCCCTGGGATCGAGGACGATGTAATCAGCTGACAACAGCACCTTTATCCAGTGAATAATCCGTAGTCGACACAAAATATTCATTCGATGCGTAATAGAACAATTAGCATATATTTCTCACACTCACATGACCACATACACTAGCTATAATCGAAAAAATGGAATACACCGGCGTTGGTTACAGTTGATGTTCCATCTCGAGCTTACTTCGCACAACTTCTTCTTCTCTCTTCACACGCTAAAATGAAAGCTCTTGGCTCGTTCTCCGCAACTGCTCGAAATCTTCTTTTTTTTTTTTTTTATTGTGGGTTTAACGACCACCGTGAGCAACTCATTGGGCTATAAGCAGTCGCCCGTCCCTAATATAGGGCCACTGGTCTCAGGGAAGGGAGAGAGACAGTGCCGTAAGACAAACACAACATCCATGCCTCACCGGGCGGGATTCGAACCCGGATCCATCTCGGACGAATGATCAGAAGCCAGAGCTTAGACAACTGCGCCACCGGGGCGGCCTCGCAATTGCAATTGTTCCTCTTCTTCTGTCAGCTATATTCTTTTTAGTGAGTGGCGCATTACAAGAAAAGCAACTTTTACTAAGCTTTACAATTGATTCTTGGACACGTCGTAAAAGCATAAAAGCTCCCACCTCATAAACAAAGCATCATATAGGTTAGTACGGGGGTGAGGATGCACTAGAATAATAAGTCGGTACCTAGTAAGGTGTTTTGGAAATGCCAATTCATAAACCTAAGACTTCCAGTGTTCCAAAAGGGGAAATAGACACTGGCTCTTAATAGTATTTTATTTTATATTTACACATATTAAGATTACTGTTTCTTCGAACAATGTATTTCTTCGGGGTGGTGGATCGCTTCGTCCGTGTTCATTTCGTCCAGGTTCACTTGGTCCAGTCCATTTCATCCAGGTTCAATTGGTCCAGTCCATTTCGTCCAGGTTCACTTGGTCCAGTCCATTTCGTCCAGGCTCACTTGGTCCATCCAGTCCATTTCGTCCACGGTTCACTTTGTCCGTTGTTCATTTAGTCAACTGTTCATTTCTTCCAGCGTTCAGTTTGTCCGCCGTTCATTTTGTGCACATTAATTTCGTCCTCAGAATGGATGGAATACCGTGGGAATTTTCTATTTTGGTGGAATTTTTGTTACTAAACAGAAAAAAAAAGGTCAGTAGACAATGTTACATGCGAATTTTTTTCCTGTTTAAGTTTTCCGATTACGATTTTAAATGTTATTTACAGTGAAACGAGGAACTAAACTTTGAAGAGCTTTTTAACTCTTTCGTGTAGAATAAGATGTCAATCACCATGATATAAATTAAAGTTTTACAAAAACCTTTTAATGTTTTGAAATACGTCTTGTACATTGTTTTCATATAGCTCTTAGCAGTACATTCATTTTTTATTTTGATTGTTAATTGTTAATAATTTCCGCATTACTAATTTTCATACGAATGAACTATAATGCTCTCTAAATATATGTCATAGCTATTTAAAGTGAAAAACAAATCCATAAAAGTGCAATGGTGAAAAAAATCCCTTTGATTTATGTAAATGTGTGGGGTGTGAGAGAAGGAAAATACAGACTTTTTACATAAAGCAGAAAGGGGGTCTAAAATTTTCCTCTTCAATCCAACAATTTGTGGACATTGGAATAAACGTTGATTAATGTCATAGAAATTGGCATCGTATCATACAAAAAAGTGCCGCCCCGGTGGCGCAGTGGTCTAAGGCGCTGGCCTCTGATCATTCGTCCGTAAGGGGTCGGGGTTCGAATCCCGGTCAGGCATGGATGTTGTGTTTGTCTTACGGCACTGGCTCTCACCCTTCCCTGGAACCAGTGACCCTAAATTAGGGACGGGCGACTGCTTATAGCCCATTGAGTTGCTCACGGTGGTCGTTAAACCTCCACTCAAAAAAAAAAAAAAATACAAAAAGTTAAAGAGCTTTTCAAAGTTCAGTTCCTCGTTTTACTTTAAGTAAAATTTAAAAACATTACATTTTAATCGAAAAACTTAAACAGGAAAAAAAGTCGCATGTAAGAAATACCCGCTTACATCCCCCCCCCCCCAGTAACAAAAATTCCATCAAAACAGAAAATTTCAACGGTATTCCATTCACTCTGAAAACGAAATTAACAAAGTGATAGGGAACCGTTCTTCGGCCATTTTGGGAATGCACTATATACGATATCCTTGAAATTGTAGGTAATGTTTTGTGATTGAACAGGGAAAATGTTCTGACTTGTTTTGTCCATTGCTCAGTTAAAAATAAAAATTTCCTTCGTGAAATTGAAAAAGACCTCATGTTTCTAACAGACGTAAGAAGACATCAGTCAACAGCTGGCGTATTTTCTATTTTCAAGTTATGGGTATTTTTTCCATGGGTGTTTTTTCTGTGGGCATTTCTCCGGTGGAAGTTTTATTTCGGGCATTTTTTCTGTGGGATTTTTTCTGAGGGCATTTTACCATCATATCCAGATGACGTTTTGCCTTATCTTTTATAAACGTCGTGTTGCGTAAATTTCGAAAACCAGTACATACAGGCTCTTTCTAAAAGACGAAAAAGAACGTATGCCTGAGAAAAATTTCCAATTTTGTTTCTCAAGCACTCGAAAATGACAGCCTGTACACACGATATCTGTGTTTGTTGCGTTGGGATTTCCTTGGAGGTTGGTTGCATTGATTTCGAGGTACTATGAAGCGATCTAACTCTGACAAGATGCGGTGATATTCCCATTGTTGTGATGGAAATCCAGAAATCTCTCTTCTAGGCAGTGCTGCCCCATTACGATACCTTAGACGTGAAAGTTTTCTTCGCCAGTTACGTGCATGTAACCCACTCGCTTCTCCGCGAAATTCAATTCTTTTATTATACTCCTACCTTTATCCGTTTTTTCTGCTGCAAACCTTTCCCCATTCTTTATTCAGTCGGTGTGTAGCGTTATACAAAAATTTATTTCCCATCTGATGCATTCGTTCAATGACTTATTTGTAATGGTTTTTGTGCTTATCACGAGCAGTATTCCATGTTCGAATTGTAGAAACGCATTTCGTTTTCTGGTCCTATTGAATCTCTCGCAAACGATTTTCCTATATTTCGCCGTCCGTTAATGTATGAGTGTGTAGTGTTTTCAGGCATTTTTCAATTTGATCGTAGGAGAAAGAAGACTTTTGAGATTCGTAATCATCGAAACATCTGCCCGTCTGAGAGCTAAGCTTTTCCGAGAACACATCTACATTCAACTTTATGCATGAAAACATTTGTTTTCACCCTGCACGGTTGCCTATACGCCCTATACGTCTTTTTAATGCGTCTGACCTTTTTTATCAGAAAGTCCAGCCGTCAGGATTCAAACATTCGTTTCCCAAGTTCGAGGGTTAGTCACAAAGGTTGGATTTGTTCTAAGGTTTTGGTTTTCGTTCTTCCTTGGAGAAAGAATAAATAACCCACTCCTGATTTGGGTTTGGAAAAAAATGTCCCACCAACACTTAATGGGCTATTCTCCTAAGCCTTCAGCTTTTTTTTTTTTTTTTTTTTTTTTTTGGTTGGAGATTTAACGACCACCGTGTACAACTCAATGGGCTATAAACAGTGACCCGCCCCTGATTTAAGGGCACTGGTTCCAGGGAAGGGAGAGAGCTGGTGGTGTAAGACAAACACAACACCCATACCTCACAGGGATTCGAACCCGAACCCTTCACGGACGAATGGTTACAGGCCAGCGCTTAGACCATTGCGCCACCTGGGCGGCGACTTCGGTCTCATGGGAAAAGGGAGTAACTAAACAGTGGAAAAAAAATCGATTCATGGGCACCAGAATAGGGTTTTAAGGGTTACAAAACACATGTAAATTAAGGGTTAAAACCCTCTCCAGAATCTAGTTTTGTTCTTTAAGAATTCGCATTAGCAAGGCTATTTTGCTATCTTCGTAAAAATTTTCTGATGGGAAAAAATAAAATGGAGTACAAAAGATATCGGGGAGACCATGTGGGGAGGTAAAAAAAAAAAAATGGCGAGCAAACATATTCGGTAAGACCACGTGGTGCACAAAATGTTATGGTTGAACACAAAGAGATAATGGCGGACAAAAGATGGTTTCCTCATTCACTGAGTACTCCTAAGAAAATATTCCAAACGTTTTGTGTTCCAACATTTTTAACGTATATTCTATTTTAACTTTCCTTTTGAGTTTCTTTTTCCTATGTAAATTTGAGTTTGTTCTCTTAGACATTTTCAAACCTTAACGTTTTGTCTTTTCCGTCAAACGAGAATAATGTTGGCAACACACTGAGGTCGGAACAAGAGTGACGTATGTGTGGCCGGATAAGAACGATAGATAAAAAACCAATGCAGTGGTTGCTTATGGGGGTTGATGTTATTGATGATAGACGTGCTGTTATACTGCGATTGAATGTTAAATAACTGATACTGTGTTGAGTACGCCAATAAACCGGATGCGAGTGTGGGGTACGAACCATGCAAGCAAAATAAACGTGTTTGTAAGTATTACAATTGACCTCTTTCTTGTAATGCATATGGATGCCTTCTAATATTATATTGACTTTAGCTCACAAAACGTAATTACTGACGTAAGGACTAAGTTACAGCGGAAAAACGAATTACGTTATACATTCTCTGGCTTTTTATCTGTAATCTCACCCTAGAGCACTGGTTCCCAATAAGCGGCCCGCGGGCAAAAAGCGGCCCGTGAAGGAGTGTCAGTCTGGTCCTCTGTAAAAAATTAAACCGAAAAGAAATGTATACAAGAAAGACGACACCGAATTTTCGGGTGTAATAAGCACGTCTGTTGAATCCGTTCTGACGCAAATTAAATTTATCAAAGCTATTCAAAGTCAATGGAACCGGTATGGAAAGCAACAGTATCTGACGGAAGAACGTTTTTCAATCGGGTTTTTAATCCCTCAGATATTGCTGTAAACGGAATCATGAGCTTACGAACTCTTAGAAACAGAGATATCGATAAAAATAAGATGTAACTTTACGTCCCCTGGTGGGAAAACCATGCATTATTTTAGGAAGAAAGTATTCCCAAAATTTTTATCCATATGAGCGGTATCGGTCCAAGAAAAAAAATTTAGCCGAGTTTTCAGGAGCCCAGATTTTGCTACAAATACATCAGAAGCAGAAATTAACACTTATGACCCTTGGTGGCCAAACCATTCTTTACCAAACATTAGAAATTATGTGAAAAATATTTTTCATCGGGTCTTGTATGCGATACAGGAAGAATTTTTCAAATCGTAGTTTTAGGAGCAGAAATAACGCAGGAAACGGAATTTACCTTTGTGCCCCCTAGCGGAAAGTCTATGATTTACTTGAAAATTTTGAATTTATAGGAGAAACATTTCGCATCGGAAACACTATCCAACAAAGAAGGAGTTTTTCAAATCGGACTCTTAGAAGTAGAGATATTGACAAAAAAAAAAAAAAGATATACATCTAAGCCCCCTGGCGTATAAACCATGCATTATTTCAAGAAGAAAATGTTCCTAAAAGGTTTGTTGACATGAGTAGTATCGGTTTTTCAGTCGAGATTTTAGAAGCTCATATTTTGCTGTAAATACATCTGAAGCAGAAATTAAGACTTACGCCACCTGGTGGCCAAACCATTTTTTACAAAAATTAGAAATTATGTGCAAAGGATTTCCTATCAAGAGCTGTATCCGGTGCAGAAAGAATTTTTCAAATCGGAGATTTAGAAGCAGAGATATAGGTGGAAACGCAATTTACCTTTACGCCTCCTAGCGGAAAGCCTTGAATTACTTGAACATTTTGAAATTATATGAAACACATGTCACGCTGGAAACACTATCCAACAAAGAAGGAATTTTTCAAATCGGACTCCTAGAAGTGGAGATATTAACAAAAATAAGATATACGTCTACGTCCCCTGGCGTAGAAACCATGCACTATTTTAAGAAGAAAAGGTTTCTAAAAGGTTTGTCAACATGAGTATTATCGGTCTACAAACGACGTTTTTTTCATTCGAGAATTTAGAAGTTCATATTTTGCTGCAAATACATCAGAAGCGGAAATTAAGATTTACAAGCCCTGGTGGCCAAACCATTTTTTTTTTACAAAAATTAGAAATTATGTGCAAACGATTTGCCATTAGCAGTTGTATCCGGTGCAGAAAGAATTTTTCAAATCGGAGATTTAGAAACAGAGATATAGGGGGAAACGCAATTTACCGCTACGCCCCCTAGCGGAAAGTCTATGAATTACTTGAAAATTTTGAAATTATGTGAAAAACATCTCACACGGAAAACACTATCCAACAAAGGAGGATTTTTCAAATCGGACTCCTAGAAGTAGAGATATAATGATAAAAATAAGATATACATCTACGCCCCCTGGCGGAGAAACTGGAATATTTTAGGAAGAAAATGTTCCGAAAAGGTTTATCGATGTGAGTGGCATCAGTCCACGAAATAATTTTTTCAATCGATATTTTAGAAGCTCAGATTTTATGGCAAAATACATCAGAAGCAAAAATTAACACTTACGCCCTCTGGTGGCCAAAGTATTCTTTACAAAAAATTAGAAATTATATACAAAAGATTTTCCATCAAGAGATGTATCCGCTGAAGAAAACATTTTTCAAATCGGAGTTTTAGAAGAAGAGTTATCGGAAAATATATGCGTAATTTGAAAAAGTAACAGCATTTAAAATACTCTTCGACATAAATGGAATCGAACGATAAAATATTTTTTTCAAGCGGATGTTTAGAAGCAAATATGTGGAATAAAACGTAATTTTGAATTCGACATCATCTGCATTTACGCCCTTTAGGGGCGAAATCGTGCATCGTAAAAAAAAAAAACGAAATGAAGGATCATCATTCACATATCTCAAGCTTCCCAATGCAAAAAGAATTTTTCAAATCGGACTAATAGTTGCAGAGATACCGTGGGTACAGACGGACGGACAAACCGATAACAGAAGCACGATCTTTTTTTACAAAAGACGTGCTAAAAATTCACAGGTGGAGAAAAAAGAATGTTTATCAATATTTATAATATTAAACACTATAAATATTTTTATTTGATCTGTTTTTGTTGACTACAACCTATGCTCCAGATTTTAAACATATCGCAGGACGTCACCCCCGTTATTCTCATTAATTTCTTGATGACGAAATTTAAATTTTAAATATTGTGTTTTTAATTTTACATCTATACAAGTAATTAATTTCTGAAATTTGTTCTATTGTTTTCATTTGCCCTCTATATAAGGTTAATTTTATAATATTTTTTCATTACCTTTAATAAATCTTAAAATGAAAATAATGTTTATATGAGTATCAGTATGATATTTAACTTACATTTTCCAAATTAAATGTTTACATCCTCTGGCCCGGTTCCGTGAAAAAAGAAAACGCGGCCCCTGGTGAAAAGTAATTAATTCGACTTTTTTGACTATCAGAGCATAGACGACACAATTATTCGACTTTTTCCACTATCCACATGTCTCATTGAGGCAGAAATTAGGATGAACTTGTCCTTTTGAAGCCGCCTAACCAGGGTCTGGGCTCGTATAATCCCCATAGCAGCGTTTCTCAAACTATGAGTTGCGAACCGAATTTGGTGGACCTCGAAGAGATTTTGAAATGTGGAAATTTTGTAATTCCTTGAAATAGAAAATCATAAAAATGTGGGCAAGTTAAAAAAACTGCAAAGCATATAAAATGAGGGGGGGGGGGATAAGTCTCATAATATATTGTCTATTAAAGCTAGGTGGGTACCGAAATTATGGCTTTCTAAAAATTAGGTCGCTGTTATAGGAAGTTTGAGAAGTTCTGCCTTAGGGTCCCTATACCCCTAGATGTTCTAACCCACTATTATCTAACAACCATAAGGTGTTAGATACTAAATAAAAAATTTATTTTATCAGCTTCTCTTACTAATCCCCATACACCTAGCAATTGTAACCTACTAGGCTATACACCATTTCCTTAACTGTTCTAACCCATTAGGGTTAATCCCTATGACAGGGTGAATGAAAGCATTTTCGGATTTCTGACACCGGCTGCTCAGCATTGAAATTCGTCCACTGAAATTCGTCCGGTAAAGTGAATTCCTGTGGTCACGCTTCCAAGTCTACGACCAGCATTTCCCATTTTAAGGCGGTTCCGCCTGAAATCTCTGCCTTATGTTTCCAATGGTAAAACTTATTTACATATTTTCTTCGCAATTAATGTATTCCCAAGGGTGAAAATTTGCACATCGATAAAACTAACTTTAAGTTATAGCAGGGGATACTTGCTAAAACACAACCGTAATTAAGTAGTCCAACATTTGTTTGTGGACTGACGTCATCAATGTACAGGTTGCGCGATCTATTAACAGGTCTGAATATTACTCAAAGAAAAATGATTGATTTTTAATATAATAATGGTTATGTTTTAGCAAGTATTAAGTATCCTATGCTATAACTTAAAGTTAGTTTTATCGATGTGCAAATTTTTATCCTTGGGAATACATTAATTATGTAGGAAATATGTGAAGAAGTTTTACCATTTGAAACAAAAGACAGAGATTTTATTTGGAACCACCTTAAGGAAGTACAGAATTGTGAGCATTAAACGAAATATATAACGAGAATAACAAAAATAAAAAGCAGTCGCCGTTGGCCTTCAGACAGATATTGCCTCAAGCAGAAGAGGCACATTTCTTCAGTATTTTGTCTTTATATTATAGTTATCATAAAATGCTTGCTTTATTTTTATCTGTTCACACCTAATGGAATTCATTATTTCATCTGTTTTCTTATAAATTACTTTGTTAATTTCCTTACTTTAATTCACTCAATAATGATACTTATTTTGATGATACCAATCGAATTTCTAGTGACACTATAAATAATATGTGAAGTGCCAGAAAAACTGGTACACCAGTCTAATACTTGGTAGGTCCCCCATGGGAGCGCATGATTGCAGAAATACGACGGAGCACGGACTCCACTAGCTTCTGGAAATATTCTGTAAACAATGCACACCGTACTTCCTGCAGAGTGTTCCACAATTCGGGAGTATTCCGAAGTCTCGGATTCCTGTGTTCTACAGCGCGTTGCATGACATCCCAAATGTGTTCTATCACGTTCAGATCTGGGAACTTGGGTGGGAATGGCTACACCCCAAACCAGATGAATGCTCCTCTAACCATAATGTGGCGTCTCGACGCTTGTGTGGAGGTGCATTGTCCTGTTGGAACAGGCCTAACCCATCAGCATGAATGCAGGACATGAACGGGTGTACCTCGTCAGAAAGGATGCGCACATAGCGTTGGCCGGTCACAGACGTTTGTAGATGTACCAGGTGTTCCAGTGAAGTCCAGCTCAACACATCCCATACCATGACGGACCCCCCCCCCCACCAGCCCGTACAATTCCCTGTTGACAGGCGGAATCCATGGCTTCATGGGGTTTGCGCTACACACGAATCCTTCCATCTGCCCGATACAGTTGGAAACGCGACTCGTCAGACCAGGCTACTTGTCTTCAGTCATGAAGTGTCCAGTGGCGGTGTTGCCGTGCCCAAGCGAGGCGCATAGCTCTGTGTCGTGCACCCGTCAAGGGGACTCGAGCCCATTTCGTGCAGGGTACGTTGCACAGTCCGGACGCTGATGCTTGTTGAGGCTCCAGCATTGAATTCCGATGATACCTGCGAGAGTGTTGCACGCCTATCGCGTGAAACGATTCTTGACAGCCAACGATGGTCACGTTCACCCAATGACTTTTTACGGCCACACTGGCATCGTAGGTTGGAGGTTTTGCCGGAATTCTTGTAGTCACGGTACACCCTTGCAATTGTCGTCCGTGAAAATCCGAACTTCGTTTCTACCTCCGAAATACTATGGCCCATCTCACGAGCGCCAACTATAACATCGCGTTGAAAATCGCTTAAATCGTTATTACTTGTCATTCTCATGCCGAAAAGAGCTCTGACAGCTGGCAAGGATGTCTATCACTTTATATACGCACTAGAGGACGCAACCGAGTACGCACATAGGTGACGTTACTATGTGTTTTGCATAAGCTCGTCTGTACCAGTTTTTCTGGCACTTCAGTGTATATATCTCGCAAGTTTGACTATAAAAATTGGGTCTCAGGAGCAAAATTTCTTTCCTCAAAAATATCAATAATATATCAATACTGCATGCATATCGCTGGCATACTGTTTATACACTGAGTTAGTTTTGCATTAGAAACACCTACCTAATAATGCGTTGGTCTATCTTTCTGTGCAATCACGGCTCGCAGAAGCATAGGAACAGATTCTACAAGATGCCGAACATCCCCCATGCGTAACTTGACCCATGTCCGCTGCAGCAGATCTGTTAGTTCATGCCCATTCCGTGGAGGAGGATCAGCAGTTCTCACCCCCCGTTCTAGCATATCTAAATAATGTTAGATCGGGTTACAATCAGGGGAGCTTGGTGGCCAAGGCGGTGTGGTGAATTCTTTGTGACGTTTCCCGAACCACTCAGTTATACGAGCCGGGTGACACGGTGCGTTGTCCTGTTGAAAGATGCCTGTGTGGTCCGGATAAACCTCTTGCAGATATGGATGGATATAGTCGGCCAACACGCAATATTCCCTCTAAGCGGCCAAGGGCAATGCCCACCTAACCTAATGAGCTGGGCAGGCATCAAAACCACTTGGGCAAAACATTTTATTTTCACAGCTTCTCTTACTAATGCAGTACAAGTTGAAACTTGGATTGGAACCCTTTTTTTTTTTTTTCTAATTTTTGTTACCGTTCTTTCCGCAATTGGTTTTTAATAAACAAAATTTTAAAGCCTTTATCTCATGTGTGTGCCTGCCCCGCAGAACGCACATCAGATAAAGGCAGATAGCAGTGAGCGCACATGCCAGTGTAGTATAGTGGATAGCATTAGGAGCTCCGGAGCCGAGAGTTGTGGGTTCGAATCCCGCCTCTGGCATAAAAATGATGGAAAGATTTCCTTCGTCATAAAGTAAGCACATTAAAAAAGTAACAAGAATTGTGGTACAAAATGATTAAAATTAATTTTTTTAATATAAAAAACACACTTTACAATATTTTGCATATAGTAAATGCCTTTTTTTTTTATTCTGTTAAAAAATGACAAAGATCTCTGGTTTTTCGTTTCCGCGAAAAGCACCTTTTAGCTCATTATATTCTGAAAGATGCGTAGTTATGTGCAAACGAGTATAATATACCTTTTTCTCATTGATATAAAAATTACATTTATTCAACTGATATTTCGTTTGTATTCTCTTGTTAATATACATGTATAGGAACTAGTGCTATGGCAGTGAAAAGGGGCCTCAAGTCCCCGAAAAACAACAACCAAAGCTTGCTTTCCTTTTTAATTCTTCATTCAAAGCTGCTGTCCAAAATTCCTGGCTAATTATTAACCAGTTTCATATGAAGTTCCCGCAAAAATTTTGAAAACTCTTTCTGCTGAAGCTAGAGACCCTCTTAGCCGTAAGCCCCCCCCCCTGCCTCATTACGGGGGTTGCGGGGACTATCAGTACGCTCATGATTGCGTTCATATATTTTATTCGTAGGTACAATTTCTGTTTGTTCCCTCCAGAAACTAAGCAATTGGCGACCCTGTAAGTTAGACTTTCATCAACTTGAATTTAATTTGATCCCCAGAGTATTTTCCAAACGCGTGTGATTTGGCTCATACAAACTATGATAATTTTCTGATGTTAATAAAATACTGAGTATAAAAAAAAACTGTAGCAATCTCATTTGATTATAAGAGAATTCCACTTGTTGAACATGACGAGTTCTTTAGATGGCATCGGATTACCATTTTTCATATATTATCCAGCTTCGCTTTGTTTTTCTTTTCTTTTTTTCAGAACTGGTTTTCTCCAACGACATGAAGTTCTACTCAAACGCGCCCGCGACACAGTAAAGTTCACTTCAGTCTCATTGTAGACTAATGTTCCCTCCATGACTTGACTCCCTTATTGGATTGAGCCAGTCACGTGAGAAACCGAAACCCTCCAGTTGTCGTCGTCCTCTAGAATACGATACGGACCGCTAATATCACGTATTATCGATGGAATGCCGAATCGCTGTTATCGATGGAATCCATCGTGATGATGAAAGAGCAAGAATTTGAATAAGTTTAACACGTGTTCTGCTGAGTTTTACACAATACCGCAGAATAAAAGCGGTAAGTATTCGTGGTAAGCTGTGGCGTTCTGATACCCCCAGCCCCCACAACCCTCGCATTGGGGGTAGGGGGTATCACGGTTTAACCTCAGAAAAAAAGATTTTGCAGGATTTTTGTGGATTCTTGGTACGAAACTGGTTAAAGAAATAGCCAGAAATGCAGGCAGCTTTGAATAAAGTATTAACAAGAAAAGTAATTTTTGCTTTTTTTTTTTTCAGTAGATAAATAAAATCCTTAGAAAACATTTTCGTTGCTTTATTTCATTCAAACTGGATAATGGAAAAGCAGCTATTCCACAGGATATATTTCACGGCCATAGCAAAAGTTCCTATGCGTGTGTGTATATTAACAACAGAATGTAGAAGAAATATCAGTTCCGTGAGCAGAATTTTTATACAAATGAGAATCAGGGCCGGATTAAGCGGGGCTCTAGCGGGGATATAGCCAGGGGCCCACCATTACCAAGGGCCCAGAAGGCATGCCGTGCCACAAATAATACACAGTTTATATATTTATATATAGAGAGAAGTAAAATAGTTTTAGTTTTGTCTCGTATGATTTCCACTCGATCACAAACATATGCTAGAAGACGAACAGATTTCAAGGCAGTGACTCACTAACTGTAAATGTTTCATGTAGCTGTGTACGGAGGGTCCGGCGAGACAGTTACAGCTTTTTCACTACCATCCACCCACACCTTCCTATTTGCACTTGGAACCGTTAATGGGCGAAATCCACTGTGACTTCACATTGCATAACAAACAAGTTAGTAAAATCATGCAATGCACTGATTACGATACGCTTTCCAACATACCAGAAATCATTACTCAAGTTATGAGGATAATGGCTGTAAAATAAATCTCGGTCCTGTGCCCTGACCTTTGATCCCATTTCGATTATATTCAACAGAACCCGTTCAGTATACTTGCGGAACAACATATTAAAGTTTTGTCGCAATAGAAGCATTTTTAGCCAAGTTATGAGGATAATGGCTATGGAATAAATATCGCTCTTGTGCCCTGACCTTTGACCCTATTTCGATTATGTTAAACAGAATTGGTTCAGTATACCTCCGGAACAACATACTAAAGCTTTGTCGCAATAGAAGCATTTTAGTTAAGTTATGAGGACAATGGCTGTGGAATAAATCTCGCTCCTGTGCCCTGACCTTTGACCCGATTTTGATGATATTCAACAGAACCGGTTCGGTATATCTCCGGAACAACATGATAAAGTTTTGTCGCAATCGAAGCACTTTTACATAAGTTATGACGCATGAGGGCGATGGAATGCATCCCGTTCCTATGCCCTGACCTTTGACTCCATTTCGCCCATTTTCAGTAGGGTTCCTTCCCAGGTTGTCCCCTACCACATACTAAAATTTCATCGAAATCGAACCATTTTTACGCGAGTTATCGTGCCGACAAACGGACTGACGGACTGACGGACAAAGCTGGAGCATATACGCTTCTTCAACCTACGGTTGGAAAGCGTAAAAAACAGATCAATTTAGTGGAACCCAACACTTCGGTCAACCTGACTAGCAACTTGCTTGAGACTGAATGAAGAGAGAGAGCGAGAGAGAGAGAGAAAGAAAACGCATCTTTGCATATGTTTTACGAAACTGTCATAAAGTTTTATTGAATACCAAACACTGTTAATACAGTCGTGGCCGAAAGTCCTGCACCAGTAGACCGAGAGTCAATTTTTGATGTTCGAAGTCGACTTATACAGCGTACCGGTAAAGTCAGGAATACATATTATATATCATTTTAAAGGGCATTTTATGCTGAAATCAAATATTTTTACGGAACGTTATTACCAGCAATAGAAGTGAAGTTACAAGCAAAAGTACAGCGTCTAGTCATAAAAAGCAAAAAACAGTAGTATTTATGAAATTAGTGTACAATGCAATTAAGGTAAAATTACTGTACAATACATTATTGAAACTTACAGGACACTTGAAATAATTTACCAGCAAGCAAAATACGCTTTAATATTTAATTGGATAACCACGGTTTCTTGGTAACAAAGTGCAGCTTCTTGGCATGGAACTAATGAGTTTCTCTAGTTGTCCATTGGTGATAACACGGTGCCATACGGCCCTTACAGACTCAATTAATGCTGTTTAGATACGGGTCCTTGTTGAAGGATTTTTTGCTTCAATCTCGCCCACAAATTCTCTTTGGGATTAAGATCTGGTGACTGTGCCGGCCCCTAAAGTTTTTTTTATAACTTTTCGATTAAAATAATCTTCAACCAACTTTGACTAATGACATGGTGTGGTATCGTACTGAAAGATAAAATTCCGCAAATCCATGTCTTGCGCAGATTTTAGCAGTTTGGTCTCCAAATTATCCACGTATTTCGATCCATTAAATGTGCCATCAACAATGTGCAGACGACCAACACCACTGGCTTAAATACAGGACCATAACATCACCGAATGTGGGGGCTTGATTGTTGGCTGGGTGCAACATGTTTTATATCTTTCATCAGCCTGACGACGTACGTAATTATTTCCATTATTAGCGGAAATAGTAACAGTTGTTTCATCACTGAAAAAACATTTTTCCATTCATCAACAGTCCAATTCTTGTGTGCCTTGACCCAAGCAATTCTTTTGAGCCGTTGCTGTTCAATAAGGAAAGGTTTTCGTGCAGTCAGTCCATTTTCTTGTAGCCTACGATAAACTGTACGTGCAGATGTAATAATGCCTACTTCATTCTCCCACTTATTTCTTCAATCAGTGGCTGTTTTAAACCTTGATTTAAAGAAACGACAAATCAACATGCGATCATCACGTTCAGTACACAGCTTTGGTCGACCTGTTCTCTTTCCGTTTCCCACACATCCAGTTTCTACAACTCTTTTAATGGTGCGCAAGACAGCGGAATGATCACAGCCACATTTAACAGCAATTTTGGCACCGTGTTATCACCAAAGGACAGCTAGAAAAGCTCATTAGTTCCATGCCAACAAGGTGCACTTTGTTGCTAAGAAACCGTGGTTATTCAATTAAATATTAAAGCGTATTTTGCTTGTTAGTAAGTTATTTCAAGTGTCCTGCAAGTTTCAATAATGTATTGTGCAGTAATTTTACGTTAAATGCATTGTACACTAATTTCACAAATTCCACTATTTTTTGCTTTTTATGACTAGACGTTGTACTTTTGCTTGTAACTTCACTTATATTACGAGTAATAACATTCTGTAAAACATATTTGATACATAATGATGTATCAAATATGTTTTACAGAATGTTATTAAACATATTTGATACATAATGATGTATAATATAATATGTATTCCTGACTTTACCATTACGATGTACAGTAGCGAACAAAAGTATTTGGCGAAACACTTTTTCGACCATAATTTTTTTCTGCCGGACCAAATCGCGTCATTTTGGGATATGATATGTGCTGATTCGTGGGTTACAATGCAGCGTAGTTTCTATTTCGCTCACTGCGAATTTGTCGTTTGAAATGGGCCATATTCAAGAGTCGTCAATTATTACCCATTTGTTTGCTGCATGTATTAATGTTTTTCTTGTGATTTTTGTGCATTTTGTGATGTGTAGTGTGATAATAAGTCAATCTTAGGTGTTCAGAAATGGGTAAAAATGCGGATATCCCTGTTGGAGCTCACCAGGCAGCCGTGAACATGATGGAATCCGGAATGCGCTTCACCGACATTACGAGGGCCCTGAAGATCCGACACCAGTCCATTTCAGCTATCCTGCAACGTTATAAGAAGACTGGGACCGTCAAAAACAGTCCGCGATGTGGTAGGCCTCGTTCCACTACGTTGCGTCAGGATAGACGCATCCTCCGTCGATCTCGTGCTGATCCCAGCTTGACTGCTGTGGACATCGCCACCGAATTCCGCGACAGCGACGACCTGAATGTCAGCCGAATGACCATCTCCCGTCGTCTCATTGCTAGTGGATTGAATGGAAGACGCCCCGCCAAGAAACCGCTCATCAGAGTCAAGAATCAACGAGCCAGAGTTGCGTTCGCGCGCCCTCGTCGACACTGAACCACGGCGGACTGGAGTAAGATGCTTTTCACCAACGAGAGCAAGTTGAACTTGTTCGGAAGTGATGGCATCCGAAACGTACGACGTCCGTGTGGCCAGGGATTCAATCCCCAGTTCATTCAGCCTACTGTCAAGCACGGAGGAGTATCGTTAATGGTTTACGGCGCCTTCTCTCGCAATGGAATGGGCCCAATCATCAAGATTGATGGAATAATGACCGGCCAGAGCTACACGAACATGCTCATCAACGATGTCTTCCCATGGGCAAACCAGAACATGCCACCCGGATGGATCATGCAACAAGACAACGACCTGACGCACACCTCCATAGTAGCGAAGGCAGCCTTCCAGCAGCAACAGGACACACTTCTAGACTGGCCAAGCCAATCTCCAGACGTCAACCCCATCGAGTACATGTGGGAGGAGCTGGAGAGACGATGTGCGACGAAAACCTGCCGGAATAGGGCCCAGAAGTTCAACCAGCTGTCTGCCGAATGGGCGCGAATTCCGCAGGTCACCGTCAAGAAGCTAGTGGACTCTATGCCGGCCCGTTGTGCAGCTGTTATTAAGTCTCGTGGTAATCCCATTAAGTATTAGTTATTGTTTTGTCGGTTTCTCGTACTTGTTTTCTGTTATCGTTGCATTGAATGAATGTGATACACGCCTACTTCGTTGGTCAATTTGTATGATATTTGCGATTAATCTCGGTACCTGATCTGTGTTAAGGTTTCCGATCGATCTGCATATGGGTCATGTTTACAACTGAATAACACATATCATATCCCAAAATGACCCGATTTGGTCCAGCAGAAAAACAATTATGGTCGAAAAAGTGTTTCGCCAAATATTTTTGTTCGCTACTGTATAAGTTGACTTCAAGCATCAAAAATTGACTTTCGGTCTCCTGGTGCCCCCCCCCCCCACACACACACACAAATTTCATCTGAATCGACCAAAAACTTTTTAAACTCGCCTTTCATTTATCTGAATTCAGACCAGATGAAAGTTAGTTAGCGTTACTGAATTCTCATGGTAAGTTGTCCAGGGTGAAATGGGCGAAAAAAATGTTTTTTTAGTGAAACGAATGGCATTATATAATTTGATAGCTTTCAATTGTCATTCAGAACAACTCAAGCACGAAATATGTGTTTCAGTAGTAGTTAATTCATCCAAATACTGATTGTATAATTTTATTAATACTGAATTTTTTTGAAGCACGGTAGCTTACGCAATTTATCTGAAGCTTATGATGAAAGTTCTTTTAACCAAGGATCCGAACAAACTGAAGTGAGTTACAGACGTGTTTTAAGAGATTCTCAGTTTTAATGAAATCATGTTATCATAGAATCAATATTCTGGAATTCTTTTTCGATTTCGAGAAGATCTTTTCCTTAGAAAATCTTTTGCTGAAAATTTTTCTTACGTATTTGTTGAATGGCCATCGCGAAATGTCCTGGCCATTTGGATTGGTTCTTTGGCGAAGGGAACATGCCGAACAAGACGGTGAGCCCGGACCCCCTGCAGCTTCTCTGATTGAACTGTCATCACCAGAAGACGACTTCAAATATCCATTCACCGTAGTTGCACGGCAACAGTTTGTTGTACCTCCTCCTGTCTGTGTTTGTCTCTGCCACACCGATTTCCTGGGTGTTTTCAGAGATTATGGTCATGACGAGACGCGCAATCGAAATAAATCCAACGATGTCCCGACGAAATCTTTCGTCGGGAGCTCAGACCAATTTAAAATAGGTGGTAAATCTGAGTTTCTGTGCTGAAATGGAAACGTATTTTCTCCATGTTATAATCACATAGGCCCAAAACGAGAGGTCGCAACTCGAATAAAAGATCTATTTTCTGCAGTCTGCTCTGATTTGACTTATTCGTATTCCTTGTTATCACTACACCCCATGCATTTATTTATCCATTTCTACACTCTTAGTGCCATATCCAAAGTTAAGGCACCACCTTGTTTTTAAGATAATTATGATGAGATTGATAGTTAATATTAGATAACAGCAATGAAATTAATAGTTAATACACTCATCTTCAAAAAAATAGTTGTACCCAGAAGGAAGCAACCGATGGGAATGAAACTTGGTGAGTAGGTTTGACATCGTGAGACATGCAAATGATTCAAGTATCAGGCTCTGCCGTGTATGTGATGCAAGCTAGGAGGGGTCGTAGCGCTGTGTCTGACCGTCAATATAAGGTCGTCCTGTTGCTGCGCATGCTTGTCGTTCTGACTCGTGCTGTTATATTGGTTGCATCCTTTGCAAATGAAGTATGCCTCGAAGAAAAGTTCGGAAGCAATTCGAGCAGTTGGAGGAGTTCGAGAGGGGCCGCATCGTTGGACTCCGGGAAGCGGGATTGCCTTATCGGCGTATTGCGCGCCATACCGGTCGTGCGAATATCACCATAGCACGCTGTTGGCGGCAGTGGAGGGAACAAGGCATGCTACAGCGACAGGAAGGGTCTGAGAGACCTAGATGTACCACGAAGAGAGAGGACCGACGGGTTGTCCGACATATGCGGAGTGACCCAACAGCCACGATTGCAAATATTCAGCGAGCAGTGGTACCCTCCATGCATCGTCCGATTAGTGCCAGCACCATTGGCAGGACAGCTGCACGACGTAGGACTACACGCACGCAGACCGTTACGACGACTGCCCTTAACACCATTGCATCGTCGTCAAAGACTGCAATGATGTCTTTCCAGACTGTCATGGAGCCACTTAGAATGGCAGCGGGTGATCTTCAGTGACGAGTCCCACTTTTATCTTGGAGGAGATGACCACCGAATCCGTGTGTAGAGGCACCGTGGTCAGCGCCAAGATGAACTGTTTGTTGTTGAGCGTCACACATCCAGAAGGCCTGGTGTCATGGTGTGAGGTGCAATTGCCTACGATGCCAGATCACCTTTAGTGTTCATTACAGGCACTTTGACAGCCCAACGTTACGTTAATGAGGTCCTGTAACCAGGTGCCCTACCTTTTCTGAACACTCACTCCGGTGCGATTTTTCAACAGGACAATGCTCGTACGCATACTGCTGCTGTCTCTATATCTTGCCTTTAAGGCACTGACACTCTTCCAGGACATCATTAGGAACCTGTACAACTCCATGCCGAGTCGTCTGGCATGCTCTGAGAGCAAACATGGCAGCCCGACGCCATACTGAGAGATACTACTTATTGGCGTGTAGCTCAATAAATATTGCTCCTATCAGTCTCAATGTTTAATCATTTATTGTTCCTGGTCACGTTTACCTTCCTCCCGAATAGCATTGCAATCCAACACGTTCTTCTGATTGCAACTATTTTTTTGACGATGAGTGTGTTACAGATGTGCCCATGACCGGATGAGCGCAGTGGTCTAAGTGTTGACTTGTGATGATGGGTCCGGGTTCGAAACCCCGTGAGACATGGATGTTGTGTTTTTCTTACGACACTAGCTCTCTCCCTTCCCTGGAACCAGCGGCCCTAAATTAGGGACGAGCGATAGCTTATAGCCCATCGAGTTGCTCGCTGTGGTCGTTAAACGCCCAAACAAAAAAACTTACTGGACGATACTGTTGCATTTAATCGATAACTCGATGCAACGATATATCGTAATCGTTAAATCCTACGCGCGCGCGCGTGTGTGTGTGTGTGTGTGTGTGTGTGTGTGTTTACAAATATCAAATTTCTTGGAAGATTAAGTAGAAAGTTTTAAGAAATGTGGAAAAATGAGGTTTCTCGGGAAAACTAAATCCTCCGCCATAGAAAAACTAAAAATTTCGTTGTACCTGTTTCTTTATTTTTTTAATTTCCAGCCATCCAAAACCAAACAAGCAGAAAACACCTAGGTAATTTAAAATCCGTGGATATTTCATTGGTTGCTTAATTTTGGGGCGTTTTTTAGGTGCTATGTACATTGAAAGACCAGTATATTACATATAATGCACCCATCCGCAAATCTGCTCCACCCCGCCACAATAATGTGCCCAGCCGAAACCCCCTGCGGCTAGAAATAGGTTAGACCTCTACATGTCCTATGGCGTATCTGCGACTGTGATGATGAGTAAAGATGGCAACCTGAGTAAAGTTCGAAATTTGGCAGATAGTCGATGCGAGGAATTTCCCCGGGGGACCGCCTTACATGTTCCCAGGACAACAAATATGGACAAATTATTGTATACACCTACCTAATACTGTGTCACTCTACCTTTTGTCCTCACAAAAGTAGCCAGATTACGTAGTAAGAAATCAGTGAGGTGTTGGAAGCACGCAGGTGGTATTGCCGCCCATCAGAGGATCCACAGTTCCCAGTGGAGGTTGGTAGGCTCAATCACATCTCCAATTGTACCCACAAATTTTCAATGTGGTTCAGATCCGGCGATCGAGAGGGCGAATCGAGTGTGGTAAATTCACTAAAATGCCCCTGGAGGCAATTGGTCGCTACTCGGGAAATATGCCAGGTGGCGTTGTTCTGTTGAAAGACGGCTTCATGGTACTGAAAGAGAAACATTACGAACGGGTGTAGAAGGTTGGTGACGATGTTCTCATACTTTGTGCCGGCGATGGAGGTCTTTACGGGTACGAGAGGACCCAGGCAAGCCCGTGTAAATGTACCCCAAACTGTTATACCGCCTGCGCCTGGTATGGCCCAACTTTTTAAGTTGGGTCCATCGCTTCGTATGATTTACGCCAGGTACGACCCCCCCCCCCCCCAATCGGAGTGCTAGAAAGTTGAAATCGTGATTCGACAGACCAGATGACGTGTTTCCAGTCCACAGCACTGCTGCTGCGATAGGCCTTTGCGAACTTCGATCAGTGGTAGTTCTAGACAAAAAAAAATTGGGGAGAAGTGCACAATTCATTTGGAGGTGGTGGCACAATTCCTGCATGTGCCCGTAATTAATCACAATTAATATATAATTTCCCCCAAAAAACGGTTATAGACCCCCCATCCCTGGCCTGGAACCGCCACTGCCTAACATGGAGTTATATCACCACCTGCTTTAATTACAGCTGTAATTTTCTTTGGCATGTTATTTATCAACATGACTCAGTGTCACACGCGCAATAAGTTTATTCCACTCCATCCTCAAAAGATTCCTTAATTCCGCCGGATTTTCAGGGTGCTGTTTCTTCTTCTTCAGAGCCCTTTC
Source organism: Macrothele yani (assembly GCA_039090855.1). NCBI lineage: Eukaryota > Metazoa > Arthropoda > Arachnida > Araneae > Macrothelidae > Macrothele > Macrothele yani. Next base: position 31,943,057 of record CM076993.1, read on the forward strand.
TAACACGTTTCTCTTTTCTTGATTGAATGTTTAACGACCACCGTGAGCAACTCAATAGGCTATAAGCAGTCGCCCGTCCCTAACTTAGGGTCATTGGTTCCAGGGAAGGGAGAGAGCCAGTGCCGTAAGACAAACACAACATCCATGCCTCACCGGGATTTGAACCCGGACCCCTTTCGTACGATTGATCAGAAGTAATCGCTTTGACCACTGCGCCACTGGGGTGGCTTTTTAACATGTTCCATTTGTTGAAGCATTCAATCGCATGAAATCTATGGATAATGTGCCACTTTCAAATGATGCATTATTGCCATTTGCCCAGTGTTTAGAACAAGAAGGACACACAGTGGATCCTGTGTTCCAAGATGATAACTCTCGTGGCCATCGAGCTAGAATTCTGGTGGATTATTTTTGAAGAACATGTTAGAGACGTTTCCATCTCAATTCGCAGGCTAAGTGAGATATGAAACGTCTCTATTATGTTCTTCAAAAATAATCCAGCAGAATTCTAGCTCGATGGCCACGAGAGTTATCATCTTGGAACACAGGATCCACTGTGTGTCCTTCTTGTTCTAAACACTGGGCAAATGGCAATAATGCATCATTTGAAAGTGACACAGCCGCCCCGGTGGCGCAGTGGTCTAAGGCGTTGGCCTCTGATCATTCGTCCGTAAGGGGTCCGGGTTCGAATCCCGGTCAGGCATGGATGTTGTGTTTGTCTTACGGCACTGGCTCTCTCCCTTCCCTGGAACCAGTGACCCTAAATTAGGGACGGGCGACTGCTTATAGCCCATTGAGTTGCTCACGGTGGTCGTTAAACCTCCAATCAAAAAAAAAAAAAGTGGCACATTATCTATAGATTTCATGCGATTGAATGCTTCAGCAAATGGTCCGACTCCAGTACTTGAAATACAGCCCCAAAGCATGACACTTCCACCTCCTTTCTGCACAGCTTTTTGGACACATTTTGGGTTAAAGGCTTGTCCAGCCTTTCGCATGACACTGGAGTAATCATCATTGGAATGCAAGCAGAATCTGATTCGTCGAACCATATTATTCGTCGCCACTGTTCAAGCGTCCAGTTACGATGCATTTTTGCCCAAGCAAGGCGCTTTTTTCTTCTGGACAGTTGTTAACGTCGGACGCATTCGGGTAGCATGATTGAAAATACCCAAGCCACGCGGTTTTCTCCCGCAGCGTTCGTTCTGGGACTATTTTACTGGGTCCAGCATTGTACTTTTGAAGCAGTTCTTGACAAGTCTGGAAACGTGCAGCAGTTGCTAATCGTACCAAACACCTGCGATCCCGATTGTTATCATAGAGCTTCTATTAGAGTTGCTCCGCCTGTAGTGAAAGCTTCTACAATGTATAATTCTTCCACTGGAAATGGTCACTACTGATTGTTGACTCGGATAGTCCAACAAACTTCCCCACCCCTTGCAAAGAATGTCCATGTTTTCGGCCAAACACAATGGTCCCTGTTTTGCCACTCACTGACGTCATCTTTACTACGACCACAGTCGTACCTGTAAAAGGAAATGCCGAATTCTTCAGATGATTTAAACAGACACCCTAGACATCCAGAATCATAATCCAGCAGAGCCGTTTCACTCTTCATATTTATACACAACTCATTATGTTCATTAACTTTTTATACTTATGTATAACAACCATTCCATAAAAACTGAGAGTAATTTTTTTGAGTTGGCAACAGTACGAAGCGGAAAAATAACCACGCAGACGACTAACTGAATTAAGGAAGAGTCTATAGCAACAGTTATTAGCCGTGGCAGACGATTCTGGTTTTGTTATTGCGCAGTTGTTTAAGGTACGTCTGCATTTCGCCATACAGCTATGGAGGTGAGTGATGCAGAGTTAAGAAGGGAAATGCGTTGTGCGATAAAATTTTGCTATCGTTTGAGTAAAACGGCTCCAGAAACACTCGGTTTAATGAAAAAGGCTTACACATATAAATGTTTAGGTGAGCCAACGATTTTTAGATGGCACCGTGATTTCAAAAAAGGGCGTTTTTCGTTAGAACTCGCACCTAGGCCTGGTCGACCTGAAAGTGTTGTTAGGGAGCGTATTGTTAACACTGTTTGGGCAATCTTGCAAGAAGATTGACGTGTGAAGACATCGCGGTGTCAACTAATATTTCAAAAATATCGGCACTATGCATTCTACGCAACAAATTACTGCTGCATCGTGTGTGTTCCAGATGGGTACCTCATCACCTGACTAGAGAACAATTGTTAGCCAGAGTTCAGGTAAGTCATGAGTGAAAATAAATTATTGCTAATGATCCAAACTTTCTAGACACAGTAATAACTGCCGATGAAACATGGGTCCACTATTTCGATCCCTTCACGAAGAGCGCAACGTGCGTCTGGAACCACACAAGCTCGCCTCCCCCGAAAATAGTCCGCCAAAACCAATCAGTTAGGAAGGTGATGATGATAATTTTCTTTTATCATAAAAGTATAGTCTGCCAGCATGTCACTCCTCCACAAATTACTGTCAATACTGAGTATTACATTTCAGTCTTGAAGCGTCTGCGACGACACATATCGATTAAGCGACCGGAACTGGTGGCCAAGTGGACCCTACACCATGATAACGCCCGCCCACATGTGGCTACTTGTGTTCAACAGTTTCTTACGAAATGCAGTATTGAAATCATTCCACAGCCTGCCTGCAGTCCTGACATCGCCCCGTGCGATTTCTGGTTGTTTCCAATAATGAAAGAGAAGTTCCGGGGTGCAACATTCAACACAGCTGCTGACGTTATTCAAGCTGTTCAGGGGTCGCTAAAGTATCTCCCACAAAGTGCCTTCGCCACATGCTTTGAAAAGTGGACTGAACGATGGGTTGCATATAAAGTATCTTCCGTTGCATATCATCCGAGGGAAGATACTTTGAGAAAGAATAACATATATTTTGCTCTACCTCTGTTTCTTCATGTTGTGTGATTTTACTCTCAGTTTTTATGGAACGACCGTTGTACATGTTTCAATCAGTATTCCGTAATTTCTTGTTCGGTGTGTTTATGTGTCACACTATTAGTATTCTTTTCTCTTTGTAGAAAACATAAAAAATAAAGAACAAAACAATTCGTTGAGTGAACAGGAAAGATCTAAAACAGAGTTCTAAAATTTTAATAAACTCCAACAAATGCAGCGTTACAATTTGACTTTAAAAAAAATTAAACGAACCCGAATAATTAATGCTTGTCACTGATTACTGGAACAGGAATACTGGATTTCCGGTTTGTAACAAATATGCGCTCAATGTAATATTATGGTGATGTAGAGTGAGATAATATATCCCGGGACTTTGAATATTTCGTTGTGATCGACCAGTTATATCCTTTACTTCCATCCACTGAAACATGTGTGCGAATGTTCGTATCGAACCTTTTATTGATCCTTGACCGACTTTCAGAGGTTCCGCAATCCTGAAAAGATAAAGCGGCAAAAGAACGAAAAACTAACCGTCGCGAAATCACGAAAAGCTCTGAAAGGGGCAGTCCCTGTGAAAGTATCACTTCTTCTGCGTTCGTACAGATTTTGAATCAAAATAAAAGCAAAATGGGAGATAAGGTAGCAGAATCTTTTGATGTTTCGTCGGTGTTTGCGCGTTGACTTTGCATAAAGCATAAAACGAAGCACTAGTTTTATGGCTCCGATATGGGAGGGGGGGAAGAGACGTTTAACTCACTTTTATGCTTACTTTTGTTATAACTCGGGAACAAGTGATGCGGCACAAAGGCTCCATGAAGACAAACAAAACAGTATTCATTGTATCAAGTTTGATTTCATACTAATCTCATCCATTCTTTATGTGTAGTTACGAAAGAGAGCTTCCTTCACAAGAAATCTTTCTTTAGATTATGATAAAAAAATTTAAACGTGAACAGAAGAAAATAATATAACTGAATCAGAGTGTTCAGAAAAACTCTTTATTGGACATTCAAACTAGGTGTTTCACGCAAGTCGAGGACCCGCCCCACTGAGCATGCAAAGCGTCAGAAATCTCTGAATTCCCTGTATTTACAGTTCCACACGTAATATCAATCACATCAGAAAACTTGAAAGTTTTTATCGCCCTGGAGCGGAAAGCGAACACGCATCTCCCGATTACCGTTCTACACGGACGGAAAAAAATCCCAACACCACGAAAAAATAGTTGTAGAGGAATGAAATGGCTGCAATACATTTGTATAGGTAACATATTTAATCGATTAAGGTTTCAAGATCACAGCTTATTGTAAGCGCAAGAAGAACCATTTTAAATGTGAAATGCTGGTACATTAATAATCGGTGTAACCGCCAGAATGTTAGATGCAAGCACGCAAACGTTCATGCATTGTGTCGTACAGGTGCTGGATGTCAGTTTCTGGGATGGAGTTCCATGCCTGTTGCACTTGGTCGGTCAATACAGGGACGGTTAATGCTGCTTGGGGGTGACGCTGGAGTTGTAGTCCAATGATGTCCCATACGTGCTCGATTGGTGAAAGATCTGGTGATCTAACAGGCCACGGCAGCATGTCGACACTCTGTAGAGCATGTTGGGTTACAACAGCGGTATGCGGGCGAGCGTTATCCTGTTGGAAAACACCGCCTGGAATGCTGTTCATGAATGGCAGCACAACAGGTTGAATCACCAGACCGACGTACAACTGTGCCGTCAGGGTGCGTGGGATAACCACGAGAGTGCTCCTGCTGTCATAGGAAATTGCTCCCCGGACCATAACTCCAGGTGTAGGTCCAGTGTGTCTCGGCCGCAGACAGGTTGGTTGCAGGCGCTCACCTCGCCTCCTTCTAACCAACACACGGCCATCACTGGCACCCAGGCAGAACCGGCTTTCATCAGAAAACACAACAGATCTCCACTCCGTCCTCCAATGAGCTCTAGCTTGACACCATTGACGTCGCAAGTGGCAGTAGTTTGGAGTAAGTGAAATGCACGCTACAGGGCGTCTGGCTCGGAGCTGTCCTTCAAGTAACCGATTTGTAACAGTTCGTTGTGTCACTGTGGTGGTACCTGCAGCTCGAATTGCTGCCGCAGACGCGGCACGGTGCGCCACGGCCGTACGCCGTACACGGCGGTCTTCCCTCTCAGTAGTGCCACGTGGCCGGCCGGAACCCGGTCTTCTTGAGGCAGTACCTTCCCTTGACCACCGCTGCCAACAATCATGCACAGTGGCTACATTCCTGCCAAGTCGTTCTGCAATATTGTGGAAAGAAAATCCTCCTTCTCGTAGCCCTATTACACAACCTCGTTCAAACTCCGTGAGCTGTTGATAATGGCTTCTTCGTCTTTTTAAAGGCATTCTTGACTAGCATCAACACCCTACGTCGAATCTCAACGATAACTAACGCTCACGAACGTACAGCGCGTATTTACAGCAAACCTACTTTGCATGTTCCGAGGGGCGCTACTAGCGCCACACGTATGCGCTGAGCGCGAAATTTGCATAGACGTCATCTTACAGATGTACTCTCACCACCTACCAACTGTCGTTTATCTAACACAACCCCTTCTTGGTGTTGGGATTTTTTTTTCCGTCTGTGTATTTATGCTATCCGTTATACCACCCAGAACGAGAATGTCACAAGTATCTGAGTGTTAAGAGCATAGAAAAGTAGTCCGACTGCATTCTTAATCAAGCAACTCTGTTGCCATCTAGCGTTGTTAAGCATATCACCAGTCGTCCAAGTACAGTAGTGGCCAAAATTGTTGGAACCTTTTGGAAATAGTGTATTTCTGAGGTTTGATGGTTCATGACACCATTTGGTTTAGGAATAATACCATAAAATTATATAACAATGGAAAGATAATTTCATCAAGAATGTAATGCAATAACTTTTATAAAGGATTTTGTATTAGAACAGCAGTTATAAAAAGGAAAAGTGAAACATAGAAAAAATGAGATGTACAAAAATTCTCACCATGTCAGTTAATACTTAGTTGAGTAGCCTTTAGCGTTAAATACTGCCTTACGACGCCTTCCTATGGAGTGAACCAAGTTTTTTTTTTTTTAGTTCTGCAGCTGTTATAATGTGAAACCAAGATTGAATTATTACTTCTATTAATTGGGTTTTATTGCTGGGCTGCTTCTGACTAACAAGTTTCTTTAGTCGGCTCCATAGATCTTCAATGGGGTTAATGTTTAGGCTATTCCCAGGCCATTCCAGCAGTGGAATATGATTATCTTGAAACCACTTTTTGCACACAGCAGTAACATGACATGGAGCTGAATCCTGTTGAAATAGAAATGCTTCGTTATCTTGGAAAAGATCACGCGCGGAAGGCTTCAGTTTGGGCTCAAGTATTTAATGCATTTTTGGCCATTTATATTCACATTAATCACGCAAATTATGCCCACACTTTTTTATGTCATACAACCCCAGATCATAATACTAACTGGGTGTTTCACGGTACATGTAATGCAATCAGGATGCAAATCTTCTCCTTACGTATTTTATGCCATCACTATCAAATAGGGAGATTTTGGTCTCATCACTCCAAATAACACTGTCCCATTGTTCCGCTGTCCAGTTCACGTGGGTTTTAGCCCAGTTTAATCTTTTCAACCTTTGTTTGAGAGATAAAAATGGGGTTTTTTTTTTTTTTCGTGGAATTCTAGCTTTTAGACCAAATTCCTGCAGTCTGCGCCGAACAGTCCTTGTACTCAACTTCACATTGCATTGCGCCATTTCATCTTGTATCACCTAAACGATTTTCTTCTGTCACCTAGGCACAGTCTCTTAATTTTTCTATCCTCACTTGCTGTTGTGCACCATTTCCTGTCTTTACCAGTCTGGTTTTGTAGTGACTGAGTCTCCTTATACCTCTTCAAAAATTTAGAAATTCCAGTTTTGGTTAAGTTTCCACTAATATTTCTTCTAATTTCTTCATAACTGAAGCCTTGTTCACTTAATAGTACTATTTTACATCGCTTTCTGGGGGATCAGTCAACTCTTTGCGCCATTTATTTAATTAATTTTATTACGTTTTACAAGATCACTAAATGAAAAAAAAAAACAAAAAAAAAAAAAACAAGCAACTTGATAGCAATCACGTAACACACTGACAAATGTCCTCCTCTCAGCTCCAATACATGACATCAATGGCTGAATCCTACTATGACCTGAATGGCTATCTAAACACTCATGCTCAATGGCTACATTCAAATAAAGGAAAGCTACTTTATATCAGCCTTAGTAAGTTGTGCTTCCTTTTTCTGGTTATTTGGTTATAACTTTTCATAGAATACAAATAATTGAACAAACTTTATTGTATTGCATTCTTGATAAAATTATCTTTCTATTGGTATATAATTTTATGGTATTACTCTAAACAAAAAGGGTGTTATGAGCCATCAAACCTCAAAAATTCACTTTTTCCAGAAGGTTTCCACAATTTTGGCCACTACTGTATATAATGCGGAAGAAATATTCTTCTCATACGTGGAAAATACGTCATAATAGCCACCACATCAATCAGAAATCTCTGAATTGACTGTATTTACAGTTCCACACGTAATATCAACCACATCAGAAAACTTTAAAATTTTCATCGCCTTGGAGCAGGAATCGAACACGCATCTCCCGATTACCGTTCGAGTATGCTATCCGTCACACCACCCAGGACGAGAAAATCACAAGTATCTGAGTGTTAAGACCATCGGAAAGTAGTCCAACCGCATTCTTAATCAAGCAACTGTGCTGCCATCTAGCGTTGTTAAGCATATTACCAAGTACAGTCAATTCAGAGATTTCTGATGGCTGTGTTAATTATTATGACGTATTGTCCACGTATGAAAAGAATATTTCTTCCACATTATATACTTATGTAGGTTTTACACAATTGCTAGAGCAGTAAAAGTGAATGTTCTATGTAATCTAAAAGACGAATATACACTGGCGGAAAGTGAAAAAAGAACACCAAGAAGGAGACGTCTGATACCAACGAAATTTACACAGCATAATAATGGAATACAGAGGATAACGTGATCAAAACATTATGGCAAAATACAGCTGTTATTTGCTGGTAAACTGAAAAATAACATTTCCATGTAACATGGTTAGTACGAGGTTGAACCGCCATGAACTGCGTCACACTGTGCAATTCTGGCATGGAGTCTGTCGTACAGATGTTGGATGTAAGTTTGGGGTATTGAGTTCCAAGCATACTCAACCTGGACGCGTAAATCGGGGGTGGTCGTGGTTGGCCGTGGAGACCGGAGAAGTCGTTGTCCCATAAAATCCCACACGTGCTCAATGGGGGACAAATCCGGTGAACGTGCAGGCTATGGAAGATGTCTCACACCTTGAAGTGCATGTTGCGTTGCACGTGCCGTGTGTTGGCGTGCGTTATTTTGCTGGAAAACACCACGATGGACCGACCTTACAAATGGCACAACAACGGGCTGAATGATGTTGTTGATGTAGGAGGTACAAACACTAGTTGAGTACGGGAGTGATAGCTGATCGCTCCCCACACCAGGAGACCAGTTGTAGGACCTGTGTGCCGCTGTCGGATGCAAGAAAGGGTGGAGACGCTCCCCTGTGCGTCTGCGAGCACGCATACGGCCATCGGAGGCTCATAGGCAGAATCTGCTTTCATCGCTGAACACGACAGATCGCCATTGCGTTCTCCAGTGCAGACGTTCGCGACACCACTGCAGCCGTTCCTGACGGTGGGCTGGAGTCAGAGGTACACATGCCAGAGGCACACGTTCACGTAGTCCTACATCCAGTAGACGGTTGCGGATTGTTCGCACAGTCACCTCAGGTGCAACGGCAGCTCGGATTTGCGTTGCAGTGGATGTTCTGCTTGACAACGCCGCTCTTCTTATGCGTCGATCGGTCCGCTCATCAGTCCGTCTGTGACTCCCAGTTCCACGTCTTCTTGTGTGGGAATGTTCCTCGGACCATCTACGCCACCATCGTACCACCATCGATACTTCCCGTCTAATTCGCTCCGCAATACGACGATACGACCATCCGGCCTCACGGAGTCCGACTAGACGACCTCGCTCAAAGTCCCATAACTGCTGAAATCGTACACGTCTTCCATGTCCAGGCATTGCAGCATCTTCAGTGTGTTCGCACGTGTCCGTACGCCGACGACTGATTACATTCACTTCACCGGAATCCTTAAATACCACCGACGATGATTTGCATATTACACCGTGCTGTGGCGTAAGCGCTCACCGGTTGGTCCCCAAATTAGCATCGCACCTACGTAAACTTGACCCCGTTAACATATGTAAATTTCATGATCGTCCGCTAATTCCTTCTTGGTGTTCTTTCTTCACTTTCCGCCAGTGTATGTCACAGATCTACACCCTCTTGAGCACGGAAGACCGGTATTTCAAGTTTTCAGTTTTTCTCACGTCGTTTGGAATAACTGTACAGAATGGTTTATTTAGACTGATCTTCCCGATTAAAAAATTAATGCTATTGAAAATCTAAAAAGAATATCAGAACATCTAATTGTATCTGGAAAGAGAAATTGAGATTTTTAAGAAGCTACTCATTGAGTTTGGGGTTTGCCCAATTTCCAAATTTCTATCTCTCTGGTAATCAAAGTGGTTTTTCAGGCTGAGAACTCTTCTGTATGCGTATTAATCATGCAACCAATCTACGGTTAGCGTTCAATGGGAAAGGGAGTTAAAAGACACCAAATGCTAATTATACTTAGAAATGATATAAAGTATTCAATGAGAAGAAATTCAGCTGTAAAGGGGGTTTTTTCTGATTGCCGAATAGCACTGGTAAACAGTTTTTGTCATACGGAACATTAGTCGTGTTTATAACATAACTTTTTATGCTGAATTCAAAACTGTAACAGAATGTTTATATCCCCCACAGTTTTTGTTTGACAACGTTTTTTCCTTTTTTGATTATTGAATTTCTAAGTGTTATATCAACAGAAATAATGTACATAAAATGCGTTTTTAAATTACTTTTTGTTGTATTTCATTTCGAATATCTCTCTTTTCTAAAAAAAGTAACTGCCACAGCTGCTGCTGCCGCTGTTTTAGAAATTTCGCGACACTCTTGCTTTCCTAGCTCGCAGCGCGAAACGTATTGAACACAAAAATATGAAATTTACATCGTTTGAAGAAAATTGTTTGGAGAACACGCTGAAATAAACCGCTTTTCGATTCTGGCGATAATTCAACAGCTATTGTATTTCAAAGTTGAGGTAAGCAAAAAAGTGCTATCAGGTCGCGTTCCGGACACACTAACAGCAACAGACCCACGAAACTTTGTAGGCATGTAGCGCCATGACCGAACTTTTACACCTCGTCGCCCTTTTTTTAAATTTCGATTTAGTTTACAAGAAATTAATTTTTTAAATTTCACAAAATTCTCTATTTCTCGATGGGATCCATTTAAAAAAAACGGATGTATGGCAAACTATAAATTATAAGGCATTGCATTTTTACAGCATAAACTTACAACTATCATCCCTTTTTTACAAAAAACAATTTAAGAAAAAGTCATTTTCTAATTTTTAAGCATTTTTTAGAGACGCAATGGAAAGAAACGAACGGCTTGTCTGTCTTCACGATAACCACAGAGGAACGTTCTGGTCCCGTGACTTGCTGCCATGGTGACGCAGATAATTTTTATGCATATGTTTAGTTGGTAAAGCTATCTCAGTTGTTTAACGGTTTAGCACAACGGTTTGCGGTTTACGGAAATGCTTTTTGGACGGCTTTTGTTTTCCTCAGGGTAAATTTCGTAAGTGCTATAAGTTCAAAGGACAAAAGTCCGCCCTTCCAAAATATTACGACAGTAAGAAAACTCGGAAACTTCGGAATGGCGGCGGAGCAAAGTCCTTCAATAAAAATAGAAGGAAATTGAAAAAAGTTCCACAAAAATCCAACAGGGAGTTCACCAGGATCGAAAGAAACACTGTAAACAAGCCGCCATCTTGGAATCGATACAGCGAAAAAGTATTGAACAATTGGGAGAACATTTTCATTTCGTTGTGAAGATCGGGATGCAGGGCCCGAGCACTACTCTGGAAAGGCGCAGAGGCGCCTTTCCAGAGTACACTAATAGAGGCGCAGCCCCTGATTGTGTGAAAAAAATCTGTCATTACGAAAGCACTAGTCTATGTGATTAGCCACAGTCGGGGATGATTCATGCACCGATGCCTCGCAACAGCATCTGAGCAGCCATTGTCTGCCTGTGGTGAGCTGGCCTTCACAGTGTAAGCATTACAAGTGCTGTGTTATCTTTCTAAAGTGAATAATAACTTGCGCAGTAACGCAGTGTTCCGAACTGTATAGTTTTACTAAGGAAATGTTTAAATCACCCTGAGACCTACTGTTACGTGTGGGGTGAAGTAACCTTCAAAGCTCAAATTCTTTCTGCATCATATACAACTCCTAATGGGAAATGTTTTGCATATAATTTCTCATCTTTGGTGAAAAATGGTTTGGCCATCACGGAGCGTAAGGATTTAGTTCTGCTTCTGATGTATTTGCAGCAAAATCTGAAAACTCGGTTAAAAAAATTATTTCGTGGATTGATACCACTCCATTCGGAAAACGTTTTGAGAATACCTCCTGTTTTAAACAGTGCAAAGTTTTTCCTCCAGGGATGCATATGTTTGTCTTATTTTTGTCAACATCTCTGCGTCTAAAAAGTTCGATTTGAAAAATTCTTTCTTCGTTGGAAAGCGTTTCCAGTACGAAATGTTTCCCATATAATTTCAAATTTTCCTTAACTGATAAGTGCACTAGAGAGCGTATGTTCACGTCTCCATTTACAGCTATATCTGCGGGAATAAAAACCCGATTGAAAAAATTCTTCTTCCGTCAGTACTACTAACTCCAGAAACGTTTTGTGTGCATTTACTTTCCAGAATAATGTCGAATTTCCCCGCTAGGGGGCACAAATGTATAATCTGCTTTTCTCAATATCCCCGCTTCTAAACGTACGATTTAAGAAATTCTTTTAACACCGATACCATTTACCTTGCGAAATAAATTATATAGTTCACAGATCTGCCGCTAGGTGTTGTTTGTGTACTTCTGTTTGAAACTGTATCTTCGTTTCTAAAAACCCTATTGAGAACTTTCTTTTTTTCTTTACTGTATGCTATTCGCTACAGTACAGATGGGGATCATTTTCCTCTTTAAATAATGCACAGCTTTCCCGCTAGGGGGCGTAAAGATCAAAACCTTTTTCTCAGTATTTCTGTTTCCGGGATACGTATTTGAAAAGTACTTTACCTTAGCATCACCATGAAGAATGCTTTTCGCCCATTTTCAACTTTTCCATTATGCAAAATTTTTCCACCAGAAGGCGTAGACTTATACCACGTTTCGTTCTATTTTCTTCTTTTAACTGTTCGATTTGAAAATCTCTTTGTCTCTGATATTGCTATAAGAATATTTTTTGTGCACCACTTGTTAAATTTCGTAACATACTTTTTAGCCTCTTCTGGAAGTAAGTTGCTGTTTCTATTTCTGGATGTTTTATGGTTGTGTAAAACCGTGTGATTTTTTTTTTCTAAGCGGTTTCATTGACTTTAAATAGGTTCGATGAATTTTATTCCAGTCGGAAAAGATCTTGCCGCCCCGGTGGAGCAGTAGTCTAAGCCAGTGTTTCCCAACCGCCTGTCACGGACCGGTACTGGTCCGCGAGAAACGAGTGAATAATTTATTTATTTTTCTTTTGAATATAAATGGAGTCAAAGTAAGAGGAAATCTGGATCTAAATTTGAACACCTGTCGCGGAAGGTTAAATGAAGCTTGGACCGCCAGTCTCTTCACAGAAGATCTGAACTCCTGCAGGCTAACTCACCAGGAAAAGGAAAGCTTTGTTGAGCTTCCTTCTGATGCCAGTCTGGTATCGATATTCAGATCCAAACCTCTGACACAGTTCTAGGGTATTATAAGGAAAAAATGTCCAAGTCTCAGCGACAAAGCTCTAAAATTAGTGGTAACTTTGTCGACCACACGTATTTATTGCGAGAAAACCTTTTCAGCCGTTTCGGCAATCAAAACAAAGCACAAGAACATAATGGACATTAATGCTACACTGTGCCTTGAAGAAATTACGCTGGGACCACGGCTCGAGAAGATTTTTGCGAAGCAGCAGCAACAGACATCGCATTGACCCCAGAAAAAAATTATATTAACGATAAGGAGAATATTGTGGTATATTGTTTATGGATTGCACTACTTATTAATCATTAAAGGATATCCCTGAACAACAAAAATAAACTTGTTGATTGTTACAAAGACTGCATATGCCGAATCATACAGTATTTGTCATGCTGATTACAAATCTGCTTGCTAAATTGTGCTATTGGGTATAGTTCCCGAGTAACCTGTTGTTTCAGTGTGCAATAAGCCATCATTGTGGCATGCATATTTCGCTACAAGCAATTAATTACACTTACCTTAAAAAGTAGTTATTTTTGATTTTCTTCTGTACCTTTGTTGTACTACATCCCTTTTCAGAGTCCAACAGTAATCAGTTAGGGCTCCATTTTCCTTTATAGCGGTTTTCTATGGTACATATGTCCTGAAGAAAACGTTCTCCGTGCTCATCGCTTACAGCTCCTAAGTTCTGTGGGGAAAAGTCCAAATGCGAGTGAAGCAAATGTATTTTAAGGGACATATTGCATCCCATGGCCTTATAGTTTTCTAGAAGCTCAGTAACAAGTTCTTTATAATTTTCTACCTTCCGGTTACCTAAAAAGTTCAGTAACACATCTTTAAAAGATTTCCATGCAGCAGTTTCATTCTCATTCAAAGTGCCTTCAAATGCAAGATCCCTCATAAGTTCCCTCATTTGTGGACCAATAAAAATGCCTCTTTTAATTTTGACTTCAGTTATTTTGGGGAACTTGTTTTTTAGAAAACGAAAAGCTTTTCCATCTTTATTCAATGCCTTTTCAAAAAAATTATCAAACCCAGTTTGATGTGAAGCTGTGGTTTTCAACAAATTTTATTTAAGAAAAAAGGCTGTTACATCATTCGCGCCCATCAAAAACATAAAAATACACATGACGTTTATAATGATATGTACACATGACAGAGGGTAAAACTACCCAGATTAAAATAATAAAAACACGAATGCAGGCAAGCATTCTATGAGTATCGTAATGGTATAGGAATCTGGGGTCACGTGCAGCCCCATAATACGTGAATTACAACTAGAGAAACACAGGAAGCATATTTAGCATATGAGAGCAAATAACAAAATGATTTCGGGAGAGTGTGCTAGAACAGAGAATGTAAGTAAATACAACGATGTATGTAATAAACAAAAACAATACTCAAAGCACAAGATACAACATCGCAAAGTCGGTGACACAACAAGAACTTTGATCAGAAAATACAGGGATGCTAACGGAGATAATATCGTCACAGAACACGACTCACCTAATAAGACATAATGACATACTACAGAATAAAAATATGTTCTTGAGCAAAGTCACATATAATATGCAATGTAAGAAAAAAGGAAATTTGTACAACATGTTGCCACACAAATAAAGTTAATTAACAGTACACACAATGTTACTCGACATTGGCGAGGGAAAAAAAGCAAACTGAAGAAAACAGTAAAGACACAATGCACACTAGGTACGGTGAGTGAAAAAAACAAAACATAGAGAACAGTGGATACAACCTGGCGGAAACAAAAATCAAAAGCTTGATGAGTCAACGTCTCGTGAACAGTATACCACCTTTAAAAAGTCATGTTGTTTTCAACATATTGAAAGAAAGAAAAGGATGACGTAGGTCTACACTCTGTACTTAAAATAGAAGAAACACGACTAATAAAATGAATAGAACACTCAGAGTGGTTAATATCGTCAAAGTGCATATGTAACACAATTATCACTCAGGGGAAGCTATGCAAATGAAATCTACCAGAGAGGTGCAGACCCTAGGTTATGAAAGAGGTACAATTTCATCATGCTGATACAGAGAACAAGAAAGAATACACTAGAAAAATGTACAGCACATTTGCAGAGTAATACGATAATGACGTATTCGCCTATAACACGGATAAAACTATAATAACTATGTATAAGTACGTACAAACAAATACGATATTTACAGAAAACAGCAGGCAAGTAACATTAATCATAAATGGGGTCACAATAGGAAGAAAAAAAACCACGTACTGTGGTGCGAAACTCAAGTGTGTACAACACAATACAATATTAACATGTTACCATAATTATGCGTACGTAGGTTGCCACAGCGTGGCTACACAGAAAAAAATAAAAACACAGAGCACTCTTAGCACGGTGAAACAAATATCTAACGAAAGACACACTGGACTTAGTGCAACCAAACACAAAAAAAAAAACCACACAACATATACTCAAATGGCGAGACGGACAGAATTCCCATCCATCGTAAACCATCCGGAGTGCTCGGCCCAGGTGGTGTGAAATGTTGTGAGAGACTTTGACGAAATGGCGGTGTTATATTCAAGTCGAAGGCGTGCAACTATTCGGCCTCAAAAGCAAGATAGCAAACGACTTCCGGCCTGCAGAATTGAAAGTGGCTGCGATGCAGAACGTTGTGATTGATGAAACATATGAATTATATGTTTGACAAGTACAAATAGAAAACAGCAGGTATCTGGTAGACGTGTGGGCGGATGCTTCGTTAATAGAAGCCATGGATATGCTTGGAATGGAAGATCTTGAGAAACGACGAGGCCAGGCAGGCGGAAAGCAGAATTGAGAAGAGGTAGCAGGATAGGGCAGTGGCAATAGGTGTGGTAAACATCACCGACATTACCACAGAAAGAGCAGAGTGGAGAAGAGACCAAAGACATACGAAAAAGAAGATGGGGAACAGCGAGACGACGGTGAAGGAAACGCCATGTGGTAAGTACACTGAGGTTTTACTAAAGGCTCAGCAACAACATTTTTATTACCTGGAATCAAGGACTCTCTTTTAGGCCAGATCTTTTTAATGTAGTGAGAATTTCTATCTCTACTATTCCATTCACTGAGGAAGGAGCATCATTTTGTGTATCCAAGTTGTAGACCAAGGAGTAAAGCTATCACTCTAAGATTGCCACAAATATTCCATGAGTGTTTTTGTATACTATACTTTGAAGCAACAGTTTCATATTTGCATATGTTTCTTTCATGTATGCAGCATATGCAACAGGTACTGACGGATGCATATTTCCCTTATGAAGAAGGACAGCTATTAAGCTTATTTTTGAGGAATCTATAAAACATCTCCATTCTTCAGGTTTGTGTTACTGTCCTAAGGCTTCAAACAATAATTCTATATCATTGTAGTACACAAGATCACCACTCTTCGAAAATAAGTATTCAAACTCTTGCTGTGATCGACGAAAACTGCATATTTTATTACTTGGTTGTAAAAGATTCCATCCTTTCAATCTTGAAGCCAGTATTTCGGCCTGACTTTTTGCTAAATAAAGGTCACGAACTAGATCATTTAATTCTTCCTCACTTATGAGTGAGGCATAGAATCTTCCGAGAAATCAGGGTCTTGTTGTACTTCAATATCTTCTTCGCGGTGAAGATTTATTTCATCAGTATCACTATCATCTAAACTCCATGACTGTGGAGGTACAGGAACAGGAAGATCTGGACAATGAGGGACAGGTCTTATGGCCCAAGGAATACTGGGATAATGAATCATGTCTTTGGTCTTAGCTGTAATTCCAGATATATTAATCTGTTGAGTGGTCTTTCGGTTCTTTCCAAACCACTGGTACCGCAAATTGCATTTGACGTGATCCCTTCAACCAGCCCTTCAACCAACAAAGTTATACATGAATTACAACAAATGTGAGGCTCCCAAGATTTATCTTCATCACCGATTTTGCACTAGAAATAAAGTTCGTACGATTTTATAATCAATGGTGTGAAATGTCGTCTTTGAGAGTTTAAAGTAAATTGTCCACAAATGTAGCAGAAACTGTTTGGATGGTTCACACCAGTACGCGGCATTATTTGACGTACACTTTGCACAATCCACACTACTTTTTAAAACCACGAGAAAATGTTCGTCTTTCAATACCGATAAAATGCATTCGAATGACAAAAAATCTGCTTTGTTCCCCTTTCCCAGAAGAAACTGCACAACAAGAAGTAATGGCGCCAGTATGTCTACTCTCAGAGACAAAGCTATTCTGACTGCAGACAGATGTCTCCGTTGGGAAACATTGGGAAATTCATTTAAATAACACAACATTCACCCCCAACAGAGAGTTCCATTACAAGAAATTGGAACCCAGTGGAGCAATTGTGACTTCATATTTGGTTCCAGCACCCGTAAACACATGTACATACAAAACTGTTAAAGTTTTCTTTGCAACAAAACCATTGTTGTTCAGTGATGTTAACAGATTAAATTGCATTAGCTCTAAGTAGGTGACATGGAATAATCTGGCATATAAATTATGGTTATCATTATAATATAGAATATTACGAGATTAAATGCTCGAAAATAGCCTAGAGGTTTTGTTTCGGCATCGCCGGTCAGCTAAAGTTTCCCCAGCGTTCTGCCAGTCCGTAAATGCAAAAAGTTTGGGAATCACTTGTGTTAGCGATGGTTTCTCATCATTCGTCGAAAATGGATCCGGGTTCGAATCCCGGTGAGGCATGGATGTTGTGTTTGTCTTACCGCACTGGCTCTCTCCCTTCTCTAGAGCAAGTGGTCAAAAATGAGGGATGGGCGACTGCTTATAGCGCATTGAATTGTTCACTGTGGTCGTTAAACACTCAATCAAAAAAAAAAAAAAAAAAAAAAAAAAAAGGATTCAAAAGACGCACTCATTACAACCAAAAATTCGGTGTCATATTTCTTGTTTTCTTTTTTGTTCGTTTTTGTTTGACAGGAGCATCTGAGAAATTAATTCCTCTTCGTTTACACTTATACACGAATCTGCCGTGTGCCGTTTCCGAATTGGCAGCACATTTTACGTTTAAAATGTTCAAACTATACATGGAATCTAAAAGCGTCGTTCGTCATTAATTATAAAATGGTCTGGCTTTCGGATAATGCTATGTACAGCAGGCCTAAAGATTTGGTTTTGTAGTTTCTGCATTGCAGTTCACACCATTGCTGCAGACGAGAAAACGTAAAAATAAAAGTTTTGGAAAAATGGACATTCATCGCTGAGCAACACACGATCATTGGCGCTCAGAAGAAAGATACCGAGCGTCAGCGAGTGGAGAACTAAAGCTTCTGGGAACAATAAATACTGCCCAAACATGAAGCGAAAAGTCTGAGAAGCGATAAAGCAGGTAAACGTGATGTTGATGAGCCACATCGTGGCGAAGGAATAAAATATGTCAGAAGCTGCTATTTTTCATATTTTAAATTCCATGCTTTCTTTACAGAGAATGAAGCTTTCCCTTCCTCTTGAATATTTTTTTTTCAATATATATAATTATTATAATTTTTTACTGATCACCATTTTAGGGTATATCATCATCATCATCATCGTCAACCATTATCAGTCCACTGCTGGATGAAGGTCTCCCCAAGTTTCCTCCACAACGGTCTGTCTTGTGCCAGTCTCCTCCATGTCACCCCTGCATACTTTCGAATTTCATCCACCCATCTCATACGTGGTCTTCTTCTGGGTCTTTTCCTGTCCCTTGGAATCCAATCTAAAATTTTGGCTGTCCATCGATGATCTGTCCTTCTGGCAGTATGTCCAGCCCATTGCCATTTCAGGGATTTAACTCTGATCATGATGTCTTCCACTCTTGTCATTTTTCGGATCCACGAGTTCCTCTTCTTATCTCTCTTGGTTACACCAAGTTAGGGTATATATAGTCGATTAATTATTATTTATTCTGCTTTTTTTTTTCTAGGATATACGTATACATTATTCAAGTAATTTTGTTTCCCTAAAATTATCTGTACGGGATGGCCGGTTTATCCTAGTAGCACATGTAGCACGTGCTACGGGCCCCGTGTTGATGTGTACACTGGTACGCTGGCTATTATAAATTGTTCTTCGACATCAAACAAAGATCTTCGCTCTTTCCACGTTTATAAGTGAGTCACGGAAAAATTCTCATTGGCCGCCACCGGGAGTCGAACCCAGGGTCTTCCAGTTACGCGCCGGATATGCTTCCGCTACACCACAGCGGCCTCGAATTCCTCCAGACTCACACACGCTAATTGCCAAGCCAATTTGGCAGGTTGCTTCTTGGAGCCCCGCACAATGCTGGGGATTCACCAAAGATGGTAAGCTGCAACTGAAGAAATAATTAGAAAGCGAATGAATAATTAATACAGACATTTAACGTGGACCAGGAACATCAAACAAGGATCTTCGCTCTTTCCACGTTTATAAGTGAGTCACGGAAAAATTATCATTGGCCGCCACCGGGAGTCGAACCCAGGGTCTTCCAGTTACGCGCCGGATATACATTAAATGTCTGTATTAATTAATTCTGTATTAATAAATTGTTCTTCTATAGGTATATTATCGAATTGTGTTGCAGATTTACCTCACTTTGATGGTCAGGGCCGGCTGCATAATTTGCAGGGGCCCAGTGCAAAACGAAAATGCGGGGCTCTTTTCCCAGCGAGTTTTACGTCTATTAAATGGGCTTGGACGTTGGGACGTTTTTGAAAGAAAGGCGGGGTCAGGTAGAGAAACAACATTTTTTCATTTTCTGATGAAGCTTAATAAAGCATGGTGGTACTAAGAAATATTATTATTTATTCATGAGTTATAATAAGCTGTTATTATTACTCATAATTTTTTTTTAAAAGAGACATTTTAAAATTACGCTATATTAATTTACATTGCCAAATCAAATTGAAGTTTATTGAATCGAAGTGACAAAATATTTAATTCCCGCACCTCGTCGAAATGCGTGCTGATGGCAAAAATTAATGTAATTTATCCAAAATTAAAAAGAAAATAGCTTTAATTTAAACAAATAAGATAAGATGATAGTAAATGTCATTTTCAATTATTCATGGTTGGAATATTGAGGTTCTTTATACCATCCGTACAATACTAAATGAGTAATGCAATTTTCAGAAAACCCTTACCTTATCACTCTGTCTCTTGGCTTCTAGAAAGAAAGATTCTTTTGCTGGCCACATTCTACAGTTCACTGTAATTTGTTTTAGTGGGTAGTGGGAGCTTTCAGCTTTGTAGCTCAAATGAGGTGAGTGCGATAGCAGTCTAGTGCAGTGTTTCCCAAACACCACCGGTCCGTCACGAGGTTTCATCCGGTCCGCGGAAACGGAGGAAAACTTGAGAAATGGTAGAGATTTCCGAATTTGACCAGTAAAAACAGGTCTGCACAAACGTCTTTGTACATAAAAGCAACTTCGTGCGGATCGGTCCGCGGAGCCGCGAATGGCTGAGTGGTTAACGGTTTAGACTACCAATGCAAGGTCCTCAGGTTCGATCCTGGGATGATCTTGCGGAGGTGGTGTGAATTGCTAACAATCACTGAATATTCGCCGTGCATCGGACGAGCACGTTAAGTGACGGCCCCCTGGTTGAACCCACTGGTAAATGGGTATCCCTTCCTATGCCCCTCCTGAAATTCTCTCGCCTCTCTACGTGCAACATCGTACTTGTACGGTGGCGCCATCTACTGTTCTCTAATCTCACTACAAAGTGTTCTGTCAAAGTCGCTAGACTTGCTCTCCTTCCTTCCGTTTCTGTGTCCTGCCCAAAAGGCGAACTCGCTGTAGGTGGCTGGGACCTAAATTCTACTCACTGTGGACGGAAGTCCTACTAGAAAATGACTCATACTTGCCTAAATGGATCGGTCCGCGAAGCATTTTGTGAAATTTTACTGGTCCGCGGCTTGCTTGTAAGAGTCTCTGGGAACCAGTGGAAGTGGCTTAGTGTCCTGATAATCCCGAATCGGCGTCATGTTGCAATTTATAAATTCCAGGCACTAGTCGTCGTCAGGTACAATCGGTCTGTCAGTTATAGTGTTATAATTAAAATATCAGCCAGTTTCATAAAAAATTCGCAAAGATACGTTTTTCACTTTTTTTTATTGATAAACTATCTGCCATAGATTCGCTGCCATGCACTCGAAAAACTGGCCGCGTGTCATTGCGGCATAATGCAGATCTAGCTGTGACGTTGCGGTGACGTCAGCGTTTCAGAAAGATCTGGGTTATTATATATCATCATCATCATCATCATTGTCAACCATTATCAATCCACTGCTGGACGAAGGTCTCCCCAAGTTTCCTCCACAACGGTCTGTCTTGTGCCAGTCTCCTCCAGGTCACTCCCGCATACTTTCGAATTTCATCCACCCATCTTCCATGTGGTCTTCTTCTGGGTCTTTTCCTGTCCCTTGGAATCCAATCTAAAATTTCGGCTGTCCATCGATGGTCTGTTCTTCTGGCAGTATGTCCAGCCCATTGCCATTTCAGGGATTTAACTCTGATCATGATGTCTTCCACTCTTGTCATTTTTCGGATCCACGTGTTCCTCTTCTTATCTCTCCTGGTTACACCAAGCATGCACCTCTCCATGCTTCTTTGAGTTGTCTGCAGCCTTTGTATGTCTCTTTTAGCTAAGGTCCACGTCTCTGCACCATACGTAAGAACTGGAAGGATGCATTGATCAAACACTTTTCTTTTAAGACATAATGGCATATTGCTCTTGAAAATTATGCTGTTTCTTCCAAAAGCTCTCCAGGCAAGTTTTGTACGCCGATTAATTTCTTCACTAATGTGACCCTCACTTGATATCTGCTGTCCAAGATAAACGTACGTGTCTGTTATCTCCAGCTTTTCTCCATCAATCGATAAATCTTCATTTCTTGTAAAAGCATTGAACATCACTTTTGTCTTCTGAAAGTTCATTTTTAATCCCACTTCTTTACTTTTGTCAGCAAGTTCCTGCATCATACTCTGTAGCTCCGATGGGGTAGTTGCAAAAATGACTATGTCATCAGCAAAACGAAGGTGGGTTAGATAATCTCCATTAATCTTTATCCCTTTGTTTTCCCAGTTCAGTGATTGAAAGACATTTTCCAATGTAGCATTAAAGAGCTTCGGAGATATGGTGTCACCTTGTCTCACTCCTTTCCCAATTTTTATGTGTGTTGTATTACCAAATAGCAGAATCTTTGCACTTGCATTTTCATAGATGTTATTAATAATATTAATGTATGCATCTTCAATACCGCAGGATTTCAGACCCATTGCAACTGCTGATGGTTTCACCGAATCAAAGGCTTTTTTCATAATCGATAAAAGCCATGCACAATGGAAGTTCATATTCCCTCGCTCTTTCAATTAGTTCTCTCAGTACGTGGATATGATCTATTGTGCTGTAGCCACTCCTGAATCCAGCTTGTTCTCTCGGTTGAGCCATGTCCAGTGTTACCTTCAAGCGGTGTGAAAGAACTTTAGTGAAGATTTTATAAACCACTGATAGGAGGCTGATAGGTCTGTAGTTCCTGAGATCCTCAATGTCACCTTTTTTATGTAGCAAGATCATTGTAGCGTTGTTCCAATCCTCAGGAATTTTCCCTTCATTAAGGCATCGAGTGAAAATTTGGGCGAGTACTGTTTCGATTTCTCCACTTGCTTCTTGTATGATGTCTACAGTAATTCCATCTTCTCCTGGAGCTTTTCCCCGCTTCATGTTCTTGATTGCATGTGCAACTTCTGCTGGAAGGACTGGAAGAACTCTGGTATCTTTCATGATGCCTGGAGTACATGTATCATCCCTTTCATATAATTTGGAGTAGAAATCTTTCACTCTTGTCAAAATTTCGCCTCTATTTCTTGTTACAGAACCATCTTCTTTTCTCAGTGCCATAATCTGTTTTCTTCCCTTACTGAGATGTCCCTTTGCTATCTTTAGGCTTTGGTTGTTTTCAATTGCTTTCCTTACTAGTTCACAGTTGAATTTCCTTACGTCTTCAGTGATACTTTTTCGTACTGTCTTGCATAGCTCTATATATTCCACTTTGGAAGTCACATCTTCTTTAGTTGTCCTCATCTCTCTTCTTTTTGCATCAACATTTTGGTTTTTCCTGATAATTTGTTCACATGCAATTTGTTCTTAGACCCAGCTAATTTTGTTGCTGTTTCCATAAGAGCTTTGGTTACTTTTCTGTTAACTTCAGAAATATCCACTTCTTCCGATGTTAGGCCTTCTAAAGCAGAGAATCTGTTCTTCAGTTCCAATTTGAAGGTATTATGGTGTTTTTTAAGGTTGGTTATGTCAATACATTTTGTTTGTCTTATGAGCTTGCTACGTTCGAGTTTAGTGTTGAGGTGCATCTTACATCTGACCAATCTATGGTCACTGCCTGTGTTGAACTTGTTTAGTACACTGCAGTCTTCTATGACGAATTTTTTGTTACACATAATAAAATCAATTTCACTTGTCGTCCCATTTGGATGTCTCCATGTCCATTTCCTGTGTGGCTTTTTCTTGAAAAAGGAGTTCAAGATGAAAAACCCTTCTGCCTCTGCAAACTCTACGAGAGTATTTCCACGCTGGTTTCTGTTGCCGTGACCGAATTTACCTACTGAAGTTTCATTCTGTTGCCGTTGCCCTATTTTTGCATTGAAATCTCCCATAATTATCTTCAAGTGCTGCTTACCTTTATTATTTAGATCACGAATTTCCTCATAAAATTCTTCAATTTCTTCTTCAGCATGACTTGTGGTGGGTGCATAAGTTTGAATAATCTGAGCCTGGTATCTTCTCGAGAGTTGGATAACGAGTCGTGCAGCTCTGTCAGAGGAACTTTCAACTTCTACAACTTTATCCTTCAGTTTCTTGTTTATTATAAATCCAACACCACTAGTTCTGCCAGTATCTGTCCCACGATAGTAGAAGAGATGTCCACTTTTCAGTTCAATGAGTTCTCCTTTTCTCCTTACCTCACTTAGCCCGACGATGTCCCACTTGATCCTTTGTAGTTCCTCTTCCAATTCAAGAAGCCTTGAATCAGAAGATAGGGAGCGTCCGTTGTACGTAGCCAAGGTCAGCATCAGATGGCAGCCTAGTCCGGTCCTCCGGGGATTCTTAGCACCCTCTGCCTTCATGTCGCACTGGCCGCTGCCTTGGCCAGGTACATTCCAGCTGCCGGAGACTGAGGGCCAAGATTTAAGTTGTGGAGTCATTTTGGAGGGGTTTGGCCATAACTCACCACGCTGGCCAAGCGGGTTGGTGAGTGTGGGATAGCATTTCCTCTATATATATGATGACATTAATGCAAATTCTCTTTCGGTGATACGGTGAATCATCCCGATGGACCCAAGATACTTGAATTCTGTTTACTAAGGCAGTAAAGTGTAATGATATAAAAATTTAAAAATACCATTTTTACATCGTTAAGTGCCATTTATTTTTAACACAAGAAAATAAATTATGAAAAATTCAGAAACGTCATACAAACGCGGGCGCGGGGCCCCTCAAGACGCAGGGCCCTGCGCGACTGCAAAGGTCGCACGCCCATGAAGCCGGTCCTGCTGATGGTTACCAACTGCAGGGGCCGCGGGTGGCCTAGTGGGCAACGTTCGTGACCGCCACGGAAAGGACCTCAGGTTCGATCCCAGGCAGGTACGAACGCTCGATTCACTAAATATCCGCCGTGCGTCGGATGGGCACGTTAAGCCGTCGGATCCCGGGTACTGGCCCCCGGTAATTAATAAGGGCGTCTTCCTACCCATTTCTACTTCGCTTCCGTGTCACTTTTCTATAGGGCACCCTAGCCCAAATCTCCTAGCTTCCTATTTCTAAAGGTTGTTTAAGACCTGGGGTTAGATACTCCCTTCCTAAAATCCTCTACATATGATCAAGTTACCAACTGCGGTGGCGAACGCTCTTTTTCAAAACTGAAACGAATCAGGAACGAAGTAAGGCCAAACAAGCAGTTCCGGGTGAAACTTTTTCGGGGTCCTGGGCGAAATTTCATTTCGGGACCAGGAGCAAAATTTCATTGCTGGAACTAGAAAATAAATCTCATATTTTGAAAAAGTCGTACGTAAAAAACACACGCGATGTGAAATGAAAAATGTACGTAAAAAACACACACGATGTGAAATTCACAAATTTTCCGGTGACGTAACCCTCTGCTCTAAAGTCGAATACTTTACCAATTAAGCTACACCGACGGAATTGATTGCTATAACTTTTCCGTATTGGCATGTGCTTCACCTCTGCAGTACGTCATGACGAAAACGATCATAAAGACAAAAGTTTAGTAAAATCATGCAATGCATTAATTATGATACGCTTTCCAACATACCAGAAATCATTACTCAAGTTATGAGGATAACGGATGTGGAAAAAATCTCGCTCCAGTGCCCTGACCTTTGACCCCATTTCGATGATATTCAACAGAATCGGTTCAGTATACCTCCGGAACAACATACTGAAGTTTTGTCGCAATAGAAGAATTTTTACTCAAGTTATGAGGATAATGGCTGTTGAATAAATCTCGCTCCTGCAGTTTCCTGACCTTTGACCCCATTTCGATGAAATTAAACAGAATCGGTTCCGTATATCTCCGAAACAACATACTGAAGTTTTATCGCAATAGAAGCGTATTTACGTACGTTATGATGCATAAGAGCGATGGAATGGATCCCGCTCCTAAGTCCTAACCTTTGACCCCCTTTCGCCCATTTTCAATAGGGTTCGTCCTGAGGTTGTCCCCTACCATATACTAAAATTTCATCGAAATCGAAGCATTTTTACGCGAGTTATTGTGCGGACAAATAGACAGACAGACGGACAAAGCTGGAGCATATACGCTTCTTCAACCTACGGTTGGAAAGCGTAAATGATTATCTCAAAGAAGTATCTGGTTCAAGCTTAACAAAAAGACCAGAATATGATTGAAAGTTAAGAGAGAGAGAGATAGAACACTTAAAATCTGCGATTTTCTTTCCGGGGAGACGGGGTTGAGGTTGTATTATGACTCTTATAAAAACTTCCTCACAGCGTAATAAAAAGATGCCTGCGTAGTGAAAATTTTTGGATTCCGAATATTTTTGTGTAGAAAATGATGATCCGTCTAAAATAAATTTGTATTTAATAGTTTCTTTTTTCCTGATACATGTTTTATTGATTGATTTTTAATGCAAAGTGGACTAATTGACACATTAGTGACTAAATTTTTTACGCGCTCATATATGAAAATTGTTTTTTTTTAATTTCCGGTTATGTTTTTAAAGTCACTAAATAATAGGATCCATATTTAGCCCAAAACCAACTTTGATATTGTTCCTTTTTATTTCTTTAAAATGAAGTGTCCGGTTTGCACGCAAATTGTTAAATCCATGGAAGCAAGGGCCACAAAGTGATGAAATTTAAGTTGTTATTTCGTGAATGCGGAAAATATTAAGGTGGCTTTAATAATCACTTGAAATCTGCAGAAAATGGGAGATTGGAAACAAAAAAAACTTTTAAAAAAATTATTTTTAAGGGCCTCGCGCCCCAAAACATACACACAAAAAATAATAATTGTAAAAAATTCTACCGAAAAGGATTTTTTCCCCAAACTGCGGGGCCCCGAGTGACCTCTGTGGTTGCCCCTATGGTCTAGCTGGCTCTGCAAACAAGACTAAACTAACTCTCTTTGATGAGTATTGAGCATGAGTTACTGGGAGAAATGAACACGTCGAGGATAATTGATGAGTATTTGGTTGCCAAGTCTGGTAAATGCTTCATCTGAACCATATAACTAACTGAAGTTTAATAAAAAGTGTACTCAACTGACAATTAATGGGTTCATTTTCTTGGTTAAGCTTAGGAAGTGGCTTAATCAGTTTCAGGATAATACTAGCAGCAAATGTTTTCAGCAAAGTCGCCCTGAGAGAGATCAACTGCATACTAGTCATATAATGGACCAACCATTCCAATATCAGCTGTTCTGTGAATCACAATGAATGAAAATTTCTGAAATATTACCTTTTTTCCTTCACACGTGTTCAAGATTTCCATCATTAACTCATTTTTCCCTCTCCTCGAGAAAATTGCAAAATACAGTCATTTTCAAAAGTTTAAGACCGCCTGTCAATTTATTGAAAATTAAGATTTTCAAAGAAACAACTAATAATCAGAGATATTTGAAAAAATGGCACGACAGATGAATACTTACATTCTTTAGAACACAAAAAGACCGAAATCAGTACTTCGTGTGGCCACCTTCGTTTTTTTTTATAACGGGCAGAATACGATGTGGCATACTCTCAATAAGATATTTGCAGTAGTCACTTGAAATGTCTTTGCACCACACGTACTTTATCGCATCAATCAAAGCTTGGGAAGCCGCCCCGGTGGCGCAGTGGTCTAAGGCGTTGGCCTCTGATCATTCGCCCGTAAGGGGTCCGGGTTCGAATCCCGGTCAGGCATGGATGTTGTGTTTGTCTTACGGCACTGGCTCTCTCCCTTCCCTGGAACCAGTGACCCTAAATTAGGGACGGGCGACTGCTTATAGCCCATTGAGTTGCTCACGGTGGTCGTTAAACCTCCAATCAAAAAAAAAAAAAAAAAGCTTGGGAATTTGATGGTTGTTTTTCTGCTACTTTGTCTTTTAAAATGGTCTTCAAATTTTCGATGGGGTTACGGTCGGGACTATTACCGGGACAGTCAAGCACAGTTATGTTTTTCCTCTGCAAGTAGTCTTTTACTGTCTTTTATCTGTGGCTTGGAGCGCCATCTTGCATAAAGATTCTGCATATGTGCACTTGCATATGAGTTAACAGCTTCTCACGTAACATTTCCTCATAAAAAAAGGACTAGTCATGATAGTTGTCCTTTTAGTGTCCGTTTTATCCTGGGGAACAGGAAGTAACAGAGTAATAAATCAGGGGAATACGTCGCATGTGGCAACACACTGATTTAATGGTGAGCCAGGAAGATGTTTGTACCACAGAAGAAAGGAAAATACCAATACGGATTGCAAAGGGTGAAACGGAGCTTGTAGTGCCTGTTGGCAAAAAGGATAATGAAGCAGTACCGGATGCTAACATATCACCCATTATTATCTGACTAGGGGAATGTCTCAAGGTGCTAACGGTGTATTTTTCATCAAGCCTTTTGGTCGTCGAACATGTGCTTCACGTGATTCAAATTGAAGCCCAGTTGTTTCATCGGAAAAAGAACTTTGGCTCCGATTTTCAGCAGTTCACGATTGATAACGCTTCGCAAAATGGAGTCTTTTCTTTTTCATGACAGAGGTTAGTCTAGGTTTATGTGCAGGTTTATAATATAAGACTTTTATCCAAAATCTTTGCTAAGACGTCGGGAAACAGTGCTGACTAATATCAAACTCCTTTGAATGTAGGAAGGCCTTTATTTTCTTGCGCGAACTCCTCGGATAACGCATAACTATGTGCCTTATGGTATTGTCATCACGTGAGGTTGTTTTTCTTGGACGTCCATTTCTCTTTCGGTCGCTAAATTCAGCTGTTTCTCGATATTTCATGATCGTATTATAAATAGCAGTTTTGATCAAATTCACCTTTCTGCTTATGTCAAGTTCAGAGTATCCTGCATGATATAAAGTCACTATTTTTTCCCCCTGATTTTAACACTTAATGACGCTTTTTTGCCCATTTTTCGCTACATAGAAAATACGTACAAAACCTCTCAGCATGAAAAAGCAAACTGACGCTCGCACTGTTCCCCCAACTCTATCCACTGAAGGATGATGCAACACCTACGGGAAGTTGAGTAATACAGACAGTAACTGACGCAAGCGGCAGAAATCTCTTAATACCAACCTGTGGTCTTCAACTTTTGCAAATGACTGTATATATCACTCGTGAGGAGGCGCCGCTGTTCGTAGATAATTAAACCGACTTTGCTCTACAGTTGCTTTTAAATAATTCCAATATTAAAATCCCTCACAATTTAGGCAATGAATTTGGTAGTTTATGGAATTTGATAATTGTATAGCAGATAGTTGAAGATGTGTTCCCTGTGTCGAAAATTCTTTTGCAACCCCGCAAACGTCATTATGAACCATTCTTTACTTCGAAAGTGAGAATTATGAGAATGGGGACAGCTTCTGTTTTCCGTTATTAATGAGAAGAACTGCTGTGTATTATATTTTCTCGACAAGAGCGTGTGACGAAGATGAAACCCAAACTTTCTAACTCGTTCAGGAAACAAAAGGAACCTTTCTGACAGGATGATAGTTTGACCCATATACGAGATAAAAAAATCGGGAGAATACCCTGGTACTCTTCGTAGAAAATTTATGCGATGCATCTTTTGCATGCCAAGATCTTTTGTGGGTGTGAACTAGTGATTCGAGAGTATACATTTATTTGCGTACAGCACATTGCATTTATTCGCGTCACTCACAACCACATCGAGTACGTACTAAGTGGAATTAATTCATAACAAACAATAAGGTTTGCTAATTCCTGATATTGAGATGTACTTAGGTAGGTGAATTAATGAATGCTGATGTCGAAAAACCAATACGAGTAGATATGTGAGTCATTAATGTAAATATTTAAACTATGGCAGCGGCAACGGTAAATACAAACGTAAAAAACGACTCCAACACCAATGAAATGTGATGTAGCTACGAAAGTCCATCTGCGCATGCGCAAGCTAAAATCTCACATCAAGATATAAATAGAAGCTGAATCGCAAGTGTGTAAGTGACGGGAATTGACCGATTTTGTCTAGGATATCAATATGGTTACACCCATCGTGTTGTACATTATTTTGAAGCTCTGGGCAACAGCAGATAACTCGCCTGTGGCGGAAGGGGGGGGGGTCGGGAGGAAGTGAAATTTCGCTAGGACGCATACTTTACTACTGTCGGGATAGATGCATAGCATCAAAATGCATTTTTGTAATGGCTATTATCAGATTTAGCATCAGGTTCTCGTAATGTAAACAGATTGCAATGAGATACTGTTACATACATTTATGTACAGGGTGATGAAATTATGTTCGGCGATAGTTTAGTAAAGTACATTGTTGAGTGGCAATGAAATCAACTATTGTTGCGTCACTTCATGGGAGAGCAAGCGGAAAGATCAGATTTCAACAATAGTGTTGGTTCCCCAACTACTTCCATTACCCATTTCCGTTACATCGATTTTTATTTTTTTTTTACTCGGGATTTACTTTTACTACTGTCGAAAAAGATTCATAGAATCAAGAGGTTTCCCAGCGTGAATACGAACATATAACAATGCGACCACTCAGCAAATAGCGTGATGGGTCTGTTTTCTACCCGATAAACGCTAGAACTTGGTGTGACACTGAATCCACTAGACCATGAAATCTGTCCTCACGTTTTCTATACTTGATGAACACAATGTCGCCTAGTAATTTAGCAATGGAGCGAGGCACTGGCGTGGACCAGCAAATGTTGCTTTCCGCTGCATTCCAAAAATTCCCTATAGGATTCAAATCGGGGGAATTTGGCGGTCAGGGAGCTCATGAAGTTCTTGGACACGATGCTCGAACCATTCATGCACAATGCGGACTGAAGGAATCTATAATAGTACTATGGGAATACAAGATCACCATGTAAGGCAACACTTGGTAGTGTTGATCACAGTAGAAATTCGATAAAGGGCTTATTGTGGATACCCGTCTGGCTCTAAAGATGATTTTGAAAATAGCCTTGTTTCTCAAAAGTGAGATATCCCCGGTCTCTAATCTATGGCAAAATAACCCACATTGCTTGTCTAAGAGGCGTAACTGTGGCTCGAAGACGATCTGTCAGAAACGAGATCACCGTCGTCTGAGAAGGCTTGTACGGAGTAACAGGATTTCTTGTGTACAGCAATTGACCGAAACATTCAGTCAAGGCTGTTCCGGACTGATATCTCAACGAACTATGCGCAGGGAATTGAAGAGAATGGGTGTTGGCAGTAGCATGCCTATACGAAAGCTACTGATTTCTGCGAAGAACCGGAAAGTTCGTATACTGTGATGTCAGGAACACCGTGACTGGACATTGGAAGGCTGTTAAAAATTGGTACTTAGAAATAAGCAAAATGTACTCGTTTTTGAGTACATTCTGGGCTTATAATAGCTCCGAGCACTTGGGTCTCATTTTTGGAAAAGACACGTACTCATTTTTGAGTACCTACTTGAATCAAGTGTGAGTATATCTGGTATTTCTAATTTGAAATATATGTACTCATTTTTGAGTACATATATTTCAAATATATGTGCTCTAACTTCGTTTAGTAAGGGCAGGGCACAGAAACTGAAGGAATTTAGAGCGAATCTGACAGGATAGTTTGTAAGTGAGAGATATAGCACACTAGATGGCGCCACCGTACAAGCGTACGATTTTGCACATAGAAGGCAGAGAAAAACTATTTGGGCTTAGGAATGAACACCTTTACATGTAACCGGGGTATTCCCACCCGGGTCCCTCACTTAACGTGCTCGTCCGATGCACGGCGGATATTCAGCGATTGTTAGAAATCCACACCACCACACCGGGTTTGAACCTGGGGTCTCTCTATCAGCAGTCTGAATCTCTAACAATTAAGCCATCGGCGGATCGATTTCAAATTTAAGATCAGTTCATATGTAGAGGATTTTAGGAAGGGAGTGTCTGACCCCAGGTCTTAAACAACCCTTAGAAATAGGAAGATAGGAGATTTAGGCTAGAGTGCCCGATAGGAAAGCGACACGGAAACGAGGTAGAAAGACGCCCTTATTTATTACCGGGGGGGGAAGTACCCGGGGTCCGACGGCTTAACGTGCCCATCCGACGCACGGCGGGTATTTAGTGGTTCGAGCGTTCGCACCTGGCTGGGATCGAACCCGAGGTCTTCTCCGTGACAGCCACGAACGTTGACCACTAGGCCACCTGCGGCCCAGATTTCAAATTTGAAATACGTGTATTTCATACATACTCATTTATTCATAGAATATACTGGAAGTATGGCACGCTGATGCTTGTTGAGGCTCCAGCATTGAATTCCGATGATACCTGCGAGAGTGTTGCACGCCTATCGCGTGAAACGATTCTTGACAGCCGACGATGGTCACGTTCACCCAATGTCGTTTTACGGCCACACTGGTATCGTGAGTTGGAGGTTTTGCCGGAATTCTTGTAGTCACGGTACACCCTTGCAATGGTCGTCCGTGAAAATCCGAACTTCGTTTCTACCTCCGAAATACTATGGCCCATCTCACGAGCGCCAACTATGACACCACGTTAAAAATCGCTTAAATCGTTATTACTTGTCATTCTCATGCCGAAAACAGCTCTGACAGCTGGCAAGGATGTCTATCGCTTTATATACGCACTTGCGGACGCAACCGAGTACGCGCATAGGTGACGTTGCTATGTATTTTGCATAAGCTAGTCTGTACCAGTTTTTCTGGCACTTCAGTGTATATCTTTAAAAGAAACAACGACTTACCAGTGCCGGTTCATGGGTCAAAATGATGGGTACAGTTAAAAAAAGGCGTCTATAACTCAAGAAGGTGATGCCAATACCATTGCGCATTAGGCGATCAATAACCAAATGAATCTAAAGTTGATTCCGTGGAAAGCTTTCCAATCGTTGTAGCTAGCTACTGCGTCAACTGCATTCTTGAAAAAGTAGCTTGCTACAGCAACAACTACTTTTTCCGAAAAGTTTTTAACACAACTACTGTTTTTGAAAAGTAGATGCTTTCGCTACCTTTGAGCTACTTTTTCTTCATTTAGTATTAAGTTAAAACTTAAAATTCTGATGATGATCTTTATATGTACATTCTTACTTTCATGAAAATTCTGATGATGATCTTTATATACGTATGTACAAACTACTAAGACTAATTTATAAGAATTCCAATCGTTACAAAATAGGATGGTCAAAATTTTCAATAATTTTAGGGAAATTAATTTGAATACGGGGGTCCGGATTAATATCTGTGGATTTTTAGATATTGAGAAATTAAGGCAATATAGATTATTAGGATTTATGTATAAAAGAATAAAGGAGAATAGGTATCAACATTTAATTCAGCTGAACACTGTGCGTCACGACTATCAAACAAGAAACAGAAATGCATTTGTATTACCAATGCCTAACCCTTTAACCCAACAAAAACTTATTGATTACCAGGGATTGGTGTTACGGAATAATCCACCTTGTCAACTAACACATATCAATCATTATAATTATTTTATTAGACAACTAAAAAATATTTGCTAACAAATTAAAATATAAAATTTAATAGTAGAAAATTATTAATCAGACCTTATATGCGTAAATTTTATATGTGCAGGACGTTTGTCTTGACTACATACTTTACGGGAATTGGGATTCCCTTAGGCTATAAATGCACTATATTGACAAAAGCCACCGGACACCCCTTCAAAAGCAAATGAACGGATCCGCTGCGTTGTTAAGATGTGAGGTACAGCTGCAAACGGTATAAAAACAAGCCTGCAGCTGACCGCAATCATATCGCACTGTCAGGTTGAGTGAAAATATCGCGGCGGGAGAGAACTGACTTTGAGAAAGGAAAGATTGTTGGGTGTTATATTAGTGGGTTGTCCATAAGAGAAACCGGGAGGCGTTTAGACATACCCAAGTCAACTGTTTTGGATGTACTAAATACGTGGAAGACACATGGCGTGCCTGAAGCAGCAAAACGTACCGGCAGACCAAAGAAATCAGTGATAGAGGACGTCGAAGCCTCAGGAGAGTCGTTACAGCTAATCGACGGAGTACTGCACAAGACCTATGTGTACAGGTGAGTAAAAATGCTGGAACCTCGGTATGTACACGTATCATTTGCAGAGAACTTCATTCCATGGGTTACCGTGGTCGTGCGGCTGCTCATAAGCCTTTCATCTCCACTCGGAATGCTACTTGTCGTTTAGAATGGTGTAAAGAATATTTATCGTGGATCGTAGATCAGTGGAAATGGGTCCTATGGACTGATGAATCGAGATACACGATCCATCAGTCTGATGGCCGTGTGTGGGTGTGGCTGCAGCCGGGGGAACGCTATTTACCACAATGTACTGTTCCTATGGTCAAGTTTGGAGCTGGCAGTGTACTCGTGTGGGGGTGTGGTAGGTGGTCATAATTCAGTGATCGCTCAGTGTAAATTAGCGTAACCTAAAATTATGATCCCCCTCCCCCTTATTTTTCCTTTTGGAGGCATTCAGAATTTTACTATAGTTTTCAAAATTTTGAAATTTCTTTGATGCGTTTTTCACATTTATACATTTTTAAGACCATCCCATAAAAAACCGTATAACATAGGTTTCGCTGTAAATACGGTTTCCATTCTTTCTGAGACAGCACTGTAATCAGGAATTTCCGAGAGAGAAAATCCACTGACGTTTTAAATACGCGCAGAAGGTAATTGTGAAATGCTAAGTGGTGCGTGCTGTCATGTGAGTCAGTTCTGCCAGATATCTGCTTGTGCTTGGTCTCTTCTTGCTGCTGTGAGAAACTCGAAACGAATACCAAGACGCGTTGTTACAATTTCTGCAGAGAGAGAGATATGCTCATTCATTTCTTTCTTTCCTTAATACCGTAATGAAGAGTATTCCTTCGTGTTCGAATTTTAAGTCTAGTAGTCACGTGTGCTGTTTCCAACGTCGTACTTTTCCCAACAGTTCCACAGCACGAGTGCGATGACTTACAAATGCGCGATTAGCTGTTGTAGTTTTGCGTCGTCGCGGTGTTAAAGCTCTCGCATAAACAAGTGTAATTAATAGATTTCCTCCGGCCCATTAATAATGAGAACCACCCGATCAGGGCTTTGCTGTTAAATAACGGATTATCCTGAAAGGGGAAAGAACTAGCATCGACCACGTAATCATTTAATTATTGCTTTTGGAGGCGTTCGCTGTAAATCTATTCCACTAGATGCGACTTGCAGAAAACTCGCAACTCATCTCTTTATTTTCCTTACCGTATTTTCTTTTAATGGTACAAGGTAGGGGATAGGAAATAACGAATCATACGCAACAGCGGCGAATACCTTCGCTTTTAAGATTATTCTGTGCCATGGGAACTCTATCTCTCTCTTAGTACAATTTCCCCTGCTTCTGAACGAGCCCGCACTCCATGTTCGCTTTCCCCGGGCTTTTGTAACGAGCGTCAAATTTATCACTCACATAAAGTAAGACGGAAAGAACTCTTTGAATATATACATGCCTTGCTTTGTGTTAAAGTATGAGAATAATAACTCTCTTGAGATATGAGACATGTTCATTAATAAAATACTCGCTCTCTTTTCCTTTTACGCTCCCGGCAGTAATTCTCCGTCGAGTGTGACTTACAATCGAAGAACTTGAGCAAGGCTTTGTCTCACATCATTGTTATACACGTACTTAGTATTTGTTTTTGACACTTGAGAAAAATTATCACATGCTCGTAATCGTTTCATCAGTACATTTACTTTGAAATTCCTAGATGATGGCAATTTGTCAGAGCTGTTTTATTTCAATACATATATATTTTTCTACGGTGGATAGTAGTGGTGGTTTGAAAGTGTAAAGGGAACCAAAAAATCATTTGTAACTCAGTCTCTGTACGACATTAATTAGACTTGTCTGGCTTTATGTGGTCTCTTTATGTGTGCGTGTGCGGATACTATTAGATGCAGGTCTTCTTTAATTTGATTTCCCAAATGCTCCATAAATAAATTTGCATTGTAAATATATGCGAAATATTACTTCTGCATGTATGATAAATCAACTCACATAATATCACTCTCACTTTTTTTTTTTTTTTTTTTTTTTTTTTTTTTTTGCTTTTTGAAATAACTTTAGAAAAGTTCGTTATTAAGCTCGTGTTGAAAAATTGCTCCCATTTTTCCCCTTTTTTTTTATTATAACATATATATTATCACGCTCCACGTAGCTCAGCCGTTTCCACACATTGCGGTTATACCTTATCTCAGTCATGGGAAAATAATAAATATTATCGTAAAATATGGAATATTATTAGTGGTAGTATCAACTACGGAGCGTTATTGACTGCATACTACATTTTCCCATTGTACAACGGCCGTCCCATAAAAACTGAGAGTAAAATGACACAAAATGAGGAAATATAGGTACACCAAATTACACTGCTGGACACCCAAAATGCAACACCAAGAAGGACACGAGATAGCAAAGCCAGATTTACTGGACACATAACAACAGATACAAAGATGAAACGATTGAGCTTACAGGCCCGTGCGACTTGCGGAACACGTAGACATCAATAGTTCGTGTGGCCCCCATGGCTGGCAATAACGGCCGCTACACGCCGCGGCATCGAACGAAAGAGGCTTTGGATGTGGGCTTGGGGTATGTCGGTCCAGGCTGCTTCCACACGTTGCCACAGTTCATCATGCGTAGCCGCGGGTGGTGCTTGCCGGGCCACCCGGTTGCCGATCAGCGACCAGACGTGTTCGATGGGCGACATATCGAGAGAACAGGTGAGCCACGGCAGGAGTGACACCTGGTGGGCCGTGAAGAATTGTTCCACGTTGCGTGCCAAGTACGGGCGCGCATTGCCCTGTTGAAACGTAGCCGCTGGAAGATACTACAGGTAAGGGAGGACTACAGGCTCCAAAACGTCGGAGATGTAGCGGTGGCTGTTGAGTGTACAGGCGATGCGTACCAGAGGTGTGCGGGTGTTATA
Source organism: Macrothele yani (assembly GCA_039090855.1). NCBI lineage: Eukaryota > Metazoa > Arthropoda > Arachnida > Araneae > Macrothelidae > Macrothele > Macrothele yani. The sequence continues at coordinate 31,979,679 of CM076993.1, forward strand.
TCCAATTGCGCCCCAAACCATAACGCCAGGCGACGGACCGGTATGGCGATGCATAATGCAGGCGTCATACAGTCTCTCGCCACAGTGTCGCCACACGCGGATCCGACCATCGTGGTGTTGCAGGCAGAAGCGGGATTCGTCGGAGAAGACAATGTCGTGCCATTCCGTAGTACAGGTGCGGCGTTCAACGGCTCACTGCCGCCGCACACGCCGGTGGTGTAACTTCAATGGTAATCGGAGCCATGGGCGTCGTGCGACAAGTCCCCGCTCCTGTAGACTACGTCGAACGGTACGTGCTGACAGAGGTTGTTACGCAACACACCCAAATTCCTGCGCCAACGTTCGTGATGTGACGGTGCGAGCCGTCAATGCCCGCCGCACAACATGCCGGTCCTCTCGTTCGGTGGTGTGCCGCGGCTGCGGCAATCGCTCACGTCGGTCCGTCCGTCCCTTCTGCACCCACCGAATCCATACTCGCCTCACTGTGGCTGGATGTCGTCCTACACGGGCGCCGATGTCTCGGTACAATAAACCGCTGTCGCGATAAGCCACTGCTCGTCCTCTGTCGAACTCCGAAACGTGCTGGAATGACTCCCGTATTCTGCGACGAGGCATCAGGAAGCTTCCCACGCACAGGTCCGGCAGCACAACACACTTCCACTACTTACACCCCGCCTTCTGTGCACCCTTTTTACAGTGCTTCTCGGTGGCGTGCCGGGCACACATGATTTGCATATGCCCTGCAATGTTAATCGTTTGCATGTCCTCTCGCGGGCGACGCATGCGGCGAATTTCAGGCCAATCGGATGCTTCCTTCTTGGTGTTGCATTTTGGGTGGCCAGCAGTGTATATGCTATTTTTTCTCAAAGTACCTTCCTTCAGATGAAATGCAACAGTCCCATCGTTAAGTCCACTCTTCAAAGCATGTGGCGAAGGCATTCTGTGGAAGCTGTTCTACCGACCCCTGAGCAGCTTGAATAACGTCGGCATCTGTGTTGAATGTTGCGCCACGGAACTTCTCCTCCATTGTTGGAAACAACCAGAAAAAGGTCAGGACTGTAGGCAGGCTGTGGCATGATTTCAATACTACATTTCGTGAGAAACTGTTGAACACAAGCAGCCACGTATTTTTGGCTGGCGTTATAATCGTGTAGGGTCCACCTGCTCACCAGTTCTGGTCGCTTAATCGATATGTGTCATCGCACACGCTTCAAGACTGAAATGTAATACTCAGCATTGACAGCAATTAGCGGAGGAACGTCATGCTGGTAGACTACACCTTTATGATCAAAGAAAATTATCATCATCACCTTCCCAGCTGATTTGGTTTGGCGGACTATTTTTGTGGAGTAGGCGAGTCTGTGTGTTTCCAGACACTCGTTGCACGCTTCGTGATGGGGTCGAAATAATGGACCCATGTTTCATCGGCAGTTATTACAGTGTTTAGAAAGTTTGGATCCTTTGCAATCGTTTGTTTCCACTCATGACAAACCTAAACTCTGGCTAACAATTTTTATCTCGTCAGGTGATGAGGTACCCATCTGGAACCACACACACGATGCAGAAGTAATTTGGCGCGTAGAATGCGGAATGCCGACGTTTTTGAAATATCAGTTGACGCTGCTGCGTCTTCACACGTCATTTGTGGATCGTCTTGCAGGATTGCTCAAACAATGTAACAATACTCGCCGTAATAACACTTTCAGGCCTAGGAGCGAGTTCTGCCAACAAACGCCCTTTTTTGATATCATGGTGACATCTAAAAATCGTTGACTCAAACAAACATTTATCTTTGCAAGCTTTTTTCATTAAATCAATTGTTTCTAGAGACGTTTTTTCCCAAACGATAGCAAAATTTTATCGCGCAACGCATTTCACTTTTTAATTCTGAATCACTCACCTCCATAGCTGTATGGTGAAATGCAGACGTACCTTGACCCTCCGAGTGGCAAGCACGCATATATGCGTTCGGAGATTTTTGTGCCCAAAGCAGCGATAATGCAATAATGCGTTCATGGAAACCCTGTTCAAAACCGGCGGAAACACAATATTGCGTTGAGAACGCATATTATATATTGCGTTGAGAAGGCTGATTTATGATACATGCATCATATATTATGTATCCTATAAATCAATGAAAAAATACAGGGGTTTATCATAATAATGAAAACACCGACTACGACTGGAGTACACGCAGTGCGCCGTATGCTAATCACAGGGATGACGACACCCGAGATGTGAGGTATGTAAAGAAGTGCAGTACGATGCCGACTCTCACGTAAAAGTGCCATACTATAACACATTTTCTGAAATTCGCGAGCCACTTTCCGTCATTACTTTTTCGTGAATTAACGAAGCATGTTTTTGATACAACTTTTTCCGTGAAATGACGGGGGAATCTCTGAATTTCACGGATTTTTCGTACGCCAGAAAAATTTTGAATTTTCAGAAACCTTTCCGCAATTTCTTTCTTATATTGACGGTAAATTACCGTTTTCAAGAGGTGGTAACGGACAAATCTGAATTTGCAGAAACCTTTCCGCAATTTCTTTTTATATTGACGGTAAATTACCATTTTCAAGAGGTGGTAACGGAAAATTCTGAATTTTCAGAAACCTTTCCGCAATTTATTTCTTATATTGACGGTAAATTACCGTTTTCAAGAGGTGCTAACGGAAAATTCTGAATTTTCAGAAACCTTTTCGCAGTTCCTTTTTTATATAAACGGAAAACTCCGTTCTCACTTTTCCCATATCCATATGACGAAAGATTTCCGGTAATAGGAGAGATTCACGGGAATACATAGAAGTTTTATTAACTGTCAAATTTCCATAATCTGTCGACGTATTTGATTTTGAAGTTCTGTAGCGAGATCGGATATTGTGGATAGTATATCGCATGAATTTTGGTTACTGTGGCTGCAGAATATTTCTTTTTCTTTCTCCCATTTTGTCCATCAGCTATCATATATTGTGTTCTAACACAACATATGATGGACAAATTGGACCATAAGAAACTGGGTACTTAATTTATTGTACAGGTGATTGTACGATATCTATGTATCAGTCTGTGGAGTCCTTCGGATAAAAGCTATACAGCTATCTAGAGTCAATTTTATATTTATGTATATTTTTATATGAAAAATATATATTTAGAAGTAAAAGTAAATTTTATATTATATATATATATATATATATATATATTAATTTTTATAATAAATATTTAAATTTTATATAATAAATTTTATATTTAGAAGTAAAAATAAATTTTATATTATATATTTTATATGCATATATATATTTTTTTATAATATATATTTATATTTTATATAATATATATTTATATTTTATATAATAAATTTTATATTTAGAAGTTTTGCGAAATTATATTATAAAACAGAACATTGCACTTTCTCTAAAAATAAATTGAAAGTTGTCGTCAGTTGTAAAAAAGATCTCAAACTCCAAATCACACTGTTGTGCCGCCCCGGTGGCGCAGTGGTCTAAGCGATGGCCTCTGATCATTCGTCCGAACAGGGTCCGGGTTCGAATCCCGGTGAGGCATGGATGTTGTGCTTGTCTTACGGCACTGGCTCTCTCCCTTCCCTGGAACCAGTGACCCTAAATTTTGGGACGGGCGACTGCTTATAGCCCATTGAGTTGCTCACGGTGGTCGTTAAATCTCCAATCAAAAAAAAAAAAAATCACACTGTTGCTTCGAAAAATCACGATGAAAAAAATACGGAGTTTGTATTAATACATTGTGCAGAAAAAATTTAATTATTAGAAACGTATTCAAAAAATAGCAAGCTCCAATAGAAAATAAAATGACTAAATCACTCGCATTACTGAAAAAAAAAATCACCATCGAGCAATTGTGTTTTACCTTGAAGGTGTTCCCGGTTCCTGTGGCATTCTGTCTCAGTGGTTATGACGCTCGGCTTCAAGCTCAAGGACCCGGGCTTGATCCTCACCACCGGCGCAAAAGGGTTTTCCCGCATAAGAGATGAAATATTCAGCGTGTTGGTTTTGAGATATTTCTGCAAAAATACGGAAAAACTTAAGATGGACTTTTCTGAAATAAACGGAATTAATGACTGCGGAAAATCTGTGAAAATACGGAACTTAAAAAAAAAACCGGGCACTTTTGAAAACGGAAATTTCGTCAAAAGATGGACAATTACCGGCAACTTTGGTGCACGTTATTTTCAGAAATTTTCCGCGAATTCACACCACTTATTTTTTACAGTGTACAGTGACAGGTGAATCAGCTGTTGTGGAGTAATTGTAAACAATGTCAGATCTCCGTGACCTCAAAAAAGACATGACCATTGGTGCAAGTCTTGCAGGAGCTTTAGTAACTACAGGGTGTTCCACTTGCTATTGGCCCCGAAGCTTTCCGTATAACTTTGGAAAGAAGACGAGTACGAAATAGAAACTCTGGGAAGAGCGATGGGAGAGCGTGAGTAAGAGACGCTGTAAGGAGCGAGACTGTTGGTCTTTCCAAACATAGGTGGCACTGCGGAACGCCAGATACGTCATTCGCCGGCAGACGCGAGACGCGCGGCCAAGCTCAGTCTGGCATTAGCAACAGTCGTGTGCGCTTCGTAGACGGGAGTGCTGTGCTTTGTTTCCGTGTTTCCGGTGAAACATGAATTGGCACACAATTGAACAACGTGCTTTCTGGCGAAATTTGGAGGTCACAAACCACCAGCAAAGTTCTGCATTCAGCAATTTGTGAAAAAACTGGAAACGATGGGAACGTTGCTGAATGTGCACGGCGGAGGTCGGCCGAAGATGTTCCAAGTAACACTAGAGGACGTTATACAAAGATTGCTGGCCCCATCCGACGAAGTCCTTGCGGAAACTGGGATAAGAAATGGGAACGTCCAAAAGCACATACCAAAGGGCTGCCAAAGCTAGCAAGCTTCATTCATACCGCATCACAGTTGTGCAGGAATTGCAAACGACCGATCACGCAAAGAGAGTCACGTACTGTCGGTGGTTTCAGGACTTCGTCGCTAGAAATCCAAACATACTGGACAAAACGTGGTTTAGCGATGAAGCGTGGTTCCACCTCAGTGGATATGTCAATTCCCAAAACATTCGTGTTCGGCCGAGTGCTAATCTGCACGCACTGCACGAGGAACCTTTTCATGTGGAAAAACTGGGGGTTTGGTGTGCTCTCTCCCGGCGCCGCTTCATAGGGCCAATCTTTTTCCGCGCACAGCGGTGAATACGGCTGTGCGCGGAAAAAGATTGGCCCTATCTTCACTGCTTTTGTGGAGCAACTGAATGACGAGGAGCTCATTATCAGCTACTTCCAACAAGAGGGAGCAACGTGTCACATCTCCAAAGCGAGCATGGCTCTAATCTGGTCTTTTTTTCCCTGATCGTGTCATCTCGAAAGGATGGTGGCCACCGAGGTCGCTTGATCTTTCACTTCCGCGAGAGTCCGTGGATTCTCCCGCTGCACTTAAAGACAATATTCGCCGCGAAATGGAGCTTGTGACTGCAGAACGGCTGCATGGTGCGAACCTTCGATAACATGGAGCGTCGCGTTCAAGCATGTCGGCATGCTGACGGCGGCCATTCTCAGCCCTTCATTTGATAGCATCATTCATCGCATGGACCAAGGTAAGTCCACCTTTAATTACATGTCCATCAGTTGGTTATTTCGCAAGTTATACGGAAAAAACCGGGGCCCATGCCGAGGGGACACTCTGTAGAACTGCAGAAATACTAGGTGTACCACAAAAAGGAATGTCCATTGGTGCGCGTCTTGCAGAAGCTTCAGTAACTAGAACGGCAGAAATACTAGGTGCAACCTCAAAAAAGGAATGACCATTGTTGTGCGTCGTGGTGGAGCTTCAGTATCTAAAACGGCAGAAATAGTAGGTGAAACACGAGGAACTGTATCAAAGATTATGACTATCTATCAAAACAAAGCACTGCGTTGCCTCCAAACGTGCAAATTGTGGACGCCATATGAAGATGTCAGATGGGAACAGGCGAATGTTGGCACGTAAAACAGAAGCACAAGCAATTATCAGCAGAGTTGAATACCAGCCGGAATGATCCCATTTCCGAATAGCAGTTCGTCGGTAACTCCATCGTGCGGGTATTTTGGCCCCACTGCAATCCACAAACCTCCGATCCCCAACATCACTACAATAAAACAATGTAGTGCAAAGCACATAAGAATTGGAATGCTGAAGATTGGCTACGTGTAATTTGGTCTGATGAATCGTGCTTCACATGGTGTGACGTACTACAGAGGTAAAGCACGTGTCAAGACAAATCTTCAGCGATACATTCCGTCCGTGTAGCTTAGTTGGGAGAGTAACTTACTCCAGAGTAAGGAGACGCGGACAAACTTGTGTTTCCAGATTGGCGCTCGAACGTAAGAATGGCTGTACTGGCCGTTGGGTTCTTCGAAAAATGTGTGATGTTTGTTCCACACTTCGTTTAGAATTAATGAAAATTTGTTCTTCTCTTCAAAAACAATTATAAGGGAGATGATGTGACGTACTACAGAGGTAAAGGATGTGTCAAGACGACAAATCTGCAGCGATACATTCCATCCGTGTAGCTTAGCTGGGTGAGCAACTTATTCCGGAGTGAGGGGGCGCGATTTCGATCTCCGTCACGGAAAAATTTGTGTTTTCACAATTGTTCCTTACCATTGGTTGAGTGTACGTCTAGCGAAAGCCTACAGAACCGTACCACCTCGACTGTTTGGTTCCGACTGTGAATCATGGAGGTGGATCCCTGATGCTGTAAGGTGTCATATTGTTGGCTTGGTTTATTGGTTCCGACTGTGAATCATGGAGGTGGATGCCTGATGCTCTAAGGTGTCATATTGTTGGCTTGGTTTATTCGTTCCAACTGTGAATCATGGAGGTGGATCCCTGATGCTGTAAGGTGTCATATTGTTGGCTTGGTTTATTCGTTCCGACTGTGAATCATGGAGGTGGATGCCTGATGCTGTAAGGTGTCATATTGTTGGCTTGGTTTATTCGTTCCGACTGTGAATCATGGAGGAGGATGCCTGATGCTGTTAGGTGTCATATTGTTGGCTTGGTTTATTCGTTCCGACTGTGAATCATGGAGGTGGATGCCTGATGCTCTAAGGTGTCATATTGTTGGCTTGGTTTATTCGTTCCGACTGTGAATCATGGAGGTGGGTGCCTGATGCTGTAAGGTGTCATATTGTTGGCTTGGTTTATTGGTTCCGACTGTGAATCATGAAGGTGGATCCCTGATGCTGTAAGGTGTCATATTGTTGGCTTGGTTTATTCGTTCCGACTGTGAATCATGGAGGTGGATGCCTGATGCTCTAAGGTGTCATATTGTTGGCTTGGTTTGTTCGTTCCGACTGTGAATCATGGAGGTGGATGCCTGATGCTGTAAGGTGTCATATTGTTGGCTTGGTTTATTGGTTCCGACTGTGAATCATGAAGGTGGATCCCTGATGTTGTAAGGTGTCATATTGTTGGCTTGGTTTATTCGTTCCGACTGTGAATCATGGAGGTGGATGCCTGATGCTCTAAGGTGTCATATTGTTGGCTTGGTTTATTCGTTCCAACTGTGAATCATGGAGGTGGATGCCTGATGCTGTAAGGTGTCATATTGTTGGCTTGGTTTATTGGTTCCGACTGTGAATCATGAAGGTGGATCCCTGATGCTGTAAGGTGTCATATTGTTGGCTTGGTTTATTCGTTCCGACTGTGAATCATGAAGGTGGATGCCTGATGCTGTAAGGTGTCATATTGTTGGCTTGGTTTATTCGTTCCGACTGTGAATCATGGAGGTGGATGCCTGATGCTCTAAGGTGTCATATTGTTGGCTTGGTTTATTCGTTCCGACTGTGAATCATGGAGGTGGGTGCCTGATGCTGTAAGGTGTCATATTGTTGGCTTGGTTTATTGGTTCCGACTGTGAATCATGAAGGTGGATCCCTGATGCTGTAAGGTGTCATATTGTTGGCTTGGTTTATTCGTTCCGACTGTGAATCATGGAGGTGGATGCCTGATGCTCTAAGGTGTCATATTGTTGGCTTGGTTTGTTCGTTCCGACTGTGAATCATGGAGGTGGATGCCTGATGCTGTAAGGTGTCATATTGTTGGCTTGGTTTATTGGTTCCGACTGTGAATCATGAAGGTGGATCCCTGATGCTGTAAGGTGTCATATTGTTGGCTTGGTTTATTCGTTCCGACTGTGAATCATGGAGGTGGATGCCTGATGCTGTAAGGTGTCATATTGTTGGCTTGGTTTATTGGTTCCGACTGTGAATCATGAAGGTGGATCCCTGATGCTGTAAGGTGTCATATTGTTGGCTTGGTTTATTCGTTCCGACTGTGAATCATGGAGGTGGATGCCTGATGCTGTAAGGTGTCATATTGTTGGCTTGGTTTATTCGTTCCGACTGTGAATCATGGAGGTGGATGCCTGATGCTGTAAGGTGTCATATTGTTGGCTTGGTTTATTCGTTCCGACTGTGAATCATGGAGGTGGATGCCTGATGCTCTAAGGTGTCATATTGTTGGCTTGGTTTATTCGTTCCGACTGTGAATCATGGAGGTGGGTGCCTGATGCTGTAAGGTGTCATATTGTTGGCTTGGTTTATTGGTTCCGACTGTGAATCATGAAGGTGGATCCCTGATGCTGTAAGGTGTCATATTGTTGGCTTGGTTTATTCGTTCCGACTGTGAATCATGGAGGTGGATGCCTGATGCTCTAAGGTGTCATATTGTTGGCTTGGTTTGTTCGTTCCGACTGTGAATCATGGAGGTGGATGCCTGATGCTGTAAGGTGTCATATTGTTGGCTTGGTTTATTGGTTCCGACTGTGAATCATGAAGGTGGATCCCTGATGCTGTAAGGTGTCATATTGTTGGCTTGGTTTATTCGTTCCGACTGTGAATCATGGAGGTGGATGCCTGATGCTGTAAGGTGTCATATTGTTGGCTTAGTTTATTGGTTCCGACTGTGAATCACGGAGGTGGATCCCTGATGCTGTAAGGTGTCATATTGTTGGCTTGGTTTATTGGTTCCGACTGTGAATCATGGAGGTGGATCCCTGGATGCTGTAAGGTGTCATATTGTTGGCTTGGTTTATTTTCATGTATTGTGGTGGACGTCAACTCATCAGAAGAATCGGTTGCAGGTTCCTGTCATTGGAGCAGGGAAGAAAATGAACAAGTAGTTAAACAAATTGACTGTTATGTTAGGTGATTTCTTTCGCACATATCTTTATTCATCAGATGGTGGGGAAAGGGGAAATAATGGAATATTGGTTGGTCTGATTGAATAGTAAATACTTCCAGCGGATTGGTAGATATCTCGGGCGACTTCCTCAAAGTAATTCCCGCTAAAATCTCTTTACCTCAATCCCATGCTAAAGCGTTTGTCGTGCCTTGTCTTCCAGCAAAATCATTCCTACTTTTCCCCTCCAAGATCTCCAAGATGACTTCCTCCGTTTATTGCTCCTATCCGTTCTATTCCTATACACGATCTGTCCCCTAGATGCTCTAGACGTAAGAAATTCTACTGTTAATTGCTTGCTCCTATTGTCCATGACGGGTTCTGAGAGATAGTTCGACGACGGTTGGTGGTGTCCTTTTGTTCGTGGGAATGGTCCTACGGTCGACGAGAGAATGACCTATCTCCGAAATGAATCTGTGCTGAGCGTCCTTTTTGGTTGGGGAGGAAATTTCTCACTGTCGTTGGCACACAAAATAACAAAAGTTACAATTTAAATAAAGTTTGAATATTTCCATATAACAATTTCATGGCATTCGTTAGAGACATTGGTTACTCTGTAGAGTCGTGTCACATCTGCAACATACGAATCCATTCTTTTGCACCCAGTGTTGCAGGCATTGTTCCTTAATGGCCGACCCTGGTTTCAAGCAGATAATGCACCCACACATTATGCAAAACGAGTCAAATCGTGGTTTGCAGAGCATGAGAATGTGCAGCAGCTACCGTGACCACCTCAATCTCCAGACTTCGATATTATTGAACATTTGTGGGAATATCTGAAGCAAGAATCAGATCACAATTTCCATCTCCAACATTACAAGCACGGTTGGGGCATATTTTACTGGAAGAATGATTCCGTATTCCATTATCGTATGTACACGACATGTACAGTATAAGCCTATTCCAAATCGAATTGCTTCTGTTCTGAAAGCCCGAGGTGGGTCTACCAAAAAGTTCTCCACAAACTGTAAATGTTTCCCTTTTTTGATAAACACCTGTAGCTTTACTTAACAAATCCAGATTATTCAAATCTGTTCGTTCTTCTTTGAAACAACTGCAATCTTAATTAAACATGAACAATGTGCTAATTATACACTTCACGGCCAACATAAGTAAAGTGTCAGTACTTACAGAATTCAACGTCCAGTTTTTACTGTATTTGCCGGCACGTTAGTTATTCTTCAATAATCCCTTCCTTCTTAATAACAAAATGAATAGACTTCACACGAATTATTCCGTACAATGTATTGTACATGGACACAAAAAATATTTGCACACATGCAATACTTTGAATAAATAAACGTGGAAAGCAATTGTGACGAAATATTTTTAACCATTCTATTACTTTTACAATAGCACACACACACACACACACACACACAGATGTTTCTTTTTTTTTTTTTTTTTTTTTTTTTTTTTTGACGTACGACCACTCCGCGAATAGTATGGGGCGACTTACGGCCGACGCCTGTGACAAAAATAGGTTCCAATTGAAATCATTATAGCGTTAAAAATACGTGCCGCATACTAATCGTGTTAGCATAAATTTCGACAATGCCGCGGAATTCGCAGAATAAACACAAGTAAAAGTGGAGTAAATCAAAGCGAGAGGCAAGAGCAACTGATCAGGAATGTAAGAAGCCCAAGAAACCTACAGTCCAACTAACTAGAGAGAACCGAGAACGCCTGAAAGCAGCCGCCGGCAAACAATATTTAAACACACCGATCGTAGTGCTACGTTATAAACTGACGGCTCAATCAGAACTGAGCCTACCTGCTCTTGTTTTGTTTTTTTCTAATCAGAAGAAATATACACAGGTGTTCAAATTAAGAGAATTTTCACATTTTGTCGATTTTCACAAAAAGGACGGAACCAAAGGTGCAAATTATGCCGCCGAATAAGAATGCAAATTTGCAGTGTCGAATACGTAAACGTACACGTGCGTGTGGGCGGAGCTGTGACAGCGGAGGGCATGAAAAGCACACGTGGCTTTTCCCGCGATTAGTTCGCTTGTACTCCTCTGCGACATTCGTTGTGTTTCTTGCAGGAGTTGGTTCAGTTTCATAAGCAATCAGGTAAAATGAGTTGCTACAAACGTATTGATGACGGAATGAGGTGGAGAATCGTCGGTAGATTGGAGGCAGGGCAATCGCAAGTGCAGGTTGCTACAGAGCTCAATGTAACGCCCAGTGTCGTCTGCAATTTGTGCAAACAGTTTAAGGACGCCGGATCCATATCGAGAAGGCCTGGGCAAGGTCGTCCAAGAGCCACGACGGCCAATGAAGATCGTTATTTGGCACTTTCAGCGAGGCGCCACAGGACTGCTACAGCTGCACAGCTATCTCGTGAGCTGAATGCCGCCACGGGAACCCGAGTTTCAAGGGTTACTGTTTCCCGAAGGCTTTGTGAGAGAGGGTTTTTTTGCCAGAAAAACCGCTGTTTGCGTCCCGCTCACTTCAGCACACAAGAGAGCGCCTTTAGCATGGTGCAGACAACATCAGCCTTGGACCAGACTTCAGTGAGGTAAAGTTCTCTTCACAGACGAGTCGCGATTCAGTCTGGACACTGATTCTCGACGTACCTTCACTTGGAGAGAACCTGGGACCCGATACCTTTCCTCCAACATCCTAGAATGGGACCTCTACGGCAGCGGAGGTGTCATGGTCTGGGCAGGCATCATGTTGGAAGGCCGCACACCTCTCCATGTGTTTGACAGAAGCTCCCTGACTGCTGAGAGGTATAGGGATGAGATCTTACAGCCCTATGTTTTACTTTTCAGAGGTGCAGTTGGCCCTTGGTTCCTTTTTATGGACCACAACGCTCGTCCACATAGGGCTCACCTGGTCGACGATTATCTTGAAAGTGAGGATATTCACCGGATGGATTGGCCAGCCAGATCGCCAGACCTAAACCCTATTGAACATGTCTGGGACGCTCTTGGGAGGGCAATTGCGGCTCTCCATCCCCCTCCGAGAACCATTCGGGAAGTAAAAACTGCGTTGCTGCAGGAGTGGGACCGACTCCTACAGGGACTCATCAACTGCCTCGTTTCCAGTATGACGTCGCGCTGTGAGAGCTGTATGACTGTGAGAGGGAAACATACCCCATATTAGAGTCATTTTATGTTCGATCTTGCAACGTGGATTTTGGACATTTTTGCGCTGATGAGCCTTGCTGACGATCCTGAGTGCGTACCATGACTGTTGTATGGTATAATTTTTTCTCTTACATAACTGTGTATCCATACCAAATTTCATTAAAATGTGTCCATTAGTTTTTCAGAAATTCGACAAATATGCAAATTCTCTTAATTTTGAACACCAGTGTATACATATAACAAATGAAAATCTCATTTTTTCATGCCAAAAAAAAGTAACTGCACATTAGTAAAGAAATGAAAGCAAAAACCTTTCGAAATTAAAAATGTCACTGCTACTTAGTACGCATGCTTTTTGTTTCAGTTACAGCTTGTAATCGCCTGTGCACTGATTGTACTAATTTTCTAGTTGTTTCTACACTGATTTTCAGCCATTCTTCGCTGAGTACTTGCCTAAGTTCTGTTTTGTTGAAAATTTTCCTTTTCTTCACTTGTAAATCCAATGAATGGCACACGTTCTCAATAGGGTTGACGTCTGGCGTTTGTAGGGGTGTTTTCAATCGATGTTTCACTTTATAAAGCAGCCACGAGCTTGTTACGTTGGCTGTATGTTTAGCTTCGTTGTCCTGTTGAAAATAGAGTGAATCTGCAATTCTCAATTACGATGCACTGGCCAATAAATTACCTTGCAATGTATCAATATATTGTCTAGCATTCATACAATAAAGTCCATATTGACAACTCCATTAAAAGCCATGCATCCCCAAATCATTACATGTCCACTGCCATGTTTTACAGTTGGTTTTAAATTTTTTGTTTCAGGAGAACTGTTTGGCTTTGCCACTTATATTTCTTTCCATCCGAAATGAAAATCTTAAACTTGCTTGCATCGGAAAATTGCTACTAAAACTCTGCTGGTTTGCTAACATAAGCTTTGGCAAACTTTTCTTCCGATGTGTGTTACTGACATAATGTCTTTTTTCTGGGTTCCCTGCCTCAGATATGTGCATCGTGAAGAATTTTACGAATAGTTTGAGAACTTACTATGGTCCCCTGATGTTGAAGCGACATCAGTAGTCAATTCCCGAGCACTTACAGAAGGGTTTTTTATAATTTCCTAATGATGTCCATCTGTTGTCTTGCATTTAGCTTCTTCTGAACCCCTGACCGCAATTTAATCTCTGTCCTACCACTCTCTTTTATCTTTATTATTAGGTACCGAACACTAGAAAAGTTCAACGTTAAGTCTTTGCCAATTTTGCGATTACTTAAACCGCAGTCACGAAGAGCTATAATCCTGACCCGCATTGCAATAATAAACACACACTTTTTCGAAGCCATGACAGCTGAAACTAACTAAATTGCCGCGCCAAATATTTTATAACGTGTATCTTAAACAGTCTTTCCGTTCAAATTGATAAGGGAGTGAGACAAGCTGACATAATATCTCCCAAACTCTTTAATGCCACACTGGAAAATGTCCTTCAATCACTGAACTGGGAAGACAAAGGGATAAAGATTAATGGAGATTATCTAACTCACCTTCTGTGACGTACCTGCCAGCAGGACGCACACGACATAAAGGCAGATAGTAGTCAGAACAAACGTCCGCGTAGCTCAATTGGTAGAGTGACTTGTTCCGGAATGAGGGGATCCGGGTTCGAATCCTGGCGTGGACAGAAATGACGGAGAAATTTACTTCGTTATAATGGCGCCCGAACTATCCGGATGACCCGACCGTTCAAAATCTCGCATTGGTGTGATGTTATTTCCACACCGCGAGATAGGAAAAATCAGAGAATCCCTTCTCCAGCGCTTCGACAAATAAATGTGTGTGACGTTGCATTCCACACACCAGATTGACTGGGAGTTCTCAAGTGCACGTTCTACAGTGGATGGCTGCCTGCAACGATTCATGGTCACGGCTGACCCGTGGGCCATGCCCCCGGCCCTCTTTCGGGGGGGAGATGTGACGTACCTGCCAGCAGGACGCACACGACATAAAGGCAGATAGTAGTCAGAAGAAACGTCCGCGTAGCTCAATTGGTAGAGTGACTTGTTCCGGAATGAGGGGATCCGGGTTCGAATCCTGGCGTGGACAGAAATGACGGAGAAATTTACTTCGTTATACTTCGTTTTCCTGATGACGTAGTCATTTTTGCAACTACCCCATCAGAGCTGCAGAGTATGATCCAAGAACTTGCTGACAAGAGTAAAGAAGTGGGATTAAAAATGAACTTTCAGAAGACAAAAGAGATGTACAATGCTTTTACAAAAAATGAAAATTTATCAATTGATGGGGGAAAAGCTGAATATAACCAATGCCTACGTTTATCTTGGACAGCAGATATCAAGTGAGGGTCACATTGATGAAGAAATTAATCGGCGTATAAAACTTGCCTAGAGAGCTTTTGGAAGAAACAGTATAATTTCCAAGATCAATATGCCATTATGTCTTAAAAGAAAAGTATTTGATCAATGTATCCCTCCAGTGCTTACATATGGTGCAGAGACGTGGACCTTAACTAAAAGAGACATACAAAGACTGCAGACAACTCAAAGTAGCATGGAGAGGTGCATGCTTGGTATAACCAGGAGAGATAAGAAGAGGAACTCGTGGATCCGAAAAATGACTAGAGTGGAAGACATCATGATCAGAGTAAAATCCCTGAAATGGCAATGGGCTGGACATATTTCCAGAAGGACAGACCATCGATGGGCAGCTTAAATTTTAGTCTGGATTCCAAGGGGCAGGAAAAGACCCAGAAGATGACCACATGGAAGATGGAAGGATGAAGTTCGAAAGTATGCTGGAGTGACATGGAGGAGACAGGCCCAAGGCAGACAACTGTGGAATAAATTTGGGGAGACCTTCCAGTGCTTACGCATGGTGCAGAGACGTGGACCTTAACTAAAAGATACGTACAAAGGCTGCAGACAACTCAAAGCAGCATGGAGAGGTGCGTGCTTGGTGTAACCAGGAGAGATAAGAAGAGGAACTCGTGGATCAGAAAAATGACTAGAGTGGAAGACATCATGATCACAGTAAAATCCCTGAAATGGCAATGGGCTGGACATATTGCCAGAAGGACAGACCATCGATGGGCTGCTTAAATTTTAGTCTGGATTCCAAGGGGCAGGAAAAGACCCAGAAGATGACCACATGGAAGATGGAAGGATGAAATTCGAAAGTATGCGGGAGTAACATGGAGGAGACTGTCACAAGACAGACCGTCGTCCAGCAGTGGTTGACAATGATGATGATGGTGATTTTAAACAGTAAGATACTTTTATTTGTTGTCAGTTTGCATTCTATAATTTTTAATTTCAGTGGCGTAACTAGGGCAGGGCTGCCCCGAGCGCAGCTCAAAGGAGGGCGCAAAAATCAACTGTATGCAATCCGATTAAAATTGGAATTGAAAGTTTTACAATACTTTCTAGTACACTTAAAATTCGAATTTTTTTCCATCTCAAAATATTCAAGGGATGCTAGTTACTCACATTCAGAAATAAAAGCGCGACTCTATATAGTCCGTCCAAGTAAAGAAGAACCACGGCCTTTGTCGACAACAGTGGAGTCCGTGGTTTTCCGTTAGCTGGATGAATAAGGACATTGTTCTTCTTGGATGGATGGGTTGAGGCTGTAGTTCACATTGTTGAAATTCTCTGGGGGATATTCGACCATTACTATGGCTGTGAACCCCAACTGCCACCCCAACTGCCAGCTTGATGTTGCAGTGAAGGTCTTAATTCGGAAGCAATGGCGGAAAACTATGCAAACAGCCACAGTTTGATTGTGCCTCCTTCACAGGAATAGCATTGGGGTATGATGATAGTTTTGCTTTACCGATGCCGAGGAGTGTGCGTGTGTGTATTATAAGTAATATGTTAAATTATTAATTTATATGTAACCATTAAACTATTAATGCATATATGCATGTAAGGCAGAAAGACAGATGGGGCGCAATATTTGGAGTCTGCCCAGGGCGCAGAAATATTAGGTTGATGCATAAGTTCATGTCGTTTTTTCGCCCCACTACAGATATGTATTACATCAGAAGGGAAAACGGAATCAATCAACTATGTATCCCCCGCTCCCCACTGCTTACGATGGTGTCCCAACGTCTGGATAGATTTGCAATGCCATTCTTGAAAAAACGTGCTGGTTTTGCTGCGAAGAAATCATCAAGGAAATTCTGGAGATCAACATCATTGTTGAACGTTCTGCCACAGAGTGCATTCGACAGAGATCGGAACAGGTGATAGTCTGAAAGGGCGACATCTGGGGAATAGGCCGGATGTGGAAGGATCTACGATTTCATGTCCTGAATAGCCATTTTGGTCATGTCTGCACTGTGAGGATGTGCGTTATGTTGGAGAAGGACACCGTAGCGCCGATGTAGCGGTTTCTGCTGAATTGCACTCTCCACACGGCGGAGTTGATCACAATAGAGTGCAACATTGATGGTCCGACTCCTCGGCGGCATTTTACAGTGAACAATGCCTTCCATGTCCCACCAGACACAAAACATGATCTTCGCAGGATGGAGGTCATGTTTTGGACATGGTGCGGGCGTCTTGTTTGGGCTTAACCATTCCCTCCGATGCCTGAAATTCACGTACAGGCACCACTTTTCATCTCCAGTAACAATGCGTGACAGAAAGGTTTTGTGTTGCTGAGAACATTTGCAATAACGGGCGAACAAGGAACCACATATGGCAACACGCTGATTCTTGTTGTCCTCGGTGAGAGTGTGAGGATCTTTCCATTTCTAGATCTTTCCCATTTCTAGATCTTTCCCAATTCCTAGAACTTTCCCATACGTCCCAGGTATCGCACCCATGTGGCCTGGTCACAGTCCATCTCAGTGGTCAATTCGCGTGTGGTTTGACGCGGATCTATATAGATGATAGGGCTCAAACGACCCTCATCAAAGTGAGATGGACAAACTGAGCGCGGAGAGTCGTTGGGGTCAAAATGGCCACCTCAAAACCGCTGAAACCATTTACGGGCTGTCCTCGGAGCAATACCATCCTCCCCATACACAACACAAATTTGTCCAGTAGTCTCGGCAGCTGTGGATCCCTTGTTAAACTCGTAGAGGAGCAGATGTTGGAAATGTTCATGCCTCTCTACTGCACACTCCATACTTCCAGATCTGAATACCAAAAAAAAAAAAAAAAAAAAACATTAGCCACAATCACACAGCGTACGTGTCTGTTATCTCCAGCTTTTCTCCATCAATCAATAAATCTTCATTTCTTGTAAAAGCATTGAACATCACTTTTGTCTTCTGAAAGTTCATTTTTAATCTCACTTCTTTACTCAATAGCAAGTTCCTGGATCATACTCTGCAGCTCTGATGGTGTAGTTGCAAAAATGACTACGTCATCAGCAAAACGAAGGTGGGTTAGATAATCTCCATTAATCTTTATCCCTTTGTTTTCCCAGCTCAGCGACTGAAAAACACTCTCCAATGTGGCATTAAAGAGCTTCGGAGATATGGTGTCACCTTGTCTCACTCCCTTTCCAATTTTTATGTGTGTTGTATTTTCAAACAGCCGAATCTTTGCACTTGCATTTTCATAGATGTTATTAATAATATTAATGTATGCATCTTCAATACCGCAGGTTTTCAGAGCCATTGTAACTGCTGATGGTTTCACCGAATCAAAGGCTTTTTCATAATCGATAAAAGCCATGCACAATGGAAGTTCATATTCCCTCGCTCTTTCAATTAGTTCTCTCAGTACGTGGATATGATCTATTGTGCTGTAGCCACTCCTGAATCCAGCTTGTTCTCTCGGTTGAGCCATGTCCAGTGTTACCTTCAAGCGGTGTGAAAGAACTTTGGTGTTGAGGTGCATCTTACATCTCACCAATCTATGGTCACTACCTGTGTTGAACTTGTTTAGCACACTGCAGTCTTCTATGACGAATTTTTTGTTACACATAATAAAATCAATTTCACTTGTCGTCCCATTTGGATGTCTCCATGTCCATTTCCTGTGTGGCTTTTTCTTGAAGAAGGAGTTCAAGATGAAAAACCCTTCTGCCTCTGCAAACTCAACGAGAGTATTTCCACGCTGGTTTCTGTTGCCGTGACCGAATTTGCCTACTGAAGTTTCATTCTGTTGCCGTTGCCCTATTTTTGCATTGAAATCTCCCATAATTATTTTCAAGTGCTGCTTACCTTTATTATTTAGATGACAAATTTCCTCATAAAATTCTTCAATTTCTTCTTCAGGATGACTTGTGGTGGGTGCATAAGTTTGAATAATCTGAGCCTGGCATCTTTTCGAGAGTTGGATAACAAGTCGTGCAGCTCTGTCAGAGGAACTTTCAACTTCTACAACTTTATCCTTCAGTTTCTTGTCTATTATAAATCCAACACCACTAGTTCTGCCAGTATCTGTCCCACGATAGTAGAAGAGATGTCCACTTTTCAGTTCGATGAGATCTTCTCCTTTTCTCCTTACCTCACTTAGCCCCACGATGTCCCACTTGATTCTTTGTAGTTCCTCTTCCAATTCAAGAAGCCTTGAATCAGAAGATAGGGAGCGTCCGTTGTACGTAGCCAAGGTCAGCATCAGATGGCAGCCTAGTCCGGTCCTCCGGGGATTCTTAGCACCCTCTGCCTTCATGTCGCACTGGCCGCTGCCTTGGCCAGGTACATTCCAGCTGCCGGAGACTGAGGGCCAAGATTTAAGTTGTGGAATCATTTTGGAGGGGTTTGGCCATAACTCACCACGCTGGCCAAGCGGGTTGGTCAGTGTGGGATAGAATTTCCTCTAATCCCGATGGTATAGTTATACCGCTATTGGCGGTCGTCAGAGCCCCTTTAGTGGGAACAGGATGTACCACGAGAAAGCGGGGTTGACATTTGTCAAGGAGAGGCTGTGATGTTACGCATCACCTGACCTTACATCCCTTATATATATATATATATATATATATATATTCTACTATCGTGGGACAGATACTGGCAGAACTAGTGGTGTTGGATTTATAATAAACAAGAAACTGAAGGATAAAGTTGTAGAAGTTGAAAGTTCCTCTGACAGAGCTGCACGGCTTGTTATCCAACTCTCGAAAAGATACCAGGCTCAGATTATTCAAACTTATGCACCCACCACAAGTCATCCTGAAGAAGAAATTGAAGAATTTTATGAGGAAATTTGTCATCTAAATAATAAAGGTAAGCAGCACTTGAAAATAATTATGGGAGATTTCAATGCAAAAATAGGGCAACGGCAACAGAATGAAACTTCAGTAGGTAAATTCGGTCACGGCAACAGAAACCAGCGTGGAAATACTCTCGTTAAGTTTGCAGAGGCAGAAGGGTTTTTCATCTTGAACTCCTTTTTCAAGAAAAAGCCACACAGGAAATGGACATGGAGACATCCAAATGGGATGACAAGTAAAATTGATTTTATTATGTGTAACAAAAAATTCGTCATAGAAGACTGCAGTGTGCTAAACAAGTTCAACACAGGTAGTGACCATAGATTGGTGAGATGTAAGATGCACCTCAACACTAAACTTGAACGTGGCAAGCTCATAAGACAAACAAAATCTATTGACATAACCAACCTTAAAAAACACCATAATACCTTCAAGTTGGAACTGAAGAACAGGTTCTCTGCTTTAGAAGGCCTAACATCGGAAGAAGTGGACATCTCTGAAGTTAACAGAAAAGTAACCAAAGCTCTTATGGAAACAGCAACAAAATTAGCTGATTCTAAGAACAAGTTGCATGTAAATAAATTATCAGGAAAAACGAAAATGTTGATGCAAAAAGAAGAGAGATGAGGACAACTAAAGAAGATGTGACTTCCAAAGTGGAATATATAGAGCTATGCAAGACAGTAAGAAAAAGTATCACTGAAGACCTAAGAAAATTCAACTGTGAACTAGTGAGGAAAGCAATTGAAAACAACCAAAGCCTAAAGATAGCAAAGGGACATCTCAGTAAGGGAAGAAAACAGATTATGGCACTGAGAAAAGAAGATGGTTCTGTAACAAGAAATAGAGGCGAAATTTTGACAAGAGTGAAAGATTTCTACTCCAAATTATATGAAAGGGATGATACATGCACTCCAGACATCATGAAAGATACCAGTACCAGAGTTCCTCCAGTCCTTCCAGCAGAAGTTGCACATGCAATCAAGAACATGAAGCGGGGAAAAGCTCCAGGAGAAGATGGAATTACTGTAGACATCATACAAGAAGCAAGTGGAGAAATCGAAACA
The DNA here is from genome assembly GCA_039090855.1 of Macrothele yani. Lineage (NCBI taxonomy): Eukaryota > Metazoa > Arthropoda > Arachnida > Araneae > Macrothelidae > Macrothele > Macrothele yani. The sequence continues at coordinate 32,000,295 of CM076993.1, forward strand.
GTACTCGCCCAAATTTTCACTCGATGCCTTAATGAAGGAAAGATTCCTGAGGATTGGAACACCGCTACAATGATCCTGCTACATAAGAAAGGTGACATTGAGGATCTCGGAAACTACAGACCTATCAGCCTCCTATCAGTAGTTTATAAAATCTTCACTAAAGTTCTTTCACACCGCTTGAAGGTAACACTGGACATGGCTCAACCGAGAGAACAAGCTGGATTCAGGAGTGGCTACAGCACAATAGATCATATCCAGGTGCTGAGAGAACTAATTGAAAGAGCGAGGGAATATGAACTTCCATTGTGCATGGCTTTTATCGATTATGAAAAAGCCTTTGATTCGGTGAAACCATCAGCAGTTACAATGGCTCTGAAAACCTGCGGTATTGAAGATGCATACATTAATATTATTAATAACATCTATGAAAATGCAAGTGCAAAGATTAGGCTGTTTGAAAATACAACACACATAAAAATTGGAAAGGGAGTGAGACAAGGTGACACCATATCTCCGAAGCTCTTTAATGCCACATTGGAGGGTGTTTTTCAGTCACTAAGCTGGGAAAACAAGGGGATAAAGATTAATGGAGATTATCTAACCCACCTTCGTTTTGCTGATGACGTAGTCATTTTGCAACTAGCCCATCAGAGCTGCAGAGTATGATCCAGGAACTTGCTGACAAGAGTAAAGAAGTGGGATTAAAAATGAACTTTCAGAAGACAAAAGTGATGTTCAATGCTTTTACAAGAAATGAAGATTTATCGATTGATGGAGAAAAGCTGGAGATAACAGACACATACGTTTATCTTGGACAGCAGATATCAAGTGAGGGTCACATTGATGAAGAAATTAATCGGCGTACAAAACTTGCCTGGAGAGCTTTTGGAAGAAACAGCATAATTTTCAAGAGCAATATGCCATTATGTCTTAAAAGAAAAGTGTTTGATCAATGCATCCTTCCAGTGCTTACGTATGGTGCAGAGACGTGGACCTTAACTAAAAGAGACATACAAAGGCTGCAGACAACTCAAAGCAGCATGGAGAGGTGCATGCTTGGTGTAACCAGGAGAGATAAGAAGAGGAACTCGTGGATCCGAAAAATGACAAGAGTGGAACACATCATGATCAGAGTTAAATCCCTGAAATGGCAATGGGCTGGACATACTGCCAGAAGGACAGATCATCGATGGACAGCCGAAATTTTAGATTGGATTCCAAGGGACAGGAAAAGACCCAAAAGAAGACCACATGGGAGATGGGTGGATGAAATTCGAAAGTATGCAGGGGTGACATGGAGGAGACTGGCACAAGACAGACCTGATGATGATGATGATATCATCATCATCATCATTGTCAACCATTATCAATCCACTGCTGGACGAAGGTCTCCCCAAGTTTCCTCCACAACGGTCTGTCTTGTGCCAGTCTCCTCCATGTCACTCCCGCATATTTACGAATTTCATCCACCCATCTCCCATGTGGTCTTTTTCTGGGTCTTTTCCTGTCCCTTGGAATCCAATCTAAAATTTCGGCTGTCCATCTATGGTCTGTCCTTCTGGCAGTATGTCCAGCCCATTGCCATTTCAGGGATTTAACTCTGATCATGATGTCTTCCACTCTCGTCATTTTTCGGATCCACGAGTTCCTCTTCTTATCTCTCCTGGTTATACCAAGCATGCACCTCTGCATGCTCCTTTGAGTTGTCTGCAGCCTTTGTATGTCTCTTTTAGTTAAGGTCCACGTCTCTGCACCATACGTAAGCACTGGAAGGATGCATTGATCAAACACTTTTCTTTTAAGACATAATGGCATATTGCTCTTGAAAATTATGCTGTTTCTTCCAAAAGCTCTCCAGGCAAGTTTTGTACGCCGATTAATTTCTTCATCAATGTGACCCTCACTTGATATCTGCTGTCCAAGATAAACATACGTATCTGTTATCTCCAGTTTTTCTCCATCAATCGATAAATCTTCATTTCTTGTAAAAGCATTGAACATCACTTTTGTCTTCTGAAAGTTCATTTTTAATCCCACTTCTTTACTCTTGTCAGCAAGTTCCTGGATCATACTCTGCAGCTCTGATGGGGTAGTTGCAAAAATGACTACGTCATCAGCAAAACGAAGGTGGGTTAGATAATCTCCATTAATCTTTATCCCTTTGTTTTCCCAGTTCAGTGATTGAAAGACATTTTCCAATGTGGCATTAAAGAGCTTCGGAGATATGGTGTCACCTTGTCTCACTCCCTTTCCAATTTTTATGTGTGTTGTATTTTCAAACAGCCGAATCTTTGCACTTGCATTTTCATAGATGTTATTAATAATATTAATGTATGCATCTTCAATACCGCAGGATTTCAGAGCCGTGGTAACTGCTGATGGTTTCACCGAATCAAAGGCTTTTTCATAATCGATAAAAGCCATGCACAATGGAAGTTCATATTCCCTCGCTCTTTCAATTAGTTCTCTCAGTACGTGGATATGATCTATTGTGCTGTAGCCACTCCTGAATCCAGCTTGTTCTCTCGGTTGAGCCATGTCCAGTGTTACCTTCAAGCGGTGTGAAAGAACTTTAGTGAAGATTTTATAAACCACTGATAGGAGGCTGATAGGTCTGTAGTTCCTGAGATCCTCAATGTCACCTTTTTTATGTAGCAGGATCATTGTAGCATTGTTCCAATCCTCAGGAATCTTCCCTTCATTAAGGCATCGAGTGAAAATTTGGGCGAGTACTGTTTCAATTTCTCCACTTGCTTCTTGTATGATGTCTATAGTAATTCCATCTTCTCCTGGAGCTTTCCCCCGCTTCATGTTCTTGATTGCATGAGCAACTTCTGCTGGGAGGACTGGAAGAACTCTGGTACCTTTCATGATGTCTGGAGTACATGTATCATCCCTTTCATATAATTTGGAGTAGAAATCTTTCACTCTTGTCAAAATTTCGCCTCTATTTCTTGTTATAGAACCATCTTCTTTTCTCAGAGCCATAATCTGTTTTCTTCCCTTACTGAGATGTCCCTTTGCTATCTTTAGGCTTTGGTTGTTTTCAATTGCTTTCCTTACTAGCTCACAGTTGAATTTCCTTACGTCTTCAGCGATACTTTTTCGTGCTGTCTTGCATAGCTCTATATATTCCACTTTGGAAGTCACATCTTCTTTAGTTGTCCTCATCTCTCTTCTTTTTTGCATCAACATTTTGGTTTTTCCTGATAATTTGTTTACATGCAACTTGTTGTTAGACCCAGCTAATTTTGTTGCTGTTTCCATAAGAGCTTTGGTTACTTCTCTGTTAACTTCCGAAATATCCACTTCTTCCGATGTTAGGCCTTCTAAAGCAGAGAATCTGTTCTTCAGTTCCAACTTGAAAGTATTATGGTGTTTTTTAAGGTTGGTTATGTCAATACATTTTGTTTGTCTTATGAGCTTGCCACGTTCCAGTTTAGTGTTGAGGCGCATCTTACATCTCACCAATCTATGGTCACTACCTGTGTTGAACTTGTTCAGCACACTGCAGTCTTCGATGACGAATTTTTTGTTACACATAATAAAATCAATTTCACTTGTCGTCCCAATTGGATGTCTCCATGTCCATTTCCTGTGTGGCTTTTTCTTGAAAAAGGAATTCAAGATGAAAAATCCTTCTGCCTCTGCAAACTCAACGAGAGTATTTCCACGCTGGTTTCTGTTGCCGTGACCGAATTTACCTACTGAAGTTTCATTCTGTTGCTGGTGCCCTATTTTCGCATTGAAATCTCCCATAATTATCTTCAAGTGCTGCTTACCTTTATTATTTAGATGACGAATTTCCTCATAAAATTCTTCAATTTCTTCTTCAGGATGACTTGTGGTGGGTGCATAAGTTTGAATAATCTGAGCCTGGTATCTTCTCGATAGTTGGATAACGAGTCGTGCAGCTCTGTCAGAGGAACTTTCAACTTCTACCACTTTATCCTTCAGTTTCTTGTTTATTATAAATCCAACATCACTAGTTCTGCCAGTATCTGTCCCACGATAATAGAAGAGATGTCCACTTTTCAGTTCAATGAGATCTTCTCCTTTTCTCCTTACCTCACTTAGCCCGACAATGTCCCACTTGATCCTTTGTAGTTCCTCTTCCAATTCAAGAAGCCTTGAATCAGAAGATAGGGAGCGTCCGTTGTAGGTAGCCAAGGTCAGCATCAAATGGCAGCCTAGTCCGGTCCTCCGGGGATTCTTAGCACCCTCTGCCTTCATGTCGCACTGGCCGCTGCCTTGGCCAGGTACATTCCAGCTGCCGGAGACTGAGGGCCAAGATTTAAGTTGTAGAGTCATTTTGGAGGTGTTTGGCCATAACTCACCACGCTGGCCAAGCGGGTTGGTGAGTGTGGGATAGCATTTCCTCTGATCCCGATGGTATAGTTATACCGCTATTTGCGGTCGTCAGAGCCCCTTTAGTGGGAACAGGATGCACCACGAGAAGGCGGGGTTGACATTTGTCAAGGAGAGGCTGTGATGTTACGCATCACCTGTCCTTACATCCCGATGATATATATATATGCATGCTTGGTGTAACCAGGAGATATAAGAAGGGGAACTCGTGCATCCGAAAAATGACAAGAGTGGAAGACATCATGATCAGAGTTAAATCCCCGAAATGGCAATGGGCTGGACATACTGCCAGAAGGACAGACCATCTATGGACAGCCGAAATTTTACATTGGATTCCGAGGGACAGGAAAAGACACAGAAGAAGACCACGTGGGAGATGGGTGGATGAAATTCTAAAGTATGCGGGAGTGACATGAAGGAGACTGGCACAAGACAGACCGTTGTGGAGGTAACTTGGGGAGACCTTCGTCCAGCAGTGGATTGATAATGGTTGACAATGATGATGAAGTTATATATTTTTTTCTGAAGCAGAAACAAGTGTGCATGCGACTCTTAAAACAGAAACAAGTGTGTATGTGTATGTGTTTATTGTAAAAGTAATCGAGGGGTTAAAAGTATTTCGTCACAATAACTTCCCACGTTTCTTTACGCAAAGTAATGCATGTGTGCAAATACTTTTTTAGCCCACTGTGCATTCGACGATTATCTCTCTTCAAGACAACATACATCATCAGGCAGTGGCGCACTCAGGGTTTCTTTATGGGAGTGACCCAAAATATTGAAGATGGAAATGAACATAGCCTGGAGTAAAAATCTCCCAAAATATCGAAAAGTAATAAAAATACGTATCCCCTCCAGAGTAAAGTGCTTTTCCAATTATTCCTTATATATGTATTTAGAAACATATACAAATATATTTAAAAATAAGCAGCTAGTAACAAAACACAAAGGATCACATGATTCATTATAGGGGACCGCCCGGGCTGCTGCCCCCCTCCCTCCCCCACTGAGTACGCTACTGGCATCACGTACCTCAACATTCCGAAATTTTTTAAAACTGGATTTTTTAAGATTAATGACGAGGAACTGTACGTGTTTATTGAGCCACAATCACACAACGTAATACGATTTAGATACACGATATTACTGGCTACATTTTGATAAACAACTGGCCATTTGCAGCGTCACTACTGACCTGTAATAAAAACAATATTTCCGATTTATTGGCGTAAAAAATAGAAATAAATGTTTCCAAGCTTTCACACATCAACCAGATGGTTACCTTCTAACCAGTGTTCGTGTACCTTCCTTGAAAAAGCCATCTGGTGGATACATTTTGACCAGTTTTCCGACGGCTACCGTCTAACCCGTTTTCCACTTCCTTGAAAAAGTCATTTGATTGATGTGCGAAAGCTTGGAAAAGTTCATTTCTATTTTTTTACGCTAATAAATTGGATTAGTAGCATAGTTTTATTATTTTATATTGTTTTATGGAATTTATTTAGAAGACATTTTTCAATATTTGCGCTAACCGACGCCAAATTAATTTCTCTGATCGGTCTTTCGGAAGCAGAAATTTTCAAAGAAAATATAATACGTACTTTTAAGCCCCAAGCGAGAAAATCACATTACTTCATGAAGAGGCTGTAACGCGGAATGGTCAGTGTAGTAAAAGGTGTCAAACAAGAAAGAACTGCTTCAATCGGATTTTTAAAAGCAATGATATGGGATAAAAAATTTAAATTCAACAGCATTCATTCCTTTTTACGTCACCTAATGGCGAAGCTGAGCCTCAGAAAAACACTGAAAGCGTGGTTCTCACAGTTCAGTTCAACAGCATCCATCCCTTTTTACGTCACCTAATGGCGAAGCAGATCCTCAGAAAAACACTGAAAGCGTGGTTCCCACAGTTCAGTTCAACAGCATCCATCCCTTTTTACGTCACCTAATGGCGAAGCTGATCCTCAGACAAACAGCGAAAGCGTTGTTCCCACAGTTCAATTCAACAGCATCCATCCCATTTTAGGTCACCTAATGGCGAAGCTGAGCCTTAGAAAAACACTGAAAGCATGGTTCCCACAGTTCAATTCAACGGCAATTTCATTTCAACTGCAATTTCAATTCAACAGCATCCATCCCTTTTTACGTCACCTAATAGCGAAGCTGAACCTCAGAAAAACGCTGAAAGCGTGGTTTCCACAGTTCAATTCAACAGTATCCATCCCTTTTTACGTCACCTAATGGCGAAGCTTAGCCTCAGACAAACAGCGAAAGCGTTGTTCCCACAGTTGAATTCAACAGCAATTTCAATTCAACAGCATTCATCCCTTTTACGTCACCTAATGGCGAAGCTGAACCTCAGAAAAACGCTGAAAGCGTGGTTCCCACAGTTTAAGCTTCCCAGAGAAAAGTTTAAAACAAAGCCGGGTGACGCAGTGGTCTAAGCGATGGCTTCTGATTATTCTTCAGAGATGAGTCCGGGTTCGAATCTAGTCAGGCATGGATGTTGTGTTTGTCTTACGGAGCTGGCTCTTTCCCTTCCCTGGAGTCAGTGGTCCTAAATTAGGGAAGGGCGACTGCTTATAGCCTACTGAGTTGCTCACGGTGGTCGTTAAACCCGAGTTAGAAAAAAAAAATAGCACGAGTAATAAATGCAGATATATTGTGCCCGCCGACGGACGGACGGACATAGTAATGATGTAAACACATATGTTTTTCAAAACCTGTTCTGAAAACAGAGCTTGAAGTTACCCCGATGTCGTACTCTGAATTCATTCTAGTGATATAGCATATTCATGTTTCACATTGCGGGAATATCCTTCGATGTTTCCCAACACATAAGTAGAATAAAAAAAAGATTTTGACGTACGACTACGTCTAACTCCGCGGATAGTATGGTGCGACTTACGGCCGACCGCCTGTGACAAAAATAGGTCCTAATTGAAATCATTATAATATTAAAAATATGTGCCGCACACTAATCGTGTTAGCATATTCGTAAACAGCATGGAGTCCAATTCGCGTACAGTGCAATACACCGTGCACGCGACACTCCCCTCGATCGCTGTGCGCGGAAGAAATCATGCAATATTTCTGGGTGTGCCGCCGAGTTTGACTCAGTCTCTCCCGGCAACCGTGAGCGGAACATGGCTGTGCGTGGTATCGTTTTAAAGCTCTCGACGAGATCTATTGAAGTACATTCGAACATTTCTCAGTGGTTTTAACTGAACATTTTAAAAGTTGTGAAATTAATACAGACATAAATCAAGCTGTTCTTTCCATGTAACATAACCACAGAAATTAGAAAATTTCATCGTCCTGGAACGAAAATGAAACCTGCATATCCAGATTTACGCTCGCGTTTTAAAGCTCTCAACGAGATCTGTTCAAATATATAAAGAACATATCGCAGTTGTTCTTGTGTGAACGGGTTAACATTTTCCACAATGCCGCGGAATTTGCAGAATGAACGCAAGCAAAAGTTGAGAAAATCAAAACGAGAGGCAAGAGACACTGATGAGGGTGTAAGAAGCCCAAGAAGACAGAGAACCATGTTGGATGATTCGTGTATCGATCAGCTTGGTGTTCGCAATGTATCCAGCATTATTTGTAAAAATTATGTAAGCTACTTTTCATATCATAGACCTGTGTTGGCTATAACAAATTAAATAAACACTTTGAAACCATACTCGACTAGCTCATTTCAACTCTCCGATCTACAAGTCGGAGTCCTACGTTCCAAACTGACGGCTCAATCAGAACTGAACCTACCTGTATTTTTTTTTTCTTTTCATTGTGTAGGTGTAACTACTGACGGGCGTCGTTCCTTCTTTATATAATCATATCGTTTCATCGTAATTTATGTCTCGCACAAAGGAACGTGATTGTGATAGAAAAACGTCATTTTTCTGTTCGCAGTTAAGGAATGCCAGCACCCACGAGATGAATGTATTTTTCTACAGGTACATTAAGAAGGCCGCATATCAATCAAAATTGCTTTTTTTTTTTTTCTCACATGTAGAGTGTGCAGTAATTTATTGCTGATTTGCTGTTAGAAAATCCTATTATGACAGACACTGAAACTTCTGCGTAGAGATGAACACCTTCAGGGAGATCGGGCGCGGCTTCTATGTGATTTAAACTTAATGCGACTGCCAAAACTTAGTTTGGGGAATGCAAACTGTTGTTTATAGCAGAATAGAATGCGAGATGAAGAAATGTTGTACTTTTGGTTCCCCATACCAAGAGCTGACTATAACCGTCTCTTAAGCTACGTCAGACCGTGTTGTCATGGAAACCGGAGAACATTATTAAAATTGCCAGGTTCCTGAAACAACTTGGGAGGCAACCGCCCTTGTTTTTCGCTTTAATGTTGTTTTAGTGCTGCTCTACTCCCAGCGTAAACATTGTAGACCTCATCATTTTTTAACAACTCTTCTTACGAAAGATAAAAAATAAAAAAAAAACGGGGATGCAGACGACTGCAGCTCAGACGCTCCAAAACTTCTGCTGTTAACAAGGAGAAAGAAATTAGCCTTTTTTTTTGTTTCTTTTTTTTTTTCTACACACCGCAGACCCAAACTCATTCCTTAAATTGAGCAAAATAGCCCATTAAGTAGAAGAAAAGGTAACTTTGCCTTCGATTATCATCTTGAAAAGAAAAAAAAATCAGCATAGCCTGGAAAGCATGGTTTTTAAAATGGAAACATGAAAAAGTATGAAACAAAGAACGATAAAGGAGTTATTATTTCATATGCTGTTATTCAACCGTCGAAAGCACAGATTTAAATTACACTTTACACATTAATGCTATTTAGATAATTAAAATTTAAAGTACTTTATGCAAAATAAAAATAGTTTTATTTGTGTTTTCACGAAATAGATGTAACCTTGCTAAACTGCCTCCGCAGTTTGCAAAGGTTACGTTTGATAGGAATGGTACAGCGAGTATAACAATTTATGGGAGCACAGTTTCTGACGTAACATGGTGACTGATAAAAAACAAAACAAAAACAAAGTGCCATTTTTTATGCGAAATGGATTTCTTATGAAAAGTCTATACTCTCTCTCTCTCTCTTTTTTCTCTCTCTACAATCATTCCGTCTGAAACTGCCTCCATAAATTTCGTCAGAAACTGCCTCCATAAATTGGCGAGTATACCAATTTATGGAGGCAGTTTCTGACGAAATATGGTGACTGATAAAATAACTAAGTGCCATTTTTTTTTATGCAAAATGGATTTCTTCTGAAATGTTTATACTCTCTCTCTCTCTCTCTCTCTCTCTCTCTTAACCATGTTTTAAATGATATTTTGATAGGAAAGGTGCGATGAACAAATGCTGTGCCTCACAAAAGTCATACAAAGCCTAGAATTATCAACATCAGCACTTCATTGAAAAATGGAAAGGCTTTCTGTCGTAGAGATGAGTTCGGGCTCAATTTAAGGAGCCCGTGTCCGCCCGGGTCCAAAGGCCTAGAGCCCGGGCCCGACCCGCTTTCTTTGATTGCATGTGTTTAGGCCCGGATTCTTGGAAAATTTTGCTTATCAAGGCTTGCATTTATGCATTATGCACTGGCCAAAGATATGGCCCAAGCAAGGATTAGTTTAAAAAGTTTAGTTCAGTTAATCTCCTTCACAATATTAATATGTTTTTAGAAATACTACGCATAAAGCCAAATGTTCTAAAATGTGGATTTGAAAATAAATAAATAATCAACGTGCCCTTCGACCGTATCAAAGGAATCAGTAATTTGGGTAAAAGCTGAAGAAAAGGAAATAGGCCGCCCCGGTGGCGCAGTGGTCTAAGCGATGGCCTCTGATCATTCGTCCGAAAGGGGTCCGGGTTCGAATCCCGGTGAGGCATGGATGTTATGTTTGTCTTACGGCACTGGCTCTCTCCCTTCCCTGGAACCAGTGACCCTAAATTAGGGACGGGCGACTGCTTATAGCCCATTGAGTTGCTCACGGTGGTCGTTAAACCTCCAATCAAACAAACAAACAAAAGGAAATAGTTTAGAAACAAAAAATTCCATTCGTTATTTCTTTTTGATTTCTAAATTTACTTTCATTTTGAATAAATTGCATTATAAAACGTACAACGCCGTACAGACAGTTGCAAGTGTTTGAAATTTTGACTCTAGAAAACTAATCTTTGCAATATAATTTACATATATGCTAATTGGTAAAGGTAGTTTAGAGTGATGTAGTAGAATATAAAAAAAGTATGTAGGGAAATTTCCAAAATAAAAAATAAATAAAAAGTAAAAGCATTCCAGACCAGATTATTCTGCATTTTGTAACATTAACAAAGCTTTGCGCTTAATAGTATAATAATCACAATATTATCATATGTGTGTGCAGTTTCCAGATCAAGTTCATCATGAAAAAAGAGAGGGAGAATTGCATTTAATTCCAGACCAGCTTCAACTTGATCTTCTTTTCTCTAAAACTCGACCTGCTGCACTAAAAACCAACGTCACCCCAAAAACCGCGGAGTGAGGAAATTTTAAAAAATTAATAACAATACTTCTAACTGTACAATTTTGAAAATTAATACATCATTTTAAAGATAAAATTCTTGATTTTTAATAAAATACAAAAAATGGGTACGTGATTTTTTTTCCAGTTTTTCGATACCAGACCTCCTTAAACTAATCCTTGCTTGGGCCATAGCTTTGGACAATGCATAATGCAAGTCTTGCTAAGCAAAATTTGTCTTGCAATGGCAGCTAGCTTAGGAAATTGAAAATCCTTCCACCATGGTAACTCCACAATGAAATTCAACACGTGTAATTCAACCGGGCTCGGAATTGCAGGTGTTGAATTAGTTACAGTAATGAAATTCAAAACGTGTAATTCCGAGCCCGGGCCAGGGTTTTTCGGTAGTTCATGAATCCCGTCCGAGCTCATGTCTATTCTGTCGTACGAATAATACACTGCTCAACACAACACTCAGTGAACAAAACATTAGAGATAGAAGTGATGGGCAGTTGACATGGGCATCTCCCACGCAGAATGGAACAGACACAAACCGAACGCAGCCGATAAGTAGGCTGACAGCGGGGCTTCCCAACAGTGGCTGCGGATGGCCTCGTCGTCAACGTTCGTGACTGCCACGGAGAAATCTCAGGTTCGATCTCAGGCAGGTAAGAACGCTCAAACCACTAATCATCCGCCGTGCTTCGGATGGGCACGTTAAGCCGTCAGACCCCGCGTACTGCCCCCACCCAGTAATAAATAAGGGCGTCTTCTCCCACTTCCTGCCTCACTTCCATGTCATTTTCGTATCGGGCACTTTAGCCCAAATCTCCTAGCTTCCTATTTGTAACGTATTTTAACTTTCCTTTTGTTTCTTTTTTCTATGTAAATTTGAGTTCGTTCTCTTACACATTTTCAAACCTTAACGTTATGCCTTTTCCCTCAAATGAGAATGATATTGGCAACACATTGAGGTCGGGATAAGTGACGTATGTGTGGCCGGATAAGAACGATAGATAAAAAGGCAATGCAGCAGTTGTTTAAGGGGATTGACGTTATTGATAATAGACGTGTCTACGTGTAGACTATCCAGGCTCGTACAGACCGACCATTTGGCAACAACGGCGCAAATTACATCCAGTGTCGGAAGCCCAAGCAGCGTCAGCAACGAACGGTATGACGCACTTTGCATACTCTGGACTACGGGAACTGACGCCCTACTCGTGTGCCACAGTTGATTGCTCGTCATCGGACATTACGCCTCTCCTGGTGCCGAAATCATCAAAACTGGACCGCTGAAGGGTGGCGCTGTACCGAGATGACGAGAGGGTGTGGGTGTGGCGTCGAAACCATGAGGCCATGGCCCCGTTGCGCCAGGTCTGATCTGTTCAAGGAGGTGGTGGCCTTGTGATGGTTTGGGAAGCCTTCTCATGGGGCACATTACGTTCCTGAGTATGTCTGAAGAGGTCCTTAACGGCTGTGCGCTACCAGCATGTGCTGGCTGATCACTTACACGCTTTTATGGCCTTTGCACTTGCGGCCGATGACTCACTTTCAGCAAGACAATGCGCCACCCCATCGGACCGCATCCACCCAGGCATGGCTAGAGGAACACTCAACTGAGCTCGAAACTATCCAGTGGCCCCCAAAGTCTCCGAATTTAAACCTTATGGAAGCTCTCTGGAATGCCATGGAGCGGAACGTCAGATCAATGGATCCTGGACCGACGTCGGTGTTGTGGACAATGCTGCAACAGGCATGGCTGGCATTACCTTCAGAAATATTCCGACACCAACATCTGGTGGAGTCGATGCCTCGATGTGTACAGGCTGTTATTCGCGCTAGAGGCCGTCCCACACGCTCTTAGGTAAGTATCTCTAATGTTTTGTCCATTGAATGCAAATAGGTGGGTATATGTCGAGACCTGGGTTAGGTAAATAATCCCGTGATAGGAGAGCGAGGTAAAAGAGCAAAAAGCTTTTGCATATTAAATTTTAGTCATCCTCAACTGGGCGTGTGAACCACTATATAAGAGTGATCTAACTGGCGAAAACACGTGTGAGGTATTACAATGTCTGGGCGACCTCATCGGTAATCCTACCATCACACAGACACCTTTACTAGAGGATCCAAAGGGTTACTACGGGTGATTAGTGCCTGCGCTGCATCGAGATGCAACAAATCTCTGCCGGATATGTCCACAGTGGTTGAAGGCAGAGATGGAAACGGGTCACGGGTCAACGAGTCACCGGAGCGACAATGTCTTGAAGGTCAAACGGATCGTGTCAAGGTTTTCCTGACCCAATTTCGACTGGGTTTTATTTCCGTTTTATTTTTAAATAGAAAAAAAAAACATTTCAAAGAGCCCGCTCAGAGGTCTTTGAAGTAATACTTCAGAGCTGCAGGTTGTGATCCAGGAACTTGTTCAAGAGGGTAAAGAAATGGGGATTAAAAATGAACTCTCAGAATACAAAACTGATGTACAATGCTTTTACAAGGGATGAAGGCCGCCCCCGGTGGCGCAGTTGTCTAAACGATGGCTTCTGACTATTCGTCCGACATGGGCCCGGGTTCGAATCCTGTTGAGGCATGGATGTTGTGTTTGTCTTACGACACTGGTTCTCTCCCTTCCCTGCAGCCAGTGACTTTAAGTTTGGGACGGGCGACTGCTTAATGCCCATTGAGTTGCTCACGGTGGTCGTTAACCCACCAATCCAAAACCCAAGGAATGAAGATTTATCAATTGATGGGGAGAAGCTGGAGATAACCATTTCTTACATTAACCTTGGGCAGCAGATATCAAGCGAGGGTCACATTGATGAAGAAATTAATTGGCGTATAAAACTTGGCTGGAGATTTTTTGGAAGAAACAGTACAATTTTTAGGAGCAATAGGCCATTATGTCTTAAAAGAAAAGTGTTTAATGAATGCATTCCTCCAGTGCTTGCAAAGACTGCAGACAACTGAAAGCAGCATGGAGAGATGCATGCTTGTGTAACCAAAGATAAAAAGAGGAACTCGTTGATAAGGAAAATTACAAGAGTGGAAGACATAACGATCAGAGTAAAATCCCTGAAATGGCAATGGGCCAGACATATTGCGAAGAGAACGGACCACCAATGAACAGCCGAAATTTTAGACTGGATTCCAAGGGAAGGGAAAAGACTCAGAAGAAGACCACGTGGGAGATGGGTGAGTGGAGAAGACAGGCCAAGGACAGTCCGTTGAGGAAGAAACGTGGGGAGACCTCCATCCAGCAATGGATTGATAATGATTGGCAATGATGATGATAATGAAATATTCGAGTTCATAGCTCAAAGGAGATTTTTCCGGGGTCAAGCCCGGGTCTGGTCCAGTTATTTTACGGCCGAGTCCCGGTCCAAAATTTTTGACCTGTTTCCAACTCTGGTTGGAGGAAGGTAATTAATGTTCGTCGCCCTAGTGGGACTGGTGCATGGAGGTGGTGTACGTCAGAACGCCTCGATCACCGCATTCGACGACTGCCCCACAATCGATTGACAGCAGACGACATTTGACGAGGTGTATAGTCATCTGTGGATGTCTCCCTATCGACACGGACTATAAATCGAAGATTGGCGAAAGCAGGTTTGCTCTCTCGCCAGCCATTGCAACTACAACGACTCAGTGCAGTCGCGCAAGGTTGTAGTGGTGCCATACCATAGATGCACGGCGTGACTAATGGAACAACGTCGAATTCTTCGTCTCGCTTTCTTCTCAGCGCTGACGAACATCGATCGAGAGTCTGGAGACGACCTAGTCACCGGCCTGTTCTTACTGCCAGCATACGGTTCTCTCCCTCTCCTTGAACCAGCAGTTTCAAATTAGGGACGGGTGACTGCTTAGAGCCGATACAGATGCTCACAGTGGTGGTTAAACCCCCCAAAACAAAGAAATAAAGCACGAAGCTGTACCGCACACAGTTCCTAGAAAGCGCGCCACAGAAAACTGAATTCTAAGAGGCTATCTGCGCCAAAGGCGCTATTAAAAGACCTGCTGTGGATGGAATGAAGTTTTTCACAGTTGATGGAAATACAGTAACATTACGAGAATGCCAACATAAGCAAGTTCAGTCAATGTAAAGGTACATCATTTTCTTCGATACTTTCTTGCAGAAATAGGAGGAACAAGTTAGTAAAATCATGCAATGCAGTGATTATGATACGCTTTCCAACATACCAGAAATCATTACTCAAGTTATGTGGATAATGACTGTGGAATAAATCTCGCTCCTGTGTCCTGACCTTTGACCCCATTTCGATGATATTCAACACAACCGGTTCACTATACCTCCGGA
Organism: Macrothele yani; assembly: GCA_039090855.1. NCBI lineage: Eukaryota > Metazoa > Arthropoda > Arachnida > Araneae > Macrothelidae > Macrothele > Macrothele yani. Next base: position 32,015,456 of record CM076993.1, read on the forward strand.
ACAACATGATAAAGTTTTGTTGCAATAGAAGCAGTTTTACGCAAGTAATGTGGAATAAATCTGGCTTTTGTGCAATGACCTATGACCCCATTTCGTTGATATTCAACAGAACCGGTTCACTATACCTCCGGAACAACATGATAAACTTTTGTCGCCATCCAAGCATTTTAGGTAAGTTATGATGCACAAAGGCAATGGAATGGATCCCACTCCAGTGTCCTGACCTTTGGCTCCATTTCGCCCATTTTCAATAGGGTTCGACCCCAATGGCTCCCTACCACATACTAAAATTTCATCGAAATCGAACCATTTTTACGCAAGTTATGACACATAAGGGCAATGGAATAAATCCCGCTCTTATGCCCTGCCTGACCTTTGACCCCATTTCACCCATTTTTAATAGGGTTCGTGTCCAGGTGGTTCCCTACCACATACTAAAATTTCATCGACAGCGAACCATATTTACGCATGTTAGGACGCATAAAGGCAATGGAATGGATACCACTTTTATGTCCTGACCTTTGACCCCATTTCGCCCATTTTCAATAGGGTTCGTTCCCATGTGGTTCCTTACCACATACTAAAATTTCATCGAAATCGAACCATTTTTACGCAAGTTATGACGCATAAGGGCAATGGAATAAATCCCGCTCTTATGCCCTGCCTGACCTTTGACCCCATTCCGCCCATTTTCAGTAGGGCTCGTGCCCAGGTGGTTCCCTACCACATACTAAAATTTCATCGAAATCGAACCATTTTTACGCAAGTTATGACGCATAAGGGCAATGGAATAAATCCCGCTCTTATGCCCTGTCTGACCTTTGACCCCATTATGCCCATTTTCAATTGGGTTTGTCCCAGGTGGGTTCCCTACCACATGCAAGAATTTCATCGAAATCGAACCATTTTTACGCATGTTAGGACGCATAAAGGCAATGGAATGGATCCCACTTTTATGTCCTGACCTTTGACCCCATTTCTCCCATTTTCAATAGGGTTCGTTCCCATGTGGTTCCTTACCACATACTAAAATTTCATCGAAATCGAACCATTTTTACGCAAGTTACGACGTATAAGAGCAATGGAATAAATCCCGCTCTTATGCCCTGCCTGACCTTTGACCCCATTTCGCCCATTTTCAATTGGGTTTGTCCCAGGTGGGTTCCCTACCACATACTAGAATTTCATCGAAATCGAACCATTTTTACGCAAGTTATGACGCATAAATGCAATGGAATGGATCCAGCTCCTATGTCCTGACCTTTGACCCTATTTTGCCCATTTTCAATAGGGATCGTCCCCAGGCGGTCCCCTACCGCATACTAGAATTTCATCGAAATCGAACAATGTTTACGCAAGTTATGACGTATAAGAGCAATGGAATGGATCCCGCTCCTGTGTCCTGACCTTTGACGCAGTTTCGCCCATTTTCAATAGGGTTCGTCCCCTATTCTCATCAGCCTCTACCCCGTGCCACCAGAGGTGTCGGATTCTGCACTCATGGTGGCACTCGCACACAGCGGCCGAGTCGTGGGCAAGATCTCCACCCTCTCCGCGGCCCCCAACGACTCCGATGACAAGCACATCAAAGGTCTGAGGAGACAGGCCAAGATCATCTTCCCCTCTACCGAGGCTCTGCAGTCCTGTCCCAACAAGTTAGAGGTAGCAATTAGGAGGAATATCGTCGAAATTGATGTGCTGACCTCGGAGCATTGTTACCAATGCAGGAAATTCGGGCATCAGAAGACGGTATGCCCCCAGCTCTCACAGCCCTCCACCCAACCCTCGACCAACTCAAGAAAGCCCATGGGGGAAGGTACCACTACGCCGGAGTAACCCGAGATAGAAGCGGAGACTGACTCCCAGACAGTCAGCAAGGCAATCCCCGCTGAGCCCCTAACTGCCATGGCACCACAGCCAAACAATATGCCAACCCCCACAGGAGACCCTCACTCCGCACAAGCTACCGACTTCTCACCCCAACTATTTCCCCCTCTGGCATTAAAATCCCCAACCCACCAAGGAGGAACGAGCAAAGCCACCTCGCAGGAAGAGACGAGCGTCATCGCCAAGGGAATGCCCCCCCCCCCCCCAGTGAACGCTCTCGCCTTCCAAGGAGAAGATCGACTTCGAGTCACCGTTCCGACCCCAGCCCTTCCTCCAGGGATGTATCAGGCTCAGAGGACGAATTCTATGCCAGCACCTTCAACAATCTGCAATCCCTCAACCAGCAATCCACCAGCTCCCAGTGGTTTAAAGTCTCCACGGTAACACTTCCGAGGAAACCGCATTTCAAGAAAATGAGGAGACACCAAGAGAACCGACTGGAGTTCCCCCTCGCCGCCCCGGTGGCGCAGTGGTCTAAGCGATGGCCTCTGATCATTCGTCCGAACTGGGTCCGGGCTCGAATCCCGGTGAGGCATGGATGTTGTGTTTGTCTTACGGCACTGGCTCTCTCCCTTCCCTGGAACCAGTGACCCTAAATTAGGGACGGGCGACTGCTTATAGCCCATTTGAGTTGCTCACGGTGGTCGTTAAACCTCCAATAAAAAAAAAAGTTCCCCCTCACCGCCTCAGAGGTGATACAGAGGCTCGAGTCTGCCGAACACATCGACGGACCTGTTCCTCGAACAGAACTCGCCCGCCTCCTCACTTTACCACAACACAGACAATTTGACCATATACACCTCCTCCAAGAGGTGTATATGGTCAAATACTAAAATTTCGTCGAAATCAAAACACTTTCACGTGAGTTATCGTGCGGACGGACGGACGGATGGACAAAGCTGGAGCATATACGCTTCTTCAACCTACGGTTGGAAAGCGTAAAAAAGCCTATTCCTCTTAACTCAGAAAATTATTCCCCTTAACTGTTTAGAAAAGAATATATCCCATGTCTATTTAACATATACCTAGGAGAAGTTGTAATGAATGCGCAGATAATGAACCTGAAATTAATATCAATGGTCTAAGTATTAATATTTTCAAATATGCAGACGATCTTGCTCATATTTCCAGAACCCCAAATAAACTACAGACGTTTATAAATAAACTTAATGAAACCTGTAAGATATACCCAGTCGAGTCACATTATTGTGACCACCTCCTACTTTTGACCTCAACAGCGAGTAGCCAAATAAAGAAGGCACACATCGTGAGCTAGCTTAGAGAGTATCCAAGATGTGCTGTAGGCGATCTGAAAACATACCGTTCGTTGCTGTTATGGATAAGACGAGCGATTTATCAGTTTTGCAAAAAGGGATAATCATCAGCTTTCGAGCCAAGGGTGGCAGTATTTCTAAAACAGTGCAGTTTGTGAACTGTTCACATGCTGCTGGGGTTAAAGTGTATCGTGATTGGAGAAATGGCACCATTGCGAATAAGCGACGTGGAAACTGCGGAGCACCAAGTACCATTGATGTGAGAGGTGAACGTCAGCTGGAAGGTGCGTGAAGGCCGATCGACACGCCGGAACAGCTCACTGGCCGAATGAAACAGGGAGCTACCGGAAGTGTGACAAAAACGACAGTTCAGCGAATCCTGCTGCCTGTGGGGCTCCGATGCAGACGGATGGTCACTGCACCTATGCTAACGAAAGTGCATCGGCAGAAAAGGCTTGCACTTGCACGGCAGTATCGGAATTGGACCTCCACTGATTGGCAAAGGATTGCCTTCTACGATGAGTCACGATTTCTGTTTCATCGAACGGATGGACGTTGGCGTATAAGGCGAGAAACTTCGAAGAACAAACATTCTTCAACCATTGCTGGAAGAACACGAGCTGGTGGGGTCAGCGTTATGGTCTGGGGAATATTTTTGTGGCATTCTCTGGGTCCACTTATACCTGTGGAAGACACTATGGACCGAATTCGTTATGAATCAATCCTTGCAGACTATGTACACTGGTACACGCTGATTGTCTTTCCTGGGGTGGATGGAATCTTCCAGCACGACAATGCGACGTGTCACACAGCTAGAAATGTCCGAGAGTGGTTGGAAGAGCACGATGAAGACTTCAAAGTACTTCCCTGGCCTAATTTATCAGACTTAAGCCCAATTGAGCATCTGTGGGACCACCTCGATCGTGTTGTTCGCTCTATGGATCCTCCACCATGCACCCTCTAGCGGCTATCAGATGCACTGCAGTCAGCATATCTCACATACCTATGAACACCTTATTGAGTCACTCTCTGCCCGTCTAGCTGCTGTCCGCGCTACACACGGCCGTTACTCTGGATATTAGCTGGTGGTCACAATAATGTGACTCGACCGTCTGTGATCTTGTGATAAATCTTCAAAAGACAAAAGTTACGAAAGTAGGTAGAAACACAACCAACATCACAGTGACTCTAAATGGCGAACAAATAGATCAAGTTGAGGACTTTATTTACCTTGGATTAAAAATAACACGAACAAGAGATGCACTAGAAACCATCAAACATAAAACAGAATTAGGATGGACTGCCATAAGAAAATTACAGAAAATCTGGAAAGTAAACAAAATATCCAAACAAGCTTTTGCATGAATCAATAATTATACCAACGGTCGTCTATGGAGCAGAAGCATGGACAATTAAATCAAAAGAGGAGAAAAAATTATCAGCGTTTAAAATGAAATGCTTAAGAAAAATAAATAAAACAAGCTGGAGAGAAAAGAAAACAAATTGCACGGTAAGAAAAGAACTATCATATCAAGTGACAATATTAGAAAAAAGTAGAAAACAGCAATTGAGATGATTCGGTCATGTTGCACGCATGGACACAGACTACCTAACATTTTAATAAATACTTTCACAACAGAAAAAAAGGGGACCTGGGAGACCAAGACTTACCTGGCCGAAATTAATAAAGAACATCTTGGGCTGCAGAACATATGGTTAACGTTTTCGGAAAGCAAGGAACAGAGAAGATTGGAAGAGTCTACTCAATGGAAGACTCAACCCGTCTTAGACGGAAGAGAAGAGAGAGAAAGTTTAGAGAAGAAAAAAGATAGGGTGCGCCTGAAATTATAAATTACCTAATAGCATTTACGTTCCTTAATTGCACGAGATACAAGTCGAATAATGCAGAAGTAGGTAAAACTGAGTGGAGTAATAGAATAGAGTTCCATGGGAAACTAGAGGTAAAATTAAAAGCAGAGAAGACAAAGAAGATAACAATAAGTCCGAATTTTTGTTTTCTGTGTTGACCAAAAGCCTTTTCTTATTGCTACACACATTCTCAGAGAGCACTGTAGTAGGTTGTAGTTCGCGTTACTCTTCTTTTTTAACAAATACGTGTTTTTAGTTTAAAACGTATACTAAATCCCAGTTTTATCAGCATTAAGATCGTTATCGGACAAACATGAGGCGATAATTTGAGATCATTTCTGTTTTGTACACCTTTCTGCTGCTGAGAAACCAGCATTTCTATTTAACCATGAATGGGTTTGTGAAGCATATTCTCCCGTGTTGTCCCGAGTGGTCGTAGGCGCGGGACAATCGTTGGTGACTAGCCTGGGTACGTTCGTCCCATGGCTCTGATTCTGTCCTTCCTCTGTATCCAATATCATTAAATTACTGGTAGGCGACACTTTACAGCTTTAAACACTCATGGTTGGTTTTTTTTTCTATTTGAGAGTTTAACGACCACCATGAGCAACTCCGACATAAACAGTCAGCTGTCTCTAGGGTCACTGCTTCCTGGGAAAGCAGAGAACCAGCGCCAAGATAGGAACACACCACCAATGCTCCGGGATCCAATTGAGCATCTACGACCAAAAGAAACTCGCACGTCCCCAATTGTCCCCATGCATCCGGGACCCCATTGAGCATCTACGACTGAAAGAAAATCTCATGTCGCCATGCATCCGGGACCCCATTGAGCATCTACGACTGAAAGAAAATCGCACGTTTCCAATTGTCCCCATGCATTGGGTACCACATTGAGCATCTACGACTAATAGAAATCGCACGTTTCCAATTTGGGACCTCTGCTTCCAGAGAAGATATAGAACTAGAAGAATACAGAAAACATACCACAAGTGCCTCATCCGGAACACGCCTTGAGCATCTACAGCTATAAGGAGTTACCAATCCCTAATTTAGGGCCATTGGTTTCGCATAAGAGACAAGACCAGCACAGTAGGACAAACACACCCCACATGCCTCATTCGAAATCCGCCGTGAGTATCTACGGCTATAAGGAGTTGCCAATCCCTAATTTAGGGTCACTGATTTCGGGTAAAGGACATAACCCTAACCACAGGACAAATACAATGCCCATATCTAAAAGAAATCGTACGAAACAAATCGACTAAAAGAAATCGCACTTCCCCAATTTGGGACCACTCACTGGTTCTAGCGAAGGTATAGAACTAAAAGAACGCAGCAAGCACACCACAAGTGCCTCATCCGGAACCCGCCTTGAGAATCTACAGCTATAAGGAGTTACCAATCCCTAATTTAGGGCCACTGGTTTCGGATAAGAGACAAGACCAGCACAGTAGGACAAACACGCCCCACATGCCTCATTCGAAATCCGCCGTGAGTATCTACGGCTATGAGGAGTTGCCAATCCCTAATTTAGGGTCACTGATTTTGGGTAAGAGACATAACCATAACCACAGGACAAACACATTGCCCATATCTCATTCCGGACATTAATCTGAGCCCGTCTCAGATGTATGGGATGACATAACCCTTTTAACTGGATACTCTAATGACTGGTCGCTAAGATATGACGAAGCAGTTGTAATACATAGATTTTCAAATATCTGCTGTAATGATGAACCTCCCAGTATTCTACCCTACCCGTGGAGACACCTTGTTAGTGAAGAGACCATTACGCCTTGTTAGTGAAGAGACTATTTTTCGTGAGTTGTCGACGGGGGTCAGGACCGGAACCATAACTTTGAACTGTGTTAATTATCTCATCTTCACCAAAATCCGTACCTGCTCTTTTTAGTTGATATCGTCACCAACAGATGCTTTAAGAAAGATGTGTTGTTTGTCGGCTGACCTTGTGGGGTCATTTTGTGAAGGCCGCCCCGGTGGCGCAGTGGTCTAAGCGATGGCCTCTGATCATTCGTCCGTAAGAGGTCCGGGTTCGAATCTCGGTGAGGCATGGATGTTGTGTTTGTCTTACGGCACTGGCTCTCTCCCTACCCTGGAACCAGTGACCCTAAATTAGGGACGGGCGACTGCTTATAGCCCATTGAGTTGCTCAGGGTTGTCGTTAAACCTCCAATAAAAAAAAAATTTGTGAAGTGTGTTTTTCAACTTTTAACTTTTTTTTTTACTACACCTGATGAAGAAGCCACTTGAAGGCTTCGAAAGCACTAGTGCATTTTAGTGAATAAAATTTAACGTGCCTAGACGGTTCTCAACTCTACTCTTTGGACTTAACCCGGTGCGTAATTCATCTTTCCGAGTGTACGACTTGGCGATATTTAATGGTCAGAAGTTACCACATCAGACCTCTTGGCCATCGGAGTGACCTCGTGGAGTTTGTGACGTGCCTGCCCCGCAGGGCGCACACGACATAAAGGCAGATAGCAGCGAGAACGAACGTCTGCGTAGCTCAGTTGGTAGAGCGACTTGTTCCGGAATAAGTGGACTCGGGTTCGATCCCCGGCGCGGACCAAAAATGACGGAGAAATTTACTTCGTTATAAGTTTAAACAAGCAGACAAAATATACTTCGGCTGTGGCCGAGTTGTCAGAAGCGCGAACTTCTGGGTAATTGTCAGAGTTGGGCTCCAATTCGAATAGCAGATTAGGCATGTGTGGTGTGTTTGCTCTAGGACACTAGACCCGTGCCTTACGGGGGACCTATATCCCTAAATTAGGGCCGGGCGACTTCTTATAGCCTTGGATTCTTTTGAGGGACGCTAAGCCCGTCGAGCAGACAAAAAGAAAAAGCTTCCTCTGTAGTCTAAGGCGCGGGCTCCAGGATAATCATCTCTGTTGGGCTCGGATTTGAATACCAGATGAGGAATGTGGTAGGTCTTTCCGCGGGACCAATGTTCTTAAATTAGAAACGGGTGATTCCTTAGAGCAGGAGTCAGCAAACAATTTTTGTAAGGGGCCAAATAGTAAATATTTCAGGCTCTGCGGGTCAAGAAGTATGATCGTATGTAGAGGATTTTAGGAAGTGAGTGTCTGACCCCAGGTCTTAAACAACCCTTAGAAATAGGAAGCTGGGAGATTTGGGCTAGAGTGCCCGATAGGGAAGTGACACGGAAGCGAAGTAGAAAGGGGGAGGAAGACGCCTTTATTTATTACCGGGGGCCAGTACCCGAGGTCCGACGGCTTAACGTGCCCATCCGACGCATGGCAGATATTTAGTGGATCGAGCGTTCGTACCTCGCTGGGATCGAACCTGATGTCTTTTCCGCGGCAGTCACGAACGTTGCCCACTCGGCCACCCGCGACCAACGGGCCAAGAAGCAAACTCGAGGATATTTATGTCGGGTTTTTTTTTCTTGTTATTTCAGAAAATAGGCCTACTTAAATTACAAAAAAAAAAAACTTTTTCACAAATTTATTGAACAAAATGTAACGTAATAATTATAAGAAAACTAAAAAAAGGTTACAATTGTTTAAAATACAGCTCTGCTAATGAAAAGAATGGAATTGCTTTATTTTAGGGATAACATTTCACCAAATTTGGGTTCAATTTTAATACTTCCTATCATCAAAATTGATTTCAAATGTTCATTTGTTAATGCTGATCTGTATTGAGATTTTACATATTTCATCTTTGAAAATGTCTTTTCACACAAGTAGGTGCTGCCAAATACAGATATACAGAATCGCCGAGAAAATGTTCTTAACTGTCCGTATTCATCTCTTGGAAGACATTTATAGAATTCTGTTAGGTTCTTCTCTTGAAATTTGCCTTTTAGCATGTCATCATTTTGAAGATGAATCACTTCACATTGAAGGTTAGGTGGAAGCTTTCCAATTGTACAGTCCAATGGATTTTGAAATAGGGAAATGTAATCTGTACTTGCATCAAAATCCTAAAAACGCTGCTGGAATTGCAGCTTGAACTCAGAAAATATATCCGCCGCAAATTTGAATAAATCGCGTTTTGATGGAATATTCCGTTTTAAATTTTCCAATTTTTCTGATCTTTACTTTCCTGTGAGTTGTGAATATTGTGTCGAGTGCTTATTCTGGTAATGACGACGTATATTGTACACTTTTAAAAACAGCTATAGCGTCATTGAACAATAAACACAATGCTTTGTCATCTAATTCGGTAACAAAATAATTCACACTCCACTCTGCCTTAAAAGCACGACATTCGAAGTCCACTTTTCTCTTCTTTTCTGGTTTTGACAGTGATATGATGGATATGCAAGGTTAATCAAACGAGAACAAAATGTCGCAGAACATCAATACACGTGGCACTGGAAACGCTGGCGAATTATAATTGCGTGGCGTCACAGCAGAGGCCACTGAATGCAAAGCTGTAGGAGCGTCACATACGGTTGTATCTCGCAACTCCTCAACTTGGTGGTCGGCCGCTCCGTTATAGCGTGTACTTGAAATTTTAAACTATTTTAAAATGTAAATTCCATTTTTAAAGACTTTGAAATTTTAAACAATTTTAAAATGTAAATTCCATTTTTAGAGCTCTCGGGCCGTACAAAAAGAGGCAGCGGGCTGTAGTTTGCCGACCCCTGCGTTAGAGCCTTAGACGCACATTTAAGTAAAACATATGAGAGACATATTCACTGCTCAAAATAACGTACCGCAATAAAATTCAGTAAACTCTCAAGGGAATGATCATGGGCTCCCTCTTGTATCCATTGTTACGGAACTAGAATTATAACAGTCTGGAAAATCCTCGCCTGCTGCTCCTGTGTAAACTATTGCCAATGTTTGACATATTAGTTTTTCACACCTGAAAACTTTCAGAGTGACCTTTGTACCCCTTTAATTGGGACAAATAGGTGATTTCAACCGATATCTCATGCCAAACAAGTTTTATACACGTAAGAGCAATTCTAAATCGAAGCTAAGTTAGTTTATGCAGTTGAACAATAGTTTAACAACAGGCAGGTGGATATTGGCAGCTATCGACAGAACTGTGGCTTAATGGCTAATATAATGCATCTGAACATCGGTGGATGACAGATTCGAAAGTGATTGAATGTCGATCAATATCAATGAAAGACCACAATCTGTGGGGACGCCGTTTTGAACGTTGGAGTGGACAGGGGAATTCTACGGCAAATTGTGCGCTATTGAAATGTGTAAGCGAAGCTCCTAAGATTTGTTCACGGTTTGATAGTGTTAAAAAGCTTTTCTTTCATAAATAAGAAATTCTTGAATCTTGCAATTCCAGAAATTTAGGCTTTGGGAAAATTATTGAAGATAATGAGGACTTTTAGTGTATATAAATATGTAAAATAGAATGTCTATTATATATATTTATATGAAATCCAACTCTTTGACCGATATGAACCAAATTTTGCGTATTTACTCTCCAGGACCCTATGGAAAATGTAGGCGACCATGAAACCTGGACACCCCACTCCTTTCCCCTGGATTTTATCCCCTTGACACTTTGTCACTTTGTACCCGAACTCTTCGACCAATCTGAACCAAATTTTGCGTAGTTACTCACTAGGACCCAGCCGAAAATATAGGTTACCGCGAAACCTGGACACACTACTCCCTCCCCGTGATTCAGTCCCTTTGACACTTTGTGCCGAAATCCTTTGACCTATCTGGACTAAATTTTGCGTAGGTACTCTCTAAGACTTAACGATAAATATAGGCTATGATGAACCCCGGATACCCCACGCCCTCCCCCTGATTTCATCCCTTTGACACTTTGTGCTTAAATCGTTTGACCGATCTGGACCAAATTTTGTAAAGTTACTCACTAGAACTCTGCCGAAAATATAGGCTACCACGAAACTTGGACACCCTACTCCCTCCCCTGATTCAATCTCTTTGACACTTTGTGCCGAAATCCTTTGACTGATCTGGACTAAATTTTGCGTAGATACTCTCTAGGGCTTTACGGAAAATATAGGCTATGACAAACCCTGGATACCCCACACCTCCCCTGATTCTTGTGCCAACACTTTGTGCCTAAATCCTTTGACCGATCTGGACCAAATTTTGCATAATTACTCACTAGAACCCTGCCGAAAATATAGGTTACCGCGAAACTTGGACATCCTACTCTCTTCCCATGATTCAATCTCTTTGACACTTTGTGATCAAATCCTTTGACCGATCTGGACTAAAATTTGCGTAGATAATCTTTAGGACTTGACGGAAAATATAGGCTATGATGAACCTGGACATTCCACACCCTCCCCGTGATTTCATCCCTTTGACACTTTGTGCCAAAATCCTTTAACCGATCTGGACCAAATTTTGCATAGTTACTCTCTAGGAACCTGCGGAAGATATAGGCTACCATGAAACCTAGACACCCCACTCCCTCCCCATGATTTCATCGCCTTGACACTTTGTGATAATTTATGTTTAGTGCATGAAGGCGTAAGTTAATTTTAAAATATTATGTTTTGATATAATTGCTGCAATAAAAGAACATATGCAATTTTAACTTAAGTCAAAAAAGCGAAAATCTATCGGACAAATCAATCAAAAATCCGAGAAGAATGTGCGGAAAGCGCTGGCACAGAAGTTGATTCATGCATTTTTTTGCTAAACCCAGGAACGCCAGTTACTCCGTTATAACATTTAATCATCGGCTTGTATATCATGTGAGGACGTTTAAGCGAGCGGTACATGGTTGTTCTCTTTCCAATATTCCATAGTCCTAGAAAACGCACGGAAAGGATAAAGGAGACAGATTTTTACGACCACGAAAGTTAACAGCATCTAAGGTAAACAAATATATTTTATTAGCTGTAATTAGAACTGGAGTAAGAGAAATTGCCATGGTGTAGAATGGAGCTTTTGTTTGTTTGAAAGGAGTGAGAAATCCGGCGAAGTTCGAAAACAACTGTAGGATTTGAGTGAAAAGTATTGTCTTGGGAAGAGATCTACCCATCTCACAGCCTGGAGCCATCTTTGGAGTGTGTGTGTCATTTAGAAGAAAACGAATAGGGGGGGAGTTTTCAAAACTGTTGAATTTACTCCTAACAAGCTTTATCAACAACGTTCAGGTTTGATTTTTCTTAGTTGGAAGCATTGTAACGTATACTCTATATTCACTTTCCTTTTGATTTTTACTATCTCTGGTTATTTTATTTTACTATGTAAATTATCTTCTTACTGAACGAGATGTTATTTCACCCGCTGAATGAGATCTGGCAATGAGGGTAAGTCATGACGTGGTGGTAGCCAGTATAAATAGGCGCGTTCAACGATAACAAAGGAAAGCGTTGGTTTATGTGAAAGAGAGCGTTTGTTGTTGTACGGAGAGCGTTTGTTGTTGTATAGAGAGAGCCTTTGTTGTTGTACGAAGTGAGCTGTATTTTATGTGTCAGAAAGCTGGTGCTGTATAAAAAGAGTTCGTTTATGTGAGAGCCAGAAGTCTCACTAGTAAAGAATTTGTTGTAAGTACGTTTTTCTCAGTTCATAGTTTTTGTCAGATCTCTGTCTGGCTGTTAGGTTTATTTCATTAAGTGTTATTAGTAACAACCAGCATAAGACTTTATTCATTTTAATTACTACTACAACATTACTACCAGTTATAAGCTTGTTCAATATTATTACTACACTACTAGCAGGAAAGTTTATTCATAATTAATAACACAACAACCATTAGAATAATTCATTATAATTAGCTTAGTTAAAAGCTTTATTCATAATAGCATGTTTTTTTTTTTCTTTTTATGAAAAAAAAAAGAAAATGCTTGAACTCGAAAACAAAACTCAATTACCACAGATACCAAGTCCAGTCAAAAAAGTTTTGCCACTCCTGATGTAGGAAGGAGTCGTAACCAACAGCCAGATGGCATACGTAGCATCATATGCAAATCATGTGCAGAGATGTAAACGGGTCACGGGTCAACGGGTTGACAATTTCTTGCTGGTCCAACGGCTTGGGTCAAGGTGTTTCTGACGTGATTTTGAACCGATTTCATTTCCGCTTTTTGGCGACCCGGTGGCGCAGTGGTCTAAGGCGCTGGCCTCTGATCATTTGTCCGTGAGGGATCCGGGTTCGAATCCCGGTGAGGCATGGATGTTGTGTTTGTCTTACGGCACTGGCTCTCTCCCTTCCCTGGAACCAGTGACCCTAAATTAGGGACGGGCGACTGCTTATAGCCCATTGAGTTGCTCACGGTGGTCGTTAAACCTCCAATCAAAAAAAAAAAATGTCGCTTTTTTTTTTTTTTGTAGAGAAAAAAAATATTTCAAAGAAAAATGCGTACTGTGGAATTTTGTGCTCGATGCTGGTGCCAGCGGAGTGAAAAATGATTTGTCACACAAAAATATTGCCGTCTCTTTCTTAAAGCAAAGATGATTTCCACCGACCGACGATACCATATCGTGAAACGATACTTCCTTTGCGTTTGTTTTCACTGCGATTTTCTGGAGCAAGATACAGGCAAACGTCTGTCTCCTGCTTCTCTGGTGATTCATTCTCTCACACCCCGCGTGGCACATTGTAAGACTGAAAGTTATTTTTCACATCGCATCTTTTGCATTGAGAATTTAGAGGTTTTCCTTTGACAAGCTAACATTTAGTTCCATTGCATGTCATGTTGGAATGAATGCCTTATTTGTTAATACAGATGAACTTAATGCTAAGGAGATTGAAAAAGGCGTCGAGGTCAAGAAATACGTGTTTGTTGAAAACAAAAAGAGGAAGAGTGAATGTTGGAAATTGTTTCGTCTCATTAAGGAGCCAGAATATGTTTCACAGCAACACCAATTTTCACAAGCTTGTGACGAGTTGAAAGCTCCTAAAATGTGAATGTTGATTTCATGAGTGCTCCTTCCTTCCGAAGGGCAATGATGAAATCAACATCCACATTTTGGAAACTTTCAACTCATCAGAAGATGGTGAAAATTGGTATTGCTGTGAAACATATTCTAAATCTTGATATGTTATCAAGAAATCAGTTAAATGTAATTCAAAAATTTTGACTGTAGCATTATCAAAAATTAAGTGGAACAGCCTCAACATTGCTGTGGAGGGACTTTTTGACTCTCGCAGATAGGTTATGTAAAGAACGACGGTTTCAACACTTTCTGTAAGTGAGTGAGTAAATTATGCGTTCCTGTATACAGTTTTGTGATTTCTATATAACCCACATGCGATACCCAATGCGGGGAGACTTTTTGAACTCCCTGTGTATATATTCATGTATATATATAAGGTCAGGTGATGCGTAACATCACAGCCTCTCCTTGACAAATGTCAACCCCGCCTTCTCGTGGTGCATCCTGTTCCTACTAAAGGGACTCTGACGACCGCCAATAGCGGTATAACTATACCATCGGGATTAGAGGAAATTCTATCCCACACTCACCAACCCGCTTGGCCAGCGTGGTGAGTTATGGCCAAACCCCTCCAAAATGACTCCACAACTTAAATCTTGGCCCTCAGTCTCCGGCAGCTGGAATGTACCTGGCCAAGGCAGCGGCCAGTGCGACATGAAGGATTCGAAAGTATGCAGGGGTGACATGGAGGAGACTGGCACAAGACAGACCGTTGTGGAGGAAACTTGGGGAGACCTTCGTCCAGCAGTGGATTGATAATGGTTGACAATGATGATGATATATATAATTATGTATAACTATGAATCGAGTTCTAAATTTATTGTTCAAAGTAGATTTGTACGGGTCAGATTCGGGTCGGGTCCAATTATGTGACTTCCGGGTCAAAATTTTTTTATCCGTTTCCAACTCTGGTTCTGACAGCAAGAAGACATTGGCAGATAACAGATAGGCAACTGATTCTGAAGGTTGTGAAAACAGAAGTTTTTACGCGACGGGCATCGAATTCGTGTCCCCTCACTCCGGAGTAAGTCGCTCTAACAACTGAGCTACGCAGACAGAATGTCTCGTTGCAGATTTGTCGTCTTGAGACATGTTTTCACTTCTGTAGTACGTCACAAGGTCGCAGCAGCCACTAGTACGAGAATAACTCGATATACAGTTCACCGTAGGTTGCATGAAAGAGATCTTTATGCCAGGAGATCTGTGTGTATGTGTGATTTTTTTTTTTTTGTTCCCCTAACTCCCTCCTGTAGAAAGGCACGTTCAAGATGGAGACGCCGACATTGCCTGTGGAGTCCAGACAACTAATGTGCGCTTTTCACGATGAGTCACTATAAAGTTTAAATACTGACGAGACGAAACCCGTCGGAATCGACGGTCAGTTTTTTGTTTTGTTTTTTGAAAAGAATAAACTCATATGAAACAACAAATGTAAAATTTATTTGATTGACAAATTCATTCAACCACTTCAGTAAAGTCAATAGTCCAGGTTCGTGATTTTATTTTTATTGAAGGCTTAACGAACACCGTGAGCAACTCAATGGGCTATACTGTATAAGCAGTCGCCCGTCCCTAATTTAGGGTCAGTGGTTCCAGGGAAGGGAGAGAGAGCCAGTGCAGTAAGACAAACATAGCATCCATGCCTCACTGGATTCGAACCCAGACCCTTCACGAACGAATGATCATAAGCCAGCGCTTAAACCACTGCGCCACCGCCAGGGCGGCCGGGTTCGTGATGAGCATCACGACTGCACCCTTTTCCAGTCGTAAAATGTGAGGCACAAGTCCACTCATTTCGATCGTGGGCAAAAATTCAACTGGATAGCGCACTCTTTCACTCTCATCTTCAGTCACAACTGTGTTTGTAAATGTTGTTCGAATGAGAATCGCGTTGCGAATACTCTTCACCCGTTGGAATCGACGTTTAGTATTTTTTTTTTTTGAAAAGAATAAACTCATATGAAACAACAAATATAAACTTTATTTGACTCACAAATTCATTCCACCACTCCAGTAAAGACAACAGTCCAGGTTCGTGATTTTTTTTGACTGAAGGTTTAACGACCACCGTGAGCAACTCAATGGGCTATAGGCAGTCGCCCGTAATATTTTCACTAACAGTGGTCAACGGAATGTTTATTTGCATCTTTACATAATGGAAAATGTCTTACCTACGTGAATAAACTGGATCGAATGAATATTAAATTGTACGTATATATACATCACACAGTCCAACGGCATGACGCAATCGGGTCTTCGAAAGTGTTCGCTGTTCCGATGAGAAGAATTTTGATTCGAGTGCCTGATAGCGTTGCTTTGAGCAACGGTTCGCTCAGAAAAGAGAAGACTTCGGACTTTGGACTATCTCAGTCCTCCCCATGTTCGCCTTCAACAGCGCGTTAGTCAACAGCAGGCGATCGTATGTCAACCGCACGCTTCTCCCATAGACTTTACATGGGAACTTTGCAGTCACACCACGCCCGAACCGTTGCCCCAATCTCATTTTTCTCTTCGACTGGCAGATCTACATGGTAAGACCTTTACTTTGATACCTCAACCATATCTTTACGTTCAACCGTCCTCTCAAAATAGAACTCACAGTAAAAAACCTTATAGAATTAATATATAGATTCCCCTACGTAATCTCATGTTGAGGTAACCAGGGACTCGCAAGAGCTCTTCGAATATTCATGAAAGGTCCAGTTTTCATGGCGTTCGTTTTGTTGTCTGGGAAGGCATCATTACAAACAGTCGCACAGACTTGCACATCTTTCAGAGTGGCTTGGTGACCGGCCAGAAATGTAGAGATGAGATTTTGAACTCCTATCTAAGGCTTTTCAGGGGTTACTTTCTGCCCACATTTCCTTGTGGTGGATAATAACGCCGAACCGCATCGAGCTCAACTGGTGGATGAGTGTCTGGAAACAGAAGATATCGCTCGAATGGGTTGTCCAGTATATTCGCCGGATATGAATCCTATTGAGTATGTCTGAGATACCTTGGAAAGGGGAGCTGGAGAATACCAGCCCATACCTAGGACCCTCCAGGAACTGCGAGTACAACCTTTTTCGAGGAGTGACGGTTAATTCCACAAGCCTCAATTGACAGTCTCTCATTGACATTATGGGGAGTCTTGCGATCGCTGTATATCTGTTAGAGACAATCATATACCTTATTGACTGTTCAGGACATCGGCAATTAACAACTCCTATTTTGTTCTTCCTGTTCCCACTGCATATTACCTGTTTATGATTTGTATAATTGCAAGGTTTTGCAATACGTAAATCTTGTAATATGTCTCAATTAAATTTTCTGTCAAATTTCATTGCACTTCTTTTCGTCCATCGTGAGTAATGTAGGATTTCGTAGATTATTCTTTAATTTTTCACACCAGTATAAACCATTGGGGCGTTATAAACCGTATGTGCTAAAACACTGGGGCGCTAGGAACAATATATGCTAAAAATTGGGGCGCCAGAAACAACGCTCCTCATAAAAATATTGGGAGGACATTGCTTTCCAGTAGTTTAATGAATAAAAAATCTGTAATAATGTGGTAAATTAACTAAGCTATGTGGGCCGCGGGTGGTCTAGTGGGCAACGTTCGTGACTGACACGGAAAGGATCTCAGGTTCGATCCCAGGCAGGTACGAACGCTCGATCAACTAAATATCCGCCGTGCGTCGGATGGGCACGTTAAGCCGTCGGACTCCGTGTACTGGCCCACCGATAATAAATAAGGGCGTCTTCCTTCCCCTTTCTACTTCGCTTCCGTGTCACTTTCCTATCAGGCACTCTAGCCCGAATTTCCTAGCTTCCTGTTTCTAAGGGTTGTTTTAGACCTGGGGTCAGACACTCCCTTCCTAAAATCCTCTACATTTATAAAAAAACTAAGCTGTAACGTTTCCTTTTTTCTTTTTCTTAATAAAGGCTTTTGCCTGCTTCTTTGTATTAATAAATTTCTTTTGTTAATAAAGATTTAGGTGTTTTGTATTCTGTTTTCTTGTCTTTGGTGCTTTTCACTCGTTTTATTATTTCATGACAACACGAAGCGCCACCCCGGTGGCGCAGTGGTCTAAGCGATGGCCTCTGATCATTCGTCCAGAAGGGGTCCGGGTTCGAATCCCGGTGAGGCATGGATGTTGTGTTTGTCTTACGGCACTGGCTCTGTCCCTTCCCTGGAACCAGTGACCCTAAATTAGGGACGGGCGACTGCTTATAGCCCATTGAGTTGCTCACGGTGGTCGTTAAACCTCCAACCAAAAAAAAAAAAACACGAAGCAAGCAATCTTTTGAACAAAGCAAGCAATTTATAATTTGCCTCACGAGGTTATACTTCACATATTCTCACGTAGCCTGTGTTTTGCACTGTCCGCACGTGGCAGTGCATTAAATCGTGATTACCCGAATGAGGCAGTTAGCAATCGTTCCTCACGTGATCTTTTCCTCACATTATCCTTGCGTGGCATTAAGAATTAGTAGAAGCTATAATTTCAGAACAGTGTATTTTTCAGAAATAACTAACTGAACATATACTTAAATAATTAATAATTGCCAATAAATAAAATTCACTAATAATTTAACATTATAATGGCTAATACTGTAATTCCTTCAAGAAACATATATTTCTTATATATTTTTACAGCAATAAATAATACTTAAATAATGAACTTAGTGGACGCGAAACTGTTCGCGTATGATTTTGAGTTGTTAATATGTCACAAAGAAGCATATTAACCAATTAAAATTATTGATATTTAAGTCTGCGTTGTCATTAAGATCCAGCATATCGAGATTGATAACCAAAAAACTAAGTAGCATTACAATAGTAATTACTAACGAAATTCCTTTTCATATTTCCTCGAATTGTCTGAATCTTGTAACATGGTACAAATTAACATATATTTTTACCGACATAATTATGTGGAATCTTTTCGTAGTTTTTATTTAGTGCAGAGTGGTAGATATTTTATTGCTGTCGCTAGGTTAAAACAAAATTACAAAATCGATTTCTCAAATCAGCGAAACGAAGGTGAGTTAAATAATCTCTATTAATCTTTATTCCTTTGTTTTCCCAGTTCAATGATTGAAAGACAGTTTTCAATGCGGCATTAAAGATTTTGAGAGATATGGCGTTTCCTTGTTTCACTCCCTTTCTAAATGACGTCGTCAGTTTTGCAACTGCCCCTTGAGAACTGCGGAGTATGATCCAGGAACTTGCTGACAAGAGTACAGAAATGGGATTAAAAATGAACTTTCAGAAGACAAAACTGATGGACAGTACTTTTTCAGGAAATGAAGATTTATCGATTGATGGGGGAAAAGCTGGACATAACTGATACCTAGATTTACCTTGGATAGCAGATATCAAGAGACTGTTACATTGATGAAGAAATTAATCGCCGTACAAATTTGACTGGAGAGCTTTTGGAAGAAACTGTGCAATTTTTAAGAGCAATAGGCCATTATATCTTTAAAAAGAAAGGTGTTTAAATCAATGCACATCCTTCCAGTGCTTACATATGGAGCGGAGACATGGACCTTAAGTAAACAAGTTAGTAAAATCATGCAATGCATTGATTATTATACGCTTTCCAACATACCAGAAATCATTACTCAAGTTATACGGATGATGGCTGTGGAATAAATCTCGCACTTATGTCCTGACCTTTGACCCCATTTCGCCTATTTTCAATAGGGTTCGTCTCCAGGTGGTACCTTACCACATACTAAAATTTCATCGAAACCGAACCATTTTTACATACGTTATGATGCATAAGGGCAATGGAATGGATCCCTCTCCTATGTCCTGACCTTTGGCCCCATTTAGTCCATTTTCAATAGGGTTCGTCCCCATATCCAATCGAACCATTTTTACGCGAGTTATCGTTTGGACGGACAGAGAGACAAAGCTGGAGCACATATGCTTCTTCAACCTACGGTTGGAAAGCGTAAAAAAGACATACAAAGACTGCAGACAACTAAAAGCAGCCTGGAGAGATGCATGCTTGGTGTAGCCAGAAGAGATAAGAAGAGGAACTCATGGATAAGGAAACTACGAAAGTGGAACATTTCATGATCACAGTAAAGTCCCTGAAATGACAATAGGCTTGACATATTGCCAGAAAAACGGACCACCGATGGACAACCGAAATTTTAGCCTGGATTCCAAGGGACAGGAAGAGACCCAAAAGAAGACTACATGGAAGATCGGTGGATGAAAATCAAAAGCATGCGGGATTGACAAGAAGAAGACTTGCTCAAGACAGACGGTTGAGGAAAAAACTTGGGGAGACCTTCATCCAGCAGGGGATTGATAATGGTTGACAATGGCGATGATGATGATGATTTGTGTGTGTGTGTGTGTGTGTGTGTTTCGTATCGGAAATGTTTCATAAGACGTATTCATTACACCACTGAATTCGGTGCCATTTTTCTTGTTTTCTTGAGCATCGATAAACAGAAAAAAATTCGTTGAGCTGCCGTTTACGGTCGATGCTACCACGAATACAGTGAGTCGCAATTTTACGTGCGAGTGTTTGGCTCCTAATTGTCGGTCGTTCACCATAAAAATACAAAGACATTTTAAAGCGATAGCACACACAAGATGATTGGCTGCATTTCATACCAAAACAAATAGACAGCCCACCTGATTTGGGCAAATAGCTTTCCGTGATTATATATCAGTAAACAAAAAGAAAGAATACTTTATGCTTGCGCAGTGACAGGTCAATGTCTCAATCACGTAACGTCATTTGCACATTGACAGAATTGTTTGGATCTTCTGTTTATTATTGATGCTACACATCTTTCCCGACAATAGTAAAGCAAATCATTAGTAAAACATTTCGATGTAACGAAAATGGGTAAGGGAAATAGTCGGTGAGCTACGTAGGTTGATTTTGTCAAATATCTCGAAAACGGTGGGTCGTAGCGAAATTTGCCTTCCTTTCGACTACCACCGTCAATAGCAGGTACTTCCCCCCCCACCGTGGAGGGGGGGAAGTACCTGCTATTGACGAGAGCTTTAAAATGATATACGATGAGATATCTTAGACCAGAAGTTACCAATCTCCCTCGTTAACACACTTGCAATTCAGTTCTTCCTTTTATCTTGAGGTCAGATTTTAGCTTGCGCATGCGCAGATGGACTTTCGTAGCTACATCACATTTCATTGGTATCAGGGTCGGTTTCTTACGTTCGTCTAAATCTGAATAATAATAATAATGATAAATATCGTTTTTGAATGACTAAACTGTCGAAATACTTACTTTTCCCCCCGTAGTTTAGTAAATATTTACTTTTATGACTCACATATCTTCTTTCATAATATCATTCATTTACTAGACCGTTCAGTGTGAGGAATTAGTAAGCCTCATTGTTGTTACGATTTAATTCCACTAAGTATGAACCGGACTGTGTGGCCGTGAGTGACGTCAGTAGATGCACTGTGTTGTACGTAAGTAAATGTTTACTCTCGAGTCAATTGTTTTTGGGGGTTTTCACACCCACAAGGATCTTGGCATGCAAAATATGCATAGCATAAATTATCTACAAAGAATACTAGGGTGATCTCTCGATTTCTTTTCCCTGGACAATAATAAATTAATTGTTTAAAATTGTACACCTATACCAGTAATCCTAATTTCTTGGCGTAGATTATAAATCAAAATTTCTAACCAGATGGCTTTTTCAAGGAAGATAAACATCTGAAAAAGCCATCTGGTTGATGTGCGAAAGCTTGGAGACTTTGATTTATAATCTACGCCAAGAAATTCGGATTGGTAGTATACTTATACTAGTTTAAGTGTAATTGGTGTACAATTGCTTGTTATTTATTAAACTAATAGTTGTTTCATTATTTTTCAGATGGGTTAACGAAGTATGACCAAGACGACGACATGGTTTAAGGATGTAACAGACCACTCACCCATAGTCCAATTTCCCGGTTCGTCAGGATCATCATTCATCTGTTCATCATCCTTTTTCGACCGATTTCGTGGATCCACAGTGACTTGCAGCCATTCGTCTTCGTTCCATCAGCATCTCAATTCGTCACCGAGTGTCAAGCTGAAATTCTCCACCCTGTGCCTGACGCTCTTCTTCTTCTCGGCGCTGGTTGCCTTTCAAGTGCTCTTTCACCAAGGATACGCACCTTATGACTCTTCCCCAGTCGTCTGCAACAACGGCGTCAGCAGCCGCGACCTGCTATCATCTCAGCCTCAAGTTGCAGCTCGTATTCGTTTCCCACGGACAAAACGCCGGCTCCCAGAGTGCATCATCATTGGAGTCCGAAAGTGCGGGACACGGGCTCTTCTGGAGTTCCTCAATTTGCACCCCATGATCCAGAAGGCAGCGGAAGAAGTTCACTTCTTCGATGACGATGACAACTACGCACTTGGGCTGGACTGGTATCGCCGCAGGATGCCCTATTCCTTCCCGGGGCAGATTACGGTGGAGAAGAGTCCTGCGTACTTCATCACCCCGAGTGTTCCCGCACGCATCTATTCCATGGACCCTTCTGCCAAACTGTTAGTCATTGTTAGGGATCCCGTCACGCGCCTAGTTTCGGATTACGCACAACTGGCTTGGAACAAGGCTCGCAAGGACCGGTCCCTACCTTCGTTCCAGGACCTCGTCCTACGCCCCGACGGCTCCGTCAACACGGCATACAAGGCCGTTCGCATTGGTATGTACGCCACTTACTTTCGACGCTGGCTGAGGACGTTTCCCCGTAAGCAGATCCACGTGGTGGATGGAGACCTGCTTATCCGCGATCCATTCCTAGAGGTCAGGAAGATTGAAAGCTTCCTTGGTCTGGACCATAGAGTCACCAGGGACAACTTCTACTATAATCACACCAAGGGTTCTTTTGCGTTAGGAACGCAACGGCAGCTAAATGTCTCAATGAGAGCAAAGGTAGGAAACATCCCCAGGTGTCTCCAGATGTTTTGGAACGGCTAAGGAAGTTCTATGAACCTTATAACAAACTTTTTTACAGACAGACCGGCATTACGTTTCAGTGGTGAGCAGAAGAAACAGTGACGGGTGTTTGAACGCTTTTAAAATATTTTGAATGTAAATTAAAAACTCAAACAAAGAAGAGGAAAATAAAGACGATATTGCAAAAACGATCTTCACGAAGCTAAACTTCATTGTTATTTCTGTAACGGACAGGTTAAGTTTGATTGTTATACAAAAAGAAATTTTCTGTCTTGTGTGGGATCAAACAATGGAAAAAAATATTTATTTCACGTGTACTATCAATAAATAATCGTAATAAACGTTATTGCAAAGCTCACAGAGCACTGCAAATATATTTTGGTTCCTATGCTACCGTATATTATACTCACGGACAATGATATTTGCGCACGGAGAAGGAAACATCGGATTGAACTGAAATTTTATGGACGTAATGATACACATGATGGCAAAAACAGAGCTGCAGGACAATTACAGAGGGATCTGTGGCGCGCAGTCCGGTTATCGCGTCGCACCGCCTCGTGAGGCGATACATGCTGCAATACGGTCCGGCATGGAGGCGAACAGACGCCTGATATTGTCCTGCGACAGACTGGCCCACACGTGTTGGACGGTTTCCCCAAATCTCGGATAGTGCAGCACGGCGGCAGCCGGCGTTTCAACTGGTCCCACACATGCTCGATAGAGGACATGTCCGGGGAGCGGGCATGCCATGGAAGTCCCTGGACATGACATAGGCAGTCCTGAGCAACCCGAGCCATGTGCGGGCGGGCATTATCGTGCTGGTGTAGCGCACCTAGATTCCCGCCCAGAAATGGGAGCACATGGGGCCGTAGGATCTCATCTACATTCCGCTGACCCGTCAATGATCCACGTACCACTACTACAGCTGATCGGCTATCGTAGGCAATGGCTCCTTAGACCGTAATGCCTGCAATAGGAGAGGTGTGGCACTCGATAGCGAGGTCGGGATTGTGCCGTTGACCCGGGGACTTCCACATCGGGACACGATGACAATCTGTCCCCAAAATGAAGCGGCACTCATCGCTAAACACCACACGTTGCCAGTCCGCGGCGTTTTATGTCACTCTGGCTTGGCACCACTCCAAACGGAGCCAGCGATAATCCGGTGTTAATGGCAGCACACGTAAGGGACAGAGTAGCCTCTATATCTGCCTGTATAGTGGACCGGGTCCGCGTAGGATCTGTTCGTGCCTGGCGCACGATCAGTCGATTCTCTCTACCGGTGGTCCTCCTGGTCTGGCCGGAGCCGCTCCGCCGTGTGGCAGTGCTGTCACGTGCCCAATGCTCCCAACACAGTCTGGTGTTGTGGTCAGAACGATCCACGTGGCGGGCTATACGGCGCGCTAACCACCCTGCGGTTTTCAGCCCGATGATCCGGCCTCTCTCAAAGTCCGTAAGTTGCGTAAATCGACGTCTCTGCTGTCTACCCGGCGTTCTTATCATTCTGTACTCTTGCTTGCGTAGGCCGGTGCTTTTCGCTTTCATGGGGCATCGACTACACGCCGGTTTATGAGGCTGCCGGTTCGTGCTTGCTGCGCTACCATAGGGTGTGCGGTCATGCACAATCGCACCAAACGTGGATCATTTGCATACCAGTGCGCACTCTAGCTATTTGCAAAGTTTCGCGGTTGTAGCATGTTTTCTTCTAGGTGCGCAAATTTCAGGGTACTTCTACTCTCTTTTGGTGTTAATATATCTTTATCTTCAAACAGATCACTCTTTAGGCTAATTTTAAACCATCTTACCAGTTCTCTTTATGTTAATTCTTCGTTTTTCTTTTTCGAGTTTGAAGACCACCTTAAGTCATTCGGAGGCAACAAGCAATCGCCCTTCCCTAATTTATAGCAGCTAGGTCTATAGTGGAGAAGGTACCACTGCCGAAGGACAAACACACCGCCCTAGCCTCATTCGGTACTCGAAGCCCTGTTCATCTGGGACGAATGATCAGAAGGCAGCCCTTCACACCCCTCGGCCATAGGGGCAACCATGTAAATTCTGCTTCGTTTTCTTCATATTAATTCCTCATCTTCCTTTCATGTTATGGAAGAGACTTGAGAAGATCTTCATCCAGTTATAGACTAAGAATGGTTGATGATGATGATGATGGTACACACACCGACCACCACTAAATTAGAAACCTTTATGCAGATGTATGTTAACGCAACGTATATGAAAAATAAGTGGTCACGTGCGTCACCACGTGATCTATGCAACCATTTAAGACTGCTGCTCATCAGTAATCGTCAGAAAGGGCCGCGGATGGCCTAGTGGCCAACGTTCGTGACTGCTACAGAAAAATCTCAGGTTTGATCCGAAGCAGGTACGAACGCTCGAACCACTAAACACCCGTTATAAATAAGGGTGTCTTTCTCCCCCTTTCTACCTCGCTCCCGTGTGACTTTTCTGTTGGTCACTCTAACCCAAATCTCTTAGCTTCCGACCTCTAAGGGCTGTTTTTGTTAGGAATAAACCGTGATTGAACGCGGGTAGCGACAGGCGCCAAGCAACGTGCCACGTTCTGCCCGTCTGGATGGTGCGACGATTTTGAGAAACAGTAGAACTGACTAGTTTTTCAAAAAACGAGATATCTCGGGTCTTCAATCAGTACTAAAGTAACCCACATTGCTTGTCTAAGAGGCGTAACTGTGGTGCGACGGCAGTTTGTTGGAAATGAGATCGCCGTCGTCTAAGAAGGCTTGCAGGAAGTAACAGGACTTTCTGTATGCAGCAACTGACTGAAGCATTCAATGAAGGCTGTTCCCGACTCATATCTCAGCGAACTATGAGCAGGGGATTGAAGAGGATCAGTATTAGCAGTCGCATGCCTATACAGAAATCACTGAATTCCTGTGAAGAACAGGAAAGTTCATCTACAGTAATGTTAGGAACACCGTGAACACTGGAAAACTGGAAAAACGTCAAGTGGTCCGACGACTCGTGGTGGACATCTTGTTCTGTACCGAAGGTAGGCACAGGGTTTGGTAGGAGCACCATGAAGCAATGGACCTATCTTGCCTTGGAAACACAATTCAGTGTTCT
Organism: Macrothele yani; assembly: GCA_039090855.1. Taxonomy (NCBI): domain Eukaryota; kingdom Metazoa; phylum Arthropoda; class Arachnida; order Araneae; family Macrothelidae; genus Macrothele; species Macrothele yani. The sequence goes on from CM076993.1 coordinate 32,041,429, forward strand.
GGAGGTGGTGTCATGGTGTGTAGCACGTTCTGCTAGTACGGAACGGTTTCCCTAATATTGCGGGAAGGTAGGTGTCCTCCAAAGATTACCTGAACGTTGTTAGCGATCAAGTCCAGCCTGCAGTGTTAACTTTTTATCTAGCAGGTGACGGCAGTTTCATGGACCGACAATGCTGCTTACTGTCCATCGCGCAAGATGTGTTAAGCAGTGGTTCAACGAGCAAGACAGCAACTTCCACCATCTTTCTTGGCCAACACAAAGCCCGGATGTAAGCCCCATTGAGAATGTACGGGACATGTTAGAAAAATAGATCAGGGAGCAAAGTCCCCTCCGTCAAATCTGAGCTAGTTAAAGGACTGCCGTCTGGCGAACGCCTGGTATGTTGTAGACGTAGATGCACTCCAACATCCTGTGGAATCTATGCCAAACTGCATACGTGCTGTAATTCAGGCTAAATTAGGTCCAACTCGGTATTGAATAAAAGTTCCTAATTCAGTGGACGGTATGTGTACAGATACGCCATGTCAGCAAAAATATTCGGCCACCTGATGGATAATGCTGACTACGCAAATTGTGGATTCACACTTCTCATGCAGTTTCGTAGTGCCTGTCGGAATCCTGCATTAAAGATCTTTTGGAACAGTAGTGCTGCATTGGAAGTCAATGGAACTTACATCCTTTCAACGTGAGATGGTGGTTGTATACCATATATGAACGTTCATGTAACCTATCTTGTAAGCCATCTTAATGTGGCAGATTCTGGTACTGCTGATGAATTTCGAAGATGGTACAAACCAATGGTATAACTACACCAAAGAAAATGCACTGGGGCAGCTCAGGTGGCTCAGTGGTCTAAGCGCTGGCTTCTGTTCGGATCCCAGTGAAACATGGACGTTCTGTTTGTCTTACGGCACTGGTTTTCTCGAAGGGTTGATATCACAAGTGGGCGAAGAAATGATAGTTTCTCTTGGGTTGTTCACGTCGAATCATTCAGTTACGTTCCGGAGTTAAGTGCTTGCATTCTAAACTGTTGCACTACTGTGGCATTTTTCACTATGAATTGGTAAGCAAAAATACACGGTCAAGTCACATTATTGTGACCACCAGCTAATATCCATAGTAACCGCCGTGAGCAGCGCAGACAGCGGCTAGACGGGCTAGGAGTGGCTCAATAATGTGCTGGAAGGAGTTCACAGGTATGTTGAGCCATGCTGACTGCAGTGCATCTGACAGCTGCTGGAGGGTACGTGGTGGACGGCCCATAGAGCGAACAACACGATCGAGATGATCCCACAGATGCTCAATTGGGTTTAAGTCTGGGGAATTAGGGGACAAGGGAAGTACTTTAAAGTCTTCGTCGTACTCTCCCAACCACTCTCGGGCATTTATAGCTGTGTGACACGTTGCATTGTCGTGCTGGAAGATCCCATCCACCACAGGGAAGACAGTCAGCATGTATGGGTGTAGGTAGTCTGCAAAGATGGTTTCACAACGAATTCGTCCTATATTGCCTTCCACAGGTATGAGTGGGCCCAGGTAATGTACCGAAAACATTCCCCTGACCATAACGCTGCCCGCACCAGCTTGTGTTCTTCCAACAATGGTTGAAAAGTGTTTGTTCTCGGATGTTTCTCGCCTTATACGCCAACGTCCATCCGTTCAATGAAGCAGAAAACGTGACTCATCAGAGGAGGCAATTCTTTGCCAATCAGCGGAGGTCCAATTCCGATACTGCCGTGCAAGTGTAAGCCTTTTCTGACGATGCACCTTCGTTAGCATAGGTGCAGTGACCATCCGTCTGCATCGGAGCCCCATAAGCAGCAGGGTACGCTGAACTGTCGTTTTAGACACACTTCCGGTAGCCCCCTGGTTCATTCGATTCGGCCAGTGAGTTGCTCCGCTGTAGCGTGTCGATCGGTCCTCACGCACCTTCGCAGCCGACGTTCACCTCTCACATCAATGGTACGTGGTGCTCCGCAGTTTTCACGTCGCTTATTCGCAATGGTGCCATTTCTCCAATCACGATACACTTTAACCACAGCAGCTCATGAGCAGTTCACAAACTGCGCTGTTTCAGAAATACTGCCACCCGAAAGCCGATACTCATCCCTTTTTGCAAATCTGATAAATCGCTCCTCCGTTTATCCATGACAGGAATGAATGATATGTTTTAAGAATGCCTACAGCACACCTGATATACCCTCCAAGCTAGCTCACGACACGTGCCTTCTTTCATTGGCTACACGCTTTTGACGTCAAAAATAGGAGGTGGTCACAATAATGTGACTCGACTGTGTATATATATCCCATCGAGTTGCTCACGGAGGTCGTTAAACCAAAAAATTACTTCAGCCCGGTGTATGTGTTGGTGCGGGCAGATGGTACAGCCCGTCCGAGTTGATGGTTCTATTTCGCTCAGATATTTTTAGTTTATTGTGTAGACTCCGTTCACATAAATAGAGGCTCATTTAAACACTTTCAATAGGTTAAATAGGTTAGTGGGAGGTAAACTAGCTTTTTTTCTTCTTTTAAGTGAACTTTTAAAAGTACAGTTCTTGGTAACCAAAACACCGGTTTCGAACGTTTGTGCGTTGATTATATAGTTCACTGTTTTAAGGGATTTGATATTAACTACATACGGGAACTGCGAGGATATACGGGAATAATGTTCCGGGGTTACTTACAAGACATATTCCTTTTAAATTATATCCGCTTTGCCGGCGGAAGGTAGCCCGTTTACCGTAGTCGACCGTGCTTTCGCTCTAACTGTAAGGTTCTTTTCTCAACGAACTGCTGATGACAAAATGCCCCTTCCTTCTAAAAGCGAATTCGTGTATATCTCTTGATTCTACTTTTTATAAGTGCGAATGAAGCAGAAGGTAATGGCTAAAACATTTCCTGAGCTTGCCATCTGGCTCCTTCTCTCGCTTCTCTGCTAGAGAGATGCATTCCCAATGCTGACCTCAAAGAACTTCACAGCTAATCATATCCGAATAAGGTGTGCGTTACACAATTTCGCTCTGAATTTTACCAATACCTGGTCTCCCTATACTTCGGTTCTTACGGAGTAAATGAATTATTCTGTCGTTCAGCGGGAACAACCGCAGATTGAGTTTCTACAAATCTATCTGTATAACTACCCTAAAATTTCGCTAGCACTATTATTTTGACGTAAATCAAACACTTAATGAGAATAAATCCAATAAACTTGTTCTAATGGTTTTGGAAAAATCATTCCAACGTACGTGTGTGTGTGTGTGTGTGTGTGTGTGTGTGTGTGCTGATCATTATCACCAACAACCATTCTTAATCCACGGCTGGGCAAACGTCCTCCATCCACGGCTGGGCAAATATCTTCCAAGTCTCTTCCAACCCCTCTCTCTGGAACAATTCTCTTTCATATCACTCCAACATGCTTCCGAATTTCATCCACCCATCTTCTATGTGGTCTTCTGCGTCTTTTTGTTTCCCCTTAGTATTCAGTCTGTTTCAGCCGTCGGACGATGGTCAGTTCTTCTGGCAATATATCCAGCCCATTACCAATCCAGGGTCTTTATTACAATCATCCACTCTTGTCGCTTTTCTTATCCATGAATTCCTTTTTCCATCTTCCTTGGTTACACCAAGCATGCATCTCTCCATGCTTCTCTGAGTTGACCGTTGTTTCTGTATGTCATTTTTATAGTTAAAGGACATGTCTCTGATTCATAAGGAAGAACTGAAAGGATGTATGGATGAACACTTTAACCGGCTGGAGCGAGTTGACTCGGGGTGTGTAAAATGGCCTGAAATCAGCTCAAAAAGGAACTTATTCGCTCAAACAGAAGTCATCGCTCTTTCCACGTTTATAAGTGAGTCACGGAAAAATTCTCATCAGCTGCCACCGAGAATCGAACCCAGTGTCTTCCAGTTACGCGCCGGACATGCTACCACTGCACCACAACGGCCTCTAATTTTCCAAGACTCACATACAACTAACTAACAAACCATATGGTAAGTTGCTTCTTGGAGCCCCGCACAATGCTGGGGATTCACCAAAGATGGAAAGCAGCAACTGAACAAATAACTAGGAGGCTGTTCAGTTGCTGCTTTCCATCTTTGGTGAATCCCCAGCATTGTGCGGGGCTCCAAGGAGCAACCTGCCAAGTGGCTTGGTAGTCAGTGGTATGTGAGTCTTGGGAATTCGAGGTCGCTGTGGTGCAGTGGTAGCATGTCCGGCGCGTAACTGGAAGACTGGGTTCAATTCCCGGTGGCGGCCGATGATAATTTTTCTGTGACTCACTTATAAACGTGGAAAGAGCGATGACTTCTGCTTGATGTTCCTAGTCTACGTCAATTGTGTGTATTTATTATTCATTCGAACATATTCGATGTCTAAGAAGTGGGCCGAATTCTGCTGGAACGAGTGAACCTGCGCATCGGAAAGCATTACTTTACTCTTAGCTTTGTTATTCAAAGTTGTCATTTAGGGAGACGATTGACACTAATCCTTTCTGACTGATTAACTGCTTGAAGGTTTATAACAATGTCGATTAACACCCCCTTCCCCATCCCGTAGGGATATATATGTGTAGATGAAAAGGGATATAGATGTTTATCACTTGTTTCTACCCAGTAGCAGGATGCACATGTCACAGGTACTGGGTTTCCCTTTGAAGACTTGGGTCACGGAGCATAAAGTAAAGGACTAGAATGGAGCATTTGTCACTACTGACAGGTTTATGGTCAGTACTGCTGAGGTGCCAGAGGAAAAGAATTTTTTTTTTTTGACGTAGCTTCCGTAAAACACGGTTGCTATGGGAGCTTTTGGTTTGGGGAGCGCAGAAAATTTGGGGACCATTTGTTTCAATTACAACGGCCGCTTAAGGGTTAAATACTTTTTTTCTAAGAGATAATGTTAAACTGCCTTTGGAAATTCTTCCAAATGCTCAAGTTTCATACACCAATTAATTTCTTCTCTTTTGTGGGTTTTTTGAGGCAAAAAATTTGGCCACAAGCAGTCATCCTTCCCTAATTTAGGAATAGTTCCAGAAAATGAAGAGAACCACTGTCGACGGGCAAACACACCATCCATGCCTCACTAGGGATTCGAACCTGAACCCATCTCAGACGAACAATTAGAATCCAACGTTTCGTACCATTCGTTCACAAAGGAAGCTAATTTTTTTTTCTTTGTTGTGGCCCTCGCTTGTTATCTGTTGTCCAAGATAGATGTTTTTTTTTTTTCTTTTTGTTGTTTGGGGGAAGGATCAACGACCACCCTGAGTAACTCAGTGGCTATAAGCAGTCTGAGTAACCCACCCTGAGTAACTTAGTGGGCTATATGCAGTTTTGTTGTTTGGGGGAAGGATCGACGACTACCTTGAGTAACTCAGTGGGCTATATAAGCAGTCGCCCATCCCAAATTTAGGGCCACTGGTTGCAGACAAGGAAAAGAGCCAGTGCCATAAGACAAACACAACGTCCATGCCTCACAGATATTTGAACCAGGACATGATTCAGGAGAATGGTCATCCCTTTTTTTTTTTTTTTTATTGGAGGTTTAATGAATGACTACCGTGAGCAACACAGTGGGCCGTCCCGTTGACACAGTGGTCTAAGCGCTGGCATTCGTCCGTGAAGGTTCGAATCTCGGTGCGACATGGATGTTGTGTTTGTCTTACGGCACTGGTTCTCTGCCCTCTCTGGAACCAATGGTCCTAAATTAGGGTCGGGCGACTGCTTATAGCAAATTGAGTTGCTCACGGTAATCGTTAAACCTTCAATTAAAAAAAAAACTCATTGTGCTATAAACAGTCGCCCGTCCCTAATTTAGGGCCTCTGGTTCCAGGGAAAGGAGAGAACCAGCGCCGTAACGTCAAACAAACACAACATCCATGCCTCACTGGGATTTGGACACGGACCCGTCTCGGGTGAATGATCAGAAGCCATCGCTTAAACCGCTGCACCACCGGCGCAGCGAATGGTTATAAGCCAAAACGCTTTGACCACTGCGCCTCCAGGGCGGCCCAAGGTACATCTCAGCACTAGTTACTTCTACATTTTTGCCCCACGAACATCTAATCTTCAGTTCCTGTAAAAGCATTGTATATCAGTTTTGTTTCCTGTAACGTCACCTTAAGCCTACTTTTTTGTGGAGCAATCCTCCACTTTAAGGTGAGCATCTGGATCCGTATCTGACCGTGTGTATGAAAGTGTGATCATTAGTCAAACAACATCTACGCTTTTTGGAGGCAAAAAAGCAATGCCTCCTGGAATTTAAGCTGTAGCATTCTCTTCGGGGGGATGTGCGAATAGGCTGATTCCACCAGAGGAAAACATTAATTTTACAAATTTTGAAGAGGCAATCCGTTTTTTGGTGTAATTGTGACAAGGAAGGTATGTCAGATAATATACGAAACTTGAAAATTTTGTCGTCCTGGAGCGGAAATCGAACCCGCGTCTCCCAGATAGCACCCGGGTATGCTAATTGGAAACTTCAGTCTTAGTCGTTCTGCGTGGTGTAGTTGTTAGTATACCCGGACGCTATCTGGGAGACGCGGGTTCGATTCCCGCTCCAGGACGACGAAATTTTCAAGTTTTCGGATATTATCTGACTAACCATCCTTGTCACAATCACACCAAAAAACGGATTGCCATCTTCAAAATTTGTATTATATGGTGTAATTCCGTATTTCATTCATGACAACATTAGTTTTGTTCTGGAAGTGGTTTTCTACATGAAATTTCCTTGGTAGCTCTTCTGAATTTTCTCATGCCACCAAAATTAGCCCTGCTTCCTTTCTTTTAAAATGGTCGAAAGCGTAAAAGTATATAACTGACAGCCGGAAAATTATACACAAAAGAGAGAAACTAATGCTGCGACAAATATTAACATGTAGGAAGAGTTCAAATGTTCTCTATTGTACAACAAAAACAATAATAACGAATCGTGATACTTTCGAACTCGTGCGAGGTGATTAACGAGTTACAAATTCATTTACAAATGAATGCCCCCCTCAGAAGTGTGAAATATGAGTCATCCATGCTGATCATGGACATAGTACGCTGGCGTGATACTCTTGACTGAATGTATGTACAATGCTTGTCAATCCGATACAATGGTTAGCTGTAAGGATGATGTATCGTTCAAATATTTTTAATACGTAACTTCAGGTCACTCAATGTTTTGCCAAAGTCCAATATGGAAAGCCGCAGTCGAACGTTTATGATTTCGAACCGTTGTTCGTGCGGTTCCCATTCACGATAGAAGGCTGCAACAGTTTTTTGTTTTTGGATTTTTTTTTAATGCTCGTCCATAGTCGCCTTGGAATGGTGTCGTTATAGTTGGCTCCGATAATGGCACACGAGTCATTGTTGAGCTGCTCGAATACTCGGGTACAGGCGTCTAGAAAAGGTGTTGCGATAAAAAATATACAATCTTAAGAAAATAAATTTTTTTAAATGCAAATTTCTGGACGATGAGCATCAGATCTTGTGGATGACACCAGATATTGGTAGCCGTAGTGAGTGTGGTTTTGGCAACAGAATTTTGGAAGGACGGAGTACACACGATCAAATTGGGGTGGAATAAATTGACCCAACAAGTAGGTGTGATGGGCATCTGTTTCTTGGTGGTATCCGGAATTAGGTGTTGAGAAGCTGAAAACGATGAAGTGTAGTTTGTACTGGGAGTCGCTGGTGGATACAAATGCCACTGCGTGTCGGTTTGTTGTGAATGGTATTTATATGAGTAAAGATTCCAAATTGGAGAGATTTGACAGGAGAGAGTATTGGGGTGGATTCATGGAGTCGAGGGTGCAGATAAAGCCGTTTAGATGTGACTTAATGCAGCAGATTAGTATGGCACTTCAAGACTAATATGGAAAAGTAAGTTAAAGTGGGCTAAAGCGGAATATATGAGTCCAGATTTATTGGCTAGTGACGGATGCAGATGGCGTATTGCTGCTTGAAGAGACTGAAGTTTGGTTCTGTTATCTCTAGTGATTGGTAATCGTACCGAGATTTAATTCCGTGTTTTCCAGGTAAGATCAGCTCTAAGTCGTTATGCAACTGCAGCGACTCCTGCTTGAAGCCTAGTGGGAAACAAAAAATTATAAAGTTGGACTGGGTACAGAGTGGATGAGTACAAAACAGGTTCAGCAATGAGCGTATAGGTTAGGTGAAGTTTTGCCATATTCAAGCTGCTTTAGGAGTGTTAGAGCTTCTCCGTATACTGAGTGAAAACTGAGAGAGCAGGGTGTGAGCGGATATCGGTTCATACGTAAAAAGGTCATGAAGAAGAGGTGCGAGTTCCTGGGGAAGGACAGTACGTCTAGATTTGTCTGAGAAGTGCTAGATTGGAATATATGCTGGGTGAAAACTATAGGACGCTGAGTAAGTTATTTTATTTCCACATCTAAGAGACTAATTACTCCTAGAGAACTCGGTAGAGTAAGATTATCCGCCTTACCCCAGTGTACTTTGATCCAAATGACATTTATTATCAGTCGTGAACTTTCTTTGAAGAGGATGTGAGCTGGGACGGTTTGCATTGCCTGGGTGTGTAGAAGAGAAAGCAGCAAGTTGCATTGGAAACATGTGCTCTGCCTGTAGGAGGTAAAATGTTTTACTTTTGACAATTTAGTAGTCATGTTTTTTGTTTTCTGGACTAAAGATGTCCGAGCTGCTGTGGCTGTTAATGCGTTTTTCCCGAAGTTGTTTCCTATTTCTTGAATGTCCGAGAACCATTGGCCGCGCTGGTGGAATGGTCAGAAGCGCGTGCTTCTAACCATTCGTCCGAAATGATCCGTGTTCGAATCCCGGTAAGGCATTCATGTAATGTTTGTCTAACGGCACTGGCTTTCTCCCTTCCCTGGAACCAGTGACCCTTAATTGGAGATGGGCAACTGCTTTTGTTCTATTGAGTTGCTTACACGATATTCGTCAAACCCCAATGAACAACAGCAAGGTCGATTGTGATCCAAAAGGTCGATCAGTACAGAGGGTTTACGACCCAACCCAAAGGCCGGTACGTTCTGAATGATTTAATGATGCAAACAGCGTATTTATTCTAGATTTCGAATATGTAAAAATTCGGAGTTTAAAAGGAGGATGAAGACTTGTAAGGTCATTCGGGTAGGCAGACAAACAGATCTGATGGTGTCTGTGACTAGCCAGGTTGGATGTAGGTCTGGGGCAAAGTAACGTCGAAGATTAATCAATAGCGGATCATAGGTAACGGCCAAAAACTGCCCTGCCATGGGGAGCTTTCTGCCTGTCGAATTCCCTTGTCGAAGGGTATAACTAGCTGTGAGAAATGTGTTGCTGTGGACATGAATTTGAGAATTTCGGCATATAAATTAAGATTGTGTTACAGAAGGGAAGAGAGAAACCTAATTGCTGCAAGACTTTTGACAAATAATCATGACTGACATTAACGAAGGTTTAGGTTTATCGAGGTTAAATGCTGCTATTGGTTTACGTTGATATTTAGCTAATTGTAGTAGACTTCGAGTAATGTTGAGGTTTTGAGCGGTATTCCGGCCAGAAATTGTGCCAGTTTGATATATCTGAATTACAGATGGGAGAATTTGGTTAAGTCATTTAGAGAGTATTCTAGTAAACAACTTGTATTCTACATTAAGTAGGCTTATGGGGGAGCCAATTCTGCAATTTCTGAATGGATCCTTGTAGTGGCGTACCCAGAAACTTCTTAAGGGGCGGTCCATGGATTTGGTTCATTGGTGAAAGCCTTATATACATACATATCGCCTTAATTTCGTACTCAATACCCCCTCAAGGGGGTTCGGATCCAAGGAACCCCTTCCTCCTGGCTACTCCTCTGCATCCTTGCTTTAGTAGCAGTCTGACGACTGCAACAGTAAGGTTTAATGGAATTTCTTCTGAGTTGAGGGCAAGTTTGAAACATGCGTTTATTTTTAGTGGTAATAAGATTTGGATGAAGTCTTTGAAAAAATTTACAGTGATCCCATCTTGCTCAGGAACTGCTCTACTATTAAGCTGATTAAAAGAAGTGAGTGTTTCTGCGTTGAGTACTGGTGATAGCGAGACCGAATGCAAGTGTTAAGATTTTTTCGATAGGTTGTGCAGAAAAATTTCCGAGGCTTGCGGTTTGTAGTCTCACATCGGAGCACATTTCTCTTGAATCATCGAATACTTTTCACTATTTGGTGGTTGGAGGTGGGTGAGATTTTACTGTGATGTAAATTTTCTAGGAAGAGAATAGCTGTGTGGCTGGCTGATCAATGCAACAGGTTTCTAAGAGCTACAAGCATGAATTGACAATTTTGCAAGTAATTCCAGTAACTGTTTCATCTCAGCTTTGTGGGTTGTGTAATCCAAGTGATTTGTGATTTCTTAGGATTGCTCGATGAAGCGTGTGAATGAGTATCGTGTCGTATATGATGTTGTCTTCTGCTTTGTGAGAAGCCAAAGTTCAAGTAAGTTTGTGACAGCGGTGGTATAATTAACTGCAGTTTAGATGACAGTCTGAATTTCAGTGCAAAAAACGGCATCTTCGAGGAGGATTTTATCCAGTGTCCAGGTGCGTGAATATGGTGTTGCAAGCGAATTCTGGGAGATATTACATGACACAATACAGTGATAGACATATGAATTAGGAAAGTGATCAGCTGTGCTTAAACAAGTTTGATGTGAGGAAGATTATATGCGGTCAAGTCTGGTTGCAGCAGAAGAGTTGGATGAAGGTGAATGCTAAGTAAAATATTTGACTGTAGGGTGTAGATAGCGAAATGTGTCAAGTTAATTTTAATCTCTAAAACATATCATAAGGCATATTCTCCTAACGATGTTATCGTACCTACATGTATTCGCCGAGCGATATCATATTTATATAACATTAGTTAATGAGACATAAGTGGTCTATGGGATATATGTAAAAGATATCTTACTCACCTGCTGCCTCTTTCATGTCTGTACAACACAATTTGGCAAAGGTGTAGTTATTTCGGAGTTTGCGTGTTCAACAGATTTTGTGATAGTTATAATTTAATTCTACTTTTTGTCATTCAAAAAATTCAAACCTTAGTTAAACCTAAATTTTATCAATTAAAAAGCAAAGCGTCGTGCAGGGAGCCCACGCACGAGACTTTACTAACATACTAAACAGCGATTAATTATTCACCAGGATACAATTAAAAAGATTAAGATACAGACTACTAATTAAAACCTGAAATCTAAAAATATTTAAAAATAGTGAACAGTACTCCGTATTCTTAGCAACATCCTCGGCTAAAGCATACTGACCAGAATATAACGATGTTCTGTCAACAAGACGTTCTTGTTGAACTGAAGTTGAAAGGGTATTGAGCAGAATATAGCGATGTTCGGTTGCGTCATTTCTGTCTAGTGTATGATCAAGGGTAGAGTTGAAGTCTCCGTCATAACATGTTCTCAATGGAATTCTGGAGCTAACCTTGAGATACATGATTTAACAATTGCAAAGCTTCTTCATTATCTGCAGGGATGTAAAGTTATAGATTTCTGATTGGATAGTCGTCTTGAGCTAAATCAGCTGCCCAACAGAGTTATCAATTTCTTGAATTGCATGAATGTGATGCTGTAATCGATAATGAATAACAAATGCTAGACCTGGATTTGCTGAAAGACTATAGCTGTGGTAGAATGTGTAATACCATCTGTTGAATGTAATAGATTTGTAGTTGTGTTCGGTGGTATGTTTCAGAGCTCCGTAGGTTCCCTCACTCGTGGCACTTCGTGAATTGTAATTGTCCATGCTTCTGTTTCATTGTCTTTTACTCGATTAGGAAATAGGACTTTTTAATTTACAGGAAGGATATCATCATTTTTTTGTTTCAACTTTGAGTTTGCTGCTTTTTTTCCACTTTGGTGAAGCTGGCCTGTCGCCAAGATGGCGGCACCGAGCTACCACGGTCCTGAGCGAGTCTCGTCGAATGACCCAATCAATGACACAGCCGATTTTTGATGACACAGCCGATTGGATGTTCAACGTTCAAGATTATTACAAGTGAAAGCACAGTTATTAGAAACAACTGAGAGAAATCAATTCTTACCGGAAGATTACATGTTAGATGTTGTTATTGTGGACGAAGCACATTGCCCGTGTAACATCGCAACCCAATCAGCAGGACTCAACCCAAAGGTAACATCTCAAGTCCATTTCTAAAAGTGTAGTTTATGCAAAAACCGTCATGGGAGCATCCGCTCAGCCTTCTTCAAAAAGCAATTTTTTATTACCTTACAGTCGGAAACAAAAGCATTCGTAGAAAATATAGTAAAAATAAATGTTCGTGCTTGAATCACCAACTGGCATTGAGGTAATCTCCCATCTTAAATGAAGAGTAGCCTTTTCGGCTTCAGACCATACACCCATGCAGCTCCATACAGAAGCCTTACAAAAGGTATTTCCTAAACAGGACATTACGTACATGCCCCGCAGATCTAATGATATCATTGTTCATTTCAGCTCTCTAGACCATGTTGGTAAGGTGTTAGTGCACGGTATTTCAGTCCGATACTCACGGATCTTTCCGACGTTGCTCACTCAAACTCCAATAACTGTGAGTATTCACCCAGTTGCACCAGAAATTCCTGTTTGTTTAATGTTAAAAGCATTACCACAATCTTCCAAAGTGGTAGAGAAATGCAGACCCCCTTCTGTAGCCCCAACAGCGTCACCTTGTGCAAAGTGATTCGCGGTCAGGCGAGAGTGGTATTTGCCAACGAACAAACTTCTCCTTGATTGCCTTGGCATAAATTTTGGTCGGAAAACATATAAAATAGATATAATTACAAGGCTTCAATGCTATAAATGCAAGAGTTATGGACACGTAAGATCCAGCTGTCCAGATCTAATTAAAGCCCCTTCAGATCTCACAGCTTAAGAGAATTCTACAGAAATATCAGCCGGTCGACCAACTGCTGTCAAACAATTATTCTGTGGAAGTACCCTTTTTGACTAATAATGCTGTCTCTTAACTAATAAATACATTCATCACAACCGCTCAAGTAAATACCGCTCCCATGGATGATCCTCAAATGACGCAGATCTTATATCCTTGACGACTCACATGGAGCAGCTAAACAATCTGATTGACACATTCATTTAAGTCATGGATACAGACGAATACTAAATACCTGAAAGTCAAGCTTTCACTTCAGCTGATGTTGCTGAAGCATACAAAAATCCCGGAAAAAGCAAAATTCCTCTTGTCCTAAAAGGAAGCGTGGCAAAATAAAAAATACGAATCCAAAGTTCCAGATATAGACAATCTTCCTCGAATTTTCTACAGTGTTACTTGCATTTCTGGTAGCTCATCAAGGGTTATAACACCTGGTGCACTAAGGTGCAACGTGGATCTACCTGAATAAGACACCGATAAAACACAGGTCTCCCTTGAATCACTTAAAATCCATTTGACGCCCGATAACATACTACCGGGATGGCTATGAGAAGACACCATTTTGCGGTTACCTACTCAGTTGGGGGAACGATGGTACAGTGCACTGTTCTCTTTACGGAACACCACCTCAGTTGCTCTGAAGTCATACTACAACTGGATGACTTCGTTCCCAAATTAAAAGAAGAAATGAAAGACAAGAAAATTTAGAAACTCTGAAATTCAGTCTAAAGGTGATATCAGAATAATGGGGCTGTATGAGGATCAGGAAAGACTTCAAACAACTCATGATTCACAGTCTTAAAATTGGCATCCAAAGCTGCAGGGAATGGAATAACCCACTTGCTAAGCCACTAGCTTTTGAAGATCACCAATATAGGTAAACCATTAATTATATGTCATCATCATCATCATTGTCAACCATTATCAATCCACTGCTGGACGAAGGTCTCCCCAAGTTTCCTCCACAACGGTCTGTCTTGTGCCAGTCTCCTCCATGTCACTCCCGTATATTTACGAATTTCATCCACCCATCTCCCATGTGGTCTTTTTCTGGGTCTTTTCCTGTCCCTTGGAATCCAATCTAAAATTTCGGCTGTCCATCTATGGTCTGTCCTTCTGGCAGTATGTCCAGCCCATTGCCATTTCAGGGATTTAACTCTGATCATGATGTCTTCCACTCTCGTCATTTTTCGGATCCACGAGTTCCTCTTCTTATCTCTCCTGGTTATACCAAGCATGCACCTCTCCATACTTCTTTGAGTTGTCTGCAGCCTTTGTATGTCTCTTTTAGTTAAGGTCCACGTCTCTGCACCATACGTAAGCACTGGAAGGATGCATTGATCAAACACTTTTCTTTTAAGACATAATGGCATATTGCTCTTGAAAATTATGCTGTTTCTTCCAAAAGCTCTCCAGGCAAGTTTTGTACGCCGATTAATTTCTTCATCAATGTGACCCTCACTTGATATCTGCTGTCCAAGATAAACATACGTATCTGTTATCTCCAGTTTTTCTCCATCAATCGATAAATCTTCATTTCTTGTAAAAGCATTGAACATCACTTTCGTCTTCTGAAAGTTCATTTTTAATCCACTTCTTTACTCTTGTCAGCAAGTTCCTGGATCATACTCTGCAGCTCTGATGGGGTAGTTGCAAAAATGACTACGTCATCAGCAAAACGAAGGTGAGTTAGATAATCTCCATTAATCTTTATCCCTTTGTTTTCCCAATTCAGTGATTGAAAGACATTTTCCAATGTGGCATTAAAGAGCTTCGGAGATATGGTGTCACCTTGTCTCACTCCCTTTCCAATTTTTATGTGTGTTGTATTTTCAAACAGCCGAATCTTTGCACTTGCATTTTCATAGATGTTATTAATAATATTAATGTATGCATCTTCAATACCGCAGGATTTCAGAGCCGTGGTAACTGCTGATGGTTTCACCGAATCAAAGGCTTTTTCATAATCAATAAAAGCCATGCACAATGGAAGTTCATATTCCCTCGCTCTTTCAATTAGTTCTCTCAGTACATGGATATGATCTATTGTGCTGTAGCCACTCCTGAATCCAGCTTGTTCTCTCGGTTGAGCCATGTCCAGTGTTACCTTCAAGCGGTGTGAAAGAACTTTAGTGAAGATTTTATAAACCACTGATAGGAGGCTGATAGGTCTGTAGTTCCTGAGATCCTCAATGTCACCTTTTTTATGTAGCAGGATCATTGTAGCATTGTTCCAATCCTCAGGAATCTTCCCTTCATTAAGGCATCGAGTGAAAATTTGGGCGAGTACTGTTTCGATTTCTCCACTTGCTTCTTGTATGATGTCTATAGTAATTCCATCTTCTCCTGGAGCTTTCCCCCGCTTCATGTTCTTGATTGCATGAGCAACTTCTGCTGGGAGGACTGGAAGAACTCTGGTACCTTTCATGATGTCTGGAGTACATGTATCATCCCTTTCATATAATTTGGAGTAGAAATCTTTCACTCTTGTCAAAATTTCGCCTCTATTTCTTGTTATAGAACCATCTTCTTTTCTCAGAGTCATAATCTGTTTTCTTCCCTTACTGAGATGTCCCTTTGCTATCTTTAGGCTTTGGTTGTTTTCAATTGCTTTCCTCACTAGCTCACAGTTGAATTTCCTTACGTCTTCAGTGATACTTTTTCGTGCTGTCTTGCATAGCTCTATATATTCCACTTTGGAAGTCACATCTTCTTTAGTTGTCCTCATCTGTCTTCTTTTTTGCATCAACATTTTGGTTTTTCCTGATAATTTGTTTACATGCAACTTGTTCTTAGACCCAGCTAATTTTGTTGCTGTTTCCATAAGAGCTTTGGTTACTTTTCTGTTAACTTCCGAAATATCCACTTCTTCCGATGTTAGGCCTTCTAAAGCAGAGAATCTGTTCTTCAGTTCCAACTTGAAAGTATTATGGTGTTTTTTAAGGTTGGTTATGTCAATACATTTTGTTTGCCTTATGAGCTTGCCACGTTCCAGTTTAGTGTTGAGGTGCATCTTACATCTCACCAATCTATGGTCACTACCTGTGTTGAACTTGTTTAGCACACTGCAGTCTTCGATGACGAATTTTTTGTTACACATAATAAAATCAATTTCACTTGTCGTCCCAATTGGATGTCTCCATGTCCATTTCCTGTGTGGCTTTTTCTTGAAAAAGGAATTCAAGATGAAAAATCCTTCTGCCTCTGCAAACTCAACGAGAGTATTTCCACGCTGGTTTCTGTTGCCGTGACCGAATTTACCTACTGAAGTTTCATTCTGTTGCCGTTGCCCTATTTTTGCATTGAAATCTCCCATAATTATCTTCAAGTGCTGCTTACCTTTATTATTTAGATGACGAATTTCCTCATAAAATTCTTCAATTTCTTCTTCAGGATGACTTGTGGTGGGTGCATAAGTTTGAATAATCTGAGCCTGGTATCTTCTCGATAGTTGGATAACGAGTCGTGCAGCTCTGTCAGAGGAACTTTCAACTTCTACCACTTTATCCTTCAGTTTCTTGTTTATTATAAATCCAACACCACTAGTTCTGCCAGTATCTGTCCCACGATAATAGAAGAGATGTCCACTTTTCAGTTCAATGAGATCTTCTCCTTTTCTCCTTACCTCACTCAGCCCGACGATGTCCCACTTGATCCTTTGTAGTTCCTCTTCCAATTCAAGAAGCCTTGAATCAGAAGATAGGGAGCGTCCGTTGTAGGTAGCCAAGGTCAGCATCAAATGGCAGCCTAGTCCGGTCCTCCGGGGATTCTTAGCACCCTCTGCCTTCATGTCGCACTGGCCGCTGCCTTGGCCAGGTACATTCCAGCTGCCGGAGACTGAGGGCCAAGATTTAAGTTGTAGAGTCATTTTGGAGGTGTTTGGCCATAACTCACCACGCTGGCCAAGCGGGTTGGTGAGTGTGGGATAGCATTTCCTCTGATCCCGATGGTATAGTTATACCGCTATTTGCGGTCGTCAGAGCCCCTTTAGTGGGAACAGGATGTACCACGAGAAGATGTATTTACACTTAAATTAAAAAAAAAAAAAAGAAAGAAAAAGCTGCCTCGGTGGAGTTTTTACAAGTGTTTTCTGTCTAGCCGTACAAGGTGGGCCGGGTTCAAGGCACAGATGGTGTATAGGAGGGTCAGTTTTCTTACTACGCTGTCTCTGTCGTTTCTATGGAAGTAATGACCCTAAATTTCAGTGACGGGCGGCTGATTATAGCCCCTAGCCGCCCCCGTTGGGGCAATGGTCTAAGCTATGGCTTATGAGCATGGGTCCGGGTTCGAATCCCGGTGAGGCATGGATGTTGTATTTGTCTTTCGGCACTGGCTTTTTCCCTTCCCTGGAACCAGCGGCCCTAAATTAGGGGCGGGCGACTGCTTCTAGCTCAGCAAGTTGCTTACAGCGGTCGTTAAGCCTTCAATAAAAAAAAAGCACTGAAATACCTTATAGGCTGAAATGCCACAAACCCCTTACTTAGTTTAAACAGCGAAAAAAACGGAGGGATAAAACAGAAACCCCACGTAATTTATTGGGGGGGGTAGCGACCACCATGAGCAACTGAACCTTCTATAAGCAGTCGCCCGTCCTTAATTTATGGACGCTTGTTTCCGGGAAGGGAGAAAGCCAGTGCCTTAAGACACAACATCCATGCCTCCTCGGGATTCGAACCCGGACCCATCTCGGACAAATGATCAGAAGCCAGCTCTTAGACCACTGTGAAACCGGGGCGGCCTCGCATAAAAAAGGCTAATTCAAATTTCAACTATTTGGAAAGTAGTGCATGTTTTCCCGTTCCTTGCAGTACAAATCAGAGATCGAGCATTTTTCCTTTTGGATTTTTTTTTTAAAGTAGGACTAAAGTTCAGAAAGACATTAATGCTGGGCTGTTCTACATTATTGCTAGCAGCACCCAGCAACTGAAGGCTGCGGAAACAGTCTGCACATGTATGACCACCGGAGCTAGTTTGTGTTCCCGTCAAAAATCAGTGATTCCGGAATACGGATATCATTCCGATATATTCACCGCTGGCAATAAATTAAAAAACGATTTGCTGTTAATAGTGAATACTCTTTTTAAACATAATTTCCATCTTCTGAATTCTTTAAAAAAAAATACAGCTACATGTTTTACTGCGAGTGTGTGTCTGTCCGAAATTGCCGTTTATAATTTTGCATGCCTAACATAAAGATTTCACTTAAAGAAATAATTTTTTAGCACGTCTTTTGTAAAAAAAAAGTAAGTATTGCTTTGTCTGTCCGTCTGTGGTCACTATATTTCTGCAACGTCGTATTTGAGAAATTCCTTTTGCATTGGAATGCCCGGAATGCGAGAACGACTATCCTTGCTTTCCGGTCCTTTTCCGATGCTTACCTCCGCCGCTAGAGGGCGTAAGTGCAAATGCTATGGAATCTAAATATTTTTACTCCATATCTTTGCTTCAAAATATCCGATTGAAAAAATTATTTCTTTCCTTCGATACCATTTCAGATAACGTTTCTTTTTCAAGTAATGCAGTTTTTTTAGATAATGTTTCTTTTTTCAAGTAATGCGATTTATCCGATATCTCTGCTTCTAAATGTGTGCACGTTGTTGCAGACTTACAATGTGCATAAGGATGTATTCCGAGGCAGTGGCGTGCCCAGAATTTTTTTCAGGGGGGTTACGGAGTTATTTCGGTGGGAGGGGGAGTTACAATTTTTTTTATATGCAACTAAATGTGTTATTAGTGCATTTTTAAAATGTATGCAACATCCGCGCAAAAATAGTCAAATATTTATTGCTGGAAATTATTTTTAATATTCTTATTACCACATCATGGTTGACCACTTATATTTCGTTATTTATCTGTGCAGAAAACAAGAATACTACACTACTTACTGTTAAATGGGTAAAAGATCCAAGTAATTGTAGAACGAAATAAAAAATTTACTTTCTAGTGAAACATTCTTCATTTGTACAATGGCCCTTTTTTCATTGTGCAGTAAGACTAAAAACTCGTGACGCTGACGACACTCATTTCGGCAAATATTTTTTTGAATAAATAAACAAAGAAATCGCACTTTCCACGTTTTAGCAACACACAGCAACCGAAAAATTGTCATTTGGTCACCGCCGAGGAATTGAATCCACGGATCTCTCGATATCTAGCCGAGCGCGTTAGCCTTACACCACGGTGGCCAGTAATCCATATTTTTTTTTTGATTGATTCAACTCTTATGTTGCTTTTACTTGCTATTACTTGAGTCGTATTTCCAGTCTTCTTAGTTTTATTGGTAGTTCATCAAAAACTTCTTCAGCTCTCGGTGTGTATTTTCGATGTGAAGTAATGCTAACCCATTGGTATTACATAGATATGGTTTTAAGAGTCGCAGTGTTGAAACCGAAAGCTCACTTTCTGAAATTGTCACTGGTAGCGTACCTAGTATATAAAACAATGTTTTTATTGGGTAACACCTCACTGTAGCACAGTTTTAAAGCACTCAATGCATCTTTTGGCCAGATGCTCCCTTTCTTTGCGGGCGTTCCTACGGTACCACAACATCGATTCTGCGATTAGTCCTTCTTGCGAACCATTCAAGTCACCTGCATAAAATTCAGTTAAAGTTTTAAAACCATCAGTATCTTGAGAGGTGGCACATTGGGATTTGTTGGGAAAAGTGATTGAAATCATGGTAAGACTAATTTCTGTGCAAGAAATCAGTTTTCCAAAGCACTACTAAACATGTCTAAAAATGATGCATAAATTGAAATCCTGTAAGGGTTTTCTATGTTTAAGTTACAGTGTTGGTTTTGTTTTGGGGTGATTCTTGTTATTTTAATCAAAACTCCTTGCTTTTCAGCGTGGTTTAGGACAATCTGAAATAAGTCATGGAACTCAAATTTGTCATTGCCTTGTCGCCACAGAAACTTTCAGTATACCCATGTATCGGCTTTTCATTGCAATCGGGCATTCCGGTCCTTGGCTCCTTGCTGCTTCCTCGTCTTCATGGGAAAAAACGTGTTTAATTGTTGCCATGAGACATAAAAACAATTTCAAACACTAAAAAAATTGTGCCTTTTTAAAATCGCGTTTTTGAAAAATCGAAAGTTTCCACATTTTGAGCGGGGGAGTTAACACCTCAAACCCCACTCTTGGACACACCACTGTTCCAAGGAGTGTATATATTTTTTTTTAAGGTCTTGCTTTACCCTCAACCCCAGTGCCACTAGAAAGAAGTTTTTCCTGTTTGAAACGAATAAAAAATCACTTAAGGAACACTATTTCACAGCAAAGACTAACATCGTTATCTAATATCGCGGTACAAAAAAAGAACTTCTCTCCGAACTTGTACAGCGGGTGGGTGACAACGAAAGTGAAACACCTGCGCACATATCACCCCACGTGTTACGCCGCTGTACGCGCCACCTGGTGACCAGCCTGCATCTATTGCGCAGTCGATCAACGAGAGCGGAGTGTTAAGATTACATTACCGGAGCAGTAGTACGGTTGGACGTCAAAAAGTACGATCCACACAACATAATGGGAGAGATATCCGAGTTTCAAAGAGTACAGCCTTCTTAGTTTTATTAGTGAGCGTCTCGCTGGTGCATCTGTGTCCAAGACAGCACGTCTTTGTTGTGTATCCCAAGCCAGGCTCATGTCGGCATACCAGCAAGAGGAAAGAACCACATCCAATAGGAGTAACTGTCGAGATAAGAGGAAGCTGTCTGCCAGGGACGGCTGGGTGCTAACACCGATGGTAGCAAAAAAAAAAAAAAAAAAAAAAAAAGCAGCTGCCCAACTCACCGCAGAGTTGAATACTCACCGCGACTCACCTGTTTCCATCAAAACTCTTCGTCGGGAGATTCACTGGGGCAACATTCACTGTCGTGTTGCTATCACCAAACCCTGGCAGTGTGAATGGCAAACGTCAGTTGCAATGGTGCCAGCAGAGAAAATCCTGTACATTAGACAATGTGAAGTGTGGTGAAAATCCTCCAAATACGTGGCGACAGTAAATAAATAAATACATCGCTCTTTCCACGTTCCAGAAACACAGCATCCGAAAAATGGTTTTCAGCCGCCGCTGTGGAATTGAACCACAGAACTCTCGATAACTAGCCGAGTGCGTTACATTTACACCACGGTTCGCTGTGTGTTTCTGGAACGTGGAAAGAGCGATGCATTTATTTATTTAAGTGAAGAGTGGTATTGTTCTCCAATGAATCTTCCTTCACTGTCTTACCCACAACCGGGAGAATTTACGTGTAGAGACATCCTTCACAGGCTTACCACCCGGACTGTTTATTGCCCACAATGAAGCATGGAGGTGGATCGGTGATGGTTTGCGCCGCAATAGCTTGGCAGTCTGTCGGTCCGTTGATTGATCTTGAGAGGCACATCACTGCCAAGGACTATCGAACAACTCTGGATGACTAGGTGCAGGCAATGGTTCAAACATTGCACCCTGATGGTAGTACCGTGCATCAGGATGATAACGCACCGATACACAGAGCCAAACTGGTAGAAGAGTGGGTTACTGAGCATGAAAGTGAGGTTGAACATCTGTCATGGCCTGCACAGTCACTCGACTTGAACATTATTGGACCACTCTAGGTTGTGCTGGAGGAGCGAGTCAGGAAAAGTTTTCCTCCACCAGCATCATCACATTATGAACTAGCCACTTTTCTGCAAGAGGAATGGCTTCAAATCCCTCTATCTAGCCACTGTAGAAGACTTGTATCGGTCCTTCCCACGACGAATTGCAGTTGCATTGACTTCCAAAGGAGGCCCTACACCGTACTAATACATGGTTGTGTCCTAAACCCATGTGTTTCAGTTTCGTTGTCCAGCCCCTGTAGTTCAACAGCCGTTTTACGAGGACCGCTACGCTTCATTGAAAGATAGATGAATTGACGTTCCTTATAAGAAATAGATGCATTTTGACGTATGACTACGTCTAACTCCGCTTATAGTATGGGGCGACTTAGGGCAGACGCCTGTGACAAAAATAGGTCCCGGTTGAAACCATTATAGCGTTAAAATATGTGCCTCACACTAATCGCTTTAGCACTTTCGAAAACAGTATGAAGTACAATTCGCGTACTGTGCAATATATCGTGCGCACTGCGCTCCCCTAGCTCCTTGTGCGCAAGGGAGATGGCGCAATATTTCTGGGTGTGCCGCCGCGTTTGACTCAGTCTATCTCGGCAACCGTGAGCGCAACGCGACTATCATTTTAAAGCTCTCGACGAGATCTATTCAAATATCCGAAGAATATTTCGCAGTAGTTTGAACTGAGCATTTTAAAAACTGTTTTCTTGTGAACCGGTGAACACTTTTGATAATATCGCGGTTTATCTGGACAACCGTGAGTGCAAAACGACTGTGCGTGGTGTCGTTTTAAAGCTCTCGACGAGATCTATTCAAATATATAAAGAACAAATCGCAGTAGTTTAAACTAAATTTTTTAAATTGTTTTCGTGTGAACGGGTTAAAATTTTCGACAATGCCGCGGAATTCGCAGAATGAAAGCAACAAAAGTGGAGAAAATCAAAACGAGAGGCAACAGCAAAGTGATGAGGAATGTAAGACGCCCAAGAAGACAGAGCACCACGTTGGGCAATTCGTGTATCGATCTGCTTTGTGTTCGCAATGTATCCAGCATTATTTGAAAAAATTATGTAAGATACTTTTCATATCATAGACCTGTGTTGGCTATAACAAATTAAATAAACGTTTTTTTTTTTTTTTTATTGGAGGTTTAACGACCACCGTGAGCAACTCGATGGACTATAAGCAGTCGCCCGTCCCTAATTTAGGGTCACTGGTTCCAGGGAAGGGAGAGAGCCAGTGCCGTAAGACAAACACAACATCCATGCCTGACCGGGATTCTCACCCGGACCCCTTATAGACGAATGATCAGAGGCCAGCGCCTTAGACCACTGCGCCACCGGGGCGGCGAATATACGCTTTGAAACCATACTGGGCTAGCTCATTTCAACTCTCCAATCTGCAAGTCGTACTGCTACGTTCCAAACTGACGACTCAATCACAACTGAGCCTACCTGATTTTTTTCCCAAGGATTCTTGTATTGTAACAGTTCACCAGTTTCTCTGGATACAAGACTCCACTGAAACAATCACCAAAATTTCAAATCCTCAATAAATATAATCAGTTTTAAAGTAATCAGCGCACCTTTTATTAAGCGTTTTGTTTCAGAACTTCAGAAACTGAACGTTCTTAAAACGCTAACGGAAGCTCGTTATTAGGAGTCAATTTGCTTTCCCGTTACCGCGATTAATCAATTAGGAGAATCCAGGAAATTGGCCGTTTACCTTTTTTGACGAGTTTTTCCGGCTTAAAATGCTTTGCATAAAGAAACAACTCTCATGCATGTTAAGGAAATGTTTCGTAGATGAAGCTCATTAATGTCATACGCATTCAAAACGCAATGCCAAATGATATTAAAACACAACTGAATGTCTTCCAGTCGTTTCCAAAACGAATTTGCCATTTTTTCCCCACGCGCAAACGAACACATACACAAAGAAAGAAGAAGAGGAAATAAAAAACTTGCCAGAAAAGCTACTTACGTATTTATGGAAATTTCTCCCTTTACTAATCATAATCAGGTTCCTGTACACCAGAGGCCTGAGGGAATGCAGAACAGCAGCTGTTATCAAGTTGCTCCAAACAAACCGCTGACAAAGCGTACGTCGAAAATGTTTCGTTGAAGAGCGGAAATCTGTTTCAATGAAAGCGTTCTGCTCATTTCTGCCGTGTGTCAGCTTGATTAAATTTCTACACGAGGTAACGGCGGCTGAGAAATCATGGTATAATGGTTTTCCATTTTTAATGAAGTGTTGCTCAAGATCTTTTTCTTTTTTTTTTTAATAACAGAAAAGTTGTGATTTTAAATGAGGGTTTTTTTTTTAGGTGCCTGAACCATTCCGTAAATAGTCAATAAACTAAAAAATAGGAATTCATCCATATTGCACGGTGTGAACGATAGGAAAAGCGAGGTACATAATAAAAAGGACACAAAAAACACTCCAAGGTAGCTGGGGAAAGAACCCAATTTAGGTTACTTTTGGTTAAAAACTTATTAAATTATATGATGTATTAGTTTCAGAAGATAAAAGATTTGGCAAGAGATTTCAGTTATTACTATCAACGTGCGGTAGACATATTGATTGCAATCAATATACACTGCTGGCCACCCAAAATACAACACCAAGAAGGAAGCATCCGATTGGTTTGAAATTCGCAGCACGCGTCGCCCGCGAGAGGACATGCAAACAATTAGCATTGCAGGGCATATACAAATCATGTGCGCCCGGCACGCCACCGAGAAGCACTATAAGAAGGGTGCAAAGAAGGCTGGGTGTAAGTAGTAGAAGTGTATTGTGCTGCCGGACCTGTGCGTGGGAAGCTTCCTGATGCCTCGTCGCAGAATACGGCAGCCATTCCAGCACGTTTCGGAGTTCGACCGAGGACGAATACTGGCTTATCGCGACAGCGGTTTATCGTACCGAGAGATCGGCGCCAGTGTGGGACGACATCCAGCCACACTGAGGCGAGTATGGATTCGGTGGATGCAGGAGGGACAGACGGACACGTGAGCGATTGCCGCAGCCGCGGCACACCACCGAACGAGAGGACCGGCATGTTGTGCGGCGGGCATTGACGGCTCGCGCCACCACATCACGAACGTTAGCGCATGAATTAGGGTGTGTTGCGCAACAACCTGTGTCAGCGCTTACCGTTCGACGTCGTCTTCAGGAGCGGGGACTTGTCGCACGGCGCCCATTGCTCCGATTACCATTGACGTTACACCACCGGCAAGTGCGGCGGCAGTGGGCCATTGAACGCCGCACCTGGACTACGAAATGACACAACATTGTCTTCTCCGACGAATCCCGCTTCTGCCTGCAACACCACGATGGTTGGATCCGCGTGTGGCGGCACCGCGGCGAGAGGCTATGACGCCTGCATTATGCATCGCCATACCGGTCCGTCGCCTGGCGTTATGATTTGGGGCGGAATTGGATATGACATCCGCACCCCTCTGGTACGCATCGCCGGTACACTCAACAGCCACTGCTACATCTCCGACGTTTTATAGCCTGTAGTCCTCCCTTACCTGCAGGACCTGCCAGCGGCCACGTTTCAACAGGACAATGTGCCGCCCTTACGTGGCACGCATCGTGCAACAATTCTTCGTGGCCCACCAGGTGTCACTGCTGCCGTGGCCTGCCTGTTCTCCCAATATGTCGCCCATCGAATACGTCTGGTCGTTGATCGGCAACCGAGTGGCCCGGGAAGCACCACCCGCGGCTACGCCTGATGAACTGTGGCAACGTGTGGAAGCAGCCTGGACCGACATACCCCAAGCCCACATCCAAAGCCTCTTTCGTTCGAATCCGCGGCGTGTAGCGGCCGTTATTGTCAGCCATGTGGGCCACACGAACTATTGATGTCTGCGTGTTCCGCAAGTCGCACGGGCCTGTAAGCTCAATCGTTTCATCTTTGTATCTGTTGTTATGTGTCCAGTAAATCTGGCTTTGCTATCTCGTGTTCTTCTTGGTGTTGCATTTTGGGTGGCTAGCAGTATATTTTTGTCCCATCGCCCTTGATAGCGCTGTTTCATTGTCATGAGGTCTTGATGGAAGCGCTATCCCTGTTCATCACTAACACCACCAAAGTTCTCGTGGAATTCATCAAGGTGACTATTCAGGAAATGTAGCTTGACACTCATGTTGCACCGAAGATCGCGAAAAGCCAACAGCATTCTAGTAACAAGAACCTCATAGTCGTCTGCCTTTTTGTTACAAAGAAAGTTTTGCGTAACTGCCACGAAAGGCAGCCAAGCTATGCACTATGCTGCCTTCTCCATCATCTAACTGACAGATTCCTCATCACGTATAAGGGCACGAATTTGAAGTCCATCGAACACACCTGCTTCGATCTCCTCGAAAGACAAAGCAGGAAAAGCAGAAACTATATGTTGAAAACATTCACGATCAGTATTTAATACCTTCACGAAATGTTTCATCAAGCCGAGCTTGATATGGAGGGAAGGAAAATAATCTTCTCTCGGCTGACGATTGGGTCATTCCCAATGTTTGGTATGCCTGCTTCTAGAGTTTCACGGATGAACCACTCCTTCTGAGTCCAGTGTTTCTCTCGAGCTCGGCTGTCTCACATGCAGAGATAACATGGAAACTTCGTGAAGCCTTTCTGTTGACCAAGGAGGAAGTTGACCACTTTCAGGTCCACACAAAGGATTCAGTTGTGCTCGTGATATTCAATGATCAGTTTTATGTCATTCTGTTCTTCTCGCAAAATGCACTGAGTAACCAACTGGAACCGCTCCATAAGCATTGCCATTGTGCAAGAGAACACACAAGAGGCTGTGCTTTCAGCTGTCCAGAAATAACTACCATTCTGTTGGACTATACGAGGTAACACCTAATAGCCTGAGAAGACCTGGGATATCGTGGAAAACTGTTTGTCTTCTGAAAAAAAATCCACAAAAATCTGGACCAGCTTTCGGAAATAAGAAACCTTTGCAGAGCGGTCAAGTAGGCTTTTTTCTTTCAGCCTGGATGCTAATACCTCAGCTGCTTTCTTGGAGAGCCCCAAATCACGCACTAAGTCTTTCAGTTCCGGTTGGCTAAATTGCTGAGGGGCTGATGACTGTTTGGTATCAGATGAGGAGTCTTAGGATTCTGAAAATATTTCTTGAAGTTCGTTATCACAACCCTTGTGCTCTTCTTGATCGTGTTCACTGCCTTGATCTTCAGATAAGGCAAAACCATTAAAAACTGCAACCGGGAGTTCCTCAGTGTGAGGAGTAGGTCTAATTGATGAGGGAATAATGGAATAGGACATCTTATGCCGGTTTTTCTTGCCGATACCATTCGTGTTGACCAGGAAAAAATAGCAGGCCGCTATGTGGTCCTTGGGTTCTCGCCAAACCATGGGAACTCCAAAAGGCAGACCGTTTCGTTTTCCTTTCGTCCAGTCGCGAAGCATTTCTTCACAATTGTGAAACACAATATGAGGAGCCTATTTCTTGTCTTGGTCGCCAAGAGGAATTTCAAATTAGGCTTTATAGGCACGCCTCACAAACGAAGTTATATTGCGCCTTTGACGAAGAAGTGTGTAGCAGCCACATACATAACAGAATGCATCAGGATTATTTATACATTTATGTCTACTTGAAGCCGTGATCAGATCTAACACAAAAATAAAACAGGTGTTATTTTTGTGTAAATCAGATAAATCTCTAGAATCCAAAACTAACAATAAAGATAAAGAATATTATGTTTGTAAAAACATTAGTCTAAGTAGTCTAAAGTCAGGGTAGATGTAAGCCTAGTTCTCAAGCTATCCTTAATGTAAATAGTGATGGGTGTACTTTTTTCTTTTTTTTTTTTTTTACGAAAATCACAAGTTTTAAATTGCATGTAAAGTAGAGCACGATGTAGAGGAAAACCGATTTCAGATTGGAAATCAGCGTTGAAAAAATACTTAGAATCAGTTGAAAAATCTGGTGCAACAGAAAATAAGAAAAACATTGTTCCCCAGTGTTGCAATTCCGTGTTTTAAAACATCTTCTCAGAACGGCAAAGAGAAAATGTGTCGTTGCAGGTGAGAATGATTTCCAGATACTCATCTTATTTAAATGAAGCAAGAATGTTCGCTTTCTGTGTGGTATGGCTGGAATAAATAGTGTTGGCAGGATTCGTTTACTTTGAGCGGATAAGAGATTGAACGATGCTTACATTGACGCCAAGTGATAGCACAAGAATAGCAGGTTCTTATATCTTTGGAACAGGGAAGAACAAACAAGTTAATTAAAATTTCACGTAAAATCTTTTATTTATTTATTTATTTACTTATTTTTTGAAATGGAAGGAAAATATTAGGGCAATATACACCGAATAGCTAAAACAACTCTTACCCGGCGAGGCATCGACGCTACAAGATTTCTATAGGTGTCTTGTGGCATCTGCTATCAACACATCACCAAAAGATTCTTCAAGTCTTGTACGTTACGTGGTTGAGATGTTGTTTTTCTTCCAACACATTACCAGAAGATTCTTCAACTCTTGCACATTACGTGGTTGTTATGTTGTTTTCTACCAACACATTAGCAGAAGATTCTTCAACTCTTGTACGTTACGTGGTTGAGATGTTGTTTTTATACCAACACATTAGCAGAAGATTCTTCAACTCTTGTACGTTACGTGGTTGAGATGTTGTTTTTCTACCAACACATTACCAGAAGATTCTTCAACTCTTGTATGTTACGTGGTTGAGATGTTGTTTTTCTACCAACACATCACCAGAAGATTCTTCAACTCTTGCACATTACGTGGTTGAGATGTTGTTTTTCTACCAACACATTACCAGAAGATTCTTTAACTCTTGTAGGTTACGTGGTTGAGCCGTCTCATATAGGATTTGCTGTTCCAACACAAACCACAGATGCTCCATTGGATTGATGTCTGGGGAATTTGTAATACCTGGAAGTCTTCCTCGTGTTCCGCAAACCATCCTCGAACAATCCGGGCAGATCGGATTTGCTGTTCCAACACAAACCACAGATGCTCCATTGGATTGATGTCTGGGGAATTTGGAGCGAGGACAACCACCTGGAAGTCTTCCTCGTCTTTCGTGAACCATCCTCGAACAATCCGGACAGTGTGGCATAGTACATTATCCTGCTGAAAGAAGGCACTGCCAGAGGGAAATACCGTTTACCATAAACAGATGTACTTGATCTGCAATGATGTTTGGGTAGCTTGTAGGCGCCATACTTTCCTTCACATGAATGACTGGACCGACGGTTTTCCAGCGGAACATTTCCCAAAGCATTACATTTCCTCCACATGCTTGCTTTCGTCCTACGGTGCATCCTGTTGTGAACATTTTCTCAGAAACGACGTACACGACTATCGACATGATAAAACAGGAAACGAGATTCCTTGGACCAGACAACCTTCTTCCAATCACTGAAGGTCCAGTTTTGATGCTCCGAAGCGGCCTGCTGCTACGCAACACGTTGTTATACAAATACATTACTACCGTCACCAGAATTCAAACTATCAACGAATTGCGAGACAGTATCTCTTCTGTTGGCTCGTTTCATACCGGATAGCTGTACACTGTTAGAAAATTTTGTGGTAGGTTGCACCAAAAAGTGGTGCTACACCAGCTGCACCACTTTCTGACACAATATCTTTATGTGGTTTAAACAAAACAAACTCTACGAAACAAATTCTATCGTCAAAGTTGTACATCGAAAAAAAACAAAACGGAATGCAAGGATCATCGTTCTCACATTTCAAGCTTCCCAACGCAAGAAGAATTTTTCAAATTGGATTAATAGTTGCATAGATATGGCGTCCACAGAGAGAGACGGACGGATGGACAAAGTGATAACATAAGCACGATCTTCTTTTTTTTTTTTTGAAAAGATGTGCTAAACATGAAATATTTCATTCCGAATGAGAAAATTTTTTACGTCCTCAAATAACTGTCTTTGCACGATTTAAAGAACTCTCATCTAATACACCACCATTTGCAAGATTAAAATATATTTATTATTTACACTTAAAAACTGTATGTACAGATAAAAAGCTTCGAAAACTAAGTTGGCGATATCTTTCGTCTCCCCCGGGAACCATTGTCAAGCCTAAGAGTGCCACCCGAGCGGAGCGCGCGATGCATCTTATACAAGCAGAAGAGACACGTCATACATCCGTTACCATAGATACAATTATAAACAGCACACCTCTGTACAACAGGAGTTAAGTAAAGCATGTGAGCAACTAATTAATAATTTTAAAGACAGTACAGCATGGGGAACAAACTAGTAATTCACAGACTGGGAGGTTTTAAAGTCTTAATATATTGCCTCCAAGTTAGTGGCATATTGGTGGGTAATTCCTCATTGCAGCATAAGTCATTAAACCACATAATAAACATTGCTTCAGTGAACAAAGTGTTCCTTTTATTTTTAGTGGAAGCTAAATGTTGAACATCCGTCCAACATGGTGTATATTGTCCAGTTGACACTAGACGAGCGAGTGCTGTAGTAGTTGCTCCCGTTCGAACATCATATTCGTGTTCCGACGTTCGAACCCCCAATGTCCGTAATGTGGAACCGATGTAAACCACTGTTTGATCATTAGGTTGATTTTGCTGTAGGGTTATATAATATATACCGTATTTTTGCTCTTTGCTTACTTGATCACGATCTTGTCTGATAGTTGAAAAAATGTTCGAAGTCCGTATTCCAAAGGATAGTTGATGTTTATTACAGATTCGTTTTAGGAAATAAGTCACATTTGGGTTGTAATCTAATGAGCCAACGAATCTTTTATTAACATGTTCGCATCGTAAACTTGTAAATGCTAATCGTTGTATTGATTGAATCAAGTTATGAACGCAGTACTCCGGATAGCCAAATTTCATAGCAATTGAGGTAATATAATCAAGTTCCGCTTGCCTCAAACGCAAAGACGCAGAATGGGTGAAAGCTCGTCTTATGTATGAGCATAAGGCAGCAAATTTAAACGCAGTAGGGTGATTAGAAGAAAATGGAATGAGATTTGGGATGTGCGAAGGTTTCCTATAAACTGAGTAGGTTATACTATTGTCGGCTGGGGTTCTGCATAGCCTAAAGTCTAAGAACGGCAATGAACATTGATCCTCGAGTTCAATAATAAAATTGATAGTTGGGTAGACTGAGGATAAATCGTGGGCAAATTGTTGTAGGTGATCAGATGAGTGTGGCCAAAAGAATAAGATGTCGTCGACATATCTGATAAAAAGTGCTGGTTTGTAAAAACTATTTTGTATCACAGTATTTTCGACAGTTTGTAGAACCACTTCTGCTAAAATAGGAGATAGTGGAGACCCCATAGGGGTCCCTCTCTGTTGTTGGTAAATGACATCATTAAATTTAAAGAATGTACGTTTGGCAATAAGTTTTAAAGTTTCCATAATTGCAAGCGTTTCAACAGGAGATAGGTCAGGAGCAGTTAGTAGACGATCATCAATAATCTCATGAGCTTGAAGAATGGGAACGTTAGGAAATAGTGCAGTAACATCTAACGATGCCATTATGAATTTTTGACCGCCTGAATTACAGGCTTTTGTAGTGTTGAGTGCTTGAAGTGTTCCAAATACAGAGTACCTAGAACCCCTGAAGTACTTGCTCAGAAGAGTTGCAAGGGCTTTTTCAAGGGTTCTAGTTGGGTTATTGAATCCGGAGACTAAGGGACGAATGGGGAGGCCTTCTTTGTGAGTTTTAATTTTGCCGAAAACCCTTGGTACACCAGGTCCTATGGGGGGGGGGTCATATGTGAAGAAATGGCTTGTGGTAAATGTCCCTTTTTCCTCAATTTGCTTAAGGCTCTAATGGTAGCCGCAGTAGGGTCCGAATGGATAATTTTATGAGGTATGTCATTCAGTGCTTCCAGCATTTTATCCTGATATGTGACTTTGTACAATAGAACAATCTGTTGTGACTTGTCTGCCGAAATAATTGCTCAGTCTGGGTTATTAGATACAGTAATTCTAATAGTTGTTTTCGCTCGTACCTTAGAATTCTAGTGGCTTTGTCAACTTGGCTATTGTTTTTGCGAGTTAAAATCCTGGAAATAGAATGTCTAGTAGATGTTTGTCCCTCAGACGGTAAAGGAGAGATAATATTTTCAACTTGTGGGATTACCCTAATGGGGTTCATTCTAAAGGGCGGATAATTGAACTTCGAACCTCTAATAATAGCAGAGGTTTGGATGCTCGACAATTGGGTGGAACTTAAATTAAGAAATGGGGGTGAGCTTCATCATGCCTTGAAGTAATTGGGTTGGGTGTCCGAGAGTATCCAGAGACGTAATCAGCCATTAACACCCTCAGTTTATGAATGTGTCGTCCTTGAATGTTAGCCGTCTCCGTTTGTAGTGGCATAAAGAAGGTAATTAGTAACTTACCCAAAGTAATGTGGTGTAGTTGCCTTGATAACCGGATGTAAGCTGAATACGCTCTCCTATTGAGATAATCTAGGTAGCCTCTTTTTATCCGGATTTCTGTTATCAGCCGCTTATGTTCCGCTGAATGTTGCACATTAGAATCCTGTTTTGATCGAGTGCATGTCCTGATTCTAAGAAATCTCGGTATAACAGACAGCTCTCTACAGTTGATGAGGAAAGCCAGACGACAATTTTCAATAGCGAGTCGTCTTCTAAACTTGCGAAATAACTTCACCGCACGTTCCATTGGGTACATAAAGAACACAGGTGTAATAGTTCATAGGAAATTACACCCAGGAATTTTTCTAACAGCAGTAGTCTATGACATCAGATATTTATTTCGTGCCTAAATGTTTACGTCCTCAAATAACTGTCTTTGCACGATTTAAAAAACTCTCATCTAATACACCACCATTTGCAAGATTAAAATATATTTATTATTTACCCTTAAAAACAGTATGTACAGATAAAAGCTTCGAACACTAAGTAGGCGAGATCTTTCGGCTCCCCCGGGAACCATTGTCAAGCCTAATAGTGCCACCCGAGTGGAGCCCGCAATGCATCTTATACAAGCAGAAGAGACACGTCATACATCCGTTACCATAGACACAATTATAAACAGCACACCTCTGTACAACAGGAGTTAAGTAAAGCATGTGAGCAACTAATTAATAATTTTAAAGACAGTACAGCATGGGGAACAAACTAGTAATTCACAGACTTGGGGGTTTTAAAGTCTTAATATATTGCCTCCAAGTTAGTGGCATATTGGTGGGCAATTCCTCATTGCAGCATAAGTCATTAAACCACATGATGAACATTACTTCAGTGAACAAAGTGTTCCTTTTATTTTTAGTGGAAGCTAAATGTTGAACATCCGTCCAACATGGTGTATATTGTCCAATTGACACTAGACGAGCGAGTGCTGTAGTAGTTGCTCCCGTTCGAACATCATATTCGTGTTCCGACGTTCGAACCCCTAATGTCTGTAATGTGGAACCGATGTAAACCACTGTTTTATCATTAGGTTGATTTGGTTGTAGCGGTATACACTGCCGGACAATTGCTAAGGACGGATGACAATAGCAACGATAGCAACCATAAAATGGAAGGCAGGAAAATGTGGAAATTAGCATAAGTGCGGGATACAGTAAGACGTGTTTTGCGTATGCAAATTTTGGATTGCCGACCTTGTTCGGGACGTCATAGCGCTGATAAGAGATATTAAGGATTTGACGCGTATTGACCGTTGTTGTTCAAACGCAAAGTTGAAAGGGAAAGAATCAATTGACGAACTTGCAATTTTCAGTATGTCTTCCCGACATCACCTAGATGATTTTACGCGTGGCCGTATTATTGGCAAGATTGAAAAAGGGCGAAAAATAACAGATGTTGCCAGGGAGTTCGACGTCAGCCACAGTGTTCTTTCAAGGCTTTGGAAATCATTTCAAACAAATGGAGAGTGTAGCAAACGTCACGGGGGAGGTCGTGTTCGCAGTACGACACCTGCAGAAGATCGGTACATAGTGCTATCAACAAAAGGACACCGGCGCAGCTCAGCTAGTGAGGCAGCAAATCAGTTTATGGCTTCTACTGGCAAGCGGATCTCCCGAAAAACGGTCGCCAGACGTTTGCATGAAGGAGGACTATACGCCCGCCGTCCTGTTGTGTGCATCCCATTGTCCAGACGTCACCGTCCCGCCAGTTTGCAATGGTGCCATCAACATCGCAATTGGACTGATAACGACTGGTCTGCTGTCCTCTTCTCAGATGAGAGTAGATACAGTCTATCGTCTGATTGTCGACGACAAGCTGATCTGGCGTGATAGTGGTACTGCATATTGTCCAGCCACCATACAGGAAAGCGATCGATATCCGACATGTAGTGTCATGGTATGGGCTGGCATCACGATCAATGGCCGTACGTCCAACTATGTGCTTCCAACTGGGACTATGAATGGCCAACGATACATTAATGATATTCTGCTACCTCATGTTCGCATGTTCCGTGGTGCTGTCGGTGATAGATTCATTTTCATGGACGACAACGCAACATGTCATCGAACAGTCGCTGTCCAGGAGTGTCTTGAGAGAGAGGATATTCAACGCCTCGTGTGGCCAGCACGTTCACCAGATCTGAATCCCATTGAAAATGTGTGAGACGCTTTGGGGAGGAGTCTTGCTGGTCGCCAATGCCCTACAATAAACAAGGACACCGTCATCCGTGCACTGACAGAGGAATGGGATAAATTACCCCAACAGCTGCTTGATAATGTTGTGCAAAGCATGACACGACGTGTGGAATCTTGCATCGCCCTCCATGGTGGCCATATCCCGTATTGACATCTTACGCCGGAACGCCTGCGGACAGTAATTGCATTTTTTTCACGTTTACGTATTCTGCACAAAATGGCCTGTTTGTCCCTTCAACACGTTCCAAAGCCTTCTGGATTTCAGAGCACAATAAATTGTTTTTCTTGTAATGTCCTGGCATTCTGACATTATTTTATTTCACTTGGCATCCAACCACACTTACTTTTGTATGCGCTATATAGCCGTTTATGATCCGTCCTTAGCAATTGTCCAGCAGTGTATAATATATACCGTATTTTTGCTTACTTGATCACGATCTTGTCTGATAGTTGAAAAAATGTTTGAAGTCCGTATTCCAAAGGATAGTTGATGTTTATTACAGATCAAGGAAATCGAGGATCAATGTTCATTGCCGTTCTTAGACTTTAGGCTATGCAGAATCCCAGCTGACAATAGTATAATCTATTCAGTTTATAGGAAACCTTCGCACATCCCAAATCTCATTCCATTTTCTTCTAATCACCCTACTGCGTTTAAATTTGCTGCCTTAGGCTCATACATAAGACGAGCTTTCACCCATTCTGCGTCTTTGCGTTTGAGGCAAGCGGAACTTGATTATATTACCTCAATTGCTATGAAATTTGGCTATCCGGAGTACTGCGTTCATAACTTGATTCAATCAATAGAACGATTAGCATTTACAAGTTTACGACGCGAACATGTTAATAAAAGATTCGTTGGCTCATTAGATTACAACCCAAATGTGACTTATTTCCTAAATCGAATCTGTAATAAACATCAACTATCCTTTGGAATACGGAGTTCGAACATTTTTTCAACTATCAGACAAGATCGTGATCAAGTAAGCAAAGAGCAAAAATACGGTATATATTATATACCCCTACAGCCAAATCAACCTAATGATCAAACAGTGGTTTATATCGGTTCCACATTACGGACATTGGGGGTTCGAACGTCTGAACACGAATATGATGTTTGAACGGGAGCAACTACTACAGCACTCGATCGTCTAGTGTCAACTGGACAATATACACCATGTTGGACGGATGTTCAACATTTAGCTTCCACTAAAAATAAAAGGAACACTTTGTTCACTGAAGCAATGTTTATTATGTGGTTTAATGACTTATGCTGCAATGAGGAATTACCCACCAATATGCCACTAACTTGGAGGCAATATATTAAGACTTTAAAACCTCCTAGTCTGTGAACTACTAGTTTGTTCCCCATCATGTACTCTCTTTAAAATTATTAATTAGTTGCTCACATGCTTTACTTAACTCCTGTTGTACAAAGGTGTGCTGTTTATAATTGTATCTATGGAAACGGATGTATGACGTGTCTCTTCTGCTTGTATAAGATGCATTGCGGGCTCCACTCGGGTGGCACTCTTAGGCTTGACAATGGTTCCAGGGGGAGCCGAAAGATCTCGCCAACTTAGTTTTCGAAGCTTTTATCTGTACATACTGTTTTTAAGTGTAAATAATAAATATATTTTAATCTTGCAAATGGTGGTGTATTAGATGAGAGTTCTTTGAATCGTGCAAAGACAGTTATTTGAGGACGTAAACATTTAGGCACAAAATAAATATCTGATGTCATAGACTACTGCTGTTAGAAAAATTCCTGGGTGTAATTTCCTATGAACTATTACACCTGTGTTCTTTATGTACCCAATGGAACGTGCGGTGAAGTTATTTCGCAAGTTTAGAAGACGACTCGCTATTGAAAATTGTCATCTGGCTTTCCTCATCAACTGTAGAGAGCTGTCTGTTATACCGAGATTTCTTAGAATCAGGACATGCCCTCGATCAAAACAGAATTCTAATGTGCTACATTCAGCGGAACATAAGCGGCTGATAACAGAAATCCGGATAAAAAGAGGCTACCTAGATTATCTCAATAGGAGAGCGTATTCATCTTACATCTGGTTATCAAGGCAACTACACCACATTACTTTGGGTAAGTTACTAATTATCTTCTTTATGCCACTACAAACGGAGACAGCTAACATTCAAGGACGACACATTCATAAACTGAGGGTGTTAATGGCTGATTACGTCTCTGGATACTCTCGGACACCCAACCCAATTACTTCAAGGCATGATGAAACTCACCCCCATTTCTTAATTTAAGTTCCACCCAATTGTCGAGCATCCAAACCTTTGCTATTATTAGAGGTTCGAAGTTCAATTATCCGCGCTTTAGAATGAACCCCATTAGGGTAATCCCACAAGTTGAAAATATTATCTCTTCTTTACCGTCTGAGGGACAAAAATCTACTAGACATTCTATTTCCAGGATTTTAACTCGCAAAAACAATAGCCAAGTTGACAAAGCCACTAGAATTCTAAGGTACGAGCGAAAACAACTATTAGAATTACTGTATCTAATAACCCAGACTGAGCAATTATTTCGGCAGACAAGTCACAACAGATTGTTCTATTGTACAAAGTCACATATCAGGATAAAATGCTGGAAGCACTGAATGACATATCTCATAAAATTATCCATTCGGACCCTACTGCGGCTACCATTAGAGCCTTAAGAAAATTGAGGAAAAAGGGACATTTACCACAAGCCATTTCTTCACTTATGACCCCCCCCAATAGGACCTGGTGTACCAAGGGTTTTCGGCAAGATTAAAACTCACAAAGGAGGCCTCCCCATTCGTCCCTTAGTCTCCGGATTCAATAACCCAACTAGAACCCTTGAAAAAGCCCTTGCAACTCTTCTGAGCAAGTACTTCAGGGGTTCTAGGTACTCTGTATTTGGAACACTTCAAGCACTCAACACTACAAAAGCCTTTAATTCAGGCTGTCAAAAATTCATAATGGCATCGTTAGATGTTACTGCACTATTTCCTAACGTTCCCATTCTTCAAGCTCATGAGATTATTGATGATCGTCTACTAACTGCTCCTGACCTATCTCCTGTTGAAACGCTTGCAATTATGGAAACTTTAAAACTTATTGCCAAACGTACATTCTTTAAATTTAATGATGTCATTTACCAACAACAGAGAGGGACCCCTATGGGGTCTCCACTATCTCCTATTTTAGCAGAAGTGGTTCTACAAACTGTCGAAAATACTGTGATACAAAATAGTTTTTACAAACCAGCACTTTTTATCAGATATGTCGACGACATCTTATTCTTTTGGCCACACTCATCTGATCACCTACAACAATTTGCCCACGATTTATTCTCAGTCTACCCAACTATCAATTTTATTATTGAACTCGAGGATCAATGTTCATTGCCGTTCTTAGACTTTAGGCTATGCAGAATCCCAGCTGACAATAGTATAATAACCTACTCAGTTTATAGAAAACCTTCGCACATCCCAAATCTCATTCCATTTTCTTCTAATCACCCTACTGGGTTTAAATTTGCTGCCTTATGCTCATACATAAGACGAGCTTTCACCCATTCTGCGTCTTTGCGTTTGAGGCAAGCGGAACTTGATTATATTACCTCAATTGCTATGAAATTTGGCTATCCGGAGTACTGCGTTCATAACTTGATTCAATCAATACAACGATTAGCATTTACAAGTTTACGACGCGAACATGTTAATAAAAGATTCGTTGGCTCATTAGATTACAACCCAAATGTGACTTATTTCCTAAATCGAATCTGTAATAAACATCAACTATCCTTTGGAATACGGACTTCGAACATTTTTTCAACTATCAGACAAGATCGTGATCAAGTAAGCAAAGAGCAAAAATACGGTATATATTATATACCCCTACAGCCAAATCAACCTAATGATCAAACAGTGGTTTATATCGGTTCCACATTACGGACATTGGGGGTTCGAACGTCTGAACACGAATATGATGTTCGAACGGGAGCAACTACTACAGCACTCGATCGTCTAGTGTCAACTGGACAATATACACCATGTTGGACGGATGTTCAACATTTAGCTTCCACTAAAAATAAAAGGAACACTTTGTTCACTGAAGCAATGTTTATTATGTGGTTTAATGACTTATGCTGCAATGAGGAATTACCCACCAATATGCCACTAACTTGGAGGCAATATATTAAGACTTTAAAACCTCCTAGTCTGTGAACTACTAGTTTGTTCCCCATCATGTACTCTCTTTAAAATTATTAATTAGTTGCTCACATGCTTTACTTAACTCCTGTTGTACAAAGGTGTGCTGTTTATAATTGTATCTATGGAAACGGATGTATGACGTGTCTCTTCTGCTTGTATAAGATGCATTGCGGGCTCCACTCGGGTGGCACTCTTAGGCTTGACAATGGTTCCAGGGGGGAGCCGAAAGATCTCGCCAACTTAGTTTTCGAAGCTTTTATCTGTACATACTGTTTTTAAGTGTAAATAATAAATATATTTTAATCTCGCAAATAGTGGTGTATTAGATGAGAGTTCTTTAAATCGTGCAAAGACAGTTATTTGAGGACGTAAACATTTAGGCACGGAATAAATATCTGGTGAGAAAAATTTGCTGTCTAAAAAAAAGAAAAAATTCCGCCGCACCGGTGGCTCAGTGGTCTAAGCGCTGGCTTATGATCATTCGTCTGAGATGGGTCCGGGTTCGAATCCCTGTGAGGCATGAATGTTGTGTTTGTCTTACGGCCCTGGCTCTCTCCCTTCCCTGGATTAAGTGGTGCTAAATTAAGTACGGGCGACTTTTTATAGCACATTGAGTTGCTCACGGTGGTCGTTAAACCATGCACCAATAAAAAAAACCATTTCCTTCTGAATGAAAATGATTTGCTGTCCAAAAGAAAGATTTCTATTCTGAATTGTACTTCCAAGTCACCCTTTTAAGTGTACTGTTGTTAAAGGCGGGAGAGCCTTATCACGCTTCGTTGTGAAACCAAGGAACTGTATCCATCCGCGTTAATGTGCTCTTCTACTGTTTGGGGGACTGGAGGAGGCCGAACTAGTTCTCCTGCTGCCTGTTGAAGTAGGCTACCCTTCAAGTTTTCCTGATTATCAATTTATTGTCTCGGTGTTGTTAATGTTAGGAGATGTCTTCCACTCCTTCCTCCTGTCCGAGTTGTATCCCAAGTGGGCAGAAACAGCCGAAAGTGCGAAGCTCTTGATTCTGCAACTTCTCCTAACAAATTTTTTTCCCAAAGCGCACTAACTTCTGGAACTCATTTTAGATGGTAATTTTGTCTGATAAACTGCTGCACAAATAAAAATGGATTCTGAGCAATAATTCTACTGGTTTTCGCTCTAGACTCTAGGGATTACTTTTCGTGGCGTAGGTAGCTGTTTCTCACCCTACATAGTGGTACACTCTTAGGTTGACTCGGAGTATAGAATTGGCAATCTCATAGGTCCGCTCTCCCTCTAGCGGTGAAAGGAAGAATAACTGTAGTACGGATAACATTCTTAGCTGTTGTTA
This sequence comes from Macrothele yani, assembly GCA_039090855.1. NCBI lineage: Eukaryota > Metazoa > Arthropoda > Arachnida > Araneae > Macrothelidae > Macrothele > Macrothele yani. The sequence continues at coordinate 32,081,105 of CM076993.1, forward strand.
GATTGTTGCTTAGGTTCGGTTGGCTTGTTTTGGGGGTATTTTTGCATTCATTCTGGAATTAGAGAGTAGTATAATGGAGAAAAGAAGAACAATTGATATTGTTGCGTTCCGCAGTGTCGTTCCCAAGGTTCCAGCTATGTTTTTCACAAGTTAGTATAAACGCTTGTGCCCTGCATTTGAAATACTTCCAGTGAAATGCTACTAACCTCGTATAAAGTGTTTGAATGCAGTGGCATATATTCGAGGCTAGCTAAGCTATCTGCGAAGCCCAGAGAATGCACAAATAAAGATGAATTAAATATACACAAATAAAAGTCAATTATCAACGGTATTAAAGTATGTCTATGCTTTCGCTGCGAAAAAAATGCGTGCGGATTCGCTTTTTTGACTCAGTCTGGCGAGCGAAAACCAACGGCATAACCCAAGCAGCTCTTCCAGAGCCTTCGCAGCTCTGAATCGAAAACCTTCCGTACAATCGCCTGCTAGCGCTTCCATGACGACATGAATCAGCTGGTAGAGAGGAATGGGCCATTGCTTTGGGCAACGGTTCGCTCAGAAAAGAGAAGACTTAGACTATCTTAGTCACTCGCACGCTCCTTCCGATAAGAGCACGTGTTTCGCAAGAGTTGTTTCAGTTTTTGCGAAGTGTCAATGAATTAAAATCAGGGATATTATATTTTAAATTCGTTGTTTTTGCTGAATTCGAACTGTTTTGATAAATTTTGTGAAAGCTTCCTTGAACATCTACTGTCAGAACTTAAAGAAATTTATGCTTCAAATTTTGATACAGCTCGACTAAAAAATGAACTGAAGGTGTTTTATTCCCTGGATGAATACAAAAACAAATCAGTAAGAGACATTACGTGTTACAGTTGAATAAATTGATCATAGTGTTTAGTGAGGTGTACAAATTAGCAGACCTCATGTTAAACTTTCAATCAACAACTGCAACAGCCAAAAGAATCAAGATATATCTTAGAGCCACACAAGGACATACACATTCGAAAAATTTGGCTGTTTTGTCAATAAAGAAAAACATTCTTTTTAAATATGAAAAAGTACTCGGAAGAAACATTTTATGAAAACGCAACACTCAAGTTCCCACAAAAGAAAAGAAGAATGGAGTTCATGTACAAATAAAGTATTCAGAAGAAGAATGGAGTTATGCACAAATAAGTGTTCAAATCATAATCCCCATAATTATTTGGTATCACGTTAGCAATGGCACGAACCTTAAATTTAGAAAAAAAGTTACTTCTATTACTTAATAATTAAAAATTAAACTTTGAAATTTTTTTAAAAACAGTAGTGAGGGGAGGGGTGACGGGGGAGTTAGCCCAGGTCTCTTACCCAAGAAACGACACTGTTTGAATGAAAAATAAACAAGACAACATGTTTTTATTGCATAGTAATAATTTAAAATTCCGTATTTCTACATGCTCTTGAAAACAAGTAATTGCTGTTATCCATATAAATTTAAACTCCATCAAGAAACAAGATTTGCAATATTCTGTCAATAGTCACCAGTTCAAAAACACTGAGAACAGAATGGTGATCAACAATTACCAATTCAAAAACACTGTTTTAGGAACAGAATGTTCAAAAATTATAAATTTTTTATTGTTGGCAGAGTATTAAAAACGGGGCCTGGGAAACGTCAAGAGAAAAGAAATGTCACCCATTTTGGTATTACTATATCATTGTCTGAAAATGTAAAAATGAAAATTACATGTTACAGCAAAGCATTACTGCTACACAGTGCTTACACGTTCTACTTCTGCCTGCTTTACAAAAGCAATCAAAAGACCAGAAATTTCACAATTATTTCTGTCTAAAACACCGTTGATCGAATGAGGCGACGACATTATTGAGGTGGATTGAATGCAATTCGGAACTACGTGGATTTATTTTCTACCTTCCTACTTAATTCCACATGAGATTATATGACCTGCATTAAGAATCACTTCCCCTTCTTTGATGCATCGTGAATTTTTTGTAGCGTCCATAAATTTCATTATCTCAAAGATTGAGAGTGTTAAATCAGCCATTCCTACATACGACTTGACGGAAACACGTGCGACGTTATCCGTACTAAAAGAAGTGTATTTACGTTTGCGCAGTGCCCCCTATAGTTCATTTAAGCTGTCTATTAGAAAGAATTCGATCCTCAATGAGAATAATTTGCTAAAAAAAAACCGGAATTCAGCTTTTAACTTGTTAATGCAGAAATGTTTGTCATAAAAAAGTATATACGGAATAAACCAGAAAATTAAGAAGTGCTGTCTAAATATGCCTTCATCGTATTTTGGATTAAAAGAAGGTGATGTTTGTTTTCCGAGTAAATAGTATGGGATTTTAACTGGAAGCAGATAAGTACAAGACTTCTAAAGTTAATCCGGTTTTTACAGGTGTAAAAGGATCAGACATGGGCGTACCGATAGCACCCCCACCCCCTCTCTGCGCGGAGGGGGGTGCCTCACAGGTAAGAGGGCCTTTAGGCTCAGCAGAAGGATTTTCAAATTTTTTGCGGGAACTTCATATGAAACTGGTTAAAGAAATAACAAGGAATTTTTGACGGCAGCTTTAAATGAAGTATTAAAAACAAAAATCAATTTTAAATACCTTTCTTCTCAGTAAATAAGTTAAGTCTCCAAGAAACCATTTTCACTTCAGTTTGTAAAAACTGGGTGACGAGACAGTCGCTATTCCAGAGGACTTGAGGCTACTTTTCACTGCCATAGCAATAGTTCCTATGCATGCATATTAACAAGAAAATGTGATTGAAATATCAGTTGCATTATTGAATTTTTATATCAGTGAGGATGAGGTGATATACACTATATTGGCAAAAGTCACCAGACACCTAGAAGAGAAACACAAGATAGCATTTATTGACATATATTAGTGGTGTCGGTCCAATTTTGGCCTTAATGCATGCACTGACTCTTCGAGAAGGTGCATGCTTTCGACAAGGTTTTGGAACACAGCCATAGGTATGCGCTTCCATTCAGTACACAATGCTGCCGCTAACTGTTGCTTAGTAGCAGGCCTTGGTTCCAAACTTCTTATCGGGCGCTCTAATTCATCCCATATCTGCCCTATGGGATTAAGATCAGGACTCTGTGCTGTCTAGTCCACACACAATACGGAATTATCGTCGAACCACGCCGTAATAGTCCTTGCTTTATGACGCGGTGCATTATGCTGCTGGTACCAACAAGGCTCGGTTTCATAATATTGCCATAGAGTTCGTCGGGCGTAATTGTCCAGAATATCGAGGAAGACGTGCTGGTTAACAGGTTTGTCCACGATAACCAATGGGCCGAGACCATACCACGAAAAACACTCCTACGCGAGTACACTGCCAACTCCAAAGTGGTAAATAGCGTTCCCCTGGCTGTCGCCATACCCACACACGGCCTTCAGACTAATGAATCGTGTATCTGAATTCATCAGTCCATATGAACCGTTTCCATTGAACTACGGTCGACGATAAATGTTCTTTACATTATGCTAAACGACGAGAAGCATTCCGAGTGGAGATGAAAGGCTGCCGCACGACCACGGTAATCCATGGATGAAGTTCTTTGCGAATTGTACGTGTACATACCGAGGTTCCAGCATTTTTACTCACCTGTACATTGAGGTCTTGGGCAGTACTCCGTCGATTAGCTGTAACGACTCTCCTGAGGCTTCGACGTCCTCTATCACTGATTTTCTTTGGTCTGCCGGTTCGTTTTGCTGCTTCAGGCGCGCCACGTGTCTTCCACTTATTCAGTACATCCAAAACAGTTGACTTGGGTATGTTTGAACGCCTCTCGGTTTCTCTTATGGACAACCCACTAATATAATACCCAACAATCTTTCTTTTCTCAAAGTCAGTTCTCTCCCGCCGCGACATTTTCCCTCAACCTCACAGTGCGATATGATTGCGGTCAGTTGCAGGCTTGTTTTTATACCGTTTGCAGCTGTACCGCGCATCTTAACAACGCAGCTGATCCGTTCATTTGCTTTTGAAGGGTGTCCGGTGACTTTTGTAAATATAGTGTATGTTACATTTTTTTGCAGGTAACTACTCATCCTTCAGAATATAATTAGCTAAAAGATATTCTTCGCGGGAACGAAAAAACAAAGATCTGTGTCATTTTTTTTTATTTTTATAACAGAGTCAAAAAAAAAGATTTCGTGCAAAACATCCCAACGTTATATTAAGTGTTTGTTTTTTTTTTATGTTCAAGAGTAAATAATTTCAGTAATTTTACACTTTTTGTGACACAATTCTTAATTGTTACTTTTTAATTTGCTTAGTTATGTTCTGTATTTTTGTATAAATCGGTCATTAGATAGAGACTGTCACACGACTGTTCCGTGTTTTATGTGTGTGATCGTGAGATATTTCAAAGAGAATGACTTTATTTCTCTGAAAAAAATAAAATTTGCATGATATCATTAACTTGGCGTAAGTGTTTTGTAATACTTTGTATTGGTATAAAACTATGGTAATCATTTTAATTACAACGTGTGCATTTGTGTTACACGCAATAAAGTGTAACAATTTTGGTTTTACAAAAAATTCTTATAGGTTCCAAAGAATTTGAATATCAGAACGTCCGTAAAACATATTGTAATGTGAAATTTAAAAATTTGGTTAATTGAAAGCAAATACATTCTCGCAGAAGGGCCTCCAAGATATTTCTTCTTCTGGGGGAGGGGGAGTTTTTCAGGTACGCCACTGGGATCAAACAAGATCTTCCAAGCTCTTTCAAGACTATTACTATAACAGACTTAGACTAAGAACTATTACTACAATAGACTTAGACTAACAACTATTACTATAATAGACTTCAATTAAGAACTATTACCATAATAGACTTAGACTAAGAACTATTACTATAATAGACTTAGACTAAGAACTACACTATCTACCAACAAGTAATTGGACACCCCTGCAATCGACGATATCTGCGGTCCTGATACACGTCACGGCCGCCGCCGTTAAATATCGTGTGGGAAACAACAACGTAACCAGTCGCATGTAAGTTGCCACGCAGTTCGGAGCTCTCTGATTTCGAGAAAGGTGTAATCGTCGGATATCACAGAAATGGCCGATCCATACGTGACATATCCAGCGAGTTGAAGTACCCAAAATCGACAGTGGCCTACGTGATTGGCAAGTAGAAGATGTGAGGTGACTGTCGGAATGTGCCCCGACCCGGCAGACCCACAAAACTGGGAGTTAGAGACCGACAGGTGCTGGCCAGAGAAATTAGGAAGAACCGCACCAAATCGATGGGCCACATCCGCGAGGAGTTTCAACAGGCATCCAGGAGTGTTCTTTCGATGAATACCATCCAAAAGGGAGCCCATCTGCTCGGTTATCATGGACGTGTTGCCGCCCACAAGCCTTTGATCACCAAGTCCAATAGCGCTGCTCGGCTAACGTGGTGCAAAGAACGTCGACAGTGGACCGTTGAACAGTGGAAACAGGTTCTCTGGAGCGACGAATCAAGGTTCACCCTCTACCGTTCGGATGGCAGGGTCTAGGTTTGGCGTCTACCTGGAGAACACCTCCTGCCGGAATGTATTGTGCCAACTGTGAAGTTCGGCGGCGGTGGAATTATGCTATGGGGGTGTTTCTCCTGGTATGGCACGGGACCCTTGGTCGCAATTCCTGGTGGACTCAACGCCGAGACCTACTGCACCATTTTTGATGACCATGCGCTTCCTACGTTGTGGCAGTTTTGCGGGGTGGATCCATGTTGCTTTCACGATGACAATGCCATCTGTCATGTTGCGAGGTCCACCAAGGCTTGGTATGGTGACAATGGGGTTAATCGAATGGACTGGCCTGAGCAGAGCCCGGACCTTAACCCTATCGAGCACCTCCGGGACGAGTTGGAGCGTCGACTTAAGGGGTGCCCCCACCGTCCGAAATCGGTGAAGGAACTGACCTGCCTTCTCCAAGCTGAGTGGAAGAAAATACCGCTAGCCGTCGTACAACGTCTAGTTGAGAGTATGGCCCGGAGGGTCGCAGCTGTAATCGCCGCTCGTGGAGGCTCCACCAACTACTGAAGGTGAATAAACTTCGTTTTCCTTTGCTATCACAGGTGTCCAATTACTTGTTGGTAAATAGTGTATTTATGCTTTCCAGCTTTTAATCTAGGTTGTGCCAGTACCTTGAAAAAGCCGCCCGTTGGCGAGTGAAAGCTTAGCAGATATTGTATAAACACATTTTCACCTACAAAAGCCGGATTATCTTTAAAAGCCTTGCACTTATTTGTTACTATTTTACTCTGGTGTGTCCATAATATTTTATTTTATTAGTATGGGATTTTGTTAATTTTTGTTAGAGTAGACTTCGATCTCCAAAGTTAAAGAAGTTTATTCTCAGAGTGACAAATACACATACGTGAATAAATTGCGAAACTATAAAGTGATAAGAAAAAAAGGAAAACTATACAGTGATTATGATTTTTTCTTTTTATTTAAGTCATTTTTCTGAAAGAGTTATCTCTGCCTGAAAATTATTAACTACTGCGTTCCTTCTGTGAGGAATTTCCAGGAAGAAAAAATGTTCTCAGTTTGTGAGAAACGTGAGAACGAAAGAAGGAAAAGTTTACATAGTGGAAAAGTACAAAAGCTTCTTTATATATAGTGCATTTCCTTTTTTCTTCTTCTGAGAAGTATTTTCGCACCCTATGCGTCTTGGTTGAAGTTTGTTGTTGTTGGTTATCTTGAACACGGGGGAAAAAAGTTCACGATGGCAAAGAAGGAAAAGCAAAGGGGATAGTTTAGTTTCCGAGATGACTTCCTGGAAGACAAAGATAAGATTTCGAAGAGCAAAAGCACGAATCGATGACCTCATGATGGAAATAAGTTCTCGATTCGGGCGTTAGAACTCACAGCAAGACGAAGAGCGGCTACACAGTGCAGCTGAGGTCGAGGTCATTACGGAAGAAAAATGCACTTCAAATGGCTACTGATCAGCAACCAGTGACGTCACCGACCGTCCACTTCAGGCAGCAAAACGGGGTGGGAGGAAATCTGTCGGTGGAATAGTCAAATTGAATTGTATTTTTTGGAGGTTTTTTCCCCGGCGCGCTTTGCTTTTTTCTTACACTGCCATCCAACAAAACGATTTCAGTAAAATTCTTGAGAAAACCATTCCCTCTAAACAAATAAAAAATAGTCTCCCTGCACACGCATAAAGAATTCCTGCCATTTTTGTTTCCTTCTTTATTTTATGAGGAAGCCATTTTCTAATGGTAAATCGCAAAAGGCCAATTCATAGTTTTATTACGACAGGTCAACATTATCGTTCAAATCTGAGAACGAATATCAAATGCCACCAGTAGCTCACTCAGGGCCTTAGTGGGCTCCTGTATCTCATAACTCCAATTTTTTGTGTGAGATCATGTGCTCAGTGGCTTAGGTACCACCCCTCAGACCCCGCAGCGGCGGAGGGGCGAAGGTAACGAAGGGGCGTACTGCAGCTGCCAGTTATAGTTTTATGAAAATATTCGAACACGCACGATAATTAGCCCAATGATTCATATTTTGCTTTAAGGTATATTTAGCTTTGCCTAAATAAGTGCCTAGTTTCACTTTTAAAACACTGAATGTCCTGCAGATTGAAAGTGTTCGGCTCTTTGACTTCGGTTTGTAATACGATTGCTCTGCAGTGAGTTGTAAATAATACGATCGCTCTCCAACCGCCCTCTCTCTGCGCTGCTGAGGAAAAGCGCGAGGCCACAGTGGGATTCCCTGTGGAGGATGTGGGAAAACAGTCAGTTACCTAGGATTACGTGCATGACAGGCGTCAACATTTATTCACAGCAACCGCAGATCTGCTATGTGTAAGAGGGTGATTTCTTCAAGTGATTTATTTTAGTTTTGGACAAAGCAATAACACGTATTGTCAAATCTATCGTGCCGCTCCAGTGGCGCAGTAATGTAAGCGATGGCCTCTGATCATTCGTCCGAAAGGGATCCGGGTTTGAATCCCGGTGAGGTATGTATGTTGTGTTTGTCTTAGGCACTGGCTCTCTCCCTTTCCTGGAACCAGTGGCCCTAAATTAGGGACGGGCTACTGCTTTATAGCCCATTGAGTTGCTCACGGTGGTCGTTAAAGCTCCAGTCAAAAAAAATCTATCACTTCAAAAGTTAAAACTACAGGGCTCTAGGTACTACCATTACTTTTGCAGACACTCTCCCTCCGTCACTCCCCAATCACTACACAAACACACACATTTCAAAAAATGCATCCTCCCTCGTGTTCGAAATCCTGAGAAAATTACTGTGCTTAGGGGTGCTGAAGTAAATCTTGCTGGGTGGGGGCGCACGATATGATAGATACGCCACTGCGTATGCTTCCAACAACATCAACAACAATCCACTACTGGATGAAGGTCTCTTCTGAAACTTTGTCTTGAGCCAATCTAGAGCAATATATATATATATATATATCATCATCATCATCATTGTCAACCATTATCAATCCACTGCTGGACGAAGGTCTCCCCAAGTTTCCTCCACAACGGTCTGTCTTGTGCCAGTCTCCTCCATGTCACTCCCGCATACTTTCGAATTTCATCCACCCATCTTCCATGTGGTCTTCTTCTGGGTCTTTTCCTGTCCCTTGGAATCCAATCTAAAATTTCGGCTGTCCATCGATGGTCTGTTCTTCTGGCAGTATGTCCAGCCCATTGCCATTTCAGGGATTTAACTCTGATCATGATGTCTTCCACTCTTGTCATTTTTCGGATCCACGTGTTCCTCTTCTTATCTCTCCTGGTTACACCAAGCATGCACCTCTCCATGCTACTTTGAGTTGTCTGCAGCCTTTGTATGTCTCTTTTAGCTAAGGTCCACGTCTCTGCACCATACGTAAGCACTGGAAGGATGCATTGATCAAACACTTTTCTTTTAAGACATAATGGCATATTGCTCTTGAAAATTATGCTGTTTCTTCCAAAAGCTCTCCAGGCAAGTTTTGTACGACGATTAATTTCTTCACCAATGTGACCCTCACTTGATATCTGCTGTCCAAGATAAACGTACGTGTCTGTTATCTCCAGCTTTTCTCCATCAATCGATAAATCTTCATTTCTTGTAAAAGCATTGTACATCACTTTTGTCTTCTGAAAGTTCATTTTTAATCCCACTTCTTTACTCTTGTCAGCAAGTTCCTGGATCATACTCTGTAGCTCTGATGGGGTAGTTCCAAAAATGACTATGTCATCAGCAAAACGAAGGTGGGTTAGATAATCTCCATTAATCTTTATCCCTTTGTTTTCCCAGTTCAGTGATTGAAAGACATTTTCCAATGTGGCATTAAAGAGCTTCGGAGATATGGTGTCACCTTGTCTCACTCCTTTTCCAATTTTTATGTGTGTTGTATTTTCAAACAGCCGAATCTTTGCACTTGCATTTTCATAGATGTTATTAATAATATTAATGTATGCATCTTCAATACCGCAGGATTTCAGAGCCATTGCAACTGCTGATGGTTTCACCGAATCAAAGGCTTTTTCATAATCGATAAAAGCCATGCACAATGGAAGTTCATATTCCCTCGCTCTTTCAATTAGTTCTCTCAGCACATGGATATGATCTATTGTGCTGTAGCCACTCCTGAATCCAGCTTGTTCTCTCGGTTGAGCCATGTCCAGTGTTACCTTCAAGCGGTGTGAAAGAACTTTAGTGAAGATTTTATAAACTACTGATAGGAGGCTGATAGGTCTGTAGTTTCCGAGATCCTCAATGTCACCTTTCTTATGTAGCAGGATCATTGTAGCGGTGTTCCAATCCTCAGGAATCTTTCCTTCATTAAGGCATCGAGTGAAAATTTGGGCGAGTACTGTTTCGACTTCTCCACTTGCTTCTTGTATGATGTCTACAGTAATTCCATCTTCTCCTGGAGCTTTTCCCCGCTTCATGTTCTTGATTGCATGTGCAACTTCTGCTGGAAGGACTGGAGGAACTCTGGTACTGGTATCTTTCATGATGTCTGGAGTGCATGTATCATCCCTTTCATATAATTTGGAGTAGAAATCTTTCACTCTTGTCAAAATTTCGCCTCTATTTCTTGTTACAGAACCATCTTCTTTTCTCAGTGCCATAATCTGTTTTCTTCCCTTACTGAGATGTCCCTTTGCTATCTTTAGGCTTTGGTTGTTTTCAATTGCTTTCCTCACTAGTTCACAGTTGAATTTTCTTACGTCTTCAGTGATACTTTTTCTTACTGTCTTGCATAGCTCTATATATTCCACTTTGGAAGTCACATCTTCTTTAGTTGTCCTCATCTCTCTTCTTTTTTGCATCAACATTTTCGTTTTTCCTGATAATTTATTTACATGCAACTTGTTCTTAGACCCAGCTAATTTTGTTGCTGTTTGCATAAGAGCTTTGGTTACTTTTCTGTTAACTTCAGAGATGTCCACTTCTTCCGATGTTAGGCCTTCTAAAGCAGAGAACCTGTTCTTCAGTTCCAACTTGAAGGTATTATGGTGTTTTTTAAGGTTGGTTATGTCAATAGATTTTGTTTGTCTTATGAGCTTGCCACGTTCAAGTTTAGTGTTGAGGTGCATCTTACATCTCACCAATCTATGGTCACTACCTGTGTTGAACTTGTTTAGCACACTGCAGTCTTCTATGACGAATTTTTTGTTACACATAATAAAATCAATTTCACTTGTCGTCCCATTTGGATGTCTCCATGTCCATTTCCTGTGTGGCTTTTTCTTGAAGAAGGAGTTCAAGATGAAAAACCCTTCTGCCTCTGCAAACTCAACGAGAGTATTTCCACGCTGGTTTCTGTTGCCGTGACCGAATTTACCCACTGAAGTTTCATTCTGTTGCCGTTGCCCTATTTTTGCATTGAAATCTCCCATAATTATTTTCAAGTGCTGCTTACCTTTATTATTTAGATGACAAATTTCCTCATAAAATTCTTCAATTTCTTCTTCAGGATGACTTGTGGTGGGTGCATAAGTTTGAATAATCTGAGCCTGGTATCTTTTCGAGAGTTGGATAACAAGTCGTGCAGCTCTGTCAGAGGAACTTTCAACTTCTACAACTTTATCCTTCAGTTTCTTGTTTATTATAAATCCAACACCACTAGTTCTGCCAGTATCTGTCCCACGATAGTAGAAGAGATGTCCACTTTTCAGTTCAATTAGATCTTCTCCTTTTCTCCTTACCTCACTTAGCCCCACGATGTCCCACTTGATCCTTTGTAGTTCCTCTTCCAATTCAAGAAGCCTTGAATCAGAAGATAGGGAGCGTCCATTGTACGTAGCCAAGGTCAGCATCAGATGGCAGCCTAGTCCGGTCCTCCGGGGATTCTTAGCACCCTCTGCCTTCATGTCGCACTGGCCGCTGCCTTGGCCAGGTACATTCCAGCTGCCGGAGACTGAGGGCCAAGATTTAAGTTGTTTAATCATTTTGGAGGGGTTTGGCCATAACTCACCACGCTGGACAAGCGGGTTGGTGAGTGTGGGATAGCATTTCCTCTAATCCCGATGGTATAGTTATACCGCTATTGGCGGTCGTCAGAGCCCCTTTAGTGGGAACAGGATGCACCACGAGAAGGCGGGGTTGACATTTGTCAAGGAGAGGCTGTGATGTTACGCATCACCTGAGCCTTACATCCCTATATATATATATATATATATATATCATCATTCATCATTGTCAGCCATTATCAATCCACTGCTGGCAACGAAGGTCTCCCCAAGTTTCCTCCACAACGGTCTGTCTTGTGCCAGTCTCCTCCATGTCACTCCCGCATATTTACGAATTTCATCCACCCATCTCCCTTATGTGGTCTTTTCTGGGTCTTTTCCTGTCCCTTGGAATCCAATCTCCAAAATTTCGGCTGTCCATCTATGGTCTGTCCTTCTGGCAGTATGTCCAGCCCATTGCCATTTTCAGAGTTGCTCTGATCATGATGTCTTCCACTCTCGTCATTTTTCGGATCCACGAAGTTCCTCTTCTTATCTTTCCTGGTTATACCAAGCATGCACCTCTCCATGCTGCTTTGGAGTTGTCTGCAGCCTTTGTATGTCTCTTTTAGTTAAGGTCCACGTCTCTGCACCATACGTAAGCACTGGAAGCGATGCATTGATCAAACACTTTTCTTTTTAGACATAATGGCATATTGCTCTTGAAAATTATGCTGTTTCTTCCAAAAGCTCTCCAGGCAAGTTTTGTACGCCGATTAATTTCTTCATCAATGCTTGACCCTCACTTGATATCTGCTGTCCAAGATAAACGTACGTGTCTGTTATCTCGGATTTTTTCTCCATCAATCGATAAATCTTCATTTCTTGTAAAAGCATTGAACATCACTTTTGTCTTCTGAAAGTTCATTTTTAATCCCACTTCTTTACTCTTGTCAGCAAGTTCCTCTGGACCATACTCTGCAGCTCTGATGGGGTAAAGTTGCAAAAATGACTACGTCATCAGCAAAACGAAGGTGGGTTAGATAATCATCCCATTAATCTTTATCCCTTTGTTTTCCCAGTTCAGTGATTGAAAGACATTTTCCAATGTGGCATTAAAGAGCTTCGGAGATATGGTGTCACCTTGTCTCACTCCTTTTTCCAATTTTTATGTGTATTTGTATTTTCCAAACAGCCGAATCTTTGCACTTGCATTTTTATAGATGTTATTAATAATATTAATGTATGCATCTTCAATACCGCAAGTTTCAGAGCCATTGCAACTGCTGATGGTTTCACCGAATCAAAGGCTTTTTCATAATCGATAAAAAGCCATGCACAATGGAAGTTCATATTCCCTCGCTCTTTCAATTAGTTCTCTCAGCACATGGATATGATCTATTGTGCTGTAGCCACTCCTGAATCCAGCTTGTTCTCTCGGTTGAGCCATGTCCAGTGTTACCTTCAAGCGGTGTGAAAGAACTTTAGTGAAGATTTTATAAAACTACTGATAGGAGGCTGATAGGTCTGTAGTTTCCGAGATCCTCAATGTCACCTTTCTTATGTAGCAGGATCATTGTAGCGGTGTTCAAATCCTCAGGAATCCTTTCCTTCATTAAGGCATCGAGTGAAAATTTGGGCGAGTACTGTTTCGATTTCTCCGCTTGCTTCTTGTATGATGTCTACAGTAATTCCATCTGCTCCTGGAGCTTTTCCCCGCTTCATGTTCTTGATTGCATGTGCAACTAAACGGAAGGACTGGAGGAACTCTGGTACTGGTATCTTTCATGATGTCTGGAGTGCATGTATCATCCCTTTCATATAATTTGGAGTAGAAATCTTTCACTCTTGTCAAAAATTTCAGCCTCTATTTCTTGTTACAGAACCATCTTCTTTTCTCAGTGCCATAATCTGTTTTCTTCCCTTACTGAGATGTCCCTTTGCTATCTTTAGGCTTTGGTTGTTTTCAATTACTTCCTCACTAGTTCACAGTTGAATTTTCTTACGCCTTCAGTGATACTTTTTTCTTACTGTCTTGCATAGCTCTATATATTCCACTTTGGAAGTCCCATCTTCTTTAGTTGTCACTCATATCTCTCTTCTTTTTTGCATCAACATTTCTTTCGTTTTTCCTGATAATTTATTTACATGCAACTTGTTCTTAGACCCAGCTAATTTTGTTGCTGTTTGCATAAGAGCTTTGGTTACTTCTTCTGTTAACTTCAGAGATGTCCACTTCTTCCGATGTTAGGCCTTCTAAAGCAGAGAACCTGTTCTTCAGTTCCAACTTGAAGGTATTATGGTGTTTTTTAAGAGGTTGGTTATGTCAATAGATTTTGTTTTGTCTTATGCGAGCTTGCCACGTTCAAGTTTAGTGTTGAAAGGTGCATCTTGTACATCTCACCAATCTATGGTCACTACCTGTGTTGAACTTGTTTAGCTTTTTTCACTGCAGTTCCTTTCTATGACGAATTTTTTGTTACACATAATAAAATCAATTTCACTTGTCGTCCCATTTGGATGTCTCCATGTCCATTTCCTGTGTGGCTTTTTCTTGAAGAAGAGAGTTCAAGATGAAAAACCCTTCTGCCTCTGCAAACTCAACGAGAGTATTTCCATCGCTGAGTTTTCTGTTGCCGTCACCGAATTTACTCCACTGAAGTTTCTATCTCTGTTGCTGCTGTCTGCCCTATTTTTGCATTGGAAATCTCCCATAATTATTTTCAAGTGCTGCTTACCTTTATTATTTAGATGACAAATTTCCTCATAAAATTCTTCAATTTCTTCTTCAGGATGACTTGTGGTGGGTGCATAAGTTTGAATAATCTGAGCTCTGGTATCTTTTCGAGAGTTGGATAACAAGTCGTGCAGCTCTGTCAAGAGGAACTTTCAACTTCTACAACTTTATCCTTCAGTTTCTTGTTTATTATAAATCCAACACCACTAGTTCTGCCAGTATCTCCCTCCCACGATAGTAGAAGAGATGTCCACTTTTCCAGTTCACTTAGATCTTCTCCTTTTCTCCTTACCTCACTTAGCCCCACGATGTCCCACTTGATCCTTTTGTAGTTCCTCTTCCAATTCAAAGAAGCCTTGAATCAGAAGATGAGGGAGCGTCCATTGTACGTAGCCAAGTTGCTGTCAGCATCAGATGGCAGCCTAGTCCGGTCCTCCGGGGGATTCTTAGCACCCTCTGCTCTTCATGTCCGCCACTGGCCGCTGCCTTGGCTAGGAGTACATTCCAGCTGCCGGAGACTGAGGGGCTTACAAGATTTAAGTTGTAGGAATCATTTTGGAGGGTTTGGCCATAACTCACCACGGCTGGCCAAGCGGGTTGGTGAGTGTGGGATAGCATTTCCTCTAATCCCTGATGGTATAGTTATACCGCTATTGGCGGTCGTCAGAGTTCCCTTTGAGTGGGAACAGGATGCACCACGAGAAGGCGGGGTTGACATTTTGTCAAGGGAGAGGCTGTGATGTTACGCATCACTCTGACCTTTACATCCCTATATATATATATATATATATATCATCATTCATCATTGTCAACCATTATCAATCCACTGCTGGACGAAGGTCTCCCCAAGCTTTCCTCCACAACGAAGATGCTGTCTTGTGCCAGTCTCCTCCATGTCATCGCATATTTAGCTGATGAATTTCATCCACCCCATCTCCCATGTGGTCTTTTTCTGAGTCTTTTCCCTGTCCCTTGGAATCCAATCTAAAATTTCGGCTGTCCATCTATGGTCTGTCCTTCTGGCAGTATGTCCAGCCCATTGCCATTTCAGGGATTTGCTCTGATCATGATGTCTTCCACTCTCGTCATTTTTCGAGATCCACGAGTTCCTCTTCTTATCTCTCCTGGTTATACCAAGCATGCACCTCTCCATGCTGCTTTGAGTTGTCTGCAACCTTTGTATGTCTCTTTTAGTTAAGGTCCACGTCTCTGCACCATACGTAAGCACTGGAAGGATGAAGTGATCAAACACTTTTCTTTTTAGACGATAATGGCATATTGCTCTTGAAAATTATGCTGCTGTTTCTTCCAAAAGCTCTCCAGGCAAGTTTTGTACGCCGATTAATTTCTTCATCAATGTGACCCCTCACTTGATATCTGCTGTCCAAGATAAACGTACGTGTCTGTTATCTCCAGTTTTTCTCCATCAATCGATAAATCTTCATTTCTTGTAAAAGCACATTGAACATCACTTTTGTCTTCTGAAAGTTCATTTTTAATCCCACTTCTTTACTCTTGTCAGCAAGTTCCTGGACCATACTCTGCAGCTCTGATGGGGTAGTTGCAAAAATGACTACGTCATCAGCAAAACGAAGGTGGGTTAGATAATCTCCATTAATCTTTATCCCTTTGTTTTCCCCAGTTCAGTGATTGAAAGACATTTTCCAATGTGGCATTAAAGGAAACTTCGGAGATATGGTGTCACCTTGTCTCACTCCCTTTCCAGAATTTTTATGTGTGTTGTATTTTCAAACAGCCGAATCTTTTCATTTTCATAGATGTTAATAATATTAATGTATGCATCTTCAATACCGCAGGATTTCAGAGCCAAGTGGTAACTGCTGATGGTTTCCACCGAATCAAAGGCTTTTTCATAATCGATAAAAGCCATGCACAATGGAAGTTCATATTCCCTCGCTTCTTTCAATTAGTTCTCTCAGTACATGGATATGATCTGTTGTGCTGTAGCCACTCCCCTGAATCCAGCTTGTTCTCTCGGTTGAGCCATGTCCAGTGTTACCTTCAAGCGGTGTGAAAGAACTTTAGTGAAGATTTTATAAACCACTGATAGGAGGCTCATAGGTCTGTAGTTCCTGAGATCCTCAATGTCACCTTTTTTTAGCAGGATCATTGTAGCATTGTTCCAATCCTCAGGAATCTTCCCTTCATTAAGGCATCGAGTGAAAATTTGGGCGATTACTGTTTCAATTTCTCCACTTGCTTCTTTGTATGATGTCTATAGTAATTCCATCTTCTCCTGGAGCTTTCCCCCGCTTCATGTTCTTGATTGCATGAGCAACTTCTGCTGGGAGGACTGGGAAGAACTCTGGTACCTTTCATGATCTCTGGAGTACATGTATCATCCGCACGATGTAAGGTCGGGTGATGCGTAACATCATGCAGCCTGTGACAAATCGTCAACCCCGCCTTCTCGTGGTGCATCCCTGTTCCCGCTAAAGGGGCTCTGACGACCGCAAATAGCGGTATAACTATACCATCAGGATCAGAGGAAATGCTATCCCACACTCACCAACCCCTGCTTGGCCAGCGTGGTGAGTTATGGCCAAACACCTCCAAAATGACTCTGGCAAATCTTGGCCCTCAGTCTCCGGCAGCTGGAATGTACCTGGCCAAGGCAGCGGCCAGTGCGACATGAAGGCAGGAGGGTGCTAAGAATCCCCGGAGGGGACCGGACTGAGGCTGCCATTTGATGCTGACCTTGGCTACCGCACAACGGACGCTCCCTTTATCTTCTGATTCAAGGCTTCTTGCAGATTGGAAGAGGGAACTACAAAGGATCAAGTGGCGGACATCGTCGGGCTGAGTGAGGTAAGGAGAAAAGGAGAAGATCTCATTGAACTGAAAAGTGGACATCTCTTCTATTATCGTGGGACAGATACTGGCAAAACTAGTGGTGTTGGATTTATAATAAACAAGAAACTGAAGGATAAAGTGGTAGAAGTTGAAAGTTCCTCTGACAGAGCTGCACGACTCGTTATCCAACTATCGAGAAGATACCAGGCTCAGATTATTCAAACTTACTTCACCCACCACAAGAAGTTATCCTGAAGAAGAAATTGAAAAATTTGTGATGGGGAAATTCGTCGTAAAAATAATAAAGGTAAGCAGCACTTGAAGATAATTATGGGAGATTTCAATGCAAAAATAGGGCACCGGCAACAGAATGAAACTTCAGTAGGTAAATTCGGTCACGGCAACAGAAACCAGCGTGAAAATACTCTCGTTGAGTTTGCAGAGGCCAGAAGGATTTTTCATCTTGAACCTCCTTTTTCAAGAAAAAGCCACACAGGAAATGGACATGGAGACATCCAATTGGGACGACAAGTGAAATTGATTTTATTATGTGTAACAAAAAATTCGTCATCGAAGACTGCAGTGTGCTAAACAAGTTCAACACAGGTAGTGACCATAGATTGGTGAGGATGTAAGATGCACCTCAACACTAAACTTGAACGTAACTGACTCATAAGACAAACAAAAATGCATTGACATAACCAACCTTAAAAAAGCTTACCATAATACTTTCAAGGTTGGAACTGAAGAACAGATTCTCTGCTTTAGAAGGCCTAACATCGGAAGAAGTGGATATTTCGAGAAGTTAACAGAAAAGCCTTAACCAAAGCTCTCATGGAAAACAGCAACAAAATTAGCTGGGTCTAAGAACAAGTTGCATGTAAACAAATTATCATTTGTGAAAAAACCAAAATGTTGATGCAAAAAAGAAGAGAGATGAGGACAACTAAAGAAGATGTGACTTCCAAAGTGGAATATATAGAGCTATGCAAGGCAGCACGAAAAAGTATCACTGAAGACGTAAGGAAATTCAACTGTGAGCTAGTGAGGAAAGCAATTGAAAACAACCAAAGCCTAAAGATAGCAAAGGGACATCTCAGTAAGGGAAGAAAACAGATTATGGCTCTGAGAAAGAAGATGATTCTATAACAAGAAATAGAGGCGAAATTTTGACAAGAGTGAAAGATTTTTCTACTCCAAATTATATATATATATATATATATATATATATGTGTGTGTATGCACACTGAGTGGCCCCTTTATTATGACCACCTCCTCAGTACTTCGTTGGGCCACCTTTTGGCCTTTAATACTGCGTCGATTCTTCGTGGCATGGACTCCACGAGATGTTGATAGGATGTGTGTGTGTAATCTGAGACCATGCTTGATGAATAGCTCTTTCCAGGAGTGTGAGATTGCAGGGTTGTGGATCCCAGCTGTCTGATGGCTCGTTCCAGCTTCATCCCTGGAGATTCTCAATGGGGTTGAGATCTGGAGATTGTGGGGGCCACCTAAGCAAAGTAAACTCACCGGAATGTTCCTGAGACCAATCCTGTACAATACGAGCACTATGGCAGGACGCATTATCGTGTTGAAAGTAGCGATCGCCATTGGGATAAACCATCCAAATGACAGGATGCACTTGGTCCGCAACGATGTTTAGATATGATGTGTCAGACGTTGATCAACACGAATTAAATGTCCCTAAAAAGCATGCCAGGAAAAGCATTCCCCAAACCATAACCTTGCTCTCCACCAGCTTTGAAGTGTTGTAGCAATGCATTTGGGGGTCCATGCTTTCGTGCTGTTTCCGCCAAATTCCTCACTCGACCATCGGCATGGTGCAACTGAAAACGTGATTCATCGGACCACATAATTTGTTTCCAATTATCGACTGTCCAATCCTTGTGCTCCTGTGCGAATTGGAGACGTTTTCTCTCTATATATAAATACCAAGGTATATATATAAATTAATCGGCGTATATAACTTAGTTGGAGTGTTTTTTGAAGAAACAGTACAATTTTTAAGATCAATATACCATTATGTCTTAAAAGAAAAGTGTTTAATCAATGTATCCTACCAGTTCTTACGCACGGAGCAGAGACGTGGACCTTAACTAAAATAAAGACTTACAAAGACTGCATACAATTGAAAAAAAGCTCGGAGAGATGCATGTGCTTGGTGTAACTCCGGAGAGATAAGAAGAGGAACTCCTGTATAAGAAAAATGACAAGAGTGGGAGACATCATGATCAGAGTAAAATCCCCTGAAATGGCAATTAGCTGGACAGAAGGGCGGACCATCGTTGGACAGCAAAGGATTTTAGACTGAATTCCAAGGGACAGGAAAAGACCAAGAAGAGAGATGAGAGATGGGTGGATGAAATTCAAAACCATGCAGGAGTGACATGGAGGAGACAAGGCTCAAGACAGACCGTTGTGGAAGAACAATGACGATGATATGTATATCCTATCCTTTGGTAATGTCGTCCATCTGGGAGCATTGCCTTGAAATGGCCCATTTGAGTTTTCTCTATCTTTCTCTCACTTTGTTTTTCTTTCCTGTCGAGTTCCAATTGAACTAATTCAAAGTAATGCTCCGTTTTTCCTAAGATTATGAGGCAGATGTAGGAGATATTTGTGTTTCCTCATGAGAGTCTGAGAGAGCAATCAGGGTATTACGTTTACTGAAGCCAATAGCCGGTAGGCGCGTGCTGTTTAGTACAGATGTCCTTCCCTACTGTTGTTCCCTCTGGGAGCATCTTAACCCCATGGCGTAGCCACCACCTGTATAAATTAATTTTGCTTGGCACGTCAGACAAAGATGTTCACATTCTCCTTCTGCAGAACCCATATGAATTGTTAAACGCCCTCCTGTGTAATCCTACTCTATCGTCCAATATGTACAGTATGTTTTGTTGTTGTTGTTTCCAGGTTTAACGACTGCTATGTGCAACTCTCAGGGCAAATAAGCAGTCGCCCGTCCATAATTTAGGGTCCAGAGCGTTCTTCGGGGCCTCGGGAAGGGGGTTGCGCCTCGTCAAACACCGTTTTGGCTGGAGTCGTCGCTAAGATATGTGTTACGCCATTTTCCCATTCCGACTCACACTGCAGAGAGCGCGTTTTATATTTCCCTTTTAAGATTTGCCAATCTTTTTTCATAAGCGAATGGAGACTGAGAGTCGGTGGGCGATTCGGATAGATGTTAACAATTTGCATCGGAGTCCGCCCTTGTTCGTTCGTTTCTTTGACACCCCACTTGGAAATCGTCCATAGACGTTTAGTGCAATAAATGTGCAGATCCCCACCTCGATCTAAATTTACTTGCACTAAACGTCTATGGAAATCGTCCATAGACGTTTAGTGCAATAAATTTAGACAGGTGGGATCTCACACTCTACATTTCAAGCAGCAAAGTAAATGAGAAACAAAGAAGGTGGCGGCGGGGAAGGAGGAGTGCCAAAAACTAGTTGTGGGTTCTGAAGGGATGGTTGTAGAGTTATAGATGGGTCTCTCTCTCTCTGTCTGCAAAGGGTTTGCTCTAGCCCACCCTAAAAATTGTCTTGCCCACCCAGTTCAAGATGTGGCATATTTCAATTTTTTTAAACTTAAAATATAATCTTGAATTTGTCAAGGAATAGTAACTCCCGTGTTTTTCGTCGTGTAGCCGTAGATATTTCCCCCTAGAAAGTGCGTTTTTTCTTCCCCGTACAAATGTTATCAACATAGCATCCGCAGGACCATGAAAATTCCGTGCCGCCGCCCCGGTGGCGCAGTGGTCTAAGCGATGGCTTCTGATCATACGTCTGAAAGGTGTCCGGGTTCGAATCCTGTGAGGCATGGATGTTGCGTTTGTCTTACGGCACTGGCTCTTTCCCTTCTCTGGAACCAGTGACCCTAAATTAGGGACGGGCGACTACTTATAGCCCATTGAGTTGCTCACGGTGGTCGTTAAACCTCCAATCAAAAAAAAAAAAAAAATTGCGTTGTTCTCCACTTGTCGAAATCATAAATTTAAGCCCTTTTTTTAAGTTAGTATGATCAGGTGTGAATGAGAAGGATGAATAGCAATTCACTGAGGTTGTTAGTAATTGCTCTGCTAATAAGGAAACTAAACGTATATAATTCCGTTTATTAACGTAGAAAAAACAATGAAGAACAACATTTCTGCTAGCTTTCACCACCAACGGGAGGCTTCATTAGGCAACTGTTTAGTTAACGATAAACAGAAATGTGTAAGTTAATCATACTAACTTGAACATTTCTCCTCACCCCTAATCCACGAAAGCATTTGCTTCAAGATTTTTCTCCTAGTCATGAAATTTTCTTTTAATGAGGGAGTTTTACTGGTGCTGATGGCAGTGTGTCATGTTTATCATGTGGGTATGTAACTCTTTAGGTTTTACTAATTTAATTTAAAATGGTTGGATTGAACATTAGCAAAAAATGACTCCAAACTTTAGACTCTGGTATTCCAAAGAAGTACGAAAACTTCAACAGTTCCACAGTTCCAAAATAAATGAGTATGTAACGAGGAGGGAGGGGGTGCGAATACCTTGCAGCTTGTAGAAAAAGGAAAAGAAATTCTTTCTTTCCTTTTTTTTTTTTTTTTTTTTGGATTGGAGGTTTAACGATCACCGTGAGCAACTCAATGGGCTATAAGCAGTCGCCCGTCCCTAATTTAGGGTCACTGGTTCCAGGGAAGGGAGAGAGCCAGTGCCGTAAGACAAACACAACATCCATGCCTTCCCGGGATTCGAACCCGCACCGCTTTCAGACGAATGATCAGAGGCCATCGCTTAGACCACTGCGACACCGGGGCGGCAAAATTCTTTCTTTGTTTTTTTTTTTTTTTTTTTTGTAAATAAAGTTGCTATCAAACTTGCCCCAGCAGAAATAATACCAGCCCACCCTGATTTCAAAGTGTAGCGACGTCCCTCCCTCTCTCTCTCTTGTATACTTCCCGACTGAATAGCAGTGCATCGCTACTAAACCGTTGGTGCTTTTATTTAGGAAGCCGAACCTTTTTTATTTTTGACCGATCTCTATTATCTACTCACACTCATTGATTCCAGAAGGCAGAAATATCTATTTGTATACGTAATTGGTTTATACGGGGACAGCCGGAGAATCAGTCTTGATGTTTGCGTCCCATTTCGATTTCAGTTAGGTTTGGGGAACGGGTCGGAGTGAAGAAAATGCTTTAAATATGGCAGGGCATTACTCCACTTTACAGACCAGAATTAAGGTGGGCTGGAGAGTTTTATATGCGCGGGGCATTCCATTCATTTAGTCGGTGTGAAAGCTGCAGAATGTATAGTACGAATGTTGTCATTTACTTTGATTTTATTCAACAGTCATATAGAACAGTCTCCAAATAAGCGCTAAGAAAAAGGGAGATGATTTAAACTCAGAATATTCAAAATGGTTGTTAAATTTTACTGTTGTTAAAATGTATGATTCTCTGGTTACAGGATTCTTCCAAGACAATAATGTTCCACGTGTTATCGGGCTTACCTTGTGCTGAAACGGTCCTATCTACATAATGCTGATATAAGACATCTCGAATGACATCTCAAGTAGGCTGATCTCAACCCAACTGAACATATAGGAGATGTTGTGGGACGGCAGGGGAGGCAGTTGGCTCAAGGCCGTCTAGAGAACACAAGGCTATGACATTAGACAGAGGAGTTCTCTCTCTTAGTGACGTCACACAGAAACCAAAGCTTCCGATTGGCCTCTAAGGCTGCCAGGTGTGACGTCAAATACGTCACCGACGTATCAGTTCGTGTAACGTGAGAATGACGTCACAAACTGAGGGAACTCATATCTCTAATGTCATGGCCTTGTGTTTTCTTGACCAGTGGTTTCTGCATTCCCGGACCGGCAAAATGTTGGGGAAACTTTCGCTGACCGGCGATGCCGGAACAAAACCTTTAGGTTATTTTCAAGCATTTAATATCGCAATATTCTGTATTGTAATGATCACTGCGTACAATCCATAATTTATATACCAGATTATTCCATGTCACCTACTTACAGCTAATATCATTTAATCTGTTAATAGTCTTTAATGATTAATAAGTACAATCCATAATCAATATACCACAATGTCCTCCTTGCCGTTAATATCCCTTTTTTGGGGTCAATGCGACGTCTGTTGCTGCTGCTTCGCGATAATTTTCTCGAGCCGTGGTTGCAGCGTCATTTCTTCAAGGCGCAGTGTAGAATTAATGTCCATTTTGTTCCTGTACTGTTTGATTGCCGAAACGGCTGAAAAGGTTTTCTCGCAATAAATACATGGTCGAAAAAGTTGCCAATAATTTTAGAGCTTCGTCGCTGAGATTTGGATATTCTTTCCCCATAATACCCCGAAACTGAGTCAGAGATTTAGATCTGAATATCGATACAAGACTTGTATCAGAAGGAAATTCAACAAAGCTTTCCTTTTTCTGGTGAGTTAGCCTGCAGGATTTCAGATACCAGACTGGCATCAGAAGGAAGTTGAACAAAGCTTTCCTTTTCCTGGTGAGGGAGCCTGCAGGAGTTCATATACCAGACTGGCGTCAGAAAGAAGTTCAACAAAGCTTTCCTTTTCCTGGTGAGTTAGCCCGCAGGAGTTCAGATACCAGACTGGCATCAGAAGGAAGTTCAACAAAGCTTTCCTTTTCCTGGTGAGTTAGCTTGCAGGAGTTCAGATACCAGACTGGCATCAGAAAGAAGTTCAACAAAGCTTTCCTTTTCCTGGTGAGTTAGCCTGCAGGAGTTCAGATACCAGAGTGGCATCAGAAGAAAGTTCAACAAAGCTTTCCTTTTCCTGGTGAGTTAGCTTGCAGGAGTTCAGATACCAGACTGGCATCAGAAAGAAGTTCAACAAAGCTTTCCTTTTTCTGGTGAGTTAGCCTGCAGGAGTTCATATACCAGACTGGCATCAGAAGGAAGTTCAACAAAGCTTTCCTTTTCCTGGTGAGTTAGCCTGCAGGAGTTCAGATACCAGACTGGCATCAGAAGGAAATTCAACAAAGCTTTCCTTTTCCTGGTGAGTTAGCCTGCAGGAGTTCAGATACCAGAGTGACATCAGAAGGAAGTTCAACAAAGCTTTCCTTTTCCTGGTGAGTTAGCTTGCAGGAGTTCAGATACCAGACTGGCATCAGAAAGAAGTTTAACAAAGCTTTCCTTTTTCTGGTGAGTTAGCCGGCAGGAGTTCATATACCAGACTGGCATCAGAAGGAAGTTCAACAAAGCTTTCCTTTTCCTGGTGAGTTAGCCTGCAGGTGTTTAGATCTTCTGTGAAGAGACTGGCGATCCAAGCTTCCTTTAACTTTCCGTGACAGGTGTTCAAAAAATATTTAGATCTAGATTTCCTCTTACTTTGACTCCATTTTGACTTAAAAGAAAAATAAGCAAATGCACTCGTTTCTCGCGGACCGGCAGAAAAAACTTCGCAGAACGGTACTGGTCCGTAGACCTGCGGTTCGGAAACACTGTTTCTAGACGGCCTTGGTTGGCTACACCACTGCACTCCTTACCTGCACCGTAGACTGCAGTACAAAACGGTTGTGTGCAGATCCACACACAACTGTACAAAAACCTTGTGGAAAATAGATGCTACACTGGGTGGCGGTCATTATCCGGACGAAAGGAGGTCCTACGAAGTACAGTGGAATTTCGGTTATACGTCTCAGTTAAACTTTTTCAGCACGTCTTTTGTAAAAAAAGATCGTACTTATGTTATCGGTTTGTCCGTCTGCGGACACCATATCTCTGCAACTATTATTCCGATTTGAAAATTACTTTTTGCGTTGGAAAGCTTGAAGTATGCGAATGATGATCCTTCATTTCTTTTTCTTTTTTTTTTTTTTTTTTTTGATGTACAATTTCGCCACAAGAGGTCGTAAATGCAGATGATATCGATTTCAAAATACATTTTATTCCATATATTTACTTCTGAACAACCGATTGAAAAAAATCTTTTGTCTTTCGATTCCATTTATGTCGAAGAGTATTTTACATATAGTCACTTTTTCAAGTTACGCATAAATTTTTCGCTAGGGGTTGTAAAACTAAATTACATTTTCTCCGATATCTCTACTTCTAAAACTCCGATTTGAACATTTTTTTCTTCAGCGGATACAGCATCTGATGGGAAATCTTTTGTATATAGTTTCTAATTTTTGGTAAAGAATGGCTTGGCCACCAGGCGGAGTAAGTGTTAATTTCTGCTTCTGATGTATTTGCCATTAAATCTGTACTTCTAAAATCTCAATTGAAAAAATTCGTTCGTGGAGCGATGTCACTTACGTTGGTAAACCTTTTCGGAATATTTTCCTCTTAAAATATTGCAAGGTTTCTCCACCAGGGCGTAGATGTATATCGTATTTTTGTCAATATCTCTGCTTCTAATGGTCCTATTTGAAAAATTCGTTCTTTATTGGATAGAGTTTCCGGTGCGACATGTTTTTCATATACACTGAAGTGCCAGAAAAACTGGTACACCAGTCTAATACTTGGTAGGTCCCCCAGGGGAGTGCAGGACTGCAGAAATACGACAGGGCATGGACACCACTAGCTTCTGGAAATATGCTGTAGGCAATGCACACCATTCTTCCTGCAGAGCGTTCCACAATTCGGGTGTATTCCGCGGTCTCTGGTTCCTGTGTTCGATAGCACTTTGCATGGCATCCCAAATGTATTCTATCACGTTCAGATCTGGGGACTTGGGTGGGATGGCAACACCCCAAACTTAGATGAATGCTTCTCTAACCACACTGTGGCGTCCCGACACTTGTGTGGAGGTGCATTGTCCTTTTGGAACAGGCCCAACTCATCAGCATGAATGCAGGACATGAACCGGGTGTACCTCGTCAGAAAGCGTTGGCTGTTTTCGTCAGATAGCGTTGGCTGTTTGTAGACGTACCAGGGGTTCCAGTGAAGTCTAGCTCAACACACCCCACACCAGCCGGTACAGTTCCCTGTTGACAGGCGGGATCCATGGCTTCATGGGGTTTGCGCCACACACTAATCCTTCCATCTGCACGATACAGCTAGGAACGCGACTCGTCAGACCAGGCTACTTGTTTTCAGTCATCAAGAGTCCAGTGGCGGTGTTTCCGTGCCCACGCAAGGCTCATAGCTCTGTGTAGTGCACCCATCAAGGAGACTCTAGTTGGGCGTCGGCTCCCAAAGCCCATATCGTGCAGGGTACGTTGCCCAGTCCGAACGCTGATGCTTGTTGAGGCTCCAGCACTGAATTCCGATTATACCTGCGAGAGTGTTGCACGCCTATCGCGTGAAACGATTCTTGACAGCCGACGATAGTCACGTTCACCCAATGTCCTTTTACGGCCACACTGATATCGTAGGTTGGAGGTTTTGCCGGAATTCTTGTAGTCACGGTACACCCTTGCAATGGTCGTCCGTGAAAATCCAAACTTCGTTTCTACCTCCGAATTAGTATGGCCCATCTCACAAGCGCCATTTAAGCGTTGAAAATCGCTTAAATCGTTATTACTTGTCATTCTCATGCCGAAAACAGCTCTGACAGCTGGCAAGGATGTCTATCGCTTTATGTACGTACTGGCGGACGCAACCGAGTAGGCGCATAGGTGACGTTGCTATGTATTTTGCATAAGCTCTTCTGTACCAATTTTTCTGGCACTTCAGTGTATTTTCAAAATTTTCAAGTAATTCATAGACTTTCCGCTGGGGGCGTAAAGTTAATTGCGTTTGCCCCGATATCTCTGCTTCTGAAACTCCGATTTTAAAACTTCTTTCTGCAGACGATACAGCTCTGGATAGGAAATCTTTTACATATAAGTTCTAGCTTTTGGTAAAAAATTGTTTGGCCACCAGGGGGCGTAGATGTATATCTTATTTTTGTCAATATCTGTACTTCTAAGAGACCGATTTGAAAAATTCCTCCTTTATTGAATAGCGTTTCTGGTGAGAAATGTGTTTCATATACTTTCGAAATTTTTAAGTAACTCATTGACTTTCTTCTAGGAGGCGTTAAGGTGACTTGCGTTTTCCCCGATATTCCTGATTCTAAAGCTCAGATTTGAAAAATTCTTCCTGCATCGCATACAGCTCCTGATGGAAAATGTTTTTGATATATTTAATAATTTCTAATATTTTGTAAAATTGATGGTTTGGCCACCAGGGGGGCATTAATGTTAATTTCTGCTTCTGATGTATTTGCAGCATAATCTGGGCTCTTGAAAACTCGACTGCAAAATTCTTCCCTTTACTGAGAATACTTTCTTCTTAAAGTAATGCATGTGTTTCCCGCCAGGGGACGTAGATGCTTATCTTATATTTGGCGATATTTCTGCTTCTAAAAGTCAGATTTGAAAAATTCTTTCTTTGTTGGAGAGCGTTTCCGTTGCGAAATGTTTCTCGTGTAATTTCACATTTTTCTTAAAGCACAAGTCTGCCACCAGAGGGTGTAAGCTCACGATTCCGTTTACAGCAATATCTGCAGGATTAAAAACCCGATTGAAAAACTTCTTTCTTTGGTTAGATACTGCTGTTTTCCATACCGGTTCCATTGACTTTGAAGAGCTTGAATAAGTTTAATTCGCGTCAGAACGGATTCAAAAGACGTGCTCATTACACCCGAAAATTCGGTGTCATCTTTCTTGTTTTCCTTTTGCATATAATTCTGCGTTAGTCCCAATATTTCACTGTAGTTTTTATCGTTTTTTTTTTATTCGGTTATACGTACTTCATTTATACGCTTTTTGCGTTTATACGTTAAAATTTGAATTTAAGATTAACAAAAATAAACTATTTTTTTTATTGTTTTTTGCGTAACCCAGTATGTTACAACTCTGAGAAAATTGAAACAGCGTTGTTGTGTTCTTTCGTGGTGCAGCCAAAGTTTAACCTTGATCCCATCAGAGAAGAGTATGTTTACTTTCATGTTGGATGAAAAATTGGTTTCGCATTTCACGACTCACGTACATAGTTACACGCACTATTTAAAAATTGATAAATTTCTAGGACGTAACTTTGTGGCACCACCATTTCGTGGCGCAGTTGAATGGAATTCTAAATGTATCATCAATATTCATCATTCTATTTTTAAATGGATGCACTCAGGATCCGCGAAAAAAAGCAGTTAATTCATGAGTTTCACACTGAAGCACTGGCCTCACATTCTTAGTTGTGTATCATCATCATCAACATCATTGTCAACCATTATCAATCCACTGCTGGACGAAGGTCTCCCCAAGTTTCCTCCACAACGGTCTGTCTTGTGCCAATCTCCTCCATGTCACTCCCGCATACGTTCGAATTTCAACCACCCATCTTCCATGTGGTCTTCTTCTGGGTCTTTTCCTGTCCCTTGGAATCCAATCTAAAATTTCGGCTGTCCATCGATGGTATGTTCTTCTGGCAGTATGTCCAGCCCATTGCCATTTCAGGGATTTAACTCTGATCATGGTGTCTTCCACTCTTGTCATTTTTCGGATCCACGTGTTCCTCTTCTTATCTCTCCTGGTTACACCAAGCATGCACCTCTCCATGCTTCTTTGAGTTGTTTGCAGCCTTTGTATGTCTCTTTTAGCTAAGGTCCACGTCTCTGCACCATACGTAAGCACTGGAAGGATGCATTGATCAAACACTTTTCTCTTAAGACATAATGGCATATTGCTCTTGAAAATTATGCTGTTTCTTCCAAAAGCTCTCCAGGCAAGTTTTGTACGCCGATTAATTTCTTCACCAATGTGACCCTCACTTGATATCTGCTGTCCAAGATAAACGTACGTGTCTGTTATCTCCAGCTTTTCTCCATCAATCGATAAATCTTCATTTCTTGTAAAAGCATTGTACATCACTTTTGTCTTCTGAAAGTTCATTTTTAATCCCACTTCTTTACTCTTGTCAGCAAGTTCCTGGATCATACTCTGTAGCTCTGATGGGGTAGTTGCAAAAATGACTATGTCATCAGCAAAACGAAGGTGGGTTAGATAATCTCCATTAATCTTTATCCCTTTGTTTTCCCAGTTCAGTGATTGAAAGACATTTTCCAATGTGGCATTAAAGAGCTTCGGAGATATGGTGTCACCTTGTCTCACTCCTTTTCCAATTTTTATGTGTGTTGTATTTTCAAACAGCCGAATCTTTGCACTTGCATTTTCATAGATGTTATTAATAATATTAATGTATGCATCTTCAATACCGCAGGATTTCAGAGCCATTGTAACTGCTGATGGTTTCACCGAATCAAAGGCTTTTTCATAATCGATAAAAGCCATGCACAATGGAAGTTCATATTCCTTCGCTTTTTCAATTAGTTCTCTCAGTACGTGGATATGATCTATTGTGCTGTAGCCACTCCTGAATCCAGCTTGTTCTCTCGGTTGAGCCATGTCCAGTGTCACCTTAAAGCGGTGTGAAAGAACTTCAGTGAAGATTTTATAAACCACTGATAGGAGGCTGATAGGTCTGTAGTTCCTGAGATCCTCAGTGTCACCTTTTTTATGTAGCAAGATCATTGTAGCGTTGTTCCAATCCTCAGGAATTTTCCCTTCATTAAGGCATCGAGTGAAAATTTGGGCGAGTACTGTTTCGATTTCTCCACTTGCTTCTTGTATGATGTCTACAGTAATTCGATCTTCTCCTGGAGCTTTTCCCCGCTTCATGCTCTTGATTGCATGTGCAACTTCTGCTGGAAGGACTGGAAGAACTCTGGTACTGGTACCTTTCATGATGTTTGGAGTACATGTATCATCCCTTTCATATAATTTGGAGTAGAAATCTTTCACTCTTGTCAAAATTTCGCCTCTATTTCTTGTTACAGAACCGTCTTCTTTCTTCAGTGCCATAATCTGTTTTTTCCCCTTACTGAGATGTCCCTTTGCTATCTTTAGGCTTTGGTTGTTTTCAATTGCTTTCCTTACTAGTTCACAGTTGAATTTCCTTACGTCTTCAGTGATACTTTTTCGTACTGTCTTGCATAGCTCTATATATTCCACTTTGGAAGTCACATCTTCTTTAGTTGTCCTCATCTCTCTTCTTTTTTGCATCAACATTTTGGTTTTTCCTGATAATTTGTTCACATGCAATTTGTTCTTAGACCCAGCTAATTTTGTTGCTGTTTCCATAAGAGATTTGGTTACTTTTCTGTTAACTTCCGAAATATCCACTTCTTCCGATGTTAGGCCTTCTAAAGCAGAGAATCTGTTCTTCAGTTCCAATTTGAAGGTATTATGGTGTTTTTTAAGGTTGGTTATGTCAATACATTTCGTTTGTCTTATGAGCTTGCTACGTTCGAGTTTAGTGTTGAGGTGCATCTTACATCTCACCAATCTATGGTCACTGCCTGTGTTGAACTTGTTTAGCACACTGCAGTCTTCTATGACGAATTTTTTGTTACACATAATAAAATCAATTTCACTTGTCGTCCCATTTGGATGTTTCCATGTCCATTTCCTGTGTGGCTTTTTCTTGAAAAAGGAGTTCAAGATGAAAAACCCTTCCGCCTCTGCAAACTCTACGAGAGTATTTCCACGCTGGTTTCTGTTGCCGTGACCGAATTTACCTACTGAAGATTCATTCTGTTGCCGTTGCCCTATTTTTGCATTGAAATCTCCCATAATTATCTTCAAGTGCTGCTTACCTTTATTATTTAGATCACGAATTTCCTCATAAAATTCTTCAATTTCTTCTTCAGCATGACTTGTGGTGGGTGCATAAGTTTGCATAATCTGAGCCTGGTATCTTCTCGAGAGTTGGATAACGAGTCGTGCAGCTGTGTCAGAGGAACTTTCAACTTCTACAACTTTATCCTTCAGTTTCTTGTTTATTATAAATCCAACACCACTAGTTCTGCCAGTATCTGTCCCACGATAGTAGAAGAGATGTCCACTTTTCAGTTCAATGAGATCTTCTCCTTTTCTCCTTACCTCACTTAGCCCGACGATGTCCCACTTGATCCTTTGTAGTTCCTCTTCCAATTCAAGAAGCCTTGAATCAGAAGATAGGGAGCGCCCGTTGTACGTAGCCAAGGTCAGCATCAGATGGCAGCCTAGTCCGGTCCTCCGGGGATTCTTAGCACCCTCTGCCTTCATGTCGCACTGGCCGCTGCCTTGGCCAAGTACATTCCAGCTGCCGGAGACTGAGGGCCAAGATTTAAGTTGTGGAGTCATTTTGGAGGGGTTTGGCCATAACTCACCACGCTGGCCAAGCGGGTTGGTGAGTGTGGGATAGCATTTCCTCTAACCCCGATGGTATAGTTATACCGCTATTGGCGGTCGTCAGAGCCTCTTTAGTGGGAACAGGATGTACCACGAGAATGCGGGGTTGACATTTGTCAAGGA
This sequence comes from Macrothele yani, assembly GCA_039090855.1. Taxonomy (NCBI): domain Eukaryota; kingdom Metazoa; phylum Arthropoda; class Arachnida; order Araneae; family Macrothelidae; genus Macrothele; species Macrothele yani. Next base: position 32,112,424 of record CM076993.1, read on the forward strand.
GAGGCTGTGATGTTACGCATCACCTGACCTTACATCCCAGTTGTGTATATATTTCACTTAATCCAGAATCAGGATTTTTATAGATAGGTAAAGTCGTCAAAAGAGAAATTTGATTTCCTTCATGATTTTTGCAATGCGATAAAATATAATATAATTTGTAGCGCTTTTTACCAATTCGACTTTCAGTAAATAATTACTGAGGAATATCTTATACTCCTTCGAAACTTAAATTTTGCAATCGTATTTAACATTTTGAAATTTCGTTTATACGGTTTTTAAGGTTGTCACGTAGAAAAACATATAACCGGGGTTTCACTGTATTAGCCCTCTAACTGGCTAGAACTAATTAACTCTAGGTTTGACTGTATCAGCTCTTTAACTGGCTAGAACGAAATAATTCGGGGTTTCACTGCATTAGCCCTTTAACTGGCTAGAACGAATTAACTCGGGGTTTCCAGAATGGACTGAAATCAACAGTGCGAATATACACTATACTGACAAAAGTCACCAGACACCTAGAAGATAAACGCAACATAGCATTTATTGACATACATTAGCACGGTGTCGGTCCACCTTTCGCCTACACGTGTCTTCACGAGCTCCGTGTTTGAGTGCTTCACGTACGTGTCTTGTGTGTCCCATCATTGTCCTTCTGTGTGTGTGCCGAAGTTAAAGGTCTGTGCTTTCGTTTAAGATCCCTCACGAGTGGGTGAGTGCTCATTTTTTTTCATTATCACTGTTTTAATTTACACACCGAGCTGGTCGTTTTTCTTCGTTAACCCTTGCCATTGATTATGGCATCTGCCGATGAGGGCGCTGTTTCCGCCCGCGTCGCCTCTTCCACAAAAGACGCAGCCGATCAATCATCTTCGCTTGCTAGTGGAGAGCCTCTTAATTTTCCTCCTGCGATTTGCACGTCTTCTCCTGCTCAGGTCTCGTACTCTGCCATTGAGAACGTGGATGTGATGTCCCTAGCCTCTGCTGACGATGATGAATTCATGGACGTCTCTGGTGGTGTCGCTAATCTGCCCTCTACAGTTTCTACTGCCTCTGCATCCAGTACATTGTCTCATGCTGCGTCAGTGCCTTCCAGAGGAGGCGCTTCTGCACGCACGCAGTCTGCGGCTGCCTCTGGTATTCCACCGGCTTCCTCCTCGTCCCGTCTGCCCCCTATGTATTCTTACGTTACTCTCAACGGTGACACCATCTTATTAGACATTCCCGAGAACTCAGAACTCTCCTGCTGGTCAACGTCTTCATTCGACTTTCGAGTTGTGGTTTGTTTTTATGCGCTGCCCAACACTCCTTTGAAGCAGTACAGCTCCGCTCTCAAGAAGAGGCTTCCTTCTGGTGCCATCACCCACCTCACCCGAAAGCCACGAACTGTGATTGTTTATTTTTCGAAGAAAGAATATGCCGAGCTTGTCTTGTCTCGGGCCTATCAATTGGCGATCGTCACCTCTTACCCGAATCCATCGCCCAGCGTCCTGTTCTGGTCTCTCTACATCCGGTTCCCCCGGAGGTCTCTGATGATATGCTGTGTGCTGCACTTAGTCGATGCGGCAGAGTAGTCGGCCCAGTGAAGGCTCTCTCCTCTCCCCCCCCCTCTAACCCCGATGTTAAACATATCTGTGGCTTCAGTAGAACTGCTCGCATCATCTTCCCGTCGGAAGAGCATCTCATAAAGTTTCCACGGTTCTCCGATGTTCGTTGCGGTAACGAGCGCCGCCGGATTGAGCGCCTCACCTCTGCTCATTGTTCACGCTGCTGCAAGGCTAACGGCCATCAGCAGACTCATTGCCCCCATGCAGAGCCACCGACTCCTGCAGCTCCAAGGCAGCATTCTACCTCTTCCTCCGTTTCTACTGCCATGTCTCCTCCTGCGTCTGCACCTCCTGGACCCACTTCTGCCGATAATCTGATTAAAGCCTTCGATCAACACGCGTCATCCGATGTTGCTTTCTCCACTCTGACGGATTTTTCTCCGCTTGACTCCTCCTTGCCGTCTCGTGTTCTCTCTCCATCAGAGGACATCACGGCTGATCTTCAAGCTTCATTCACCATCGGCACTTTTGCTCCCGGCGATGAGGTGGACCTTTCCTCTGATCCCACATCTCGTGTGTCATTGATCCACGGCAAACGTCGCTCTACTACCAGTACCGACGCCCAAAGGAAAAACAAGAAATCACCTTCTCCGACTGGCCGTCCACATCGTTCCACCCGTCTAGCAGGTACCAAGTGTCCCGTGTCACGTTCTAGCTCTCCTCTTTAAAGTCCAAGGGTCCTCTGCCGACGTTTGAAGATTTCTCGACTCTGCTTACCAATGCCTCTCTTCCTTCAGAACCTGTCTCCTTTGAAGATCTTTACGAGTTTCTCACTCATAAAACAAATCGGGAGGCTTCTCTCATCTTTTTACAGCAGTTTGAAGCAGTTCTTCCAGAGGTCTTCGACCAAGCAACCTCGTACTCCTTCTGCAAAAGACGAACTGCCACTCCTCGGCACTTTTTCACAGTAACGAGGGAGCGAGCGAGAGAAAAATGTCAAAGAACAGAGGAAGAGGTCAAAGTGATAAAGATAGGGGTAAAGTTGAAAATAATAAAGACAGAGTGAACAGAAACCGATAGACAGCACTCAAAGTTATCAAATCAGACGGCGAAAGACAGGTAGATAAATATGGTAAAAACGCAAAGAAAGAGATCCAAGTGGTAAAGAGAAAAAAATGAAATTGGTAATGAGATCAAAGTTGTCATAGGGAAAAAGAAAGTGATCAACGGGATAAAAAACACAAGAAAGGTATCAAAATGATGCAGAAAAAGAAAGGGAGATCAAATTGATAATCATAAGAAGAAAGAGATTAGAGTGGTCAAGATAGACAGCGAAAGAGAGCCATCAAACTGATCATGTAAATGATCGAAGTTATAAAGGGAGACACACGACTAGAAAGAAATCAAAGTGATAAGAGAGAGATTATAGTACTTTTTAAAGACAGGAGAAACCCAGTGATGTCCCTGTTTGCACGAATTCGTTCATTGTTAAATAAACTATGAATACCGGATTTATTTTAATTAGAATTTATATTCAGCGAGAGAGAAATCAAAGTGAGAGAGAGGAAAGAGATCGAGGTAATAAATACAGTCAAAGTGATAGAGATGAAAATGATCAAGACAATCTGAGAGGGAGATTAAAATGATCAAATGACTTAATTAGAATTTGCTTTCACACACATTGAGGAAAATTTTGGCAAATGGCTGTTTCCATATTCCCGTAGATTCACAGCAGGCGATCTTTCTTGTAATTTAACCTACTTTACTCTAGGTTAAAATTACATTGGACTGATGTCTCAAGTATTTTCATCAGTGTATTATTCATTTAACTTTATTTATTACCTTGTATGACCCTGTTTATCTCTCTTGCATTATCTCTGTATTTGTAAATTATATAATTCTAATACACTACTGGACAATTGCTAAGGACGGATCATAAACGGCTATATAGCGCATAAAAAAGTAAGTGTGGTTGGATGCCAAGTGAAATAAAATAATGTCAGAATGCCAGGACATTACAAGAAAGACAATTTATTGTGCTCTGAAATCCAGAAGGCTTTGGAACGTGTTCAAGGGACAAACAGGCCATTTTGTGCAGAATACGTAAACGTGAAAAAAATGCAATTACCGTCCGCAGGCGTTCCGGCGTAAGATATCAATACAGGATATGGCCACCATGGAGGGCGATGCAAGATTCCACACGTCGTGTCATGCTTTGCACAACATTATCAAGCAGCTGTTGGGGTAATGTATCCCATTCCTCTGTCAGTGCACGGATGAGGGTGTTCTTGTTTATTGGAGGGCATTGGCGACCAGCAAGACTCCTCCCCAAAGCATCCCACACATTTTCAATGGGATTCATATCTGGAGAACGTGCTGGCCATAAGAGGCGTTGAATATCCTCGCTCTCCAGACACTAATGGACAGCGACTGTTCGATGACACGTTGCGTTGTCGTCCATGAAAATGAATCTATCACCGACAGCACCACGGAACATGCGAACATGAGGTAGCAGAACATCATTTATGTATCGTTGGCCAGTCATAGTGCCAGTTGGAAGCACATAGAGGGACGTACGGCCATTGATCATGATGCCAGCCCATACCATGACACTACATGTCGGATATCGGTCCCTTTCCTGTATGTTTGCTGGACAATATGCAGTACCACTATCACGCCAGATCAGTTGTCGTCGACAATCAGACGATAGACTGTATCTACTCTCATCTGAGAAGAGGACAGCAGACCAGTCGTTATCAGTCCAATTGCGATGTTGATGGCACCATTGCAAACGCGTGGTACGGGGACGTCTGGACAATGGGATACACACAACAGGACGGCGGGCGTATAGTCCTCCTTCATGAAGACGTCTGGCGACAGTTTTTCGGGAGATCCGCTTGCCAGTAGCAGCCATAAACTGATTTGCTACCTCACTAGCTGTGCTGCGCCGGTGTCTTTTTGTTGATAGCACTATGTACCGATCTTCTGCAGGTTTCGTACTGCGAACACGACCTCCCCCATGACGTTTGCTACACTCTTCATTTGTTTGAAATGATTTCCAAAGCCTTGAAACAACACTGTGGCTGATGTCGAACTCCCTGGCAACATCTGTTATTTTTCGCCCTTGTTCAATCTTGCCAATAATACGGCCACGCGTAAAATCATCTAGGTGATGTCGGGAAGACATACTGAAAATTGCAAGTTCGTCAATTGATTCTTTCCCTTTCAACTTTGCGTTTGAACAACAACGGGCCGCCCCGGTGGCGCTGTGGTCTAAGCGATGGCCTCTGATCATTCGTCCGAACGGGGTCCGGGTTCGAATCCCGGTGAGGCATGGATGTCGTGTTTGTCTTACGGCACCTGGCTCTCTCCCTTCCCTGGAACCAGTGACCCTAAATTAGGGACGGGCGACTACTTATAGCCCATTGAGTTGCTCACGGTGGTCGTTAAACCTCCAATCAAAAAAAAAAAAAAAAAAAAAGAACAACGGTCAATACGCGCCAAATCCTTTATATCTCTTATCAGCGCTATGACGTCACGAACAAGTTCGACAATCCAAAATTTGCATGCGCACAACACGTCTTACTGTATCCCGCACTTATGCTAATTTCCACATTTTCCTGCCTTCCATTTTATAGTTGCTATTGTCATCCGTCCTTAGCAATTGTCCGGCAGTGTAGTTTGGAAAGAGGAAGAATAATCAATTGAAAGCTAGGCTTCAAGCACTATAACGTTTCCAATTAAATTCTTAGAGAAGTTTTTTGTTTGTGGAGTTTAAACCCCTCAAACGCTTTTTATCAGTGTATTTTTTATTGTGGCTCTTTAGCAACCAGAAAATCCATAAGTCAAGGAGGACCAGCCGGCAGTGCAATAAAAGGGGAAACAACTCAATGAATTCGCTTCTGAAGATCGCATTAAATCACTTCTGAGCCAGATTTTCTCGGCAGAAATGACTGTTTCACATTGCCCACTCTTTCGAACAGCGAATGCAGCAGCGGCATTGTAATTCCGAGGTACTGGCTGCAGCATGAAATTTTAAGACCTATGGTTACCAGATACAAACCTCAGTGATTCCACATTATTATCTAAGTTTGTGAATAACCGCATTTTCAAACAATGCGTGTTGCATATGATTCTGGTGATCTGTGTAGCTCTTTCACTTTAAAATTTATGCGGGCAACACGAAGTTTCATCGCTGCCTTCATCTTTCAGATTTAAATGTTCTATTCCCGTCTTCCTTTGTGAAAGGGACCAAATAATCGTATTCTAGACTTATACAAAGAAGGAATGGAAATTTGCCTCTACATCTGAAGTCCCGAAATGAAGAAACCTATTCTTGTACAGCACTTGTAACAGTTGCGATCAATAATTATAATTCTATGTTGTGAGCATTATCTTGCAAAACGGTGAAGTCTTCCCAATTTTACTATTTTCACAGGGTTATTTACTGAGGTTCCAAATTACACAATACTTACAGATGAAAAAGAAAATTACGTTGGGTTATATGGAGATCTACAACCAGGCTATTTATATTGCAGTCCACAATTTCGGTATGGAGCTAGGTGGTGTATCAAACTCCCTCACGTGGGTTCCCACAACATCATAGGGACGTCGCCAAGGGGATGCGAGGGTACGCTAAATTTGTCTTGCCCTCCCAGTTCAAAATGTGCCATTTTTCAATTTTGTAACTTAAAAATACACTGGCGGAAAGTGAAAAAAGAACACCAAGAAGGAGACGTCTGATACCAAAGAAATTTATACAGCATAATAACGGAATACAGAGGATAACGTGATCAAAACAGTATGGCAAAATACAGCTGTATTTGCTGGTAAACTGAAAATAACAATTCCATGTGACATAGTTAGTACGAGGTTGAACCGCCATGAACTGCGTCACACTGTGCAATTCTGGCATGGAGTCTGTCGTACAGATGTTGGATGTAAGTTTGGGGTATTGAGTTCCAAGCATCCTCAACCTGGACGCATAAATCGGGGATGGTCGTGGCTGGACGTGGAGACGGGATAAGTCGTTGTCCCATAAAATCCCACACGTGCTCAATGGGGGGAAAAATCCGGTGAACGTGCAGGCCATGGAAGTTGTCTCACACCCTGAAGTGCATGTTGCGTTGCACGTGCCGTGTGTGGGCGTGCGTCATCTTGCTGGAAAACACCACGATGGACCGACCTTACAAATGGCACAACACCGGGCTGAATGATGTTGTTGATGTAGGAGGTGCTGTTTAACGTACCCGGTACAAACACTAGTTGTGTACGGGAGCGATAGCTGATCGTTCCCCACACCAGGAGACCAGGTGTAGGCCCTGTGTGTCGCTGGCGGATGCAAGAAGGGTGGAGACGCTCCCCTGTGCGTCTGCGAACACGCATACGGCCATCGGAGGTTCCCAAGCAGAATCTGCTTTCATCGCTGAACACGACAGATCGCCATTACGTTCTCCAGTGCAGACGTTGGCGACACCACTGCAGCCGTTCCTGACGGTGGGCAGGAGTCAGAGGTACACATGCCAGAGGCACACGTGCACGTAGTCCTGCATCCAGTAGACGGTTGCGGATTGTTCGCACAGTCACCTCAGGTGCAACGGCAGCTCGGATTTGCGTCGCAGTGGATGTTCTGCTTGACAACGCCGCTCTTCTTATGCGTCGATCGGTCCGCTCATCAGTCCGTCTGTGACTCCCAGTTCCACGTCTTCTCGTGTGGGAATTTTCCTCGGACCATCTACGCCACCATCGTACCACCACCGATACTTCGCGTCCAAATCGCTCCGCAATACGACGGTACGACCACCCGGCCTCGCGGAGTCCGACTAGACGACCTCGCTCAAAGTCCGATAACTGCTGAAATCTTACACGTCTTCCATGTCCAGGCATTGCAGCTTCTTCAGGGTCTTCGCACGTGTCCGTACGCCGACGACTGATTACATTCCCTTCGCCGTACTCCTTAAATACCACCGACGATAATTTGCATATTATGCCGTGCTGTGGCGTAAGCGCTCACGGGTTGGTCCCGAAATTAACATCACACCTACGCAAACTCGACCCCATTAACATATGTAAATTTCATGATCGTCCGCCAATTCCTTCTTGGTGTTCTTTTTTCACTTTCCGCCAGTGTATAATCTGGGCTTTACCAAATAATAATGAGTCTCTTCTTTTTTGTCGTGTATTACCTATTTTCCCCTAGGAAGCCCTTTGTTAACTTATACGTAGAAAGGTTGTCAAAATAGCATCCAGAGGGCCATGAAAATTCAGTTGTTCTCCACTCTTCCAAATTATTAGTTTAAGCCTCTTTTTCATGTCTGTACTGCCAGGGCGCTAATGAGGGTGAATAAGAATTCACTGAGGGGGTCACTACTAATTGCTCTCTTCGTTTTTTACGTTTTCCAACCGCAGGTTGAAGAAGTGTATATGCTCCAGCTTTGTCCGTCTGTCCGTCCGCAAGTTAACTCGCGTAAAAATGGTTAGATTTCGAAGAAATTTTAGTATATGATAGGGAATCACCTGGGGGACGAACCCATTTGAAAATGGGCAAAATGGGGTCAAAGGTCGGAACACAGGAGCGGGATACATTCCATTGCCCTTATGCGTCATAACTTGCGTAAATATGGTTCGATTTCAATGACATTTTAGTATGTGTTAGAGGACCACCTGGGGCCGAACCATACTGAAAATGGGATCAAAGGTCAGGACACAGGAGCGGGATGCATTCCACTGCCCTTATGCGTCATAACTTGCGTAAATATGGTTCGATTTCAATGGCATTTTAGTATGTGGTAGGGGACCACTTGGGGACGGAACCCTCTTGAAGATGGGTGAAGTGGGGTCAAAGGTCAGGACATAGGAGCGGGATCCATACCATTGCCCTTATGCGCCATAACTTGCGTAAAAATGGTTCGATTTCAATGACATTTTAGTATGTGGTAGGGGACGAACCCTATTGAAGATGGGTGAAATGGGGTTAAATGTCAGGACATAGGAGCGGGATGCATTCCACTGTCTTTATGGGTCATAACTTGCGTAAATATGGTTCGATTTCAATGGCATTTTAGCATGTGGTAGGGACCACCTGGGGACGAACCCTCTTGAAAATGGGCGAAATGGGGTCAAAGGTCAGGACATAGGAGCGGGATCCATACCATTGCCCTTATGCGTCATAACTTGCGTAAAAATGGTTCGATTTCAATGACATTTTAGTATGTGGTAGGGGACCACTGGGGACGAACCCTATTGAAGATGGGTAAAATAGGGTTAAAGGTCAGGACATAGGAGCCGGATCCATTCCATCGCCCTTATACGTTATAACTTACGTAAAAATGCTTCGATTGAGACAAAACTTTATCATGTTTTTCCGGAAGTATACTTTACCGGTTCTGTTTCATCATCATCATCATCATCATTGTCAACCATTATCAATCCACTGCTGGACGAAGGTCTCCCCAAGTTTCCTCCACAACGGTCTGTCTTGTGCCAGTCTCCTCCATGTCACTCCCGCATACTTTCGAATTTCATCCACCCATCTTCCATGTGGTCTTCTTCTGGGTCTTTTCCTGTCCCTTGGAATCCAATCTAAAATTTCGGCTGTCCATCGATGGTCTGTTCTTCTGGCAGTATGTCCAGCCCATTGCCATTTCAGGGATTTAACTCTGATCATGATGTCTTCCACTCTTGTCATTTTTCAGATCCACGTGTTCCTCTTCTTATCTCTCCTGGTTACACCAAGCATGCACCTCTCCATGACTCTTTGAGTTGTCTGCAGCCTTTGTATGTCTCTTTTAGCTAAGGTCCACGTCTCTGCACCATACGTAAGCACTGGAAGGATGCATTGATCAAACACTTTTCTTTTAAGACATAATGGCATATTGCTCTTGAAAATTATGCTGTTTCTTCCAAAAGCTCTCCAGGCAAGTTTTGTACGCCGATTAATTTCTTCACCAATGTGACCCTCACTTGATATCTGCTGTCCAAGATAAACGTACGTGTCTGTTATCTCCAGCTTTTCTCCATCAATCGATAAATCTTCATTTCTTGTAAAAGCATTGTACATCACTTTTGTTTTCTGAAAGTTCATTTTTAATCCCACTTCTTTACTCTTGTCAGCAAGTTCCTGGATCATACTCTGTAGCTCTGATGGGGTAGTTGCAAAAATGACTATGTCATCAGCAAAACGAAGGTGGGTTAGATAATCTCCATTAATCTTTATCCCTTTGTTTTCCCAGTTCAGTGATTGAAAGACATTTTTCAATGTGGCATTAAAGAGCTTCGGAGATATGGTGTCACCTTGTCTCACTCCTTTTCCAATTTTTATGTGTGTTGTATTTTCAAACAGCCGAATCTTTGCACTTGCATTTTCATAGATGTTATTAATAATATTAATGTATGCATCTTCAATACCGCAGGATTTCAGAGCCATTGCAACTGCTGATGGTTTCACCGAATCAAAGGCTTTTTCATAATCTATAAAAGCCATGCACAACGGAAGTTCATATTCCCTCGCTCTTTCAATTAGTTCTCTCAGTACGTGGATATGATCTATTGTGCTGTAGCCACTCCTGAATCCAGCTTGTTCTCTCGGTTGAGCCATGTCCAGTGTCACCTTCAAGCGGCGTGAAAGAACTTTAGTGAAGATTTTATAAACCACTGATAGGAGGCTGATAGGTCTGTAGTTCCTGAGATCCTCAATGTCATCTTTTTTATGTAGCACGATCATTGTAGCGTTGTTCCAATCCTCAGGAATTTTCCCTTCATTAAGGCATCGAGTGAAAATTTGGGCGAGTACTGTTTCGATTTCTCCACTTGCTTCTTGTATGATGTCTACAGTAATTCCATCTTCTCCTGGAGCTTTTCCCCGCTTCATGTTCTTGATTGCATGTGCAACTTCTGCTGGAAGGACTGGAAGAACTCTGGTACTGGTACCTTTCATGATGTCTAGAGTACATGTATCATCCCTTTCATATAATTTGGAGTAGAAATCTTTCACTCTTGTCAAAATTTCGCCTCTATTTCTTGTTACAGAACCATCTTCTTTTCTCAGTGTCATAATCTGTTTTTTCCCCTTACTGAGATGTCCCTTTGCTATCTTTAGGCTTTGGTTGTTTTCAATTGCTTTCCTTACTAGTTCACAGTTGAATTTCCTTACGTCTTCAGTGATACTTTTTCGTACTGTCTTGCATAGCTCTATATATTCCACTTTGGAAGTCACATCTTCTTTAGTTGTCCTCATCCCTCTTCTTTTTTGCATCAACATTTTGGTTTTTCCTGATAATTTGTTCACATGCAATTTGTTCTTAGACCCAGCTAATTTTGTTGCTGTTTCCATAAGAGCTTTGGTTACTTTTCTGTTAACTTCAGAAATATCCACTTCTTCCAATGTTAGGCCTTCTAAAGCAGAGAATCTGTTCTTCAGTTCCAATTTGAAGGTATTATGGTGTTTTTTAAGGTTGGTTATGTAAATACATTTTGTTTGTCTTATGAGCTTGCTACGTTCGAGTTTAGTGTTGAGGTGCATCTTACATCTCACCAATCTATGGTCACTGCCTGTGTTGAACTTGTTTAGCACACTGCAGTCTTCTATGACGAATTTTTTGTTACACATAATAAAATCAATTTCACTTGTCGTCCCATTTGGATGTCTCCATGTCCATTTCCTGTGTGGCTTTTTCTTGAAAAAGGAGTTCAAGATGAAAAACCCTTCTGCCTCTGCAAACTCTACGAGAGTATTTCCACGCTGGTTTCTGTTGCCGTGATCGAATTTACCTACTGAAGTTTCATTCTGTTGCCGTTGCCCTATTTTTGCATTGAAATCCCCCTTAATTATCTTCAAGTGCTGCTTAGCTTTATTATTTAGATCACGAATTTCCTCATAAAATTCTTCAATTTCTTCTTCAGGATGACTTGTGGGTGCATAAGTTTGAATAATCTGAGCCTGGTATCTTCTCGAGAGTTGGATAACGAGTCGTGCAGCTCTGTCAGAGGAACTTTCAACTTCTACAACTTTATCCTTCAGTTTCTTGTTTATTATAAATCCAACACCACTAGTTCTGCCAGTATCTGTCCCACGATAGTAGAAGAGATGTCCACTTTTCAGTTCAATGAGATCTTCTCCTTTTCTCCTTACCTCACTTAGCCCGACGAGGTCCCACTTGATCCTTTGTAGTCCCTCTTCCAATTCAAGAAGCCTTGAATCAGAAGATAGGGAGCGTCCGTTGTACGTAGCCAAGGTCAGCATCAGATGGCAGCCTAGTCCGGTCCTCCGGGGATTCTTAGCACCCTCTGCCTTCATGTCGCACTGGCCGCTGCTTTGGCCAGGTACATTCCAGCTGCCGGAGACTGAGGGCCAAGATTTAAGTTGTGGAGTCATTTTGGAAGGGTTTGGCCATAACTCACCACGCTGGCCAAGCGGGTTGGTGAGTGTGGGATAGCATTTCCTCTAATCCCGATGGTATAGTTATACCGCTATTGGCGGTCGTCAGAGCCCCTTTAGTGGGAACAGGATGTACCACGAGAAGGCGGGGTTGACATTTGTTAAGGAGAGGCTGTGATGTTACGCATCACCTGACCTTACATCCCGGTTCTGTTTAATATAATCGAAATGGGGTCAAAGGTCAGGACACAGGAGCGAGATTTATTCCACAGCCAATATCCTCATAACTTGAGTAATAACTTGAGTAATGATTTCTGGTATGTTGGAAAGCGTATCATAATCAATGCATTGCATGATTTTACTAACTTGTTTTTGCCAAAAAGGGGATTCCAACATGGGAAGTTGAGTCTAGAGCGTTCTTAACACTGCTCCGGACAGTGAAAGTGCAAAAAGTGGCTGAAGGCACTTTGCGGGAGAGGACTGCAAGGCAAAGTCTCTGGCTGGAAGGAAGGAAGGAAGTTAAGTTGGGAGAGGTATTGTGTCTCTGTGGCACGACGTTAAAATCTGAATTAGATAAACAAAAATGACATTTTCTTTCAAATAAATTGTTTATTTTTGTAAGCAAAAATGCAAATTTTGAAAAGCAATTGAAGACAATGCGCATTCAGAGCAAGTGAAAAGTTGAAGACAACATTCTGCCAACACTTCTATCTTACACTAGTGACATCACTAGTCAGATCTGTGTATGTAGTATGTGTGTCCAGGTGGAGATCGCAGGAATTCCTTTGTAGCCCGTAGTGAAAAGCATTAAAGCCGCCTGGTGGCGCAGTGGTCTAAGCGATGGCTTATGATCATTTGTCCGGGAAGGGTTCGAGTCCCTGTAAGACGTTGATGTTGTGTTTGTATTACGGCATAGGCTCTCTCCTTTCCCTGGAACCAGTGACCTTAAATTAGGGACAGGCAACTGCTTTATAGCCCATTGAGTTACTCAGGGTTGTCGTTAAACCTTCAATCGAAAAAAAAAAAAAGCATTAAAAATTTGTTCTTTTCTTGTTTCGTAAATTTCGTAAAAACAACAGTTGCTATCAATCCTGCCTTACCAAAAATAATACTCGCCCACCCTTCGCCCATCCTGATCTCGAAGTCTGGCGACGTCCCTGAAACATCATAATTGGGTTGGAGATGGGTGTTCATTGTGTTCGAGACAGTGATGTAGAAGGGGCTTAGCGTGCCTTAACGACGCTAAGACACTATTTTTCTAGGCTTAGCGTGCCTTAGCTGCGCTAAGACACTATTTTTCTATGCTTAGCGCTACTAAGGCACTTTTCGTGGTTACATGGTGAGAGAATGTGGGCACAGGAACTTTTTAAATGATCATGTATGCAAAAATATGTATAGGTAAAACTGTGTTCTGTATGCAAACATATTCATATCTTAACCGAATGTTCATACTACAGAAATGACAGCCCCGGTGGTAGAGTGGTGGCTTCTGACCGTTGTTCTAACCTAAGACTGAGTCCCAACCCCGGATGAGTCATGGGTGGTGTGCATGGCCACGAAGATGCTGGATCTGTCTCTACCCTGGAACAAGTGATACGAAATTACGGACCTGCAACTGCTTATAGCCACTATAGTTGCCCATGGTAGTTGTTAAACATAGAAATAAGCAAACAAAAATTACTGTGCAGATTGTCCTGCATAGTTGGATAACGCAATATGGTGTCTCACAAATGATAAGATTATATCACAAAGAGAAGGCTAACGCGCTCCGCTAGATATCAAGAGATTCGGGATTCGATTCCCTGACGGCGGCTGAATAACAATTTTTCGGTTGCTATGCGTTGCTTAACGTGGAAAGAGCAATGGATTTATTTACTCAACTGACGCCACGTATTTAGATGATTTTCACCTTGGATCTCGCCCTTTGGATTATTGCTATAATTATATACACCGCTGGCCACCTAAAATGCAACACCAAGAAGGAAGCATCAGATTGGCCTGAAATTCGCAGCATGCGTCGCCCGCGAGAGGACATGCAAACGATTAGCATTGCAGCGCATATGCAAATCATGTGAGCCCGGCACGCCACCAAGAAGCACTATAAGAAAGGTGCACAGAAGGCGGGGAAGTGTGGAAGTGTGTTGTGCTGCCGGACCTGTGCGTGGGAAGCTTCCTGATGCCTCGTCGCAGAATACGGGAGTCATTCCAGCACGTTTCGGAGTTCGACAGAGGACGAATAGTGGCTTATCGCGACAGCGGTTTATCGTACCGAGACATCGTCGCCCGTGTGGGATGACATCCAGCCTCAGTGAGACTAGTATGGATTCGGTGGGTGCAGGAGAAACTGACGGACGGACCGACGACGTGAGCGATTGCCGCAGCCGCGGCACACCACCAAACGAAAGGACCGGCATGTTGTGCGACGGGCATTGACGGCTCGCGCCACCACATCACGAACGTTAGCGCAGGAATTAGGGTGTGTTGCGCAACAACCTGTGTCAGCACGTACCGTTCGACGTCATCTGCAGGAGCGGGGACTTGTCGCACGGCGCCCATTGCTCCGATTACCATTGACGTTACACCACCGGCGAGTGCGGCGGCAGTGGGCCGTTGAACGCCGCACCTGGACTACGGAATGGCACAACATTGTCTTAACCGACGAATTCCGCATCTGCATGCAACACCACGATGGTCGGATCCGCGTGTGGCGGCACCGCGGCGAGAGACTGTATGACGCCTGCATTATGCATCGCCATACCGGTCCGTCGCCTGGCGTTATGATTTGGGGCGCAATTGGATATGACACCGGCACCCCTCTGGTACGCATCGCCGGTACACTCAACAGCCACCGCTACATCTCTGACGTTTTGGAGCCTGTAGTCCTCCCTTACCTGCAGAACCTGCCAGCGGCCACGTTTCAACAGGACAATGCGCACCCGCACGTGGCACGCATCGTGCAACAATTCTTCACGGCCCACCAGGTGTCACTGCTGCCGTCGCCTGCCTGTTCTCTCGATATGTCGCCTATCGAACACGTCTGGTCGCTGATCGGCAACCGAGTGGCCCGGCAAGCACCACCCGCGGCTACGCCTGATGAACTGTGGCAACGTATGGAAGCAGCCTGGACCGACATACCCCAAGGCCACATCCAAAGCCTTTTTCCTTCGATTCCGCGGCGTGTAGCGGCCGTTATTGCCAGACATGGGGGGGGCACACGAACTATTGATGTCTGCGTGTTCCGCAAGTCGCACGGGCCTGTAATCTCAATCGTTTCATGTTTGTATCTGTTGTTATGTGTCCAGTAAATCTGGCTTTGCTATCTCGTGTCCTTCTTGTTGTAGCATTTTGGGTGGCCAGCAGTGTATATAGCCAGTGCCGTTAATGCCCACCAGATGGAGACGTCTCAGTAGCTGAGCCCATCTTACGGATTTATGATGTCAGATGCTGACTGAAAAGGAAAAACACACATAGCACCGTGAATTGTTGGCCGCTGTGGTGTAAGGCTAACGCGCTCGGCTAGATATCGAGAGATTCGGGATTCGATTCCCCGACGGCGGCCGAATAACAATTTTTCGGTTGCTGTGCGTTGCTTAACATGGAAAGAGCGATGGATTTGTTTACTCAACTGACGCCACGTATTTAGATGATTTTCACCGAGAATGAGAACTCTTTTTTCTGGACAGTCAAAATAAATTTGTAGTTAAATGGCCACTCCGTAGGGTTAAGATTGCAGTGCTCAGAGGTAAAAACGGTAGTGATCGACATTTGTATTAAACAACTCACCACTGGTATCAATTCCAATAAAAGTAATCCCATGAACTCATTCTCTGACTCCATATGGGCAATACAAAAATCTTCCACGTGTACCATATAATCTTAGTAAAAACGGCGCAGTTGTCATATTGAATTCATGTTACTCTGTCAGTTCACAAATATTCCCAATGAATATCCCCAAATATTCCCAATGTAAACTCCCAACAAAACAAGAGCGGTGATAGTACACATCAAGACGAACAATATTTGCAATGGAACCTAGGGCAGCATTCCACTCCTAGTGCCAGAAAAGTGTAAAGTTATACACTGAGTGGCCACTTTATTATGACCACCCCCTCAGTACTTCGTTGGGCCACCTTTTGTCTTTAATACTGCGTCGATTCTTCGTGGCATGGACTCCACGAGATGTTGATAGGATGTGTGTGTAATCTGAGACCATGCTTGATGAATAGCACTTTCCAGGAGTGTGAGATTGCAGGGTTGTGGATCCAGCTGTCTGATGGCTCGTTCAACTTCATCCCACAAATTCTCGATGGGGTTGAGATCTGGAGATTGTGGGGGCCACCTAAGCAAAGTAAACTCACCGGCATGTTCCTGAAACCAATCCTGTACAATATAAGAGCACTATGGCAGGACGCATTATCTTGTTGAAAGTAGCCATCGCCATTGGGATAAACCATCCACATGACAGGATGCACTTAGTCCGCAACGATGTTTAGATATGATGTGCCAGTCAGACGTTGATCAACATGAATTAAAGGGCCCAAAGCATGCCAGGAAAACATTCCCCAAACCATAACGTTGCCTCCACCAGCTTGAAAAGTTGTAGCAATGCATTTGGGGTCCATGCTTTCGTGCTGTTTCCGCCAAATTCTCACTCGGCTATCGGCATGGGGCAACTGAAAGCGTGATTCATCGGACCACATAATTTGTTTCCAATTATCGACTGTCCGATCCTTGTGCTCCTGTGCGAACTGGAGACGTTTTCTCTTGTTAACTGCAGACAGCAAAGGTGTTCGAACAGGCCTTCGGCTGCCATATCACATCCGATGCAGTGTACGGCAAACAGTGCGTGCAGAGATCGTTTGAGGGGATCCTTGATTACGATGGTTTGTAATTTGCTGCACTGTTGCCCTTCTGTTGTCTGTTACCAGTCTGGACACTCTCCGTTCCGCCCGAGCAGTCGCTAGTCGATGACGACCACACGCTGCACGTAGAGACCCAGTCTTTAAACACTTGAACAACAGCTGATCTGGAACATTTCACGAATGCAGCGGTTTCGGTTATACTAGCTCCATGGCTTCGAGCTCCTACAATCACCCCACGTTGAAAGTCCGTCAAATCGAATTTTTTACCCATCTCGTCACTCAAAAATCACTTCTACTACTGTCGCAAGCACTAAGCTTTCCCTTTTTATTCTAACCTCGCCCTCTGGCGGCAATAGCGTGCAGCCATAGCTCATTTACTTAAAACTATCAGGTGGTCATAATAAAGTGGCCATCAGTGTATATCCACGTTGAGCCTTCAACAGTAAAAACAAAGAGACATACCTAATTTATGAGTTTCACAATTCCAATCGCATCAGAGAAAGACCCAAAGGAACTGCTCAAACTGGCGTCCAAGGGCGTCGTTGCACAGCCTACACCGGTGAATGAAGGACTGTCTCACCCACTCGTAGACTTCCAGTGTGGTGTTGATCTTGTCCGCAACAACAGCGATTCGCGCGACCAGATCTTCCAGGGAGTCCGCGAGTGTCTCGTACACCAATGTTTTCATGTGCCCTAAGAAGAAGAAGTCCAGTGTATTAAGGTCCGGGGAGCGTGGAGTCCAAAATACAGGTCCACTGCCCGGTATATATCGCATTTAGGAAGTATCTGGCCTCGGTGGCAAAGTGTGCTGGGGCCCCATCATGTATAAACCACATGTCCCCTTCTTACGGTGAGCGGAACATCCTGCAACAGGCCGGGAAGCACTTGCTCCAGGAAAACACAGTACGCTGGCAAGCCGGTTGCATTAATTTGCCAGTAACCCTCAAGGGCGCACAGTTGTCTTTGCGGGACTCGACCCACCATGGCGGACGAGATAGATGAATGGATGGATGGTTTCACAGGGAAGGGAGAGAGCCAATGCCGTAAGACAACACAAAATCTCTGCCTCGCCGGGAATAGTACCCGGACCCATCTCGTAGAAATGTTCAAAAGCCAGGTCTCAGACCACTGCGCCACCGGAGCGTCCCACACGCACATGGAGTCTTAGTTTACGCCAGCTAAACATGCCTCACATCATGCAGCCTCTCCCAACAACCTGGATAAAGGATCCATGACCTCATGCTTCTAACTATAACATCGACGAAATGGAGTATGTATCGTGATTCACCGGATTAGAAGACCTACTTACAATTTTTTATCTTCCAGTTCTCATGCTGTTGGCATCAGGATAGTTTTTTACATGGATGGTCTGTTGCTAGAAGAGAGTGGCTGTCTGCTCTTGTAGCCTGTGTGTGCCAGTACGACGCATAGTCACGTGGGATCTTGTTTCTGGTTGACCCATATTGTATTGGGCCGCCAACTGAGAAACTGTGTATCACCGATTGCCCTGTATAAGGCGACATACCGTCGTTCATCCGTGAAATCCACCTTTTACCACCGTTCACGGTTGTGTGGCAGGTTGGTTGTTTCACCATTTTGGAACTACTCCTGGTTCACTTTAACTGCAAAGACCCTCGTACAACTGACAAGTGTTGCCGCTTCCGAAATGGACGCAGCAGCCTTTCCTGCACTCACAATTTATCCTTTCGTAAACTTTGTTAAATCCCTGGTCTTAACCATCACGTCCGTAACTTCTCTTTCAAATGAACCACGAATCTCTGTTATACACCCTTTCAGCCTACAGGCCACACCCTCTTCCTCCTTACGCCAGTATCGGGTGTAACTCACTTTGTATAGGGATGGTCGTAACTCAATGAGCACTCGAGTGTACAAATTACATAGAGGCGGATTTAGAGTTACCCTTACCCCGTGCACGGCATCGATTTGGGGCCTCCCTCACCTCACCAGCCATTCTTGAAAAAGATGTGTTTTGTTGCCGCATTCCTCTCCCACACACACATATTTAACTTCTCATAGAGTGTTTATAAATGGTGGGAACACTTTCAGTGATTTATTGCACAAAGACTAGGACAGATATTAGTGTCATATACACCGATCAGCCAAAACATTAAAACTACCTACCTAATATGATATGTTTTCCTTTCGCCGCCAAAAGAGCTCTCACCCGATGAAGCATAGGTTCAACGAGATGTTGGTAGGTGTCTCTTGGTATTTGGTACAATGTCCGCAACAGAAGATTCCTTAGTTCCTGCAAATTATGTGGTTAGGGTGATGTTACTTTTACCAGTTTCTCCAACTCAAACCACAAGTGCTCGACATGTCCGGAGGATTTGGGGCCATGGCAATAAATGGCATTTCTCTTCATGTTCTTGGAATCATTCTTGAACTTTCTTCATAGTGTGGCATGAAGCATTGTCTTTTTGAAAGACGCTATCTCCACCAGGTAATACAGTCGTCATAAAATGGTTTACTTGGTCAGCCACGACGTTCAGGTACGTGACAGCTGTCAGAGTTGGCTCTACATGGATAACTGGTCCAAGTGTTTCTCAAGAAAATATTGCCCAAATCATCACACTCCCTCCAGCCGCCTGGATCCGTCACAAAGTGCATCCAGATGAGTTTTTTTTTATTGGATTTTTAACGACCACCGTGAGCAACTCAATGGGCTATAAGCAGTCGCCCGTCCCTAATTTAGGGTCACTGGTTCCAGGGAAGGGAGAGAGCCAGTGCCGTAAGACAAACACAACATCCATGCCTCACCGGGATTCGAACCCGGACCCCGTTCGGACGAATGATCAGAGGCCATCGCTTAGACCACTGCGCCACCGGGGCGGCCCAGATGAGGTTTCCTTGGGTAAACGTCGCACACAAGTTCGTCTGTCGACATGGTGCAAAACAAAACGGGATTCGTTTGACCACGAGACCCTCTTTCAGTCTTCTATGGCCCAATGTCGATGATTACGTGCCCACTGCAAGCGTAGACGACGATGAACGGCTGTGAGCATAGGCATAGAATGGGTCTGCGGCTGCGCAGACCCATATCCAAGAGCGTGCGTTGAACTGTGTTCGGACCCATTATGTCCTTCACCACAACTGAAATTATGGGTAAAGTCAGCCAAAGTAGCTCTCCTGTTGCTACGGACAAGACGAGATAGCCTGTGTTGACCTTTGGCATCAGTGAGGTGTAGCATGCCCAAGCCTTGTCGACGGCTTGAAGCAACCTTTGCGGACTGTCTTTGATACGTACTAACTACTGCATAGCGTGAGCAGCCTACCAGCGTCGCTGTTTCGAAGATACTCTCACCAAAGCTCTTGCCATAACGATGTCTTTTGTCGAAATCAAATAAATCCTTTGCTTTTCCCATGTTGAGACGAAATAAAACAGACTGAAAGAGCTCCAGCCCAGATATTATATACATCATTTGGGATCTTGGCACGTGACGCTGATTGGCTGTAAACGCGCATAATTGCACAACGCAGAAGTGGTTTTAATGTTTTGGTTGATCGGTGTACATACCTTGTGAAAGAGAAAATGTCCAAGTTTTATTTTTTACATTGCATCACTTCACAACGATCAATGTGGGAACCACGTGTGACACGGCAAAAGTCCACACGGTAATCGAACTCTTGCCATTCCCTGTGTAACCGTGGTTGTAACTTCGATTCTCTGCTTTAGTTCTTGAACGTCACAAGGCAAAGGTAGTACAAAAACATGATCCTTTATGTAACCCCACAAGAAAAAATCCCACGGATTTGTACGGTGATTTCGGCTGCTACTACTCTTTCCCGAATACAAGCAACCCGTGTTTACAAATTACTAATGCCACTTGTAAATACCCTGCTTGGTTGGTGGCTCTTTACCGTACGCACTTGGGAATTTCCTTTGAACAGACACTAGTTCTTATAATGAAGTAGCACACAAAATGCCTTCTCTGGACAGAAAGCCACCATCGTTCAACAAGGGTGGTAGGACAGGTAACGCCAACTGGTGGTAAATGACGGAAATACGCGCCTCGGTAGAAGAAAAAGGGAAACTTTCATGTTTTCTCTTTCACATCGTATAGATCAATTAAGGCAATATCATGAACTGTCTGTCTGTCTGTAAAGTTTGTTGCTGCCAAAACTATTATATTAATACATAGCTACCAAAAGGAAATTTCATATTTCGGGGTTCCGATACCCTTATGGGGAACAAACAGTTGAAGTTATAAGTAGGAAAGCCTCTGTTAAGGAAGAAAAATTGGAACTTTTATAAGGATTGTCACTGAAGCACAGTACTAGCATTTTAACATGTTACATACGGTTAATTCATAGCTTTACTTTAATTGACATTTATGCTACATGCGATGTGGAATCTGCCGTCGCACATCATTAGATTGTTTCCCACTGATAGAATCGAATGTTGTTCCTAAAGATCCTAATATGTTCACCAGAAGATCTTGAATACGAATGAAATTTGAGTAGCGTAAAACCAGCTTCTCCAAGCCTAAAACAGTAAAATTATACTAATAATCTGATTTATAGGCGGAAGAATATAAATCAACGTTTTCAAGCTCTCGCACATCAACCAGATGGCTTCTTACGCCAATAAATCGGATGACTAGCATAGTTTTTCTATTTTATGTATGAGTGGTGTACAGTTCCTCTTTATTAATTTAATTTTTCCACTGTCATTTTCGTCGTATAGTAACAGTCCTGTGATTGTCTCTTAAACTGCACGGAATGAGGAAAAGGAAATGCCACGGGATGCCATATTAAATAGCAAAATGTTAACCACGTTCTAAGAAAATCGGCCAGAAATAACATCCCAATCTCTGAGCTCAGTTGTAGTATATAGTAGTAAATAATATTGCTCTCAAAATGTCTTTTGACTAATTAATACACACAATTGGCGTGGACTAGGAACATCAAACAGAAGTCATTGCTGTTTCCACGTTTTAATAAATCAGTCTCGGAAAAATTGTCACCGGGAATCGAACCCAGGGTCATCCACTTACGCGCCGGGCATGCTACCACTGCACCACAGAGGCCTCGAATTCTCAAGACTCGCATACGACTAACTGCCAAACCACATGGCAGGTTGCTTCTTGGAGCCCCGCACAATGCTGGGGATTCGCCAAAGATGGAAAGCAGCAAATGAACAAATAACTAGGAGGTGAATGAATAATTAATACACACAATTGACGTGAATCAGGAACATCAAACAGAAGTCATCACTCTTTCCAATCCCCAGCATTGTGCGGGCCTCCAAGAAGCAACCTGCCATGTGGTTTGGAAGTTAGCCGTATGCGAGTCTGGAGAATTCAAGGCTGCAGTGGTAGCATGTCCGACGCGTAACTGGAAGACCTGGGTTCGATTCCCGGTGGCGGCAGATGATAATTTTTCAGAGACTCACTTATAAAAACGTGGGAAAGGCGATGACATCTGTTTGATGTCTTTTGACGGTGGGCGCTTGGAGTAGCCTGTGGCTACACAGCCCCATTTTCTGCAGGGTTAGATGTACTGTGTGTTGTGACACATTGCTCCCGTCACCAGCATTCAAATTACTGGCGAGTTGCACCACAGTATCCTTTCTGTTGGTTTATACTACACGGAATAGTCTTCGCTCAGTTCTGGCATCGATGAGCCCTGGTTGGCCCACACCTTGCTCCGGCGGTTCGTAGTTTCTCTCCTCGGACTTTTTGAAGGTACATACTACGTCAAGGCTGGCCGTGAGCACCCAACAAGCCTTACCGTCTGGGAAATGCTTTGACCCAGACGTCCGGACATTAAAATTTGGCCTTTGTCGAACTCGCTTCGTTGCGTTTCCCATCTGAAGAATAACTCATTACAGAGCTCGATATCAGGAATTATTTATATGGTTCCATGACCTTCCACGCGGCGTCGTTTACGCACAGTAGCTTCGATCTGCATAAAGACTGGTCATAAACTTTTGGCTCTTCGGTGTATATACAGTCGTGGCCAAATGTCCTGCACCAGTAAACCAAAATCAATTTTTGATGTTTGAAGTCACCTTATACAGACAGCGTAATGGCAAAGTCAAATACATAATATACATCATTTTAAAGGAAATTTTATGCTGAATTCAAATATTTTTTACAGAATGTTATTACCAGTAATAGAAGTGAAGTTACAAGCAAAACTGTGCAAGTGAGGAAACACAAATCCAGTTCTGAAAAAGCGTTCGCGCCCCTCTAATCTACTATAGCTTTCTCCGACGTCTGCTAGTGAGATATGAAGGGATGTAAAATCGTCTGCCGACTTAGAACGTAGCTGCTTGTAGTCAGTTGACGGAAGTTTATGAATAATTCCTGGTGATATTTGAATTTCGGAATGTCAAAGACCCGAAAATTGGTCTTGCCTCTTCAAACCAGGGCAAAAATTATTACTTTGCATGAACTTCGATTCAGTGGTCGTAAAATGGCTGTTAAATGTGGCTGTGATCATTCCACTGTTTTGTACACCATTAAAAGAGCTGTAGAAACTGTGTACTGAACGTGATGATTGCATGTTGATTTTTCGTTCCTTGAAATCAAGGTTTAAAACAGCCACTGATTTAAGAAATGAGTGGGTGAATGAAGTAGGTATTATTGCGTCTGCACGTACAGTTCGTCGTAGGCTCCAAGAAAATGGACTACCTGAACGAAAAGCTGCACGAAAGCCTTTCCTTGCTGAACAACACGGCTCAAAAGAATTGCTTGAGCCAACGGCACACAAGAATTGGACTCTTGATGAATGGAAAAATGACATTTTCAGTGATGAAACAACTGTTACTATTTCTGCTAATAATGGGAATAATTATGTACGTCGTCAAGCTGATGAAAGATATAAAACATGTTGCACCCAGCCAACAATCAAGCACCCACATACGGTAATGTTATGGTCTTGTATTTCAGCCAGTGGTGTTGGCCGTCTGCACATTGTTGATGGCACATTGAATAGATCGAAATATGTGGATATTTTGGAGTCGAAACTGCTACCATCTGCACAAGACATGGGTTTGCGAAATTTTATCTTTCAGGACGATAAGGCGCCATGTCATCGGTCAAAGTTGGTTAAGGAGTGGTTTAATCGAAGAGTTATGATAAAGCTTCAGTGTCTGGCAGTCACCGGATCTTACTCCCATAGAGAATCTGGGGGAAGAATGAAGCAAAAGATTCGTCAACAAGGACCAACATCTAAAGCAGCATTAATTTCGTGGCCGTATGGCACTGTGTTATCACGAATGGACAACTAGAGAAGCTCATTAGTTCCATGCCAAGAAGGTGCACTTTGTTACTAAGAAACCGTGGTTATGCAATTAAATATTAAAGCGTATTTTGCTTGTTGGTAAGTTATTTCAAGTGTCCTGCAAGTTTCAATAATGTACTGTACATTAATTTTACGTTAAATGTACACTAATTTCACTAAGTCCACTATTTTTTGCTTTTTATGACTAGACGCTGTACTTTTACTTGTAACTTCCCTTCTATTACTGGTAATAACATTCTGTAAAAATATTTGAATTCAGCATAAAATTTCCTTTAAACTGATGTATAATATGTATTCCTGACTTTACTATTACACGGTATAAGTTGACTTCAAACATAAAAATTGAATTTCGGTCTACTGGTGCAGGACTTTTGGCCACGATTGTGTATCAACATCATCAACCATTTTTGATCAACTGTCGGGTTAACAATAGTTGAAGATTATCCACAACTCTGTCTTAGGTAATTTTCCTTCCATGCTTTCGAATGTCCTCTGAACATCTCCTGTCTCTTGGTATCCATTCATTAGGGGTATGCAAAAGTTTCCGCCGTTTTAAGGAGAAAGGAGACGGGAACAATCAGGAAACCAGTACACATTTATTCAACGAAATATTGGCCGTTAGCATCAATGACCTTTTGCCATTTTTCAGGCAACAAATGAATGCCCCTGTTATAAGACGTCTCGGGTTTTGAGCTGAAGAACGCAGTGACGAAATTTTCCACCTCTGGAACTGTGGGGAACCTCTGTTGTTGTGCTAGGGCAGAGGTTCCCAATCTGTGCGTCGCAAATATAGGGAAAGACTAAAACTTATAATGTATAGTGAAACGTAACATACAAATTTTGAAGACGTACATATTTTACAGAATGAATTGTAAGAAAGAATGTTAAAGAAAACGCATAATTTTTCTTGTTGTGAAAGCGCTCCCTTCATCTGAGTTTCGGACAGTAATGCTATTTGAAAACTTGGCGTGACGTCGTGCGGATCTCGCTCCCCCTGTAGTCTGAAAATGGACTGAGCCAGGCAAGGTCCAAGGTCAAGCGACAACGTTCTGCCTCTCATTGTTGGGCGCTTACTTTACTACGCAGTCTTTATTCGATACATATGTAGCGTGTATAAACATTCGTTAGAACTGAGCTGCTGTGTTTTAATAATGGTGAACGTAGTTATTTCTATGTGAGTGTGTGTTGGTTTATGACCAGACCCGTTTACAGCAGAACCACCATCAACCTTCACTGCTGCCGAGCAGGAACAGTTAAGACATTTCTTCAGACTCCACACTGATGACATTCTCTTCCGGAACTCTGCCACAGTTTTGGAGCAGTGTGGCAAAGGAGTAAACCAGAATTAAGAATAAAAGCCGAGAGATTAATTCTCCCTTTTGCCACATCCTACCTTTGCGAAGCAGGATTTTCAGCTCTGGCGGTAATAAAATCCAGATATACGTAGAAACAAAGTTAACGTTGAGGAGGTGGTCCGCGTAGCTTATTAACCATTGCATCCATATTCTATGTTTCGTGTGACGAGAAACAAGCTTCCTCTTCCCTTTAAGACAAAAATACCTCTGTCATGTAGCTTCTAAAATTATATTAAAAATGTGAAAGCCAAAAAAAAAAAAGTGTTAACATTGTGAAAATATGCCTAACTCATCAATTTCTTCTTATCAGTTCTATAAATTTATTCTAATTTTGTATTTTTACATTAAAAAAGAATATAAGCTAGTGATGTAAATTACTATTTTCCTTTTAAAAAATGCCACAAAGTCGAATTTGGACAATTTGTTTTTTAATTTTGGGTAGCACGGATAATGTGACATGTGAAGGGCGGCGCGGTCTCAAAAAGTTTGGGATACCCTGGGCTAGGGCATGTTGCATAGAGCGAAACAGATGAAAGTCTGAGGGTGCAATGTCCGGGGAGTAAGCCGGCTGCTGTAAAACCTCCCAGTGTAACTGTCCAAGGGTTGATTTCGTGGTGGCACCGACATGTGGTCTGGCATTATCGTGTAAGAGGATGACTGGGCGGCGTCCTTTACCTGTCCATGGGCGTTTTTGCTCGATTACGGCGTTCAGTTTCATCAACTGATTGCCATATCGTTGTGCAGTGATTGTTTCGCCCGGTTTCAATAGTTCGAAGTACAGCACTCCATGCATATCCCATCACACACACACCTTTTACCGAGGATATCCTGTTTTGCAGTGGATGTTGATGGCTGGCCTGGGTCGACCCGGAATCGCTTGCGTACGGAGTTGTCGCAATAGGCCCATTTTTCATCCCCGATGACAAACCTTCCACAAGAAACTCTTTCCTTGAAACCTCTTCAGCAACGTCATGCAGATACCCAATCGTTGATCAATATTACGCTCTGTTAAAGTATGCGGAACACACTTAGCAATCTTCTGGATCTTCCCCAACGCCTGCAGACGCCGTACCACCGTCGATTCAGCCACTTTCAAACGTTTCGCCAGTTGCGTGGTCGATTGTGTGGCATCCTCTTGCAACAGCGATTCCAGCTCCTCGTCTGCGTGTTCCTGCGGTCTACCTGCACGTGGTTTGTCTTCTAAGCTTAGATCACCTTTCTTAAACCTAGCAAACCATTCTCGACACGCCATACGCCCGACATATTGAACAGTATGCTTCACTCGCACTTTTCCCTAAATTAAACATGAATAACAAACAGTGCCGCAAATGAACTTTATCGACAGCCATGCTTGGCTTCAGGTACGAACTGACAGCACGGGTCACCGGTGGTTTGACCCCTACAGTGCCCGCTAGCTCGAGTGGCGGAAATATTTACATATCCCTAATAGTATTTCAGTTCTCTAATGGCAATCAGTTATAGCAATGCATCCATCCCATTCCTACTTGAAGGTGTTTAAGTTGATCATGATCGCATCCACTCTTGGTATTTTCCCGATTCATGAAATCCTCTCCCTTTCTTAACACCAAGCATGCATCTTCCTATGCTTCTCCAAGTTGCCCACAACCTTTGCACATCTTTAATTAAGGTCCATGTCTCTAATTCATAATGGAAAATTGTACCGTTTCTTCCAAATGCTCTCCAAGTTTTACATGCCTATTAATTCATTCTCTGATGTGGCTCTTGCTTTGATGTCTGTTGTTTATGTTAGATGTATGTATCAGTTACTTCTAAATTAAATCAAATTCTTTAGTTTTGTAAATGCACTGTACATCAGTTTTGTTTTCTGTAGGTTCTTCTTTAATCCCACTTCTTTACTCTTGTCAGCCGGTTCCTGGATCATACCCTGCAACTCTGAGTGATTATTTGCAAAAGTGACTATGTCATCACAAAATAACGGTGGGTTAAACTATCTCCCTTAATCATCATCACTTCCTTCCCAGTTCAATGACTGAAAGGCATTCTGAAATGCATTGTTTCTTTTTATGTACACACACACAAGCATATTTAAGTGCTACCGTATTTTTCGTGATATAATCCGCGGATTAAAAAAGTTATAAATTTAGGTTCTGCGAATTATACGCCACTTTAAAGAAAACTAACAGTTTTGCGGCACTTCGACTTTAAAAAAAAAAACAAGAAAGATGACACGGAATTTTTCGGGTGAATAAGCACGTCTTTTGAATCTGTTCTGGCCGCCCCGGTGGCGCAGGGTCTAAGCGATGGCCTCTGATCATTCGTCCGAAAGGGGTCCGGGTTCGAATCCCGGTGAGGCATAGATGTTGTGTTTTGTCTTATGGCACTGGCTCTCTCCCTTCCCTGGAACCAGTGGCCCTAAATTAGGGACGGGCGACTGCTTATAGCCCATTGAGTTGCTCACGGTGGTCGTTAAACCTCCAATAAAAAAAAAAAATCCGTTCTGACGCAAATTAAATTTATCAAAGCTATTCAAAGTCAATGGAACCGGTATGGAAAACTATAGATCTGACGAATGAAAGAAGATTTTCAATCGGGATTTTAATCCCTCAGATATTGCTGTAAACGGGTTCGTGAGCTTACGAACTCTTAGAAACAGAGATATCGACAAAATAAGATGTGACTTTACGTCCCCTGGTGGGAAAAACCATGCATTATTTTGGGAAGCAAGTATTCGCAAAAGGTTTATCCATATAAGCGGTATCGGTCCAAGAAAAAAAATTAAGTCGAGTTTTCAGGAGCCCAGATTTTGCAACAAATACTTCACAAGCAGAAATTAACACTTATGACCTCTGGTGGCTAAACCATTCTTTACCAAACATTAGAAATTATGTGAACAATATTTTCCATCAGGTCTTGTATACGATACAGGAAGAATTTTTCAAATCAGAGCTTTAGGAGCAGAAATAACGCAAAAAACGCAATTTACCTTTGTGCCCCATGCCAGAAAGTCTATGATTTACTTGCAAATTTTGAATTCATAGGAAAAACATTTCGCATCGGAAACACTATCCAACAAAGAAGGAATTTTTCAAATCGGACTCCTAGAAGTAGAGATATTGACAAAAATAAGATATACATCTACGCCCCCTGGCTTAGAAACCATGCATTATTTCAAGAAGAAATTTTTCCTAAAAGGTTTGTCGACATGAGTAGTACCTGTCAACAAACGACGTTTTTTAAAATCGAGATTTAAGAAGCTCATATTTTGCTGCAAATACATCAGAAGCGGAAATTAAGACTTACGCCCCCTGGTGGCCAAACCCTTTCTTACAAAAATTAGAAATTATGTGCAAACGATATCCCATCAGGAGCTGTATGCGGTGCAGAAAGAATTTTTCAAATCGGAGATTTAGAAGCAGTATAGATATAGGTGGAAACACAATTTACCGCCCCCCCTAGCGGAAAAGCTATGAATTACTTGAAAATTTTGAAAATATATGAACCACATGTCACACTAGAAACACTATCCAACAAAGAAGGAATTTTTCAAATCGCACTGCTAGAAGTAGAGATATTGACAAAAATAGGATGTACATCTACGCCCCCTGGCGTAGAAGCCATGCACTATTTTAAGAAGAAAATGTTTCTAAAAGATTTGTCGACATGATTAGTATCGGTCAACAAACGACGTTTTTTTCAATCTAGAATTTAGAAGCTCATATTTTGCTGCAAATAACAGAAGCGGAAATTAAAGTTTACGCACCCTGGTGGCCAAACTATTTTTTTTATACAAAAATTTGAAATTATGTGCAAACTATTTCCCATCAGGAGCTGTACGCGGTGCAGAAAGAATTTTTCAAATCGGAGATTTAGAAGCAGAGATATAGGAGAAAACGCAATTTACCGCTACGCCTCCTAGCGGAAAGTCTATGAATTACTTGAATTTTTTGAAATTATATGAAAAACATGTTACACGGAAAACACTATCCAACAAAGAAGGAATTTTCCAAATCGGACTCCTAGAAGTAGAGATATTGACAAAAATAGGATGTACATCTACACCCCCTGGCGGAGAAACTGTGTAATATTTTAAGAAAATATTCCGAAAAGGTGAGTGGCATCAGTTCACGAAATAATTTTTTCAATCGATATTTTAGAAGCTCCGATTTTATGGCAAATACATCAGAAGCAAAAATTAACACTTACGCCCCCTGGTGGCCAAAGTATTCTTTACCAAAAATTTGAAATTATATGCAAAAGATTTTCCATCAGGAGACGTATCCGCTGAAGAAAAAAATTTTCAAATCAGAGTTTTAGAAGAAGAGTTATCGAAAAAAATGTAATTTACTTTTACGCCCCCTAGCGGAAAATCTATGCGTAATTTGAAAAAGTAACTATATCTAAAATACTCTTCGACGTAAATGGAATCGAAAGATAAAAAAAAAAAATTCAATTGGATGTTTAGAAACAAATATGTGGAATAAAACGTATTTTTGAATTCGACATCATCTGCATTTACGCCCTCTACCGGCAAAATTGTGCATCGTTAAAAAGAAAAAATGAAATGACGAAATGAAGATCATCATTTGCATATTTTAAGCTTCCGAATGCAAAAATAATTTTTCAATCGGACTAATAGTTGCGGACGGACAAACCGATAACAGAAGCACGATCATTTTTTTACAAAAGACGTGCTAAAAACCGCGTCGTAATTGTCAGGAAAGGTTGTGTATTTTGAAAATTATCAGAAATGCGTTAATAGCAGAAAAACATAAAGCGATGCGAAGAGGTCAGCAAACGGTTAGAAAGCGTTTTTTTTCTTACGAGCATTTTGACAGAAAATACGGCGCAACGAAGGCGATATTATTTGCTCTTGCGGACGGTCACGTGCTGTGTGTGGGAAGCTGAGCGTCACACACGCTTGTGGGTGCCGTAGGTTTAATACGGTATACAACAATGGAACTATCAGGTCTACCTACGGTAATGATGAAAAAACCTAGAACTTCTGCTTTTATTCATTTGAAAGTAACATAAAAGCATTAAAAAATGAGGGTTTTTTTAAAGATCCTCCCCCCCCCCTCTTTGGACTGCTGGGCCATTCCATGAATCGCGACTTTTCTGTACGAAATTACCGTTCAGGATACGGATTATATGAAGAAAAATACTGTACTTCTTTAATATTTGAACTGTTCTTACAAGAAAGTAGATTCAATTGCAGTTTGTCCACACTCCCAAGATAACTACACACATTTTAGCTAATTATGAAAAGTACAAAAGTTTTCCAATGCTATACAATACTGAATTTTTAATTCAACTTAACTATGCAGTAAAAGATGTTGCTGAATGCTGCAAGCTATGTTTTATTATTAACAGCACAATTTGGTGCAGGAGTCAGAGAAGATTGTGTAATGTTGCCATATGGCCATTCAATTTATTTACAAATACATGCATGCCTGATGCCAAAACAGACAGTAATGTATTGGGAATAATTGCATGCTATGACACAGTCCTGCTATCTGAGAGCAAAATTATCAATTATGTGTTTCAGAGTTATTTAAGATGAGTATAATTAGCAAAAAAAACAACCGAAGTTACAGGTTTTGAGCAAAGAATTGATAGTACTGGTTAAGATCAGTCTAAATGGTACATAGCTAGAGAAGGAATGAATTTGTGTTTTTAGGAAGCATGTTTGACAAAGGAAATGAATTAGATGGTGAAATCAGTATGTGAGCGAACTCAGCTTTATAGATTCATTGCTGATTTAGGAGAATTTCACAGATGTGATAGATTGGCAGAAAAGCCCAAAATGCCTTACATGAAAATGTATAAAAGTGAAATGCATACAAAGTGTAGCTGTTCATAAGTACATAAATAAACTAGCCCCACAAAATATTTAAGCAGTTGGCACATATGGCAGGTGCAACTATCTAATATTCAAGGGAACTTGGATAAATGTAAGTGAATTTCTCAAATTCACTGAAATTTTGTTATATAAAAAGAATTCTTTGTACTGATGTGAAATGGAGGGAGTCCTCTAAATGACTTTCTAAGAGAGTAGTAGAAACACACCATTTTTGTAATTATGGTTTAAAACCATGAGAGAGAGATTCCTTGTCAAGTTACAAATTAAAATTCATAAACAGCCTTATGACAGCAAAAAAACAACGACATAAGTAAGCTAAAATTGCAACTTGCCTTTTTAACAGTAACTTGATATTCATATCCATGGTTCCCATACTCTATGTGCAATATTCACTTGAAAACTTTTTATTTACTAGGTATAACATTATCAGCATTGGGTAAAATGCACATGCATGGAATTTTTTGCCAAACATTTCAAAATTTGTGGCCCCCTCCACCCTAATAACCTACCCAGTTTTGAGCAGCTGGCACCACCACTGATCCCACATTAGGTACGCAAAACTCAAGTTCTATGCCACAATTGATGTAAATGGATACCTTCCTTTGGACTTCATGTGACTTCTCAAGGGCAGACCACTAAAATAATTTGAAATTATATTTCCAGCTCATAGAATATCTACAAGCCTTTTTCACAGGACAGGGGGAAAGTTTGAGCAGCTAAGGCTGTCTCTAATTTAAAGCCACTGGTTTCAGGGAATTAAGAAAGCCAGCACCATGAAACAAACAGACTATCATACCTGGGCCTAACAGTTTTAAGTCATATTGCTAGCTAGAAAGCTCTGACCATTCAGATCAGATCAGATATATAGGATTTTAGGAAGGGAGTGTCTGACCCCAGGTCTTAAACAACCCTTAGAAATAGG
Organism: Macrothele yani; assembly: GCA_039090855.1. Lineage (NCBI taxonomy): Eukaryota > Metazoa > Arthropoda > Arachnida > Araneae > Macrothelidae > Macrothele > Macrothele yani. The sequence goes on from CM076993.1 coordinate 32,144,596, forward strand.
AAGCTAGGAGATTTGGGATAGAGTGCCCAATAGGAAAGTGACACAGAAGAGAAGTAGAAAAATGGGAGGAAGATGCTCTTATTTATTACTGGGGGCTAGTACCCGGAGTCTGATGGCTTAAAGTGCCCATCCAATGTACGGTGGATATTTAGTGGTTTGAGAGTTCGTACCTGCCTGGGACTGAACCCAAGATTCCTCCCTGGCAGTCACGAACATTTCTGACCACTCAGCCACCAGAGTGGCAAAATCTACAAGTACTTTTCAATTTATTATTGGCATATACTGCACACATCTGTGAATCTAAGGAAACAAGATGAAAAAAAATTCATGATAATTACAGGATGTACAAAACTCATAGGAACACACATCACATTTGAAAAAGTGCACATACTTTAATGCAGTGGCAATATAAAATTTAAACAGAACATCGACATAAATAAATTTACTGTACAAGTAAGAGGTAACAAAATGTACAAAACCAAAACAAGTAAGAGCACAACCTGAAGCTGGGTTATTACCAGTGAAATGTAAAATTTTATTGAAGTTCCAGTTTCATAAAATATATCACAATTTTAAATTTTGTATTTTTTACGCCAAACATTTACATAAATTTTAAGGAATGATAAATCACAAAAGTGGCGTATCTGTATACAAAGTATTTATTTCACAAAATAATAGGAAAGTTTAAACTAATTATAAGTAAAAAGGTGACTTGTACTTAAATAATAATTGCAACCTATTTAATAAAAGAGGTTTACTGCAAGGTAGTGGAAAATTTTCCAAAAACAAAACCTATTATAAAATTCAATATACATGGCGGTTTATCTCAAAGATAGGTTTTCCCACAAAAATCACTGAAATGTTGTGATTTTAGTAACCTACATACCTTTAAGGGTGCTAATACAAAATCGCATGAATATTAAGTGGTTTTGAGAGCAGATGTGCATTCAAAACTCTTAGACGTGACAGAACGTAAAAAGAAAAATTGTGAATACATTAGCTGACCACAACACTAGTTCCTAGGAATTCCAATGTACCCAAACATTACTTAAACCACATGTTATACTGAAGTTTGCAAATGGATTCTGTCTTTCATAGTTAAGAAATTGCCGAAGCATGTATTGCACCAAAAAATTTTAAAAGAAAACTAACTATTCTACAATGAAAGCACATGATTAAAATAGGCAATAAACTTCTTAACAGTAGTACTAAATTCACCTCCCAAGTAACTGATGAATTCAATTGACAATGTTTGCATAGTAGCAAATTTTTCAACAGATCATTTTGTCTGGCTTTTGTTCAAACATTGAACTTTTCATAAAATGTTTCTGGATTTGAGTCAGAGACTAGCTCCTGTTTGATTTTTGCTAAGTGGTAGGTACAACATAAAGTATCACTGGAAACAATAATGCTATTTAAAGAAAATTTATGTCCACTTTGTTTTTTGGGTTTTCCTAATGTACTTATGGTGGAAATTTTCCATTCATGTTATTAAATTTCAGCAATACACTTTATATTTAAGGTGAGAGAATGAAAAGATCAAAATGTTGACCATATTAAAATAATCAATAACTATAAAACATTCAGAATTAGTTTTAAGAGCTCAGCTATTTACATTTATATTAAATTTTGCCTAGTTATGAAACAACTGGCTGCTGCCCACTATGAATTCTGGTATGCCATGGCCTACTTATGACATTTAACACTAAGGTACGCATGAAGGCAAATGACCTTTTCCAAGAACTACTCATGTTAAAAGAGATACTGCTTAATGTGTACTGCACATGTATTATGCACAGTAGTTAAAAAAAAAATGGTAATTCAATACGGATTTCTAAATCTGCATCCTAAAAGAGGTGTTGCATTGACACCAGTTTTTCACAAATTTCACGTAAGTAAAAAATCATTGTTGGGCTAAGATTCTATAAATAAAGAATGAAAAGATAATTTAGTATCTCAGGTACATTACAGCTTTAACACTACAAGGAACTACATGCTAAAATATGTTTCTAAATCATCTTGATTACTTAAAAAATTTTCAGTATTTGAAATCTCATATGTTTCCTTAATTTGCAGATATTTCAATTTCTAAGCTACTTCTATTAGAAGTAATCACCACACACGCACACAAATAATGTTCTTTTCCCCAACTGACTTCCATTCACTTTGTTGCACAGCCATTTTTTCCACATCTCAGCAAACAATCCTAGTAGTGAAAAATTAATTCACAACTACATTATTTTCACATACACACCCATACACTTTGTGAGAACCTCTTAATTGGATCACTGTTTTTAAGTTGCAGTAAGTAATCCTGAAATCATAGCACAAGCTAATTTGGAAGCCAACATCAAAGAAATCCTTTTTGTATGTATGTTTTTGTTTACAATGTGATAAGAAAAAAGTATTTTCAAACTTTGTGACAGCTCTCAATACAGTACAGAAAAAATGCCAATCAGATTACACATGACAGAACAATTACTACAAAAATTGACATAAAAACCTCACTCCAACAATTCAAAGAAACTCCATCCAATCAAAATATTCTGAAAAGTTCAAGTAAATCAAAACCTGGGTTACTCAGCATTTAATTAAGACATACAATGATAAAGAATTCTTATTTTACAAAATAGCATGGATGATTCATTTCAAGACAAGTACTAAGCAATTCTTTCAAGCTAATATAAAACTACTCAAAGTCAATACAAGGTTCGAACTTTTCAAAACCAAATTATCATGTGTGGCCAGTAGGTAGGTATTTTAGCAAGTTCAAACCATTAAACTTAGCTGGGATGGCCACACCTTCAACATTGTTTATTGGAGGTTTAACAACCACCGTGAGCAACTCAATGGGCTATAAGCAGTCGCCCGTCCCTAATTTAGGGCCATTGGTTCCAGGGAAGGGAGAGAGCCAGTGCCGTAAGACAAACACAACATCCATGCCTCACCGGAATTCAAACCCGGACCCCTTTTGTACGAATGATCAGAAGCCATTGCTTAGACCACTGTGCCACCGGGGTGGCACACCTTCAATAAACTGCCTCGTCTATTTTGGTGTTTTTCAAAATGATTTTATTTTGTGGAATCTTTTGAAAGGGGAGATTATTTTTTTATTCAACCCCCGCCGAGAACGCATCCCTCAGTCAACAGAAGCCCATCACGATTCACGGATACATCATTTCACTTATTTTACTCCCATGGCTGGCGTTTTGCTCCGTAGCAATGTCATAGCCAAAGAACAAGCTGTCCACCCCCTCCTGAGTTAAAGGCAAGTTCAGTATTATTTGATCAGCTTGTGGTGTTTTTATTGGAACTTGCACAGAAATCTTCTACACAACATTTCAATGTTTTAGCACAAACAATTATTTTACACATGCTCTTTCATATCATCACTTAAAAAACAAAACAAAACAAAACAAAAAAGTTTCAAGCACTATTCACAGAGTCTTAAAACTTTTTCAAGGACTTGAAAATGAACCTTTTTATTTTAAGGAGTACACAAACCATTCAATACTAGTTGACTGCTCAAAATGAGGTACAAGGATTATATTACAGTGGAACCTCGTTTATATGTTTTTCAAGGGAGCTAGGAAAAATTGAATTTTAAGGGCAATTCAGAATTTTTGGATTGGTGACATTTTACATATAAACGAGGTTCAACTACATCATATAGTCAGATCACTTCCGTCTGTTCACACATATCACAATGTAACAGAATAAAAATCCAGTGGTATACGTATTCATGCACTGTAAACTGATTGACAATCGCTAAGGAACAACGTCAGTTTAGAGTGGAACATTAATGGAACACACTAAAAACATGGGGAAAAGCCAATAGATGGGGCTATGTAGTGTGTTTAACCAACCTAAAGCATAAATGGACTGGCCAGCTGGATATTTAAGGGCTAACACTCCCTTCAAGTCAGACGGTCATAAAAGTCACGATGACAGCTTATTCTCGCAACGAAATTTCATTGGTGACTGGTTGACTTCGTTTCGTACAATACAAAATGCCTCATCATTGTCATTTAAGAGCTTATGACGGCTCAAGGCAAGACAAAGAGTAACAGCAATTGCTTGAGACATGGGTGTGGTAAAAATCATCATATCATGTTTGAAAGAAGTTGTGGAAACCAGAGGAACAGAACTCCAGATGCACGGTGGAGGCCATAGAAGGGCAACAACCACACAAGACTACCAATATGTGCCCTCATGGCCCAACAAAACAGGACTGCTATACCAGCACAGATCGCTGCAGGCCTCCATGCTGCAACTGGAACCCAGGTGTCAAGTTGAATAATCAGTCGATGATTGAACAGGATTGGGCTGTATGTCCAGAAGCCTGTTAAATGTGTCAAGTTATTATCACAGTATTGTGGTACCCAGTTAAGGTGGTGTAAAGCACATAGAGAGTGGGTCAGTCAGAGATGGTCTACAGTGATGTTCTCAGATGAGAGTCGTTTCAGTTTATCAAATGACTCGGGACATCAGCTGCTGTAGACAGCGTGGAACACACTATCAGCCCCATAACATCCATGAACAGCTCAGTTATGGTGGCCCTGGAATCCTAGCGTTGGCCGGCATAATAATGAGTGGAAGAACGTTGCTGCACATCTTCAACGGAGGGACTGTCATTGCAGAGGTCTTGGAAGGCCATGTTCGCTTGTTCCGTGGCACAGTTGGTCATAGCTTCATCTTCATGGATGATAATGCCAGACCTTGCAGAGCAAGAATATTTAGTGATTATTTCAATGCCTGACCTAAATCTGATACAGCATGCATGGAGAGCTCTTGAAAGGCATATTGCTAAGTGATCACCACCACCTGCAGAAAGCATTGAGAGAGGAGTGGAAGAAAATCCCAACAGAATTTTTAAATATCCTCATTTTAAGCATGCCCCAAAGGTGTAATATGTGTATTGCAGTCCAAAGATATCATATCCCCCTACTGATGTGTCGTTGATAATCAATATTGTTTTGGTCATAGAGTCCAACCATTCAAAAACTCACATTGTACATATCTTGCATTTCTGTTTGTTTAACTGTCTGTTCTTCAGCGTGAATAATAAATTCATGGCCTCTATATTGTTTCTATTTTGGTTTTTGCCACAAGAATTGCCCCCATTTGTTGTTTTACTCTAAAACGCATTAGAAGAGTCCCTCACATCATACATAGGTTAACGTTAAGAAACTAAGTGGTAGGATGTTTCGGCAGTTGACTTCTACCTTCATCAGCCATGGAATAAACCTTGTGGTATGAGCATCAGTTGTTGCCAGATTTCAAAATAGCTGTGCAAATGATAGGGATGTGAAAAGGTGCATCTCTATTGCATGTGTTAGGGATAAGGAAGAAAGCACTGAAATCTACCTTATCCCTAACACCTGCAATACAGACACACTTTTTTCAACATTCCTATCATTTTGAAATCTGGCAACAACTGATGCTTATACCACATGGTTCATTCCATGGCTCAATACTCATGAGAGCATTTAATGTTTGTAAGTTTAAACTGCCCCTCCAATCACCCTGGATTCTCTTCATGAAACTGAACCCAACCTCACATGCAGAAGTAGATAAGGGAAATATACTGGATATTTCTACTAGTGCTAAAATGTTTTTATAATGTTTTTACTTTTTAAGAAACAATCGTTTCTTTTTGTATGTGTCTAAAATATTCCCAAACATGCATGCAGTGGCACTTTACAGTTCACACTAAAACATCCAAATTTTTTCCACTAGCGAAATACATTTGCTTGCTAGCAATTTGCTACAAACTACTGGTCGAAATCGAGCCCTGGGATGCATGTACCTGGGTTTATCACAAAGTTCGTCCAGAGGGCACCACATCACCTATCAGCAAGAAATCCATTGGACAGAATGACCACCAGTCTTTCTTTGCTTGTGCATCACAAAAATTAACCTTTCTTGGAATGATTAGTTGTGGGTGATGAAAAGTGGGTTCTTTACAGAAATGTAAAACATCAAAGAACTGCATGCCAAGTTTGAGAGCCTGCTCTATCAACTTCAAGAGAAGGACTGCATCTGAGAAATGTCTTGTTAACTGTATGGTGGAATGGCACGGGGGGGGGTAATCCAAAGGGAGCTTCTTGCACTTAACCAAACGATAAATTCTGATATGTACTGCCAGCAGTTGGAAAGGCTGAAAGAAGAATTGAAAGCTCAGTGCCCAGGACTGGTTAACTGCAAAGGCATCACCTTGCAACATGACAACACCAGACCCCATATGCAGCTTTAGTCACTCAGAGAAAATTACTGGACACTGGATAGTGTCATGGCGAAAATTTTAACCTCTGGTGAATTTCAGAGAGACCTGATCAATCTTTCTGTTGGTTTATCGGAGATTAATTAATGCAAAAATTTTCTTCCATGACATACGTTAGAAGAAAATTCCTGGTTGAAAGGCAGGGAATTCATGCGCAAAATTCGCTTGTCTTAATCACTACCAGGAAAACAAAATTTCATGTTGGTGAAAAGAAAAAAAAAAAAAAAAAAAAAAAGAAGAATATTTGATTTAACTGACTTTGGGGTTTTGAAAATAATTATTTTATCTGTTCTTTTATCGCGATAGGAAAAGGCGAGTAGGTGTGCAGCTCAGAGAATCAAAATTAATTTTACTTTCACATCACGGAACGAGAGAAAGAGAAAATTAAAACTAGTGATTTTCTGCAAAGCAAGAATTCGCCATTTTTTTTTTGCGTTCCTGTTTCCAAGCGAGAAGTCGCCCAAAAGTGTAACATCTTTTCGTCTTTTGGGTAAGGAATTCAGCAACGAAATCTATTTTTAGAACCTCAGGGTCAAGATGGGCCTGCTCTGCACGTGTGAAGGTCAGAGGTCACTCGAGGCGTGGGAGTGAAGATTCCGTTGGAGAGTAGTGAGTTGCTATGCTGAAGTTTCGACCAATGAGAGGGGTCAGCGGTTTTCAAGCACCCCTGAGTTTTATCCGTAGAGAGTCACTTTTGCTCTTGTCTTGTTGCTGGACGTCAGAGAAAGAGGGACGGCGGAGTTTTTTCTCCTCGCCTTTTGGCGGGAGAGAACCACAGAGAAAAAAGAGTTTTTTCCATGGCAGCATTTTGCTGACCACCAGTCCACCACAAGGGGACACTCTGGATCTGGGCTGGCTGTTGAAAAGTTTTTTTGACGATGTAGAATGCAGTTAAAAGCGGCATTCCGCCAGCCGGGAACCTCGTCCTGAAGAACAAATGGCGGCAGGCTGGGACATTGTCGTCAATGGAAAATTCTTGGCTGAAGGAGGACATGCCTTCTCCCTTATGGAAACCCCTGGAAGAGTGGGCCCAGCCTTCTACCGCTCCCAACTCGGCTGCTACTCCGAAAAGGAGGCCTGCTTCAAAGGCCGAGGGAGGGAAGAGAAAAAAAGAGAAAAAAAAAAAGTATGAATAAATAAAAAAGGTTCCATCTCATCCCGAAGTTTCGGAAATGGTTACCTCGGCCATTAACCGTTTAAGGAAGGGAACTTTGAGGAAGAAAAGATAATACTAACAAGACTGTGGTTGTGCCTGGACTGTAAACTATGGTGAAAAGAAAAAGAAGAAAAAAAAAAAGGGAACGCCAGCTCGAAGGTAATGTTTTAGTTCACATCTTTTTGTATTGATATATAACATCCCACGCAGGGTACCTAAACTTCGAGCTGAGCATAAGAAACGAAAAGAAAAGAGCAAGTTTTTTTTCCTCTGATTTTGGCTGTGTCGTCGTTCAGCTTTCAAAATTAAAATGTATTAGTTACTCAGGTACGAATTCAGAAAAAAAGAAAGAAAAAAAGAGAGGGGAGTTGAAAATGCTTTCATTTATGTTTTTTTTGTGCTGTCATGTCTGGTATTTTAGCAACTTCCCAGGCCAGTAAATTTTAATGTATCGGAAAAATTTGGTTTATTGAAAAATTTGGTTTATTGTTTGAGCACAGTAAATTTTGGTGCATCGATAATAGTTTAGTTGGGCATGTGATATTTAAAAAGCAGTGTTATTGTGATGTCGTGGGTGATAAAATAATTGTAAACATTTCTCTCTAGTCTTTTACAGCGTTGAGTTATTTTTTTTATGAGTGAAGATAAATTATGGGATGATTTATATTGGAATTTTGGGAACATAATATAGTGTGATGAAATTGGAAACCTAAAGTGCTGTTTACATTCTTGGAGTGTTGAGTGTCGAAATTGAGATGGTAGGAGTGTTAATTGAGGACCAGTATTTTACATGCTCCAGATGAGTGTTAATCTCCCATTGGAAAGGGGTGATCTTAGGGCAAGCAGGGAACTTGTCCTAGGGCAGAGGGCTCTGAGTAGGGAATTTTCACCAGGATGCGATATGTGCAGAATAAAAGTTGAGGTATTTAGGTTCTCAAGTTTAGTTTTTTCACAAAAAGAATGAACATCATGGGTTGAGAAGACACACTTTTGCTCACCAGTTCCAGTATTAATTGTTCTTTTCTTTGGCCTAAATTTTTTTGTTTTTACTATAAGGTTAAAAGTCTAAATGTAATTTTAATTTTCAATAAGGTGAAAATATTTACCGGGTTATGTAAATGGTCAGTGTTATTGTCTGAAGTGGACCTGCGCATTGCCATGGTGCAGAGGAATTTCCTTGCTAGTGATTTTTCCTGGGATATATGTGGATATAGAGATAAGTGAATTTTCCTGGGACATATGTGGATATAGAGATAAGTGATTTTTCCTGGGATACATGTGGATATTGTGATTTAGGATTTCTTGGGATATATAGAGAGAAGTGAATTTTCCTGGGATATTTGTGGATATTGTGACTTAGGATTTCTTGGGATATAGAGAGATAAGTGAATTTTCCTGGGATATATGTGGATATTGTGATTTAGGATTTCTTGGGATATAGAGAGATAAGTGAATTTTTCCTGGGATATAGGTGTGTTAGTTCTGGGCCAGATGTGCCTGGAGTATTTAGGGTTGAAGTACGACAGGCTCTTGCAGGCGTGGTTGATCAAGGTGAGATCATGCATTGGTTCGAAAGGGGAGATCCTTGAAGACGTGGTTTTGGGGAAAACTTGTCTTCAAACCCCCAGTAGTTTCGCTGCTCACGGAAATATGTACTGCCAGCGAGGGTCGGTCGAGCGTTGCTTCAAGAAATGTGGTGAGATCATGTTAGAGGAAATTCTGTGCCTGATGATGATGTGTCACACTTGAGGATTTTTTTCCTTTCCCTTTGCATAGGCTGAAAGTGGATTCATCCCAATTTCACGCCTTCAGCCTGACTTGGTATTTTCTTCCTGTGTTGGTTCTCAAAACCCAGGGTAGTGTCTGAACTGAGAGTATTTGCCTCACCGCTACTTCAGTAATTCACTGCAGGTGTTGAATTTAAGTTTGTTTGGTGATTTAAAGTATCTAAATTTATTTGTTTATGATTTGCTGTAGTGCTAGGGATGTAAATTCTAAATTCTGGTTGTTGGTGTTAGTGAACTTGATATTTAGTTTGGAAATTTAGTTAATTGGTATTTTGAGCTTTTGTTTACAGTATAGAGTTATTAAGTATCCTGAGCTATTATGTGAAGTGCAGAGTGAGGTGATTTTTATGAGCAAGCTAGTGCAAGAAGATTGTTTGAATTTCTGAATTATGTTGATGTTATGAATAGTGATAATTTTTGGGATTGGTTAGTGAGGTTTCTTTATAAGTGAAGTAGGTTCATTCAGGATAGTTCTATAGGTTATGTAATGTTAATTAATGCTTGTGCTCAGTGTAAATTCTGTTTTGAGGATAATTTACTTGGGTTGTTTACTTGCTGATAGTAGATTTGTTAAAGTATAATTTGTGGCTCTTAAAATAACTGTAAATTTAATTGAAGTCTTTGAATCTGGTCTGGGAGATTGCGGAGTTTGCTAAGAGTGTTTAAATTTAAATCAATAAGTGTAAAATTGTAAATTGGTCATTGAGCTAACTGGGTGAGAGAGGAGAGTACGTTTCAAAAGAACAGAACTTGTCCACCTTGTGGAATTAAAAATAATCCAGTATCTTTTTCTTGTGTAAACCATGCGAATCATAGTATGATTTTGAAGGCATAAATTAAAAGCCTAGTGTTCAAACTAACTGTGTTGACATATGTAAAGTTGTGTTGTTCATAAGGCCAGTGGCCAAATAGAAATAGAAAAGAAAATTGAGATTCTGTTTTTATACTGCTGTGTTTAAGCAAACAAGAAAAAAGGAAATACCATCTGTTTGTCCACTAAATTAACTCATTAAGTTTTTAAAGAAAAATAATAAATACAGGCAGTAGCCTTTCAAAAAAAAAGTTCAAAATGAGTGCAGTGTGAAAAGTTTTTGTGTGCTGTTGTCTTCCATGACTTGGTCCCATGTACTCCCCTTAGCTTGACTAAGGCTATCGATCCAATCCTGGTTTTCTAAGGTAGTTCATAACTGCAATTTTTGTCCTATCCATTTTAGATTGACTTTCACCGCCTCCACAAGTTGTTGTTGAACGAGTACATTTTATCATATGTCTTATAGTGACACATTTTCATACACATGCAACAATATTCACTTATTTTTGCACTTTCAGGTGACTCAACTCTGCTTGAACACAAACAACGCAAACTTTCCAATAACTTCTTGTGGAATGTAAATTTTCAGATGCATTGTTGTTTAGGATGTTCAGGGCCTTTTCTAGTACTTAGAAAATATTTTTGTTTCGAAATGCATCCACCCATCTCCCAAATTTAAATTTTCTATAATTTCCATATTTTGAATTTCAATACCAGCATAAATATAATGCTGTTAATAAATAAGCAATCAATTTTAAATTATTTTTTTCCACCAAAACATTTGGTGCCGTGACCATAGGATACATGCCTTGTCATGGAATTCAACCTGTACTGCACAGTAGTTACGAAAAATCTTGAGTATGGTTTCATATGTGAATTATTTTCTCGTAGTGATAAGTTCTGGTAGTCTCTCTCTCTCAGTGACCAGAGTAGCGAAAGTGCATATTTTTTGATTTTAGCTGAATTTCTGTGTATAAGTATTATAATATTTCAGTAGCAGTGTTTGTAATAATTGAATAATTTTGGGCTTAACATAAAAGCCAGTTAGGGCTTGACACACATAAAAAGATTTTTTTTTGTGTTGGTGTAATATTTTCAGTGATATATGAGTAATTTCAGTAATTTTGTGCTTGACACACATACAATTTTTTTGGGTGTTTACCTACATGAGTTTTCACACAAATAATTTCTCAAGCGTACCTGCATAATGTATAATTTGGTATTTCGAATATAACTAGTGCTAATTAATAGTTTGCAGTGTGTCACATATATATATATGCAATTTCACACTTTTCCAAATATTGAACTTCTAGGTGTATTTTTCATGTGTTGCAAAATTTTTTTTACCTCTACAGTCCGAGTGTTGAATTAAGTGTAATTTTAATGTGTTGCATTCAGGCAATTTATCATATTCTGTTGAACTAAGGGAAGAAAGTGTATTTGTAATGTAGTGTTGTCATTCGAAAATGCCTGTTGTTGGTGATGTCAAATTGATGAAAGCATAATGAAAAATTGTAAGAAGCGTAACTTCTCTTCTCTCCTCAGGCTAGTTAATTTAGTGCCCAGGTGCACTGGTTAGTTATTTTAAGTTAGGTTGTTTACTATTGGAGTGAAGTGTAGGTTCAGTGTTGGGTAGGATTAGTATTTCTGTAGTAATAGCCAGTGAGTTAGGAATTTAATAATCAGTTAAATTTCTTTTAATTTAATTTTCTCAGTGTAGTTAAAAGGTTAGTATTTGAGCCGGTGCAGAATTTTTTTTTCCTTCGTTCCGTGAAAATTTTTTGGCTTGAAAAAAATTCTTTCACCTCTGTAATTAAGGTCAGGGGATAAGTAGCTTCGCTTCGGAACATTTGTTTCCTAGTTCAGTGGTAGCCATGTTGGAACGGAAGTCAGCTCACCGGAGGTAGGTGGCGCTGCAGGTTTGTTTACATTCATCGGTTTGTTGACATGGTCGAGCACGTGTGTGTTGAGTAGTAGGTAGCGAATTTTCTGAGATTTTATTTTATGTTTCGACTCGCTTTGCTCGTCTTTTTCGCAGGGGGAATGTATTTGTCATGGCGAAAATTTTAACCTCTGGTGAATTTCAGAGAGACCTGATCAATCTTTCTGTTGGTTTATCGGAGATTAATTAATGCAAAAATTTTCTTCCATGACATACGTTAGAAGAAAATTCCTGGTTGAAAGGCAGGGGAATTCATGCGCAAAATTCGCTTGTCTTAATCACTACCAGGAAAACAAAATTTCATGTTGGTGAAAAGAAAAAAAAAAAAAAAAAAAAAGAAGAATATTTGATTTAACTGACTTTGGGGTTTTGAAAATAATTATTTTATCTGTTCTTTTATCGCGATAGGAAAAGGCGAGTAGGTGTGCAGCTCAGAGAATCAAAATTAATTTTACTTTCACATCACGGAACGAGAGAAAGAGAAAATTAAAACTAGTGATTTTCTGCAAAGCAAGAATTCGCCATTTTTTTTTGCGTTCCTGTTTCCAAGCGAGAAGTCGCCCAAAAGTGTAACATCTTTTCGTCTTTTGGGTAAGGAATTCAGCAACGAAATCTATTTTTAGAACCTCAGGGTCAAGATGGGCCTGCTCTGCACGTGTGAAGGTCAGAGGTCACTCGAGGCGTGGGAGTGAAGATTCCGTTGGAGAGTAGTGAGTTGCTATGCTGAAGTTTCGACCAATGAGAGGGGTCAGCGGTTTTCAAGCACCCCCTGAGTTTTATCCGTAGAGAGTCACTTTTGCTCTTGTCTTGTTGCTGGACGTCAGAGAAAGAGGGACGGCGGAGTTTTTTTTCTCGCCTTTTGGCGGGAGAGAACCACAGAGAAAAAAAAAGAGTTTTTCCATGGCAGCATTTTGCTGACCACCAGTCCACCACAAGGGGACACTCTGGATCTGGGCTGGCTGTTGAAAAGTTTTTTGACGATGTAGAATGCAGTTAAAGCGGCATTCCGCCAGCCGGGAACCTCGTCCTGAAGAACAAATGGCGGCAGGCTGGGACATTGTCGTCAATGGAAAATTCTTGGCTGAAGGAGGACATGCCTTCTCCCTTATGGAAACCCCTGGAAGAGTGGGCCCAGCCTCTACCGCTCCCAACTCGGCTGCTACTCCGAAAAGGAGGCCTGCTTCAAAGGCCGAGGGAGGGAAGAGAAAAAAGAGAAAAAAAAAGTATGAATAAATAAAAAAGGTTCCATCTCATCCCGAAGTTTCGGAAATGGTTACCTCGGCCATTAACCGTTTAAGGAAGGGAACTTTGAGGAAGAAAAGATAATACTAACAAGACTGTGGTTGTGCCTGGACTGTAAACTATGGTGAAAAGAAAAAGAAGAAAAAAAAAGGGAACGCCAGCTCGAAGGTAATGTTTTAGTTCACATCTTTTTGTATTGATATATAACATCCCACGCAGGGTACCTAAACTTCGAGCTGAGCATAAGAAACGAAAAGAAAAAGAGCAAGTTTTTTTTCCTCTGATTTTGGCTGTGTCGTCGTTCAGCTTTCAAAATTAAAATGTATTAGTTACTCAGGTACGAATTCAGAAAAAAAAGAAAGAAAAAAAAAGAGAGGGGAGTTGAAAATGCTTTCATTTATGTTTTTTTGTGCTGTCATGTCTGGTATTTTAGCAACTTCCCAGGCCAGTAAATTTTAATGTATCGGAAAAATTTGGTTTATTGAAAAATTTGGTTTATTGTTTGAGCACAGTAAATTTTGGTGCATCGATAATAGTTTAGTTGGGCATGTGATATTTAAAAGCAGTGTTATTGTGATGTCGTGGGTGATAAAATAATTGTAAACATTTCTCTCTAGTCTTTTACAGCGTTGAGTTATTTTTTTTATGAGTGAAGATAAATTATGGGATGATTTATATTGGAATTTTGGGAACATAATATAGTGTGATGAAATTGGAAACCTAAAGTGCTGTTTACATTCTTGGAGTGTTGAGTGTCGAAATTGAGATGGTAGGAGTGTTAATTGAGGACCAGTATTTTACATGCTCCAGATGAGTGTTAATCTCCCATTGGAAAGGGGTGATCTTAGGGCAAGCAGGGAACTTGTCCTAGGGCAGAGGGCTCTGAGTAGGGAATTTTCACCAGGATGCGATATGTGCAGAATAAAAGTTGAGGTATTTAGGTTCTCAAGTTTAGTTTTTTCACAAAAGAATGAACATCATGGGTTGAGAAGACACACTTTTGCTCACCAGTTCCAGTATTAATTGTTCTTTTCTTTGGCCTAAATTTTCTTGTTTTTACTATAAGGTTAAAAGTCTAAATGTAATTTTAATTTTCAATAAGGTGAAAATATTTAGTGGGTTATGTAAATGGTCAGTGTTATTGTCTGAAGTGGACCTGCGCATTGCCATGGTGCAGAGGAATTTCCTTGCTAGTGATTTTTCCTGGGATATATGTGGATATAGAGATAAGTGAATTTTCCTGGGACATATGTGGATATAGAGATAAGTGATTTTTCCTGGGATACATGTGGATATTGTGATTTAGGATTTCTTGGGATATATAGAGAGAAGTGAATTTTCCTGGGATATTTGTGGATATTGTGACTTAGGATTTCTTGGGATATAGAGAGATAAGTGAATTTTCCTGGGATATATGTGGATATTGTGATTTAGGATTTCTTGGGATATAGAGAGATAAGTGAATTTTTCCTGGGATATAGGTGTGTTAGTTCTGGGCCAGATGTGCCTGGAGTATTTAGGGTTGAAGTACGACAGGCTCTTGCAGGCGTGGTTGATCAAGGTGAGATCATGCATTGGTTCGAAAAGGGGGAGATCCTTGAAGACGTGGTTTTTGGGGGAAAACTTGTCTTCAAACCCCCCAGTAGTTTCGCTGCTCACGGAAATATGTACTGCCAGCGAGGGTCGGTCGAGCGTTGCTTCAAGAAATGTGGTGAGATCATGTTAGAGGAAATTCTGTGCCTGATGATGATGTGTCACACTTGAGGATTTTTCCTTTCCCTTTGCATAGGCTGAAAGTGGATTCACGACCCAATTTCACGCCTTCAGCCTGACTTGGTATTTTCTTCCTGTGTTGGTTCTCAAAACCCAGGGTAGTGTCTGAACTGAGAGTATTTGCCTCACCGCTACTTCAGTAATTCACTGCAGGTGTTGAATTTAAGTTTGTTTGGTGATTTAAAGTATCTAAATTTATTTGTTTATGATTTGCTGTAGTGCTAGGGATGTAAATTCTAAATTCTGGTTGTTGGTGTTAGTGAACTTGATATTTAGTTTGGAAATTTAGTTAATTGGTATTTTGAGCTTTTGTTTACAGTATAGAGTTATTAAGTATCCTGAGCTATTATGTGAAGTGCAGAGTGAGGTGATTTTTATGAGCAAGCTAGTGCAAGAAGATTGTTTGAATTTCTGAATTATGTTGATGTTATGAATAGTGATAATTTTTGGGATTGGTTAGTGAGGTTTCTTTATAAGTAGGTTCATTCAGGATAGTTCTATAGGTTATGTAATGTTAATTAATGCTTGTGCTCAGTGTAAATTCTGTTTTGAGGATAATTTACTTGGGTTGTTTACTTGCTGATAGTAGATTTGTTAAAGTATAATTTGTGGCTCTTAAAATAACTGTAAATTTAATTGAAGTCTTTGAATCTGGTCTGGGAGATTGCGGAGTTTGCTAAGAGTGTTTAAATTTAAATCAATAAGTGTAAAATTGTAAATTGGTCATTGAGCTAACTGGGTGAGAGAGAGGAGAGTACGTTTCAAAAGAACAGAACTTGTCCACCTTGTGGAATTAAAAATAATCCAGTATCTTTTTCTTGTGTAAACCATGCGAATCATAGTATGATTTTGAAGGCATAAATTAAAAGCCTAGTGTTCAAACTAACTGTGTTGACATATGTAAAGTTGTGTTGTTCATAAGGCCAGTGGCCAAATAGAAATAGAAAGAAAATTGAGATTCTGTTTTTATACTGCTGTGTTTAAGCAAACAAGAAAAAGGAAATACCATCTGTTTGTCCACTAAATTAACTCATTAAGTTTTTAAAGAAAAATAATAAATACAGGCAGTAGCCTTTCAAAAAAAAAGTTCAAAATGAGTGCAGTGTGAAAAGTTTTTGTGTGCTGTTGTCTTCCATGACTTGGTCCCATGTACTCCCCCTTAGCTTGACTAAGGCTATCGATCCAATCCTGGTTTTCTAAGGTAGTTCATAACTGCAATTTTTGTCCTATCCATTTTAGATTGACTTTCACCGCCTCCACAAGTTGTTGTTGAACGAGTACATTTTATCATATGTCTTATAGTGACACATTTTCATACACATGCAACAATATTCACTTATTTTTGCACTTTCAGGTGACTCAACTCTGCTTTGAACACAAACAACGCAAACTTTCCAATAACTTCTTGTGGAATGTAAATTTTCAGATGCATTGTTGTTTAGGATGTTCAGGGCCTTTTCTAGTACTTAGAAAATATTTTTGTTTCCTGAAATGCATCCACCCATCTCCCAAATTTAAATTTTCTATAATTTCCATACCAGCATAAATATAATGCTGTTAATAAATAAGCAATCAATTTTAAATTATTTTTTTTTCCACCAAAACATTTTAAAAAGAGAGGGGAGTTGAAAATGCTTTCATTTATGTTTTTTTTTTGTGCTGTCATGTCTGGTATTTTAGCAACTTCCCAGGCCAGTAAATTTTAATGTATCGGAAAAATTTGGTTTATTGAAAAATTTGGTTTATTGTTTGAGCACAGTAAATTTTGGTGCATCGATAATAGTTTAGTTGGGCATGTGATATTTAAAAAGCAGTGTTATTGTGATGTCGTGGGTGATAAAATAATTGTAAACATTTCTCTCTAGTCTTTTACAGCGTTGAGTTATTTTTTTTATGAGTGAAGATAAATTATGGGATGATTTATATTGGAATTTTGGGAACATAATATAGTGTGATGAAATTGGAAACCTAAAGTGCTGTTTACATTCTTGGAGTGTTGAGTGTCGAAATTGAGATGGTAGGAGTGTTAATTGAGGACCAGTATTTTACATGCTCCAGATGAGTGTTAATCTCCCATTGGAAAGGGGTGATCTTAGGGCAAGCAGGGAACTTGTCCTAGGGCAGAGGGCTCTGAGTAGGGAATTTTCACCAGGATGCGATATGTGCAGAATAAAAGTTGAGGTATTTAGGTTCTCAAGTTTAGTTTTTTCACAAAAAGAATGAACATCATGGGTTGAGAAGACACACTTTTGCTCACCAGTTCCAGTATTAATTGTTCTTTTCTTTGGCCTAAATTTTCTTGTTTTTACTATAAGGTTAAAAGTCTAAATGTAATTTTAATTTTCAATAAGGTGAAAATATTTAGTGGGGTTGTGTAAATGGTCAGTGTTATTGTCTGAAGTGGACCTGCGCATTGCCATGGTGCAGAGGAATTTCCTTGCTAGTGATTTTTCCTGGGATATATGTGGATATAGAGATAAGTGAATTTTCCTGGGACATATGTGGATATAGAGATAAGTGATTTTTCCTGGGATACATGTGGATATTGTGATTTAGGATTTCTTGGGATATATAGAGAGAAGTGAATTTTCCTGGGATATTTGTGGATATTGTGACTTAGGATTTCTTGGGATATAGAGAGATAAGTGAATTTTCCTGGGATATATGTGGATATTGTGATTTAGGATTTCTTGGGATATAGAGAGATAAGTGAATTTTTCCTGGGATATAGGTGTGTTAGTTCTGGGCCAGATGTGCCTGGAGTATTTAGGGTTGAAGTACGACAGGCTCTTGCAGGCGTGGTTGATCAAGGTGAGATCATGCATTGGTCTTCGAAAAGGGGGAGATCCTTGAAGACGTGGTTTTTGAGGGAAAACTTGTCTTCAAACCCCCCCAGTAGTTTCGCTGCTCACGGAAATATGTACTGCCAGCGAGGGTCGGTCGAGCGTTGCTTCAAGAAATGTGGTGAGATCATGTTAGAGGAAATTCTGTGCCTGATGATGATGTGTCACACTTGAGGATTTTTTTCCTTTCCCTTTGCATAGGCTGAAAGTGGATTCACGACCCAATTTCACGCCTTCAGCCTGACTTGGTATTTTCTTCCTGTGTTGGTTCTCAAAACCCAGGGTAGTGTCTGAACTGAGAGTATTTGCCTCACCGCTACTTCAGTAATTCACTGCAGGTGTTGAATTTAAGTTTGTTTGGTGATTTAAAGTATCTAAATTTATTTGTTTATGATTTGCTGTAGTGCTAGGGATGTAAATTCTAAATTCTGGTTGTTGGTGTTAGTGAACTTGATATTTAGTTTGGAAATTTAGTTAATTGGTATTTTGAGCTTTTGTTTACAGTATAGAGTTATTAAGTATCCTGAGCTATTATGTGAAGTGCAGAGTGAGGTGATTTTTATGAGCAAGCTAGTGCAAGAAGATTGTTTGAATTTCTGAATTATGTTGATGTTATGAATAGTGATAATTTTTGGGATTGGTTAGTGAGGTTTCTTTATAAGTGAAGTAGGTTCATTCAGGATAGTTCTATAGGTTATGTAATGTTAATTAATGCTTGTGCTCAGTGTAAATTCTGTTTTGAGGATAATTTACTTGGGTTGTTTACTTGCTGATAGTAGATTTGTTAAAGTATAATTTGTGGCTCTTAAAATAACTGTAAATTTAATTGAAGTCTTTGAATCTGGTCTGGGAGATTGCGGAGTTTGCTAAGAGTGTTTAAATTTAAATCAATAAGTGTAAAATTGTAAATTGGTCATTGAGCTAACTGGGTGAGAGAGAGGAGAGTACGTTTCAAAAGAACAGAACTTGTCCACCTTGTGGAATTAAAAATAATCCAGTATCTTTTTCTTGTGTAAACCATGCGAATCATAGTATGATTTTGAAGGCATAAATTAAAAGCCTAGTGTTCAAACTAACTGTGTTGACATATGTAAAGTTGTGCTGTTCATAAGGCCAGTGGCCAAATAGAAATAGAAAGAAAATTGAGATTCTGTTTTTATACTGCTGTGTTTAAGCAAACAAGAAAAAAAGGAAATACCATCTGTTTGTCCACTAAATTAACTCATTAAGTTTTTAAAGAAAAATAATAAATACAGGCAGTAGCCTTTCAAAAAAAAAGTTCAAAATGAGTGCAGTGTGAAAAGTTTTTGTGTGCTGTTGTCTTCCATGACTTGGTCCCATGTACTCCCCCTTAGCTTGACTAAGGCTATCGATCCAATCCTGGTTTTCTAAGGTAGTTCATAACTGCAATTTTTGTCCTATCCATTTTAGATTGACTTTCACCGCCTCCACAAGTTGTTGTTGAACGAGTACATTTTATCATATGTCTTATAGTGACACATTTTCATACACATGCAACAATATTCACTTATTTTTGCACTTTCAGGTGACTCAACTCTGCTTGAACACAAACAATGCAAACTTTCCAATAACTTCTTGTGGAATGTAAATTTTCAGATGCATTGTTGTTTAGGATGTTCAGGGCCTTTTCTAGTACTTAGAAAATATTTTTGTTTCGAAATGCATCCACCCATCTCCCAAATTTAAATTTTCTATAATTTCCATATTTTGAATTTCAATACCAGCATAAATATAATGCTGTTAATAAATAAGCAATCAATTTTAAATTATTTTTTTTTCCACCAAAACATTTGGTGCCGTGACCATAGGATACATGCCTTGTCATGGAATTCAACCTGTACTGCACAGTAGTTACGAAAAATCTTGAGTATGGTTTCATATGTGAATTATTTTCTCGTAGTGATAAGTTCTGGTAGTCTCTCTCTCTCAGTGACCAGAGTAGCGAAAGTGCATATTTTTTGATTTTAGCTGAATTTCTGTGTATAAGTATTATAATATTTCAGTAGCAGTGTTTGTAATAATTGAATAATTTTGGGCTTAACATAAAAGCCAGTTAGGGCTTGACACACATAAAAAGATTTTTTTTTGTGTTGGTGTAATATTTTCAGTGATATATGAGTAATTTCAGTAATTTTGTGCTTGACACACATACAATTTTTTTGGGTGTTTACCTACATGAGTTTTCACACAAATAATTTCTCAAGCGTACCTGCATAATGTATAATTTGGTATTTCGAATATAACTAGTGCTAATTAATAGTTTGCAGTGTGTCACATATATATATATGCAATTTCACACTTTTCCAAATATTGAACTTCTAGGTGTATTTTTCATGTGTTGCAAAATTTTTTTACCTCTACAGTCCGAGTGTTGAATTAAGTGTAATTTTAATGTGTTGCATTCAGGCAATTTATCATATTCTGTTGAACTAAGGGAAGAAAGTGTATTTGTAATGTAGTGTTGTCATTCGAAAATGCCTGTTGTTGGTGATGTCAAATTGATGAAAGCATAATGAAAAATTGTAAGAAGCGTAACTTCTCTTCTCTCCTCAGGCTAGTTAATTTAGTGCCCAGGTGCACTGGTTAGTTATTTTAAGTTAGGTTGTTTACTATTGGAGTGAAGTGTAGGTTCAGTGTTGGGTAGGATTAGTATTTCTGTAGTAATAGCCAGTGAGTTAGGAATTTAATAATCAGTTAAATTTCTTTTAATTTAATTTTCTCAGTGTAGTTAAAAGGTTAGTATTTGAGCCGGTGCAGAATTTTTTTTTCCTTCGTTCCGTGAAAATTTTTTGGCTTGAAAAAAATTCTTTCACCTCTGTAATTAAGGTCAGGGGATAAGTAGCTTCGCTTCGGAACATTTGTTTTCCTAGTTCAGTGGTAGCCATGTTGGAACGGAAGTCAGCTCACCGGAGGTAGGTGGCGCTGCAGGTTTGTTTACATTCATCGGTTTGTTGACATGGTCGGAGCACGTGTGTGTTGAGTAGTAGGTAGAAGCGAATTTTCTGAGATTTTATTTTATGTTTCGACTCGCTTTGCTCGTCTTTTCGCAGGGGGAATGTATTTGTCATGGCGAAAATTTTAACCTCTGGTGAATTTCAGAGAGACCTGATCAATCTTTCTGTTGGTTTATCGGAGATTAATTAATGCAAAAATTTTCTTCCATGACATACGTTAGAAGAAAATTCCTGGTTGAAAGGCAGGGGAATTCATGCGCAAAATTCGCTTGTCTTAATCACTACCAGGAAAACAAAATTTCATGTTGGTGAAAAGAAAAAAAAAAAAAAAAAAAAGAAAGAATATTTGATTTAACTGACTTTGGGGTTTTGAAAATAATTATTTTATCTGTTCTTTTATCGCGATAGGAAAAGGCGAGTAGGTGTGCAGCTCAGAGAATCAAAATTAATTTTACTTTCACATCACGGAACGAGAGAAAGAGAAAATTAAAACTAGTGATTTTCTGCAAAGCAAGAATTCGCCATTTTTTTTTTGCGTTCCTGTTTCCAAGCGAGAAGTCGCCCAAAAGTGTAACATCTTTTCGTCTTTTGGGTAAGGAATTCAGCAACGAAATCTATTTTTAGAACCTCAGGGTCAAGATGGGCCTGCTCTGCACGTGTGAAGGTCAGAGGTCACTCGAGGCGTGGGAGTGAAGATTCCGTTGGAGAGTAGTGAGTTGCTATGCTGAAGTTTCGACCAATGAGAGGGGTCAGCGGTTTTCAAGCACCCCCTGAGTTTTATCCGTAGAGAGTCACTTTTGCTCTTGTCTTGTTGCTGGACGTCAGAGAAAGAGGGACGGCGGAGTTTTTTTTCTCCTCGCCTTTTGGCGGGAGAGAACCACAGAGAAAAAAAGAGTTTTTTCCATGGCAGCATTTTGCTGACCACCAGTCCACCACAAGGGGACACTCTGGATCTGGGCTGGCTGTTGAAAAGTTTTTTTGACGATGTAGAATGCAGTTAAAGCGGCATTCCGCCAGCCGGGAACCTCGTCCTGAAGAACAAATGGCGGCAGGCTGGGACATTGTCGTCAATGGAAAATTCTTGGCTGAAGGAGGACATGCCTTCTCCCTTATGGAAACCCCTGGAAGAGTGGGCCCAGCCTCTACCGCTCCCAACTCGGCTGCTACTCCGAAAAGGAGGCCTGCTTCAAAGGCCGAGGGAGGAAGAGAAAAAAAGAGAAAAAAAAAAGTATGAATAAATAAAAAAGGTTCCATCTCATCCCGAAGTTTCGGAAATGGTTACCTCGGCCATTAACCGTTTAAGGAAGGGAACTTTGAGGAAGAAAAGATAATACTAACAAGACTGTGGTTGTGCCTGGACTGTAAACTATGGTGAAAAGAAAAAGAAGAAAAAAAGGGAACGCCAGCTCGAAGGTAATGTTTTAGTTCACATCTTTTTGTATTGATATATAACATCCCACGCAGGGTACCTAAACTTCGAGCTGAGCATAAGAAACGAAAAGAAAAAGAGCAAGTTTTTTTTCCCTCTGATTTTGGCTGTGTCGTCGTTCAGCTTTCAAAATTAAAATGTATTAGTTACTCAGGTACGAATTCAGAAAAAAAAGAAAGAAAAAAAAGAGAGGGGAGTTGAAAATGCTTTCATTTATGTTTTTTTTTGTGCTGTCATGTCTGGTATTTTAGCAACTTCCCAGGCCAGTAAATTTTAATGTATCGGAAAAATTTGGTTTATTGAAAAATTTGGTTTATTGTTTGAGCACAGTAAATTTTGGTGCATCGATAATAGTTTAGTTGGGCATGTGATATTTAAAAAGCAGTGTTATTGTGATGTCGTGGGTGATAAAATAATTGTAAACATTTCTCTCTAGTCTTTTTACAGCGTTGAGTTATTTTTTTTATGAGTGAAGATAAATTATGGGATGATTTATATTGGAATTTTGGGAACATAATATAGTGTGATGAAATTGGAAACCTAAAGTGCTGTTTACATTCTTGGAGTGTTGAGTGTCGAAATTGAGATGGTAGGAGTGTTAATTGAGGACCAGTATTTTACATGCTCCAGATGAGTGTTAATCTCCCATTGGAAAGGGGTGATCTTAGGGCAAGCAAGGAACTTGTCCTAGGGCAGAGGGCTCTGAGTAGGGAATTTTCACCAGGATGCGATATGTGCAGAATAAAAGTTGAGGTATTTAGGTTCTCAAGTTTAGTTTTTCACAAAAAGAATGAACATCATGGGTTGAGAAGACACACTTTTGCTCACCAGTTCCAGTATTAATTGTTCTTTTCTTTGGCCTAAATTTTCTTGTTTTTACTATAAGGTTAAAAGTCTAAATGTAATTTTAATTTTCAATAAGGTGAAAATATTTAGTGGGTTATGTAAATGGTCAGTGTTATTGTCTGAAGTGGACCTGCGCATTGCCATGGTGCAGAGGAATTTCCTTGCTAGTGATTTTTCCTGGGATATATGTGGATATAGAGATAAGTGAATTTTCCTGGGACATATGTGGATATAGAGATAAGTGATTTTTCCTGGGATACATGTGGATATTGTGATTTAGGATTTCTTGGGATATATAGAGAGAAGTGAATTTTCCTGGGATATTTGTGGATATTGTGACTTAGGATTTCTTGGGATATAGAGAGATAAGTGAATTTTCCTGGGATATATGTGGATATTGTGATTTAGGATTTCTTGGGATATAGAGAGATAAGTGAATTTTTTCCTGGGATATAGGTGTGTTAGTTCTGGGCCAGATGTGCCTGGAGTATTTAGGGTTGAAGTACGACAGGCTCTTGCAGCGTGGTTGATCAAGGTGAGATCATGCATTGGTTCGAAAAGGGGAGATCCTTGAAGACGTGGCTTGGGGAAAACTTGTCTTCAAACCCCCCCAGTAGTTTCGCTGCTCACGGAAATATGTACTGCCAGCGAGGGTCGGTCGAGCGTTGCTTCAAGAAATGTGGTGAGATCATGTTAGAGGAAATTCTGTGCCTGATGATGATGTGTCACACTTGAGGATTTTTTCCTTTCCCTTTGCATAGGCTGAAAGTGGATTCACGACCCAATTTCACGCCTTCAGCCTGACTTGGTATTTTCTTCCTGTGTTGGTTCTCAAAACCCAGGGGTAGTGTCTGAACTGAGAGTATTTGCCTCACCGCTACTTCAGTAATTCACTGCAGGTGTTGAATTTAAGTTTGTTTGGTGATTTAAAGTATCTAAATTTATTTGTTTATGATTTGCTGTAGTGCTAGGGATGTAAATTCTAAATTCTGGTTGTTGGTGTTAGTGAACTTGATATTTAGTTTGGAAATTTAGTTAATTGGTATTTTGAGCTTTTGTTTACAGTATAGAGTTATTAAGTATCCTGAGCTATTATGTGAAGTGCAGAGTGAGGTGATTTTTATGAGCAAGCTAGTGCAAGAAGATTGTTTGAATTTCTGAATTATGTTGATGTTATGAATAGTGATAATTTTTGGGATTGGTTAGTGAGGTTTCTTTATAAGTGAAGTAGGTTCATTCAGGATAGTTCTATAGGTTATGTAATGTTAATTAATGCTTGTGCTCAGTGTAAATTCTGTTTTGAGGATAATTTACTTGGGTTGTTTACTTGCTGATAGTAGATTTGTTAAAGTATAATTTGTGGCTCTTAAAATAACTGTAAATTTAATTGAAGTCTTTGAATCTGGTCTGGGAGATTGCGGAGTTTGCTAAGAGTGTTTAAATTTAAATCAATAAGTGTAAAATTGTAAATTGGTCATTGAGCTAACTGGGTGAGAGAGAGGAGAGTACGTTTCAAAAGAACAGAACTTGTCCACCTTGTGGAATTAAAAATAATCCAGTATCTTTTTCTTGTGTAAACCATGCGAATCATAGTATGATTTTGAAGGCATAAATTAAAAGCCTAGTGTTCAAACTAACTGTGTTGACATATGTAAAGTTGTGCTGTTCATAAGGCCAGTGGCCAAATAGAAATAGAAAGAAAATTGAGATTCTGTTTTTATACTGCTGTGTTTAAGCAAACAAGAAAAAAGGAAATACCATCTGTTTGTCCACTAAATTAACTCATTAAGTTTTTAAAGAAAAATAATAAATACAGGCAGTAGCCTTTCAAAAAAAAGTTCAAAATGAGTGCAGTGTGAAAAGTTTTTGTGTGCTGTTGTCTTCCATGACTTGGTCCCATGTACTCCCCCTTAGCTTGACTAAGGCTATCGATCCAATCCTGGTTTTCTAAGGTAGTTCATAACTGCAATTTTTGTCCTATCCATTTTAGATTGACTTTCACCGCCTCCACAAGTTGTTGTTGAACGAGTACATTTTATCATATGTCTTATAGTGACACATTTTCATACACATGCAACAATATTCACTTATTTTTGCACTTTCAGGTGACTCAACTCTGCTTGAACACAAACAACGCAAACTTTCCAATAACTTCTTGTGGAATGTAAATTTTCAGATGCATTGTTGTTTAGGATGTTCAGGGCCTTTTCTAGTACTTAGAAAATATTTTTGTTTCGAAATGCATCCACCCATCTCCCAAATTTAAATTTTCTATAATTTCCATATTTTGAATTTCAATACCAGCATAAATATAATGCTGTTAATAAATAAGCAATCAATTTTAAATTATTTTTTTTTTCCACCAAAACAATAGGAAGTGTTAGCCTCCCCCTTCTAATGATTTTGTTATAAGGCATATTTGATTAATCTACATGTCTGCTAACTCCGTACAGAAATGTTCATACTAAAAGGTGGGCAAATAATTAATTGCATTCTCTTGACCAAGCTATGTCCAAAACTGATCTGATTTCTTTTGCCTTAATTGGTCCAACTAGACTTAATCAATCATCAGTGGAATTAACAATCTAAATGAAATAACCTTGAGTTTAAATTAAAGGTAATTCATATGTGCAGTACATGTGAAGCTCTAAAGCTTCATGACCCATAACTTTGAGAGAATATTTAATGATAATTTAATTCTGCATAAACTAAATTCTCCTTAATTCAATATTTACTTTACACCTACACATCCAGTTCCAAAAGGTAGGAAATACACACACACACACACACACACACACACACACACACACACACACACACACACACATATATAGTGTTCTACAAGGCTTACACATTCATCAGACTACAGATATGATAGTCATCACTTGGTGGCAGAAAATACAGATGTGATACTTGCAAGCACTCTGTGTGGAAGATACCATGCAAAAGCATTTCAAGTGCTCCGCTATCAGACATTATGAAGCTGAAAATACGTTCCTTTGTAAACAAAATTGCAAAATAAAAATTTTGCTGTTTAACTTCATGTGCAGTCATACACTTTAAAACAAAAATAATTTTAATACTGGAAGCTCCTGCTTAATATAACTGTAGAAGTAAGGGGATTTTTTTTTTCTTCAAGGTTGGGGAAACATAACCAAGGTACTGAAATAAATATTTACACATCATTAAATACAAATTTGCACACACACGCACAAACAAACAGTAATGTTGGGAACACAAAGACAGGGGGAAATCTTACTTAAAAGAAAAATTCCTCCAACAAACTTTTCTTTTATTATAACTAGCTCTATTCTAAACCTTACTAACTCTTTTTCTGCAATAGAATCACCACCTGCTTTAATTTCATCAATATTTGTTTTTATTTTCCTTTTTCTAAGCTCAGATAATTTCATTACCCCGAGTTCATTTCATGTGGCTTTTTCAATGTAGTTGAAATGATCTAAAATTAAAAAAAAAAAAAAAATTAAAGCAACAATCACATTATGTGACACAAACGTTCCAAACACAGGTGTGACCATGAAAGAGATGCTGTGAATTATGGGCTTGCTACTGGTTACAACTGCCTGCTATCTCACTAGGCTTATTTGATTGGTTCTCAAAGTAAAAACTGTTTACAAAGGAGATAATGGGTGCTTCAGTTCAAAGCATCTTTTTTTTTACTGAGGCTAAATATAAAATAGGAAATGATAAGCTATATATGCCAGGTTTGTTTTTTACCTTTAATTTATGAAATGGACTAGTAAAAAATATTTTAAAACAAACTACAACTCTTTACTTATTATTTTTTACTTATTTTTTGATGGTGTGACATTTCAATATATGTATATATGTACAATATTTTACACTATGTTATATTAAACTTCTGACAAGAATAGATTAAGCAGGAGTCTCTCCCCATGTATTTGACTAACTTGAAAACTATAACAATGATAATGCACAACTGATATCTTCAACAGCACAAAGAACAGTAATATTTAAGCACACATAGATAAACTTATGTACATGTATTATATACACATAATTGCGGACCCAATGAAAAAAAAATGAAAGATCAGTGCTCACTAATAGGACTACTACAGAATATATCACTTTTGAGAATCTGGTTTCACTAAGAATTGCAATTCTTTTAACCTCATAAATTCTACAGAGATAGGAGATTACAAGCTTCCACAAAAGCAGCACCCAAAATACACTGCACTCCAAAGGTTAAGAACCAAATAGCTCCTTTAGAATAAAGAAATCAAAGATGGCAAATATGATCCATAAATAGAAAGAATAATAAGTTCCAAACAAAAGCATATGTACAAATGACCAGTAATTATACTAGAAATATATAAAGTTTGGTGAATGTACAACAGGTAAGATTTAAGAAAACTTACTTTACGGGCCTTCAATATACCTCCTCCTACCTATTACAATGCCCCCTTTTCCACAAATCTCTTCTCTTTCAGTGCTAATTTCAGTTGGGGAAACAAGTGGTCAGCATGTGCCAGATCAGGAAAATATGGTGGGTAATTCAATGCAGCAACGCCTTTGCTCCACTAAAAGAATTTTACATTGGGTCTTTGCTCTATTTTTGCACACTAATACTGTGCATATACATCAGCTGTTGACATGCTTTCTCACAACTCTGCAATGATTCTGGAAATGTTCGCTCACGTACTTGACTGCATTGTGCAAGTTGCAGCACCTTTCACAACCTTCAACAGCATTTACTGAGCCTTATTGGCACACACTGTATGTACATAGAACACAAAGAACTTCATAAAGTGGCATAACTTCATTTTGTAATGAACCTTAACAGATCTTTGAAATTTGTTAGAACAATATTACTCCTTATGACACAAAAATAATGTTCTGATGCCCTACAATAAAGAGCAATCTGCTGGATGGAAATGGACCTATCACTTTCTGAGGAAGGATGGCTGTCAGTTGTAAGAGAGTACACTTTCACATCAGTTCCAAAATGAATCATCAGTATCAAAAAACAGCAGTGTGAGGTCATTTACATACTATAACACCTTCACAGGACTGTTTTCTTGCTCTATCAGCATAAAAACTGGAGAATTACAACAGTGCCTCAGCTCATAGCCTACTGTTTGTTAGCAACTGGGAGAACAGTATCTATGCTTGGCTTCACCAACAAAGGCTGAATATGCAGGAAGAGTTGTCTATGTTTAGCTTACTACATCTCAATCTCATAGACTGGTCTGATGAAGAAGGGCTAGTGAGCATGTTGTCTCGACCAGACAGCACTGAAGATCAATAATGTTCACAGGTAAGTCCAGGTTTTGTTTACAGTGTGATTCACATCATGTTATGATCTGGACAGAACAAGATACAACTGATCTTGAATTCTTGAAAGAGACTCTTGAACAGAAAGTGGTCTTATGGTTTGGGCAGGGATCTTTTTGGGTGGCCACACAGACCTCCATGCGTTTATTTGCAGCACTCTAAATACTAAAATGTATTGAGATGACACCCTTTGCCAATATGCAAGATCACATGTGGGTAGAATTGGCAACACTCTCGTTCTAATGGGCAATAATGCTGAACCTCACCATACAGCTCTGGGATGATCAAGGTACTGGATGTGTAATTGTGTATACTAGCCAACTCACTGACCAGACCTCAATCCTAATGAACATTTATGAGACTACCTGGGGGGGGGGAGAGATTCCTCTGCTTCAACAAGGGTTGTGAAGTATATATCTTCTTTACCAGCTGAATTGTCTGACAATCTCTTTTTGGTGTGAAGAGGTGATGATGCCAAGCTTGTATTAAAGCTAAGAGAGGCTATATAAAAAAAAGTTTCCTGGTATAACTAACTGCCCATATCTGTGCTGTTATTCCAGTAAACTGTTCTCTTTTTCTCCCAATCACTGATTTTTTCAGAAAAATGTTACTTTACTGGTTCCTTTGAAACATACCAAGTAGGGAACTCTTTGTATGCTCTACACCTGTGCCCACTTTCACACTGTTTTTTCAAAATTTCTACACAAATTTTTTCTTGTGTGTATATAAATTTTGCAAACAAAGCAAAATTTATACACAAAAAAAAATGTAAGCTGTTTTTCCTTAACTTTTGGAGGGCAGTGTACTAAATCAAAATCCATGTAATCTGACACAAAGACATGCATCTTATACAGATATCAGATAATGAAGGATAAAAAAAAAAACTTGCTTAAAGTTGCAAATATTTTAATTAAAGAATTAGGGAGTTTCTGAACAATATCATCCCATTTAAACTGGAAGTGAGTTTTAGAAGGTTGCCAGATTCACAAGTTTTCCAGAATTCAGATTAGGTATATTAAATTGGCCAGTTGGCAGGAAATTTTTACCTAATTAGCCCACTTGTGATTTTGCTTCTCCCATATCATATATAAGTTTACTGGTTGTCACATAAAAAAAGTACTGAAATCTTTTTTTTTTTTTTTTTTGTGATTTGAAAGATGCAATTATTAGTTTCTTAGAAATGAAATAACAAGATACTGCTGAGAAAAAAGGTATTAATACCTTTTTGTATGTCTTGTGATTTCAACTGAGATATCACCTTCTTAGTTGAAATCACAAGACATACAAATGAGCTGACACACAACTTCAAGGCACAAACAAGCTGATAACATCCATGTCAGCTGCAGTAAAAGCTCTTCCAACAAATCTTCAGTTCCCGTATTTTAATTGTTTTCCACGTTTGCTCTGCAGAAAATTTGAAAATTACATCGCCCTGGAGAGGAAAATAAACCTGCATCTCTTGATTTCTGATTGAAATTTTTTTTAACTGGCTCGAAAAATGCTGTAGCAAAAATGGGGGGGAGTTGTAGCAAAATGCTAAAGAAAGTTAGCCGCTTTTGTCCCTCAGTAAATCGCAACATCAACTGAATCTTTCACACCAACAACACTTTGGACATCAGTGGAAAACTAATTATTTTGGAAGATACTAACACATTTAAAGAAAACTGTATCGGGCAGTATAAGTTGATATACAGGTAAGTAACAGATAAGGACTTATTTCTAAAGTCATAACTGAATAATCTTAAAATCCAAATCTTTTATCACTTGCCAGCACATTGCTTTTTCTTTCTGTAACACACAATTTGCAGTTCAAATATATGGCATTTTATCCATCCAGTTAACTTGCACCCATTTGCAAATGAAGCAACATTTTTGTACAAGTTGCTCAGAAGGTTATAGATTCAGCAGCAGTTTTACTTCCTTCTTTTTTTTTTTTTTTTTAACTCACAATTTTGTTTAGCTGATTTATCAGCACTGTCTTAGTAATCTTTGCATTTCTTAACAATGATTTTATTCATAGCAATGGTGGCATGTGCATGATAGATGGCACCGGAGGATGCGAGCAGCCTTTAGCATGCACTTTTCTTTCCTAATCTGCGTTCCGTCTCCATGAGATCTGCGAGAGTTTGAAAGGTCACTCTGGTCACGAATACACTGATGATAAGGGGTTGTTTATAGCCTGGGGAGGGGGGCCATAAACATCCCACCTGACTGATTTAAACTTGAACTCTGAATGAGGGGAAGGGGTCTAATCCCTCTAGTCTCTATAAATCTTACCTTGCCCCATTCTTTATGGAGTGCTGAGTGCTCTAGAGTGTAACAGAACGTGATTGAGCCAGGAGGTGCTGTAGAAACATAGCTTAAGGATTAAAAAAATAACAGTGGAGGTCGAATCACTGCCACAATTCTTTCGGAAACCGTGTTAACACCACAGCCATTTTTTGGTGATTTATTACCTGCAAATTAACTGCCAGAAAAATTTACAAAACTTTGTATCAACAAATTTACTATCAAAAAGATACAATTTCTGTAAAAAGCTAATAATTAAATAAAGACTGAAAAAACAAGAGGGAGGGGGATTTACAATCATGATAAAAGTTAATTTTTAACATGACTACTAACTATGAAAGTGATTTAAAGTCAGTAGCAAAACTAACCTAAACATGAGATACATTAAAAGTATAATATTTGAAGGTAAAAATATTCTGAAGATAACTTTGTGTGCTAGTTTGACTACAATAAATCACTGTTACAATTTCATTCAAAGAATGAATGAATTTATTCATTAAAAGGAGGGGGGATCTTATACGCTAAAATATTTATTATCTGAGTGGAGCTCTGACTTTGATGAGTTTCACATGAATTTCTAACTCCCTGTACACTGAAAAGAGAATTAAAACCATATGTTTAAGGCAAAAGAAAAACTTATGAACTCTCTTCGTAGTAAGAAGTGAGTGGATCATACAGGAGGAATACTATAACTTTAGTGTCTTTCTAATGGAGTTTTGCAGAAGTCCAAAGTAATGGAAGCTAGTCTGGATTTCCAACCTTAATGTCAGGTTTCTGTTCATTCAACCAGAATTTGGTGGTGTGATAAATACAGCTAACACAGGTTTGCTAAGTTTCACCTGAATAATGGAAACTGGTATTAGGTTGGCTGCTAACTTCTTACCTGTCGGAGCATAAAATGTGCAAAACCTCATACAGCAATTCCATTTCAGTCTATTTTGGAGGGTATTACTCCAAAGCAACCACTGGACTTGTTAAAAAGAATTGTGGCAACTGTATGCTGTACAAGGCTAGATTCATTCTAGGTCAGGCTGAATGCCACCAAAAACACATGTTTTCATCAAAACATGTATTTCTAGCCTAGGGATTGTCATCTTTCAGACAATACCCTCTTAAAGAACAGTTATCAAGAACACAGAAACAACTGCCTAAATATCCAATCATCTAGTGGCAGTTTGACATAATCACAAAACGATTACAAAAATGTCAAAAAGCTACATATAGGAAGGAAAAGGATGGAGTCAGTAAATTTTAACACATCCTACTTTAATATGAATACACCATTCGTTTTTATTTTATTAAAAACCTGTTCATTAGGCTAGCAATTTTTCAAACTACTTACACCATAAAACTAGGCAACCAGATATAATGTTAACTATGTCATCAAGCAACCAAACATTATTTTCCTTCATTACGACTGAAGAGGACTAACAACATAGTTTAAAGTTCTCAGGTCTTTAAATTAAAATTTTATGTAATTTAAGCAAGTTTTTTTTTTTTCTTCAGCAGTATCTAATAATCATATGTAACAGTAACACTGAGTATTAGAAAATAAATTTGGCCTAACATTAAAAAAAAAAAAAGGTTTTCTTTTTTGTTAATTCCCATAGAAAACATAAATTGTGAAATATTAGGTGTACAAATAAGTTTACATCGTTTGCGAATAGATGGCGTAACTAGCACAGATTTTATGTAATTGCAAAAGACAACACCTGTATAAGAAAGTCCTTGCAACAAGCTTTGATAATTAGTGGAGGACAGTTTCTTGCAGTATGAACATCATTGTTTGTCAATGCATTGAAAATATAGAATTTCATGCCAAAAACAGCATATGCGGGAAGTTTTGCTGCATTAATTCTTTTTAAAAGAAACTGCTGCCGAAAGTCACCGTTTGCTTGTGGAAGCTTATGGTGAACATGCTCTAGCTGAAAGCACGTGTAGACGGTGGTTCCGACAAATCAAAGGAAATGATTTTGATGTGGAAGACAAAGAACGTGAAGGTGCACACAAAAAAATTTGAAGATGCTGCTCTGGAAGCATTACTGGATGAAGATCCGTGCCATACAGAAACAGAGTTAGCAATGGCATTACATGTTACCCAACAATGCATTTCTCAACATCTACATGCAATAGGAATGGTTCAAAAGCAAGGAAATTGGGTCCCACATGAATTGAGAGAAAGAGGCATTGCAAAGTGCATAACCACTTGTGAATTGCTCCTGCAAAGACACACAAGAAAATCACTTTGGCATCGAATTGTTATGGGGGACGAAAAATTGATTCACTACAATACTCCAAAACGACCAAAAGCATGGGTGTGTCCAGGTACACTCCAGGTCCATCAACGCCAAAGCAGAATATCCATGTCAGTAAGGTTATGCTGTGTATCTGGTGGGATCAGAAAGGTGTGGTGTACTATGAGCTGCTGCAACAATGCCAGAGCATCAACGCTGAATGTTATCAACAACAACTAATCAATTTGAGCCATGCTTTGAGAGCGAAACGTCCGGAATATGCGAAAAGACATGACAAGGTTGTTCTCCAGCATGACAATGCCAGGCTCATGTCGCGATACAGGTCAAGAAAACTGTAGAAGCACTTGGCTGGGATGTGTTACCCCACCCGCCGTATTCACCAGACATCGCACCATCAGATTACTATTTGTTTCGATCCCTGCAGAACGCCCTTTCTGGAGAGCGGTTCCGTTCTTATGAGGAGATCCAAAATTGGCTTGATAACTGGATTGCTTCCAAACAACCGGACTTCTTCTATCGCAGAATCCATTTATTGCCTGAAAAGTGGGGGAAGGTTGTATGTTGCGAAGGTAAATATTTTGAATAAAATAATTGTTATCTGTCTATTAACAAACTATATTACCTTTTTTCGACAGAAAAATGATGTAAACTTATTTGTACACCCAAATAACATGGCTGAGCCAGTCACAAACGAACTCTTGGAAAATTATCATGAGAAATCTTAACTACAAATATTTGATGTTCAGAAACAAAACGGAATGTAAGAAATTTGTATTTTTTGCTTTACTCAAATATATCTTCATTTTCCAGTTTTGTTTAGCTGAAGAATACACTTACTTCTCTGTATTTTTCATTTCCTTGCAGACATTTCTGGTCTTTAGGTGGCAATTAAAAATAGTTCTCAATGCTTCATTTAACTCCACATAGGTTTTTGACATAGAATAATATATCTGCAGATGGAACATTGATCATCCCCTAAAGACCAGAAACAACTGCAAGGAAATAAAAAACTCAGAGGCAAAGCAGCAGTAAGTGTGTTCTTCAACTAAATAAAACTTGAACATGCAATTGAATGTAAGTACAGTGCATATTTAATCCCTTGAGCCTAAATAAATACCATTTCAATTGCCCTTTCTTGCACAGTAGTATTTAATATGGCAGTAGTTTACACCTTTGTGCAATAAAATCATTGTATGCTATACTACTTGTTTAACAGCATTCAAATACAAGCCACAAGTGTTCCAAAGAATGGGAGAACTAGCTGCTAGCAATGGTACTTATATATAAAGTGTGTCCCAAAATGATAGAGCCACTAGAATGGCTGTGAAGTTTCAGACAATATTACAGAGATAGGTATTTCAAATAAGTGTTGTGGTGTTGTACATGAAAAATGGAAGCGAATGTCATACAAATAAATGAGTATAAGAATTATAAAGATATTGACGTTAGAGATACATGTTCCAAAATGATAGAACCACTCGTGCATACCGTCGTGTAATGCAAATGTTATTGCAAGACTGCAGGCGCACGACATGCCAATTGTTTCAGTACGTTAGAATTGCAAAGTTAGAGTTTGTTAATGGAAACCAAAAGTTTATGAGACATGGAAAGTCATTGACGGCACCCGAGCAATGGAAAATTGATGCATTATACCGGAATAAACTGTCCATTTGAGGTATTGCAAGGTGTATTAATCGTTCCCATCATGTGGTTGCACATTATTTGACATCAAATGGATTGTATGGCAGCAAAAAAGTACTGGGCGTCCTTCAGTTTTGACTTCATGTCAGAATAGGTTGATTAAGCATCGGATGAGTAACTCAGCATCCTGTATCACGCAAGTCTCATCTGCTGTGGACATAAACATATCAAAATCGACAGTACATCATGTTTTAATGAAGTGTCCATTCATCCACCATCGGAAAATGTGGAGCCGCCCTAAGCTACCTGAAACACGTAAACAGAAAAGACGTAACCATATGTCATGGGCTCAAAAATGGCATAAAGTTATTTGGGAGTGATGAAAAAAAGTTTAATTTGGATGGTCCGGATGGATGAAAGTATTAGTTCGAAACAGAGAATTGAGTTACGCCAAGCGCCAACAAGGTGGTGGAGGTATAACCGTCTGGGGGGCATTCAGTGGACGTGGCAAAACACCATTAGCTATTCTAACTGGACACTTGAATGCTGTGAGCTACCAGCACTGTTGAATGAGCATCTCATGCCATATTTTGAATCATTAAATGACTCTGAAGCTCAGTTTCAACAGGATAATGCATGCCTCATACTGCAAACTCAACCTGGGAGTGGTTTCTTGCCAATGGAATTCCTGTCATGGACTGGCCTGTATGTTCTCCAGATCTGAACCCAATGGAAAACATGTGGGCAGCTGTCACATGTAAGGTGCATGCACATGGGAGGCAATTCAACAGTGTTACGGGCCTTCAATGTGCAATTTTGAAAGCTTGGGACAATATTTCCCTACAGCAGTGTCAGAAACTAGTGAACTCCATGCCAAAAATGTGTGTTTGATGTCATCCAGCAAAATGGAAGTTTTATTGGCAATTAAAAATCTGGTTTGACACACATTTGTAACAGTGGTTCTATCTTCTTGGGACAGTCCCCAGTTCAACATATTTGTATGGAACCCTCAAAGAGGTACACGCTTTGTTATTTCACTTTTATTTTGGTTTTGGTGCACACATATGTCTCACTGCATGAATACTTATATGCACTCCTGTACAATCACTTGATTGAATTATATTTTGTTATTTATCCACTTTCTCCTGTGGCTCTATCATTTTGGGACATGCCAACATATTATATATAATTACCTTGGAAACCACTCTGAGCAGTAATATAATATCTATGAAAAATTGTCAACATGGGACACAGTCCTCCATGAGCAACCAAAACAGATGTACTCCTTCCCACAATGGATATTACATTGTTAGCCAAAATACTAATAAGGCTCCAAATGCTTATAGTGCAGTAAAAATATGTTTATTCAGTGACATAATATAATTAAAGCCTTCCAGTAGAGAGCAAAAACTTGGAGACTTATATATTGTATCATGCCACTAAATAAACAGATTTATATTATGTTATAAGCATTTGGAATTTGCATAGTTGATATACTAATGAAGCATTCTTAAAATGTATTAATTAAAATGAAAATTTGATATTTTTCATCACCATTTTTATATATCCAAAATATGTCCATATGATCTCAATCACCCAAGATACTGTATCACCTGTTGATTTATGTCGTGTATCCCCTGTTGATTTTAACTGAAACAAAATGATAAATTACTGAAATGTTTTATTTTGTTTTTTTACAATTGTTTTGACATAGGAACCTAGATCAGATAATGAGCAGCAAGAGTTACATGCTGCCAAACTAAGGCATATGAAATTCCTTTGATGTTATACAATGATACATTTGAAAATGAAGTTTGTGTTGGATAATACAGCTTTTACCAGAAAAAAAAGTGCCTGTTAAAATTACACAGCATGTGACATCAATTGCTCATCAAAACACTTGGTGACAATTCCTGACCCATGAGCATATGGTCAGATGGTATTCCAATTGATAATTGAAAATAAAAACATGCCCCAATGGCAAGAAAGCCCAGCATTTGCTCGTTTTGTGAATGAGTGTTCTCACAACAAAGGTGCATTGCATTTAGAGTTCTGTATTTTAAACCCCTTAAAGATCTTAATAGGTCATTTTAAACAGTACAAACACAGAATTATCCTGAGAGTTAAAAAATGTGTTTTTTTTATACTAAAGACTTTTGAGCTGATAACACATTAAGATAAGGATTAACAGGTTGCCAAATATCAGCAAGGAGATTATCACACTTTTTGCATATTCTGGTCTTTGGAATCAATAAATCTCAGTGCCATTTAACCTGGCCTGTTTAAATGAGAATATATAATTGAAATAATTTTTTGAAGGAACTGAACATTAAAAAAAATAACATAACTTGGTTGGATACTTACATTTGACAATTGGAGGTCATAGAAGTCAAGCCAATCCCGGTGATGAAATTGTCACAGTCGGAAACCAGATGACACAGGAATTCTTCAAGGAACTGTAATAAACACCACAAGAGGGATGGCATTTATTGCAGTTCCTTCTTGATGCATTTACTACAGTTTCTAGAGGAATTCCTTTTTGTTGTCGTGGTTTCTGACAGATGATTGTGGCACCTAGATTGGCTTGACTTCTATGCCCTCCAGTTGCCAAATGTAAGTATCTAATCAAGTTATATTTTTTAATGTTCAGTTTCTTCAAAAAATTATTATTTCAATCATTTATTCTTATTTAAACAGGCTAGCCTAAATGGCTACCAAAGACCAGAACATGCAAAAACTTCTATACTCTCCATGATTTTCAACAACCAGTTAATAAAATCTTTTGTTGACAGAGAGCCTGATATAACGAAACCATTTTTAAAATCTTGCAGCAGAGGACTCTGGGACATTTCGTTTGATTTTCATGTTCCCAAACACTCTCATCTACTATAATTAGAATATTTTACACACAAAATTTTTAATTATTGTGTAAAGAAAAGGCTAACCAAAAAAGATGATATCCAAAAAACCTTAAATATCAGTTAAGAGTGCATAAGCTATGCAAATTCGAAATGCTTATAGCATAGTATAAACCCCTTTATTCAGTGGTGTAAAGCAGTACATACAAGTTGCCAAGCTTTCTTTGTTTCATACCACTAAATAAACAGCTTTATACTACACTATAAACGTTCTCCTCAAGAAAACCTTATTCTATTTCCACTTTCAGTAGCTGCACTGTTCTGAATGGTTAAATATAAAGCTTTACGCATGATTGATGATGAAAAGAAAATGAAAATGATCTTATGAAATTTATCTTAGAAAAGTACTTCCCACACACAGCATACACTTATGGAAATACCAAAATAATTAAACTTTTTAAGTATGATATGATGATTGATGTTATCTCAAAAATGAGGGTTAGACTAGTGTACATTATAAAGTTAGGTCAAACACTTGTCAACAATGAACAAAAAGACACACAGACCTAGACATAACTCTCAAAATAGAGGAAAGATTAATGTCTTTCTTCATCATAAGAGAACTGACGCATCAAAACTGGAATTGTTGAAGGGATAGGTGACAAGATCATTCAGAAAAGTTAATGCAACAATGTTTTCATTGCTCCATCCAAAATAATTACTTCACCATACATCAACTGCTGGAACACATACACAAAACACAAGCTTTTAGAAAAATATTCAGAAGCAATAACGCAATCATCAAAAAGTATGCAGTATAAAGCTAAATGCAACCATCATTTAGCTTTATACTGCATACTTTTGATGATTGCATTATTTATTATACTAAAGCAATAATGCAATCATCAAAAAGTATGCAGTATAAAGCTAAATTACAGAGAATGTTCATAATTGATAGTGCAGATGTACAGAGGTGTAGGGAAATTAAAAAAAATATACTACTTGTGCAATTTCTACACCTCCATTACATAAGTTTCTGTAGACGAATTCTGGCTTATATTTGAATGCTTCTTGTGCAAAATTGCT
Source organism: Macrothele yani (assembly GCA_039090855.1). NCBI lineage: Eukaryota > Metazoa > Arthropoda > Arachnida > Araneae > Macrothelidae > Macrothele > Macrothele yani. The sequence continues at coordinate 32,183,128 of CM076993.1, forward strand.
ATATTTTTCCATAAAATATTTGAACTCAAGGGATTAGCACTTACGACAACAGCTGACCTTAGACATAAGATTGCGAAGCATAAAGTCAGATCAGCTGAAAAAAGTTATGCACAGAGAAAACAATACATTACAGATACTTAACCCTTAAACCAAATGTAACTAACTCATAAATTAGCTTTCCTTTTTCAGAATTTTGGATATACTGATTCTATCATTTTGATCATATACACATGTATATATGTACATTGTCTAAAAAATAGTCTCTTGGTGAGGTTATAAAGAAAATAGCTCTCACTGATACATTTGAACTATAGTAAACTGCTAATAATTCAAATCACTACTTCTAAGTCACTGAAGAATGGCATGTTTTCATACATTTTGGCACCTTTCTTACAAGAGCTGTGAGAACTGTCAATGAACTTAACACCCACTGGAAATGGCAATATTTTGAAAATCTTTCTATTGTGCTGTGAAAATTAGGATGAAGGGAATGACATTTGGGATGCATTCTGTCAGTCTTCTTTAGCTATTACATGACGCCGCTGGGTATACCATAATACAACAGACAGGAAGATTGTAGGCACACACAAAGATATAACGAATGTTTCAGTAGGAAATTCGCCCTGAAAATAAATGCACAAAGAAAATGAAATTGTTAAATCATTTCCTGTAAATACTGATATTCTAATGGACACAAACATATTTGAAGTTTGTTCATGGAAAGCAAACAGTGGCGTATATTCGAGGCTAGCTAGGCTAGCTACGAAGCCCAGAGAATGCACAAATAAAATTCAATTAAATATACACAAATAAAAGTCAATTAAATATACACAAATAAAAGTCAATTATCAATGGTATTAAGATATGTCGATGTTTTCGTTGCGAAAAAAAACACAAGTGGATTAACTTCTTTCGATTATGAGAATCAGTCTGGCAAGCGCTGATCAACAGCATAACGCAAGTAAGTCTTCGAGAGTCTTCGCTGTTCTGATGCAAAGATCTTCAATACCATCTCCTGCGAGCGTTTCCATGACAGCATGAATGAGCTACGGAGGTGACTGGGCCATTGCTTTGAACAAGGGTTCGCTCTGAAAAAAGAAGACTTTGGACTACCTCAGTCCCTCCATGCTTTCCAGCGCATGTTTTGCAAGAGCTGTTTCAGTTTGTGTGAAGTGTCAATGAATTAAAAACAGTGATATAACATCTTAAATTTGTGGCTTTGTTGGATTCGAACTGTTTTGATAAATTTTGTGAAAGCTTCCCTGAACATCTACCATCAGAGCTTAAAGAACTCTATGCTCCAAATTTTTATACAGCTCGACTAAAAAATGAACTGAAGGTGTTTAATTCCCTTGATGAATACAAAACAAATCAGTAAGAGACATTACTTGTTACATAAAGTTGAATAATTGGACATAGTGTTTATTGAGGTGTACAAATTAGCAGATCTAATATTAAACTGTTCATCAACAACTGCAACTGCCGAAAGAAGTTTTTCCGTATTAAAAAGAATCAAGATATATCTTAGAGCCGCACAAGGACATGCACATTCGAGCAACTTGGCTGATTTGTTAATAGAGAAAAACATTATTTTTAAATATGAAAAAGTACTCGGAAGAAACATTTTTGTGAAAACGTAACACTCAAGTTCACACAAAAGGAAAGAAGAATGGAGTTCATGTACAAATAAGTGTTCAAATCCCAATAATTATTTGGTATCATGTTAGCAATAGCATGTACCTAAAATTTAGAAAAAAAAATGTTACTTCTATTACTTAACAATTAAAAAATAAACTTTGCAATTGCAATTTTTAAGAAACAGTACTGTGTGTGTGTGGGGGGGTGAGATAGCCCAGGTCTCGGATTCAAGATATGCCACTGAAGGCAAAATATTATAGTAATGGAAAAAAAAAAAAAGGATACACACAGTGCCTTTTTCCCAGAAGAATAAGAATGTTACAAAATTCTCAAAACCTTTAATTTTAAGGTGATTTTTAAACCCATAAACAAAATGAGATTTTTAGGATCAAAGGACTAAGACAAAAACTTGTGGGTAATTTACCAAATTCCATGTGAATGTGGCGCTTCGTACATAGGACAGACCCGTAGAGCCTTACGTTTTTGATTGAAGGAGCACAAGACCTACATTCGGAATTGTGACCTAAAGAAGTCATCGATGGCTAAACACTGTTACGAAAAGGACCACAAATTTCTCTTTGAAGAGGCAAAACTTATTGACAAACCAGATTCAACCACCAAACTTAATATTTTGGAAGCTTTCCATATATATATATCAGAAGTCTTCGCAACTTGTTAATGACATGGCATCCACGCCATTTCTATCAAACGCGTGGAAACATCTAACCAAAACACGTGACTGTTAACACCATTTATGATGTCATATACAATTTGAATATTTACGTGCCAGTCGTCCTGATGAAGCTAAGTCAATACCCAGCGAAACCATGGTCGGCTTGAGAAAATAAACATTTGTGACAACTACGTTGTATTATCTTAATCTATATAACGTTAACAGTACTTTAAAACATGATTTCTGTTACTTTTCAAATTTCAAATAGTGAGTCCTGAAATTATAATTATCATAACCTCACACATTACTACACAAGTATGCATAAAGACTGATTTCTTTAATGCATGCTAAGCAATGATATTTGATTCCACATTATAAATAACACTTTCATTTTTGGTAGTGAGATCGCCAAATGTTAACTCTGTAAAAATTGGTGGTGTGGTATCCTAAGTAATAGGTCCCATATGGGGGAAGGGTAAGAAAGACACTTGCCCTCCCCTGGAAATCTGACTATGCCATTTTAGTTCCTCGGGGATACCTATGTTTCATGTCACCTGCCGAGGTAGGCAGTTTTGTTTAGCACAGATGTTATCACCAATAGAAACAATGCACGAGACCTTTTTTTAGTGGATACCTGCAGGACGTTGACATGGGAGGACATTCTTAAAATGCATAAGAGAGTATACCACATTTTGTGGTCACCAACATGTGGAACTAATAGAAAAACTTGTTTACAAAGTTCTAGAAAGATGATGAAACAGTTGTGAGTTTAAAAGATGAAACACCTGTTTCTTTTTTTCTGTCACTATCCTTTAAGAAATTGTTAATTGTGAGTGGCCCTTGGGATCTGTCAAGTTCTTAGAATTTTGTTTGCGGACAGTATGGTTTTCTGCTAACCAGGGTATGCATGTTCAATCTTCAATTGCCCTAAATGAGAACATGAAGCCACAGAGGAGTTAATTCGCCACACCCCAATGAACCTAGCCTTCTCATCATCATTGTCAACCATTATCAATCCACTGCTGGACAAAGGTCTCTCCAAGCCTCTTCCACAATGGTCTATCTTGTGCCAGTCTCCTCCATGTTACTCCCGCATACTTTCAAATTTCATCCACCCATCTTCCATGTGGTCTTCTTCTGGATCTTTTTCTGTCCCTTGGAATCCAATCTAAAATTTCGACTGTCCATCGATGGTCTGTCCTTCTGGCAATATGTCCAGCCCATTGACATTTCAGGGATTTTACTCTGATCATGATGTCTTCCACTCTTTCTCATATAGCATGGTTTATCAAGGTTGTAGGATGACCGAAAGCTACCGCTAAACGAACTTTTTACGGTATACGACTGTGTGTTTTGCTCGTTTTATATGTTTATGTGTTATTGTTGTGAACCCTAAATTTTAAACCATGTTACAAGTCAACACAACTTTCAGGCAATCAGTTATCAACTGGAATCAGGACTGGGCATGTTTCTATAATCGCCGCGTACATGTTGCAAAACTCCTTTGTTAACTGTCGTTTCTATTGAACTGTAAGTCTTCAATGGTCTTCCCTCAAGTTTTTCAAGTATGTAAACCAATTTTTTCTAGACACTGTTCTAAAATCCTCCAAGAAACCAAGGGAAAATTGCTCTGGGCCACAATCCGAGACCTCCACGGAAACATCGCTAAAAACGAACTCCTTTGCTATTCCGAATACCACGCTCTAAGTTTCCAAACCCATTCATCTTTGCTAGATAATCTTTATGATATGCATCTCCGAAATCGTCACTACAGTGACTGAAAATGAAACCTCAAAACACTAAGAAATTTCAGTTTCTATTCAACAAACAGTGTCCTACCAAACCTTCTCCTATCACAGCTGCAAGTCCGTCGCCACCCCCACCCCCTGCTTTGTGAATCTCTCGGATACTTCACTTCCTCCAAAACTGGAAGCCTTCCTTTCACTTGGACCAAAATTCACTCCTACAACTAATCTAAATCTAAAAGCCATGATCTCCATGCAAGAAGCAGCAGTTCACCATACTAAACCAGAAGCTCAACCAATCCTCCATGCCAAGGCAGCACTCTATCTTGCAAAAGTGGAAAAGAAACCCCTGCAGTATTCTTCTGCATTCCTCAAAGAAATCAGCAATCTAATGAATGAAAAGAATCTTGCAAAACTGGCTGCCCTGTCATTATCTCCAAAACTGTTCTTGATGAAAAAGCTGAATCATACCTCTCAACTTCAAATTGCAAGGTTCTAAAATCTGATACCACCCCCAAACTTAAAACTGCAGTTGAAAGACTAAACAAGAACCCCACTCTAAAGACCTTTCTTGGAGATTTTACACCACCATATTTCCGAACTCCACGTTTGTTCTTCCAGATTAAACTTCATAAAACTGGTTTCCCTCTTTGACCAATCGTGGAATATACTTTCTCTCCCACCCGTAACCTTGAAAGGAGGATTCTGGAAAAATGTAAACATCTCACCTCCAGCAATCCTTTGTCAATTTCCTCCACTAAAGAGTTTATTAGAAAACTCCCTCCTAGCATTGAACCCTCTGACAAAATGTTCACTCTGGATGTAGTCTCTCTATCTTCCCTTCAGTCCCTCTTTTCCACCCTCATATGCTGCTAGTACAATTGCTAAAAGAAAACCAATCACTGGCCCACTAACAAAAGACCTGGCCACACTAACAAAAGACCTGGCCACACTAACAAAAGACCTGTATGACTGCCTTAGTACTCTGAGAGATCTTAACTGTTTCAAGTTCAACAACAAATACTACTGTCAGCAAGAAGGACTTCCAATGGGTTCACCTCTCTCTCCACTTTTGGCTGAAGTTTTCATGCAACATATTGAAAAAAAAACATAGTCATGGAATACAATCTACAACCTTCCATTTGGCTTTGATATGTTGATGATATTTTTGTAATTTGGCCACACAATAGAACTGACCTTGAATCTCTTCTTGAAAAGATTTCCCTAAAGTTCCCATCAATAAAATTCACCATCAATGAAGAATCACAGCAAGGCATTGACTTTTTGGATGTCCACCTAGCAAGGCATTGACTTTTTGGATGTCCACCTAGCAAGGCAAGGGAATCATCTCAACAGATGTCTACAGAAAACCCTCTGCAATAGCACACATAATCCCATTTTCATCCCACTCCCCAACTGCTCACAAATTTGCAGCCTTTAAAACTTATGTCAATCGTGCCAGGATTGTCTGCAACACTGAATCTTCCTTCAATGAAGAAATTGACACAATAAAGAAAATTGCCAAAGCCCATCAGTTCCCACCTTCTACAACTCAAAAATTCCTCCAAAATCCCCACTTGAAAAATCTGTCTGCTCTCTCACCAATAATAATGGAAAAACCACCATTCATTGGCCATGCCTTTCCATGGATCCTTCTCTTATAAGATGTGTAAACTTTTCAAAACTATGGGCAGTGAACTTTTCAAAACTCTCACAATGAAACCAAACCCTTCTGCAATAAATGTTCCTGCTTAAAGACAGGGATCCTGTCTCACCCTTGGACAACCCTGGAGTTTATGCTATTCCCATTTCAACTTCCTCTGGTCTCTCAGTGTATATTGGAAGCACATACCGATGCATCAAAACAAGACTTGATGAACACAAAAAAGAAGTTTCCAATGGTCTTCCAAAGACAGCTTTATTTGCACTAACCCTTGAAGACACATCTGCAGTTCCCATTTGGAAAGAAACCAAAAAAGTTGCCCCATTCATCAACAAGGCATCTCTGCATTTCCAAGACAGCATTGAAAGTTTGTTCACCAAAAACTGCAATTCAGAGACCCCTCACCAAATCCCATTTATTTGGATATGTCTTCTAAAATCTGGCAACATTTCCAACACCCCAACTTCAAATTGTAGTTCTGGCAACCAGCCCATTCTGTCGATCGTGGGTGATCAAGGTCGTAGGATGACCAAAAGCTACCGCTAAATTAACCTTTTACCGTACGTGACTCTGTGTGTTTCACTCGTTTTATATGTTTATTCTCATATAGCAGCCATATTGTTTTTGATGGTCTGCTTTAGATGGCAAAAGAACACATCATTAACTATAAGAGAAAGGAGGGGGAGGGTAGAAGGGCTTTAAAACCCCACCACAGTAGTGCTGCTATTGTGTTCAGCATCTCCTTACCTTCCATTTCCTTCCAAGGAACATACTGTAGGAGCTCCTAACTTGCAAAAATGCCCTTATGTTCTGAGCATCTTATCTCATTCCTCAGTCTTACTTCTGGCTCTTAGTGAGAAATTTAGTGAATAACATTCCGACATAACAAAATGGCAGGAAAGAAAGATCAAGTACTGCACAGCAGGTTGCATTAAAAAAGGCAAGTTTTTATTTTCAAGTGGGAAGGAGAGATATTTGGAGATATTTTGGCAAATTGAGCTACCCTATTTGACAGTCACCTGTCAAGATGGTAAATTTTTTTACAGAACTGTGGATGACTTTGTTAGACAGGTTTCACTGTACTATTTGATTTTTGCAATGGCACAAGTTCAATTTCTTGAGGATACTACAAAATCTTCTAGAATACTACATATTGCTAATTTTTTTGTTGAAAAACTGGACGAGTGTGTATGAAGTAAAAATAGTAAAAGTATTGGGATTTTACAGTAGAAAGCAATAATAGGTACAAGTCAAATCAACCAATGGTCTGAACCTTGACATCTTAGAAATTGATCATTTTTGGTACAGTGCACCAGTAAAGTTGACAAAAACTGTGAAATTTCAGATTTTTTGATCTCTTAGTTTTTGAGCTATTGACTAAAAAAGCAAAAATCGCACAAATTTGACAACGTTTTGAAATCTTTAAAAAGCTGTAGATCAAAAACTATTTGACCAAGTGAGCTAAAATTGGTGTCATTCTCATCTGTTTTAATGAGCTTATATTTGATATGCAATATGACCATGATATTTGAATTTTGTAATTTTTTTAAATCTCAAAAACAATTTTTTTTTAAATCTCAAAAACACCCCTTTTAATGTTTTTGAAAAAAATGTATGTTGACTATTTGTTCGCCAAATTTTATAATGGGATGCCAATGGGTTCTTACAAAAATCTTTTTTTTTGTATTATAATGTACGTGAAATTTGCTAAATTTGTTGACTTCCATTATTACTGCAACTATAAACTGAGTGGTTGAGGTTTGAAAGTTGCTAATAATCTATTTTATAATTTTTGTAGTACAAATAATATAAAAATGCCCAATATTTATCAATTTTAATAATAAAGTAATAATATAGGTTGTACAAAAAATTTATAATGGTATATAAATACCTTATATATAAATGTATAATATTGTTTATATTTTGACATCTATTTCAGGAATAAAGAAATGATTACTTAAATCATGCCTCATAATACAACAATATCACTGGACCAGCAACCAAGCTACACTGCACCCTTTTATTTCATATTATAAGTGGAAGAGGAAAATTAAACATTGTTTTGGTGGAAAAAAAAATAATTTAAATTTAATTCATTTTGGGCATATTGAATTGGATTGATATTTATTAAAAGGCGTTATATTTAGGCTGGTATTGAAATTCAAAATATGGAAATTATAGAAAATTTAAATTTGGGAGATGGGTGGATGCATTTCTGAAACAAAAATATTTTCTAAGTACTAGAAAAGGCCATGAACATCCTAAACAAAAATGCATCTGAAAATTTACATTCCACAAGAAGTTATTGTAAAGTTTGCGTTGTTTGTGTTCAAGCAGAGTTGAGTCACCTGAAAGTGCAAAAATAAGTGAATATTGTTGCATGTGTATAAAAATGTGTCACTATAAGACATATGATAAAATGTACTCGTTCAACAACAACTTGTGGAGGCGGTGAAAGTCAATTTAAAAAGGTTAGGACAAAAATTGCAGTTATGAAATACCTTAGAAAACCAGGATTCGGATCGATAGCCTTAGTCAAGCTAAGGGGGAGTACATGGGACCAAGTCATGGAAGACAACAGCACACAAAAACTTTTCACACTGCACTCATTTTGAACTTTTTTTTTTGAAAGGCTACTGCCTGTATTTATTATTTTTCTTTAAAAACTTAATGAGTTAATTTTAATGGACAAACAGATATTATTTCCTTTTTTTCTTGTTTGCTTAAACACAGCAGTATAAAACAGAATCTCAATTTACTTTCTATTTCTATTTGGCCACTGGCCTTATGAACAGCACAACTTTACATATGTCAACACAGTTAGTTTGAACACTAGGCTTTTAATTTATGCCTTCAAAATCATACTATGATTCGCATGGTTTACACAAGAAAAAGATACTGGATTATTTTTAATTCCACAAGGTGGACAAGTTCTGTTCTTTTGAAACGTACTCTCTTCTCTCTCACCCAGTTAGCTCAATGACCAATTTACAATTTTACACTTATTGATTTAAATTTAAACAATCTTAGCATACTCCGCAATCTCCCAGACCAGATTCAAAGACTTCAATTAAATTTACAGTTATTTTAAGAGCCACAAATTATACCTTAACAAATCTACTATCAGCAAGTAAACAAACCAAGTAAATTATCCTCAAGACAGAATTTACACTGAGCACAAGCATTAATTAACATTACATAACCTATAGAACTATCCTGAATGAACCTACTTCACTTATAAAGAAACCTCACTAACTAATCTTAAAAAATTATCACTATTCATAACATCAACATAATTCAGAAATTCAAACAATCTTCTTGCACTAGCTTGCTCATAAAAATCACCTCACTCTGCACTTCACATAATAGCTCAAGATACTTAATAACTCTACACTGTAAACAAAAGCTCAAAATACCAATTAACTAAATTTCCAAACTAAATATCAAGTTCACTAACACCAACAACCAGAATTTAGAATTTACATCCCTAGCACTACAGCAAATCATAAACAAATAAATTTAGATACTTTAAATCACCAAACAAACTTAAATTTAACACCTGCAGTGAATTACTGAAGTAGCGGTGAGGCAAATACTCTCAGTTCAGACACTACCCTGGGTTTTGAGAACCAACACAGGAAGAAAATACCAAGTCAGGCTGAAGGCGTGAAATTGGGTCGTGAATCCACTTTCAGCCTATGCAAAGGGAAAGGAAAATCCTCAAGTGTGACACATCATCATCAGGCACAGAATTTCCTCTAACATGATCTCACCACATTTCTTGAAGCAACGCTCGACCGACCCTCGCTGGCAGTACATATTTCCGTGAGCAGCGAAACTACTGGGGGGTTTGAAGACAAGTTTTCCCCCAAAAACCACGTCTTCAAGGATCTCCCCCTTTTCGAACCAATGCATGATCTCACCTTGATCAACCACACCTGCAAGAGCCTGTCGTACTTCAACCCTAAATACTCCAGGCACATCTGGCCCAGAACTAACACAACTATATCCCAGGAAAAATTCACTTATCTCTCTATATCCCAAGAAATCCTAAGTCACAATATCCACATATATCCCAGGAAAATTCACCTCTCTCTATATATCCCAAGAAATCCTAAATCACAATATCCACATGTATCCCAGGAAAAATCACTTATCTCTATATCCACATATGTCCCAGGAAAATTCACTTATCTCTATATCCACATATGTCCCAGGAAAATTCACTTATCTCTATATCCACATATGTCCCAGGAAAATTCACTTATCTCTATATCCACATATGTCCCAGGAAAATTCACTTATCTCTATATCCACATATATCCCAGGAAAAATCACTAGCAAGGAAATTCCTCTGCACCATGGCAATGCGCAGGTCCACTTCAGACAATAACACTGACCATTTACATAACCCACTAAATATTTTCACCTTATTGAAAATTAAAATTACATTTAGACTTTTAACCTTATAGTAAAAACAAGAAAATTTAGGCCAAAGAAAAGAACAATTAATACTGGAACTGGTGAGCAAAAGTGTGTCTTCTCAACCCATGATGTTCATTCTTTTTGTGAAATACTAAACTTGAGAACAAAAAAAATACTTTAACTTCTATTCTGCACATATCGCATCCTGGTGAAAATTCCCTACTCAGAGCCCTCTGCCCTAGGACAAGTTCCCTGCTTTGCCCTAAGATCACCCCTTTCCAATGGGAGATTAACACTCATCTGGAGCATGTAAAATACTGGTCCTCAAATAACACACCCGCCATCTCAACCTCGACACTCAACACTCCAAGAATGTAAACAACACTTTAGGTTTCCAATTTCATCACACTATAATATGTTCCCAAAATTCCAATATAAATCATCCCATAATTTATCTTCACTCATAAAAAAAAACTCAATGCTGTAAAAAGGCTAGAGAAAAAAATGTTTACAATTATTTTATCACCCACGACATCACAATAACACTGCTTTTCAATTATCACATGCTCAACTAAACTATTATCGATGCACCAAAATTTACTGTGCTCAAACATTAAACTAAATTTTTCCGATACATTAAAATTTACTGGCCTGGGAAGTTGCTAAACTACCAGACATGACAACACAAAAAAAACATAAATGAAAACATTTTCAATTCCCCTCTCTTTTTTTCTTTCCTTTTCCTGAATTCATACCTGAGTAACTAATAACTTTTACTTTTGAAAGCTGATCGATAACAATATGGGGACATCTGTCCCACATCCAGCTAACCTCAAAAAAAAACAAAGTTTCTTCTTTTTTTTTTTTCCGCAGAACTATAATTTTGATCTCACACTGCTGACCCACTCGTTCAACAATTTCGCAGCGGTCACAGCATTATACAAAAAAAAATCGAGAAAGAATTTACCTTCTGGGCTGGGCAGGAACAACTTGTTTCAAATAAAAAAATCTTCGTCACTGTTGATAATCTCTTCGCCTCCAATAATGTCTTTCTCTTTCTTTTTTTTTGGACACAATGTGCCCGAGCACTTCACCTGAACACAGGGAAAACAAAAGACATTCCGAAGCTGGTGATGACGGACTCTCTCAGAGGGAGTAATTCTCCCTTGTCCTTTTCGATGCTCATCCCTGGTGGGAATTTGGTCGGCTGCATTGGAAGGTGGACGGCAAAGGCGCCGGAGGTTCCCCTTTCTTTATCCATCAGCTCTCACGAGAATGCCTAGGAGTGCATCGGTGATCATCTTTTCGCTGCGCCCCGAGGAGGTCCTCGTCCTACGGTGGTCCTGTCCTTTCTTCTTAATTTCTTTCATTTCTTATTTGGTGGAATCCGCGAGAAATTTAGCGCCAGCCCTGAGTTCCTTTCAAAAATTTTCTTCTTCATGTAACCACCATGAGCCGGACAGGTCCCCATGCTAGAAGACCGTCGCTACTAGGCTCCTTTAAGCTTTTTACACTCGATGTCAAATCATGGCGGTCAGCAAAAATGCTCTCCCACCAAAGGGCGAGGAGAGACTCGGCTGTCCCCTCTTTCTCTCCGGTCAGCAAAGGTACCAGAACAAAAGTGTCTCTCAACGGAAAAAACTCTGGAGTGCTTGAAATCACTGACCCTCTCATTGGTCGAAACTTCAGCCTAGCAACTCACTCCCACGCCTCGCTCGAGTGACCTCTGACCTTCACACGTGCAGACCAAGCTCTCCTTGACCCTGGGGTCTAAAAATAGATTTCGTTGCTGAAATCCCTACCCCAAAGGACGAAAAGATGTTACTTTTGGGCGACTTTCTCGACGTTTGGAAACGAACGCAAAAATGGCGAATTCTTGCTTTTGCAGAAAATCACTAATTTTAATTTTCTTTTTCTCTCGTTCCGTGATGTGAAAGTAAAATTAATTTTGATTCTCTGAGCTGCACACCTACTCGCCTTTTCCTATCGCGATAAAAGAACAGATAAAATAATTATTTTCAAAACCCCAAAGTCAGTTAAATCAAATATTCTTCTTTTTTTTTTTTTTTTCTTTTTTTCTTTTCACCAACATGAAATTTTGTTTTCCTGGTTGTGATTAAGACAAGCGAATTTTGCGCATGAATTCCCCTGCCTTTCAACCAGGAATTTTCTTCTAACGTATGTCATGGAAGAAAATTTTTGCCTTAATTAATCTCTGATAAACCAACAGAAAGATTGATCAGGTCTCTCTGAAATTCACCAGAGGTTAAAATTTTCGCCATGACAAATACATTCCCCCTGCGAAAAGACGAGCAAAGCGAGTCGAAACATAAAATAAAATCTCAGAAAATTCGCTTCTACCTACTACTCAACACACACGTGCTCCGACCATGTCAACAAACCGATGAATGTAAACAAGCCCGCAGCGCCACCTACCTCCGGTGAGCTGACTTCCGTTCCAACATGGCTACTACTGAACTAGGAAAACAAATGTTCCGAAGCGAAGCTACTTATCACCTGACCTTAATTACAGAGGTGAAAGAATTTTTTTCAAGCCAAAAAATTTTCACGGAACGAAGGAAAAAAAATTCTGCACCGGCTCAAATACTAACCTTTTAACTACACTGAGAAAATTAAATTAAAAGAAATTTAACTGATTATTAAATTCCTAACTCACTGGCTATTACTACAGTAATACTAATCCTACCCAACACTGAACCTACACTTCACTCCAATAGTAAACAACCTAACTTAAAATAACTAACCAGTGCACCTGGGCACTAAATTAACCAGCGTGAGGAGAGAAGAGAAGTTACGCCTCTTACAATTTTTGCATTATGCTTTCACCAATTTGACATCACCAACAACAGGCATTTTCGAATGACAACATTACTTTACAATACACTTTCTTCGCTTAGTTCAACAGAATATGATAAATTGCCTGAATGCAACACATTAAAATTACACTTAATTCAACACTCGGACTGTAGAGGTAAAAAAAATTTTGCAACACATGAAAAATACACTTAAAAATTCAATATTTGGAAAAATGTGAAATTGCATATATATATATGTGACACACTGCAAACTATTACTTAGCACTAGTTATATTCGAAATACCAAATTATACATTATGCAGGTACGCTTGAGAAATTATTTGTGTGAAAACTCATGTAGGTAAACACCCAAAAAAAATTGTATGTGTGTCAAGCACAAAATTACTGAAATTACTCATATATCACTGAAAATATTACACCAACACAAAAAAATCTTTTTATGTGTGTCAAGCCCTAACTGGCTTTTATGTTAAGCCCAAAATTATTCAATTATTACAAACACTGCTACTGAAATATTATAATACTCATACACAGAAATTCAGCTAAAATCAAAAAATATGCACTTTCGCTACTTTGGTCACTGAGAGAGAGACTACCAGAACTTATCACTACGAGAAAATAATTCACATATGAAACCATACTCAAGATTTTTCGTAACTACTGTGCAGTACAGGTTGAATTCCATGACAAGGCATGTATCCTATGGTCACGGCACCAAATGTTTTGGTGGAAAAAAATAATTTAAATTTAATTCATTTTGGGCATATTGAATTGGATTGATATTTATTAAAAGGCGTTATATTTAGGCTGGTATTGAAATTCAAAATATGGAAATTATAGAAAATTTAAATTTGGGAGATGGGTGGATGCATTTCGAAACAAAAATATTTTCTAAGTACTAGAAAAGGCCATGAACATCCTAAACAAAAATGCATCTGAAAATTTACATTCCACAAGAAGTTATTGTAAAGTTTGCGTTGTTTGTGTTCAAGCAGAGTTGAGTCACCTGAAAGTGCAAAAATAAGTGAATATTGTTGCATGTGTATAAAAATGTGTCACTATAAGACATATGATAAAATGTACTCGTTCAACAACAACTTGTGGAGGCGGTGAAAGTCAATTTAAAAGGTTAGGACAAAAAATTGCAGTTATGAAATACCTTAGAAAACCAGGATTCGGATCGATAGCCTTAGTCAAGCTAAGGGGGAGTACATGGGACCAAGTCATGGAAGACAACAGCACACAAAAACTTTTCACACTGCACTCATTTTGAACTTTTTTTTGAAAGGCTACTGCCTGTATTTATTATTTTTCTTTAAAAACTTAATGAGTTAATTTTAATGGACAAACAGATATTATTTCCTTTTTTTCTTGTTTGCTTAAACACAGCAGTATAAAACAGAATCTCAATTTACTTTCTATTTCTATTTGGCCACTGGCCTTATGAACAGCACAACTTTACATATGTCAACACAGTTAGTTTGAACACTAGGCTTTTAATTTATGCCTTCAAAATCATACTATGATTCGCATGGTTTACACAAGAAAAAGATACTGGATTATTTTTAATTCCACAAGGTGGACAAGTTCTGTTCTTTTGAAACGTACTCTCTCTCTCTCTCACCCAGTTAGCTCAATGACCAATTTACAATTTTACACTTATTGATTTAAATTTAAACAATCTTAGCATACTCGCAATCTCCCAGACCAGATTCAAAGACTTCAATTAAATTTACAGTTATTTTAAGAGCCACAAATTATACCTTAACAAATCTACTATCAGCAAGTAAACAAACCAAGTAAATTATCCTCAAGACAGAATTTACACTGAGCACAAGCATTAATTAACATTACATAACCTATAGAACTATCCTGAATGAACCTACTTCACTTATAAAGAAACCTCACTAACTAATCTTAAAAATTATCACTATTCATAACATCAACATAATTCAGAAATTCAAACAATCTTCTTGCACTAGCTTGCTCATAAAAATCACCTCACTCTGCACTTCACATAATAGCTCAAGATACTTAATAACTCTACACTGTAAACAAAAGCTCAAAATACCAATTAACTAAATTTCCAAACTAAATATCAAGTTCACTAACACCAACAACCAGAATTTAGAATTTACATCCCTAGCACTACAGCAAATCATAAACAAATAAATTTAGATACTTTAAATCACCAAACAAACTTAAATTTAACACCTGCAGTGAATTACTGAAGTAGCGGTGAGGCAAATACTCTCAGTTCAGACACTACCCTGGGTTTTGAGAACCAACACAGGAAGAAAATACTAAGTCAGGCTGAAGGCGTGAAATTGGGTCGTGAATCCACTTTCAGCCTATGCAAAGGGAAAGGAAAATCCTCAAGTGTGACACATCATCATCAGGCACAGAATTTCCTCTAACATGATCTCACCACATTTCTTGAAGCAACGCTCGACCGACCCTCGCTGGCAGTACATATTTCCGTGAGCAGCGAAACTACTGGGGGGTTTGAAGACAAGTTTTCCCCCAAAAACCACGTCTTCAAGGATCTCCCCCTTTTCGAACCAATGCATGATCTCACCTTGATCAACCACGCCTGCAAGAGCCTGTCGTACTTCAACCCTAAATACTCCAGGCACATCTGGCCCAGAACTAACACAACTATATCCCAGGAAAAATTCACTTATCTCTCTATATCCCAAGAAATCCTAAGTCACAATATCCACATATATCCCAGGAAAATTCACCTCTCTCTATATATCCCAAGAAATCCTAAATCACAATATCCACATGTATCCCAGGAAAAAATCACTTATCTCTATATCCACATATGTCCCAGGAAAATTCACTTATCTCTATATCCACATATGTCCCAGGAAAATTCACTTATCTCTATATCCACATATGTCCCAGGAAAATTCACTTATCTCTATATCCACATATGTCCCAGGAAAATTCACTTATCTCTATATCCACATATATCCCAGGAAAAATCACTAGCAAGGAAATTCCTCTGCACCATGGCAATGCGCAGGTCCACTTCAGACAATAACACTGACCATTTACATAACCCACTAAATATTTTCACCTTATTGAAAATTAAAATTACATTTAGACTTTTAACCTTATAGTAAAAACAAGAAAATTTAGGCCAAAGAAAAGAACAATTAATACTGGAACTGGTGAGCAAAAGTGTGTCTTCTCAACCCATGATGTTCATTCTTTTTGTGAAATACTAAACTTGAGAACAAAAAAAATACTTTAACTTCTATTCTGCACATATCGCATCCTGGTGAAAATTCCCTACTCAGAGCCCTCTGCCCTAGGACAAGTTCCCTGCTTTGCCCTAAGATCACCCCTTTCCAATGGGAGATTAACACTCATCTGGAGCATGTAAAATACTGGTCCTCAAATAACACACCCGCCATCTCAACCTCGACACTCAACACTCCAAGAATGTAAACAACACTTTAGGTTTCCAATTTCATCACACTATAATATGTTCCCAAAATTCCAATATAAATCATCCCATAATTTATCTTCACTCATAAAAAAAAACTCAATGCTGTAAAAAGGCTAGAGAAAAAATGTTTACAATTATTTTATCACCCACGACATCACAATAACACTGCTTTTCAATTATCACATGCTCAACTAAACTATTATCGATGCACCAAAATTTACTGTGCTCAAACATTAAACTAAATTTTTTCCGATACATTAAAATTTACTGGCCTGGGAAGTTGCTAAACTACCAGACATGACAACACAAAAAAAAACATAAATGAAAACATTTTCAATTCCCTCTCTTTTTCTTTCCTTTTCCTGAATTCATACCTGAGTAACTAATAACTTTTACTTTTGAAAGCTGATCGATAACAATATGGGGACATCTGTCCACATCCAGCTAACCTCAAAAAAAAACAAAGTTTCTTCTTTTTTTTTTTCCGCAGAACTATAATTTTGATCTCACACTGCTGACCCACTCGTTCAACAATTTCGCAGCGGTCACAGCATTATACAAAAAAAAAAATCGAGAAAGAATTTACCTTCTGGGCTGGGCAGGAACAACTTGTTTCAAATAAAAAAAAATCTTCGTCACTGTTGATAATCTCTTCGCCTCCAATAATGTCTTTCTCTTTCTTTTTTTTTTGGACACAATGTGCCCGAGCACTTCACCTGAACACAGGGAAAACAAAAGACATTCCGAAGCTGGTGATGACGGACTCTCTCAGAGGGGAGTAATTCTCCCTTGTCCTTTTCGATGCTCATCCCTGGTGGGAATTTGGTCGGCTGCATTGGAAGGTGGACGGCAAAGGCGCGGAGGTTCCCCTTTCTTTATCCATCAGCTCTCACGAGAATGCCTAGGAGTGCATCGGTGATCATCTTTTCGCTGCGCCCGAGGAGGTCCTCGTCCTACGGTGGTCCTGTCCTTTCTTCTTAATTTCTTTCATTTCTTATTTGGTGGAATCCGCGAGAAATTTAGCGCCAGCCCTGAGTTCCTTTCAAAAATTTTCTTTCTTCATGTAACCACCATGAGCCGGACAGGTCCCCATGCTAGAAGACCGTCGCTACTAGGCTCCTTTAAGCTTTTTACACTCGATGTCAAATCATGGCGGTCAGCAAAAATGCTCTCCCCACCAAAGGGCGAGGAGAGACTCGGCTGTCCCCTCTTTCTCTCCGGTCAGCAAAGGTACCAGAACAAAAGTGTCTCTCAACGGAAAAAACTCTGGAGTGCTTGAAATCACTGACCCCTCTCATTGGTCGAAACTTCAGCCTAGCAACTCACTCCCACGCCTCGCTCGAGTGACCTCTGACCTTCACACGTGCAGACCAGTTCTCCTTGACCCTGTTCTAAAAATAGATTTCGTTGCTGAAATCCCTACCCCAAAGGACGAAAAGATGTTACTTTTGGGCGACTTTCTCGACGTTTGGAAACGAACGCAAAAATGGCGAATTCTTGCTTTGCAGAAAATCACTAATTTTAATTTTCTTTTTCTCTCGTTCCGTGATGTGAAAGTAAAATTAATTTTGATTCTCTGAGCTGCACACCTACTCGCCTTTTCCTATCGCGATAAAAGAACAGATAAAATAATTATTTTCAAAACCCCAAAGTCAGTTAAATCAAATATTCTTCTTTTTTTTTTTTCTTTTTTTCTTTTCACCAACATGAAATTTTGTTTTCCTGGTTGTGATTAAGACAAGCGAATTTTGCGCATGAATTCCCCTGCCTTTCAACCAGGAATTTTCTTCTAACGTATGTCATGGAAGAAAATTTTTGCCTTAATTAATCTCTGATAAACCAACAGAAAGATTGATCAGGTCTCTCTGAAATTCACCAGAGGTTAAAATTTTCGCCATGACAACATCTACAGTTTTCATCTCAGACTGTTTGAAGCATAATACAGTTGCCTTTTATGTTTCCCAAAGAAAGTTGATTTCGATCCTAAAACAAACTTTACCTTTCAACCTTGAGGAAATTATATACTTTTCTGATGGCAGCTCATCACAATATAAGAACAGGAAAAACTTCCACAATTTATGTCTCCACAAAACAGATTTTGGAATTAAGGCAGAGTGGGAGTTCTTCGCTATTTCACATGGCAAGAGCGCATGTGATGGACTGGGCAGTACTGTTAAAAGACTTGCTGCTAAAGCAAGTTTATAAAGGCCATATGAAGATCAAATTTTGGCTTCAAAACAATTGTACGATTCATATGTTCACAACATTCCAGGCATAGACTTTGAGTACTGCACAGTTGATGAGTATGAAGAAGTTGAAAAAACAGTGTTGCCACGGTTCAATGAATCTAAAGTGATCGTGGGTACTTAAAAAAACATCATTCTTTTTGTCCAGTTTCTGAAAATTGCAGGTGTTCTCCAAGGATTACCTGAACATTGTTGACGATTAAGTCCATCCTGCAATATTGACTTTTTATCCTGTAGGTGACAGCTGTTTCATGGATAACATTGCTACTGTCCATCAAGTAAGATGTGTCCAGGAGTGGTTCAGAAGGCATGACATTTGACTTTCACCATTTTCCCTGGCCACCACAAAGCCCAGATCTGAACCCCATTGAGAATGCGTGTGACATGTTAGAAAAACAGACCCAGGATCAAAATCCTCTTCCGTGAAGTCTGAGCCAGTGAAAGGACCATCTGGTGAACGCCACATGTACACACCTTGTGGAATACAGAATGAAAGAAATATTCCTATCATAATATGGGGCAAATACATCAGGATAATTAACACAGCAATCAGACATCGCTGAATTGACTGTATTTACTGTTTCACACGTGAATCAAATCACATCAGAAAACTTGAAAATTTCATTGCTCCACGGCGATGAAATTTT
Source organism: Macrothele yani (assembly GCA_039090855.1). Lineage (NCBI taxonomy): Eukaryota > Metazoa > Arthropoda > Arachnida > Araneae > Macrothelidae > Macrothele > Macrothele yani. The sequence goes on from CM076993.1 coordinate 32,202,462, forward strand.
CAAGTTTTCTGATGTGATTGAATTCATGTGTGAAACAGTAATTACAGTCAATTCAGTGATGTCTGATTGCTGTGTTAATTATCATGACCTTGTGGAATCTATGCCAAACCACAAGCATGCTGTAATTCGGGCTAAAGGAGGTCCAAACCGGTACTGAATGAAAGTTTCAAATTTAGTGGCCAGTATATGTACATACACATGTAATTAGCAACTTCTATATATTAATATAAAGATATTGTCTAACAGGCCTTCCTTTTGGTGTATTCTACACCAATAACCAACAATGATTTAAAAAGACATGATTACTCTAAAATCAAACACAGTCTCTCATATTATTACGAACTGTTTCTCCAACAACAACAACATTTGCTATTGCTTGAGATTTAGCAGTTCAAACATAAGAGGCATAATTCATAAAAAGAACTGATCTCTACCTGCTCAAGGCATTTGTATCCATGGTGATCAGGAAGGCAATAACATTTTGCAGATCCTGGCCCAGTGTGTGAGCATTTTCCATTTATAGTACATGAAACTAAAATATAAAAAGAAATACGGTGTAATGAGTTTTCAAGAAACAGTGTAAAAATTACATAACATTTCATACACTGCGTCTTTTGGTTACTTACAGTTGTTGTTTTTTGTGTTGTTTTTTTCAGTGAAATTATTACACAAAATGGTTCCTACATAAATATGAAATTCCTGTCATGTTGAGACAGAACAAGTCATATTTCAGCATTGCACATGCAGTATGAACGCAACTTGTATAAAACAGAAATGCATCCAGTTTTAACAAAATTAAGCAAGACATATACAAGCACAGCTGCTAACAGAAGTACTTTTAATTTTCTTATCTTTCTCTTTACACAATAATGCCAAGTTCTTCTTGCATTCAACTCTAATAGTTTTGTTGGAATTTGCATTATAACCCATCTTCACTTTTGATAATAAAGTTCTATTTCAAAAGAAGTTGCCAAGATTCTTTTATATCACTGTTAAAAAGTTGCTGGAAATTTATATATATCACCCAGCTTTATGGTCTAGAACAAATATCTTGAAGTTTTTATAAATGCACTATCATAATGCTATTTTTACTGTCATAAATGCTATTTTTATTAAAAATTCCCAGAATTCTCAAATTTTAATATTTGGCTGTTAACATGTTTAAGAAACTTAAAATATTTGGTGATATTTTTACTGAAATGTATCATAAAAACCACATGCTAGTTAAATTCTTTAATGTATTTGAGATACACACATACATGGAGATATCACTAGCCATAACATCCCATTACTGTATCACGTATCAAACAAACATTTGTAGAGCATGTTCAACTAGAGTGTGTTTTACAAACTCTTTTACCACCTGGGCTGTGTCTGTACCCTCTACAAATGTATGTTCGATATGTGATACAGCAATGAGAAGATATGGTAAGTAATATCTACGTGTGCATGCATGTGCATGTGTGTGTGTGTGTGTGTGTGTCAAATGCATTAAAGAGTGTTTAAAAAAACTACCAACCATTGTTGTGTCTGAGAATAACCTTATGGTAACTTTTTTTCTGTTTGTGATGCTCAACAACATTTTTCATATATTATGAGGAACAGAAAAATTCACTACTTTTAACATTAAGTTTCCTAAAAAGTCCCAGTGATCATATTTCATAGTAAAAATTCCCTCCTTTAACAATTACATTTTAATAAAAATAGGTCTAAAATTTCAATTTTTTTTGAGAGCATCCATGGAAAGAATGGAAAATAGACCATATCAGAATTTCATTCAGCAGATAGTGAAATTCAAACTGAGTATAAATAAGGGACAAACCAAAGTTATGATGTTTGAGAGAGGAACGGGTAGCACTGAATGTAATGTAAGCATAAATGGCACTGTGATTGACCAGGTGAGTGAGTTTGTGTATTTAGGAAGCATGTTTGACAGAGAGAACAAGTTGGATGGTGAAATCAGTAGGCGAGTGAATTCTTCTTTGAAAGTCATAGCTGCTATGGGAGGTTTTCACAGGAATGATGGGTTCTCTAGAGAGTCCCGCATGGCTGTGTATGAAACTGTAATTGTTCCTACTCTGATGTATGGCAGTGAAACCTGGGTACTGCAGAAGAAACATAGGAGTCGTTTGTGTGCTGGAGAAATGCGTTACTTATGTGGGGTTTGTGGCAAGACACGATATGATTGTCTGAGAAATGAAGATGTATTGCAGTTGTGTGATGTGAAGCAAAATGTTGTTAGTAAGGTGGAGACCAATATGCTTCAGTGGTTTGGCCATGTTGAAAGAATGAGTGATGAAATACTTACTAAGAAAATCTTTTCAGCCCAAGTGGTAGGAAGGAAAGGCAGAGGAAGGCCAAGGAAGACATGGGTGGATCAGATTCAGGAGTGTCTGCATGAGAAAAAGATTATGAGTATGAAGTATAAAAGATCTTGTGTACGGCGTGTAATGGATATCAGTGAAGCACGAGTTGTATGTCAAGATCGCTGTGAATGGAGAAGTTTGATACGACAACAATAAGTAAAAATATCTGGAAGTTTGTATTTCTTTTTGGAGCTAACCTCTGAATCTCAGAGAACAGCTTAGTAAATATGTATGTATGTAGATAGTGATTTAAGTAAAAAAAAAAGGGAAATACACTATATTACTTTTTGTTTCAGCATGTTCATCAGACATTACATTTATGGGTTATTCTTTGAAATTTGAATTAATTTCACCTTACTCGCAGATCTCAAACGTACATATATATATATATATATATATATATATATATATATATATATATCCATAGATTGGTGAGATGTAAGATGCACCTCAACACTAAACTTGAACGTGGCAAGCTCATAAGACAAACAAAACCTATTGACATAACCAACCTTAAAAAACACCATAATACCTTCAAGTTGGAACTGAAGAACAGGTTCTCTGCTTTGGAAGGCCTAACATTGGAAGAAGTGGACATCTCTGAAGTTAACAGAAAAGTAACCAAAGCTCTTATGGAAACAGCAACAAAATTAGCTGGGTCTAAGAACAAGTTGCATGTAAACAAATTATCAGGAAAAACGAAAATGTTGATGCAAAAAGAAGAGAGATGAGGACAACTAAAGAAGATGTGACTTCCAAAGTGGAATATATAGAGCTATGCAAGACAGTAAGAAAAAGTATCACTGAAGACGTAAGAAAATTCAACTGTGAACTAGTGAGGAAAGCAATTGAAAACAACCAAAGCCTAAAGATAGCAAAGGGACATCTCAGTAAGGGAAGAAAACAGATTATGGCACTGAGAAAAGAAGATGGTTCTGTAACAAGAAATAGAGGCGAAATTTTGACAAGAGTGAAAGATTTCTACTCCAAATTATATGAAAGGGATGATACATGCACTCCAGACATCATGAAAGATACCAGTACCAGAGTTCCTCCAGTCCTTCCAGCAGAAGTTGCACATGCAATCAAGAACATGAAGCGGGGAAAAGCTCCAGGAGAAGATGGAATTACTGTAGACATCATACAAGAAGCAAGTGGAGAAATCGAAACAGTACTCGCCCAAATTTTCACTCGATGCCTTAATGAAGGAAAGATTCCTGAGGATTGGAACACCGCTACAATGATCCTGCTACATAAGAAAGGTGACATTGAGGATCTTGGAAACTACAGACCTATCAGCCTCCTATCAGTAGTTTATAAAATCTTCACTAAAGTTCTTTCACACCGCTTGAAGGTAACACTGGACATGGCTCAACCGAGAGAACAAGCTGGATTCAGGAGTGGCTACAGCACAATAGATCATATCCACGTACTGAGAGAACTAATTGAAAGAGCGAGGGAATATGAGCTTCCATTGTGCATGGCTTTTATCGATTATGAAAAAGCCTTTGATTCGGTGAAACCATCAGCAGTTACAATGGCTCTGAAAACCTGCGGTATTGAAGATGCATACATTAATATTATTAATAACATCTATGAAAATGCAAGTGCAAAGATTCGGCTGTTTGAAAATACAACACACATAAAAATTGGAAAGGGAGTGAGACAAGGTGACACCATATCTCCGAAGCTCTTTAATGCCACATTGGAGGGTGTCTTTCAGTCGCTGAGCTGGGAAAACAAAGGGATAAAGATTAATGGAGATTATCTAACCCACCTTCGTTTTGCTGATGACGTAGTCATTTTTGCAACTACCCCATCAGAGCTGCAGAGTATGATCCAGGAACTTGCTGACAAGAGTAAAGAAGTGGGATTAAAAATGAACTTTCAGAAGACAAAAGTGATGTTCAATGCTTTTACAAGAAATGAAGATTTATCGATTGATGGAGAAAAGCTGGAGATAACAGACACGTACGTTTATCTTGGACAGCAGATATAGAGTGAGGGTCATATTGATGAAGAAATTAATCGGCGTACAAAACTTGCCTGGAGAGCTTTTGGAAGAAACAGCATAATTTTCAAGAGCAATATGCCATTATGTCTTAAAAGAAAAGTGTTTGATCAATGCATCCTTCCAGTGCTTACGTATGGTGCAGAGACGTGGACCTTAGCTAAAAGAGACATACAAAGGCTGCAGACAACTCAAAGTAGCATGGAGAGGTGCATGCTTGGTGTAACCAGGAGAGATAAGAAGAGGAACTCGTGGATCCGAAAAATGACAAGAGTGGAAGACATCATGATCAGAGTTAAATCCCTGAAATGGCAATGGGCTGGACATACTGCCAGAAGGACAGATCATCGATGGACAGCTGAAATTTTAGATTGGATTCCAAGGGACAGAAAAAGACCCAGAAGAAGACCACATGGGAGATGGGTGGATGAAATTCGAAAGTATGCAGGGGTGACATGGAGGAGACTGGCACAAGACAGACCGTTGTGGAGGAAACTTGGGGAGACCTTCGTCCAGCAGTGGATTGATAATGGTTGACAATGATGATGATATATATATACACATACACTGAATGATCACTGAATTATGATCACCCCTATCCAAGGCAAGATTTCATCTTTTTTGCTCACCAGCAAATTTTGCTAGTGACCAAATAGTTTGCTAGCAAAACATTTGCATGACTAGCAAGTGAAACTAAATCACATCGTAACTTATTTTCTAATAAAGTTACACAGAAATTTAAATATGTGAATAAATATTTTGACTTACCTTTTTGAATAATGAATAGAATCTTAGATAAGTTTAGTGACTATCTTTATTATTAATTTCTAACAAATTCTCATACCACATGAATATATTTCACTGACATTCTAATTCAGATTTCTTCCCATATGGTTTACGGTCAGGGTGTCTGACTTTGTCATCATACCACTTTATAACTGCTGACCGTGGATTAAAAATCTCTTCTTGTGGCCCTTCTATTTCAATTGTCATCAGAGCATTTAAAGTTTCAACAGACAAATTGTTCCTCCAATCCCCTTGTATTATTTTTAAAAAACTGAATCCCACCTCACAACATGCAGTACTAAGTGGAAGTATCGCACAAATTTCTGCTAAACTTCTACACACTTCATATCTGCCAACTACCACACAATGCCGTAGTTTCTACGGAATTAGTTGTCTGACTACGGAACTCACTATCAAAACTACGGATTCTACAAATTTTCATTTTGTTTCAAATTTTTCTTTTGCTCTTATTTTTATGATATACACAAGATTCTTACAGGGATTCGCGGAATACCGCTTTATTTTTTTATTTTTTTTGTCATCAGTTAGATCATTCTGAAGATCGATATTTGGGAGGGGGGGGTTGTCTTCCATCTGGAGACGAAATTTCGTACATCAAAACTTTCGAACACAGTAGTGAAACGGAGTAAGAAAATTTTGCCGTAATCGCAAATTGTTCTCCCAGTGTTGTCTTTGTGTCTGCTTTTCTTGCTAAAAATCAGTTTATTGCATAAATGTTTGCATTTTAGCTTGAAACTGTGGAGAACAATTTGCAAAAACATAAGTTGATTGCTGCAAAATTTTTCTGTAATCTTCAGGCATGAGATTCTTCCGCGAATTCAAGGAATTCCATTTTTTCGAAACTAGAAAACTAAAGGTCGACGGAATTCAAATTTTTTCCGTAATCAAATTTTTTTTTTTTCTCACGATGTTGCCTCTGTCAAGTATTATTGCTCATTAACATTTTACTGGATAAATATTTGTATTTCAGCTTGAAAATACAAGGAAAATTTCCAAAACCAGAATTCAGACGAAGCAAAAGTTTCTTCCGTAATCGTTTACCCCCTCCACGAACACATTTCGTAAAAAAGCGTCTATCTATGCCACGCAATAAAGGCGATCGCTTGGCTTAGGGTACGGCAGGAGTTGAGGACAAAGTTCGTGGGGCAAAAGAAGGGAGGGTGGCAGAGCAGGTGGTCAAACAACTGATCTATCCCAGAGCTCTGGGTTGCCACAGCAACCATTGCCGACGTCACGTTCAGTTTCTGTAATAGACCAATGAGAGGAGTTTCAATGCGCTTCTACGACAGTTTGGAAGGGATGAAAGATATGGGGAGGATGGGTATTAAGTGTCGAAAGGAAATTGGCGAAAGAGAATTGCTGATCGTCGCTGTTTTAACAAGTGATAATAGAAACTGTAATGTAAACTTCGTGGATTAATAATGATTTTTGGTTACTTTAAATAAAGAAATTATCTTACTAGCAATATTTGCTACTGCGATTTTTTTTCACTAGCAAATTTGAATTTTTACTAGCTATTTGCTAGTTGCTAATCGGTGAAATCGCGCCCTGCCCCTATCAAAAGTGGATGCATCCCGATGACCACATGATTTCTGAGAGAACACGCTTAGTCAACTGATGTAACATATATAAGGTGTGAGGGAGCAGTAGGCAGTAAAATTCGGAGTGTGGTGGGTAATCAGAAGAAAGTATCAGACTTTGAGAAAGGACAGATTGTGGGAGCTCAGAAAGAGGGTGACTCGGTTTCCCAAATGACTGAACTGGTGGGTTGTTCACAAGCCGCCGTATTAAAAATGCATCAGGACTGGCGTAAAAATGGTCAAACAATGACCTGGAGGTAAAACTGCACAACACAGCAAAATGTTAAGAGATGAGCACAAGTAACAACTATTCGTACAGGCCAACAGACACAGAACTGTTTAACAGTTGACTACCCAATACAACTGAGGTCAACCCGGAACAGTATCTGTCATGACCATGCATAGCACTCTCGCATGTATGGGCTATAACAGCAGATGACCCCAAAAGTATCCTCTCCTAACCACAGTTCATCGGCACAGAAGATTGCTTGCCTGGTGCAAAGATCATGCAAGTTCAACATTAGATGACTGGAAAAAAGTGTGTTGGTCTGACAAGGTTGCGTTTTTCACTCCATTCCATGGATGGTAGTGTATGTATTTGGTGCAAACAGCAGAGGCACTCAATCCATCCTGCATGGTCTCCACAGTGCAAGCCAGTGGAGGTGGTTGCATGGCGTGGGGCATGTTTCAACCCCTGGTGCACGTGGAACAAAGTATGACGTGCCCACAATCGTGAATTGCTTACTGACTCTGTACACCCAGCAATGCTACACTTTTTCCCCGAATGGCGATGGTGTCTTTCTAGATGACAATGTGCTAAGTCACAGGTCCATTGCTGTGCAGGAATGGTTTAAGGAACACAGTTCAGCCTTCCAGTACATCGATTGGCCTCTGACCCCCCTCCCCTCCCCTCCCCTCTCCTCTCCTCTCATCCAATCAATCCCATAGAGTACTTGTGGGACACCATGGAATGGCATATGAGGCATCTGGACAGACCAATCACCTGCATGCCTGCATTGAAGGCTGCATTACACACAACTTGATTGGCCATACCTCCCAACTGCTTCCAACATCTTACTGAATCGATGCCACATTGAACAGCTTCAGTACTGAGAGTAAAAGGAAGACCTATGAAGTATTAAGTAGGTGGTCATAATTCAGTGATCACTCAGAGCATATACCTAGTCTTACCATAAATACTGTCACAATGTATTCAATGAAATAACAAGAGAAATTTAAAGACATTTTAAAATACCTGTGATATGACGTAAGCAATACGCTTGTGCATACATTGGCACCAATCACTTTTCAAAGTGTCATCATTTTGCCTTCACACAGTCTTTGTCTCTGTGGCCACTCATCAATAGCTTTAAGTAGTGTCTCCACAGGGAAAGCATCTACTGCCCACACCAAAGAGCATTTGAGACTGTTAATACTGGGGTGTCTCTTTCTGCAGACCATGTCCTCCAGTGTGGCCCACAATTTGTAGTCCAATGGGTTCAGGTCTGGGCTGCTCAAAGACCAATCAGCTGGAGAAATGAAGTCTGGCAAATTAACCTGAAGCCACTACTGAGTTGACTTAACCTTGTGGACAGGTGCAGAATCCTGCTGAAAGCTCCACTGTTGGTTTTGGAACAGACTCACATTTTTTACCACTGGCTCCAAAACCCTATCCTGGTAGACTTTGGCGGATGTTTTCACTCCTTTCTCACAGAAATGGAGCTTCGTGGTACCCTCGTAGGAGACTCCCCACCAAACCATGACATAAGCAGGATGATGGCCCCTCATTATCCTTGAAGCTTTCTCCTGAACTTCTCATGAGGTTGACACATACACCCTGTCATTTGGCAGTTGAAAGCCTCTTCAATAGTAAAATTTTTTTCATCAGAGAAAAGGATCTGTCTGTGGTGATTGTCTGCGTAATACTGCAGCAAACATTTCGCTTTTAGCACCCTCTGCTGCTTCAGTTGTGGGGTGAGGAAGTGCCCTGTAAGCCGCCGATAAGCTCTCACCCTTAAGTCACTCAGCAGCACACGTGACATCGACATTCTTGAAATGTTCAGCTCACGAGCCATCACTGATTGCTTTCTGACAGGATTTCATCGAATACAGGCTGCCACTGCTTTCTCCAGGTGAGCAGTCCTCACGGTACATGGCCAATCCTTTGTGGGGTGGTCAGCGATGGTCTCAGTCTCAAGGAACCTTTTTAGGGTCCGGTAGACAAAAATTCGGTTGATTTTCAGCTTCTTCAGCATGTTGAAAATCTTGGAAGCTGATTTTCCAATTTTGTGCAGAGCTATTACAGCAACACGATTCTCATAATTGCCCCACTCCATGGCAAGTACTTCACGAAAAAATGTTATCTCCTATGTGACTGAATGCACAATGATTCATTAGTTGCTCCGTGCCTCCTGGCTGGTCAATGATGTTGCACACTGGTTGTGCACCACCTGTCGAACATTTGTAACAGTATTTATACTAAGACTGGGTATATATACAGTATATGAGGTATGGCTATTAATAACAAGACTGATGCCAAAACTTCAGTTAAACTAGAAACTTGACGTTTTTAACTCTAACCACTTTAATGTACTTCCCTCTTCTGCATCAACACACTGCTGCATTTCCATGAGCAAAGCAGTGCTGTAGTTCATCTGGTGTGATCCTTCTTCACCACAGTAACAGACCCCAAAATGGATCCCCCTTGAGTACAGATTTGACTTTAGGAAAAAGAAAAAGTTGCATGGAGCTAAATCCGGCATGTAGGCAGGATGTTCAGAACACTGTGTGCATGTCTTGGCTAAAAAAAATGCTTCATTGAGAGCACTGAATGAGCTGGTGTATTGTCCTGGTCAAAAGGATGAAACCATTTTTCCACAACTCTGGCCTCTTTCTTCTGGCTCACTCTCTCATAGTCACAGAAACCTTTTTCTAGTAATGCTGCTTCATTGGTGCTCTATCAGGAATCCACTCTGCCAAAAATTCACTCTTAATGTCAAAGAAAGCAATTAACATTGTTTTCAACTTGGACTTGCTTTGCTGTGCTTTCTTTATCCTTAATGACGTTGGTGCTTTACAATGCATCCACTGTTTTATTTCTTTAATGGTCATATTGGAAGATACAGGTTTCATGACAATTGATAATACTTTCTAAGAAATTGTGGTTCACCTAAATTTGCCCCAGAATGTCAACAAACAAATCCATCTTGGGACAAACCTTTGTCCTGTTCAGATTCCCATGCAAAATTTGCCTAAATAGTCTGTTTGTCGATGTCTAGTTACAATTCTAATACTAAGTCGTTGATAATTTCAAACAACTGTGTAGATTTTGTCCACGTTGTGCTCTGTTTTTTGAAGTGCTTGGGTCATCTCTAATGTCGTCTTGGCCTTTACTGAACCTCTTATGCAATGCAGAAACATGTACACATGATACACATTCTTCCCCAAACAAAAAAAGATTCAGTAGGCATTTTCTTTCATTTCACCAGAAATTTCACATTTACTCATTGCTCGATTCCTAAACTAAGTATTTTCTTGCTGCACAACAGACAATATGTCTACTTTCATTGGCACATGTCATCAAAATGATCAAGAGAGTGAAGTGAGCTTTGCATTTTCAGTTACGCACAGTTCAGGGTCAATGGACTCCCACTCACTTTCAACCCGCACCGTGTGTTTCACTCACCACAAGCGCAGTGCCATTATTGCATAGCCATACCTTTTATTGATTGTATTGAAATGAACCACAAAACAATATTCCTATGAGATGGTATATTCAGTGAATATGCATGTTCCAAACCAAATAGCAGTTATATTTATGCAAAATGATGTGATATGCCACTTAGGGTACAGACATGCACTTTTAAGGATATTCCAGTAAGTAATTTAATAAAACTCACCATTTAAATATTGACATGGGTTGAGCTCAGTATAGCACACAGTTGCATTATCAATTTGATTTGAAGAATTCCATGCTTTCTGTCCTCCCGGACACCGACTGTTTAGAGGTAGATAACTGAAAAAAATAAAAAAAATAAAAAAAAGGAAATAAAATGCAGTGGGTAAATGACAACAAAAAAATGTATTTAGGAATAAAAAGTTTTAATGCTTGAAAACTGCTATGTCAGACAAAATGAGCAAGTATTTTTCCTTTGACAAAAAAATTTATGTTCAAAGTCAGAACTTGAACTCTGTCACCATCTTTCATTTCCCATAGTGTTGGTTTCTCTGCGCAGTGAACATGCAATAACTAAATGTAAGTTCACTTTAAACAAAAGAAAACATTACAATAATGGAATTTACACCTTAGTATTATGCAACTTGAAGTATTTATTCCGTATTAAATGGTGTAACAATTTATAAAACATACAACGACTAAGTGCCGAGATTACACACTCCGAACGGCAGCTTTTTCAAGGCCAGTGAAGACAAGAATAATTTCGGGAACGATGATAATTTTAAATCTTGGAGCACGTATCTACTAAATGTCTAGGTGATATTGCGTCTCGTGGAAGGTGGTGTCTCGTGACCTACCTTTCAAACATTCTCTCTCATTTTCCCCTTAATATTCTATGTCAGTAAGATCTTCCATGCAGCCGACAGTTCGAGGGAAGGGCTCTCGTTGCAAGGGTTGGGGTGCATGGATATTTTGATGCTTTCTCTAGTCAGTGTTCCTTTGTAGTCTGTGTATGGAGTGATCCTCTTCATGTTTTTCCACACCGGTACGGCGTCATATTGGGCTACTTCTTTGCAAAGCGCTGTTTGTGTTTTTCCTGCTTTAATGTGCATTATGTGTTCTTTCCCCCCAACTGTAAGCGATCTTTTTGTCATTCCGATGTATGATCGAGACAAGCCATCTGGATATTCTAATGGTATCTCATACACCCCAGCTCCAGAATTCACGTCAGGGTCCTTATGCGTATTTGTTGTTGCTGTGGCGATGGACATTGGTGATTTAATTCCAATGTGTAATCTATGGCGCTTCATAAGGTTCTTGAACACAAACGAAAATTTCGGGATGTATGAAATGGATCCAGCAAACTGCAAATTGTTGACTCCTGGGCGTGGTGTCTTGTAGTTCCTGGCTATCATCTTGTGTGAGATGGATCGCAGAGTCCGTTCCGAGAATCCAGCAGTGGCCCCTTTGTTGATGATATTTGTTATTTCTTTATCCCTCGTTTCTTTGGTGGAGCAAATCGTGATTGCTCTATTGAAGTGGGTACGGAATGCCGCCATTTTATATGAGCTAGGGGGATACAGACTTAGGAGGGATGAAATTTGTCACTGCTGTTGGTTTGTAATATACGGTGGAGCATAAGCGGCCATCTTGGGATCTGCTTATCTCAGCGTCAAGAAACGGAAGCTTCCCGTCATTTCCCTTTTTACAAGTGAATTTAATGGAGGGGTGGATGGTGTTGATTCGCTGTCGAAATTCCTCGAGGTCTCTGTCATCATGTTGCCAAATTAAGAACACATCGTCCACATATCTAAGCCATAATTTCGGTTTCTTGCCACTGCTTGACAAGATAATGTTCTCTAGCGGGCGTAGACCAGCTTTCGCGAGCACTCCTGGTATTGGAGACCCCATAGGGGCATCTTTTGTCTGCTTGTAGTGTGTTCCTAGGAACTGGAGGTAATTACTGTTTACAACCAATTCCGCAAGACGCAATATCACCTAGACACGTAGTAGATATACGCTCCAAGATTTCAAATTATCGTCATTCCCGAAATTATTCTTGTGTTCACTGGCCTTGAAAAAGCCTCCTGTTCGGAGTGTGAAAGCTCGGCACTTAGTCGTTGTATGTTTTATAAATTGTTACACCATTTAATATGGAATAAATACTTCAAGTTGTATAAAAGAAAACATGCTAGCCCACATATTTTACATGAAATTAAATATTGAAAAACAGTAAACTCTGCCATGAAAACCATTCTACTGGTCAATGAAATGACTCAGATTCCATCCCAACCAGATTAAGTAACAATTTTGAAATTTAATTTCACGTTGAAAAAGAGTGGTGGAAAAAATACTTGCCCTACTGATTGGTTTTGAAGATACTGTTAGAAATAGGAAAAACAAGCATTTCATTACAAAAAAAAACTTCCTAAAAAATACGAAGTCACTCTTTTCACTATTACCAAAGATATTAAAAAAAGAAAAAAAGAAACATGATTAGAAAAATATAAAAAATAAGATTATAATCAGAGACAGAAATGAAGCAAAAAGAAAATGCAGCTTGGACAGAAAAAAAATCAAAATTTTAAAAATCATGGAACATTCTCAGGGCATGAAAAATACCTTGACCGAGATGCCCGGGGCATGTCAATTATTGGCCCAGGCAAGTAAATAAAAAATCTAGTTGCTCGGTCCCAGCAACTACATTTAAAAATAAAAAAGTTTGGAATAGAATTTCCTACTACAAGAAAACAGATAGTCATCACATGCCGTGTTTAATTCCAATGCTAACCACCGGAAGTTGCATTATTGTTATGGAGTGCCAAGGACAGAAGAATATCACTTCTTTCATTATATTATGCTCTAGGTCCAGAAATTGGAGCCATATGTAGTTTTTATTCAAATGTTGTTTATAGTCAGTGATGGGATGAATGCCTCTGATGGAACTAACCTCCCATGTTTAGTCACAAAGGGCCAAAACTTCAACAAAAGGAGAATGGCAAAATCACTAAATTTCTCTAATACCAATTTTATCATCATACCAATTTCAGTATCATCATCTTAAAACTTGAGATAACGCTTTTGTGCATTGAATATTTTGAATACAGACCCTTAAAACGGAAATGTGAAACATAAAAAAAAAAAAAGTTCATATGTTTTAACTTTAAAAAAAATGCATAAGAGTTCTGATTTATCTTAAAAGATAAATTTTCCTGGACACCCAGCTTTTATTACCTGGGCAGGTAAATTATTTCTGCCCATGCCCAGATGAGCATGTAACTTTTTAGATATTTTTCAAGCCCTGATTCTCATTCCTGCAAGAACGATAATCCCCAATAATTCCAAACATTTTTGGTTAACTATGGCACGAAGACAACTAAAAACATTGAAAAGATGTCATGCTATTAAAAACATCCAACGAGCAACCTCAAAAATGTTTAATAAATGTTAGAAATTTGAAAATAAACTTAACAGAACTGTGGAACAGCATTATTTCACTGAGAGATTTTTGATTTCTGCAGTACGTTCGGTTTTCCACACTCCATAGCAGACTAACGATTTTTGTCAGGGCACATGACAAAGCTTATCTAATCACATCTGCTTCTCACCCCATGAGAAGAGCACTAAGAGCGTGTCAGCTGGGATAAGTGAACTTGAAATAGCTACCAGCAGATGAAAAGAAATCACGAATTTCTAAAGAAGAAAAAAAGAAGAAAAGAAATGGAAGTCTCCCACCTGCTAAATGAGCAATGCAAGACATCGAAAAATTAGAGTACAATAATTTCCAGGAGTCAAAATTAAATTTAAACTTTTCCAGGAGTGTGAGCAGAAATATGGAGAAAAAAAAGGCCCATTTAAGAGTTCGAGGTGTACAAACTCTGTTGATATGGAAATAGTCTTCTTCCACTTGAACACAAATACTGTCCTGCTATGTGGAAGCAGCCTTCACTGGCTTCAGCACGGTTTACAGTCATTTGAAAATACACAGTCGAGTCACATTATTGTGACGACCACCTACTTTTATGTCAACAGTGCGTAGTCAATGAAAGAAGGCACGTGTTGTGAGCTGGCTTGGAAAGTATATAAGATGTATTGTAGGCATTCTGAAAACATATCACTCGTTGCTGACATGGATAAAAGGAGCGATTTATTTGATTTGCAAAAAGGGATGATTATCGGCTTTCGGGACAAAGGTGGCAGTATTTCTGAAACAGCGCAGTTTGTGAATTGTTCCCGTGCTGCTGTGGTTAAAGTGAATCGTGATTGGAGAAATAGCACCATTGCGAATAAGCGATGTGGAAACTACGGGGCACCATGTGCCATTGATGTGAGAGGTGAACGTCGGCTTCGAAGGTGCATGAGGGCCAATTGAGATGCTACAGTGGAGCAACTCACTGGCCGAATTAACCAGGGGACTACCGACAGTTCAGCGAACACTGCTGCGTATGGGGCTTCGATGCAGATGGATGGTCACTGCATCTTTGCTAATGAAGGTGCATCGGCAGAAAAGGCTTACATTTGCACGGCAGTATCGGAATTGGACCTCCGCTGATTGGCAAGGGATTGCCTTCTCTGATGAGTCATGTTTTCTGCTTCATCGAACGGATGGACATTGGTGTATAAGGCGAGAAACGTCAGAGAACAAACACTCTTCAACCACTTCTGGCAGAACACAGGCTGGTGGGGACAGCGTTATGGTCTGGGGAATGTTTTCGTGGCATTCTCTGGGTCCACTCATACCTGTGGAAGGCACTATGGACCGAATTTACTATGAATTCATTCTTGCAGACCACGTACACCCATACATGCTAATTGTCTTCCCTGGGGTGGATGGGATCTTACAGCACGACACTGCAACGGGTCACACAGCTAGAAATGTCCGAGAGTGGTTGGAAGAGCACGATGAAGACTTCAAAGTACTCCCCCCCCCCAATTTCCTCAAACTTAAACCCAATTGAGCATCTGTGGAACCACCTTGATCATGTTGTTCGCTCTCTGGATCCTCCACCACGCACCCTCCAGCAGCTGTCAGATGCACTGCAGTCAGCATGGCTCAACATACCTGTGAACACCTTCCAACACCTTAATGAGTCACTTCCAGCATGTCTAGCTGCACACAGCAGTTACTCTGGATATTAGCTGGTGGTCACAATAATGTGACTCGACTGTGTGGCATTCAAATGGCTGAATATAAACATTTTCAATGGATACTGTAACGCTTCCCAAATCAAGCACCTCCACAAAAGTAGCATACCTGTGTACACACATTTATAGAGCTATGCATAATGTGCTGAATATGCTATAGTGTTCCAATGCTTTTGAAAATGACATACAATAGAACCTACTTATAATGAGAAGCTCGGGATCAACTGAAATCCTTGTTAAATCCAGGTGCTCGCTAAATCCAGTTTGCAGTGAAAAATCCTACCACATAAAAATATGCATATGTGACAATATGCAGATAAATTTAATATTGTAAAAGGTTTGTTCGGAAAGTAATGAGACCACTCTTCCTGGGCCAATCAGAAGGGCAAGAGGGCGGAGTCTCCGGGAGTGACGGGTGGCAGGGTATGTTAAGTAAACGATCGATGCCTCGTCAGTTGGCCCTGAGCTTTTACAGAGTGAGGATCGCTTGCAAAGTGGACAGCTGTGTGAGCGTCGTGTAACAGTCAAAATGCAGAAGAGTGTTGAACAGCGATACGCAGCAAAGTTTTGTATTAAACTTGAAAAATCGGCGACCGAGAGGCTTGCTATGATACAGAAAGCCTACGGGAAGGATGCCTTATCGAAAGCACAAGTGTTTCGGTGGCACAAAACGTTCATAGAGGGAAGAGAGAGCGTCGAGGATGAGCCACGCCCAGGGCACCCTTTAACGTCTCACCCTTCAGACAATGTGGAAAAGGTAAAAATGGTTTTGGACTCTGACCGACGTCCGAGTGTTAGATTGGTAGCAGAGCACGTGGGACTCTCGAAATCCATTGTGCATGAAATCATCACGTAAGAATTGCAGATGTGGAAAGTTTGCACCAAATTGGTTCCTAAGATTTTGACCGATGAACAGAGGAACAACCATGTGTCGATTTCTTGTGAGCTTGTGGACCGTGTGAGAAGTGAACCTGGTTTTTTGGAGAAAGTGATAACAGGTGATGAAACGTGGGTCTTTGAGTATGATCCGGTGATGAAAAGATTGAGCTCAGAGTGGCACACTCCCGAGTCTCCTCGACCAAAGAAGGCTCGAATGTGCAAATCGAAAATGAAATCGATGCTCATTGTCTTCTTTGACTGTAAAGTTGTTGTCCATAAAGAGTTTGTACCACCCGGACTCTGAAGAACAGAGTTGCGCGCGTCCGCCCGGAGATCACCAACACTTGGGTTTTCCACCATGATAATGCGCCGAGCCATGCGTTGCTGAGAGTGAGAGAGTTTCTGGCGAAACACAACGTGGCAACGCTGCCCCAACCTCCCTACAGCCCAAACTTGGCCCCGGCTGACTTCTTTTTGTTTTCCCGGCTCAAATCCAGCCTGAAAGGACACCATTTTGGCCCTGTTACAAACGTGCAAACTGCCGCGATGAGTGCTTTGAAAGTGATCCCTGTTACAAACGTGCAAACTGCCGCGATGAGTGCTTTGAAAGTGATCCCTGTTCCTGACTTCCAGGCAAGCTACGCTACGTGGCAGAACCGCTGGCTGCAGTGTATTGATGTTCAAGGATGTTATTTCGAGGAATTTTAATGTTATGTAAGTATAACTTTAATTAAACATCTTTCCGGACAGACCTTGTATGTCTATATATAAGCTTTATAAAGCAATGCTGATCATTAAAACTAATGTTGGTGTAAATAACCATTACACTTGCCTCTTAATGTTGACACACCTGGATCTGTTGCTGGATGCTGCACAGAGACGACTTGGGAAAAGAATTTTACAGAAAAAGTTCAGAAAGAAGCGTTGAAGGAAAAAGAACTTATATCATAACATATGACAACATTTTTTCACCATTTTCCAGCTCACTAATGATGACGACTTTGTTGTTTACATATAACAAATTTCTCTTAGACATTTTGTCATTTACAAAAGTTTAGGATTTCTTATTTGATGGCTGCATGAAATTTACCATTCTTCAACAGCACACGAAGCAAAAGCAACATCGGGCTTCCCAATGCAATTCTCATTGGGACGGTGAAAGGGGGCAATGGACACAATTCTAGGAACTGTCATCGCCCGTTTACCCTTAAGCCTCTCTTCCTCTCTGCATAAAAAAAAAAAAGAAAGAAACTGCTTAATACATGTGCATGAACTTTACAGATCCTCTTTTCACCTATGAATAGGGCTTCTGTTTTCTGTTTTCAACTCTACTGGTGTGATACTCCCGAGGCACAGCCCATTGGAGTAGTGGAGATTCTTTTGCATAACTCATTTGTTGTCTTGAGCATTTGATATACTTCCTCATTGTTTTTCTATCAACATTTTTCACTTAGCATACGATTCCACTGCACTGTTGCAATTTTATCCTGTATGCCACCATTTCCATTTCTCCATTCCAGGACAGTGCGCTGCAAGTCTTCTCCGCCTCTTTAAAAATGGAATTACATTAAATTTTGTTACTTTGCATGTTAAAATTAACACCTTAGATTTTATCTCCCTCTTTAAATCTGGGATTTTACAACATTTTGTTCATTAAGAAGGAACAAATTAGCTTTGAATTAACATTATATCAAAATGTTCCTCTTTTGCTCACTAAATGCTGGATCTTGTTAAATACGGGCTCATTTATATGCAGGCTCTATTGTACTTCCATTTCTTGTTCGCTCTAATGCCTAATTAATGTGGCACACAATATTAACAATTAAACTGCCACACTACGCAAGAGGCATGAAAGGAAAAAGCATCACTTTTGAACAATTGAAATTCACAAGTTTTGTGTTCAGTACTTAATTTCTAAACATAGTTTCACACTATTTTTGAATTGCAATGTTTCACACAATCAAGATAAGTTGTATAGGAAAAACCTGAAGCTTTCTGATAAAAGAAAAAAAAAGTGTATATGACTTACAGGTATTCCAAGTGGGTAAAGCCAATGAAATCCTTGTTCAAGGTCCTGTTCAACTCATTATCACACAAATCGCTACAAATGAAAAGAAAAATTATTTGAAGTGCATTTAGTAAAAATAAAATTTTCCACTCAAAATTTTAAATCTGAAATCACAACAACTGACAGAAGTGATAAACTTCACGAGAAACATGAATATACCATAATTTTTAGGCTAAGGACTGTTTTCCCTTTGATAAACAAAAGCACATCAAGGGCTCCTTTTGAGTACCAGACACAACCCAAAATTTTGTATGCTTCTAGACATCAGGCTCTCACAAATACGATCAGTGTTATGATATTTTGCTACAACATGTCATGCAATATAGTTAGTTGTGTATCTGGACTGTATATCACATTAAAAAATTTTAATGACCAATTTGAAATAACAGGAAGGACAAGATCAAAAACAAGTTTGTACCACTAGTTTAGGTACAACTAAGAGAACATCAGCACTCAAATAAAAAAAAAAAAATTCATTTTTAACCCAAAAACACACCATTTAATTTACTACAATAATTGATGCACGTTATAAGGCATTTTGCGTGACACATAACTTCGAATGTATTACTAATGTACACAGCCATATCTGAATAACATGACCACTTACCTAATAATGAGAATAACCACCCTTGGCCCGAATGACAACAGTGAGATGGTGTGGCATGGATGCAATGAAGCCCTGGAAGGTTTCCCGAGGCACACATACCCATTCCGATTGCAGCAGAGAATGGGGGTCTCGGAGATGACGTGGCTGTGGGTTAGCACATCAAACCTGTCTATCCAAATAGTCTCACAAGTGCTGTATGAGATTGAGGTTGGGTGATTTCGCCGGCCAAGAGAGAATGGAGACATCGCTGTTGTGTTCCTGGAACCAGTCACGCACCCCTTAGGGACATGGCATGGAGCATTGTCCTGCTGGTAGAAACCATCACCACCAGGGTAAGCGTCCAACATGAAGGGAAAGATGCATGTGGCCAGCGAAGATAGACAGGTAGCCATTAGCATTCAGGGACCCATCCAGCGGTACTAACAATCCTAGGTCATACTAGGAAAGCATCCCCCAGACATGCACGCTGCCACGGCCGGCTTGTACTTGACCGACAAGCGTCTCCGGTGTTGGTTCTCACGTGTCTGATGCAGTATCCACCACCGCCTGTAACTTTTATGGAGTAGAAACCTCGATTCGTCGGAGAAGGCAACCGTTTTCTGCTGTCCAATGACAGTAGTCCCATACGCACTGCAGGCGTAGTTGCTCTGGACCTGGGCTAACATGGCCGTCTTGACACAGCATCGATTCTGGAGACCCATGCAT
This sequence comes from Macrothele yani, assembly GCA_039090855.1. Lineage (NCBI taxonomy): Eukaryota > Metazoa > Arthropoda > Arachnida > Araneae > Macrothelidae > Macrothele > Macrothele yani. Next base: position 32,222,306 of record CM076993.1, read on the forward strand.
AACAGGGTTTGCTCTATTGTTATCAAGGACACGTACTGGGTGCCCCAGCGTTCATTCGCATGGTCAATTGCTGCACTGTTACAAGTGTCAATTGCCCTTTATCAGTCGACGTTCTCCTCTGGGGTTGATGATCTTTAAGGCTCCACAGTTATGACGTTGGGAAGTACTTGGTAGTCCAGCAGTCCATTCTTGGTACACCCTTACTGCAGCACCTCGCAAACAGCCCACGAAGTCTGCTGTTTCTGAGATGTTTCTACCCTTGAAGTCGTAGCTGATGATCATTCCTTTTTGAACGTCCATTAAATCACTACCTCTGTCGATTATGCTTACATTATGCACTATGCAGGGGTAGGAGTGATAAAAAGTAAAAAAAAAATTCAGGACACAATTTTTCTTAAATTTTAGGACAATTTTAGGACATATTTTGGAGGACCTGGCAGGTAAATTAAATCAAATATTGGTACAAATGCAGAAATGTTATTCTTTTACTAAAAAGCTACCTAAATTATTGCCCAGTTGTTAGCAGGAATGTTTTCACTTTTAAGGCTAACTACACCACTAAAGTTTCAGTGGCTAGGTATGTCCTAAATTCTGTTTCAATTTGACTAATTCGGACAATGCTAAAACTGCTTTTCGCAATTACATTACTGTGTGGCACAACAAGAATACATGAATAAAGTGTGGTAAAACTTCATACTTTTTAGCACCAATTGCACCAGTCATTTTCAAAATGCTTTACCATGTGGTATCGATTGTAGAACTATTCAAATCATCTTCTCCCAATTCATCAATTTGATATAAGGCAAACTCCAATTCCAACTTGTCCAGATCACTGTCACTAACAACAGCAGCTGAAAAAATACTTGCCAAGTATTGTTTTTTTTTTTTTTTTTTTTTTTTTTTTGGTTTGAGGTTTAAACTGCTACTGTGATCAACTCAATGGACTATAAACAGTCATCCATCCCGAATTTAGGGCCACTGACTTCAGGGAAAGGAGAGAGCCAGTGCCGTAAGACAAACACAACATACATGCCTCACCAGGATCCATCTAAATCTTGGACGAATGGTCAGAAGTTTGCCAAATACATTACTGAAGAAAAGGAAGCTTCTTCCATCCTAATTCCTATAAATAGCAACTTCTGCATGCAGCAGAAATTCATTTTTTAGTCAGAATTTCTTCAAAATATAGTCAAATGTAACACTTAACAACAACACAGGATAGTCAGAACATGGGGGGGGGGGATATGATCAAAGGAGAAATCTTCGCTTCAACCGTCTTCCGTTTTGGGAAACTCTTTCCTTTATTTTTAAGCTGAAATGTAAGTATTTATGGAATAAATGGATATTTAAGGAAAATACGGGGCAGAAGGAACATCGTGAGAAAATATTACGATTATGGGAGAAATCTTCACTCCAGCTAACTTCCGTTTCTGGAAGATGGAAATCCGTCCTCAAACGGAAAACAACCCAAGACTTCTGCTCAGTTTGTGCATCGATCACGAGAAAGCCCGAAATGATAACGGCTGACATAATCCCGGGGCCCAGCGCCGTGCATTCTTTCCACTCTTTGCACTTAGCTTTAAAACTTTCAAACAAGCAAAACAAATTCCTCCTACTCAGAAAGAAAAAAAAATAAGAAACAGAAAGCTGTGTCACAAATTTTGTTCAGAGGCTTTGAGCCGACGTAATGCTGGCCCAAAGCCGTGCTATGCTTTCTTTCCACTTAGCTTTCAAACAAGCAAAACACATTCTTGCTCCTTAGAAGAAAAAAAGAAAAAGGAAAATAGAAAAGAAACAAAGAGTTGCATCACAAACTTTGTTCAGGGACTACTGGCCAACTTTAACCTGGCCTGGCACCATGCTTTCTTTCCACTTAAATTTCAAACAAGCAAAACACATTCCTCTTCCTCAGAAAAGAAAAAGGGAAGAAACAAAGAGGTGCGTCACGAACTTGGTTCAGAAGCATCGGGCCGACACAACACGCTGGGCCAACACAATCCCAGGCCACAGCGAAAGAAGTACGTCCAGACCAACGTAATCTTGGGTCACAGCAAAAGTAGCACGTACCCGGCCTGGCGCCGTGCTTTCTTTACACTTAGCCTTCAAAGAAACAAAACAAATTCTTTCTCCTTGGAAAATAAAAATAAAAGAAAGAAAAGAAACAAAGAGCTATGTCACGAACTTTATTCAGAGGCTTCGGGTCGACTTAATCCCGGGTCATGGTGAAAGAACAATGCCGGGTCGACGTAATCCCGGGTCATGGCAAAAGAAGCATGCTGGGCTTACATAATCTCAGCCTGGCGCCGTGCTTTTTTAAAGACTTCATTTTTTTTTCTTGACTCCTCCTAAGAAAAAAAAAAAAAAGAAAGAAAGAAAGAGATGTGTTACGAACTTTGTTCAGAGGCTTTTACATTGTTTAATTACAAAACCAGTAAAGCTTTCTTAATAACAGCGAAAATCTGAATATCCGTAATTTTTTGTTAGTCATCCATATTTATGGAGGAAATCCATAATAATTACGGAGATTCCGTAGTTGGCATCTCTGCGTCCTCCATAAGAAGTGGCTTCATGGTAGCTTCGATTCTCGAACGACCTCACAAACACAGTAACGCATTCGCGTACATCACAAATTACAACAGTTCTCAGTGATGACGTCACAACGATAGAGTTCTCTCTCTCTCTCTCTCTCTCTCTCTCTCTCTCTCTCTCTCTCATTCCATTTCTTTATTTACGCAGTACTTGTAAACGCTAGATGATGAATCACTATACACAGTTTACCATTTATTCTTAAAATTTCAGGATATAGAACAAAAATAAGGACATTTCAGGACAAAAAATAAAAATCAGGAACTTCAGGACAACTCCGACCCCTGACTATGGCTCATATGTCCTGGCTGGCCGCTTATATCTCCGTGGTCGAACTTTACACATGCACTCTGTGATGCGCCTGGGCAGGTACACCGTGGTTCTGGAGGTGGTCATATTATTTTGAAACAACCTTGTATAACCTTCTTAATTTCCCATTCTGCCTGTTTTAAATATCAAAATAAACTGGTACGAATAAATGTCAGCAAATTCTGTATAACAAAAAGTCTACATGTGCATATGCAATAATATAGCTGAATTTCTGTAAACAATTTATTCAGTCTAAGGAAGGTCCAGAGCATAAAGTTAGCCAATGCTGCAACTCACTGAGGAACAATGCATAGTTTACAAGATAACACTTATCATGCTGGTGGGCTCCAAAAGTTCCTTGCATGTGGTAAATTAACTTGCTCCCACAGTCATTAAAAAAAAACAACTATAAATGGTTTTACCTGTCATTCAAACATCAGCTGTCAGGGCCATAGCTAGGTCCCAGAACCAGTTGGGGGAAGGGGGGGGGCACTCACTGTATTCAACTGCAAACTGCATTTTTTTCCACAAATACAGAGAGTTTTGCTTTGTTTTTAATCACCTTTTGTTAGTTTACTTTATTAGTGAACAATTATGCCCAAAAGTAAAAACAATTAGATAAAACACAAAATATGAAATAAAACGGGGGAGAACAAAAACAGAACTCTCCTGAAATATAAAAAATAAATCACATTCTTTGAATTTCCTTGATGGTGGTTGAGCTGTGCATTCCTTTTTGCTGGAGTCAAAATTACTCCCAACTAGCATTTTTTTTTTTTTTACTATTCTGGTCTCTTTTGTGGATCCATGTAATGGCACAGGGGATTTACTGATGTCATACTTCACATTTTTCTAATCCTCTTCTGTGGTTACACTTTTTTCTCCATCTGTAATGGGGTATTCTCCTTCGCTGGTGCTTGGTGCTACCCACTTCTTCCGTGGTTAGCAGCCATACCTCCTTTCTTCCCTTTGAAAAACCAAGAGCACAAGAACCTCACCAAGAAAACTCTTTTCTTGAGCACACGCATTGTAAAACCATTCCTACTGGATGAAAAACAATGAACAAAAAGATGTTGATAGTTCCTTCTCTCATGCACACATGCAAAGATTTCCTTTAGCCCTATTTTCCAACGTGTAGAGGAATATATTTAGCTAAAATATCCCCAACAACAGCACTTCTTTGTAGGCACCGGGTTTGGCTGTCTGCCCAACTACACCTCCATCACTCTATCTTTTTTTTTTTTTTTTATGGTAATGTTCTTTAAAATTTTCATTTTCCCCAAAAAAAGGAAAGTAAAACACACGCATTTCTCCCTTACCTGGCCCAAAACCCCAACAAGCTGTCACTATGTCTAAAACCCCAACAAGCCCTGTCACTAGAGAATCAACTGCACAGCTACTCCTACTGATTCACCTTAAAATGCAATTTCTCTGTAGTTATTCATCGTTTGTGCTGTATCACTTCAATATTTTTCTTGTTTTTTTTTTTAAAACATAATGCAAGACCAAAAAAAAAAGAAAAAAACATGTATGCCTATAATGAAGTATAAAAGTCATTTTCATAAACCAACAAAAATAAAAGTTCAAAGAATTTACAATAACTTGTATTTTCCAGGGGGGAGGGCTTGCTTGCCTTGCAAGAGGGCTCAGCCCCCTGCTAGCTATGGCCCTGTTGGTTGTAAACAATATTTTTATTCTGGACATTCTAAGACTGGGTCACACCATGTGTTTTCCATTAGGAGAGGGGTTTTTTTAACACTTAAAAAAAAACCTCCCCATTTCCTGCTGCTCCAAAATCCTCAGTGTCAGAGATAAGAGAAATGCATAACTCAGCCAGTCACACAGCAATTTCCTTTACTTGTATGCCACTTACTTTTGTAGTAAACACATAATCTTCTGATAAGACTTAATTTGAGTGTGGCAGTTTGTTTAGATGCAAAAAATGGCAAGTGACACTAGGGCTTCTCACCACATTGTCAAGTGCATGTCTTTGAATATTACTTCATGTGGTTGTGTCATCAAAGGTTTAATGAAAAACTTCCCGTTGCCAAAAAGTTTCAAAGAAACTTCAAATTTAGGAATAATGAAAACCTGTGCCTAAGTTATATGGTTTAAGTGTGAAACATAAAGAATGCAGATATTATTTCTGCATGTATCTTCTCCTTACAGCAGGTTAGAGTTTTACTTCAGGCTATCTCATTTTAATAATTGCATTTCAAAATATAAATCCCAACTTTATACAGATTTTCATGTCCATTTGAGTTTCTTTTTTTTTTTTTTTTTTTTTTTTTAACTCACTGACATGTATCAAACTTCTTGGAATGCTTTGAAAAAATAAAACTTGGTAAATACCTACAACGTGAGGCAAAATCCCATGACATACTGCTGCATAGTGGCTTGTAACACTTGAGGGAGCTGTCAGAAAACTTTAATGAATGAATTTAGTTGAAGGTTTTCATTGTTTCTTATATGTGCAAAGTTGGGGAGAGGGAAGGGGGAGATGGCAGGCCAAGTTTCTGAAGCAGAAATATATCAAGTTAGAAGTGACATCGAAGTGTTCTAATATGATACACACCCTATCACACATAATCAACATGTATTATAGGAATATCTCAAAAATTACCCTGATTACATACAAAGTTCAATGACCTTCTAATATGCAAAAGTATCCTCATGTAATTTGCAGAAAAAATACAATAACTCAAAGAATTTTCAAACTGCTCATTGTTTTCATATTTTGTAAGATACTTTGAGAAAGCTGTCACTGTCTGTCAATCAAAATGACTGCCCCAGTTTCATAAACTCACACGCTGAAACAAAATTTCAAATTGCTATGGCTTGCCAAGACAAAATCATGTATCACTGGACAGCAAATATTTAAAAGAGATAGCATAAAGAGTTAGGCATTCATTGCCAACGTCAATTCTTCGAGGAAAAATTCATCACATTACCAAATTTTGGTTACTTAGAAATCGTATGTAGAAAAGCATACAACTTCAGTTGTGTTTCCTTCTGCTTCGCTCTCCTGCAAGAATGATACTGAAGCTTCGGAATGTTGATCTGCTGATTTTTTTCTTTCTCGTGGACGGAAAGAATAAGATTTCTGACATCACTCTTTCTGTCCTTTCTAATGTCAGCTTCTCTGATTATCTGTCCATGGAAATTATACTTCTGCTTCTAACAGACAGTGAAGAAATTCGTTCAATGACTGAGAGATGCAAGAATGCATACATTTTTTTTTTTTTTTAAGATTTTTCTATCCTTACATCCATCTACTTACAGAAACCAATCTCTCCTTCTTATAATCAGACTGAAGAAATTCTTCATGATAATTAACACAGCAATCAGACATCACCGAATTGACTGTAATTACTGTTTCACACATGAATTAAATCACATCAGAGTCCGATTGCTGTGTTAATTATCATGACATATTTACCACGTATTATGAGAAGAATATTTCTTCAACTCTAAATGAAGAAATTCTTTCTTGTGACTGATTGATAGAGATAGGTATGCAATTGAAACAGGCAAGACTATTGATGTCTGCTCCTTTGCTCATCCACCTATCTGTCTGTCCACAGAAATGGTACTTAAACTATGAAATGTTGATTAAAAAATTCATTCTTTGCCCTAAAGGAGAAAACATGAGCATAATATTTCTGAAATCTTTCCTTCCATCCATCTGTTTCTCAGTCTGTCTGTCGGTTCATCTGTCTCAGGTTTTATTCAATCTCTGCTTCTGAGAGCCAGATAGAATTTTTTTTTTTTTTTTTTTTTTTTGTGACTTATAAGTACAGGAATGAGATATTTCTGAATTCTTACACTTAGGTTTTTCTCTATTGCGCTAAGAAAAAATTCCTTCAATCTGATTATATTTAATTATTAGAAACAGAGATATTGTTTCTATGGATAGACAGACAGACCAAGCAAAGGGGAAAGAGACATTGACAATACTGTGCTTGTTTCTTATAACTGACAGAATGTTTTTTTTTTCAATCTAGCCATCAGAAGCAGAGAGAGAGAGAATTCCTGCATACGGATGGACCAGCAGACCAATAGGCAAAGTGACAAATGGACAGACAGAGAGATAACTGAAATCTTATGTCATGTTTTTCCCTATCACACACACAAAGATTTTTTAGCAGTCCTACATTTCTGAAGCAGAGATACATTTTTTTTTTTTTTTTTTTTTTTTGATGGATGGGCAGACGAACTGAGGAACAGATATCTGAAATCTTATGCTTCTGTTTTCTTCTTTATGAAAGAGAATGGATATTTTTAATCGACATTTCAAAGCACAAATGCTGTTTCCACAAATTTACATAAGCAGAAGAACAGGCATCACTAATCTTGCATGTCTCTATCAATCAATCAATCACAGAATTTCTTCAATCTGGGCATAGGGGAGATATGGTTTCTGTGGAAAGATAACAGAGAACCTGACATGGGAAAGGACAGAAGAAATTATGTATAAAATCTAATATAGTTCTTTCCATCTATACTGAAGAATAAATCAGTACATTAGCATTTCAAAGCTTAAAAACCATTCTTGCAGGAGAGAGACGGAAAGAAAGACAATTGAAAATGCATGCTTTTCTGCATGCGATTTGTAAGTAACTCAAATTTGGAAATGCCAAGAATTGGCATGACACCAGCATAAAGGCAGCACCCAGAGTTGTATAAAATTTGTAAATGTACAGAAAATTTATACTGATTGGCATCTCCACATGTGTAAGGTTTCTGAAGCATGCTGCAAATGAATGCCCACAGTCTGCTCTATCTCTTTATAAGTCACCTGAGGATCATTCTTTAGCAAAGCATGGACACGATTTTTCTTCCACAAATGCAACTGCAAGGTAGGTAGCCTTGATGCTGTTTATCTTTCAGGAATTTCTGCCACAATGAAATTTCACAAACAACAAGTAAACAGCTTTGCAAGACGGTGAAAGCTCTGGAAAAGCTCTCAGCAATAATTCTAAGCACCCCTGTTGAGTCAGTCAATGCTTAAAATCGTGGCATAAAAATGCTCAAGCATCACCTCTATTGATTATTTTACACAATACTGTAGGTCAACTGAATATGACTGATGCTCGCATGCCATCTGTTGGTATCCTCAGTAAATAAACGTTCTTTTAGATGATGAAGAGAAAATTATGTGATGCTAAATGTGATATGACATACACAGAACACTCACACAATATGAACAACTTTGAACTCAGCAGAAAACATTGTGTGTATGGAAGAGACTCTCAGCATCCTTCACTTTCCTGAAAGTCACAAATACTGACACACTTATTCTCACTTAGCTGATTCTTTTCAGAATCTCTTTTCATGCCAATAAGATTTTAATCTTCTACTCAAAAAAATCACAGCATTCTTTTATTAAGGCTGCCTCACTAGTAGTCTTCTAAACATAGTAACCAGAATGTATTTTTGCATTACAGATATTAAATTATTTAGTGCACATTTGAGAGGAAACATTTGGAATCTTGCTTCCGAACATTAACAAAAACAAAAATGCAATTACTAATCAAAAACTTCTATTATGGGAATTTTTTTACTGACAAATGTTTTATTTTAATTGCAAATTTTTGGAGAAAACTCTTCTCCTTTTTCAGGCTGTCTTTTGTTGTAACCTTTTCCCATCACTATCGCAGTTAACCTTCATGGTTATGGTTATTTTTCACCAAATCCTGCCAGATGTTAGGCAGGGATAATCCTCTGCAGTTATTGATGATGGAATTTTTATTTTTCTCAATCTCTATTCCTTCTTTTAGCTTTCTTTTTTGAAATTGCTTTGGAAACTGATGACTTTAAGGAAATTCCAGTCCATGTTGTGACCAGTTTGTATAACATGCCTAACTAATAAAAACCTGCCGTGTTGGAGCAATTTTTTATAGCAGCTTTATGCTCTGCTGTATGAACCTGTCTCACCTATATAAGACAGTCCACAACTACATTTTACTTCATAGACAACACCTTGCATTTTTAAAGGATCTTTCTTCTCTGTGAACTATTTTAGGGAAAAAATGTTTAACTTTGTTCTCTAAACTTGGAGCTAGCCTTATATTACACTTCTTACTAATTATCTTTAAGGCTTCAAAATAAGCCTTTGTGATAAGTAATTTTTCTAGTGAATTTTATTTGTTGCTGTTGTGGGTTCTTTTTACCAGTAAAATTTATAAGCTTCTCAATTTCTCCTATAGTACAGTTATTTTCTGCAAGGATGACTATAAGTTCTTCTTTATGGGCTTTTTTCTTATCTGCTGTAAATACTGTTTTATTATTTATTTTTTTTTTTCTGAAACTGGCTTGCCACTTTCTCCTTAATAGAAACTGGGTGATAGGAATTGAAATCCAATAGTTTATTGGTATTCTTAGTTCTTTTATATCAACTAGTGAGGAATTTTCAATCTTCATAATAGATAGCAATATCTATCAAGTTAATTCTTCTTTCTTTTTGAAGTTCAATAGTGAACTTAAGGGAATCATCTATTTCATTGAATGAGTCTAGAATTTTTTCTGGAACAATTCCTGAGCTATCTATTATAAATAAGATGTCATCCATGTACCTGCTATATAGATGGAAGTATGTGGGTTATACTAGGATCTTCTCTTCTGGTTTTACCACATGATAGTTAGCTAAGAGTGGGGAGCTCATAGTGAATCCAGAATTTTGAATGAAAAACTTTTTCTCAAATTGAAAGTAGTTATTCTGCAAAGAGAAGGTAAGCATTTCTAAAATTCCAACTAGTACAGTATTTTTCTATAACTATTAAAATTTATTAGGTCAGCCAAGTCTTCCGCTATAAAGTCTATAAGTTGATTTGTTATGATGTGAGTATACATAGACACTATGTCTAAGCTACCCTTAATAGGAGAATCTAATTTAGGAAGCAGCTCTAATTTTTCTTTTAGCTGCCTTGAATTTTTAATCAAGTAAGCTGGCTCTTTTAACACGTTTGCTGCCGCTGTGCTATTTTAACAGCAAGCACATGGTGTCGGTAAGAAACCGGAGCAAATCTACCGATACGCCACAAGGCCTCACATGGCACCACGGAAGAGCTTCTATGCATTCGGATCGAATTAGCCGTGTTCAGATCTCGTACCTTTGCACGACTCCGCTTTTCTAAAATGCGAGAAAATTTTTCCATAATTTTAATTTGTAATTGTAACCTTCAGTAACTCAAGGGATATAAACACATCTATAGCATATGCATTGCTTTGCAATGCATATGCTTTAGATGTGCATAGTAGACGGTAACTAATAAACTGAAAAATTATTGTCGCAAAAAGATTGAAAAATTTGATTGGTTTGATACCTGTCATATTAATATTCAGTCCTAGTACACTAGTGAACAGAATTATTCTCGTGACGTCGGGAACATCGTACCAATGTGTAGCTGAAATCTGTTGAGGCGGAGTATAAGAGAGAACGTCGCATTCTTCATTTTCGCTTTCACTGTTGGTTCTGCTACAAAAAGAATACGTCTTTGCATATGATGACAAATTATAAGGATCACCTATTTTCACAGCAGGATGTGCCCACCGATGAACTTTTGGTTGAGAGGGACCGGAGATAGACTCTCTGAATATATCTGTTGTTTCCATAAAACTAAGCATTGAAGTCAATATGGGTTTCCTTAAAATCCCTCTAGTGTCCTCAATTGGCCGCCCTCTTACGTATGAATTCTAAGCAGCAAATACTTTTTATTGCCACTGAAGCATCTATTTATTGTTAGTTCCCTTCACAGCAAAACTGGTGATGTTCAAAGAAAAATAAGCATTGCAGTGAAAAGTGCACGCTGTGTAAGTCTATGGGGAGTCAACTTACTTTCCCTTCCCTAAACCATGTGGAAAAAAATCCGCTATTCCAAAACCATGGTTATTTTTAAACAATTAGATACTCATTCTCAGTGCCAGTAACAAAACAAATACCTATCTTCAAGTGCCGAAGGTTTTAGGAAGGGAAATATCAAGCCACAATCATGATGCTGTTCTGCGTCAAAATCATGATGCTGTCACAATCATGATGCTGTTCTGCGTCTGGACTAAACATTGCATGACACAGTTCAGCGTCACGCGGCAGTGAAAGTGTTAACAGATTCTGAAGGCTGTGACTTTGAAAAGTAGTTTAGATTCGAAAGAATTCAGTTTTTTGAGTAAATTATTGGTCTAATTGGTTGGTGTTCTTAATGTAATTTGACTATTCCGTAGATTTGAGGTAATCTGAACTGTAATTTTGAGAACTCTCTATAGTTTTCTGGAAGCTGTTTTTTCCCTTTTTTGAAGTGAAATAAGCTTTGAGACTTTTATAATCAAAACTGGCAGAGGGCTTTCTTTTCCTTCTTCATATATTGGCTTTTTTCGTTCTTCTACCATCTTTTCTTGATAATCCTTCTTATCCATAATAGTAATCAACTTACTTTTGTCTGTTTTCAAAGCAAACTCACTTTCATTTTTTCTGAAATCTTTAAGTGTTTTTAATTGGCTGTTCTCAAAAAATTTTGAGGATTCTTTTCTTGCTTCGGGAATTTTGTAAGGCTATTGTGGTAATCTTTTCTGAGGAGGTCTGCTTTAATATGATCCTCTTTGTTTAAAGTGCTGCAGATGCTTTCCAATTCAATTACCAATTTTTCAGTATTTATTTTTTCCATGGATACACTGAAATTGCTTCCTTTATTTATCACTTGTAATTGGCTAACTCCTGTTGAAGTATTATTGTCCTTTACATGACTAAGAACTGTTACTTTTTTTGTTCCTACTTGAATTTCATTTACAAAAAAAAAAAAAAAAAACTTAAAAACTTCTTTAGTTTCAGCTTTTTAACATATTTTTTTTAATACTCACATCAAAATAGATCAACTTATAGACTTTACAGCAGAAGATTTGGCTGACCCAATACTTTTTCACAACAAAGATAGAAGCTTATTAGTTGGAATTTTTGAAATGCTTACCTTTTCTTTGCAGAATGACTACTTCCAATTTGAGAAAAAGTTTTTCATTCAAAATTATGGACTCGCTATGGGCTCCCCACTCTTAGCTAACTATTATGTGGTAAAACCAGAAGAGAAGATTCTAGTACAACCCACATACTTCTACCTATATAGCTTCTACCTATATATGTACATGGATGACATCTTATTTATGCGTTAATAGATAGCTCAGAAATTGTTCCAGAAAAATTCTAGACTCAATTCAATGAAATAGATGATTCCCTTAAGTTCACTACTGAACTTCAAAAAGAAAGAAGAATTAACTTCTTAGATATTATTATCTATTATGAAAATGGAAAATTCGTCACTAGTTGATATAAAAAAAACTATGAACACTAATAACTATTGGATTTCAATTTCTATCATCCAATTTCTATTAAAAAGAATGTGGCAAGTCAGTTTTTAGAAAAACAATTAATAAAATAGTATTTACAGCAGATAAGAAAAAAGCCCATAAAGAAGAACTAAAAGTCATCCTTGCAAAAAATAACTATCCTAAAAGAGAAATTGAGAAGCTTCTAAATTTTACTGGTAAGAAGAACCCGCAACAGCAACAAATAAAATTCACCAGAAAAATTACTTATCACAAAGGCACAAAGGTTTATTTCAGTCTTTAAAAAGAATTAGTAAAAAGTATAATATAAAAGCTAGCTCCAAGTTTAGAGAACAAAGTATAAAAACTTTCCCTGAAATAGTTCACAGAGAAGAATATACTTTTAAAATGCAAGGTGTTGTCTATGAAGTAAAATGCAGTTGTGGACTGTCTTACATAGATGACAATGTCACAGACTAGAGACTATCTTATGTCACAGACTAGAAACTTGTGTAGTGGAGCATAAATGTGCTATGAAAAATTGTTCCAACAAGACAGGTTCAAATAGGCATGTAAGAGAAACTGGTCACAACATAGACTGGAATTCCCTTAAAGTCATCAGTTTCCAATGCAATTTTCAAAAAAGGAAGCTAAAAAAGGGAATAGAGATTGAGAAAAATCAAAATTCTGTCATCAATGACTGCAGAGGATTTATCCCTGCCTAACATCTGGCAGGATTTGATGAAAAATAACCGTAACCATCAAGGTTAACCATAACCATGATAGTGACAGAAAAAAGTGACAACAAAAGATAGCCTGAAGAAGAGTTTTTTCCAAAAATTTGCAATTAAAATAAAAAAATTTCCTAGTAAAAATTCCAATTATAGAAGTTTTTGATTAGTAACTGAATTAAGAAACTAGGAAGCCAATTTTCAACATGAGCATTATTCAAAGAAAAAAAATGGATTTTAATACTCAAACAAAAACAAGTCATACTTTACACAAATATTTTTTATAACACTTACAGCACAACCACTTGATTGTAAAGGTTTCTTCCAGTAACATTTAAAACTGTCAAACCACAGTTTGTCAAGTCCAGACTGAAAAAGAAAGAAAAGAAAATTTTAATAGACTATCTAAAGCATACCGAAACTATTAAAAACTACTAATAAAAAAGAAATTTGAAAACTTTCCTCATAATAATTTCTCTTCAATAATATTTCTAAATTTATGCAAATGGAGGAGGGGGAGGGGCATTTGAGAAAAAATTTGAACAAAATTCCATGACAATTAAAAGATTCATTCTGGGGAATGTTTTCATGACATTTTAAGTTTACATTTGAAATATATTTTTTTCATGAGGGCATGACCACAAATATAAAGAAAAAGCCTATAAGAACATGGGTACTTTTTCTGTGTACAACAAAAATACAGACCTCTACAAATTATGACTGCTGCCTATGGTCCTGCAGAACAGCATGCATTACAAATTACAATAACATTTCCCCTCCCTTGCAGACTCCCTCAAAGGCAATCAGAACATCTTAATGGAATTATATAGATCCTCCTAGTTGCAGGGTATCTTAATGGAATTATATAGATCCTCCTAGTTACAGGGTATCTTAATGGAATATGTAGAGCCTCCTAGTTACTATATAGGCTCTATACATAGAGCCTCCTAGTTACAGCCAATCAACAATTTTAAATATGACTTCAACTAGATGTGTCAGAAGGATTTTGCAAGAATCAGCACTGGCAGTTGCTGTTTCCTTGCCTAACTGATAAAGCATCCCCACCCATGTGAGAGATGAGCTGTCCCAAATCTTTGAGCTTAAATCTTGCTAAAAGCCACCACTGTTTGTTTTGTTTTTTCCATTTTTAATTGCCTGTCAAGGTTTAACAACCACCACAAACAATTCTGAGGGTTATAAGCAATTGCCTGACTGACCCTAATTTAGGACAATTGGGTCCAGTGAGGGGCAAGGAGGAAGTACTATAAGACAAGCACACCACCCATGTCTCATCCAGGACTCGAACCGGAACCCACCTCAAATAGTTAGCCAGAAACCAGTGCATCTGACTCGGCCTCCAGATCAAATGGATTTCCTGCTTGCCTTCCATGCTGACATTTCCTTTCTGTTATATTGCTAACTAGCTTTTGGCCCATTGCTTTGCTGAAGCTGTTTGTTGATGTAGGCTTTGTTTAGCTAGAGAACGGAACTCAATGTTAAGCTTCGTCGGCGACTCATCATGGTTTTCGAGCAAATAAATCCAAGCAAGAAATCAATTTGTGGTGAAATATATTTGATTTTGTGTTTACTAACTAACGGCAACTAGTTTTCTCTTGGACAGGTGAAATATTTGACTGTGAATCTTAAGGATAGGGCAAAGCAAGTACAAGAGTAAGCGAGGGAACTTAGCATTAAAAACGAGAGCCTCAAGACTCAAGAATTCTCTGTTTGTAGCGCCAATTGAAGCAGCGGCCAGGGGGCAAAACAGAATGTGTGCAATGCATTGTGGGAGCACATGCCTGCTGAGCCGGAGCTAGGGTCACTTGTGTATTGCAATTATTATACTTTATTAATTATTCTTTTTGATTCTGCAAAAATGTTTATTCTTCTTGCGAACAAAACCTCTACAGCAACCTTTGCTTCTCGAAGTGAGCTCATAGGATTCAATACTATAAGCTTCACAGAAGCTCCATGTGAGTTCGTCAACAATGACAAATAACTATTACTAAAGAAATAAATACCAAAGAAACATTTGACGATCTTTTCGCTTAGGGAATCGAAAAAGGCTTAATTTGTCCTCATCTGTAACTGAACAATCCTTAAAATGACAACGTTTTTTCACCATATTGATATACTCATTCACCAGATTGCATGCAAAACGTGAACTTCTAACCAAAAATCTGTAATCTGTTCCTAATGGTTTAGGACTGTCATGTGACCATGCTAGTTTGTCCCCTCACCACCAGATGGCACTGAGGTTTTGGGGATCCACTATCTCCATTGGAGTTCCTACGCTTACCATATACTCGCTTTGGGATAGGGTAAGAAATTATCATTAATAAGCTTGAAGTTAAATAGGCCTAATTGTTTTTTGTTTTGTATTTTTTTATTTCAGAAAAATTAGTGGAGAAAAAGCTGATATTAAGCCAATGCTTCTTGGTAAACAATGTTGTGAGTTCTCTCATGTGGCGCTAAAATGTAGAGATCTTGCTTGCTGCCAACTCTGGAGCATCGAACGTAAAGTTGTCCATGGGAAAAGCAAGAGCTTTGCAAATTTAAGCCAACAACTTTGAGCGACTGTCCTTGAACCTTGTTGATGCTCAAAGCGAAGCACAGGTGAACTGGAAGCTGAATTTGTTTAAATTTAAAGGGCAGGTCAGTCAGAATGATGGGTATTCAGGGAATGAATACATCTTGCCGTGCTGCCTAGCCAGTCATAATCGTAGCTTCAATGTGCAGTACGAGACATTTGATGCTCAATCTCGTTCTGTCGCAGAGTGTCGGTGGATCCAAAATTCTCAACAACATGATATCTGAGTTCAAGATTATGCGATGGCACTCCTGACAACTCTAAGTTATTGAGAAATTTTACAGGATAATTAACAGCTTCTTCAGCTTCCACCGGTGAGGCTATAGACTTGTATGAATAAACATCTCCGGATAATTGTGAGAGACGCTGTCGATTGACAATGTTAACTGCATCATTTTTTGGTGCAAGAATGGCTCTTTTACACAACCAGTCATGATCTTGGAAATGGTGAGGTAGCTTTACGAACACTGCTTCTTCTGTGAGAGCATCCAGAGTGTCAACTATGTTTGCAACAGACATCACTGAAATGGTGCCATCTCGATCAGCAGATGCCACCGTGCTATTTCTGAATCAGAGTTGGTTGGCAGCAAACTCACCAGCTGCAGCATCATGTGTCAGGTGCACTCTCATATTTGTGTTCAAGCTGAAGTGCTGCATGTTGCACCAAATGTAAGATGCTTTAAGGCAAGCCTGCAATTCATCAGATTTACCGTAATTTCGAGTAAATAAGCTGCACTGGCGTATACGCTGCAGCGATAAAAAAAAGGGGCGGAATGAAAAAAAAATCATCAAAAATACCACACCTCCGTATACGCCGTACCTTCAAAGTTGGGGTAGTACCATGACGGAATCTTGAAAACATTACGTAGATAAAAATATAGTACCTGATCTTTCAAATAATAAATAAAAATATCAATTAAACAAGATTCAATCTTAAGGATAACACTTACTCTACTACCTATTTTATAAAAATTTACTCAAAGAATTCATAAGGCACTTAAACAAATTATAAAACATTTATACCTCAAGAATTTAAAAAATACATGCACAACATTCTGAAAATACAAGTACACTGAAGAGCAATTGAGTTAGAGATACCTGTCCAGTAACGTGTAGCACCACCTTTCGCCCTGAAGATGGCGGCGATTCTTCTCAGCATGGACTCGACAAGACACCGGAAGCGTTGGGAAGCCATACGGATCCACGACCCCTGAACAAGCTCCCACAGTTCACGAAGATTTGATGGAGGGGGGTCAGAGCTTCGAACATCTCTCTCGATGGCATCTTGGATGTGCTCGATGGGATTGAGGTCATGCGACCCAGCTGGCCAAGGAAGCAAGGTCACGTCGGTGGAGTGTTCATCCAACCATTCGGATACAATTTGGGAGCAATGACATGGTGCATTGTCTTGTTGCCGGATGAGGTCCCCAGTGGGATGTTGAAGACGCACAAACGGGAGCAAATGGTCGTCCAGGATATCCCGGTAATGTTGACCTGTGAAGAAAGATGTCACACGTACCAGGCGTCCCATTTCAGTCCACGTAAACAGTCCCCAGACGAGAATGCAACCCCCACCAGCTTGAAGAACCCCCTGCTGGCAAGAAAGATCCATCGCTTCATGTGGTTCGCACCATACTCGTATCCTGCCATTCGCATGTACCAACGTGAATCTCGACTCATCAGTCCAGGCAACATATTTCCACATGTCTAGGGTCCAGTGGCAATGTTCCCACGCCCATGCTAATCTTTGCACCCTGTGATGTGCGGTCAGCAGTGGTACCCTCATGGGACGATGGCTTCTGTACCCCATAGCGAGGAGATGGTTCTGGATGGGGTGGCTGCTTACACGTTTTTGTACACCAGCGTTCAATTGGTGAGTGATTTCTTGCACTGTGGCCCGTCTATCCGCTGTTACAATGCGAGCTAGACGACGATGACCCCACTCATCCACACACTGTTGTGGCAGTTGGCCCTTGTAGGGATGGTTTTACCGGATTTGATGTACTCACTGTGCACCCGTGACACAGTGGCTCGTGAAAATCCCAGTGCCTGCAGAACTTTCGAGATGGAGTGACCCATTCGTCAGGCCCCGACAATTTGTCCACGATCAAATGCGCTTAGATCCTTCGTCTTACCCATACTGCGTCCGACTCTTACTGATTCCCGTCGCATCACTCCTAGTATTGTCGGATCGCTGCATACGTCATGTCGTTTCCGTTTACAGGGCCGCCCACAGCGCCACATTTGCATAACGCCAGCTGTCTCTAATTCAATTGCTCTTCAGTGTATATGGTATATATAGTTTTTCAATCAAATCCATCAAAATCGAAAACTTCACTGTCTGAATTAAAAAGTTTTAAAAGCGCATCATCTAAAAAAACTTCGGGGTTGTCCGCATCACTTTTGCTGTCTTCTGGCGTTTCACCACATTTTTTAGAAATAATGTTTACTTCAGTGAAGCCTGAAATAATCGTTGAAGTTTTGATGTTTTTCAGGATTTGGAAAAACATATTTATTTACCATTAGCTTAAAACTAGAAGTATAATTTCTGTGTTTCATCATTTGTCTTTCCATGATAATGTAGAACTATGAGTACTCGAGAAAATGCGATTTGGCCAACTGAATGCAACGAATGCCCACGTCACTGACAAAATTTGTACGTGCTGTCATTGACCAACGACAATCGATCTTGGATGGTAGTCGGATATCCCGTTTCAAGAGGGGAGAGAGAGCATCAGCTCGGAGTCATCGTTAGCCTCGGAGCGAAGCTGATGACGTCATGAGTTCAAATTCAAAGAGTTTAGTTGCTCAGAGCATGAAACAAGGGCGATCCTTGCTAACAAGATCGATTCCCTGCAAAGTTTCCCCCAGCCACGGATTTTTTTCAGTTTTATCGGAGTCACCTCTCTCTTACCTGTCCCACCTCAATCCTATAACCTATTATTGTCATGTTTTGTTTTAAGACGGGGTGGGTGGAATTTATTGCACGTGGCTGTAACATCGTTATTCCATTCCCTCTCTATTGAGATATCTACCCACGGGGAAAAAATAATGGAACAAGCCAAAACGGTTTTTTTTACATAATTTCGCTCCGCCAAAAAAAAAAAAAAAAAAAAAAAAAAGGACCTGTATATACCGCCATGCTGTATAAGCTGCGCGGGCCGAAAATTTAATTTTGAACTCGTATACGCCGCGGCTTATCATCCTGAAATTATGGTAGTTCCCCAGGGTATCACTGGTAAGGTTTGTCGGAAGTCGCCAGCTAAGACCAGAATGACTCCACCCATACATTTATTAGTTCTGCGAATGTCTTGCAAAGTCCTGTCAAGCACTTCAAATGCAGCTCTGCGAGGCATTGTACACTCATCCAGACCTGCCAGCTTTCAAGAATTGAAATCCGTAAAAGAAGTTCAGTGAACGTTTAATCGATATACTAGACTGACTACTGCATCGAATGTACTGATGAAATGTATCGAGCATATTGATTACAAAACGATTCGTAATAAGAATTATGTATCGATTTCATATGCTATGCAAATAAAATGTTCGGCAGTATTTCTCACTTATAACGATTAAAATGCAGTAAAAGCATAAGTATACAGTTATTAAGCCACATATACGAAAAAAGAATTCATTTGTAACTGCTAGCTATAAGCGATATATTGCAGCGACTTTTTATTTTAAGTTACAAATGGTATTGAACTTAAATTTTTGTGTCAGTGCTAAAATACCTTTAAAAAAGCACCCCCCCCCCCTCTGTAGTTATCATTAATCTTGATCTTACGAAGTTTATTTCTGAGTACTTCCAAATTGGATGAGATCTCTCTTTGAAAAATGTTTAGCTAATATACATAAATATATATTATATATATGGACCTAATCTGTTTCGAAAAAAACACTCCGTAAAATAACCGTAAAACAAGTACAATTTCCGTAAAGTTTACGGTTAAACCGTAAAACTTGGCAGGTATACTCATCTCAGACAATGAGTTGATACTGCCCAAGGACCTTTTCTCTGCCAGTACCTTTTGCAAAGTTACAGGTGGGCATTTCTGTGTTTTGGAAGTCCAAAGGCAACTTGAAGGTGGAGTGAGCTGTTTTACCTCCGGTCAGCAGTGTAACAGCTATGCCAGATAATGCCACCGCCAGTGCAATCATGCCGTTTTATCTGACTTTAGTCAGGAGGATATTTATGACGTGTGTCTTCCCAGTTCCACCTGGTGCATCTAGGAAAAACATTCCTCCATCATTGTTGAAAACTGCCTGAGAAATTTTGCTGTATGCTTCTCTCTGATCGGGTACCAATAGAGGTTCATTTTCTTGAACGTACTCAAAGAGTTCAACAATGTTGTAATTTCTCTCTCTCAACAACTCATCCGCAAGGTTGCTGTTGTTATTGTTTGGTTTGGGAAGCCCAAAAGCCTCCAAAGTCAGGCCCACCAAATGCCTTTACTTTGTCTTTAAAGGCAATGAGTGCTTGGTTGTAAATTTGGTCTCTGTACTCGGCAGTTGGATTTGCTAGTCTTGCCTGATACAGAAAGTCTTCTGCTAAGTTGTGTTTGTGATTTTCCCATAACTGTAGAGGGTTTGCCAAGCCACACACTTGCAGTATGACAGCAAACAAGTTTTGCAACCAGGCTCCTGAGCGTGTTGCACCCACTTCCTGCAGCGTGCTGTTCCAGTGTGCGTCATCTTCCAAGAGGCCCCTCAGCTGGCAAGCTGATTTCTACGTGTTGCATACACCACTATCCACTGTTTGCAAATCCTTAAACGAAGTTGGACTACAAACTTCGTGCAACAACAGTCTGAAGTAAAAGCACTCAAAGTTGTTACATATAAACACGACCAAGTGCATCACTGGCTTTCACATTTGGGTGGTTGGGGACAGTTTGTCCTATTATGCGCCAATGCCATTTCTTCTTCTTTTTTTCTTTTTTCTTTTTTTTTTTTTTTTATCTGTAGTATTTTGAAACCTGATTGTGGTACAAAAGTGTTTGAGCAAATGCATCATTCCTGCACAGATCAAAAAACGCGGTGAGAGTGGTTTGCGGTGGGTTCTGAGCACGTTTCTGGGAGTTTTGTTCAATGAAGTAAACAAATTGGCCATTTTCCAAGTGCATGCTGAGTTGAACAACCGTGGGGAAGTGCTCGTGAATCGGGAACTCCAAGATTCTACACATGCCTTCACTGGTACTTATGTATCTTCCCATCTTATATTTATGTATCTTCTCATCATTTGTCATGCTTTCTCTCAAGAGACCAAACATTGCCATGTCAGACCCTTTGTTGACATATTTGCACACATATTTAATGAATTTGACTGAATTGCAGTATTCGACATTAATGTGTGCTTGAAAAGTTTTCGACAAAAGAGGGCAGTACAGAACTATCCACCGGTTGTCAATGGTGTACTCAGTCAGACTACCAACTTTGATGGTTGTCATAAATTCACCATCATCTGGTTTCCTGCGATGATACAGTGGGTATCCATCTTGCCCTGTTTGTGTTTCCAAGAGAAATTGCTTTGGGCACTTTTTTGTGCACTTGTTATTTTGCATGCATGGCAAGTTTGAATTAATTGCACCACAGGGTCCATGCACCATATTTTTTTGACAATCTTTGAAGGATGGGATCTGTTTAAGGACCTAAAAGTTCTGCACTGATTATGTAATCTATTCTGCGCACATGCAACTCTTCCTTTAAACACACCAAAATGTGTGCATGCGGCAAGCCACGTTTCTGCCATTCCACCGTGTACATGTAGCACTGAACAGGCCCCAAAACACAGCCTTTGACAATCAAGTGCATCATTTTTTAAATTTTGATTTAAAAACTCTTGCAGTCAAATCATGTTTGTCATGTGATTTTTGCCTGTCATCAATTCATCTGTAATTTCTTTCTACGCAGGGTTGCACCTGAAGGTGATGAATAAATCAGGCCCAATATAATTTCTCTCATAAGCCCTGGCATCTTGAGTGCACTCGTGCATGTATCGTGGCCCACCAGTAAAACTTGATGGCAAGATAATCAATTGTCCAACGTTGTTCATGTTTCCATCATTGAAAACTGCATCTCTCAAGTGAGCATAACTTTCTGCATGAAGTTCTCTTTGATGCAGTCAAATGTACAGTATCTCAGTCTTCCTGCTTCAATCTTGGAAAACATGTCAACAATAAATTGATTCAAAAGGTCTCTGAATCTCAAAATGTGATTGAAATCATTCAATCTTGCCAACAGTCTGTAGGCATAAGAACTGAAGCACGTGACTTTTTTGTCAGTTTGCCATCTTGAAACAGGATTCGTTTGTCGCCACTCAAAATGGTAGCCATCCTGACCTTGCCAGAAAATTAGGGGATATTGTAGTGCATCATAAGACCCGTGCATTTCTGCAATTCTAAAGTGCATGTTGTCTCTAAGATGCAAGGCAATATCCCGGTTGCCATGTTGCTCGCCAGCAAAATAATAGCAGCATCTGTAGTCATAGGTGCATTAGTTGGGGCTCTGTCAGCAGAAATGACAACTTTGTACTGATCTGTTACAGTTTCCATTGCACATTTAAAACTTCTGACATACTCATTTCCTGTTTCAAACACAGCTTACAGTGGTAGCACTATTTCTGGTCTTGTCTGTTTGATGTAATGACAGTGGTGTTCAGCCTGTCAATTTTGATCACTTATGAAATAGATCTGTAAAATTTTGGGCTCTTTGTTTTGCAATGGCATTAAGCTTCCAATCTAATGGTAAACTTGGCCCTGCACTTTAAATGTCAGCATAAAGCCACATTCTATGACTCTTTTGGTAGTGCCAAAAGAAGTCATTTGGAAACATGAATTGTATTTCTGAATATTATTTTGGAAATGTGTGGCATCTTCAGTATTGCTTGTTAGTAATGAAAAGAGAGGTTCAGAAGGTTCCTTAATTAGAGGGACTTGAATTTTGCCACTGTTGCAGCAAATGCCCTTGCATTCATGTTTCCATTTTAGAGCATTACAGAAAGTGCAAGATACTGACATTCTTCCAATTACTATACTTGCATATGAGCTGTAGTCTATTTGTGAGTTGTGGTGAAAAGCAGTCGTTGCTTTTTCTACCCAAGGAAGTATACGCATTTCTGCCATTGCTGTGGCATTTATTTGCTGTGGTGTCTCAGCAGCTATAGCTCTGGTTGCAGATGCTCTATTTAGTTCTTGCCTTACGGCTTGCTGCTGTGGTGTTTTAGTGGCTTTTGCTATGGCCACTGTGTTTGTATTTTGCCTTGCAGCTTGCTGATCTAGTGTTTCATCAGTGGCACTTGAAATTCCTTTTGCCTGCTGGTCTTTAGCTAGTTCTGCTCTGCAAGAGTCTTTTAGTAGGAGGCATTTTAGGCCTAATATTCAAACCAAAAATACCACTGTACTACTGAATCAGAACTTTTTCAAGTAGCTCCCAATTTTTTGTGTATCATTCTGCTTTGTTTACATACAACCCGATAAACACCCAGTGTGAAAGAAAATAGTTCACGAATACATACGGAATTTTTTGTACTATTTTCATCGAAATAAATCTTATTGTAATGGATATAATCATAAGCATTTATTTTACTATGGAAGATAATAACACATTTATTTTCATATCACAAATATATGCATCATAATCCCATCTCGTGCCCTTCTGAACATATTTTTCTTTTCGGAAGAAGGCCATTATTTCAGCCCACTTAATAGCTGTCTCCGAATCTTTGGTTACCTCCCGTAGCAATTGCGATCAGTTCCACATCAGCAAAATTTATAAAATCCGTACAAATACTATCAAAAAATGAGGAGTCAGTCTTAGCCACTTTGACTTCCAGAACAAAAGTTTGAAATAGCTTCGCTTAAAAAATATGCTAGCTCCGGATAAAAAAAAAAAAAGTACTGTTATTTGATATATATATTTCTTTTCTAAAATGTATTTATGAATAAAAATAGTCATTAAGGCATCTATTATAACGAAATTCTAAAAAAGAAACCCATAAAATGTATTGTGACTTACTTTCTTTCACGTTGGGTGTGGTCAGGCTGTTTGTAAACAAAGCGGAATGATACACAGGAAATCAGGAACCACATTTTTCATTTTTTGAAATATCTAAAATGAAAAAATTCAAAAATCTAAGCCCAAGGTGCACATCCTCAGTGTGTAAGCTTTCAGGTTCCTAGGTTGAGTAGGTTTTTTTTTTTTTTTTTTTTTTTGTATCACGAAGGGCACACACACACTTTGATTTATTATTATAGATGAGTTTTCAATCAATTTTTTTCCCTTATGGCCAGTAAATGCAAGTTGTAAACACTATGGGGAATTCAGAGTTGAAGAAATATTCTTCATATAATACGTGGTAAATATGTCACGATAATTAACACAGCAATCGGACATCGCCGAATTGACTGTAATTACTGTTTCACACGGGAATTAAATCACATCAGAAAACTTGAAAATTCCCGCTCCACAGCGGCGAAATTTTCAAGTTTTCTGATGTGATTTAATTCACATGTGAAACAGTAATTACAGTCAATTCGGCGATGTCCGATTGCTGTATTAATTATCATGACTATGGGGAAATGTTAAAAGATAGTTTTGTGCTACTTCTATGTGCTGTAAACCAGAAATAATACAAAATTCCAGACACCTCTCTTTTACAAATAAATATCCCAAGAGTATCCCTAAATGAGAGGTTTTACTATATCCTGAAAAAAGAATCATATTGAGAAATATCAAAAGTCTGAGAACTACAGGTGTCATAGTCTGTTTGTAGAAGCACTTGATTAAAAATTATGAAAAGTATAATTTTTAATCAAGTGATATATGTATAGCCCTCAGTGGTATGTGAAATGCACTGTTCAATATAGAATATGCCACATCAGGAAGTATTTGGAGCACCATGCAAATTGGTGAATATGTGTCAACAGTTGGGTAATGTAAATTATTACAGTTGAAAACCAATCACATCATATCATCGATGGCACAATGCCAAAACCACAAATCTGCAAAATAAGAGTTTGGAGAAAATAGTGTCTAAAGACTCGCAGTTCATTGAAAAATCAAAAATTCTACTATTACGCAAATTCATACTTACATTTTTGTCCACTTTTGAGTTAGAGTTAGTGTTTCTGCCTTTGGAATAAAATGCAGAATTGTGGTTTTGGCGTAGTGCCGATGATATGTAAGGGAAATATAAGGGCGTAATGGCTCGGCTTAGCTAACTTTGGTCATACTCACCTTAGTGTGTGGACAACTACACTGGAGAGATCTCAGTGGCTAAAACAG
Organism: Macrothele yani; assembly: GCA_039090855.1. Taxonomy (NCBI): domain Eukaryota; kingdom Metazoa; phylum Arthropoda; class Arachnida; order Araneae; family Macrothelidae; genus Macrothele; species Macrothele yani. The sequence continues at coordinate 32,247,113 of CM076993.1, forward strand.
GTCCAGGCAATGTCATCGGAAATTCTACCATCACACGGACACCTTTATGTTGGTCTCTGCATCACATTGCGACACAGACACATTGGGATGCAACAACCGTCAGCCAAATGTGGCAACAGTGGTTGGAAGAAGGTAATATAATCACCCTGATGGGACTGGTGCACAGATATTACCTTTATCCTAGATGTCCAGAAAAGTAATATAAACCACATGTATTCTGTGACTTATATTACCTTTCTGGACATCTAAAAGCCTTGATCGCAGCATTCAACAGCAAAGTGTACATGTGCTACCTTGGCCAGCACAATCCCCAGACTTATCACCAATAGAGGATGTGTAGGATGCTACTGTGCCACTGACAGATGACTTAGCGGCTCTGTGTGACCCCCTCGCAATGTGGATGAATTGTGGACCCAGGTCAACGCATGGTCAGTAATACCTCAGGACACTATCCGGGGACTATATATAGCACATACTACACTGTGTTGCTGAACATATGGCCCAGCATAGCAGTCATATTACCAATTGACTCAGGCCACATTATGCTGTCTCCTCAGCCATCACATTCATGAAATCCCTCAGAAATTATAAGGGTCATGCAGAAAGTAATACCCATTATGAAATAAAAACAAAAGAAACCGATGTTGTCCGAGTTTTTATATTTTCACTAATACTACATATAATCGCTCATTTTTCACATAATCACTGCCAGTGTCTAAGCACTTCTCATATCATGTGACCAGTTTTTGAATACCTTCATCATATACCTCCGCCACCAGTTTTTGAATACCTTCATCATATACCTCTGCCACCAGTCCCTACGCACTGTCCTCTGGACCAAATTTAAGGACCTTTTGGGAAGACAAAATGCTGTCCTTCCAAAAGGTCCTTAAATTTGGTGAACAAATGGTAATCACTGGGAGCCAAGTCCAGACTGTAGGACTTGGCTCCCAGTGATTACCATTTGATGATCCAGAACCTCCCATTTGAAACCCTAAAGCAGGTGTTGGGTCTGACGTGCCACGTGTGCATCGTCATGGAAAAACAATACGCTCTTAAACAGCATGCTGTGCTGCTTTTTTTGGATGGCCCTATGCAGCCTCTGCAGTGTTCCACAATACGTGCCGGCGTTCATGGCTGTGCCTCGGACATGAACTCAACCAGGAGGAGACCTCTGAGATCCCAAAACACTGTAGCCATGACCTTCTTTACTTACAGCGTTTGCTGACACTTGCATGGTTTTGTTAGGGACCGGGAAGGGTCTTGCATGAAATGATTGACCCACGTTTCATCTCCTGTCATTATGTGGTCAAGAAATTAATTGCCCATCTGTGCATAAGAAGTAAAAAAACTGCAGTAAAGTTTTTTTTTTTTTTGCAAAAAACAAAACTTTTGATACAGTTCTTATACATTTAGAATAGACCTTGATAAAAATCTACAGGCCAGAAATGCCTGTAAAAGCAAAAGAACTCAGAAGAGGTAAAAAAAATAATTGAAAGTTCTTCTTGGAAAGTTAAAATAGAATTAAGAATGTTAATCTCAGTAAAGCTTTGAGTAAGTGTTTTAATTGCTGTAAATAACATTTTATTTGATTTTTAATCTACAACCAAAAACTATCTGCAAAATCTGCTAATAATTTGGAAACTATCCACGAACAGCGCGCACACACATACGTCTACATTCTGCTACTCTGGTCAAAACAGAGGAACAGCATGAATGCCCTTACCCTTGAACAATTACTTCAACTTTCAATGACATGCATCAAAGGGACACATATGTTTTACTATTTAATCATCCACCATGCTCTCATTAAAGTTTTTTTTTTGTTGTTGTTGTTGTGGTGGTTTTGAAGGTTTAAGAAATTAAGCAGGTCAACTTTGTATTTACATTATTTTAAGAAAATGTAATCCACCATCTAATTCTTTTAAAAACCTTGGCCAATGGCTCTTTAAAAGTTGGACAACACACTGCTCTAAAGTATAAGTTCCTCGACTGACCAACTGGAAGAGGTTGACCAATAGCCTAGACTTTAAGATGTCTCAAAATAACACCAATTAATTTTTTTTCTATGGAAATATGTAAGAAACATTATTAAATATTAAAACAATTCCTGGCCTAAACCATCAGCAGGGCAGAATTACTCCAACTGTAGCAACAATCACGTTCAAAATGCTTCATCTTACCTGGATGGAAATGGAATGTCACATCGATGTTTGTACAGCTGCAAATGGCACTCACATCAAGACCTACCAGAGTATGTAATTAAATTTTGAAACATATGAACATGCAGAGTTTTGATATATTCTAATATTCTATATCATTTTCACTGTTTCAATCTTTACAATATGCACTGCAATTCTTTTTAGATATGGCTCAATATACACACAAATGTAAGCATTTTTTATTTATTATATACCAGCATTGCAAGTCTTAACACAAATAATGGAAACCTCAAAAAGAGATGGTAAACTTTATACGAACCCAATGATATTTCTCACTGTGTCATTATTCATACAGCAACGCTCAATCATTGTAGCATTGTTCTCTGCACAGTATTTTTCAACATGACTTCCAGTTATATCCTCACTACATTTTGTTGGACAAATTTTCTCCTAAAAACAAGTGCAAGACATTATAAAATGAAACATCCTCAACTTACATAGATTCTTAATCACATACTTAAAAACATTATTAGTTGGCCAAGTAAAGGAAAAAGTCACATTCTGAAAAATTAAACATGTGACTATTATTACAGACACACAGCTATAACAGTAGAGTGAAAAATCCAATATCTAATAAGGCAACTCAATCATGATGCTTTTTGACTTGAATAGCATGGAGGGGCAGTCCCTGAGAATGGCATTTGCAGCTTATGACTAACACTATCTGCAACATATCTAAAGCTGTCTGGTGTGCTTAAAAGAAATAGGAACCAATTTTTTTATTACAATGAATAAAACAGAAAAATTAGAAATACAAAAGTACATGACACTCAAGTCCATTAATTCAGAGAACCACATACACCCAACTAATAAGACAATTGTAGGGGCAAAGAATTAATTGCTTGCATAAACTATGTAATGGATGCTAATTTGCATAATTTCTAGATCGACTGAAATATTACAGAATTATGTGATGGACATTAAATTATGTAATTTCATGGAAATGTAAATATTCCAGTCAAGCTCATGTATGTTTGAAGATCACCTGTGAGAAACTATTAGTGATCGCCATTTTGGGCGAAGACACACACGAAAACTATGTTGAAATAACAAGATGCCAGACGTCTGAGGAATGCAGTATTATGACGACATTCCAATGTATACCGATGTTATTCTATGTATTCACAGAGGCCACAGCTATTGTTCCTAGCCGAGGCGATACCAGGTTTGCAGGGGACGCAGTAGCAGGAGAGGCTCAAGAACGCTTCAGAGTCATGCAAAAGAAGGTCCAGGGTCAGGTTAGAAGTCGGAAGGCACGGAAGTGTGTAGGAGGACTGCAAAGAGGGGTGAGACAGGCATCTTTGAGCGCGCTACACACCAGGGAAGCACGTGACCACCGAAAAGAGGGAGGAAAGCAGGAGCCAATAGGGTACGAGGAAGTTGTATCTTCGAAAATTTTACGTCGGAGAAGGGAAATTGGCGTTGAATGCTCGTAGGAGCAGGATGTGTTTTTCGGAGGTGAAGAGTCCGGGAGATGGACTCAGTGAAGTCCACGTGTGCTGCGATGAGGCATTAAGCTTTTTCTTTTTCGTTGGAGAGAAGAGTGCGGCGTGTACGAAACGATTTATGCCGGTAAGGGCTGTCGTTTACGAGTGAGGACCACGTGCACAGAAAGGAAGCATTAAGCCTTTCTTTTATTGTTAGAAAGAGAAAAGAGTGTAATGTGTACAAAACGAAGCAAGCCGGTGGAGGCTCTCATTTACGTGATAGGATAAGCGTTTATGGAACGAACTGACTTTTGAGTAAGGCTCGGAGACGGAAGACGAATTTCCGAAGTACTGAGTAGTGTTACAGTGGACACCCCCCCCCCCCATCCTAAAACCTGAAGAAAACTCTAAAATTTGTCCGCCATGTCGCGTATGGTATGAGGTAGCTAGGAATCACAGTTCGGCAGGCTCACATGTTCTTTTACAGTTCAGTTTTTTTTACTTATTTCTCATTTACGTTGTTTTTTTTCTTTCGGATGTTCTCAAAAATTAATTAACAAAATTGCGGGATAATTAGGAAGTCGCTCCAATGCATTTGAAGGCAAGAAACGCAATATTTTTGCCATTTTGAATTATTTCTACCTGTGGGAAAAGGTAGCACTCAATGGTTGCTCTGGAAATTGATAAGAGCAAAGCGATAGGCCCAGAAGAGGACTTCTAGATTTCTTGAGGAGGGGCCGATGTTACGATCCACCCCCGCCATTAATTTAGTAATTAATGGGCGTGGCTGATGTGTGAAATTAATTAAGTATTAATTGTTCGAGGCTTGATTGGAGTTTAAAAGTGTAAACAGCAGATAAAGTTTTATCTGGGGGTTTGGAAAGAAAAGAGGCGAAGAATTCTCTCTCTGGCTGGGTGGTCTCAGAATAGCTCTGTTAGGTCATAAATATCAGGGCGCAGCTGACGGGCAGCCTATGCAACACGGAAAGGGAAAGAGGAATACGTATCGAATGAGCCACTTGAGTAGGAATGAATGAAGATAGGGGACGAAAGGTTTAGCGAATAATCGTAAATTCGTCGATTGTTTGGGGCATTTTCGAGAACAATTGCTCTCTGTGTGGTCCGTGCAGAAAAATAAGAGTTCGCACTTGGCATGAAAATAAGGAAGAAAGTTTAGTTGTCTGTGCGCTCTCCGATGTGAAAGGCTGGATGCCTTGGATCTGCAAAAAATGAATTGGGAAAAATGAAGCAGCAAACCTCCCCGCATTTGGTAAGAAATGGAGACTACTCGAGGCAGCTGGAGATGCCAGTTTGCCATAAAGACAGCAGAATGCCTAAATCCGCGGGATAAAGCAGAAATTTCTAGGCTGGAGCGTAATGGAACTCAGCGACTGTTTGGCCTAATGAAAGCCAAGTTACAGGGGAATTAAGAAGTCTGCGAGTGGACAGTGGTCATTCCTATGAGAAGCGGCCAAGCAAAGTCGGGTTCGGATGCCAACCACTGCAGTGTGGAATCGTCACCCCCATTCATCCCCTACTGTGGAGGAAGTGAAGAGATGCGCTTGTCTTACGGGGTGAAGCGAGGCCCCATGTGTGCGTGTGTGTGGTCGCGTAAGCAGCGAAGCCACTACGTGTAAGTGCGACGGGATAAAAACATGTCGAAAGAAAAATATGAGCGTAAGAGCGGTGGCTTCGATACCTAACAAATATACAGGTGAAATGTTGAGTTGCCGATATACGCTTAAGGTAAAAGCACGTCTGATTTCGCTCGGCCGAGAAAATTAATCTTGGAAACCGCAACATCAGATGTGAGAGGGCCTATTTTGCTTAACGCCCACCTTCAAATCGTCACGAGAATAGATCAGTGTGCACTCTAATCATTGCAACAAAGTGCGGCGTGATATTACCATTTTTAATTGTGTGCTTCATTTACATCAAGCGTCAAAGTGAAGTGTTGAATCATCGGTGCTGCCACATGGTGCAAGTGTCTGTGTGTGTGTGTTTTTTTGTCGTGTGATATTATGTGATGCACAACGGATTTGCACAGCAAAGTCACGTAACTGTAAGTAGATGAATATTTCCTTTTTTCTTTCTTCGCACATCTGCGAACTTGTGCCATCCCGACACCCAAAGCTGCATGGACATAGATGCAGTAATGCTGAGTGACTGAACCTCAGAGGAAATACCTGCACATACAGATTTCAATTTCTTACAGGGCCCATTTCCTGATTACTTTTTTTTACATGAATAAGGGAGAGGGTGTGGCCACAAATTCCTGGGCGGGACAGTTTCTTTTAACTTTGGTTCAGGACCAACGTCAGCGGGGCAGGGTTCTGCATGTGCATGCTTATTAGATTTAGTTAATTAACTTTGGCAGTATTTCGCACCTATAATCTTATACCGCAAATTAACGTGCTTGTGTATTTTGTGTCGCGAGTATTTTTAATGTGATCGTTTGCATATAATTTTTTTTTTTTTATTCTCTAAGCAATTGTATATGAATATCACCTGCAGCTCTATTTAGTGTGTAAACGAGTAGTATCTCTTGTTCAGATAGTCCGGTGGAGACTCAGTCGGCTGCGTTATCCGACAGTAAAGTGTGACACCGTATGCTGCCCACATATGAGGGGCAATTGTCTATGCGCCTAGAGAGCGCCGGATCTGTTTAAATCTCGCAGAACGTTATTAAATGTTGTGTTGTGTATTTGAGAATCATGTGTTATTTGCGAAAGTGAGTGTTGTACTGGCTGGTTGGGGATTGAATGTACCGGAGTAAGATCCGGACCACTACACTCAGTCACGAATTGGTGATTGCGGGTGAACCTCATCACAACTCTGATCCCAAAGTATCATTTTTTTTAGATTATTTTATTGTTTATTTGTTGTTGTTATTTTGTTCACAAGGTGGATTCACCCAAGCCTTATGCTTCGGGTCATTCTTCAACTTTTCATTTTTTATGTTCTGGTGTGAATCTTTGAGTGCAGCAGTGCACCTGAGATTCTCACCTGGTGCCGTGGCCAACTAAATTGTACTTCAGGTCTCAAGCACCGTTACCGGCAGACTCGGCAGGAACACTGCTAGTGCCGTGTAACATTAATGATGCCGTTGTCCCAGGATCGATACCTATATTTTGCAGCTAGCGGAACAACACTCATGTTCGTAAAATAAGTGCGAATTGACTGCCATTACTATTTTTATTTAGTTTTGTTCGGTGCGAATTTTGTATAATTTAGCATTAAGTAAGCCTTAAGCTGTTTTGTAAGAACTGCCATAATTTTAGTGGGTAAGAAAAACAAAATGGCTAACACGAAGACAGTGGAACGCAAGAATTTGGCATCGAGCGTAGATAAAAGCGGGTGTAGGAGCATCGAACGTGAGAGATCTGTGGAACTCGTGGATTCTCGAAGCTATGCCTCATATTTAAATTTTTTTTTCCGCCTATCTCGACGGGTAGCAATGAACGTGTGATGAAATCCTTAAACTTTCCTTCCACTCCGGGCACTTAAATCCGGAATTAGGTGCCTTGCGACGGTGGGAAAGGGTTGAGTGTTTACAGTTAAAAAAAAAAAAAAAAAAAATGGAGTGATTGGATGAATAAACTTCATCCAGTCATCCCTTTTTTTTTCTTTCATGGGGGGATGGAATGTTACAGTGGACACCCCCCCCCCCATCCTAAAACCTGAAGAAAACTCTAAAATTTGTCCGCCATGTCGCGTATGGTATGAGGTAGCTAGGAATCACAGTTCGGCAGGCTCACATGTTCTTTTACAGTTCAGTTTTTTTTTACTTATTTCTCATTTACGTTGTTTTTTTTTTCTTTCGGATGTTCTCAAAAATTAATTAACAAAATTGCGGGATAATTAGGAAGTCGCTCCAATGCATTTGAAGGCAAGAAACGCAATATTTTTGCCATTTTGAATTATTTCTACCCTGTGGGAAAAGGTAGCACTCAATGGTTGCTCTGGAAATTGATAAGAGCAAAGCGATAGGCCCAGAAGAGGACTTCTAGATTTCTTGAGGAGGGGCCGATGTTACGACCCACCCCCGCCATTAATTTAGTAATTAATGGGCGTGGCTGATGTGTGAAATTAATTAAGTATTAATTGTTCGAGGCTTGATTGGAGTTTAAAAGTGTAAACAGCAGATAAAGTTTTATCTGGGGGTTTGGAAAGAAAAGAGGCGAAGAATTCTCTCTCTGGCTGGGTGGTCTCAGAATAGCTCTGTTAGGTCATAAATATCAGGGCGCAGCTGACGGGCAGCCTATGCAACACGGAAAGGGAAAGAGGAATACGTATCGAATGAGCCACTTGAGTAGGAATGAATGAAGATAGGGGACGAAAGGTTTAGCGAATAATCGTAAATTCGTCGATTGTTTGGGGCATTTTCGAGAACAATTGCTCTCTGTGTGGTCCGTGCAGAAAAATAAGAGTTCGCACTTGGCATGAAAATAAGGAAGAAAGTTTAGTTGTCTGTGCGCTCTCCGATGTGAAAGGCTGGATGCCTTGGATCTGCAAAAAATGAATTGGGAAAAATGAAGCAGCAAACCTCCCCGCATTTGGTAAGAAATGGAGACTACTCGAGGCAGCTGGAGATGCCAGTTTGCCATAAAGACAGCAGAATGCCTAAATCCGCGGGATAAAGCAGAAATTTCTAGGCTGGAGCGTAATGGAACTCAGCGACTGTTTGGCCTAATGAAAGCCAAGTTACAGGGGAATTAAGAAGTCTGCGAGTGGACAGTGGTCATTCCTATGAGAAGCGAAGCCAAGCAAAGTCGGGTTCGGATGCCAACCACTGCAGTGTGGAATCGTCACCCCCATTCATCCCCTACTGTGGAGGAAGTGAAGAGATGCGCTTGTCTTACGGGGTGAAGCGAGGCCCCATGTGTGCGTGTGTGTGGTCGCGTAAGCAGCGAAGCCACTACGTGTAAGTGCGACGGGATAAAAACATGTCGAAAGAAAAATATGAGCGTAAGAGCGGTGGCTTCGATACCTAACAAATATACAGGTGAAATGTTGAGTTGCCGATATACGCTTAAGGTAAAAGCACGTCTGATTTCGCTCGGCCGAGAAAATTAATCTTGGAAACCGCAACATCAGATGTGAGAGGGCCTATTTTGCTTAACGCCCACCTTCAAATCGTCACGAGAATAGATCAGTGTGCACTCTAATCATTGCAACAAAGTGCGGCGTGATATTACCATTTTTAATTGTGTGCTTCATTTACATCAAGCGTCAAAGTGAAGTGTTGAATCATCGGTGCTGCCACATGGTGCAAGTGTCTGTGTGTGTGTGTTTTTTTGTCGTGTGATATTATGTGATGCACAACGGATTTGCACAGCAAAGTCACGTAACTGTAAGTAGATGAATATTTCCTTTTTCTTTCTTCGCACATCTGCGAACTTGTGCCATCCCGACACCCAAAGCTGCATGGACATAGATGCAGTAATGCTGAGTGACTGAACCTCAGAGGAAATACCTGCACATACAGATTTCAATTTCTTACAGGGCCCATTTCCTGATTACTTTTTTTTTACATGAATAAGGGAGAGGGTGTGGCCACAAATTCCCGCTGGGCGGGACAGTTTCTTTTAACTTTGGTTCAGGACCAACGTCAGCGGGGCAGGGTTCTGCATGTGCATGCTTATTAGATTTAGTTAATTAACTTTGGCAGTATTTCGCACCTATAATCTTATACCGCAAATTAACGTGCTTGTGTATTTTGTGTCGCGAGTATTTTTAATGTGATCGTTTGCATATAATTTTTTTTTTATTCTCTAAGCAATTGTATATGAATATCACCTGCAGCTCTATTTAGTGTGTAAACGAGTAGTATCTCTTGTTCAGATAGTCCGGTGGAGACTCAGTCGGCTGCGTTATCCGACAGTAAAGTGTGACACCGTATGCTGCCCACATATGAGGGGCAATTGTCTATGCGCCTAGAGAGCGCCGGATCTGTTTAAATCTCGCAGAACGTTATTAAATGTTGTGTTGTGTATTTGAGAATCATGTGTTATTTGCGAAAGTGAGTGTTGTACTGGCTGGTTGGGGATTGAATGTACCGGAGTAAGATCCGGACCACTACACTCAGTCACGAATTGGTGATTGCGGGTGAACCTCATCACAACTCTGATCCCAAAGTATCATTTTTTTTAGATTATTTTATTGTTTATTTGTTGTTGTTATTTTGTTCACAAGGTGGATTCACCCAAGCCTTATGCTTCGGGTCATTCTTCAACTTTTCATTTTTTATGTTCTGGTGTGAATCTTTGAGTGCAGCAGTGCACCTGAGATTCTCACCTGGTGCCGTGGCCAACTAAATTGTACTTCAGGTCTCAAGCACCGTTACCGGCAGACTCGGCAGGAACACTGCTAGTGCCGTGTAACAGTAGGTAGCAACTGAAGTAGCCCATGCCAGAGAACAATGGCGGTCGAACCCTAAGACAATAAAGTTGTTAAGTTTAGTACTTGGGCCTAATGAATATTTTATGCCTCAATGTTTGTATACTATTATACCCTCCCCTCTCTTGAATAGCAGATGCATTTATAAGAAAGAACCTTATTTTATTTCGCCTGCTGTGGGACAATCTTCTCAACACGTGGGAGCAAGGTAGGCATAAGCATATGCTAATTAACATACGAGCTCCGTCCCTACAACAATCTTTAACATGTGATAATCCAGCATTTACTTAATTAATAAATAAGAAAAATTATTTGATAAAAACTTAAATGATCAAAAATTAAAAAATTAGTTTCTAAAAATCTTTACAGTAATGATAATCTTACAAAATATGCCAATAAGCTATTACATACAGAGCAGTAGCATACTGTGGGTAAAGGAATTTTGCTCATTCAAACCAATTTAGTAGCATCTTGAGCACTGGTTTCTTCATTGTTAGTTTTAAAGGCCCCAATGTGAGGCTAATTGTTAATTAATTACTAAATTTTCAATATTAGTACAAGGCTCTTACTCTTCCAAGCAAAATAAATTCAAGCACTTTTCAAGGACTTTTCAAACTTGAATTATCATATGTGTGTACTGTCGGTTAGTCAGTAGGTAGGTATTGTAATACATTCAGACCATTAATCTTAGGCTGTCACACCTTCAATGACCTGCTGTTACCTCTTGCCCACAGTTCATTTATTTTATTAACTTTGAATTGTCAGGGTGTCCACAGAATTATCAAACCTGGTTTCCCTGACCTTTCCTGACCAAATATATAAGAAATCCCTGACCTTACACAAATACGTTTATTTGAGTTTTTAAATATATATGCCATGATAATAAATAAAATTGAACTGGATAATTGAGAAACTTATATTATTTTAAAGTGTTTCCGTTTGACGTATAAAGTTTCCCAAATAACTGATTCATTAAATTATTTTTATCGGCCTCCACCTTCCCCATAGCTGTTCAACTCACACCTTTTTAATTTTAAGTTAACTCTTTTTTTCATGGTTTTGCATTTATTGAAGAAACACTCAAACAAACCCATACAACAATATTCAGAACAGTTACTATAAAAATATTACAGTATGAACACAGTCACTGTTTTTATATTACACACCACTTTTCCCAATCTGAAATCTTCGCCTGCAATGCTGCTTCTTCCAACTCTAGTTCCTTCCGTACTCTGTCTTTTTTCCTTAAATTCCTTTATTTCATGATTAATTTTTTTTTCCTTCAGTTTTCTTTCTTCTTCGTTTTGAAGAACACTTTTTTCTCAAGATAATCCTGATATCTTCGTCTGGAGGCTCTTACAGAAAGAAGAAGCCTTCTATTGATGGCAATGTATTCTACTACTCCTATATTTTTAATGGCATCAAAAACTATTCTCTGACAAATCAGGGATTCTTCCAGGAGATTTTCCACAAGAAGAGACTTATTGACAGAAAATCCACCTTCCACTGAAGCATTTCCATAAGACATAATGAGACAAATTTTTATTACATCCCAAAGTTCACTGAATTGTTTTTGGTTGTCAAGTAGAGCACTGTAAAATTGGTCTAATCCAATGGAATCATCATGACTGTCTAAAAATTGATCAAACTGAGACTTTAAAGCAGACTGAGCTTCTACACACAATGAAGCGTACGGTTTATTAGCTTTTTTAGCACAGTCATCTGAAATCCTGTTTGCACTAAGTAAAACTTCGAGCACAATTTCCACTCTCTTCTTGCCTAGACTCGGCTGCTGCACTATAATATTTGGGTCCAAACAAGTTACCCCACGGACAAACTTAAATTTTGGTGGGCTTTTCTCATGAAATTTTTCAAACATACTGGTCACAAGTTTCCTAAATTCAAGCTTAAACTCTATTTTCTACCTTTCTGAGCACTTCACTTATTTTAATAACTTTTTAGCACTAAATCCAATATCAACTTTCTCAACTGAGAGAAGATTTTCATTTTCTGATACATCTAAAGTTAACAGTTTTGAGACACTATCAGCTTCACTTAATTTGTCCGGTTTCAAGCTTCATGCCATCAAATGTTTCATCAGATCCAGCAAATCAGTGTGTAAGAAAGGAATTAAAGGCTTTGGGCTCTGGAACCTTCTCAAAAAAGATTCACACTCTGAAGCTATAGTCCTAAATGCAGCCAATTTGCATTTCAACAGTGGACTTTCCATGAATTCTGCAAGAAACATGTGCTGTTTGCTGGAAACTGATGATTCTTGAACATATTTCTTGATATGATCATAGACATGCAATGCCCTAGTCAAACAATTAAAGTTTTCCAACCACCTTACAGTGCAAAATTTCAAAGGGAAATCTTTACATCCAGTAATCATAGTATAATTTGCACGGCGAGCAGGATTATCTTTTAAAAGGTAGTACAAGTTACGCAGAAAGTGATGTATATCCCATTTTACTGCTCCATTGACCACGTGAAGACCACATACTACAATATCAACTAATAATTTATCATCTGGATTTTCAGTTCTAAGTTTATCTTTTAGCTTTTGAAGAAAACTGAGATTAAAGTTAGGTCCATCCATTGACACTTGCAGCATGTTATCTAAGGGAAGAGGTGCACCCTTAATGAATTTCTCTAAAAAGTCATTAGCTGCTGCCCATCCTAAAAACACACTACTTTAGTATTTAGTGGAAACTTTTTGCAGATTGACGTCCCAATAACGAACAAACTGATCCATTTGCCCACGCTGAGCAATATTGTTTAGTGATTCATCAAAACAAATTACAAAGTCACTGCACTGCTTCAGATCGTCCATTAAACTCTTTGAAATGTGGTGCCAATCCATGGTTTATCACATAAGATGCTTTGCTTTTGCCTAAAGTAAATTTTGAAGCTATCGCACTGTCAGGAAACATTAACTGAAATGTTTTGTTAATCTGTGTACAAGAGTTCAGAGACATTCGCTTAGACAACACTTCCATGGCCCATATTATTTCCGACTTTGTTACATAATCTTTCACTACATAAGCATTAAGGTCACTGGGCTTCATATCATCTTTCACAACATAAGTATTTAAGTCATTAGACTTAATATTTTCTAGAAGTACTGATTCCACATTTCCTGAGCTTGTTGATGGCAAGAGTTCGTTATTACAAAGAGAATTCTTTTTCACAGAGGAAGTGAAAGAAGCAAGACTGGGCAGAGACATTTTAGCACAGATGTTTTTCAAATGATTAGGGCCATTTCCGTGGCTGGAGGCTGCCCGACGCCCCATGTTGCTAAGCTTGAAAGTTTTAGAGCACACTTTACAAAATGCTGATTCATTGTCGTCGTTCACAGCAGCTATGCAACCATTGTTCATTAAACACACAACGCTTTGACATTGCTGCAGTCTTAATTGCCTATTAACAAGGTATAACTTACTGTATATCATAAATTTTATTCTACTCCTTTGACCTAAAACAAAAAGAGAAATGTTAACAAGTAATGTAACACAACTTACAATAATAGGTAGGAAATACAAGGTTACATTAGTAGGAAGGGGAAGTTAGTGACTGTCGGCAACACCAAGTGCAAGTGTGTTGGGCGATGAGGACGTCACTCCCTGACGCAGAGTTAAAACTAGTTGTAGTCTAACTGCGATTGAAATTTCCCTGACTTTTTTTTTAAATATCACTGATTTTCCCTGCCTTTTACCATCTCAGGCATTTCCCTGATTTTCCCTGACTTTCCAGAATGTGGACACCCTGTAGAAAGGTGATCTATTTATCTAATTAAAGATAGATACAGTGCTGTTTAGAAACAGAACATAAAGTTTTGTTTTGTCATTGCATAAACAAGCACAAACATTTTTAAATCTCTTATTTTGGATGTCATCCATATTTCTTGCTTCACAAAAAAAAAAAAAGACTGTCTAGACTGTATTTTGGGTCCCATTGTTCCAAAATGGTCTAGACAGTCAACTAAAGATAACCATTTTGTACTGGTGTATTTCAAAATTTTATGTGGTTTCCCTTCTTGACCACAAAGTTCCTGACATAATTGGATGCTATGTTTTCTTTGGAAACATTTATCAAGGAAGAAATAAATGTCTACTAACAGCATATTATGTCAGCAGCAGGAGGAGATGAGTTTTCTCCAAAAATTTGCAAATAAAATAAAATTGCCTAGTAAAAATTCCCATAATAGTAGCTTTTGATTAGTAATAGCATCTCTATGTTAACCACATTGCTAAATTCAGATGCAGCTTTTCTTTCTTTCTTTTTTTTTTTTTTTTTTTTTTTTGGCAGCAATGTGTATTAAATGGCAAGGGCAGCCCCTCATGACTGTTGGGTTTTTTTTGTTTTGTTTTTTGTATAAACCCAGAAACGCCTTTTACTTTTCCCATCATTGTGCTTGAATTATCTGAACTAGAGGCAATGCAATTTCCCAAAACACACTCGTTTCTCCAAATTTACTGCATACGGCATTGAAAATGCCCTCCCCTGTATTGTCAGTGCAAGTGAGTAATGACATTAACATCGTAACAATTTTCCCCTTCTTTTTCTTGAAAGATTTTGTTAGGAGGGGAATAATTTAGATTCATAACAATCATTGCTTCCATCTATGCTAATAGAAAATGGCGATGTCAGTGAAGAAACGTCTTCAGTAGTTCGTTTAGCCATTGATTTCACTATTTCAGTAGTTTTTGTACGGCCACTGCTGAAATTCTTGGCAATCTTAAGAGTCCAGAAACATCACGGAGAAGAGAGATTTAGCATGATCTGCAGTCGAGATCAGGAGATTGTGTAGAATTCGGGTATGGAAAACATCAGTAATTTTATGGGATTTGCGGAACACTGAATAGTGACACTCATTTGCTGCCTATCAAGTTTGCTGAAAATGTATATGTATTTGGAATTTAGCATAAAAACCATGTTTACACATGAAGTAACTCTGGTGAATGAAAAGAATAGACGAGCTAGGGTGAGTCAAAGGTAAATCAGGTTGCAAAATGTAAAGCTAGCTTCCCCCAAAATTGGAGCGATTTTTATATTTTGACCTTGCACAAGTGTTTCAAAATTATTTTTAAAGAGGTGAAAGTTTAGGACCTAAACTTTAACCCCCCCAAACAATCGTACAAAACTTCTGACCTAACTTTACACTTGGCAGTCCTACTTATCTTTTGGCTCTCCTCACTGCTCTAATCTTTTGCATTTGCACCAGAGTTACTTTACAAGCACACGATTTTTTTATACTGATTATAAATATATGCATATATGATGAAAGAAATACGAGATTATGCCATATAATACAAATTTTGAAGATGACAATCCGATTTTTGGTGTAAATGCAACAAGGATGGTAGTCAGATAATATCCGAAAACTTGAAAATTTCCTCTTCCTGGAGCGGGACTCAAACCCGTGTGGTTAGCATACCTGGGCGTTTTCTGGGAGACACGGGTTCGAGTCCGGCTCCAGGACGATGAAATTTTTAAGTTTTCGGATATTATCTGACTTACTATCCTTGTCACATTTACACCAAAAATCGGATTGTCATCTTCAAAATTTGTATGCATATATGTTTTCGGCAAACTTCATAGGCAGCAAATGAGTGTTTCTGTTGAGTAACACGATATCAGATCCCCACTGAAAACTCACAGGAAATTTTAGGTGCGTAAAGTGTGTACACAGGAAGAAAATATTTTTATACAACTCTGGCACTATGTACAAGTCAAATGGGTTAAATTTATCAATTTCCTTATCTTCATTCATAGATAAGTCGATCCTGCCTCTAAGATGAGGCTAGAACAAATACGGTTAGTGTTCCGAAATTCTGTAACTATATTTTTGTTTCAGTAAATATTAAAAGGAAGAGAAAGTGAGGTAACTTCCGTGTTCCTCTTTTGGCAAAAAGTTGGACTTAATTGTTTTCTTAAAAACTGATGCGTGTTGCCATATTCTTCTCTCTGATCGACCAGATGCAGTGCAAAGGTGGATAAAATAAAAGCAGCGTTCGAATTGCCCAGTGGTCCACAGGCCATTGGCCAGTAAAACTTCTGTTGGGCCACTGAACTATTGATTTTACTGGCCCAGGTAGCCAGTAAGTTTGTTGTTTTTTTCTTCTAAATTGTCACAAGTTAAAAAATTAATTTCTGTTTCTTTTACTTTGCTGTGTGGTTTTATTTTTAGGCTGCAAAGTAATGCTAGTTTTAAAAACAAATATTGGAGATAATTCCATTGAAGTGATACGTTATTTTCTACATATATTGTAAATATCTTTAAATATTTTATTATCATTTTTTTTTTTTACGGACCAGTGGGCATTTTGGTGGACCAGTAGTTTGCAAATTCTAGTGTTCCGCTGGACCAGTAGAAGATTTATTTCTAATTCTGACACTGAAAAACGTCACACAAGTGTGTCCAAATAAAAATTATGCTTGCAGTGTGTGCTATGGTTTGCTGCTTTCTCAGAGTCCGATTGAAACAGGAAACCAGAGGCATAACTGGGGTGGGGCAGTTGTCCCAGGAGCAGATCAAGACAGGGTGTGAAAACCACTGCTAGGAATCTGATTAAAATTGGAAGTGAAACTTTTTCACCAGTTCCGGGTGCACTTTAAATTCTTCCTTAAAATGTTAAATAGATGCTAATTACTTGCATTCAGAAATGAAGGGGTTCTATAGTCCATTCAACTAAAGAACCGCAGCCTTAGTGCAAAACAAGGAGTCCGTGATTTTTCTTCAATTCCATAGATAAGGTTTTGTTTCTTTAGTTGGATGAATAAGAATGTCGTTCACATTGTTCAAGATTCTCTGGGAGCTATTCGAGCATCACTATGACTGCGAGCCATGACCACTAACTACATTCGGGCTGCTTTATGTAGTATCGAAGGTCCAATAAAAGGGGTCTAATAATATATTATCTAACTATTTAATATAATAGTTAGATCTTGTATAAATAACTATTATATTAAATATATATTTGATATAATAGTTATGTATACATTAACTATTATGTTAATTATTACATATAACCATCAAATATATATATAAGATAGATGGGGGCACCATATTTTGTCCCAGGTGTAGAAATGCCTAGTTACGCCTTTGCAGGAAACCAAAAGAACTTTTAGTTTCAATCTGAAGCATGAAATAAAATAGCATAGCATAACAAATGAAAGCAATAGTTGATTTTAATTCAGTTTGAGAGATTGACAGAGTTACGAGTCTACCTTCCCTGGCCACAGCTGTTCTTAAAGTGCATGTGCTGCTGGCTGTTGACACGACTGTCACAGGGAGGGGGAAAAAATGCATGGTAGTGACTTGTTCCAGACGTTTAATCATTGCAAGGTAAATGAAGTGCACCCATTGTAGTTGTGGAGGGTTTGCAAAAACTGGCGTGAATGCCAAATGAGAGGTCTTTCAGGGACTACGACCGGGATACAATTAGCATATGAGAGATGCTACTCTAAATCGGTCACAGTGATTTTTAATGATGTCCTGTCGAATTAAAATGTACGTTTCAGCTGCTTTTAGACAAGTTCTTACTGAACGAAATATTACATTCCATACGTTTTCAGAATGGTTTCTCGTGAACGAAATATGGTAAACCTTCCAAATGTGGCCCAGAAGTAGGTTACTGAAGCGACGATAGATGGCGATATGTTACCGCTACATCATAAAGCGTTGCGCTATGTTGCGAAAGTGGCAAAGGAAGTGAATAATATGGATTAAAGGTGGCCCTTAAAAGGACCTTAATGAATGTACATTGTGGCATATATGTGAAATATTTATTATGATGGAAGAATAAGTTTTCCTCATGAATATGAAACTGTCTACCTAGCAGAATAAAAGCAAGAAAATTTTTATCTGCCAGCAAAAAACTTCCTGATCACACGAATCAGGACTTCAAAGCAATGTTCTGAGGAAAGACTGCAATTCCGTCGGAATAAATATTCCATAATATGCCCACTGATCCGTCATAATGGTTGTTCCTGGCTCGACGTGTTTGATGATGAGGGGCAACAATGTATCTGCAGATCTGTTGTTATCAGGACAGATCTCCACCCTGAACTGCTTGGTATCTCTTTCAAAGATGCCAAGAATCCAGGTGCCCTTGACAAGACGACCACAGTAGTACTTGCGTTTTCCCACTTTGGCTTCGTCCACTTCGACGAGGATTCCATCACCACCAAGCCTTCCTACTAAATCCATAGGAATGTGAGCATAAAAAAAACATGTACCAAGAGAACAAAGTTGACGTAAGTATCTATAATGTATTTAACTTGAAAGGAGGAGAGGTAAAGTGCTACCGTGGCGCCATCAATCGGAGCGGGCCACTTTTGGAAGATTTTTTTTTTTGATTGGAGGTTTAACGACCACCGTGAGCAACTCAATGGGCTATAAGCAGTCGCCCGTCCCTAATTTAGGGTCACTGGTTCCAGGGAAGGGAGAGAGCCAGTGCCATATGACAAACACAACATCCATGCCTCACCGGGATTCGAACCCAGACCCCTTTCGGACGAATGATCAGAGGCCATCGCCTTAGACCACTGCGCCACCGGGGCGGCTTTTTGGAAGATTAGCCCGAAATATTGCGTTTCGGGTACTCAGATCATGACTGAATTTAGGGCCAATGTATTTTTTTATTTTCTTACTGAGAAAATTCAATGACCAATCAATTAATACGTCGATGTGGCATATAAGTCAAGGCCCGGACTTCTAATGCAAAAATGTCTAGTCTCATATGTCGAAAAATACGCAAAATCTCCTGCAATAATTTGTTGCCCCTGTAGTCGTAGGTACAAATACAAACACGACTAAATACTTAGTGCATTTTGTTGTTTGCTGATGTCTAATTCAATGATATTGAAATAACAAGGATAACTGAAGCACTAGTCTATATTCACAAGGGAACATTTGTTCATTTTTAACAGATTACCAAACTTTATACAGTATGTGAAGTGTAAAATTTCTTAGTTTATTTTTTTTTTTCACCACTTTCGTACGTGAAGATTTATAGAAAAAAAAAGCTCGCCCTGAGACTACAAATTCTAGCAAAAAATAATCTAATCAGCATTCCTTAATAGCGAACTTAAGGGTGGGGGAAAGGGAACAGGAAGTAAAAGTATTTTCCATAATATGTATGTATGTATACAATTTAAGTCATGGATATATATATATACTTACACTTTTGCTTATTATACAGCAGAGGAGGAACGAAACTATGGAAAACGCAGATTTTGCCATGACTGATTAAATGTGTAACATCAACAGCTAAACGACTGACATTGTTTGCTATCATATGACAGCACAGCTGACAATTTTAAAAATAGCGTTAGTTCACAAGATACTTAACACACAAGAAACACGCACAAGACAGCCAATTTGACATCACAGTACATGTTTACGTCAGCTAATGTTGCCAACCTCAAATGGAAAACCATCCCGAGAATTAACAGTGGGGCGATCCTAAGCACCGAAATATCAATCCACTTCTGGCGATAAGTATCGCCCAGAGTCCCAGTTCTTTCCGTTTATTCAAGAAGGTTAGGCCGCCTCGGTGTCGCAGTGGTTTAAGAGATGTCCTCTGACCATACGTCCGAGATGGGTCTGGGTTCGAACCCCGTAGTTATGGATGTTGTGTTTGTCCTACGGCACAGAGTCTATCCCTTCCCTGGAAGCAGTGGTCCTAAATTAGGGACGGGCGACTGCTTATAGCACATCGAGTTGCTGCCGGTGGTCGTTAAACTTCAATCAAAAAAAGAAAACCCAAGAAGGTTAAAATAGATGGAGTAAGGATGACGTCACAAATTTGAAGCACTTTGAGCAGACGACTTTAATGCTCAAACCACGTGGTTTGTGCGATGGCTTCTGATCATTCGTCCGAGAGGTGTCCGGGTTCGAATCCCGGTGAGGCATTGATATTGTGCTTTTCTTACGGCATTGGCTCTCTCCTTTCCCTGGAACCAGTGGCCCAATATTAGAGACAGGCAACTGCTTATGGCCACTGAGTTGCTCACGATGGTCGTTAAGCCCTCAATCAAAAAAAAAAAGAAAACAAAACTGCCCAATCGTCTCACCAACATTGCGTTAGAGGTTGTGATTGGCTGCAACTCGCCTCAATCGTCTCACCAACAAGGAGGCAGAAACTGTGATTGGCTGTGACATCCCGATCCTGACGTTCCGGTGGCTACACTTTAAGGTGGTTCCAATTTTTATTTGAACATATTTCCTTCGCAATTAGTGTATTCCCAAGGAGGAAAATTTACACATCGATAAGACCAACTGTAAGTTCTATCATGGGATACTTAATGCTGGCTAAAACATAACTACAATTAAGCAATCCAACATTTGTTTGCCTACTGACGTCATCAATATATATGTCGCGCCATCTATTAATAGGTCTGAACATTACTGAAAGAAAAATGATTGATTTTTTATATAATTATGGTTATTCCACTTAGTAGTTCTAATTCTGACTATTATATAGCTCTAATTATTGTCTTTTACGTGCGATATTTCAAAGTAACTTGTACACTGCGTGAAATGTCCCCGTCGCTAGAAAGGAATGCCAAGGTAAGCATTATCCGCTAGTTTTCTGTACAAATCATGGTTATGTTTTAGCAAGTATTAAGTATTCCATGCTATAACTTAAAGTTAGTTTTATCGATGTGCAAATTTTTGTCCTTGGGAATACATTAATTATAAAGAAAATATGTAAAGAAATTTTACCATTAGAAACAAAGGCAGAGATTTTAGGTGGAACCACCTTACAAAGACCTTGGAGGAGAATAGACTGGGCCGCCCTGGTGGCGCAGTGGTCTAAGGCGTTGGCCTCTGATCATTCGTCCGTAAGGGGTCCGGGTTCGAATCCCGGTCAGGCATGGGTGTTGTGTTTGTCTTACGGCACTGGCTCTCTCCCTTCCCTGGAACCAGTGACCCTAAATTAGGGACGGGCGACTGCTTATAGCCCATTGAGTTGCTCACGGTGGTCGTTAAACCTCCAATCAAAAAAAATAAAATCAATTGAGATAGCGCTGCTATCTCATTTGATGCAACGAGCACCAATTGAGATAGCAGCGCCACCTGTAACCGCGAGGACTTAGTGAGAAATACATAGCTATTGGAAAGGTACATACAGTATTTGATTCAATGCATAATATATCGTATAAATAGTGCAGAAGGAATATTCGGGTACGAATGCAAACCAATAAATTTCTATAGCAAAATTTAATTAGCAAGTTTTCAATTTCGATTAAAATCAGCTATGAAATAGAAAATATGCCACTACATACAACGAACACCGGATAAGCCGCAACGGTGGCGCAGTGGTCTAAGCAATGGCCTCTGATCATTTGTCCGAAAGGGGTCCGGGTCCGAATCGCAGTGAGGCATGGATGTTGTGTTTGGCTTAGGGCACTAGCTCTCTCCCTTTCCTGGAACCAGTGGCCCTAAATTAGGGACAGGCGACTGCTTATAGCCCACGGTGTATGATAAGACAGGTGATACGACTCCCGTGCTGTCAACAGTTTGAAAAACGGACTGTTAATGTCACAGCTCGCCAGGGGCGCTCGGGAGTTGTGGGCCGATCGTTCACGCTAACCATCAAAGGATTATATGGTGTTTATGATTTCATCAGTGCAAATTCGGTATTTATCTCGAGTATTTTTTATTTCATACTTTGTGTAATAATATTGTATGGAGTTCCAGAAAATTTGAAGTTTCTATACAGAAGGTAAAGTACGTCAACTCTGTTTTTACATAACGGGAGATCAATTTATAGGGCAGCTAAATGTCGGACTAGAATCTGTTCAGTTCTGTTTTAGGTCTGGGAGAAAGTGTTTTGTACTGCACTATAGTATATGCTGCATAACCTGCAGCATATACTATAGATACGCCGATCTCCATGAGTGTAACTTTTACCGATCATATTGTAGGATGTTTCTCCCGATAGCTAATCTGAGAATGTGTTGAATTATTTTCAATCGTACATCTTGTATGCAACGATTGTGTAGCAACATTTGACAAAATTCTCTTCGCCAAGCTGTTATCCATTGGCACCTTAAATTCAACGATTGTATGCTGTAAGCAAGAACAGAATAGTTGTGTTTATCACAACCACACCAAACTGAATGGGTGAAAATACAGAAGATACACTTCACCCAGCTGTGATAGAATAAAGCTTAGTTGGAAGAGCAACTTACACCGGAGTGAGGGGACGCGAGTTCAAATACGTCACGGACAAACTTGTGTTTCACATTGGCGCCCGAACATAAAAATGGATGCACTGGCCGTTGGGTTTTTCGAAAAACGTGTGATGATTGTTCCACGCATCGTCTGAAATTAATTAAACTTCGTTCTTGGCTTCAAAAAAATTATAATAATAATAAGAGGGAGATGATGTGACGTACTACAGAGAAGCATGTGTCAAGACGGAAAATCTGCAGCGATATATTCCGTCCGTGTAGCTTAGTTGGGAGAGCTACTTACTCCGGAGAGAGGGACCCAATTTTATCTTCGTCAAGGACTAACTTGTGTTTTCACACCCATTGATGTAAAAAGAAAAAGTAAAGGCTCTTTTATATCTGAATCAGTTTGCAGATATGAAATAATCACTGAATTTGTCGATCTCATGTCGTTTGCGTTTTGATTTTTGCCTAATGTTTTGCATTTACCGAAATTTATAACTTTTTTCCATCGATATTGTAAAGTTTCGAAAAATCAGAATTTTGATATCGCCTCGATGAATTTTGCTGCTAGCTAAGATATGGTAGTTACGGTAGCGTTTGTTACGACCTTGATGGTGACATTACGAATCGTGGCCTAAGGCTTGCTAGTACTCGAGACGGCATTGCTAAGGCGCACTTGCGGATTTTCTCTGCGCTGTTGACTCACTGCAGCAGGCAGTTGCATGATTTCAGGAATAAACTGACCGGGGATCAGAGACAGGACGCGAGAGAGATTCCAGAAAGGAATGAATACGTTTTAGCGGTGGCTTGATAGGACTTATTAATTTTTTTTTGATTGAAGGTTTAACGACCACCATGGGAGCCAGTGACCCCTAATTTAGGGTCACTGGCTCCAGGGTAGGGAAGTTTCCAGTGCCGTAAAGACAAACACAACATCCATGCCTCACCGGGATTCGAACCCGGACCCCTTTCGGACGGATGATCAGAGGCCATCGCTTAGACCACTGCGCCACCGGGGCGGCGGACATATGATTACAATAGAAGAATTTGATCAAAAAGTATTTGAATTATTCCTTCTTGAAAAAGCCGGACACTTGGGCTACTTTTCTTAATGCCTGTTGGATAGGTGGACATGGTAAGAAAAGGAGGGCATGTGACAAGGGCGCCATAAGGTGGGGAGGGGGACTCGAATCTCCCCTAACAGTTGGTATAGCCACATTTTTGAGAAATTTAAAACACTAAAATAGACGAAACATATTATTTTTTTAAAGCATTTTTAAAAATAATAAGATATTAGGTATTGATTGTATCATTTTTTTTTGTAATTTTGTATCTTGTACATTTACTAAAATGTTTGGCAACCTTGACGGAGGTAAGAATTTTTCTTGGCCACCCCCCACCCCCTCCTCATCTAAAAGCACTCATATGGGCGCCACTTGGCATGTCATCCAAAAGCCGGACTGGCTATTCTTCCTGATTCTTCCACATACTGGCGCACGGATCATTTCTCACATCTAAGACAGAGAAGCGCTAGCATAGCTGCTCGATCATGTACCAGAAGCATCAAGCTATTGTTTTCCATGTGGAAACGAATCTATTGTTTTTTACATTTGAACGCAAACAGCTTGTTTTTGCAGAAATTTAAAACGTAGCATAATGAAACCATCGAGGTGGAGATACCACTCTTATCCACGCAGCACTGACCGCCATAAGTCACCGTCCGTGCTGCAAGTGACGTCACATCCAAGCAAGATGCAGCCGTAGACAAGAAGTAGCTTTGAAACCAATGGAACAAAAGCTTCTAGTTGTACGGACAGATAAAATGAGGAATTGAATAATCTTTATCAATTATACACAAGCTTACTGTTTTATCAACTGTATAATTTAGTTCTTTCTTGCCTGTATGTGACGTCACGCCAACGATTAGCTGTGACCTATGGCGCAGAGTCAACGGTATCCCCATCTAATTTAAGCTCGATGAATGAAATAAGGTGCACATAAAGACAATATAGGTGATCGATTGATGGAATTCATATTCCAAAGGGAAAGTAGTGACAGTTGCACAGACGTTTAAGAAGAAATGCTTCAAATAAGAAATCACGAATGCCAATGAACGTCGATGCTTTTGTTTTAAATTTGTCTTTTTCTATATATTTGTAATACGAATTAAAATACTACTTGTAAATCCGAGAGTACAATTTTCTTTATCAGTATCCGAACGTATATAGTGGTAAGTTCATTCTTTTTCAGTATCTCAGTTAATGTTTCACATGTAGTCCATGAAATATTTTCTTTGTTGAAAGTCATTATGATGAAATAAAAAAAGTAAGCACAGAATGGAAAGATAACCACTTTTCCACTCCCATGCTGTTTGCGTTCGAATGTAAACAATAACCGACCCGTTGCCACATCGAAAACTGTAGTTTGATGCTTCTGGTCGAGACCCTCGTACATAGGATATAAACTGTCCAATCGCGGTTCTCCTACCGCAAAGAGTGTCCGCTCCGTTGACTGAAAAATACGAGAGATGGCGTCACTTATCGTCGGTCGGTAGCTCATCTCGAGTAATAGAATAATAGTACTTCTTACCGAGATCCTTACTTACAGCGCGTTTATAATTACATTTTGAGCTCAGAATTTCAACAAATCTCGCCAATAACCCCCCAAAAAAAGGCTCATCATCACATTTTTATCAAACATTACATGAATTAATATAAAAATATATATATATGCAGTAAGTTAGGAACAACAAACGGAAGATTCGTTGACAAACACCTTTAAATAGAAATGCCACCTATCTAAAAGTGCTGAACGGCTATCGGAAATTTATGTTTAAAAAAATTGTGATAGTCACATGTATCCTCTAATTATTTATTGTTACAATTAATCACTAAATAATTCTAGCAGTGGAATATAAATAAAAAATTTGTCTTTTAAACAAGTGAGATACACTGCTCAGCAGCAAAATGCTTTTTATAGTTCATCAGAGACACAGGGCTTAACACATTAAAAAAATTAATTTTCAGAACATTTTCATTTACAATAAACTCTTATTTATTTTAAGGATCCGTTTTGTAGAATCAGAGATTTATCAGGAAAATACAATCATTGAAGCTGGGCTCTGCCACTTCAGGACTCCAATCTTAACACTTATATGTATTTTCAATCAATTTAATGTCATTTAAGTTCCAAAAATTCAGCCCCTTCCCCCCCCGGAATCACTCTCGCTGCGGTCGCTCGGCTGGTGACCCTATAGGCACTATTTATGCTATACTGTAGGATAAATGGCACGTGCAGAAGCCCCAAAGGATGGGGGAGGGGACTCTGACTGCGCCCCTGCTGGAGAAGTAGAGGTCTCCCTTCAGGTATACATACAGAAGTGTGAACTTTCATTAGATTCACATTTATGTACATTTATCACATTAAAAAGCTGTACTACATTACGGTCTGTGGGAAAAATAAGTTCTGAACCAACTGAATGTTATGCAAATGGACAGATAACTCAGAATGCCGTAACTTTTAAACCGGTATTTTCAGAAAAAAAAGCAGTCGTCCGTCCCTAATTTAGGGCCACTGGTTTTAGGTAACGGAGAGAGCCATCACCATAATACAAACACAACATCCATGTTTCACCGGAATTTGAACCTGAACCCATCTCGGATGAATGGTCAGAAATCAGAAGATCTTTATTGCAGGTAAAAAAAAACATACAACAGTAAAACCACCGGGAAAACATGCCTCCGGCGTCCCAATGAACAATAATATAACAATAAAACATTAAAACCAATACCTGTGGGTACTATTGACATGCCAGCACTATGAGGAATTAAATAAACAAAGAAAGAATTAAAAACCACAACAATATACAAAGCAAAGTTAAAGGAAAGGAATGAAACGTCAAACAATCTGCTCTTGTAACAAATGCTGTCAATACAGTTCCAAGGGACCATATGGAAACACAAAACATGAGTACAATATCAACAAATTCCAACCACATAGAACCATACCACCAAATAATAGTAAATATAAAATCACTGCAACATGCAAACAGATGCAGCAATTTAAAATGAAACTTTCATGGAAATATTGTAGGTACAGCAGAAAAAGAAAAATGAGCAAAAGGTATATAGACAAAATAAAACTGGTTCAACTGTTAGTCAGGGAATTAAACAATCTGCGCAGGTATTCAAAAAAACTGCAGAAGGGGAGGATAGCAACAAAGATAAAGAAAGCAAGTACATTAGGTAATAAGATAATATCATTAATGCGTAAAGGAAACACTTGAGAATACACACTAAACAGGTGAATGATTATCAAATGTGTTTCTTATTGTTGTGAGTTGTACTTCAATATACAGCATAAAAATAAACAATGTACTTGAACATCAGCATGTAAGTAATCATAACGTGTCATAAAAGTGATGGGTAATGCCATGCCATATAAACAATAATGATTCCATAAAAATTGGTCAACAACAACATAACACAAGCACATGATTGAAACGAAGCAAAATATATATAGCGCAGAAAAAAAGGTCGAAAAAAAGTCACAGTGAAACCATACTGTGAAATAAAGAAGGAAAGAGGCTCTGTCCACTAAGGATTTGACAATCCAAACAAACATAGTAGAAAGCAACATAAAAACGAGACACTGAAAAAAACACAAGCAAGGAAGAGACTCCTTCCACAAAAATCCTCCAAAGCAAAAGAGCAGTATCAACAGTATGATTCCGCCAAAAACAAAATTGCAACATGCAAAGGGAAAAACCAAAAAAAAAAAAAAAAAAAAAATACGAATAATGCAAAAACAAAACACCATTCAAATCTTTGGAAGCAAAAACAGAAAAAAATCACACGTTGAGGGAAACACGTTCATTGTGAACATGAAACCAAGACTTATCAGACATGACCAGAAGCCATCGCTTAGACCACTGTGCCACCAGGGCGGCTTGAACTCTTCTGATATATAAAGAATGCTTTTCCATCAGTCCGTCTGTAACCAATTTGCTCATTTAAATGTAAATGCACATGAGATATTTGACCAGCTAAACTAGTATCAAACAATGTGATCATGAAATCAAAATATGATTTTGTATTAAAAAAATTTAACAAACTGAATATCATATTGATGAGCAGCAGAGTTTATCTAGCTGAATAAATGTAGAACGTTAAGGTGCCATATATCTGAAAATATTACAGCATATACATAGGGCTGTAACAGATGGAAAAGGTGAAGGGAGAAAAAGTTTGACTTTCTTAATGAATACATTAAATTTAGAAAAATTATAGCCAAATATATGTATATGTACATAAGGTTGCATTGACACGCGCGTACCACTCGTATCACTTTGAGATCCAAATATACACATGTGTAATGCACAGGGCCCGACTTACACAGAATTGGGCCCTAGGCACAACCCAAAACGAGGCCCCCTCCACTCGACATTTACTTTACGGAGTCGAGTAGGTAGTGTGACCATTTTGGGTGACTGTATTACAATCCAGCGCAATAATTTAATAAACACAATACATTTATAAGACTGACATTAAATTACGGTAGTACCTGGTAAAAATATTGTTTTCTCCTAGATTTTTATGCTGTCCTACTGATTTGCATCTGAACAGACTTGAACCTTCATCGATGAAACAGTTGTGTGTGACAAAGCCATATGACGGGTAAAATTCACTTGGACATTGAATTTTTTGCCAGGTGTGTCTAAACTATACTATTACCATATTAACCAGGGGTTTATTTAAGAGAGAGGTTTGGGGGATTCAAACCGTGCCCGAATTAAGTCCAAAGTTTTTCAAATATAACTTTTGGGAGCTAAAA
Organism: Macrothele yani; assembly: GCA_039090855.1. Taxonomy (NCBI): domain Eukaryota; kingdom Metazoa; phylum Arthropoda; class Arachnida; order Araneae; family Macrothelidae; genus Macrothele; species Macrothele yani. The sequence goes on from CM076993.1 coordinate 32,275,182, forward strand.
TGTCAAAATGTTTAAAAATTGCTTCAGAACCATGCAGTATTTGAAATTGAAGTATATAGTTTATCTTAGTAAGCCATAATTACAAACATACACATACTGCTAGTTTTTATTACACCACACGACAATTTTTTGTTTAATCTCACACAAAAACCCTCCCCAAATTATCTGGAAAATGTTACTGATATTAACTAGAAATATCACATATTACACTGCTGGACAATTGCTAAGAACGGATCATAAACGGCTGTATAGCGCATAAAAATGTAAGTGTGGTTAGATGCCAAGTGAAATAAAATAATGTCAGAATGCCAGGACATTACAAGAAAGACAATTTATTGTGCTCTGAAATGTTGAAGGCTTTGGAACGTGTTCAAGGGACAAACAGGCCATTTTGTGCAGAATACGTAAACGTGAAAAAAATGCAATTACCGTCCGCAGGCGTTCCGGCGTAAGATGTCAATACGGGATATGGCCACCATGGAGGACGATGCAAGATTCCACACGTCGTGTCATGCTTTGCACAACATTATCAAGCAGCTGTTGGGGTAATTTATACCATCCTCTGTCAGTGCACAGATGAGGGTGTCCTTGTTTATTGGAGGGCATTGACGACCAGCAAGACTCCTCCCCAAAGCATCCCACACATTTTCAATGGGATTCAGATCTGGAGAACGTGCTGGCCATACGAGGCGTTGAATATCCTCGCTCTCAAGACACTCCTGGACAGCGACTGTTCGATGACATGTTGCGTTGTCGTCCATGAAAATGAATCTATCACCGACAGCACCACGGAACATGCGAACATGAGGTAGAAGAACATCATTAATGTATCTTTGGCCAGTCATAGTCCCAGTTGGAAGCACATAGAGGGACGTACGGCCATTGATCATGATGCCAGCCCATACCATGACACTACATGTCGGATATCGGTCCCATTCCTGTATGTTTGCTGGACAATATGCAGTACCACTATCACGCCAGATCAGTTGTCGTCAACAATCAGACGATAGACTGTATCTACTCTCATCTGAGAAGAGGACAGCAGACCAGTCGTTATCAGTCCAATTGCGATGTTGATGGCACCATTGCAAACGGGCGGTACGGTGACGTCTGGACAATGGGATGCACACAACAGGACGGCGGGCGTATAGTCCTCCTTCATGCAAACGTCTGGCGACAGTTTTTCGGGAGATCCGCTTGCCAGTAGCAGCCATAAACAGATTTGCTACCTCACTAGCTGTGCTGCGCCGGTGTTTTTTTGTTGGTAGCACTATGTACTGATCTTCTGCAGGTGTCGTACTGCGAACACGGCCTCCCTCGTGACGTTTGCTACACTCTCCATTTGTTTGAAATGATTTCCAAAGCCTTGAAACAACACTGTGGCTGACGTCGAACTCCCTGGCAACATCTGTTATTTTTCGCCCTTCTTCAATCTTGCCAATAATACGGCCACGCGAAAAATCACCTAGGTGATGTCGGGAAGACATACTGAAAATTGCAAGTTCGTCAATTGATTATTTCCCTTTCAACTTTGCGTTTGAACAACAACGGTCAATACGCGTCAAATCCTTTATATCTCTTATCAGCGCTATGACGTCACGAACAAGTTCGGCAATCCAAAATTGGCATACGCACAACACGTCTTACTGTATCCCGCACTTATGCTAATTTCCACATTTTCCTGCCTTCCATTTTATGGTTGCTATCGTTGCTATTGTCATCCGTCCTTAGCAATTGTCCGGCAGTGTATATTGTCAGTACTTACTTCTGTTTTGCCAGCGATTTATATATAGTTACTCCACATCACATCTACCCACGTATAAATATTTTGAAAAAGGGAAAGTTTTTTTTTAACCAAGATTTTGGGGCCCTTTCAATTTGAGGGCCTTAGGCATGTGCCTTGTGTGCCTAGGCGTAAATCAGGCCCTGGTAATGTATTAACGGCTAAACAAAAATAGGCTTACCTTTCCGTGAAATAGTTTTTAACCACGTCGCCCTAAGTTCCTATTTATCTAATCTGCAAAATGGGATACTACAGGAACTCATTATTAAAAACACAATAGTTTAATGAGTTTTTGCCTAACAACCAGGGACAGGCCAACAAGGGGGCAGGAGGGGCGACTGCCCCCTCCCCCAGAAATCTAAGTGGAGGGGCAGACTGTATGTTTTTCCCCTCCAGTTTTAGCACCCAAAATATAAGTTCATTTAATTTAACAGAAAAAAAAAGCTTTCAAATTGTTTATAAAACAACGAAATGTTGGGGATTTTTATAGCGTTTTAGCAGTTTTTAATTAGCATTTTTACCTTTATGGTAAGGAAAAGAAAACAAAATAGTACTGGGAAAAGAACCTTCACTGTGCTACTGATTTTTTCTGCTCTGTTCTACGACTGGTTCATGGGTGGGGGTGGGGAGAGTGAAGGAGAATGATCCTACACAAATACAACAACAAATAGTTGTGCGAATGTGGGTAGAGGGGGCAGGAACAGTCCACTGCATTTTTCCTTTTGCATTCAAGTGATTTTGAAATCCGTTCTATGCGTACATTCCCAATGGGGTAGGGGGGTTCGTGTTTATCTCGCGTAGCCTCACTTCCCCTAATCCGTTTCCCCTAATTCCCGTTTGCCCTAATCACGTTTCCCCGAAATCGCTTTTACCCGAATTCCCATTTCCCCTAATTTCGTTTTCCCTGATCTCGTTTTCCCTAAATCTCGTTTCCCATAATTCATGTTTGCCCTAAACACGTTTACCCCAATCGCGTTTCCCCGAAATAGCTTTTACCCGAATTCCGATTTCCCTAATTTCGTTTGCCCTAATCTCGTTTCCCCAAAATCTCATTTCGCCTCATCACGTTTGCCCGTATCAAGTTTTCCCTAAATCGCGTTTGCCTAATTTTTTTTGTTAACCGAAATAAAACGGTGGGTCTTGATATCTTAAGATAATTATTCTTTCCCTTCCTGTTGATGACGTCTACCACCATGCCAGCAAAAGTTTAAAGAAGTGCACGTGGTTATCTATATATTAATTCTATAAGGTTTTTTACTGTAAGACCAGTTGTGAGAGAACGGCTGAAAGTAAACATATGGTTGAGGTATCAAAATAAAAGTTTTACCATGTAGATGTGCCAGTCGAAGAGAAAAATGAGAGTGGGTCAACGGTTCGGGCGTTGTGGGGCAGCAAAGTTCCCATGTAAAATCTATGGGAGAAGCGTGCGGTTGATATCCGATTGGCTGCGGTTGACGCACGCGCTGTTGAGGGTGAAAGTATGGAGGGACTCAGACAGTCCAAAATCCGAAGTCTCTTCTCAGCGAACCGTTGTGCAAAACAACGCTAGCAGGAATTTGTTTGAAAGTTCTTATCGGAACAGCGAACACTCGAAGACCTGATTGCGTTGTGCCATTGGACTGTGTGATGTATGCATACAATTTAACATTCATTCGATCCAGTTTATTCACGTACGTAAGACGTTTCCCATTTTGTAAAGATGTAAACAAACTTCTCATATGAGTTTATTCTTCTCAAAGAAAAAAAAAGTAATAATCGTCGATTCCGACTGGTTTCGTCTGCCGGGGGAAAAAAGAAAACTATTCGTCGATTCCGACGAGTTTCGCCTACCGGGTTCGAATCCCGAAAAGGCATGGGTGTTGTGTTTGTCTTACGGTACTGACTCTTTGCCTTCCCTGGAACCAGTGATCCTAAATTAGGGACGGGCGACTGCTTATAGCCCATTGAGTTGCTCACAGCGGTCGTTAAACCTCCAAGCAAAAAAAAAAAAAAAAAAAGATATTGCTAAAGGTATTTATTTCATGTAAAAATGAATAAAAAATGAAAAGTATTCAATATTCTCATACAAGGGGCGGCAAATGTCCTTGGCGCGCCCTTGTTTGGATGGCGAACTTTTGGAAAAGACAATACAATTTTCAAAAGCAACATGCCATTATGTCTCAAAAAAAAAGTGTTTAATCAATGCATCCTTCCAGTGATTACGTACGGAGCAGAGACGTGGACCTTTACTAAAAAAGACATACAAAGACTTCAGGTAACTGAAAGCAGCATGGGAGATGCATGTTTGGTGCAACCAGGAGAGGTGAGAAGAGAAACTCATGGACAAAGAAAATGACAAGAGTGGAGGATATCATGATCTGAGTGAAATCCCTAAAAAAGCAATCGGATGGCCATGTTGCCAGAGGAACTGACCACCGATGGACAACCGAAATTCTAGACCGGATTCCAAGGGACAGAAAAAGACCCAGAAGACCACGAGGGAGATGGATGGATGAAATTCGAAAGCATGCGGGACTGATATGGAAGAGACTGGGTCAAGACACACCATTGTGGAAGAAATTTGGTGTGATCTTCATCCAGCAGTGGATTGATAATGGTTGATGATGATTTAATATATAATACATTTATTTTTCTGAATTTGACGATAAAAGAAACGTTTTATTTCGCTTAACGGGAATCAGGACAAACATGAATTGGGGAAAACATAAATTTAAGAAAACGCGAATCAAGGCAAAGGAGAATTAGAGCAAACCTGATACAGGAACCGTTTCTAGGGGAACTTTGATACGGACAAACATGTTTGGGGTAAACTTGAATTAAGGGAAACGAGATTTAGCGCAAACAAAATTAGGGGAAATGGGAATTCGGGTAAAAGCGATTTCGGGGAAATGCGATTGGGGTAAACGTGTTTAGGGCAAACGAAATTAGGGCACACGAAATTAGGGGAAATGGGAGTTCGGGTAAAAGCGATTTAATGGAATCACTATTGGGGTAAACGTGTTTAGGGCAAACGTGAATTAGGGCAAACGAAATTAGGGGAAATGGGAATTCGGATAAAAGTGGTTTCGGGGAAACGCAATTGGGGTAAACGTGTTTAGGGCAAACGTAAATTAGGAGAAACGAGATTATGGGAAACGAGATTAGGACAAACGAAATTAGGGGAAATGGAAATTCGAGTGAAAGTGATTTTGGGGAAACGCAATTGGGGTAAACGTGTTTAGGGCAAACGGGAATTAGGGGAAACGGGTGTTCACCGTTTATCTAGTTCTTGAACAATTAGTGTTGTATTATTGCCTATCAAAAATCCTGCTTTTCTCAGCTCAATCCATCAATCGGCAACACCAAACGGCAAGTGCGTTCTTGCCGAAAGCAATAGTCTGAAGTGTGGCATAGCTGGGGACATTTTCTGGGACTCTGGGTGGGGCCTTGAGCTGTTTTTTCCCAGTCTAGACCTTTCATCACTGCCGTGCCAGCTTCCTACCCCATCTGGGTTTCCTATCCTCTGGGCTGGGAAACATGAAGGAAACAATCTTCATTGTAGTTTGTGGGTGGCCGGGGGAAGGGGAAATGCCTTACCCCAATATTCCCTTCCATGTCCAATTGCCCATCGTCGTATTCGTACTGTGACTGTGTAGCCGGTGTTCAGATACTTCACCAGTTTTACTTCCGTGCTTTTGGCGTGCTTACAAAAGTTCACTTTTTTTTTGGAGTGTTTTTGAGATCGTTTTCGTGATCAGAGAAGAATTTTGATCTTTGAAGACTAAATGGAAAAACTTACAAGCAAAAAGAAACGTGAGACGGGTGCAGAATCAATAAATGTAAGTACATTTTAAAAATCATTTTTAACAGATATTTGATATTTTGGGGGGAATGCCCCATTGGCTTGTTTAATATAAAAGTATTTTGAATTCAGTTGTAAGATCATGGTGAATTGGTGATATTGATTGTGGGTTGTGTGAGGAATTCGCACTGGTATGGTGCAAATTCCAACAGGCGCTTGGCGCTTATTCAGACTTTTTAAGGGTGTGTCTGTGTGACGATATTTTGCCTCTGTTGAAAATCCGTGGGCAAGTTTAAAACTTTAGGTGAAACGTCTAATAAAGACTTTTCATCAAAAGTTTTAGCCTACTCCTAATTTATAATTTGGAGTAAGTTAAAATAGTTTGAAAATACTCCTAATTTATAATTTGGAGTAAGTTAAAATAGTTTGAAAATACTCCTAATTTATAATTTGGAGTAAGTTAAAATAATCATAATTTATAATTAGGAGTAAGTTAAAATACTACTAATTGTAAATTTATTAGGAGTACGGCAATTATTCCTAATAAATTTATAAAACTTAAACTTTATTTTCTTTTTATCTCGAATCTCGAGTAGGCAATTTGTTTTAGCTATTGCCTCTTATAGTTTTATGTCTCTTATATGCAAATTTGGGTCTGCTAGTTTCAAGGATTTAGCTAGAAATTAAAAACTGTTTTTAATCCACTACTACATTAAAACAAGATATTTTTCTACACAATATTTACGTATTCCAAAAAAAAAACAAAAAAAAACTGAAACATAACACATCATTATCCTTTCAGATTACTGATTAGTTCCGAGCCATTAAATTAGGAAAACTATGAAAAAATTGCTAATATTAACTCTTTGTCTTCTTTCATCTGGGAAACTATCAAAAAAATTGCTAATATTAACACTTGTCGTCCTACCTCATAATTTGATTTTAAAGACATTTGCTAATCTGCTTTTTCTAAGGAAATGTTTTCCGCAGTGTAGTTTTTCCGCTTATTTTTAGTCCATAGAAACCTACATACTGACGGGATGTAGGTAAAAATGCCCCCGAAAACTGAAAAGCGGTAAAAATACCCCCGAAAGAAATACCCCCAGAACAAACGGTTCGCTGTAAACTGCCACACAGGAACACTGATGTGTGGCAGTGTTCCGGTGTGGCAATTTACCGGCAACCCTGCCACACATCTTTCAGCAACTTGGTCACAAAAGTTCAAGAGGGCGGGGGGGGGGGCTATAAAGATTGCCGTTTCTGGGCCTGAGAACTGAATTGAGAACTCCTAACGAATTTCGAGAAAACGTTCCATGTAAGCCAAGCGATAATTGTACTTTAATTTGAAGAAATAAATTGCCGAGGATCCGAGGTACACTTGGTTTGGGGGGGCCTCTACCCCCAACTTCCGTAATATTATATTCTGGGCCGCTGTAGTCTGTCGATCAGTGTATCCAATATGTTCCCCTTGAAGCGTCCGCGAAGTCCGTGAGCTTGGGGAGGGGGGCTTTCCCCAAAATGTTAAATGGGACGAAGAGTTCGACCCCATAGAAAATACACTAGGTCAGAATAATGTGACTCGACCAGTGGTCAGAATAATGTGACTCGACCCTGTATATGTATATATATGCGCGAGCGCGTCGTTCTGATATAGTTTTAGAGCTTTATTTAGAAAATAGGAAAATACTTTGCCCCCCCCAATTTATGAAATGTTGGCACGTCACTGTTAACAACTCCAGAACGAACGCGGTGGTAACGAATGAAACACCGATGAAAATGCGAAAATCGCGGGGTTACATCCGCCGACCGAGATCCTCGTACCACTGTTGTACTGCGATCCATGCGACAAATTCTGGAAACTCCCAGCGGACAAGAACAAGTTCTCATCGGGCAGGTCATATCTTAGTAACGAGGGTCTCGCTTTTGGTACATGCTAGCGGGGCTGTGCTAGCGTTAAGCTGTCCCTGAGTATAGGTAACTCTACTGTGCGGTACAGGTGACAAAGGAGGATTGGTTACATACATATTCCACAGGGTTCAGCCCCAATTTGATTATTCATCCGAATTCGAGCGAGAATGTCGTCATTGTTGGAAAACTTTCGGTTACATATTTTTTATAATTTAAAAATGTGAAAACTTCCGGTTACGTATTTTTTTTTATTTATTTTTTTTTAAATATTTTCACCTCTGATTGTAAGTGCTCTAAATCAAATTGTTACATTTTAGATTTCAGAAGCAACATTTTACACACAAACTAATAAGGTTCACGGCGCTGATGCTGCTTTTCCTGTACTGATCGTTCGTGTGACCTTTAAATTATAGAATTTAATAGAAAGACTGTAGTATCATACATCTACGGTTTCTTACTGCTTATAGGGAAGTGAGTATTCGCGGCGATCATTCTCATAGCTTCGTCGTAGGTTGGAGGAGAACGCCAGTCAATAGAAGTCCGCTCTGCTGCTTCTTCATAAGGAGGACTTTGATCATTACTAATCCTTAAGTGGTCTGCGACAGATTGATGATTCCTCCCGGGATTTCTGGACTGTAGACGAGTTGCAGTACCAACAGGACGGAGTGAGGAGGAGAGAGGTGACCGTTTCACTTTCACATGAATGTCCTTTGCACAGGCGGCGAAGCCACACGCAGCAATGAGGATCATGACAGCCTTTCCCGTAGGATGAGGATAGTAACTAACTATACAATACGCAAAAGCGATGAATAAAGAGAAGAGGAAAAAAACAATAAATCTTCCAATGACGGTCTCCAGCAACAAGGCTTGTCGGTCTTGGTCCGCAGTCCAAATGCAGTCTCCTCTCTCAGGAATGGTAATCTGGGTGGATCTGCTACATCGGCGGTTGTCCATGGGGACCGAATCTGTTCTAAGGGGACTTAAGAAACCGTTTCACTCCCCGATACCACGAAAGAAATAGGCAAAAAATTCGAAAGAAAAGCACGCTCTCGTGCTCCACGAGACTGCGTATATTACGCGCAGCCCTGTTTACGTTTTGTCTATCTCCATGAATGAAATATGGGATTGCACCAATGTACAATACAAATTTTGAAGTTGTGAATCCGTTTATTGGTATAAATATGAAATGAATGCATAAAAGAAGAATCTATAGAGTGGAAACAGACATAGGGGCCCATGGAAACTCCTCCCATAGAAAGTGGCGCCCCCACGGGCCTAAAACAGAAGCAAAATGTGACGCGACCCCGTGACGTGGGCAATAATTGCTACGGCAACCCAGCGCAGGCGACAGCAGCGTCACCGCACCATCTTGGAAGACATGCCTTTACTTCAGAAATAACAAAAAATTACGAAGATGGAAAACAATTTTCACAAATGTTGGCCAATTATGGAAATACAGGCTACACAAATGTCGAGTAAAAAAGATAAGCCAAAAAGCTAACGAAGCCAATAACGTAGATGTTCAAGCAGATGACAATTGAATACAAATTAGAATTGAAAGTGAAGCAGAGTGGGTATGGAAGAAACAATCAAATGAACAACAGACAGGTAAAAACCCAAAAGTTATGAATTCTGTAAGGAAAAGTACACGATCAGTAAGTAATAAGCAAAATAATACCACTTATTAGAACACTAGAGGAAATGAAAACCAAAAAGAATCTTCAACACTGCCGGATAGCAAGCCAAAGTCAACAGTCAAAGTAAAAAACATGACATTAACGGACAAAAATCAAGTGGTTCGTGGGTGTTCCCTGGGAAACCAGCTGTCAATCAACTGTAGTTCTGTTTTAGGTCACTGGTGCGCTGCAGTCGACTTCATGACGTCATGAGTTTCAGCTTAAAACAGCCAGTGTCTTCTCTATATATCCTTCCTTTATGACATGAATGGTAAGTCAGATAATATCCGAAAACTTGAAAATGTCGTCGTCCTGGAGCGGAAAACGAATCTGCATTCGCTGGGAAGCTCCCAAGCATGCTACCACTACACCACCCAGAACGACCAAGTCTCAAGTTTCCGATTAATTTGAATAAAACCATCACAGGATTTGCTATAGTCAAAGCAACCGGCATTCATGTATAGGGAATCTATTCGTTATATATGAATGCATATCCTGTATAGTGATTTATATGGCGAATCTATTCGCTATATATGAATGCATATATAGTGATTTATATAGATAATCTATTTGCTATATATGAATGCATATATAGTGATTTATATAGATAATCTATTCTAAATATATGAATGCTGGTTGCTTCGACTAGCAAATCCTGTGATGGTTATATTCAAATTAATCGGAAACTTGAGACTTGGTCGTTAGTGGTTAGCATAGTCGGGCGCTATCCGGGAGGGGATATGCCGGTTCGATTTCCGCTCCAGGACGACGAAATTTTCAAGTTTTCGGATATTATCTGACTTACGATTCATGTCATATTTACACCAAAAAACGGATTCACAACTCCAAAATTTGTCTATCCCGTTGGGTTTGTCTGTGAATTCACGCGTTGGTGATATTGACATAAAAATCAATAACAAAGTGCAAAACAGAAGTCAGGAAGTATGTGCACAAGTTCTTTAACTTTTTGCAGAAACGAAACACATGGTGTCCATAAATGAAGTATACAACTTCAGTATGCTATTGAAAAAAAAACAATAAATAACAACTTATACTTTTAATGTCAAAACACATGATAACTGTGAAAGTTTTTTTAATGACAGTAGGTGTCTACATGTGCTCCGTTGTTTGCTCGCCTGATGTCTAAACGATTGTCCATTTCCACCTACAACGCTGCAACTTTTTTTATTGGAGGTTTAACGACCACCGTGAGCAACTTAATGGGCTTTAAGCAGTCGCCCGTCCTTAATTTAGGGCCACTGATTCCAGGGAAGGGACAGAGCCAGTGCCGTAAGACAAACACAACATCTATGCCTCATCGGTATTCGAACCGGGACCCATTCCGGACAAGTGATCAGAGGCCATCGCTTAGACCACTGCGCCCCGGGACGCCCAACGCTGGAACTGGACGGTCGTTTAAACATCGTCCAGTTTTCACCTTAACGCTGCAGAATGTCAGGTGTAACAAGAAGGAAGGCTGCAGTAATGCGTTCTTTGAGCTCAGTGATAGATGTAACATTTTTCTTGTACGGAATGTCCTTAATAAAGCCCCGAAGAAAAAAATCGCATGGTGTAATATCAGGAGGACGGGGTGGCCATGCCGTCGGACCCCCACGTGGAGTCCAACGCCTTGGAAAATAGGGGTCTAAAGATCTGCATATATCCAAAGACCAGTGCGGAGGTGCTCCATCTTGCTGGTAAATGATGTGTTGGATATCCTGGAGTTGCGAATTGTTCTAAAATGTCCAGGTACGTTATGCCAGTAAACGGTTGGTTCAGCAAAGAAAAAGTGTTATATCACTTTGTCTTCCATTAGGCCAGCCCAGACTTTAACCTTCGGGCTGTCTCTCTCGTGTGCATTGTTCGATGCTCCTTCGTGTCGGCAGCTGTCTCTTGTACTCCGTTCTGAACTTAAACTGAACTGTTGTTAGAGATTTTGCCTAAGTAAACCAAAATACACACACTGCTTTCTCCACTGGGGAAGCCATGTCTATTGTATTCCGCGTTTGAAGAGATTTTTCATTACATGAGACGCTTGGCGCCATCTATCATCTGACTTAACAAACTTTAACACTGGCCACGTCTCTTGACGTTTAAAGTAAGTTTTTTTCTATCGTATTTTTTCAATAGTATACTGAATATTTCAAGTTGAAAACACAAGGAATAATTAATACGGACATAAATCAAGCTGTTGTAACGTGACCGCAGAAATTTGAAAATTTATCGTCCTGGAACGGGAATCGAATCCCCATCTCCCTATTTGAGCTCGAGCTCAAATAGGGAGATCCGAGCGCAAATCGGGAGATGCGAATCCGATTCCCGTTCCAGGACAATAAAATTTTCGAATTTCTGCGGTTACGTTACATGGAAGAATAGCTTGATTTATGTCGGTACCTTAGGTGTTGTCTATCAGGTGAGCAACCAGCGTGCTTCTTAGTAGAGGGGACTTGTCGGTGGATAGCGCACACGATTTCAATTTCGAAGTACAGAAACTAATAATAATAATGTATAATTATTATCATTAATTTTATTTGTAATAATTAAGAGAAATTTTATGACTAAAACTGGAAGTGAAAATTAAATCATAGAAAATTTTGAAACATTTTATGTTGCATTTTAGATGTATTAAGCCATTTAAAATTATTTGTACCCTTTACTTTTCACTCTCTGTTATGTACATTTATCTCAAAAATCACGCAGGACACGTGCAGTAAAATATTTTTCTAATGAAAGCATGGCGAAATATTTCATTTTGGAATTTTAATTTTTTTTTTATTCTGGAGGATTCACGGCAAATGGAGAATACGTATATATACATATATAAGATTTACAGAAAAATAGTTTTTTTTTCGAAAGCGACATGAGAATCACAGGAACGTGAATTCAGACCAACCTTATACATTCTCTCAGTGTCTGAGAGAAATAATGAGTCAGAGAAAAGAGATTAGAGAGATTTAGGCAGAGGATTCTAGAAAGGAAGTGCCTGACCTCACTACTCAAACAACCCTTTGAAGTACGAAGCTAGGAGATTTGCGCTAGAGTGCCCGACAGCAAAGTGACACAGAAGCGAAGTAAAAAGGCGGAGGAAGACGCTTTTATTTATAGCCGGGGTGGGAGGACTGTACACAGGGTCCGACGGCTTAACGTGCCCATCAATGCACGGTGGATATTTACTGGTTCGAGCTTTTGTACTTGCCTGGGATCGATTCTGAAACTTTTCCGTAGCAGTCACGAACATTGACAACTAGGCCATCCATGGCTCCGCGCCAGAGAAAATAATGTGTGTGAGCCACCTGTTTATATAATCACACCGGACTCACCCCTAACAGAAATGACAGTAGGAAGTTATCGGTTGCACAGATGGCGCCGTGATATCATTGGTGGGAGATAAATAGCACTAACGTGGTCTACAGGATCATTTCTGTCTCGTGCAGTAGTGAAGAGCAACGTGTGTGTTGAATTTAGTCTGCAATAAGAGTCGTAAGACAGACGTTACCAAGTGGCAAAAAGGAGCCATCATGTTTTGCCATGCCCACGGACACAAACTGAATGAAGTCGCTCAATTTGTTGGTGTGCCGCAGCGTACTGTCCAGTGGATATATAGATAGTGATGTAGTTCGCAGTTACCGAAAATCGGAGACGTAACTGTAGCCGGAAAATTATTCTCACTAACGAGATCGCCGTCATGTTTCATGCCTAGTAACTGCCAATCAGTTTCAAACCAGGCAACAACTGCTCCAAACAGTCAATGAAAGTCCACTCCAACCAATTTCTGAAAGGGCATTGCGACGAGAACTGCATGCGATGGATATTTGGAGCAGAGTACCACGGAAGATGTATTTTTTAACAGCAAGTCACAAAGTCGCACGTTATCAATGGGCTCAGAGGCACCAAAACCTTATTGTGAATGATTAGAACCAAATAATTTGGTCTGATGAGTCTAGTTTTTGTTTGTACTCCAGTGATGGGAGGCGACGAGTGCATCGCAGGTCCAACGAAGCCTTTAATCCTGATTGTGTTGAAGGCGTTGTTCAAGGTGGAGGGGGTTCTGTGATGTTTTTCGTGCCAATAAATGGGCCCTCTAGTTGCCGTGACGATGAATTTGAACCAGCATGCGTACCTCCGCATTCTCAATGACGAAGTGTTGCCTCATGCCCTATATCTCTAGAAGCAGCATCACGTTGCCACTCCTGTCTTCTAAGATGACAATTGCCGTGTACACAGGGCTAAAACCGTTTCTGAGTGGCACGACGCACTGCCTAGTAACTGCAAATCGGTTTCAAACCAGGCAACAACTGCTCCAAACAGTCAATGCAAGTCCACTCCAACCAATTTCCGAAAGGGTATTGCAACGAGAACTGCATGCGATGGACATCTGGAGAGACTACCACGGAAGAGGCCTTTTTTAACAGCAAGTCACAAAGTCGATCGTTATCTATGGGCTCAGAGGCACCAAAACTTTTCTGTGAAGGATTGGAAACGAATAATTTGGCCTGATGAGTCTCGTGAGACCAATAATAAAACAAAAAAATCTGTGACACCGTCTCACCTCAACTGTCCCTCCAAATCCCCAGATTTAAATCCTATTGAAAATCTGTGGGATTATTTGAAACACAGGGTGAAGCACCAGAATAGACACCCACGTGCTCTGGCGGCACTTCGGGGACCAATTGACGCACGAGTAGCTGCAAATCGTTGTTCAGTACATCCACAACCTCGTGGAGTCTCTACGACACGGGATTCATGCTGTTACAAGGCAAGAGGTGCCGTCACCCGTTATTAGGTATGTTCTGACAGGGGTGACTAATTATTTTTATTTGAGGTTTAACGACCACCGTGAGCAACTCAATGGGCTATAAGCAGTCGCCCGTCACTAATTTAGGGTCACTGGTTTCCAGTGAAGGGAGAGAGCCAGTGCCGTAAGGCAAATACAATATCCATGCATCACCGGGATTCGAACCCGGACCCCTTTCGGACGAATAATCAGAGGCCATCGCTTAGACCACTGCGCCACCGGGGCGGCCAATTTTTTTGTCTGGTGTGCTTATTAGCAATGTTGTGCCACTGTGTTTACTACTCTACAGTGGCACATCCACAGCAGAAGTGTTCAATAGCCTCACTGCACTATTAAGACACATTTATTATTACAGAATATAGGAAAACTTAAACGATGTGTGTGTGCCCCATCCTTTTCTGTCTACGGAGAAGGAAAAACTCAATACAAGTCAAGTAACTGACTTGATGTACACGTCGTACGTCCAATTGTGTATTGTGCTTTACCTTGTCAACCTTTGAAAGCTAAGAGAACACGTCCTCGTACTTTGAGTAAGGAGTGTGTGTTGTGTGTGTGTGTTTTCTTATGGTCCAAGAGTAAATGTTCTTTTTGCCTGGTGTTTGCTGTAATAAGTTCATGTTTAGATTAATGTAGTGTTTTTGGATGTAAGACAATTGGACTGTATCCTAGATGAAGTGTTCTCCTAGGAAGGATTTCTGGGGCAAAGTGCCAGATAATCACAGTCTCTTCGTGTTTACTTACGACTTTGAAATGAAATAACGACGCTCTAAAGATATAAGTTTACTTTTTATCATTAATAGTCATGGCTCATATGTTATTTTTCAACTGTGTAAACCATCATAATATTTGTTGGTTTCTTTGCAGTTCATAATAAAATTGTAATGCTTTGTTTCTAAAAGGAAGGCATTGATTAGCATTTGCCATTCTCTAATTAGAAGATTCTTATTTTTGATAACAAAAACACACCAAAGCAGAGGCGTGACAAGGGCAGGGCAAGCGGGGCGACTGACTCTGGCGCAGCTAAACAGAGGGTGAGAAAATCTCTACTTACATTCTGATTAACATTGGAATATGGAATAAAAACTTTTGCACCAATTCCTGGTACAGTTTTTTGTTCTCGCCATACTTTGCCATTTGTCCATTTACAGAAATAGTTTACAGTGTGCTTCGCCAGTTTCGGTAAGTCTGGCAAATTAAAATTCGTACTTCTTCCTCAAAGTGTTCGGGAGATATTAGTTGCACACTTTCGAATATGAAGTCAAGGTTGCACCTACGATACACGAGAAGATTTTCGTTCACATCGTTCTAGAGTCTCTGTGAGATATTCGATCATTGCTGCGACTATTAGTTACGACTTCCAGATGCATTCGGTCCGTTTCATACAGTACCCAATGTCCGGAGAAACTAGAAAAATCGTTACGAAAGTCAATCTGATTGTACCTACCCCTAAAGATAACGTTGGAATGTGACATTAATTTTTTTTTGTTGAGTAACGCATAATTTTGAATATATAGTAATATACACGATTAAATTAGTTATATATAAGATCGAAAGATAGATGGGGGAGGGCGCAATATTTTGTGGTCTGCCACAAGCGCAGAAATTCCTATTTACGCCTCTGCACCAAAAGTGCTGTTTATTCTCTTGTTAGGTTTATATATATCACTAAGCTGTTCTATAAGCTTTCTTTGAAGAGATTCAGGAGTTAAAGCTTTTTAACTCTCTGAGGTTCAGGAGAAAGCTTATTTGAAAATAAAAAAGTTGAAAACTGATGGTGCTGGATTTTATTTCTATTAAATGTCTCCATTTACAGAAATCTTAGCACACAACTTAAGCTTCGTATATATACAGTAGAGCTCGCTTATAACAAATACCTTGTGACCGATTGAGACCCTCATTAAATCTAGGCATTCGCTAAATCTGTTTCTGTGTGAAAATTTCAACCATGTAAAAATAGGCATATAAGTTTATATTATATATCCATAACAACTGGATGTACTTTAAAGATTTGATTAATTAAATACATTAGTATAATAATTATGATTAACACAACAATCAGACAAAAGCATCATGATGTATTATCCATGTAGTATGAGAAGAATATTTCTTCCACATTTATGTACAATAATTAGTTAAATCTTTTAAGTGTATTCAAATTGATGATCGCATGAGACTGGCCACTGTCTGTTTAATTACACAGCACATATGAAGCAAAAGCAGCAGTGATCTTCCCAATGTAGCACCCATTTGAAGGATGGAAGGGAAAGAGCAATGGGCACACTTTCGGAAAGAGTTATCTCCTGTTTCCCTTCAGACGAAATCCCTATTCCATCACTCTCCTATCCCTTTCTGCAATTGTAACCCAGTTATCCACTTTCATGTGCGGGAACCCCACCCATCCTCTTTTTTCCGATGGAGTATGTCTCCTGTTTTTCAACTCCACTGACACGATGCACTCAAAGTACAGCTCCCTTCGGGTGGATGGCGGAGAATCTCTTGCACAAGTCGCTTGTTGAGCATTTGATGTATTCCCTCACCATTGCTTTTCTATCAACTTTCTTCCACAAGCACACAAAGATTCACCTGCACTGTTGCAATTTCCTCCTGTATGTCACCATTTATATTCCAGGACAGTGTGCAGCAGATTTTCTCTGCCTCGTTACATATGGAATTTCATTAAATCTTGTCACTTTGCTTGTTCACAGTGATCAATGTAGCTTTTCTCTCCCTCGTTAAATCCGGGAACTTCACTACATTTTGTTCGTTAAAAACGACCAAATAAGCTTTGAGTTAACATTACACCAAACAAAAGTTTTTGTTTTCGTCATTAAATCCCAGACCTCACTAAGTACTGACTTGTTATATGCGGATACTACCGTATATATATTTACATGTACATACACTATATTGACAAAAGTCAACGGACACCTAGAAGAGAAACACAACATAGCATTTATTGACATTCATTAGTACGGTGTCGGTCCACCTTAGGCCTTAATGCATGCATTGACCCTTCGAGACATGCTTTCGACAAGGTTTTGGAACACAGCGAAAGGTATGCGCCTCCATTCAGTACATAATGCTGCCGTTAACTGTTGCTTAGTGGTAGGCCTTGGTTCCAAACTTCTTATGCGGCGCTCTAATTCATCCCATAAGTGCTCTATGGAATTAAGATCAGGGCTCTGTACTAGCTAGTCCTCACACGATACGGAATTATCGTCAATCCACGCCGTAACAGTCCTTGCTTTATGGCTCGGTGCATAATCCTGCTGGTACCAACAAGGCTCAGTTCCATAGTATTGGCACAGAGTTGGTAGGACATAATTGTCTAAAATATCGAGGTAGACGAGCTGGTTAACAGGTTTTTCCACGATAACCAATGGGCCGGGACCATACCACGAAAAACACCCCCACACGTGTACACAGTCAGCTCCAAAGTTGACCGTAGGAACATTACACTGTGGTAAATAGCGTTACCCCGGCTGCCGCCATGCCAACACACGGCCATCAGACTGATGGATTGTGTATCTAGATTCATCAGTCCATGGGGCCAGTTTCCATTGATCTACGGTTCACGATAAAATTTCTTTACACCATGCTAAACGACGAGTAGCATTCCGAGTGGAGATGAAAGGCTTATAAGCAGCCGCACGACCACGGTAACCCATTAAATGAAATTATCTGCGAATGGTACGTGTGCCTACCGAGGTTCCAGCATTTTTACTCACCTGTACACCGAAGCCTTGTGCAGTACTCCGTCAATTAGCTGTAACGACTCTCCTGAGGCTTCGACGTCCTCTATCACTGATTTTCTTTGGTCGGCCGGTACGTTTTGCTGCTTTAGGCACGCCATGTGTCTTCCACTTATTTAGTATATCTAAAACAGTTGACTTGGGTATGTTTAAACGCCTCCCGGTTTCTCTTATGGACAATCCACTAATGTAACACCCAACAATCTTTCCTTTCTCAAAGTCAGTTCTCTCCCGCCGCGACATTTTCATTCAACCTCACAGTGCGATATGGTCGCGGTCAACTGCAGGCTTATTTTTATTCCGTTTGCAGCTGTACCGCGCATCTTAACACAGCGGATCCGTTCATTTGCTTTTGAAGGGATGTCCGGTGACTTTTGTCAATATATATATATATATATATAAATACTCTACGTCAAAAAAATAGTTGCACCAAAAGGAGACAACCGACAGAAATGAAACTTGGTGGGTAAGTTTGACATCGTGAGAGATGCAAATGATTCAAGTATCACGCTCGTCCGCGCATGTGATGCAAGCAAAGAGGGGTCGTAGCGCTGTGTCTGACCGACTATATAAGGTCGACCCGTTGCACGTGCTTGCCATTACGACTTGTGCTGTTGTGTTGGTTGCATCTTTTGCAAGTGAAGTATGTCTCGGAGAAAAGTTCGGAAGCAATAGGAGCAGTTGGAGGAGTTCTTCCTGGAGCCGACGATGCTCGATGCAATACGGTGCTCGTGCTATGGTATATCCACGATTGCGGAAATTGTGCCTTGTTCTATCCCCTGCCGCCAACAGCGTGCACCGGGATGGTATCATAGCTGTATTGCGCACCATACCGGTCGTGCGGATATCACACCATAGCATACTGTTGGCGCAGTGGATAGAACAAGGCACGCATCAGCTACAGGAAGGGTCTGGGAGACCTGGAACCACGAAGAGAGAAGACCGACGTGTTATATGACATACGTGGAGTGACCCAACAGCCACGATTGCGGATATTCAGCGAGCAGTGGTGCCCTCCATATATCATCCGGCTAGTGCCAGAACCATTTGCAGGCGGTTGCACGACGTAGGACTATACGCGCGTAGACCGTTACGACGAGTGTCTTTAACACCATTGCATCGTTACCAAAGACTGCAATGATGTTGTGCTTCACTGTCATGGAGCCACGCAGAATGGCAGCGGGTGATCTTCAGTGACGAGTCTCACTTTTGTTTTGGAGGAGACGACCACCGAATCCGTATACGGAGGCACCATGGTCAGCGCTAAGATGAACGGTTTGTTGTCGAGCATCACACGTCCAGAAGGCCTGGTGTCATGGTGGGGGTGCAATTGCCTTCGATGTCAGATCGCATTTGGTATTCATTACAGGCACTTTGACAGCCCAGCGTTAGGTTAATGAGGTCCTGCAACCAGGCCTTACCTTTTTTGAACGCTCACTCCGGTGCGATCTTGCAACAGGACAACGCTCGTCCGCATACTGCTACTGTCTCGTGAGCTTGCCTTCAAGGCACAGACACTTTTCCATGGCCAACCGCATCGCCAGACCTATCACCGATTGAAATTGTGTGGGATGCTATTGGACGCGCTATCCACACTCCACCCCTATCGTAGAATCTGCAGAAACTTCGTGAGAAGATTCAAGCTGCATGGAATGGCTTATCGCAAGACACCATTAGGAACCTGTATAACTCCATGCCGAGACGCCTGGCATGCTGTGTGAGCAAACATAGCGGCCCGACGTCATGCTGAGAGACACTACTTATTGGCGTGTAGCTCAATAAATATTGCCCATATCAGTCTCAATGTTTAATCATTTATTGTTCCTGGTAACCTTTACCATCCTCCCGAATAGCATTTGCAATCCAACTATTTTTTTGACGTAGAGTGCATATATACATATAACACGTCTCACACAATTTTATTATCTTTTTCTCATGCAGGCAATCCTTAATCTGAACCTCCAGTGATTTCCTTGACATTCTTCTTTCTTTCATGCTACTCTTAGGCTGAATAAATTCTCTTAGTTATAGCATCTCACTACTCATGTCATTCTTTCAACATGGCCAAATTTCCTCAGAGTCTCCACCTTATTAACAACATTTTCCTTCACATTACACATCTTTTTTTTTTTGATTGGAGGTTTAACGACCACCGTGAGCAACTCAATGGGCTATAAGCAGTCGCCCGTCCCTAAATTAGGGTCACTGGTTCGAGGGAAGGGAGAGAGCCAGTGCCGTAAGACAAACACAACATCCATGCCTCACCGGGATTCGAACCCGGACACCGTTCGAACGAATGATCAGGGGCCATCGCTTAGACCACTGCGCCACCGGGGCTGCATTACACATCTGCAACGCATCTCCATTCCTCACATGACCAAAATGTGTCTTGCTACCCGCTCCCTCCCACTCCATAAGTAACGCTTCTTTTCCAGAACACCAACAACTTCTTTGTCTCTTTTACAATATCCAGGTTCCACTGCCATACATCAGAGCAGGAACAATTACACTTTTACAGACAGCTGGTTGAGATCTTTTAGAGAATCCATCTATCCTGTGAAACCCTCCTCCAACTTTCAAAGATGAATTCACTCAACTACCAATTTCATCATAGAATCTGTTTTCTCTGTCTTTCTAAATGACTTGCTTGAAACACGTAGCTCAATTTTGTCATCTCATGTCTGTAAAAGCTAATGGTAAAAGGCGTGCAGCAGTGGCATACTATACTGCTTTTCACATCTTCTCTGCATCATTATTATTGCTTGTTTTCTACTTCAAAATTGCTGTTTTGTCATGAATTTCAACTCAGTAGCTGGTTTCCTCAATTCGTTAAAGGAGCTGCACGGCCCACTTGCTGGATATTCAGCTAGGAGTGCCCCAGATTGGGTGGCAAGCCCAATGCTGGGGAGAGCTCAATGCACAGGGGCAAGTACCATAAACGGTTCATATGTCCAGAGCCAATTCTGGGGACCCACCTATGCATTCGCGTTATGTTTAGAGGAAAACTCTGTGAAATCTGTTGAATTGGATAGCTAGGTGACGAAAAATGAACACCTAGCTATTGTCTATCACAAAGACATTAGCAACCTCACCATGTCGCTGGTGATTACGTTTTCTGAGATATTATTAACAATAATCAGATTTTCTGCCAACTTACGATTATTTTTTATGCTTTTACACCTTAAACTCTATTAAGGATTTATTGCTTCAATAATAAAGGCTTTTCCAGAAAATGTGAATGGATGGTCTTTTCGTGTTCATACATGAGATTGACGACGAAAGAAAAAAGCTGAACTTTTTTCACCGGGTAAAAATTTCAAAATACACAGTGAAAAAGTATTGGGCTTGTACGAATGAAATGTCTTGCAGATGACCAGCACATGTGGACGGCGAGAACGTAAAAATAGGACAACTTACTTAGGCAAAATAATCCCCCTCGGCATCAACACATAGTTGCTATCTCTCCGGTACGGCCATGATCCCGGAACGAAAAAAGTCTTGTGGTTGGGATCTGAAGAAGTCATAACTGCACGTTGAACCTCATTGTCTGTCGTGAACTGTTTCCCGGACAGGAAGTGATCCAGGCGACGAAACAGATGATAGTCTGTCGGACACAAGTCCGGGAAATAGGCAGTGCTTCACAGCCCAAGGCACTTAGTGTCAGCATCGTCCGTTGTACGACATGAGGGCGGACGTCATCCTGGAACAGAAGAACACCATATCTGTTGACCAAAGCCGGTTGTTTCTGCAGAAATTTCCGGTGCATCTGGTGTAATTCAGCACAATACCGTTATGCAGTGATGGTCTGGCCTCTTGCAACGAAACTCCGATGAATTATCCCGGCTGTGAACCACCAGACAAGGAGCATCATCTTCTTGGTGTGTAGGGGTGTCTTAGGATGCCGTCCAGCAGGCTGTGCTTTGCTTAACCATTGTGCAGATCGTTTCCGATTATCATAAAGGACCCACTTCTTGTCGCAGGTGATGATTCGATGCAGTAGAGGTTCCTGTTTATTCCTGGCAAGCAGCGACGTTCAGACTTCCAAACGCCTATAGTCTTGTTGGCAGTTGTTAGCTCACGTCACGCGACAGCCACATGTCCAGCTTTTTGACCTTACCTAGCGCAGAGACGCCGAGCAACTGTCGTGTGGTGGACACCTACCTCTGCCGCTATCTCACGACACGTTTTTCCGGAGTCCGCTTCATCCACACGTAACAGAACATCGTCAGAAACAGCAACAGGTCGGTAACCACGTGATTCGTTTTGCAGGACCGTATCTCCGCTTCGAAACTTCACAAACCATCGCCGAATGGTTCGTTCGTTGGCTGTATTCTCCCCAAACGCTTTGTTAACGTTTCGAGCGGCAATTCCTGCAGAATGGCCCAGTTTAAATTCACACAGATGACACTCAAATCCGGCGTCTGGATGTTTTCTTTGCAAGCCACGTTACACCCAAACAAATCACGCCTAAACCTTGTTCTTCACACACGTGCTAGCTATTTATAGTTACTATGTGACGTAATGCCCGCAACATGTGGGTGGTTCCATTCCGCTGCTTGTTCGCGCAGGGCATTTCATTCGTACCAACCCAATATAAATGTAATGCAGCATGAGCAAGACACAATTGTTCACTGAGGTTTATTTTTGTAGATATTAAACTGGAGCACATCAAAATATAAAATTACTGACATTTAACAATATCAACACAGGATAGGAGGACCATCGTGGGAGAAAAAGAATTCGATTAAGGGTGGAATATTTGCCCCTTTCGACTTCCGTTTTTAGAAACTTTTCCTCCATATTAAAGCTGAAATACAAATGATATTTAACAGTACTGGGCAAAAGAAACATCGCGAGAAAAAAATTACGATTACAGGAGAAATCTACACTCCGTCTAACTTTCGTTTCCAAAGGTTTTGAAAGCTCGAATTCAATCTTCGGATGGAAAAAGACCTCCACCAATCTCTGAAAAATTTCTGTTCAGTTATGCATCTATCTCAAGAACTACAGTTACGATGATTTTTTCTTTTGTTTTTTGTTTTTGTTTTTTTTTGTTTGGAGGTTTAACGACCACCGTGAGCAACTCAATGGGCTATAAGCAGTCGCCCGTCCCTAAATTAGGGTCACTGGTTCCAGGGAAAGGAGAGAGCCAGTGGCGTAAGACAAACACAACATCCATGCCTCATCGGGATTCGAACCCGGACCCCTTTCGGACGAATGATCAGAGGCCATCGCCTTAGACCACTGCGCCACCGGGGCGTCGGAGACGACGATGGAAATGGTGGAATTCCTCGAATTCTCAGAAGGATCTCATGCCTGGAGATTACAGGGAAATTTCCCAGCCGTCTAACTTCCGTTTTCGGAAAATTTTCCTCTGCATTTCAAGCTGAAATACAAATATTTATGGAATAAAATTATATTTAACAACACAATACAGAACATCGCGAGAAAAAGAAATTACGATTATGAGAAAAATATTCCCGCCGTTTAACTTCCGGTTTTGTAAGTTTAGAAAGATCAAAAACCAAACCCAGCCGAAAAAACGGCATCCCCAACTAATACCCCCTCCCCCAAATTTCTCTTCAGTTTTGCATCGATCTCGAGTATGACCAAAATGATGACAGAAAACGCGGAATTCCGAGAATCTCATGCATGGGTATTTGAAGTGGTTGGTTGGTTGGTTGTTCGATTTTTATGGCGCAAGGGCCATGGTTGGCCAAAGAGCGCCAGAAACAAGACAAACAAATAGTATTAAAAGTGTGGTATAAAGCTTAAAATCTGACTGATCATGTAAAACTGAAAAATGAGAACGATAGAAGGGCTAAAAAAGATAATGGAACAAACAGTATTAAAAAACATGATACAATTAATTAAAACCTAGCTGATACAGTAAAACTGAGAAATGAGGATGATGATAAGGCTAAAATCTAGATACGTTTAAAATAGTCAATTTCTTTAAAAAATGAAAACACGGCAACAGAGTCACAGTGGTCATTGAGGAGCCGCTGCAGTGTAGCGGCGTCCTCGGTCAACAAATGAGAATGAAAGAAATGAAAACGTACATCACGAAAACGAACACAGGTACAAAGAAGATGAGTGACGGTGAGTCGGCAGTTGCACGCCTCACACATCGGCGCAGTGTCGCCACACAGCAAAAAGCGGTGAGTGAATCGACAATGCCCAATGCGGAGACGAGCAAGCACCACTTCCTCCCTACGGTTCCGACGATATGAGGATTTCCAGACTTCAAGATTAGGTTTAATACGATGCAGTTTATTTTCCACCTGTTGGTCCCACAGACCTTGCCACGTTCGCTTGATATGGTCGCGAACCAGAAAGCGGAAATCCCGGTGAAACAGTGGCAAGGGTGTGACGACCAAAGAGGAAGCAGATCTAGCAGCCGCATCAGCACACTCGTTACCCGAGATTCCAACATGCCCGGGAATCCAACAAAATTGTATCTGGACACCGGCCTCGAGCAAAGAACAAAGAAGCCTTCGTACGGTAAAAAGAAAAGGGTGGTCACAGCAGTCCAACGATGACAAAGCCTGCAAAACACTCAAGGAATCAGTGTACACCGCAGCCCGGTGATGAGAACTCGACTGAACATGGAGAAGGGCGAGATACACAGCATGCATCTCCCGCTGAAAACACAGTGGCCTCAGCTGGAATCCGCGCTACTGAAACGTCATCTACACAGACAGCCGCGGATCCAACGACTCCATGCATCTTGGAGCCATCAGTAAAAATGGGAGTGTAATCAGAATGTAGGTCACGGTGCTCAGCGAAGAGCTGCTGGTACACTGACGCAGGGGTTGAGGATTTATTAAAAGATGTAAAGGTGGTATCCACCATGACACCAAGTGGGTGCCATGGCGGGTCCCCAAAGCCCCTTGTCTCTCCAACAAGTGACAAGTCGAGCCCTACATCACGGGCTACGGCCGCCATACGAAGACCGAAGGTTGAAACGCACGAGGGCCGGTTCCCGAATAAACGAGCATGCTGGGGATGAAAAACTGCATCGTATAAAGGATGGTCTGGAAGAGATCTAAGTTTCAGGTAGAATTGAATAGACAGCTGCAGACGGCGTAATTCAAGCGATGGTTCGTTCGCATCAGCGTAAAGGCTGGGAATCGGAGATGTTCGAAATGCTCCCTGAACAAAGACGCAGTGCTTGATGGTGAATAGTGTCCAAAGGCCGGAGAACGGAAGGACGCGCAGAGCCATACACGATACAACCATAATCCAGTTTCGACCGTATTAAGGAATGGTAAATGCGAATCAAAGACATCCTGTCTGCGCCCCATGAGACTCTCGAAAGGATCTTAAGAATAGATAGAGCCCGCAGACAGGAAATCTTGAGCCGCCGAACGTGCGCACGGAATGTAAGCGCACGGTCGACGGTCAGTCCAAGGAACTTGGTCTCCGGCAAAACTGGTATGGCTGCACGGTCTAAAAACAGCTCTGGGTCAGGATAGAGGCCGCGCCTCCGGCAGAAATGGACACACGCTGTCTTGTCGGGAGAAAGAACGAAACCATTGCTATTCGCCGTTTTAAAGATCTGATTAATTGCTGACTGCAACTGCCTTTCAATAAAATGCATGCTTGATGACGAGCAGAAAATGTGCAAGTCATCAACATAGACAGTAGCCGAAACCGCAGGAGGAAGATTTGTGAGGAGACAATTAATGCGAAGGATGAACAATGTGACAGATAAAATGCAACCTTGAGGAACACCTTGTTCTTGATGGAATGTTGCCGATAGCGTCGTACCCAGGCGCACCTGGAACACCCGATTGCGAAGAAAATTTAAAATAAATGTCGGAAGATTTCCTCGCAATCCGCATGCGTGGAGGTCACGGATAATACCATGCCGCCACGCTCGATCATAAGCTTTTTTCAATATCAAAAAATACAGAAACCAGGTGCTGCCTACGCACGAACGCCTCGCGCACAGATGTCTCAAGGTGCAGGAGATGATCGTGAGGTGAACGATGACGGCGAAAGCCGCTTTGTGATGGTGAAAGTACTTGATGATATTCTAAAAAATGAATTAACCGGGAATTAACCATGCGTTCAAGAACTTTACACAGACAGCTAGTGAGAGCAATTGGACGATAACTAGAGGGAGATCTAGGATCCTTGCCAGGTTTGGGAAAAGGCAGAACAAAAAGCTTTTCGCCAAGATTCCGGGAAACTGTGCTCCGACCAAATACGATTATACAAGATTAAGAGATTCTCGAGAGACGACTGTGAGAGATGACGGAGCATGTCATAATGGATGCCATCGGGACCGACCGATGTAGCGCCGGACCGATGCAGAGCCACCCTGAGTTCAACCATGCTGAAGGGGAGTTATATCCGGTGTCGAGAAAAGGCGCAAAAGAGATTCTCTGGCGTTCCGCAGTGGATTTAATCCTCAGAAAGGAGGAAGGATACGCCAGGTCACTCGACACGGAGGCAAACGCCTCCCCCAAACAATCAGCAATCTCCCCGACTCCAGCATATGTGCAGCCGTTACTCTCGAGAATGGAGATCTGGTGAGAGCTGTAGTTACCCCGGATCTTACGAATCTTGTCCCACACACTTTTCGAACTGGCACGTGAAGTGAGAGATGAAACATACTGGATCCAAGACTCCCTCTTGCTACGTCGACGCACCAACCGAGCATAGGATTTTGCTCGTTTGAATGTAACGAGATTAGCATCGGTTGGATAACGCCGAAACGTAGACCAGGCCTTATGTTGAGCTTTCCTAGCCGCTGCGCATTCAGGGGTCCACCAAGGTTTCGGACTTCTGGAGAGTGTCGCAGATGTTTTTGGTATAGAAAGATCAGCTGCCTGAAGAATACAATTTGTGACTTCAAGAACCGCTGCGTCGATTGACTCTTGGGTCACCATTGCAGAAAATATCAAAGCTGACGGTGTGAAGACCTCCCATCTCGCACGCTCCATCCTCCAACGAGGAGGGCGGGAGGCAGAAGATGGCATGTTCGCATGATGCGAGAGGACAATGGGAAAGTGGTCGCTCCCGTGGAGGTCGTTACACACCGCCCACGACCAGTCAGCAATAATTGATGGTGATCCCAAGGTCAAATCGATCGCACTGAAGGATCGTGTCGGTTCATGGAAGTACGTGTCAGCACCGGTGTTAAAAAGGCACAAAGAGGCCGAGGACAGAAGTGACTCTATGCGACGACCTCTCGTGCTGATGCTGACACTACTCCCACAAATGATGATGGGCATTGAAGTCACCCAGTAGAAGAAAGGGTGAAGGCAGCTGATCAACCAATCTCTCCAGTACCGAGACGCTCACGTTCTCGTCCGGCGGCAGATAGACACTGCAGACAGTAAGAGGTACAGGCATAGAAATACGAACCGCCACGGCCTGCACAGTTGTGGAAACCGCGACGGAAGATACCGGAACCCTGTGAGGGACGAGAATGGCAACTCCCCCACAGGCTATATTTCCAGACGAGTTATCTGTCCGAAATGCACTGTAGCCTCGAACTGAAAGCAGGTCCGATGGTTTAAGCTTCGTCTCCTGTAGACAAAGGCACACCGGAGAGTAAAATGAAAGCAGATGTTTCACTTCATCAAAGTTCGTCCGCAAACCTCGACAGTTCCACTGAATGATTGAAGCCATGGTTATAAGTGAAATGAAAATGAAAATGATCAAACAAAGTCCGGCTCCATCGCCTCTGCTGGGGGTTCCCCAGATCTGGAGGCGTGTGACCAGGGGCTAAGATGGGAGCATGTTTTGTCCCCAAGTGTCTTACTGGGAGGCGCACGACGTTGAGTCGTTTCCTGAGATTTTGGAGGAGAAGAAATGCTTTTCTTATCCTGGGCTTTGGTCTTTTTGTTAGAAGAAGTGGCCTGACTTCCTTGTTGGTGGTGGGATGAGTCTTCTTCGGCGAAGTGGTGGGTGGCGCTTTCAGACCCCTAGCTCGAGACTGGAGTGCCTCCAGTCCGGCTGCGATGATGTCGTTAACATTGAATGGACATTTAAGGGGGATCTCAATGTCGGTCTGAGTGGCAACCGTAGATTTGGCAACCACCACTGAAGCGTATGATCGCCGATCAGGTGTAACAGGAACCACTTTTCTTCTGGCCTCAGGATAGGAAATATTTTCCACCGTTTTGATCCTTTGGATTTCCTTCTCCTCCTTCCACTTGGGACAATCTTTGGCTGATGCCGCGTGTGAACCCTTGCAGTTCACACAAAACTCAGCCTCGCCACACATTCTTGCAGAAGATGCTCTGTGGCACCACAGCGTGCACACCGGGATTGCTCCTGCACGACTGCTGAGAATGGCCATAAGACTGGCACCTAAAACATCTCAACGGGTTAGGGATGTATGGGCGTACTTCTAGGTGGAGATACCCTGCCTTGATGGATGTAGGCAGGGAAGGGCTATCAAACGTTAAAATGATGTTCCGGGGATGGGACGGACTGCCCATTCCGCCTGAATAGAATACGCCGCACACCCGTAACGTGTTGACTCCTCAGTTCTTCAAGTAATTCTTCCTCAGCACACTCAACGAGGTCCTGAGAGGAGACAACACCTCGAGATGAATTTAGGTATCCATGAGGTGTTATTTTTACCGGAGTCTCAAGCAGCGTGGTGGTGTTAAGAAGTGTAGAGCTGTAGGCCACAGTGGACATTTCTACAAGAAGATCTCCAGATTGGAGCTTCTTTACGCTCTTAGGAGAGCTTGCAATGGATTGAAGAGCTTTATTTATCCAAAATGGACTTTTGGCACTCAAAGGCTTTGAAGGGTCCAATGAGTGCACAAAAAAGAATCGAGCATTTAAACAATCAGGGACATGTTTTTTTGCAGAAGGTGATGACCCTTCCTCCATACCTCTTTTGCTTTTTGGTTCTGGGGAAATTTTATTTTCATCCATGAAAAAATTTAATAATTCGTCCGCCGACTTCCCCACCCACAATCGAGCCCAACGAGGGAGAGCCGGAGGTCCGCAAGCCCAAGTGGACGCAGGACACGACTCTAGGGATAGCAAGCGGATATAGCAAGTTGATAGGGCAGACATGCGCTCGGCGAGCACCCAGACTTTCCCATGCCTAGGGAACACCCCTTTGGCATGCCCACCCTATCCCCAGACTCACCCTGTCGCACGAGACGACAAGCCGTTAGAGGTCTGGGCTCCACTCGGCCACAGACCTCATTGACTAGGAGTGGGTTAGTTCCCAGCCGCCCGTTTAGGGTGAAGCAGGGGCAAAGAGGAGTGTTGGCAACTGGCGACAACAACACCCAGGCCTCCAGAAACCTCAGCCTCCAGCATCCCCTTTTCCACCTTACGGGTCACCGCACACGGCAAACGTGCAGGCAGGTCTAGCTAACCAGCTCGGAAAAACAGAAAGAACGGAACATGAAATGGAGAAGACAGGAAAGAAAACGAGAAACTAAAATCCGGAGCTGGCGCATAATCACAACCTCAGCAACCTACAACTGAGGCGGGAGCGTGTCAAGTGAAAAACAAAAAACATAAAAAAGTGAAAATTCACATCTAGTACATGTCGGCTCGGGCCGTGGGGACGCCATCCCCCATCAGCTGGATGAACAGCTGTCCCTTCGGTATGTAATCGTTCAAGTCGTAATGACAAAATGATCCGTCACAAGGTCAGCTCGGGCCGTGGGGGCGCTGGCTCCCAAATAACTGGAAAACCAGTTATCCCCGTGCGGGGTATTTGAAGTGGACAAATATTATGAGAACTCATAAAACAAGTGAACAGTAAAATTATACAAAACATGTTTTTATTGTAAAAATATTTTTATACATATGTTTTTCTTTTTAAAAAAGAGGAATGATACTAAAAAATTCCAAATGCCTACACATTTTCCCCAACACAAATATTTACATTCATAAAAACAGTTTTCACCAGTTACAATTGCACATGATATTTTACATATCATAGTTAAGAATGTAATGATATAAATCATGTCCTGCATGGTTAGTAATTGGAACACTGTTCCAATTCTTTCATCACAATACTAACTTATAAAAGGAAAACTAACACAATTCCATATACATAGTTAAATATTAACAGAAAATTAACCATCACACATTTTGAAAAGAAAAAATGAAACTAAATTTCAGTTTGAAAATTTTCACAATATTTACATTCGGTCTTCAGTTGGCTATGTGAGAAAATCCCCCTTTGTTGCCTCCAAGCTCAAGCATGTATGAAAGGTATTTCCAAAGTTATCTTCAGAAGTTACATTTGAGGGTCTTCTTTTAAATATAGGTCAATCAGTATGAAACAGCTTACAATAAGGGAAAAAATATGGATGTACTAAATATGATAATGTATTAAAAAGTAACACAACTATGCCCATGGCGACTTCAATTTTCTTAAGCTATTTCTCAGTTAAAACATGATCCATAGAGGTGAAAAGATGAATGCAAGCCAGTTTTTACTAAAACTTGTTTTCTAATTCCAATGGAAACCTTCTTTGTGTAGTCCCTTAGAAGAGTCCACAAATTCAATCTCTACATGAACAAAAAGCATCTTACAGAGCCCTGGAAGATTTCTTTTGTTCAAAATATCAATTTCTGTGTAACTCAAGGTACCAATTTTGGGGGGAGAAGATGGGGGTTAATAGCCACAATTAGCAATTCTAAGGACTATAAGCAGTCACCTCCCCCCTAATTTAGGGCCACTGGCTTCAGGTAGAAGTGACAGAGTCAGCACCACTGGACCTTCCACATCTCATCCAAGACTTGAATTTGGGCCCATCTTGGGTGAATGGAGCTAGCAGCTCAAGGGCCAATGGTTTCAAGAAAGGGACAGAATCTGCACCATAGTACAAGAATAGCACCCATGTCTCATTCAAAGCCCCCCCCCCTGCGCATCTAAGGATATACAGTCCCTAATTTAGAGCCACTAGTTCCAGAAAAGAAACAGTCAGTGCCATAGGACAAGCACACAGCCCTGGCTCATTTGAGACCCCCCCCCTCACAAGCATCTAAGGCTATAAGGAGTCATCTGTCTCTAATTTAGAGCCATTGATTCAAGGAAAGAGACAGAGGACAAACCCCTCCCCCATAAGCATCTAAGACTAAAAGGAGTCACCTGTCCTTAATTTAGTCATTGGTTTTGGAGACAGGATAGAACCAGCATCACAGGACAAACACATCATCTATGTCTCATCCAGGGGACCTCTTGAGCAGCAAAGACCGAAAGTAGTAGTTGCCAGTCTCCAACTACAAACTACTAGTTCCATAGAAGGGACAGAACAAGCACTATAGCACAAACCTTCCCCCATGCCTCGTTTAAGAACCCCAGGAGCATCTAAAGCTATAAGGAGTTTCCCATTTCTACTTTAGAGCCGCTGGTTTCAGGAAACATACAGAACCAGTGCAATAGAACAAACACACCATCCATGTATGGGTTTTCTGGAATTAATCTAGCAATCAGATGTGCCTGAATGTTCTATATGTAACATAATCACATAAAAAAACATGAAAATTACATCGCCCTGGAGCAGGAGTTGAACCTGCATCTCCTGATTTCCATTTCACCCTGCTATCCATCATATGACCCAGGACAAGGAAGTTCCAAGTTTCTGAGTTAGAAGAATCTTAACCTTTCTAGATTTCTACTTGAATATGCTACGAGGGAGCAGAATTGGCTTTGACTGGAGAAATCTGAATTGGTTTAAATTTTTCTAACTCAGATTCAGATACTTGGAACTTCATTGTCCTGGGTCATATAATGGATAGCATGCATAAAGGGAAATTGGGAGATTCAGGTTTGATTTCTACTCCAAGGAAATGTAATTTTCAAGTTTTCTGATGAGATGATATTATGCATAGAACAGCAAAACTGAAGATTCAGGCATGTCTGAGTGTGACTACTAGGTTAATAATCCTGGCATCACCCATGCCTTGTTTGGAACCCTTATGAGCATCTAAGGCTATAAGGAGTTACCCAGCCCTAACTTAAAGCCGCTGATTCCAGGGAAGGGAGACACCAGAATCACAGGACAAACAAACCACTCATGTTTTGAGGAACTTAAACATGGACTGAACATGAATAATTAACAGAAGTCCCACCTCTAATCACTTAACCAATACAGCAATGAGAGGGTCATTTGATTCTTTTTTGTTGACTAGGTATCTTAGAATAAACTAGTCAGGAAGAATCCATCTTTATTTAGCAGGTACGACACAATTTTTTTTTCTTTTACAACAAATAAATCCCTGTCAGCTCAAAATCTTTGGCCATCCTTTGTTGATGGTGGACTTTTAGAACCCTACTGAAAAGGTCTCCACTGTTAATAAGACCATGGAGGGATGTTTTCAGTTTAATTACACGTACGAAGCATCTGGGATATTAACAATCACTTAACACTAATTCAGATTTGCTGGGTGAATCAAAGTGGTATGCGGCTTGTGCGCATTAAGGCTGATACTTGTGAAGCAGACCACCATATTCATGCAACTGCCAGAAGAAACCATCGGGAAAAACAAAACAAAGGCACTGCAGTTAGATTTAAACCTGACCCTGGAATTCCAACGTGGAAATAGGAATTTTACTGATATATGAAATATTGTCAAATCCGATTGATTAAATAATCATATTTCTGCATTTGTGACTTTCATTATAAACAGTTTTCTACATTTGACAAGACTCATTAAACCTACATCAGGCTTTCGTTTGAATAAGCACAGAGTATACATTTTTCTACTACATACATGATTTAGTTGTTCAAAGACAATATACATAATTATAACTTTGTTCAAAATTAATTATTTTTTGTACAACTGTAATGGCTTTATTTTGATTGAGAATATCACAGTTTCTTAACTCCTTTGACATGAGCTTTTAATTTCATTTTATGTTAATTGAAAAACTTGGAGAACCCTCTCATTCTATGGGTTTCACCAACATTAAAAACATTAATAAAAATGTTTACAAAAAATTAAAGAAAGTTATTTTTTTCTTGCATTTCAAGCTGCATGTCAGCTCATTGTTGGGACTGTATTCAAAGTAACAGGACACAATGAATATGAAATTAAAGAAAAAGAAGCCAAATGGGGGGAGGCTTGTGCAAGGTATCTATTTGGGATGAATATCAATCAGACAGGAAGTTAAATGTAAGTATAATGAATACCATGAATGAATAAATTAACACCATAATGAAAATCATAAATTTTCCTAACGATTTTCATTTTCTGAAAGGCTACAAAAGGTCAGTGATGGTAAAAGTCAATGATAATTGTAAAATATACTTGCCAATCCATTCTCATATGGAAGTGATTTAATGAACATCGATTTGTTGGTGAGTGCATGTCAGTGCAATATAACATCTCCATATCATCATCATCATTGAAACATACTGGCCTTGGCACTATGCATAACTTAGTAAAGAAATAAGTAAAATAAAAAGTGAAAGAAACCCCACAGATATTTAAAATTATGCACAGGTTGCACAAAGAATGTGAACACAAATACATAAATAGTGAAAATAAACCAAATATTGATTTAAACAACATCACACATTAATCTGAATAATTTTAAGTTACTGCCAAGCATAGTAGCAGAAAGGCATCATAAAAATCTTTGTCAAAATAACTGAATCCAATTTGTTGGGCTGAAAGTTTTTTTTTGTTTTTTTCTCATAAATGAGGGGGTAAGCATACTATTGAAGAATTACAGAATAATGCATGTGATAATGTATTTAAGCAAACAAAAAAAAGGTACAAAAGTCCACAAGCAGAATTCCTATAGTTTAATAATAAATCAGAAGACATAAAATTAAAAAAAAAAAAAAAAAAAGGTTGGTGTGAAGATAAAAATGACATTACTAGGGGATAAATTCTATGGCGATGAACAAGAGAAACAAAGTTAAAATGAAGCAATGTTAAAAAGAGTTAGGTGTTTGATCATTTTGCTGGTGAGTGCATGTCAATTCTAAAAAAACAATACATAAAAAAAACTGAAGTGGGTGTATAGAGGTAAAGAAAACTTTTTTCTTCAAATGCTCACAATAAAGTCTACAAAAAAAAAAAAAAGATGTTAACACTTTTTCCAATCTAGTAATTTTCCATATCAGTTAATTCCCATCTTCCAAACATGACATGGACATATAATAATAATAATAATAATAATAATAATAATAATAATAATAATAATAATAATAATAATGATACCAACATAACAGATTTCAACCAATACAGATGTGTGTTATTCTTAATATTTTCTTTTAGATATATAAAGGAGAAATACACAGGTCTAACAAAAAAGGCAACCATTTCTGAAATATTTCAGCACAAAAACCAATGTAATTATCAAATGAAAACTAAATAGTCACAGGAAAATGATAGAAGATATGCAGACCAAATCTACATAGTCAAAAAGGGGAATTATAATTGACCTAAGAAATAAATGAAATTAATTCCATAAATACCATAAGTAGACCCAATACCATATTTGCACATGAATTCCTTAAAAAAATATCACACTTGCAAAATATAAATTAGGTTCCATTACTCTCGATTTTCCTATGATAAATTATTTAATGCACTTCTGATATACTGAGTTACATAAGAACAGACAACGGATATAACCTGTTTGTAAAGTATATATCCTTGCAAAACATGAAAAAAAAGACACATTTTTTTTTTAAAATATGAAGAGCAAAGAAAACAAAATAGCCACAGCATGATAATGACACAGGCTGTGCAAATGTTTTGCTCCGGAAATTGGATACAGTTACTTAAGGAAGCGTCTGACAAGAAGAAATTTAATTTTGTGACTGCCTACCACATATTTACTACATGACAATTCTATAGGTTAGAAAAACTGATGACATAATGACCAATTCTTTTTTAAGCTGTGGAACTGTCCAAGAAAGCATGTCTGTTCTTGATTTAAAAAAAAGCTGAAGGTTGCATATTCAGAGAAAAGGCACATTCTAAGGCAGGGGTACACGAATCTAAGGTGCTCATCTACAAAGAAGAGACTGGTGAACTTAAGAGTGATAAAAGTTCAATAGTCACTAAGATTTTGTAAGATAAACAAAATTACTGATGCTCATCTACAAGAGACTGGTGAACTTAAGAGTGATAAAAGTTTAATGGTCACTCAGATTTTGTGAGATAAACAAAATTACCACTGCTTACCTACAAGAAAAAGACTGGTGAACTTAAGAGTGATAAAAGTTCAATAGCCACTAAGATTTTGTAAGATAAACAAAATTACTGATGCTTATCTATAAGAAAGAGACTGGTGAACTTAAGAGTGATAAAATTTTAACAGTCACTGATTTTTTCTTCAAAGCAGTGGTTAAAATGTGACAATTAGGATACAATCAGAGGTAACAGTTTATTAACTGTCTTGAGGATGCAGGATTTAAAACTTAAGAGAATATTTTGGGAGGTGTTATATATGTGTATATGGAAAGGCACATGCTTAGTGTAACCAGGAAAGATAAGAAGAGAAACCTGTGGATCAGGAAAATGACAAGAGTGGAAGACATCATAAGAGTAAAATCCCTGAAATGGGAATGAGCTGGACATATTGCCAGGACGGACAGGCTACCACCGATGGACAAGCGAAATTTTAGATGTGATACCAAGGAACAGGAAAATACCCAGAAGAAGACCACTTGGGAGATGGGTGGACGAAATTTGAAAGCATGCTGGTGTGACAAGGAGGAGACTAGCTCAAGATAAACCGTTGCAGAAGAAACGTGGGGAGACCTTTGAAATCCAGCAGTTGATTGATAATGGTTGACAATGATGATGATGACATGCATGTGTATGTAGTGTGCATTGTGTAGGTATACATAGTGTTTTTTATCACAAAAAAAGTGACAGTACTCATTTCTTGCTAGCAGAGAAAGTTGGAAGCAATATACCTCCACCAGCTTCTGATGAGTGCCATTCAATTGAAATTATCAACATGGCAAACCCTCTAGCTAAAGAAAAAAATATATATATTCTTTGAAAAATTTGGAATTCACTAATTGTTTTTCTTCAAAGTAATTATTATTAAACTCTAATATGGAGGTCTTGTTCTATATGTAGCTGGCCACACTGCAATAGTTTAATTAGCCCCCTTCCCTGCTGGATACTGTAATGAATGATACAAAGCTGAAGTATTCTGATGCAAGTATCAACTATCACAACCATCCTGAAGGACAAAATTGATTGCCTCAGTAAAAAAGCTACAAAAATTTCAAAATCAGAGAGAGGGAGAGACAAAGTTTATTTCCTACCTAAAAATATCCAAAAGCGCATTTTTTAAAAAAATTCCTACACACTTTTGTTTACAACACTTTCATTTAGGAAAATGCTGTTTTCTTACCAGTTACATAAAGAAGTACTATTCTCTACTGTTTGCCCACTTTCAACACTATTATTAATACCAAGAATGCATGCAAACTATCTGGCAAATCATTATTTCACTTGATAACAGTCTGAGAGTTTTGTGGTAGTCACAGCAAATGATACAGGTGTTAAATTATGCATGGTTACACTGTAATCTTGTAGTAAACAGCTTACAAATCAGTGTCTAAACAAGAAATAATGGAGCAGTTGTGACAAATCAGGACACAAGATGTGTGAAGTGTACTATCTTAGCAGAACTTGTAAATTGAAATAAATAAAATGCAGAGATATAATTGATACGCATGACAAGAGATCTGAACAGAGGAGTGGAAGCATAGTTGTGCATAGGTATGAAACATGGCTGACTATGAGATGTGTTAAAAAAAAACTGCTGCTAAAGCATCATCTGCTAAAATGTCCATGTGCATACTTCTACAGTATGAACAGCCTCACATCTAGGTGGGATCACTGTTGAGGGTTCTTTTTCTCCATTACTTTCTTTTCTTCGTTTTTTTTTTTTTTTTTTTTTTTGCCAACTCGGTGTTCAGTTTCTTCTCTTTCATGTTGTTGCTATCATAGTCCTCCTATCTCCCCTTAGATTTCCTTCTTGTTCACTTTTCAGGAAGCTTTATGTCCATAACTTTGTGCCCCACACATTTCATGTGCCTTTTCAAAAATATGCAATTTTGCTTCTTGGAATTCCTTTGAAACTTCTGTCAGTTTAACAGTTGCCCTTATACTTTCCCTTTTTAAGCCTCTCTATTCTGGTGACAGCACACATCCACCTCAGCAACATTTAGCTTATTCTTCAAACATCTTGTCATTGTCTAAGTTTCAGCACTGAATAGTATTGCTGGTCTTAACGCAGCCTCGGAAACCCAACTTTTCGGCCACACTGGTATCATTCTACTACACACTACAATTGGTGTCTTTTTCTCTAGTTATTCAATCCAGCTTGCACTCTCTTATTCACTTCTTCCTACAACATCAATTCCAGGAATTTGAATCTTCTTATTCTGATCATTTTTTCCTGGATATTAATACCTCTCAATTAGATTTTCTCCTTCTTCACTGCAACACATGCACTCTGTTTTGGTTTGTCTTACCTTCAACGCATTGTCTCCTAATGTTTTTCAATTTTCTAAATTCTTTTCTGGTTCTCTGTTACTCATGGAACAACATAACATTTTTTTAAATTTTTTTTTTGATTGGAGGTTTAACGACCACCGTGAGCAACTCAATGGGCTATAAGCAGTCGCCCGTCCCTAATTTAGGGTCACTGGTTCCAGGGAAGGGAGAGAACCAGTGCTGTAAGACACACACAACATCCATGCCTCACCGGGATTTGAACCCAGACCCCGTTTGGCAACATAACATTACACACCTGCAAATAACAAGGTCCACAGTGGTACTTTCCTCACTCCTGCTGTTGCCACAGACTAGAAAAATATCAAATAAGAATAGGTTTAATCACTGATCTTTGGTATACCACAACTCTCACATCAAATGCATCTGTCTACTCTATGCTACTTCTGACACATACAGGAATATCTGCTCTATCAACTGCACATATTTTTCTGGCACAATTTTCCCTATCAGGAAATTCCATACTTTCTGCCTTGAAACTCTATCCTATATTATCTCTGAATCT
The DNA here is from genome assembly GCA_039090855.1 of Macrothele yani. NCBI lineage: Eukaryota > Metazoa > Arthropoda > Arachnida > Araneae > Macrothelidae > Macrothele > Macrothele yani. The sequence continues at coordinate 32,312,888 of CM076993.1, forward strand.
ACAAATATAGTAGGTAACTGTGTTTCTGTACTTTCTATTATCTGTCTTTGGCATTGTTGTACTTCTTACAGGCATAAATCCAAGCTGTTCTTCTGCTATATCTTTACCTTTTCTCCCAATTTGTTATCACACATTCTTTCCTGTGAGCTTTGTGACACGAACTAAAATAACAAGAAATAGTGGTATTCTCTTTGTGTAATTTGCTTACAGTATTATAACAATCTGCTAAATTTTTTTATGATACTACATTAAATTGCCACATCATCATAACACAACTGTACAAAAAAGGATATCATTATTCCTCACAACTTCTCTCTCTCTCTCTCTGTGCGTGTGCGTGTGTGCGTGTGTGTGTGTGTGTGTGTCAACAAGCCCATGTTTCCAAATCTAGAATTATGAATTTCATACATGATAAAAAGAGAACAGAAGACAGATATTTCTTTATATTGTCATTATATGTTTACCTTATACTATTTACTGCCAGACTCTAGCAAAACTCGTTGATAGATCTACAGCATCTATCCGAGCTTAAGCATATTTCTCACAGTTATGCTTCAAACATGTATTAAGCAGGAAAAAATGAAAATGTAAAATGAGATACATCTTTAAAACATATGGAAATATAGCTAGACTCAGTAATTAGCTGCTGGAATTTTCAGTATGCAAAATACCTTGATCAAGTAGGAAAGTAGCAATGACGATGATAGTGCAAATGAAAAAAAAATAATAAAAAAATAGTCACATTACATGTTTTTACTTTAAAGCAAACTAATGGAGAAACACTACACAGAAATATAGTGAAATTCTAACAACCAACACATTTCATCCTACAAGACGTGTAAATAATGCATGTCATCCTACACATGTGAAGGATGACATTTATATTTATATCATGTGTAGGATGGCATGTATAAATGTCATCCTACACATGACATGTGAAAATATCATTTACATTTAAGCTTGTTACTGTTGTCTTTGACTCGATAATATGAAGTCAAGGACACCTAAAAACAGTTTTTCAGGCAATTATACCACGCTGAAAGGAATTTAACACTGGCAAGTAAATTAATGTGTGAAATACACATATCCTCACACTATAATCATTGTAGGACTAACACTATTTTTATAGCATGTTTTTTTGTTTTGCCGATTCGCAATATGAACCATGTGTACTTCATCTTGGTTTGATATTAAAAAATAAATATCTAGAAGGATAAAATGGTAATACTTTATTATATTGTAATCAAAATAATATTTGGTTTACGAAAATACTGTAACTATTGATAAAAATTTAAATTTAACTTGCCTTAAAACCACATGGTTTTAGGATACTTACTTGGGCAGCTGTGTTATTGTTTGTTGCTCAAAGACGTTGTTTTATGCATACATACTTTTATTTTTATATTAGTCATTTTTTTAAATAAACTTTAACCTAAAGTACGGGTAGATGAGGTACACAGTAAGTTCAATCACTTACTGTGCACCCATCTACCCATATTTTATGTTAAAATTTATTAAAAAAAATGACTAATATAAAAAAAGTATGTATGCGTAAAAAAACGTCTTTGAGCAACAATAACACAAGTAACCAAGTATTGTAAAACCACGTGGTTTTAAGGTAAGTTAAATTTAAATGTTTATCAATAGTTACTGTATTTTCCGTGAACCAAATATTATTTTGATTACAATATAATAACGTATTACTATCTGATCCTTCTAAATATTTATTTTTTGATATCAAACCAAGACGAAGTACACATGGTTCATATCGTGAATTGGCAGAACAAAAAACGTGCTATAAAAATAGTGTTAGTCCTACAATGATTGTAGTGGGAGTATATGTGTATTTCACACATTAATTTACTTGCTGATGTTAAAATCATTTACATTTGAATTTTATCCACTGCACTACAACAGAAATAGACAACACCACACCTCATACTATGTAACATGACAAATGTATCAACACTTCCACACACATTTTGTTCATTGTGTAAGTACAAACTTTGACATAAATTTTACTAATATGTGTACAATCTGTTTTTTGAAAATTATGCAACAAAAGATAAAGCTAACAACATTAGTTGAAAAGAAAAAATGAAGCAATAGAACCAGTTTATCATAAAAATTCACATTATAAGTTCTTCATAAACAGAGAATGGAAACAATGACATAACTGGCCAAATTAATTACTTTTTTGTAAAATAAGCTGATACAAAACAAAAAGTTAATTGTCCATGTCAATTAATTTTTCAGTCAAACAGTTGTTGCACAATTGTGTGTTACACACCTTATTTGTCACAGTATATCATACTTCTATCTGTTCTTGGATGCAGTAAAAATTTTCTTAATACTGTACATCAGTATAAAAATTACATTTAAAATCGTACAAAAATTGCCCTCTTTAGGCATAACTGAAAACATAGCAATATAATATATATGTTATCAAAAGGATTATGAAACAAGCTACAAAGATAAATGGAATTCATCAACCTATACCAACAACTTGCTTTACGCATATTTCCTCTTAAAAACATGCTTGAGCCTTTGAATCACACTACGAGTTACACTACCAGGAAGTTGCTGATTTTGGACTATTAAGTCTTTCATCTTTTCTGAAACCTAAAACAGATACACAAAATGAAACGAAGTTGTTGATGTTAATGGACATAAACCAAACAGTGCAAAAACAGTGATGCAGAATATAAACACAGAATAAGTCATAAATATTATTAACCTTATACTGCACAAGTTTTTCTACCACAATACAAAGCTTTCATACATTAGTTACGCAAAATGAAATGTAAGAGTAACGTGCACGAAATTTTAACCTGTTTGATATGAGTAAATCAGTGCAAAACTGTATGCACAATGGTACTGCATGGGCCTGGGTCAGCTCTGGCCTTTACCAGAAAGTTTAGCCTTTTGCTCCTGCATTTAAAGCAAAATGCTTCAACTCATAAAATGAAAACTGACTTGCTAAATAATCAGATGCCAAGTATCACAGAGTGAAGTGAAAGACATGGAAGTGCATATGCCAGCAGATGTTTTGATTAATTACAGCTGAAATCATCAAGCCAGGCTGTAGGATGACAATCTGAAATGGGCAGGTTTACATCTTTAAAGATTGAAATCAGATTCTGTTTTCACATCGTTGGCTTTAATTTCCTTTAAGACTATGACAGCAGCAGCAGTTGGGATTTATGCAACTACCCTATGCACAATTTTAACACACGATGCAATTACTTCATGACTTTGTGGGGTTCTTTTTCCTTTTTTTTTTTTTTTTTTTTTTTTCCAAAATCGCCTTTGGGAAGAAAACTCAGTTATGACTACTTACACCTAGAAATGAGGCATCAATCAGCTTGACTGCTATAAACATTTCATTGAAAATGCAATAATTACTAGGGTTTTGACATTAGTCAGGGCCTTTGGGTGTCACACAACACCTGACTGACATTTCTGAGCAATGCTTATTATATAGAGAGTTAGCAAATAAAAGATGCTGCTAATTTTGAAGATGTGATTCCTTTTTTTTTTTTTTTTTTTGGTGTAAGTATGACATGGATGGCAAGTCAGAATACTATCCGAAAACTTTGAAAATTTCGTCATCCTGGAGCGGGAATTGAACCCGTGTCTCCCAGATAGCACCCGAGTATGCTAACCAATACACCAGTGTTGGCAGAACCGCCGGGGCCCGGGCCAGGTCAATAATTTCAATTATTTCAGCCAAGATTTTTATTTTTATTATTTTTTTATTTGGCATAAGTGCGATTTTTTGTTGTGATATGCCTTAGAAAATTGTTCTAGGTAAGTGGTCAGGTGGTCCTAATCCCTAACAAAGCTCCTTAAGCATTGTTTTTTTCTGTTTGTTCGGGAAGCGGAAAGGGAGTGGGGTGCACCACAATTCGGAATTTCGGGTCCAGTCAACGAACTTCACTTTCCGCCGCCCCTGTGATACACCACTCAGAATGACCAAGTTTCTGATTAATTTTAATATAACCATCGCAGGATTCGCCAGTCGAAGCAACTGGCATTCATGTTTAGCAAATCTGGAGGTTAAGAATTCTATCCCATGACTGCCTGGAGGAGCAGATAAATCATGAATGGTCATGATTTAATTGCTCTTTGTCGTTCTGGGTGGTGTAGGGGTTAGCATACTTGGGCCCTATCTGGGAGACGTGGGGTCGATTCCCGCCGCAGGATGACAAAATTTTCAAGTTTTCGGATATTATCTAACTTACCATCCATGTCATACTTACACCACCAAAAAACGGATTCACATCTTCAAAATTTGTATTGTATGGTGTAATCCCATATTTCATTCATGAAAAGATGTTACAGTTTTTTTTTTACTGAGAAATGTTTACATAAACAAACTTTTCAACTTCACAAAACCAGATGACCAAGCTTATGGTGTGATTCACTGTTACAATGGAGATGAGCAAGTTCCAAGTATTTGTTTACTTATTTGGGGATCCAGATTACTTTGTTTGCATTTAAGTGTAGAAGAGGAAAATCATTTACACGTGTAACAGAAGTAGGTAATGAGGTCTAAACCTCATTTGTGGGTGGAATTCCAACAAAAAAACAGCAAGTCTCTCTGCATTACATTTAATTCATTACTTAGGTAGTTCAACTCATTAGAGTAGCTTTATTTCTCGACATGAAGCCTTGTGTTCTTCAAGCAATAAGCAGCAGAGATCATGGGATGAATGCATGAAACAGGCCAGGTCATAAACTGGAAAGTCTGAGCTGGGTTGGGTCCCCTAAATATCAGGGCTGGGCTTCCACAGGCATTACCCACCACATTGGTAGCACATAGCGCAGCATCAATCGGTGATTGGTAGAACGTGTCGCTGATGTTAAGAAAAGCAACCCTTCCACCTTCCTTTCAATTTTAACTATCGGCAATATGTCTGCGATTTCTGATTGGCAAAACGTAACACATATTGCTCTGTTCAGTAATCAGAAATCCCTTAGGTACCATGAAAACATTGAAATCTATCTTTTCAAAATAGCATAACTATACTAGTGATCCGAATTTCTTGGCGTAGAATAGAAAATCAAAGTTTCCAAGCTTTCACACATCAACCAGATGGCTTTCTCAAGGAAGGTAGACAGCAAACTGCAGTTTGCTGTCTACCTTCCTTGAGAAAGCCATCTGGTTGATGTGTGGTTTGCTATCTACCTTCCAAGTTGATGTCTACTTTCCTTGAGAAAGCTGTCTGGTTGATGTGCGAAAGCTTGGAAACTTTGATTTTCAATTCTACGCCAAGAAATTTGGATCACTAGTATAGTTATACTTTTTTAGTATAGTTGGTGTACAGTTCCTGTTTATTAATTATCTATCTTTCCCTTAACACTTCTATCATTTGAGAAACTTTTTGAAATCTGGAAACAACTGATGCTAATACCACATGTTTCATTCCATGGCTGAGGAAGGTAGAAGTCAACTACTAAAATGTTCCACCATTTACTGTTTTATAACATAACCAATGTGTGATTTGAGGATTTTAGTGATTCCCTTAATTTCTATTGTGTTACGTGCTTTAGTGCCAACCTTTCTCATTATGCACATATCACATGTGCTTGCACCTACAGATTTTCTCACTGTATGCCGAGCAAATCTACTCTCATGCTTCTGCAGCAGTTTTCTTGAGATTAAACATGGACAACAAACAGTGATAAATTTGCTCTGTTGGTTGCCATGTCCTAGCTCAACTAATTGCAGATGTGGGCTATCTACCAGCATGTATTATTCGATGCAATGTTGCAACTTTACTCCCGCAGCACGAAATTCTGACCAAATTTCAACCGTGTCACTTTTACAGCTTGTTACGTCGAGTGCCAGAAACTTATGCATAGACTTAATATCTTATGTTTCAGCTCATATTTTACAGTATGCATTTTGATCTTGTCTATAATTTTTGTATAACCATCACACAACTGCAATCTTATTTTTTCCTTTAAAAATGTCAATATCATACAAGTCCGAAATCTTGTGCAGACAGGCAGTATACCCAAATTATTAAATTTATTGAACTGACAAGAATTGCAATAACCAGGACATGTATACCATAAAATACTAATGAATACATTAGTTTCACATGTGCACACCTATGCAAACAAGGTTATGATAAATAACAACTGAAATATGAATTACACTACAATATTGTGAAAAAGTTAAGAAGAATCTGCAGTATTACAACTCACCTTTTGTGCCATTTCTTCTGGAGTGGCTTTGGAATCGTATGGAATTGGTTTCCCAACAATAGTTCTACAAAATTAAAAAAATTAAAAAAGAAGTGTTAAAGACATCTACCTATCTGTTAACCTAATGAACAGCAGATCTGCTGTATGATGACTTAAATGCCACTGAACACATCAGAAGATTAAATACAGAATGGTACAAAAGTCACGTGCTAGTTTTAGAAAATTAATGAAAAATAACTACACAACTTACAGGAATTTGATTCGCAGCATTTGAAAGGCATCTGAAGTTTTGCTGCCTGTCATTGCATGTAGATGGTGCTAACTGCTCTTCCTGTTCATAGCTACAGGTTACAAATGTGAATGTGCACGAAAAAACAATTTGTGTGGAATGCTTTTATGAAACGAAATCAGTAATTCAAGTGCAAAGAAATTTTTGTAAACGTTTTGGCAGGAATCCTCCTGATGCTAAAAGAATTGAGCATTGGAAAGATAAATTTCTAGAAACTGGGAGTGAGTTGGACAAACCAAGGAAAGGATGTCCTATGTTTCAGAAGATGAACTGGAACAAGTACGGAAAGCATTTTTCTGGAGTCCAAAGAAGTCAACCCAACAAGCTGCTGCACACAACAACCATGTAAACTTCGCATAAAAGACTGTGGTCAGGGGCAGATTGGGTCCACAAAACTAGGCAAGGAATTTTAGTCTTGTGATCCACTATGGAAACACACATACCCATAGGGAAACACCTCATAAATTCCCTCATGAAAAAAATCTGTTAACTGTGGATGAAAGAGAACTGTTATAAATATGCATTGTAAAGCTAATGAAGTTATGAACAAATTTAAATAGCAACTTAAGGGTGAAAGAATTTTTAAAATCCACTCAGGATTGAATGTACATATCAAATCATGCTCAAAATTTGGAGTTGCAACAGATAATTATATTTATTTCGTCAGTGATCATCTACTGTGCAAATGGTATTCATACCACCTCCTTGAATTGATGCCTTTAAGTCTACCCATTATTTTGTCTCATGAACTACCATTTTGATCCATGAACCAGTACCGGTACATAGTTGTTTCTTTTAAGATAAATGTGAATGGCCACGGACTTCGAAACATCTCTGCCACACAATCGCTTTGGGCTATATGTCTGTATGTGGACAGGGAATGGGGATAATTTACCGTCAAAATTGTTACAAGGGCCTCCATCAACAAAGTTCCCACTAAAAAGTAATAAAAAAAATTTCCTGACTTTTCCAGGTTCTCCAAGTGATTTTTGAAGCTTTTTAAGAGTGGCAACCCCTATCATGTTGCAATGAATAGTCACATTTAATTAAATTCATGCATTTGCTCACCAAAGTGCACATGTGTAAACTCTTTAAGTAATTTGTCTTTACAAAATTACCTGATTTTTATTAACAACAACTAAATGAGCAAATTATTTCTGTACTATAATTCCATGAAGTTTTGTGAATATTACCCACAAAGAGTTTGTTAATACATTCCCATAGAACAGGACATATATAAGAGAAAATCTGTCAGTTGATTAGTTTCAGTTTTTCTACAACACTACGCAGCTAAGCTCAATAATGGAATGGCTCTCGTTCAGAGAAACATTCCGCAAGAGAACCAAAAGGACTTTGATCATTGTTTGGTTGGTTCTCTTGTGAAGTGTTTCTCCAAGCAGGAGTGTATCAAGCCATTGCGCCCCATTGTTCTATGTTACAACTGTCTGCAGAAATTGAACAAAAACTTAATAATAGGCAATTTTAAAATTCAATTTGCATCTTTTTATGGAGAATAAAGGAAAAATGTAATGTCTTCTTTTTCTTAGCCTGTTGGCACCCATTGCAGGGTATATCCCCTCCCCCAGTCTTTTCCGACTTCCTTGATCCTCAGGTTCGGTCCACCATTTAGCACCTCTAAATTTCTGAAGGTCATCTTTCCAGTTTGTTCGCTGGTGCCCCCTTCGTTTCTTTCCACCTCTCGGTAGCCATTCTGTTATATCGTGTCCATCTTTTCTCTTTCAGTCTTCCAACATGTCCAGTACATCTCCACTTTCAATCTTTTATTATTTTTATAATATCTATTATTCCTGTTTTTTCTCTTATAAGTACATTTCTAACTCCGTCTCTTCTTGTTATTCCCAACATTCTTCTCTCTAACTTTCTTACCGATAGTCTTATTTTTTCACACTGTCATTCTGTGATACTCCATGCTTCACTTCCATAAGTAAATATGGGATTAATACATGCATTGAAAGTAAGACTTACCAAATAACTGAAAAGAAAGCCTACCAAATTCTAGACAGGCAGTAATTGCAAACAAAAGCTTGAAATCTGAAAAAAGAAAAGATTTTTGAAAAAATAAAGTATCCCTTCATTTTTACAAAAAAAAAAAAAAAAAAAAAAAAAAAAAAAGGAGCAATTTTTGCTGAGTTTTCCCTTATTTTTGGAAACATTTTCAAATTCCCTGAGAATTCCAGGTTGTGTGAGAATTCTGGTCAAGATTATAAAAGGAGGGTAGGACCTACCAATGATCCTTTGGCTTTAAGTCTAGTAACCAATGCTTAACCATAGTTAGCTTAATTTATTTATAACAGCATGCTTGGTCTGGTGGCAGATTTTCCCCTGAAGTAGAGGGAATTTTGCTTTGTCATTTTAGATATATGTAGATAGAAGGAAATGCCCAATTTTTTTTTAGACAATAACATTTTAGACATATAAAATAAAGCTTAAATGAAGTTAACAATGTTATTCATAAGTACAAAAATAATTATTCGTTCTTTCCACACATTCCAGACAAAGAGGACACCAGAAATATGGGGCCATTTCTTGAATGGTCTAATAGGAAATATTCTGCTGCCCTGGTGGGCCAATCCGCCTCTGGCTGCAGTTATATGCATACAAAGTCCAGACTGTTCAACAGTTGGAGGAAAAGAATAAGCATGGCTATTTTGAATTTGCTAGCAACTTAATAGATTACCTAGAAAATAACGAACACTTCCTTGAACATGTGCTTTTTAGTGATGAATTAACATTTCACATATCAGGAGCAATTAAAAGACATAATGTGTGCATATTGAATTCAGAAATCTCATATGTCTTGCTTACTCATCATATTTGTGATAGCTCCAAAGTTAATGTTTGGTGTAGGCTTATGCACAATGGCATTATTGGTCCTTTTTCCTTCATGGAAAAATCTATCAACACAAATGTCTACTTAGAAATGTAGCAAAATTCTCCTGTGCTACAAGTTGAAAACCTTAAGTCAGATGTTATCTTTCAACAAGATGGAGCTCCTCCCCACTGAGGAATAAGTGTTCACAATTACTTGAATACTGAGTTCCCAGGACACTGGATTGGCCAAGACAGCCTGATTCTGTGGCCAATGCGTTCAGCAGATATAACCCATTGTTTTGACGTAGCACTACGTCTAACTCAGCGGATAGTATGGGGCAACTTACGACCGACAACCTGTGACAAAATTAGGTCCCAATTGAAATCATTATAGTGTTAAAACTACGTGGCACACACTAATCGTGTTAACATATTCATAAACAGCATGCAGTCCAATTCGCGTACTGCACAATACATTCTGCGTGTGATGCTCCCCTCGCTCCCTGTGCGTGGGGTAGATGATGCAATATTTTTGGGGGTGCCGCCACTTTTGACTGTCTATCTCGGCAACCGTGAGCGCAACATGACTGTGCATGGTATCGTTTTAAAGCTCTCAATGAGACTTATTTAAATATACGAAGAACATTTTGCAGTGTTTTGAACTGAACATTTTAAAAATCGTTTTCTTGTGAACCGGTGAACACTTTTGATAATATTGCAGTTTATCTGGACAACTGTGAGTGCAAAACGGCTGTGTGTGGTATCATTTTAAAGCTCTGGACAAGATCTATTCAAATATATAAAGAACATATTGCAGTGGTTTAAACTAACAATTATTTGTTTTCGTGTGAACGGGTTAACATTGTCAACAATGCCGTGGAATTCACAAAATGAAAGCAAGCAAAAGTGGAGAAAATCAAAATGAGAGGCAAGAGCAAGTGATGAGTAATGTAAGAAGCCCAAGAAGACAAAGGACCACGTTGGGTAATTCGTGCATTGATCTGCTTTGTGTTCGCAATGTATCCAGCATTATTTGTACAAATTACGTAAGCTACTTTTCATATCATAGACCTATGTTGACAATAACAAATTAAATAAACGCTTTGAAACCATACTCGACTAGCTCATTTAAACTCGCCGATCTGCAAGTCATAAGCCTTCGTTCCAAACTGAAGGCTGAATCAGAACTGAGCCTACCTGTTTTTTCATTTTATTTTATTTTTGTCAAAGACAGAGTACACAGAACAAAAGTGAATGATTTAAAGGATCAAGAGGAATGTATCGGGAATGAAATTGTTGCTGTTGATATGGATTTATTATAACAGACATGGCGAGAAATTGAGGACAGGTTGGATATCCTCTATGCAACTAAGGGGAAACATTTTATATAAGAATATTATTTTGCATCACAAAAAGACTTTAGATGCTTACCTTTCAAATGCAGCAAACATTATGTCTGTAAGTAGTGTAGTTATTTTTTAAATACATTTCTACAAATAAAGCAAGACTTTTGGACAACCATGTACACTATATTGACAAAAGTCACCAGACACCTAGAAGAAAAACACAACATAGCATTTATTGAAATACATCAGTACGGTGTCGGTCCACCTTTGGCCTTAATACAGGCACTGACCCTTCGAGACATGTTTTCAACAAGGTTTTGGAACACAGCGATAGGTATGCACTTCCATTCAGTACATAATGCTGCCGCTAACTGTTGCTTAGTAGTAGGCCTTGGTTTTAAACTTCTAATGCGGTACTCTAATTCATCCCATAGGTGCTCTATGGGATTAAGATCAGGGCTTCATGCTGGCCATGTCCACACACGAAACAGAATTATCGTCAAACCATGCTGTAACAGTCCTTGCCTTATGGCTCAGTGCATTATCCTGCTGGTACCAGCCAGTCTCGGTTCCATAGTATTGCCACAGAATTGGTAGGGCATAATTGTCCAGAATATCGAGGTAGACGTACTAGATAAAAGGCATGTCCACGATAACCAATGGGCCGGGACCATACCACGAAAAACACCCCCACACGAGTACACTGCCAGCTCCAAACTTGACCATAGGAACAGTACACTGTGGTAAATAGTGTTGACCCGGCTGTCGCCATACCCACACACAGCCACCAGACTGATGGATCGTGAATCTGGATTCATCGGTCCACAGGACCTGTTTCCATTGGTCTACGGTCCATGATAAATGTTATTTACACCATGCTAAATGACTAGTAGCATTTCGAGTGGAGACGAAAGGTTTATGAGCAGCCGCATGACCACGGTAACCCATGGAATGAAGTTCTCTGCGAATGGTACGTGTACATACTGAGGTTCCAGCATTTTTACTCACCTTTTATTTTTTAACTCACATTTTTACTTTCTTGTGCAGTATTCAGTCGATTCGCTGTAACGACTCTCCTGAGGCTTCAACGTCCTCTATGACTGAATTTCTTTGGTCTGCTGGTACGTTTTGCTGCTTTAGGCATACCATGTGTCTTCCACTTATTCAGTACATCCAAAACAGTTGACATGGGTATGTTTAAATGCCTCTCGGTTTCTCTTATAGGACAACCCATTAATATAACACCCAACAATCTTTCCTTTCTCAAAGTCAGTTCTCTCTTGCCGTGACATTTTCACTCAACCTCACAGTGCGATATGATCGCGGTCAGCTGCAGGCTTGTTTTTATACTGTTTGTAGCTGTACCGCCAATCTTAACAATGCAGTGGATCCGTTCATTTGCTTTTGAAAGGGGTGTCCGGTGACCTTTGTCAATATAGTGTACATCATCACTAAATGAAAGAAAAAGTTATCTTATGCATTAAGAAAAGAATATCAATTACGAAATTTTTATTGCAGCAAAATATCAGAGAAAGATAAACGTTTTAATCATAAGTAGCTGGGTTTAGATGCAAAACAAGACATGAGTAATTGTGTTTGCTTCTTAGGGCTCACTGTTTCTCATCTCTAGAATTAGAAATTGTTTTTCATCTCTAGAATTAGAAATTGTTTTTCATCTCTAGAATTAAAAATTCCAAATTAAATACTGCAAAAGAAACACAGGAATCATTTGTGTGCCGAATTTATTTAGCAAGAAGGTCAAGGAAATCATGGGAGGGCCAGATTCAGGAATGTCAGTATGAGAAAAAGATGATGAGCATGAAGTACAAAAGGTCTTGACATCACTGAAGCTCAAGTTGTGTGCTAAGATCACTGTCAATAAAGACAGCTGATACATCAATAATAAGTAAATTCTGATACCATATGAGATGTATTATCTCATACCAAACTTTAATTTGGCAGATGATCTTTCTTTGAGTGGCTAACATCTGAATCTCAGAGAACAGCTTAGTGATCTGCAGGGCTTTTTCCAGCTGGTATGCGCCGATACACATACCGGTAAACATTTTTTTAAGGAAGGCACTAAAACTTCTGAAATTTAGCAAGGCTAGCTCTAAGCAGCAGAAAGTTAGCATGGCATGCAATCCCACGCCAACTGAGCCAATCAAATGAATTTGATTGTAACACCAACAAGGGCATCAATACACCTAATGACTCTAAGTTCACTGATGTTCATTAAGCTGGTTGGTCCTCCTCTACGTGTGTTTCAACCTTCACCTTACATAAATTCCTGGTTCCTGAAAAGTAGACATCTAACAATGGACACGAAGAGCAAGGCACAGACATGTGAAAATTGGCAGTAACAATGCATTAATGACTTTCTGGAATCTGCTTTGATATTAGGTACCCACATTTGTTGCTGTTATTATTATTAAAATTCGTATTATTATTATTATCATTTATATTGTACTGGTGAAAACAATGGAGCTCACTAAGGGAATCGAATGAGAGTACCGGTAAACTTCATTTTAGAAAAAAAAAAAGCACCAGTGACATGTATGCATGAATATGTAAATTAAGTACTGGAGGCTATACTCTAGCATTCAACAATCAATCATGGCGGAGGTTAAAAAAACAATAAGAAGAAAAACAATAATACTTAGCTTAAAATGCTAAGTTAATGGGAAGCACTCATTTGTAAAAACAAATCACATGGTGTGAAATGCAATTTGATAAATCGTCTTGCATCTTAATTTTTCTGCTTAAAAATTAAGTGATTACTTGCGTTTGTTTCAGAAAGATGGGAAATGACAACAGGGGAAGGGAGCTTGAAATCCATAGTTTCTGTATTGGGATTCTACAATCCAACAACAATAATAAATTTTTGCACTGCTACTGAAAAAAGGAAAGAATCCCAAGACCTAAAACAAAAGCAACTAGTCTTTGACAAGGAAGATATGATGCAAAACACTTTGAAACCACAGAATAAAGTCAATGCAAAAGTTCTCCATCAATAACACATTATTTTATAGCTTTGGTAACTCACAACCCCCTCCCCCCCTCCCCCCAAAAAACGTCATTTGGAGATTATGGATTTTTATGTTGGGTATTAACTGCACATCCAAAATATAGTTAAAAAAAAAACATGAACTGGAGCATACATATATTGGCGCACATCCAGTTCATCAGATGGTGCATCCACACACACATAAATTTCATTTTTGGCAAAAAACGGCAATCTTTCTTAAGTTGGACACACAAATTTACTAACAAATTTTTATTTTTCTTCACATATTTTTTTTATTTATTTCAATATTTATACTGCTAAATTATGACATCAAATCAGAGATATATATGTGCAATTAAAAAGTAATAGCAGCAAAGGGAAACAGGGAAAAAGGCCTCACAGAGGCCTGACAAGCCCTGAAACCCCAAAACAGAAGAAATGAGTCAAGCACCGGCCATAACAACACAGTAAGAGAGAAAGATGTGTATGTTAGTCCCATTTTTTAGTTATTAAGTAAGTATATTTTAATTTTTTTTAATAATGTTAGATTATTAATATCAATTAACTCCACAGGCAAACCATTCCAATACTCAGGACCAATGTAGTTAATACCTTGCCTTGACATCTGTGTCTTTGGTAAAATAGGCCACAGTAATGCCTTATTCCTTGTTTTATAATTATGAGTAATGAAATTTAAAACCAGATATCAAGTGAGGGTCACATTGATGAAGAAATTAATCGGCGTACAAAACTTGCCTGGAGAGCTTTTGGAAGAAACAGTATAATTTTCAAGAGCAATATGCCATTATGTCCTTTCTCCTAGTGACGCAGCCACTTTGAAGTTTACTCTTTTTGACTTCTGATGTCAATGGGGGATTGCAGAAAAAAAGTGAAAATTAACAAAAAAGGAAAAAGATAAGAAATTTCGGTCGAAAATTTTCGGCTGTGGGATTTTACAATTCAAGGACTTTCCAGGCTAATTAAAGAAATTCAAGGACATTCCAGGCCTTTAATTTTTTTTTAAATTCAAGGACTTTCCAGGTTTTCAAGGACGTGTGGCCTGCCCACCACTGTTGTAGATACATTTTCCATGCTCTTTGGGCAGGTCTTATGTACTATAGGACTGTATAATTTCCTTTAAACCTCGACAGCAAACTACAATTTCTCCAGATGATTCTTCTAGAAAACAGTAAAAACAGAATGTATTTAAATTAAAACAAATCATATTTTATCCCCCCCCTCCCTCTGATGAAATTTGTTTTAACTCATGAAAACAGATGCAGGGAAGTAATCTGGTGGACTTTGGAGTCATGTGGCTGCTGCTGCTCTCTTTCTCTCTCTCTCTTTCTTTCTTTCTCTCTATTACACTTTTCTTTTATATTAATAGCAGACTACAATCTCTCTAGATGATTCTTCTAGAAAACAGTAAAAATAGAATGTATTTAAACTAAAAAAAAAATATATATATTTTATACCCCATCCCTCCAATGAAATTTGGGTTTTCCCATGAAAACAGACGCATAGAAATAATCTGGTGGATTTTAAAGTCATGTGGCTGCTGCTACTCTCTCTATCTCTCTCTATTTCACTTCACTTTTCTTTTACATCATGCTAAGAATTATAATCAGTTGGTCCATGAACAAAAATATTTTATGTGCGTGCGCACGCACACACATTACTATCTTTACCTAGAATATATTAATATATGCACTGAGAACAGAATCAACTATTATTCATTAGCAAACATAAAAACATACATAATACCATGTGTAATATTTTTTGTGAAACAAATAGGGGAGAAGAAAGATTAACAGATAGAATAAATACTACAATATGCATTCTGATTACTTTAGTTTGACAGGAAATCCTCCATAAATAGGAACCACTGGAATTCTTGTCCTCTCGTAAATTCCACGTAACCAACCTAAAAAAAAAAAAAAAAAAAGCGTTACTATCAATGCATTAACAGTCAAAATGGATAATGGGCATACAAAAAGTAAAGTAACCTTCTTTGGATTTTGAAACTTAAACACACAAATTTCACAAAAGTGCAAAAATAAACCACTATGCAGCTGATTTAATATGGCAGGCTTTAGCATTGTAAAACAGAATGAACAATAATTTACACCGTAATACAAAAATCCTAATTGAAGGGTCATCATTTCCATATCAAATTATAATAAGGCTCACAACCTAACCTCTTTTGATTTCCTTGAACTTTGGTGTGATTGTTACGCGTGTAGACTTATGCATGAATCCCAAATTTTAGCTCAGTCCACATAAAGGGTTTCAAATTACATGACCTTGAAAATTAGAAAATTGTGACCTCAGGACAATCTTTGAGTAGTTGTATCTTGTTATCTAATTGGGCTAGAAGGTTGAAATTTGTGACTTTTTATAGCATTTTATTTGAGCTTTTAAATCATGTGCTAAATATAAATATATATATATATATATGTTGACCTTTTCAAGGTCACAGAAATAACATTTGACCTTGAATATTTAAAAGAACTGTAATTTTAAAATTTTGAAACAAATTGCTTGGCAGTTTTATTTGCTAGTGTGCCAACTTTTAAGTTTGGGACTGCAATGGGATCATTATTTATAAAATATTTAACTGAAGTAAATTTCAACCAAAATTTCTCTAAAAAAGTGACAAAATGACATTTTGCAAGTATTTGACAATTAATTAACAAGTTTAATCTGATATATTTATAAAATACAGTTTAGCGACCATATGATGCAATAAATGCATCTTTAAATGGATCCAATAATTTAATCTTTCCATTGCAGGTATTGTACATGTATGTGTGAGGGGCAAGACTGCTGGGAGTGAAAACAGAAAGAGTCACACTAAGACTAGATCATTAAAATGTGAAAATGTGTTTTTGTGGCAATGTTGATGTTGAGTCATTCCATCTCGATTCAAGCAGACAGAACCAACATGAGTCAGGTGACCATTTTAGATGTTTTCCAAACAATTACAGTAGTTACAACTACTGGAGATATGAAATATCCTGAAAAACATATTTTTGTTTCTCTTGCTACAGCATTTTAAAGTTTGGCTGAGAGAGAGAGAGAAAGAGAGAGACAGACAGAGACCGAGAAAGAGAGAGAGGGAAAGGGACAGAGGGACAGGAGAGACAGAGGGAGAGGGAGAGGGAGAGAGACAGAGAGAGGGAGAGAGACAGAGAGAGGGAGGGGGTACGGTAGTTACAACTACTGGAGACATAAAATATCCTGAAAGAGGGAGAGAGACACAGAGAGGAGAGGGAGGGAGAAACAGAGAGAGAGGGAGGGAGACAGAAAGGGAGAGAGACAGAGAGAGGGAGCGAGAGAAGTACTTCATCAACAGCAAAACAAGAGCAAAAAATGAAAAGTCTTAACTTACTCTTTCCTAAATTAGAAGTGAAGAAAGCCTCTCTGATATTCTTGGTAAAAACTGGAATAATTGGCTAAAATTTGAAAAAAATCAGTGAGCTAACAAACACAAACAAAATGCAAGTAAAAAAATCAATGAAAAAGGATACATGTAATTCCAAGTTCCAGACATAAACACATTTTGAGTAAAAATAAAATTTTAAACTTTTCCTCATTTGTAAGTAATTAATCAACACTCAAATAATGCTCATACACACTTGTACATTAATATGTGATCAATGTTCAAGTTTTCTTCTATCCCCAGCTTTTTGTCAAGAACATAGTGCAGAGAAGAGATAGGCATCCAAACAATTATCTGCTGTCATTCACTGAACACTAAGAAAAAATATACTAGGTGAAATCTTGTCAATAATGACGGGGGGGGGATAAGGTATGTAGAGAAATTTTTAATAACCAGGCACTCTTTTTGTTTGTGATGTCTGAATGTGAAAGTATGTTTCATGAACATTACAACAATAAAAAAAAGAGTACATTAACTTAATAAAAAAAAAGAGTAAATTAAAGCAAGTAGTAAAAAAAAATGCCAGCATTTTTTGTATAATGATGCTAGATTACAAGGAGAAAGAGTGTAATTGATTTTGTTGTTTACGATCACCAACTGAAACACTTAGTTGTTGACACTCGTGTGATAAGAGGTGCAGATGTTGGCTCTGATCATTACTTGTTAGCGTCACGAGTGAAACTGAATGTTGGATGGAGAAAAAGGAATAGGAAGAGTCCTGTGATGAAAAGAACACATGTTGAAAGGCTCCCTGATGAACATTAATGTTACTCTAACTTACTCAGAGAATGACTGAATGAGCTGAAGTCATGTGAGAGGGATGTAGAAAAGAAGTGGACATGTTTTAAGAACTGTGTTGTAACTGCTAATGAAGAGGTCTGCAGTGTTGCAATGGTGAGTAACATAAGAGGTGATGCTTAGTGGAACAGTGAAATTAAAGAAGCAGAAAAGAAAAAGAAGGAAGTATATTTGTGGATGCTGCAAGGTAGAGTTTCTGTGGATGAGTATCACTGTAAGAAGCATGAGGCAGTTAAGCTGGTTCACCAGAGCAAGGCAAAAGATAGGAAAGGCAAGGATTGGCTTTTTGGAAAGACAGAAAAGCCTTCTGGAAGTACATAAGACACAGGAAAAATAGGGGAAATAAAATTCTAAGTTGTGAGAAGAATAGGACTGGAGACATGATAAGGGAGACCAATGAGTTAAGTGAAGATGGGGTGAATACTTCTGTGAGTTATTAGAGCATGAAAGCAAAGGCGATTCTGAGGCAGAAGCAGATGATGTCACAGTGAGAGATGGAAGCACAATAGGGATCTTGAGAGAAGAGAAAATCTCTTCAAAATGGCAAGACTCCGGGAGTAGATGGCATAACAGCTGAGATGTTAAAATATGGTGGTGACTCTGTCATTGACTGGTTAACTGAAATTTGCCAGTTGTCTTGGGAGTTAGGCTTGGTCCCTCAGGATTGGAGGGATGCTATCATGTTCCTTTGTGAAAGGGAAAAGGTGATCAGACGGAATGCAAGAACTATCATGGTATCAGTTTACTTAGTGTGCCAGGGAAAGTGTTTCATAAGGTTGTTACTGATAAGGTACGTGATCTTACATCCAAGAAAGTGTGGGATGTACAAAGTGGCTTTATGCCTGGTAAAGGGTGCACTAGCTAAATTTTTGCATTATGCATGATGATCGAAAAGTGTCTGTCTATTGGTAAGAAGGTTTTTACTGCCTTCATAGATTTAGAGAAAGCTTATGACACAGTAAATAGGATACTTCTGTGGAAGGTGCTGAACAAATATGGTATTACTGGGAATCTACTTAATAGTGTAAAAGCCATGTATGCTGGCAGTAGAGGATGTGTATGAGTGAATGGTGTTGCATCAAAATGGTTTTCTATTGGAAATGGAGTCAGGCAAGGTTGTGTAATGTCACCATGGCTGTCTCATATATTTATAGATGCATGCATGCGTGACGCCGAAATGGACAACACTGGCTTATGTCTTGGTAATTTCCGTGTGTGCAGATTGCTGTATGCTGATGACACAGTCCAGTTGGCAGAGAGCAAAGGTGAGTTGCACAGTATGTTGTCCCAGATGTATAAAGTTTGTATGAAATTCAAAGTAAGTGCAAATAAGGGATAAACCAAAGTTATGGTTTTTGAGCAAGGAACTGCTAGCACTGAATGCAATATAAGTCTAAATGGTCCAGTGATTGACCAAGTGAAGAGTGTTTGTGCATTTAGGAAGCATGGTTAACAGAGAGAGCACATTAGATGGTGAAATTAGTAGGCAAGTGGACTCTTCATTGAAAGTCATAGTCTGCGTTAGGAGGATTTCACAGGAATGATGGATTTTCAAAGAAGTCAAGAATGACTGTGTATGAAAGTGTAATTGTTCCTTCTGTGATGTATGGCAGTAAAACCTGGGTACTGCAGAAAAGACATAGAAGTCATTTGTGTGCTGGAGAGAGGTGTCACTTATGGTGGGTTTGTGGCAAAACTCGCTGTGATCACATGAGGAATGAATATGTGTTGCAGTTGTGTAATGTGAGGCAAAATGTTGTTAGTAAGGTGGAGACTAATATTCTTAGGTGGTTTGGCCATATTGAAAGAATGAGTGATGAGATGCTTACTAAGAGAATTTTCTTAGCCCTAGTGGCAAGAAAGAAAGGTAGAGGAAGGCCCAGGAAATCGTGGAAGGACCAGATTCAGGAATGTCTGCATGAGAAAAAGATTATGAGTATGAATTATGAAAGGTCTTGTGTGCATCGTGAGATGGATGTCAGTGAAGCTCGAGCTGTATGCCAAGATCGCTGTAAATGGAGACATTTGATACATCAACACTAAGTAAAATTTAGGTCCAAAAGTCAAACATTAATCTGGCAGATATACTTCCTTTTGAGAAGCTAACCACTGAATCTCGGAGAACAGCTTAGTGATATGTATGTGTGTGTGTATGTATGTACTTATATAAGGAGAATCAGCAGACAAATATAAATTCTGATTTCACCTGCATTTCATCCACTCCTGATAAGATAGTGAGCAGAAATAAGGGGATGTCAGACTTATGTGAGCTTCACATTGAAATTAAATACAGTCAAACTACTCATATAGAACATGAACAAGTATAAGAGTCACGATTACAGGGAGCAAATGATAACTCCAATTTCAATCTGTTTAAATTTTAGAAATTTCACTAATGGACATGTTGTGTGAAATTTGTCTCTACCCAAAAACTGAAAATAAAAGAAATTGTTAAAATTCATGGTACATCTGTTTATACATGCTTGCCCCTTTTGTCCTTTCTTTCAATTACTTAAAAATGTAAATGTTGTTCTGATTTCCACAATGTTAAGACATAAAATCAGTCATAAAACAATTGTGTTTGAAACAGAAATCCTATGAAACCACTGTCACTTATATTGCAAGCTTGAGACGTCTTGGAAGCCTTAATTACAATTTCTAAAAATGGTGGCACTCTCTAGTAGTGAGTTCTAATTTTATATAGGTAGCACGCATGTTTGGTATAACCAGGAAAGATAGAAAGATGAATACATGGATCAGGAAAATAAAAAGAGTACATGACATCATGATAAAGTAAATAGGACCCTACCTCAAGTGGCAATGGGTTGGACATATTGCTAGAAGTGATCACCATTAGACAACTGAAATACTAGATTGAATACAAAGGGACACAAAAAGACCCAGAGGAATGCCACATGGGTGATGGGTGGATGAAATTCAAAAGCATATTGGAGTGGCTTAGCAGAGACTGGCTTAAGATAAGAAGTTCTAAAAGGGACCTTCATCCAGCAGTGGGTTGATAATGAATGATGCTAAGCAACAAAGGATAATTTTTGAAACACTATCAAATTGTATGCAACACGTCATGATTTTAAATCATTTAACCAAAAATATTAAAAATCATTGATGTACTTCTTACTTTAAATTACCTTTTATATGTAGCAGCATACAATTTGATATATAGTCATATTTCTCTTTTACAGCAATAAGAATTGGCCAGTGTAAAGTAAAAATCTCATTATGTGTTTAGATGTATCCAATAAGAGAGTGGTAAGAGGAATATCAAGGAAACGGAGATGAAAGAAGTGGCATGAATAGATCAGCAATGGAGACATTAAGTCTGAGTTGCATCCCTCTTCCATCAAAGAAAAAGTTAATGAAAGACAGGCAGTTTGAGTATGTGTGCTGTAAGGGAGATTACCAAAACAGATGTTATATCCTGAAGTAACTGACAGCAGACCAAGTGGAAGAACCAGGACAAGATGCATTAACAGTGTAAAACAACATACCCAGCAGCACACAAACAATAAATTTCAGAGGGACAAAGCAGAAACGCATGTAAACTAACCATTAGAGATACAGATAGTAACTTGTCAGAAGCAAAAAATCTTGTAATACAGTGAGAGGGAGAAAGTTAACAGGTAATCAGTATCAATCTTTGTTTTGAATTTTTTGTTCTCACAGTTCACATTTGTGTGTTGTGAATCACTAACCTAAACATCTTCAGATATGCAGGTGGAATGTGATTGACAATGAAAAAATATTTGTTGTGTTTGTTCACACATATGCAACGTATGCACTTGTTATCAGGGTGTAAATAATGGTCACAAAGTGCAATCATAATTCTATGCTCTGCAGCAATGACTTTATGAGCATGGGCAAATTTTTAACTGTACAAATTTCATACCTTGTTTTATTTTTTTATATCATCATCATCATCAACAACAACAACCATTATTAATCCACTGCTGAATGAAAGTCTCCCCAAATTTCTTCCACAATTGTCTGTCTTGGGCCTGTCTCCTCCATGTCACTCCAGCATACTTTCGAATTTCATCCTTCCATCTCCCATGGGGTCTTCTTCTGGGCCTTTTCCTGTCCCTTGGAATCCAGTCTAAAATTTTGGTTGTCCATCGGTGGTCTGTTCTTGTGGCAACATGTCCAGCCCATTGCCATTTCAGCAATTTCACTCTGGTTATGATGTCATCCACTCCTGTCATTTTTCTTATCCATAAGTTCCTCTTCTTATCTTTCCTGGTTACACCAAGCATGCACCTCTCCATACTTCTTTGAGTTGTCTGCAGTCTTTGCACATCTTTTTTAGTTAAGGTCCACGTCTCTGCACCATACATAAGCACTGGAAGGATGCATTGATCAAACACTTTTCTTTTAAGACATAATGACATATTGCTCTTGAAAATTATGCTGTTTCTTCCAAAAGCTCTCCAGGCAAGTTTTGTACGCCAATTAATTTCTTCATCAATGTGACTCTCACTTGATATCTGCTGTCCAAGATAAATGTACGCGTCTGTTATCTCCAGCTTTTCTCCATCAATCGATAAATCTTCATTTCGTGTAAAAGCATTGAACATCACTTTTGTCTTCTGAAAGTTCATTTTTAATCCCACTTCTTTACTCTTGTCAGCAAATTCTTGGATCATACTCTGCAGCTCTGATGGGGTAGTTGCAAAAATGACTATGTCATCAGCAAAACGAAGGTGGGTTAGATAATCTCCATTAATCTTTATCCCTTTGTTTTCCCAGTTCAATGATTGAAAGGCATTTTGCACTGTGGCGTTAAAGAGCTTGGGAGATATGGTGTCATCTTGTCTCACTCCCTTTCCAATTCTTATTCGTACTGTATCCTCAAATATCCGAACCTTTGCACTTGCATTTTCATAGATGTTATTAATAATGCTAATGTATGCATCTTCAATACCGCGAGATTTCAAAGCCATTGTTACTGCTGATGGTTTTACGGAATCAAAGGCCTTTTCATAGTCAATAAAACCATGCATAATGGGAGTTCATATTCTCTTGTTCTTTCAATTAGTTCTCTCAGTACATGGATATGATCTATAGTGCTGTAGCCACTCCTGAAGTCAGCTTGTTCTCTTGGTTGGACCATGTATAGTGTTACCTTCAAGTGATGTGAAAGAACCTTAGTGAAGATATACACTGGTGCCTAAATTTAAAGGATAATTTATAAATTCATACATTACTTGAAGTATTTCTCAGGAAATTCAATGAAATTTGGTAAAGAGATTTATCATTACATTACTTAAATGTAACTCAAGCAGAAGAAGACCATAATCTTAGAATTTGCATGTGTTAAAATCATAATTTTATAATTTACATGAAAAAGTAACCAATGAAACAATATTTAAAGTCCTTTGCCTAAGGCATGTGATATGTTAATACGGAGTGTGATCAACCCTGATAGACATGCAGCTCATGCAAAGACCCCATACTGTTTATTAGGATATTGATGAGGTCTTGAGGGATTAATGACCACTCCTGAACAAGAGCTGTTCTGAGTTCTTAAAGTGTTCTGGCAGGGGCAAGGAGGTTTGAATAATACTTCTGGAGATGCCTCAAGTCTCTTTATCGTGAAGCTACAAAGTAATTTGAGGTTGTTTACATGATACCCATGCAATTTCAACTGTGTGAATTTTGGAATTGCATCATTTTTTGGTTGCTAAAATCATGTTGTAATATCAAACTGGAATGAATTATACTTCATACACAAGTGAAATTTTCAATTTCAACGTTATGTTTTGTTTCAAACTTGCACTAACGCTCATGTGTTTCCATTTAAAATAACGATGGGAAGGAACCTCAAAATAATTAAGAATTTTATAAATCCAGCATTTTCTCACACATCAGCAGCAAGTTCCGATGCAAAATTTGCAACAAAAGAATGTGATTTGGCCAACACAAAATGCATTGCAATAGCCTTGAAAACCACCAGCCTTCCCCACTCTTTAACTGCCGTCACTCGGGGTTATAGGCTTTATTCAGTGTGTTACTGCTCCATTAACATGGGCATCTCCAGATATCGTATTCTAACCTCCTTGGTCACGGTTTGGCAAGATTTAATGCATCTCCCTAGAGCATCCCACATACCACATATGCACAATGGGATTGAGGTCACAGGATCTGGATGACCACTCCATTCGATGAATATCTTCCTCTTCGAGAAAACTGTCAACAAAATGAGCTCGACGAGGTTGGGCATTGTCATCTATAAGAATGAAACATGGACTGATGGCTCCTCTAAATGGCTTGACATATGGGTTCAGGATTTCATCTCTGTATCTCTCTGTATCTCAGTGTAGTAACAGAGCAACTATGAAAAATGTACAGCTCTGTGTGCCTGTTCATCACGATTCCTCCCCAGACCATCACACCACCACCACCAGAGTAGTCCTTTCTGTGATGTTAGAGTAACTGTTGTGGGTTTCTGGTTCTCTTTTGATGAGAATATGTCACAAATCTTACACTGAATTGCAATTCATTGGAGAAAAGAACATTCGCCCACTGGTCTGGACTCCAAGTGTAATGCTGGTGACTAAATATTAAATGAGCTTCCCGGGTAGCGGAAGTTAGAGGGACATAAATAACTGGTTTCCTTGCATAAAGGCATTGATCATGAAGTCTCTTACAAACAGTAACCCTTTAAACCCTCATTTCTGTAGCTTCTGCAAGCTCCAAAGAGAGTCACCCAGCAGACATTTCTCTATTTCATGTTGCACATAGCTATCATCTGCAGGCCTTGCCCTGTTTGATGACAAACATCCCCTGTCTGTTAAAATTGTTTCCAAAGTTTTGACAGGACATTCTGTTGAACATTCAATGCTCTGGAAACTCCCATCAGGAAATGACTTGCTTCCATCCCACCAACTTCTCTTTACCACTGAAATCATCCATATTATGTCTTTGTGACATAATCACCTTGATGTGACACTGAAGTGAAAGCAACAGTTGTCTAGAACAGTTACAAGACAGAGCAGATTTGTGCTTCTTTTCAATGCAATTCTAATTTTCATGTTCTGGTTTGGATATAGCCTTTCCAATAGTGAAATCTGCAGGCTTGCCAATTTTCTGTGCATTATTTTACATATACTGGCAGCTACATACATTTTTGTAGATCATCCTTTAATTTTGAGCACCAATGTATATAGGAGTTAAGAAAGGAGTTTTAAAATAACTGCAGGAAAACAATCATGATGAAATATTGATATTACACACACAACAGTGAGGTAGCTGCTGATCATGTGATGAACATATCAACAAACACACATCGTGTCATGTGTGCTTATGAACACGTGCATTGCTCATGGTGGACTGCAGGGCAGGGAGAAAGGGTAAGAAAAGAAAGGGGTGATTCAAAAGGAGGTGTTTTGGAGGAGAAAAAAGCCAAACACGAGTGTCAGGAGGTGCTGGGTATGGAAGAGAGGAGGGAGCGATGAAAGTCTGAGGCAGGCATGATGAACATAAACAGTGTTGGAATCAAGAGAGATAATTAAAAGACCTTGGAGAAAGGAGAAAGGATAGAGGGAAAGCTTACCACTGATGAAAGATCCCTAATTCCCCTTCTCCAAACCTGCTGTGCAGATCTGCCCTTTCTCTAAGCTTGGCAGAATAGCACATTCCTGGGAAAGAGGGAGAAAGTAAAAAAAAAAAAAAAAAAATCAAGCACCTGGTCAAAAGTTATGTTTTATCTCCACAGCTGAAAATCAATTACATAATTAAAATACACTTTGGATATAGAAACCAATAGGAAGCAAATTCAGGGAAGAGTCAGTTCTTCACAAATACATGAAAGCCATACACATATAATTGTTGGCACATAGATGCCATATTTTTTACTGTTTCTCATGTAGCCACCCTTCAGATAACTTGAAAATTACATCACCCTGGAATGGGAATCCGACCAGCATTTCCAGATTTATTGCATACTACAATGCACCCAGAACAGATCATTCTTTTCGCGATTTGCTTTCAACTGGCTTCTATGATACGAAACACTAAAGATATCAATGTAGAACTGCTATTAAAAGCAGTGACAATACTGTTTGTCACGTATATTTTGTTTAAGTATGCAGGGTGGAGTAGTTAGATCCATACAATGATATGAAAATACAAAATGAACATTAATGGTAAAAAGTTTTACTACCATTAATGTTCATTTTGTATTTTCATATCATTATATGGACCTAACTACTCCACCCTGCATACTTAAACAAAATATGTGACGAACAGTATTGTCGCTACTTTTAATAGCAGTTCTACATTGAAGTCTTTGGCCACTTAATATCACGCCATATGCCTTTTTTTGCGTATGGGAATATAAGAACACTGAAGATATGCTCACTTATATTTGTATATGGATGAGGAAATATCAAAGCTATGACAAAATGGAGACTGCTTTAAGTACTGCACATCTGGAGTGGTGTTGGGATTCCTAAGCTACATCTATTTAGCTTCAATTGCATGGAACTTTGTTGTCCTGGGTGGTGTAATGGTAGTAAGCTTTGATGTAAATTACATTGACGCTTGCTACCATTATATGAAATGTTTGTAGTGCTACATGAGAAAAAGTGCATCATCTATGTACAGACAATGATATATACCTCAGAAAGTTTTTTAAGGAAATTATTTTTTCCTATAGACATGAATTGCATAAAAATCTAATTCCCCAAATTTCATGTTACTTTCTAGAATGTGAAATTCACGAGGCTATCATCAATTAGCAGGTCATGGTGTCTAAAAAACAATCAAACAAACTTTGTTTTCATTTTTCTTTCAATTTTAGAAATATACTTCTTAAATTGCCAGTTTCTGAGAAGGACTGCCTGCCAAATTGTTGAGTTTGGAAAGACGCAACATAAAGCAATATGTGGTAACTGACATCCTTCTTTGATTTGTTATCAGATGAAATGACACAAGGCAACTGAATTCATTTGATTCACCTAGTAAATGCATTAATTACAATCCCTATTACGGTGAAACTTGACACCATTTAACATTGCTGTTCTACGTGTGGTTACTAAACATTAGATGAAATGACGAGCCCAGAATCTGATATGACTACTTTGAAAAACAAATAGTGATTTAAAAATAAATAAATTTAACTAGTTTAGCTTAAGAATCAAAGTATTCATAATGCTGTATTACGTGGTTATCCGCACTTGTAACTGTGACGATTTAGTGAACGTCAAATTTCTGTTTCACACTTTTTTTTTAAAGTATTTAAACACCATAGAATGCCCCTGCATAATATACATCTACGAGATACACCATCCAACTATACACTGTAATTTGAAAAATTAATTAATTGAAAAACACTTGAAAACACTTCTGTGATGAGGTGATCAATGGTCTGTCGATATTCAGTAGATGACAAAAAATACCGATATTTACTCATGAATACTGAACGTTACATTATAATATATATGCACACATTTGAAAATAATAAGCATGGTTCTGACATAGAATATCATACATTCATTCCCAATGTTATGGGAGGAAGACAAAATTGACTGTCTGAGCCTGTTAATAAATAAATTTAAAAGTAACATTGCATATTAAATCTAATATTAATTCCATTTACCATCTTCTTGTAGTATAGCAGTAAAGTCTCACTGTATGCTGTTTGAGCTGCAGCTGAAAATTTAACGTAATACGCACTTTTGGTCAACTATCTTCACCTGACCAAAAGTGCATATTATGTTAAACCTTTAGCTGTGGCTCAAACAGCATACAATACGACTTGATGGCAATATTACAAGAAGATGGTGAGTGGAATTAATTTTAAATTGAATATGCAATGTCACTTTTAAATTCCTTAAATTTTAAATCACTATCTGTTTTTCAAAGTAGTCTTATACCAAATTTGAGGCCTGTCACTCTGTCTAATGTGTAGTAACCTCATGTACAACAGAAATGTTAAATAGTGTCAAGTTTCACTGTAATTGTGATTGAATACAAAAAAAAAAAAAAAAAAAAAAACACAAACGGGGAGTTTAGTCACTTCTAGATATATTGATTGCCCTGTGTTCAGACATGTTTCTGATTTACATTCAAATTCGCTGAATGATGGTGGGAAATCTTAGTGAGAAATGAGTTTGCCTCCACGGGGCGCTCCACTGGCACACACGACAGCAACAAGAGCCTCTGTGATTCTTGAAAACTGATTCAATTTAAGCTTCAGTATAAATTAGTGTAGAAGTACTAGCTAGTTCTGTGTGACATTGGAAAAAAGACCCCAACTCACTGGATTTTGTCCCAGAATCCTTAGGTGAATAACCAACTGGAACCGTCAGCTGTGGGCTAATCCCCCACACTGGTGTACTTTCCTGATCAAAAAGACTCAAAGAAAATAATCAGTTAAAAATTTATCCGGCAGTTTGTATTTCTTTGTGGAGCTAACCTCTGAATCTCAGAGAACAGTTTAGTGATATGTGAGTGATATGTCACTGAATGATGCAAATAAATATTTAAATACAAATATTCTAGCAAATAACTGAGCATTTTTATTATACAGAAATTTTCTGCTCAACAGAAGTAACATTATTTCCATTTCCAAATACAGACATTTTGAAACGTACACATTGGGAGATTCCCATGATCCTCTATAATTAATAATTTCTTACAAACATGACTGAAAATGTGCATGATATATCAAGATTTGCAGCTTGAATTTCAGCTAAAGGAGAAATTTCACACATGTCAAATTTTCCTAATTTCTCACCTTGCTTGTTTTGATTACAATATTTCTGTAAAATTCCTTAAGGGGTGTTATTTGTATGTCATGATAATGAGGATTAGCTGTAGTAAGAAAAACAGATTTACCACTTTAGCTTCCAGTGCAACTTTGGCAAAACCAACCCTTGTTCCCCAGATAATAGGATAATTTTCATCTCCAAACAAGGCTTCCCTAACCCCACCAGGAGCAATGGCCAGCAGATTTCCTTTACGTAGAATATCAGCACAAGTGTCAATGGTACCAGGATATACCTGGAAACAGTCTATTATGGCATCAAAACCTGTGGAATAAAAAAAATAATAACAAAGATTTTATAACGTGGTATGTGAAAAAATTAAATAGCTAAAACTCAAAATGAGCAAAAAGAATCAAAATGCACAAAAACGTTTCATGAAAGATAGAAGGGGAAATGGTGACGCACAAGATATAATTCTGCATTTCATCGGTTAAAAGCATGAACTTGAGTAGTCAAAATTATCAATATATGATAAACAGGGCAGTCATTATTATCAGCATAACAGAAGATTAAAATATCTTGGCTAACAGATGATATCAGGAGCATGAAGAAAAACCAACACATTTTAACAATGTCACCTGTGCATAAATTACAGTAATTAAAAAGAAAAAAAAAGACAACCAAGGCACTTTGTATTTTAAATATTGCAACTGCCTTTTGTTCTCAATTTCATTAAAACATGAATAATTTTGCAATCTTTTTCACAATTGTTTAATTACTTAGGCCTTGTGCTCTTAATTGCTAAATTCATGTGGTGAAAGATTAATTGAACTCTGCATTGAGAATGGTTTGTGTGTATCTAATACATTTTTCAACCACAAGTATATCCACATATATTCTTGGGAAAATCGTACTTTTGGTCAAAAGAGTGTGATAGATTTTGTTGTCTACGATCAGCGTCTGAAACACTTAGTTGTTGACACCTGTATGATGAGAGGTGTGGATGTTGGTTCTGATCATTACTTGGTAGTGTCACGAGTGAAACTTAATGTTGGTTGGAGGAAAAGGAATAGGAAGAGACCCAGGATAGAAAGAATAAAGGTTGATAGGCTTCTTGAAGACTATCAGTGTTATTCTGACTTACTCAGAGAACGACTGAAGGAGCTGAAGTCTGCTGAGAGGGATGTAGAAAAGAAGTGGGAATGTTTTAAGAACTGTGTTGTCACTGCTGCTAGAGGTCTATGGCACCACAATAGTGGGTAACAATAGAGGTGATGCTTGGTGGAATAGTGAGATTGAAGAGGCAGTAAAGAGAAAGAAGGAAGCCTATTTGGGGATGTTGCAAGGTAGAGTCTCTGTGGATGAATTTCACTCAAAGAAGCGTGAAGCTGCTAAGCTGGTTCGCCAGAGTAAGGCAAAAGATAGGAAAGAGAAGGTGGAAAGGCATGAAATGGCTTTTTGGAAAGATAGGAAGTCTTTCTGGAAGTACATGAGACAGGAAAAATAGGGAAAACAAAGTTGTAAGTTGTGTGAAGAATGAGATCGGGGAAATGATATGGGAGCCCAATGAGTTAAGTGAAAGACGGGGTGAATATTTCTGTGAGTTATTAGACCAAGAAAGCAAAGATGATTCTGAGAAAGATGCAGATGATGTCACAGTGAGGGATGGAAGCACAGGAGGGATCTCAAGAGAAGAAGTGTGTAAAGCTCTAAAATCTCTTCAGAATGGTAAGGCTCCGGGATTTGATGGCATAACTGCCGAGATGTTGAAATATGGTGGTGACTCTGTAATTGACTGGTTAACTGAAATTTGCCAGTTGTGCTGGGAGTTAGAAATGGTACCTTGGGATTGGAAGGATGCTATTATTGTTCCCTTGAATAAGGGAAAAGGTGATCAGACTGAATGCAAGAACTATCGTGGTATTAGCCTAATAAGTGTGCCAGGGAAAGTGTTTGGTACGGGGTTTTACAGCAGAGAAAGTGTGGGATGTTCAGAGTGGTTTTATACCTGGTAAAGGCTGCACTAACCAGATTTTTGCATTACGCATGATGATTGAAAAGTATCTGGCTGTTGGTATGAAAGTTTTTGCTACCTTCCTAGATTTAGAGAAAGCTTACGACTGAGTAAATAGGACACTTTTGTGGAAGGTATTGAATGAATATGGTGTTACTGGGAATCTACTTAATAGTGTAAAAGCCATGTATGCTGGTAGTAGAGCTTGTGTATGAGTGAATGGTGTTTTATCAAAATGGTTTTCTATTGGTGCAGGAGTTAGACAAGGTTGTGTAATGTCACCATGGCTGTTTAATATATTTATGGACGCATGCATGCGTGATGCCAAAATAGATGATAGTGGTTTATGTCTTGGTGATATCCGTGTGTGCAGATTGCTGTATGCTGATGACACTGTCCTGTTGGCAGAGAGCAAAAGTCATTTGCAGAGTATCTTGTCTCGGATGTACGAAGTTTGCATGAAATTCAAACTGAGTATAAAGAAGGGAAAACCCAAAGTTATGGTGTTTGAGAGAGGAACGGGTAGCACTGAATGTAATGTAAGTATAAATGGCACTGTGATTGACCAGGTGAGTGAGTTTGTGTATTTAGGAAGCATGTTTGACAGAGAGAACAAGTTGGATGGTGAAATCAGTAGGCGAGTGAATTCTTCTTTGAAAGTCATAGCTGCTCTGGGAGGTTTTCACAGGAATGATTCTCTAGAGAGTCCCGCTTGGCTGTGTATGAAAGTGCAGTTGTTCCTACTCTGATGTATGGCAGTGAAAGCTGGGTACTGCAGAAGAAGCATAGGAGTCGTTTGTGAGCTGGAGAAATGCGTTACCTACGTGGGGTTTGTGGCAAGACACGATCTGATTGTGTGAGGAATGAAGATGTATTGCAGTTGTGTGATGTGAAGCAAAATGTTGTTAGCAAGGTGGAGACCAATATGCTTTGAGAGAATGAGAGAATGAGTGATGAGATGCTTACTAAGAAAATGTTGAGAGAATGAGTGATGAGATGCTTACTAAGAAAATCTTTTTAGCCCAAGTGGCAGGAAGGAAAGGCAGAGAAAGGCCAAGGAAGACATGGGTGGATTAGATTCAGGAGTGTCTGCATGAAAAAAAGATTATGAGTATGAAGTACAAAAGATCTTGTGTACGGCGTGTAATGGATATCAGTAAAGCCCGAGTTGTATGTCAAGATCACTGTAAATGGAGAAGTTTGATACAACAACAGTAAGTACACATATCTGGTAGTTTCTATTTCTTTTTGGAGCTAACCTCTGAATCTCAGAGAACAGCTTAGTGATATGTATGTAATGTATGTATGAAAAAAATATAAAATGTCTCTTTTTTTTTTGTTGTTTGTTTGTTTTTAGCCTTTTGCAACTAGTAAATTGGGGTAGAAAAACAATTGTTAAAAATGCACTTTAGGTGCACTATGGGTGACAAATAGATGAAAGGGAGGAAAAGGAGCTGAAAGGGAAAGCCTGTTTTAAAAAGAAAATAATTTTAATTAACACTTTAGCAGACTGCTTAACTTTTCTATTTTTTCATTAACAGTCCATGAAACACCTACGACTAAAAAAAATTACCATCCCTCATTTAGATCAGCTGAGTCCTGGGAAGGGTGAGAACTACTCTACAACAACAAATTTATCCACATCCCTGCCAGAATTCTAACCCAGACAGTCCACTTCAGTATGCTGCATCAGAGCTAGTAAATTATCAGATGCATAATTCTAAGTGAATGTGTAGTATGAGAAATGTAATACAAGAGTTATTTTTTGTTCTGTCCTTCACAATGATAGGAAAACTGATAAAGTCTTACCGTGAGGATGACATGGAGCACCCATGTCACTCCAGCTTCTCACACTGTTTTGATGACCGAGTTCATTATTTGATTGCTGCTGTTGAAAGCTGGCATACTGTTGACTTTTGGTTAGGTTGGGTTCAGTTCGACCACTTGCCTTTATTGTGAGTTCTTTTCAGGTTCTGGGAGCATCCTCTTATGGTTACGCCTTGATTGTTTCAGATGTCATATTGTGACTTGTTAGACAGTTAATCTTGCTGCAGGTGTAAGAAAATAAATTGTATGGTCAATTATAAATTTTACTGGGTATATTTCTGATTTTGCTGAAGCTGAATGGGGGAGGGGGGGGTCAGTAATGTTGTGTTTGTCAGACAGGCTTGGATGTTTGAAACATCTACATTTTTCTGTTGCATTATGATCTGTGTAATGCACAGTTCTTCCGAAGTACAAACAAGTTTGTTATTAAAGAGCGTCTGGGCCAGTTACATTGATGTTCTTCCATTTAGAGGCAAGATGAAGAGGCTTTAATTTTTGCCAACTCTAGAGCAACTTACATAGAGCTGACTATGGGAAAAGCCTGGTTTTGCAGGTTGAGTTACACAACTTTTAATGATTGACCCTGTACTTACTGATACTCATGGCGAAACTAGGACAAACAGGAAACTGTTGGCATTTAAACTGAAACGGAAGGCCAGATGGGATGATTGGAATGAGTGAAATAAAAACATGGTCTCCTTCAGCGTGCCAGTCATGATGGTAGCTTCGATGACATTTGACATGAGTTTCTTGACAGTCAGTCATGTTCCATTGCAGAGTGCTGGTGGATCAAGATCATGCCAGGATAAAATAAACAAATAGTGAAGAAGAGGTGGCAGAATGCACGAAAAGAGGAATAGCAATATTATGCTTTGAAGAAATGAAATGTGAGAAAATTTGCATTTTTCTCGCATTTCATTTCTTGTATTCTATTTGCATTTCATAGAAATATATCCATGTATTGTTTTTAAACAGTGTAACTATTCATAGAGGAAATAATACACAGAGAGCTGCTGTCTGATACATTAACAAACCTGTCAGCAATGACAGTGGAAGGATACACACAACACTTCAGAAGTCTAATACAATAAACAGCAAGACCGAATTCCAATTATTGTAAATCTCATGCGTTATGTCAAATTTGAAGCAATGGTAAGGAAATCTGGTCGAAATCTTTAAGGGGAAATAGCTTGGAATTATTTATAGTGCATATTAACACAATGGGACCCATGGTGAGAAATGCAAACAAACTCACTGGCAACTGTGGTGGAAGGATACACACAGGGGTCATGCAGCCGATTGCATTCTTCGCAATTTGTGAAAGGAAAAAAAAAAGGTTTTGGTGGCAGAAAAAAGTTTTGGCGATTACCTTTTTGTACTGTTACAACACTTTGGTGAAAAAGAATTAAATTTGGCGAATAAGTTGGCAAAAACTTTTTAAAAGCCAGGGCAACCCCTGGATACACATAACATTTCAGAAGCACATCCCAAATATTGGGTTGGTGCGAATGAAATGTCTGGCACAAATGAGCAGTGGAGACAGGCCCCCACCATGTCAGAATGGAACCACCCACAGGTGTTGCAGGTATTGCATCACAGAGCTACTATAAATAGGTAGCACGTGCGTGCAGAACAAGGTTCAGGCGTGGTTTGTTTGGACGTAACGTGGTTTGCAAAGGAAACATGCAGACACTGGATTTGAGAGTCACCTTCCTGTATGAATCTAAACTGGGCCATTCCGCAGGAACTGCCGCTTGAAACATTAACAAAGCATTTGGGGAGAACACGGCCAACGGACGAACCATTCAGCGTTTGTGAAGTTTCGAAGCGGAGATACGGACCTGCAAAACGAAGCACGTGATCACCGACCTGTTGCTGTTTCTGATGATGTTCTGTTACGTGTGGTTGAAGCGGACCCCCAAAAAACGTGTTGTGAGATAGCGGCACAGGTAGGTGTCCACCACACCACAGTTGTTCGGCGTCAGGCTGCACTGGGTAAGGTAAAAAAGCTGGACATGTGGCTGCCGCATGAGTTGACAACTGCCAACAAGACAAGGCATTTGGAAGCCTGCACATCGCTGCTTGATATCTCTACTGCATCGAAATTGTCGATGCAGTAGAGGTATCAAGCGGCGATGTGCAGACTTCCAAATGCCTAGGAACCTCTACTGCATTGAATCGTCACCTGTGACGAGAAGTGGGTCCTTTATGATAATCGGAAACAATCTGCACAATGGTTAAGCAAGGCACAGCCTGCTGGATGGCATCCTAAGCCACCCCTACACAGCAAGATGATGATGCTCCTTGTCTGGTGGTTCACAGCCGGGATAATTCATCGGAGTTTCTTGGTAACAGGCCAAACCATCATTGCAAAACATTATTGTGCTGAAATTACACCAGTTGCACCGGAAATTGCTGGAAAAACAACCGGCTTTGGTCAACAGACATGGTATTCTTCTGTTCCAGGACAACACTCACCCTCATGTTGCACAACGAACGATGCTGGCACTAAGTGCCTTGGGCTATGAAGCACTGTCTCATCCTGCCTGTTCCCCGGACTTGTATTCGACAGACTATCATCTGTTTCATCGTCTGGATCACTTCCTGTCCTGGAAATGGTTCACGACAGACAACGAGGTTCAACGTGCAGTTGATGACTTCTTCGGGTCCCAGCCACAAGACTTTTTTCGTTTTGGGATCATGGCCTTGCCGAATAGATGGCAACTATGTGTCGATGCAGAGGGGGATTATTTTGCCTAGGTAAGTTATCCAACTTTTTCGTTCTTGCCGTCCACGTGTGCTGGTCCTTTGCCGGACATTTCATTCACACCAACCCAACATTTTGGCACAAGCTTTTGATATTGTCACCTATCATATTTGGCATGGAGTTCTTGCAGTTTTTACAACAGTGCAATGAAATATCGTTGAGTTTATGAACAGTGTAATGAAATATTGTTGTGTTTATGCAAAGCGTAAGGAAATATTATTGCACAAGAGTGCTGTTCTTGAGTATGGCACAGCATACCACAAGATAAAATTTCAACAATGGTTTCTTCAACAATTTAAAAACTACCTAAATAAAATTTTGCAGATTTGAATTTTAAAACAAAAGGCTTTGGGGTGCACACTATCATGTTCCTCTGCAGCTTCCACCAAATTTCAAACCTCTATGCTTAGTAGCTTCTCCTGTAGGAAACTGACAGATACACACAGTCATTTTGTTTTTTAACAGTATCATAAGTACCTGGCATTGCTTGAGTTAAAAAAAAATACACAAATCAGCTTCTAAGCCAGAATTTTCTAAGCGTTCTTGAATTTATGAATAGGATATATTGCACAGAAACATTTAACCAAAATGTGTTCCAGCAATGAAAAGAAAAAATTAAAACATACAAAAAAGCGAACACAGTCTATACTTGTGCTCGGACAATGGGCTTAAACCAGCAGTTTTTACTGACTGGGAATATAAGAAATTTGACATATCTGGAATATCTTACATTTTTCTATCATGTTGTGATCAGTGCAATGTACAGGTAATTCGAAGTGCAACTAAGTTTATCCTAGAAGAGAATCTGGGTCAGCAATATTGAGAGTTCTTTCTAACATAGAACTGGACATGAGAAAAGTATAAATTTCACAGGCTGAGTCCAACTTTTTAATGATTGAACCTGTGTCTTGTTGATACTCATGACAAAACTGAGAACAAAAAAAAAAAAAAACTATAGGTATTTAAACTAAAATGGAAGATCAGGTGGGACGATTGGAATGCATAGAACAGAAACATGGTCTTCTGCAGCATGCGAGGCTTGAGGGTAGCCTTGGTGACATTTTATGTGTTCTTGACAGTCCTGTTTTATTACAGTTTGCTGGTGGATCCAGATTATGCCAAGATTAAAAAAAAAAAAAAAAGACAAGATGAGGTGGGAGAATGTGTGAATTGAGAAACAACAATGTTAAGATTTGAAGAAATGAAATGCAAAGAATTCACATTTTTTGCACTTTCCATTTCTTGTATTCTATTTGCATTTCATTGAAATATATTTCCTCTCTAACAGAATCAGGTTACTATATTTTTTTTAAATAGTGGAACTAATTATAGTGATCAGTAAGACACATAGAGACATGGTCTGAATTGTAAAAAAACCCACTGGCAACCACACCAGAAAGATAGACACATTAAAAGCCAAATCCTAGTAAACAGCAAGATCAAATTTCAAATTGTAAATTGCGCATGTTGTGTCAAATTTGAAACAATGGTTGAAGAAATCTTGTCAAAATCTTCCCGTGGAAATAACTTGGAACTATTTGTAGTGCATTTTAACAAACAAAGAATCTCACAGTCTAAAAACATAAAGAAACTCTCTGGCAACTGTAATAAAATGATGCATGTAACACTTCAGAAGTGTATCCAAAAAAGTTTGAAGCAACCTATTAATTCTATCACTTCTATTCCCCCATAAGTATTCTGCCACATAGGGGTATAGCATTAGTCTTCCTCAATAAAGCGACCCATAGGTGTAAAAAGATTGGCATATATAAGTTGCTATGCCAATAAAAATACAGATTTTTGTAACAGCTTCTATCATGTTTAGAGTGAGGATCTGCCAATTCATCTCATGTAATTAGAATGAAGCCAGTGAAATATCACAGCCTTTGCCACCATGTTGGTGAGATGACTGAGATCGAAACATCACATTGTGTTAAGAATGTGACTGCCATTTACCAAGGGTTTTTTTGCTCTGTATCTTTAAATTTCAACATGTGAATCAGTAAAAATTACAGTGATTGTTAGGTAACATATAATAGACATTTAAGGTTCACAATGATACATGCTTATCAATGACTGAACATCAGACATGTTCATTGATGCCTGATGTTCTTAGATAAACAGAGATGCATAGATTAGTCTTGAGCATATTTTTTCCTACGTGTTAGTTTACGGGTCATGCCTTCGCAAAATTGAACTCGTGTATCAGTTTACAGTTCATGTGTTCTGAACTCTTCAGAACACATGAACTGTAGCGCTTTATATGCAAAATGAGGTAGTCAATTGACTTTTTTGACATTTCGTAATTTTCGCAATGAAAACTTCATTTAAATGTTTAATGAAACTAAACATAAAGAGTGCTAGCATATGACCACTAATTTATCCCTTTATATTACGCATTTGTTCACCATTATATCCATGCATGTTTGAGAGAGATTCGCAGAACATTTTTTTAGCTATTTTGCTGTAATCACTCTCACTACTGCTGAAAGCACAAATCAAGATCTTCATACATTAGTATAATTAGGTATAAAACTAATACAAATGTTAAAGTTATATCAATTGCACTGGACAACACACAATTTGCCTCTGAAATGAAAATAGCAAATCTTTACTAATTCCAATGTGCTGAACATGAAAATGACAATGAAATCTGTCAATTGACCCTTGTTTAGGAAGGACTTGGTTCGCAACATATAGCATCATATTGCATCAGCCCATCACACACACCATCCCTAGGAGCTATTGCATCATTGTCTGATACAGTGCAGCAGAGTCACAACATCACTGACATAAGATGATGCAATCATTAGATAAACTGAAGTTTCATAGGGTGAGCAAGTGTTTGTGCGACTTCCTAGGCTACACCCCCATTTTACTCCTGCATCATAAACACAAGTGATCCTTGCAGTGTAAATCCAACAGTAGTGATGCATCGTAACTGTTTTAATAGTCCAAATAGCATTTGTTTGTGGGGAAGTGATGTTTGCAAACCAGAAAAAGGCCATCACTCTAATAGTGTATCGGTTTTATTTCGGATGCAAGTTCAGGGACCAGAACAAGGCATGGGTCCTACACATATGCTGTGGCACTTGTGCTTTATCTTCCGAAGTGGCTGAAAGGTGGTAAAGTGTTGATGCCATTTGAGGTTCCTAAGGTTTGGAGGAAGCCAAGCAGTCATGCAAATTACTGCTATTTCTGCAGAGAAAGGAGTTGAACTGACGTCGAGTTCTTCTGAGCCTTCAGCATCTAACGATGATCCATATGTCAGCCATGGTGCATCATCTGTGCCACACATTCTCACACAAAAAGAACTGAACGATCTTGTCCACGATCTGGAGCTGTCCAAGGACAAAGCAGAGTTACTAGGAACAAGACTTTTACAATGGAATTTTCTCAAGAAAAAAGTGACTACGTTTCATACTCATCATGAGCAGTTTGTGCCTTACTTCCAAAAGGAAGATAATCTTGTGTTCTGCTACAATGTAGATAGCCCAATGAATGCCCTTCAAATCAAATATGGCCCGCACAAATGGTAACTATTCAGACACTCATCAAAATTGAGTCTCGAGGCAGTGTTGATGCATAATGGAAGCCAGCTTCCATCTATTCCAGTCGGACACGCTGTCTAGATGAAAGAAACCTATGAAAACCTAAAACAACTGTTGGACTTGGACTGTCTTCAATACAGCAAGTATGGCTAGTATCTCTGTGGTGACTTGAAGGTAGTGTTTGTGTTGATGGGTCTGCAGCTGGGAAATACAAAGTACTGCTGTTTTTTGTGTAAATGGGAAAGCTAAGCAAGGAATTTGCAACATGTGAAGAGAGACTGGCATGTGAGGAAATATCTGATGATTGGAGAGAAGAATGTGCAACATCCAGCACTGACATCAAACTCAGTCTGTTAAAAATCTTTATGAAAGCCATCAATCAGACTCGAACAGCCTATAAGTACCGTATTTTCCGGCACATAATAATCGCGGGTAATCTGTTCCCAAAAGTTTAAATTCTAACCACTGCGAATTATATGACAGTGCAGATAATACGGAGCTTTTCTCCCCCCTAAAAAATGAAGCAGTTTTGCTCTTCATGAAAGAAATCTGTATCACATCAAAGATTTAAGAATGCTATGTGTTCGACGATAATACACAAAAAATGCAAAACGTATCTCCCTCCCCCTTGGCTTTGACAAAAACGTCTGTGTGTATGTGTGTGTAGACTTCCTCTCTGCGGATTGCTGATTTGTAAAAGTTACGGGAGGAAACATAGCCTGCAGCAAATGGCGTTGACCTTGAATAGCGGAGAGCCATTTCCATTCCATGGTGCTCTGACGCGTAACCTCCACTTGTTTATTTTGCTCTACTTCAAAGAGAATGCCTCTCACACTGCAGCATCAAGACTGAAGGGGAGAACTTTTACACAATCACAAATTATTTACGGTCTGATGTCCAGTGTTTCAGTTGTTGATGTAATTTAAGCATTACTCAGAGTTACAGCATGATTGCCACATAAATTAAAAATATATATCACAGCCATTTAAAAGTTGCGGGGTATTGTAACAGTAACTTTTTTTAATTTTCAAAAAAATTCAGAGATTTTACATTATGTTAAACTTATTAAATGGAAAGAAAGTAGGAATATATATATATATATATATACAGTAAAACCACGAAAATCTGTCCTCGGCGGGACTAGACGAGTGCCGGATTTATGAAACTATCCAAAAATTGTGCAACGGGCGTTACATAAAGCACGTACTATATGTAACAGGTCACTTTAGAGAAAATGTGTGCATCTACGCCTTATAAATATGCAGGGGTCGTGCTGCTGATCGCATTCTTCCCAATTTGTGAAAAAAAGTTTTGGCGATGGAAAAAAGTTTTGGCCAAAATATTGGCGATTACCTTTCTGTATTATTTATAATAAAACTCTGTTGTGGACTATGCATCTGTTTTTTAACTTTTATTATGAATTTTGTCTGCAGATTATACGCCGGTGTGGATTATATGCGACTTTTTTCTCTCATGCTGAACTTTACCATCTGCGGATTATACGCTGCCGCAGATTACATGCCAAAAAATATGGTGCTTGGCTGACAAATTCCATCGACTCAGCAAAGTGAAAATTAAAGAGGGAGTTGTCTTTGTCTGGTGGTGCTACCTAACTTCTTCGGAAATGCCAGGGCAGAAAACTACAAGGAACTGGTTGAGGAGTGTTGTCTCTGTATCACAAACTTGGCTGTGATATGTCCTTAAAGATACGTCAGCTCCATTTCTCTGACAACTGTGGCATGGTTAGCGATGAGCATAGCGAACGTTTCCATCAGGAAATTGCAATGATGGAGAAAGGATATCATCAAAAGTGGTCTACTTCTATGTTGGCTGACAACTGTTGGATGCATTACAGCTCTCTCACAAACAATAGCCACTTTTACATTGACATATTTTATTTTTTCAGGAAGAACCATTTAATGGTGGTTTTAACTGCTGTAACTTTTTACATGTTATGTTTCCTTTGAGTGGAAAGCAATTTCTCGGTTGGAAGTTAATACTTGCTGCAAATATGTATCGCAGTAATCGAATGAGATTCAAGGAAAAATCTTTCACGTACCTCTCGGTTGTAGGAGGTCGATGTTCAAATCCTTGCACTGTTGTTCTCACCAGGTTCTGGGGTGTAGGCGTTTTTGACTAACTCCAAAAAGTCTGCACATTTGTTGAGTAGGATACACTTTTTTAGTTGAACTACGGGAGGCACATGGAGACAAAGGAGATGTGAAAATTACGTTGGAACACTTGAAAAACGGAAAAATGAATCACTCGTAAAAATATTCGCATGAGGAATTGCAATCACCAAAAAACTTTGTCAGA
Organism: Macrothele yani; assembly: GCA_039090855.1. NCBI lineage: Eukaryota > Metazoa > Arthropoda > Arachnida > Araneae > Macrothelidae > Macrothele > Macrothele yani. Next base: position 32,354,020 of record CM076993.1, read on the forward strand.
CTTCTTGGATGTATTGTCCGATGCATTTCGGCAGATCTGTCTGCCCTCTTCTGGGATCTCTGGTTGTCCATTCTCTCTGCAGTTTATGTTGAATATGCGACGTGCTCAGTTTGGGAATTTTTGTGACATCATCGGATGTGTTGCGTTGCCATTCCAGTGATTTGAAGACTCGGGAATTTTTTTTTTTTTTTATGTCTGCATGTTTCTGTTTGTCTTTCCATTTTTTGTTCTCTTCTTCTATCAGTAATGTTGCAGTTTTTTTTTCTTTTTTTTTCAATTACGATTGCTTCGGCAAAATGGATGGTCTTTTCAGTAGGTTGTTTGAAGATAATTTCGTTATTTTCAAATTCTGGTATTGTGTTATTTTTTATGCAATATTGTACAAGTGCTGTTTTTTCCTCCTTTTTTTCCCATTTCTTCATATGAAAAAATAACGTATGGAAAACATGTTTTTTAAATCTTGATACATCGAGAAATACATGCGTATTGACATATTTGTGTTCAGCACCTCAAAATCTATAGGAAATCATTAATTTAATCTTGGGGGCAAGACTTTTATAAAAATTTGTTGTCTAGTGTTATTTGTAAATGAGTGTATTATTCTAAATGATTTTTTCAGGGTAAGGTTATGGCGAATTTCTACGTGCTAAAAGTTTGGTAAGTTTCAGAACCAATCGTTTCTTAATAACACTCCAGTGACTTCTTAAAATATGCAAAATTTATAGAAAAATTAATATTCCGTGTAAAACTACCGATGAATAGTTACACCAGTAGGAGCTTCAGTTGATAAGCTGACATATCTCCAAATGCACAGCACTATCAAACTTCAAATGAAGTAAATTTTTCACAGTACTACAATGGTAAAAATGTTCTTGTCACATCTCATTGGGCATGACAATCAGCACAGAGTTGTCTGCTCCAAAATGTTTGTGACATCACCCTTGCACCATGAATTCTAACCAACTTGGAAGTGAGTACTTTAAGAACAATAGAGCTATGAAATATTGTTGTGTTTATTCAAAATGTCAAAAACGTTGCACAAGAGTGTAAAGATATTGCATATTGCTTTACAACAAAATAGGGTATTGTTGAATGTGCCTGTGGTAAAAAAAAGCCAGAAGATAAGATTTCAACAAGGATTTCTTCTGTAATGGTTGAATGCTTAAAAAAAAAAAAAAAAAAAATTAACTAACAATAACGAAATTAGAATTTCAAAAATATGGCTTCGAGCTACATACATCAATCACTCCATTAAGCCATCTTTTTTGCATTCCGAATTTCAAGTCTCTATGTTCAGTAGTTTCTTCTGTAGGCGACTGCCAGACATGGTAATTTTATTAATATAGATTTTATTAATGGCAAAATGTACATCCCTTTTTTTTTTTTTGGAAATACCTATATAATTATAAAAATCACAAATACTTTTTTATGATTTATTATTCATGGATTACATTAAAGGAGTGCAATATTTAACACATTTTAATTTATATAGTTCATACCAGCGACACACTGAAAAAAGCAGGAAAGCCACTTACCAGGTAGTTTAAAAAGAAATCTGTCACCAACTGCACATATAAGTCTTTTTTTGTACAGAATTGTTTTGGCAAGTAGGTAATACCAATCAACAGGCATTGAACCATGATAAAAAACTACCAATGCTGGTCCTTCACTTGGAATATTTTCTAAGCCTTCTATTTCATATCCTGTACAAAATAGAAAATAAATTAATATTGTACAATGTAAATGGCAAACGCTAATATTTACTGTCAATACAGAAGGAAAACTGCAATTAAACAGTGTTATCTAATGCACATAGATGAATAATAAAGAATTACAGAATGTGTCTGTGTGTTACACACTAGTTAACTGCTGAAAGCATCAAAATAGAAAGTGTACCAGCTGTGCTGAAATGTGATACACGCGAGTACATAAGAGATATTACAAGAAATAAAGCATACACATGTGAGTAAAATGTGTATCACTGTGAGTAAATGTGTATCCACTAGTATGTTTATGGCCGCCCTGGTGGCACAGTGGTATAAACGCTGGCTTCTGGGACATTCACAGGAGATGGGTTGGGTTCGAATCCCAGTGAGCCATGGATCTTGTGTTTGTCTTATGGCACTGGATCTCACCTTCCCTGAAATCAGTTGCCCTAAATTAGTAAATTAGGGACAAGCAACTGCTTATAGCCAATCAAACCTATAAAAAAAAAGTGTTTATAATTTTTTTCAGCAAACTCTTTCCCTTCATGAGGAGAGGAACCATTAAATAAGGTGTTTGTGTTCTTCATCAGCTTCAGATATCGTCCCCACAAGCTGGGAAGTATGTTTGTCTTTACTGCAGCAAAAGACAAAGAAAAAAAGAGTGATCATGTGAAGTACTTCCAATTCCTTGTAACTTTTTTCCATTTTAAAAATGGAAAAAGACGCATGTAGCTACAAATTCTGCAGGTGCATGGATTATGCTTTTTCCTATTTATATGACTCAGGATTTTAGAGCAGCTGAGAAGTGAAGTTGTTGCTGTTATCAAAGATAGAATGGACACTTTTAAGAATACTGACGGCTGGGTCCACTTGAAAAATGCTCAGCAAATAAAGGTACTCTGCCAATGTTTCAATATCAGACAAAATCGTTTATCAATTTTACTCTTGTCCTCAATGATGTTTCAAAATTCTTTATGGCAAATTCATTTGAGGTTATTTTCATCCCAGCTGCACAACATTTCATAATGTTGTTCAAAGAACAAATATGTATGTATAAAACATACTGATATGAATATAGTTCTAATAGTACCAATATTTTCTTAACTGTAATTAGGCTTCCTATCAATATGTGGATATTAACACTGCACCAGAAGCAAGAGAGGCTAGGCAGGCCAAAAGTTCAGGCTGTGAAGAAATCACAACACTCCTGCCATTAACCAACTCATCCTGTGAGACAGACTAGACAATTCAGCATGCTGTATTTAGGTCACATGACTATTTACATGATGTAATTACTGTATATGGTCTAGTACGAGCCAAAAAATGTTACAAAATATTTTTTAAAGATGGGGATTTGGATTACATGCCAGTTAAAAAAAAAAAAAAAAAACTAGTGCCACAGAATTATTTTCCCACCAGTTCTCTAAATGGAATGTATGTTTTCCATTCCTAACATTCTTTTTCTCTGTATATCAGTGAATGGAGTAAGCATTTCCTCTCATTTATTTTCTCCCATATGAATGAAAATTACTCATAATTGGTACTTTCTTTGCCTGCCACCATTTTTTGTGCCAGTGAAATTGTTTTTGAGACATACAATACAAATTTGGAACTTAATTCCTCTTAAAAAAGGGGAGGGTGCTTGCTCTGGTGGCAGTTACAGCAGGAAGAATTTGTTAAGGAAAGGAAAACCATGCATTTTATTTAAATGAAATAAAAGCTCAAAAATCAGTACTGCCTCTACCCAACTTTTCTGTGAAAACAACTTTACAGCCCATGAAAGCAGGTGCCAGCCTCAGTACAGGCATAGCAAGCAGTAATTTATAACTTTAATTTCTCTTTAAAACAAAGGGATAATGCTTCCTCCATTGCTTAACACAAAAAAAGAAACAGAAAGGAAAAAAATTTCCTGCGCATTTCATCAGAGAAATTCATTAAATGTACGAAAATACACTTTTGCATTACTATCCTTTCAAAATATGTTATTTTTCTAACTTCTAAAATTTCAGGATTTTTTTCTTTTCTGGGTGCCAATTTTTTACTGAAACTAGGAAGATTGGATTGGCTTATGCATTGGATATATATGGTAAGTTTTACCAAAACTTTTACAGCAAGAACTTTTACTGAAATTTTAACTGCAAAGAATTTTTTATCTACAGTAAAAACACTGATATTACAAGTTTATACAGGTACTTTGTATATATTTGGTGGTCAAATTTAACCCAATATTAACCAAATAAAACCCATAATATAAATTATTTCACTGTAGATGAGAATTAAGAGATACCCTGATGAACATTATCAGATCTGATGCTTTGAAATTTTCAAGGCAGTTCCATATAATTTGGAGTATTGTGAAACATTCCAAATTTACATTTTTTTTAAAATCAAAATATGAACTCATTGCACCCAAGTGCTTAGTTTTAAGAGAATAATTATTTACTGAGCAGACTCTACAAAGCCATTATGTATTTGCCCACATACATATCACTAAGCTGTTTTCTAAGATTCAAGAGTTACCAAAGCAAGATCATCTCCCAAATCAAAGTTACTGACACACACACACACACACACACACACACACACACACACACACACACACACAGGGTGTGTGCAAAATTCTACCCTTTTTCGGAATAGATGTAAATTGCGATCGGAGTAGTTATGTCACAGATGACGCTGCGATGCCGAATTTTTGGCCAATAAAGCTTGTAGCAGTAGAGCATATAGAGGCACTACATTTGTCCAAGTAAATCATTTGTAACGTAAATCATGGACGGTGTAACATGGCATGCGATAAGGAGCACATTAGACATTGTTTACTGTACGAGTTCGATAAAGGCAATACTCCAGCCGCGGCGTGCTGCACTATCTGTCAAGTGTATGGGGAGGATGTAGTTAATGGTAGCACATGTCGCCGTTGATTTCGGAAATTCCAGGACGGAGACAAGCTGTAAAGATCAACCCCGTCCTGGACGTCCATCCGGGGTTTCTGACGAGGATGTAGACCAAACCATAACAAATGACCCACATCCAACCGTTCAGGAATTAGTAGAAACGTTGTCGATGCACAGAACAACAGTCGAAAGACGAATGCATATGCTTGGGTTCATCACCAAGATCGATAACTGGGTTCCGCACCAGCTTTCTGCAAAGCAACAAGAGGAGAGAATCCATACCTGTGTTTCTTTGCTTTCTAATCACAGAAACGAACCATTTTTGGGACGAATTGTAATGGGTGATGAGAAATGGGACCGTAAATGAGACAGTAATGTAACACGTCGACAGACTGTGTGCCAAAGTGTGGAGCCTGCTCCATCGACCTCAAAAGGAGGACTGCATCCCAAAAGGTTTTGTTGAGTGTTTGGTAGGATGTCCAGCGAATAATCCACTGTGAGATGCTGGCACCTAACCAAACGATAAATGCTGACCTCTACTGCTAATAGTTGGACAGATTTCAAGAACAACTGACATCAAAACAACCAGCACTCGTCAATCGCAAAGGCATGATCCTTCATCATGACAATGCCAGACCTCATGCTGCTTTAATCACTCGGCAAAAATTACTGGACTTTGGTTGGGAAGTGTTACTCCACATGGCATATTCCCCTGACCGGGCACTTATGGACTACCACTTTTTTCGATCGTTACAGAACGCTTTCACCCACCAAACCTTCGATGATGTGGACGATGTGAAAATAGCATTACATAACTTTTTTGACTCTAACACACAGGAGTTTTTCCGCGTGGGATTCACCTACTCATAGACAGATGGCAAGAGGTCATACAGAATGATGATAATTATGTGAAATCCTAGGTATGTTATTTGCTGAGTTCTCCTCCTTTCTTTGTAGCCTACAAAAATGGGTAGAACTTATGCACACACCCAATACATACATACACACACATACATACATACTTATCACTAAGCTGTTCTTTGAGATTCAGAAGTTAGTTCCTCAAAGAAAGACAATCTGCCAGATAAAATGTTTAACTGATGGAACTAGAATTTACTTACTGTTTGTGTATTAAATGTCTCCATTTACAGTGATCTTGGCAAACACAATTCGAGCTTAACTGACGTCCATCACACGATGCACACAAGACCTTTTGTACTTCATACTCATAATCTTTTTCTAATGCAGACATTCCTGAATCTGGTCCTCCCAAGTTTTCCTGGGCCTTCCTCTACCTTTCTTTTCCGCCACTTGGGCTGAAAACATTCTTAGTAAGCATATCATCACTCATTCTTTCAGCACGACCAAACTACCTAAGAATATTAGTCTCCACCTTACTAACAAGATTTTGCCTCACATTACACAACTACAACACATCTTCCTTTTCCTCACATGATCAGAGAATGACTCTTGCCACCACCATCCCCCACCATAAGTAACACATCTCTCCAGCACATAAAAGAGTCCTATGTCTCTTCTGCAGTACTTAGGTTTCACTGTCATACATCAGAGTAGGAACAATTACACTTTCATACACAGCCATTTTGGACTTCCTTGAGAATCCATCATTCCTGTGAATCTTCCTAAAGCAGTATGACTTTCAATGAAGAGTTCACTCACCTACTAGTAATTTCATCATCTAATTTGTTCTCTCTGTTAAACATGCTTCCCAAATATACAAACTCATTCCTGGCCAATCACTGTGCCATTTAAACTTATCTTGCATTCAGTTGAGTGCTAACAATTCTTCACTCAAAAACCATAACTTTGGGTTTTCCCCTATTTATACTTAGTTTGAATTTCATACAAACTTCGTACATCTGGGACAACATACTCTGCAACTCACTTTTGCTCTCTGCCAACAGGACTGTGTCATCAGTATACAGCAATCTGCACACATGAATATTATCAAAACATAAACCAGTGTTGTCCATTTTGGCATCACGCAAGCACACATTCATAAATATATTAAACAGTCATGGTGGCATTATACGATCCTGTCTGACTCCTGCTCCAATCGAAAACCATTTCGATGCAACATTATTCATGCGTATACATGCTCTACTGCCAGCAAACATAGCTTACACACTATTAAGTAAATTCTCAGAAATTTTTCAGTACTACAGAAGTATCCTCTGTTTACTCTGTCATAAAGTTACTGATGTGTTAAATTTTACTTACTGTTGATGTATTAAGCACTCACAACAATCTTGACACACAACTTGAGCTTCACTGAGCTCTATCATATGTCTCATACAAGATTTTTTTAAATATATAGAAACAATGGCACTACTTACATAGGTAACACAGCCCATTGTTGAACTTCTTACTTTACATTTCAGGCATGTAGAATTTTCTTTATTATCTTCTTGCTGGATGAGAGGATAGATGCTTCATTATAATTCTTATGCAGCAATATTACGCTGAAATAACTTGCGGTCCCACATTTTACTAACGTAAATTTACTGAGCTCCAAAATGCATTAATATCTGATGAGTTTAACTTTAAAAAACGTATGCACAACAATACAATTCACAAGCAATTGAACCTCTTTGATATCCGCCACTACTTCGTACCACCAACGGCGTAAACTATACAAAACGTAAGACACATTAAAAAAGCAACTGAAAACCCCCAAAATACTCCATTGCGACTTTGAACTATCAAACACATTAAACCACAGGAACCAAAAACATCTTACACAATTTAAAAATAGTATAAAAACTGTATGCAGAATTAAAAAAAAACAATTAATGAAAACCTTGAGAACACAACCTAAACTTTTACGAAGTTAGATAACTTGTCTTCATTGACACTTGAAAATTTGCAAAATCCATGTTTTTCAAAAACGCCGCATACTATGAAGACCTTAAAATTCACACTATTAAAAAAGCACATGAAAAACCATTTAGAAACTTCATCTATCTTTGAAAAATCAACACATTACACCATACTAAACAAGGACTATATACAAACTAATAAAATAACATCGCTCAAAAAAAAAAAAAAAAAAAATGCAACCCAAATACACAGTAAATTCAATTGCACATACACTTAGAATAACCACACCCTACTGCTAAGACACTTTATCAAAAACACTTTAAGTACATACTACGTGAGAAATGCAAACATCCACCCCTCCCAGCTAGCAAGTCGACTTTGGAACATTTTCGTCCAATCGCCGTAGATGTCCTCAGTAAGTCGTTGTAACCCACTGGTCAGCTACCTAGCGTTATGTGTCAGCGTAAGTGAATTCACGATCCCGCTTCAGATAAAATAGCTCAAGCAAAATGGAGGTGGCACCATCCACAAATAGAAGCCGTAAGTATCCAAAATTCGTAATTTTAAATCAATTTATCTATTTTCTAGAAAAACTTTCATTTTTGCCTTAATATTATTTTTTTCTCTTTTTTCCTTTTTCCTATTAGTTTTATTTATTTATTTTTATTTTTTTTCCCTCTCAGCCTTTTCTTTTTAAATTTCTCAAGATTCCTCTCCAGCCGTATCATTTCTTGCCAATAATTTTCAAGCTGTCTTGGATCATTATTATTGCAAATACGTTTACCATTTTTATGAATCAGAACTGATTTTTTTTTTTTTTTTTTGTACTTCATACTCACGCAGGCCTGATTATTTCAGGAGCATGTGGGGTACGTGCCCAGGGCCCCCAAATTTGCAATTTTTATATTATGTTACATTTCTTTTTGCTGAAAGTTCCATTTTGATTGGACAAACTATCAAGAGGACTAATAACATTTCTGAGGCATCCATCTTAACTAACTCAGTGAGACATTTTAAACATTTCAGATTGTGAGCTCCGCCTTCTATCCATTGCTGCCACGCCCACTATTGTAAAATGCGACACGTTGATTGGCGCAGTATCCTAAAGTCAGTGGATGACGCTTTCAGTCTGCAGCCGCATGGATGGAAATATTTGCCAAGGAAAATGGCAATACATTTATAAAGCAAACACTTTTTTACAGCATGTGGTTCTATCATGAAGCTTTTCAACTTGGTTGTAGCGAAGCTCTCAATTTTATGCTTTTGTTAGTGTTAGCATGTGGTAATAGTTTGAAGTGTGATAATAATTTTTAAAATTTTGTAGTTTTTATCAGAATTTTAACTGATATCGTATTTGTTTAAAGTGTAATATCATACTTTTTAAGTGATGTCTCAATGAACGTATCTGTCCGGTTCTGCTGAAGGAAATTAAAGACTGAAAAAGAAGAATCTACCAAAAATTTGCAGGATCGCTGTTAAAGTATTCTGTTACGGTCAGTCGGAATACAGAAATTTTTGAGAATAAAATGATTATTTCTTGTGCACCAAGTAATGAGCATCGTAAAGATTTCGATGCATCAGTGAAGGAATCTGAAGACTGATCCATTCTTGAACGTTTTTTTTTTTTTTTTCATTTTTTCATGAAAAGGGGATTTTACCATTAAATATGAATTGTGAGAACAATCACCAAATTAAACTGTATTTTAGCGATGGTATTAAGATGGAGATGCAAGATATCTTCATGTCACAGCAGAAGAAGTTTTCGTAGCTACACATGATTTGAGAAGTGTAGATTGTCATTAATAAACCCCAAAAATTTATTTGTGAACCACATTTGGTGATTTATAACTTGCACCCAGCTAACAGAAAAGTAGCGTCTATTTTTAATAAATACTATTATGCATATTAAGGTGTAAATCTGGATATTTTATATCATTATACCTAGTATCAAGGCTGTATGTAAGGGTGGGGTTTGAGGGGTTCAAACCACTTCCTTAAGTCAGGAAAAAAAAAAAAGGCATACTATGTTACATTACATATCTATCCAACAATTTTGTTTACAGAAATTGTAGTTACTACTATCATTTTATGAAAGCCTCCAGGTGAGCTTATGGTTGTAACATTAGCATTCAAATTTCCATGTCTCACATTCAGCAGAGCATTCTGTTCCATGATTCAGCAGACCATTTTGTCTCTAGTGGCACAGCAAACTCACTAAACCTCACTCAAGGAAATCAGAAGAAGAGAGGGAGTGAAAGCAGCTGAGCGTTGCAGGCCTCTAGTGGAGAGTGTTCAGTAATGTCACTGCCTGCATATCTTTCATTAGCATCGCTCGGAGCAGGTTCAGTTGGGGAACGCAAAGCACCCACACCAGCCACAAATAACCGCACCCCGTAACTAGTCAGTGTAGAAAGTAGCTTCAGGCTTTACAGTAGTACATGCTTTAGAATTTTTTTATTTTTTGAATGGAAGTTTAACGATTACTGTGAGCAACTCAGTGGGCTATAAGAAGTCGCCCGTCCGTAATTTAGGGTCACTGGTTCCAAGGAAGGGAGAGAGCCAGCGCCTTACGACAAACACAACATCCATGCCTCACCGGGATTCGAACCTAGACCCATCACAGGTGAATGATCAGAAGCCATCGCCTAGACCACTGCGCTCCCAGGGCAGCTTAGAAATTTGCATTTTATATTTTTATGTATACCGAACCGATTAAACGGTAAGTGTTTTACAATCAATTGGAAAAGCAAAATTGCTATATACGAATAATGAAGAAAATAAAGCAAGCATTGGTAACAGCTTTTATGACGAATAAAAGAGTAAAAGAAGATTTAGATTTTGTTCTTGTTGGTAACACAAACATAAACAAAGAAGAAAATGAATTTGAAAGTGAATCAGTGTAATCAAGTTTCATTGTAACTAGTGCGAGTAATGTGAAATTGAAATCTATGGGAAAAAATGAACCCAACATAAACAATCCGGGTAGTGAAAACTGTGTTAATTACAATGAAACGTGTCACAAGCTTGACATAGGCAGTTTCTTAGAAGGAGTTATTTTGGATGATTTCACCAAAGAACAAGCACTTAAAAGCCCATGGACACCTTCTGAGGGCTACGTTTTCCCTGTTTCAGCTATGAGAAAACTAACTTTTCAATTAAAGTAGTTCAAATTGTATCCATGGTTAGTTTATTCAAATCAATTATGTGGGGCATTGTGTAAAAGTTGTGTATTATTTGGTCCTCAAGTTGGAGGCAGAGGAGATCAAGCACTTGGTGCACTGGTAACAACACTTAATGTAAAAAGGAAGAATTCAAAAGAATATTTTGGAAAACATGAGAAAACTAAATATTACATTGATGCTAGTATGCAAGCAGATAATTTTTTAAGTGTTGCAACCGGAAAACGAGCTAATGTAGTGTATCCGATAGATTCAGCAAGAAAACGTCAGGTAATGGAAAATAGAGCAAAGTTAATTCCAATAGTGGAAACAATCATTTTAAGCGGCCGCCAAGAGCTTCCTTTAGAGGCACAAATGATTCAGGTCCCATTTGTCTCCAAGAACCAGACTACAATGTGGGAACTTTACGGGTCTTTTGTGATACCGTGCCAAAGCTGGGGATACAGTACTTTAAATCATTTATCTGCATCATCTGGCTCCAAAAATATGTATACTAGTCCAATAATTCAAAACGAAACCATTGAAATTTGCGGGGAAATAATACAAGATGCAATTGTTTCTTGAATAAACAATGCTAAGTGTTTCTCATTATTAGCCGATGAGACACAGGACATGTCAACAAAAGAACAGCTCGCAATTTGTGTGCGATATGTTGGCATTAAAGAAACTATCATTCGCAAAGATTTCTTATGTTTTATTTCTATAACTGATGCGACTGCCGTAGGTTTGGCTACAACTCTCATGTCCACATTAACACAGCTTGGTGTAGATTTGAACAACATGGATGGACAAGGAAGGCTATGACGGTACTGCCATAATGAGTGGCAAGTACAGAGATGTGCATGCATTAGTATCGGAAAAGTACCCAAAAGCCCAATTTGTGCATTGCAGTGCCCATGCTTTGAATTTAGTTATTGCACACTCTTGCAAATTATCCATCATTAGAAATTGTATTGGCACCATTAAAATAGTAGTAAACTATTTTCGTATGTCATTGCAAAGAAGCAATATTCAAGAGAAAATTGCCAAAGAAAATGAAAACCTATCTCATAAGATAGTCCTAGGTCTGTGTGAAACCAGATGGAACTGAAAAGAATGACTCAGTATATCGTTTTGCTGAATTGTATTCTGTGATAGTACAAGCTCTGCATGAACTTCAAGATTCCGGAACTAAAGAAACCTCTGATCAGGCTTATAAATAATTGTGCAGCATAACTAGTGCAAATCTTTGTAAAAATCTTCAAAAAGTAAATTTAGATTTAATACAATGTTGCAAACATGTTGATTTAATCATTAATGTACAAGAAATGCGTAGTAGCAGTGAAGAGTTGTTCAATGAAATACACCTGTTAGCAGAACGCATGCTGCACAATGAAGGAAGTCAAATGATCAAACCTAGAATAGTTGGACTACAATCAAAGCGTGAAAATGGCCCAGCAAGCGATGCGTATGAATACTATCATTGGAATTTATTTTCACCTTTTCTTGATCATTTCTTAACTGAACTAAAGCATCGTTTTTCAGAACATAACAAAGTAATAGCTAACCTGCAACTGTTACTTCCTCTCAAATGTAAAAACACAGTCAGAAATATTTCAGCAAGCTTGTGAAATTTATGATGAAAACTTTGGAAGATTTGAAGCAGAATTTGAAATGTGGCAGGGTAAATGGAATTCGCTGTCTGAAGATGGCAAGCCGCAAACAGTGGTAAAGATTCTCACAGATTGTGACGATATGTTTTTTCCAATTATAAAAAGACTTTTGCAGATTCTTGCTGCCTTGCTTTGTTCTACTGCAACCCCAGAAAGATGCTTTTCAACGTTAAGACGCCTTAAAAGCTGGCTCAGGAATTCAATGGTGTTCATTGTGATGAACACCATTGAATGATGAGTGTTCATTGTGGCGTGTCTTTAAATACTGAGGATGTTGCCACTAATTTTCTTTGAAAAATAGGAATAAGAATTTTGTTATTTAAAGCAGAATTTGACATGTTGCAGTGTAAATGGAATTTTTTGAAATCAGCGTACTACACTGACTGCAGTCAAGTATGTACTAATCTCATGTATAAAAAAAAATCCAAAAATTCTGGGTCCCAGTTATTGTAAACAATTACCTATATTTGGTTGAAAAGTTTCACACACACACACACGCACACACAAATAAAAAATAAAAATAAAATAAAATACAAAAACTTATGCAGAATTACCAATTTCATCATACTAATCAAGAACCCCTCCCTTTACTTAGCCATATCTATAGCCTTGCCTAGTATATTGTTTTTTAAAACTGTCTCACTTTTATTTGCATATGGCTTTGAAACATTACCCTTAAAGTTTCATACATATATGCATGTTTTTCTGTGACAGAGTAAAAACCTGATGTGAGGGGGGGGGGCATGTGGACTTCTGCCCAGGGCCTCTGGTTATCATGATCGGGCCCTGTACTCATGGTCTTTTTCTCTTTCAGACATTCTAAAATTGTGTATCCCACGATTTCCTCGCCTTCCTCTACCTTTGTTTCCAACTACTTGGGCTAACGAAATTCTATTAATTAGCAATCACTACTCTTTCTTTTGACATGGTCAAATCACCTCAAAAATTTTTCCACATTCTACTAATTTTGTTCTTCACATTACACATCTGCAACATATCTATGTTCCTAACATAAATAGAACACACCTTGCTCACAAACCACCTACAAGTAAGGCATCTCTCTGGCATGCAAATAACTTATCTGCAATACCCGGGTTTTAGAGTTGGAAAAATTGCACTTTCATACACAGTCATTCAAGATTTTTACAAGAACTTGCCAGTCCTGTGAAAACAACCTAAAGCAGCTTCGACTTTCAAAGATGAATTAACTTGGTACCTAACTTCTCCATCTGATCTGTTTTCTATCTCAATTATGCTCCTTAAATACACAAACTCATTTACCTGGTCTAACTCTGTATCATTTAAGACTGGTCTTGCATTCAGTACTAACAGTTCATTGCTCAAAAACCATAACTGTGGTTTTCAATCTTTCTCAAGTCTGGTCCAAGGCTGATGATGTCTGCACCATGCTAAACGCGCTCTCCTGTGCGCTGAAGTGAGCGGGACGCAAACAGCGGGTCTTCTGGCAAAAAAGCACTCAGTCATGAAGCCTTCGGGAAACAGTACCCTTGGAACTCAGGTTCCAGTAGCGGCATGCAGCTCACGAGATATCTGTGCAGCTGTAGCAGTCCTGTGGCACCTCGCTGAAAGTGCCAAATAACGATCTTCATTGGCGAACTTGCCCAGGCCTTCTCGACATGGATCCAGTGTACTTAAACTGTTTTCACAAATTGCAGACGACACTGGGCGTTACATTGAGCTCTGTAGCAACCTGCACTTGCGATTGCCCTGCCTCCAATCTACCGACGATCCTCCACCTCATTCCATCGACAATACGTTCGTGGCAACTCATTTTACCTGATTGCTTATGAAATTGAACCAACTCCTGCAAGAAACACAATGAATGTCGCCGAGGAGTATGAGCGAAGTAATCACGGAAACAGCCACGTGTGTTTTTCAAGCCCTCCGCTGTCACAGCTCAGCCCACACGCATGTGTACGCTCATGTATTTGACACTGCAAATTTGCATTCCTATTCGGTGGCATAATTTGTACCTTTGGCTCTGTACTTTTTTGTGAAAATCGACAAAATGTGCAAATTCTCTTAATTTTGAACACCAGTATGTTTCAATTGTTCTTTCTTTCTTGACGGTGTACTTCTATGTAATTTACTCTGAACCTCCGACGTCCATTTTTTAATATACATAAAAAAATAAATTTATATACATTTTTTAATAATCTGGGGATAGGTTGATAAAAGGCAGGTAAAGCATGCATTCAAGAAAATATCCATACCTGTGCTCAGAGTCGCAGAATATAAACGTACACGCATACACCATACGCGGACAGTTTCCAAATTATTAGCAGATTTTGCAGATAGTTTTGGCTTGTAGATTAAAAAAATAAAAATCTTATTTACAGCAATTAAAACATTTACTCAAGGCTTTACTCAGATTAATATTTTTAATTCTATCTTAACGTGAGAATGTTCAACTATTTTTCACATCTTCCGATAGTGAGTTCTTTTGTTTTTATAGACGTTTCTGTCCCCTTGATTTTATCAAGGCGTGTTCTCAACATATAGCAACTGTAACAAAAGTTCTATTTACACAGAAAGAATTTAAATTTTATTGCCAGGTTTCTCTTGCAGTTGCCAGTTATAAAATAAAAATATTTTCCTTTGTATTTTATAAGTCTACTATTTTTGAATTCAGTTGTTGAGAATGCTATTTATAATTTTTGAAGGTTCATTAACAGAACTGCATTTCTAGATATAAAAACTTTCTTTAATTAGTATCTTGTTTTTATGAGGTTGATAGTTCAATATTTTAAACTTTTGGCCTTAAGGTCCATTTGGCACACATTTCTACGCATTCAGTCATAATGTACTTTTGTCCTCTCTGGAATCTGCAATGTTCTAATAATTATTTATTGTTATATTAATTTTTCTTTAAATTATCTTATTCTATTGTTATCCAGATTCATGGGTTTGCAGCAAGTTTTCTGTTTTAATGGTTGTGTACGCAGATACATTTTATTTTTATAAAACTCTGCCTGTGCTGAAGAAATGTTTAATTTCTTTTGCTGCATTTTTACTCTTGATATGGTTAGAATATGGTTACTAGCATATATTGTTAAACTCATGCTAACTCTTGTTAACATAGATTATTTACTGGTTTCAAACTACCAATATATGATTATTCAACACAATCAGAATTGTGCACTGAATTGCCTGCAGTTTATTGGTCTCCATGTAACATCTCCTCAGAAAACTTGAAAATTACATTATCCTGGAGTGAGAATTGAACCTGCATCTCTTGATTTCCATTGGAGCATACTATCCATTATACAATTTTCAAGTTTTCTGAGAAGATGTTACATCTAGACTAGCAAACTACAGGCAATTCAGTGCACAATTCTGATTGCTTTAAATAATCTAGTGAATTTTTCAAGTATTTCTAAGGAATATTTTTTCCTTAATTTCTATACCAATATATGTATAAGCAGTTATATTAATACCTTTCTATAATTATTTTTACATGTATAAACATATTGGAAAACAGAAAATGTCCAACTTACCATACCAAAATCTTGCCTGTGCGTCCCAGAGATATGCTAACAGTGATCTAGCACCTTCCCAGCTCTTTGGAGTAAATGTGAATCCATTAATTTTGTAGTAGTAGCGGTAAGCTTTCAAGTAAAGGGCAGAGACATATACCAAGGCAAGCATGATTGTGGGCAACAGGAAAGTCATCTGGAAAAAAAAAGGCAATGATAAAAAACATAGATCTATGAAAAAAAAAATGCATTAAACAGTTCGAAAGAAAATTTTCTAAACTAAAGTACAATTACAGTACTAAATTAAAATAACAATGTAGGCATGTAGTAGATCTACACAATGTATTTCATTTCCAGATTACATATTTTATTATTTACAATATTTGCATCTGACAATATTTCCAATAAAATTAATAATAAAAATTACCTGTGCTTCCCAAAAAGAAATGTCCACATAGCTGCCTGACTTTACAAAAACTACGGAAAATAATTCCTTCCCCACTTTCATCTCAGCAGTGCCGAACCATAATCCTGTCAACTGTGATAAGCACTCCCTTCAAATACTTTACTTCCTCAATTTTGGAACATAAAAAAGATGTTTCAAAAGGTATCCCAAATACTGCCTTGTCTATTTTGACCATGGAAGATGTTTCTGCAATTCCGTGCTGGAATGAAACAAAACGTATTGCTCCTTTTGAGAACCATTTTGCTCTTTCTGTTACCGTGAAAACTTGGACATCCTTTTTACACCAAAGACAAACAATTCAGAGTCTACACTTTACATCCCTATGATCTGGAGACATATTCTAGATTCTGGCAACAATAATTACAACACATATTTAAACTTTGTACGTGAAAACCAGTCTCAGTCCTCTATTTGGTGTCATGAAGACCTAAGCTAAGATTGAAAGCTCCCAACCTATAAGCTTTCTAAAAGTTATACTTTTCTAATGTAACAAAGCGTGATCCACTTTACCTTCAATTAGTTGTCTCTCAACTACGTGTTTTGTCCATCCTCATCAACTTTTTAAGCACATTACTGCAGACGTTTCCAAATCTATAAAACATATTCCACTTTCCAACCACAGTTTATTAGAGTGATAATCATTATAAATATATATATATGTCATGGTGTCTGCTTAAAATGGTGATTTTTCAAACATACACATTATTTGCTTCTGTTTAACACGTCAATAATTATTTAGGTGTAACGGCCGTAGCCCAGACATAGCTGAATTATACTTGTCGACAATACAACCTCTACGTTATTTCAGTTGTAATATTTGTTAAAAATACTAGAAAATAATTAAAACGTACTTTATTGTACTTAGGTCATCCTGTTAAAAATCTATTATTCTTCAAATCCTGTGCTGCAGGTTGTCATATGTTAAAATTGGTCCTGTAGGTTGTCGCTTGAGATGTAAAAAATGAAAGTGGCCTTGTACTAAAAGTGAGGCTAGTCAATGGATAAAAACAAAGAACAATAAAATTTGAAGCAAGAATATTCAATTAAAAAGGAAATAAAACCAAGATGCACGATAAAAAAACACATACTGAATCTGTCGTGAAAGACAACGAATCCTCGTCGCATTATCCGAGCCACTGTCAGGCCACAACGCTACGCGTTTCACCAGCACTCACTGGCCTCCTCAAGAGTGACATGAACTGCAAACCTCTCAAGGTCGTACTGACACAGTTTATTAGTTTGATTTATTGCAATTTAACCCATTTGGAGCAACTAGCTGAGCTGCCTACTGTCACACCGTGCTGGCAGTAAATGAGTTACCAGGAAAAGCTACATTCTAGGGTCAATGACATAAATGGTTTTAGGACAATTAAAATACTGTACATTTGACATGATATCTGAAATACATTTTATATCAGAAGCAATCTTAGGTTTTGACAGTTTTTAAACAACAACAACATAAAAAAAATAATCACAAAATGAAACATACCACCAGAGGTGTCAGAACTGCAGCTGTCCACACCAGTATTTGATGCTGAAAGTACCATTCTATTATGTCTTTGGGTACTGACCGATATGTCGCATTCTCATATAATTCATCCATGATCATAATGGAATCATGTGACATGCCTGCAGCAATTTTTTTTGGTCCAACAAATATCTATAAATAAAAGATCATGTTATTTTATAATACTAAAAAATAAATGATTAAATACATAAATGACACAAGAAAAAATCTTACGGGGTTTTAGTTTCGTAACTACAAATACTCAGTTCTAAAATGCAATCAAATAGTGAGTTCCGAGACAATACGAGGATGTAACAAATGTTACTATGAAACTCCTACTCAGATTGGGTGAAGTGGTCAGACATGTAAATATTAGGAACAAAGCAGTAAAACACAAAAATCACACATAAGTTACATAAAATAAAAAATATAGCACAGAAGCTTTTGAACTTTTTCAACCAAAGTTTTGAAAAGAAAACTTTTGTTTCTCATTTCCTGTCCAAAACTTTGGTTGAAAAAGACTGGGGATACAGTTCAAAATAAGCTCCCATGTTGTATTTTTAATTTCATATAACTTAAGCATGATATTTGCATTTTACTGCTTTGTTGTGTTCAGATAACAATGATTAGTAACCTATGCAAGAACAACTGTGGGAACAACATGCCTGATTTTGATTATACTTGACCAAATCAGACAATAGAAAGTTCAGCTTCCATGGAATGAATCTTTTTTTTTTTTTTTTATTCCAATAACGAAATGAGCAATTATCACAAAATTTAACATCAAAAGGTTTTACAGAGTGTGCAAGATTTCCTC
The DNA here is from genome assembly GCA_039090855.1 of Macrothele yani. NCBI lineage: Eukaryota > Metazoa > Arthropoda > Arachnida > Araneae > Macrothelidae > Macrothele > Macrothele yani. Next base: position 32,372,582 of record CM076993.1, read on the forward strand.
ACGTCTTGTGTCGTTATCCAGATCATTTCTTAAAATCTTAAAATCGATGCAAAACCAAAGTTATTTGGGAGAGGCAGGGGGAGAGGTGTGATGTGTAGGTTCATTCTACAAAAAAAAAATCTTTGCTTAGAATCTGAGCTATGAAAAGGGACCTTAAATTAAGGAAGTAAATAACATGTGCATAGGATACTGCCAAGTTGCTATGCACACGTTATGAAACCCCCATAACCTGGGTATGTTTATCTCCTCTACCTTGCAAGAATAGGCACCAAGATATACACCACCGATTTCTTTATTTCTCAAGTTATCATTCCTTGAACATTTTCTCTTGTGGCAGACATGGAAAACTAGACAATTTATTAATTCCTGAAACAAAACTATTTCATGTCTAAAAATTCTATCGGATATTGCTTGAGTTTTAGGTATTGTTGATCAATATTCCCAAAACGGTATTCAATGTTCATTTACATGCATTTAGTACTGTAAATTGGTAAGCTTTACGAGGAGAAAAAAGTTTATATTAGTCCTTCTCATCATTGAATGGCTAAGAATGCCAATGTATTTTCGATGTCAGTTGCATAATTTATATGTAACCTTTTTCTTTGTATAGCTTATATTGGTACGCTGTATGGAAAAAATAGTTTATATTAGTTTTCCTCATCGTTAAATGGCTAAGAATGTGATGGATAACATCTGATGATTTGGCATGAAATGTGACCCTTTAGTAATATTTCTCAGTTATATTATTTGAAATGCCTTTAAATATAACATTAGTTCACCATCCTTCCACCTTCAAGCATCACATCAAATGATCGTGCACTGGTAAAATCTGACCAACACATGCAATGGTGTCTTGATCTGCTGTCCGTCCGAAAACCAACATCAACTCCCGCTGCGGTATAACTGGCTGCACGATGCAATTTGCCACCCCAGTTTTCTTAGTGGCAAAATACAAGCTGTGCACAATATTTAAAAATTATTTTTTTAGCGTGCACACAATTCCCAAGTTTTTTTCTCTTCATTTGTTTGATTAAAATTTTCTTTAAAAACAAAAACAATTGTGATTTTCTAAGTGCTGAACTACACTGTTTTTTTACATTTTGAAAAAAAGGCTCTCTCATTGCATGTAACTCAAAAACTAAAGAAGATAGAAATTCATGCATTGCATCAATCGATTCCTTGGGGGAAATTATAAAGGAGTGGTGATTTTGGTACTTCTTTTCATCCAAACAATGGAGATATTTGCATTTTTACGTGATTAAGGCTTGCCATGAACCAAAATTTGGAAATTAATATCTTCTAATCTATGGGAAATAAAAAATGAAACTTTTGGGATTTTCATACATTGGGGCAATCTACTCATGGAAAAAATAAAAAAATAAAATAAGAATTGGAATGGGGTGGTGGATAGTATCTGATGATTTGGAATGACCCATTTCTAAAATAAGTGTTTAAGAAGCATGAAAAGCTGATAAATTTACCTTAGCACTAATGGTAACAAATATATGATGATGATGTGAAAATCATAGTGATCAAAAATGCAATACTTCCTCTGCCTTGCAACAGCACAGCTACTGAGCTACTTAGTTTGAAGATTCAATACACCCATATATTTTTTTTAAGAGTATGTTACTTAATCTTCAATATGAAGTTCTCATTTACGTCATCCAAAGGAAATAAGATATGATAAAAATTCTTATAGTAACACAGTGAAGGACACTTCTTTGCAAAGCAAGCTAATAATACTAATAAAAGCATTTATTCTAAGAATTCAAGGCCAAGGTGTTTATTAAAGACACTTCCTAGCCATGAAATATCATCTTCACTTGATGAAAGTAGTTCAACAACTATGTAACACTTTTATCAAATTAGTTTCAATGTTAAAGTGACAAGGCAAAAACGAAAAAGGTTATCTCAACTGCGATTTGTAAACATTTGAAACATGAGTCAATCATGGGTTGTTCTTCTATTGGGCACGTGCTGTAAGATAAAGCCAAGGGATATCTTAAGTTTGATGCTGAGGCAGCACTTCAAATGAGAGAAAGCATCAGCAGACATCCTAGATAATTTTTTTTTTTTGTACTCTTCAGACAGATCTGAGAGAGAGAGAGAGAGAGAGAGAGAGAGAGAGAGAGAGAATCATGGACTACAATAGTGAAGAAATGCTTTCAAATAGAAAATTTTAGAACATTTTTCAATGGAAAAGTACTATTATTGGAAAACAGCAGTTTTTTGAATCACTTGATTGGCACACACAATTATTTAAAAAAAAAGAAGAGAAGAAATAAACAGTGTGTAAACCAATGGCTATTCACTGCAAACCTTACGAGCCTTGTGTAGTTCATTGCATGATTTTTTGCTCCTGCACATCCTTCATTATATGCCAATTTCAAGCCATTGGTACATTAAGTCCTAAGCTCTTGTTCTGTTGCCTTCTACTTTGGAAGGCAATGTTTATAAGGAGTCCAGTAACATAACTGGGCTTAAATATTATATTGGCATAAAAGAAATGTAGTTAGGCAGACAAACTACGACTTCAAAAACAGGTACAATCTAGAAAACTGTATCTGTTAAGGAACATTAGTTCAAAAACAGATACAATTCTGTCTCATTAACAGCAACTTGAGAAATTAAATGAAAAAGTAAAAATGGATTTCCATTTTATTTACTAGACCTCAACTCAAAGAAAAAAAAAAAAAAGAAAAGAAAAAGAAAAAAAAAGAAATGCAAAATGGTCACATAAATTCTGATAATCCAAAAATGCCTTAACACACACACAAAATGAATCTTGGGTTAGCTTGGAAAATTTTTCGGGAGTAAGGTCCATCGATGCCACCTCATAATAAGCATTGCTGAGGAGGTCTTTTATGTCTAATATGACAATATTTCCACGAATCGTCTTTTACAGAAGAAACACCCAATAGGTGATCTTGAGTCTTTTAGCATTAGTATATTTTTTATTGTATATGGGGAGATGCATGCCCCCCACACCCACCTGGAGGACCAGGATACCTTTCTTTCTCCTACCATTCTCCTTAGGCATGCTGTCCAGTTTGTGGGGCTACCTATCCCTGCCAAGGTGAAGAGGGAAAGCATGGAAATCCGTAATCCATGAAATTATAAATGTGAAGAGAAATATTCTTCAAGCCACTGAGGTAAGTAGACTAAAATGGTTTGGAAATGTGAAGAGAATGGCACTGGAATGGCTACCTAAAATACTGATGGACTAGGAGGCAGCATTAAGAAAAAGCAGACCAAGTAAAAAATGGATGAAGAGAATCAGGGCTTGGCACAAATAGTCGAACCGAAGCATTGGCCGAACAGAAGGAATGGAGAAGGCACTGGCTGAAATGTGAGTTGAGGAAAGCTGCTTTTGAGTAAAGCTCCTGAAGAAGCAGACCAAGAAAAAATGGATGGATGAAGAGTTACAGCTTGGGGGGAGGGGGCGGGGGTTCAGACCAAGGACTAACTCCCTGTAGCAGAATTGAGGCGATGTATGTCGCAGATTTTATTTTGGTGCTGCAGACAGAAACAACACCCCAGAACCTTTTTAAATCCTTCCTTGCAGACTCCAAATTCATGGATGTAAGTTTTCCATTTTTGGATGGAATTCAGTTGTTTTAAAACTTTCCCAAAATGGAAGTTAGACGGAGTGAAGATTCCTCCTGTAATCGCAATTTTTTTCCCTCGCAATGTTCAAATTTCTCCCGTAAACGTAAAATTAAAGCAAAAGTTTTCGACAAAGTATTAAAGTATGCCATTTCTCCCGGAATCGTTTTCTCCCCTCCGCGGTGTTTTCTCTGCACTGTATTATTGTTTAAACATAATTTAGTTACACATGTGATTGCATTCAAGATCTAAAGTTTAGAAAATTTTTCCGAAACTGGAAGTAGGTCAGAGCAAGGTTTCTCCCATAACCGCATTTTTTTTTTTTTTTTTCTCGGCAATGTCCTCACTTCCTTGTATTGTTGTTAAACATAATTTCATCTTAGTTGTAAATAAATTTATGGCACCTCTATTCATAGTGTACTGTGGAATTAACTCTTTTACAGGTCTTATAGAGGTTATTATTCAAAAAGTTGGTGGTCAAATTCTTGAACTAAAGCCTAGTTTGTCATCAGGAGTGACGTAGTTCTGATGACGAACTAGGCTTTAGTTCGAAAATTTGACCACCAACTTTTTTGAATAACCTCTATAAGACCCGTAAAAAGTTAATTCCACAGTACATAATTTCATTTCATAAATCTTTGTGTTTCAGCTTGAAAATGGATACAGAATTTTAGGTACAGAGGGCAGGGTGTTCTTGACGCTCGTTATCATTGCAATTTCTGTAGTTATAAGGTTAACCTCCTTTTTAGGCAGAAGAAATATAAGATAGTCAATTCTTTTCTCTCTCTCTCTCTTTTTTTCTTTTAGTTTTTTTGCATCTATCTTGCCCATTGACCACCTGCAGATTATATCGTGGCACCATGATATTTGTCGCCAACTGATTAGGAACTTTCTGCTACAGGGGACTAACTGAACTGTTAACCCTGGACCACAGGAAATGGAGAAAAGACCTGGCTGAAATGTGGATAGAAGAAACCCGCTTTTGAGTGGAAACTCCTTAATAAAAAGAATCCAATTCAAACAAGATATCAGCCTGCAAAGCTTATTTTGCTACTGAATCTATTTGTTCTAGACATCCCTTTGCCAGTGGTTGCTCTGGCTTTTTTAAAGTTCTTGACAACCTATTTGCCAAATGCAATTTTTTTCTCCAAAGTGTTAAAATAGTGCAAAAAGGTGACCACCAATAATTTTTGCCAAAACAACTTTTTTTTTGTAAATTGTGAAGAATGTGATCGGCAGCGCGACCCCTGCTTTGCCACTCTTGAAGTCAGCCATCCCTGATTTTTCACCAATTAGTCTGGATAGCACAATGCCAAAATTAAGAATAACCAATTTACTCCATATAGTCTATGTGAATGTCATACTCAGATACTTATATATTCCAAATTTGTAACAGTTCAATTGTAACTTTGCTAAAAAAAAAAAACAGACAAATTTTTTTGTTGACGTTCAAAGTGCTGAGGTACCACTAGGCTTTTGCAAACATATTTCTATGAGATAGTACTGAAAATCACGTAGACATGCTTAATTTGTATTGTGCTGAGGCACCATTAGGCTTTCGCACACATACTTCTATGAGATAGGTGCTGAAAATACACTAGACATGCTAAATTTTTGTATTTTGCAAGGTATCAAAATAAGATGCAAGATAAATTCACTGAATGGAGTTTTTTGTTTTTTTCTTGAAGTTTTTTTTTTTTTTTTTTGATTTGAGGTTTAACGACCACCGTGAGCAACTCAATGGGCTATAAGCAGTCGCCCGTCCCTAATTTAGAGTCACTGGTTCCAGGAAAGGGAGAGAGCCAGTGCCGTAAGACAAACACAACATCCATGCCTGACCGAGATTCGAACCCGGACCCCTTACGGACGAATGATCAGAGGCCAGCGCCTTAGACCACTGCGCCACCGGGGCGGCTTCTTGAAGTTTAACGACCATTATGAGCAACTTGATGGGCTATAAGCAATCTCCCGTCCCTCATTTAGGGTCACTGGCTCCAGGGAAGGGAGAAAGAGCCTGCGCTATATATATATTTTTTTTGATTGGAGGTTTAACGACCACCGTGAGCAACTCAATGGGCTATAAGCAGTCGCCCGTCCCTAATTTAGGGTCACTGGTTCCAGGGAAGGGAGAGAACCAGTGCTGTAAGACAAACACAACATCCATGCCACACCGGGATTCGAACCCGGACCCCTTTCGGACGAATGATCAGAGGCCATCGCTTAGACCACTGCGCCACCGGGGCGGCAAGCCTGCGCTATAAGCCAAACAACATCCATGCCTTACTGAGATTCAAACGCAGACCCATCTCGAGCGAATGATCAGAAGCCATCGCTTAGACCACTGCTCTACCAGGGCGGCCATGGAGTTTTGAATTTCTGTCCTGAACAACATGGATGTGGCATGATGTGACCATTTTGTATATCACACAGTCCATGAAGTGATCACAAGTTCTTCAAGTACATGAAGATTCGCAGTTATCCACTCAATAAATTACAATATATGAGTCTTGTGTAACAAACACATCTCTGCAGAACACAAACAAATTGTGTATTTTACCTGTCTTCAAACACACTGAGAGGTAGAGATTAGGAAATGAGTTCGCGATGAAATTTTCCGTTGTTCTTTCAAATCCTGATTAAGTCAAATTTACTCAGGATCATTTTAAATAACTTCCTATTTGCTATGATGAATTGATGCAGCTCAACAAAACATTATTTTAAAATTGAAAAAAATTAAAAACAGATTTGACGCAAATTACACATTAGAACTGCACATAACCATCACAGTCTTGGGGTAACAAATCTGGAATATAATTTGTACATAAAAGAATAGAGAATTCAAACTAAAACACTTCAGATTTCTGCATGGACAATTTTCCACTTCAGAATGATTGTACCTTAATTTTTCGACAGAAAGAATTTCTACGCTTTACCTCAGAATTAAAATGTCTCTTCCTGCAATTCGACACATTTGCCAAGAATTACGAAGCAAAATTAACATACACATAAAATTAAATCTTCCCTCCCGAAAGATCAACAACCTTTCCTAACAGAGGCGGCACGGGGTAAACAACTAAACAACACACACGGTTAGAGGTTTTCTAATTGCCTCCATGTAAACAAAGTTCCAACGAGGAAGTACTAAAATGATGATTTTCCTCATTTGGGAGAAAATTCAAAATGATTTGTAAGAATTGCTAAAATAATAATTTTCTTCATTTGTGAGAAAAAAGAATGCGTTTAATTATTTTATTGACTTCTGTTCCTAAAGGACTAATTCACGACCGCCTTAGTTCGCCGATGTTTCCAATGTTTCTTTCCTGCCCAACGACCTTTTTGCTCCTGCCAGCAAAACAATCATTACGCTAATCGAAAACGATCATAATTGCTGTTGGGAAAAAGTGGTTATCCTGTAGAAGACCTTTAAATGAAGCCAAACATCTTACTGTGAGGTAAAACTTGATCATAATTATCTTCATTTTTTCTCACAAATGAAGAAAATTCTTATTTTAGTCTTTCCCTCGACACGATCGGCATTAAGGGCTCATGCTGCTTGCCCTTTTATTCGGGGTCATTGATATATATGATCTCTTTAGTTGCATACTGGGTAATTTACGTTCTCCCACAACTATGTCACACTTTCGGTATGTCTAACGGAAGCTTTACCTCCACATCAATAACATCGACGAATTCTTTTTATTTTTGATTGAAGGTTTAACGACCACCGTGAGCAATTCAATACACCGTGATGAGCTATAAGCAGTCGCCCGTCCCTAATTTTGGGCCACTGGTTCCAAGGAAGGGAGTAAATAGACAGTGCCGTAACACAAATAACAACATGCATACCTGACCGGGATTCAAACCCGCACCCTTCTCGGACGAATGGTCATAAGCCAGCGCTTAGACCACTGCGCCACCGGGGGCGGCCATCGAAGAAACCTCGGAACGTTAGCGAACTGTTCACTCTAAAACCAAAAGTTAGAAAAGACTTTTTTTTCAGAATTTTTCCATAAGTGAAGGAAGTCTGTCAAGTCAGTTTATTTTCAATGTTTCCATTTTTTTTTATCATGATTTAGTCAGGCAAAATGCGAGGGGAAAGCCATGGAGACTAATGGCTAGCCTCTTTCATTGTCACTGTCATCAGATTGACGACGGTGCAGTAAATTTCCAGCTTCCATCGCCTGTGGATGTTTCAGTAAATCTTGTAAATTCAAGGGGTACATTGTACTCCGTACAGTGACGCACCGATATGGGGGTCCAAGGGGTCCGTACCCCGTCTAAAATAATAGTAAAAACAGTAAGCTTGAGGGTGAGATGTTATGAAGTGTTGGACGAAATTACAAAACAGCTAATGAGACTCAATTTTATACTGTGAAAACCGGTCGTTTGATTTTTACACTTCTTTATGAAAATTACAACTTCCACCTGAAACAATTACAACTCCCAACGTACATATTAATCGAACCTCACGGATAGACAGACATACGTACGGTAGAAAGGGCAAAGTACTTACATGGGGTGAGAGTTACGTTCGGTCCTTGAAGGATATCCACAAATTTTCAAGTCTTCGCCTCAAACTGCTCCTGAGATATTCATAGAACACATAGGATTGACGGACTTACTGGCGAACGGACGTCTATAAAAAAACCCCACAAAATATAAATATGGTGTGAAAATTTCGTCGTATCCTTAAACTCTTATCGAAAAAATTTCCATGAAATCCTAAAGTGGTGTCTAATGTGAGAATAATTTGCCGTCCCTAAGAGTCATCTTGGAAAATTTCAGATCATCATCATGCTGCGTCAAGCTCCTGCAGTAATTCCCGACCGAAAAAGCCCAAAGAAGTATAGGTGTTCAGTCCATAATAACTTAGCCTGTCAGTACCTCTCTAATACGAGGGCCAGTGTAATACAAGTATAGTCTAATATTGTATGCCAGTGTAGCACAATTATAGTCTAATGTTGTATACCAGTTTAGTACAATTATAGCCTAATATTGTATGCCAGTTCAGTACAATTATAGCCTAATATTGTTTGCCAGTTTAGTACAATTATAGTCTAATATTTTATGATACCAGAAAACAGTGAGCGGCTATTCTGACGGCATGGGTCAAAATCTCTCCAGAAGTCTTCCGGCCACTAGTGGAACCGATGCATATATATGTATATATACACTAAAGTGCCAAAGTGTAGTATGCGCAGGTCACATCCGTCAATTACTGAAAGGCTGTCCCTCTAACTACACATAGTGGCATGTTATATTTTTAATATCTTGTACACTCAGTAAACAAAACATTAGAGATCGGTGTAATGGGCTGTTGACGTGAGCATCCCCGACGTAGAGTGGAACAAACCCAAATCGAACGCAGGCGGTAAATAGGTGGACAGCATGACTTCCCAACAGTGGGTGACAATCGACGGACATGGATATCTGAGCGACTTTGAACATGGACACAATGTCGTCTCAAGACAGACATTGATTGAGTCTTTACGGGATTCCGTGGAGGGGAATATCAGATCCATGGATCCTGGACAGACGTCTCGGTGAACAATGCTGCAATAGACATGGCTGGCATTACCTCCAGCATCTGGTGGAGTCGATGCTTCGGCATGTACAGGCTGTTATGCGCGCTAGAGGAGGACCAGCACGCTATTAGGTAGGTATCTCCCTCCAAATTGTTAGGAGTTCAGGTGCAATTTTGTTTGCATTTTTTTAAGGCTTTCTTATTTTTATAATTTTGAGACTTCTGAACTCACAACATTGGCGCACCCACGGACGGAGGGGGCTTTGGGGGCTTAAGCCCCCTGCAAGGAGATTAAAAGCGACGCACGTCACAAATTAAACATTCAAAAATATTATTTTACATGTTCAGAAAATTACATAGTGTCTAACATGGTGTCTTCTATTACATGGTGTCTTCATCTCAAACCCCCAAAGAGATTAAAACCGACGTACGTCACAAATTAAACATCCAAAAATTTTATTTTACATGTTCAAAACATTACATAGTGTCTAACATTGTGTCTTCTTCCCAAAGCCCCAAAGAGACGTACGTCACAAATTAAACATTCAAAAATATTATTTTACATGTTCAAAAATTACATAGTGTCTGACATAGTGTCTTCTTCTCAAAGCCCCGAAGAGATTAATACCGACGTACGTCAAAGATTAAACATTCAAAAACATTTTATATGTCCAAAAATTACATAGTGTTTGACATAGTGTCTTCTATTACATGGTGTCTTCTTCTCAAAGCCCCAAAGAGATTAAAACCGACGTACGTCACAAATCAAACATTCAAAAATATTATTTTACATGTTCAAAAAATTACATAGTGTCTTCTCAAAGCCCCAAAGATATTAAGAGCATCGTACGTCCCAAATTAAACATTCAAAAATATTATTTTACATGTTAAAAAAATTACATAGTGTCTTCTATTACATGGTGTCTTCTTCCGAAAGCCTCAAAGAGATTAAGAACGACGTACGTCACAAATTAAACATTCGAAAACATTATTTTACATGCTCAAAAAATTACATGGTGTCTGACATGTTTTATATTACATGGTGTCTTCTTCCCAAACCCCAAAGAGACGTACGTCCCAAATTAAACATTCAAATATATTATTTTACATGTTCAAAAAATTACCGTGTCTGACATAGTGTCTTCTATTACATGGTGTCTTCTTCCCAAAGCTCCAAAGAGATTAAGAGCGATGTACGTCACAAACGTATATGAACTATAGTTTTACACTACATACATATATAGCCCCCTCCAACAGGAATTCCTGGGTGCGCCACTGACTCGGAATCAACATTTCAATTCCGGTGCAGAGAGCGAATTAACCAGCGCCACTCTTGATTACGCTTTTATTAAATTCATTTAATTACAATTTTTTATGGGGATTTTGATGGGAATTATTTTCGGGTGGGGAGGGTTTAGCATAATTTACTTTAATTTTCTCTATTTTATTTAAAGTCTCTTTTAGATTTAGATAGGTATCTCTAATGTTTTGTCCATTGAGAATATATGTAAGCATGGGCGCCTATAGCTTTGTTTTCAGGATGGGGCAAACAAAAATCGCAACTACCAAAATGAAAATTTCCAGTGTTTTTTCAGCATTCTCAGCACGTAGATTTAATCGGAAATCAGAAGACCCGAAAACTACGAAAATTGGTCCATTTTCCGGTTGTAGTATTCGAATCCACGTCGCCTCTCCCCGGAGCCAGTTATTTTGTTTTTTTCTAATCGGAGGTTTAACGACTCCGTGAGCAACTCAATGGGCTATAAGCGGTCGCCCGTCCGCAATTTAGGGTCACTGGTTCCAGGGAAGGGAGAGAGCCAGTGCCGTAAGACAAACACAACATCCATGCCTCACCGGGATTCGAACCCGGACCCCGTTCAGACGAATGATCAGAGGCCATCGCTTAGACCACTGCGCCACCGGGGCGGCGCCAGTTATTTTCCCGACTAATCTACATCGACCTTGACTTATCGCTACAACTTGCCACTTTGACTCTTGCGTCACCTCAGTGGTACGTGGCAATTATATACATAAAATGATGGATAAATGAAATTAGACAGAATGTTAGAACATTAAAGAAATTTCTTTGTTGTTATTTTGATCATTTTGGCCACTTGGGTCGCATGCGCCACGAACCCCCAAAGATTACTTAATTGGTCACAAAGAATGAAAAAATGCTCAAGACAGATTTGTGGCGAAAAATGTTGAGAGATCTTTGTCCAGGAATGAATAGATGCTGCAGAGGATCATAAACTTTTCCATACTGTACATATGTAAGCCAACACGCAATGGGAAATTTCATTACTACTTTCTATTGTAAATTTTATGCTTTTTCTACTAGAAATTCCCAACTCTCGCCACCCCCCCTTCCTATTTTTGCAGTATATAAACGAGTCCAGAAGTTGTGAAAACACAAGTTCGCCCGCGACGGCTATCGAACCCATGACCCCTCACATCCGGAGTAAGCCGCTCTCCCAACTGAGCTACGCAGGCGGAATGTCTCACTGCAGATTTGTCGTCTTGACACATGTTGTCACCTCTGTAGTACGTCACATAATCTCTCAATTTTTTTTTTGAGACGAAGTAGGCATTTTTCATTAATTCCAAACAACGTGTGGAACAAACATCACACATTTTCTGAAAAACCCAACGGCCAGTGAATCCATTTTCCACAATCGGGCGCCAATGTGAAAACACAAGTTCGTCCGCGACGGGCATCGGATCCCCTCCCTTAGGGGTAAGTCGCTCTCCCAACTGAGCTAGGCGGACAGAATGTCTCGCTGCAGATTTGTCGTCTTAACACATGTTTTCACCTCTGTAGTAAGTCACAAAGTTATACAGAAAAATTAGCAATTAAGATTAGTGTTATCGAGAAAATTTCTGCCGTACCCTCCAAGAACACAGAAAGATCATGGACGCCCACGTATGTAAGTTATTCCACAAAACTCAGTAGTTTATTACTAAGTCTACATGTTTTTAACTTTCCCGTCTTTTCAGCAGTAGGGACCCCATTTAAAGTTCCTGGCTGAAAGCCAAGAATTTGAAGTGACGCCACTGACTTCCAGATAAACACGCAAAGTGATAACATCCCTACATCTTCATATCTATGATAAAAACGTTACTAAACATTCAAATTTGGAGGCTGTAAATTGGTTCTTCAAGTTGCATAATTTCTTTCAAGGATATGAGTTTTCCCAATGCCAAAACGCACGGGCGCACGCACGCTGAACAACAAAATGTAAACATTAAAATAAAAATTGAATACCAGAAGGCAGTTTCTTTACAGGCGAACACCTTCACTGCCTCACTTGTTAGGTATCTGTAGATCGTTGGCGCACCTGCGGACATAGTATGCTTTAATTCAACGCTACTCTAACAGACGTGAAATTATGTGAGATCAAGAAACAAGTGACCTAAGTTCAAAACAATGGCGAAAAGTCGTACTGAAATATGCCCGATCATGCCATCTGCAGGACACCATGACCTTTACAGGTCAATGGATGAAGGAAACAAGAAGTCGTTACCACCGTCAGTCAGGGAAAGTTACGGAAAACACCCTCATTCTCTTTTCTTAATGGCTCTTCCATTGTTTAATGTTTACTGACAACTTTAAGTCAGCTTGGAATGCAATTGCCATTGCTGTTGTTTCGGAACAATACAGTAATCTGTGATTCACGAAAACAATAAACAATAATCATCATCCAATTCGTGACATTTTCTACAGTCTTCACCACTCAGACGCTTGTGGAATCTTAAAATCTGTACCCCAGAATTTTGTGTGCACTTGCTACAGTTGGAGTTAAAACAGAGATGGTTTTCGATTGCTACGAAGAATCAAACATGAGCATTATGAAATCTTAATCATGCATATTAAAGGAATATTTCTCCCAATTAATCGGCAAGCTTGGAAAATTTCCATCAAAAACGCCACAGGAGGGTTTTCCCGAGGGAAAATTTTAGAGCTGTTGACTAAACCGTTTAAAATTAGGTTAACCAGAAAAAAAGGTTTCATGTTACTATAAAGTAAATGCGGGATGTCGTACGAATGGTATAGATGGCATGTACGTTCGAGAAATAGCGCCAGTGCTCCAGGCACCTCTGTGAATTTCTGTGCCCAGAGTGGGATGCGCAGTGACATTTCGAAATGGCGAAGCGGTTGGAAAAGTGGTCTCCGGTCAAAATGAGAGCACTGATAAGGTTTTTATGAGCTAAGAACTTGCCCACACCGGAAATTCATGGACAGCTCGTCGAAATTTATGGTGACAACGTGATGTCTCGACAACACGAGGCGAAATGGGTTCGTTTCAATCCGGCAGAGATGATTTGGGTAAAAAAACATCGCACAAACAGCGGACGACCAAGTCCGTCGATGACAGAGATAAACGCCCCAGGTGTGGACGAAATGATTCAAGACGATCGAAGGGTAAGTTTGTGCCATATTGCGTCCGACCTGGGGTTGAACTATGGCGTTATTCAACAGCTTGTGGTGGATGTTTTGCAGTACTCCAAAGTTTGTGCCAGATGGGTGCCACGTTCATTATCCGTTGATCGCAAAGCAGCACAAATGATGGCATGTTTGACGTTCCTGCAGTGTTACGCTGGAGACGGGCAGAGCTTTCTTGACCGTATTGTGACTGGGGACGAGACGTGGCTTCACCACTTTACTTCCACCAGCAAGAGAGCTTTCATGGAATGGAAACACGCTGCTTTTCCGCCGGAAAGTTTAGTCACACCGTCTTCTGGAAAAATCATTACTTCTGTTTTCTGGGATTCATCGCATGAGTTTTTCGTGGACTTCTTAGAGCATGGACGCAGAATCAACACTAATCGGTACTGTGCAACACTGAAAAAATTGCACGAGAGCATCCGCCGAAAACGACCAGGTCTGCTGAGCGATGATGTCATTCTCCTTCACGATAACACGAGGCCGCACACAGCCAACACCACGCAGCACTTGCTCCACAAATTACGATTGGAGATGTTGAATCACCCGGCGTACAGCCCAGATTTGTCTCCTAGTGACTTTCACTTCCTTCCTGCCCTGACTGTCTCGTACTCGCTTCACGTGTGACGATGGCGTAAAAACAGCTGCTACAAACTGGTTATATCAGCAGGGACATTATCTTTTCTGTCCGGGATGGACAAAGGTTTCGTACAGCATGACAAATGTCTGAATTGTCACGGTGATTTCGTCGAAAAATAGTGCTTCATATCCTTTGCCACATCGCACAAACACTTCTTGGTTAGTGAGTTTTCCTTTTTCCTACTCGAACGTATAACTCATTTTTTCTTCTGATCGACCGTCGTATCTATAGTCCCCAATACACACTTACTGTTATCTGCCATTATCACCTTCTTCCTACTATAGGCGCACAGTTTTAAGAAGCTCGTGGCATGTTCAATAAAAAGAAAATGGCGTTTGTACGCTAATTTTTTTTAAATAAATAAAAATGAGTCATCAATAATCAATCGCTATCCATTAGTAAAGTTTTCAACATTTTTCAAATAGTGCCTGTTTGTCCATCAGTCATCATGCTTGTGAGTAAATCTGAATATATATGGGCAAAATACTTTTTTTCTGCTTGTTTGTTTGAGGGCAACTTATTGGGATACATAAGCATTCGCCCATCCCTAATTTGAGGCCACTGGTTCCAGGGAAGGGAGACAGCCAGCGCTGTAAACCAAGCATACAATTTGTGCCTTACTCGTGATTCAGGCCCAGACCCATCTCGGGTGAACGGTTAGTACCCAACGCCTCGTACTACTCGGACATCGGGGTGACTTCTTGTTTTTCTTCATATTTTTCTCAATAACCCTTTCACTCCTCAGTAGATCTGAAAAATGTTTGTCGTACTGAAGTCAGCATAAAATTGTAACTTACATATTACAGAATTTCCCCATACACTGAAGTGCCAAAAGTCATGGCGTAGCAGTATGCAACTTTTTGACTGGCGCTGCCGCCGTATAAAAGTTTTGACGAACGCCATGATTTGTATCGGTTGCGAAGTGTAATCTCGAGAGGCAGGCTGAACGACAGCCAGTACGATTACGGCAAGCCGACGTGAATTATAGGGGATTGAATGAGGCAATGTAGTGGGAGCCAGACGGGTTGGACACGCAACTTCAGAAGTTGTGCGAACATTCAACATTCCTCGATCCATGGTGTCACGTGTGTACCGAGAATACCTCATGGAAGGCATTTACCACCCACCGTACACAGCGCAGTGGCCGACCACGGGTGCTGAATGACCGCAATTAGCGCCGTCTGACCAGGATTGCCCATGCTAACAGACAAGCGACACTGGCTCAAATAACATCCACATTCAATGCATGAGGTACCAGAGACATATCCATCAGGTCAGTGCAGCGTAATTTAGCGTCCATGGAGTATGGGAGCAGAAGACCCACCAGAGTACCTTTGTTAACACCAGGACATCGGACACAGCGTCTCACCTGGGCTCGTGGATACGGTAATTGAACCCTGGAAGACTGGCAACATGTGGCGTGGTCCGATGAGTCACGCTACTAGTTGTCACGAGCTGATGGTAGGGTTCGGGTGTGGCGCAGACCCCATGAGGCCATGAACCCAAGCTATCAACAAGGCACTGTGTAAGGTGGTGGTGGTTCTATACAAGTGTGGAGTGTCTTTACATGGCACGGTTTGGGTCATATGGTCCTCATAAACGCGTCATTAACCGGGAATCGCTTTGTTGCTCTGCTGGGTGAGCATTTGCAGTCCTTCATGGACTTCATGTACACCAACAACAATGGGATTTTCCAGGAGGACAATGCGCCATGTCATCGGGCCCAAGTTGTCCAAAATTGGTTCGATGAGCATTTTGGACAGTTTGGACGGATAGTGTGGCCACCGCGTTCGACCGACATGAACCCAAAAGAGCACTTATGGAACGTGGTGGAAAGGTCCATTTGCACCGAAGATCTTGCACCTATAAATACCAGAGAACTGTGGGCGACTATTCAGATTGCATGGCTCAGCAACTCCCCAGAAGTCTTCGGGCCATTTGTGGAATCGATGCTACGTGGAGTTGTTGCACTTCGCCGGGCTAGATGAGGTACTACACGATACAAGGTACGTCTCCCATGACTTTTGGCTATTCAGTGTAGTAAAGTAATGTATATAACGCAGACGATTTCAAAAGTGTGTCTTGAATATATCAATTTTAATTTTTAGTAAACTATGATTGATGTTAACTGATATAGAAACGTCTTACTCAATAAATTCAAATTACAATATATAAATTGTTAGCAAAAGATAATTTTGCTTCTCCCTGCGAAAATCAGGGCATGCTGATTTCTGCAAGAGCATGCTTAAGCAGCCGAGGCCGCCCCGGTGGCGCGGTGGTCTAAGCGCTGGCTTATGACCATTCGTCCGAGAAGGGTCCGGGTTCGAATCCCGTTGAGGCACGGATGTTATGTTTGCCTACAGCACTGGCTCTCTTCCTTCCCTGGAACCAGTGACCCTAAATTAGGGATGGGCGACTGCATATAGCCCATTGAATTGCTCATGGTGGTCGTTAAAACTTCATTAAAAAAAAATAATAAGCAGCCGAGCTTGCCCATAGTCGGCGTCTGTGCTTCCTAACATTTTTTTACCGGGAAATTAAAAAAAATCCGCGTTTGTGAACATTAAGCGAATATTTAGTGTATTGCAGCATTAACCCTTTAAATGGCACAAGGAAAAATTTCCCCTGTTAATATATTCGGACAGCGTTTACCCATTGAAATTATTGAGATATGATAAACTAATCTTTTTTAAGTAAAATATATTGTAAAACCTGATCATATGACGCATTGATTTGCAACGCCCATTGAAAAGCTCAGAGATGCTGTCTTCCGTTTTGCAACATTCGAGCTACAAAAAGTAACAATTAAAAACAAAAAATAAAAAAAATAAAAAAAAAAATATATTCACCATTTAACAATTCTCCTATTTTATGACGTTTCTGAAACTTTCAGAATCCTTTAATGTGTAACTAAGCAACACTAGCACCGCTTCCGTATAGAATTCTTTACAAAATAACAATGAAAACCATATTGAACCGTAGGAAAATAATTCATTTAACTAGCTTATTTTAAAAGATATGTAACAAATAGGTTCAAGAAATGATTTTTTCAGAGTTGTACATCATCAGCCAATGATTTTTTTATTCGAAAAAGGAAATTCTGAGGGGCACATGAAGGTGTGTCCAGGTTTCGGCGGGGAGCTCCATGAGTTTCTCATGCATTTTAGCGAGTAGATGGCACTACCCAGAGGAGTAACTAGGGCGGGACAGATGGGGAGGCTGCCCCGGGAGCAGCATAAGAAGGGGGGCGCAAATATCTCTACTTGCAATCTGATTACAATGAATTGAAACTTTAACACCAGTTTGTTTTTGGTGCTCTTAAAATTTGAATTTCTCCCTCAAAATGTTCAGGGGATGGTATATAGTTTCTCACATTCAGAAATAAAGGAGCGGTCATACAATCCGTCCTACCAAAGAAGAACCACAGCCTTTGTCGACAACAATGGGACCCGCGGTTTTCCTTTAGTCGGATAAATACGGATTCACACTGTTGAAGATTCTCCGGGGGCTGTTCAATCATTACTACAGATGCAAACTGCGAAACCTATCTGAAAAGCATTGTAGTACTGCAATTTGTACACACACACACACACACACACACACACACATACGCACAAACACAAGAACGCGCGCGCGAGTATTGTACCGAAAGTAATGCAAAAGTGGGCATAACTTTTTTACTAACTGAGAGAGGTTGTTCAAACTGCACATGTTGGTAGCGTAACTCTTTCTCTATACAAAGGTACTGCTCAACATAGACTCCATCACAATCGATGCATTTGCGCCATCATTGAACCCAACTCTCAAATCCTCTTTGAAAAAATTCACGTGTGGACTTCTTCACAGCCCCTTTCACCTCATCTGTGTCATCAAATCGTTGTCCCAGGAGACTTTCTTTCATTGGACCTAACAGGTGGAAGTCGGAGGGCGCCAGATCTGGGCTGTACGGTAGATGGGGGACAGCTGACCAGTCTAATTTGCTGATCGCCTGTTTTGTTGCCAACGATGTGTGTGGTCTCGCATTGTCATGGTGAATGTGGATCCTTTTCAGTTTCTTGTTCAATCTCGTCCTCCTCATGGCTTCTCTAAGCTTCTTGAGTATCTCAATCTACCGCTCACTGGTCACGGTACGGCCACATTCCAAAAAATCAAGGAGAATGACACCCCTGTCATCCCAAAGAACAGTTACAATGACTTTCTGTGCTGATCGCTGGCTCTTGAACTTCTTAGGCCTTGGTGAAGAGGTGTGACGCCATTCCATAGATTGATTCTTCGTTTCTGGATTGTAAAGATACGCATACGTTTCATTCCATGTCATCAGATCTGAAAAAAAAATGTATCTCCATTGGCTTCAAACGCTTCCAGCAGATCAGAGCAAATTCCCACCATTCTCTCCTTCAAATCGGGTGTCAACTGCGGAGGTACATACTTTGCACACACTTTCCGATACCCTAAGTCTTCCACCATCTTCTGTATGGTATTGTGATCACAATACAGTTGTGCAACAAGCTCACGGATTGTGACTCGTCTCTCCGCGCGAATCAATTCATCCACTCGCTGATGATTCGTGTCAGTGATCGAAGATGATGGTCTCCCACTCCGTGGTTTGTCTTCAATGCTGGTTTCCAATTCTTTAAACTTCTTCATCCATCTGTGCACATTGCTCTTGTCAGTGCTGTCATCTCCGTAAACATTCTGTAGCCTTCTGTGGATCTCGGACAGCCTGGACCCTTCCTTCGTCAAGAACTCAATGACGGCACGCTGCTTCTGCTTGGAATCCATTATTTACCTGCAGTGAAGAACAAGGGTTACTATAGAGGAAGAGTTACTCTACCAACATGTGTAATTTGAACGAGCTCTATCAGTTAATAAAAAAGTTATGCCCACTTTTGCATTACTTTCGGCACAACACTCGTATATACTGTAATACGTATGCATATAGAAGGTCTAACATCGGAAGAAGTGGACATCTCTGAAGCTAACAGGAAATGAACGAAGGCTCTTATGGAAACAGCAAAAAAAATAGGTGGTACTAAGAACAAGTTGCATATGAAGAAAATATCAGGAAAAACAAAACTGCTGATGCAAAACAGAAAGCAGATGAAGACAAATAAAGAAATTTTAACTTCCAAAGAGGAATATATAAAGTTATGCAAGGCAATTCGCAAAAATATCATTGAAGACATAAGAAAATTCAGTTGTGAACTAGTGAGAAAAGCAATTGAAAATAATCAAAGCCTGAAGAAAGCAAAGGGACATCTCAGTAAGAGAAGAAAACAGATTATGGTACTGAGAAAAGAAAAATATTCTGTAACAAGAAATAGAGGTTAAATTTCGACAAGAGTGAAAGATTTCTACACAAAACTGTATGAAACAGATGATGCTCCTACTCCAGTCATTAAGAAAGGTACCACTACCAAAGTTTCTACCCTCCCGGCAGAAGTTACACATGCAATTAAGAACATGAAACGGGAAAGAACTCCAGGAGAATATGGAATTACCATGGACATTACAAGAAGCAAGCTGAGAAAAAGAAACAACACTCACCCAAGTTTTCACTACATGTCTCAATGAAGGAAAGTTACAATGATCCTGCTAAAAGGAAAAAAAAAAGTTACATTGGGTATCTCAGGAACTACAGACGCACAGCCTCCTTTCAGTGGTTTATGAAATCTTCACAAAGATTTTTTCACATTGATCGAAGGTAACATCGGACATGACTCAACCAAGAGAACAATCTAGATTCAGGAGTGGCTACAGCACCATAGATCACATTCATGTACTGAGAGAACTAATTGAAAGAACGAGGGAATATGAACTCCTATTATTCATGGCTTTTATCGATTATAAAAAAGGCCTTTGATTCCGTTAAACCATCAGCAGTTACAATGGCTTTGAAATCCTCGAGTATTGAAGATGTGCTTACATTAGCATTATCAATAACATCTATGAAAATGCAAATGCAAAGGTTCGAATATTTGAGGACACAGCACCAATAAAAGTTGGAAAGAGAGTAACGCAAGGTGACACCATATCTCCCGAATTCTTCAATACCACATTGCAAAGTGTCTTTCAATTATTGAATTGAGTAAACAAGGGGATAAAGATTAATGGAAATTATTTATAGATCTCACCTTCGTTTCGCTGATGACATAATCATTTTTGCAACTATTCCTTCAGAACTGCAGAGTATGATCCAGGAACTTGACAACAGTAAAGAGGTGGGATTAAAAATGAACTTCCAGAAGACAAAGCTGATGTACAATGCTTTTTCAAGAAATGAAGATTTTGAGATTGATGGAGAAAAGCTCGAGGCAACCGATACCTACATTTACCATGGACAACAGATGTCAAGAAAAGGTCACATTGATGAGGAAATTAATCGGCGTATAAAACTTGGCTGGAGAGCTCTTGGAAGAAATAGTACAATTTTCAAGAGCAATATGCCATTATGTCTTAAAAGAAAAGTGTTTAATCAAAGCATCTTTCAAGTTCTTACATATGGAGCACAGACATGGACCTTAACTAAAAAAGACATACAAAGACAGCAGACAACAGAAAGCAGCCTGGAGAGATGCATGCTTGGTGTGACCAGGAAAGATAAGATGAGGAATTCTTGGATAAGGAAAATGACAAGAGTGCAAAACATCAGAGTAAAATCCCTGAAATGGCAATGGGCTGACATGTCGCCAGAAGAACGGACCATCGATGGACAACCAAAATTCTACCCTGGATTCCAAGGGACAGAAAAAGACCCAGAAGAAGCCCACATAGGAGATGGATGGATGAAATTCGAAAACATGGAGGAATAACTTGTAGGAGAGTGTCTTAAGACAGACAGTTGTGGAGGAAACTTGGGGAGACCTTCATCCAGCAGTGGATTGATAATGGTTGACAATGATGATGATAATATAAGTTACAAAGACTGTAGACAACTGAAAGAGCATGGAGAGATGCATGCTCGCTGTAACCAGATAAGATAAGGGGAAGAACTCGTGGATAAGGAAAATGACCAGACTGGAAGACATCATAATCAGAATAAAATGCCTGAAATGGCAATGGACTGGGCTTATTGCCTCAGAACAACGGACAACCGATGGGCAACCGAAATTTTAGACTGGGTTCCAAGGGACAGGAAATGACCCAAAAGAAGAACACGTGGGAAATAGGTGGCTGAAATCCGAAAGTATGTGGGAATGACATGGAGGAGACTGGCTCAACACAGACAGTTGTGGAAGAAACTTGAGGGGACCTTCATCCAGCAGTGGATTGATAATGGTTGACAGTGGGGATGATAACGACGGTGTGTGTGTGTGTGTGTGCATTTTTCGTTACGGGATCTGCATCACTACCTCATTCTGGCCACAAATTCTAAAACTGCCGTTGTGAAAAGTCCGTTTCAGCTGCAGAAAAAAATGTTTTTTCCACTTGAAAGTAAGTGAATAAAAATTAATTTCAACGTTCTTAAACTTCTCTCCCTTTGCATGTAAATTTGCAATGACATTCTTAAAGCTCTAGAAATTAAAAAAAATGCAAGCGGTATTTTTGTAATTATTTCGTTTCTGATAGGCAAGATTCGAAAAAAAAAAATAAAAAAAATAAAAAAATGGAGCATTTGGATTTCCCTTCCCGCTAAAAGTAGCGACGCGTTTACAATTCTGAGTTCAGTTATTATCACAACAAAATTTGTACGAATAGAATAGAATCTTCAACAGTATCACTCTTAGAAAATGCACCATGAATAGTAGATTCCGGTTAATTGGGACACATCGGGAGTAGAACACTTTGGACCAATTAAGCGGCCCTCTCAATTATGCGAAGTTTTATCCCAAAGCGGTAATTTGGGATGTACCTCAAGAATAGTTCCAAATAAACGGCTGGCCCGATTAGCCAATGGCCTTTTTTATCGTAATCGACCGTGTGTTGGCTTCAGTAAAATAATGCTTTATTATTATTATTATTATTTTTCAGCCGCCCCGGTGGCGCAGTGGTCTAAGCGATGGCCTCTGATCATTCGTCCGAACGGGGTCCGGGTTCGAATCCCGTGAGGCATGGATGTTGTGTTTATCTTACGGCACTGGCTCTCTCCCTTCCCTGGAACCAGTGACCCTAAATTAGGGACGGGCGACTGCTTATAGCCCATTGAGTTGCTCACGGTGGTCGTTAAAAATCCAATAAAAAAAATATATATTTTTCAGAATAAGAGAGCATTTGGTTGTGTTACTTCCAGTAAAGCTTTTTCAGGCCGTTGTGATGAAGGTTGTTTTATATCCAGCTTCCAAGACTGTTGTTATTTTAGGAAATAGTTTCATGTCTGGCTTCTTCTAAAACGGCCCATAGCGATGATTCACTTATCTTTTGACGCACGTGTTTATAAAATAAGCCAAGTGTGCGATCAAGGACGAATCCACTATCTTCGAAGAGCACTGAACTGAGCAATGTCATTCATGACACAAAGGCACTTGAGAGGAAGAAAAACTGTCAGTCCAAGGACAACAAATAAATAACAGACATCTTAAAGCGGAGTCGAGCAACCGCCTCTATTCACGGCAAATCACCTGTGACCACACGAAAGACGAAACTGCGGCTCAGAAGGCACTAGTGGTCACTTGTTTGGACCACCCGTACGCTTTACGCATGTTGGAAGGAAATGCGTTTTCAAACTGTAGCTTGCGCATGTGTAGAAGAAAGATGCATGCATGTTACTGGAAATAATTGAGAACTGCTTAAAGAGCATAACTGGTAAAACTTCATTTTTGTTTTTGTCCGAGAAACTACGTTATGTTTCTTGTGTCTTGCGTAAGAACGAACAGGTTTCGCTCACATTTTCTATGCGATTATCGGAAATTACTAAAACGAGCTTCTTGTGCCGAATAAGATACAGTTGTATAAAGGTTATTTAGAAAAGAAAAGTCCTGTGCCTTTGTCTAATTGACCGAGCTGGGCTTGGACTCGCGTCCCGGATAAAGCATGAGAGGCGAACCTCCCCCCCCCCTCCCACCTCTCACTAGCGCTCCTTATTTGAGGCCGCTTATTCCAGAGGGGAGAGGAATAAGCCAAGGTACTTAGAAGGAGTACCTTGGAATAAGCACCCCTCTCATAGCCCCAGATGCTCACGGTTGTCCATTAGAGTTCAGTGTTCACCTCCTTTCCACAAAAAGGGTTGAGTTCCCAAAGTTGAGTGCATTTGCTTACTACTTAATCGGCACGGAATTAACCTGTAATTAAATATGAGCCTGGAAGGATCTTTTCGTCGTTTCCTCCTCCGTTCTAAAAGTATTTAAATCTTCCTTCCATTGAAGGAAATCAACAAAACTATATTTCATGTTCTAAAACAACTTCTGCTCAGAGAATTACGATTTTGAATCGATATCCGAACGAAACGACTGCGTATCGAAGCCCTCAAAATAGCATTTTTTTTTTTTCAAATTTTTAAACAATCTTTTTCTTTTTTTCTTATATGGAAGTTAATTTCAGATCAGATCATATGTAGAGGATTTTAGGAAGGGAGTGTCTGACCCCAGGTCTTAAACCCTTAGAAATAGGAAGCTAGGAGATTTGGGCTAGAGTGCTCGATAGGAAAGTGACACGGAAGCGAGATAGAAAGGGGAAGAAAGACGCACGTATTTATTACCGGGGGGGGGGGGGGCAGTACCCGGGGTCCGACGGCTTAACGTGCCCATCCGACGCACGGCGGGTATTTAGTGGTTCGAACCTGCCCAGGATCGAACCTGAGGTTATCTCCATGGCAGTCATGAACGCTGACCACTAGACCACCCGCGGCCCGGAAGTTAATTTCAGGTAACTATCTTATATTATTATGAGAATTTCTACAGAAAAAAAACCCGTGATGATTTCGGCAAAGTGAACAAGCCAGTGGCGTAACTATCAGAACGTCCCCCCCTCCCGCAAGATTTACTTCAGCACCCTTAAGCACAGTAATTTTCCCAGGATTTCGAACACGAGGGAGAATGCATTTTTTGCAGTGTGTATGTGTGTGGTGGTTGGGGGGGGGGGTTAGGAAGTCAGGGAGAGTGTCTGCATAAATGATGGTGGTACCTAAAGCCCTGTAGTTTTAACTTTTTAAGTAATAGATATGACAATACGTGTAATTGCTTTGTCCAAAACTAAAATAAATCACTTGAAGAAATCACCCTCTTATACATGGCAGATCTGCGGCTGCTGTGAATAAATGTTGACGCCTGTCGTACACCTAATCCTAGCTGACTCTTTTTCCCACATCCTCTACTGTGGGAATCCCACTGTGGCTTCGCGATTTTCCTCAGCAACGCAGAGAGAGGGCGATTGGACAGCGATCCTATTACTTACAACCCATTGCAGAGCAATCGTATTACAACCCAAGTCAAAGAGTCGAACACTTTCAATCTGTAGGACATTCGGTGTTTTAATAGTGAAACTAGGCATTTATTTAGGCAAAGCTGAATACGTATATCTTAAAGCAAAATATAAATCTTTAGGTTAATTATTTTGCATGTTCGAATTTTTCCATAAAACTATAACTGACAGCTGCAATACGCCCCTTCGTTACCTGCGCACCCCCCCCCGCTACTGCGGCGGTGGTATTTACGCAACTGGAACATTAAGTACAATACCCACCAGTTTGCATCATCGTTAACTTTAACTGACAGAAGGTTAATGGGAAAACCGAAAATTGGGTAAGTTTTCAGTTAAGCTTAGGTCAAGTCAGACAAATGCAAACCAACTGCAGTAAACTGCCGATGATCCGGGAAGTGCTCCGGTGGCCAAGTGGTATGACACGCCCGCGATGGGTGCGGATTCGAATTCCAAGTGAAGCACGGACAGCGGGCCTCTTCCCACCCTAAATCAGTTTCATAGCTCATTGATTTGCTCACGGTAGTCTTCAAAATTAATATATACATATATTATATACACAGTCGAGTCACATTATAGTGACCACCTGCTACTTTTGACGTCAACAGCGCGCAGTCAATGAAAGAAAGCACGTGTCATGAGCTGGCTTGGAGGGTATGTAAGGTGTGCTGTAGGCAATCTGAAAACAGATCACTCGTTGCTGTCATGAATAAAAAGGAGCGATTTATCAGATTTGCAAAAAGGAATGATTATCGGCTTTCGGGCAAAGGGTGGCAGTATTTCTGAAACAGCACAGTTTGTGAACTGCTCGCGTGCTGCTGTGGTTAAAGTGTATCGTGATTGGAGAAATGGCACCATAATAAGCGACGTGAAAACTGCGGAGAACCACGTGCCATTGATGTGAGGTGTACGTCGGCTGCGAAGGTGCGTGCTGGCCGATCACATTTTACAGTGGAGCAACTCCCTGGCCGAATGAACCAGGGGGCTACCGGAAGTGTGTCTAAAACGACAGTTCATCGAACCCTGCTGCGTATGGGGCTCCGATGCAGACTGATGGTCACTGCACTTATGCTAACGAAGGTGCATCGGCAGAAAAGGCTTACATTTCCACTGCAATATCGGAATTGGACATCCACTGATTGGCAAAATATTGCTTCTCCGATGAGTTACGTTTTCTGCTTCATCGAACGGATGGACGTTGGCGTATAAGGCGAGAAACATCGGATAACAAACACTGTTGAACCATTGCTGGAATAACACAAGTTGGTGGGGGCAGTGTTATGGTCTGGGGAATGTTTTCGTGGGATTATCTGGGTCCACTAATACCTGTGGAAGGCACTACGGACCGAATTCGTTATGAACCCATACTTGCAGATCACATACACCCATACATGCTGATTGTCTCCCCTGGAGCGTATGGGATCTTCCAGAACGACAATGCGACGTGTCACAGAGGTAGAAATGTCTGAGAGTGGTTGGAAAAGCACGATGAAGACTTCAAAGTACTTCCCTGGTCAGGGCCGTGAACAGCGAGCTCGGGCCACAGTGCAATAAAATCCCCCCCCCCCCCGGCTCCTCCACTAACTACATAATCCATATTTCTGTTTCCTGACCAACCCTCCACCCACCATTCCTCTACTTCCCGACAACCCGACCGGTTGCAACTCTTCAATATATATATATATTTTTTTTTTTTTGCGGTGGTGTAGCACCGCCTCCCCCCTTATCGTCAGGCCAGTACCTGGCCCCTAATTCCTCAAACTTAAACCCAATTGAGCATCTGTGGAACCACCTCGATTGTGTTGTTCTCTCTATGAATCCTCCACCACCATGCATCCTCCAGCAGCAGTCAGATGCACTGCAGTCAGCATGGCTCCACATACCTGTGAACACCTTCCAGCTCCTTATTGAGTCACTCGCAGCCCGTCTAGCTGCTGTCCGCGCTGCACACGGCGGTTACTCTGGATATTAGCTGGTGGCCACAATAATGTGACTCGACAGTGTATATCCGGGTAATAAATAATTTTCAGGAAAAGGAACAGTCAGTAACGTATGAAATGTATAAAAGGACCCATGCAGTCTGTACCTGAAAGTTTTTGAGGCCCCACGGCCAAACACTATTCTGGGGCTCCCTATGTTTTCCGAATGAATAATCCTTAATATTCAAAATCAGTAGCGCTACTTAATTTTTATGAACAGTTTTGTAGGTGACTTGGAAAATGATAGCAATAGTATAACAAATAACAAAATTGAAATTTTGGCGACGAAATATACACAGTGTGTCAAAGAATTTTTAAGACTGGGTATGTAAAATGAAATAGAAACAAGAAATTATAATTTGTTTTGGTTTGTTATTCAAAATAAGTCCCTCCGGCTGCAATACACTTATTACAGCGATTTAATAATGATTCGAATGCCTGTTCCACTTCACTTTGCCGAATTGCCTCCAAAGCACGCGTCGAAGCTGTTTGTATGGTCGAAATATCATAAAAAAACACACCCTTTTAACGTCATTTTAAGTTTTGGGAAAAAAGAAAAGTCGCAGGGTGCTAAATCACGCGAATACGGTGGATGATTCAACACACAGACGTCATTTTTCGCCAAAAATCTACGAACAAGAAGTGAGGTGTGACTGGGTGCATTATCGTGCAACAAACACCAACTGTTTTCATCCCGATATTCTGGACGAATGCGACGAATTCTGCCCATCAAACGTCTCAAAACATTTAAATAAAACTCACCAGTAATTGTTTGTCCACTTGGAACGAATTCTTTGTGGATAATACCCTTACTATCGAAGAATGTAATGAGCATTGTTTTGATTTTCGATGGAACTTTTCTTGTTTTTTTTGGCTTGTGGTGAGTTTTTTACTTCCATTCCGCACTTTGTCGCTTTGTTTTAGGATCATATTGAAAACATCATGTTTCATCACCTGTAACAATCGATTTTAAGAAGTTTGGATCATTTTCAGCGGCTAAAATGATGTCTCTGCAATATGCACTTCTCCTTGATTTTTGTTCATTGGTTAACGTGTATGGAACAAATTTAGCACAGACTTTTGTTTTGCCCAAATCTTCATGCAGGATGGTTCGATTCGTTTCTTTGTTGATGTTTAAAGACTCTTCCATCATTCTTAGTGACGCACATCGATTGTTTGCCACGAAATCACGCACTTTTTCAATAATCTCAGGTGTCCTAGATGAACGTGGTCTTTGCCGCCCCGGTGGCGCAGTGGTCTAAGGCGTTGGCCTATGATCATTCGTCCGAAGGGGTCCGGGTTCGAATCCCGGTGAGGCATGGATGTTGTGTTTGTCTTACGGCACTGGCTCTCTCCCTTCCCTGGAACCAGAGACCCTAAATTAGGGACGGGCGACTGCTTATAGCCCATTGAGTTGCTCACGGTGGTCGTTAAACCTCCAATCAAAAAAAAAAAAAAAAAAAAAAAAAACGTGGTCTTCCGGTATGCTTATTATCTTCTAGCGTATCTCTTCCGTCCAAAAAACGTTTGTGCCACAGGAAAACATTTGATCTACTTAAACAAAAGTCACCGTAAACTTGTTTCATCATTTGGTACGTTTCCGAGGCACTTTTACCAAGTTTTGCGTTAAATTTAATAACAGCCCTTTGTTCCATCTTAATAATTCAACATGAAAAAATTTTACTTCTCTAATGAACGGCCGTTTCGTTTGAGTTACTTTAACAACTGCGCAGTACTTTTGGCAGAAAGCAAGCAGATGGTCACGGTTTATAACGCATTCGCGATTACACTGGTGGCGCCACCGTAGGCTGAAATCTAGCGCCAGTCTTAAAAATTCTTTGACGCACTGTGTAAGTACAATAAATTAAAACAATATTTAGAATTGCAAATAAGAATAAGCCATATTTTTTTTTTTTTTTTTTTTTGATCTGTGGTTTGAAATGCATTCGGCTGCTATGCGATCACACCATTTATTTTTTACAGTGTATAGAAGAAAGAACCTTTTGATAGGGTGTGTGTTTACAATGCTGTCAAAAAAAAAAAAAAAACGCTTGCTGGAAACTTGACAGTCTTAATAGCACAAGAAGCATGAAGTGATACATCGGAACTAAAAAAGCTTGACAAAGTGACTGCCACTCAAATTAATTTCTGTTTCATCCCTATCCTGTAAAAAAAAATTTGAAATTCGCTACTGATTCCTTTTGTGAATTAACGAAGCATATTTCTGATACAACCTTTTCCGTGAAATGACGGAAAGAAATCTGAACTTCATGGATTTTTCGTACGACAGGAAAATTCTGAACTTTCAGAAGTCTTTCAGCAGTTTCTTTCGTATAATAACGGAAAATCTTTGTTCTGAGTTTTTCCGTATCCATGTGACGAAAACGTTCTAACAATAGGAGAGATTCGCGGGAATTCTTGAGGTCCGATTAACTGTGAAATTTCAATCGTCTGTCAAAGGAACTGATTTTGAAGTTTTGCAACGAAATCGGATATTGTGGATAGCATATTGTATGAATTTTGGTTAATGCGGCACAAGATATTTCTTTTCCTCTCCCCCATTTTGTGCACCAGCTATTATATATAGGGTGGAAAGAAACGACCGCATAAACACCCCAGGGGTGATTCCTTGTGTCAATTCAAGCATAAAATGTTCTCTGACATTTTTGGATTTAGGGCTTAGTTTTCCAGATATAAGCCCCCAAAGGTGCGTGACGTAACGTCCGGAATCGCCTGTTTTTGAGGCTTCAAGCACAATCCGAGTGTCATGCAGGGAAGTGCGTAGCTGATTACTGATGCTGCAATCCCAGTACAACAGTCATCCAGCCCCAAGGGGTTAGGATACCTTGATCATATTTTCCAAACAGTGGGCCCAGAGCTCGAAATGGGTCGGTATGGCACACCGATACTTCTTTTTTCCTAGCATTTCCTACCGGAACTATTTTTTCCCGGAATTTACATACCGGCACTAATTTTAATAGTGGGAACTGCAGAATTTTTTTTTTTTTGTTCCTGACTTACGGGCGCTCATTCTTAAATATAGAAGCCTTATGAGCCTCATACCTTTGAGAAACACCTGTATGGGAACTGTAAAGGGTAGGGGCAAGGCCGGCTGGACCATAGGGACAACCGCGACGGTCGCCCCGGGCCCCGCAGTTTAGAAAACAAAATGATTTTCGGTAAATAAAATTTAACTACATTCTTTTTGTAACTTTCGGGGCGCAAGGCCCTTAAAAATATATTTTTGAAGTTTTTTGTTTGTTTCTACTCTCTCCATTTGTAATACGTTATAGCCCCCTGTTCGTCGTACGGACACTGAGATTTGCAGATTCGAAATGATTTTTGTAACCACCTTAATCTTTTCCGCGTTCATGAAATAGCAAATTAAATTTTTAAATTTCATCGGGCGAGATCCAAAGCGAAAATCCTCCAAATACGTAGCGTTAATAAATAAACAAATACATCGCTCTTTCCACGTTCCAGAAACACATAGCAACCGAAAAATTTTTATTCGTCACCGCCGGGGAATTGAATCCACGGATCTCTCGATGTGGTGTAAGGCTAACGCGCTCAGCTAGATATCGAGAGATCCGTGGGTTCTCTTCTCCGGCGGTGACCGAATAACAATTTTTCGGTTGCTATGTGTTTCTGGAACGTGGAAAGAGCGATGTATTTGTTTATTAAATTTCATCATTTTGTGATCCCCCTACTTTTATATATCCAACAATTTGTGTGAAAACCTGATACTTAAATTTAAGGAAATAAAAAGAGCCATATCCAAGTTACTTTCGGACTACATATAGAGGCCACTTTTCCAACATTAAAAGAAATTAAAAAAAAAGGCAACTTTCATATATGAACGCGTGCAAAAGCTTAAAATGTCACTAATTCGTCATTTACTCCACCGTGCATTAAAAATCAGTCACTAAATATGTAACAGGGGAAAAAACTGTTTATACCAATTTATTTTAGAGGGATCCTTATTATATTTCCTGTACAAAAATATTCGCTAAGCATGTATCTTTTTATCATTTTGTGAATAAGCTGATATAAAAGTCACAATGCAACCTAAACCTCTTCTCCCGGGAAAGAAAATGTAGATGTTAACACTTCTTATTCTCTCTCTCTCTCTGTGTTTCTCTCGCTCTCTCTCTTCATCGCTCTTTCTCTCTCTCTCTCTCTCTCTCTCTCTCTCTCTCTCTCTCTCTCTCTCTTTCTCTATCTCTCTTCCCTCTCTCTTTCTTTCTATATCTCTCCCCTCTCTTTCTCTCTTTCTCTTCCTCTCTCTCTCTCTCTCTCTCTCTCTCTCTCTCTTCCTCTCTTTCTCTATCTCTCTTCCTCTCTCTTTCTTTCTATATCTCTCCCCCTCTCTTTCTCTCTTTCTCTTCCCCTCTCTCTCTCTCTCTCTCTCTCTCTCTCTCTCTCTCTCTCTCTGAACTTTCAGTCCGTATCATGGTCTTTTTCTTAAGCTTAAAGCAAATACTTCATTGAGATAATCATTTTGTCTTTACGGTAAGTGTTCGTGTGTCTTCCTCACGAACGATAATTTTCAGAAACGACTTTATTAAAATATGAGATTTATATTTTAGTGACCACAATGAAATTTTGCTCTGGGCCCCGAAATGAAATTTCACCCAGGGCCCCGCAGGAGCTCCATCCGGCCCTGGGTAGGGGAGTGGTGTACGCATGAGCTTAAGTCCAGTCTTTCAAAAAATGGAAATCAAGCTACCCATAGCGCATAATCACATCTTGCCCAAGCCCCAGATCGTCCCACTAAAAATGTCTGCAATTTTTATTATGTCATTAATTTAATTTATTCAATTTGAAGAGCTTCTTCATAGAATGAAGAATTGTGAGTAATAGATT
The DNA here is from genome assembly GCA_039090855.1 of Macrothele yani. Classification (NCBI taxonomy): domain Eukaryota; kingdom Metazoa; phylum Arthropoda; class Arachnida; order Araneae; family Macrothelidae; genus Macrothele; species Macrothele yani. Next base: position 32,403,997 of record CM076993.1, read on the forward strand.
AAACACAAACTTTAGTTTTGCAGCAATGAATATAGACCTTTTCCACTTCGGATTGTTTTCTTTATTGAAGGTGGTGAGTTTGCTATTAAGACTGAATATTCATTCAGATGGCGGAGATTCTAACTGCCCAACTTTCTATCTCATGGAAGTACCTATTGGAAGGGGGCTGCCTTCTCGGCTCGGCGTTTTAAAGTTCTGGGTTCAAGTCCAGCTGGATCACTAATGATTAGCCGAGGTTCAGAAGTCTCGTTATTCCGTTGGTCCCGGGGTAGAGACTCCTCGTTCTAAACAAGTCTAACCCCAGTCCTCGGTGTAGTATAAGTAGTGCCCGCTGGATGCACAAACCAACCAACTGAAATCGACAGCCATCGCTTCTGACTTATGGTGCAATAGACGGAATTATCAATTGCATTTTAAGACAAAGGAGTTTTCCTCCCAGGGAATTCTTTTTCTTCTTCTTTTCTTTTACTTTTTCAGTTTGAGATTTTCTGGCGAAGGTATTTTTTCCAGATGACTCTTTTTAGCTAAATATGAGCATAACTGCAGGATTTCTGCTTATTCAAATGGACTAACTACTTGTAATGATAATTCTGCCTCATAGATGGCGGCACAGTACCGTCTACACGAGAGCTTCACAGATGAGGACGACGCCCAGAGAGCAGAAGAGGGAGTTGGTCGTAGTTGTTCGTTGTGTAGAATGAATCCGTTTAAGTTGTTAATTATTGTCTTGTGTTACTTGTGTTGTGTGTTCGGGTAAATTGTTCAGAAAATGATGGCTGATTGTAGTCGTAGTGCAAGATTGAATTCCGCTGGACGCCACGAGTTCTACATAATGGCACTTCAAAATTCCCATATGGAGCACTGAATGGGCCGCAAAATATCCTCTTCCAGGGTAGTTCATGGATCACCGGTCCGTCACTGTCTCTCCATCATTTGCAACCTAAATGAACTATAGGGGGCACTGCGCAAACGTAAACAAACTTCTTTTTCCACTTCGTGTTTCCGTAAAGTCGTATGTAGGAATGGCTGGTTTAACACTCTCAGTCCTTGAGATAATGAAATTTGTGGACACTACAAGAAATTCACGATGCATCAAAGAAGGGGAAATGATTCTTAATGCAGGTCATATAATTTCACGTAGAATTAAGAAGAAATATAGAAAAGAAATCCACATAGTTTCGCATTACATTCAACCCACCGCAATAACGTCGTCGCCTCATTCGATCAATGGTGTTTTAGACAAAAATAATTGTGAAATTTCTGTCAAGTCTTTTGAGTGCTCTTGTGAAGCAGGCAAAAGTGGAACGTGTAACTACTGTGTAGCAGTAATGGTTTTGTAACCGGGGTTTCCATATTTATCAGAAGCGAGATTCTGTAGTCATTTTATTTCAATTTCCGCCATTTGGACGAAAGGCAGAGTATTTCCTTTCCCACGCGATGCAGCAGATGGCAATTAGGGAATCTGGAGTTTTTCGGAGAAGAGACATCTTATGGGGTAGCCTGAGGGAACGCGGTGGGAGAAGGTCGACGAAGCAAGATAGCTTTAGCGGGGGTGAGTACTCTTCGGGACGAAAGGTAGGGAGGAAAGAATAGTTTTGAGTGGCCGGAAAGAGAGAGAAGGATTTTCGGCGGGGTAGAATACTGATGGAGGACTAAAAGGAATGAAAGCACGAAAATGAGGGACAAAAGCTTGGTGACATTCCCCGTTAGATCTGAATAAACGTTTTCCTCACTGCAAAATTTAGCCTTAGTCGATTCACTTTTTTATGCTTTGTATTGTTTTTATCTGCTCCAGTTGGGAGAATTACGGATTAAACCACCGATACCGAACTTACTGCAAAGGAAGCATCAAACGAACCCTCCACACAGGGCGCTGTATTAGAACTCAGCACCAAGCCCTGTAACACTTAAATGTAACAGGTAATTTTTTCAAACAGTGTTTTTGAACTGGTGACTGTTGACAGAACATTGCAAATTTTGTTCCTTAATGGAGTTTAAATTTATATGGTGTGACGTGCCTGCCCCGCAGGACGCACACGACATAAAGGCAGATAGCAGCGAGTACGAACGTCTTCGCAGCTCAGTTGGTAGAGAGACTTGTTCCGAAATAAGTGGACTCTGGTTCGATCCCCGGCGTGGACCAAAATGACGGAGAAATTTACTTCGTTATAGTAGCGCCCGAACTTCCCGGATGACCCGGCCGTTAAAGTTCTCGCAATGATGTGATGTTCTTTCCACATCGCGAGACAGGAAAAATAAGAGAATCCCTTCTTCAGCACTTCGAAAAATAAATGTGTGTGATGTTGCATTCCACACACCAGACTGATTGGGAGTTCTCAAGCGCACGTTCTTCAGCGGATGACTGCCTACGACAATTCATGGTCACGACTGATCCGTGGGCCATGCCCCCGGCCCTCTTTCAGCGAGAACAAACGTCTGCGCAGCTCAGTTGGTAGAGAGATTTGTTCCGGAATAAGTGGACTCGGGTTCGATCTCCGGCGTGGACCAAAATGACGGAGAAATTTACTTCGTTATAATGGATGACAGCAATTAATTGTTTTCAAGAGCATGTAGAAATACGTAATTTTAAATTATTACTAAGCAATAAAAACATGTTGTCTTGTTTATTACTCATTCAAACACGTTATATTAGAATAGTAGCATTTCACTGGAAGGATTTCAAATGCAAGGCACCAGCGTTCAGGACCCGACTTACACAGAATTGAGCACAACCCAAAACGAGGCCCCCTCCACTCGACATTACTTTACGGAGTCGAGTAGGTAGTGTGACCATTTTGGGCGATTGTATTACAATCCAGCGTAATAATTTAATAAACACAATACATTTATAAGACTGACATTAAATTACGGTAGTACCTGGTAAAAATATTGTTTTCTCCTAGATTTTTATGCTGTCCTACTGATTTGCATCTGAAAAGACTTGAACATTCATCAATGAAACAGTTGTGTGTGACAAAGCCATATGACGGGTAAAATTCAATTGGACATTGGATTTTTTGCCGGGTGTGTCTAAACTATACTATTACCATATTAACCAGGCGTGTATTTAAGAGAGAGGTTTTGGGGGGGGGGGGGATTCAAACCCTGCCCGAATTAAGTCCAAAGATTTTTCAAATATAACTTTTGGGAGCTAAAATGTCAAAATGTTTAAAAATTGCTTCAGAACCATGCAGCATTTGAAATTGAAGTATATAGTTGATCTTAGTAAGCCATAATTACAAACATACACATACTGCTAGTTTTTATTACACAACACGACAATTTTTTGTTTTATCTCACACAAAAACCCTCCCCAAATTATCTGGAAAGTGTTACTGAGATTAACTAGAAATATCACATATTATATTGCCAGTACTTGCTTGTGTTTTGCCAGCGATTTATATATAGTTACTCCACATCACATCTACCCACGTATAAATATTTTGAAAAAGGGAAAGTTTTTTTTTTCTTTTTTAACCAAGATTTTGGGGCCCTTTCAATTTGAGGGCCCTAGGCATGTGCCTTGCGTGCCTTGGCGTAAATCAGGCCCTGCCAGCGTTTATACTAACTTGTGAAAAACATAGCTGAAATTTTGAAGATGAGAATAGCTGGAACCTTGGGAATGACACTGCGAGACGCAACAATATAAATTGTTCTTCTTTACGGAATTCTCCATTATGCTGAAAATTATTATGAATGCAAAAATACCCCAAAACTAGCCAACCGAACCTAAGCAACGATCTAACAACAGCTAAGAATGTTAATCGTACTATAGTAATTCTTGCTTTCGCCGCTAGAGGGAGAGCGGACCGCTGAGATTGCCAATACTTATCATGTGTTAGGGAAAACATCCTGTTTAAAGAATTTTTCCTCCTATTTTGAAAGTTGGGGCATTTCCAGGGAAAATCGCATGCACAAAAGTCGTATTTTAAGCTAGCCCGTTTAAAGGAAACATTCAGACGCAGAACGTTCGACATGTTTTGCAGACCGGTTCCAGCAGTCACGTGAAACGTCAAGGTTGTTTACTGAACACCAACGTCGTTCTGTTTAATGAACTGATTACTTCTTTTAAATGAAGCAGATAAACATTTTTACAGTCCCCAGCTTCACTTTAGCTATAAAAATCATAACAATCCATTGTTCGTTTCGGCAGTTACACCAATTAGTTCTACCATTCTTACAACTTAGCTACGAGGAAAGATTGGCCGTGAATCACTAAAACATTGAAATCCAAATGTGCTGTTGTTAATCCTATTTAGAACATAATGGGTGCGGTAAAATACTGACGGGATTTAACTCACTAAGATGCAAAAATATGTTGAGCAACTAATTGCCGGGTAACTTTTACCATGCTGTTATGTTTTGCCATTACACCGAAAAAAAAAAAAAAGAAAAAGAAACACCAGCATTGCATATGATCAGAATTACCCTTGTCGTGCATTAATTTGCTGCAGCCACTGGTTAAAGCCTGTTGTATTTCGTTTGGAAACGTATTTAACGAATCTTTTAGTATGCTTTGAGAAAACATGTGCAACCTCATAAATTCATTCCGCATTCTTCTTTAACGGAACAAACTACTCGAGGAAAATGCATTGAAATTCCAGCGATCCTTGTGAAATGACATGAAAGGGCAGGAAGGAAAAATTCCTTAAAATTTAACAACGACATCAAGAAAACGTCCTTATCAAATTGCTCGATCATGCTAAACACATAATTAGTGACGACAATATGTTATCCGCTACTGGAAAAAGTAACAATCCGCGAGATTTTTCTCTAGGATAAATAAACAACGCAAGACTTGCCTGACTAGTTTATGCCTCAAACAGAACCGCGAATACAATTACTAAAAATCTCATTACCAATGGCTTTTAATTAAAAAAAGAAAAGAACACACAATGTTACAAGCAGAACTTTGCAGGGAGAGAGAAAGACAAACGGAGTAAAAAACAAACAGAAAGAGAAATACAGACCGACGGCGAGATAGACAAAGACAGAGACTCACACAGAGAAAGAAAGTAGCAAACAAAATTCAGGAGCAAACACAAACGTCACGTGATCAGAGCTTTTACTAAGACTTAGGGCCAAAAGGCTTTGTGAAGAATTATAAACTATGATATATTGCACTGCACAAAGTTTTTGCTTTGTTCTGTGTTTTCGTGACTATGTTAATTTTCTTCACTAGAAAGAGTATAATTTTTTCACCACCCCATGCAAATAAATAAATAAATAAATAATAAAATCTTAAACCAAGGACGACGAAACTTCAATTTTGATTTATGCAACACAATTATAAGAATTATTATTATTATTGCTGTTATTATTATTATTATTATATTTTATTTCATTTTCTCATCTACAGCAATGACATCTGTAGCATGGTCCACTTGTCAGTACGGACATGAAGTCAAGTAAAGACATAGTCACTCATGGTTTAAAAATCGTCGTACGATGTGTCACCGAGAATTACTGCTTCTTGGATTTTGGGCCTTAGGTGTTGTAAACCCATCAAGCTGAGTTATAAGATTCTCAGGAATTGTACCAGTTGCAGAGATAATCAGTGGACGCATGTGAATTGTTTTCAGCTTCCACATGCCTGGTGTGGAAACCAAAGCCGAATGGGTAAAATGATTTAAATAAGACTAATTTTTTTTAATCACCACATGACTAAAATTTTTGTAAATACACTGCTGAACATAGAAAATACCACACTAGAAAGAAGTGATTTGATTTCTGAGGGTTTATACGTATATTTGCGATGGACGAGGAGACAGTATAATGTGACCTCAGTCAGTAGGTTGTATGACCGCCACGTTGGGCTATACATTCGGCAGCACGGCATTGCATCCAGTGGGAAAATTCCCCGATGGTGTCCTCAGGTCACGGTTAATAGACAGCGTCCTCAGGTGGCGCTGATCATTCGTCGTTCTCTTTCGTCCACAATTCATCGACATTGCGTTGCTATTTCTCACGTTCTCTATTGGGGAAAAATCTGGGCGTCGCGCTAGTCAGGGCAGCAGCTGAACATCTTGTACGCACTGTCTGCTGATGATGGCAGCGTGCGGACTTGCGTTATCTTGTTGAAATGGGCATCAGAGATACCACGGCAATAAAACGGGCCGAAGCACCTCATCGTCGTGCTGTCATTGCGCCAACTATGCGCACGAGTTGGGAACGGCTGTTGATAGCGCTCTAAACCAACAAGGCTGAAAATGTCTTAAATGTAACCGTACCAAAAGTGGTTGCATTTGGACAGCAATTACGATCACCATGTATGTATGTATGTATGTATGTATGTATATCTATCTATCTATCTATCTATCTATCTATCTATCTATCTATCTATCTATCTATCTATCTATCTATCTATCTATCTATCTTCTCTCTCTCTCTCTCTATATATATATATAAAGTGAATTGTAGAAAATAAGAATTGCAAAAATTAAATTCCATAAGGAATACTGAATAAAACTCAAAATGGAAATTCAAAATTGAAATATATATATATATACATATACCAAAGAGTAGTGTCAAAAGACTAAATTTAACACCTAACAAAATTTAAACTAACTTTGCAAAAAAAAAAAAAAAAAACACCTGAAGATCATGACGCGCAACGCAGCAGTTATGAATATTCAGAACTCACACACTACCAAGTACAGACTGTTAAAAAAATAAAAAACTATTTAACAAGAACAAAAAAAGAAGAGAAAAACTTCAAAACCCTACAGGCATGAATAAACAATAAAAAAAGAAATAGCAAAACTGAATGTAGAAAGTGTCGAGAATGCCAAGCCTTGGCTTTATCAAAGACCAGCAAAAACTCTGCATTTTCTCACTTCCACAAAGACCTAGTTGGAAATGGGTTTCTGCAAAGCTATAGATGCAAGAATTAAGCCTACCAAATTTTTTTTTAATTTTGCAAAACCTCTTCAGAGTTGCAGGTAGAAAATTTTAGTCAAAGTTTTTGCATGCATCTATAACTTTCCTGGCCCAACCCACACTCGTCATCTGCCACAAAACCAGAATAACGATTACAAAATCACAAGTTTTGAGAGGGCCTGAACAAATCATCAGAATTACTCAGTTATAAGACGTTGCTGAGCAACAAAGTCACCTAAGAGATAATTTAAACTTTAAGAACAGTACTAAATGCACTACTAAGTCATATTCTTTGTGGTGAACAAAAGTTTCACCTAAAATGCCATAAAAAAGAAACAACAGATTAAAGATTTTAACAGAGTTAGTAGAGTGAACAGGATTTTTGTAACCACAACTTCCGAAAAAAACGGACATCACAAGAATAAAAAAATAATAAAAATTTTAAAATGTTGCTTTGGAAAAATTATATGAAGTTAACAATTAGTTGCATTACTTACAAAATATTCCAGGAGTGCTTTAAGTGTATAATAATGTAGCTTAAATTTTCCTACCAACAGTGGAAAAACATCGTTGACAACAAGTACAATAAAACGTCTTAACTCCCAAACAAATTAGTCAAAAAAACGCGCATAATTTCCAAATTAATTGACAGAGAAAGCTCAAAAAGTTAGTAAAGCTTCCTGCACCAAAAGCCTAATGAGAAAAAGAAAAAATTCGTTTTGAAAGTTCACTATAAAGCTAAGAGAGAAAAAAAAAAAAAAATAGAGGAACAAAGATTAGAGCTTACCAACATCTCCACTCCCCAGTCAAGAGTCCCTAAAAGATGGCCGACTATTCTTCCCTGTCGCTTTCTTAGAAGCAGGGGGTGGTGGGGGAGGTGTAAAGACTCCTCCTTAGAATAAGACGTTTGCCGTCAAATTTCAACCAAGAGAATTACACAACTAAGAATGAAGTCCTGCTTGTTTAGATAGAGTACAATAACTCTCCAGAATACATGAAAAATATTATCAATTACTTGTAGTGTATTTAACAATCTTTACATGTATTTAATTACCTTAGTGGACTTCCACAGACAACAGGAACCCATTTTTTTTAAAATCTAAGTTTTACTATTTTTAGCTTAGTTATTCTGGTGAGAGAATATCTAGTTTTCTTTTTATTTATTTTTATTTTATTTTTTAAGAAACAAATTTCAAACTTTTTTTGTGATTTTTATTGCATTATTTTATTTTTTATTTTTAATAGGACTGTCCTGTCTATAGCACTAAAGGTTCCTTTTTGTAGTTAATATGCATCCTCTAGACCAACTTCAATGAAGGCTTTCTTTGGCCAGAATCATTTTATTAACTGTGCAGAAATTAAAACAGATCTTCTAACCTAACTCTATTATTCAGAACTATTTTCCTAAATATTCTTTTTATGAATGTAGCAGGAATCTCGTTTTCTAGAAAACTTTTTAATAAGATTCTAATGTGTTTATTGAAATTCAAATTGTTGCTGCAAATTCTTGAAATTCTAAGTACCTGAGAAATTAGTACATTCTCAATTACTTTGGTCGAGATGTTATTGTACCAGTGCAGATATTTTATAACTTTGAAAGGAAAATTATCTCTTTTATCAAAAAGGCTGACTGGGGAGTGGAGATTTAGGTAAGCTCTAATATTTGTTCCTCTATTTTTTTCTCACTTAGCTTTATAGTGAACTTTCAAAATGAATTCTTTCTTTTTCTCATTAGGCTTTTGGTGCAGGAAGCTTTACTAACTTTTTGAGCTTTCTCTTTCAATTAATTTGGAAATTATGCGCCTTTTTTTGTCCAATTTGTTTGGGAGTTAAGACGTTTTATTGTACTTGTTGTCAACGATGTTTTTCCACTGTTGGTAGGAAAATTTAAGCTACATTATTATACACTTAAAGCACTCCTGGAATATTTTGTAAATAATGCAACTAATTGTTAACTTCATATAATTTTTCCAAAGCAACATTTTAAAATTTTTATTATTTTTTTATTCTTGTGATGTCCGTTTTTTTCGGAAGTTGTGATTACAAAAATCCTGTTCACTCTACTAACTCTGTTAAAATCTTTAATCTGTTGTTTCTTTTTTATGGCATTTTAGGTGAAACTTTTGTTCACCACAAAGAATATGAATTAGTAGTGCATTTAGTACTGTTCTTAAAGTTTAAATTATCTCTTAGATGACTTTGTTGCTCAGCAACGTCTTATAACTGAGTAATTTTGATGATTTGTTCAGGCTCTCTCAAAACTTGTGATTTTGTAATCGTTATTCTGGTTTAGTGGCAGATGACGAGTGTGGGTTGGGCCAGGAAAGTTATAGATGCATGCAAAAACCTTGACTAAAATTTTCTGCCTGCAACTCTGAAGAGGTTTTGCAAAATTAAAAAAAAATTTGGTGGGCTTAATTCTTGCATCTAAACCCATTTCCAACTAGGTCTTTGTGGAAGTGAGAAAATGCAGAGTTTTGCTGGTCCTTGATAAAGCCAAGACTTATCATTCTCGACACTTTCTACATTCAGTTTTGCTATTTCTTTATTTTATTGTTTACTCATGCCTGTAGGGTTTTGAAGTTTTTCTTTTCTTTTTTTGTTCTTGTTAAATAGTTTTTTATTTTTTTAACAGTCTATACTTGGCAGTGTATATATATATATATATATATATATGTTTTTTTTTTTTTTTTTTTCTTTTTTTAGCTAAGGCCCCAGGCTCTGCTCCGTACGTAAGCACTGGAAGGATGCACTGATTAAACACTGTTCTTTTAAGACATAATGACACATTGCTCTTAAACATTTTATTGTTTCTTCCAAATGCTCTCCAGGCAAGTTTTGTACGCCGATTAATTTCTTCATCAATGTGACCCTCACTTAATATCTGCTGTCCAAGATAAACGTACGTGTCTGTTATCTTCAGCTTTTCTCCATCAATCGATAAATCTTCATTTCTTGTAAAAGCATTGAACATCACTTTTGTCTTCTGAAAGTTCATTCTTAATCCCACTTTACTCTCGTCACAAAGTTCCTGGAGGATCATACTCTGGAGCTCCGAAAAGGCAGTTGAAAATATTCTATAAGTCATCAGCAAAACGAAGGTGAGTTAGATAATCTCCATTAATCTTTACCCCTTTGTTTTCCTAGTTCAGTGATTGAAAGCCATTTTCCAATGTGGCATTAAAGAGTTTGAGAGATATGGCGTCACCTTGTGTCCCTCCCTTTCCAACTTTTATTGGTGCTGTATCCTCAAATACCCGAACCTTTGCATTTTCATAGATGTTATTAATAATGCTAATGTAAGCACATCTTCAATACCCGAGGATTTCAAAGCCATTGTAACTGCTGATAGTTTCACGAAATCAAATTCCTTTTTATGATCGATAAATCCATGAATAATGGGAGTTCATATTCCCTCGTTCTTTCCATTAGTTCTCCCAGCACATGGATATGATCTACATATAGTGTTGTAGCCGCTCCTGAATCCAGCTTGTTCTCTCGGTTGAGCCATGTCCAGAGTTACCTTCAAGCGAGGTGAAAGAACCTTAGTGGAGATTTTATAAACCACTGATAGCAGGCCGATGGGCCTGTAGTTATGGAGATCCTTTAAATGTCACCATTTTTTTATGTAGCAGGATCATTGTAGCATTGTTCCAATTCTCAGGAATCTTACCTTCATTGAGACATCGAGTGAAAACTTGGGGTCGATTCCAGCTTCAATTTCTCCACTTGCTTCTTGTATAATGCATATATACGTATATACTGTATATATATACAGTATATATACACACACGGTCGAGTCACATTATTGTGGCCACCAGCTAATATCCAGAGTAACTGCCGTGTGTAGCGTGGACAGCAGCTGCACTGGCTGGGAGTGACTCAATAAGGTGCTGGAAGGTGTTCACAGGTATTTGCAGCCATGCTGACTGCAGTGCATCTGACAGCTGCATGGAGTGTGCGTGGTGGATGATCCATAGAGCAAACAACACAATCGGCGGGGACCCACAGATGCTCAATTAGGTTTAATTCTGGAGAATTAGGGAGTAAGGGAAGTACTTTGAAGCCTTCATCGTGGTGTTCCGACCACTCTGAGACATTTCTACCAGTGCGACACGTCGAACTGTCGTGCTGGATGATCTCATCCGCCCCAGGGAAGACAGTCAGCATGTATGGGTGTACGTGGTCTGCAAGGATGGATTCATAACGAATTCGGTCCATAGTGCCTTCCACAGGTATGAGTGGACCCAGGGAATTCCACGAAAACATTCCCCAGATCATAACGCTGCCACCACTAGCTTGTGTTCTTCCAGCAATGGTTGAAGAGTGTTTGTTCTCTGCTGTTTCTCGCCTTATTCGCCAACGTCCATCCGTTCGATGAAGCAGAAAACGTGACTCATCGGAGAAGACAACCCTTTGCCAATCAGCGGAAGTTCAATTCCGATACTTCCGTGCAAATGTGAGCCTTTTCTGCCGATGCACCTTCGTTAGCATAGGTGCAGTGGCCATCCGTCTGCATCGGAGCCCCATATGCGTCAGTGTTCGCTGAACTGTCGTTTTAGATATACTTCCGGTAGCCCCCTGGTTCATTGGTTCATTCCGCCAGTGAGTTGTTCTACGGTAGCATGTCGATCGGCCCTCGCTCACCTTCGCAGCCAACGTTCACCTCTCACATCAATGGCACGTGGCACTCCGCAGTTTCCCCGTCGCTTATTCGCAACGGTGTCATTTCTCCAGTCACGATACGCTTTAACCACAGCAGCACGCGAACAGTTCACAAACCGCGCTGTTTCAGAAATACTTCCACCCTTGGTCTTAAAGCTGATAATTATCCCTTTTTGCAAAATCTGATAAATCCCTCCTTTATCCATGACAGCAAAGAGTGATATGTTTTCAGATCATATATCATATCATATGCAGAGGATTTTATTAAGGGAGTGTCTGACCTCAGGTCTTAAACAACCCTTAGAAAAAGGAAGCTAGGAGATTTTGGGCTAGAGTGCCCGATAGGAAAGTGACACGGAAGCGACGTGGAAAGGGGAGGAAGGCGCCCTTATTTATTACCGGGGGCCAGTACCCGGGGTCCGACGGCTTAACGTGCCCATCCGACGCACGGCGGATATTTAGTGGATCGAGCGTTCGTACCTGAGGTTCTTTCAGCGGCAGTCACGAACGTTGCCCACTAGGCCACCCGCGGCCAATATGTTTTCAGAATCCTATAGCACACCTTATATACCCTCCAAGCCAGCTCACGACACGTGCCTTCTTTCATTGGTACGCGCTGTTGACATCAAAAGTAGGAGGTGGTCACAATAATGTGACTCGACTGTGTGTGTGTATATATGTATATAAATATATACACTATCTACCAACAAGTAATTGGACACCCCTGAAATCGACGATATCTGCGGTCCTGATACACGTCACGGCCACCGCCGTTAAATACCGTGTGGGAAACAACAACGCAACCAGTCGCATGCAAGATGCCACGCAGTTCGGAGCTCTCTGATTTCGAGAAAGGTGTAATCGTCGGGTATCACAGAAATGGCCGATCCATACGTGACATATCCAGCTCGTTGAAGTACCCAAAATCGACAGTGGCCTACGTGATTGGCAAGTGGAAGATGAGAGGTGACTGTCGGAATGTGCCCCGACCCGGCAGACCCACAAAACTGGGAGTTAGAGACCGACGGGTGTTGGCCAGAGAAATTCGGAAGAACCGCACCAAATCGATGGGCCACATCCGCGAGGAGTTTCAACAGGTATCCGTGAGTGATCTTTCGATGAATACCATCCGTAAGGAAGCCCATCTGCTCGGTTATCATGGACGTGCTGCCGCCCACAAGCCTTTGATCCCCAAGTCCAATAGCGCTGCTCGGCTAACGTGATGCAAAGAACGTCGACAGTGGACCGTTGAACAGTGGAAACAGGTTCTCTGGAGCCATAAATCAAGGTTCACCCTCTACCGTTCGGATGGCAGGGTCTGGGTTTGGCGTCTGCCCGGAGAATGCCTCTTGCCGGAATGTATTGTGCCAACTGTGAAGTACGGCGGCGGTGGAATTATGTCATGGGGGTGTTTCTCCTGGTATGGCCCGGGACCCTTGGTCGCAATTCCTGGTAGACTCAACGCCGTGACCTACTGCACTATTTTGGATGACCATGCGCTTCTTATGTTGTGGCAGTTTTACCGGATGTACCCATGTTACTTTCAAGACGACAATGTCACCTGTCATATTGCGAGGTCCACCATGGCTTGGTATGGTGACAATGGGGTTAATCGAATGGACTGGCCTGCGCAGAGCCCGGACCTTAACCTTATCGAGCACCTCTGGGACGAGTTGGAGCGTCGACTTAAGGGGTGCCCCCACCGTCCGAAATCGGTGAAGGAACTGACCTGTCTTCTCCAAGCCGAGCGGAAGAAAATACCGCTAGCCGTCGTACAACGCCTGGTTGAGAGTATGCCCCGGAGGGTCGCAGCTGTAATTGCCGCTCGTAGAGGCTCCACCAACTATTGAAGGTGAAAAAATTCGTTTTCCTTTGCTATCACAGGTGTCCAATTGCTTTTTGGTAGATAGTGTATATACTTCATATTATTATGTTATGTGATTTTAGGTCACATCATAGGTTGCTTATTTATATGTGTGTTCGGTCTGGTGACAACCCAGTATGACCTGTTTCCTTCAGTTCACGGTCTCTTGACATAACGGCGGCATGCAATGCAGTGAAGCGTACTAAACGAGCCAGCGAGAAATAAAAATTGCCAGAGACCATTCGTTGAAAACGGATGCATACATTGTCTCTGCGTCTGACTTAAAAGACCTTGTTTCTCTCTCTCTCTCTCTTTCTCTTCGCCTGAGCAGGTACAAAAGCTCGTTCGACACTGAATAAAATGTGTTGCACTCAAATTTGCGAAACAAGCCCAAACGTATCTTGAAACCACAGGATACGTCTGGGCTTGTTTCGCCACAGCGACATTATTGGAGATAGTTTACAGATTTCGAGAAGCACTTTAAGGAGTTGAGTAACACACATGTACGCCGGCATAAACATTCTCCTAATAAAATTTCTGCTCTGAAAAATGCAAACAAAGAGCAGGAATTTAGAGCATTATCATAGCTGCAAAATTTTAACTCCGAATGAGACATATCAAAGTTTCATTATAGCGCAGAAACGGAACTGAACTCAGAAGAGACATTTAAAGAACACTCGCACTTCGCGTTAACAGTGGAATCATTTTTCAGGGCTTTCAAACCGAAAATCGACTCCTAGAAGAAGCCTCAAATTTTCGTAAAAATCAACGACTGAATTGAAGAATAAAACAAGAAGGATGACATGCCGAATTTTCAGATGTAATGAACACGTCTTTTAAATTCTTTCCGACGCGAATTAAAAAAAAATAAGCACGTCTTTTAAATTCTTTCCGACGCGAATAAAAAAATAAGATAATGATATCGCGAATAAAAAAAATAAGCACGTCTTTTCAATTCTTTCCGACACGAATAAAAAAAATGAGAAAATTAAATTCAAAAAATTAATAAAAAAATTATTAAATTTATTTGTAGTCAATGAAGCCGGTTAGAGAAAAAATGGATTTCTGCAATCGATAAAACGTACCGCAATAGAAACAGCTACCTACTTCCACTAGCGATTGAAAAGTATGCTACGGAAATTAACAAATTGTGCTCATGAAGTTTCTCGTAACAAAAGGAAGGTGTTAGAGCCAAAAGTTTTCAAATCGAATAGTTAGAAGAAGGAATATAGAAGGAAATATGATATAGCTCTGCTACCCCTAGCAGAAGAATTTTACATAATGCAAAATTTAAAAATATGCGAAAAATATTCTTCATAGCGAAAGCTGTGCTAAGAAAAAATAAATTTTCAAATACGTCTGGCGGAAGAGGATATAGTTAGAAAAAGGTTTTCACCTTTACGTCCCCTAGCGGGAAAGCCGTGCATTGTTTACAGAGGATAATGTTCTCCATCCTTATTGTAGAGGATGAAATACAGTAATAAAATAAATTCTTAGAAGCGGAGATACAGCTGCAAAGAGAAGCAGGCTACACAAACACCACCTAGCGACAGAACTGTGATCTACAAAAAATCCTCAAGTGAAAAAATAAATTGTTCCACAAGGCAAATGGTATCCGGTGTTAAAAGAATTTTTTTAATCGGACATTTAAAAGCAGAGATATTGAGAAAAATAGATGAAACATTTGCGCCTCTAGCGGGGAAATTGTGCGTTATTTTGGGAAGTAAATGCACGAAAAAGGTTTACATATTTAGCAGTATCTGACCGAAAACAATTTTTTTCAATCAGGTTTGTAGTCCGCAGATATTGCTGCAAGCATGTTGTGAATGGAAACGAGAACTTATGCCCTCTAGTGGAATATTTATGCATTAAGAAAAATTTGAAATTATATAAGAAACATTTTGCACCGGTAACGCTCTCAGAAAAAGAAAGACGTTTTCAAATCGGACTGTTAGAAGAAGAGCTATCGACAAAAATATGATGAACATGTACCTCCCCAGGCGGAGAAACTATGCAGAAGGTATTTTCAAAATGTTTTCAGAGGTAAGCGGTATCGGTTCACGAAATAGTTTTTGCAATCGAATTTTCAGAAGTTCGGATTTTTCTGCAAATACATCAGAAACAGAAATAAACGCTTGCGCCGCCTGGAGGGCAAATTATTCTCTACCTGAAACTAGAAATTAAATGTAAAACATTCTCCACCAAGAGCTGTATTCGATGCAGAAATAATAATTTTTCAAATAAGGCTTTCAGAAGCAGAGATATCGGCGAAATCGCAATTTACCTTCACGCCCCCAAGCGGAAAATCCATGCAATTACTAGAAAAAGAAACTGTACCTAAAATTGTCGCCGTTATGAATGGCATCGAAAGGAAGAAAAAATATTTTCGATTGAATATTTAGAAGTAAGTGTATAGAAAAGAATGTATTTTGAATTCCGTAGCATCTGCATTTACGTCCTCTAGCGGCGAAATTATGCACCAAGAGAAAACCGGAAAGCAAGGATTATCGTTCTGCCATTTCAAGCTTTCCAATGCAAAAAATTTTCAAATGGACTAATAGTTGCAGAGATATGGCTTCCACAGGCAGACGGACGGACAAAGTGATAAGAAAGATCTTTTTTTCCACAAAAGACGTGCTAACAAAAACCCAACTAATACCCTTTAAAATCACAGTTATACACTGTAAAAATAAGCGGTGTGAATTCACGGAAAATTCTTGAAAACAAAGTGCAGCAAAGTTGCCGGTTGGTCTCCGACTTTTAATGAAATTTCCGTTTCGAAAATTGTCAGTATTTAAAGAAGTAGTTTACGTCGTGCTAATTAATAATATAAACACCCAGATCCATCTGTCTGGCTCCGATTGTCTTTCTGGAACGCTTGACGTCATAGCAACGTCTGCATTGTTGCGCCATCACTTATAGAACAATTCGTGTGTGCT
The DNA here is from genome assembly GCA_039090855.1 of Macrothele yani. Lineage (NCBI taxonomy): Eukaryota > Metazoa > Arthropoda > Arachnida > Araneae > Macrothelidae > Macrothele > Macrothele yani. Next base: position 32,420,344 of record CM076993.1, read on the forward strand.
CTTGCGATGTCAAAATTATTGCCTCCTATAAAATAGCAAGCCATCACTTTTAGATGTCAAGGTGATCGCGTGCTAATTTTAAAACATTGGATTATTAATGACTCAATTTCTATTTTTCCGATCTACAAAATTCGAATAGAATTCTTAATATCACAGCAAGTTGCGTTTGCACGCGATCACATTGCGATGTCAAGGTAATCGCGTGCTAATTAAAAAACAGTGGATTATCAATGAGTCCAGTTTTATTTATCCGATCTACAAAATTCGAATAAAAATCTTAATACCACGGCAAGTTGCGTTTGTATATCACTTTAATTTAGCACAATTCGAATATTAATTTGTACGCTTTACTTATTTTTACTTTTTTAATTTAACTAACTTTCCAAGTTTAATGCTGATTATATTATACATTTTGCAAAATATCGATCTATCTAAACGCTCTAACCTACAATAAAAACTGAAATCTTGGGATGTCAAAGTGAGCAAGATTGCATCTAAAAGCAGATGTCGCCCCAATAGCACATTGTCGAGAATTTAGATAGTTCCGATTTGTAATACCAGATGTCGCATTATTTTGTAGAAAAAGCTTTTTTATGAAGTTTCAAACTAACCGTCGAATAGGACAGTCTAAAACAAGCCGTGGATGGAATAACAAGTGTGCCGGAGAAAAATTAACTTAACGCGAAAAATCAAAGTAAAAGTTATTAAGGTAAGTTTACACGAAAATAACTTTCGCGTTTAGTGCTGATTATATTACACATTTTGCAAAATATCGATCTATCTAAACGCTCTAAGCTACAATTGTTAAACTACAAATATTTTACACAGAATGTTATTTATCGCGAGGTTTTTTGAAAAACGGAAATAAATAACATATAATTTTTAGTTCTAACATGAATGAGTTCTTACTATATAAGTTTTTATTATATTTCCTTACAGAAATTGATTTGTCTATTTGATTTGTTTTCAATCTGCTTCAATTAAAAATTTCACTCCGTCATAGGATGGGTCATCATCATTGTCAACCATTATCAATCCACTGCTGGACAAAGGTCTCCCCAAGTTTCTTCCACAACGGTCTGTCTTGTGCCTGTCTCCTCCATGTTACTCCCGCATACTTTCGAATTTCATCTACCCATCTCCCATGTGGTCTTCTTCTGGGTCTTTTCTTATCCCTTGGAATCCAGTCTAAAATTTCAGCTGTCCATCGATGGTCTGTCCTTCTGGCAATATGTCCAGCCCATTGCCATTTCAGGGATTTTACTCTGGTCATGATGTCTTCCACTCTTGGCATTTTTCTGATCCACGAGTTCCTCTTCTTATCTCTCTTGGTTACACCAAGCATGCACCTCTCCATGCTACTTTGAGTTGTCTGCAGTCTTTGTATGTCTCTTTTAGTTAAGGTCCACGTCTCTGCACCATACGTAAGCACTGGAAGGATGCATTGATCAAACACTTTTCTTTTAAGACCTAATGGCATAGTGCTCTTGAAAATTATACTGTTTCTTCCAAACGCTCTCCAGGCAAATTTTATACGCCGATTAATTTCTTCATCAATGTCGTGTAACATCCCCTATATATTAATATTTATTTAAAGCTAAAAACAACCGTCTTAGGACGGGCTATACGCTATAGTTTTAAATACTAACAAAAATTTACCTTTTAAAAACACGTATTTGAAATATCGAAAGTTTCCAAATGCGGGGGTGGGCACGCCACTGTGTGTGTGTGTGTGTTCCTACAATAACCTTCATAACATGTGACATGCTATTCAAAAAATCCGGTAATTCGGTCTCGGCGTAGAACCAAAATCAAGTCTGCCAACGGACGATTGAACTTAAATGGTTAATCAAACCTTCAGGTATTCCCGCGAACCAGTCTTATTACCGCGGTATAATTTTCCGTATAGACGGAAAACGTGAGAATAGAATTTTTCCGTTAATACACGAACAGAATCACGGAAAGCTTCCCTGGAAATTTAAGACCTTCCGACGATAGCACCTTAAAAAAAAACAAAAAAAAAAAAAAAAACGGTTTTCTGTTGTTAACGGAAGAAAAATTAACAGGAGTATTCTGTCAATTGACATATGAAAAATTTGTGAAATTCAGATTTTTTTCCCGTCATTTCACGGAAAAGGTTGTAACAGAAATTTGCTTCGTTAATTCACGAAAATAATCACGGAAAATGGCTCGTGAATCTCACAGGTTTTTTTTTCCCCCAATGTAGGGACGCTGGCAAAAAACCAAGATTAACTTCAAGCATAATTGTCGAACACTAAGGGCCGCGGGTGGCCTAGTGGGCAACGTTCGTGACTGCCACGGAAAGGACCTCAAGTTCCATCTCAGCAGGTACGAACGCTCGATCCACTAAATATCCGCCGTGCGTCGGATGGGCACGTTAAGCCGTCGGACCCCGGGTACTGGCTCCCCGGTAATAAATAAGGACGTCTTCATCCCCCTTTCTACTTCGCTTCCGTGTCACTTTCCTATCGGGCGCCCTAGCCTAAATCTCCTAGTTTCCAATTTCTAAGGGTTGTTTAAGACCTGGGGGTCAGACACTCCTTTCCTAAAATCCTCTACATATGATCTGATCTGATCGAACACTAAAATGATTTAAAATATTTGTCATCTTTGAACTTTGAGCGAAATAAATATTATTGCATTAAAGAATGAATAAATTAAAATGGTATTTCAAGAAAATCCCATTCTACAATGCACTATACGCATTATTGTGCGTAAGCAATGAAGTACTTAACAGTAGTTTCCACATCATATTAACTTTACAAAGAATTCTGCACTGCCATATCAAAAATACAGAAAACAGAAACTAACAGTGCAATAGAACCGATCAAACATTCCGAATGCTTGACGATGCGATAAACCAAAAAGCGCCACCCGTGAAGCGACCAGCGAATAACTGTGGCATCACGGCTTATACGCCTGTGCGTGACGACCGCAAAACTGTTACGTCACGGCTTATGAGCAGTCCTACGGACACCAAAGGAGATAATTTGGTCACATATACTCACTTAGTTTCCGACTGCAATAGCATAGGCATTTTTTTATATTATGAACTGTACTGTGTGTTGTGACACATTACTCCCATCATCAGCATTCAAATTACCGCCGCAGTATCTATTCTGTAAACTGGTACCAAACGGGATAGCCTTCGCTCACCTCTAGCATCGATGAGCTGTAGTCGGCCTACACCTCCCCTGCAGTTCGTGGTTTTCCCCTCTTCGGACCACTTTTTGAAGATACTAACCCATTAACACCCACATACCTTGCCTTCTCGGAAATGCTCTTTCCCAGTCGTCTGGCCACTACAATTCCCTTTATCAAACTCTCTTAAGTCCGCTGCCTTCCCCACCTGAAGAACAGGAATAACACTGGTTGGGCATCACGTATGAGGTGTTATTTATACCCTTCCATGACCTTCACACGCGGCGTTGTTTACCTGCAGTTGCTTTGATTTGCATAAAGACGCGTTGGTCGTGATCTTTTGGCTCGTCGGTGTATATATGTGACGTATTTACTTATTTAATTTTCCATTTTTGTTCACTCTTATGTAAATTTCAGTAATCTCTTGTTACACTTTCAGCGTTATTTCTGAACTCCCGGAAGTTTCTTCTACGTGTGGCGTCACTGGTAGTCAATCAGGTCAGAACTAACCTAAGATAAACATGACGTGTACGATGTTTGAGGTGAATTAGATGTTAGGAGTGTTCAGCACTAGACTTACTTGATATTTGCTACCTAAGATATACGACGTTATCTTGTTGTTACCATGTTTTTCGATAGTTAATCAGTAGCCTTGTTAATGTGTTACCTTCTTCTTCTACTAACCAACTTGTTAATTCTTCATATACAATTTTTCTATGTATCCTCAAATTTCGCTATGGAGGTTCAATGTTACTGTCATCAAGAAGCCAAATAAAGGAAACAATTTATATACCTGTAAGTATTTTTTATTACATTCATTATTCTAAGTGTACTAAAACATTATTTATACATGGTCGAGTCACTACTGTGACCACGAGCTAATATCCAGAGTAACCGCAGTGTGCAGCGCGGACAGCAGCTAGACGGGCTGTGACTCAATAAGGTGCTGGAAGGTGTTCACAGGTATGTGCAGCCATGCTGACTGCAGTGCATCTGACAGCTGCTGGAGGGTGCGTGGTAGAGGATCCATAGAGAAAACAACACAATCGACGGGGACCTACACATGCTCAATTAGGTTTAATTCTGGGGAACTAGGGAGTCAGAGAAGTACTTTGAAGTCTTCATCGTGGTGTTCCGACCACTCTGAGACATTTTTAGCTGTGCGACGTGTCGCAATGTCGTGCTGGAAGATCTCCTCCGCCCCAGGGAAGAAAGTCAGCATGTATGGGTGTACGTGGTCTGCAAGAATGGATTCATAACGAATTCGGCCCATAGTGCGTTCCACAGGTATGAGTGAACTCAGAGAATGCCACGAAAACATTCCCCAGACCATAACGCTGCCTACACCAGCTTGTGTTCTTCCAGCAGTGGTTGAAGAGTGTTTGTTCTCCAATGTTTCTCGCCTTATACGCTAACATCCATCCGTTCGATGAAACAGAAAACGTGACTCATCAGAGACGGCAAAACTTTGCAAATCAGCAGAGGTCTAATTCCGATACTGTCGTGCAAATTTAAGCCCTTTCTGCCGGTGCACCTTCGTTAGCATAGGCGCAGTGACCATCCATTTGCATCGGAGCCCCATACGCTGCTGGGTTCGTTGAACTGTCGTTTTAGACACATTTCCGGTAGCCCCCTGGTTCATTCGGCCAGTAAGTTGCTCTACTATAGCGTGTCGATCAACCCTCACACACTTTCGAAGCCGACGTTCACCTCTCACATCAATGGCACGTGGTGCTCCGCAGTTTCCACCTCACTTATTTTCAATGGTGTCATGTCTCCAATCACGATGTATTTTAACCACAGCAGCACGCGAGCAGTTCACAAACTGCGCTGTTTCAGATATACTGCCACCCTTGCCCGAAAGCCGATAATCATTCCTTTTTGAAAATCTGATAAATCGCTCCTTTTATCCATGATGGCAGCGAATGATATGTTTTCAGATGATCATATGTAGAGGATTTTAGGAAGGGAGTGTCTGACCCCAGGTATTAAACAACCCTTAGAAATTTGAAGCTAGGAGATTTGGGTTAGAGTGCCCGATAGGAAAGTGACACGGAAGCGAAGTAGAAAGGGGGAGGAAGACGCCCTTTTTTATTACCGGGGGCCAGTACCCGGGATCCGACGGCTTAACGTGCCCATCCGACGCACGGCGGATATTTAGTGGATCGAGCGTTCGTACCTGCCTGGGATCGAATCTGAGGTCCTTTCCGTGGTAGTCACGAACGTTGCCCACTCTGCCACCCGCGGCACAGATATGTTTTCAGAATGCCTACAGCACAGTTTATATACCCTCTAAGCCAGCTGACGACACGTGCCTTCCTTCATTGGCTATGCGCTGTTGACGTCAAAAGTAAGAGTTGGTCACAACAATGTGACTCGACTGTGTATTATAAACCGCCGTTCAGGGAAAATATTTTATTAAGATCTGAAACGTATGGGCCATGATTTTAGAGGCCAAACTTCTGATCTTCTATCTTGTAGTAGGAAGAAGGGAAATACCGACTATTAAATAAACGATTAGGACGATATTTATTATTTTGGGGTAAGGGGGGGGGGTTAAAGATCCGAATGAGCAGTCCAAGTTATAAGAAATCGCCCCTTCCCTAATTTAGGGTTACTGGAGTTTCAGGAACAAGACAGTACTAGAGTCTTAAAGAAAAAAACACACCACACATGCGTTATATTAATCATGGCCACGTCTAGGGCTTTAGCTCGCGCATCTGACCATTCGACTACCGAGGAAGCAAAAGTAATGACTACATATGTTACGAAGGTCCGAACATATTACGCCGAAAGTATTTTAACATTTTTTTTTTTTTACTCTGTGAAAGAAGTGCCATTAAAGAATTTTGAAATCACTGATCGTGGAATTTTCCAACAAAAAATCTGGAAAAACGTATTCGTGGTTAAAACAAATGGATGAAAAGATAACCGTAAAAATAGGTTAGTGACAAGCGCAGATATTGCAACAAATGCAAGCATACTCTTACGCCCTCTGGTGGAAAGATGGAGCATCTGGAGAATCAGAATTGATGTGGCTGTTTTGAACTCTGTTAGGATCACGCAGTAATAGAAGAATTTTTCAAATCCGACTTGCAAAAGTTGAGATGTAGTCATATAAAAGTCATAATTTACGCTACCTAACAGGGAAATTGTACACCAAGAAAATTTGGAAAGGGCACTGAAAATCGTAGTCGTGGATACAGAAGTTGACTGCAAAGTTCATTTTTCAAATCTTATTTTTAGGAAGCAAGTTAAAATTCCAAATGAAAGCACAACACAACACAACCCTTGGCGGAAAAATAGTGCAAGTGAAAAATCACACAACACATGCGTTATACGTATTAATCATGGCTAAAACTAGCTGTTGCTAAAGTATTTTTTAATAATCTGACAGTTAGAAATGAAGAAATCCTTTAATTAAAAATCGAATTTCGCGCCACATAACAGGAAAGTTTTACATAAAAAAAAAAAAAAAAAGTTTGAGTGTACCTGAAATATTTTGCTCGTAACTACAAAGCAAATAGAATTTTTCAGAACTTTCTTTTCGAAATGCAAATAGAGTATTTAGGAAATTTGTATTTACCCATTGTTATACACTGGCGTGCAAAAATTAAGAACGAGACGGTTTTACGAATGTAACGTCGTGCAGAAGTGCTCCACATCGACTCAAATCATACCATAAGATCTTCAAGATGTGAGAATATGGGACAAGTCAACAAAACCGTCCAAACAAGGAATCCAAAGGATACAAAGGCACTTTATTGAAAAGGTGGCTTCGAGCACAACTGGACGGAAGACAGAAACGTCCATGTGACAGGCGGCTGCCAAGAAAAATCTAGTCTTTAGTAGGGGATATTATCACCCCTGACTGCGTTGCAGGATTTACAACGTCTGTCCATGCTGAGGACGATGTTGTTAAGGAGTTGTTGAGGCATCGCGTCCCATTCCTCTTGTAGCGCCAATCGCAGCTGCGGAATCGTTGCTGGCGGCTGGTGACGCGCTACCAAGTGTCTCCCGAGAAGATCCCACACGAGTCCGATTGGATTTAGGCCCGGGGACCTTGCTGGCAAATCTATGAGTTCAATATCTTCACTCTCCAACAGCTCTGCGACAGCCACTGTACGATGAGGTGTAGCGTTATCGTCCATGAAGAGGAACTCAGGACCCACAGCACCTCTAAACAGAAGCACGTGAGGCAGGAGAACCTTGGTACAATACCAGACACCAGTGACTGAACCTCCTTGGAAAATGTGGAGGTCAGTACGGCTACCAAGCATGATACCTCTCCAAACGAGAACTCCGCCACCTCCAAACCGGTCCCTTTCGATGATGTTGGAGGTGTGATTGCGTGTTTCCTGCTCTCTCCAGATGTGTATACGTCCAGAATCGCTCGTCAGACTAAATCGGCTCTCATCCGTAAAGAGAACTCGACCCCATTGCTGATGTGTCCAGTTCTTGTGTTCCTGGCACCACAGAAACCGCCGTCTCCGATGAGCAGGCGTTAATGGCACACACCGTACTGGTCGTCGTGCAAATAGACCACTTTTGTGCAGCCTCCTGGCCACGGTAAAACGCGATAACTGACGTCCTGTTGTCAGTTGCATGTGCCTTGTGATTTCTCCCGCTGTGTGCCGTCAGTCTGTTTTCGCCTGTAGGACAATATACCGGTCGTCCGCCGCCGTGGTTGCTCGTGGCCGACCAATGCTAAACTCTCGGACAGCTGTTCCTGTCGTTTGAAATGCTCTCCAAGCTCGTGAAACGATGCTGTGAGAGATCCCGAACTCCTCGGCCACACTAGTCACACTTCGACCTTCTTCCAACTTCCCAATGACGCGACCTCGGGTAAAATCATCCACATGTCGTCTACTGGATTGCTTGTTGGCCATATCACACGGTGGCAGCAACTCGACGTCGTTTAAACCGATGTACACCGTGCAATAGCTTTCACCGAATTGCTGAGCGTATACCGCCCGTGTGCTTTATACCCTTCCGACACTCCCCCCCCCTACGTTATGCTGCATATATGCGCATGCCCTACCGTTCCGGACCCTAGTCTATCTCCTGAGTGGTCTTTCGGTCCGTCCTGCCTGCTCGTTCCGCTGTTATGGTAATTTCTCCTCTTCGTCCTTAATTTTTGCACACCAGTGTATTTAACTTCTTCCGCAGGTTCCTGTTATATTTTTTGTCTTCATATATTTTTGAGTGGTTCTTTGTTGGCGTGGTGTTGTATTGAATTAATAGGGAGACTTGTTCCCTGTGGGTATGAACTTATTAGTAGCTTCCACCAGTCCAGAACGATAGAAGGGTCTGGACACCCTTTTCACTTTCTACTCATCTCAGAGTCGTAGCAGAGGATCACGCATTTGTGGTACAGAGCTTACCTCTTACATGGCATGACAACTTTATTTCTATATACATGCCGTGACGGTTGATGAACTACTTACAATGATGATTGAAAATATAATCACTTTTGAGGCTTACTTTATTACCGTATTGAACAAGCACAGTTCCTTTTCAATATTCCAGTTCTTACACAGCAGTGAAAATTCCGTCGAGATACACACACTGTCCACAGTTATGGTATGCGAGTCATCATGAGGCTACAATCTTGTGCGTCAATAGAAGCTACAACGAATTGAATTTCTCCGTCATTTTTGGTCTACGCCGGGATTCGAACCCGAGTACGCTTATTCCGGAACAAGTTGCTCTACCAATTAAGCTACGCGGACATTGATTCTAATTGCTATCTGCCTTTATGTCGTGTGCGTCCTTCTGGCAGGTACGTCACATCTCCTGGTACGTTACATCATCTCCCCCTTATTTTTTTTTTTTTTTTTTTTTTTTTTTCGAAGTGCTGCTCATATTTTTCCTATCTCGCGGTGTGGAAATAACATCACACCAATGCGAGATTTTGAACGGTCGGGTCATCCGGATAGTTCGGGCGCCATTACAACGAAGTAAATTTCTCCGTCATTTTTGGTCTACGCCGGGATTCGAACCCGAGTACGCTTATTCCGGAACAAGTTGCTCTACCAATTAAGCTACGCGGACATTGATTCTAATTGCTATCTGCCTTTATGTCGTGTGCGTCCTTCTGGCAGGTACGTCACATCTCCTGGTACGTTACAAAGCATCGAAATGTTGCTATGAAATAGTGCTCAGAATAGTGACAATACCGCTACTGAAACATGGGGAGCGAATACTCTTGCTTGCTAGCTACTTAGTTTAAGATGTCTAGACCTCGGCCTAGTACTGGTAATAATTCAGGTTTAATCACTAACTTCAGCTAGTGGAAAACTACGCTGACTACCCAACCGCAACTGAGCGCCCAAACTTTTTGGGTCTCCTCGTTCATCCTCAGAAGAAACTTGACCTCTTGTCCCAATTCCCAGTGAAAGCTACACGAGGAGTCACGCCAAAATCTCATGTTTTGCGACCTTTAACTTTCTCTCGGACCATGGACAGTGCACGACCAATCACAGGCTTGCATTCTGACCCCGTAGTCCCTGGGCATCTCATGCTTTCCGAGTCCTGTCATCCTTCCTATGACATAATCCAGAAGCCCACTCTGTTAGCCTCTGTGAATTCCATGTTCCAAACTCTTAGAAAGTGGCAACCTCTCCCCGATTCTTGTGACCTTTTCACAAAAATGGCTGCAGTTTCTTCATCCCTTCTCTTTCACTCAAATATGGCGTCCCATTACCTAAGTTAAGAGTTTTCTCACTTCACCTTTTTTTTTTTTTTTTTTTGAATTAAACATTACCACTGATTTTTCTTTCACTACTGGCAACTTTTTCTTCTATGTTTTTCTAAACCACTCCTGCCGCCCTGGTGGCGCAGTGGTCTAAGGCGTTGGCCTATGATCATTCGTCGGAAGGGGTCCGGGTTCGAATCCCGGTGAGGCATGGATGTTGTGTTTGTCTTACGGCACTGGCTCTCTCCTTCCCTGGAACCAGTGACTCTAAATTAGGGACGGGCGACTGCTTATAGCCCATTGAGTTGCTCACGGTGGTCGTTAAATCTCAAAAAAAAAAAAAAAAAAAAAAAAAAACCACTCCACGTCACCACACCCGCACATGCGTAGCTAATATACTAATGTAATCTAACAGAAATATGCCTGTACACTACCTAGCAGTGAAATTATGCATCAGAAAAATGTATGAAGAACTTTGTAGGTAAATCCGGCTGTCGAATGCAAAAAGAATTTTTCCCGTCGGACTTTTAGAAATGCAAATATTGTGCAAAACATAAACGTGTTTTTACATCAGCGAAAGAGAAATACCGGTACATCACAGAAATCCGAAAGTATATAAACCTTCTCGCTGTTTAGTAAAAAGATAATTTTTTTGATCCGACATATACTGTATAAGCGGAAGTAACGTGAACAGACAGAAGTTGGAACACATGAACGGATGGGGAAGAGATTTTTCACACACGTTCTTATTTTCAAAATGTGAATTCATTTCTGAACTTGAACAAATATTCAGGATATCGGTGCTTTTCGTATCACATTCAAACTCAAGGACAACTGGCGTATTTTTGTGTTTATCCTGGGTAGATGTTCGAATGCAACAACGCATGTCTGCCGTAACGAATAACAATGTTTCAAAGAAAGTAGCTGCCCTTCAGGCCTTAGTATCTCCAATTCAGACCTTTAGGCGATGTTTCGGTGAACCGAGTTTTCCCAGCCTTTCTAGGTATCTGACCTTTACAAGGGGTGATTATTAAAGTAAACTTCTCACAGTTCCTTCAAAAGAAAAAGAAAAAAAAAAATAGCCGAGGAAAGAAAAGCATCCTCTTCTCCAACGGAAGGAATACACTACACGAAACAATGAAAATGGGCTCATTATAAACAAAACTGCGATACCGGCAATCACAAATTACGTGTTAGATTTCACATCATTATGTATCACACGAATGAACTTAAATTTACCTGTTCGTATCCGTGGGAGATTGGAATTTAAAGAATTTTCACGTGGAAACTTTTCAAATGATTCTTTTGTTCCCTAGGTTAAACTTCTCGAGAGAAAAGGGCATTTCTTGAATGTTGATTTTTTTAAGGGTGGTGGTACGTGGTGGATCTATAAAAAAAGTAGAAGAAAACAAAAGGAAAAAATGGAAGTGGGCTAAATGCTTGTGTGAAATAAGAATTCTTCTTCAGACGATTCGAATTTGTATTGCAACACTCCAAAATTGTACAAACCTAGTAAATTCTGTTAGAATTGTCCTGATTTAGATGATTATTAAAGTTAGAGAACTGTTGTGAGCGGTGGCGCAGTGGTCTAAGCGATGGCCTCTGATCATTCGTCCAGAAGGGGTCCGGGTTCGAATCCCGGTGAGGCATGGATGTTGTGTTTGTCTTACGGCACTGGCTCTCTCCCTTCCCTGGAACCAGTGACTCTAAATTAGGGACGGGCGACTGCTTATAGCCCATTGAGTTGCTCACGGTGGTCGTTAAATCTCAAAAAAAAAAAAAAAAAAAAAACCACTCCACGTCACCACACCCGCACATGCGTAGCTAATATACTAATGTAATCTAACAGAAATATGCCTGTACACTACCTAGCAGTGAAATTATGCATCAGAAAAATGTATGAAGAACTTTGTAGGTAAATCCGGCTGTCGAATGCAAAAGAATTTTTCCCGTCGGACTTTTAGAAATGCAAATATTGTGCAAAACATAAACGTGTTTTTACATCAGCGAAAGAGAAATACCGGTACATCACAGAAATCCGAAAGTATATAAACCTTCTCATGGTTAGCGCTGTTTAGTAAAAAGATAATTTTTTTGATCCGACATATACTGTATAAGCGGAAGTAACGTGAACAGACAGAAGTTGGAACACATGAACGGATGGGGAAGAGATTTTTCACACACGTTCTTATTTTCAAAATGTGAATTCATTTCTGAACTTGAACAAATATTCAGGATATCGGTGCTTTTCGTATCACATTCAAACTCAAGGACAACTGGCGTATTTTTGTGTTTATCCTGGGTAGATGTTCGAATGCAACAACGCATGTCTGCCGTAACGAATAACAATGTTTCAAAGAAAGTAGCTGCCCTTCAGGCCTTAGTATCTCCAATTCAGACCTTTAGGCGATGTTTCGGTGAACCGAGTTTTCCCAGCCTTTCTAGGTATCTGACCTTTACAAGGGGTGATTATTAAAGTAAACTTCTCACAGTTCCTTCAAAAGAAAAAGAAAAAAAAATAGCCGAGGAAAGAAAAGCATCCTCTTCTCCAACGGAAGGAATACACTACACGAAACAATGAAAATGGGCTCATTATAAACAAAACTGCGATACCGGCAATCACAAATTACGTGTTAGATTTCACATCATTATGTATCACACGAATGAACTTAAATTTACCTGTTCGTATCCGTGGGAGATTGGAATTTAAAGAATTTTCACGTGGAAACTTTTCAAATGATTCTTTTGTTCCCTAGGTTAAACTTCTCGAGAGAAAAGGGCATTTCTTGAATGTTGATTTTTTTAAGGGTGGTGGTACGTGGTGGATCTATAAAAAAAGTAGAAGAAAACAAAAGGAAAAAATGGAAGTGGGCTAAATGCTTGTGTGAAATAAGAATTCTTCTTCAGACGATTCGAATTTGTATTGCAACACTCCAAAATTGTACAAACCTAGTAAATTCTGTTAGAATTGTCCTGATTTAGATGATTATTAAAGTTAGAGAACTGTTGTGAGCGGTGGCGCAGTGGTCTAAGCGATGGCCTCTGATCATTCGTCCAGAAGGGGTCCGGGTTCGAATCCCGGTGAGGCATGGATGTTGTGTTTGTCTTACGGCACTGGCTCTCTCCCTTCCCTGGAACCAGTGACTCTAAATTAGGGACGGGCGACTGCTTATAGCCCATTGAGTTGCTCACGGTGGTCGTTAAATCTCAAAAAAAAAAAAAAAAAAAAAACCACTCCACGTCACCACACCCGCACATGCGTAGCTAATATACTAATGTAATCTAACAGAAATATGCCTGTACACTACCTAGCAGTGAAATTATGCATCAGAAAAATGTATGAAGAACTTTGTAGGTAAATCCGGCTGTCGAATGCAAAAAGAATTTTTCCCGTCGGACTTTTAGAAATGCAAATATTGTGCAAAACATAAACGTGTTTTTACATCAGCGAAAGAGAAATACCGGTACATCACAGAAATCCGAAAGTATATAAACCTTCTCATGGTTAGCGCTGTTTAGTAAAAAGATAATTTTTTTGATCCGACATATACTGTATAAGCGGAAGTAACGTGAACAGACAGAAGTTGGAACACATGAACGGATGGGGAAGAGATTTTTCACACACGTTCTTATTTTCAAAATGTGAATTCATTTCTGAACTTGAACAAATATTCAGGATATCGGTGCTTTTCGTATCACATTCAAACTCAAGGACAACTGGCGTATTTTTGTGTTTATCCTGGGTAGATGTTCGAATGCAACAACGCATGTCTGCCGTAACGAATAACAATGTTTCAAAGAAAGTAGCTGCCCTTCAGGCCTTAGTATCTCCAATTCAGACCTTTAGGCGATGTTTCGGTGAACCGAGTTTTCCCAGCCTTTCTAGGTATCTGACCTTTACAAGGGGTGATTATTAAAGTAAACTTCTCACAGTTCCTTCAAAAGAAAAAGAAAAAAAAAATAGCCGAGGAAAGAAAAGCATCCTCTTCTCCAACGGAAGGAATACACTACACGAAACAATGAAAATGGGCTCATTATAAACAAAACTGCGATACCGGCAATCACAAATTACGTGTTAGATTTCACATCATTATGTATCACACGAATGAACTTAAATTTACCTGTTCGTATCCGTGGGAGATTGGAATTTAAAGAATTTTCACGTGGAAACTTTTCAAATGATTCTTTTGTTCCCTAGGTTAAACTTCTCGAGAGAAAAGGGCATTTCTTGAATGTTGATTTTTTTAAGGGTGGTGGTACGTGGTGGATCTATAAAAAAAGTAGAAGAAAACAAAAGGAAAAAATGGAAGTGGGCTAAATGCTTGTGTGAAATAAGAATTCTTCTTCAGACGATTCGAATTTGTATTGCAACACTCCAAAATTGTACAAACCTAGTAAATTCTGTTAGAATTGTCCTGATTTAGATGATTATTAAAGTTAGAGAACTGTTGTGAGCGGTGGCGCAGTGGTCTAAGCGATGGCCTCTGATCATTCGTCCAGAAGGGGTCCGGGTTCGAATCCCGGTGAGGCATGGATGTTGTGTTTGTCTTACTGCACTGGCTCTCTCCCTTCCCTGGAACCAGTGACCCTAAATTAGGGACGGGCGACTGCTTATAGCCCATTGAGTTGCTCACGGTAGTCGTTAAACCTCCAATCAAAAAAAAAAAAAAAAAAAAAAGAAGAACTGTTGTGACGTATACTCTGAATAAACTTTTATTTATAGTCGCTGTCTCTATGTAAATTTGAGTTCATTCTCTTTTAGCATTTTCAACCTTAACGTTACACACTGATGAGACCACCCCCAACCTAGAGAATTGTGACCACCCACAACCAAGAGAAATGAGCAAGCCTGGAGACAGAACGGTGGCGCACGTGGAGTTCGCAGAGCAGTATATATACAACCCCAGAACCGACTTTCGGTTAGTAGAGTGTTCGGAGTCAGAATGGGAAAAGCTGCCGAGCGATTTATCAGAGTTTTATAAAGGACAAATTGTAATGACACGGGGGCCTCGGAAATGGAGTGACTTGTGGGTTATTCACGTGCCGCTGTAGTGAGTACGTATCAAAAGTGGTGCACAAATGGCCAAACGACGAACCGTCGTCTAGCCGTGTGTCGTCAGCAGCTCATTGATGCCAGAGGGGAGCGGAGATTGTCGTGCATTGTTCACAGCGACCGCAGGGCCACAGTGCGGCAAATCATCCGCAGCTACAGCAGTTTTGATCATGGCAATATGCCACAGCACACAGTTCATCGCAGCCTTCTATGCATGGGCCTGTGAAGCCGAAGACCCAGCCGAGTCCCGATGCTCACTGCATGTCATCGCCAACAACGCATGAAATGGGCCCAAGATCATCAAGATTGGACCATGGATGATTTGAAGAAAGTGGCCTGGTCCAACGAATCAATATTCCCGGTGCATCACGTAGACGGCAGAGCAGCCCGGATATGCCGATTACCAACGGAAGCTGTGGCACTTGGATGCACTGTTTGGTGGAAACAGGCCGGCGGCAGCGGTGTTATGCTGTGGGCGATGTTTTCTTGTGACACTTTAGGCCCCATTATTCCAACATCACAATCCCTGAAGCTGTCAGATATCCGAACATTTTTGCGGGTCAAGTTCCCCCACTCATGGCAATTGTGTTCCCTGCAGGCGATGGCTATTACCAACAGGATAATGCGCCATGCCACACTGCCAGAATAGTCAAGGAGTGGTTCGAAGAACATGTTGGTGCCTTTCTGTTAATGCACAATCGAACATGTGTGGTTCGATTTGGAAAAGCAGGTTCGCGTTAAACCACCCCCACCCCGAAATGTACGGGAACTGGAGGACCTGCTGTTGACATTATGGTCCCAGATATCCCAGAATACCTATCGCCATATCATCGAATCGATGCCTCGCCGATTGGCCGCTGTTTTGCGGGCTAAAGGGGTCTTACAGCGTATTAGGTAAGTGGTCATAATGTAATGGGTCATCGGTGTATCTTCTCTCTCGAGGAATGAAACTGGCAACAATTCTGAGGTCAGAGAGAGTGACGTATGCATGTTGACAGATAAGAACTAGAGATATAAAATGTTGAAGCAACAGCCAAAAGTGTGGATGGTGGTGTGATGTTATAATGTTTACTTGAGGTTGTGTCTATTTGAAGGCAGCGTGTTGAGTTATGTTATACAGGGTGTGTCTAAAGTCTTTCCCTGATCACGATAAATCGTATAAAATGAACCGAGCTAGTTAGACGTACGCAGTTTGTTGCATTGATTGGGTCATATTCTCAAGTTTTTTTGTTCGTTGTACTTTTGGAACAATAGGTGGCCCTGCACTTCTGCAGCGTAATTTGTTGTTTAACGTGTCAGTCGGCGGAATGGCGTCTATGCAGGAGAAGGATAATTGTGTTCTCTGGTTTCATGAAACCAAATCTGCAATTTCAGTGCAGCGGAAGTTTAGGCGTAAGTATGATAGAGCTCCGCCTGATGTGAAGACCATTAGGAACCGGTATCAAAAGTTTAAACAGACAGCAGTGTCGGTGACTAATGTGCAAGAAGTGGAAGACCTTCCATTAGTGAGCAAACTGTCGACGCCTTGCGTGATGTATTCGTACGAAGCTCAAAGAAATCATTTCGTCATGCTTCTAGTGAACTATGAAGACATTGCACCGCATTTTACGAAAGAGACTTCATTTTTTTGCATACAAATTGCAAATTGTTCAAGCCTTGGAACCTAATGATGGGTCCAGGCGTGTGACATTCGCTATGGATATTCTTGAAGGGATAGACGAAGATAATGATTACCTGATGCGGATTTGTTTTTCAGATGAATCAACTTTTCATACCTCAGGTAAAGTGAACACGCATAATGTCCGTATCTCGGGTTCAGAGAACCCACATGTGGTTTTGGAGAAATAGAGGGATAGCCCTAAAATCAATGTTTGGTGCGGACTAATGCACAACAAAGTAATTGAACCGTTCTTTTTTATTGAGCCCACCATTACATCGGGTATTTACCTCGACATGATGCAGCTGTATGTTGCACCTCAATTGGAAGAGTTGCAACCATGGGTAATGTTCCAGCAGGATGGTGCAGCACTAGGTGTACCTGTCTGTTAATTCTTAGATGACAAATTCCCAAACAGATGGATAGGCAGAGATAGTCCCATACCCTGGCCACCAAGATCCCCAGACATTACACCCCTTCACTTCTTTTTATGGGGCTACATTAAGGATGAAGTTTATGCAACACCAGTTGCATAAATTAACACTTTGAAGGGAAGAATAACTGAAGCGTTTGCGACCATCACAGATGGCATGTTGCAGCAGACAAAGGGATATAGTACCGACTGGATGTCCTCCGTGTAAAAAAGGAGCCCACGTTGAGGTATACTGATTACCCGGGGAAAACTCTGGATTTCAGGTAAGCTATATTGGAAAACCGTATGTGTCTAACGAGCGTGGTTCATTTTATACGATTTATCGTAATCAGGGAAAGACTTTAGACACACCCTGTATATTTAACGGTTGGAGTTAAAGTGTTCTGTTTTCTAACGTCTGTTGTTAGTTGTGAAGTATTACTACCGTTGTGATTAGTTCAAGTACGTTGGAATATTAACGTTCTGAATGATCAGTATTTACAGAGGCACAGCTCAAGGGAGGGCAAAAATCACTGCTTGAAATCTAGTTATAATTGGAATTGAAACTTTTACACCTGTTTCTGGTACACCTAAAACTTATATTTCTTCCTCAAAATGTTGTGCGAATGCTAGCTACTCACTTTCAGAAATGAAGGCGTTGTTCTATAGTCCGTTCAACTGAAGGAAGAACCACGGTTTTTGTCAACAATAATAGGGCCAGGGAATATAAGGATGTCTTTTTTAATTGGTGGGATAAGATAAGGATGTCGGTCACACTGGGGGAGGAGATTCTCTAAGGGCTATTCTATCATTACTGTGACTGCCAGCTGCATTCGTTCCGTTTGATGTGGTACTGAAGGTCTGAACCCCGAACTCCAAAGCAGATAATTGTGCCTCCCGCATAGAAATAACATTGGAATATAATGTTGATTTTGTTTCGTCGAGCAGTGCATGCTTGTGAGTGTGTAGTACTAATTTAATATTTGTATATTACTAATTTAATACAATAGTTATTTATTATTAATTTAATAGTTATATATAACAATTATATTAAATAAGTAATTTATGTAACTATTAAATTATTAATGCATATCATCATCATCATTGTCAACAATTATCAAGCTTTGCTCTTTAGTATATATATATATATACTAAAGAGCAAAGCCTAAAACATAAGAAAAACTTTAGAATTTAAAACGAAAGTTGCAAAATAACCTGAAGATCAAAACGCGCAACGCAGCAGTTATGAAAATTCAGAATTCACATTATATTAAGAAGAGACTGAAGCAAAAAAATTTTTTGACTCATACCAAGTACAACATAGAAAAGGTTATGTATTGGACCGGTGTGAGTAAAAAGAGAAAAAATAGAACAACTGAATGTAGAAAGTGTCGAGAATACTGAGCCTTGGCTTTATCAAGGACCAGCAAAAACTCTGCATTTTCTCACTTCCACAAAGACCTATTTGGAAATGGGTTTCTGCAAAGTCATAGATGCAAGTAATAACCTAACCAAAAAAAAAAAAAAAATATATATATATATATATATATATATATATATATATGTCATGACCTCCGCAGAGTTGTATGACCAAGCTTTAGTTAACAATTTAGCTTGCATCCATAACTTTCCTGGCCCGACCCATCTGAAATGCTTTGTACATATTGCAACTAGTTGTTTATGTCACATAACCTTCACAAAGCATTTCTTTAGTTTATTATTGTCTTTATTTTATTCTCGTTTTTGTGTTGTCAGAAGTTGTGGAGTAGGGGTCTTTATAATCCAGTTTTCTTTCAAGAATCTGCGCTTTAGAAAAAAATTAATATTTCCTTTTTTATTGCAATGTTAAGAATTTGTAATACTTTTGTATTGCTATTCAGGTTTAAATTCTCTCTCAGGCGAACTTGGCAATTTGTTATTGCTGAACATTATTTCTGATTCATTATGTCACTCTTACAACTTGAGTTTTCTATAATCATCTTCTTTCTGTTTAATAGTAACAGATGAAGAGCATGGGTCGGGCCAGGAAAGTTATGGATGCAAGCTAAATTGTTAACTAAAGCTTGGTCATACAACTCTGCGGAGGTCATGACACATATCTATATTTAATTTTTTTTTTTTTTTTTGGTGGGCTTATTACTTGCATCTATGACTTTGCAGAAACCCATTTCCAAATAGGTCTTTGTGGAAGTAAGAAAATGCAGAGTTTTTGCTGGTCCTTGATAAAGCCAAGGCTCAGTATTCTCGACACTTTCTACATTCAGTTGTTCTATTTTTTTCTCTTTTTACTCACACCGGTCAATACATAACCTTTTCTATGTTGTACTTGGTATGAGTCAAAAAATTTGTATTGCTTCAGTCTCTTCTTAATAGAATATATATATAT
Organism: Macrothele yani; assembly: GCA_039090855.1. NCBI lineage: Eukaryota > Metazoa > Arthropoda > Arachnida > Araneae > Macrothelidae > Macrothele > Macrothele yani. Next base: position 32,439,711 of record CM076993.1, read on the forward strand.
ATATATATATAGGAATATAATATATAGAGCTATGCAAGACAGTACGAAAAAGTATCACTGAAGATGTAAGGAAATTCAACTGTGAACTAGTGGGGAAAGCAATTGAAAACAACCAAAGCCTAAAGATAGCAAAGGGACATCTCAGTAAGAGAAGAAAACAGATTATGGCACTGAGAAAAGAAGATAGTTCTGTAACAAGAAATAGAGGCGAAATTTTGACAAGAGTGAAATATTTCTACTCCAAATTGTATGAAAGGGATGATACATGTACTCCAGACATCATGAAAGATACCAGTACCAGAGTTCTTCCAGTCCTCCCAGCAGAAGTTGCACATGCAATCAAGAACATGAAGCGGGGAAAAGCTCCAGGAGAAGATGGAATTACTGTAGACATCATACAAGAAGCAAGTGGAGAAATCGAAACAGTACTCGCCCAAATTTTCACTCGATGCCTTAATGAAGGGAAGATTCCTGAGGATTGGAACAACGCTACAATGATCCTGCTACATAAAAAAGGTGACATTGAGGATCTCATGAACTACAGACCAAACAGCCTCCTATCAGTGGTTTATAAAATCTTCACTAAAGTTCTTTCACACCGTTTCAAGGTAACACTGGACATGGCTCAACCGGGAGAACAAGCTGGATTCAGGAGTAGCTACAGCACAATAGATCATATCCACGTACTGAGAGAACAAATTGAAAGAGCGAGGGAATATGAACTTCCATTGTGCATGGCTTTTATCGATTATGAAAAAGCCTTTGATTCGGTGAAACCATCAGCAGTTACAATGGCTCTGAAAACCTGCGGTATTGAAGATGCATACATTAATATTATTAATAACATCTATGAAAATGCAAGTGCAAAGATTCGGCTGTTTGAAAATACAACACGCATAAAAATTGGAAAGGGAGTGAGACAAGGTGACACCATATCTCCCAAGCTCTTTAATGCCACATTGGAAAATGTCTTTCAATCACTGAACTGGGAAAACAAAGGGATGAAGATTAATAGAGATTATCTAACCCACCTTCGTTTTGCTGATGACGTAGTCATTTCTGCAACTACCCCATCACAGCTGCAGAGTATGATCCAGGAACTTGCTGACAAGAGTAAAGAAGTGGGATTAAAAATGAACTTTCAGAAGACAAAAGTGATGTTCAATGCTTTTACACGAAATGAAGATTTATCGATTGATAGAAAAAAGCTGGAGATAACAGACACGTGCGTTTATATTGGACAGCAGATATCAAGTGAGGGTCACATTGAGGAAGAAATTAATCGGCGTACAAAACTTGCCTGGAGAGCTTTTGGAAGAAACAGCATAATTTTCAAGAGCAATATGCCATTATGTCTTAAAAGAAAAGTGTTTGATCAATGCATCCTTCCAGCGCTTACGTATGGTGCAGAGACGTGGACCTTAACTAAAAGAGACATACAAAGGCTGCAGACAACTCAAAGAGTCATGGAGAGGTGCATGCTTGGTGTAACCAGGAGAGATAAGAAGAGGAACTCGTGGATCCGAAAAATGACAAGAGTGGAAGACATCATGATCAGAGTTAAATCCCTGAAATGGCAATGGGCTGGGCATACTGCCAGAAGGACAGACCATCGATGGACAGCCGAAATGTTAGTTTGGATTCCAAGGGACAGGAAAAGACCCAGAAGAAGACCACATGGGAGATGGGTGGATGAAATTCGAAATTATGCAGGAGTGACATGGAGGAGACTGGCACAAGACAGACCGTTGTGGAGGAAACTTGAGGAGACCTTCGTCCAGCAGTGGATTGCTAATGGTTGACAATGATGATGATATATATATATATATATACCTAAGAGCATAGCCGAAAACATAAGAAAAACTTAAAAAATTTAAAACGAAAGTTGCAAAATAACCTGAAGATCAAAACGCGCAACGCAGCTGTTATGAAAATTCAGAATTCACATTCTATTAAGAAGAGACTGAATATATATATATATATATATATATATATAATGAAGGGAAAAATTCCTGAGGATTGGAACAACGCTACAATGATCTTGCTACATAAAAAAGGTGACATTGAGGATCTCAAGAACTACAGACCTATCAGCCTCCTATCAGTGGTTTATAAAATCTTCACTAAAGTTCTTTCACACCGCTTGAAGGTGACACTGGACATGGCTCAACCGAGAGAACAAGCTGGATTCAGGAGTGGCTACAGCACAATAGATCATATCCACGTACTGAGAGAACTAATTGAAAGAGCGAGGGAATATGAACTTCCATTGTGCATGGCTTTTATCGATTATGAAAAAGCCTTTGATTCGGTGAAACCATCAGCAGTTGCAATGGCTCTGAAATCCTGCGGTATTGAAGATGCATACATTAATATTATTAATAACATCTATGAAAATGCAAGTGCAAAGATTCGGCTGTTTGAAAATGCAACACACATAAAAATTGGAAAAGGAGTGAGACAAGGTGACACCATATCTCCGAAGCTCTTTAATGCCACATTGGAAAATGTCTTTCAATCACTGAACTGGGAAAACAAAGGGATAAAGATTAATGGAGATTATCTAACCCACTTTCGTTTTGCTGATGACATAGTCATTTTTACAACTACCCCATCAGAGCTACAGAGTATGATCCAGGAACTTGCTGACAAGAGTAAAGAAGTGGGATTAAAAATGAACTTTCAGAAGACAAAAGTGATGTACAATGCTTTTACAAGAAATGAAGATTTATCGATTGATGGAGAAAAGCTGGAGATAACAGACACATACGTTTATCTTGGACAGCAGATATCAAGTGAGGGTCACATTGGTGAAGAAATTAATCGGCGTACAAAACTTGCCTGGAGAGCTTTTGGAAGAAACAGCATAATTTTCAAGAGCAATATGCCATTATGTCTTAAAAGAAAAGTGTTTGATCAATGCATCCTTCCAGTGCTTACGTATGGTGCAGAGACGTGGACCTTAGCTAAAAGAGACATACAAAGGCTGCAGACAACTCAAAGAAGCATGGAGAGGTGCATGCTTGGTGTAACCAGGAGAGATAAGAAGAGGAACACGTGGATCCGAAAAATGACAAGAGTGGAAGACATCATGATCAGAGTTAAATCCCTGAAATGGCAATGGGCTGGACATACTGCCAGAAGAACAGACCATCGATGGACAGCCGAAATTTTAGATTGGATTCCAAGGGACAGGAAAAGACCCAGAAGAAGACCACATGAAAGATGGGTGGATGAAATTCGAAAGTATGCGGGAGTGACGTGGAGGAGACTGGCACAAGACAGACCGTTGTGGAGGAAACTTGGGGAGACCTTCGTCCAGCAGTGGATTGATAATAGTTGACAATGATGATGATGATGATGATATATATATATATATAGGGATGTAAGGTCAGGTGATGCGTAACATCACAGCCTCTCCTTGACAAATGTCAACCCCGCCTTCTCGTGGTACATCCTGTTCCCACTAAAGGGGCTCTGACGACCGCCAATAGCGGTATAACTATATCATCGGGATTAGAGGAAATGCTATCCCACACTCACCAACCCGCTTGGCCAGCGTGGTGAGTTATGGCCAAACCCCTCCAAAATGATTTCACAACTTAAATCTTGGCCCTCAGTCTCCGGCAGCTGGAATGTACCTGGCCAAGGCAGCGGCCAGTGCGACATGAAGGCAGAGGGTGCTAAGAATCCCCGGAGGACCGGACTAGGCTGCCATCTGATGCTGACCTTGGCTACTTACAATGGACGCTCCCTATCTTCTGATTCAAGGCTTCTTGAATTGGAAGAGGAACTACAAAGGATCAAGTGGGACATCGTGGGGCTAAGTGAGGTAAGGAGAAAAGGAGAAGATCTCATCGAACTGAAAAGTGGACATCTCTTCTACTATCGTGGGACAGATACTGGCAGAACTAGTGGTGTTGGATTTATAATAAACAAGAAACTGAAGGATAAAGTTGTAGAAGTTGAAAGTTCCTCTGACAGAGCTGCACGACTTGTTATCCAACTCTCGAAAAGATACCAGGCTCAGATTATTCAAACTTATGCACCCACCACAAGTCATGCTGAAGAAGAAATTGAAGAATTTTATGAGGAAATTTGTCATCTAAATAATAAAGGTAAGCAGCACTTGAAAATAATTATGGGAGATTTCAATGCAAAAATAGGGCAACGGCAACAGAATGAAACTTCAGTAGGCAAATTCGGTCATGGCAACAGAAACCAGCGTGGAAATACTCTCGTTGAGTTTGCAGAGGCAGAAGGGTTTTTCATCTTGAACTCCTTCTTCAAGAAAAAGCCACACAGGAAATGGACATGGAGACATCCAAATGGGACGACAAGTGAAATTGATTTTATTATGTGTAACAAAAAATTCGTCATAGAAGACTGCAGTGTGCTAAACAAGTTCAACACAGGTAGTGACCATAGATTGGTGAGATGTAAGATGCACCTCAACACTAAACTTGAACGTGGCAAGCTCATAAGACAAACAAAATCTATTGACATAACCAACCTTAAAAAACACCATAATACCTTCAAGTTGGAACTGAAGAACAGGTTCTCTGCTTTAGAAGGCCTAACATCGGAAAAAGTGGACATCTCTGAAGTTAACAGAAAAGTAACCAAAGCTCTTATGGAAACAGCAACAAAATTAGCTGGGTCTAAGAACAAGTTGCATGTGAACAAATTATCAGGAAAAACCAAAATGTTGATGCAAAAAAGAAGAGAGATGAGGACAACTAAAGAAGATGTGACTTCCAAAGTGGAATATATAGAGCTATGCAAGACAGTAAGAAAAAGTATCACTGAAGACGTAAGGAAATTCAACTGTGAACTAGTGAGGAAAGCAATTGAAAACAACCAAAGCCTAAAGATAGCAAAGGGACATCTCAGTAAGAGAAGAAAACAGATTATGGCACTGAGAAAAGAAGATAGTTCTGTAACAAGAAATAGAGGCGAAATTTTGACAAGAGTGAAATATTTCTACTCCAAATTGTATGAAAGGGATGATACATGTACTCCAGACATCATGAAAGATACCAGTACCAGAGTTCTTCCAGTCCTCCCAGCAGATGTTGCACATGCAATCAAGAACATGAAGCGGGGAAAAGCTCCAGGAGAAGATGGAATTACTGTAGACATCATACAAGAAGCAAGTGGAGAAATCGAAACAGTACTCGCCCAAATTTTCACTCGATGCCTTAATGAAGGGAAGATTCCTGAGGATTGGAACAACGCTACAATGATCCTGCTACATAAAAAAGCTGACATTGAGGATCTCATGAACTACAGACCAAACAGCCTCCTATCAGTGGTTTATAAAATCTTCACTAAAGTTCTTTCACACCGTTTCAAGGTAACACTGGACATGGCTCAACCGGGAGAACAAGCTGGATTCAGGAGTAGCTACAGCACAATAGATCATATCCACGTACTGAGAGAACAAATTGAAAGAGCGAGGGAATATGAACTTCCATTGTGCATGGCTTTTATCGATTATGAAAAAGCCTTTGATTCGGTGAAACCATCAGCAGTTACAATGGCTCTGAAAACCTGCGGTATTGAAGATGCATACATTAATATTATTAATAACATCTATGAAAATGCAAGTGCAAAGATTCGGCTGTTTGAAAATACAACACGCATAAAAATTGGAAAGGGAGTGAGACAAGGTGACACCATATCTCCCAAGCTCTTTAATGCCACATTGGAAAATGTCTTTCAATCACTGAACTGGGAAAACAAAGGGATGAAGATTAATAGAGATTATCTAACCCACCTTCGTTTTGCTGATGACGTAGTCATTTCTGCAACTACCCCATCACAGCTGCAGAGTATGATCCAGGAACTTGCTGACAAGAGTAAAGAAGTGGGATTAAAAATGAACTTTCAGAAGACAAAAGTGATGTTCAATGCTTTTACACGAAATGAAGATTTATCGATTGATAGAAAAAAGCTGGAGATAACAGACACGTGCGTTTATCTTGGACAGCAGATATCAAGTGAGGGTCACATTGAGGAAGAAATTAATCGGCGTACAAAACTTGCCTGGAGAGCTTTTGGAAGAAACAGCATAATTTTCAAGAGCAATATGCCATTATGTCTTAAAAGAAAAGTGTTTGATCAATGCATCCTTCCAGCGCTTACGTATGGTGCAGAGACGTGGACCTTAACTAAAAGAGACATACAAAGGCTGCAGACAACTCAAAGAGTCATGGAGAGGTGCATGCTTGGTGTAACCAGGAGAGATAAGAAGAGGAACTCGTGGATCCGAAAAATGACAAGAGTGGAAGACATCATGATCAGAGTTAAATCCCTGAAATGGCAATGGGCTGGGCATACTGCCAGAAGGACAGACCATCGATGGACAGCCGAAATGTTAGTTTGGATTCCAAGGGACAGGAAAAGACCCAGAAGAAGACCACATGGGAGATGGGTGGATGAAATTCGAAATTATGCAGGAGTGACATGGAGGAGACTGGCACAAGACAGACCGTTGTGGAGGAAACTTGAGGAGACCTTCGTCCAGCAGTGGATTGCTAATGGTTGACAATGATGATGATATATATATATATATACCTAAGAGCATAGCCGAAAACATAAGAAAAACTTAAAAAATTTAAAACGAAAGTTGCAAAATAACCTGAAGATCAAAACGCGCAACGCAGCTGTTATGAAAATTCAGAATTCACATTCTATTAAGAAGAGACTGAATATATATATATATATATATATATATATATATATATATATATATATATATATATATATATAATGAAGGGAAAATTCCTGAGGATTGGAACAACGCTACAATGATCTTGCTACATAAAAAAGGTGACATTGAGGATCTCAGGAACTACAGACCTATCAGCCTCCTATCAGTGGTTTATAAAATCTTCACTAAAGTTCTTTCACACCGCTTGAAGGTGACACTGGACATGGCTCAACCGAGAGAACAAGCTGGATTCAGGAGTGGCTACAGCACAATAGATCATATCCACGTACTGAGAGAACTAATTGAAAGAGCGAGGGAATATGAACTTCCATTGTGCATGGCTTTTATCGATTATGAAAAAGCCTTTGATTCGGTGAAACCATCAGCAGTTGCAATGGCTCTGAAATCCTGCGGTATTGAAGATGCATACATTAATATTATTAATAACATCTATGAAAATGCAAGTGCAAAGATTCGGCTGTTTGAAAATGCAACACACATAAAAATTGGAAAAGGAGTGAGACAAGGTGACACCATATCTCCGAAGCTCTTTAATGCCACATTGGAAAATGTCTTTCAATCACTGAACTGGGAAAACAAAGGGATAAAGATTAATGGAGATTATCTAACCCACTTTCGTTTTGCTGATGACATAGTCATTTTTACAACTACCCCATCAGAGCTACAGAGTATGATCCAGGAACTTGCTGACAAGAGTAAAGAAGTGGGATTAAAAATGAACTTTCAGAAGACAAAAGTGATGTACAATGCTTTTACAAGAAATGAAGATTTATCGATTGATGGAGAAAAGCTGGAGATAACAGACACATACGTTTATCTTGGACAGCAGATATCAAGTGAGGGTCACATTGGTGAAGAAATTAATCGGCGTACAAAACTTGCCTGGAGAGCTTTTGGAAGAAACAGCATAATTTTCAAGAGCAATATGCCATTATGTCTTAAAAGAAAAGTGTTTGATCAATGCATCCTTCCAGTGCTTACGTATGGTGCAGAGACGTGGACCTTAGCTAAAAGAGACATACAAAGGCTGCAGACAACTCAAAGAAGCATGGAGAGGTGCATGCTTGGTGTAACCAGGAGAGATAAGAAGAGGAACACGTGGATCCGAAAAATGACAAGAGTGGAAGACATCATGATCAGAGTTAAATCCCTGAAATGGCAATGGGCTGGACATACTGCCAGAAGAACAGACCATCGATGGACAGCCGAAATTTTAGATTGGATTCCAAGGGACAGGAAAAGACCCAGAAGAAGACCACATGAAAGATGGGTGGATGAAATTCGAAAGTATGCGGGAGTGACGTGGAGGAGACTGGCACAAGACAGACCGTTGTGGAGGAAACTTGGGGAGACCTTCGTCCAGCAGTGGATTGATAATAGTTGACAATGATGATGATGATGATGATATATATATATATATAGGGATGTAAGGTCAGGTGATGCGTAACATCACAGCCTCTCCTTGACAAATGTCAACCCCGCCTTCTCGTGGTACATCCTGTTCCCACTAAAGGGGCTCTGACGACCGCCAATAGCGGTATAACTATATCATCGGGATTAGAGGAAATGCTATCCCACACTCACCAACCCGCTTGGCCAGCGTGGTGAGTTATGGTCAAACCCTCCAAAATGATTTCACAACTTAAATCTTGGCCCTCAGTCTCCGGCAGCTGGAATGTACCTGGCCAAGGCAGCGGCCAGTGCGACATGAAGGCAGAGGGTGCTAAGAATCCCCGGAGGACCGGACTAGGCTGCCATCTGATGCTGACCTTGGCTACTTACAATGGACGCTCCCTATCTTCTGATTCAAGGCTTCTTGAATTGGAAGAGGAACTACAAAGGATCAAGTGGGACATCGTGGGGCTAAGTGAGGTAAGGAGAAAAGGAGAAGATCTCATCGAACTGAAAAGTGGACATCTCTTCTACTATCGTGGGACAGATACTGGCAGAACTAGTGGTGTTGGATTTATAATAAACAAGAAACTGAAGGATAAAGTTGTAGAAGTTGAAAGTTCCTCTGACAGAGCTGCACGACTTGTTATCCAACTCTCGAAAAGATACCAGGCTCAGATTATTCAAACTTATGCACCCACCACAAGTCATGCTGAAGAAGAAATTGAAGAATTTTATGAGGAAATTTGTCATCTAAATAATAAAGGTAAGCAGCACTTGAAAATAATTATGGGAGATTTCAATGCAAAAATAGGGCAACGGCAACAGAATGAAACTTCAGTAGGCAAATTCGGTCATGGCAACAGAAACCAGCGTGGAAATACTCTCGTTGAGTTTGCAGAGGCAGAAGGGTTTTTCATCTTGAACTCCTTCTTCAAGAAAAAGCCACACAGGAAATGGACATGGAGACATCCAAATGGGACGACAAGTGAAATTGATTTTATTATGTGTAACAAAAAATTCGTCATAGAAGACTGCAGTGTGCTAAACAAGTTCAACACAGGTAGTGACCATAGATTGGTGAGATGTAAGATGCACCTCAACACTAAACTTGAACGTGGCAAGCTCATAAGACAAACAAAATCTATTGACATAACCAACCTTAAAAAACACCATAATACCTTCAAGTTGGAACTGAAGAACAGGTTCTCTGCTTTAGAAGGCCTAACATCGGAAGAAGTGGACATCTCTGAAGTTAACAGAAAAGTAACCAAAGCTCTTATGGAAACAGCAACAAAATTAGCTGGGTCTAAGAACAAGTTGCATGTGAACAAATTATCAGGAAAAACCAAAATGTTGATGCAAAAAAGAAGAGAGATGAGGACAACTAAAGAAGATGTGACTTCCAAAGTGGAATATATAGAGCTATGCAAGACAGTAAGAAAAAGTATCACTGAAGACGTAAGGAAATTCAACTGTGAACTAGTGAGGAAAGCAATTGAAAACAACCAAAGCCTAAAGATAGCAAAGGGACATCTCAGTAAGAGAAGAAAACAGATTATGGCACTGAGAAAAGAAGATAGTTCTGTAACAAGAAATAGAGGCGAAATTTTGACAAGAGTGAAATATTTCTACTCCAAATTGTATGAAAGGGATGATACATGTACTCCAGACATCATGAGAGATACCAGTACCAGAGTTCTTCCAGTCCTCCCAGCAGAAGTTGCACATGCAATCAAGAACATGAAGCGGGGAAAAGCTCCAGAAGAAGATGGAATTACTGTAGACATCATACAAGAAGCAAGTGGAGAAATCGAAACAGTACTCGCCCAAATTTTCACTCGATGCCTTAATGAAGGGAAGATTCCTGAGGATTGGAACAACGCTACAATGATCCTGCTACATAAAAAAGGTGACATTGAGGATCTCATGAACTACAGACCAAACAGCCTCCTATCAGTGGTTTATAAAATCTTCACTAAAGTTCTTTCACACCGTTTCAAGGTAACACTGGACATGGCTCAACCGGGAGAACAAGCTGGATTCAGGAGTAGCTACAGCACAATAGATCATATAAACGTACTGAGAGAACAAATTGAAAGAGCGAGGGAATATGAACTTCCATTGTGCATGGCTTTTATCGATTATGAAAAAGCCTTTGATTCGGTGAAACCATCAGCAGTTACAATGGCTCTGAAAACCTGCGGTATTGAAGATGCATACATTAATATTATTAATAACATCTATGAAAATGCAAGTGCAAAGATTCGGCTGTTTGAAAATACAACACGCATAAAAATTGGAAAGGGAGTGAGACAAGGTGACACCATATCTCCCAAGCTCTTTAATGCCAATTGGAAAATGTCTTTCAATCACTGAACTGGGAAAACAAAGGGATGAAGATTAATAGAGATTATCTAACCCACCTTCGTTTTGCTGATGACGTAGTCACTTCTGCAACTACCCCATCACAGCTGCAGAGTATGATCCAGGAACTTGCTGACAAGAGTAAAGAAGTGGGATTAAAAATGAACTTTCAGAAGACAAAAGTGATGTTCAATGCTTTTACACGAAATGAAGATTTATCGATTGATAGAAAAAAGCTGGAGATAACAGACACGTGCGTTTATCTTGGACAGCAGATATCAAGTGAGGGTCACATTGAGGAAGAAATTAATCGGCGTACAAAACTTGCCTGGAGAGCTTTTGGAAGAAACAGCATAATTTTCAAGAGCAATATGCCATTATGTCTTAAAAGAAAAGTGTTTGATCAATGCATCCTTCCAGCGCTTACGTATGGTGCAGAGAAGTGGACCTTAACTAAAAGAGACATACAAAGGCTGCAGACAACTCAAAGAGTCATGGAGAGGTGCATGCTTGGTGTAACCAGGAGAGATAAGAAGAGGAACTCGTGGATCCGAAAAATGACAAGAGTGGAAGACATCATGATCAGAGTTAAATCCCTGAAATGGCAATGGGCTGGGCATACTGCCAGAAGGACAGACCATCGATGGACAGCCGAAATGTTAGTTTGGATTCCAAGGGACAGGAAAAGACCCAGAAGAAGACCACATGGGAGATGGGTGGATGAAATTCGAAATTATGCAGGAGTGACATGGAGGAGACTGGCACAAGACAGACCGTTGTGGAGGAAACTTGAGGAGACCTTCGTCCAGCAGTGGATTGCTAATGGTTGACAATGATGATGATATATATATATATATATACCTAAGAGCATAGCCGAAAACATAAGAAAAACTTAAAAAATTTAAAACGAAAGTTGCAAAATAACCTGAAGATCAAAACGCGCAACGCAGCTGTTATGAAAATTCAGAATTCACATTCTATTAAGAAGAGACTGAATATATATATATATATATATATATATATAATGAAGGGAAAATTCCTGAGGATTGGAACAACGCTACAATGATCTTGCTACATAAAAAAGGTGACATTGAGGATCTCAGGAACTACAGACCTATCAGCCTCCTATCAGTGGTTTATAAAATCTTCACTAAAGTTCTTTCACACCGCTTGAAGGTGACACTGGACATGGCTCAACCGAGAGAACAAGCTGGATTCAGGAGTGGCTACAGCACAATAGATCATATCCACGTACTGAGAGAACTAATTGAAAGAGCGAGGGAATATGAACTTCCATTGTGCATGGCTTTTATCGATTATGAAAAAGCCTTTGATTCGGTGAAACCATCAGCAGTTGCAATGGCTCTGAAATCCTGCGGTATTGAAGATGCATACATTAATATTATTAATAACATCTATGAAAATGCAAGTGCAAAGATTCGGCTGTTTGAAAATGCAACACACATAAAAATTGGAAAAGGAGTGAGACAAGGTGACACCATATCTCCGAAGCTCTTTAATGCCACATTGGAAAATGTCTTTCAATCACTGAACTGGGAAAACAAAGGGATAAAGATTAATGGAGATTATCTAACCCACTTTCGTTTTGCTGATGACATAGTCATTTTTACAACTACCCCATCAGAGCTACAGAGTATGATCCAGGAACTTGCTGACAAGAGTAAAGAAGTGGGATTAAAAATGAACTTTCAGAAGACAAAAGTGATGTACAATGCTTTTACAAGAAATGAAGATTTATCGATTGATGGAGAAAAGCTGGAGATAACAGACACATACGTTTATCTTGGACAGCAGATATCAAGTGAGGGTCACATTGGTGAAGAAATTAATCGGCGTACAAAACTTGCCTGGAGAGCTTTTGGAAGAAACAGCATAATTTTCAAGAGCAATATGCCATTATGTCTTAAAAGAAAAGTGTTTGATCAATGCATCCTTCCAGTGCTTACGTATGGTGCAGAGACGTGGACCTTAGCTAAAAGAGACATACAAAGGCTGCAGACAACTCAAAGAGTCATGGAGAGGTGCATGCTTGGTGTAACCAGGAGAGATAAGAAGAGGAACACGTGGATCCGAAAAATGACAAGAGTGGAAGACATCATGATCAGAGTTAAATCCCTGAAATGGCAATGGGCTGGACATACTGCCAGAAGAACAGACCATCGATGGACAGCCGAAATTTTAGATTGGATTCCAAGGGACAGGAAAAGACCCAGAAGAAGACCACATGAAAGATGGGTGGATGAAATTCGAAAGTATGCGGGAGTGACGTGGAGGAGACTGGCACAAGACAGACCGTTGTGGAGGAAACTTGGGGAGACCTTCGTCCAGCAGTGGATTGATAATAGTTGACAATGATGATGATGATGATGATATATATATATATATAGGGATGTAAGGTCAGGTGATGCGTAACATCACAGCCTCTCCTTGACAAATGTCAACCCCGCCTTCTCGTGGTACATCCTGTTCCCACTAAAGGGGCTCTGACGACCGCCAATAGCGGTATAACTATATCATCGGGATTAGAGGAAATGCTATCCCACACTCACCAACCCGCTTGGCCAGCGTGGTGAGTTATGGTCAAACCCCTCCAAAATGATTTCACAACTTAAATCTTGGCCCTCAGTCTCCGGCAGCTGGAATGTACCTGGCCAAGGCAGCGGCCAGTGCGACATGAAGGCAGAGGGTGCTAAGAATCCCCGGAGGACCGGACTAGGCTGCCATCTGATGCTGACCTTGGCTACTTACAATGGACGCTCCCTATCTTCTGATTCAAGGCTTCTTGAATTGGAAGAGGAACTACAAAGGATCAAGTGGGACATCGTGGGGCTAAGTGAGGTAAGGAGAAAAGGAGAAGATCTCATCGAACTGAAAAGTGGACATCTCTTCTACTATCGTGGGACAGATACTGGCAGAACTAGTGGTGTTGGATTTATAATAAACAAGAAACTGAAGGATAAAGTTGTAGAAGTTGAAAGTTCCTCTGACAGAGCTGCACGACTTGTTATCCAACTCTCGAAAAGATACCAGGCTCAGATTATTCAAACTTATGCACCCACCACAAGTCATGCTGAAGAAGAAATTGAAGAATTTTATGAGGAAATTTGTCATCTAAATAATAAAGGTAAGCAGCACTTGAAAATAATTATGGGAGATTTCAATGCAAAAATAGGGCAACGGCAACAGAATGAAACTTCAGTAGGCAAATTCGGTCATGGCAACAGAAACCAGCGTGGAAATACTCTCGTTGAGTTTGCAGAGGCAGAAGGGTTTTTCATCTTGAACTCCTTCTTCAAGAAAAAGCCACACAGGAAATGGACATGGAGACATCCAAATGGGACGACAAGTGAAATTGATTTTATTATGTGTAACAAAAAATTCGTCATAGAAGACTGCAGTGTGCTAAACAAGTTCAACACAGGTAGTGACCATAGATTGGTGAGATGTAAGATGCACCTCAACACTAAACTTGAACGTGGCAAGCTCATAAGACAAACAAAATCTATTGACATAACCAACCTTAAAAAACACCATAATACCTTCAAGTTGGAACTGAAGAACAGGTTCTCTGCTTTAGAAGGCCTAACATCGGAAGAAGTGGACATCTCTGAAGTTAACAGAAAAGTAACCAAAGCTCTTATGGAAACAGCAACAAAATTAGCTGGGTCTAAGAACAAGTTGCATGTGAACAAATTATCAGGAAAAACCAAAATGTTGATGCAAAAAAGAAGAGAGATGAGGACAACTAAAGAAGATGTGACTTCCAAAGTGGAATATATAGAGCTATGCAAGACAGTAAGAAAAAGTATCACTGAAGACGTAAGGAAATTCAACTGTGAACTAGTGAGGAAAGCAATTGAAAACAACCAAAGCCTAAAGATAGCAAAGGGAGATCTCAGTAAGGGAAGAAAACAGATTATGGCACTGAGAAAAGAAGATGGTTCTGTAACAATTAATAGAGGCGAAATTTTGACAAGAGTGAAAGATTTCTACTCCAAATTATATGAAAGGGATGATATATGCACTCCAGACATCATGAAAGATACCAGTACCAGAGTTCCTCCAGTCCTTCCAGCAGAAGTTGCACATGCAATCAAGAACATGAAGCGAGGAAAAGCTCCAGGAGAAGATGGAATTACTGTATACATCATACAAGAAGCAAGTGGAGAAATCGAAACAGTACTCGCCCAAATTTTCACTCGATGCCTTAATGAAGGAAAGATTCCTGAGGATTGGAACACCGCTACAATGATCCTGCTACATAAGAAAGGTGACATTGAGGATCTCGGAAACTACAGACCTATCAGCCTCCTATCAGTAGTTTATAAAATCTTCACTAAAGTTCTTTCACACCGCTTGAAGGTAACACTGGACATGGCTCAACCGAGAGAACAAGCTGGATTCAGGAGTGGCTACAGCACAATAGATCATATCCACGTGCTGAGAGAACTAATTGAAAGAGCGAGGGAATATGAACTTCCATTGTGCATGGCTTTTATCGATTATGAAAAAGCCTTTGATTCGGTGAAACAATCAGCAGTTACAATGGCTTTGAAAACCTGCGGTATTGAAGATGCATACATTAATATTATTAATAACATCTATGAAAATGCAAGTGCAAAGATAAGGCTGTTTGAAAATACAATACACGTAAAAATTGGAAAGGGAGTGAGACAAGGTGACACCATATCTCCGAAGCTCTTTAATGCCACATTGGAGGGTGTTTTTCAGTCGCTGAGCTGGGAAAACAAGGGGATAAAGATTAATGGAGATTATCTAACCCACCTTCGTTTTGCTGATGACATAGTCATTTTTGCAACTACCCCATCAGAGCTGCAGAGTATGATCCAGGAACTTGCTGACAAGAGTAAAGAAGTGGGATTAAAAATGAACTTTCAGAAGACAAAAGTGATGTTCAATGCTTTTACAAGAAATGAAGATTTATCGATTGATGGAGAAAAGCTGGAGATAACAGACACGTACGTTTATCTTGGACAGCAGATATCAAGTGAGGGTCACATTGGTAAAGAAATTAATCGGCGTACAAAACTTGCCTGGAGAGCTTTTGGAAGAAACAGCATAATTTTCAAGAGCAATATGCCATTATGTCTTAAAAGAAAAGTGTTTGATCAATGCATCCTTCCAGCGCTTACGTATGGTGCAGAGACGTGGACCTTAACTAAAAGAGACATACAAAGGCTGCAGACAACTCAAAGAGTCATGGAGAGGTGCATGCTTGGTGTAACCAGGAGAGATAAGAAGAGGAACTCGTGGATCCGAAGAATGACAAGAGTGGAAGACATCATGATCAGAGTTAAATCCCTGAAATGGCAATGGGCTGGGCATACTGCCAGAAGGACAGACCATCGATGGACAGCCGAAATGTTAGTTTGGATTCCAAGGGACAGGAAAAGACCCAGAAGAAGACCACATGGGAGATGGGTGGATGAAATTCGAAATTATGCAGGAGTGACATGGAGGAGACTGGCACAAGACAGACCGTTGTGGAGGAAACTTGAGGAGACCTTCGTCCAGCAGTGGATTGCTAATGGTTGACAATGATGATGATATATATATATATATATACCTAAGAGCATAGCCGAAAACATAAGAAAAACTTAAAAAATTTAAAACGAAAGTTGCAAAATAACCTGAAGATCAAAACGCGCAACGCAGCTGTTATGAAAATTCAGAATTCACATTCTATTAAGAAGAGACTGAATATATATATATATATAATGAAGGGAAAATTCCTGAGGATTGGAACAACGCTACAATGATCTTGCTACATAAAAAAGGTGACATTGAGGATCTCAGGAACTACAGACCTATCAGCCTCCTATCAGTGGTTTATAAAATCTTCACTAAAGTTCTTTCACACCGCTTGAAGGTGACACTGGACATGGCTCAACCGAGAGAACAAGCTGGATTCAGGAGTGGCTACAGCACAATAGATCATATCCACGTACTGAGAGAACTAATTGAAAGAGCGAGGGAATATGAACTTTCATTGTGCATGGCTTTTATCGATTATGAAAAAGCCTTTGATTCGGTGAAACCATCAGCAGTTGCAATGGCTCTGAAATCCTGCGGTATTGAAGATGCATACATTAATATTATTAATAACATCTATGAAAATGCAAGTGCAAAGATTCGGCTGTTTGAAAATGCAACACACATAAAAATTGGAAAAGGAGTGAGACAAGGTGACACCATATCTCCGAAGCTCTTTAATGCCACATTGGAAAATGTCTTTCAATCACTGAACTGGGAAAACAAAGGGATAAAGATTAATGGAGATTATCTAACCCACTTTCGTTTTGCTGATGACATAGTCATTTTTACAACTACCCCATCAGAGCTACAGAGTATGATCCAGGAACTTGCTGACAAGAGTAAAGAAGTGGGATTAAAAATGAACTTTCAGAAGACAAAAGTGATGTACAATGCTTTTACAAGAAATGAAGATTTATCGATTGATGGAGAAAAGCTGGAGATAACAGACACATACGTTTATCTTGGACAGCAGATATCAAGTGAGGGTCACATTGGTGAAGAAATTAATCGGCGTACAAAACTTGCCTGGAGAGCTTTTGGAAGAAACAGCATAATTTTCAAGAGCAATATGCCATTATGTCTTAAAAGAAAAGTGTTTGATCAATGCATCCTTCCAGTGCTTACGTATGGTGCAGAGACGTGGACCTTAGCTAAAAGAGACATACAAAGGCTGCAGACAACTCAAAGAGTCATGGAGAGGTGCATGCTTGGTGTAACCAGGAGAGATAAGAAGAGGAACACGTGGATCCGAAAAATGACAAGAGTGGAAGACATCATGATCAGAGTTAAATCCCTGAAATGGCAATGGGCTGGACATACTGCCAGAAGAACAGACCATCGATGGACAGCCGAAATTTTAGATTGGATTCCAAGGGACAGGAAAAGACCCAGAAGAAGACCACATGAAAGATGGGTGGATGAAATTCGAAAGTATGCGGGAGTGACGTGGAGGAGACTGGCACAAGACAGACCGTTGTGGAGGAAACTTGGGGAGACCTTCGTCCAGCAGTGGATTGATAATAGTTGACAATGATGATGATGATGATGATATATATATATATATAGGGATGTAAGGTCAGGTGATGCGTAACATCATAGCCTCTCCTTGACAAATGTCAACCCCGCCTTCTCGTGGTACATCCTGTTCCCACTAAAGGGGCTCTGACGACCGCCAATAGCGGTATAACTATATCATCGGGATTAGAGGAAATGCTATCCCACACTCACCAACCCGCTTGGCCAGCGTGGTGAGTTATGGCCAAACCCCTCCAAAATGACTCCACAACTTAAATCTTGGCCCTCAGTCTCCAGCAGCTGGAATGCACCTGGCCAAGGCAGTGGCCAGTGCGACATGAAGGCAGAGGGTGCTAAGAATCCCCGGAGAACCGGACTAGGCTGCCATCTGATGCTGACCTTGGCTACGTATAATGGACGCTCCCTATCTTCTGATTCAAGGCTTCTTGAATTGGAAGAGGAACTACTATAACGAAGTGAATTTCTCCGTCATTTTTATCCGCGCCGGGGTTCGAACCCGGGTCCACTCATTCCGGAATAAGTTGCTCTACCAATTAAGCTACGCGGACGTTTTATTCTGATTCCTATCTGCCTTTATGTCGTGTGCGTCCTTCTGGCAGGTACGTCACATCTCCTGGTAAGTTACATCATCTCCCCCTTATTTTTTTTTTTATTTTTTTTTTCGAAGTGCTGCTCTTATTTTTCCTATCTCGCGGTGTGGAAATAACATCACACCAATGCGAGATTTTGAACGGTCGGGTCATCCGGATAGTTCGGGCGCCATTATAACGAAGTGAACTTCTCCGTCATTTTTATCCGCGCCGGGGTTCGAACCCGGGTCCACTCATTCCGGAATAAGTTGCTCTACCAATTAAGCTACGCGGACGTTTTATTCTGATTCCTATCTGCCTTTATGTCGTGTGCGTCCTTCTGGCAGGTACGTCACATCTCCTGGTACGTTACACTACAAAGGATCAAGTGGGACATCGTGGGGCTAAGTGAGGTAAGGAGAAAAGGAGAAGATCTCATCGAACTGAAAAGTGGACATCTCTTCTACTATCGTGGGACATATACTGGCAGAACTAGTGGTGTTGGATTTATAATAAACAAGAAACTGAAGGATAAAGTTGTAGAAGTTGAAAGTTCCTCTGACAGAGCTGCACGACTTGTTATCCAACTCTCGAAAAGATACCAGGCTCAGATTATTCAAACTTATGCACCCACCACAAGTCATGCTGAAGAAGAAATTGAAGAATTTTATGAGGAAATTTGTCATCTAAATAATAAAGGTAAGCAGCACTTGAAAATAATTATGGGAGATTTCAATGCAAAAATAGGGCAACGGCAACAGAATGAAACTTCAGTAGGCAAATTCGGTCATGGCAACAGAAACCAGCGTGGAAATACTCTCGTTGAGTTTGCAGAGGCAGAAGGGTTTTTCATCTTGAACTCCTTCTTCAAGAAAAAGCCACACAGGAAATGGACATGGAGACATTCAAATGGGACGACAAGTGAAATTGATTTTATTATGTGTAACAAAAAATTCGTCATAGAAGACTGCAGTGTGCTAAACAAGTTCAACACAGGTAGTGACCATAGATTGGTGAGATGTAAGATGCACCTCAACACTAAACTTGAACGTGGCAAGCTCATAAGACAAACAAAATCTATTGACATAACCAACCTTAAAAAACACCATAATACCTTCAAGTTGGAACTGAAGAACAGGTTCTCTGCTTTAGAAGGCCTAACATCGGAAGAAGTGGACATCTCTGAAGTTAACAGAAAAGTAACCAAAGCTCTTATGGAAACAGCAACAAAATTAGCTGGGTCTAAGAACAAGTTGCATGTGAACAAATTATCAGGAAAAACCAAAATGTTGATGCAAAAAAGAAGAGAGATGAGGACAACTAAAGAAGATGTGACTTCCAAAGTGGAATATATAGAGCTATGCAAGACAGTAAGAAAAAGTATCACTGAAGACGTAAGGAAATTCAACTGTGAACTAGTGAGGAAAGCAATTGAAAACAACCAAAGCCTAAAGATAGCAAAGGGACATCTCAGTAAGAGAAGAAAACAGATTATGGCACTGAGAAAAGAAGATGGTTCTGTAACAATTAATAGAGGCGAAATTTTGACAAGAGTGAAAGATTTCTACTCCAAATTATATGAAAGGGATGATATATGCACTCCAGACATCATGAAAGATACCAGTACCAGAGTTCCTCCAGTCCTTCCAGCAGAAGTTGCATATGCAATCAAGAACATGAAGCGAGGAAAAGCTCCAGGAGAAGATGGAATTACTGTAGACATCATACAAGAAGCAAGTGGAGAAATCGAAACAGTACTCGCCCAAATTTTCACTCGATGCCTTAATGAAGGAAAGATTCCTGAGGATTGGAACACCGCTACAATGATCCTACTACATAAGAAAGGTGACATTGAGGATCTCGGAAACTACAGACCTATCAGCCTCCTATCAGTAGTTTATAAAATCTTCACTAAAGTTCTTTCACACCGCTTGAAGGTAACACTGGACATGGCTCAACCGAGAGAACAAGCTGGATTCAGGAGTGGCTACAGCACAATAGATCATATCCACGTGCTGAGAGAACTAATTGAAAGAGCGAGGGAATATGAACTTCCATTGTGCATGGCTTTTATCGATTATGAAAAAGCCTTTGATTCGGTGAAACAATCAGC